>CM057345.1:195123927-197625188 GCA_030015575.1 Agapanthus africanus
CGGAGTACCCTGTCGTGAGTATGCCGCGGAACATACACACGCTACGCTACCCTGCTGCAGCTACCTACTCCATCATACCAGGGTCGTCCTACACTCCGAAAGGTAAAACCTACGCTCTGATACTAACTTTGTCACGACCCAAAGTTTGGCCCATGACCGGCACTTAACTACGTAACGTCTACAGACGTAACGCGACTAAGTGAACCGAAAACCCAGAAATCAAACCAGTGAAAGTATAGTGTGTTATAAGTTTAAAATGAAAGCACTTACTAACATGACAAGAAATCTGAGTAAACAATCACCCAGATAGCAATATACGACGCCGTAGCGAAGATCATGATCCACAAGTGGGAACATCACAGATAGGATAAAGTGCAAGTACAGTCGGCTCACAACGAGCTCGACACCAGAATACAAATAAAATACATCATCGTCCTCACACTGTCTCTAAGTCAAGTACATACGTGGTAGATGGAGAATACTAGATACAACAATGTACATAACTGAAAGATAAACAGATACCGCACAAAACCCACCTATCAGCAAAAGAGCTAGTACACCAACTATGGGGGTATCTGTGTCAAAAGATGCAAGCGCAGCCTGCCGCGACTACTCCGAAGGGCAACCTGCAAACACTGTGGCACAACGGGGGTGAGTTGCCAACTCGTGGATAGAGATAACATATAAAGGTAATCGCGAGCATGCACGTACTGCGCTACTCTATTATATGCCAACGGATGATATCCATATGTGATAAGCAATATGTGCAATAATCATGCAAGTGCTCTATCAGATAATATAACTACAGGATGAGGTACAATAATAAATGCTGAGCATGAGCAATAACATCTACACGGAATGTCAACGTGGAATATATAATCGGTGTCCATCAATGCACCCAGATCCCCCAAATAGCTCAGGCGCCGGTACTCTCATCGGCCCTCAAATCCTGTACATCTCTGAGAATCCCGAGCGCCCAACATCGGCACCTAAATAACATAAATACTCGTATCCAGCATCGACACGCAAATCCTCATCCATCGGGCCCCGTCAGTCCGGGTCAGCCGACGGGCTCCGTCTGCGGTATCGGCCCTCGGCCCCGGCAGTACGGATCACCCCGCATCCATCTATAGACTCTGATCAGTACCCTCCGGATAACTGTCAGGTCCAACTAATCACCGGTAGGTAGTAGTCCCTCTGCCAGGCTCACCGTCTACTACATAGCGAAACCGTTCTCGCCCCGGGATACCATACCGGGTCCACCATGTACCCGTAATCGGCCTCAACCAGCTCCTCGATTCGGGTTCACATATATCACTCTAGCACAGAGGAAACACATGGTGGACGCACCGAAATATCATATCAAGGGAACCAGGTTTTTAAATGATTACATATTTGAAATAGCCACGGTTCCCAAATCCAGAAATCATATGTAATCCAAATCAATATGCAAGTCAATGATCCGATATGATATGTGCATCAAATATGAATATCATGTCAAGTCACATATAGATGAGCTACAATATAATGATCCGATGTGATATATGCATCAAGTATGAATATCAGGTCATGTCACATATAGATGAGCTACAATATAATGATCCGATTTAATTCTACAGTGTGAGTGTCATGGCAATTACTAACGGTGTGTGTGTAACATGCAGGATAGTGCTCGTGCAACATGGACCGTTAGTAATGGTGCGGTGTTCTATCAATTCTAGTTTATATCCATATAGCAGGGAATGCAGTATGCACTAAATAATAACCATGCACAGTCAATGTATGTAAATGTAGCTATAAGGTCTTATCAGCCCTGACGTAGAACGCCATGCGGGCGATATCCCCGTAGATGTTAAATCTACTCACCGTAGTCTCTCGCTAGGTATAGCCAACAACTTGTTTCCCCTTCTGCGCGGCGTCCGTCGTACTCGCCTGCGAACCTAGAATTACACAATACATCATACATAAGCTTGAAGTCACACAAACACGACATTAAGGCCGAACTAGTAACTCGTGTCGTGAACCAAGCGCGCGTGTGCACGATACGCTAAAACGTGTGATTACGCGCCTGAAGTCACCCCGACGCGTCGCGATACGCAGAAACCCAAAACCCACCACACGTATCACGCGCGTCGCGAAGACTAAAAATACGGGAAAATAGGTAATCACCTCCAGATTTTGATACAGAAAAGATATTGTAAAACTATATATGCCAAAATAATCCACATAGCAGCAGATACCAACACCCCAAACCCCAACCCAAAACTCCCCCATCTGGCCGCAATTTGTGGCCAGAATGATTATTTCGGCGGCTTGGGTAGGGAATAAGGCTCCCAGTTTTGGTGTGTGCATTCTACACCCCCATACATGCTACAGTAACCTCTAGTTTCACTCTGAAATATCTCGGGTAGCAGCAGATCCTACAGGGCCTTAATTCTAGTTAAAATCCACACTTTTGCAATAAAATCAAACTTTAGGGTATTTTTGTGCAAACTGAAACAAAACCTGGCCTAAGATAGCTCTAATAACACATAATAGAGCAAACACAACTAACAAAACCCTAATCTAACATGTGAATCACAAATATCCTTAAATATCACCAAAAATGCACAAAAAATGAGATTTTTACTAAAGAATACAACAAGTCTAAGGAAAAGAAGTGCTGATATGAGTTAATACCTTCTAAGAACCTTGTAAAACCCCAAAAGTCTCAGCTTGTCCCTCTAGTGTGCAGATTTGCTTCAAACACCTCAAAAAGCTCACTTTTCCATGATTTTGTGAAGAAAATGAGTTGATATGTATAGGGTTTTGTGTATGGATCAAAGGGGAATGAAAAGAGAAGAGAATATGGAGAAAAATGGGGGTTTTTGCTGCTGGAATTGCTGCTGGATTTCAGAATGAGGGAAAGAGAGAGAAGAGAGAAGAAAAGGGGTCAAAAACTCAAAGTTTCATACCTAACACCATGCTCATTTGTTTATTGGATTTGAATTATAAAATGGGGTTTTGAAAAGATTAAAATGGTGGGGAATAAGTTAGCAACCATGCAACACAAGAAGGGTTAACATGCTACCAAAACCCTAAGTCACAAAATGGCTAAGTGTGCATATGTGCACTAACACAAGAAAATTCCCAATATGCTAACACTACTAAATATAACTAATAATCCTATAAACACATATATAATAACACGTACAATCACTAATTATCACGAAAAACACTCAACGGAAAATCAAAGTGTTACAGGTAAGGTCACATGCGGGACTGTCGCCGCGCCCTGACGTCCTATGGTGCAGTCTCTGATATGGTGGTACTGACTCCCACACCGAAAACATCCTGGCGACGACTGCTGAATCTGTGGATATGAACCAAATAACTGACCTCGCCTCAATCCTCTGCCTCCACCATCTCCCGGAAATAATCTATCGCGGTGTCTACCCATCTGCCGCTGAGCTGGCGTATCAGTACGGATCCTCTTCGGCCCAGAAATGACCGGAGTCTCAGAAATACGCTCTTCCAAAAGTAAGGCTGCATCCATCGCGGCTGCGTATGTATCAAAGTGCTGGGTGCCGATGGCAAGGAATAGCTGTGTACCAAGCCCTCGCACAAACCTCTTTATTCTCTTCTCTTCTGTGTCTACTAGGTACGGAGCATATCGAGACAACTGGGTAAACTGTATATCATACTCCGACACCGTCATCCCAGGAGTCTTGCGCAGAGACTCAAAACTACGGGCTCGAGCATCTCGGACACTCTCCGGAAGAAAACGGGTAAGAAATGCAGCTGTAAACTCATCCCAGGTCATAGAAGGCAGACCTGCAGCTCGGCCTCTCTCTACTGAATCGTACCATGTCTGGGCAAGACCCTCCAGACGAAAACTCGCAAACTCCACCAATCTATCATCAGAACACCTCAACGAACGGCAAATCCGAGCCATCCTATCAAGAAATGCCTGTGGGTCCTCTGTCGCATCTGTACCGGTAAAAGCTGGAGGTCTCAATCTCATAAACTCCTGTAGTGAAACAGGGATAGTCTCTGTAGTAGCAGCAGGGGTGACCATCTGTGCAGCAGGTACAATCGTGGTCTGTGCGGTGGAAGGAACGTACTCAAATCTCTGTTCCCGGCTGGACTCAACTAAAGATCCCATCATCTGTCGCAACTCTTGCATGCCGGCCTCTAATCTGGCAATACGGTCTGGATAAGGCGGATCAGTATGACCCTGAAGGGTAGGCGTATCCTCCCGCTCGATCCTCGCCTTAGACGAGCCCGCTCGAATCTCATCCCTAGCGGCAGCCCGTTGAGCTCTCGTATTCTTTGGCGGCATCGAGCTGGAATAAGAAACATGACTGATAAGAACATTGCAATTGAATCAAGGAATGCAAGGAATCAAGAAAGGAAATACAAGCAATTATGTCCTAAGGTCACTTAGGCGGAGTACCGTATCGTAAGTATGCCGCGGATCATACCCACGCTACGCCACTATGCTTAAGTCACCTACTCCATCTACCAAGGTCGTCCTACACTCAGAAAGGTAAAACCTATGCTCTGATACCAACTTTGTCATGACCCGAAAGTACGGAACGTGACTGGCACTTAGATTACGAGACGTCTAAAGGCGTACCGTAACCTAAGTCAGCCAAAGCCCAGAAAAATCTAAACCAAAATCAAAAGAGAGTGAAGGAAAACCTTACATGAAAACGATTTTTAAATCAATTAAGTTGCATAGAATCCCTTTTTAAATAACATATCAAAAATTTTCGAAAATTTTGGCAGAGTCTCCCCTGTATTTTCTATCCCCCAAAATGGGTACAACAAGATATATATAACCTGTAATCATAAAATGGCATCCCCAAGCGGGAGCTAGCTCTTCGCCCAAGGCGTATCACAACCACATGCAATAAATAAGTAATATCAAGAAAAAGAGCATAAAAGAAAAGCAAAATATCAGAAAACACCACGTCGGCTCAAGTGAGCTCGACCCAAAAGAAACCACATATATACAAATCTCTCAGTGTCATCAATAGGTCGCATATACAAATAAAAAGTGGTAGATGGAGAATACTAAATACAAAAATAGTACAAAAGAAAAGAGATAAAAGCACTCTCGCAACCCACCTACGAACAATGTCGCGAGTCTGAGCAAAAGAGGTCACTAACAAGATAAGCCACCGCTACTAGACTGATGAGTCGGACCTGCAAGACACTGTGGCACAACGGGGGTGAGTTGCCAGCTCGTGAGTAGAATATAACATCCAGTAAGGCAATCGTAAGAATGCACGCAAATGCGTTACAGCATGTATGTCCAGATGTGATGTAGTACCTCTAGTATGCATGCACATGTATGCAATATCATTACTAAATCTCTAAGTGTTTCAAATGCTAAGAGTTCTGCATTCTAATCTTTAGAAAAAGAATATCTGTATAATAGCTAAATAACATCAAGAAATCATCTGAAAACCCGTGTCAAGTATCGACACCAAATATGAAATCACATCTGTCTCAATGTCTCACTGTATCAATGTCTCAAATATCGGGCTCCGTCAGTCCGGATCGGCTCATATCATCAAATCTCACGACAACGGTCGGTATCCTCCGGATATCCGCCGTGCCAGACATCACCGGTAGGTAGTCTTCCCCTGCCAGGCTCATCGTCTACAACTCGATCTTCTTGCCCCGGGGTACCATACCGGGCCCACCATGTACCCGAGACGGTTCATCCACTCCTCGAATCGGGTCTCGAAATCCAACAGAAAATATGAAAACTCATGGTGGACGACACATACATCACGAGAAAACCGCAACTTTGTTTTAAAAATGATAAATATAAGCTTTTGTTAAATTCTTGGGGTTTTCCCCAAAAATCCAGAAATCGCAGCAATACTGAAATCCTCAAGAAAAATCATAATGTCCACATGTTATATATGATAAATGTCTATGATAACAAGGTATGCAATGTGAATTGTGGCTAAAAATCTATGTAAGTATGATGATGATGCGAGGTATATACATGCTATGCAATTTCATATATCATGTATGATGCAAGTGACGATACTAAACTAAACAGGTTCTATGGTGCACGTGGTATGGCAATTACCAAAGGCGTGTGTGTCACATGAATAGTGCACGTGCAACAGATGCCAATAGTAATGGTGTTCGTGTCCTACGAAGTGATATCGCATATGTGTATATGAATGTTCATGCAATCTAGTATACAGTTAGTTGTAAGGTATGCAATGTAACTGAAGGGGTAAGCTAACTAGCAATACAAGTCTTGCAAGAAATAAGGTAATCCTAACTAGGGGGCGCCTCGCGCCATCCAGACGATTCCCCCATAGATGAATATATCTACTCACCTGAATGCCTCGCTAATCCGATCCGACCACCGTCTTGCCTTTACGTGCCGTGTCCGATGTTTCCCCGACCGATCCTAGCATTGCATAACACACAATATAAGATTACATACCCCTAAGACGACACCAATTCAATATAAAAAGATCGACGCTCTTGAATTAAACATAACGTGCACTCGGTGCGCGGAAAACACATGAAAATCGCTAAATCCTTAACTAAAATCGTTATTTCGGGGAAATCGACAAAACTAAAACCCGACTAGACAAAACCCCGCATTCGCGCACACTAATAGTCGTATATGAAGCTAATTATATCGCTAATATAACGCAATTAGATCACATCCTAATTTTTATAAAAATCTAGTAAGCAATTGCATACCGATTCCGATGCAAATATCGAAATTTATCGATTTAGCGAGCGCAACATCGCACAATTACCCATTCTAACCAATTAGATAACCAAAACCCTAACTTTAATCCAACAACCATGCTACAAACCCTAATCAAAATCAATTCCCACTCTTGATTTTCATGAACAAGCAAATTCTATTAAATTGATACTTCAAAATTCTAATATAGCACATTAAAACTACACTTTAACAATTAGTTTAGAATTTTCACCTCACAAGTGTGGACCCTAGTTTGTTCAAGCCACCAAAGATGCCTCCTTTCTTCAAGTTTTAGACTAAATTGGTTTGAGGAGAGAGTGGATTAGGGTTTTGTTTTGAATTGGAGAATGAATTTGTGAATTTTTAATGGATTTTGGCATGAAAATGAAGCAAGAAAGAAGTGAGAAAAATGGGGGTTGCTGCAGTTTGGAGCTTGGCCAGCAGCTAGGGAAAGGAGGTGGGGGTTTTGTGTAGAGGTTTCTAGGTCAAAAACCCCTTAAGTTCTCATTTAATGCATTTCACATCAACTTTTTCCAAAAAAAACCCCATTTTACTTCATTTTCTTCATAAATTTCCAACCATAAAACTAAAATCTTATAAAGTCATGATACAATTTATTAACACCCTATTTTAGTTTATAAAGATTCCTAATTATGAAATTTACCTAATTAAATTTGTATTTATCACTAATTTAATGTATTTTTAAAAGCTTAAAATAATAAAAAAATAATTAATTACGAATTTTTTTTTATTTAACTAGAAAATTTTAAGTAACATTTTAGTGACCAATTTATAGTAATATCTTATTTAAATTTTGAATAATTAGGTCTACAATGAAAAATACCTATTTTGACTTTTTACGGAAAAAGCCGAAAAATTAGCCGATTACCGAAAAACTGCCTAAACGATTTTCGAAGGGTTACAGCTATACCATAAACAAAAGTCAGAAATAAGAATAGAAACAACCATAGCCATAAGAACAAAGGAGCTGTACATTCAGTGTTGTGTAACAAACAAAAGACAGAGATATAGTCCTATCCAAGCTTGTCAGGATCAAAGACATCGAGAAATAGATAAAAAGAAGAAAAAAAACGTTCCCCAGGAACAATTATTTATTTGTTAAAAAAAAGAGAAAGCGTGGAAAAATGACAAGAAGATATTGGAATATCCATTTGGAAGAGATGATGGAAGCAGGAGTTCATTTCTGAAACGACGAATGAGAACAAGACGTTCATCGACTTCGGCTAGAGCAAAGATAGCAGGTGAATAAATCTATATCTACGGAGGAAGTCGGGTGGATGGCATATAGCACCCCCGCAACCATAGTAATGGGAGGACCAAGATATAGAACATATAGATAGAAACCTAAGCTTATGTACCTACGGATATGATCATAAGGATAAGTACGAGATGACATGATGAAAAGAGGGTATGATGAAACAAGATGACGTGAATTGATATGTTAGATATGAGGATGCAAGGCGATATATACAAATATACATATGCCAAGATATGATATGAGGTTGATATATACATACATACATATATATATATATATATATATATATATATATATATATATATACGAGAATATAAGATAATATGATGTACGTTGGATTGTACCGTACGTGATATTATGTCCGGGGCGATAGATCCTTATTCCGATTTGATGACACTGTAAGATAGATTATACCGTACGCGATATGATATACCGGATGATTGATCCACACTCTTGACTCGAGGATGATGTATGATGATTATACCACATCTGATACTATGAGATTGGATCGCCGACTTATGGATTGTCTTGATTCGGAGAATCATTGCTTTCTAAACACCTTGATGGATAATGGATTACATTTGAACCATACCCATTTCCAAAACTGACGAATCGTATGCACTTTTAAATGGAAACTTCAAGGGATGCTACGGATTTTCAAATGGTGTCTTTTTCTAAAAAACACCATAACCCCTATTTTCAAAACTACGATTCGTATTATTAAAACTATAGCCGTATGGTTCGGGTGTATTTAGGTATTTTAAAATGTTCGTGTTTATGCTGTATTATTTCCTCGTGACATACATATTACGTTCCTGGAACATACCTTATATGGCTTCATCCGCTAAGACACATGCACCATTACCGATGATGCGCTTGTTACACGTAAACAGATTTGCCGGCTCACACACTCATTATCGGTAACTGCCATGCCACTTACACATTAGAACTATTATATCACCATATTGTTCGTAAACTATAGATTATAACTCATTGTTCAGTAATTATCACACGACATGCTTACATGAAAACACTTGTAATACTTTACAGTACTATTCTGTGCATTGCATTTACTGGACCTTTATGGTTACATGTATATGAGATTATGTTTTCATGAGATCTTTGGATTTGAGAACCGCTGATATATTTTACAAGTCTTATGATTTTTTTTAAAAACGCGGTTTCTCGTGATATGATTTGTGGCGCTCACCATGAGTTTTCTCGGTTCTGAGCTATGTGTTGCCCGATTCGAGGAGTGAGGAGGTACCGTTTGTGGGTACATGGTGGACCCGGTGCGGAACCCCGGCGTAAGGAGATCGTATAGAAAGGAGTTGAGCTCGGCAGGGGAGCACTACCAACCAGTGATGGTTTGTGCTCGGCGGATATCCGGAGGATACCGACCGGAGTCGTATGATCAGATGGATATGAGGGCCGATCCGATGGGGCGGCTCCCGAGATATGAGGATTTACATGTCAATGCTGGACATGGGTTTTTACGATATTTTTGAGTGTCGATGCTGTAAACTCAGGTTTTATGATGATTTGATGTGTCGTTGATGAACACACGTTGGATGATACACATACATACATGCATATTACTCAGATGGCTTGATACATATACTGATACTGGCACGAAATCATTATTATACACATATGTATACACTGTCGACCTAGATACCATAGTATTACTTTTATGTTACAGTATGACCTAGGGATCGTTATACATTCGATTTCTACCTGCTGATATTTTCTACTTACGAGTTGGCAACTCACCCCCATTGTGCTACGGTTTTCTTGCAGGATTGACCGCTCGGATCAGTAGCGGCTCGCTGGCACACAGCTTGCTTCAGGGTGTTTTGCATTTGTAGGTGGGATACACATTTGGATCGTGACCACCCTTGTACATATTTATTCGGTTGTATTTAGTTAAAAGCTCTATCAACCAGACTATGTATATTTGGTAGACCTAGACACCAGACTTGTATATTCTTTGAGACTTAGTGTTGGGTTACCTACAACGGTAGCAAGGTTTCGGGAGGCATCACCCATGCCAAGTTTAAATTTTTACCATTCTAGATAACCCAAACCCTAGATCTTTAACTAAAGAATCATACAAAAACACCATGTAAACAACTTTACTTCTAAGAGTTAGGGATTACAACCTTTGTAGTCCGTTCCTTCACTTCATAAGCTCCGAGTTGAGATCCTTTCGCTGCGATCATCAAGCTCCCGGACTCTAGAGAGGCTCCATGAGGTGAATGAGACATTCTTACTTGAAGACTTCACAATCCAAGATGATCTACCTTGAGGAATCACAAACCCAAGCTCTCACTTCAATAATGAGGTATTAGTAAAGTGAACACCCTAATCTAAGTGGCTAGAATAGATGAGGATGATGAAGTAGGAATTTTTCTCTCTTTAGTTTTCTATTTCTCATATTCATTCATCACCAAAGAAAAATCAAGCAAGCTTTTTCAAAAGCAAGAAGAAGATGAAGTTGAAGTTGTGATGAAAATGAATTATTGTGTGAGGTTAGAAATGCAACCAAAGGTTAAGCATGGCATGCTTAACCCTTGTAGAGACTTGACCATAGTCTAGTGTTAGGGCTTCGTTAACAAATATCTTAGCATAATATCTAAAGAGTGGACAAAGTCAACAAGGATAAATATCTCAATAATATCCACACAATTTAGAATTTATCCAAAATAAAACATTAACCCTACTCCAAACCCTAGCATGGTTTGATCTCAAAACCCTAGTTGCATTTGTAATCCTAACATGTTACAATATTATATATCACATATATAATATATAATGTAACAGAAGAAAATAATACAATTAACATATATCACATATATATCAATGTATCATCAAGTGAGAAAAAGAATCATTTAAGTGAGCTTATATTAGTTAATGTAATGTAATATATCACATATATAATTATACATTAAATTATCGAATCAACACTTGATCCGATAATCTGGCTATTTTGTAAATAACCGACTAATATAACATGTATCAGTTCATCGAATCAACACTTGATCCGATAACCCGGCTATATCATATATACCTGGCCGATATCTCATATTGCGAGAATCGATTACGGTATCTCATATCGTATTAATCTCGGTCCCGCACATATTACATATGTGCTCTAATTCCGTTTTGCCTGAGCCAGGAAACCTCTGTATAGGACTCTAAAGAATCGTCAATACGTCGGCAGTAGGTGATGATCATATCAAACACCCACAAGCTGCAAGCGGTCAGCTAAATGTAACAGCCACCTGGGTATTGAGCGATCAGAAGATCAACAAGCAAGCCTGCACACACTCCTGTGAATCCAATTAGTAACACTACCGTACAGTCCGGTCTCTTCGTCTAATGTGTCGCATATCCAGTCTAAGGGTGGTAAACATCAGACCCCAGTAACCGATAAGTCGTGTCGATGTGAGGCATATAACGGATCGAGAAACTACTGATAACATATACCAGTAGGTCTCCATATCAGCCCTGGCCAGGGACTTCCAGTTATAGCCAATCGAACACGGCGCAACATCAACCCCCAATACCGGAAGAGACGAAACCCCTCCTATCGCTCATTGCCTCCATATGATTCAAAACTGTACCCAAAAGCCACCATTTTGCACATTCTTATGAACATGGTAAGGTGGAAATCAAAGCACGGTGGGAATCACACAAGACTCTATAACGATCTCGGGTCTACAGACTAACCTGTACCAGTGTCACCAGAGAACTGCTACCTGACGATAGGTATAATACCATCTAGGAGTTCTCGGCGAGTCCGTTCAGTGTATTCAGTTTCCACTGAGCACCCGTATACCTTCTCTGATGTCAAACACCAATGGATATGGGATCATCCATCTCCCATCATATAGGTCGAGAAGCGTATACGCTAGTCTACTCTGGAGTATCGATGCCCTGTCTCGATACTCCCTCGACTAGGAACCATTATAGGATGTACTCTTAGACTACCCTGGCCCCACTTGTATGATCTACTTCATAGTCCTAGTAGTCGAGTACATATCCTAAAGGCTTTATCAACATGTGAGAGCAAGACAGTAAACCAATACAAGTCAATATGTTAAGACAAAGTAAAACCAGATAGCATACTATCATATCGAGCAAGAAAGTCCTCTCTATATATATCCAAGCATCCACTATGATATACATCATATGTACAACAATGGCCTCTAGGGCATATATACAACTAACATTCTCCCACTTGCACAAAGGCCAACTGTTGTAGTATCTTATAACCAACATCCCGAAGAGTCTCTCAAATTGTATCTGGGGTATGGCCTTCGTGAGTGGATCCAAAGTGTTGTCCTTTGTGTCAACTCTCCTGACCTCTATCTCTCAGCGATCAACTATCTCCTGGATTAGGTGATACTGCCTCAGAATATGCCTAGATCTCTGATGGGACCTGGGTTCCTTAGCCAAAGCCACAGCTCCATTGTTATCACAATACAAAGGTATTGGATGCACAATAGACGGAACCACATTAAGTTCAGTGATGAACTTCTTGATCCAGACAGCCTCATTGGAAACATCGTTGGCAACGATGTATTCAGCCTCCATCGTCAGGTCTGCCACGGTTTCTTGCTTGGAACTCTTCCAACAAACCGCCCCTCCATTTAGGGTAAAGACAAATCCCGAGTGCGACTTAGAGTCGTCCTTATCACTTTGGAAGCTCGAATCGGTAAAGGACTCCACCTGGAGTTCTCCGTTACTATACACCAAGAACATCTCCTTAGTCCTTCTTAAGTACTTGAGAATGTTCTTCACAGTTGTCCGGTGATTCTCTCCAGGATCTGTTTGATACCTACTCACTACACTTAGTGAGTATGCTGCATCGGGTCTGATACATAGCATCGCGTACATGATAGAGCTTACCGCCGAAGCATAGGGTATACCTTGCATGCGAGATCTCTCCAAATCAGTCTTAGGAGACATCTCTTTGGAGAGAATGAGTCTAGGGATCGTGGGTAAATACCCAAACTTGGATTCTTCTATACTAAACCTCTTTAGTATGGTGTCAATACACCTGGATTGAGACAATCCCAGTATCCTCTTAGATCTATCTCTATAGATCTTAATTCCCAAAATCACTACTACAAATAAGGGTTGCCCCTACGGATTTATCCGTAGGGGCAAACCACTGCCCCTACGGATATATGCGTAGGGACGAAAAAATACCCCGTAGGTGCAAAGGCCGCAGGTGCAAGTTGAGGCCCTGAACTTGCCCCTACGGGCAAATTCTTGCCCCTCCGGATTTCTGTGTTGGTCCTAGTGTCCCTACGGACGAAGCCGTAGGGTAAAAAAATTTATATTATTTACGGTTTTTTTAATATTTTAAGTGTACCTACGGATATGTCCGTAGTTCCAATTTATATACCCTACGGATAACTGCGTAGGTACTTATCCGTAGGGGCAAAATATCAGGAATCCTGATATTTTGCCCCTACGGATATCTTCGTAGGGGATAGGCTGTAGCCCCTACGGACATGTCCGTAGGGGCACTTCCAACCCCTGGTACTGAGATCAGGGGGCAAATGTCAGTTACTGCTGACATTTTGCCCTTATGGATATATCCGTAGGGGCAACATGTGTGCCTACGGATTAATCCGTAGGTACATATTGTCTGTATTTTTTTTTAAAAAAAAGTGCTGCCTGATTTTTTCCCGCCCTGTGCACAATAATATATACATCAATCAAATATAAAAATAATCATCACACAACATATATCGCAGTATTCATAATCATATCTCACGCATATAATATACAAAAGAAATCCAAAAACTGAATATGATATAAATATAAACCAATATCGATATCGTTTCAAAATGTAGTACAATGTGTATGATATAAATAAATACATGTTTCAAAAAATAAGAACCAAAAAGCTACCCTAGTTCGGTCCAGCTCCACCTCTGAATAATGATAGAATAACGCGCGCCTGCTCCTCGGTCAATAAACTCTGCAATTCGGCACGAGCGGGAGTCTGAGCGGCCTGTGGAGCTGGCGATGTGGTCTGCGCTGCCGCCGTCGAGGTAGTCGCTTGCGGAGCCACGGCTGCGGGAGTCTGAGTGGGCGGTGGAGCTATAAGAGCTGTCTGCGGAAGCACAGGCGATGTAGTAGCTTGCGGAGCCGCAGCCGAAGGAGATGCATGTGGAGGCTCGGCCGATGTACCCTGTCGCGTCTGGACCTAACGTGTGTAATAAGCGTGTAAGAACTGTGTATTATTCGAATTCGTATCATTATTAAGTTATTTCGAAACCCCGTTTGGATATCTAGTTTGTTGTTTATTTTAATTACATCTGTATGTATGATTAATCAAACTTAAGTCTAAAACCAAATAAGCTCAAGCTACGTACTAATTATGGATATGTTGATATCTATATAATATGACATGATATTTTACTATAAAGCAGTATACATACCAGCATCTCCTTCAATTCCTGAACGGTGGCCCTCAAGCTCTCCAGTTCCTGATGGACACGTCGGTCACCGGAGACGGAGGAAGTAGCCGCCGGGGTGGAGTCCAACCTCATATAAGCCCTGCTAGGGCCCATTCCCCGGCCTCTCTCCCAACCTCCGTGGTGCCCTCCGTGTGCGGCGTCCAGAACTGGGGTCAGCAGCCTCGGATCGCTCTGTCCGGTAAAATCGATCCCCGAGGCCTGGGCCTGCTCAACCACCCGCTCCTACACCCATACACCCACATTAAGCAGTAAAGTATAAGTATAAGATTTAAACTTGAACCTTCCAAAACTAAAATTTCAAATTTGGGTAGAAAAAATATTAACACTTACGCAGTACTCCTGGGTAGCGACGTCGGGATATCGATCCTCGCCCATGGCGGGATCTGTCGAGGTGCCGTGGACGGCAAGATATGCGGACAGCACGCTCGGTGTACCACCTGACGCCACGGTCCGAGATGTCTGCAATATTAGAAAGTAACTCTTAATATTAGAAATATTAGAAAATAACTCTTAATATTGCAGAATATCACAAAGGTCGGTCTATTGTAATTTACCGATAACTCCATGGCTCGAGTAATGTTCCTCGAGCCACCTGTGTAAGTGGGGCGACCCCTCTTCACTTCTTATTCCCCACTCTTGTAGATCCATCCGAGCATTCATATTGTCTTTCGATTTCCCGTCTTTACACAGAAGCAAGTTAAGTATGTGCTCTGATACTCCCTTCTCTATATGCATGACGTCCAGACAATGACGCACTGAATTTGTAGACCAGTACGGAAGCTCGAAGAAAATGCTCAACTTGTTCCAATATTGTGGTTTGACCTGTTTCGTCGGATCCATCCCGAAGGTCACGTTATTGTAACCATTCCATTTAGCAGTCACGTCCTCTCCGGACAATGGGGATGGAGGTCCAAGAAGCTCCTGATGACCATCAAAGTGAACCGTGTCTAACCTATAAGGGTGGTCTGGAGGCAGAAAACGCCGATGGCCGCAATAACAAACCTTCCTGCTAAAATTCAAAAATTTTGATGTTGTGTGTTCATGGCAATGAGGACATGCTTTGTGACCATGTACGGACCAACCTGATAGCATTCCATACGTAGGAAAGTCATTAATTGTCCACATTAAAGCCACACGCAGTATGAAGGTTGTATTTGTGTTTGAATCATATGTCTCTACACCATCAATGAACAAAGTTTTCAGCTCCTCGATCAGAGGTCGGAGATAGACGTCGATATTGTTCCCCGGTGAGTTTGGTCCGTCGATAAGAAGAGGCATCATAAAGTATGACTGGTCCATAGCCAACCAAGGTGACAGATTATAAATTATCATTACAACGGGCCATGTACTGTGACTTCCAGCCATATAGTTGAATGGGCAGAAGCCATCGGTAGCCAGTCCGAGCCGGACATTGCGAGGATCGCTACTGAATATTGCGTGCCTCCTATCGAAATCCTTCTATGCCGGTGAATCTCTTGGATGGCTCATTTTTCCATTTTCGCTTAGAGGAGCACGGTGATGCCAAATCATTGCCTCGGCTGTTTTCTTGCACCTGAATAGCCTCTGTAGCCTCTGTGTTATGGGAAAGTATCGTGCTATCTTCACAGGTATATCAGGCTTCTTATCAGAATCTTTCGGCTTATACCTGGCCTCTCCGCATGTTGGACACTCTTTCAAATCTGAATTCTTTTTCCGGTACAACACGCAATTTTTAGGACATGCTTGAATCTTCTCTCACTTTAGACCCAAATCAGACATCATCTTCTGGGCTTCGTACCAGCTTTCGGGCACATTATTTCCCGGAGGCATAGAATCTTTCAAGAACGAAAGAAGCATTGTGAATGACTTGTTGCTCCATCCGTTTAGGCACTTAATCTGGAAAAGTTGGACGAACCATGAGAGGGTGGAATACTTCGCATTCTCATAAATTGGTTTCCTAGCATCATGCATGAAATTTTCATATTTATCCGCACGCGGTCCTTGACCGGAAGGAATGTCATCTTCGGTACGAATAGATTCACCTAGGGCAGCCTCTACCATATCCTCCATTTCTTCTGATGGAAATAAATTTCCGTCTCCTGCCGTATTACCGAATTCTTCTTCTTCTCCTGCCGCATTATCGTGTTCTCCTTCTTCTTCTACCGCAGTACTGCATTCTTCTTCTTCCCCGTGATATTTCCAAGTTGAATAAAGTCTAGTAAACCCATGTTTTACAATATGAAGCTCTGCCAATTCTACCCTCTGCCAGTACTTATTGCCACATCTATCGCACGGACAGAGAATCTTCTCTATTATGATCTTATTATGTGCGCGTGCAAATTCAAGGAAAGCAGCAACTCCTGTGACAAACTTAGGTTGCATACGTTGTTTCCAGTCCACATACATCCAGTCCTTAACTCTGACGTACTCATGGGCCATGTTAGACTGAATAACATATAAATTGTAGGTTATGCTGACTATATTGAGAAATATAAGAACGGGATAGTTACTGACAAAGGAGAAAATCCGTGTATATGCTTTGTGTATGCGTTTGTCGTTGAAAAGAATAAATTATCGCACGTATGTTAACCGATAGACGGGGACTAAGTGGCGCTTTTAGTTTCATATATGAGTATCGATGGGAATATGAAGGTTTCATATTATCATATATTGGTTTTAACCCGAACATCTTGAATCGCTCTATAATTATGCGTTTGTATGTGTGTGTTCCGGCTGTCGGGGGTAGGCTTCTATCCCATTAAGAATGTATAGAGCGAACGCCCATCACTTGTGCTTTCAACCGTTTCGAGTAAATTTCGGCAGCACCTCCCCGCTGTTCTCTGAGTACACTGTAATAGAATAGATAATCATTTTAAAGCTGTGAAACAACGTTGAAATGAACATCTAATCTATCTTTGTACACGGAGAACCAGCGGAAAGGTACCGACGAAATATCTCGAAACGGATGAAAACATAAGTGAATGAAGGCGTTTGCTTTATACATTCTTAACTTGTCCATACGGGACAAATCTATGGGTTACCATACGATTGAATTTTCTCATCGCATAGACTATACGACGGTTGTTAGTATCGAGCTATATTGTCCGATATTTAACAACCTTCGTATAGTTCTAGGTCACGACGAGCATCGCACGTATGTTAACCGATAGACGGGGATTAAGTGGCGCTTTTAGTTTCATATATGAGTATCGATGGGAATATGAAGGTTTCATATTATCATCGAGTATCATATATTGGTTTTAACCCGAACATCTCGAATCGCTCTCTAATTATGCGTTTGTTGTGTATTCTTGTTGTATGTGTGTGTTCCGGCTGTCGGGGGTAGGCTTCTATCCCATTAAGAATGTATAGAGCGAATGCCCATCACTTGTGCTTTCAACCGTTTCGAGTAAATTTCGGCAGCACCTCCCCGCTGTTCTCCGAGTACACTGTAATAGAATAGATAATCATTTCAAAGCTGTGAAACAACGTTGAAATGAACATCTAATCTATCTTTGTACACGGAGAACCAGCGGAAAAGTACCGACGAACTATCTCGAAACGGATGAAAACACAAGTGAATGAAGGCGTTTGCTTTATACATTCTTAACTTGTCCACACGGGACAAATCTATGGGTTACCATACGATTGAATTTTCTCATCGCGTAGACTATACGACGGTTGTTAGTATCGAGCTATACTGTCCGATATTTTACAACCTTCGTATAGTTCTAGATCACGACGAGCATCGCACGTATGTTAACCGATAGACGGGGACTAAGTGGCGCTTTTAGTTTCATATATGAGTATCGATGGGAATATGAAGGTTTCATATTATCATCGAGTATCACATATTGGTTTCATATTATTTATAGTTTACTTTATTTTATTTAATATTTATAATTAAATATATTGATAAATAATATTTGCAACAGAGAATCAAATTACCGAAATGCCCCATTTCATCTCCAAAGCTATTTATTTCCCCCAAAACCCCCTCCAAAATCCCAAAAGAACCTTATCTATCTATATCAAAAAATTGAAGCAGCAAGCAGTGCCATTTCCTTCTCTTCTCCCAAAACCCAGCTCGCCTTCAATCTCTCCAACTCATCCTAACCCCAACCCAGCCCCAGCCGAACCCCAACCCAACACCAAACCCTAACCCGGCCTAACCTTAACCCCAACCCAGCCCCAGCCGAACCCCAACCCCAACACTAAACCCCAACCGAACCCTAACCCTAACCCCAACACCAGTCGTCGAACCCCAACCGCCGATCGAACCCGTACCCTAACCCTAATCCTAACCCTAACCACAACCGATACCTAATCCTAACCCTCATCGATCGCTACCCTAACATCATTATAATAATGTTTAACTAATTATCTGTAAGCGATGACGGAGACGCAATCGGCGACGACGAGGGCGGTGGCGACAACGAGAACGGAGCACGGTGGCGACCACGAGATCACTGCGCAGGCGTGGCGACGACGATTCGGCTTGGATTCGGCGACGACGAGATCACTGCAGCGCGGCGGCGACGACGATCTCGATTTGGGAAAATTTGGTTTCGCACAAGAATAAGAAAAAGAAATAATCAGCCTAGGGATCGATCTCTTAAATCCCTATTTATATTCCCCTACGGATATACCCGTAGGTGCTTGGTTTGTGGCTCCATAGGGGCAAACAACACTTTAAGATTTAATAAATTTTAAATAAATATTGAAGGACCGTAGGGGAAACCGTTTTGCCCTACGAATTAATCCGTAGGGCCAAACTTTAACTGCCCCTACGGATGTTATTATCCGTAGGGGCAACCCCTTATTTTACTAGTGAATGCAGGAGGCATCACCTAGATATTTCATTGAGAATTTATGTGATAAGAAGAGCTTGACCGAGTGCAGCATAGGAACATCATTTCATATCAAGAGTATGTCATCCACGTACAATACGAGGAAGACAACCCTACTCTCTGCAAGCTTCTTGTAAATACAAGGTTCATCTACGTTCTTGATGAAGTCAAACTCTTTGACTACCACATCAAAACAGATGTTCCAACTCCGCGATGCCTTATTTAACCCGTAGATGGATTTAAGCAGCTTGCACAACCTTTCCGTTGCTCCCACTGTCTACGATGCCCTCTGGCTGAGTCATGTACACGCACTCCTCTAAATCACTATTTAGAAAGGCGGTCTTAACATCCATTTGCCATATTTCGTAGTCATGGTATGCAGCAATGGCAAGTAGGATCCGAATGGACTTAAGCATAGCCACTGGAGAAAAGGTTTCGTCATAATCCACACCTGGTCGTTGACGAAAACCCTTTACAACAAGTCTACCTTTGAAAGTCTCAACTTTTCCATCTACACCAAGTTTCTTCTTAAAGATCCATTTGCTCCCAATGGGTTTTACCTCTTCAGGAGTAACTTCCAAAGTCCATACTTTGTTGGTGTACATGGATTCCATCTTAGATCGCATTACATCCAGCCATTTCACAGAGTCCCCACTCGTGATGGACTGCTCGTAGCTAGTCGGGTCATCATCTTCCATGATGCAGTCTTCGCTCCCACCATCGATGAGAAAACCGTAGTATCTCTCAGGTGGATGAGGAACCCTACTAGATCGGCGAAGCGGCTGAGGTCGTCTGGAACTACTAAATCCTCTGGTTCAACCAAACTTCTGTCGTAGTCCGTATAGTTGGAACTTCTTCCAGTTCTACCTCCTCGCCACTAATTTCCTTTGCAAGAAATTCATTTTCTAAAAAGGTAGCATGTCGAGAAACAAACACCTATTGTTCCACAGTATGGTAGAAGATATACCCTTGTGAGTTTTTAGGATAACCTATAAACTTGTACAGGACAGACCTTGCCTCGAGTTTGTCCGGATTGTGCCTTTTGACATAGGCCGGACAACCCCATATCTTAACATAATTAAGAGATGGTCTCTTCCCCTTCCATATCTCATATGGAGTGGTAGGCACTGATTTGGTAGGAACCATATTCAATAAGTGTATGGATGTCTCAAGCGCATACCCCCAGAAGGAAATAGGCAACTCAGCAGTGCTCATCATAGAGCGCACCATATCTAATAGGGTATGATTCCTCCGCTCCGATACACCGTTGTGCTGTGGTGTATAGGGAGGAGTAAGCTGAGAGAGAATCCCATTCTCTTTTAGATAGTCTAGAAACTCATTACTCAAATATTCTCCTCCTCGATCAGATCAAAGGATCTTAATACTTTTATCCGTTTGGTTCTCGACTTCGATCTTATATTTTCTGAATTTCTCAAAAGGTTCAGACTTGTGTTTCAACCGAAAAACATGTCTGTATCTTGAGAGATCGTCAGTGAATGTAATGAAGTACGAGGAACCATTCCTGGCATGTGTAGACATGGCACCGCATACATCACTATGTATCAGTCCCAAGAGTTCTGTAACTCATTCTCCCTGTCCACTAAACGGAGTTTTGGTCATTTTGCCTTTAAGACATGACTGGCAAGTGTCAAAAGATGAAAATTCGAACGGATTCAAATATCCATCCTTATGTAACTTAGCTAGTCGTGTCACATTGATATGAGCTAGTCTACAATGACACAAGAAGGGTTCGTTCATTTTTGAACTCTTCTTCTTATGTGTGTTTTGTACATTAAGGACTTTAGTTTGATTCAGAACATATATGTCATTATTTAACGAGCCTGATCCAATCAACTTTTGATTCAGGACGATATTCATATCATTATCCTGTACTACAAAATTATATCCTTCTTTACTTAATAAAGAAACTGTTATAAGATTGCATATCAGGGTCGGAATGTAATAGCATTTGTTCAGAATCAATATATTTCCATTTGGTAATACAAGGTGATATTCGCCAAATGCTTTGGCTGCAACATTTGCACCATTCCCTACTTTTATGGAATGATCGCCCATTCCCAGTTCCTTTCCTTTCCTTAGCCCATGTAATATATTACATATGTGGGATCCCGATCCGGTATCTAATACCCTGGACGTAGAGTGAACTGAGAAACAGTTCTCGATAACAAACACACCCGAAGAAGATGCATCAACATGCTTATTCTTCGTTTAGGCGGCGTGAGAATCCGGATGTTCTCTTATTCCCTGCTCTGTCTTATAACAATTATAAGTTGGAGCGGGACCAACGTTCCCCTGCTCAGTATAAGAAGCAGGTTCGGTCAATACATCCATATTATTATCTTGATTAAGGCCTGACATGGTCGCTACCTAGAGAGAGAAAGAAGAAGACACTTTAGCGTATGCTCTTGCATAATTAGATTGGTTATTATCTTATCTAATCAGGATGGCTCCCACTGTTTTCATCAAATCTTACTTCAAACCCTAAAAGGTAAGACTAGCCGGGATTAATTACACCTTACAAGTTTGCCAAACTTTCGGCCAGGTCAGTGTTGGTACTTTGAGGGAGGTTCCACGTGCTTTCGCACGGACCTAATTAAAATAAACCTCGTTTTCCCATAAGCATAACCCCGTTAACACCTTTCTAGGAACCTACTTGATCGGCTAATTGTCATGTGTAAAACTCTTCCAGGAGTAACTCTTACTCGCAGTGGGTATCAGGATCTAACTATCTCATAGAAGGTATGCAATCTCATTGCAAATTTCAACCCTTGAAATTCCTGATAATACTTTTGCCTCTAACGTGCTATGACCATGATGAAAGCCAACAAACCATAGTCCACTAGTCAAGTTCAACCCGTACATTTCTTGATTGAATTAAACCCACCCGCACGACTCTTGACGAAAGCCAACAAAGCCGTACGACTACCCTAATCCAATCACATCTTATGTTGCAGATAAGCACTAGTTAGCTAACGCACACTACGTCTTGACGAAAGCCAACAAACGCGGCACGAATACTAAGTATTACTTATCTGAAATGTCGGAAGGCTACGCAGGTTTTTCAGAAAACCATAAGCGTAATGAACTTGATATCGTTGTAGAAGAAAGTAATTTTGAAAAAGAAGTGTTTTTGAGGATTTTACTAGTTTCGCTAAAGAGGTCACTCCCGATGAAGGGATCTCGGCTCTTTCCTTATCGAATAAGGTGCAGGATATTTCACAAATACCACTATGCAAAACAAGAACTATAGGAGCAATCAAAAACAAAACCGAGTGAGTTGTAGCATCTGCTAGTTTCGCTAAAAAGGTCACTCCCGGTGAAGGGGTCTCGGCTCTTTCCTTATCGAATAAGGTGCTGGATATTCTACAAGGAATACCGCTATGCAAAGCAAAAACTAGAGCTGCCATTTTTTATAAATTTGATTCTACAACATCTTTTAGGTTTCTTTTCTTTCATTAATCTCATTAATGAATCCCATCATTTAAGCTTCCTAAGCATCACAGAAGAAATGAAAATACAACGTACGCTTATGCTATCCGCATTCTCCACTGTGTCTCGTTATGCACCGTTAGGTTACTTAACTAACGGTATACCGGGGCGGGACTAGCGCGGGTGTAAAACATAAGCAACGTTTATTATATATCATATATATACAATAATAAAGCATTCGTCTCACGCATATAATATGATCACATCACAGTATATCAGCAGCAGAAGATAACATATGAAATATTGGATATACTAGGAGGTCCGTGTTTTATTTTGAGCCTGTATAAAACATGGATTCCACGGTCGCGATGAATAGCACCCACATCCCTAGACCCCTATGAGAGCGGCAAGTAACCCTACCAATTCTAGGGTTAGGAGACCCGGTCTCGACTCCTCGAGACGGCCTCCTACTGGACCCTAGACCCGGTTACTTGTGCTCCCCTCCTTGGGTCTATCCTAATGCGGAAAAGTAAATAATATACAATGGTGACATCATCCTCAACCCGGAAGTGCCCCAATAAAAGAATATTACATACAATGTATTTTACATGAATGAAAATAGAAACCCTCATCTCACATAAAACCCCCAGCTATTCAAAACACGACGACCCAATATAACATATCACAACAACACATAACATCACATGTCATCAACGTAAGTAAATATGCCTATAACAATTGCCATTGACATATAGCAACGAAAACGGAGATATACCACATATTACACTTGCGGTCGCAGAAAAGAAAGTGAAAAACTACAACATTTGGAATCCACAATCACCTTAGACATCGTAAACCCGAAATATCACATACTTCGTATTTCATGTCTAACTGTATGAATTCCACATATTGTATCACATTACAGAAAAAGCTAGACGATGTTAAACATTTCGATCGAATCAACAAACACCCAAAATTTCCCGAAATGCTCAACACTTGAGCGCAGTTTAGAAGTATCATGTCACGACCCGAAATAGCACGTGACTGGCCCTTGAATCATATAAAGTCTATAGGACCTCATCTAGTTCAAGTAAACCAAAAGCCCAGAAATCTAAAACCATTTTAAATAATAAATGAAGGAAAACTAGTTTTAAAGAAGTGAAGAAAACATGTTTTAAAAACAAGGTTTTTAAATAAGTAATCCGAATATGCATTTTTAAAATCTCAAGTCTTTTCTGAAAATTTCGGCAGAGTTTCCTTTGTAAATACTGTTCCCGAACGGGTACAACAAGAATAATATATGCACAATGATAAAAGGTATCCCCAAGCGGGAGCTAGCTCTTCGTCAATCGACGGTCACAACCACACAAGCAATATAATATACAACGCCGAAGGGCGAGGATCAAAACTCAAAAGGAAACTCAAAATCATCAAGAAACCACAATACTATAACACGCGACTCTAAGGTCGAAAGAAAATACATCACTGGTCTCTAAGTCTGAACAAATATACAAGTTTGGTTGATGAAATTACTAGATAAAACAGATTAAAGTAAATACAAGGGTGGTCACGATGCGAGTGAACCCACCTACTAAAGCAATCACCCAGAAAGGAAGCAATGTGCCAGAAAAGCCGCAATGAAACCTATACGGCAAAACCTGCAAGAACTGTGGCACAACGGGGGTAAGTTGCCAACTCATAAATAGAAAACATCACAGAGCAGAAATCGTATGTATGACACAATCCTAGGTCAATACGATCAAATATATATATAAACCTCAAATGAATAAGTCTGAAGCATGATAAGGTGGCAAGGTAAACATCTATACATAAGTGTAGTACCAAGTGCTCGTGCCAATGCCTCAGGTAATAACATATCATAATGTGAGGTATGATCAATGTAGTTAGTGTCAACTATACCAAGGAGTCTATAAGTATGTGGATATCATCCAACTATGTGATCAATGTCATCAATGTCTACTATATGTATGTGGATATCGTCCACGTGTCACCCAATGACAATAAGTATCATGCATGTAAATATCATAAAGCATATGCATGGAAGTATGAGGATATAATCAACATGTGTCCCTCGCGACACATCAAAATCATGGAACCGGAGTGTCCAGCATCGACACTCGAAAATATCATGAAAGTTGTGCCCAGCATCGGCACGTAAATCCTCATCTATCGGGCTGTGTCAGTCCGGATCGGCCCAGGGGATCCGTCAGTCCCGATCGGCCCGTATCATCTCTCAATTCCGGTCGGTATCCTCCGGATATCCGCCGAGCTCAAATACAATCACCGGTAGGTAGTGCTCCCTCTTCCAGGCTCAACTCCTACTCCGCGACAGATCCGTTCTCGTCCCGGGGTACCATACCGGGTCCACCATGTACCCGCAATCGGCCTCATCCGCCTCCTCGAATCGGGTTTCACATGTCGCTCTCAGAACCGAGAAAACACATGGTGGATGCACTGAAATATCATATCAAGGGTAACCGGGTTTTTAACACAATACATACTCTCTTTTGAAATACCCACGGTTCCCAAATCCAGAAATATCATGGAAACGACACATCTCAATGCGTATAACCATAAAGCATGATGTATGCGACATATAAAAGAAATGCAAGCATATCAGTATATCATGCAACATGGAATAGTAATATGCACATATTGAGGGAAACCGCTCCTTTAAAATGAATCCAGTTTTAAAATATATCTTGCGGTTCCCAAATCTCCAAAATCAAGCCAGAATCATCTATGTATATACAATATGTATGTATGCAAGTATGGCATGCAAGGGGTCATATCCTGAATACAACAGTCCTACAGTGTAGTGACATGGCAATTATCGATGATGAAGTGTGTGAGCCGGCAAGCAGGTGTACGTGGAACATATGCATCATCGATAATGGTGCTGGTGTCCTGACAGCATGGGTTTAATATAACGATAAACACATTTACACATGCAATGCGATGCGAATACCAAGAACAAACGGAAATCGAATAATGAACGCAACAGTGAAGAATCTACTTCAATATATAAATGTCATACAGTTTTTCCATTTGAAAGAAGACGAATCGGGGTTTTTAGTAAAATAAGGGCTACGGTGTTTTTATGAAAAGATGCGTCTTTTGAAAATATCCATAGAATCCCTTTGCCTGTCTTTAAAATACTCAAGATTCGTTAGTTTTTGAAATAGGTATGACTCGGGTCTAGTCTAACATCTACTAAGCAAACTACAGATCTAACTAACAAGCTAATCGGAAGGGTACGGAAACCACCTAAATCTGAGTCAATAAATATATATATATATATATATATAGTAGTCGGTGATCCCTCCTCAATAGTATCATATACAAAACAATATACAATATGACATCCTTGAGTCAAGACTGTGGATCTATCATCAATATACATAGCTCGTACGTAAATCCGTCGTACGGCATCCCAAATCGGGATACGGGTCGAATCTCACATTTATCTCATAAATTATCTAGTATCTTATCATCATATCTCATGAACTGGGATACTAATCTAAGTCTAGTACATACTGATACCATCGATATATATATATATATAGGTGTGCGTGTACGCAATCACACGCATAAAGGCCCGCTAAAATCTCATGTCGTATCCCAAATACGAAGCACATCATATCACTGATCTCATGGCACTATGCCCAATATCATCGACTCATTACCAAATATCATCCACTATCCTCATCATCCAGGTATGAGTATAAAAGGTAAGCATATGTGTGCGTGTGGGTGTAAACCTATTCTAGGGTTCGCAACTAGGAACTATACTAGTTTACTTCTACACCCTAATCTAACCATAGTACACCTAATCTCATCTCAAATATCCACATCCAACCTAAAGCTATCATATATATATATATATATATATATATATATAGTATATATATAGTATACTAAACATCGAACTGCGGGGTTGCTATACGCCGTCCACCCGACTTCCCACATGGATATAATCTACTCACCTGATCTTCGCTTGCCGATGTCGCCGTTGCCACTTTCTCCTTCATTGTCTCGAATCATTGTGGGGGTACCTACATATCACACGTATCGCATCGCATAAAAACCAAATCGAAACCAAAACGACACACGAAAACCAAAACGACGCGCTTAAAAGCCTATAGGTTAGAACCTATAGTTTGCATCTCGCAGCTCAACCCAATAACACTCGCGATAGACGTACAAACGTCAAGTGACCGAGTACAAACACAAATATCAAATCTTAAATCCATATACATCATGAAACACATGGCAGCAACCCAGAAAAGTGGTCCCAGATTTCGTCTCAGGTGAAAACAAGGTAAGCAAACAGTACTGGGGTGTTATTTAGGAGGTATATGAGCTACAGAAGCAACTTGGGACCAAAACTCCACAAATGACCCGGGGACATACCCCCCAAAACCGGTGAGCTCGGTTTTGTAGTGGTAAAACGGTCTCGTATTGGTAGGGTGGTCTCATATTGGTTCAATTTGGCCTCTAGAGTTGTTTGTTTGTCTCAGAAATTCCCCGGGTCAACCCAGATTTCCCTGCACGCCTTAAACACTCACAAAACCGACATGGTCTGTTTCAGTTTTAGGTTTTAGGTTTGGTATTGTGTTGGATCGGGGTTCTTAGCTCCAAAAGGGGTTTAAGGGTCACCACTAAGGCTCAATTCACAATCACAACTCAATTTAACCCAAACCCTCTCAAGAAAACTTCAAGGTTCACTAAACCGATATAAAACACCTCTAAACTTATATGGGTGCTAAGGAAATCTAAAAACAATACCAAGAGTGCAGAAATTACCTCATTTGGCAACTCAAGAACTTTCTTGAGTTTCCCCAAGTCTCCAAAACCCTTCCTTTCTTGGTCCAAAGTGTTTTCCATGAGCTTGTGCACACTTTTTGTGAAATGGGAGTGGGGTTTTGATGCATTTGATGAAGTTTGAGAGGATGAAGAGGGGGAGGGAGTGAAGGCAGCAGCAATGGGGCTGAGGAAGAAGAAAATATGAAGATGGTGAAGTGTTAGAAATAAGCCAAGACTTGGTTGACCCCTCACCCTCTCTCTCTCATGCCCATACCCCTTTCTTTATTCAATTTCCTTTTTCTTTTCTTTTCTTCTCTTCTCTCCTCAATAGTAAACACAAAAGAAAAGAATGAAAAAGATGATAAAGCCATGTAGGAAAATGTAACACAAGTGTGAAATGATAAGGTGCATGTTTTGCACAAAACACCCTTAAAGCCCGATTAGCGATTTTTAATCGCGATTAGCACTAAAATAATGTCAAATAAATCATAAAATTTCATAATTTACATAAATCACATATAGTACCCTCTTTTTAGTAATTTCCATAATTTTCCAAATTTTTCACAATTTATCGGTATTTAATTATACCGAAATATTAAAATATTCGTTAAAATTAATATTAAATTATAAAAATTCCCAAAAATAATATTTTATTTTTCTGAAATGTTACAATCTTCCCTCCTTAAAGAAATTCGGTCCCCGAATTTAAATTTAAATCCCTCAAATACTAAGACATTTCAGTAAAAGTCCAAGTCGTCGGGGCTCCGAAATCATTATTACATAGAATGCATCATAGCGCAATGCACGCGCATGAACAATGAGCAGATAACTCAAAATCAAAACTCCGTCAAACATCCCGCAATCATCAGAGTCATAGTGAAGACACTAATGTCTAATCCAAAATAAAGCCAATATGATATAAATCAGAACTATACATGTAAACATCAAATTTATACATGTAAATATCTGAAGGAAATGCATGCCAAACCTTTTCATGTTGCCGTGCGATGCGCGTATCGCGGCACAGTGGCGGACATCTATTATAAGAAAATAACTATAAATATACTTATCCATTGTTTAATATGTACGTCCCGCCGTTTTGAAAAAATAATTTAGAAGGGTTTTCTTGCTTTTAAACGTTTCGTGTCGTATCAGACACGTAGGTAAATACTGAGACTATAGCCCCCCTTTTTGGAAATCCCTTTGATAACTATAAATGCATGCAAAATATATCCAGGTACTGTCCTCTGACTAGTCCTGCTCGGTATGAAAACAAATAGTAAATATCATAAAAACGTGCTGCTCCATAAGAAATCAATCTCAAAATGTGCATATGAATGCTACGTGCGTCTGGTGCGCACAGAAATCAAAATCCATATATATGCCATACATGTGCATAGAAACAACATCTAAGTGCATCGGGTGTGCACGAAACATCTGTCAAAGGCAACAGGTGTTCCTAACAGCAAACTCAGGTGCATCTGATATGCACGAAGAATCTCGATTTAGTGCATCTGGTGTGCACCAAAATCGCATCTCATAACGAGCGCCCAACATGCGCGAAAGTCCAAAATCAGGTGCATCCATCATGCACGAATAAAATATAAATCATGTGCATCCAATATGCACGAAATCACAAAATCCAATATCAAGCGCCGAACATGCGCCAAATCTAATCCAAGCACGCCAAATATGCGCAAGAATCCAAATCAAATGCACTGAGTGCACGAAATCAATATTAATATCAGAATCAAAATCGACGGTATACAATACAACTCAATCAAAATCAGGTATACCGCGGTATATAATCTCACAATCATGTGCATCAGCGTGCACCAAACAAATCAAAACACTAAAAGTGCATGAAAACTATGCTGAAAGCATAAGTCAAATCACATGCATAACATAGGCATGAAATCAAAATCAACATATCGAATGACATCAACCGAAGTCAGGTGCAACCGTGGTGCACAAAATACAAATAGCATGGAACTCAGCCATCAAGACTAAATCATGCGAATAGATCGCCCAAAATACCGAAATCCAAGGTGACGGATACGTGATAATCGAATCACCAAATCACAAATCATAAATACTGTCGTCGATATTTCGTCCTTCAAGTCGAGAAGGTGTCGGTGCATCTAATGCTAGCAGGGCAAGATATCTACTTGCCCCCCGTTCATAGCCTGTCGTATGGCGCCCTTAGGCTCTCGTCTCTCACTGCAGATTACTAAGTGCATAGCTCCTCGGCTCAACGGCAAAATATGGAATGACGACGGAAACAGTCCCGCTCTGGCACATCCTCTACAGATCTCTGGCCAACTATCTCGTCGACGATGCCGAACTCTGGCCTGCTGGGTGTGCGCAATATGACCTCTCCTGGGTCCAAGTCTTCTCGTATTGTATTCCAGAAAGGTCCTGTCGAGGTCTCTCTCAAATCTCGTTTCTGCCAAATTGCCCGGAAGTTACCACCCTTACTATATCTGTTTCTTGTTCCGGAATGGCTGCATACTCATCGCGACTCCTTCTTGAACATATATCCATAATCAACGCCTCTGCATGCGTATCACATCTCTGATGTCGGCAGAGTGGAACGTCATCTCATCAAGATCTCGTACGAACCTTTTACTCCACTTTTCTCTACTGCCGACTGATTCGGACTTGCCTCCTCATGGCTGCATGGACTGTGCTCCAACGGCTATACTCGTATCTGGAGTCTCCCAAGAAATGCATTCCATCACATGATATCCGAAAGATGTCGAACCTTTAGATCGATTCGTCAAAACCTCATAATCCCCAAGAGCTCAACATCTTGGGTACAGTTTAATAGTATCGAGTACATACCACAGCATCAGTGGACCAGCTGTAGAAGGGCAAACCCAAGCCTCACTAATGGCACCGCGGAACTGCCGCATGTAAGTGCACGGCGGCCCCCCGGCCGTCAATCCGACGCCGGAATGCGGAAATGAAACTTTTCTAAAAACTAGAAACCGGCACCACCGCGCACTATAAAACCTGGATCGGGCCATTAACCTAACCCAAGCAAACTACAAAATGGGAAGAAGGCTATACCGATCGATCCGTGTCCTTCGATCTTCGCCTCCACTCCGATCTCCTCGAGGAATCTCCGGTCGTCACCTCCTCGTCGAAACGGGCACCACATCGCCGGGTTCTTTTACGGGCTCCGACCTCTGGACCGAGGCAACTCGGGCATGAAGCTAGCAAGTCGACGTGCCCAAGGGTGCTGTAGATGAAGTGTAGAATGTATTGTCTCTTGGGGGTAGTAAAGTTTCCATGTATGATAGTGGAATGAACTTTAAAAGGAACTTGGGATTTTTGGTTTGTACAAAGAATGATATGAAGAATTTCCCCACACCAAAAAAAATGAATTCCCCCCATCCCCAAAGATGTGGCCGGCCATAATCAAGAGGAGGAAAAATATATAAGGGAGGTGAGTGTAGGAAATCAAAAGGGTGATCATAAACAAAAGCAAACCTCACTTCAAAACATCACCCTCACATCCTCATCAAATCCCATCTCAATTAATGCAAACCATGATGAAAGAAAAAAGCAAAGATGCTTTGAATTATCATGATAAACCATTTACAAGAAACCCCCTCTACAAAACTAATTTTCACAATTGCAAACTAGCCCCTCCATCAGAAAAATCCGGCCGTAAAGGAACAAAGGAAAACTGGCCGAAACGGAATACAAACTGGCAACTTCAGAAAAATGATCCCGTAATAAATTACAGGAAAACCCCGTGACTGTATATACATACCCGCATTTGTATTCCCATTAAATACAAATGCAAAGAGACAAAATCTGCACTGTACAATACTAGGATCCGGCTTAAACCAAAGCCCTGTAGTATTATCCGTCCGATCATGATCCGTGCAATACCGAACGTATCTGATCGAACCCTGCCATATCTCCATACGGCCTCTACAGCGTTTCGCCCGAAACTTGAGAAAACGATCTGTGGGGACTCTAAAGACTCGTCAATACTTTGGCTGTGGATTTAACCACTAGCACGTCAGAGATTTTAGCCATACGTGACCTGCTACCAGGTATTGACCAAAAGGGACGTCGATGAGCAAACTCATCCTGACACCCTACTAAGCCTGTCAGTGACAATATCCGTACAGTCCTGTCCGTTCGTCTATGAGCATCGCATGGCGGGCCTAGGGGGTTGGTAAAAGTCAGACCCCCAAAAGCGGTACAAGTTATGTCTGAGAGTAGCCCAGAACACCATGAGATACTACTGGAATGCCTACCAGTAAATCTCCTACCTTGGCCAAGGACTTTGTGTAATGGCTCTCCTAGACACAGGGCGACCTCACCCCCAATACCGGGAGAGACGAACCCCTGAAGATCCGCTCACTGCCTCCATGTGGCTCGGGACTGTACCCAACTAAAACCTGTTTGTACGTCTCCTTTGAGCGTGGTAGGGTAGTAATCAAAGTACAGTGGGAACTCACACGAGACAAATGACGATCTCAGGTCGATGAACTAACCTGTACACATGTCACCAGGGAACTCCTATCTGACGTCAGGTATAAGACCAACTAGCATGTTCCCGACGAGTCCTATCCGGTGTACTCATAACCCAATGAGCACCTGTATACATCTTAGGTGAACCAACTGACACCAGTGGCTTGTGAGACCGGCCACCGCCCCTCGTCGGGGTCTCGACTGTATACACTAGTCTACTCTGGAGTATCGATGCCCTGTCTCGAAACTCCCACGACTAGGGACCTTTTAAGGATGTGCTTATAGACTACCAGCTCCTATGTATATGATCGCCCTCATACTGCTGGCAGTCAAGCAAGAATCCTAGGGGCTCTATCAATGCGCAATAGTGACCTGTAAGGTCACCTAAAGCAGTATACGATGATAAAGATAAACCAGATAGCATACTATCATCTTGAGTAAGACTGTCCTACTGGGACAGGTCCTCCCTCAATCATTGCAATCACGTGCCTGTGATCCAATAATTGACTCTGAGAGCACTATCTCCAACAATCTCCCACTTGCACTCAAGGCTAATTATTGCGATGTCGCATACTCACAGCCCGTGTGATACCGAACACCCAACTCACCTACTAGCCAGTCTCACAAAGCTCGTTTGCGAAACTATTGCGTTCGAGGAATAGCCTCAGTGAGTGGATCCGCTGTGATGTTTCTTTCTATGTCTCTCTTTATCTCAAGTTCGTGGAGAAACCCATCTCCCGAAATGAGCAATACCTATCTTAGAATATGTCTGGATGTCTGAAGGGACCTAGTTCATAAATGAACTCCAAATCCAAACTTCTTAGACTGTATCGTCAATTGAACTTAATCAGTATCCTGCACCATGCCTCCTTCAGTATCCGCCTGGACTACCTGTCCAAAATGCTGCCCCTCTTCAGAGGGAGAACTATAACTCTGACAGTCACTCTGTCATCCAGGTCACCTTGGAAGCCTGGAATGATAACTGTCTCCCAAAGGAGGCTGCCGTTATCATTTCCCTAGAACATCAACTTATGTTCTAAAACTGCTTCCGATCGTTTCTCCAGGATTGGATCAATATCAACTTATTGCACCATGTGGAGAAACCACTGTGTGACAACCAAAGTATAACCGATCATAGTATAGGAATATCACTTCCTACTCTGTGTATGTCATCCAAATACCAGGACATCAAACCCTACTACCTTCTTAACAGATCCATCCCCTATTCTGATGAAGTCAAACCTATGACTGTCACATCAGAAATAGATGATCTATCTCCGCTATATCCTCTTTAGTCTGTAAATAGACATAAGCCACTTGTCCACTATGCTTCTGCTGCTCCCACTGACTATGACAACCCTCTGGCAGAGTCATATACATGTACGCTTCTGAAGCCAGTTTAGAACGACGCTATACTCATCCTCCTGCCGGGTCTCACAGTCTGGAACAGCAGCAAAGGCATGTCTGGGTAAACAAGAACCTCCCTGTCACCGTCCTTGAGGCTACCGAAGTACCTCTCGGGTGCCTGATGTTACCCACCATATCTGCGGAGTGGCCAATGGAATGTCAAACCAAATTGAATCTTTAGGTTCTTATCAAATTTTCAGTAATCGTCTACGGTTCTGGAATCACTTCCAGTTCTACCATACTCCCACTACTGTTTTCTGAAAAAATCCATTTTTGTTAAAACTGTGGTGAGTCAAGAACAATATCACTATTGATCTTCCTGATGGTAGAAAGTCAACCCTCGTCATAGCCTGGGTCAACCCATAAACAGCCATTACAGAAATGTGCCTTGAGTTGCCCAGAGTCTGGTTTTAAGCATAAGCCGGACAACTCCCCGTACCTTAACATCGTTAAGATATGAACTGTTCTATATCCAATATAGAAACAGAGGCACTGATTTAATTGAACCAGATTCAGATCATGCAACTGTCACCAGTGCATGTCAACTAAATGGAAGGAGGCCGATCAGCGTTACTCAACTTAGGAATGCTTCCAATTATGAGTAACCTGAAAGAGAAGCAAGTTCTCTTAATCATTACTATTAACTGAATACCACACACAAGTATCTACATCTTCGATCACCTTGAAGAATCCCGATACTTGCAATATCTGGTTCTCTACTTTAATCTTATACTTATAACTTCTCAAAACTTAGACCTTGTATTTCTACGAAACACATGTCTAAGAACTAGAGAAGTCATAAGTAAACAGAATATAGTACGAGTATCAACCCCTCTGTCCTAATGGACACTGGGCAATATACAATTCTCTGTATAAGTCTCCTGAGTCTAATAACTCACTCCCTGTGTGTCGTAGGTTGAAAACTGTACTTATGGTTAAGAAGAATTACACCGCTGTTCAATGCTCCTTATCTAATCATCCACTGATATAGGTAAATGTCATAGACATAATTTCAAAAAGGTATATCTCACTCCATAAAAATAGACGTACAGATATATCAATTTGAAATTGGTGCATAACAACGGATATTCAAAACCAAATATTTGTCGTCTGGCAAACAACCGAGGTGACTTCCTCAAATATCACCAATTACAACGAATCCCGATATAATGAGGATGATCACCTAATTCCTAATAACTTACTCCCACTCATCATCTATAAAACCATACAGATGTGAGAATCAAACCTGGTAAATATATACCCTGGAGCAAGTGTCTAATTGGGAAATCAGTTTTCTTTTAACAGTACACAGTGAAATTGAAACATTGAAATGTTTCGATAGGGTATCCCGGTATTCCTAGTAATACATCTTCCATTATCCAGATTCACAACTGTAACCGTATAATTCTTTGCCATTTCTCCAAATCTCTTTATATGTCTTTAGTCATTACCTTCTGCACACCCCTTTAGGCCAAATGGTTTTCTTCCTTCCCTACCATTCGGCACCAGCCTAAGGTTTGGAAGAAGACTATCCAATAAGCATAATGGGTGTACTGTCCTAATCCTAGGAGTACTCGCAATGCGAGAGAAGGTGAAGATAAAAGACAACTGACTAAACCTTATTCCTATTTCTCCTGAACTAGAATCCATCCCCGAACTGGAACAAGTTCCTTTCGAGTTCATATATAACCATACGATGGAGTATCCAAATAAACTGTGGATCTTCGTAGTGATACAGAGTGTTCTGGAGAAATACAAAGGTGATTTAGGATTGGCGAAGAAATACTTGGTTTGGTCGTGAATAGCAGTCGCAATTTACTTTGCCCTCTTAGTAATCCCTTTATTTGTCTTAACATAATACCTTCTGTACACCATCGTTAGGCTAATTTGTTTTTTCATTCCCTACCGTTCGGCACCTGCCTATGGTTTGGAAGAAGACTGTCTAATTTGCGTAATAGGTGTACTATCTCCTAAACCAAGGAGTACTCGCAGCCTGAGAGAAGGTAAAAGGAAAAGACAACCGAATAGTCCTATTCGTTTTCTCCAGAACCGGAAACCATCCTCGAATAAATTCCTTCGAGTTCGTATATAACCATACAATGGTTTTGTCCAATGGAAGTGGACGTTCGTAGTAATACGGGGTGTCCTGGAGAAAAGGGTAAAAGTAGGAGTGGCAATGAGGTATGCAACTCTGACAATCCAAAAGCCAGTTTTTAAGAAGGTTCGGTTAATCTTGGTCACTGAGTCATAGTCTAGGGTCGGGTCATGGTCGCTGCCAAAGAGAGAAAGAAAAGAAACACTCAGCGTGCACTCTAACCTAAATCAGAATGGTTATCACTTTATCTAATCAGGAAACCTCCCACTGTAACCTCAAATTCTTCTCCAAATCCGAAAGAAGAATTAGTCGGGATCACCCGAGGAGTAAACCAACTCATCAGTGGGAATCGGGATCCAACTATCATCGCATGATAACGTGATGGAATCCGCTCACGTTATCACACTCCAGAAGGTATGCGCATATCTGGCAAGTTTCAGTTTCTTTAGAAACTCCCGATGTGATTTTTGCCCCATGCTCTTATGACCTTGATGAAAGTCAACAAATCATAAGTCACATATCAAGTTTTACCCGTCATTGTCCAGATTAATTTGAACCCACCCGTACAAGCCCTTGACGAAGGTCAACAAGGCTATACGACTGTCCCAAACCAACGCATCTATCTATGCAGCAGAAAGGTAACATGCAGCTACCATACACTATGCCTTGACGAAGGTCAACAAACATAGCATGAATACTATGTGCTATCCGTCTGAAACGACGGAGGGCTACGAATGGTTTCTGGCGAAAAACCTTTAACGTAATGAACTTGATATCGTTGAAGGAACTGGATAGCTTTATAAAAATATAGTTACGAAAACCTTTGCAAAAGAGGTCACTCCCGGTGAAGGGATCTCGGCTCTTTCCCTGTAGAATGAGGTGCAGGATATTCCAACTGAATACCACGATGCAAAGCAAAAGTAATCGGCTATAGTGAAGTTATTGCCCTGACGCAAACTTCTGTCCAAGGGGTCACTCCCGGTGAAGGGATCTCGGCCCTTGCTTCGTGGACTGAGGAGCTGGATATTCATAACCGAATACCACTGTGCAAAACAAAAGAGAACGCCCTTGCAATAACAGCTTTTTGAAAAAAGTTCCAACAACATAAGAATAGGTTTGTATAGCTTGCATTGATCCGAATCAACGCAGTCCCATCAATTGATCACACCACAAAGAACGAAAATAATGATGTATGTATATTCCATCCACATTCGCCACTGGGTCCCGTCATCACCCGTTAGGTTACTTAACTAACGACAGAGCGCGGACTGGACTAGCGCGGATGCAAAACATATGCAACATCTACTAGTATATATATCAATATATAATATTCGCTCAAGGCGTGATAAAATGCAACATCACAGAAATGTAATAAGCAGCATAGAACAATACAGATATCTGGGTTCCCCGGGTTTCATAGAGCCGCTACTGAAACCCGACGTTCCCCTGGTCGTGTGGATAGCCTGTGCAATGAAAATCCTAGACCCCTACGGGCGCGGCAAGTTACCCGCCAAAACCTGAAGCGAGGCAGCCCTCTTCAACAACGTGAATGGACCACCCAGCACTTCACGGAATCCGGTAACTTGGGCACCCCTCCTGGGTCAACCTATACCCCCTACGAGTGCGGCAAATAGCCCGCCAATTCTAGAGTAAAGCCCCCTCCGTCTCAATGTCATGAGATGCGGGCTCGTTGTCCTCTAGAACCCGGCTACCCGTGCACCCTTCCGCGGGGTAATCCTAGTACAGAAAGTAAAATATACATACAACGGGTACATCGACCTCACCCCAGTCGTGCCCCAAAAGAATAATATACAAACAGGCAGTGATGGCAGTCCACATGTCGGACGCTCGCCCCGCAATATCAAATGTACATAAAAAACAAAACTGTACTACCATTGCATCCAGGCTATCCCCCACGACCAATCTGCAACATCACAGCACAACACAGAACATCAACGTGAATGCCACGTTCGCAAATCCGTCTAAAAGGGCTATAGCAGTTAGACAGGATTTACCGATCAAATGACATTCACGGTCGCAGATATAATGTAAATACTGTGAACTAACATGTTTAAAATATTCGATCGACCAAATTTACCGAAGTGGGCCCCAAGCACTACTGTAGCACTCAAAGAAAATCTGGGCCCAAAAAGAATAATCCAAAAACCCCAATATCAGGTCATAAAGCTACTGTGAAAATTTCGTACGGAGTTGACCAATTCCTGCCGCGGAACCGCGGCCATGACAGGGGTTTGGCCGCGGTTCTGCGGTCCCACTGTAGCAAAAATGTATTAAATTTTTACAGAATGCTTAAAATTGCCTGCACTAATTTCTGCAATGCACTGAAAAAAATTTCGAGCCAATAAAAATTCGACAGAAACTGATGCACTTGAAATCGCGGTTTTTTTGAAAATCCGATCGATCGAACTTATAAACATATTAGAGCATGCTAGACTAGGTTAATGGCATGGCTCTGATACCAGTGTAAGTGCACGGCGACGCCCCGGCCGTCAATCCGACGCCGGAATGCGGAAACGAAATTTTTCTAAAAACTAAAAACCGGCACCACCGCGTACTATAAAATCCGGATCGGGCCATTAACCTAACCCTAGCAAACTACAAAATGGGAAGAAGGCTATACCGAGCGATCCATGTCCTTCAGTCTTCGCCTCCACTCCGATCTCCTCGCGGAATCTCCGGTCGTCACCTCCTCGTCGAAACGGGCACCACATCGCCGGGTTCTTTTACGGGCTCCCACCTCTGGACCGAGGCAACTCGGACACGAAGCTGGCAAGTCGACATGCCCAAGGGTGCTGTAGATGAAGTGTAGAATGTATTGTCTCTTAGGGGTAGTGAAGTTGCCATGTATGATGGTGGAATGAACTTTAAAAGGAACTTGGGATTTTTGGTGTGTACAAAGAATGATATGAAGAATTTCCCCACACCAAAAAAAATGAATTCCCCCTATCCCCAAAGATGTGGCCGACCATAATCAAAAGGAGGAAAAGTATACAAGGGAGGTGAGTGTAGGAAATCAAAGGGGTGATCATAAACAAAAGCAAACCTCACTTCAAAACATCACCCTTACATCCTCATCAAATCCCATCTCAATTAATGCAAACCATGATGAAAGAAAAAAGCAAAGATACTTTGAATTATCATGATAAACCATTTACAAGAAACCCCCTCCACAAAACTAATTTGCACAATTGCAAACTAGACCCTCCATCAGAAAAATCCGGCCATGAAGGAACAAAGGAATACTGACCGAAACGGAATACAAACTGGCAACTTCAGAAAACTGATCCCGTAATAAATTACAGGAAAACCCCGCGACTGTATATACATACCCGCATTTGTATTCCCACTGAATACAAATGCAAAGAGACAAAATCTGCACTGTACAATACTAGGATCCAGCTTAAACCAAAGCCCGCTAGTATTATCCGTCCGATCATGATCCGTGCAATACCGCACGTATCTGATCGAACCCTGCCATATCTCCATACGGCCTCTACAGCGTTTCGCACGAAACTTGAGAAAACGGTCTGTGGGGGACTCTAAAGACTCGTCAATACTTTGGCTGTGGATTTAACCACTAGCACGTCAGAGGTATTAGCCATACGTGACCTGCTACCAGGTATTGACCAAAAGGGACGTCGATGAGAAAATTCAACCTGATACCCTACTGAGCCTGTCAGTGACAATATCCGTACAGTCCGGTCCGTTCGTCTATGAGCATCGCATGGCGGGCCTAGGGGGTTGGTAAAATTCAGACCCCCAAAAGCGGTACAAGTCGTGTCGGAGAGTAGCCCAGAATACCCTGAGATACTACTGGAATTCATACCAGTAAATCTCCTGCCTTGGCCAAGGACTTCGTGTAATGGCTCTCCTAGACACAGCGCGACCTCACCCCCAATACCGGGAGAGACGAACCCCTGCAGATCCGCTCACTGCCTCCATGTAGCTCGGGACTGTACCCAACTAAAACCTGTTTGCACGTCTCCGTTGATTGTGGTACGGTAGAAATCAAAGTACAGTAGGAACTCACAAGAGAAAAATGACGATCTCAGGTCGATGAACTAACCTGTACACATGTCACCAGGGAACTACTATCTGACATCAGGTATAAGACCAACTAGCATGTTCCCGGTGAGTCCTGTCCGGTGTACTCATAACCCAATGAGCACCTGTATACATCTTAGGTGAACCAACTAACACCAGTGGCTTGTGAGACCGGCCACCGCCTCTCATCGGGGTCTCGACTGTATACACTAGTCTACTCTGGAGTATCGATGCCCTGTCTCGAAACTCCCACGACTAGGGATCTTTTAAGGATGTGCTTATAGACTACCAGCTCCCACGTATATGATCGCCCTCATACTGCTGACAGTCAAGCAAGAATCCTAGGGGCTCTATAAACGCGCAACAGTGACCTGTAAGGTCACCTAAAGCAGTACACGATGATAAAGATAAACCAGATAGCATACTATCATCTTGAGTAAGACTGTCCTTCTAGGACAGGTCCTCCCTCAATCATTGCAATCACGTGCCTGTGATCCAATAATTGACTCTGAGGGCACTATCTCCAATGCCGCAAACCCTAAGGTTCAAAGGCTTTCACACGGTCATTATGTCGAGTTAGGGTTTCATTCTTCTAGAGTGTCCATAGAATCGCTTGCATGTCTTTCCGAATACTTTAAACTTGGAAAATGGGCTCCTGACATTCGATCGTCTCCATCGACTCTCAACGTACCTGCGTGAAGTCGTCTCTATCTGGAATCAATCCATCTGATGACCTCGCATCGGGGTAAGCGAACGAACTATATGTCCTAGTCATTCACCCTCAGGTGACTAGCGACCTTCCATCATATCTCTAAGTATATACTCGTGCTGCAGTAGCTCCAACATCTGGACAATATCTCGTCATTTGCAGCAACAACTAGCTCATTCGTCTACACGCTGAACAGTGCCTCAATCATCATGAATAAACGATACATCAATGGTCATCACATTCTGGCTGGCCTCTAGCAGTAGCCTGATCCCTGGTGCTGATCTGCACGTCCAAGAGATCTCATAACAGCGATCCATCAACCGCTCACGGTGCGAAAACACAATAAAAGGACGCTGCTCTATGCAATCGTATGTCCCTGGAATCACGCCCTAGTCAGTCCTTGTCCGTGACAAGCTCGTGCTGACCGCAACTCTAGCCGTAGCTCTCTCTTCCCATGTAATCGTGGCAGCAAAATCATAACCAATATCGATGAGGATAGATAATAGGAATGAATATAATACTGTGTAAGGAAATGTACATCCTAAGGCTCCTTAAGCGGAGTAGCGTATCGTAAGTATGCCGCGGAACATACACACGGTACGTCACTCTACTGAAGTCACCTACTCCATCAACCATGGTCAACCTACATAACGAAAGTTTGGGTCTACCCCCTCGACTAAGTTTAAGTTCCGTAAGGTCAAGCCTAAGTTCCGAATATATACAAACGCTCTAGGCTCCGCAGAGTCAAACTTAGACTCGAACCAAGGTTAACCTAGCACTCTGATACCAACTTTGTCATGACCCGAAATAGCACGTGACTGGCCCTTGAATCACATGAAGTCCATAAGTCCTCATCTAATTCAAGTAAGCCAAAAGCCCAGAAATCTTTAAATAATAAATGAAGGAAAACTAGTTTTAAAGAAGTGAAGAAAATATGTTTTAAAAACAAGGTTTTTAAATAAGTAAGTCGAATATGCATTTTTAAAATCTCAAGTCTTTTCTGAAAATTTCGGCAGAGTTTCCTTTGTAAATACTGGCCCCGAACGGGGTACAACAAGAATAATATATGCACAATGATAAAAGGCATCTCCAAGCAAGAGCTAGCTCTTCGTCAATCGACGGTCATAACCACGCAAGCAATATAATATACAACGCCGAAGGGCGAGGATGAAAACTCAAAAGGAAAGTCAAAATCAACAAGAAACCATAATAATACAACGCGCGACTCTAAGGTCGAAAGAAAATACATCACTGGTCTCTAAGTCTGAACAAATATAAAAGTTTGGTTGATGGAATTACTAGATACAGCAGATTAAATTAAATACAAGGGTGGTCACGATGCGAGTGAACCCACCTACTAAAGCAATCACCCAAAAAGGAAGCAATGTGCCAGAAAAGCCGCAATGAAACCTGTACGGCAAAACCTGCAAGAACTGTGGCACAGCAGGGATGAGTTCCCAACTTGTGAATAGAAAACATCACAGAGGAGAAATCGTATGTATGACACAATCCTAGATCAATACGATCAAATATATATATAAATCTCGAATGAATAAGTCTGAAGCATGATAAGGTGGCAAGGTAAACATCTATACATAAGTGTAGTACCAAGTGCTCGTTCCAGTGCCTCAGGTAATAACATATCATAATGTGAGGTATGATCAATGTAGTCAGTGTCAACTATACCAAGGAGTCTATAAGTATGTGGATATCATCCAACTATGTGATCAATGTCATCAATGTCTACTATATGTATGTAGATATCGTCCACGTGTCACCTGATGACAATAAGAATCATGCATGTAAATATCATAAAGCATATGCATGGAAGTATGAGGATATAATCAACATGTGTCCCTCGCGACACATCAAAATCATATAACCGGAGTGTCCAGTATCGACAATCGAAAACATCATGAAAGCTGTACCCAGCATCGGCACGTAAATCCTCATATATCGGGCTCCGTCAGTCTGGATCGGCCCACGGGATCCGTCAGTCCTAATCGGCCCGTATCATCTCTCAACTCCGATCAGTATCCTCCAGATATCCGCCGAGCTCAAATACAATCACCGGTAGGTAGTGGTCCCTCTGCCAGGCTCATCTCCTACTGCGCGACAGATCCATTCTCGCCCCGGTGTACCATACCGGGTCCACCATGTACCCGCAATTGGCCTTATCCGCCTCCTCGAATCGGGTTTCACATGTCGCTCTCAGAACCGAGAAAACACATGGTGGACGCACTGAAATATCATATCAAGGGTAACCGGGTTTTCAACACAATACATACACTCTTTTGAAATACCCACGGTTCCCAAATCTAGAAATATCATGGAAACGACACATCTCAATGCGTATAACCATAGAGCATGATGTATGCGACATATAAAAGAAATGCAAGCATATCAGTATATCATGCAACATGGAATAATAATATGCACATATTGAGGGAAACCGCTCCTTAAAAAGGAATCCAGTATTAAAATATATCTTGCGGTTCCCAAATCTCCAAAATCAAGCCAGAATCATCTATGTATGTGCAATATGTATGTATGCAAGTATGTCATGTAAGGGGTCATATCCTGAATGCAACAGTCCTACAGTGTAGTGATATGGCAATTATGATGAAGTGTGTGAGCCGGCAAGCAGGTGTACGTAGAACATATGCATCATCAATAATGGTGCTGGTGTCCTAACAATATGGGTTTAATATAACGATAAACACATTTACACATGCAATGAGATGCGAATAGCAAGAACATGCGGAAATCGAATAATGAACGCAACAGTGAAGAATCTACATCAATATATAAATGCCATACAGTTTTGTCATCTGAAAGAAGACAAATCGGGGTTTTTAGTAAAATAAGGGCTACGGTGTTTTTAAGAAAAGATGCGTCTTTTGAAAATATCCGTAGAATCCCTTTGCTTGTCTTTAAAATATTCGCGATTCGTTAGTTTTTGAAATAGGTATGACTCGGGTCTAGTCTAACATCTACTAAGCAAACTACAGATCTAACTAACAAGCTAATCGGAAGGGTACGGAAACCACCTAAATCTGCGTCAATAAATATATATATATAGTAGTCAGTGATCCCACGTCAATAGTATCACATACGATACAATATACAATATGACATTATAGAATCAAGAGTGCAGATCTATCATCAATATACATAGCTCGTACGTAAATCCGTCGTACGGCATCCCAAATCGGGGTATGGGTCGAATCTCACATTTATCTCATCAATTATATGGTATCTTATCATCATATCTCATGAACTGGGGTACTGATCTAAGTCTAGTACACACTGATACCATCGATATATATATAGGTGTGCGTGTATGCAATCACACGCCTAAAGGCCCGCTAAAATCTCATGTCGTATCCCAAATATGAACCACATCATATCACCGATCTCATGGCACTATGCACAATATCATCGACTCATCACCAAATATCATCCACTATCCTCATCATCCAGGGATGAGTATAACAGGTAATCATGTGTGTGCGTGTGAGTGTAAACCTATTCTAGGGTTCACAACTAGGAACTATACTAGTTTACTTCTGTACCCTAATCTAACCATAGTACACCTAATCTCATCTCAAATATCCACGTCACACCTAAAGCTATCATATATATATATAGTATACTAAACATCGAACTGCGGGGGTGTTACACGCCATCCACCCGACTTCCCTCATAGATATAATGTACTCACCTGATCTTCGCTTGCCGATGTCGACGTTGCCACTACCTCCTTCATTGTCTCGAATCATCATGGGGGTACCTACATATCACACGTATCGCATCGCATTAAAACCAAATCGAAACCAAAACGACACACGAAAACCAAAGCGACGCGCTTAAAAGCCTATAGGTTAGAACCTATAGTTTGCATCTCGTAACTCAACCCAATAACACTCGGGATAGACGTACAAATGTCAAGTGACCAAGTACAAACACAAATATCAAATCTTAAATCCATATACATCATGAAACACATGGCAGCAACCCAGAAAAGTGGTCCCAGATTTCGTCTCAGGTGAAAACAAGATAAGCAAACAGTACTGGGGTGTTATATATGAGGTATATGAGCTACAGAAGTAACTTGGGCCCAAAACTCCACAAATGACCCGAGGACATACCCCCCAAAACTGGTGAGCTCGATTTTTTAGTGGTAAAACGGTCTCGCATTGGTAGGGTGCTCTCATATTGGTTCAATTTGGCCTCTAGAGTTGTTTGTTTGTCTCAAAAATTCCTCGGGTCAACCCAGATTTCCCTGCACGCCTTAAACACTCACAAAACCGACATGGTCTGTTTCATTTTTGGGTTTCAGGTTTGGTTTTGTGTTGGATCTGGGTTCTTAGCACTAAGGGGGGTTTATAGATCACCACTAAGGCTCAATTCACAATCACAACTCAATTTAACCCAAACCCTCTCAAGAAAACATCAAGGTTCACTAAACCGATATAAAACACCTCTAAACTTATATGGGTGCTAAGAAAATCTAAATACAATACCAAGAGTGCAGAAATTACCTCATTTGGCAACTCAAGAACTTCTTGAGTTTCCCCAAGTCTCCAAAACCCTTCCTTTCTTGGTCCAAAGTGTTTTCCATGAGCTTGTACACACTTTTTGTGAAATGGGAGTGGGGTTTTGATGCATTTGATGAAGTTTGAGAGGATGAAGAGGGGGAGGGAGTGAAGGTAGCAGCCATGGGGCTGAGGAAGAAGAAAAGATTAAGATGGTGAAGTGTTAGAGATAAGCCAAGACTTGGTTGACCCCTCACCCTCTCTCTCTCATGCCCATACCCCTTTCTTTATTCAATATCCTTTTTCTTTTCTTTTCTTTTCTTTTCTTCTCTCCTCAATAGTAAACACAAAAGAAAAGAATGAAAAAGATGATAAAGCCATGTAGGAAAATGTAGCACAAGTGTGAAATGATAAGGTGCGTGTTTTGCACAAAACACGCTTAAAGCCCGATTAGCGATTTTTAATCGCGATTAGCACTAAAATAGTGTCAAATAAATCATAAAATTTCATAAATTGCATAAATCACATATAGTAACCTCTTTTAGTAATTTCCATAATTTTCCAAATTTTTCCCAATTTATCGGTATTTAATTATACCGAAATATTAAAATATTCATTAAAATTAATATTAGATTATAAAAATTCCCAAAAATAATATTTTATTTTTCTAAAATGTTACATATCCATCACATGCCACAGTAGCAATGAACCGGCCGTAGAAGGGTCAACCAATCCCTCACTTGTGGCACTGCTAAACTACCACAAACCCTAGAGTTTAGTGGCGGTTTTGACGGTCACAAAATCGAGTTAAGGTTTTGTTCTTCTAGAGGGTTCACCGCATCACTTGCACAATATTTGGAAGTTCTTTAACTAAAGAAAAATCCAACACTTAGAAAAGTTTCTGGCGAGGGAAAAAGTGAGTTATTGATATCCGTTCGAACTTTTTAACACCATCTAAATAACCCGAAAACAAACTAGAATTACGAATACGAAACACAACGAATTGCCTCTGTAAAAAGATAACATCATATGCAAATTTAGCTAAAACAAACAACACCTGAAGTACCAAACCCCAGAGACTGGAACACAGTGAAAACTTGAACCTAAAACTACCTACTGTGGCCGAGAAGGCCGGAAAACCTAGCAAAGTGGCCGGCCAAAAGCCGAGCTATGGTGTTCAATTTTGCACTTTGTTCATATTAGATCTCATACAACATTCTGCAAGTGTTTGAAAAAATCTTTGACATCTGAAAAATTTCGACAGAAACTAGGGTTTTGATTCGGATGTTTCATAATCGTTTCGGTTTCGTAATCCTACACTTATCCGTCTAATTCTCTAGCTAGGCTCTGATACCACTGTTGGGTTACCTACAACGGCAGCAAGGTTTCGGGAGGCATCACCCATACCAAGTTTAAATTTTTGCCATTCTAGATAACCCAAACCCTAGATCTTTAACTAGCGAATCAAACAAAAACACCAAGTAAATAACTTTACTTCTAAGAGTTAGGGATTACAACCTTTTTAGTTCGTTCCTTCATTTCATAAGTTCCGAGTTGAGGTCCCTCCGCTGCGATCATAAAGCTCCCGGACTCTAGAGAGGCTCCATGAGGTGAATGAGACATTCTTACTTGAAGACTTCATAATCCAAGATGATCTACCTTAAGGAATCACAAACCCAAGCTCTCTCTTCACTAATGAGGTATTAGTGAAGTGAACACCCTAATCTAAGTGGCTAAAATAGATAAGGATGATAAAGTAGGAATTTTGCTATCTTTAGTTTTCTATTTCTCACATTCATTCATCACCAAAGAAAAATCAAGCAAGCTTTTTCAAGAGCAAGAAGAAGTTGATGTTGTGATGAAAATGAATTATTGTGTGAGGTTAGAAATGCAACCAAAGGTTAAGCATGGCATGCTTAACCCTTGTAGAGACTTGACCATAGTCTAGGGTTAGGGCTTGGTTAACAAATATCATAGCATAATATCTAAAGAGTGGACAAAGTCAACAAGGATAAATATTTCAATAATATCCACACAATTTAGAATTTATCCAAAACAAAACATTAACACTACTCCAAACCTTAGCATGGTTTGATCTCAAAACCCTAGTTTCATTTGTAACCCTAACATGTTACAATATTATTTATCACATATATAATATATAATGTAACAAAAGAAAATAATACAATTAACATATATCACATATATATCAATGTATCATCAAGTGAGAAAAAGAATCATTTAAGTGAGCTTATATTAGTTAATGTAATGTAATATATCACAAATATAATTATACATTAAATTATCGAATCAACACTTGATCCGATAATCCGGCTATTTTGCAAATAACCGACTAATATAACATGTATCAGTTCATCGAATCAACACTTGATCAGATGACCCAGCTATATCACATATACCCGGCCGATATCTCATATCGTGAGAATTGAATATGGTATCTCATATCTTATTAATCTCGGTTCCGCACATATCACATATGTGCTCCTACTCCGTTTTGCCTGAGCCAGGAAACCTCTGTGTAGGACTCTAAAGAATCGTCAATACGCCGGCAGTAGGTGATGATCATATCAAACACCCACAAGCTACAAGCGGTCAGCTAAATGTAAAATCCATCCGGGTATTGAGCGATCAGAAGATCAACAAGCAAGCCTGCACACACTTCTGTGAATCCAATCAGTAACACTACCGTACAGTCCGGTCTCTTCGTCTAATATGTCGCATATCCAGTCTAGGGGAACGTCAGACCTTCAGTAACCGATAAGTCGTATCGATGTGAGGCTCATAATGGGTCGAGAAACTACTGATAACACTTACCAGTAGGTCTCCATATCAGCCCTGGCCAGGGATTACCAGTTATAGCCAATCGAAGAAAGCGCAACATCAACCCCCAATACCGGGAGAGACGAAACCCCTCCTATCGCTCATTGCCTCCATGTGATTCGGGACTGTACCCAAAAGCCACCGTTTTGCACGTTCTCATGAATGTGGTAAGGTGGAAATCAAATCACAGTGGGAATCACACAAGACTCTATGACGATCTCGGGTCTACAGACTAACCTGTACCAGTGTCACCAGAGAACTGCTACCTGACGATAGGTATAATACCATCTAGGAGTTCTCAGCGAGTCCGTTTAGTGTACCCAGTCTCCACTGAGCACCCGTATACCTTCTCTGATGTCAAACACCAATAGATATGGGATCATCCATCGCCCATCATATGGGTCGAGAAGCGTATACGCTAGTCTACTCTGGAGTATCGATGTCCTGTCTCGATACTCCCTCGACTAGGAACAATTTTAGGATGTACTCTTGGACTACTCTGGCCCCACTAGTATGATCTACATCATATTCCTAGTAGTCGAGTACATATCCTAAGGGCTTTATCAACATGTGAGAGCAAGACAGTAAACCAATACAAGTCAACATGTTAAGACAAAGTAAAACCAGATAGCATACTATCATATCGAGCAAGAAAGTCCTCTTTAAATATATCCAAGCAACATAGTAAAACCAGAAGCATATATATGTCGAAGCATACAGCTGGTGATCTCTCAATGTCTGCAAAGCAATCCTCAAGTGCTGCTCATGCTCCTCACGACTTCTAGAGTAGACCAGAATGTCATCAATAAATACAACAATAAACTGGTCGAGGAACGGCCTGAAAATCCGGTTCATCAGATCCATGAACGCTGCTGGGGCATTGGTCAGCCCGAACGACATCACCAAAAACTCATAATGCCCGTAGTGTGTACGAAAAGCAGTCTTCAGAACGTCGTCATTCTGAACCCGCAACGGATGATAACCCGAACGGAAATCAATCTTAGAAAAATGTTTCTCACCCTGGAGCTGATCAAACAAATCGTCAATGCGAGGTAAATGATACCTATTTCGCACCGTAACTCGGTTCAATTGATGATAATCAATGCACAACCTCAAACTGCCGTCCATCTTCTTGACGAACAGAACAGGAGCTCCCCATGGCGAAACACTCAGACGCATAATTCCCCTATCAAGGACTCTTTCAGTTGATCTTTAAGCTCTCTAAGCTCCGCCGGAGCCATCCGATAAGGAGGTATAAATATAGGCCCCGTGCCGGGAATCAAATCAATGCAAAACTCAATATCGCGCTCTGGCGGCAAACCAGGTAACTCATCGGGAAAAACTTCGGGAAACTCCCGCACGTTAGGAACCCAGTCCAACGACCCTACTGTGGCTCCATTATCATAAATGAACGCCAAGAAACCCCGACATACTCTCCTCAAAAGCCGACTAGCGCGAAGGGCTGAAACCAAACTGTGAGGGGCGGCACCACGGCCCCCCTGCACAACAAGAACAGACTCATCGGGAAAACAAAACCTGACTGTCTTCTCGCGGCAGTCCATAGACACGTACCACGTCGCTAACCAGTCCATGCCCAGGAGAATATCGAAGTCCATCATCTCAAAAAGGATCAAGTCGACGGATAACTCTCTATCTCTTATCCGAACGGCACAAGAACGAAACACGTGTCACGCAACAAACAACTCGCCAATAGCAGTGGTCATAACAAGCGGCTGATCTAGCAAGGACAACTCTCGGCCCAACCTTGGCACGAAGTGTATAGAAACATACTGTCACGACCCGCAGGGTACGGAATGTGACTGGCACTTAAGTTACGAAACGTCTCATGGCGTCCGTAAAATAAGTAAGCCAAGCCCAGAAATCAAAACCAAATAAGCAGTAGAGTGAAGGAAAAACCAATCAATTGAAAACGAATTTATCAAATAAGCCATATCAAGCCTTTTTAAAAGCAATATCAATTTTTCCGAAAATTTCGGCAGAGTCTCCTTTGTAAATACTGGCCCCCAAAATGGGTACAACAAGAATATATATGAATACAAAAAAATAAAGCATCCCCAAGCGGGAGCTAGCTCTTCGCCACAAGGCGGTCACAAATCCCACGCAATGTAAATCAGCAATGTGCATAAAAAAACATAAGAAGCACAAGTAAAATATCATGTCGACTCAAGTGAGCTCGACCCCAAAATACAGCATAAAAAGTCCACAAATCTCACAGTCTCGTCTCCAGGTCGATATACAACAATATAAATAACAGGTACAGCTGATACAGTAGATGGAGTACTCTAGATACCAAAAATATACAAGGGGGTACAAAATGATAACACAACCCACCTACGAGCAAAAGCCTCGAGTCACGGCAAAGGAAGCAAAAGAAGCTTGTGCGCCCGCCGCTACTGAGCTGACAGAGCGGACCTGCAAAAAGACTGTGGCACAACGGGGGTGAGTTGCCAACTCGTGAGTAATAACTAACATCTATAGAGGCTATCGCAAGCATGCACACAAGCATCCTAGCATCTACAGTACAGGTATGGCAGGATATACTAGCAGGTATGTATGCAACATGAATGTACTAGCAGGTATGAATGCAATATGAATCAACTCGTGATCTGAATATATAGGTACAAGAAGTCATATTTTTCTTTTAGGAATCTCTTTTTTTTTTTAAAATATCAGCACAATACCAATGGAATCAACAAGAATCCGTGTCCAGCATCGACACCTCAAAACTGTCTCAATCTCATGTATCCATATCATAGTATCTCTGGCCTCAGCCGTCCGGCTGACCCATCTCAAATGTCAATATATCATCATCTCGTGGCCACGGTCGGTATCCTCTGGATATCCGCCGCGCCAAAAAGTCATCGGTAGGTAGTCCACCCCCTGCCAGGCTCATCGTCTACTACTCGAACTTCTTGCCCCGGGGTACCTTACCGGGCCCACCATGTACCCGAGACGGTTCATCCAACTCCTCAAAACGGGTCTCGAAAACCACAACAAACTCATGGTGGACGACACTTACATCACTAGAAAACTGCAATTTGCATATTTTAAAAAGTGTAATAAGTTTAGAAATTTTGCGGCTTTCCCCCGAAACCTAAAAATATCATAAATCTCAAGAAATCATCATAAGTGCATATGTCAATGATAATGAATGCATATGGTATCAATAATCCAATTGCAATGTATGATTAATAGACTAGGCATGAACAATTGATGTAATGATATACACGCACATGAATAGCAATTCTAAAATTTTATTTTAAGGATTTATTGCAATAGCATAGGTTTAAGCATCAAATATGGTGACAATGTTCTAGATTATAAGTTATCTAGTGTCGTGGCATGGCAATTGCCAGGACATGTGTGTGCATATGAATAGTGCTCCTGCTGCATATAAAAACCCTGGCAATGGTAAAGGTGTCCTATGGAACGAGTTCATATATGTAGGTAAAACATAGATCATGAATGTAGCAGATAACATGCAAGTATTATACCCCTAATTACTAATATCACTAAAAATCTTTCAAAATTACTAAAACTATCGGGCGACTTGCGCCATCCAAACGATAGTCCCCGGTAGATGTTATATCTACTCACCAGAAATCCCCAGCTAGCTATGTCCAATCACCGCTTTCCCTTTTCGTGCCGCGTCCGAAGTCTCCGCGACCGATCCTGGAATTTGCACAACACAAAACATAAGATGACATATCCAGAAATGACGCCAAGTCACAAAACAAAAATATCAACGTTCACAAGCTGGGTACAACGTGCACAAAGTGCGCGGAACACACACGTAAATCGCAAAAACTAACTAGAATCGTCGTTTTGGGGCGTCCGACAAAACTAAAAACCCGATCAAGCAAAATTCCGTACTCACACATCCTAAATGTCGTAGGATATGCTAAAAATATAATCAAGATATCACAATAATTCATCACATAATTTTTATAAAAACCTAGTAAGCACTAAAATTTCCAAATTCGTGCAAACATCGCGGATTTGCGATAAAATGAGCACAACATCGCGCAAACACCCAAGTTAACCATTAGAAATCCACTACAATTAATTTAACCCAATTACCATGCTACAAAACCCATTATCCAAACACAACCCTTTTCTTGATTTTCATAAAACAACCATAACAACCAAATTAACACTAAAAAAAACTAGATTAACACAATTGAAACCCACTTAAGCAAAGTGACCACTTAGATTAGGCTAACAAAACAACTAGATAACAAAATAGATTTAATTAACCACTTAATGGTTTCTAAAACCCTAGTATAAACTCAAGCCATTCACCTTAAAAGACTAGATTAGAAATTAGCTAAACTTATAACACTAAAACAATTTAATTAAAGGAATCAAACCATAAGTATTTAAATGGGTCAAGATTATACCTCAATTTCTATGGATCTAGCATGGTGATTTGCCTCTAAAGATGCCTCCTTTCCACATGTTTTCAACTAATTTGGGCTAGAGAAGAGATAGCACAAGGATTTGTTAAAGTTTTGAGAAGCAATTTGTGGATTTTGATGGTTTTATGATGAATTTTTTAACCAAAAGAGAAGGGGGAAATGAGGGGGAGGTGGCAGCAGGATTTCGGCCAGAAAAGGGGATGGGGAAATGGTGTGGTGTTGTGGGAATTTTCACCAAGTCAAACCCCCCTCAAGTCAAAGTACACCATACCCCAAAATAATATATTTTAAAACCTACACTTTTAACTCTATTCCTCACTTAACAAATGAGTTAAAGAAAAATTTAGAGAGGGGGAGAAATTTCTGCAATTGTGGGCCTGCCAAGGGAGTGAGGAGTGAGTGTGAGAGGTTTCAAAAAAATTCCATGCAAAAAGACCCCCCACAATACCATATTTGCAAGTTTTAGTTCAAAATAATTATATTTTTGTTTTCCATAATAAAAACCAATTAGAACTTGAAATAAAATACTAAAAATTTATATTACAAACTAGATTTTAGTTGACATGATTCTAAATATTAAAATTAGCCCATTTAAATTTGTATTTATCGCTAATTTAATGTATTTTTAACAGCTAAAAATAATATTAAAAATTGTAAAATAGGGAAAAATGTTTAAATGACCAGAAATTTATAAGTAACTCATTAGCTGCTAAAAACTAGCAATTACCTATCCAAATTAGGTATAATTAGACCTAAACTGCAAAATAACTATAATAACGATTTACGGAAAAATACAAAATTTTCACCGATTTTCGGGAAAACACCAAAACGACTTTTCAAGGCATTACAATCTTCTTCCCTTAAATAAATTCGGTCCCCGAATTTAAAAATATAGCTACGCATACCTTCAAAGAGATGGGGATATTTCTTCCTCATCTCGTCCTCGGTCTCCCAGGTGACCTTCTCGCTGCTCGGGCCATGCCAAAGGACCTTGACGGTCGGTATAACTTTCGATCTCAATTTCTTCACCTGCCGATCCAGGATGACCACCGGCTGCTCTGCAAAAGAAAGGTCGCGCTCTAGCTGGACTGTCGGGTGTTGAATCACATGCGAAGGGTCGTGAAGGTACTTGCGGAGCATCGAAACATGGAAGACGGGGTGAACATCGGGAAAGCTGGGTGGAAGAGCCAAACGATACGCAACTGTGCCGACACGCTCGAGGATCTCGAAGGGACCCACAAATCTGGGACTAAGCTTTCCTTTTCGCCCAAATCGCATCATGCCCTTCATCGGAGAGACCCTTAGAAAAACATGATCGCCAACTGCGAACTCTAGTCTGCGACGGCGTCTGTCCGCATACGATTTCTGCCTGCTCTGAGCCGCTCTCATCTGGTCTCGAATCAACTGTATCTTCACGGTCGTCTCCTCAATAAGCTGCGGCCCCAATATACTGCTCTCGCTGAGCTCTGTCCAACAGACGGGCGATCTGCATCTCCTCCCCTACAATGCCTCGAAAGGTGTCATCTGAATAGTATCCTTGAAGCTATTGTTATAGGAGAACTCCACTAAAGGTAAATGATGATCCCAGCTACCTCCGAAGTCCAAGACGCACGCTCGGAGCATGTCCTTGAGTGTCTGAATAGTACGCTCTGACTGGCCGTCGGTCTGCGGATGAAATGCTGTGCTGAAACTCAAACGGGTGCCCAACGCCTCCTGATGTCTCTGCCATAGTCGGCTGGTAAACTGGGTGCCTCGGTTGGATACGATACAGGTCGGGATGCCATGCAATCGTACGATCTCATCGATGTAATTCTGGGCATATTGAGCAAATCCGAAGGTGGTCTTCACTGGTAGGAAGTGAGCCGCTTTCGTCAAACGATCCACGATCACCCAAATGGAGTCATACCCTCAACCGGTCCTGGGTAGACCCACGATGAAGTCCATATAAATCTGCTCCCATTTCCACTCCGGAATGGGTAAAGGCTGCAACTCTCCCGCGGGCCTCTGGTGCTCGACCTTGACTTGCTGACAAGTCAGGCATCTCGACACGAAGTCTGTGACGTCCCACTTCATTCCGTCCCACCAGTAAATATCTTGCAAGTCGTGGTACATCTTGGTGGAACCGGGATGAACACTATACATCGATCTATGTGCCTCCTCAAGAATCTCACTCCGCAGTCCCTCAGAATCTGGCACGCACAGTCGAGTCCCAAATCGCAGTACTCCCTGATCATCGATCACGAACTCGGAAACTCTGCCCTGCCGAACCTGCTCTATGATCTCTGAAAGATGGTCATCACTGGGCTGTCCTCTCGAATACTGTCAAGCAACTGCGGACGTACACGAACATGCGCAAGCTGTCCCCCTGTCGGAGTGAACTCGAACTCAACTCAGTTGTCGCATAAAATATGCCAATCTGCTGACAACTGCCTCTGTACTGCGCTCAAACATGATAGACTACCCCCGGGCCTCCTGCTCAAAGCATCCGCCATTACATTAGCCTTGCCCGGGTGATACAAAATCTCGCAATCGTGGTCCTTTACTAGTTCCATCCAACGGCGCTGTCTGAGATTCAGGTCTCGTAGCTGAAATATATACATTAAGATCTTGTGATCAGTGAATATCTGACACGACTCGCCGTATAGGTAATGTCGCCAGATCTTAAGTGCAAAGACCACTGCAACCATCTCCAAATCGTGAGTGGGGTAGTTCTGTTCATGTTTCTTCAACTGCCGTGAAGCATACGCGATCACCCTATCATGGTGCATCAATACGCACCCTAGCCCCACTCGTGAAGCGTCACAATAAACCACGAATCCACCTGATCCTGAAGGCAAAGATAACACCGGCGCCGTAGTCAAACAAGTCCGTAGATGCTGAAAACTGTGCTCGCACTCCTCCGTCCAATCGAAAGGAACTCCCTTCCGGGTCAATCCGGTCAATGGTGCAGCAATGCGGGAGAAATCCTGTACAAATCTCCTGTAGTAGCCTGCCAGGACTAGGAAACTGCGGATCTCCGTAACTGATGTCGGTCTGGGCCACTGCTGAACGGCCTCGATCTTCTTCGGGTCCACACATATGCCATCTCTCGTAATCACGTGACCCAAGAAACCAACGCTGTCTAGCCAGAATGCACACTTGGAAAATTTAGCGAAAAGCTAGTGCTCCCTCCAAGTCTGCAACGTAGTCCGCAAGTGCTGCTCGTGCTCCTCTCGGCTCCAGGAATAGACCAAAATATCGTCAATAAACATAATGATGAACAAGTCAAGATACGGCCTGAATATACGGTTTATAAAATCCATGAATGCTGCTGGGGCATTGGTGAGTCCGAACGACATCACCAAAAACTCATAGTGGCCGTAGCGCGTGCGGAAAGCTGTCCTCGGTATATCCTCCTGTCGAACTCATAGCTGATGGTATCCTGATCGCAAATTGATCCTCAAGAAATATCCTGTCCCCTGAAGCTGGTCGAACAAATCGTCGATATGTGGTAAGGGATACCGGTTCCGTACGGTAACTTTTTTCAGCTGGCGGTAGTCGATACACAAACGCAAACTGCCGTCCTTCTTCTTGACAAACAGGACCGGAGCACCCCACGAAGAAACGCTAGGTCGAATAAGCCCCTTATCTAACAAATCCTGCAACTGATCCTTCAGCTCTCTAAGCTCTGTCAGGGCCATCCGATAAGGCGGTATAGAAATAGGCCCCGAGCCAGGAATCAAGTCAATGCAGAACTCAACATCGCGCTCAGGAGGTAGCCCAGGCAGCTTATCAGGGAAACATCAGGGAACTCACAAACAATCGGGACCCGGTCCTACGGAACCTCTGTAGCTCGAGTATCACAAATATATGCTAAGAATCCCTGACATCCCTTCCGCAAGAGCTGACCAGCGTGAATAGACGAAATCAAGCTAGGAAGGGTGACGCTGCGGTCTCCCTGAATAACAAGGACTGTCTCTCCCGGAAAGCTAAATCTGACTGCCTTCTCACGGCAGTCCACAGAAGCATAACAACTGGCTAGCCAATCCATGCCAAGAAGCACATCAAAGTACAACATATCGAGGAGAATCAAATCAACCGACGAATCCCTCTCCCCGATACGAACGGAACACAATCGAAACACAAAACGAGTGACAAACGAATCGCCTACCGGAGTGATAACAACAAGCGGCTGATCTAACAACGACGACTCATGGCCCAACATCGGTGCAAAGTGTGTAGATACATACAAATGTGTGGAACCTGGGTCGAATAATACTCGCGCGTCGAAAGAACATACTGGCAAGGTACCTGCCACAACGGCATTTGACGCCTGCGCATCCTGCAAAAGCGAACACTCGGGCCAGTCCCCCACCAATAACTGGCTGTCCTCGGCCTCGGCCTCGGCCTCCTCGTCCTCTCTGAATAGGACCGCCACGTCCACGGCCTCTGGGGACGCCTAACTGACGTGGAGCATCACCGGGGGTAGGAAGTAGAGCTCTCTGAGGAGGTGGTGTTGAAGGTGGTAAGGTCACATGTGGAACTGTCGCCGCTCCCAGCCGTCTCGCCGGACAGTCTATAATAAGATGGTGCGGACTCCCGCACCCATAACTGTTAGTTGTATGTATGCCCTAGAGGCCAGTATTGTACAGATGATGTATATTATATTGGATGCTTGGACATATATAGAGATGACTTTCTTGCTCGATATGATAGTATGCTATCTGGTTACTCTTTATCTTAACATGTACACTAGTCTCTTTAAACTGTCTTATAGTTATATGTTGGTAAAGCCCTTAGGATGTGTACTTGACTACCTGGACTATGATGCAGATCATACTAGTGGGGACATGGTAGTCCATAAGTACATCCTTCATGGTCCCTAGTCGTGGGTGTATCGAGACGGGGCATCGATATACCAGTATAGACTAGCGTATACGCTTCTCGACCCATGAGATGGGCGATGGATGATCCCATATCCATTGGTGTTTGACATCAGAGATGGTGTACGGGTGCTCAGTGGAGACTGGGTACACTGGACGGACTCGCCGAGAACTCCCAGATGGTATTATACCTCACGTCAGATGGCAGTTCTCAGGTGACACTTGTACAGGTTAGTCTGTAGACCCGAGATCGTCATAGAGTCTTGTGTGATTCCCACTGTGCTTTTATCTCCACCTTACCACGTCCATGAGGGCGTGCAAAACGGTGGTCTTTGGGTACAGTCCCGAGTCACATGGAGGCAATGAGCGATAGGAGGGGTTTCGTCTCTCCCGGTATTGGGAGTTGATGTTGCGCTGTGCTCGATTGGCCGTAACAGGGAAGTCCCTGGCCAGGGCTGATCAGAGATTTTCTGGTAAGTGTTACCAGTAGTTTCTCGACCCGTTATGAGCCTCACATCGGCACGACTTATCGGTTATTGGGGTCTGACGTATACCACCCCTAGACTTGATATGCGACGTATCAGACGAACAGACCGGACTGTACGGTAAGTGTTACTGGTTGGATTCACAGGAGTGTGAGCGGGCTAGCTCGTCGATCTTCTGATCGCTCAATACCCGGATGGCCGTTACGTTTAGCAGACCGCTTGCGGCTTGTGGGTGCTTGATATGATCATCATCTGCTACCGGCGTATTGACGAGTCTTTAGAGTCCTACACAGAGGTTTCCTGGTTCAAGCGAAACGAAATAAGAGCGCATATGAGATATGTACAGGACCGAGAATAATGCGCGTATGTGATACCGCATTTCATTCTCGCGATATATGTTTCGATTGGTTATATTCGATATGACCTAGTTATCGAATCATTGATTCGATAAATCGATACATTGGATTCTAGTCGGTTATGTGCGACATGACCGGATCATTGAATCAAATGTTGATTTAATGATTTAATGCATAATTATATATTTGATATATTGCATTGCATTAACTAGTATTGGTTCACTTTAAATGGATTTTCTCACTTGATGTACATGTTGTATATGTGATATACTTTTGTGCACATCTTTGTATCATGTTTGATGATGCTTGCTCATTAGGTTAAGTGTGAAGTATTAAACCATGGTTAAGAGATGATTAGGGTTTTGCCTTTTTATTTATTTATTTGTTTATTTATTTAGAAAAGGTTTAGATGAGAATGGTGGCTTTCTTTGTCTCTTGTTGAAGTTTCTTGAAGCTTTGACAAAATCCACCATCCTTATCTCATCCTTAACCCTAACCATTCCTATTAACCTTAGTTTAATCTCTACACTTGACCATGGTCAAGATATGATAAGTATTCATATTAGTTTCTTTTTTAAAATAAGAAACTTATCATATTCTTTCTTCTTCATCATCTTCTTCTTCAAGAAAAGCTTGATGCCATCAATGGCAACTTGAGCAAAAGTGAGTGAAATCCAATTCTAAAGTGAACCCACCTCCTATTTCTTCACCCTCTACCTCTTGCCAAGTTGTTTTGGGTGTTTTCTTCATAAGTTTCACAACTTTGTGAAGTCGGAGCTTGTACTTGTGATGCCTCGACGTAGATCGTCTTTGATACGAAGCCGACGACCTAGCTCGCCCGTTTCTCCGATGAAGCCGACGATTGAGTTCGGGATTCATGATGGACAGCGAGAGGACACCCACGTGGAGCTAAGGAAGTGGAAAACCGGATCTACAAAGGTTGTAATATCTTACTTTTAGTTAAGGAGTTAACTAGTTTATAGTTTCGCCTAGAAATCTAGCCGACGATCCGTATTAGGGTTTCTCGGCACCCATAAAATTTTAAATTGGCATGTTCGATGCCTTGTGAGACCTCTGTAGTGTGCCTAGGAACCCTACAGTGGTATCAGAGCCTAGCTAGAGCCTTAGGCGAAGTCTAGACGCAATTTGAAGCCCGAACGAACCCGAAACCCTAAACCAAACATGCTCTCTGGACTTTTTCCAAAATCTGGAGTTTTTCGATATTAAAAATATGCAGAAAAATCAGCAGGAAATTCTAAGGTTTACTGTGAAATTCGTGAACATAATTCCACTAATCCGGCGCGGATCCGCGGCATGAGCATGGCTCATGCGGCGGATCCGCGGCCGTACGGCCTCAATATTTAAAGAATTTTACACAGTAATTTTTAGTTTCCAGTGGTGATTTTCCTGGGTATTTTTAATAGTTATTCAAGAGTTGAATTTTCTGGGGTTGCTTTGGGGATTCGGTGTTTCGATCGGGGTATCAAATTTCGTCTTTGTGTATTTCCGGATAGTTTTTAGAATATGTTAAAAAGTTCGACCGGATATAAATACCCAATTTTTCCCCTGTCAGGAAATTTCCAAGTGTTGGATTTTTCCGTAGTTTAACGACGTTCTAAGTAGTGCAAATAACGCGATGGACCCTCTAGAAGACAACAAACCTTAACTCGATTATGTGACCGTCTTGAACTGCCCTTTGAACCTTCGGGTTTGGGGCAGTACGGCGTGCCACATGTGAGGCGTTGGCTTGACCCTTCTACGGCTGGACCGTTGGTACTGAGGCATGAACTGAATGTTGTTAGACTTATTTCATGTGTTGAGCTGTATCGGGAAAACTTGGGTATTCGAATGTTCGATCGGAAAGTTTGACATTTTCTGTTTATCTGGAATGTGATACAATAATTGGAATTCACAAACAGTTATGAGATAACTGAATGAATGTTATAAATCTAGCAGTTTAGTCCCACATGATATTGAAAAGAGTTTTCGATAATGAGACTAAAATGCGGGATTTATATCTGTTAGGCATGTGATGTCTAAGTATTTCATTTGATTAGGCATGTGATGTCTAAAGAGGTTGCGGATTCCAACTGTTGTAGTTTTACACTTTCTTTTCTGTGACCGTAAGTGTAATATGTGATATCGCCGGTTTCGTTGCTATATGTCAACGACAATTGGGATGGACATATTTACTTACGTTGATGACATGTGATGTTATGTGTTGCTGGATATGTTATATTGGATTGTCGTGTTTGAATAGCCGAGGGTTTTTATGTGAGATGAGTGTTTTTCATTTTCATTCATGTAAAAACTTGTATGTAATATTCTTTTTATTTGGGGCACTTCCAGGTTGCGGAAGTTGTCACCTTTTGTATATTATTTACTTTTCCGCATTAGGATGGACCCAAGGAGGGGAGCACAAGTAACCGGGTTCTGGGTTCCAGTGGGAGACCAACTCGAGGAGTCGAGTCCGGGTCTCCTAACCCTAGAATTGGCAGGGTTGCTTGGCGCTCTCGTAGGGGTCTAGGGATGTGGGATTGGCTATTCATCACGACCGTGGAATCCGTGTTTTATACTGGCTCGTATTGAAAACACGGACGTCCAGGTATATCCAATATTTCATATGTTTCTTCTGCTGCGATATCTGTGATGTGATCATGTGATGTTCTGTGATAGATACTATATATAGTATATATGATATATTATATAGACGTTACTTATGTTTTGCACCCGCACTAGCCCTGCCCTGCTCTGTCGTTAGTTACCTAACCTAACGGTGCACGAGGGGACATCGAGGCGAATGCGGATGGCATAAGTGTACGTCGTATTTATCTGTGATGTTTAGGTATTTAAATGATGGGACTTCATTAATGTGATTAATGAAAGAAAAGAAACCTAAGATGTTGTAGAATCAGATTTTAAACAAAACAGGTAGCTACAGTTCTTGCTTTGCATAGCGGTATATATGATATGCCCTGCACCTTATTCGATGAGGAAAGGACCGAGATCCCTTCACCGGGAGTGACTCCTTTAGCAATAACTGGCAGATGCTACACACTCGGTTTGCTTTTGACTGCTTTTGGGTTTTTGCTTTGCACAGCGATATATATGATATATCCCGCACCTCATTCAACGAGGAAAGGACCGAGATCCCTTCACCGGGAGTGACTCCTTTAGCAAAACTAGAAAAGCCTCAAAATCACTCCATTTCAAAACTTCATTTGATTCTACAACGATATCAAGTTCATTATGCTCATGGTTTTCAGAAAAACCTGGCGTAGCCCTCCGTCATTTCAGATGAGTAGTAGTTAGTATTCGTGCTACGTTTGTTGGCCTGCGTCAAGGCGTAGTGTGCGGTAGCTAACTAGTATTTATCTGCTTATGCATATAATGCAGATTGGATTAGGGTAGTCGTGCGACTTTGTTGGCCTGCGTCAAGGGTCGTACGGGTGGGTTTAATTCGATCAGGAAATGACGGGTTGAACTTGACTAGCGCACTATGGTTTGTTGGCCTGCGTCAAGGTCATAGGACGCTAGGGGCAAAATATTATCGGGAATTTCAAGTGTTGAAATTTGCAATGAGATTGCATACCTTCTATGAGATAGTTGGATCCCGATACCCACTGCGAGTAAGAGTTACTCCTGGGAGAGTTTTACACATTGCAATTAGCTGATCAAGTAGGTGTCTAGAAAGGTGTTAACGAGGTTACGCCTCTGGGAAAACAAGGTTTACATTAATTAGGTTCGTGCGAAAGCACGGGGGACCTCCCTCAAAGTACCGACACTGGCCTGGCTGAAAGATTGGCGAACTTGTAGTGTGTAATTAATCCCGGCTAGTCTTTCCTTTTAGGGTTTGAAGGAAGATTTGATAAAAACAGTAGGAGCCATCCTGATTAGATAAGATAATAACCAATCTGATCTTGCACGAGCTTACGCTAAAGTGTTTTCTTCTCTCTCTCTCCAGGTAGCGACCATTTCATGCCTTAATAAAGATAATAATATGGATGTATTGACCGAACCCGCATGTTATACTGTGCTGGGGAACGTTGGTTCCGTTCTTTCTTATAAGAGTTATAGGAATGAACAGGATATAGGGGAATACCAGGATTCCCATGCCACCCGAATGAAGAAAGTACATGTTGATGCATTTTCTTCGGGTGTGTTCGTTACAGAGAACTGTTTCTCCATTTGCTCTACGTCCTGGGTATTAGATACCGGGTCAGGATCCCATATATGTAATCAGTTACATGGGCTCAGGAAAGGTAGAGAACTTGGACAAGGTGATAAAGACATTAGAGTTGGAAATGGTGCAATTGTTGCAGCTAAGACTGTCGGGGAATATCACCTTGTATTACCAACTGGTAATACATTGGTTCTGAACGAATGCTATTACATGCCGAACCTGATATGCAACATTATATCGGTTTCTTTATTAAGCAAAAAGGGATATAATTTTGTATTACAGGACAATGTTATGAACATTTTCCATAACCAAAAGTTGGTTGGATCAGGCACATCGTGCAATGGCATTTATGTTCTAAACCAATCAACAGTTCTGAGCATAACAAACACACACAAGAGGAAGAGTTCAGAACTGAACGATTCTTTCTTGTGGCATTGTAGACTAGGTCACATCAATACGACACGACTGGCTAAGTTGCATAAAGATGGATATTTGAAACCTTTCGAATTTTCATCTTATGACACTTGCCAGTCATGTCTCAAAGGCAAGATGACCAAAACTCCGTTTACGGGACACGGAGAAAGAGTTACCGAACTCTTGGGACTGATACATAGTGATGTATGCGGTCCCATGTCTACACATGCCAGGGATGGTTCTTCATACTTCATTACATTCACTGACGATCTCTCTAGGTTCGGGTATGTGTTCCTGATGAAACACAAATCAGAAGCTTTTGAGAAATTTAGGGAATATAAACAAGAAGTTGAGAATCAAACCGGAAAAAGTATTAAAATCCTTCGATCTGATCGAGGAGGTGAATACTTGAGCAATGAATTCCTGGACTTCCTAAAAGAGAATGGGATTCTCTTTCAGCTGACTCCTCCATATACACCACAGCACAACGGTGTATCAGAACGGAGGAACCGCACCCTATTAGATATGGTGCGCTCTATGATGAGCACAGCTGAGTTACCTATTTCCTTCTAGGGATATGCACTGGAAACAGTTGCAGACCTATTGAATATGGTTCCCACCAAAACCGTGCCGACCACTCCATATGAGATATGGAAAGGAAAGAGACCATGTCTTAATTATGTTAAGATATGGGGTTGTCCGGCCTATGTAAAAACGCAAAATCCGGACAAACTCGCGGCAAGGTCTATTCTGTGTAAGTTTATTGGATATCCCAAACATTCGCGAGGGTATATCTTTTACCATACCGAGGAACAAAAAGTGTTCGTTTCTCGACATGCCACCTTTTTAGAAAAGGAATTTCTTGAAAAAGAGATTAGTGGCAAGGAGGTAGAACTGGAAGAGGTTCCAGCAATACAGACTACAACAGAAGATTTGGTTGAACCAGAGGATTCAGTAGCTCCCGATGAACCTCAACCTCTCCGCCGATCTAGTAGGGTTCCTCGCCCACCTGAGAGATACTACGGTTTTCTCATGGATGGTGGGAGCGAGGATTGCATCATGGAGGATGATGACCCAACTAGCTTCGAGCAGGCCATCACGAGTGGGGACTCAGTGAAATGGCTGGATGCTATGCGGTCTGAGATGGATTCCATGTACACCAACAAAGTATGGACTTTGGAAGTTGCTCCTAAAGGGGTAAAACCCATTGGGAGCAAGTGGATCTTCAAGAAAAAACTTGGTGTAGATGGGAAAGTGGAGACTTTCAAAGCTAGACTTGTAGCAAAGGGTTTTCGTCAAAGACCAGGTGTGGACTATGACGAAACCTTTTCTCCAGTGGCTATGCTTAAATCCATCCGGATCATGCTTGCCATCGCTGCATATCATGATTATGAAATCTGGCAAATGGATGTTAAGACCGCCTTTCTAAATGGTGATTTAGAAGAGTGCGTGTACATAACTCAGCCAGAGGGCTTCGTAGATAGTTGGAGCAACGGGAAGGTGTGCAAGCTGCTTAAATCCATTTATGGATTAAAGCAAGCATCGCGGAGTTAGAACATCTGCTTTGACATCGTTATCAAAGAGTTTGATTTCGTCAAAAACCCAGATGAACCTTGTATCTACAGGAAGGTCGCAGAGAGTAAGGTTGTCTTCCTCGTATTGTATGTGGACGACATACTCTTGATAGGAAATGATATTCCTATGCTGCAATCGGTCAAGCTCTTCTTATCACAAAGATTCTCAATGAAAGATCTTGGTGATGCCTCCTGCATATTGGGAATTAGGATCTATAGAGATAGATCCAAACGGATTTTGGGATTGTCCCAATCCAGGTACATTGACACCATACTAAAGAGGTTTAGTATGGAAGAGTCCAAGCGTGGGAACTTACCCACGATCTCTGGAGTCACTCTCTCCAAAGAGATGTCTCCTAAGACTGATTTGGAGAGAGCTCGCATGCAAGGGATACCCTATGCTTCGGCAGTAGGCTCTATCATGTATGCGATGCTATGTACCAGACCCGATGTAGCATACTCACTAAGTGTAGTGAGCAGGTATCAAGCTGATCCTGGAGAGAGTCACTGGACAGCTGTGAAGAGCATTCTCAAGTACTTTCGAAGGACTAGAGATATGTTCTTGGTGTATGGTAACGGAGAACTCCAAGTGGAGTCCTTTACCGATTCGAGCTTCCAGAGTGATAAGGAAGACTCTAAGTCGCAGTCGGGCTTTGTCTTTACCCTTTACGGAGGGGCGGTTAGCTGGAAGAGTTCCAAGCAGGAAACCGTGGCAGACTCGACGATGGAGGCTGAATACATCGCTGCCAACGATGCTGCCAAAGAGGCTGTCTGGATCAAGAAGTTCATTACTGAACTAGGAGTGGTTCCATCCATTGAACATCCAATACCTTTGTATGGCGATAACAATGGAGCGGTGGCTTTGGCCAAGGAACCCAGGTCCCATCAGCGGTCCAGGCATATTCTGAGGCGGTATCACCTGATCCGGGAGATAGTTGATCGCCGGGAGATCGAGGTCAGGAGGGTTGACACGAAGAACAACACGGCGGATCCACTCACGAAGGCCATTCCCCAGATACAGTTTGAGAGACTCTTCGGGATGCTCGGTATGCGATACTACAGCAGCTGGCCTTAGTGCAAGTGGGAGATTGTTAGTTGTATGTATGCCCTAGAGGCCAGTATTGTACAGATGATGTATATTATATTGGATGCTTGGACATATATAGAGATGACTTTCTTGCTCGATATGATAGTATGCTATCTGGTTACTCTTTATCTTAACATGTACACTAGTCTCTTTAAACTGTCTTATAGTTACATGTTGGTAAAGCCCTTAGGATGTGTACTTGACTACCTGGACTATGATGCAGATCATACTAGTGGGGACATGGTAGTCCATAAGTACATCCTTCATGGTCCCTAGTCGTGGGTGTATCGAGACGGGGCATCGATATACCAGTATAGACTAGCGTATACGCTTCTCGACCCATGAGATGGGCGATGGATGATCCCATATCCATTGGTGTTTGACATCAGAGATGGTGTACGGGTGCTCAGTGGAGACTGGGTACACTGGACGGACTCGTCGAGAACTCCCAGATGGTATTATACCTCACGTCAGATGGCAGTTCTCAGGTGACACTTGTACAGGTTAGTCTGTAGACCCGAGATCATCATAGAGTCTTGTGTGATTCCCACTGTGCTTTGATCTCCACCTTACCACGTCCATGAGGACGTGCAAAACGGTGGTCTTTGGGTACAGTCCCGAGTCACATGGAGGCAATGAGCGATAGGAAGGGTTTCGTCTCTCCCGGTATTGGGAGTTGATGTTGCGCTGTGCTCGATTGGCCGTAACAAGGAAGTCCCTGGCCAGGGCTGATCAGAGATTTGCTGGTAAGTGTTACCAGTAGTTTCTCGACCCGTTATGAGCCTCACATCGGCACGACTTATCGGTTATTGGGGTCTGACGTATACCACCCCTAGACTTGATATGCGACGTATCAGACGAACAGACCGGACTGTACGGTAAGTGTTACTGGTTGGATTCACAGGAGTGTGAGCGGGCTAGCTCGTCGATCTTCTGATCGCTCAATACCCGGATGGCCGTTACGTTTAGCAGACCGCTTGCGGCTTGTGGGTGCTTGATATGATCATCATCTGCTACCGACGTATTGACGAGTCTTTAGAGTCCTACACAGAGGTTTCCTGGTTCAAGCGAAACGAAATATGAGCGCATATGAGATATATGCAGGACCGAGAATAATGCGTGTATGTGATACCGCATTTCATTCTCGCGATATATGTTTCGATTGGTTATATTCGATATGACCTAGTTATCGAATCATTGATTCGATAAATCGATACATTGGATTCTAGTCGGTTATGTGCGACATGACCGGATCATTGAATCAAATGTTGATTTAATGATTTAATGCATAATTATATATTTGATATATTGCATTGCATTAACTAGTATTGGTTCACTTTAAATGGATTTTCTCACTTGATGTACATGTATATGTGATATACTTTTGTGCACATCTTTGTATCATGTTTGATGATGCTTGTTCATTAGGTTAAGTGTGAAGTATTAAACTGTAACATTTTCAAAAATATAAAATATTAATTTTGGGATTTTTTATAATTTAATATTATTTTATTGATTATTTTAATATTAAATGCAAATAAATAGGAAAAATGTTAGAAAAAATTATGAAAAATTATGGAAAATTCTAAAATAGGGTAAATTAGTGGATTATGGCATTTTTAAGTTTTTGTGATTAGTTTGACAATAATTTAGTGCTAATCGCGATTAAAATCGCTAATCGGGTTTTTTGGCAATTTTGTGCAAAACTTGCACATATCACTTTTTCTACACTTGTGCATTTTTCTAGCCATGGTTTTCTTTTGGGATTACTATTGATGTGAGAAGGTTTGGATTTTAAAAGAAAAGGAAAAGAAAGGAAAATATAATGATGAGGGTAGGTGAGAGAGAGAGGTGGACTTTGACTTAGCATACTTAGCCATTCTCCTCGTTTTCTGTGCACAGCCCCTGTTCCTCTAGTGTTGACCCAGGGTACTTCTAGTTTTGACAGATTCTATCTAGGGTGAAATCTGGGACATATATCCTAAGTTGCTATTTTGGATTCGTGTTTCCGTATTCCGTATTTTTGATTCTGAAATGGTGGAATGTGTTTTGCCTCGACTAATTGTCGTTTATACGACGATGTAGAGGATTTATTGATGGTTTTGAAGGCGTGCCATAGGTTCTCACCTATAGGCCCCCTTATCGTATCGTTTTGGATTTCGTGTGCCGTTTTAGATTGGATTTGGTTTTAATGCGCATATACGATATTTTGATGTGTAGGTACCCATGAAGACTTCGGGACGACAAGCAAATACGTGGTGACGTCCGCAATTGGTGATGCAAGGTGAGTAGATTATATCTACAGGGGGAAGTCGGGTGGATGGCGTATAGCACCCCCGCAGTCCGTAGATAGATTACTATGTAGTTTATTGTGATATTAGGTGTATTGTGGATAATGTAGGGTTAGAAGTGACTAGTGTAGTTCATAGTCGCGAACCCTAGGGTAGAATTACACCTACACACACACCCTTGCTTATCACTTGTACTTGCACTGTGATTGATGATATGTGATGACTTTGGAGATGAGTCGATGATGTGGGCTGGGTGCCCTGGGATCGGTGATTTTATACGATTCATATGTGGGATATGACTTGTGATTCTTGCGGGTTTGGGATATGTGTTTACCCCCGCATGCATACTTACTGAGGTTACCGTTTTGTACTAGACATAGAGTAGTACTCCAGACTATATGATCTGACGATGGTGATATCTGTTATGTGATGAGACAGTGAGATACTGACGCCTACCCAGCTATGGGGATGCCGTACGATGATTTACCGTACGAGCCGATATTGATGATAGATCCGCACTCATAACTTGAGGATATCTTATGATATGACATTGAGGCGAGATCACCGACTATATACTTTACACATGTATCGACTCAGATTTAGGTGGTTTCCACACCTATCCCTCCTGATTTACCTGATACTTAGATGTAGTTTGCATAGTAGATGCTTCACTGTGGTGTTGACTACTAGATATCTGCATTTTCCTGCTATTCGCATTGCTGGCATATGTTCATTGTTATATTATTATCATGCTGTTAGGACACCAGCACCATTATCGATGATGCGTATGTTTCACGTACACTATTTGCCGGCTCACACACTTCATCATCGATAATTGCCATGCCACTACACTGTAGTACTGTTGCATTCATGATATGATTACTGCTTGGCATATTGTACACATGTACCTGTACACAAACATAGATGATTCTGACTTGATTGAGATTGAGGACCGCAAGATATTCTTTAAAACTGATTCATTCTAAAAGAGCGGTTTCTCCCGACATATGCACATTACTATTCCATGTTGCATGATTTCCGATATGACTCTATTCTTTGCATGTCGCATACATCATGGATTGATTGCATAGCACATTGCATTGGATTTACTTCTTGATGTGGACTTTCATGTGATTTCTGATTTTGAGGACCGTGGGATTATTTAAGAAAAGATGTTCTTTTATGAAAAACCCGGTACCTCGTGATATGATATTTTGGTGCGTCCACCACGCGTTTTCTCGGTGCTGAGACGTGTGCTTGAAACCCGATTCGAGGAGTGGATGATCCGATTGCGGGTTCGTGGTGGGCCCGGTATGGTTCCCCTCGGCGAGATGATCGATGGGTTATGCCGATTGAGCCTGGAGGCGGGCGAGTACCTACCGGTGATTGTATTTGAGCTCGGCGGATATCCGGGGGATACCGCCTGGAGCCGAGAGATGGGCGTACTGCCGGGGCCGACGGGCCGATACCGCAGACGGAGCCCAGAGATGGACATGGGTTGACTCGTACTGCCGGGGCCGAGGGCCGATACCGCAGACGGAGCCCCATATGGATGAGGATTTACGTGTCGATGCTTGGCACGGGTTTCATGATGTTTTCCATGATATTGTTTATATCCTCATACTTGCATACATGATGCTTACTGTCAGTGGGTGACAGGTGGACGGGTTCCACATATATACAGACATGGATCATATACAGACTGGATTTACACTTGTCATACTTCATTTGTATATATAACAGGGTATGAGGGCGCTGTTATATATACCCTTACACCAATATTAGTGGTATGGGACGCTAATATATGTGTATTGATATCATTGATATTTCATCATACTTACCTCATGCAGGCATACCTTACACTGATGACATGTTATTCCCTGAGTACCTGGCACTTCATACATGATTAGATGTTACCTTGCCACCTTATTACACTCAGATGTACTCTTGTGGATTATATCACTGATCGTTGACTTAGGTTTATGTCTTGCATTCGGTTTCTGCTTGTAGATATTTCTATTCACGAGTTGGCAACTCACCCCCGTTGTGCCACAGTCCTTGCAGGTTCTGCCGTACAGGTTTCATTGCGGCATTTCTGGCACACTACCTTCTTGCGGGTGATTTGCTTTGGTAGGTGGATTCTTTCGCATCAAGAATCACCATTTTATTCATGTATTTCATTGTATCTAGAAATTGCCCATCAACCAAAAACTTGTTTATTCTTTCAGACTTAGAGACAGTGTTGTTTTATTCGACCTTAGAGTCGCGCTTAGTTGTATTGCGGTTTTCTTTTTGCTTTTGAGCTTTCTTTTGGATTTGCTCCTCGCCACTTGGCGTTGTATATTATCATATCATCGTGTGGTTGTGACCGTCGATTGACGAAGAGCTAGCTCCCGCTTGGGGATGCCTTTATCATTTTATATATTGTTATTCATGTTGTACCCCATTCGGGGCCAGTTTTACAAGAGAAACTCTGCCGAAAATTTTAGAAAAGACTGTACGGTTTTCAAATGCACATTCGGCTTAGTTATTTAAAAACCTTGATTTCAAACATGTTTTTCTTTACTTCTTTAAACCAGTTTTCTTTACTTATTCTCAAAAATGGTTTTAGATTTCTGGGCTTTTGGCTTACTTGGATCAGATGGAGTCCTATAGACTTCATATGGTTCAAGGGCCAGTCACGTGCTCTTTCGGGTCGTGACAAAGTTGGTATCAGAGCGCTAGGTTGACCTTGGTTCGAGTCTAAGTTTGACTATGTGGAGCCTAGGGAGTTGTTTATATACGGAACTTAGGCTTGACCTTACGGAACTTAGACTTGGTCGAGGGGGTGTAAACCCGAACTTTCGTCGTTTTAGGATGACCCTTGGTTGATGGATTTGGTGACTAAAGTAGAGTGACGTACCGTTGGTATGTTCCGCGGCATACTTACGACACGCCACTCCGCTTAAGGAACCTTATGATGTACATACTTTCGAGATCAGTGATTCTCTTTATATCCAGGATTATTCATCCATTTGAGATCCCCGATTCTATTAGTTTCATGATCATACCTTCATTGATACTGTTCCTTCCTATGATCATGTATCCACTTTGGATCTGTTGTTTCCCTTCTTGCCACTGATGTGCTCTCTTTGATACTCGATTGAGATTCCTGTCACCGTGTTTGAGCGCAGTTTGGGCTGCTGCTAGGGTTACGGCCGGTGTGAGCTCGTTTGGTACGAGGGCCGACCTTTGTGTTTTCTGGTGACATGGGAACGTCTCGAGTTAGTGTTGGTGATTGTGACCTCTAGTGGAGGCGAGTGCTTGGTCTTGCACCGGATGATCGGGCCTTTGTTAGAGCTGCCAGTTGAGAGAGGACTGTTGATGTACAGCATACCTCAGAGATGGTGATGTCGCCTACCGTGCAGACAGATGGACCAGCTGTCGCTGAGATTGACAGGGTGTTGCTTTCGGAGCTTACGAGCTGAGATTGCCGGAGCTTTCAGGCAGTTATGCGACAGATGATAGCTAGTCTACCCGATTTGAGAGACGAAGGTGATTCGTCCGATTTTGCGCCAGAGCGGGCCCAGTTGAGTTGAAGATTTCCAGTGTGGAGAGTCTTACTCAGATCTAGAGCAGGCTGATTCAGAGATGACCGCTTATGTATTGCCTTTCCTGGAGGATTGAGGCGTTGTTCGGCGTACAGGCATATGAGCCAGTTGTTGCTGCAAATGATGAGATATCGCCCAGATGATTGGAGCTACTGCAGCATGAGCATGTTCTTAGAGAGATGATAGCGAGTTGCTAGTCACCGAGGATGGATGACTAGGACGCGTGGTGAGTTCGCTTACCCCGATGCGAGGTCATCAGGTGGATTGATTCCAGCTAGAGACGACTTCACGCAGATTCGTTGAGAGTCGATTGAGACGATCGAATGTCAGGAGCCTATTTTCCAAGTTTAAAGTATACGGAAAGACATGCAGGTGATTCTATGGACCCTCTAGAAGAATGAAACCCTAACTCGACTTAATGACCGTGTGACAGCCTTGGAACCTTAGGGTTTACGGCGGTTCCGCGGCGCCATTAGTGAGGCTTGGGTTTGCCCTTCTACGGCTGGACCACCGACGCTGTGGCATGTACTCGATACTATTAAACTGTACCCGAGATGTGAGCTCTTGGGGGATTATGAGGATCTGACGAGTCGATCGGATGGTTCGACATCTTTCGGATATCGTGATGGGACACTGCTTGGGAGACTCCAGGTGCGAGCATAGCCGTCGGAGCGCAGTTCGTGCAGCCATGATGAGACGAGTCCGAATCAGTCGACACTGATGCAGAGTGAAGAAAAGAGTTCGCAAGATATTTCGACGAGATGACGTCCCACTCCGCCGACATCAGAGATGTTATACGCACCCAGAGGCGTGGTATATGGATATACCTTCCAGAAAGAAGCGCGATAGGTATGCAGCCGTTCCGGAATAAGCTTTAGCTTCAGCATTGGATGATGACTTCCGGGCATTTTGGCAGGATTGAGATTTGAGAAAGGAACCTCGGCAGGACCTTTCTGGAGTACGATACGAGAAGACCTAGACCAGGAGTGGTCGTGTTGTGCACACCCAGCAGGCCAGAGTTCGGCATTGTCGACGAGGTAGTTGACCAAGTTCGGATAAAGGAACTTACCCAGATGCGTTGCGAATGGATCAAGGACGGACGAGTGATGAGTATTCCTCCGATGGTTGGGACGTGTTTCCGAGGACCAGTTCGGCCTGACATCTGCTACAGAATGATGAGCTACAGAGTACGCGATTTCGAGTCCGTGTGAGAGACTTCAGATTGACCGTGGCCGAGAGCAGTGCAGTGTATAGTAGCTTGGCGTGACGTCATAGTGGACGACGATGGAGACAAGTGGAACCAGAGGTTCGTGTGAGACACTGACGAGCTGTCATTGCTTCCCGTCGAAACTAGAGACCTGATATGCTTACAGAAACGTTGGGATGTGACCAATTTCCGAGAAATGTTGTGCTGAGGACACAGATGTCTTTCCAGCGAGAAGAGATAGTACAAGAGAGCCAGCCTCTGTACAGATCGGCATAGGCATGATTGGAAGAGACCTTGAGCAGGATTCCTTCCAGGACATTGCTGCAATGATGTTTGCACCCAGGATCAGATGTGTGACGTGCATTCAGATAGCCAGAGACCGACGTCAGTGATATGCTGCCTTACGAGTGGTCGTGAGGTTTGACCGAGAGGTGACCAGAAAAGTGCCAGAACGGAATCGTCCCCGTTAGCACACCTGACAGGGCCGATGAGCCGATTGACCGCGTGATAGGTAATCCGCAGAGAAGATAAGGACCTAGAGAGTCAGAAGACGCCAGACCGTGAGCAAGAGGCAGGTAGATATCCTGCGCTGCTAGCAGTGGATTACACTGACTCCTTCTCGACCTTGAAGGAGAAACTACCGAAGACGGTATTTATGATTTGTGATTTTGTGATTCGATTATCACGTATCCGTCATTTTGGATTTCGGTATTTTGGGCGTTCTATTTGCACGATCTAGTTTTGGTGACTGAGTTTCATGATATTGGTTTCATGCACCCACTGGATATTTATATATTTTGCGCAGAGTTTTCATGCATTTTAGTGTTAGGCTTTGATTCGTGCACGCTGATGCACACGGTTGTGAGATTTTCCTTGCGGTACCCTGATTTTGGTTTGAGCCGCATTATATCGTTGATTTTGACCCGGATTTTGATGGTTGATTTTTGCACTCCGTGCTGGCGATGTGCTTTACGCCTGTTCGGTGTTTGCTATTGGATTTCGTGATTTCCGTGCATGTTGAGTGCGCAGGGTTTAGATTTTCATTCGTGCACGATGGATGCACCGGTTTGGATTTTCGCGCATGTTGGGCGCATGTTTTTAGATACGATTTTGGTGCACGCCAGATGCGCTAAATCGGGATTCTTCGTGCATGTCACATGCACCTGATTTATTTTGCTGTCAGGCGCATACGATGCCCATGACAGATGCTTCGTGCACACCCGTTGCACTTGGATGTTTTGTGCACCTGTTTAGCACATATATGGATTTTTTTTTTTTGATTTCAGTGCGCACCAGACGCACAGGATTGTGTTATGTATAGATTGGATGTCTACATGTGTAGTTCCGATCCATATCATATCGGTTTGTATTGGATTTGACATTGTGTTTTTACATTGACTCCGATGATTGCGGGATGCTTGACGGAGTTTTGTTTTTGAGTTATCTGCTCAGTACCCTTGCGCATGCATTGCGCTGTGACGTTCTATGTGTTGATGATTTCGGAGCCCCGACGACTTTGGTTTATTACGGAAATGTTTTTGTATCTAGGGGTTTAAATTTAAATTCGGGGACCGAATTTCTTTAAGGGGGGTAGATTGTAACATTTTCAAAAATATAAAATATTAATTTTGGGATTTTTTATAATTTAATATTATTTTATTGATTATTTTAATATTAAATGCAAATAAATAGGAAAAATGTTAGAAAAAATTATGAAAAATTATGGAAAATTCTAAAATAGGGTAAATTAGTGGATTATGGCATTTTTAAGTTTTTGTGATTAGTTTGACAATAATTTAGTGCTAATCGCGATTAAAATCGCTAATCGGGTTTTTTGGCAATTTTGTGCAAAACTTGCACATATCACTTTTTCTACACTTGTGCATTTTTCTAGCCATGGTTTTCTTTTGGGATTACTATTGATGTGAGAAGGTTTGGATTTTAAAAGAAAAGGAAAAGAAAGGAAAATATAATGATGAGGGTAGGTGAGAGAGAGAGGTGGACTTTGACTTAGCATACTTAGCCATTCTCCTCGTTTTCTGTGCACAGCCCCTGTTCCTCTAGTGTTGACCCAGGGTACTTCTAGTTTTGACAGATTCTATCTAGGGTGAAATCTGGGACATATATCCTAAGTTGCTATTTTGGATTCGTGTTTCCGTATTCCGTATTTTTGATTCTGAAATGGTGGAATGTGTTTTGCCTCGACTAATTGTCGTTTATACGACGATGTAGAGGATTTATTGATGGTTTTGAAGGCGTGCCATAGGTTCTCACCTATAGGCCCCCTTATCGTATCGTTTTGGATTTCGTGTGCCGTTTTAGATTGGATTTGGTTTTAATGCGCATATACGATATTTTGATGTGTAGGTACCCATGAAGACTTCGGGACGACAAGAAAATACGTGGTGACGTCCGCAATTGGTGATGCAAGGTGAGTAGATTATATCTACAGGGGGAAGTCGGGTGGATGGCGTATAGCACCCCCGCAGTCCGTAGATAGATTACTATGTAGTTTATTGTGATATTAGGTGTATTGTGGATAATGTAGGGTTAGAAGTGACTAGTGTAGTTCATAGTCGCGAACCCTAGGGTAGAATTACACCTACACACACACCCTTGCTTATCACTTGTACTTGCACTGTGATTGATGATATGTGATGACTTTGGAGATGAGTCGATGATGTGGGCTGGGTGCCCTGGGATCGGTGATTTTATACGATTCATATGTGGGATATGACTTGTGATTCTTGCGGGTTTGGGATATGTGTTTACCCCCGCATGCATACTTACTGAGGTTACCGTTTTGTACTAGACATAGAGTAGTACTCCAGACTATATGATCTGACGATGGTGATATCTGTTATGTGATGAGACAGTGAGATACTGACCCCTACCCAGCTATGGGGATGCCGTACGATGATTTACCGTACGAGCCGATATTGATGATAGATCCGCACTCATAACTTGAGGATATCTTATGATATGACATTGAGGCGAGATCACCGACTATATACTTTACACATGTATCGACTCAGATTTAGGTGGTTTCCACACCTATCCCTCCTGATTTACCTGATACTTAGATGTAGTTTGCATAGTAGATGCTTCACTGTGGTGTTGACTACTAGATATCTGCATTTTCCTGCTATTCGCATTGCTGGCATATGTTCATTGTTATATTATTATCATGCTGTTAGGACACCAGCACCATTATCGATGATGCGTATGTTTCACGTACACTATTTGCCGGCTCACACACTTCATCATCGATAATTGCCATGCCACTACACTGTAGTACTGTTGCATTCATGATATGATTACTGCTTGGCATATTGTACACATGTACCTGTACACAAACATAGATGATTCTGACTTGATTGAGATTGAGGACCGCAAGATATTCTTTAAAACTGATTCATTCTAAAAGAGCGGTTTCTCCCGACATATGCACATTACTATTCCATGTTGCATGATTTCCGATATGACTCTATTCTTTGCATGTCGCATACATCATGGATTGATTGCATAGCACATTGCATTGGATTTACTTCTTGATGTGGACTTTCATGTGATTTCTGATTTTGAGGACCGTGGGATTATTTAAGAAAAGATGTTCTTTTATGAAAAACCCGGTACCTCGTGATATGATATTTTGGTGCGTCCACCACGCGTTTTCTCGGTGCTGAGACGTGTGCTTGAAACCCGATTCGAGGAGTGGATGATCCGATTGCGGGTTCGTGGTGGGCCCGGTATGGTTCCCCTCGGCGAGATGATCGATGGGTTATGCCGATTGAGCCTGGAGGCGGGCGAGTACCTACCGGTGATTGTATTTGAGCTCGGCGGATATCCGGGGGATACCGCCTGGAGCCGAGAGATGGGCGTACTGCCGGGGCCGACGGGCCGATACCGCAGACGGAGCCCAGAGATGGACATGGGTTGACTCGTACTGCCGGGGCCGAGGGCCGATACCGCAGACGGAGCCCCATATGGATGAGGATTTACGTGTCGATGCTTGGCACGGGTTTCATGATGTTTTCCATGATATTGTTTATATCCTCATACTTGCATACATGATGCTTACTGTCAGTGGGTGACAGGTGGACGGGTTCCACATATATACAGACATGGATCATATACAGACTGGATTTACACTTGTCATACTTCATTTGTATATATAACAGGGTATGAGGGCGCTGTTATATATACCCTTACACCAATATTAGTGGTATGGGACGCTAATATATGTGTATTGATATCATTGATATTTCATCATACTTACCTCATGCAGGCATACCTTACACTGATGACATGTTATTCCCTGAGTACCTGGCACTTCATACATGATTAGATGTTACCTTGCCACCTTATTACACTCAGATGTACTCTTGTGGATTATATCACTGATCGTTGACTTAGGTTTATGTCTTGCATTCGGTTTCTGCTTGTAGATATTTCTATTCACGAGTTGGCAACTCACCCCCGTTGTGCCACAGTCCTTGCAGGTTCTGCCGTACAGGTTTCATTGCGGCATTTCTGGCACACTACCTTCTTGCGGGTGATTTGCTTTGGTAGGTGGATTCTTTCGCATCAAGAATCACCATTTTATTCATGTATTTCATTGTATCTAGAAATTGCCCATCAACCAAAAACTTGTTTATTCTTTCAGACTTAGAGACAGTGTTGTTTTATTCGACCTTAGAGTCGCGCTTAGTTGTATTGCGGTTTTCTTTTTGCTTTTGAGCTTTCTTTTGGATTTGCTTCTCGCCACTTGGCGTTGTATATTATCATATCATCGTGTGAATTGTGACCGTCGATTGACGAAGAGCTAGCTCCCGCTTGGGGATGCCTTTATCATTTTATATATTGTTATTCATGTTGTACCCCATTCGGGGCCAGTTTTACAAGAGAAACTCTGCCGAAAATTTTAGAAAAGACTGTACGGTTTTCAAATGCACATTCGGCTTAGTTATTTAAAAACCTTGATTTCAAACATGTTTTTCTTTACTTCTTTAAACCAGTTTTCTTTACTTATTCTCAAAAATGGTTTTAGATTTCTGGGCTTTTGGCTTACTTGGATCAGATGGAGTCCTATAGACTTCATATGGTTCAAGGGCCAGTCACGTGCTCTTTCGGGTCGTGACACCATGGTTAAGAGATGATTAGGGTTTTGCCTTTTTATTTATTTATTTGTTTATTTATTTAGAAAAGGTTTAGATGAGAATGGTGGCTTTCTTTGTCTCTTGTTGAAGTTTCTTGAAGCTTTGACAAAGTCCACCATCCTTATCTCATCCTTAACCCTAACCATTCCTATTAACCTTAGTTTAATCTCTACACTTGACCATGGTCAAGATATGATAAGTATTCATATTAGTTTCTTTTTTGAAATAAGAAACTTATCATATTCTTTCTTCTTCATCATCTTCTTCTTCAAGAAAAGCTTGATGCCATCAATAGCAACTTGAGCAAAAGTGAGTGAAATCCAATTCTAAAGTGAACCCACCTCCTATTTCTTCACCCTCTACCTCTTGCCAAGTTGTTTTGGGTGTTTTCTTCACAAGTTTCACAACTTTGTGAAGTCGGAGCTTGTACTTGTGATGCCTCGACGTAGATCGTCTTTGACACGAAGCCGATGACCTAGCTCGCCCGTTTCTCCGATGAAGTCGACGATTGAGTTCGGGATTCATGATGGACAGCGAGAGGACACCCACGTGGAGCTAAGGAAGTGGAAAACCAGATCTACAAAGGTTGTAGCATCTTACTTTTAGTTAAGGAGTTAACTAGTTTATAGTTTCGCCTAGAAATCTAGCCGACGATCCGTATTAGGGTTTCTCGGCACACATAAAATTTTAAATTGGCATGTTCGATGCCCTGTGAGACCTCTATAGTGTGCCTAGGAACCCTACAATAACATCCTGGTGCCGCCCACTGTCCCTGCGGATATGAACCATATAACTGACCCGCCCAACTCTTCTGCCGGCACCATCTCTCAGGAAGAATCTGACACGATACCTCGGAGCTGGCATGTCGGTACGAATCCTCTTCGGCCCAGAAACGGCCAAAGTCACTGAAATGCGTGCCTCCATCCATAATGTCGTGTCCATAGCAGCTGAATAAGTGTCGAAGTGCTGGGCACTAATAGTAAGAAATAGCTGGGTGTCAAGTCCCTGCACGAACATCTTCACTCTCTTTTCTTCAGTATCCAATAAATACGGAGCATATCTGGACAATTGCGTGAACTGGACATTGTACTCAGAAATCGTCATCCCTGGGGTCTTGATCAAAGCTTCAAAACTGTGAGCCCTAGCGTCACGAACGCTCTCTGGGAGGAAACGAACTAGAAAGACTGCTGTAAACTCGGCCCAAGTCATAGGGGGTAGACCTGCAGCTCGACCTCTCACGACTGGCTCCCACCATGTCTGCGCGAGGCCGTCTAGACGGAAACTCGCGAGCTCCACCCATCGATCGTCGGAACATCTGAGCGAACTGCAGATCCTGGCTAAACTGTCAAGGAATGTCTGGGAATCCTCTGCTGCATCGGTGCCCGTGAAGACTGGAGGTCTCAGCCTCATGAAATCCTGTAACGATACTGGGATAGCCATGGTAGTAGTAGTAGGAGCAACTGTCTGGACAGCAGGCACCATGGTAGTCTGTGATGTAGTAGGTACGTCCTCCGATCTCGGTGCACGACTGGCCGCTACTAAGGATCCCACAATCTATCGTAACTCCTGCATACCTCCCATCATCTGTCGTAGCTCATCCATACCAGACTCTAGCCTATCCATGCGGCCTGGGGAATGCGGATCAGTCTGTCCCTAAGGCGTAGGTACGCCACCCTGATCGGCCTCATCTCGGACGAGCCTGCTCTGATCTCATCTCGGGCGGCAGCCCTCTGCGCTCTCATAGCCTTCGGCGGCATAGTAGCTGGTACAAGAAACAGGATAATAAGAACAGCGCAATAGAATCATAGGATACACGGAATTGAAGAAGGAATTTTCAAGCAAGTATATCCTAAAGTCACTTAGGCGGAGTACCGTATCGCAAGTATGCCGCGGAAATACAAACGCTACGTTACCCTGCTTAAGTTACTTACTCCATCTACCAAAGGTCATCCTACACTCAGAAAGGTAAAACCTATCGCTTTGATACCAACTTTGTCATGACCCGCAGGGTACGGAACGTGACTGGCACTTAAGTTACGATACGTCTCAAGGCGTCCGTAAAATAAGTAAACCAAAGCCCAGAAATCAAAACCAAATAAGCAGTAGAGTGAAGGAAAAACCAATCAATTGAAAACGAATTTATCAAATAAGTCATATCAAGCCTTTTTAAAAGCAATATCAATTTTTCCGAAAATTTCGGCAGAGTCTCCTTTGTAAATACTGGCCCCCAAAATGGGTACAACAAGAATATATATGAATACAAAAAAATAAGGCATCCCCAAGCGGGAGCTAGCTCTTCGCCACAAGGCGGTCACAAATCCCACGCAATGTAAGTCGGCAATGTGCATAAATAAACATAAGAAGCACAAGTAAAATATCATGTCGACTCAAGTGAGCTCGACCCCAAAATACAGCATAAAAAGTCCACAAATCTCACACTCTCGTCTCTAGGTCGATATACAACAATATAAATAACAGGTACAGGTGATACACTAGATGAAGTACTCTGAATACCATGAATATACAAGGGGGAACAAAATGATAACACAACCCACCTACGAGCAAAAGCATCGAGTCCAGGCAAAGGAGGCAAAAGAAGCTGGTGCGCCCGCCGCTACTGAGCTGACGGAGCGGACCTGCAAAAAGACTGTGGCAAAACGGGGGTGAGTTGCCAACTCATTAGTAATAAATAATATCTATAGAGGCTATCGCAAGCATGCACACAAGCATCCTAGCATCTACAATACAGGTATGGCAGGATATACTAGCAGGTATGTATGCAACATGAATGTACTAGTAGGTATGAATGCAATATGAATCAACTCGTGATCTGAATATGTAGGTACAAGAAGTCATATTTTTCTTTTAGCAATCTCTTTTTTTTTTGAAATATCAGCACAATACCAATAGAATCAACAAGAATCCGTGTCCAGCATCGACACCTCAAAACTGTCTCAATCTCATCTATCCATATCATAGTATCTCTGGCCTCAGCCGTCTGGCTGACCCATCTTAAATGTCAATATCTCATCATCTCGCAGCCAAGGTCGGTATCCTCTGAATATCCGTCGCGCTAAAAAGTCACTGGTAGGTAGTCCATCCCCTGCCAGGCTCATCGTCTACTACTCGAACTTCTTGCCCTGGGGTACCTTACCGGGCCCACCATGTACCCGAGACGGTTCATCCAACTCCTCGAAACGGGTCTCGAAAACCACAGCAAACTCATGGTGGACGACACTTACATCACTAGAAAACCGCAATTTGCATATTTTAAAATGGGTAATAAGTTTAGAAATTTTGCGGCTTTCCCCCGAAACCCAGAAATATCATAAATCTCAAGAAATCATCATAAGTGCATATGTCAATGATAATGAATGCGTATGGTATCAATAATCCAGTTGCAATATATGATTAATAGACTAGGCATGAACAATTGATGTAATGATATACATGCACATGAATAGCAATTCTAAAATTTTATTTTAAGGATTTATTGCAATAACACATGTTTAACCATCAAATATGGTGACAATGTTCTAGATTATAAGTTATCTAGTGTCGTGGTATGGCAATTGCCAGGGTGTGTGTGTACACATGAATAGTGCTCGTGCTGCATATAAAAACCGTGGTAATGGTGCAGGTGTCCTATGGAACCAGTTCACATATGTAGGTAAAGCATAGATCATGAATGTAGAAGATAACATGCAAGTATTATACCCCTAATAACTAACATCACTAAGAATATTTTAAAATTACTAAAACTATCGGGCGACTTGCGCCATCCAAACGATAGTCCCCCGTAGATGTTACATCTACTCACCGGAAATCCCCGGCTAGCTATGTCCAATCACTGCTTTCCCTTTTCGTGCCGTGGCCGAAGTCTCCGCGACCGATCCTGGAATTTTCACAACCCAAAACATAAGATGACATATCCTGAAATGACGCCAAGTCACAAAACGAAAATATCAACGCTCATAAGCTAGGTACAACGTGCACAAGGTGTGCGGAACACACACGAAAATCGCAAAAACTAACTAGAATCGTCGTTTTGGGGTGTCCGACAAAACTAAAAACCCGATCAAGCAAAATTCCATACTCACACATCCTAAATGTCGTAGGATATACTAAAAATATAATCAAGATATCACAATAATTCATCACATAATTTTTATAAAAACCTACTAAGCACTAAAATTTCCAAATTCGTGCAAACATCACGGATTTTCGATAAAGTGCACACAACATCGCGCAAACACCCAAGTTAACCATTAGAAATCCACTACAATTAATTTAACCCATTTACCATGCTACAAAATCCATTATCCAAACACAACCCTTTTCTTGATTTTCATAAAAGAAGCATAACAACCAAATTAACACTAAAAAAACTAGATTAACACAATTGAAACCCACTTAAGCAAAGTGACCACTTAGATTAGGATAACAAAATAACTAGATAACAAAATAGATTTAATTAACCACTTAATGGTTTCTAAAACCCTAGTTTAAACTCAAGCCATTCACCTTAAAAGACTAGATTAGAAATTAGCTAAACTTTTAACACTAAATCAATTTAATTAAAGGAATCAAACCATAAGTATTTAAATGGGTCAAGATTATACCTCAATTTCTATGGATTTAGCATGGTGATTGCCTCTAAAGATGCCTCCTTTCCACATATTTTCAACTAATTTGGGCTAGAGAAGAGATAGTACAAGGATTTGTTAGAGTTTTGTGAAGCAATTTGTGGATTTTGATGGTTTTGTGATGAATTTTTGAGCCAAAAGAGAAGGGGAAAATGAAGGGGAGGTGGCAGCAGGATTTTGGCCAGAAGAGGGGATGGGGAAATAGTGTGGTGTTGTAGGAATTTTCACCAAGTCAAACCCCTCTCAAGTCAAAGTACACCATACCCCAAAATAATATATTTTAAAACCTACACTTTTAACTCTATTCCTCACTTAACAAATGAGTTAAAGAAAAATTTAGAGAGGGGGAGAAATTTCTGCAGTTGTGGGTCGGCCAATGGAGTGAGGAGTGAGTATGAGAGGTTTCAAAAAAAATTCCATGCAAAAAGACCCCCCACAATACCATATTTACATGTTTTAGTTCAAAATAATTATATTTTTGTTTTCCATAATAAAAACCAATTAGAACTTGAAATAAAATACTAAAAATTTATATTACAAACTATATTTTAGTTGACAGGATTCTAAAGATTAAAATTAGCCCATTTAAATTTGTATTTATCGCTAATTTAATGTATTTTTAACAGCTTAAAATAATATTAAAAATAGTTAAATGGGGAAATTTTTTTAAAAGACCAGAAATTTATAGGTAACTCATTAGCAACTAAAAACTAGCAATTACCTATCCAAATTAGGTATAATTAGGCCTAAACTGCAAAATAACTATAATGACAATTTACGGAAAAATACCAAATTTTCACGGTTTTTCGGGAAAACACCAAAACGACTTTTCAAAGCGTTACACATACGAGTGTGTAGATCCCGGATCAAATAAAACATGTGCATCAAAAGAACATAAAGAAAGGGTACCTGAAACCACTGCATTGGACGCCTGTGCGTCCTTGTGAGTCAAAGCAAACACCCGAGCCTGCCCTCTACCTGCGACTGGATATCCTCTGCCTCCGCCACCTCGTCCTCTCTGAACAAACCCACCGCGACCACGACCTCTCTGAGCATGAGTCTGACGCGGGGCAACAACAGGTATAAGAGGCAACGCTCTCTGAGGTGGAGAAGGTGGTAAGGTAACCTGGGGTACGGTTGTCGCTATCTGGCATATCACGATACAATCCCAAACAAGGTGATGTTGACTGCCACACCCATAGCACCCATAAGACGGCCGCTGACCCTCCTGGGGATAAGAGCTGAATAACTGGCCCCGTCCCATGTCTCTACTACTCCCCGAGTCTGAAGGAACTCTGTCGCGGCGTGCAAACCTCCGTCCCCGTGCTGAAACATCTGTATGAACCCTCTTCGGTTACGGAACAACCGACACCTCCGAAGACGCTCCTCAACCAAAAGGGCTGTGTCCACCGCCGCTGCATACATATCACAATGCTGTATGCTGATAGCGAGGAACAACTAGGTAACCAGGCCTCGAACAAACCTCTTCACCCTCATCTCCTCAGTAGCCACCAAATACGAAGCATACACAAACAGCTCGGTAAACAACACATCGTACACGGCCACCGTCATCCCCGGAGTCTGGCGTAATGACTCGAATCTAAACGCTCGAGCATCCCTGACGCACGGCGGAAGAAAACGCGTGAGAAACACCATCAAGAACTCAGCCCAGGTCATAGGGGCAAGACCTGTGGCTCTGCCCCTTTCCAAGGACTCACACCACTTCTGGGCCAGACCTTCCTGACGGAAACTCGTGAACTCCACCCATCTCTCGTCGGAGCATCTCAATGAACGACAAATCCTGGCCATCCGGTCGATAAACGACTGCGGATCCTCAGCTGCATCGGTGCCAGTGAAAACCGAAGGCCTCAGCCTCATGAACTCCGATAACGATACGGTAATCACCTCTGTAGCTGCGGGTACAACTTCCTGAACCGTAGGCACCAACACAGTCTCCGTAACGGGTGGAACAACCTCCTGCCTCTGCGCTCGAATGGCCTCAACTAACGACCCTATCATCTGGCGCAAATCCTGCATGCCAGCACCCATCATAGCCATATAGTCTGTAGAAGGTAGATCAATATGTCCCTGCGCAAAAGGTGTACCTCCCGGGTCAGTCCTCATCTCAGACGAGTCAACTCTGACCTAGACCCTCGCAGCTGCTCTCTGCGCCCTCGTAGTCTTCGGCGGCATAAAGGCTGGAAAAGGAAACAGGATTCGATAAGAATACAGAAATCGAATCACAAGGATGTATATAATCACGGAAGGAATTTCAAGCAATAAGCCCAAAGGACACTTAGGCGGAGTACCCTGTCGTAAGTATGCCGCGGAATATACACACACTACGTCACTCTGCTTAAGCTACCTACTCCATCATACCAAGGTCATGCTACACTCCGAAAGGTAAAACCTAGCGCTCTGATACCAACTTTGTCACGACCCAAGTTGGGCACATGACAGGCACTTAGACCACGTAACGTCAACAGGCGTAACGCAAATAAGTAAGCCGAAACCCAGCAATCTAAACCATCACAAGAAGGAAAAGATAGAAACTCCATTTTTAAATCTCAAGTAAAACTTACAACTTAAGTTTGTTTTAGTGAAAATTTCGGCAGCGCCTCCTTTGTTAAAACTAGCCCCGAAACGGGTATAAACATAAGATATAAGTAAAGTATCCCAAACGGGAGAAAATCACGCCCAACGGCGGAAACAACCACCACAACAGATATACGACGTCGTAGCGAAGAAAAAAACAATAATCAACATAAATAAAAGCCGGCTCACACGAGCACGACACCTAGAGTCGTAAGAATATACAACATCGATTCTCACAACTCGTCTCTAAGTCAATACATGAAGATAGTAGATGGAGTGTACTAGATACAAAGATATACAATGAGATTATCAGATAACTGCAAACCCACCTATAGCGAAAGGCCTCACGGCCAACCGTAGCGGTATCTGCAAAAGTAGTGATAATAGGGCGCCCTGCCGCGACTACTCTGAGGGTAAGTCCTGCAAAACACTGTGGTACAACGGGGGTGAGTTTCCAACTCGTGAATAAAAATAATATCATACAGTAATCGAAAATATGCAAGAGAAGCGATAATCTATCATGAACTCTGATAGCATAAGTATGGCAATATGGGTATGCAAAATTCATGTAAAGGTACATCATCAGGGTACTACAACTACATGAAACAATGCATGTCAATTAAATGGTGAGTATGGGAAAAAACATGGCATCCTCAAAAATCCCTCGTCGTAGGAAGACCAGTGTCCATCAATGACACTCCAAATCCCAATACCAAAGTCACCGCATCCTCCGATCGGCCCTCATATCCTGTAAGTCTCATGGAACCTGAGTGACAAACATCGACACCCGAAAACATCATGAAAACTAGTGTCTAGCATCGACACGTAAATACTCATCTTTCAGGCGCTGTCACCATGACCGGCCCTGATGTCAGTACATCTCATAGAACCTGAGTGTCCACATCGACATCCGAAATCCATGTAGCATGTCTGAACATGACACCGGTCGGTATCCCCCTGATATTCCTCGAGTCCAAATAATATCATCGGTAGGTAGTGGTCCCTGTGCCAGGCTCATCGTCTACACCACGAAATCACCTCTCGCCCAGGGGTACCATACCGGGTCCACCATGTACCCGCAGACGGTGCCTCCCGCTCCTCGAATCGGGTATCACATGCCAAATCTCAGAACCGAGAATCACATGGTGGACGCACTGAAATATCATATCAAGAGAACCTAGGTTTTTAATACAAATGCACATTTCTTGAAATATTCCCACGTTTCTCATATCCAGAAATCACATGAAAACCATATCTCAATACGTAAATCTATGTAAGTATGATATATGCAACATAAAACAGTAATATGAGCATGTCAAGGAAAAACCGCTATTTAACTGCAACAAGTTATTATATGTATATCATGTGGTTCCTAATTTCTCCAAAATCAAATGTGACATCATATACAGGTGAACATGTAACTATAGCAAGGTATATATGTGTAAGCAGGTAGGTATGTAAGTATTCTACCTCTCATATGCACAATGGGATTAAGGATCATGTCTCAATGTCCTAACCAATACCATATCCCGTATGTATATGTCAACTATATCTCATATGCACAATGGAAATAAGGATCATGTCTCAATGTCCCTAACCAATACCATATCCCGTATGTATATGTCAACTATATCTCATTTGCACAATGGAAATAAGGATCATGTCTCAATGTCCCTAACCAATACCATATCCCGTATGTATATGTAAACTATATCTCATATGCACAATGGAAATAAGGATCATGTGTCAATGTCCTTAACCAATACCATATCCCGTATGTATATGTGGGTGCATATCATGGCAATTACTGACGATGTGTGTAGCATACAATTAGTGCTCGTACAACATGAACCGTCAATAATAGTGTATTGTCTAAAAGATACAAGTCCAGCACAACAAGTGATAATATGCAATGATGCTCATGCATAAACTCTATATGTGCATATAAACATGCAGCTAATATCATATCATATCCAGCCCTGACGCATAATGCCATATGGGCGATCTCCCCGTAGATGTTAAATCTACTCACAGATAATCTCCAGCTAGGTAGATCCAATCACCTGCTTTCTCTTCTTCGCAGCGTCCGAAGTCCCCGCCTGCGATCCTATCAACATAAAACACAGCCAATGCAAAATCTCAGAAATCGATCAATATCACGTACAACTACGTTTTGACCGACACACCAACTCCAAACCAACTCACAAGGGTTTGTCTAGTGGCTAACGTGCATGGCGACACTACGAAACCAACCCAAGGGCAGCAGCTGCACAAGATCACGATCTGTGTCGGATAACGTAACGCGCGGACTCAAAACACTAGATTATAGGAAAACGACCCCAGATTTTGCATACTGTAAAAACTCAAAAATCAAACAGTACCAAACATCCCTAAACCACAGCAGACAGCTACCCAATAAAACCCAAACCCCAACACCCCCTCAAAGGCCGAGGTCGCCGGATTTCATCATCAAGTCGCCGGCCAAAACCGATGGGATAGGGCTCATGTTCCAGGTGAATTCTTAGGGTCACTAGTACAACACTACCACATTGATTGAGTTTACAGTAAAAATCCCAGGTCACAGCAAATCACAGAGGCTCTAAAATGACCCTAAAAATACGATATTTGCACTAAACGATACTTTAAGTGTTCTAAACAACAACCAACAAGATACACAACATTAAAACTCCTATTTAACAGTTTAGAGGTTATACCTATCAACACTTGCTCACAAGATCCTAGCTTTCTAAGCTCCAAGTGATCTTATAGGCAAAAACAAGACTTTTGAAGTGTTTTGGTGAGATTAGATCTAGTTTTGTGAAGGTTTTGTGATGAAACACTAAGGCTTCAGTTGAGAGTCAAAGGAATGAGAAATAATTGAGAGAGATAGAATGAGAGAGAATGAGAGTGTGTGAGAGAGTGAAGGGTGAGTGTTGGGTGAAGCAAAAGCTTATGCTTACTCTCTCCCTCACCTACATTAATGCTCTCATTAATATCCCTCATGACTCACTAGCCACCTCCTCTCAATCCAAATGAGATATTTCTCACAAAATATCAAGGTAAGGTTTAAAGCAAGGTTAAGCTAAAGCATGGATTGCTTAAGGCGTCATGGTCAAAAACAAGGTTAACACTACTACCCCTCACATTAACATGCACATGTGTGTGCAAGCCATAACAATTTATAATAAAATATTAATTAATTGTAATAAAATGTGAGGAAACCGATTTGGTAAACTTTTCCCTAAAAACCCCGTATTATCGCTTAATTAACACTAATCGCATTCTAAGGTATTACAATCCCCCCTAAAGAAATTCGTCCCCGAATTAAAAATTCATACTAAGCGTACCTTTAAAAAGATGAGGGAATTTCTTCCGCATCTCGCTCTCGGCCTCCCAAGTGATCTCCTCACTAGTCGGACTACGCCAAAGAACCTTCACAGATGGTAAGACCTTTGATCGAAGTTTCTGCACCTGCCGATCCAATATAACTACCGGCTGCTCGATGAATGAAAGATCGCACTCAAGATGAACGGTCTGGTGCTGAATCATGTGAGAAAGATCATGAAGGTATCTACGAAGTATCGACACATGGAACACGGGGTGAACATCCGGAAAACTGGGCGGGAGCGCAAAACGATAAGCAACAGAACCCACTCGCTCAAGGATCTCGAAAGGACCTACAAATCTGGGACTGAGCTTCCCCTTCCTCCCAAATATCTTAACGCTTTTCATTGGAGATATCCGCAGGAATACATGATCCCTCACTGCGAACTCAAGTCTGCGACGATGACGGTCGGCATAAGAATTCTGTATGCACTGGGCTGCTCTCATCCTATCCTGAATCAGCTGGATCTTCTCCGTAGTCTCCTGAACTAGCTGGGGTCCCAAAACCCTACTCTCACTGAGTTCGGTTCAACAGACTGGCGATCGACACTTCCTACAGTACAAAGCCTCAAAAGGTGCCATCTGAATAGTCTCCTAAAAGTTGTTGTTGTAGGAGAACTCAATCAACGGAAAGTGACGATCCCAACTGCCACCAAAATCAAGCACGCACGCACGAAGCATATCCTCCAGAGTCTGTATAGTCCACTCTGACTGACCATCGGTCTGCGGATTGAAAGCGGTGCTAAAGCTCAACCGGGTACCCAAAGCTTCCTGAAGCTTCTGCCAAAGATGGCTAGTAAACGGGGTGCCTCTGTCGGATACAATGCTACTGGAAACGTCGTGCAAACGTACAATCTCATCAATGTATAACTGAGCATACTGAGCATAACCGAAAGTGGTCTTCACTGGAAGGAAGTGAGCCGCTTTCGTTAACCAGTCAACAATCACCCAAATGGAGTCATACCCTCGACTGGTCCTGGGTAGACCCACAACAAAGTCCATGGAAATCTGCTCCCATTTCCACTCCGGAACGGGTAAAGGCTGCAACTCTCCAGCCGGTCTCTGATGCTTAGCCTTGACTTACTGACAAGTCAGGCACCTCGAAACGAAGTCTGAAACATCGTGCTTCATTCCTTCCCACCAGTATATGTCTCTCAAGTCACGGTACATCTTGGTGGAACCTGGAAGAACGCTAAAGGCTGACTGATGTGCATGCTCTAGGATCTCACGCCTCAACCTATCGATATCTGGTACACACAAGCGAGTCCCGCATCGTAGCATACCCTGGTCATCAATCAAGAACTCCGAAACTGTACCCTGCCGAACAAGCTCAAAAATCTCAGACAAACAGGCATCACTGGGCTGCGCCTCATGGATACAATCAAGTAGTAGTAGACGGGCGTGGACATGAGCAAGCTGTCCCCCAGTGGAAGTGAACTCAAACTGCACTCTACCATCGCACAAGATCCGCCAATCTGAAGAAGACTGTCGCTGAACTGCGCTCAACTGGGACAAGCTACCCCCGGGCCTACGACTCAAAGCATCAGCTACCACATTCGCCTTTCCCGGGTGATAAAGGATCTCACAATCATAATCCTTCATTAGCTCCATCCAACGGCACTGTCTCAGATTCAGATTCCGCTGCTGGAAGATGTACTTCAAGCTCTTGTTGTTCGTGAAAATATGGCACGACTTCCCGTACAAGTAGTGTCTCCAAATCATCAACGCAAAGACCACCACGGCCATCTCAAGATCGTGAGTGGGGTAATTCTGCTCGTGCTTCTTCAGCTGCCTAGAAGCATAAGCAATCACTCTATCATGCTGCATCAGTACACAACCGAGCCCCACTCGAGAAGCATCATAGTAAAAGTCAAATCCACCCGATTCAGAAGGCAAAGATAGAACTGGTGCCGTCGTCAACCGAGTCTTTAACTGCTGAAAACTCTGCTCGCATGCATCAGTCCAAAGAAAAAGAACCCTTTTCCGGGTCAATCCGGTCAACGGTGCAGTGATACTCGAAAAATCCTGCACGAAACGGAGGTAATAACCAGCTAAGCCCAAAAAGCTGCGGACCTCAGTCACAAATACAGGTCTGGGCCAAAGCTACACATCCTCGATCTTCCTCGGGTCCATGAGAATACCATCTCCCGTCACCACATGACCCAGGAAGTCAACACTATCAAGCCAAAATGCGCACTTTGAGAATTTAGCATACAGCTCGTGCTCTCTCAATGTCTGCAAAGTAATCCTCAAGTGCTGCTCATGCTCCTCACGACTCCTAGAGTAGACCAGAATGTCAATAAACACAATAATAAACTAGACGAGGAACGGCCTGAAAATCCGGTTCATCAGATCCATGAACGCTGCCGGGGTATTGGTGAGCCCGAACGACATCACCAAAAACTCATAATGCCCGTAGCGTGTACGAAAACAGTCTTCGGAACGTCATCATTCCGGACCCGTAACTGATGATAACCTGAACGCAAATCAATCATAGAAAAATGTTTCGCACCATGGAGCTGATCAAACAAATCGTCAATACGTGGTAAATGATACCTATTTCGCACCGTAACTCGGTTCAATTGACGATAATCAATGCACAACCTCAAACTGTCGTCCTTCTTCTTGACGAACAGAACAGGAGCTCCCCACGGCGAAACACTCGGACGCACAAGTCCCCTATCAAGCAACTCTTGCAATTGATCTTTAAGCTCTCTAAGCTCCGCCAGAGCCATCCGATAAGGCGTTATAGATATAGGCCCCGCACCGGTAATCAGATCAATGTAAAACTCAATATCGCGCTCCGGCGGCAAACCAAGTAACTCATCGGGAAAAACGTCGGGAAACTCTCGCACGATAGGAACCCGGTCCAACGACCCTCTAGTGGCTCCAGTATCATAAATGAACGCCAAGAAACCCCGACATCCTCTCCTCAAAAGCCGACTAGCGCGAAGGCTGAAACCAAACTGTGAGGGGCGGCACCACGTTCTCCCCGCACAATAAGAACAGACTCGCCGAGAAAACAAAACCTGACTGTCTTCTCGTGCCAGTCCACAGACGCGTAGCACGTTGCTAACCAGTCCATGCCCAGGAGAACATCGAAGTCCAACATCTCAGAAAGGATCAAGTCGACAGACAACTCTCTATCTCCTATCCGAACGGCATAAGACCGAAACACATGTCGTGCAACAAACGACTTGCCAACAGGAGTGGTCACAACAAGCGGCTGATCTAGCAAGCACGACTCTCGGCCCAACCTCGGCACGATGTGTGTAGAAACATACGAGTGCGTATATCCCGGATCAAATAAAACATGTGCATCAAAAGAACATACAGAAAAGGTACCTGAAACCACTGCATTGGACTCCTGCGCGTCCTGGTCAGTCAAAGCAAACACCCGAGCCTGCCCTCTACCTGCGATTGGATATCCTCTGCCTCTGCCACCTCGTCCTCTCTGAAAAAACCCACCACGACCACGACCTCTCTAAGTATGAGTCTGACGCGGGGTAACAAATGGCATAAGAGGCAACGCTCTCTGAGGTAGAGAAGGTGGTAAGGTAACCTGGGGTACGGCTGTCGCTCTCTGGCGTATCAGGGTACAATCCCGAACAAGGTGATGTAGACTGCCACACCCATAGAACCCATAAGACGGCCGCTGACTCTCCTGGGGATAAGAGCTAAATAACTGGCGCCGTCCCACGTCTCTGCTACTCCCCGAGTCTGAAGGAACTCTGTCGCGGCGTGCATGTTGCGCCACGGCAGCGCCCCGGCCTCGTACTCGAGGCCAAAATGCGGAATCAAAATTTTGCGAACTTTGCAAAACGGCGCTACCGCGGACAATGAAAACCCGGATCGTAAACCATTAACCTATACTAGCTAACTAGAGATGGGGTGAGAGATATACCAAGCGATCCGTGTCCTTCGGTCTTCGTCTCCACTCCGATCTCCCGCGGAATCTCCGTCACCTCCTCGCTCGTCGGAAAGGGCACCACGTAGCCGGAATCTTTTACGGGCTCCCGCCTCTTGACCGAGGCAACTCGGGCGCGAAGTTGGCTAGCCGACGCGTCCAAGGCTTGCTATAGAATAGTGTAGTGAACTTGTCTCTTGGGATTATGAGGTTGCCTTGATGTGGAGGAAAAAATGGAGAAGAGAAGGAGAGAAAGAAATGAGCTTTTAAGCTTATCTTTTGCAACCATGGAATGAAATGGAAAAATGCCACACCAAAAATAATTATCCCCTCCTCCTCAAAAGAATGTGGCCGGCCTCTTTTTCTCAAGCATGAGATTGGAGAGAGAAAAAGGAATAAGAAAGAAGAATCAATTATCAAAAAGGTCACTCTCATTTCAATCCAAATCCTTTCCACCATCCATCAAATGAAAAGCAAGTGATGAGATTAAAAAGGAATCTCATCATGACAAAGGCACATAAGCAACAAGACCCTCCACAAAAGAGTTATTTGCAAACTGCAAATAACCCCCTTCCAACAAGAAAGTCCGACCGAGAAGGAATGAAGGAAAACCGGCCGGAACGGAATGCAAACTGGCAACTTCAGAAAACCGATCCCGTAATAAATTACAGGAAAACCCCACTGCTGCAAATACATGCCCGCATTTGTATTCCCACTGAACACAAATGCAAAGAGACAAAATCTACACTGTACTAGACTAGGACCGGCTTAAGCCAAAGCCGGCTAGTTAAATCCGTTCGATCCTGATCTGTGCAATACCGCACGTATCAGATCAAACCCTGCCATATTACTATACGGCCACTAGTACAAAACTGTCCGATCCTGATCCGTGCAATACCGCGCGTATCTGATCGGACCCTGCCATATCTCCATACGGCCTCTACAGCGTTTCGCCCGAAACTTGAGTAACTGAAACTGAGTGTGGTGGACTCTAAAGACTCGTCAATACCTTGGCTGTGGATTTAACCACTAGCACGTCAGAGGTATAAGCCAATACGTGACGGGCCACCAGGTATTGACCAAATGGGACGTCGATGAGGAAGCTCACCCCGACACCCAACTGAGCCTGTCAGTGACAATATCCGTACAGTCCGGTCCGTTCGTCTATGAGTATCGCATGGCGGGCCTAGGGGGTTGGTGAAAGTCAGACCCCCAAAAGCGGTACAAGTCGTGTCGGAGCGTAGCCCAGAACGCCCTGAGATACTACTGGAATACCTACCAGTAAATCTCCTGCCTCGGCCGAGGGCTTTGCGTAATGGCTCTCCTAGACACAGCGCGACCTCACCCCCAATACCGGGAGAGACGAACCCCTGCAGATCCGCTCACTGCCTCCATGTGGCTCGGGACTGTACCCAACTAAAACCTGTTTGCACGACTCCTTTGAGCCGTGGTAGGGTAGTAATCAAAGCACAGTGGGAACTCACACGAGACAAATGACGATCTCAGGTCGATGAACTAACCTGTACACATGTCACCTGGGAACTGCTATCTGACGTCTGGTATAAGACCAACTAGCAGGTTCCCGGCGAGTCCTGTCCGGTGTACTCATAACCCAATGAGCACCTGTATACATCTTAGGTGAACCAACTGACACCAGTGGCTTGTGAGACCGGCCACCGCCCCTCGTCGGGGTCTCGACTGTATACACTAGTCTACTAACGGAGTATCGATGCCCTGTCTCGAAACTCCTACGACTAGGGACCTTTTAAGGATGTGCTTATAGACCACCAGCTCCCACGTATATGATCGCCATCATACTGCTGGTAGTCAAGCAAGAATCCTAGGGGCTCTATCAACGTGTAATAGCGACATGTCAGGTCACCTAAAGCAGTACACGACGATAAAGATAAACCAGATAGCATACTATCATCTCGAGTAAGACTGTCCTACCGGGATAGGTCCTCCCTCAATCATTGCAATCACGTGCCTGTGATCCAATAATTGACTCTGAGGGCACTAACTCCAACAATCTCCCACTTGCACTCAAGGCTAATTATTGCGATGTCGCATACTCACAGCCCGTGTGATACCGAACACCCAACTCCTCTACTAGTCAGTCTCACAAAGCTCGTTTGCGAAACTATTGCGTTCGAGGAATAGCCTCAGTGAGTGGATCCGCTCAGATGTTTCTTTCTATGTCTCTCTATATCTCAAGTTCGCGGAGAAAGCCATCTCCCGAAATGAGCAATACCTGTCTTAGAATGTCTGGATGTCTGATGGGACCTAGCTCATAAATGAACTCCAAATCCAAACTTCTTAGACTGTATCATCAACCGAACTTAATCAGTATCCTGTGCCATGCCTCCCTCAGTATTGCCTTGGACCACCTGTCCAAAATACTGCCCCTCGTCAGAGGGATAACTATAACTCTGACAACCTCCTTGTCGTCCATGTCACTTTGGAAGCCTGGAGTGATAACCGTCTCCTAAAAGGAGGCAACCGTTATCATATCCCTAGAACATTCACTTATGTTCTAAAACTGCTTCCGACTGGTTTTCCAGGATTAGATTAATATCAACTTATTGCATCTAGTGCAAGAACAACATCTGGTGTGGTACTTGACATCTCATGATTGACTCAAATGCCTAAGCAAGTGATCTGCCAATCATGCACATCCTCTCCCCTTTAGTCTGTAAGACACCTTTAGAGAGGGTGACTCCATTACCTGCAGGTACACTACCATGCCAGGAGTCGTCCATTCTAAATACTCATAGAATGCTGTCAAGGTACCCTGATTGGGAAACCACCCAAATCTAGATCTAAAACCATAGATCTAGTAACCAGTATGTCTGATATAATATCCAAGTCCCTTGTGGAGAAAACACTGTGTGACGACCAAAGTATAACCGATCGTAGTATAGGAATATCACTTCCCACTACCTTCTCAACAGATCCATCCCCTATTCTGATGACGTCAAACCCATGACTGTCACATCAGAAACAGATGATCTATCTCCGCTACATTTGCTTTAGTCTATAAATAGACATAAGCCTGATGTCCACCAATGCTTCCGCTGCTCCCACTGACTACGACAACCCTCTGGTGGAGTCATATAGACGCGCACTTCTAAAGCTAGTTTAGAACGACGCTATACTCATTCTCCTGCCGGGTCTCGCAGCCTGGAACAACAGAAATGGCAAGTGTGGGTAAACAAGAACTTCCCTGTCACCGTCCTTGAGGCTACCGGAGTACCTCTCGGGTGCCTGAAGTTACCCACCTTATCTGCGGAGTGGCAATGGAATGTCAAATCAGATTGAATCTTTAGGTTCCTTATCAAATCTTCAGTAATCGTTTGCGGTTCTGGAATCACTTCCAGTTCTACCATACTCCTACTACTGTTTTTGAAAAATCCATTTTTAATAAAACTGTGGCGAGTCTAGAACAATATTTCTATTGATCTGTCAGATGGTAGAAAATCAACCCTCGTCATAGCCTGGGTCAACCCACAAACAGCCATTACAGAAACGTGCCTTGAGTTGTCCAGTGTCTGGTTTTAAGCATAAGCCGGACAACTCCCCGTACCTTAACATCGTTAAGATATGAACTGTTCTATATCCAATATAGAACCAGAGGCACTGATTCAATTGAACCAGATTCAAATCATGCAGCTATCTCCAGTGCATGTAAACTAAATGGAAGGAGGCCGATCAGCGTTACTCAACTTAGGAATGCTTCCAATTATGAGTAACCTGAAAGAGAAGCTATCTGTCTTCATCATTACTATTAACTGAATACCATACACAAGTATCTACATCTTCGATCTCTTTGAAGAATCCCGATACTTGCTACACCTGGTTCTCTACTTTATTCAAATACCTATAACTCCTCAAAACTTAGACCCTGTGTTTCCACGAAACAGCTGTCTAAAATCTAGAGAAGTCATAAGTAAACCGAATATAGTACGAGGACCAACCCCTCTGTCCTGATGGACACTGGACAACATACAATACTCTGTATAAGTCCGCTGAGTCTAACAACTCTTTCACTGTGTGTCGTAGGTTGAAAACTGTACTTATGGTTAAGAAGAATTACACCGCTGTTCAATGCTCCTTACCTAACCATCCACTGATATAGGTAAATGTAGTAGACATAATATCAAAAGGTATATCTCACTCTATGAAAATAGACGTACAGATATATCAATTTGAAATTGGTGCACAACAGCGGATATTCATAACCAAATATTTGCCGACCGGCAAATAGCCCAGGTGATCTCCTCAAATATCACTGATTACAACGAATCCCGATATAATGAGGATGATCACCCAATTCCCAATAACTTACTCCCACTCATCATCTGTAAAACAATACAGATGTGAGAATCCAACCTGGTAAATACATACCCTGGAGCAAGTGTCTAACTGGGAAATCAGTTTTCCATTAACAGTACACAGTGAAACTGAAACATTGAAATGTTTCGTTGGGGTATCGTGGTATTCCTAGTAATGCCTCTTCCATTATCCAGATTCACAACTGTAACCGTATAATTCTTTGCCACCTCTCCAAATCCCTTTATATGTCTTTAGTCATTACCTTCTGTACACCCCTTTAAGCCAAATGGTTTTCTTCCTTCCCTACCGTTCGGCACCAGCCTATGGTTTGGAAGAAGACTATCCAAAAAGCATAAAGGGTGTACTGTCCTAATCCTAGGAGCACTCGCAACGCGAGAGAAGGTGAAGATAAAAGACACCTGAATGTACTTTATTCCTATTTCTCCTGAACCAGGATCCATCCCCGAACTGGAACAAGTTCCTTTCGAGTTCGTATATAACCATACGATGGATTATCCAATAAAATGGGATCTTCGTAGTGATACGGAGTGTCCTGGAGAAATACAAAGGTGATTTAGGATTGGCGAAGAAATACTTGGTTTGGTCGTGAATAGCAGTCGCAACTTACTTTGCCCTCTTACTAATCCCTTGCTTTGTCTTAACTTAATACCTTCTGTACACCGTTTAGGCTAACTGGTTTTCTTCATTCCCTACCGGTCGGCACCAGCCTATGGTTTGGAAGAAGACTATCCAATTTGCGTAATAGGTGTACTACTCCTAAACCAAGGAGTACTCGCAACCTGAGAGAAGGTGAAAAGAAAAAACAACTGAATAATCCTATCCGTTTTCTCCAGAACCAGAAACCATCCTCGAAGTCCTTCGAGTTCGTATATAACCATACGATGGTTTTGTCCAATGGAAGTGGACGTTCGTAGTAATACGGGGTGTCCTGGAGAAAAGGGTAAAAGTAGGAGTGGCAATGAGGTTTGCAACTCTGACAATCCAAAAGCCAGTGTTAAGAAGGTTCGGTCAACTTGGTCACTGAGTCATAGTCCAGGGTCGGGTCAATGGTCGCTGCCAAAGAGAGAGAGAAAAGAAACACTCAGCGTGCACTCTAACCTAGATCAGAATGGTTATCATTTTGTCTAATCTGGAAACCTCCCACTGTACCTCAAATTCTCCTCCAAACCTGAAAGAAGAATTAGTCGGGATCACCCGAGGAGTAAACCAACTCATCAGTGGGAATCGGGATCCAACTATCATCGCATGATAACGTGACGGAATCCACTCACGTCACCACACTCCAGAAGGTATGCGCATGCCTGGCAAGTTTCAGTTCTTTTGAAACTCCCGATGTGATTTTTACCCCTAGGACTCAAGTGACCTTGACGGAGTCAACAAATCAAAGAGTCCTAGTCAAGTTCAACCCGTCATTATCTGGATTGCATTAAACCCACCCGTACGTGCCCTTGACGGAGTCAACAAGGCCGCACGACTGTCCTAACCAATCCCACTTATGCGACAAACAAGTACCACTTAGCTACCGTACACTACGCCTTGACGGAGTCAACAAACGCAGCACGAATACTAAATAATACCCATAAGAAATGACGGAGGGCTACGAATGGTTTTTGGCGAAAAACCTTTAACGTAATGAACTTGATATCGTTGAAGGAACTGCATAGCCTTTTATAAAATATAGTGACGAAAACCTTTACTAAAGAGGTCACTCCCGGTGAAGGGATCTCGGCTCTTTCCCCGTAGAATGAGGTGCAGGATATTCCAACTGAATACCACGATGCAAAGCAAAAGTAATCGGCTATAGTGAAGCTATTGCCCTGACGCAAACTTCTGTCCAAGGGGTCACTCCCGGTGAAGGGATCTCGGCCCTTGCCTCGTCGACTGAGGAGCAGGATATTCCAAATGAATACCTCGATGCAAAACAAAAGTGAACGTCCTTGCAATAACAGCTTTTTGAAAAAGTGTTCCAACAACATCAGATTAGGTTTGTTTATCTTGCATTGATCCGAATCAATGCAGTCCCATCAATTGATCACACCACAAAGAACGAAAATATACTGACGTACGTATATGCCATCCGCATTCGCCACTGGGTCCCGTCATCACCCGTTAGGTTAGCTAACTAACGGCAGAGCGGGGACTGGACTAGCGCGGATGTAAAACATATACAACATCTACTAATATATATACCAATATATAGTATTTCGCTCAAGGCGTGATAAAAATGCAGCAACACAGAAATGTATAGCAACATAGAACAATACAGATATCTGGAAACCCCGGGTTTCACAGAGCCGCTGCTGAAACCCGACGTTCCCCTGGTCGTGTGGATAGCCTGTGCAATAAAATCCTAGACCCCTACGGGCGCGGCAAGTCACCCGCCAAAACCTGAAGCGAGGCAGCCCCCTTCAGCTCCGTGAATGGACCACCCAGCACTCCACGGAATCCGGCAACTTGGGCACCCCTCCTGGGTCAACCTGTACCCCCTACGAGTGCGGCGAATAGCCCGCCAATCCTAGAGTGAAGCCCCCTCCGTCTCAATGCCATGAGATGCGGGCCCGTTGCCCCCTAGAACCCGGCTATCCGTGCACCCCTCCGCGGGGTAATCCTAGTACAGAATGGAAAATATACATACACCGGGTACATCGACCGCAACCAGGTCGTGCCCCAAAATAATAATACAAACAGGCAGTGACGGCAGTCCACATGTCGGACGCTCGCCCCGCAAAATCAAATGTGCATAATACAACAAAAACTGTACTAGCATTGCATCCAGGCTATCCCCCACGACCGATCCGCAACATCACAGCATAAACATAGAACATCAACGTGAAAATCACGTTCGCAAATCCGTCTAACCGGGCTATAGCAGTTAGACCGGATTTACCGATCGAGTGACATTCACGGTCGCAGATATAATGTAAATACTGTGAAATAATGTGTTTAAAATTTTCCGATTGACCAAAAATTAACAAGTGGGCCCCAATCAAAACTGTAGCACTCACAGAAAACCTGGGCCCAATTTTAATATCCCAAAACCCATATTTTAAGCCCACAAGCCCACTGGAAAAAAATGATGAAGTGATCTCCTGTTCATGCGGCGGAAGCGCGGCAAATGTGGGGCTAACGCCGCCCTTCCGCGGTCAAAAGAAAGTATCACTGTATCAAATTTTTGCAGTAGTCTTATATCTCCCTGCACATAATTCTGAGATCACCTGAAAAATTTTTAGACTCCAAAAAATTTCGACAGAACCTGATGTCAAGGAAAAATACGGTTTTTGGAATTTCGGTCGATCGGAACTGAAAAACACATTAGAACAAGCTAGGTAAGGTTAATGGCGTGGCTCTGATACCATGTTGCGCCACGGCAGCGCCCCGGCCTCGTACTCGAGGCCAAAATGCGGAATCAAAATTTTGCGAACTTTGCAAAACGGCGCTACCGCGGACAATGAAAACCCGGATCGTAAACCATTAACCTATACTAGCTAACTAGAGATGGGGTGAGAGATATACCAAGCGATCCGTGTCCTTCGGTCTTCGTCTCCACTCTGATCTCCCGCGGAATCTCCGTCACCTCCTCGCTCGTCGGAAAGGGCACCACGTAGCCGGAATCTTTTACGGGCTCCCGCCTCTTGACCGAGGCAACTCGGGCGCGAAGTTGGCTAGCCGACGCGTCCAAGGCTTGCTATAGAATAGTGTAGTGAACTTGTCTCTTGGGGTTATGAGGTTGCCTTGATGTGGAGGAAAAAATGGAGAAGAGAAGGAGAGAAAGAAATGAGCTTTTAAGCTTATCTTTTGCAACCATGGAATGAAATGGAAAAATGCCACACCAAAAATAATTATCCCCTCCTCCTCAAAAGAATGTGGCCGGCCTCTTTTTCTCAAGCATGAGATTGGAGAGAGAAAAAGGAATAAGAAAGAAGAATCAATTATCAAAAAGGTCACTCTCATTTCAATCCAAATCCTTTCCACCATCCATCAAATGAAAAGCAAGTGATGAGATTAAAAAGGAATCTCATCATGACAAAGGCACATAAGCAACAAGACCCTCCACAAAAGAGTTATTTGCAAACTGCAAATAACCCCCTTCCAACAAGAAAGTCCGACCGAGAAGGAATGAAGGAAAACCGGCCGGAACGGAATGCAAACTGGCAACTTCAGAAAACCGATCCCGTAATAAATTACAGGAAAACCCCACTGCTGCAAATACATGCCCGCATTTGTATTCCCACTGAACACAAATGCAAAGAGACAAAATCTACACTGTACTAGACTAGGACCGGCTTAAGCCAAAGCCGGCTAGTTAAATCCGTTCGATCCTGATCTGTGCAATACCGCACGTATCAGATCAAACCCTGCCATATTACTATACGGCCACTAGTACAAAACTGTCCGATCCTGATCCGTGCAATACCGCGCGTATCTGATCGGACCCTGCCATATCTCCATACGGCCTCTACAGCGTTTCGCCCGAAACTTGAGTAACTGAAACTGAGTGTGGTGGACTCTAAAGACTCGTCAATACCTTGGCTGTGGATTTAACCACTAGCACGTCAGAGGTATAAGCCAATACGTGACGGGCCACCAGGTATTGACCAAATGGGACGTCGATGAGGAAGCTCACCCCGACACCCAACTGAGCCTGTCAGTGACAATATCCGTACAGTCCGGTCCGTTCGTCTATGAGTATCGCATGGCGGCCCTAGGGGGTTGGTGAAAGTCAGACCCCCAAAAGCGGTACAAGTCGTGTCGGAGCGTAGCCCAGAACGCCCTGAGATACTACTGGAATACCTACCAGTAAATCTCCTGCCTCGGCCGAGGGCTTTGCGTAATGGCTCTCCTAGACACAGCGCGACCTCACCCCCAATACCGGGAGAGACGAACCCCTGCAGATCCGCTCACTGCCTCCATGTGGCTCGGGACTGTACCCAACTAAAACCTGTTTGCACGACTCCTTTGAGCCGTGGTAGGGTAGTAATCAAAGCACAGTGGGAACTCACACGAGACAAATGACGATCTCAGGTCGATGAACTAACCTGTACACATGTCACCTGGGAACTGCTATCTGACGTCTGGTATAAGACCAACTAGCAGGTTCCCGGCGAGTCCTGTCCGGTGTACTCATAACCCAATGAGCACCTGTATACATCTTAGGTGAACCAACTGACACCAGTGGCTTGTGAGACCGGCCACCGCCCCTCGTCGGGGTCTCGACTGTATACACTAGTCTACTAACGGAGTATCGATGCCCTGTCTCGAAACTCCTACGACTAGGGACCTTTTAAGGATGTGCTTATAGACCACCAGCTCCCACGTATATGATCGCCATCATACTGCTGGTAGTCAAGCAAGAATCCTAGGGGCTCTATCAACGTGTAATAGCGACATGTCAGGTCACCTAAAGCAGTACACGACGATAAAGATAAACCAGATAGCATACTATCATCTCGAGTAAGACTGTCCTACCGGGATAGGTCCTCCATCAATCATTGCAATCACGTGCCTGTGATCCAATAATTGACTCTGAGGGCACTAACTCCAACAGTGCAAACCTCCGTCTCCGTGCTGAAACATCCGTACGAACCCTCTTCGGTTCCAGAATAACCGACGCCTCCGAAAGACGCTCCTCAACCAAAAGGGCTGCGTCCACCGCCGCTGCATACGTGTCACAATACTGTATGCTGATAGCGAGGAAAAATTGGGTAAGTAGGCCTCAATAAAACCTCTTCACCCTCATCTCCTCAGTAGCCACCAAATACGAAGCATACACAGACAGCTCGGTAAACAACACATCGTACTCGGCCACCGTCATCCCCGGAGTCTGGCGTAATGACTCGAATCTGCACGCTCAAGCATCCCTAACGCTCGGCGGAAGAAAACACGCGAGAAACACCGTCACGAACTCAGCCCAGGTCATAGGAGCAAGACCTGCGGCTCTGCCCCTCTCTAAGAACTCACACCACTTCTGGGCCAGAACCTCCAGACGGAAGCTCGCGAACTCCACCCATCTCTCGTCGGAGCATCTCAACGAACGACAAATCCTGGTCATCGGGTCGGTAAACGACTGTGGATCCTCAGCTGCATCGGTGCCAGTGAAAACCGGAGGCCTCAGCCTCATGAACTCCGATAACGATACGGTAATCACCTCTGTAGCTACAGGTACAACTGCCTGAACCGTAGGCACCAACACAGTCTCCGTAAAGGGTGAAACAACCTCCTGCCTCTGCGCTCGAATGGCCTCAACTAACGACCCCATCATCTGGCGATAATCCTGCATCACAGCACCCATCATAGCCATATGGTCTGTAGAAGGTGGATCAATATGTCCCTGCAAAATAGGCGTACCGCCCGGGTCAGTCCTCGTCTCAGACGAGTCAACTCTGACCTCGGCCCTCACGGCCGCTCTCTGCGCCCTCGTAGTCTTCGGCGGCATAAAGGCTGGAAAAGAAAACAGGATTCGAAAAGAATACAGAAATCGAATCACACGGATGTATATAATCACGGAAGGAATTTCAAGCAATAAGTCCTAAGGTCACTTAGGCGGAGTACCGTGTCGTAAGTATGCCGCGGAATATACACACGCTACGTCACTCTGCTTAAGCTACCTACTCCATCATACCAAGGTCATGTTACACTCCGAAAGGTAAAACCTAGCGCTCTGATACCAACTTTGTCATGACCCATGTTGGGCACATGACTGGCACTTAGACTACGTAACGTCAACAGGCGTAACGCAAATAAGTAAGCCGAAACCTAGGAATCTAAACCATCACAAGAAGGAAAAGATAGAAAATCCATTTTTAAATCTCAAGTAAAACATACAACTTAAGTTTGTTTTAGTGAAAATTTCAGCAGCACCTCCTTTGTAAAAACTAGCCCCGAAACTGGTACAAACATAAGATATAAGTAAAGCATTCCAAACGGGAGCAAATCACGCCCAACGGCGGAAACAACCACCACAACAGATATACGACGCCGTAGCGAAGAAAAAGACAAGAATCAACATAAATAAATGCTGGCTCATACGAACACGACAACCAGAGTCTTAAGAATATACAACATTGATCCTCACAACTCGTCTCTAAGTTAATACATGAAGATAGTAGATGGAGTTTACTAGATACAAAGATATACAACGAGATCATCGGATAACCGCAAACCAACCTATAGCGAAAGTCCTCACAGCCAACCGTAGCGGTATCCGCAAAAGTAGTGATAATAGGGCGCCCTGCCGCGACTACTCTGAAGGTAAGTTCTGCAAAACACTATGGCACAACGGGGGTGAGTTGCCAACTTGTGAATAAAAATAACATCATACAGTAATCGCAAAGATGCACGAGAAGCGATAATCTATCATGAACTCTGATAGCATAAGTATGGCAATATGGGTATGCAAAAATCATGTAAAGGTACATCATCAGGGTACTACAACTACATGAAACAATGCATGTCAATTAAATGCTGAGTATGGGATAAAACATGTCATCCTCGCGGAACCCTCATCGTAGGAAGACCAGTGTCCATCAATGACACTCCAAATCCTAATACCAAAGGCACCACATCCTTCGATCGGCCCTCATATCCTGTAAGTCTCATGGAACCTGAGTGTCAAACATCGACACCCGAAAACATCATGAAAACTAGTGTCTGGCATCGACACGTGAATACTCATCTGTCAGGTGCCGTCACCATGACCGACCCTGATGTCGGTACATCTCATAGAACCTGAGTGTCCACATCGACACCCAAAATCCACGTAGCATGTCTGAACATGACTCCGGTCGGTATCCCCCAGATATCCGCCGAATCCAAATAATATCACCGGTAGGTATTGGTCCCTCTGCCAGGCTCATCGTCTACACCACGAAATCATCTCTCGCCCAGGGGTACCATACCGGGTCCACCATGTACCCGCAGACGGTGCCTCCCGCTCCTCCAATCGGGTATCACATGCCAAATCTCAGAACCGAGAATCACATGGTGGACACATTGAAATATCATATCAAGAGAAACTGGGTTTTTAATACAAATGCACATTTCTTGAAATATTCCCACGTTTCTCAAATCCAGAAATCACATGAAAACCATATCTCAATGCATAAATCCATGTAAGTATTATATATGCAATATAAAATAGTAATATGAGCATGTCAAAGAAAAAACCGCTATTTAACTGCAACAAGTTATTATATATCATACGGTTCCTAATTTCTCCGAAATCAAATGTGACATCATATACATGTGAACATGTAACTATAGCAAGGTATATATGTGTAAGCAGGTAGGTATGCAAGTATTCTACCTCTCATATGCACAATGGGATTAAGGATCATGTCTCAATGTCCTAACCAATACCATATCCCGTATGTATATGTCAACTATATCTCATATGCACAATGGAAATAAGGATCGTGTCTTAATGTCCCTAACCAATACCATATCCCGTATGTATATGTGGGAGCATATCATGGCAATTACCGACGGTGTGTGTGTAGCATACAATTAGTGCTCGTGCAACATGAACCGTCAATAATAGTGTAGTGTCCAAAAGGTACAAGTCCTGCACAACAAGTGATAATATGCAATAATGCTCATACACAAACTCTATATGTGCATATAAACATGCAGCTAATATCATATCATATCCAGCCCTGACGCATAATGCCATATGGGCGATCCCCTCGTAGATGTTAAATCTACTCATAGATAATCTCCAGCTTGGTAGATCCAATCACCTGCTTCCCCTTCTTCGCAGCGTCCGAAGTCCCCGCCTGTGATCCTATTAACATAAAACACAGCCAATGCAAAATCTCATAAATCGACCAATATCACGTACAACTACGTTTTGACCGACGCACCAATTCCAAACCAACTCACAAGTGTCTGTCTAGTGGCTAACGTGCTTGGCGACACTACGAAACCAACCAAAGTGCAGCAGCTGCACAAGATCACGATCCGTGTCGGATAACGTAACACGCGGACTCAAAACACTAGATTATAGGAAAACGACCCCAATTTTGCTTGCTGTAAAAACTCAAAAATCAAACAGTACCAAACATCCCTAAACCACAGCAGACAGCTTCCCAACAAAACCCAAACCCCAACACCCCCTCAAAGGCCGAGGTCGACGGATTCCATCATCAAGTCGCCGGCCAAAACCGGTGGGATGGGGCTCGTGTTCCAGGTGAAATCTAAGGGTCACTAGTACAACACTACCACATTGTTTGAGTTTACAGTAAAAATCTCAGGTTACAGCAGATCACAGAGCCTCTAAAATGACACTAAAAATACGATATTTGAATGAAACGATACTTTAAGTGTTATAAACAACAACCAACAAGCTACACAACATTAAAACTCCTATTTAACAGTTTAGAGGTTATACCTATCAACACTTGCTCACAAGATCCTAGCTTTCCAAGCTCCAAATAATCTTAGAGGAAAAAACAAGACTTTTGAAGTGTTTTGGTGAGATTAGATCTAGTTTTGTGAAGGTTTTGTGATGAAAGACTTGTTAGTTATGTATATGCCCTAGAGGCGATTGTTGTACATATGATATATATTATAATGGATGCTTGGATATATATAGAGAGGACTTTCTTGCTCGTCATGATAGTATGCTATTTGGTTTCACTTTATCTTAACATGTTGACTTGTATTGGTTTACTGTTTTTCTCTCACATGTTGATAAAGCCCTTAGGATCTGTACTCGACTACTAGGACTATGATGAGATCATACTAGTGGGGCCATGGTAGTCGATGAGTATATCCTATAACTGTTCCTAGTCGAGGGTATATCGAGACAGGGCATCGATACACCAGAGTAGACTAGCGTATACGCATCTTGGCCTATATGATGGGCGATGGATGATCCCATATCCATCGGTGTTTGACATCAGAGATGGTGTACGGGTGCTCAGTGGAGACTGGGTACACTGGACGGACTCGCCGAGAACTCCCAGATGGTGATATACCACACGTCAGATGGCAGTTCTCCGGTGACACTGGTACAGGGTAGTTTGTAGACCCGAGATCGTCATAGAGTCTTGTGTGATTCCCACTGTGCTTTGATTTCCACCTTACCACGTCCAAGAGGGCGTGCAAAACGGTGGCTTTTGGGTACAGTCCCGAATCACATGGAGGCAATGAGCGATAGGAGGGGATTCGTCTCTCCCGGTATAGGGAGTTGATGTTGTACTGTGTTCGATTGGCTATAACTGGAAGTCTCTGGCCAGGGCTGATATAGAGATTTACTGGTAAGTGTTACTAGTAGTTTCTCAACCCGTTATGAGTTATACATCGATACGACTTATCGGTTACTGGGGTCTGACGTTTACCACCCCTAGACTTGATATGCGACATATCAGACGAACAGACCGGACTGTACGGGAGTGTTACTGATTGGATTCACAGGAGAACGCACAGGCTGGCTTGTTGATCTTCTGATCGCTCAATACCTGGGTGGCTGTTACGTTTAGATGACCGCTTGCAGCTTGTGGGTGTTTGATATGATCATCACCTGCTACCGGCGTATTGACGATTCTTTAGTATCCTACACAGAGGTTTCTTGGCTCAGGCGAAACGGAGTAGAGGCACATATGTGATATGTGCAGGACCGAGAATAATGCGATATGAGATACCGTATTATATTCTCGCGATATTTAGATATGAACCGGGACATCGGATCAAGTGTTGATTCGATGAATCGGTACATGATATATTAGTCGGTAATATTCGATATAGCCGGATCGTCGGATCAAGTGTTGATTCGATGATTTAATGTATAATAATATATATGATATATTGTATTACATTATCTAATATTGGCTCGCTTTATTATTTCATTTTCTCACTGGATGATACATTGATATATATGCAATATATGTTAATTGTATTATTTTCTTTTGTTGCAAATATATAATATATATGTTATATATATTATTGTGACATGATATGATTTATTATTAAACATGTTTAAGGATGATTAAATGGGATTAGGGTTTGATTAGGGTTAGCTTCTTCTTGCACATTCTAGAAGCTTTTCCTTTTGTCTTGGTTAAGATATTATGGTTGATATTTTTCCATGACTCATTTCTAACCTAACCAAACCCTAACTCTAGTTTATTCTCTACAAACTCTTAGCCACTCATCCTTGACCATGGTTGATATATCAATCATATAGATTTCTTTTCTATTCGTCACAAAAGGATTATCATTTCCATTATCATCTTCTTCTCTCTTGACTTTGAGCTCACTAGAAATTCCATTTGTGATGATAAATTGTGAGAAAGTGAATTAAAAAGAAAGCATAAATACTACTCTCTCATCCTCATCTCATCTAGCCCATGAGATTAGTGTGTTCATCTCTTTAGAGTGAGAAAGCTTGAGTTATTGATACTTCAACGTAGATCATCGGAGATTTGGAACACTTCAAGCTAGCATGGATCGTTCGAGTCGTGGAGCCTCTCTTGAGTCCGGAAGATCGTGGATCGCGGCGAAGGGACTTCTACTCGGAGCTTATGAAGCGAAGGAGCGGACTACAAAAGTTGTAATCCCTCACACTTAGATAAAAAGATATTATCTTGCATGCTAAACCCTAATAATCTAGCTAAGATCCCGGCTTTGGGTTGTTCGGCACGTCTAAATTTTTATCCGAGCATGTTTGATGCCTTATAAACCTTCACAAGTGTGCCTAGGAACCCTACAGTGGTATCAAAGCCTAGCTAGAGCATTAGGCGAAGTGTTTACGAAGTTAAAACTCCGATCGAACCCGAACCGACGAAAATAACCCCCTCTCTGGAAATTTTTCAAAATCTGGGATTTTTCTGAATTAAAAATACCTAAAAAAATCAGCAGGGAATTCTAAGAATTACCATGAAACACGGGCCCACAACTCCACTAAACCGCGGTGGAACCGCGGCGGAAACCTGCTTTCCGCGGCGGAATTTTGGAATTGTGACACGTGGTTTTCATGGTAATATCCGTAGGTGCTTGTTGATGCTTCTGGGTATTTTTAAAAGTGATTCAAGTGTTGTTTAATCTGGGGTTTATTAGTAATCGTAGATTCGATCGGAAAATTTAAATTCGTTATTATTTCCGGATATTTAGAAACTGTTAAACTATTTGAACGGATATCATTAACTCACTTTTTCCCGGCACGGCAAACTTTCAAGTGTTGAATTTTTATCGGGTTTAAATCTTTCGGAAAAATTGTACAAGTTAAGAGGTGGACCCTCTAGAAGACAACAAACCTTAACTCGATTATGTGACCGTCTTGAACTGCCTTTTGAACCTTCGGGTTTGGGGCAGTACGGCGTGCCACATGTGAGGCGTTGGCTTGACCCTTCTACGGCTGGATCACTGGTACTGTGACATATTCTGGGATTATTTGAACTCCGCTCAAGTGTTGAGAACTTTAAAAAATTTTGGGTATTTGATTATCTGTTCGAAAAGTTTAATACTGTCTATTTATCTGGAATGTGATACAATATGTGGAATTCATAGAGTTAGGCATGAAATGCGAAGTATGTGATATTTCGGATTTACGATGTCTAAAGTGATTGTGGATTCCAAATGTTATAATTTTACACTTTCTTTTCTGTGACCGTAAGTGTAATATGTGATATCGCCGGTTTCGTTGCTATATGTCAACGACAATTGGGATGTGCATATTTACTTACGTTGATGATATGTGATATTATGTGTTGCTGTGATATGTTATATTGGATCGTCGCGTTCTGAATAGCCGGGGGTTTTATGTGAGATGAGGGTTTTTATTTTCATTCATGTAAAATTCATTTGTAATGTAATATTCTTTTATTTGGGGGACTTCTAGGTTGAGGTTGATGTCACCAGTGTATATTATTTACTTTTCCGCATTAGGTAGACCCAAGGAGGGGAGCACAAGTAACCGGGTTCTAGGGTCCAGTGGGAGGCCATCTCGAGGAGTCGAGACCGGGTCTCCTAACCCTGGAATTGGCAGTGTTACTTGCTGCTCTCGTAGGGGTCTTGTGATGTGGGTTTGTCTATTCGTCGCGACCGTGGAATCCGTGTTTTATACAGGCTCGTATTGAAAACACGGATTTTCTAGTATATCCAATATTTCATATATGTTCTTCTGCTGCAATGTTCTGTGATGAGATTATATTACTGCCTGAGACGAATGCTTATACTATATATATATGCTGATATATAAATATTACTGCTTTCGTTTCTTCTGTGATGCTTAGGAAGCATAAGCTGATGGAATTTTATTAATGAGATTAATAAAAAGAAAAGAAACCTAAAGATGTTGTAGAATTAAAACTTTATAAAAAGGGTAGCTACAATTTTGCTTTGCACAGCGGTATATATGATATGCCCTGCACCTTATTCGATGAGGAAAGAGCCGAGATCCCTTCACCGGGAGTGACCTCTTTAGCGAAACTGGCAGATGCTACAAAACTCGGTTTGTCTTTTGATTGCTTTTAGAGTTTTGCTTTGCACAGCGGTATATATGATATATCCTGCACCTTATTCGATGAGGAAAGGGCCGACGATCCCTTCACCGGGAGTGACCCCTTTAGCGAAACTAAGAAAATCCTCAAAAACACTCCTTTTTCAAAAACTACTTGATTCTACGACGATATCAAGTTCATTACGCTCAGGGTTTTATGAAAAACCTGCGTAGCCCTCCGTCATTTCAGATAGATATTATTTAGTATTCGTGCTATGTTTGTTGACTTAGTTAAGGCATAGTGTACGGTTGCTAAGTAATGTTTATCTGCTAAAACATGAGATGTGATTGGATTAGGGTATTCGTACGGCCTTGTTGACTCAGTTAAGGGTTGTACGGGTGGGTTTAATTCAATCAGGAAATGTACGGGTTGAACTTGACTTGCGATATATGGTTTGTTGACTTAGTTAAGGTCATAGATCGCTAGGGGCAAAATATTATCGAGAATTTCAAGTGTTGAAATTTGCAATGAGATTGCATACCTTCTATGAGATAGGTGGATCCCGATACCCACTGCGAATAAGAGTTACTCGTGGGAGAGTTTTACACAGGACAATTAGCCGATCAAGTAGGTGCCTAGAAAAGTGTTAACGGGGTTACGCCTCTGGGAAAACGAGGTTTACTTTAATTAGGTCCCTGCGAAAGCACGGGGTGTAGGGTTCCTAGGCACACTATAGAGGTCTCACAAGGCACCAACCATGCCAATTTCAAATTTTATGGGTGCCGAGAAACCCTAACACGGATCGTTAACTAGAAGTTTAGGCGAAATATAAATCTAGTTAACAACTTAACTAAAGATAAGAAGCTACAACCTTTGTAGATCCGGTTCTCCACTTCCTTAGCTCCACGTAGGCGTCCTCTCGCTGTCCATCTCGAATCCCGGACTCAATCGTCGGCTTGATCGGAGAAATGGGCGGACTTGGTCGTCGGCTTCGTGCCGAAGATGATCTACGTCGATGCATCACAAGTTCAAGCTCCGACTTCACAAATTTGTGAAACTTGTGAAGAAAACAACCAAAACAACTTGGCAAGAGGTAGAGGGTGAAGAAATAGGAGGTGGGTTCACTTTAGAATTGGATTTCTCACTTTAGAACTCAAGTTGCCATTGATGGCATCAAGCTTTCTTTCTTGAAGAAGAAGATCAAGAAGAAGGAAATATTATGATAAGTTAATCCAAAATGAAAAAGAAATGAATACTTATCATAATAAGAACCATGGTTAGGTGTAGAGAATTGACCAAGGTTAGAAGAGTGGTTAGGGTTAAGCATGAAGACAAATTGGTCACTTTGGTCAAAGCTTCATGAAGCTTCACAAAGGTTCAAGAATGAAAGCAACCATTTTGTATTCTTATCCCATTCTTTTTCCAAAATCAATAAATAAAAGAATGGATAATTAAAACCCTAATCACTTTCTTAACCTAGGTTTAATTCTTTACACTTAACCAAATGAGCAAGCATCATCAAACATGATACAAAGATGTGCACAAAAGTATATCACATATACAACTTGCACATCAAGTGAGAAAATCCATTTAAAGTGAACCAATACTAGTTAATGCAAAGTAATATATCAAATATATAATTATACATTTAATCATTAAACCAACACTTGATTTAACGATCCGGTCATATCGCATATAACCGACTAGTATCCTATGTATAGGCTTATCGAATCAATCCTTGATTCGATATCTAGGTTATATCGAATATAACCAATCGATGCATCCATCGCGAGAATGGAATACGGTATCACATACACGCATTATTCTCGGTCCTGTACATATCTCATATGCACTCCTATTTCGTTTCGCTTGAGCCAGGAAACCTCTGTGTAGGACTCTAAAGACTCGTCAATACGCCGGTAGCAGATGATGATCATATCAAGCACCCACAAGCCGCAAGCGGTCTGCTAAACGTAACGGCCATCCGGGTATTGAGCGATCAGAAGATCGACGAGCTAGCCCGCTCACACTCCTGTGAATCCAACCAGTAACACTTACCGTACAGTCCGGTCTGTTCGTCTGATATGTCGCATATCAAGTCTAGGGGTGGTATACGTCAGACCCCATTAACCGATAAGTCGTGCCGATGTAAGGCTCATAACGGGTCGAGAAACTACTGGTAACACTTACCAGCAAATCTCTGATCAGCCCCGGCCAGGGACTTCCCTGTTACGGCCAATCGAGCACAGCGCAACATCAACCCCCAATACCGGGAGAAACGAAACCCCTCCTATCGCTCATTGTCTCCATATGACTCGGGACTGTACCCAAAGACCACCGTTTTGCATGCCCTCATGGACGTGGTAAGGTGGAGATCAAAGCACGGTGGGAATCACACAAGACTCTATGACGATCTCGGGTCTACAGACTAACCTGCACAAGTGTCACCTGAGAACTGCCATCTGACGTGAGGTATAATACCATCTGGGAGTTCTCGGCGAGTCCGTCCAGTGTACCCAGTCTCCACTGAGCACCCGTATACCATCTCTGATGTCAAACACCAATGGATATGGGATCATCCATCGCCCATCTCATGGGTCAAGAAGCGTATACGCTAGTCTACACTGGTATATCGATGCCCTGTCTCGATACACCCACGACTAGGGACCTTGAAGGATGTACTTATGGACTACCATGTCCCCACTAGTATGATCTGCATCATACTCCAGGTAGTCAAGTACACATCCTAAGGGCTTTATCAACATGTAACTATAAGACAGTTTAAGGAGACAAGTGTACATGTTAAGATAAAGAGTAACCAGATAGCATACTATCATATCGAGCAAGAAAGTCATCTCTATATATGTCCAAGCATCCAATATAATATACATCATCTGTACAATACTGGCCTCTAGGGCATATATACAACTAACAATCTCCCACTTGCACTAGGGCCAGCTGCTGTAGTATCGCATACCGAGCATCCCGAAGAGTCTCTCAAACTGTATCTGGGGAATGGCCTTGGTGAGTGGATCCGCCGTGTTGTTCTTCGTGTCAACTCTTCTGACCTCGATCTCCCGGCGATCAACTATCTCCCGGATCAGGTGATACTGCCTCAGAATATACCTGGATCGCTGATGGGGCATGGGTTCCTTGGCCAAAGCCACCGCTCCATTGTTATCGCAATACAGAGGTATTGGACGCTCAATGGATGGAACCACTCCAAGTTCAGTAATGAACTTCTTGATCCAGACAGCTTCTTCAGTAGCATCATTGGCAGCGATATATTCAGCCTCCATCGTCGAGTCTGCCACGGTTTCCTGCTTGGAACTCTTCCAGCTAACCGCCCCTCCGTAAAGGGTAAAGACAAAGCCCGACTGCGACTTAGAGTCGTCCTTATCACTCTGGAAGCTCGAATCGGTAAAGGACTCCACTTGGAGTTCTCCGTTACCATACATCAAGAGCATCTCTTTAGTCCTTCGCAAGTACTTGAGAATGCTCTTCACAGCTGTCCAGTGATTCTCTCCAGGATCGGCTTGATACCTGCTCACTACACTTAGTGAGTATGCTACATCGGGTCTGGTACATAGCATCGCGTACATGATAGAGCCTACTGCCGAAGCATAGGGTATCCCTTGCATGCGAGCTCTCTCCAAATCAGTCTTGGGAGACATCTCTTTGGAGAGAGTGACTCCAGAGATCGTGGGCAAATTCCCACGTTTGGATTCTTCCATACTAAACCTCTTTAGTATGGTGTTAATGTACCTGGATTGGGACAATCCCAGTATCCGTTTGGATCTATCTCTATAGATCCTAATTCCCAATATGCAGGAGGCATCACCAAGATCTTTCATTGAGAATCTTTGTGATAAGAAGAGCTTGACCGATTGCAGCATAGGAATATCATTTCCTATCAAGAGTATGTCGTCCACGTACAATACGAGGAAGACAACCTTACTCTCTGCCACCTTCTTGTAAATACAAGGTTCATCTAGATTTTTGACGAAATCAAACTCTTTGATAACGACATCAAAGCAGATGTTCTAACTCCGCGATACTTGCTTTAATCCATAAATGGATTTAAGCAGCTTACACACCTTCCCGCTGCTCCCACTGTTTACGAAGCCCTCTGGCTGAGTCATGTACACGCACTCTTCTAAATCACCATTTAGAAAGGCGGTCTTAACATCCATTTGCCAGATTTCGTAATCATGATATGCAGCGATGGCAAGCATGATCCGGATGGATTTAAGCATAGCCACTGGAGAAAAGGTTTCGTCATAGTCCACACCTGGTCTTTGACGAAAACCCTTTGCTACAAGTCTAGCTTTGAAAGTCTCCACTTTCCCATCTACACCAAGTTTCTTCTTGAAGATCCACTTGCTCCCGATGGGTTTTACCCCTTCAGGAGCAACATCCAAAGTCCATACTTTGTTAGTGTACATGGATTCCATCTCGGACCGCATAGCATCCAGCCATTTCACTGAGTCCCTACTCGTGATGGCCTGCTCGAAGCTAGTTGGGTCATCATCCTCCATGATGCAATCCTCGCTCCCACCATCCATGAGAAAACCGTAGTATCTCTCAGGTTGGCGAGGAACCCTACTAGATCGGCGGAGAGGCTGAGGTTCATCGGGAGCTATTGAATCCTCTGGTTCAACCAAATCTTCTGTTGTGGTCTTCATTGCTGGAACCTCTTCCAGTTCTACCTCCTTGCCACTAATCTCCTTTTCAAGAAATTCCTTTTCTAAAAAGGTGGCATGTCGAGAAACAAACACCTTTTGTTCCTCGGTGTGGTAGAAGATATACCCGCGCAAATGTTTGGGATATCCAATAAACTTACACAGAATGGACCTTGCCGCGAGTTTGTCCGGATTTTGTGTTTTTACATATGCCGGACAACCCCATATCTTAACATAATTAAGACATGGTCTCTTTCCTTTCCATATCTCATATGGAGTGGTTAGCACGGTTTTGGTGGGAACCATATTCAATAGGTCTGCAGCTGTTTCCAGTGCATATCCCCAGAAGGAAATAGGTAACTCAGCTGTGCTCATCATAGAGCGCACCATATCTAATAGGGTGCGGTTCCTCCGTTCTGATACACCGTTGTGCTGTGGTGTATATGGAGGAGTCAGCTGAGAGAGAATCCCATTCTCTTTTAGGAAGTCCAGGAATTCATTGCTTAAGTATTCACCTCCTCGATCAGATCGTAGGATTTTAATACTTTTTCCGGTTTGGTTCTCAACTTCTTGCTTATATTCTCTAAATTTCTCAAAAGCTTCTGATTTGTGTTTCATCAGGAACACATACCCGAACCTAGAGAGATCGTCAGTGAATGTAATGAAGTATGAAGAACCATCCCTGGCATGTGTAGACACAGGACCGCATACATCACTATGTATCAGTCCTAAGAGTTCAGTAACTCTTTCTCCGTGTTCCGTAAACGGAGTTTTGGTCATCTTGCCTTTGAGACATGACTGGCAAGTGTCATAAGATGAAAATTCAAACGGATTTAAATATCCATCTTTATGCAACTTAGCTAGTCGTGTTGCATTGATGTGACCCAGTCTACAATGCCACAAGAAGGATTCGTTCAGTTCAGAACTCTTCCTCTTGTGTGTGTTAGTTATGGTTAGAACCGTTGTTTGATTTAGAACATAAATGCCATTGCACAACGTGCCTGATCCAACCAACTTTTGGTTACGGAAAATGTTCATAACAGTGTCCTGTAATACAAAATTATATCCCTCTTTACTCAATAAAGAAACCGATATAATGTTGCATATCAGGTTCGGCATGTAACAGCATTCGTTCAGAACCAATGTATTACCAGTTGGTAACACAAGGTGATATTCCCCGACAGTTTTAGCTGCAACAATTGCACCATTTCCAACTCTAATGTCTTTATCACCTTCTCCAAGTTCTCTACCTTTTCTAAGCCCATGTAACTGATTACATATATGGGATCCTGACCCGGTATCTAATACCCAGGACGTAGGGCAAATGGAGAAACAGTTCTCTGTAACGAACACACCCGAAGAAAATGCATCAACATGTACTTTCTTCAATCGGGTGGCATGGGAATCCTGGTATTCCCCTATGTCCTGTTCATTCCTATAACTCTTATAAGAAAGAACGGAACCAACGTTCCCCAGCACAGTATAACATGCGGGTTCGGTCAATACATCCATATTATTATCTTGATTAAGGCATGAAATGGTCGCTACCTGGAGAGAGAGAGAGAAGAAAACACTTTAGCGTATGCTCGTGCAAGATCAGATTGGTTATTATCTTATCTAATCAGGATGGCTCCCACTGGTTTTTATCAAATCTTCCTTCAAACCCTAAAAGGAAACACTAGCCGGGATTAATTACACCCTACAACTTCGTCGATCTTTCAGCCAGGCCAGTGTCGGTACTTTGAGTGAGGTTCCCCGTGCTTTCGCACGGACCTAATTAAAGTAAACCTCATTTTCCCAGAGGCGTAACCCCGTTGACACCTTTCTAGACACCTACTTGATCGGCTAATTGTAGTATGCAAAACTCTCCCAGGAGTAACTCTTACTCGCAGTGGGTATCGGGATCCAACTATCTTATAGAAGGTATACAATCTCATTGCAAATTTCAACACTTGAAATTCCCGATAATATTTTTCCCCTAGCGTCCTATGACCTTGACGCAGGCCAACAAACCATAGTGCGCTAGTCAAGTTCAACCCGTCATTTCCTGATTGAATTAAACCCACCCGCACGACCCTTGACGCAGGCCAACAAAGTCGCACGACTACCCTAATCCAATCTGCATCATATGCATAAGCAGATAAATAATAGTTAGCTACCGCACACTACGTCTTGACGCAGGCCAACAAACGTAGCACGAATACTAACTACTACTTATCTGAAATGACGGAGGGCTACGACAGGTTTTTCTGAAAACCTATTGCGTAATGAACTTGATATCGTTGTAGAATCAAATGAAGTTTTGAAATGGAGTGATTTTGAGGCTTATCTAGTTTTGCTAAAGGGGTCACTCCCGGTGAAGGGATCGTCGGCCCTTTCCTCGTCGAATGAGGTGCGGGATATATCATATATATCACCGTGCAAAGCAGAAACTATAAAAGCAATCAAAAGTCAAACCGAGTGTGTAGCATCTGCCAGTTATTGCTAAAGGAGTCACTCCCGGTGAAGGGATCTCGGTCCTTTCCTCATCGAATAAGGTGCAGGGTATATCATATATACCACTATGCAAAGCAAGAACTGTAGCTACCTGTTTTATTTAAAATTTGATTCTACAACATCATTTGGTTTCTTTTATTTCATTAATCACATTAATGAAGTCCCATCATTTAATTCACCTAAACATCACAGATAAATACGACGTACACTTATGCCATCCGTATTCGCCTGGATGTCCCCTCGTGCACCGTTAGGTTAGGTAACTAACGACAGAGCAGGGCAGGGCTAGTGCGGGTGCAAAACATAAGTAACGTCTATATAATATATCATATATACTAAATACTGTATCTATCACAGAACATCACATGATCACATCACAGATATCGCAGCAGAAGAAACATATGAAACATTGGATATACTAGGACGTCCATGTTTTCAATACGAGCCAGTATAAAACACGGATTCCACGGTCATGATGAATAGCCAATCCCACACCCCTAGACCCCTACGAGAGCGGCAAGCAACCCTGCCAATTCTAGGGTTAGGAGACCCGGACTCGACTCCTCGAGTTGGTCTCCCACTGGACCCCAGAACCCGGTTACTTGTGCTCCCCTCCTTGGGTCTATCCTAATGCGGAAAAGTAAATAATATACAAAAGGTGACATCTTCCGCAACCTGGAAGTGCCCCAAATAAAAGAATATTACATACAAGTTTTTACATGAATGAAAATGAAAAACACTCATCTCACATAAAAACCCCCGGCTATTCAAACAAGACGATCCAATATAACATATCCAGCAACACATAACATCACATGTCATCAACGTAAGTAAATATGCGCATCCCAATTGTCGTTGACATATAGCAACGAAACCGGCGATATCACATATTACACTTACGGTCACAGAAAAGAAAGTGTAAAACTACAACAGTTGGAATCCGCAACCTCTTTAGACATCGCATGCCTAATCAAATGAAATACTTAGACATCACATGCCTAACAGTTATAAACCCCGCATTTTAGTCTCATTATCGAAAACTCTTTTCAATATCAAATGAGACTAAACCGCTAGATTTATAACATTCATTCAGTTATCTCATAACTGTTTGTGAATTTCAATTATTGTATCCCATTCCGGATAAATAGAAAATATTAAACTTTCCGATCGAACATTCGAACACCCAAGTTTTCCCGAAACTGATCAACACATGAAATAAGTTCAAAGACATTCACTTCATGCCTCAGTACCAACGGTCCAGCAGTAGAAGGGTCAAGCCAACGCCTCACATGTGGCACGCCGTACTGCCCCAAACCCTAAGGTTCAAAGGGCAGTTCAAGACGGTCACATAATCGAGTTAAGGTTTGTTGTCTTCTAGAGGGACCATCGCGATACTTGCACTACTCAGAATGTCATTAAACTACGGAAAAGTCCAACAATTGGAAATTTCCGGGCAGGGAAAAGATTGGGTATTTACATCCGGTCAAACCTTTTAACATATTCTAAAATTATCCGGAAAAAAACAAATAGACAAAGTTTGATAATCCGATCGAATCTGCGATTCCCAAAGCAACCCCAGAATACTCAACTCTTGAGTCAAATTAAAAATTCCCAGAAAACTCAGCATCCAGAAATAGGAATTACTGTGCAAAAAGGGGAGGATGACGTCATCATCTGGCCGCGGAACCGCCGCAGAAGCAAGGCTTCTGCCGTGGTTCCGCCGCCGTTGGTACTGTTCATAGGTTAAATTTTGCACTGTAATTCTTATAATTCCATGCTGAATTTTTTAAGCATTTTTAATATGGAAAAATCCCAGATTTTAGAAAAAGTCCAGAGAACATGAAAAAGTTAGGGTTTCGGGTTCGATCGGGTTTCAAACAACGTCTAAGCATCGCCTAAGGCTCTAGCTAGACTCTGATACCACTGTAGGGTTCCTAGGCACACTATAGAGGTCTCACAAGGCATCAACCATGCCAATTTCAAAATTTATGGGTGCCGAGAAACCCTAATACGGATCGATAACTAGAAGTTTAGGCGAAATATGAATCTAGTTAACAACTTAACTAAAGATAAGAAGCTACAACCTTTGTAGATCCGGTTCTCCACTTCCTTAGCTCCACATAGGCGTCCTCTCGCTGTCCATCTTGAATCCCGGACTCAATCGTCGGCTTGATCGGAGAAATGGGCGGACTAGGTCGTCGGCTTCGTGCCGAAGATGATCTACGTCGAGGCATCACAAGTTCAAGCTCCGACTTCACAAATTTGTGAAACTTGTGAAGAAAACACCCAAAACAACTTGGAAAGAGGTAGAGGGTGAAGAAATAGGAGGTGGGTTCACTTTAGAATTGGATTTCTCACTTTAGAACTCAAGTTGCCATTGATGGCATCAAGCTTTCTTTCTTGAAGAAGAAGATCAAGAAGAAGGAAATATTATGATAAGTTAATCCAAAATGAAAAAGAAATGAATACTTATCATAATAGGAACCATGGTTAGGTGTAGAGAATTGACCAAGGTTAGAAGAGTGGTTAGGGTTAAGCATGAAGACAAATTGGTCACTTTGGTCAAAGCTTCATGAAGCTTCACAAAGGTTCAAGAATGAAAGCAACCATTTTGTATTCTTATCCCATTCTTTTTCCAAAATCAATAAATAAAAGAATGGATAATTAAAACCCTAATCACTTTCTTATCCTAGGTTTAATTCTTTACACTTAACCAAATGAGCAAGCATCATCAAACATGATACAAAGATGTGCACAAAAGTATATCACATATACAACTTGCACATCAAGTGAGAAAATCCATTTAAAGTGAACCAATACTAGTTAATGCAAAGTAATATATCAAATATATAATTATACATTTAATCATTAAACCAACACTTGATTTAACGATCCGGTCATATCGCATATAATCGACTAGTATCCTATGTATCGGCTTATCGAATCAATCCTTGATTCGATATCTCGGTTATATCAAATATAACCAATCGATACATCCATCGCGAGAATGGAATACGGTATCACATACACGCATTATTCTCGGTCCTGCACATATCTCATATGCACTCCTATTTCGTTTCGCTTGAGCCAGGAAACCTCTGTGTAGGACTCTAAAGACTCGTCAATACGCCGGTAGCAGATGATGATCATATTAAGCACCCACAAGCCGCAAGCGGTCTGCTAAACGTAACGGCCATCCGGATATTGAGCGATCAGAAGATCGACGAGCTAGCCCGCTCACACTCCTGTGAATCCAACCAGTAACACTTACCGTACAGTCCGGTCTGTTCGTCTGATATGTCGCATATCAAGTCTAGGGGTGGTATACGTCAGACCCCAATAACCGATAAGTCGTGCCGATGTGAGGCTCATAACGGGTCGAGAAACTACTGGTAACACTTACCAGCAAATCTCTGATCAGCCCTGGCCAGGGACTTCCCTGTTACGGCCAATCGAGCACAGCGCAACATCAACCCCCAATACTGGGAGAGACGAAACCCTCCCATCGCTCATTGTCTCCATGTGACTCGGGACTGTACCCAAAGACCACCGTTTTGCACGCCCTCATGGACGTGGTAAGGTGGAGATCAAAGCACAGTAGGAATCACACAAGACTCTATGACGATCTCGGGTCTACAGACTAACCTGCACAAGTGTCACCTGAGAACTGCCATCTGACGTGAGGTATAATACCATTTGGGAGTTCTCAGCGAGTCCGTCCAGTGTACCCAGTCTCCACTGAGCACCCGTATACCATCTCTGATGTCAAACATTAATGGATATGGGATCATCCATCGCCCATCTCATGGGTCGAGAAGCGTATACGCTAGTCTACACTGGTATATCGATGCCCTGTCTCGATACACCCACGATTAGGGACCTTGAAGGATGTACTTATGGACTACCATGTCCCCACTAGTATGATCTGCATCATAGTCCAGGTAGTCAAGTACACATCCTAAGGGCTTTATCAACATGTAACTATAAGACAGTTTAAGGAGACAAGTGTACATGTTAAGATAAAGAGTAACCAGATAGCATACTATCATATCGAGCAAGAAAGTCATCTCTATATATGTCCAAGCATCCAATATAATATACATCATATGTACAATACTGGCCTCTAGGGCATACATACAACTAACACGGGGAACCTCCCTCAAAGTACCGACACTGATCTGGCTGAAAGATTGACGAAATTGTAGGGTGTAATTAATCCCGGCTAATCTTACCTTTTAGGGTTTGAAGGAAGATTTGATAAAAACAGTAGGAGACATCCTGATTAGATAAGATAATAACCAATCTAATCTTGCAAGAGCATACGCTAAAGTGTTTTCTTCTCTCTCTCTCCAGGTAGCGATCATGTCAGGCCATAATATAGATAATAATATAGATGTATTGACTGAACCCGATTATTGTACTGAGCAAGGGAACGTTGGACCCGTTCTTTCTTATAAGAGTTATAAGACAGAACAGGAAACAGGAGAATATCTGGATTCTCACGCCGCCCAAAAGAACATGCATGTTGATGCATCTTCTTTGGGTGTGTTTGTTATTGAGAACTGTTTCTCACTTCACCCTACGTTCTGGGTATTGAATACCGGATCAGGATCCTATATATGTAAATTATTACATGGGCTACAAAAAGGTAGAGAACTGGGAAAAGGTGATCATTCCGTTCAAGTAGGGAACGGTGCAAGTATTGTAGCCAAAGCAATTGGCGAATATCACCTTGTATTACCAAATCGTAATACACAGATTCTAAATGAGTGCTATTATATACCGAACATGATGTGCAATATTATATCAGTTTCTTTATTAAGTAAAGAATGATATAATTTTGTAGTAAAGGATAATGTTATGAACATATTCCTAGATCAAAAGTTGATTGCATCAGGCTCGTTACATAATGGCATATTCATTCTGAATCAGAATACAGTCCTGAATATACAAAACACACACAAGAGGAAAAGTTCAGATATGAACGAATCCTACTTGTGGCATTGTAGACTTGGTCATATCAATGCGACATGACTGGCTAAGTTACATAAGGATGGTTATTTGAATCCGTTCGAATTATCATCTTATGATACTTGCCATTCATGTCTCAAAGGAAAAATGACCAAAGCTCCGTTTAGTGGACATGGAGAAAGAGTTACTAAACTCTTAGGACTAATACATAGTGATGTATGTGGTCCCATGTCTACGCATGCCAGGAACGGTTCTTCCTACTTCATTACATTCACTGACGATCTCTCTAGATACGGACATGTGTTTCTGATGAAACACAAGTCTGAAGCTTTTGAGAAATTCAGAGAATATAAGCACGAAGTAGAGAACCAAACGGGTAAAAGTATTAAGATTCTTCGATCTGATCGAGGAGGTGAATACTTAAGCAGTGAGTTCCTAGATTATCTAAAAGAGAATGGGATTCTCTCTCAGCTTACTCCTCCTTATACACCACAGCACAACTGTGTATCGGAACGAAGGAATCGGACCCTATTAGATATGGTGCGATCTATGATGAGCGATGCTGAGTTACCTATTTCCTTTTGGGGGTATGCGCTTGAGACAGCCATATACATATTGAATCTAGTTCCGTCTAAATCTGTACCTACCACACCATATGAGATATGGAGTGGGAAGAGACCATATTTTAAACGAGTTAAGATATGGGGTTGTCCGACCTATGTCAAAAGACAAAATTCAGACAAACTTGAGGCATGATCAGTTCTTTGCAAATTTGTGGGATATCCTAAGAATTCTCAAGGATATATTTTCTATCACGCTGAGGAACAAAAAGTGTTTGTTTCTCAATATGCCACCTTTTTAGAAAAGGAATTTCTTGCAAAAGAAATTAGTGGCAAAGAGGTAGAGCTGGAAGAGGTTCCAGAAACACAAATTGCAACTGAAGATTTAGTAGAACCAGAGGATTCAGTAGTACTCGACGAACCCCGGCCTCTCCGCCGATCTAGCAGGGTTTCTCATCCACCTGATAGATACTACGGTTTTCTCATTGATGGTGGAAGCGAGGATTGCATCATGGAAGATGATGACCCGACTAGTTTCGAGCAGGCCATCACAAGTGGTGACTCTGTGAAATGGCTGGATGCAATGCGATCTGAGATGGAATCTATGTACACCAATAAAGTATGGATTTTGGAAAATGCTCCTGAAGGGGTAAAACCCATTGGGAGCAAATGGATTTTTAAAAAGAAATTTGGTGTAGATGGAAAAGTTGAGACTTTCAAAGCTAGACTTGTAGCAAAGGGTTTTCGTCAACGACCAGGTGTGAATTATGACGAAACCTTTTCTCCAGTGGCTATGCTTAAGTCCATACGGATCTTACTTGCCATTGCTGCATACCATGACTACGAAATCTGGCAAATGGATGTTAAGACCGCCTTTCTAAACGGTGATTTAGAAGAGTGCGTGTACATGACTCAGCCAGAGGGCTTCGTAGATAGTGGGAGCAGCGGAAAGGTGTGCAAGCTGCTTAAATCCATTTATGGGTTAAAGCAAGCATCGCGGAGTTGGAACATCTGTTTTGATGTTGTAGTCAAAGAGTTTGACTTCATCAAAAATATAGATGAACCTTGTATTTATAAGAAGGTAGCAGAGGGTAAGGTTGTCTTCCTCGTATTGTACGTGGATGATATACTCTTGATAGGAAATGATATTCCTATGCTGCAATCAGTCAAGCTCTTCTTATCACAGAGATTCTCAATGAAAGATCTAGGTGATGCCTCCTGCATATTGGGAATCATGATCTATAGAGATAGATCTAAAAGGATACTGGGATTGTCCCAATCCAGGTACATTGACACCATACTAAAGAGGTTTAGTATGGAAGAATCCAAGCGTGGGAACCAACCCACGATCTCTGGACTCACTCTCTCCAAAGAGATGTCTCCCAAGACTGATTTGGAGAGAGCTCGCATGCAAGGGATACCCTATGCTTCGGCAGTAGGCTCTATCATGTATGCGATGCTATATACCAGACCTGATGTAGCATACTCACTAAGTGTAGTGAGTCGGTATCAAGAAGATCCTGGAGAGAGTCACTGGACAGCTGTGAAGAACATTCTCAAGTACTTACGAAGGACTAAGGAGATGTTCTTCGTGTATGGTAATGGAGAACTCCAGGTGGAGTCCTTTACCGATTCCAGCTTCCAAAGTGATAAGGACGACTCTAAGTCGCACTCGGGATTTGTCTTTACCCTCAATGGAGGGGCGGTATGTTGGAAGAGTTCCAAACAGGATACCGTTGCAGACTCGACGATGGAGGCTGAATACATCGCTGCCAACGATGCTGCCAAAGAGGCTGTCTGGATCAAGAAGTTCATTAGTGAACTTGGTGTGGTTCCATCTATTGAGCATCTAATACCTCTGTATTGCGATAATAATGGAGCTGTGGCTTTGGCCAAGGAACCCAGATCCCATCAGAAGTCCAGACATATTCTGAGGCGGTATCACCTGATCAGGGAGATAGTTGATCGCCGGGAGATCGAGGTCAGGAGAGTAGATACGAAGGATAACACTGCGGATCCATTCACGAAGGCTATTCCCCAGATACAGTTTGAGAGATTATTCGGGATGCTAGGTATAAGATACTACAGCAGCTGGCCTTAATGCAAGTGGGAGATTGTTAGTTATGTATATGCCCTAGAGGCCATTGTTGTACATATGATGTATATTATAATGGATGCTTGGATATATATAGAGAGGACTTTCTTGCTCGTCATGATAGTATGCTATTTGGTTTCACTTTATCTTAACATGTTGGCTTATATTGGTTTACTGTTTTTCTCTCACATGTTGATAAAGCCCTTAGGATCTGTACTCGACTACTAGGACTTTGATGAGATCATACTAATGGGGCCATGGTAGTCGATGAGTACATCCTATAACTGTTCTTAGTCGAGGATATATCGAGACAGGGCATCGATACAACAGAGTAGACTAGAGTATACGCATCTTGACCCATATGATGGGCGATGGATGATCCCATATCCATCGGTGTTTGACATCAGAGATGGTGTACGGGTGCTCAGTGGAGACTGGGTACACTGGACGGACTCGCCGAGAACTCTCAGATGGTGATATACCACACGTCAAATGGCAGTTCTCTGGTGACACTGGTACAGGGTAGTCTGTAGACCCGAGATCGTCATAGAGTCTTGTGTGATTCCCACTGTGCTTTGATTTCCACCTTACCACATCCAAGAGGGCGTGCAAAACGGTGGCTTTTGGGTACAGTCCCGAATCACGTGGAGGCAATGAGCGATAGGAGGGGATTCGTCTCTCCCGGTATAGGGAGTTGATGTTGTGCTGTGTTCGATTGGTTATAACTGGAAGTCCCTGGCCAGGGCTGATATAGAGATTTACTGGTAAGTGTTACTAGTAGTTTCTCAACCCGTTATGAGCCATACATCGACACGACTTATCGGTTACTTGGGTCTGACGTTTACCACCCCTAGACTTGATATGCGACATATCAGACGAACAGACCGGACTGTACGGGAGTGTTACTGATTGGATTCACAGGAGAATGCACAGGCTAGCTTGTTGATCTTCTGATCGCTCAATACCTGGGTGGCTGTTACGTTTAGCTGACCGCTTGCAGCTTGTGGGTGTTTGATATGATCATCACCTGCTACCGGCGTATTGACGATTCTTTAGAGTCCTACACAGAGGTTTCTTGGCTCAGGCGAAACGGAGTAGAGGCACATATGTGATATGTGCAGGACCGAGAATAATGCGATATGAGATACCGTATTATATTCTCGCGATATTTAGATATGAACCGGGACATCGGATCAAGTGTTGATTCGATGAATCGGTACATGATATATTAGTCGGTAATATTCGATATAGCCGGATCGTCGGATCATGTGTTGATTCGATGATTTAATGTATAATAATATATATGATATATTGTATTACATTATCTAATATTGACTCGCTTTATTATTTCATTTTCTCACTGGATGATACATTGATATATATGCGATATATGTTAATTGTATTATTTTCTTTTGTTGCAAATATATAATATATATGTGATATATATTATTGTGACATGATATGATTTATTATTAAACATGTTTAAGGATGATTAAATGGGATTAGGGTTTGATTAGGGTTAGCTTCTTCTTGCACATTCTAGAAGCTTTTCCTTTTGTCTTGGTTAAGATATTATGGTTGATATTTTTCCATGACTCATTTCTAACCTAACCAAACCCTAACTCTAGTTTATTCTCTACAAACTCTTAGCCACTCATCCTTGACCATGGTTGATATATCAATCATATAGATTTCTTTTCTATTCATCACAAAAGGATTATCATTTCCATTATCATCTTCTTCTCTCTTGACTTTGAGCTCACTAGAAATTCCATTTGTGATGATAAATTGTGAGAAAGTGAATTAAAAAGAAAGCATAAATACTACTCTCTCATCCTCATCTCATCTAGCCCATGAGATTAGTGTGTTCATCTCTTTAGAGTGAGAAAGCTTGAGTTATTGATACTTCGACGTAGATCATCGGAGATTTGGAACACATCAAGCTAGCATGGATCGTTCGAGTCGTGGAGCCTCTCTTGAGTCCGGGAGATCGTGGATCGCGGCGAAGGGACTTCTACTCGGAGCTTATGAAGCGAAGGAGCGGACTACAAAGGTTGTAATCCCTCACACTTAGATAAAAAGATATTATCTTGCATGGTAAACCCTAATAATCTAGCTAAGATCCCGGCTTTGGGTTGTTCGGCACGTCTAAATTTTTATCCGAGCAAGTTTGATGCCTTATGAACCTTCACAAGAGTGCCTAGGAACCCTACAAGACTAAGGCTTCAGTTGAGAGTCAAATGAATAAGAAATAATTGAAAGAGATAGAGTGAGAGAGAATGAGAGTGTGTGAGAAAGTGAAGGGTGAGTGTAGGGTGAAGTAAAAGCTTATGCTTACTCTCTCCCTCACCTCCTTTAATGCTTTCATTAATATCCCTCATGACTCACTAGCTGCCTCCACTCAATCCAAATGAGATATTTCTCACAAAATATCAAGGTAAGGTTTAAAGCAAGGTTAAGCTAAAGCATGGATTGCTTAAGGTGTCATGGTCATAAACAAGGTTAACACTACTACCCCTCACAATAACATGCACATATGTGTGCAGGCCATAACAATTTATAATAAAATATTAATTAATTGTTATAAAATGTGAGAAAACCGATTTGGTAAACTTTTCCCTAAAAAACCCGCATTATCGCTTAATTAACACTAATCGCATTCTAAGGTGTTAAATGGATGATGTCTTGGTCTTCTTTACATTCTTTATGTGATTGATCTTCGCCTTGGGGCATCGTATATTTATTGTGCGTGGTTATGATTCCGCCAATTGGCGAAGAGCTAGCTCTCTCTTTAGGATGCCTGTATATATTGTTATGTATTAGTTTTGGATCGAAATTTACAAGGGAGGTGCTGCCCAAATTTCAAGAACGAAAATATTTTCAAAGATAGTATACAATCATTGCATTTCATATGATATTACTTATACTTTTAAAAGAAGGATTGAATTCATTATGCCGATATTTCAAAACTACACCTCCATTATTTTCCAAAAACGGTTTATATTTTTTTGCTTTCGTCTTACTTGAATTATGGAGGGGTCCTATAGACTTCACGTAATTCTCGTACCGGTCATGTGCCAATTTCGGGTCGTGACAGTCCTCCACGGCCGCTCCATCCTGCACGTCATCTCCTCCCATGACCAGTCTGGCTCTCTTACGATTTCTATTCGCTGCAACCCCACGATGTCTCAATCACGAGGGGAATTTTTCTTGCAAGGGGATATTCCAACACCAAAAATCATTCCAGAAATAAATGGAGCGTCCGTTGTCCAGGGTAAAGGAAATCCCTCTGAAGAACATATTTTTAACTGCAGTAATCCCCTTCGAGAACCCAGAGGCCATGTTCAAATTCTAGTTAGATGAATTTAGGGTCGCCGTTCTATTTCTGTAGGCCGCATTAATAGTGCCCACCCATCCTATTTTCTTCCCTTCCGACAGTCACCACCACCATCTAGCAAGCAAGGATTTATTCATAGTATTGATGTCTTTTATACCCAATCCTTCCAGTTGACCAAGTTGTATCCTTTCCGTTAAGCATTGTTTCCTTTTCAGAAGAAAGATTTTCTAATCTTGTCAATTCTATGCACCGTCCAACTCGGTAGTCGATAGAAAGACAAGTAATATATCGGTAGGGCCGACAGAACTGAATTTAGCATAGTTAAATGGCCTCCTAAGAAAAGGCATCACTACTACAATTGGGTCCAATAGTAACGAGGAATTGGTCAAAGTTCAAACCGTGACCATTTCCTTGTCATGGTTTTATGGGATATGGTTGCGGTTAAAACCGTGATCATTTCCAATATTAGGCAGGTCCCCTACTCTTGATTAAAATCCAAACCTTTTCCTTTCCTTTGCAAAAATTTTCCTCTCTCTTCTTCCCCAAAATTTCCCGCCCTAGGTCGCCGCCTCGCCTCCCCAAATCTCGTCTCCCCATCGAAGCCCTCTCCTCCCTTGTTCCAGTGAAGCCCTCGTCCGTCGATTGAGCTTGTCGTCAAATCCCTAGGTTAGCGTTACCGTCGATTGAAGTCCCTCCGGCCCTAGGATGTCGTTGAAGGTCGTCGGCGTTGTCTAGAGGTAAGTAAACATGGTTAATTTTTAATTTTTTAGTTTAATTTTAGTTTTTATTGCATTATCTCAAAAAATATCTTCTTTTGCCCTTGGTCCTCTCATCGCCAGCCTAGTCTCGTCGCCGACCTCTTCATATCCCTCAAAGTCTCTGCTGCTCCCGTCGTCGCTCGAAGTCTCTGCTGCTCCTGTCGCCGCTGATCATGAAGAGGTAAGTTTGAATTTAATTTTTTTGGTTTAAATTTATTATTCCTTAAATTAAATTAAATTTTCTGTTGTCGATTTAAATGTTGTTGTTGCTGCTGCTGTTAAGTTGTTCAGGGTGTTGTTAATTAGTGTTGGTGTTGATTTTGTTGATGTTGTTTGTTGGTGGTGATTTTTTTTTGTGGTGATGTCGTTGGTATTGATCGATATTTGTAGTGATGTTGTAGCAAGGGGAGAGTTAGGGTTTGGGTTGAGGGTTAGGGCCGGGAGAAGGGTTAGGGAGAGTTTGGGTTGAGGGTTAGGGTTAGGATTAGGACTAAGTGTTAGGGTATTTTAGTGTAAAGTTACAACAATAGTAGTTAAGGGTATTTTAGTGAAATTACAATAATAGTTAAGGGTATTTTAGTGTAAAAAAATAATATCGAGCAAAGGAGGGTTTTTAGTAAAACTGTAAGGTAGTTTAGTGTAAAACTAACAATAGCTAAGGGTATTTTATGAAAGTTCCTAGTGCCCTCGCCGCTAACCCGCGGCCAATGCGGAATCCAAAATAAAAAAAAAATTATGGGCACTAGAAACTAAATCCCTAGAATCTAACCAAACACCTAAACTAGAACCATAACAAAATAGAAATCACAACTTTCGCAGCGTCTTCATATGCTCCAATTGGGTTGGAATCTAACATGCTCTGAAGAGCTCCGGGTCGCGTTTACAAGTTGGTCCTCCTTCGTTGAAAATGATCCATCTGAGGGAACCAATCCAATCTCTAGATTTACCTAGTGAAGCAACCGACGCTATAAGATCGCTAGGAATGGAGAATTGTAACGTTTTAGAAATCGTTATGCGAATTTTTCCGTTTTAGGGTAAAATAGTCGGTGTATTACGTAAAAACCCGAAAGTGATCAAATTTCAGTACAGACTTGACCGTGCCTAATTTAACTAGAATAGTGCTAGTTTGCGGGCTTTGGGGGTCAGTTGAAAGTTTTGGTTCACTTTGATTTTTTTCCTTAATTATAATATTATTTTAAGTTGTTAATTATGAACTTTATTAGTGGTAATTACAATTTGGTTTGGGTTAATTACTAATAATGTGAATCTATGCTAATCTAATCACTAGATTAAGTTTAATCCACCCATCCAAATATCTAGATATTTGTGGTTAAAGAAAATTATTTTTAAAAGAAAAGAAAAAGGCGGCATAAGATATTTAGTGCATTAATGAGCATTTATTGTCATTTTAGCTAGAAAACTCCACACAATTTTCACAAACCCCCCCCCCCCACTTCATCATTTGGCTGAGCCCCCTCCTTGTTCTGCCCCCTCATTTTCTTGCCCCATTTTCATCTTCTCCAAGCTCATTAAATCATCAAAAATCCTTAAATAATTCTACAAAACTCATAAAAAAATCATAACCCATCATTCTTCTTCACTAAACTTGCTTTGATCTTCAAGAAAAACATCATTTTGGAGGCAAAAATGATGAATCTAGTTGCTAGATTGTGTTCTTGAGGAGGTATAATTTCTAACCCTAATCTTTAATTGTTGTATTAAATTCATTAAGCTAGCTATTTAATTGTTTAATATAGCATAAATTTCATGTTTAGTTAATTCATGATAATTTTGTGATAATCAAGTTATGGTTAAGTTGATGATATGGTTTATTGATAAGTTAAGACTGGGAAAACTTAACCTAGTGGGAGAATGATAATTGTTGTTATTCCTAATTTGTCTAATTGAGTTTATTAGCAAACTATATTTTACTAAAACATATTTGGATAAGATTAAAATTATGGAAATGGTTTGGATAACTTAGTTAAGCTACTTTGCGATGTTTGTGATCACTAGAATTGTGTTAGCTTTAGACTTGTGCTAATTTCGATAAAGTTGCTTACTAGGTTTCGATAAAAGTTGGACGTAGGTTCTTATGGGCATTGCGATGTTATATATATTATCTTCCTTGCGAGATATTGTGTTGTGAATGCGCGATCGGTACGATCGGAATCTAGACTTGGTGGTTGCGTAGTTTAGCGATCCTAGCTAGGGTTTTGCCGATGTCGTGTGTGTTTTGTGCACTAGGTGAACAGTGTAATTTTCTGGACGTTATCCTTGCGTTTCGTTATCTTTGTGTCGGCGTAGGATATTTAGCTTATGTGATGTGTTTGTGAAATTTTAGGATCGCAAGCGGGGACTTCGGATACTGTGAATAAAGGGAAGCAGGTGGTCGGATTTTCATAGCTCAAGATCATCGGTGAGTAGATTTAGCATCTACGGGGAAATCGCCCGTATGGCGTTATGCGTTAGGGCTGGATATTTATATGATAGTTGTATGTTATTCGAATATGAGTTGATTGCGCATGAGCGTCATTGCATATTATTACCTGTTTTACCTTGACTTGTACCTTTTGGACACAACACCATTACTGACGGTTCATGTTGCACGAACACTAATTTGTATGCTACACAAACACCGTCGGTAATTGCCATGACACACACAACCCATATACATACGTGATATTGTAATGGATAGGGATAATTGAGATAGTGACTCTTATTTCATTGTACATATGAGATAGAGCTGACACATATACATACGTGATATTGTATTAGATAGGGATAATTGATGTAGTGACTCTTATTCCATTTCACGTATACCTTACTATAGCTACATGTACATCATGCACACATACTGACATGTACACCCATATATTTTTCAATAGCTGCATATACCCCTAAGTGGTATTGTATTGACATGTGATATTGAGACGTTGGTTATTGTTCTATTGCGCTTATGAAATGCATCATACATACTTGCTTACACATAGATACTTATATCTTGTTACAGTTACATATACACCTCATATGATACTGCACTTGATTTCGGAGGATTTAGGAACCACATCATATATTTTAAACGTTGGATTCATTTACAAGAGCGATTTTTCCTTGATATGCTCATATGGCTGTTTTATGTTGCTTATATCAGTTTTCATGGATTTACGCATTTAGATATGGATTTCATGTGATTTATGGATTTGAGAACCGTGGGGGTGTTTCAAGAAATTATACATTTTTTGAAAACCCGGTTTCTCTTGATATGATATTTCAGTGCGTCCACCATGAGTTTTCTCGGTTCTAAGACTTGTGTTTTATACCCGATGCGACCAGTGGAGTGGGCCGTGTGCGGTTACATGGTGGGGCCCGGTATGGTTCCCCTCGGCAAGATGATCGCAGATGATGGCGATGAGCCTAGAAGGCTGGGCAAGTACCTACTGGTGATTGTATTTGGACTCGGCGGTTATCTTGGGGATACCGACCGGAGTGATGTACAACATGTCATCAGGGCCTGTCGTGGGGACGGCGCCTGAGATATGAAGATTTACGTGTCGATGCTGGACAGGGGTTTCATGATGTTTTGAGTGTCGGTATTAGACACTCAGGTTTCCATAATTTTTACGTATCATCGATGGACATAAGTGGTTGATATCCTTATATATATATATATATATATATATATATATATATATATATATACATACAGGTATATGTTTTCATGATGTTTCGGGTGTCGATGATTGACACTCAGGTTACATGAGACTTACAGGATATGAGGGCCGATCTGAGGATGCGGTGCCTGAGGATTTTGGGATTTGATGTGTCAGTGAGGGACACTGGGTTTTTCCATGCTGATGATTTTTGCATGAGGTTTTATTATATCATCCCACACTCAGGATTATTTTGATATGCATTAGTTTATCTTGTTGTAGTACCCTGATGATGTACGTTTACATGATTGTTGCATATTCATATTTCCATACTTATACTATCAGATTACATGTGATAGATTTATCGATGTTCGTGCATACTTACGATTACAGTATGATGTTATTTACTATTCATGAGTTGGTAACTCACTCCCGTTGTGCCACAGTGTTTTGCAGGACTTACCCTCAGAGTAGTCGCGGCAGGGCGCCTTCTTATCTATACTTTTGTGGATACCGCTACGGTTGGCTGTGAGGCCTTTGCTATTAGGTGGGTTCGCGGTTATCCGTTTATGTACATTGGATATCTTTTTGTTGGATCTAGTATTCTCCATCTACCACTTCATGTATTTGACTTAGAGACGAGTTGTGAGGATTGGTGTTCTATATATTTTGGTGACTTTGGGTGTCGTGCTCGTGGGAGCCGGTCTTGTTGTTAAGTTTTACCTCCTTATGCTGTTTTCATTTATATTTCTTCGCTACGGCGTCGTATATATGCTTGTGGTGGTTGTCTCCACCGCTGGGCATGATTTGCTCCCGTTTGGGATGCTTTTTTATATTCTATGTTATACCCGTTTTCGGGGCTAATTTTTACAAAGGAGGTGCTGCCGAAATCTTCAAGAAAGAAAATTAAAGTTAAAGTTTTTATTTGAGATTTTCCAAATGTTTTAAAATATGTTTTTCTCCGCTTACCCATTTTTGGGTGGTTTAGATTTCTGGGTTTTCGGCTTACTTATGTTACGTACGCTTGTTGACGTTATGTAGTTTATGTGCTGGTTACGGGCCTAAATTTTGGGTCATGATAAAGTCGGTATCAGAGCGCTAGGTTTTTACCTTTCGGAGTGTAGGATGACCTTGGTATGATGGAGTAGGTATCTTAAGCAGAGTGACGTAGCGTGTGTATGTTCCGCGGCATACTTACGACACGGTACTCCGCCTAAGTAACCTTAGGACTTATTGATTGAAATTCCTTCCATGATTATATACATCCTTGTGATTCGATTTCTGTGTCCTTATCGAATCTTGTTTCAATTTCCAGCCTATATGCCGCTGAAGACTACGAGGGCACAGAAAGCAGCCGCGAGGGCGAGGTCAGAGTTGACTCGTCTGAGACGAGGACTGACCTGGGCGGTACGCCTGTTGTACCGGAGCAGATTGCTAAGCTTGGGGCTGGTATGCAGAACTTGCGCCAGATGATGGGGTCTTTAGTTGAGGCCATTCGAGCGCAGGGGCAGGAAGTTTTTCTACCCGTTGCACGGGCCGCGATGGTACCTACTATTCCGGCAGTTGTAGCTACAGCTCCGGAGGTTATCACCGTGTCTCTGTCAGAGTTCATGAGGCTGAGGCCTCCGGTTTTCACTGGCACCGATGCAGCTGAGGATCCGCAGTCGTTTATCGACCGGATGGCCAGAATATGTCGTTCGCTCCGATGCTCCGACGCGAGATGGGTAGAATTCGCGAGCTTTCGTCTGGAGGTCTGGCCTAGAAGTAGTGTGAGTCCTTAGAGAGGGGTAGAGCCGCAGGTCTTGCTCCTATGACCTGGGCAGAGTTTGTGACGATGTTTCTCACCCGTTTTCTTCCACCGAGCATCAGGGATGCTCGAGTGCGCAGATTCGAGTCGTTACGCCAGACTCCGGGGATGACGGTAGCTGAGTACGATGTACTATTTACCGAGCTATCTGTGTATGCTCCGTATTTGGTTGCTACTGAGGAAATGCGGGTGAAGAGGTTTGTTCGAGGCCCGGTTACCCAGTTGTTCCTCACCATCAGCATTCAGCATTGTGACACGTATGCAGCAGCGGTGGACATAGCCCTATTGGTGGAAGAGCATCTTTCTGAGTCGTCGGTTGTTCCGGAACCGAAGAGGGATCGTACTGGTATAGCAATCCGGAGGCAGAGGTTTAGACCCCGAGACAGAGTTCGTTCAGGCACGGGGAGTAGCAGAGACGCGGGTCGAGGCCAGTTGTTCAGGACTTATTCCCAGGAAGGTCAGCAGTCGACGCATGGGTGCTATGGGTATGGCAGTTTACAGCACCTCGTTAGGGATTGTTCCGTGATACGCCAGAGAGGGGCAGCCGTACCCCAGGTTACCTTACTACCTTCTCCGCCTCATAGAGCGTTGCCTCTTATTCCTGTTGTTGCCCCACGTCAGACTCCTACTCAGAGAGGTCATGGTCGCGGTAGTTTTGTGGCGAGAGGATGAGGTGGTGGAGGCATAGGACAGCCCGTTGCCGTTAGAGAGCAGGCTTGGGTGTTTGCCTTGACTCATCAGGACGCACAGGCGTCCAATGCAGTAGTTTCAGGTACCCTTTCTGTATGTTCTTTTGATGCACATATTTTATTTGATCCAGGATCTACGCATTCGTATGTTTCTACGCACTTCGTGCTGAGGTTAGGCCGAGAGTCGTGTTTGCTGGATCGGACGCTTATCATGGCTACTCCTGTTGGCGAGTCCTTTGTTGCGCGACACGTGTTCCGGTCATGTGCTATCCGTATAGGAGATAGAGATTTGTCCGTCGACTTGATCCTTCTTGATATGTTTGACTTCGATGTTCTACTGGGCATGGACTGGTTAGCTACTTGCTACGCGTCCGTGGACTGCCGCGAGAAGACAGTTAGGTTTTGTTTTCCCGGCAAGTCAGTGTGTGTTGTGCAGGGGGGCCATGGTGCCGCCCCTCACAATTTGATTTCTGTCCTTTGCGCTAGACGGCTTTTTAGGAGAGGATGTCGGGGATTCTTGGCTTTCATTCATGATATTGGAGCCACAGTAGAGTCGTTGGACCGGGTTCCTACCGTGCGAGAGTTTCCCGACGTTTTTCCCGATGAGCTACCTGGGTTGCCGCCAAAGCGCGATATTGAGTTTTGCATTGATCTGATTCCCGGTGCGGGGCCTATTTCTATACCGTCTTATCGGATGGCTCCGGCAGAGCTTAGAGAGCTTAAAGATCAATTGCAAGAGTTGCTTGATAGGGGACTTGTGTGTCCGAGTATTTCGCCGTGGGGAGCTCCTGTTCTGTTCGTCAAGAAGAAAGACGGTAGTTTGAGGTTATGTATGGATTATCATCAATTGAACCGAGTTATGGTGCAGAATAGGTATCCTTTACCTCGCATTGACGATTTATTTGATCAGCTCCAGGGTGCGAAACATTTTTCTAAGTTTGATGTGCGTTCGGGTTATCATCAGTTGCGGGTTCGAAATGATGACATTCCGAAAACTGCTTTTCGAACGCGCTATGGGCATTATGATTTTTTGGTGATGTCGTTCGGACTCACCAATGTGCCAGCAGCGTTGATGGATCTGATGAACCAGATATTCAGGCCGTTCCTCGACCAGTTCATTATTGTGTTTATTGATGACATTCTGGTCTACTCTAGGAGTCGAAAGGAGCATAAGCAGCACTTGTGGATTGCTTTGCAGACATTAAGAGAGCACCAGCTGTATGCTAAATTCTCAAAGTGCACATTTTAGCTTGATAGAGTTGATTTCCTGGGTCATGTGGTGACGGGAGACGGTATTCTTATGGACCCGAGGAAGATCGAGGCTGTGCAGCTTTGGCCCAGACCTGTATCTGTGACTGAGGTCTGCAGCTTTTTGGGCTTAGTTGGTTATTATCGCCGTTTCGTGCAGGATTTTTCGAGTATCGCTGCACCGCTAACTAGACTGACCCGGAAAGGGTTCCTTTTCTTTGGACTGATGCGTGCGAGCAGATTTTTCAGCAGTAGAAGACTCGGTTGACGACGACACCAGTTCTATGTTTGCTTTCTGGATCGGACGGCTATGTTGTTTTCTGTGGGGCTTGGTTGTGTACTGATGCAGCATGATAGAGTGATTGCTTATGCTTCTAGGCAGCTGAAGAAGAACGAGCAGAATTACCTCACTCACGATCTTGAGATGGCCGCGGTGGTCTTTGCGTTGAATATTTGGAGACACTACTTGTACGAGGAGTCGTGTCAGATCTTCACGGATCACAAGAGCTTGAAGTACATCTTCCAGCAGCGGGATCTGAATCTGAGACAGCACCGTTGGATGGAGCTTGTGAAGGATTATGATTGTGAGATCCTGTATCACCAGAGCAAGGCGAATGTGGTAGCTGATGCTTTGAGTCGTAGGCCCGGGGGTATCTTGTCCCAGTTGAGCTCAGTTCAGCTACTGTCTTCTGCAGATTGGCAGATCTTGTGCGATGGTAGAGTACAGTTTTAGTTCACTTCCACTGGGGGACAGCTTACTCATGTCCCCGCCCATCCACTACTTTTTGATCGTATCCGTGAGGCGCAGCCCAGTGATGCCCGTTTGTCTGAGATTCTTGAGCTTGTTCGGCAGGGTACAGTTTCGGAGTTCATGATTGATGACCAGGGTGTGCTACGATGCGGGACTCACTTATGTGTACCAGATGCTGATAGGTTGAGATGCGAGATCCTAGAGCAGGCATATCAGTCAGCCTTTAGCACTCATCCAGGTTCCACCAAGATGTACCGTGACTTGAGAGACTTTTACTGGTGGGAAGGGATGAAGCGCGATATTTCGGACTTCATTTCGAGGTGCCTGAATTTTCAGCAAGTCAAGGCTGAGCATCAGAGGCCGGTAGGTGAGTTGCGGCCTTTACCCGTTCCGGAGTGGAAATGGGAGCAGATTTCCATAGACTTCATTATGGGTCTACCCAGGACCAGTCGAAGGTATGACTCCATTTGGGTGATTGTTTACTCGTTGACGAAAGCGGCTCACTTCCTTCCAGTGAAGGCCACTTTCGGTTATGCTCAGTATGCTCAGTTGTACATAGATGAGATTGTGTATTTGCACGGCGTTCCCATATGCATCGTATCCGACAGAGGCACCCAGTTTACTAGCCGTCTTTGGCAGAAGCTTTAGGAAGCTTTGGGTACCCGGTTGAGTTTTAGCACCGTTTTTCATCCACAGACCGATGGTCAGTCGGAGTGGACTATACAGACTCTGGAGGATATGCTTCGTGCGTGTGTGCTTGATTTTAGTGGAAGTTGGGATCGTCACTTGCCGTTGATTGAATTCTCCTACAATAACAGTTATCAGGAGACGATTCAGATGGCGCCTTTTGAGGCTTTGTATGGTAGGAAGTGTCGATCGCCTTTCTGTTGGACCGAACTCAGCGAGAGTAGGGTTCTGGGACCCCAGCTAGTTCAGGAGACTATGGAGAAGATCCAGCTAATTCAGGACAGGATGAGAGCAGCCCAGTGCAGGCAGAAATCTTATGTCGACCGCCGTCGTCGTAGACTCGAGTTCGCAGTGGGGGATCATGTATTCCTGCGGATTTCTCCAATGAAGGGCGTTGTGAGATTTGGGAAAAAGGGGAAGCTCAGTCCCAGATTTGTAGGTCCTTTCGAGATCCTTGAGCGAGTGGGTTCTGTTGCTTATCGTTTGGCGCTCCCGCTCAATTTTCCGGATGTTCGCCCCGTTTTCCATATATAGATGCTTCATAGATACCTTCATGATCCTTCTCAAATGATTCAGCGCCAGACTATTCAGCTTGAGCGCGATCTTTCGTTCACAGAGCAGTCGGTAGTTATATTGGATCGGCAGATGAAGAAATATCGGTCAAAGGTCTTGCCATCTGTGAAGGTTCTTTAGCGTGGCCCTACTAGTGAGGAGATCACTTGGGAGGCCGAGAGCGAGATGTGGAAGAAATTCCGTCATCTCTTCGAAGGTATGCGTAGTTAAATTTTTAATTCGGGGACCGAATTTCTTTAAGGGGGAAGATTGTAACGTTTAAGAAATCGTTTTGCGAATTTTTCCGTTTTAGGGTAAAATAGTCGGTGTTTTCCGTAAAAACCCGAAAGTGATCAAATTTCAGTACAGACTTGATTGCGCCTAGTTTAACTAGAATAGTGCTAGTTTGCGGGCTTTGGGGGTCAGTTGAATGTTTTGGTTCACTTTACTTTTTTCCCTAATTAAAATATTATTTTAACTTGTTAATTAAGCACTTTATTAGTAGTAATTGCAATTTTGGTTTGGGTTAATTACTACTAATGTGAATCTATGCTAATCTAATCACTAGATTAAGTTTAATCCACTCATCCAAATATCTAGATATTTGTGGTTAAAGAAAATTATTTTTAAAAGAAAAGAAAGAGGTGGCATAAGATTTTAGTGCATTAATGAGCATTTATTGTCATTTTAGTTAGAAAACTCCACACAATTTTCACAACCCCCCGCCCCTCCACTTCATCATTTGGCCGAGCCTTTCCTTGTTCTACCCCCTCATTTTCTTGCCCCATTTTCATCTTCTCCAAGCTCATTAAATCATCAAAAATCCATAAATAATCCTACAAAACTCATAAACAAATCATAACCCATCATTCTTCTTCACTAAACTTGCTTTGATCATCAAGAAAAATATCAATTTGGAGGCAAAAATGATGAGTCTAGTTGCTAGATTGTGTTCTTGAGAAGATATAATTTCTAACCCTAATCTTTAATTGTTGTATTAAAATCATTAATCTAGCTATTTAATTGTTTAATATAGCTTTAATTTCATGTTTAGTTAATTCATGGTAATTTTATGATAATCAAGTTAGGGTTAAGTTGATGATATGGTTTATTGATAAGTTAAGACTAGGAAAACTTAACCTAATTGGGAGAATGATAATTGTTGTTATTCCTAATTTGTCTAAGTGAGTTTATTAGCAAACTAGGTTTTACTAAAACATATTTGGGTGAGATTAAAATTATGGAAATGGTTTGGATAACTTAGTTAAGCTACTTTGCGATGTTTGTGATCGCTAGAATTGTATTAGCTTTAGACTTGTGCTAATTTCGATAAAGTTGCTTACTAGGTTTTGGTAAAAGTTGAACGTAGGTTCTTATGGGCGTTGCGATGTTATATGTATTATCTTCATCGCGATATATTGTGTTGTGAATGCGCGATCAGTACGATCGGGGTCTAGACTTAGTGGTTGCGTAGTTTAGCGATCCTAGCTAAGGTTTTGCCAATGTCGTGCGTGTTTTGTGCACTAGGTGCACAGTGTAATTTTCTGAGCGTTATCCTTGCGTTTTGTTATCTTTGTGTCGGCGTATGATATTTAGCTTATGTGATGTGTTTGTGAAATTTTAGGATCGCAAGCGGGGACTTCGGGCGCTGTGAATAAAGGGAAGCATGTGGTCGGATTTTCGTAGCTCGAAATCATCGGTGAGTAGATTTAACATCTACGGGGAAATTGCCCATTTGGCGTTATGCGTCAGGGCTAGATATTGATATGATAGCTGTATGTTATTCGCATATGAGTTGATTGCGCATGAGCGTCATTGCATATTATTACCTGTTGTACCTTGACTTATACCTTTTGGACACAACACTATTACTGACGGTTCATGTTGCACGAGCACTAATTTTTATGCTACACACACCGTCGGTAATTGCTATGACACGCACAACCCATATACATACGTGATGAATAGGGATAATTGAGATAGTGACTCTTATTCCATTGTGCATATGAGATAGAGCTGACACATATACATACGTGATATTGTATTGGATAGGGATAATTGAGGTAGTGACTCTTATTCTATTTCACGTACACCTTGCTATAGCTACATGTACATCATGCATACATACTGACATGTACACCCATATATTTTGCTATAGCTGCATATACCCCTAAGTGGTATTGTATTGACATGTGATATTGAGATGTTGGTGTAGGGTTCCTAGGCACACTAATGAGGTCTCACAAGGTATCAACCATGCCAATTTCAAATTTTACGGTGCCGAGAAACCCTAGACTACGGATCGTTGACTAGAGATTAGGCGAAACTAGCAACTAGTTAACAACTTAACTAATAAGTGAACGGAAATACAACCTTTGTAGATCCCGTCCTCCACCTCCATAGCTCCGCAATGAAGTCTCCTCGCTGTCCAAATCGAATCCCGGGCTCTAGCGTCGGCTTCATCGGAGAAATGGACGGGCTAGGTCATCGACTACGATGCCGAAGATGATCTACGTCGAGGCATCACAAGATCAAGCTCCAACTTCACCAAGCCATGAAACTTGTGAAGAAAACACCCTCTACTACTTGGCAAGAGGTAGAGGATGAAGAAATAGGAGGTGGGCTCACTTTAGAATTGGATTTCTCACTCATTTGCACAAGTTGCCATTGTTGATAGCAAGCTTTTCTTCAAGTGAAGAAGAAGAAGAAGAAAGAAAGAATATGATAAGTATTATCTCAAAATAATAAAATAAATGAATACTTATCATATCCTAACTATGATTAAGTGTAGAGAATCTACTAGGGTTAGTGAATGGTTAGGTTTAGTAGATGAAGACAAAATGGTCAAACCTTCTTGAAACTTCAACAAGCATCATGATATTCAAGCAACCATTTTGTTTTCTTCTCTCTTTATTTGTCCAAAAAATAAATGATTAATTCAAAACCCTAACCATTATGATAACCATTGTATAAGTCTTTACACAAAATCAAGTAAGCATGTATCATCAATCATGATACAATCAAGTGCACAAAAGTATATCACATATACAACTTGTGCAATTCAAGTGAGAAAATCCATTTAAAGTGAACCAATACTAGTTAATGCAAAGTAATATATCAAATATATAATTATGCATTAAATCATTAAATCAACACTTGATTCAATGATCCGGTCATGTCGCACACAACCGACTAGTATACAATGTATCGATTTATCGAATCAATCCTTGATTCGATAACTAGGTTATATCGCATACAACCAATAGATACATTCATCGCGAGAATGGAATACGGTATCACATACACGTATTATTCTCGGTCCCGCACATATCTCATATACGCTCCTATTTCGTTTCGCTTGAGCCAGGAAACCTCTGTGTAGGACTCTAAAGACTCGTCAATACGCCGGCAGCAGGTGATGATCATATCAACCACCCACAAGCCGCAAGCGGTCTGCTAATCGTAACGGCCACCCGGGTATTGAGCGATCAGAAGATCGACGAGCAAGCCCGCTCACACTCCTGTGAATCCAACCAGTAACACTTACCGTACAGTCCGGTCTGATCGTCTGATATGTCGCATATCTCGCCTAGGGGTGGTAAACGTCAGACCCCAATAGCTCGATAAGTCGTGTCGATATGAGGTCTATAACAATTCGAGAAACTACTGGTAACACTTACCAGTATATCTCAGCAACCCTGGCCAGGGATTTCCGGTTATAACCAATCGAACACAGCGCAACATCAACTCCCTATACCGGGAGAAACGAATCCCCTCCTATCGCTCATTGCCTCCATGTGATTCGGGACTGTACCCAAAAACCACCGTTTTGCATGCCCTCTTAGACGTGGTAAGGTAGAAATCAAAGCACAGTGGAAACCACACAAGACTCTATGACGATCTCGAGTCAACAGACTACTCTGTACCAGTGTCACCAGAGAACTGCCATCTGACGTAAGGTATAATACCATCTGGGAGTTCTCGGCGAGTCCGTCCAGTGTACCCAGTCTCCACTGAGCACCCGTATATTATCTCTGATGTCAAACACCAATGGATATGGGATCATCCATCGCCCATCAGTATGGGTCGAGAAGGTATACGCTAGTCTACTCTGGTATATCGATGCCCCGTCTCGATACACCCACGACTAGGGACTTTGAAGGATGTACTTATGGACTACCATGTCCCCACTAGTATGATCCGCATCATAGTCCTGGTAGTCAAGTACACATCCTAAGGGCTTTACCAACATGTAACAGAGAGATAATGAGTGTACACGTTAAGGTAAAGAGTAACCAGATAGCATACTATCATGTCGAGCAAGAAAGTCCTCCCTATATATGTCCCAGCATCCACTACAATATACATCCAATGTACAGTAATGGCCTCTAGGGCATACATATAACTAACAATCTCCCACTTGCACTAGGGCCATCTGATAGCAGTGGTTGTAGTATCTCATACTCAACCATCCCATAAAGGTCTCTCGCTGGGAATAGGCCTTCGTGAGTGGATCCGCCGTGTTGTCCTCTGAGTCTACTCTCCAAACCTCAATCATCCTGGAGATCAACTATCTCCATGATCAGGTGATGCTGCCTTAGAATATGTTTGGATCACTGATGGGACCGTCGTTCCTTGGCATAAGCCACAACTCCATTGTCACACAATGGGAGGAACTAAGTTCATCTCATGAACTAATATACACCCAGACAGCCTCTTTGGTAGCATGTTAAGTAGCGATATATTCAGCCTTTATCGTCTAGTATGCCACAGTATCTAGCTTGGAACTCTTCCAACATACCGTCCCTTCACTGAGGGTAAAGACAATGCCTGTGACTGACATTCAGTCGTCTTTATCACCCTGGAACACTTCCAGTGATTTTCCCCGGGATCAATCGATACCATCTCACTACATTTAGTGAGAATCCTAACATCCATTTAGATCTATCTCATAGATCCAAAACCCAGGATTTAGTAGGTAACACATTTTGATCCTATATGGAGAATCATTGTGATAAGCGGAGATTGATCGAGCGTAGCATAGGAAACTCCTTCCCTATCAAGAGTATGTCATCCACGTACTCTACGAGGATCGTCACCATACTCCCTACTACCTTTTTGTTTATACAAGGTTCATCTACCATTTTGATGATGTCAACTTCTTTGAATAATCCATCAAAACAGATGTTCCAACTTCGCGATGCCTGCTTTATCCTATAAAGCATCTTGCACACGTTTCCGCTGCTCCCACTATCTACGAGGCCCTATGGCTGTGTACTTATAGACGCTCTCTTCTAAAACATCATTTAGAAAAGCAGTCATGACACCCAACCGCCAGATATCGTAGTTATGGTATGTAGCCGTAGCAAGTAGTATCTGGATGGACTTAAGCATAGGTACTGGAAAAGGTTTCATCATTATCCACGCCTGGTCGATGACGAAAACCTTTAACTCGTCTAGCTTTGAAAGTCTTAACTTTTCCAAGTACACCAAGTAATCTTCTCAAGATTTACTTGCTCCTGATGGGGATTTAACCCTTCAGATATAGCAACCAAAGTCCATACTTTGTTGGTGTATAAGGATTCCATCTCAGATCACTAAACATCCAGCTATTCTTACAGAGTCTCACTCCTGATGGCCAGCTCGAAGCTAGTTGGGTCATCATCTTATGATGCAATACTCGCTCCCACTGTTATAGAGAAACAGAAGTATCTCTCAGGTGGGTGAGGAACCCTACTAGATCGGCGGAGAGGCTGAGGTTCGTTGGAATCTACTGAATCCTTTGGTTTTATCAAATCATCAGCTGCAGTTTGTATGGCTGGAACATTTCCAGTTCTACATAACAGACCTTGCCTCGAGCTTTTCCGGATTTTGCTTTTAGACATAGGCCGGACAACCCCAAATCTTAACTAACTTAAGAGATGGGCTCTTCCCTTATCATATCACATATGAAATGGTAGGCATCTGATTTGATTAGAACCCTATTCAATAGGTATGCAACTTCATAAGTGCATAACTCCCAAAAGGAAAAAAGTAACTTAGTAGTACTCATCATAGAGCGCACCTTATCATATAGGGTGTGATTGCTCCGCCCCGATATACCATCGTGCTATGGTGTATACGGAGGAGTAATGCTGAGAGAGAATCTCATTCTACTTTAGAATAGTCCAGGATTTCCGTGCTTAAGTATTCTCCTCCCTGATCACATCAAAGGACATAATACTTATACCCGTATTTCGGTTCTCTACTTCTAACTTATATTCTGTGAATATCTCAAAAGGTTCGGACTTGTGTTTCAACATGAACATATGTCTGAATCTTGAGAGATTATCAGAGAACGTAATGAAGTATAAAGAACCAGTCCTGGCATTTATAGACAGGAGACCTTACATACATCATCATGTATCAGTCCCAAGAGTTCATTAACTCTTTCTCTGTTTCCAGTAAACGGAGCTATGGTCATCTTATCTTTGTGACATGACTGGCAAGTTTCACAAGATGTAAATTCAAACTGATTTAAATATATATCTAAATGTAACTTCAGTCAGTCGGGTCGCATTGATATGACCTAGTCTACAATGCCTCAAGAAGGATTCGTTCATTTCTGAACTCTTCCTCTTGCGTGTGATCCGTATACTAAGAACTGTAGTTTGATTTAGAACATCAATGCTTTTAGATAACGTGCCTGAACCGATCAACTTTTGATATAGGAAATGTTCAAAACATTATCCAACAATACAAAATTTTATCATTTCTTTACTAATAAAGAGAGTGATATGATTTTGTATATCAGGTTCGGTATCTAATAACATTCGTTCAGAATCAATGTATTCGTAATACAGGGTGACAGTGACCAACAGACTTAGCTGCAACACTTGCCACGTTTTCTGCCTCATGAAACTTATCACCCGTTCTCAGTTTTTCTACCCTTTTGCAGCCCTATGTAACAGATTACATATCTGGGATCCTGATCCGGTATCATATACTAAGAATGCAGAGGATACTGAGAAACAGTTCTTTGTAACGAACACACCCGAAGATGATGCATCAGTATGCACTCTCTTCGTTTGGGCGGCACGGGAATTCTGGTATTCCCCAATTTTCTGCTCTGTCTTATAACAATTATAAGTTGGAGCGGGACCAACGTTCCCCAGCTCAGTATAACAAGCGGGTTCGGTCAATAATCCGTAATATTATCTTGATTAAGGCGTGATATGGTCGCTACCTGGAGAGAGAGAGAAGAAAACACTCGGCGTGCGCCCTTGCAAGAATAGATTGGTTATTATTTTATCTAATCAGGATGGCTCCCACTGTTTTTATCAAATCTTCCTTCAAACCCTAAAAGGAAAGACTAGCCGGGATTAATTACACACTACAAGTTCACCAATCTTTCAGCCAGGCCAGTGTCGGTACTTTGAGGGAGGTCCCCCGTGCTTTCGCACGAACCTAATTAATGTAAACCTCGTTTTCCCAGAGGCGTAACCCCGTTGACACCTTTCTAGACACCTACTTGATCGGCTAATTGTAATGTTTAAAACTCTCCCAGGAGTAACTCTTACTCGCAGCGGGTATCGGGATCCAACTATCTCATAGAAGGTATGCAATCTCATTGCAAATTTCAACACTTGAAATTCCCGATAATATTTTGCCCCTAGCGTCCTATGACCTTGAAGCAGGCCAACAAACAATAGTGCGCTAGTCAAGATCAACCCGTCATTTCCTGATTGAATTAAACCCACCCGTACGACCCTTGACGCAGGCCAACAAAGTCGCATGACTACCCTAATCCAATCTGCATCTATGCATAAGCAGATAAATACTAGTTAGCTACCGCACACTACGCCTTGACGCAGTCTAACAAACGTAGCACGAATACTAACTACTACTTATCTGAAATGACGGAGGGCTACGACAGGTTTTTCTGAAAACCTATTGCGTAATGAACTTGATATCATTGTAGAATCAAATGAAGTTTTGAAATGGAGTGATTTTGAGGCTTTTCTAGTTTTGCTAAAGGGGTCACTCCCGGTGAAGGGATCGTCGGCCCTTTCCTCGTCGAATGAGGTGCAGGATATATCATATATATCACTATGCAAAGCAGAACTCCAAAAGCAATCAAAACCAAACCGAGTGTGTAGCGTCTGCCAGTTATTGCTAAAGGAGTCACTCCCGGTGAAGGGATCTCGGTCCTTTCCTCATCGAATAAGGTGCAGGGTATATCATATATACCTCTGTGCAAAGCAAGAGCTGTAGCTACCTATTTTATTTAAAATTTGATTCCACAACATCTTTTAGGCTTCTTTTCTTTCATTAATCACATTAATGAAGTCCCATCATTTAAATACCTAAACATCACAGATAAATACGACGTACACTTATGCCATCCGCATTCGCCTCGATGTCCCCTTGTGCACCGTTAGGTTAGGTAACTAACGGCAGAGCGGGGCAGGGCTAGCACGGGTGTAAAACATAAGTAACGTCTATATAATATATCATATATACTATATACAGTATCCATCACAGAACATCATATGATCACATCACAGATATCGCAGCAGAAGAAACATATGAAATATTGGATATACTAGGACGTCCGTGTTTTCAATACGAGCCAGTATAAAACACTGATTCCACGGTCGCGATGAATAGCCAAACCCACACCCCTAGACCCCTACGAGAGCGGCAAGCAACCCTACCAATTCTAAAGTTAGGAGACCCGGACTCGACTCCTCGAGTTGGTCTCCCACTAGACTCCAGAACCCGGTTACTTGTGCCCTCCTCCTTGGCTCTATCCTAGTGCGGAAAAGTAAATAATATACAAATGGTGACATCTTCCGCAACCTGAAAGCGCCCCAATAAAAGAATATTACATACAAGTTTTTACATGAATGAAAATGAAAAACACTCATCTCACATAAAAAAAACCCCGGCTATTCAAACAAGACGATCCAATGTAACATATCCAGCAACACATAACATCACATGTCATTAACGTAAGTAAATATGCGTATCCTAATTGTCGTTGACATATAGCAACGAAACCGGCGATATCACATATTACACTTACGGTCACAGAAAAGAAAGTGTAAAACTACAACAGTTGGAATCTGCAACCACCTCAGACATCGCATGCCTGACCAAATGAATTCCTTAGACATCGCATGCCTAACAATTATAAACCCCGCATTTTAGTCTCATTATCGAAAACTCTTTTCAATATCAAGTCGGGTAATTCAACAAGATTCCAGACATCCTGATCGAATGCTCGTCGCAAACTTCAGTAGACGGCCGTACCCCCGATACCGTCGACGAAGTGCACCAAGGCGGAACACCGCTACCGCGAGCACCCGGACGGATGCTTTCGGCGACGGGGTTCTCCTACAGTCACCTGGTCGGGGCTATGGAGTGAGGCTGTCTGTTAAGTTTACCCGGCGAGTATCCGCGTACGCTACGTGATTGCGACGGACTTTTGATCGCATCAAAATTCCGTGGCAACCGATCAAGTGAGACTAAACTGCTATGTTTATAACATTCAATCAGTTATCTCATAACTATTTGTGAATTCCAATTATTGTATCACATTCTAGATAATTAGAAAATGTTAAACTTCCCGATCGAACATTTAAACACCCAAGTTTTCCCGAAACAGATCAACTCTTGAAATAAGTTCAAAAACATTCACTTCGTGCCTCAGTACCAACGGTCCAGCCGTAGAAGGGTCAAGCCAACGCCTCACATGTGGCACGCCGTACTGCCCCAAACCCTAAGGTTCAAAGGGCAGTTCAAGACGGTCACATAATCGAGTTAAGGTTTGTTGTCTTCTAGAGGGACCATCGCGTTACTTGCACTACTTAGAACGTCTTTAAACCACGGAAAGATCCAACACTTGGAAATTTCCCGACAGGGGAAAAGGTGGGTATTTATATCCGGTCGGACTTTTAACATATTCTAAAATATCCGGAAAGCCACACAGACAAAATTAGGCAATCCGATCGAAACTCCGAGTCCCCAATACATCCCAGAAAATTCAACTCTTGAATAAATTTTAAAAATACCCAGGAAAACCAGCACTGCAACATATGAATTACTGTGCCAAAACCAATGCAAGATACGACAAAATGGCCATGGAACCGCCGCACAAGCCATGCTTGTGCCGCGGTTCCGCCGCGTTACAGTGGAATCATGGACACGTGTTGCACAGTAATTCTTAGGATTCCCTGCTGATTTTTTTGCATATTTTTAATATACAAAAATCCACAAATTTGAAAAAAGTACAGAGAGCAATTTTGGGTTTAGGGTTTCGGTTCGATCGAGTTTCTAACATCGTCTAAGCATCGCCTAAGGCTCTAGCTAGGCTCTGATACCACTGTAGGGTTTCTAGGCACACTAATGAGGTCTCTCAAGGTATCAACCATGCCAATTTCAAATTTTACGGTGCCGAGAAACCCTAGACTACGGATCGTTGACTAGAGATTAGGCGAAACTAGCAACTAGTTAACAACTTAACTAATAAGTGAACGGAAATACAACCTTTGTAGATCCGGTCCTCCACCTCCATAGCTCCGCAATGAAGTCTCCTCACTGTCCAAATCGAATCCCGGGCTCTAGCGTCGGCTTCATCGGAGAAATGGGCGGGCTAGGTCATCGACTATGATACCAAAGATGATCTACGTCGAGGCATCACAAGATCAAGCTCCAACTTCACCAAGCCATGAAACTTGTGAAGAAAACACCCTCTACTACTTGGCAAGAGGTAGAGGATGAAGAAATAGGAGGTGGGTTCACTTTAGAATTGGATTTCTCACTTATTTGCTCAAGTTGCCATTGTTGATAGCAAGCTTTTCTTCAAGTGAAGAAGAAGAAGAAGAAAGAAAGAATATGATAAGTATTATCTCAAAATAATAAAATAAATGAATACTTATCATATCCTAACTATGATTAAGTGTAGAGAATCTACTAGGGTTAGTGAATGGTTAGGTTTAGTAGATGAAGACAAAATGGTCAAACCTTCTTGAAACTTCAACAAGCATCATGATATTCAAGCAACCATTTTGTTTTCTTCTCTCTTTATTTGTCCAAAAAATAAATGATTAATTCAAAACCCTAACCATTATGATAACCATGGTATAAGTCTTTACACAAAATCAAGTAAGCATGTATCATCAATCATGATACAATCAAGTGCACAAAAGTATATCACATATACAACTTATGCAATTCAAGTGAGAAAATCCATTTAAAGTGAACCAATACTAGTTAATGCAAAGTAATATATCAAATATATAATTATGCATTAAATCATTAAATCAACACTTGATTCAATGATCCGGTCATGTCGCACACAACCGACTAGTATACAATGTATCGATTTATCGAATCAATCCTTGATTCGATAACTAGGTTATATCGCATACAACCAATAGATACATTCATCGTGAGAATGGAATACGGTATCACATACACGTATTATTCTCGGTCCCTCACATATCTCATATGCGCTCCTATTTCGTTTCGGTTGAGCCAGGAAACCTCTGTGTAGGACTCTAAAGACTCGTCAATACGCCGGCAGCAGGTGATGATCATATCAACCACCCACAAGCCGCAAGCGGTCTGCTAAATGTAACGGCCACCCGGGTATTGAGTGATCAGAAGATCGACGAGCAAGCCCGCTCACACTCCTGTGAATCCAACCAGTAACACTTACCGTACAGCCCGGTCTGATCGTCTGATATGTCGCATATCTCGCCTAGGGGTGGTAAACGTCAGACCCTAATAGCTCGATAAGTCGTGTCGATATGAGGTCTATAACAATTCGAGAAACTACTGGTAACACTTACCAGTATATCTCAGCAACCCTGGCCAGGGATTTCTGGTTATAGCCAATCGAACACAGCGCAACATCAACTCCCTATACCGGGAGAGACGAATCCCCTCCTATCGCTCATTGCCTCCATGTGATTCGGGACTGTACCCAAAAACCACCGTTTTGCACGCCCTCTTAGACGTGGTAAGGTGGAAATCAAAGCACAGTGGGAACCACACAAGACTCTATGACAATCTCGGGTCAACAGACTACTCTGTACCAGTGTCACCAGAGAACTGCCATCTGACGTAAGGTATAATACCATCTGGGAGTTCTCGGCGAGTCCGTTCAGTGTACCCAGTCTCCACTGAGCACCCGTATATTATCTCTGATGTCAAACACCAATGGATATGGGATCATCCATCGCCCATCAGTATGGGTCGAGAAGGTATACGCTAGTCTACTCTGGTATATCGATGCCCCGTCTCGATACACCCACGACTAGGGACTTTGAAGGATGTACTTATGGACTACCATGTCCCCACTAGTATGATCCGCATCATAGTCCAGGTAGTCAAGTACACATCCTAAGGGCTTTACCAACATGTAACAGAGAGATAATGAGTGTACACGTTAAGGTAAAGAGTAACCAGATAGCATACTATCATGTCGAGCAAGAAAGTCCTCCTTATATATGTCCCAGCATCCACTACAATAACATCCAATGTACAGTAATGGCCTCTAGGGCATACATATAACTAACAGTTGATTATTGTGCTATTGCGCTTATGAAATGCATCATACATACTTGCTTACACGTAGATTCTTATATCTTGTTACAGTTACATGTACACCTTATATGATACTGCACTTGATTTCGGGGGATTTGGGAACCGCGTGATATATTTTAAAAGTTGGATTCATTTAAAAGAGCAGTTTTCCCTTGATATGCTCATATGGCTGTTTTATATTGCATATATCAGTTTTCATGGATTTACACATTTAGATATGGATTTCATGTGATTTATGGATTTGAGAACCGTGGGGTGTTTTAAGAAACTATACATTGATTAAATATCCGGTTTCTCTTGATATGATATTTCAGTCCGTCCACCATGAGTTTTCTTAGTTCTGAGACTTGTGTTATATACCCGATGTGAGGAGTGGTGTGGGCCGTGTGTGGGTACATGGTGGGGCCCGGTATGGTTCCCCATGGCAAGAGGATCGCAGATGATGGTGATGAGCCTGGAAGGCTGGGCAAGTACCTACCGGTGATTGTATTTAGACTCGGCGGTTATCGTGGGGATACCGACCGGAGTGATGTACAACATGTCATCAGGGTCAATCGTGGGGACGACGCCTGAGATATGAGGATTTACGTGTCGATGCTGGACACGGGTTTCATGATGTTTTGAGTGTCGGTGTTAAACACTCAGGTTTTCATGATTTTTACGTATCATCGATGGACATACATGGTTGATATCCTTATACATATATATATATATACATACAGGTATATGTTTTCATGATGTTTCGGGTGTCGATGATTGACACTCAGGTTGCATGAGACTTACAGGATATGAGGGCCGATCTGAGAATGCGGTGCCTGAGGATTTGGGATTTGATGTGTCAGTGAGGGACACTGAGGTTTTTCCATGCTGATGATTTTTGCATGAGGTTTTATTATATCATCCCACACTCAGGATTATTTTGATATGCATTGCTTCATGTAGTTGTAGTACCCTGATGATGGACCTTTACATGATTGTTGCATATTCAGATTTTTATACTTATGCTATTAGATTACATGTGATAGATTTATCGCTGTTCGTGCATACTTGCGATTATAGTATGATGTTATTTACTATTCACGAGTTGGAAACTCACCCCCGTTGTGCCACAGTGTTTTGCAGGACTTACCCTCAGAGTAGTCGCGGCAAGGCGTCTTCTTATCTATAATTTTGTGGATACCGCTACGGTTGGCTGTGAGGCCTTTGCTATTTGGTGGGTTCGCGGTTATCCGTTTATGTACATTGGATATATTTTTGTTAGATCTAGTATTCTCCATCTACCACTTCTTGTATTTGACTTACAGACGAGTTGTGAGGATCGGTATTCTATATATTTTGGTGACTTTGGGTGCCGTGCTCGTGGGAGCCGGTCTTGTTGTTAAGTTTTACATCCTTATGTTGTTTTCATTTATATTTCTTCGCTACGGCGTCGTATATATGCTTGTGGTGGTTGTCTCCGCCGTTGGGTGTGATTTGCTCCCGTTTGGGATGCTTTCTTTATATTCTATGTTGTACCCATTTTCGGGGCTAGTTTTTACAAAGGAGGTGCTGCCGAAATTTTCAAGAAAGAAAATTAAAGTTAAAGATTTTACTTGAGATTTTCCGAATGTTTTAAACTATGTTTTTCTCCGCTTACCCAGTTTTGGATGGTTTAGATTTCTGTGTTTTTGGTTTACTTATGTTGCGTACGCCTGTTGATGTTGCGTAGTTTAAGTGCCGGTTACGGGCCTAAATTTTGGGTCGTGACAAGAATGGGGATTGATTGATTCGAAATAGTGTGTCTTTGTGTTTTTTAGTTACTACAATCAATAATGGTGTGGCAATATCTAGCCGATAGTGAGTACGTGTCGTCCACAGGGAAATGCTTAATTACTTATCTTATTTTAGACGAGTTAATAAAGAAATGTGGGATTTTTATCGTTTCCTAATAGGAAGATTTGAAAATTTTATAAGAATAGGGCTTGTAGGGTTTATAGGATTTAGTAGTTAATGGATAGAATTTTAAAAATAATTATTTCCTACTTCTGACCCTTGTCTTTCCATTGATCCCTATTTATCTCAAGCCCTCCACAAAACTAATATTAACGAATCTCAAAACGTGTTCGTGACTATCATGAATTGACAGCACGTCCGATAAGAGGTTTAAAACTTATTTTGCTAAAGTTTATAAAAATAAAAACTTAAAAAGAAGTTAATAGATTTTGTTCATCCATTATTCTACCCTATCCTACAAACCCTAACAAGTGAGAATTTACTCGCTCATTGGGATAAACGAAGTAAACGATGAAAGATAGAAAATTAATGAACCCATAAGAAATAACAGAATTAAAATTGTGGAAAATAAACACAGAAATTAAAATACAGAAAGTAATAAGACAAGATAAAAAAAATCTACCTATTATTGAATAAACTATTGCATTACAGAAGATGCTCGCTGAAAAAGTAAATTACAACCATAATTTTCTTGAGATATCTAGATTGCTTGATTGGTAAATCAGTCGATAAATTGTTTGATATATAGATGCTCTCGGTCCTTTTATAGGCTCTGTAACTTGAAACCCTAGACGTCATATTGAAGTGTGTGCAAAGACGATCAAGCTTCTGAAGTTTCACATCCTACCGCCACCAAAGAACCGTGGAACCGCCGCCTTTTACCCCTAACGGCCGCGGATCCGCCTCCCTCTAGTGGAGTTGAGTCTCCAGATTCTTCGCGTCTTCTTCTCTCAATATTTGGAGATCTTTCTGATAAAAATATTCTGAAAATATATCTCTTATTCTCTGTCGTTGCGAGATTCTTCAATTTGCTCCTAACATTTGGCAGATTTGGTTTAGTAAATTGATTTGATGTGGATCTCCTACTTATATTTCAGACCTGAACTGATTTTATTAGAATACCTGCACAATATCTCAAATCAACTTGGTAGTAGCATTTGTTACATTTGAGATAATATTCCAACCAATTAATTGATATGATATCTTAATAATATTGGTTAAGAATATTTGATATGATATGCATATAATAAATAATCTCATGGATATTTTATTTAAATATGTTATGCATATATTCCCCAATTATATTAATTATAAATTAAGAAACATATAACAATAATACTTTTACAAATAAACCCATATATGTTCTTAATTTACAATTAACACTTTTTAATAACTAATAATAGTAGGGAAAATGACCGTACACATGTGCAATAAATATGACTGATCAAATACCCTAAACTTATCTTTGATCGTCCTGAGCAAAATTTTTATTATCAAAAAGAAAAAGAAAAAACCTAGCACATTTTTGTAGGCAACACGATTGCACTTAGCTCGTGCAATAAGCCATTAAATCTCTAGGTGGCCCAAATAGGAGAAGTGTTGTCATCTGAGAGTTTTCAGCGGATTACACCCACAAAATCCCAAAATAAAAGAAAGAAGACAAAAATTACATGCAAAGATAATAATGTAGAAAAGAAAAAAAACTTGAAAATAAGGGTTTCAAACTACATTAGCTTTTTAGTTGTCTTGAGCCCTATCTTAATGGTCTTGAAAAGATATCAGAAATCACATTCTCCCTGAATAAAACATCGTCTTTAGTCTTCCTCCCTACCACTCCTCCAAATATCGATCATATACCCCTACGTGTATGTAAAAATCATCCTTATACTTGGAGAATTCAATTCAAGCTATCATACCCTTAGTCCATATTCCTTAGTATTTTTTAGTCGGTGATGTTTTAAATGGATTTTCTCACACATTCTTCATCCGACCATTAATACTTCTTGAGGAACTAACCAACCGATTACCGAATGTGTTCACTTATTAAAGCGTAATCAGCAATATCCTAATCTTGCAACAACTAACTTAGCAGTGACTCCCAAACCAGTTGGTCTAAGGAACTAGCTGATAAGGCACCCTCGCTATATTTTTTATATGCTGCCTTAAGTAGTTACAACACCAGTATTCATTTTTCTTTTAAATTTTATTTTATGTACCATTTTTATTATATTTTTTCCCTTCATACTAAAGCTTCTAAGCAAGAGTATTTAAAGGTATCCTCTACTATCCCAAGTTTCTATATGTGTGTAAGTGCATATAGTAGGGTATCAACGTTCAGAAGTTTGGACTCAAGAATATAGACTGTTTTCTGACTTATTTCTATCTGCAGATCAGTGATTTTTTCATTTTACTAACTCTTGGGACAACATCTCATGACCACGTATTACTAGTTTCGTTTTAAAAGATCGAATTTTCTTGCATTTCATAAGTTTTTTCCTCTCCTTCATATGTATTTTTCCTTTTCTAACTTTTATTTTCAAATTTTTTTATAATGCCAAATGATACATGAATAAGCACAAACCTCCCCCCGAACCTGTTTGCAACAGTGTCCTCATTGATGTTGTTGTTCGAGCACAAAAACCTGTAGACTTGGGTGGAGAATAATAGGGTCAAAAGATAGTCAAATGGAAAGCCTCCACAAACTTATTCTTGGCTCACAATCGTGCAAAAATTTCCTTTCTTTCAAGAGCCATTATAAAAATATTTTTCTTCTTTCCCCCAAACATGAGTAAAACAGTGTTTTCATTACTAAACATTGAAATTTATCATAAAAGGGGGTAAATATTATACACCAACACAAAGCTTTATAAAGACCAAAAATCAACCCCAACCATTCAAATATTTAATCAAGGTATCACCATGGTTGGTGAAAAATAGTGTAACGGATAGACGTGAAGAAGACTCAAGACTGTATAAGAATAGAGGATCTATCATATCTCGAGTAAAATAAACAGAAATGAGAGTAAAAATTGTTAGTGATATATGCCCTAGAGGCCATTATTGTATCATACTGGTTTGTATATTACTTAATGGAAGCTTGGGATATACACGGATAGAGTAACAGTCTTGCTCGAAATGGTAGTATGCTACCTGCTTTATTTTTACCTCAATATATGCATGTGTTTTTGCATGTCGCTTATACATATTGGTAGAGCCCTTAGGATCTTTGCTTGACTACCAGCAGTGTGATGGCAGTCACACTAGTGAGGGCTGGGCAGTCTGTAAGCACATCCTTATACAGGTCTCTAGTCGTTGGGTTGTCGAGACGGGGCATCGATACTCCAGAGTAGACTAGTGTATATGCTTCTCATCCTAACAGGGGAGATGGTCTGTCCCACAACCATTAGTACGTCGTATTGGAGATAGTAGGCAGGTGCTCATTAGGTTATAAGTACGGTGGACAGGACTCGTTGGGAATTGCTGGTGGGTATTATTACCTATCGTTGGATAGCAATTCCCAGGTGACATGAGTACAGCTTAGTCCGTCGACTTGACACTGCTACTTCACCTCGAGTGTGTTCCCACTGTTCTTTGATTACTACCCTACCACGGCTCAAAGGAGTCGTGCAAACAGGTAGTAGTTGGGTGCAGTCCCGAAGCACTTGGAGGTAGTCGCGGTTAGATAGGATTCATCTCTCCCGGTATTACGGGTTGATATCGCACTGTTTTCGGAATGCCATTACACAAAATCCTTGGCCAAGACAAGCGATATTTACTGGTAGGTACTCCAGTAGTTTCTCAGGGTGTTTTGGGCTACTCTCCGACACGACTTATTATGCTATTAGGGGTCTGACGATTACCGCCCCTTAGGCCCGATATGCAATACTCTTAGACAAACAGACCGGACTGTATGAAGATTGTCACAGATAGGCTCAGTAGGAGTTTGGATGAGTTTGCTCATCGGCCTTCTTATCGACATATACCTAGGGCTGTTACGTGCAGCTAGTACCGCCTATGGTTAAACCCACTGCCAGCGTAGTGTCGAGTCATTAGAGTCCCACATAGACGATTTCCTTGCATCGAGCAAAAGATGTAGAGGTCGTATGGTTTTACAATAGGGTTCGATCGCATACGTTTACTTGTGAAAGGATGATGATTCAGAAAGATAATACTAATGGGCTTTGGTTTAAGCCGAATCCTAGTATTATACTGATGGATAGTTTTTGTCTCTTTTGTATTCGTTTTTTTCGGAATACGGATACGGATATGTATATACGGACAAGGGGCATTTTTGTAAATTGTTCAAAGATTCTTCTAGAAGAGACACCTCATAATTGTATTTATCATTTTAGTTTAAATGATTATTCATTTTATAGTGGAGGAAATGAGGTGTAATTTGCATAAAATTGAGCATAGCTTTTGGTGACACTTGTGGGGTTTTCATCCCATGACTCACCAAGTTGATATTGAAACATATTTCACTTTCCAATATGATTTATTCATTAGGAAAAAGGGTTCGGTTCAGTTTGGATCTAAGGGAGTTGATTCTCTTTTCTTATGCAAATTTTCTCACTAGCATTTTCCTTAAGTGTTCTTCTTCTACTTACCTCAAGCCATTCTTGTTTCATGAGTTGAGAATCCTATGGCTATAAGAGACAAAACATTCCATCTACATTCTCTACATCGTCTACAACATCTAGTGTGGAGAACTGGGTGTCCTAGTTACTTCAGTTGAGGCGGGAGCTCGATGTACAGGCTCTCGGGTGGATCATCTTCGACATGAGAGGACCGACGAGGAGGCCCGATCCGAACGATCCATGGAGCCTATGACGACGAGAAGGACAGCGATAAGAAGACCCGAAGGACATGTTTTCATGAGGTAAAACTTCTTTCCGAGCAGTTAACCTCTTGCATGTTTGCTAGTCAGGGTTTAGCATCGATCCCGCATAGGGTTATTCTAGCGCCGTTTTTAAATTGTTTGAAATTTTTGTTCCGCAAACGGCCACGGGTGATGGACAGGGCGTTAGCATAACCTTTCGGTGGTATCAGAACCAACTAAACCCTTTACTAGCTTGTTAGCAAGTGTTAGAATTTCGATCGTCGGAAAAACCGGAAAAGCGAAACACCAATACCCTAACTTTCTGTCGATTTTTTAAAGTGCCAGAAAAATTATTTCAGATGTACTAAAATTAAGTGCAGGGTATTCTAAGAAGGCAGAAGAAAATTGAGACCATGGATCGCCAAGACGGCCGCGAAAGCACGGCGGATCGGTCCATTCCGCGGCGGAGTCGTGGCCGAGTCGAAGCCGATTCACCTCAATTTTCCTCTGTTATTTCTTGTTTTGGGTGTTTTGGCCTCTGGAATATTTGGTTTCTACCCATTGGTTTTTTTTGTGCTGGTTTGCACTTGGGGTAGACACGGAAAATATATTTCGATCGAAATTATAAATGTTCTTGGCTAACCGGATCTTCTGTGTTGTTATATATGTTTTTAAACTTCAACTAATTGCAATATGTCGGTTAGTTTGAGGTAGCACATATCTGTTGGTTTGTGTATATGAACTTTGTTCGATCGTCGATGATGAATAGCCGGGAATGTGAGAAGAGAGTTATTTTTTTATTCGATGTAAATTGTAAAGTGATGTAATATTATTTTGCGGGGCACATCCGGGTTGAAGTTGTAGCTACCGTTGTATTGTTTCTTTTATTGTTTTTCGCTCCTAGAATAGACCCAAGGCGGGGTGCACAAACTACCGGGTTCTATGAAGTGTCGAGTGGCCTACTCACTTTGATGAGGGAGGTTGCTTCACTTCAGGAATTTGGCGGGTAGTTTTCCGCACCCATAGAGGTCTGGGGTAGGGTTTGGCTATTCATCACGACCGTGGAATCCTTCTTTCGTTACAGGCTTAAACGAAACGCGGAATTCCTAGTATATCCAATATGTTCATCTGTGATCTGGAATGCCTATTATTGCGTCAGACGAATGTTTATTATATATATGCTATATAGTAGACGTTGTTTATGTTTTGCATCCGTGCTAGTCCAGCCTTCGCTCTGGCGTTAGTTAAGTAACCTATAGGTGTTAGACAGGGCCCAAGGGCGAATACTGATGGCATAAGTGGACGTGGTATTTTCGTCTTTTTCTGTGATGAAAGGTGTAAATGATGGGACTGCATTAGGTTATTGCAAAGCAAACAAACCAAAGTTGAATCATTGGAACAAATTTCAAAACCACTCGGTTTTTTTCAAAACTACAGACTTTTAAATGCGGAGCCTAAACCTCTCCTTTTAAAATCTATCAGGGGGGCGAGTATGGTTGCCTCTTAGCGAGGGCTTAGATCCTTAAGGACGGGCCGAGCAGGGTTGCTGCCCGGTGTCTCTTGGCAAGGGCTTTGATCCTTAGCGCGGGAGGGGCCGTAAGAGGCCTGCTAAGGACGGGCCGAACAGGGTTCCTGCCCAGTGCCTCTTGGCGAGGGCTTGGATCCTTAAGGATGGGCCGAGCAGGGTTGCTTCCCGGTGCCTCTTGGCGAGGGCTTTGATCCTTAGCGCGGGAGAGGCCGTAAGAAGCCTTCTAAGGATGGACCGAGCAGGGTTGCTACCCGGTTGCCTCTTAGCGAGGGCTTAGATCCCTGGCGTCGTGGGGTGGTAAACTACCAGCCAGGGATAACCGAGCAGGGGCGAGCCCGGTTGCCTCTTGGCGAGGTCTTAGATCCCTGGCGTTGTGGGATAGTGAACTACAAGACAGGGATAACCAAGCAGGGGCGAGCCCGGTTGCCTCTTAGCGAGGGCTTAGATCCCTGGCGTCGTGGGGTAGTGAACTACCAGCCAGGGATAACCGAGCAGGGTAGCTGCTCGGTTGCCTCTTGGTGAGGGCTTCGATCCTTAGCGCGGGAAGGGTCGTAAAGGGACAGCTATGGACGGGCCGAGCAGGGTTGCCGCTCGGTCGATTCGTGAGGTTCTGTCCAACCTTCCCGGTGCTAGCATTGGGAAGAGGGATAGTCACGGGCGACATGTGTCATGGACGCGTGGGGGAGGCGAAGCGCTGGAGCCGCGTCGTTTCGATTTCGCCGAGAAAGGATCGATGTCTGTCGTGTAGCGGTACGGTTGTGGGTGAAACGAGCGACTGTTGGACACCTGGGGCGTTATGTGCTATAAAACGGAGGGAGCGTTAATCACTCCTTCCTTCACACCCAATACGGAAGAATGGAGGACTTCACTTTTACCATCCCCAACATCATAAACTTCGAGGACGTGTACCTCTACGATCAGTACTGCACCGAGGATACGGTGCAGTTAGTAATAGGCCGCATTGAAGATCATTTCGGCAGATTGCTTCGCCGGTGCTTCCCCCTGCTCCAGCTGTTGATGTACTCCATCTAGAGGGCGTCGCCGGGGCTATACAGCCCCTTGTCTGAACAGCTGAAGGACGAGGCGGTTGGTAAGCTAAGGTCTTTGTGGCACTTCGGCCTAATCTCCGCGGGTCGGCGGGATCGCTCGGTGACACTCATGCTTGAGTGCTACCAATTGAGGCACGATGCCGACGTTTACGAACGGCATCAGAGGCAGAGGTCTGAGGCCGCGAGGGCTCGGCTGGCGGAAATATTCTCGGAGTACCACGAGCAATATTCTCTGCACCCCTTCCCCCGATACTGTAATTTTTCTTTTCCGATGTACGGCTGAGGAGCATATAGTACCCTTTTGAATAAACAAAACTTTTCTTTTTACAATGTTTTATTGATCCCTTCTTATTATATAAACAGAAAGATCTTGAGAAAAGTTTATATTGCCTTAGTAAAATAAGTGCACGCTAGTAGGGCGAAAATATCTTCGGATGGCTGTTGGCACGACTGGCATGGGGTGCTGAGCCTCGTAGTTACTTGACGTACCCCCCGTTGACATGACCATGATTTGGCCGATTGTCAACTCGCCGGGAGGGGGACGCTGCTCCTGCTCACGGTCAGCTTGTCGTTTATCCCGTAAGTACTCTGCCAGGTGTCCCGAACGGATGAGCTCCTCGATGTAGTCTCAGAGCTGCTTACAGCTCTCCGTAGAGTGGCCTTGCAACCTGTGGAAACCGTAGTAGGGCCCCGGGTGTGCTTTGTTGTAGGGTTAGTATAGCACCTTAGCAACGTTTAGGAAGGCATCATACATGCCATATTGAAATTTTTGGGGTGCTAAACAAACCCTAACCAAGATCTTAACTAGAGAATTAAGCAAATTAGCATGTTAAACACTTTAACATCTAAGAGTTAGGGATTACAACCTTTGTAGTCCGTTCCTTCGCTTCATAAGCTCCGTGTTGAGGTCCCTTCGCTGTGATCATCAAGTACCCAGACTCTCGAGAGGCTCCATGAAGAGAAAGATGCAAGCTTGCTTTCGATCTTCAATAACTAAGATGATCTACCTTGAAGAAACTCAAACCCAAGCTCTTGCTTTGTTAATCAAGAATAAGCAAAGCAAACACCCTAATCTAAGCGGCTAGAATAGATGAGTATGATGAAGTAGGAATTTAGTTCTCTTTTGTTTTCAATTTCTCACTCATTATCATCACATGTCAAAAAGCTAGAAAGCTTTTCGAGGAAGAAGAAGAAGAAATCTATTTGTGATGAATAATGAAAACTTGTGTGAGGTTAGAAATGCAACCATGGGTTAAGAATGAAGATTTAACCCATGTAAAGAATTAACTATGGTAAAGGGTTTGGGTTGGGTTAAGAAATATCTTCACAAAATATCATAGTCAAAGTCAAAGCTTCAAGAAGCTTCTTGAAAGCTTCATCCAAGTTTAACCCTAGTCCAAACCCTAACCATATTTAAACTCCACAAAGCATGTTGCATTTGTAACCCTAACTTGTTACAATATTATATATCACATATACAATATTTATTGGAACAAAATAAAATAATACAATTAACATATATCACATATATATCAATGTATTATCCAAGTGAGAAAAAGAATCTTAAAGTGAGCTAATATTAGTTAATGTAATATAATATATCAAATATATAATTATACATTAAATTATCAAATCAACACTTGATCCGATAATCCGGCTATTTCATAAATAACCGACTAATATAATCTGTATCAGTTCATCGAATCAACACTTGATCCGATGACCCGGCTATATCACATATACCCGGCCGATATCACATATCGCGAGAATCTAATACGGTATCACATACATGTATTGTTCTCGGTCCCGCACATATCACATATGTGCTCCTACTCCGTTTTGCCGAAGCCAGGAAACCTCTGTGTAGGACTCTAAAGAATCGTCAATACGCCGGCAGTAGGTGATGATCATATCAAACACCCACAAGCTGCAAGCGGTCAGCTAAACGTAACAACCACCCAGGTATTGAGCAATCAGAAGATCAACAAGCAAGCCTGTACATTCTCCTGCGAATCCAATCAGTAACACTCCCGTACAGTCCGGTCTCTTCGTCTGATATGTCGCATATCTCGCCTAGGGGTGGTAAACATCAAAACCCAGTAGCTTGATAAGTTGTATCGATATGAGGTCCATAACAGTTCGAGAAACTACTGATAACACTTACTAGTAAATCTCAGAAGCCTTGGCCAGGGATTTCCAGTTATGGCCAATCGAGCACAGCGCAACATCAACTCCCTATACCGGGAGAGACGAAACCCCTCCTATCGCTCATTGTCTCCATGTGATTCGGGACTGTACCCAAAAGCCACCGTTTTGCACGCCCTCTTGGACGTGGTATGATGGAAATCAAAGCACAGTTGGAATCACACAAGACTCTATGACGATCTCGGGTCTGCAGACTAACCTGTACCAGTGTCACCAGAGAACTGCCATCTGACGTGAGGTATAATACCATCTGGGAGTTCTCGGCGAGTCCATCCAGAGTACCTAGTATACACTGAGCACCGGTATACCTTCTCTGATGTCAAACACCGATGGATATGTGATCATCCATCGCCCATCATATGGGTCAAGAAGCGCATACGCTAGTCTACTCTGGAGTATTGATGCCCTATCTCGGTACTCCCACGACTAGGAACATTTGAAGGATGTACTTAATGACTACACTGTCCCCACTAGTATGATCTGCATCATAGTCCTGGTAGTCTGGTACTCATCCTAGGGACTTTATCAACATGTAACATAGAGACAATCAGAGTACATGTTAAGATAAAGAGCAACCAGATAGCATACTATCATGTCGAGCAAGAAAGTCCTCCCTATATATGTCCAAGCATCCACTACAATATACATTGTATGTACAGTAATGGCCTCTAGGACATACATATCACTAACATTTGCCGTCATGCACGAGACCGGGGGGATCTTGAAGAATCTTTCGCCCTTATCCTCCTCTAGTAGTACCATCTGGGAGACGTTGAGCGGGGTGTATTCCTGAAACTTCGGGGAGTAGGGCTTTTGCCGCTCAAGCCACTTTTTCTCTTCCCTCGCCCTTTTCTTTTAGTCAGTTTGCTCTGCCCGGGGAAGATTTGCATTCACCTTGGACTCGAGCTGGATCTCATGCTCGGTCCAGGCCTTTACCTCGGCCATGGTCTTAGGTTACGCTAATGCAAAGGAGCGTAACCACTCCTTGTGCCTAAGACCAAACCTAAGTGCTGTAATGACCGTCTCGTCCCGATGTTCAGGGACCTCGAGAAGGGCGTTGTAGAAGCGGGTGACGTACCCTTTGAATGTTTCTTTGCCCCCGCTCTTGATTGTGAAGAGATGGTCGACGGTCCGTTTCTGCCGTCTGTTCTCGACGAAGTGGCCGAGGAATTGGGTGGCCAGCTCGTCAAAGGTTGAGATCGAGCGTGGCATGAGTCCTCGGAACCAGTCTCGCCCGGAGCGGATGAGGGTGGCTGGGAAAGCTCGGCATTGGGCGGCGTCATAGTTTTCTTGGAAGCTCATTCCTGCGGTGAATGCGTCCAAATGGTCCTTCGGAACAGACTTACCGTCGAAGAGAGAGACCTTTGGGGGCTTGTTCCGGGAGGAGACATGGACGGTGAGCAGATCTTCGGTGAAGGGTTTTGTGAGAGAGTCGGCGGCGTACCTAGCCCCGTCGCTCGAATGATGACCTTCCCGATGCATCCCTTCGATCTTCTTTTCGAGGGCGTCGAGTCGGTCGTGGTATGCCGATGATTCGGCACACTCTGATCTTTGGCCTCTGATGTTGGAGACCTGTTTCTGGCTGAGGCCCTGGTTCTTTTCGATGAGGTTCCTTAGGTCCCATGGCGAGATAGTCTTCAAGATGCCGTGACGAGTCCCGTCCGCGCGACCCCATCGAGGGAGGGGGTGTCGGTAATGACTGGGCGCAGGCGAGCTGACCGACACCTCCTCGGGAGGGAAAGGGGCACGATGGGGCGAGGGGTGAGGCGCTCTGGTGACGGACCTCGGTGTTGAACTGTGAGGAGCCCAGTGGGTCATAGAATATGTTGGCCCGGGAGATCTGTAGCCGTGGGAGGCAGCGAGGCGGTGGTCGGCGGTGCCGACGCGAGCAGAGTCTTCTCTTCCTCTGTAGGGGTCCCGGTCCCGAGGTGGGGGAGCAGCGACCTGGGGAGCTTTCCCTGCCATTTCGACACGGACGAGCGTATCTACGACGGACGCGAGTCGATCTATCAGAGCGGCTAGGGCGTTGATAGAGTTCGGGGGAAGAGGTTCGTCCGCGCCTCCATTGTGGGGGTAGCGACGGCTAGTGCTTGGATCGTTGCGGTGATCGCTCGCTATTGAGTTGAGATCGGAAGATGAAATTTGTTGAGTGGAATCAAGAAGTTCCTACAGACGGCGCCAGCTGATGGAGGGTCTGGATCTCCTTCAGATGTTACCTTCGACATATCTGCTGCAAGCGATGATGGACGGCTGAGATTAAGTTGGAAGTTGCCTCCTGAAGCGTGTGTGTCTCAATGGGTTTGAGGTGGTTGAGGCCGAGCTACCTGCAAGGAATTCCTGAGGTGGTTGTGCCATCGAGGACCCTCCGACGATCAAGTTAGACCGGATATTCGAGCAGAGTAACAGCCTAGTGAAGAGAAAATGACTTCCTTGAGTCGTCTGAAAGAGGGGTTTATATAGTGGTGGCAACAGGCAGTCAGGCGTGAGAATCACGCTGGCCGTTACGCCCCTGGCGTCACGCCCGCGTGATAGGTGGGATCCCCCTTTAATGACGAGACATGCCCGTTAATGGAGGATCGTGATGGCGTGGAACGCGGGACGTGGGCGGCGGATATCTCGCGCATGGCGAGATTCGTGGAGCCGCGGCGGATGCGCCTGCGATTGGTGATGTTGGTCGGTCGATAAGACCGAGCAAGATGAGCTCGGCGGGAGGCTCGGGGACGAGCGGGAGGCCGAGGCATTTTGGTTCTGCGATGGCTCGGAGGCGAGCTGAGAGGGCTGAGGAAGCCGATTGTGCAGGGGCTCGGAGGCGAGCCAACGGATGTTTGTAAGGCGGGCATAAGAGTGGTGTGGACGGTCGCAGAAGGTCGGCTGCATCCATGGGTCGCAAACCCGGGGTATTCTTCCGACCTGCCGTTCTTGGTCCTTTCTTGCAAGCTTCACGACACGTCATCGGCCACGTGTCACGATCTGGGAAATCACAGATATCAAGCATCATCACATACATTTCTAAGTTTAGTTAGTAGTTTGGGATAGTAAATTTTGACTTCGAAATTACGGATTTTAACAGCCCGTATGAATCTTGGCTTGGACAGAAAGGGGGCGGGGGTCACGATTTGGATGTTAGGTTTTTTTTTAAAACCTGAAATTTACTAATTGTTGCGTAATCTTTATTCAATTATTGTCAAGCTGTAAATTTTATTGTTTAATTGTATTACTGGATTAAATGATGTTTAATACAACTTAAATTTGTTTACATTTATTGTAGATAACTAGATAAATGTTTAATACACCTCAAAAGATATAAGATGGGGCAGTGCACATATGCCGATCATAATGGAAAGTAAGATTAAATGTGGGTCTTGTTTAATCACACTAGTTACATACATAATTGATATTTAAGACTACTTCTAACAGAATTTGTTTCACTGTCAATTTGCATTTTAATAGTTTTTGTCTTTGAGAATATTTCCATGCATCTGCAAATAAGGAAAAACAATAGTTAAAATTCTATTGGCCCTATTATTCAATTGGAACTTTTATATTGAACCGGTGCTTTGAAAACATGGACTTTTTTTAGACTTTCATTGGAACTGAGACTTTTTCTTAGGATTCTAGAACAACTAGAACTGAAAACTAGAACTGAAATCTAGAACTTTGCTATAATTTTTTACTTATGCATTCTCCTTTCATTTTATTTTATATCTACCATAAAGTATTGAATTTTTATGACTGCATCCTATTTCATTTTTATATGACATTATGCTTTATTTATTTGTACTATTTCTAGTAAACTTAATTAATCGGTCTTTAATTTTATCAGTAAAGATGAACTAATTCTCCTTTTGGTATCAAATTCATGGAAATACAAATTAATTATGCATAAAAAAATATGTTCTTTAGATTACAAATTAAATAGAGTATAGTGAAAATAAGGCATACAATTTTTCAAATTTTTATGATTTTTTTATTATATATGTAAGTTGAATGCTAGGTTTACCGTTTTCAATAAACTCTCTCAAAATTAGAGTTTTATCATATTAGAAAAAGAGATTATTATAAAAAGTACAAAAAATTGTATCACCCATTCAATAAACATATAAGAAAAGGTTAAGCCATATAAATTGTAGTAATAGTTCTCAAGATGTAAAAATAAAAAAAATTGAAAAAATATAAAAGTTAATTTTTAGGCTTTACATCCGATATTCTTCGACTTGAAGAAGAGAAAAAGAGAAATAAAAAAAAGGACAAGGAAGAAAGAAGGAGATGAAGAAACCTAAAAAAAAAGTGTGCGGAAAGAAGGGAAAGAGAGAGTTCTGATTTGATGATAGAGGGTGGAGTTGGAGAGTCTTTATATAGTTGAATAAATATTAGAATTTTTGACCCATCAGTCCCAATTCTAGTTCCACCCATGATTAACACAAAAAATAGAACTTTTAGTTCCAATTCCAATTGACGAACACCATAAGTTTTATTATCCCAATATCTTTCCGTTCACTCATTAGTTCTAATTGACTGACTAACCCCCTGATGATGCTCACAAGTGGTATCTCCCCAGATTACGACACGTGGCGGATGACGTGTCCCGAAGGCTTAGGGGGTGGAATAAATGAGTTGCATCAGGAACATTCCTCGGGATCCCCTTCTCGAGGAACGTATCCGACCTTTCGGGAGACCTCCCTGAATACTTTCCACATTCACTTAAGAAACTACCAACAGCTCGTCTCCGAGCTTCCTCGGTCTCCTTGCTCGTCTCCGAGCCATCTGACATGCCGAGGTTCCTCTGCCACCCGGCTCATCTCCGAGATCCTAACATGCTGAGCTTCCTCGGCCACCCGGCTCGTCTCCGAGCTCCAGACATGCCGAGCTTCCTCGGTTTCCCCCTGATCAATCAAGAGCGCGGATCACATGCGCCCCGCAATGGCTCCTTGTATATCGCCAGGATGAGATATCCGCCTCTCCATGATCTGCGTCCTACGCTAGCGCATTGTTCATATCATAATATTGCATTATTATATTCCCCAATCCTAGTTATTTTGCAAATAAACAGGTGCTTTTGACCCATGTCTGCTACATAGTTGCAGGTTACAGATTCTCGGGACAAAAACAGTGAAAAAGAAAAAAGACGATACAAAAGTGAGACTACGACCAATAAATGTTGGAATCTTGACCAAGCCTACACGAAGATCAGTTCACAAAGTACAAGGCAGTGCAAGGTTCAAGACTTCGTTATGAAGCAACGGCAAAAGTCCATTACAATGTTCACTGGAAAGATCTGGAATAAACCTAGAAGCCAACCTGAGAAAAGAACCATAGAAACAAGAAGTAAAAATGCAACAGAGCCAACCCAAGAAAATTGAAGCATTGATCTCTCCACTTGGCCGCGGATCCGCATCCAAGTCATGCTATTGGCCGTGGAACCGTGGCCTGGTAGAGCCCGTGTCGGCGCAGAAAATTATGGCGATGTGCGGGAGTTGACTAGGTCTTTTCTTAGGGGGTATTTTTGTAAAAGCAGATATGCGAGTCAATTGAAACTCTAGGGTTCCTATCCTCTATAAATAGGAACTCTAAATCTTGTATGAGGTCATGCCTCTTTTCATTTCATAAATTCAGAACTATACTGTGTTGATGTTTGGAGAGAGCCATCAATAAAAATTAGTAAGTTCCTTTTATTTCTTTGCTTTAGTTCTCATTTAATTTAGAATTTCTTTTAATCCCCTAATGAGCGAGCAGTCTCCTCGCTTGTTAGGGTTAGCCTTAGGGAAAGGCTTGAGAGATGAGATCTCTCACCCCTTTCTTGCCCCTTCACACATAAGAATTAGAACTCCATGCATACACGCACACACCGCTCCCTGCGGCACCTTACCCCTCAAGGTAACGGTGATACCGTAGTACAAAGGACCGGTTGCGCGTGTTTTCCATAGAGCTTAGGGTAAGGATCGATAAAGGAAGGACAAGAACTTAGAGGAAGAAACATCTTCCCAAAAAATTCTAATCCACTTTATTGATAATTACCATAACATCTAATAGATCTAAAAAAGGGTATTGAAAGCGGTAAGGAAACCTTTAAACTCTCAACTTCCCCTAAGTCTAACCCTAGCAGGATTTAGATCTAGATAATCTTAGTATAACTTAATTTGGTAGTTTTTAGATTTAATAAATCAATCCGACACCCATCGGAATTAACTCGTTAGCGCGATTAGGAAAACACAAAATTCCCGTGGACCGACCCGTACTCACCGGCTAGCTACAAGCGACGCCGTTCTTGATTGCGATAATTAAATTTTTGATCGTTAAAATCCTCCTTTAATCAAATGGCGCCATTGCCGGGGATGGCGTAGTATTTCTTTTTTGCAATTTCGGGTTAATCTAAATAGAAAAATCATAAAAACAAAAAAAATATATAAAATTTTTATCAGTTATTGTTTGAAGGGTATTTTTTGTGAATCACTGCAGGATCGACGGATCTGAAAAAACCCAGAAAGCGAAATAGAATAAGAAAGATCTCAACGACAGAGGATCGCAACAACAGAGGAGTAGAATTTTTCTTGACGTCTGAACAGCACGCCTAACCGCGGATCCGCCGCAAAAAGCGCTTTAGACCGCGGAAGCGCGGCCGTTTTGACGAGTCAGCACGTGAGAAAAAGTCTCGGGAACAAAGCCGTCTACAAGACCGCGGAACCGCGGTGGGATCCACGCTTTGACCGCGGAAGGGCGGCGCCGTGACCTCATCAGTTGACCAAATTTGCACTGTAAGATCTTTTCTCTCTCCTCTGAATCTTTCGATATATCTTTTGCCGAATTTCCTGCAGGATTCTTTGCGCCTAAAAATAAAAAATCTTCCCACTTCTCAATAACAAATCTTGTGCAGGATTCTTTGCGCCGCGCATTAAATAAAAAGATTTGATTGCAAGTGATTTACTGTTTTGCATATCTTTAATCGGACTTTAAGGGGCTTTTGACCAATTCAGATTGGGTGGGGATTTCATCACCCTTCTCAGGACCCCAGAAATCACATAAGGCATTTTCATTGACCAATCTTTAATTAAAAAATACTAGACTCAGCCCTAAGGATATTGCGCTCAATAGGACAGAGGACTAGTTATAGGCATCGACCATTTATCCTAACCTGACTTTGCGGTATCTAGGCAAGTGTGTCTAAGGCAAGTAGTTATTTAATTAGGACCGCTACTTGTAGCGGGGAGCCTCCCACTTACCTGGCACTTACCTGGCCGCAATTGGCGGTGAAGAGGCAGTTTGAGGTCCTATTTCTAGCCCTTTGGAACAGTTAGGAGCTGTCTGGCTGACCTAGGTGACCCTAGATCTAGGCCTGATTGTGCATTTTTGGTTGATCGAAAGTGTGTCTTAGCCCTTTATCAAAAAAAAAAATTTGCAAAAAGTTCCAAATAAAAAAAATGGGAAAAAGGAAAAATCTTTTATAAAAAATTGCAACTTGTCGCTAAAAATCCTTGCACCCCACCACCACTCACTTTCTTCTTATTGACATTTTCTTACCCCCACATTCTGTTTTTCACTTTTTTTGACTACACTACCTCTTTAGTGTATGTCACTTTGGACTAGGGACACTAGCGCCCGATTGGTCTGTGTTTCGTTGATACCGACCGACGAACCTTTCGACTCCGAAGTCGAAATTCCGTCCATTTCCTTACCTCCACCTTCAAATTCTTCTTCCGAAGGTATGTCGAGATATAATCCCAACAACACCTTACCCACGGGACTGATTCCACCTCCGTTAGGTGCGAATAACCCGAATCTCCCGCCTGTTGTAGCACCCCAACGAATCGCGCTACAGGATCTCTTCTACCCTGTCCGCACCTCTTTACCTACCTGTCTTTCACCCCCACAGGCAAATGGGGACAATTTTGAAATAAAACCCCACTTCATCAATATGCTACCAAAATTTCATGGATTGGAATCCGAAGATGCCTATATCTTTATCAATAAATTCTAAAACGTTTGCGCCATGATGAAAACAACCCAATTAAGTGATGATGCTATAAGGCTAAGGGTCATTCCTTTCACCTTATGTGACTTAGCCGAGAAGTGGCTATACAGCACAACATCACATTCAATTAGAAATTGGGACGAGTTTGTTAAAGCTTTTCTTAAAAAGTTTTATCCTCATCACAAGAAAGCGAGAATTCGCAATGAGATAATACAATTTTCCCAGCTTCCTTCCGAACCATTTTGGAAGTGTTTTGAAAGATTTAAAGACCTACTTGTTCAATGCCCTCACCATGGGATCGAAAATTGGCAACTTTGCCAAACATTATATGAGGGATTGAACCCGACAATGAAGCAGTTGCTAGAAACCATTTGTCATGGTCACTTTCTAACCAAATCTAGTGAGGAAGCATGGCAGTTTCTCGAGGACCTTAGTGAACAAACAATTCAGTGGGAGAGCACAAAGACCACCTCATCTTCTTCTATTGGTCAATCTAGGGCAGGCATACATCAATTAGATATGTCGATTTCTATGAAGGCCGAGATGGCCACACATAAGAAAAAGCTAGAATCCATTGAGACCAAAATCTCATCGTCTTCTCCTGCCTCTACTTTACCCCCACGAACTGTTTGTGTTTGTTGTTCGGATCCATCACACCTTACCGAAGAGTGTCCTTACAATCCACATATTCAAGGACAAGATCAAGTCAATGCTGCCTTTCAGCAACGACAACGAAATGATCCTTACTCTTCGACCTATAATCCGGGTTGGAGGAGTCACCCAAATTTTGCTTGGAATCAAAATCAACAACTCCAAGGCAACACCAACTTTCAAAGGCCTCCTCCTCCACAACAACAAGCACCCCAACAAACTCAATACCAGCAACCTTTCCAACCACAACCTTATCCAAATCAAACGAACAATTTGATTCAACCCAATGATGATAAGGTTATCTCGCTAGAAAAAAGTCTAGATGCGTTTCTCAAGCAATCTACAGAATCCGCAGCAAGATTGGAAAATTGCGTCCAGTCTTTGGTGCACAACAATGCTTCATACGATCAAAGCATCAAATCTATTGAGGCACAAATTGCACAATTAACTGCTGCGTTGAGCGAGAGAGAAAAGGGAAAGCTTCCATCTCAACCATTGCCAAATCCCGGTCACACACACAATGCACATGAATATCATAATGTAAATGCAGTGACCACGTTGAGATCTGGAAGAATGTTGCAAAATAATGTGGGTATTAATGATGACACCCCCGCTGGTGGTTCTTCTTCATTTTCTCCTTCTCCTTCTTCCCCTTCTTCTTCTCCATCTTCTTCTTCACCTTCAACTTCTCCGCTAGAGCCTATTCTCCATTCTTCAAAATGCTCTTCTTCTTCTAATCCGAACGGACCCACTTCTCGCTTCACGAACACACCCACACTGGGATCCGTTCCAACTCCACATTCTACTCCACAGACTTTGGACTCAACAGATTTTCAAAATGCTTCATTTCCAAACAGGTTGAGTCCCAATAAACCAACTGCACAAATGGAGAAGATTATGGAGTTATTTAAACAGGTTAGCATCAATATACCTCTCTTGGATACAATCAAACAAGTCCCTTAATACGCGAAAATCTTAAAGGGCTTATGCACCTCAAAGAGAAAGTCATCTCAAATACCCAAGAAAGTGCTAGTGGCTAGTGCAGTGAGCAATGCTATTAACCAACCTCAACCCTTACCCCAAAAACGAAAGGACCCAGGCTGTCCAACGATTTCAATAACAATTGGGGATAAGAAAATTAATCGAGCACTTTTAGATCTTGGGTCTAGTGTTAACCTGCTTCCCTACTCCGTGTACGAGCAATTAGGGGTTGGAGAGTTGAAACCCACTCGTTGTACTCTCTAAATGGCTGATCAATCAATTACCCATCCTAGGGGTGAAGTAGAGGATGTGTTAATCAAAGTTGGGGATTTTATATTCCCCATTGATTTTATTGTTATGGACACACAACCTGTTGCTAACCCACGGAACCAAATTCCGGTGATCCTCGGTCGACCATTTTTTGCCACTTCCAATGCCGTAATAAATTGTCGCAATGGCTCCATGACTCTATCCTTCGGGAAGATATCTAGTGAGTTCAATATTTACAAGTTAGGAAGTCTGCCCCCCGTGCCTAAAACTAGTACACGAGAAGTTTGCTCTATTCACGAAATCACGCAGGAGGAGTGCGAGCTTGAAAGATTTCTATTTGATGACGACAGTTTTGACGCCACTAATGCGTCCCTCCTTGAATCTACCACAGTTGACAAAACCGATATTGATTATGAATGTTTCACTTTTTCGGATGATTTTGACGACTCACCACCCGAATATGAGTCTTTTGAATTTTTGGATGAGTTGGTTGAACCATCCGAATCGGTTGTTTGCAGTGATTTCGAACCTGTGTTGGAGTCCTTTGAGTTCGAGGTGGATCCCCCATTTTTACCTATGATTGTTTCGCCCCCGAAACTCGAACTAAAGCCCTTGCCGTCTCACCTTAAATATGCTTACATAGGTGAGAATGAGACCTTTCCCGTTATCATATCGGCCTCTCTAGCCCTCGGGCAAGAGAGAGCCTTTTTAATGGTCTTACAAGATAGGCGACAAGCTTTCGGCTGGACTATGGCGGATATCGAGGAGATTAGTTTCCTCATAATTGAATATCATATGCATATGATGGATGATGCTAAGTCGATGAAGGATCCACAGAAATATCTTGGGGATAGTGTAGTTAGTCAACCTGCTCCTTTAGAAGTTGAACCACCCCCATTTCTTTTAATAAGCTACGAGAATGCCAATATTCCACTGATTGCTGATCATTCACATTCTCGTTTTGATTCATCACCACATCATATCTATTCACTTCCACACTTTCCATCCCACCACTTCTATCTTCCCCAATTCTTTTTGGATCGGTACAACATGTTCTTCCACCAAACGATACTCTATACAGATAAATTTTTTGAATGGTTGGTGTTGACGTTTGGTCTTTGCAAAGTTTGGAAATGACGTTTAACATTGTTTCAATGAAGTTTGGGGGGGCCTTTCTGTATATATATTTTTGTTATTCTTTTACCAATAAAAAAAATTATAAAAACAATTTGTAAATAAATAAACAGGGGAGTGCCGACATTCTCAACCCTCTTGGTGTAGCATGACAGTGAGGACACTGTCAAAGTTAACTTTGGGGGTATGCTCGGTAAGCCTTCTTTCCTTCGCATTCATTTGTACATATTTTTGCATTTGCATACTTATTTTAAAACCCATAAAAATTGAAAAATTTGAAAAATTATAAAAATTAATGTATTCAATTTTGGCCTTATTTAACTTGAGTTTGACAAATAGGTTAACTGGCTAGGAACAACTAGATTTTAGACCTAGTAAATTAAAAACCCTAAAAATAACTTTCCTTAAAGTTTAACGGTAGAAACTATATGTCTTTGTAGTTTATCTAGAAATAGGCAAATTTTGAGTTCACTTCCTGGGATAAGTCAAAACAAAGGAAAAGTATTGATATTTTTATTAGAGTATAAGTTTGAAAAATAGTTTCTAACTTAAGTCTAAATTCTGAAAATATATACCCTACAAATTGCACAAACAGGCACCTTGAAACTTGGAATAGTAGAAGAGACCTTGAAATGCTCTTGTCTAAAGTCCTTAGTACGAAGAAAATAAAAAAATATATAAGTGTGAATAAAAAGATAATAAAGAAAATGAACACTGGTTTTGTGATTACTTAAGGCTGAAAAAATAGAAAAATATTTAGCGAGGGTGCTTCATCACCTAGTGCCTGAGACCAACTGGTTTGGGAGTCACTGCTAAAGCCTTAGGTGTTGCAAGACTAGAAATTATGCTTTATTGTGCAAACACATCTTGTAATCGGTTGTTGGTACCTCAAGAAGTATTAACGATCGCATGAAGGATGTGTGAGCGAAATTCATCTAAAAATTCACCAATTAAGAAGTACTTTGGACAACGGACAAGGGTTTGATTGCTTGATTTGAATTTCCAAGTGTAGGGGTGATTTATACACACACGTAGGGGTATGTGATTGGGGTTTATATAAGAAATAGGAATGAAGAATAGGACTTGTATCTTTAATAGGGATGATAAAAATTCCTAAGTTGAGATAGAACCCTAGAAGGAAAGCTTAAAAGATGCCAAAAGCTAAGTAAGTCTACAGAATATATATAATCTTAAGTTAAGTGATAAGGAAGCGTGAAGAATATGGGTGGATAATTTACAAGTCGAAGATAATAGAATTCCTTGTTAGAAAACCTAATTGGAAAATAAGAATTAATGGGCCGAATTGATAGGATTTTGTGGGTAGTATCAGCTGAAAACCCTCAGGAGACAACACTCCACCTACTAGGGACACCTAGAGGTTTAACGGCTTGTTGCACGAGCTCAGTGCAATCGCGTTTCCGTGCGAAAGTGAGGTTAGGATTTTGTTGAGAATAAAAACTAGCTTTGCTCGAGGACGAGCAAAAGATAAGTTTGGGGGTATTTGTTCATATCATAATATTGCATTATTATATTCCCCAGTCCTAGTTATTTTGCAAATAAACAGGTGCTTTTAACCCATGTCTGCTACATAGTTGCAGGTTACAGATTCTCGGGACAAAAACAGTGAAAAAGACAAAAGACGATACAAAAGTGAGACTACGACCAATAAATGTTGGAATTTTGACCAAGACTACACGAAGATCAGTTCACAAAGTACAAGGCAGTGCAAGGTTCAAGACTTTATCACGAAGCAACGGCAAAAGTCCATTACAATGTTCACTGGAAAGATCTGGAATAAACCTAGAAGACAACCTGAGAAAAGAACCATAGAAACAAGAAGTAAAAATGCAACAGAGCCAACACAAGAAAATTGAAGAATTGATCTCTCCACTTGGCCGCGGATCCGCGGCCAAGTCATGCTATTGGCCGCGGAACCGTGGCCGGGTAGAGCCCGTGTCGGCGCAGAAAATTATGGCGGTGCGCGGGAGTTGACTAGGTCTTTTCTTAGGGGGTATTTTTGTAAAAGCAGATATGCGAGTCAATTGTAACCCTAGGGTTCCTATCCTCTATAAATAGGAACTCTAAATCTTGTATGAGGTCATACCTCTTTTCATTTCATAAATTCAAATCTATACTGTGTTGATGTTTGGAGAGAGTCATCAATAAAAATTAGTAAGTTCCTTTTATTTCTTTGATTTAGTTCTCATTTAATTTAGAATGTCTTTTAATCCCCTAATGAGCGAGTAGTCTCCTCGCTTGTTAGGGTTAGCCTTAGAGAAAGGTTTGAGAGATGAGATCTCTCACCCCTTTCTTGCCCCTTCACACATAAGAATTAGAACTCCATGCATACACGCACACACCGCTCCCTGCGGCACCTTACCCCTCGAGGTAACGGTGATACCGTAGTACAAAGGACCGGTTGCGCGTGATTTCCATGGAGGTTAGGGTAAGGATCGATAAAGGAAGGACAAGAACCTAGAGGAAGAAACATCTTCCCAAAAGATTCTAATCCACTTTATTGATAATTACCATAACATCTAATAGATCTAAAAAAGGGTATTGAAAGCGGTAAGGAAGCCTTTAATCTCTTAACTTCCCCTATGCCTAACCCTAGCAAGACTTAGATCTAGATAATCATAGTATAACTTAATTTGGTAGTTTTTAGATTTAATAAATCAATCCGACATCCATCGGAATTAACTCGTTAGCGCGATTAGGAAAACACAATATCCCTGTGGACCGACCCGTACTCACTGGCTAGCTACAAGCGACGCCGTTCTTGATTACGGTAATTATATTTTTGATCGCTAAAATCCTACTTTAATCACGCATCCCCCCATTAATAAGCGCATCCCGCTATTCAAGGCGAGGATAACGCTGGGGGCGTAACTGACAGCGAAGATCTCGCATCTGCTCGCTCCACACGACCCCTAAAAAAACCCCACTCTCAGACGACTCAAATAACTCGAACTCATTTCCAATACGCCGCTACTCTGCACTTATACTTCGGCACTAACTTGAATGTCGGAGGGTCCTATGGTGGTTACCCACTCCGGGACTTCTTTGCAGGTAGATCAGCGTCAAATACCAACCCATTGAGATCCACACTTAATAACTTCCAAAACAAATCTCATCCGTCTAAGACTGCCATCACAGGATCGACGGAGGACAACATCTGAAAGAGATCTCAGCCTCTATCAGTTGGCGCCGTCTGTGGGAACGCTTCAGAAGCTTCCACCCATAAGTTGATCTTCCACCCTCGACCCGATGGCGAGGGACAACCGCGATACACGAGCCGCCACAATGGAGGCGGGAGCAGCTCGTCTCCCCTTCCCAATGCCATCAATGCCTTATCCTCCCGAATAAAAGGCTCACATAACCGGTGGATGCCCTCGTTCGCGTTCAAGCGGCGGACTCTACCTACCAGAACGCGGTTCCCCTCCCCGGGATAACGACGTCCGTAGGAGGACGGATGGGCACGCTCAAGCCTTCGAGCTCACTCACCCTCATCTCAGCACCACCGACCAACGGCGGGCCGACTTCGGCCACCTTGACCCGATTATGGAGATTGATTCCATGACCCGCTGGGTGTCGGATAGCTCCATGCCCCTATCCCAGGGAAGACTAGGCCGTCGCTCCAATGCCTACTGATTAATGTTTGAAAAGAGTGTTTGTATAGTAAATAACCGTAATCAATAACAGTGTCGCGTGTAGCTAGCCGAGATAAGTACGGGTCGTCCTCAGGGATGCGTGGAACTTCTAATCTTGCTTTAGATGGATTGAATAAAATAAAAGAATAGGGAGAATAGATTCTAGATCTATGTTAAATACGGATGTAGAATTTATAGTTTTAAGATCTAGTTTAAATACGGATATAGATTTTACAGGGAAAAGGCTTGTTAGGTTCATTAGGATTTAGTAGTCATGAATGAATACTAAAGATGACTTCTTTTATCTTTTGATAGATTTAAAACTAGATAGATAGTGATGAATGAGGATTAGGGTTCTTGGAAGAAACTAGGGTTTTCCCGCTATTGACCCGTGTCCCTTCATTGATCTTTATTCATGTCTAGCCCTTAACAAAACAATGGTTAATCTAATCTCAAATTGCGGTCAAGACTATCAATAAATTGATATTGCGCCCGATTAGGATGTTAATGATTCTTTTGCTAAAGTTTATAAACTTCATAAGAAGTAAATGAAGTTAAAATATTTTCTCATCCATTGATTTACCCTAATCCTACGAACCCTATCAAGCGGTTAATTACTCGCGCATGATGGAGATAGAAGAAGATCGGATAGAGAATGAAATCATAATGCAGAAACTAAATACGAAATAATTAAACTAATAATCTACCTTTATTAATCAACTTCACAAGTACAAATCTCATGAGTTTAGATTCTCGATCTCTTCCTCGTAGGAGGTAGATGCTCCGTCGATACTCACGTCGTTCTATCACGTCGAATCGCGGACCTGTCGTGGATCACATGTTCTTTGACGGTAATTTTCTTCGTGTAAAAGGTGATGATCTCTAGCTTTAGCCCTCGGTCTTATTTATAGTCACAGAAGATACAAATCCTAGATTCCATGTGATAATATTTGCTGTTAGAATCCAAGCCAAAAAATCTCAACTCCTACTTCCCCAACACCGCCGCGGATCCGCCGCAATAAGTGGGTTTTGGCCGCTGTTGGACGGTTGAATAGGGGAGTTATGGCTTGCAGTTTCTTCAGTGGCCTTATGTTGACACGTAGAGATCTTCTAGATATCTGGATTTTTGAAATATTTCCTGAGTCTCTGCCAGTATTGATTCTTCGATTTTATCTAACTTTATCGGCAGATTTTTTATTCTGACATCTTGATATCCCGATCTCCTAACCTGAGCTAAATATTGCACAATATCTCCATGAATAATGTTAGTAATATTTGTTATAGAGATATAATCTTAATCATTTTATATGGTAATGAATCTTTTAAGCAATTTGATTAAGATTATTTGATATGATATGCATAATAAAAATATTATATAAATATTATATGCATACATTTTCCTTCATAATGTTAATTATAATATATAAACATATGGTAAATAGTATTTTGCAGATAAATCCAAATATGTTCTATATTTATAATAAACACCTTTAAATATTTAAGAAAAGTAAGGAAAATGTTATATCAAATGTGCGATATTTTCAAATGAACAAATACCCCCAAACTTAATATTGATCGTCCCGAGTAAACTAGTTATTCAAGAGAGGGAGAAAAAGAAAAAGAAAAACCTAAGTAGCACACTTTCGTAGGCAACACGATTGCACTGAGCACGCGCAACAAGACGTTAAACCTCTAGGTGTCCCTACAAGGAGAAGTGTTGTCTTCTGAGAGTTTTCAGCGGATTACACCCACAAAATCCCATAATGAAAGAAAGAATATGTAAGTTATATACAAAGATAAGAACATATAAAAGAAAGAACTTGAAAATAAGAGTTTCCAACTACACTAGCTTTTTGTTTGCTATGAACCCTATCTTAATGGTCATGAAAAGATATTAGAAATCACATCATTCCTCAATAAAACATCTCCTTTAGTCTTTCTCCCTACCATTCATCCAAACATCGATCATATACCCCTACATGTATGTAAAATACATCCCTACACTTAGAGAATTCAATTCAAGCTATTATACTCTTGTCCAACTTCCAAAGTACTTTATAGTCGGTGAACATTTAAGATGGAATTGCTCACACATCTTTCAAGTGATCGTCAATACTTCTTGAGGTACTAACCAACCGATTACAAATTGTGCTCGCGTATTAAGACGTAATATCCTCGTCTTGCAACACCTAAGGCTTAGCAGTGGCTCCCAAACCAGTTGGTCTAAGGCACTAAGTGATAAAGCGCCCTGCTATATTTTTTTATGTTTCCTTAAGCAATTAAAAAACCAGTGTTCATTTTTTTCTTCACCATTTATATTTTCTTTTTCTTTTTATTTTTCTTCATACCAAGACTTTTAGACAAGAGCATTTCAAGGTATTCTCTACTATCCCAAGTTTCATGATGTGTGACAGTGCATATAGTAGGGTATCAACGTTCAAATGTTTGGACTTAAGAACAAAGACTATTTTTCAGACTCAGATCTATTCTCAGATTAGTAATTTCCTTCATCTTACTAACCCTTGGGATAACGGCTCATAACTATTTATTACTAGTTTCGTTTAAGAAAACATCTAATTTTCTTGTTTTTCTCAAACTATTCCTATCTTTCATACGTAATTTTACACTTTCAAACTTTCATTATCAATTTTTTTTTGCTTATGTATAGTATAATGCAAAATAATGCGTGAATAAGCACAAACCTCCCCCAAACCTGTTTGCAACAGTGTCCTCACTGATGTCATCTATTAAGCTAAAAAACTGTAGACTTGGGAGGAAAAGTTAGTAACGGGGACATGAAATAATTAAAGTGAAATCCTCCCCCAGACCTATTTTTGGCTCATAATTTTGTAAAAATTTATTTTCTATCAAGAGCCAAAATATTTTCTCCCCTCCAAACTTAAGTAAAATAGTATTAAACATTTAAAATTATAAAGAGGGGGGTAAAGTTATTGGTCTATGTAAAGGCATATAAAGACCAAAAGTCAACACCAACCATTCAAATATTTTATCGATATAGCACCAAGGTTGGTAGAAGAACATGTCACTTATAGACGTGAAGAAGTGGGGAGGGGATAAGAGATGGAATAGAATGGGTTTACGTCTCGATTTGTAGAGACGAAACAATGATGATGGATTACTCGCATTCTCATTATTGATAAGAAGAAGGGGTGGCGGTTCAACTTCTTTGTGTTGGGGTTGATTCATCACAACTCCCATGTTTTCTAAGAATGCGAGTTCTTCAGCGAAGATTTCTTCAAAGCTTTCATCGATATACCGAATAATAATCTTATCGGAAAGAACAGGATGATACTCGGACTCCATAAAAGGTTCATATTTAGCATTAGATGTTGACCCGGAAAGCTCGATAGAAGGGTCCGTATGTGTATCATAAATAGCAAGGTCAAACAACAATGTACTAGCGAAGTCCAGATTAGAATCATGAAGCTGTTTAAATTCGCTACTGTCAGAATCTATCCTTTCGACAGAAAATACTTGAGCATAGGGTTCGGAGGGTTCACTTCCCAACTTGTAAATGTTAAGCTCAATTGACATCTTCCTGAAGGATAGGGTCATAGAGCCGTTTCGACAATTGATTATTACGTTGGATGTCGCAAGAAAAGGTCGACCTAGAATCACCGGGATTTGGATTCGGGGGTTTTCTACAGGCTATGTATAATTAACGATAAAGTCTACAGTGAATATAAATTACCCGACTTTGACTAAAACATCCTCTAGCTCACCCCTAGGTTAGGTGATAAATCGATCGGCCATCTGAAGAGTATAGTGCGCAGGTTTTAACTCTCCGATCCCTAATTGCTCATAGACAGAATACGGAAGCAAGTTAACACTAGCACCTAGATCGAGTAGAGCACAATTGATATTTTCACCCCCCAATAGAAATAGATATGGTAGGACTTCCTGGGTCCTTTCGTTTCTTCGGTATTTGTTGGGTAAACGCGGTGCTCACATTTCTTGCTAAGAAAACTTTTTTAGGCACTTGAATTTTTTTCTTCCTAGTGCAAAAGTACTTTAGGATTTTCGTATAAGACGGAACTTGTTGAATAGCATCTAGGAGAGGAATATTTATGTTAACTTGCTTAAAATTTTCCACAATCTTCTCCATTTGTGGACTTGGTCTGTTTCCCCTTAACCTGTTTGGATAAGGAGCTTTATCAATAAGGGTTGGGTCCAACATTGGAGAAAATTGTGGGGATGGAATGGATCTCAGAATTGGAGCGGGGATCGTTTTAGGTAGACTCGAGGAAGTAGGCTGAGTGTTCGAGCCTAGGGGAAAACGGTGAATAGGCTCGGAAGAAGTTGGACTAGACGAAATAGGGTTAGAAGTAGAAGAAGCCGAAGTATCATTAATATCATCAACGTCATCAACATGTTCACCCACTTGATTTTTCAACACTCTTCCCTATCTCAATGTGGTAACGGCACTCACATTATAACTTTGTGAGTGGCCAGGATTCAGTATAGGTTGAGATGGATGTTTCCCTTTTTCTCTCGCACTCATCGCTGTATTTAACTGTGCAAGTTGTGCTTCTATCGATTTTATGCTTTCATCGTGGGAAGCGGTGTTTTGTATTAACGTTTGGATAGAAGATGTTAAAGTATCCGTCATTCGCATGGAATGTTTAATAAACGTATCCATGCTTCGCTCGAGTGCGGAGAGTTTTTCGGTGCCGGCCGTTTGGAAGGAATCATTAATCGATATAGAATTGTTGGCTGGATTTTGATAAGTTTGCAATTGAAAGGGGTGCTGACTCTGTTGTGGTTGCTGTTGCTGTGGAGGAAGTTTTTGATAGTTTCTTAGGAACTGGTTTTGATTTTGAGGTTGGTTTTGGTTCCAAGCAAAATTAGGATGATTTCTCCATCACTAATTGTATGTGGAAGAATAATGATCGTTTCTAGGTCGTTGCTGAAAAGTAGTATTAATTTGTTCTTGACCTTGAAATGGTGGACTTAAAGGACATTCTTCCGTCAAATGTGATGGGTCAGAATAGCAACCACACACGGTTTTAGGGAGCGTAACCTGGTTTAGGGGGGCTGAAGAGACTTTGTTTTCTATTGCCTCGAGTTTCCTTTGTATCGCGGCCATTTCGGCTTTCACTGCGATAGAAACATCGAGCTGATGGATACCTCCCTTAGACGATATTGGTCTAACGCTTTCCCACTGTAAAGTTTATTCAGCGAGATCTTCCAGGAATTGCCAAGCTTCCCCTTCATCTTTGGACATGAAATGACATTGACAAATGGTCTCAAGCATATGTTTTGTCACTGGATTAATACCTTCATATATAATGCGGCAAGGTTTCCATTTATCGATTCTATGATGGAGGCATTGTAGAAGCAGATCCTTGAACCGTTCAAAGCATTTCCAGAATGGTTCGTTGGGAAGCTGGGTAAACTGGTTAATCTCGCTTCGAACACGGGCGGTCTTATGATTGGGATAAAATTTCTTAAGGAATGATATAACGAATTCATCTCAATTGGCAATAGAGTGTGCGACAGTGTTATAAAGCCATTTTTCTGCTAGTCGCACAAAGTAAAAGGGAGAAGACGTAAGTGCATAGCATCCACTGAAAGTTATGAAGTACCCATCATTGCACATACGTTTTCGAATTTGGTGATAAAAACATATGCGTCTTCAGACTCAAGCCCGTGAAATTTGGGCAACTGTTTGATGAAGTGGGGTTTAATTTCAAAATTATCCCCATTTGCTGGTGGAATAGATAGACAAGTAGGAAGGGGTCCATGCACGGGGTAGCATCTCTCTTGGAGAGAGATGCGCGGTGGATTCTACGCACCTACGGGTGGTGGCAGGGGTGTGTTGGTGAAATCTGATGGAGAACTGTCCATCTCGGTCGATGTGGTGGGTGGAAGGGAAAAAGAAAATGAAGAAGTACCGACTTCGTAGTCAATAGCAGAAACGCGGAGAAGACGGGCAATAGAATCCCGTGTCCAGTCGAGCATGCACTAAGCGGGTTTAGCGCAAGTGGCAGCGTGTGAAAGATTTAAAAATGGTTTGTTTTGAAAAATGTTGGACGTGAGACAAATCACACAAAAAATGCACAATCAACCCTAGAACTAAGGTCACCTAGGTCAAGTCACTAGACCGCTCCTACACTTCCAAAGGACAAGCCGCAGGATCAATCCTCTACCACCTCTTTATCTCTCTTATGACCAGGTAAGTGCCAGGTAAGTGGGAGGTATCCACTATATGAATCACCGAAAATAACGGGCCTAATTAAGTAACCACTTGCCTAGACACACTGGCCTAGACACCACAAAAGAAATGCGGATAAGCGATAGATTACCCACGACCTTCCTCTGTCCTAATTGAGCGCTAAGATCCTTAAAGTCTTGATCTAGATATTTTTTTAATTAATATAGGGTTATGCGGATGCTCATTTTGTGATTTGTGCGGCCTATGAAGCGTGATGAAATCCCCACATAATCTGAATTTTGGTCTTGCCCCTTCAAGTCCGTATTAAAATATGCACAAACAAACCAATTACAAAACATGCAAAAAGATTTTTGAGCAGCGATATTTTGCAAAGAATCCTGCAGAAAAATATATTATTGGATTTCCAGATGAGAGAGAAAGAGTTGTGGAAGTTACTAGAGGATTTTGGCTAGGCAAGACCACCAAGCGGCCGCGGTTCCACGGCTAAATGTGCAATATTGCGGGGGTTCCGCCGCACTATGGTGCTTTCTTCTGATGAATTTTCTACAATAGCCTTCTAAGTTCCTCTGGGTCGTGATGAATGTCTCTGAATCTTTATCTCCTCACTAAAGTGATTCCAAATTGCCTCGCAAAAATCGCACACTAATCGTTAAATACACAATTTGTTGTTTTATTTTATTTTTATGATATGGATCGAATAATAATTCAACACGAATAGCTCGAAAAAAAATTACGCACGGATCCCTGGCAACGGTGCCATTTGATTGATGTTAGAAAAGAGTGTTTGTATAGTAAATAACCGCAATCAATAACGATGTCGCGTGTAACTAGACGAGATGAGTACGGGTCGTCCTTAGGGATGCGTGGAACTTCTAATCTTGCTTTAGACGAGTTGAATAGAATAAAAGAATAAGGAGAATAGATTCTAGATCTACGTTAAACACGGATGTAGAACTTATAGTTTTAAGATCTAGTTTAAATACGGATATAGATTTTATAGGGAAAAGGCTTGTAGGGTTCATTAAGATTTAGTAGTCATGAATGAATACTAAAGATGACTCCTTTTATCTTTTGATAGATTTAAAACTAGATAGATGGTGATTAATGAGGATTCGGGTTCTTGGAAGAAACTAGGGTTTCCCCACTATTGACCCTTGTCCCTTCATTGATCTCTATTCATGTCTAGCCCTTAACAAAACAATGGTTAATCTAATCTCAAATCGCGGTCAAGACTATCAATAAATTGATAGCTCCCCGATTAGGATGTTAACGATTCTTTTGCTAAAGTTTATAAACTTTATAAGACGTAAAAGAAGTTAAAATATTTTCTCATCCATTGATCTACCCTAATCCTACGAACCCTATCAAGCGGTGAATTACTCGCGCATGATGGAGATAGAAGAAAATCGGATAGAGAATGAAATCATAATGCAGAAAATAAATATGTAATAATTAAACTAATGGTCTACCTTTATTAATCAACTTCACAAGTACAAATCCTATGAGTTTAGATTACAAGAAGAAGAAGTTGCTCTCGATCTCTGCCTCGTAGGAAGTAGATGCTCCGTCGATACTCACGTCGCTCTATCACATCGAATCGCGGACCTGTCGTGGATCACTTGTTCTTTAACAGTGGTTTGCTTCGTGTAAAAGGTGATGATCTCTAGCTTTAGCCATCGGTCTTATTTATAGTCACGGAAGATACAAACCCTAGATTCCATGTGATAATATTTGCTGTTAGAATCCAAGCCAGAAAATCTCAACTCCTACTTCCCCAACATTGCCGCGGATCCGCTACAATAAGTAGGTTTTGGTCGCGGTTGGACGGTTGAATAGGGGAGTTAGGGCTTGCAGTTTCTTCAGTGGCCTTATGTTGACACGTAGAGATCTTCTAGATATCTAGATTTTTGAAATATTTACTGAGTCACTGCCAGTATTGATTCTTCAATTTTATTTAATTTTATCGGCAGATTTTTGATTTTGACATCTCGATATCCTGATCTCCTGGCCTGAGCTAAATCTTGCACAATATCTCCATGAATAATGTTAGCAATATTTGTTATAGAGATATAATCTTAATCATTTTATATGGTAATAAATCTTTTAATCAATTTGATTAAGATTATTTGATATGATATGCATAATAAAAATATTATATAAATATTATATGCATATATTTTCCTTCATAATGTTAATTATAATATATAAACATATGGTAAATAGTATTTTGCAGATAAACCCAAATATGTTCTATATTTATAATAAACACCTTTAAATATTTAAGAAAAGTAAGGAAAATGTTATATCAAATGTGCGATATTTTCGACTGAACACCTACCGTGCATTCTCTCCCAGATGAGGTGTCGGTCAGCTCGCCTGCTACTAATCATGACCGACGCCCCTACTCTCATTGGGGTCGCGCGAACAATGAAAGCAGGGACTACTCGAGAAGGGCCTCGCTCGAGGATTTGAGACACTTGAGAGAGAAAAATCGAGGTCGCACCATCACGCAGACCCGGAGTAGGGGAAGCCACCACTCCGACTATGAAGAATCCTCGTGGTACCACCACTGGCTTGAAGCCCTCGAGATGAAGATCGAAGGCATACGAAGGGATGGCCACACATCCGGCACCAGGGACCAGGTACTCCACTGACTCGCTAATGAAGCCCTTCACAGAAGAGCTGCTTGTCGAGCACGTCTCGTCCAGGAACAAGCCGCCAAAAGTGGCCCTCTTCGATGGGAAATCCGACCCCAAGGACCACCTAGACGCATTTACTGCGGGTATGAGCTTCCAGGATAACTCCGACACGGCTCAATGCCGAGATTTCCTCACCACCCTCATCCAGGCTGGCCGGTACTGGTTCCGAGGACTTACGCCATGATCCATCTCGACCTTCGACGAACTGGCCACCCAATTCCTCAGTCAATTCATTGGGAATCGACGACAAAAACGGACGGTCGACTAACTGTTCGCCATCAAGAGTGGAGACAAAGAATCTTTCAAAGGATATGTCACTCACTTCTATAACGCCCTCCTCGAGGTCCTCGAGCACCGCGATGAAACAGTCATCACCGTACTGATGTCGGGTCTTAGGCACAAAGAGTGGCTCCTCTCTTTTGCATTAGCGCAACCTAAGACCATGGCCGAAGTAAAAGCCTGGACTGAGTAGGAAATCCAACTCGAGTCCGAGGTAAACTCAAACCTTCCCCGAGCTAATCAGGCAGAGAGAAAGAAAAGGGACAGCGAGGTGAAGAAGAAGGTCGATCATCCGAAGCCTTACTCCCTAAGGTTTCAGGAGTACACTCCCCTGAACATCTCTCAGACCGGGCTGTTGAAGGAAGCTAAAGGTGAGAGGTTCTTCAAGCTACCTCCCATCACCTAAAGAGCAGGAAAGAGACTCTGCAGCCCATACTGCTCCTTCCACAGGTCCCAGGGTCACCCGAAAGAGAACTGCAAACAACTCCGTGACTATATCGAGGAGTTGATCCGCTCAGGCTACCTGATGAAGTACCTGCAGGAGAAGTGGCAGGCGGAGCGGGAGCAAAATGACCAAACCCCTTCCGGGGAATTAACGATCGGGCAGATCATGGTCGTTACCTCGGATCCATCTCGAGAAAGCGAGGGGAACCGCCACATCCTCCCAATCGAGGGTACAAGCGGTATGTGTAACACCTTAGAATGCAATTAGTGTTAATTAACGATAATGCGGGTTTTTAATAAAAAGTTAACCAAAATAGTTTTCACATATTTTATAAAAATTAATTAATATTTTATTATTATTTGTTTAAGCTTGCACACACTTGTGCATGTTAACTTTGGGGTTATGGAGGAGTTAACCATGCTTAACTAGCCATGGCACCCTAAACTGATTTTAAGCCATGTTAACTCATTTCATTTATTTTTAATAAATAGTTTATCTTTTATTGAGAGAGAGAGAGAGAGAGAGAGTTGACAAAGAAGGTTGAGGAGGCATAGGGCAAGCATGGGAGCATTAATGAGGAGAGAGAAAGGGCATGGCTCATTTCTAATCTCACACCCTCATTTTCCCTCATCCTTTACTCATACACTCCCTCCTTCTCACCTCACTATCTCATTCTCAATTATTTCTCTTTCTCCTTCCCTTCTTCAACTGAAACCTATACCTTTTCATCACAAACCCAAGCCTAATCTTCACTAAACTTTATTAAAACCCTCACAAAAATCAAGTTAAGCCTCTTGAGATGACTTGGAGCTTGGAAAGCTAGGGTTTTCAAGAAATCTTGGTGAGGTAGTGATCTCTAACTATTATCTAGGCTTTAAAATGTTGTGTTGCTTATTAGTTGCTGTTTAGAACACTAAAGTTATAGTTTTTGTGCAAATATCATATTTTGGTAAGGTTTTGTGTCTCGGGTGAATCTGCTATCGAACCAGGTTTTTGTTGAAGAAGTTGCCATCACAGAGACTTAGTTTAGAGATCTAGAAGCTACCCTAAAAACCTGAGACCATTCACTACATACTTGGCCGCAAATATATTGCTTCTGGATACAAATTGCGGCCAGATTGGGGACTGGGGTCTCGAGTCGTAGTCGTGGGGTTTCTGGGGTTGTTTGTAGTCTCGTGGAACTTGCAACTTTCATTAATTCTTTTTGTGGGAAAAACTAGGACCACTTAGCTAAATTTTAGTGTTTTAGCAACGTGCGATACGATTAATCCGAGTCAGTTGTTACTGGTAGCTTGCAGTCGTGGATTTATTTGGAGATGCCGATGTACGCATTTAGCCGCTAATCGAACCCTTTGTAGCTTGAGGGAACCGATTTGTTAATTGGTGTTGTGTTCGTATATTATTGGGTAGTTTGCTAAATCCACGCGTTATTGTGTTTTGTGATAATAGGATCGCAGGAGGGGACTTCGAACGCTGCGAGGAGGGGAAAACAGGTGGTTGGATTTACCTAGCTCGAGATCATCGGTGAGTAGATTTAACATCTACGGGGGAATCGCCCGTGTGGCGTTAAGCGTCGAGGGCTATATTCGATGTTATAGCTACATGTTTATATGCATATACGTTGATTGTGCATGAGCATCATTTGCATAGCATTACTTGTCGTACCTTGACTAGTACCTATTGGACACTGCACCATTACTGACGGTTCATGTTGCACGAGCACTAAATTGTACGCCACACACACACCGTTGGTAATTACCCTGACATGCAGAACATATACATATATATGGTACTGCATTCGATATTGACATTGAGGCAGTTGTTCTTGTACCACTTTACTAAAAGAATATGTATTGTACCGCTTTCATTATTATCAATAGTTAGACGTTGATTCTTGTTCTATTGCGCATAAGAATTGCATCATGCATACATACATACATGCGTACACACATACCTTTCTATAGCTACATATACACCTTTATATGATGTTGCATTTGACTTCGGGGAATTAGGGAACCGCATGATATCTTTAAAAACTTGATTCATTTAAAAGAGCGGTTTTCCCTTGATATGCTCATATTACTTTCTATGTTGCATACATCGTATTTCATGGATTTACGCATTGAGATACTGATTTCATGTGATTTATGGATTTGAGAACCGTGGTTATATTTCAAAGAGAGTATGCATTGTTTTGAAAACCCGGTTTCTCTTGATATGATATTTCGATGCGTCCACTATGAGTTTTCTCGGTTCTGAGATTGGTTTTCGAAACCCGATTTGAGAAGATGGACGATTCGTTTGCGGGTTCATGGTAGACCCGCTATGGTACCCCGGGGCAAGAAAGGTATGTTGTGCAGTAGACGATGAGCCTGGTAGAGAGACTACTACCTACCTGTGATAGTTTGGACCCGGCGGCTATCCGGAGGATACCGACCGGAGTCATGAAATGGATATGAGCCGATCCGGACGGACGGAGTCCGTGGGCCGATCTGGACCGATGGAGCCCGAGTTATATGGATTTACGTGTCGATATTGGGCAAGGGTTTTCATGATATTTCGAGTGTCGATATTGGACACTCAGGTTCTATGAGATTTACGGATATGAAGGCCGATCAGAGTGACGGCGCCTGAGATATTGGGATTTAGGGTGTCATTGATGGACACCGGGTTTTTCTACGATGATGATTCATTGATGATGATTATGTTTTATCTCCTACTCGGTATTATTTGATATGCATTGTTTCATGTAGTTGTAATACCCTGATGGTTTACCTTGATCATAATTGGTTGCATATCCATATTGCCATACTTAGGCTATCAGATAGCATTTGTTAGATTATCGATGTTCGTGCATACTTGCAATTATCTGTATGATGTTATTTACTATTCACGAGTTGGCAACTCACGCCCATTGTTCCACAGTGTTTTTCAGACTTGACCCTCAGAGTAGTCGCGGCAGGGCTCCTTATTGTATCTATTTCTGCGGATACTGCTACAGTTGGCTGTGAGGCCTTTTAGGTGTAGGTGGGTTTGCGGTTATCTGAACACATCTATTGTATATTTCATTGTATCTAGTACTCTCCATCTACCACTTTCATGTATTGACTTAGAGACGAGTTTGTGAGGATCGATATTGTATATTATGTGACTCTGGGTGTCGTGCTCGTGTGAGCCGGCCTTTCTAATGTTGCTTTACCTCTTTTATGTTTTTTTTTTCATTTTTATTGCCCATTTCTTCGCTACGGCGTCGTATATATGCTTGTGGTGGTTGTGTTTCGCCTTGGGCGTGATTTGCTCCCGTTTGGGGATGCTTTAATTATATTTTGTGTTTGTACCCGTTTCGGGGCAAGTTTTACAAAGGTGGTGCTGCCAAAATTTTTAAGAACACGATTTAAGTCTGAGATTTTAACTTGGGAATTTCAAATGTTTTTAGCGAATGTTTTATTACTTTACTCCTTCTATTGGTTTAGATTTTTGGGTTTTCTGCTTACTTGAATTGCGTTACGCCTGATGACGTCACGTGGTTTAAGTGTCGGTCATGTTCCTAAATTGGGTCGTGACAGTATGACACACAAGAGGTGCAGGATGGACGAGCCGATCACTTTCACAGATGAAGACCTCCACGGCATATCGCTCCCCCATATGGACGCTCTCATGATAACAGCCAGAGTCCACCGTTATGAAGTCAAGAGGATATTGGTCGAATTAGGGAGCTCAGCGGATATCCTGTTCCACAACTATTTCCAGCATATGGGGCTAGGACCATCCGACCTCCGACCTACCACCCATGTCCTCTCTGAGTTCACCAATAATTCTGTCCCTGACGAGGGATTGGTCACCTTCCTCCTCAACATCGAAGAAGCGAGCAATACGAGAACTATACCGGTGAACTTCCTTATCGCCAAGGTCCCTTCATCCTACAACATTCTCCTATGGTGTCCTACCGTAAACGGTTTCCGGGCCCTGATCTCGACTTATCACCTTGCGCTCAAATTCCCTTTGGTTAAAGGGGAATAGGCCGGGCCTATGGAGACCATCAAACTACTAAGGTTTTCCTCACCTCGACTTTCACCGCTAAAGAGCAGGGCGACGATTTTGAGGGCACGCCTGACTTCCAAGGGTCTTTAGACACCCGCGACGACCAAAGGGAGGTTAGAGGTGCCTCGGTGGAAGCATTGACGGAAGTCCCCCTCGAAGAAGGGGTCGATGGCCGGACAGTCCAAATCAGCTCACTCCTGACTGGAGACCACCGTGAAGACCTAACCCGGTTCCTTCGAGATAACTCAAACATATTTGCTTGGGCACCGGCGGACATGCCCGTAATCGACCCTAGAGTGATCTCCCACAAGCTTGGGGTCGATCCGAAAGCAAAGCCCGTCCGACAAAAGAAGAGAAGCTTTGTGCCGGCCAAGCAAAAGGTGATAGAAGACGAAGTAGATCAACTGGTCGCCGCTAACTTTATCAGAAACCTGGACTACTCAGATTGGCTGGCGAACGTGTTCATGGTCAAGAAAGTGAATAGAAGATGGCGTATGTGCGTCGATTTCACATATTTGAACAAGGACTGCCCCAAAGATAACTATCCCCTCCCTCGGATAGACCAGCTGGTAGACAGCTCGACCGACCATGAATAATTGAACTTCATGGACGCTTTCTTCGGTTACAATCAAATCAGGATGAACCCGACCAACGAAAAACTTACCGCCTTCACCACTGATCGCGGGGTATATTGCTAAAAAGTGATGCCCTTCGGACTCAAGAACGCCAAGGCCATGTATCAATACCCAGTCAATAAGCTGTTCAAACCCCATATCGGCAGAAACATGGAAGTCTACGCCGATGACATGCTCGTAAAATCCACCTCATCAGCTGGGAACACTAAAGACCTTGGTGAAACATTCGACGTCCTACGCAAGTACTAAATGAAGTTGAATCCATCCAAGTGCGCGTTCGGAGTCACCAGTGGGAAGTTCCTCGGGTTCATGGTAACCTACCGAGGAATCGAAGAAAACCCTGAAAAGATCAGCGCCATCCTCAACATGGCAACTCCCAAGAACAATGTCGACATCATGCAACTCACGGGAAGGGTCGATGCCCGGAGTCTCTTTATGTCCAGATCCGGGGAGAAGTGCTTCCCATTTTTCAGGGCCCTAAGGAAAATCCCCAAGTTCGAATAGTCTGAGGAGTGCCAGAGCACATTCGAACAACTCAAGGAGCATCTAGCGACCCCACCGCTACTCACCCAACCAGTCGAGGGTGACGAACTATTGCTATATCTGGCCATCTCCGACCAAGCTGCAGGCTCGGTGCTTGTCAGAGAAAGCGAAGGCGTACAGAGGCAGGTCTATTACGTGAGACACATTTTCAAGGATGCAGAGACCAGATATCCGGCCATAGAAAAAATAGTCCCGGCACTTGTCGTCACCTCCAGGAAGCTTCGGCACTATTTTCAGGCGCACACAATCCTCGTCCTCACCAAGCGACCTTTAGGGTCTATTCTCGCCTCCCCCAAGTCATCAGGACGACTAGAGAAGTGGAGGTGGGAACTATTCCAATTCGATATCAAATATCGACCCTGACAAGCAATCAAAGCACAAGTCTTGTCGGATTTTGTTATCGAATGCACCATCCCCACAAAAGAAGCAGCGCCAACCTAGGTGCCCGAACCATGAACCTCGGTCGAAGAAGTGCCTGACCCCATCCCGGATTGGGTGCTCTACATGGACGGATCTTCTACCGAGGAGAAGAGCAGGGTTGGCCTGATCATCCACGGCCCGGACGAAGCGGAAATGGAATACTCCTTAAAGCTCGGGTTCAGAGCATCAGACAATGCCGCATAATATGAGGCTTTGCTGGCAGGACTGCGAATCACCTCCGGGGTAGGACTGAAGACCATTAGAATTCGCAACGACTCTGCATTGGTCGTCAGCCAGGTAACCGGGCATTTTGAAGCTTGGGAACCGCTCATGATAAAATACCTAGCCGAGGCAAAAAGGGTTCGGAGAAATTTTGACGAAGTCCAAGTAGAACAGATCCCCAGGAACTTGAACACCTGGACATATGCTTTAAGAAAGCTCGCTTCTTCCTTTTCAGCCACCCGTAAAAGAAACATCCTCTTCGACTTCTTTCTATGACCCAGCGTGGAAGAATAAGAGGTAACACTCCAGATCTACGCAACCCAAGAAGAAGGCTAAGATTGGAGGAAACCCCCCGTGGAGTTCCTGAAAGACTGTGTACTCCCTGAAGACCGAGGAGAAGCTCGCCGGCTATGGGCCAAAGCTCACCACTTCATCTGGAGTAACGGAAACCTGTACAAGAAGTCGAACACTCAGCCTCTGCTCCGATGCATCGACCCACACAAGGCTGACTATGTTCTACGAGAAATTCATGAAAGGATCGGGGGAGGGCACCAAGGAACATGCACCTTGGTCCAGAAGACGCTTCTCCAAGGGTACTACTGGCCAAAGTTTCACCAGGACGCCGAGAAGCTGGTCAGAAGGTGCAAAAACTGCCAACTCTTCGGCAGTATACCTCGTCTTCCCGCAACCGAACTAACGCTATTTACCTCCCCTTGGCCGTTTGCGCAATGGGGAATGGATATGATCGATCAACTCCCCACCTGCATGGGCGGACACCGATATATCCTTGTCGTTGTGGACTACTTCACAAAATGGATAGAGGCCGTACCCATCAGAAAACCGGACGGTGCCTCTACGATAAAGTTCCTGCAGAACAACATAATTTCTCGGTTTGGAATCCCGAGGTGTATAGTTACCGACCATGGGACTAACTTCAAAAAAGACAAATTCAAAGAGTTTTGCAGCGACTACTACTGATGAAGTTTTCCACGGTTTCTCATCCTCAATGCAACAGGCTGGCTATGGTTGCGAACCGAGACATCATCCGCGGTCTCAGAGCCCGTTTGGAAGGAAGGTAAGGCGGCTGGGTCGAGGAACTGCCGCGGGTGTTGTGGGCGTTACGAACATCAAAGAAGACACCAACAGGAGAAACCTCGTTCATCCTCTGCTACGGTCCCGAGGCAATGGTCCCCGCGGAGATCGGACTGCCCAGTTATAGGGTAGAACATTTCGACGATGAAGCCAACAGCTCGACGCTCCAAAGCAACTTGGACATCTTGTTGGAAAAACGGGATCGAGCGCAAATCAGAGCAGCCGCCAACCAGCAGCAAACCGCACGCTATTACAACGCCTAAGTTAAACATCGGGCCTTCAAGATAGGAGACTTGGTCTTACGAAAAAATGAGTTTGTGGACCAAGGGAGACTGGACAAATTCTCCTCAAAATGGGACGGACCATTCCTCGTAACGGAAACATTGCCCGATGGAGCATACCGCCTGCAAGACGCCAGGGGGCGTAATTTTCCCCGGCCTTATAATGCAGAAAAGCTCAAATTGTATAAGTAAATATGTATCCACTTTTGCAATAATGTAATTCCTTTCTGCATGTAACTAAGTCTTTCGGGCTAGGTCCGCCATAAGACTCCAGCCCTTTGTCTCTTTTCTCGGTTTCGAGACTCCAAGGTTTGTTCTAAGAAAAAGTATAAAATGTACTGAAGAGATAAAAAGAGACAACACACTTCGGCGTAGGATAACTTTATTTGTTAAGAGGTATTGCGGGCTCCCCATCCTTACAAAAAAATTAAAACAGAGGGGGGCGGGGGTTAAGAAGACACTGTCGGTGGTACACCGAGAAAATCTCCTCCAGCCGATCCCAAGCAGCTTCGGCCTGCTCCCACCGACGGTACTCGCAGACCTTAGAAGCCATGAGTTCCCCGGGATCCCCTTTCTCCGAGCATTAACCGATGACTAACCTTTGTTAGAAACTCTCAAGAAGTAGATCCACCGAGCGGTCCCGCCTACTCTTTAAGATTAGAACGAGACCATGGACCGTGTGCATTTTGTCGAATGCCCCGTCCATCAACCGCAGAGATAGTGTATTGTGAAGACCCGGCGAAGTCCTCCATATTGCATAAATCAACACCTAAAGAAGAGGAGATCTTCGGGGGAGTAAGCGCCCACAGTGGCCTTCTAAGCGGTTTATCACCACCTCGTACGTTTCCTCGGAACGATCAAGGTTGTAAAAGTATACGTCATCACAGGAAACGATCTCCCTGATGGTATACACACGGCTGGCCATCTTCAGGGAATGCAAGAATAGAAAGAAATAAACATGTCTTCACTATTTATAGCCACAACAAAATATCTTCCAACGGCCAAGATTTACTCGTGCAACGACGCAAATCACAGAATTTCACACTTTCCCGATACGGCACTGCCACGTGTCACCCACGACGGTCACCATTCCCGCCCTTCACGGGTCAAGGAAGATTGAACGACGCCCCAAGAAGACACTAGAAATTCAACAAAAGCCCTCATTGTAAGACCGCCGAGCAACTTCATGCTCGGTCCATCCCTAGTGTCACGACCCAAAATTTGGCACGTGACCGGCACTTAAACCACGTGACGTCAACAGGCGTAATGCAATTTAAGTAAGCCCAAAACCTAGAAATCTAAACCATCAAAAGTAGTAAGTGATAAAAGTATTGTTAAAAACATTTGGAAATATCAAGTAAAAATCTTTAAACTTAAGTTTATTTTCTTAAAAATTTCGGCAGCACCTCCTTTGTAAAAACTAGCCCCGAAACGGGTACAAACATAGAATATAAATAAAGTATCCCCAAATTGAAGTAAATCACGCCCAAAGGAGGAAACAACCACCACAAACATATATACGACGCCGTAGCGAAGAAATCGACAATATAATGAAAACATCATAAAAAGAGATAAAGCAACATAATAAAGGCCGGCTCATACGAGCACAACACCCAAAGTCACAAAATATACAATATCGTCCTCACAACTCGTCTCTAAGTCAATACATGAAAGTGGTAAATGGAGAGTACTGGATACAATGAGAGATATACAATGAACATAAATGGATAACCGCGAACCCAACTATAGCAAAAAGGCTCAAAGCCAACCGTAGCGGTATCCGCTGAAAGAGATACAATAAGAAGCCCTGCCGTGACTACTCTGAGGGTCAAGCCTGCAAAACACTGTGGCACAACGGGGATAAGTTGCCAACTCGTGAATAGTAAGTAACATCATACAGATAATCGCAGGTATACACGAACAGCGATAATCTATGACATGCAATCTGATAGCATAAGTATGGCAATATGGATATGCAACAATCATGAAAGGTACTCTATCAGGTACTACAAATACATGAAGCAATGCAAATCAAATAACTACTGAGTATGGGATAAAACATATCATCATCAATGAATCATCATTGTGGAAAAACCAGTGTCCATCAACAACACCCAAAATCACAATACCTCAGGCGCCGTCAATCTGATCGGCCCTAATATCTGTAAATCTAATGGAACCTGAGTGCCCAATATCGGCACTCGAAAACATCATGAAAACTCATGTCCAATATCAACACGTAAATCCACATAACTCGGGCTCTGTCAGTCCGGATCGGCCCACAGGCTCCGTCGGTCCGGATCGGCCCACATCCATCTCATGACTCCAATCGGTATCCTCCAATAACCGCCAGGTCCAACCAATAACCGGTAGGTAGTAGTCCCTATGCCAGGCTCATCGTCTACTGCACAACATCCTTTTCTTGCCCCGGGGTACCATACCGGGTCCACCATTAACCCGCAAATGGATCTTCCAGCTTCTCGAATCGGGTTTCTAACAAAAGTCTCAGAACCGAGAAAACTCATGGTGGATGCACTGAAATATCATATCAAGAGAAACCGGGTTTTCAAGTCAATGCATAATTTCTTGAAATATCCCCACGGTTCTCAAATCTATAAATCACATGAAATCCGTATCTCAATGCGTAAATCCATGAAATATGATAAATGCAACATAAAACAGTAATATGATCATATCTAGGGAAAACCGCTCTATTAAATGAATCAAGTTTTTAAATATATCATGCGGTTCCTAATTTCTCCAAAATCAATCCAACATCATATAAAGGTGTACATGTAGCTATAGCAAGTATGGGTGTATACATGTAAGTATGTATGCATGATGTATTTCATATGCGCAATAGAACAAGAATCAACGTCTCAATGTCAATAACGAATACAATACCACATATGTGTATAGGTTGTGCATGTTATGGCAATTACCGACGGGGTGGGTGTAGCATACAATTTAGTGCTCGTGCAACATGAACCGTCAGTAATGGTGCAGTGTTCACTAGGTACTAAGTCAAGGCACAACAAGTAATGGTATGCAATGATGCTCATGCACAATCAATATATATGCATATAAACATGCGGCTATAATATCATATCTAGCCCTAACGCATAACATCATACTGGCAATTTCCCCGTAGATGTTAAATCTACTCACCGATGATCTCGAACTAGGTAAATCCGACCACCTGCTTCCCATTCTTCATAGCGTCTGAAGTCCCCGCACTCGCTCCTAATATCACACAAAACATAGCAAGTGCAAACTTAGAAATCGACCAATAATACGTGCAAACTACGTTTAAATCGACGCACCGACTCCAACAACCTCTCAAGTGTTCGCTTAGTGGCTAACGAGTGTAGCGACAAATCTAAAACAACCCTAAGTGTAGGAAGCTACATAAACAACGCAAACCGTGTCGGATATCATAACGCGCATAGTCGAAACACTAAAAACTAGCAATTTGATCCCAGATTTTACATACTGTCAATATATAAAAATCTAGCAGTACCAAACACCCTAAAACAGCTGCAGACAACTACCCTAAAAATCCCAACTCCCCAGTCCTCATAAAAACTGAGCTTGCCGGATTTTCCCCTGTTCTCGCCGGTTTTCCTTGGTCGGGTGGGGTTCGTGCTTCAGGTGAACACTCAGGGCCTATAACAAAACACTACTATATTGCTAGATTTTACAGTGAACATTCATGGTGATAGCAGGTTACAGTGACACTAAAATAGCACTAAAAATACAGTATGTGCTCAAAACTACATCCTTAGTGTTCTAATTAACAACTACTAAGCCACACAATATTATAACAACCTAATTAACAGTTTAGAGGTCATTACCCATCCACGCTTGCTTAAAATCCTAGCTTTCCATGCTCCAAGTGATCTTAGTGGCTTTAGCTAGGCTTATGAAGGGTTGTAGTGAGGGTTTGTGAAGATTTGCTTGGTTTAGTAAAGAATTTGGGTAGGGTTTCAGTTTGAGGGTGTGAGGGAGATGAGATGATGAAAATATGTTGTGAATGAGGGTGTATGTGTGAGTGAGGGATGAGGGAAATGAGGGGGTGAGTTTATAGTGGGCCATGCCCCCCTCTTCTCTCTCCTCATTTAATGCAAGCCATGCTTACCCCATGCTCACCATTCCCTCTCTCTCTCTCTCTTCCTCTTTCAAGTCAACCAATTTTAAACCCTTATTTTTTTAAAACTAAATAATTTAAATAAATACATATTACAACTTAATGAAATGAGGTTAAGGTCCCATGGCTACTTAAGCATGGTTAACCCTAGGTTAACATGCACAAGTGTGTGCAAGCCCGAAATAAATAATAATAAAATATTAATTAATTTTTTATAAAATATTTGAAAACTATTTTGGTACACTTTTTACTAAAAATCCGCATTATTGCTTAATTAACACTAATCGCAATCTAAGGTATTACAATCTTCCCTCCTTAAAGAAATTCGACCCCGAATTTTAAAAATCTTATTATGCGTACCTTCAAAGAGATGAGAGAATTTCTTCCGCATCTCGCTCTCGACCTCCCATGTGACCTCTTCACTATTCGGGCTATGCCAAAGAACCTTCACAGATGGCAAGACCTTTTACCGAAGTTTCTTCACCTGTCGATCAAATATAACTACCGGCTGCTCGGTGAACGAAAGATCGCGCTCTAGCTGAACGGTCTGGTGCTGAATCATGTGAGAAGAGTTATGAAGGTACTTACGAAGTATCGATACATGGAATACGGGGTGAACATCCGGATATCTGGGTGGAAGTGCCAAACGATAGGCAATGGTACCAACTAGCTCAAGGATCTCAAAAGGATTTACAAATCTGGGACTAAGCTTCCCTTTCTTCCCAAATCTCATCACACCCTTCATCGGAGAAATCCGTAGGAATACATGATCCCTCACTGCGAACTCGAGCCTGCGACGACGACGGTCGGTATAAGACTTCTGTCTGCACTGGGCTTCACTCATCCTATCCTGAATCAACTGAATTTTCTCCATAGTCTCTTGAACTAGCTGGGGTCCCAAAATCCTGCTCTCGCTGAGTTCGGTCCAGCAGACTGGCGATCGACACTTTCTACCATACAAAGCCTCAAAATGTGCCATCTGAATCGTCTCCTGATAACTGTTATTGTAGGAGAACACTATCAACGGCAAGTGACGATCCCAACTGCCACCAAAATCAAGCACGCACGCACGCACGAAGCATATCCTCCAGAGTCTGTATAGTCCGCTCTGACCGACCATCAGTCTCCGGATGGAAAGCGGTGCTAAAACTCAAACGGGTACCCAAAGCTTCCGGTAGCTTCTGCCAAAGACGGCTGGTGAACTGGGTTCCCCTATCGGATACAATGCATATGGGAATGCCGTGCAAACGCACAATCTCATCAATTTACAACTGAGCATACTGAGCATAACCGAAAGTGGTCTTCACTGGAAGGAAGTGAGCCGCTTTCGTCAACCGGTCAACAATCACCCAAATGGAGTCATACCTTCGACTGGACCTGGGTAGACCTACAACGAAATCCATGGAGATCTGCTCCCATTTCCACTCCGGAATGGGTAAAGGCTGCAACTCTCCTGCCGGTCTTTGATGCTCAGCCTTGACTTGCTGACAAGTCAGGCACCTTGAAACGAAATCCGAAACATCACTCTTCATCCCTGCCCACCAGTAGATATCTCTCAAGTCACGATATATCTTGGTGGAACCTGGGTGAACACTAAAAGCTGACTGATGTGCCTGCTTGAGGATCTCGCGTCTCAACCCATCGGTATCAGGTACACACAAATAAGTCCCAAAACGTAGCACACCCTGGTCATCAATCTCAAACTCCGAATCTCTACCCTGCCGAACATGCTCAAGAATCTCAGACAAACGGGCATCGTTGGGTTGTGCCTCACGAATACGACCTAGTAGAAGTGGACGGGCACGAACATAAGCAAGCTGTCCCCCAGTGGAAGTGAACTCAAACTGTACTCTGCTGTCGCACAAGATCTGCCAATCAAAATGGTGGCATTTTTGTTTTGGTAAGAAGCTTTGAGAAGCTTGTATTTGCATTGACTTAGTCAACCACTTTTGTTTTGCCTAAGATATTTATAAACCCAACCATTATTCTAGCTATGGTTAAGTTCCACAAAGGTTAATATATGATATTAACTCACCACGGTTGCCATTCTCTACTTGATATTTTTTTCATGAGAGATATTTCTTCATCTTCTTCTTCTTCCAAAAAGCTTTCTAGCTTTAATGGAGATGTGAGAAAATGAGTGAGAAAATTATTTCCAAAGTGGAAAAAATTCCTACTTCATCATCCTCTACTACTTGCCATTTAGTATAGGGTGTTTGCTTCACTAATTCCACAATTAGTGAAGAGATAGCTTGGGTTAGTGTCTCCTCGACGTGGATCATTTTCGGCCTCGAAGACTTTGAAGCAAGCTTGTTCTATTCTTCTTGTGGAGCCTCTCTAGAGCCCAGAGTTCATGATCGCAGCGAAGGGACGACTACATAGAGCTAATGAAGTGAAGGACCGGTCTATAAAGGTTGTATTCCTTGTTCTCTTTTAATTGCAAAGTGTTTGCATTTACATTCCGTCCGATTTCTAGTTAACGATTCTAAGTTAGGGTTAGCCCACTTGCACTAGGGCCATCTGTTGTAGTATCCAATACCTAACAATCAGCAGTGGTTGTAGTATCTCATACTCAACCATCCCATAAAAGTCTCTATTGGGAAAAGGCCTTCGTGAGTGGATCTGCCATGTTGTCCTCTGTGTCTACTCTCCTAACCATGATCTCCCTGGAGATCAACCATCTCCATTATCAGGTGATACTGTCTTAGAATATTTCTGGATCACAGATGGGACAGGGGTTCCTAGGCCAAAGCCACAACTCCATTGTCATACAATGGTAGGAACGAAGTTCATCTCATGAACTAGTGTACATCCAGACTACCACTTTGGTAGCATCCTTGGTAGCGATGTATCCATCCTTTATCGTCTAGTCTACCACGGTATCTAGCTTGGAACTCTTCCAACATACCGTCCCTCCACTAAGGGTAAAGATAATGCCTATGACTGACTTTTAGTCGACCTTACCATCGTGGAAGCTATCCAGTGATTCTCCCCAGGATCGATTGATACCATCTCACTACACCTAGTGAGAATCCTAACATCCACTTAGATCCAAAACCCAGGATTTAGGAGGTATCACCTTGATCCTATATAGAGAATCCTTATGATAAGAGGAGATTGACCGAGTGTAGCATAGGAAACTCCTTTCCTATCAAGAGTATGTCATCCACGTACAATACGAGGATCACCACCATACTCCGTACTACCTTTTTGTATATACAAGGTTCATCTACCATTTTGATGAAGTCAAACACTTTGACTACCACATCAAAACAGATGTTCCAACTTCGCGATGCATGATTTAACTCATAAAGCAACTTGCACACGTTTCCGCTGCTCCCACTGTCTACGAAGCCCTCTGGCTGTGTACTTATAGACGCTCTCTTCTAAATCACCATTTAGAAAAGCAGTCATGAAACCCAACCGCCAAATATCATAGTCATGGTATGTAGCAATGTCAAGTAGGATCCGGAAGGACTTAAGCATAGACACTAGAAAAGGTTTCATCATTATCCACACCTGGTTGATGACGAGAACCTTTTGCAACAAGCCTTAGCTTTGAAAGTCTCAACTTTTCCATGTACACCAAGTAATCTTCTCAAGATATACTTGCTCCTGATGGGGATTTAACCCTTCAGATATAGCAACCAAAGTCCATACTTTGTTGGTGTATATGGATTCCATCTCAGATCGCTTAGTATCCAGCCATTCTCACAAAGTCCTCACTCTTGATAGCATGTTCGAAACTAGTTGGGTCATCATCTCATGATGTAATCATCGCTCCCACTGTCATAGAGAAAATTGAAGTATCTCTCAGGTGGGTGAGGAACCCTACCAGATCGGCGGGGAGGCTGAGGTTCGTTGGGAACTATTGAATCTTCCGGTTCTACCAAATCATCAGCTGCAGTTTGTATAGCTGGAACTCCTTCCAGTTACCTCATGACCACTAATTTCTTCATAAGAAATTCCCTTTCCCAAAGGTGGCATACTGAGAAACAAAACACTTTTTGTTCCTCAGTGCGGTAGAAGATATTCCCTTGCTAATGCTTGGAATATCCAACAAACTTCCACAGAACTGACCTTGCCTCGAGCTTGTCCGGATTTTTTCTTTTAAACATAGGTCGGACAACCCCAAATCTTAATATCCTTAAGAGATGGGCTCTTCCCATACCATATCACATATGGAGTGGTAGGCACCTGATTTGGTTGGAACCCAATTCAATAGGTATGCAGCTTCTCAAGTGCATAACCCCAAAAGGAAATAGGCAACTCAGTAGTACTCATCATAGAGCACACCATATCACATAGGATACGATTGCTCCGCCCCGATATACCAACGTGCTGTGGTGTATATGGAGGAGTAATGCTGAGAGAGAATCTCATTCTCCTTTAGAATAGTCCAGGAATTCCATGCTCAAGTACTCTCCTCCCTGATCACATCAAAGGACATAATACTTTTACCCATTTTTGGTTCTCTACTTCTAACTTATATTCTTTGAATTTCTCAAAAGTTTCAGACTTGTGTTTCAATAGGAACACATGTGTGAATCTTAAGAGATCATCAGTGAATGTAATGAAGTACAAAGAACCAGTCCTGGCATGTGTAGACAGGGGATCTACATACATCATCATGTATCAATCCTAAGAGTTCACTAACTCTTTCTCTGTTTCCAATAAACGAAGCTATAGTCATATTATCTTTGTGACATGACTGGCACGTTTCACAAGATGTAAATTCAAACTGATTTAAATATGCATCTTTATGTAACTTCAGCTAGTCGGGTCGCATTGATATGACCTAGTCTACAATGCCTTAAGAAGGATTCGTTCATTTCTGAACTCTTCCTCTTGTGTGTGTTCTGTACGTTAAGAACTGTGGTTTGATTTAGAACGTATATGATTTTAGATAACGTGCCTGAACCGATCAACTCTTGATATAGGAAATGTTCAAAACATTATCCAGCAATATAAAATTATATCCTTCTTTATTAAATAAAGAAACTGATATGATATTGTATATCAGGTTCGGTATCTAATAACATTCGTTCAGAATCAATGTATTAGGTAATACAGGGTGATAACTGCCAACAACTTGCCTGCAATACTTGCACCGTTTCCAACTCTTGAAACCTATCACCCGTTCCCAGTTCTTTACCTATCTATAGCCAATGTAACAGATTACATATATGGGATCCTGATCTGGTATCTCATACACAGGACATAGAGGATACTGAGAAACGGTTCTCGGTAATGAACATACCCGAAAAAGATGCACCAGCATGCACTTTCTTCGTTTGGGCGGCACGGGAATCCTGGTATTCCCCTATTTCCTGCTCGGTCTTATAACAATTATAAGTTGGAGCGGGACCAACTTCCCCAGCTCAGTATAACAAGTGGGTTCGGTCAATACATCCGTATTACTATCTTGATTAAGGAGTGACATAGTCGCTAACTGGAGAGAGAGAGAAGAAAACACTCAGCGTATGCTCTTGCAAGATTAGATTGGTTAATAATTTATCTAATCAGGATGGCTCCCACTGTTTTAGTCAAATCTTCCTTCAAACCCTAAAAGGTAAGACTAGCCGGGATTAATTACACCCTACAAGTTCGCCAATCTTTCAGCCAGGCCAGTGCCGGTACTTTGAGGAAGGTTCCTCGTGCTTTCGCACCGACCTAATTAAATTAAATCTCATTTTCCAAGGGGAGTAACCCTGTTGACACCTTTCTAGACACCTACTTGATCGGTTAATTGTAATGTGTAAAACTCTCCCGGGAGTAACTCTTACTCTCAATGGGTATCGGGATCCAACTATCTCATAGAAGGTATGCAATCTCATTACAAATTTCAACACTTGAAATTCCCGATAATGTTTTACCCCTTGCGTCCTATGACCTTGACGCAGCCCAACAAACCATAGTCCGCTAGTCAAGTTCAATCCGTACATTTCCCGATTGAATTAAACCCACCCGCACGACCCTTGACGCAAGCCAACAAAGTCGCAAGACTACCCTAACTCAATCGCATCATATTCTTTAGCAGATAAGCATAAATAGCTACCACACACTACGCCTTGACGCAGGCCAACAAACGTAGCACGAATACTATGAAGTACTTATCTAAAATGACGGAGGGCTACGACAGGTTTTTAAGAAAATCCTTTGCGTAATGAACTTGATATCGTCGTAGAAACGAGTGATTTTGAAAAAAAGTGTTTTTTAGGCTTTTACTAGTTTTGCTAAAGAGGTTACTCCCGGTGAAGGGATCTCGACTCTTTCCTTATAGAATAAGGTGCGGGATATTTCACAAATACTACTATCCAAAGCAAAAACTATAAAAGCAATCAAAAGACAAACCGAGTTTGTAGGATCTGCTAGTTTCGCTAAAGAGGACACTCCCGGTGAAGGGATCTCGGCTCTTTCCTTATCGAATAAAGTGCTGGATATTCTACAAGGAATACCGCTATGCAAAGCAAGAACTAGAACTACCAGTTTTCAAGACAAGTTTCTACAGTATCTTTAGGTTTCTTTTATTTCATTAATCTCATTAATAAAGTCACATCATTTAAGTTACTTTAACATCACAGATAAATACAACGTACGCTTATGCAATCCGCATTCGCCTCGATGTCCCCTCGTGTACCGTTAGGTTAAGTAACTAACGGCAGAGTGGGGCAGGGCTACGGCGGGTGTAAAACATAAGCAACGTCTATATAATATATCACATTGTCACACCCCGCTTCCCAGTGTACGGCGAAGGGGACGCGACGAGGCCCGCTTCGTATATACTCAGAAGTACATACGCTAAGCGTATCTAAGCAATATAAAATAAACACACAAGAGACAAGATTTAAAAGAACAACAACTTTTATTTATTAACATTCTTTGTACAATGCATGAAAGGAAATACAATTGAAATAAAAAGATGCCTAAACAGTGGCATGACAGGAAATGAAAAGTACTGAAAAGAAAAGTGCACAATGAAACTACTGTGCAGGGTCTTCAGTAAACTGCTCCAAGTCTTCTTGCGATGGCTCAACTTCTGCCGGGTCCAAACCACCTGACGACATTCAAAGAAGAAAGAAACAGAATGTCGTCAGCGAACAAATCGGTCGGTAAGTCCCAAAGATAAGAGGAGAATAGATAGAGAGTAAGAGAGAGAGAGTGTGTCTGTTACAGTTGTATTACATTGTTATATTATTGTAGTATTGTGTTAACGCTGTTGTTGTAGCTTGGTACAGAAGGATGCCAGTGTATACGAGAGAGATCTCAGTATACCAGAGACCAGGACAAATGAAAGTACAAGGCTCCATTATACAACCCGGAACAACGGCAATTGGATTCATGTTAGGTGTCTTAATCTTACCGTCTCGTGCCACCTTTAACACCTTCCGTACCAATCTACCCCTTAAACCCCGCGATGCCTTGTTTGTATTGTTATCTTGTAAATTGTGTTGGTTGTATGATTGATTGACTGACCGACCGAAACCATGATATCAGGAAACGGTTATAACCGTAGAGTCATGTAAATGGAATACTGGGAAACATGTAAAAGGAATATATATCCATGGTTCGGTTCAGCCAAGTTGTATAAACTGATAATTATATTCATGGATTCATGTATTCATATTGAACTGGAAACTTATAGATTATGGATTGACTTGAATCATATTAAAGTCAGATTGATCAGACTCAAACCCGAGTCAGACAATCAGGGATGTGAAACGAAGTCTTATAACTGCAAGGGTCCTTAGGGTAATTTTATAAACTCGAGGGGTTTTTATGTAAAAATACTTTTATATACTTTTCAAAATACACCTCACGTATTTATTACTCGTCTTTAGAGTTGTGGATTTTATGTTGTGACATTTCTAATGAAAATATCCTAGTTTCATAAATAATGATATTTATCTGTAATATTGATTATTTGAAGTTCATGGTATTTTAGTGTAACCTTTATACTTTTGTGATTTTTAGAAAAAGGTGGAACATTTATATTATAATAAAATAGGTATTTAAAAGATAGATATACATATTTTTATAAAAAAATAATTTTACTAAATATTTTTATATTTCAAAAATCTCATTTTCTTAAGATGTCGTATTTTAAACCTTTCGAGACCGAATGCTCCTTGCGAAGGTCTGAATCTCGCACTACTAGCCCGAGGGTGCGCGATAAACCGCACGATCCCGAACGGGTTCCCCAAAGATGGGTTGTAGCGGCGCTTTGCAAAGATTGTAAAACGCCAATCTTTTAGAAAACGGTTTTATAAAATAAATGGTATTTATTCGCAAAGTGTAGTTTTCCGTATTTTAGATTCTAGGGTTTCCTAAGCCAACTAGCCTATTTCTAAATGGTCTAAACGACAAGTCGTTAGAAACCTCAAATCGCCTCTTCACCGCCAATTGTGGCCAGGTAAGTACAAGTGAGGAGGGAGTGATCCGCTCACGAATCGTGAAGCGGGCCTTTTAAAGTTACCCAAGCTCACTTGCCTAGCCTAGACACCACAAAGTCAGTTTAGATAAACGATCGATGTCCACAACTTATCGTCTTTTCCTAGTAAGAAATATTTATTTAAAAATGTAACAAATCTAAACCTTTAAGAATGGTTTTATGAAGATTATGGTATTTTAATGAAAATTTCGTTTTATCGTATTCTAAATTTTTATGATATCATTTTAGGGTTTGTATTTACGTGTGGGTGGAGGTAGGTCGTTATCTTGTGCTCTACTTTAATTGTATAGTAAGTTAAGAGTTAAATGTGAAGTTGAAACATGATGGTATTAAAGTGTAAAAATACGGTAAATTGAAAAGGTTATCATTTCATGTGTGAAAACTTATTCAAATTGACTTTTACAAGTTTAATGGTCAAGATAGAGATGTTTATGAGTGATGAAATTGATTAGAAGAAGAAAAACAAACATCATGGTATTAAAGCAAAAAAGAATACGATATTGTAAAGCTATCATTTCATGTGCAAAACTTTGTCCAAATTAGTTGTTATGTAATTAATAGTCAACATGAATAAGTTTAGGTAATTATGGAATTAGTGACAAGTGAGATTTTATAGAAAAACCGAATCGGAAATCGGTTTGTTCCGATTTCCGTCGGGTTTCATAATTCCGTATTTTTGAAAAGTAGAAAGAAGAAAAGAACGGGACTTACGGGTTTCGATCTATACTAAAGAGTATAGGAGAACTAGGGGAGTGGCCGTGGCGTTGTTTCGTCGCCGGTTGTTTCAAAGAAACGTCGCCGGAATTCCGTCAGCGCTTCGCCGTGAACTCGGTTTCAAAGCACACCTTTCTTGTGAAAATTTCAAGAGAGTAAACCTAGGGTTTTGGGATGAGAGGGTGGAGGGTAGGGGGTCTATTTATAGGGTAGGCTAGGGTAGGGTAGGTGAAGGGTTTTTATTTTAAAAAAATGTAAAAATTAAAGAAAAAACATTAAAATTTGTATTAAATTGGGTGTATTAAACATTCAGGAACCGATCCATTAAAATGGAGTAAACAGGGGAGTTGGGAAGTCGAAAAGCTAAATTTTTATTTAGACGACTCGGCCGTCCGGCCGAGTCCGGCGATCTTCGGGTGTGGTTTTCTCTGATGTAGGCTCTGGTATACTCACATTTTAGGGTTCAGTTCAACATTTGGGAGTTATGGCCTGTGGACTGTTGGGCTTCCAAGAATTTTAAAAGAAAAATAATCTAAAAATAATATGGGGCATGAGATTCGAACTCTGGTAGCTTGGTTCAGCAGTGCAAGGTGTTACCAATGAGCTACAAGCTCCTTCTTGTAATTATTGTGTTATTTAATTACTTAAAATGATAACAGCAAGAGTAAATACTCCAAGTATACATTAAATTTTAAAGTAATTTCTTGTACACTAAAAATGGAGTTATTACATTCTTGTAGCTTGTAATTAAAAACAAAAATAATTACCTAAAATCTTGTGCTCAGGCTAAAATACCCCTTTGTGGATTTTTGAAAAAAAAATATTTGAAAAATTTTGTATAGGAAAAAGTGTATAAGAAAATTAGGGTTTTTACATTCTACCCTCTTTACAAAAATTTTGTCCTCGAAATTTGTAAAAGGAAGGTGTAACAGTGCAAAGAAATTTGGTGGCTGTAGTACCGATAGTGTATAAAAGTAACGAAGAGATACAAGGTGAAAGAGGCTTACCGGTGTTACCTTGACCTACAGTCTCGGCTTCTACGGCTTCTAATATGAAGGTCTGTCGCCGTGGTACATTCCTTCTAGCTGGAGGCACATTCTGCCTTTGAGGCCTGTTTCTCTGTCCTCTAGGCATGTCCCTCATTGCTTGTTGGAATTGGTGATTAGGCTATGCAGGTGGTGGAGCAGGTTGTGCAGGACGAGTTGCAGGAGCCTGGATGGTTGGCCACTGCGGTTGGTTGGTGTGTGTGTGGGATGAGTTGCTGTTGTAAGGACAGTTTCCAATGCCGTGGTTGGATGCGCCATAAATTACACACAGACCTTTTGCGGGCCTACAGTCCTTCCACAAGTGTCCCTTTCTATAGCAGTAACGGCAAATTTCTTCAGTTCTCTTGGGTTCAAACGATGGCCTGGAAGAGGCTCCACCTGCCATTTGGTTGGCAGGGCGTTTGACTCCTGCAGACTGAGGTCTGCCTCTTACTTTTATCACTGCCTCATAACTGCGGGCAGCTTCCAGAGCATTCTCGTGTGTCAGAAATTTTCCCGTGGCTAGAGCAGCCTGAATCTCCATGTCCAGTCCTTGTTGGAAACGACGGGCTCTGATATCGTCCGTCGGTATCAAATGTGCCGTGAATCGGCTCAACATGGTGAATTCAGCGTCGTATTCATCTATCGATTTGTCCCACATTGATCCTTGCTGTAGATGAATGAACTGCTGCTCCATGGCAAACCTGGCAGTCACAGGGAAGTATTTCGCGTCGAACTTCTCGCGAAACGTTTTCCATTCAATAGGCTGCGCGAGCCGGCTTTCTTCCGCCTTCCACCAGTTGCAAGCGTTGTCCGTGAGTTGTAGTTTCGCTACACGGACCCAAGCGACGTCTAGCACTTGTGCTGCGGCCAGATCATCCTCGATACTTTGAGCCCATTCCTCAGCTTCCAGTGGGCTCCCCTTTCCTGAGAACTGCTTCGGATGTAAAGCCCTGAATTGCTTCACCCCCGGAGCATCAGTCTCGGGACGGTTCAAGAGTTGTTGTTGTCCCTCAAGAAGGCTGCGGATTGCATCAAGGAGCACTGTTTGCTCAGTAGGTGGCGTAGGAACAGCCAGTGTGAAAGGTAGTGCTGAGGTTGTGTTGTTGACGTTGGTGCTGGTGTTGTTCGGAGAATCCATAACCCTAAAGAAAAATTTTGGGTTAGGACAGATTCAAATACATGAAATGATAAGATTCAAGGAATATGAAATGGCAAGATTCAAGGAACATGAATTGTAAAGAATGTTTTAGTTGCTGGTTCTTGTGTTATATTGCTTAGGTTGTTCACGCAGACCAAAACTGTATGATAGGGATTCATACAGCTCTGACCTTCATGGGTCACCAACAAAACCTGTCACGCCTTACTTCCCAGTGTACGGCGAAGGGGACGCGACGAGGCCCGCTACGTATATACTCAGAAGTACATACGCTAAGCGTATCTAAGCAATATAAAATAAACATACAAGAGACAAGATTTAAAAGAACAGCAACTTTTATTTATTAACATTCTTTGTACAATGCATGAAAGGAAATACAACTGAAATAAAAAGATGCCTAAACAGTGGCATGACAGGAAATGAAAAGTACTGAAAAGAAAAGTGTACAATGAAACTACTGTGCAGGGTCTTCAGTAAACTGCTCCAAGTCTTCTTGCGATGGCTCAACTTCTGCCGAATCCAAACCACCTGACGACATTCAAAGAAGAGAGAAACAGAATGTCGTCAGCGAACAAATCGCTCGGTAAGTCCCAAAGATAAGAGAAGAATAGATAGAGAGTAAGAGAGAGAGAGTGTGTGTGTGTCTGTTACAGTTGTATTACATTGTTATATTATTGTAGTATTGTGTTAACGCTGTTGTTGTAGCTTGGTATAGAAGAATGCCAGTGTATACGAGAGGGGTCTCAGTATACCAGAGACCAGGGCAAATGGAAGTACAAGGCTCCGTTATACAACCCGGAACAGTGGCAATTGGATTCATGTTAGGTGTCTTAATCTTACCGTCTCGTGCCACCTTTAACACCTTCCGTACCAATCTACCCCTTAAACCCCGCGATGCCTTGTTTGTATTGTTATCTTGTAAATTGTGTTGGTTGTATGATTGATTGACTGACTGACCGAAACCATGATATCAGGAAATGGTTATAACCGTAGAGTCATGTAAATGGAATACTGGGAAATATGTAAAAGGAATATATATCCATGGTTCGGTTCAGCCAAGTTGTATAAACTGATAATTGTATTCATGGATTCATGTGTTCATACTGAATTGGAAACTTGTAGATTATGGATTGACTTGAATTATATTAAAGTCAGATTGATCAGACTCAAACCCGAGTCAGACAATCAGGGATGTGAAACGAAGTCTTATAACTGCTAGGGTCCTTAGGGTAATTTTATAAACTCGAGGGGTTTTTATGTAAAAATACTTTTATATACTTTTCAAAAGACACCTCATGTATTTATTACTCGTCTTTAGAGTTGTGGATTTTATGTTGTGACATTTCTAATGAAAATATCCTAGTTTCATAAATAATGGTATTTATCTGTAATATTGATTATTTGAAGTTCATGGTATTTTAGTGTAACCTTTATACTTTTGTGATTTTTAGAAAAAGGTGGAACATTTATATTATAATAAAATAGGTATTTAAAAGATAGATATACATATGTTTATACAAAAATAATTTTACTAAATATTTTTATATTTCAAAAATCTCATTTTCTTAAGATGTCGTATTTTAAACCTTTCGAGACCGAATGCTCCTTGCGGATGTCTGAATCTCGCACTACTAGCCCGATGGTGCGCGATAAACCGCACGATCCCGAACGGGTTCCCCAAAGATGGGTTGTAGCGGCGCTTTGCAAAGATTGTAAAACGCTAATCTTTTAGAAAACGGTTTATAAAATAAAAGGTATTTATTCGCAAAGTGTAGTTTTCCGTATTTTAGATTCTAGGGTTTCCTAAGCCAACTAGCCTATTTCTAAATGGTCTAAACGACAAGTCGTTAGAAGCCTCGAATCGCCTCTTTACCGCCAATTGTGGCCAGGTAAGTACAAGTGAGGAGGGAGGGATCCGCTCACGAATCGTGAGGCGGGCCTTTTAAAGTTACCCAAGCTCACTTGCCTAGCCTAGACACCACAAAGTCAGTTTAGATTAACGGTCGATGTCCACAACTTATCATCTTTTCCGAGTAAGAAATATTTATTTAAAAATGTAACAAATCTAAACCTTTAAGAATGGTTTTATGAAGATTATAGTATTTTAATGAAAATTTCGTTTTATCGTATTCTAAATTTTTATGATATCATTTTAGGGTTTGTATCTACGTGTGGGTAGAGGTAGGTCATTATCTTGTGCTCTACTTTAATTGTATAGTAAGTTAAGGGTTAAATGTGAAGTTGAAACATGATGGTATTAAAGAGTAAAAATACGGTAAATTGAAATGGTTATCATTTCATGTGTGAAAACTTATTCAAATTGACTTTTACAAGTTTATTGGTCAAGATAGAGATGTTTATGAGTGATGGAATTGATTAGAAGAAGAAAATCAAACATCATGGTATTAAAGCGAAAAAGAATACGATATTGTAAAAGCTATCATTTCATGTGCGAAACTTTGTCCAAATTAGTTGTTATGTGATTAATAGTCAACATGAATACGTTTAGGTATTATGGAATTAGTGACAGGTGAGATTTTATAGAAAAACCGAATCGGAAATCGGTTTGTTCCGATTTCCGTCGGGTTTCATAATTCCGTATTTTTGAGAAGTAGAAAGAAGAAAAGAACGGGACTTACGGGTTTCGATCTATACTAAAGAGTATAGGAGAACTAGAGGAGTGGCCGTGGCGTTGTTTCATCGCCGGTTGTTTCAAAGAAACGTCGCCGGAATTCCGTCAGCGCTTCGCCGTGAACTTGGTTTCAAAGCACACCTTTCTTGTGAAAATTTCAAGAGAGTAAACCTAGGGTTTTGGGATGAGAGGGTAGAGGGTAGGGGGTCTATTTATAGGGTAGGCTAGGGTAGGGTAGGTGAAGGGTTTTTATTTTAAAAAAATGTAAAAATTAAAGAAAAAACATTAAAATTTGTATTAAATTGGGTGTATTAAACATTCGGGAACCGATCCATTAAAATGGAGTAAACAGGGGAGTTGGGAAGTCGAAAAGCCAAAATTTTCATTTAGATGACTCGGCCGTCCGGCCGAGTCCGGCCGGCGGCGCCTGCCGATTCGGCCGGTCTTCCGGCCGACTCGGCCGATCCCGACCGAGTCCGGCGATCTTCGGGTGTGGTTTTCTCTGATGTAGGCTCTGGTATACTCACATTTTAGGGTTCAGTTCAACATTTTGGAGTTATGGCCTATGGACTGTTGGGCTTCCAAGAATTTTAAAAGAAAAATAATCTAAAAATAATGTGGGGCATGGGATTCGAACTCTGGTGGCTTGGTTCAGCAGTGCAAGGTGTTACCAATGAGCTACAAGCTCCTTCTTGTAATTATTGTGTTATTTAATTACTTAAAATGATAGCAGCAAGAGTAAATACTCCAAGTATACATTAAATTTTAAAGTAATTTCTTATACACTAAAAATGGAGTTATTACATTCTTGTAGCTTGTAATTAAAAACAAAAAATAATTTCCTAAATCTTGTGCTCAGGCTAAAATACCCCTTTGTGGATTTTTGAAAAAAAATATTTGAAAAATTTTGTATAGGAAATAGTGTATAAGAAAATTAGGGTTATTACACACATATACTATATCCATTATCTATCTTATCATATACAGTGATCACATCACAGAATATCGCAGCAGAGTAGAACATATGAAATATTGGATATACTAGGATTTTCGTGTTTTAATTTAAGCCTGTATAAAACACGGATTCTACGGTCGTGGTGAATAGCCAAACCCACATCCCTAGACCTCTACGAGAGCGGCAAGCAACCCTACCAATTCTAGAGTTAGGAGACCCGGACTCGACGCCTCGAGATAGTCTCCCACTTGACTCAAGAACCCGGTTACTTATGCTCCCCTCCTTGGGTCTATCCTAATGCGTAAAAGTAAATAATATACAATGGTGACATCATCCTCAACCCGGAAGTGCCCAAATAAAAGAATATTACATACAATGAATTTTACATGAATGAAAATGAAAAACACTCATCTCACATAAAACCCCCGGCTATTCAAAACACGACGATCCAATATAACATATCCCAGCAACACATAACATCATATGTCATCAACGTAAGTAAATATGCGTATCCCAATTGTCGTTGACATATAACAACGAAACCGGAGATACACCACATATTACACTTACGGTCGCAGAAAAGAAAGTGTGAACTACAACAGTTGGAATCCGCAACCACCTTAGACATCATAAACCCGAAATATCTCATATTCGGATTTCATGCCTAACCAAATGAATTCCTTAGACATCGCATGCCTAACAATTATAAACCCCACATTTTAGTCTCGATCTCGAAAACACTTTTCAATATCATGTCGGGCAATTCAACAAAATTCCCGACATCCTGATCGAATGCTCGTCGGAAACTTTAGTAGACGGCTGCACCCCCCGATGTCGTCGACGAAGTGCACTAAGGCGGAACACCGCTGCCGTGAGCACCCGAACAGATGCTTTTGGCGACAGGGTTCTCCTACAGTCACTTGGTCGGGGCTATGGGGCGCGTTTATTTAATAATGTTACCCGGCGAGTATCCGCGTACACTACGTGATTGCGACGGACTTTTGATCGCATCAAAATCCCGTGGCAACCGATCAAATGAGACTAAATTGCTAGATTTATAACATTCAAATTAGTCATCTCATAACTACTTTTATGGATTCCAAATATTGTATCCCATCACATAATATCCGGACGACGTTAAACTTTTCAATCGATTCATGAAAGTCCCACAATTTCCCGACAGCTCAACACATGAGCACAGTTCAATAATACCCAGAATATGCCACAGTACCTATGCACCAACCGTAGAAGGGCAGATCCAAGTCTCACTCATGTCGCTACGGAACTGCGGCAAACCCTAGGGTATGACCGCGGTTCCGCGATCTAAAAAGTCGAGTTAGGATTTCATTCTTCTAGAGGGTTCATAGAATTAATTGCATGTTTTTCCGAATACGTTAAACTTAGAAAAATGGGTTTTTGATATTCGATCGAACTTTTAAATTTCGCCTAGACAATATGTGAATAATCCGAAACATTGCTAAAACTATGAATACAAAACACTCTGAATTTCTTATAGTGTAAGATTACATCACATGTAAAATTAGAAAAAACAAACAACACCTCAAACACCAAAACCAAGTCACTGGAACACCAAAAATATTTTAGGCAATTCTGGAAAAAAGTGGTCGATCCCAACATGCTTGTGCTCGGCCAAAATCTGAGCAAACCCACTGAATTTTTCATGGTGTTCATGATATATCCCATATAACACTCTGTACTTGTTTAAAAAAAATTTTGACAACATTTTAAATTCAACAGAAACTTCAATTTCGTGTTTCAAGTTTCGGAGTATTTCGGTTTCGTAATCTTAACAAAATCTGTCTAATTTTCTAGCATGGCTCTGATACCACTGCAGGGTTATCTAGGACAGCAGCAAGGTTTCGGGAGGCATCGTCCATGCCAAATTCAAAAATTTGTCGTTCTAGCTAACCCTAACTTAGAATCGTTAACTAGAAATCGGACGGAATGTAAATGCAAACACTTTGCAATTAAAAGAGAACAAGGAATACAACCTTTGTAGACCGGTCCTTCACTTCATTAGCTCCGTGTAGTCATCCCTTCGCTGCGATCATGAACTCCTGGCTTTAGAGAGGCTCCCCAAGAAGAATAGAACAAGCTTGCTTCGAAGTCTTCGAGGCCGAAGATGATCTACGTCGAGGAGACACTAACCCAAGCTATCTCTTCACTAGTTGTGGAATTAGTGAAGCAAACACTCTATACTAAATGGCAAGTCGTAGAGGATTATGAAGTAGGAATTTTGTTCACTTTAGAAATGATTTTCTCACTCATTTTCTCACATCTCCATTGAAGCTAGAAATCTTTTTGGAAGAAGAAGAAGATGAAGAAATATCTCTCATGAAAAAAATATCAAGTAGAGAATGGCAACCATGGCGAGTTAATATCATATATTAACCTTTGTAGAGACTTAACCATAGCTAGAATAATGGTTGGGTTTATAAATATCTTAGGCAAAACAAAAGTGGTTGACTAATTCAATGCAAATCCAAGCTTCTCAAAGCTTCTTGCCATGACAAAAATGCCACCATTTTTATTTACCAAAATAAATAAAAACCCTTCATTATTCATAGCACGGTGTAAGTCATACACACACCCAAGTTGCATGTATCATCAAGCATAACACAAAACAATGTACACTTTCATATATCGCATATATACAATATGCACAAACCAAGTGAGAAAAGAAATCTTAAGTGAATTAATATTAGTTAATGTAATGAAATATATCAAATATATATTATACATTAAATTATCATATCAACACTTGATTTAAAAACCCGGCTATATCACATATAACCGACTAATATCAAATGTAACAACTTATCGAATCAACACTAGATCCCATAACCCGGCTATATCACATATAACCGACCTATGTCATATATCGCAAGAATAGAATACGGTATCACATATCGTATTAATCTCGGTCCCGCACATATCACATATGTGCTCCTACTCCATTTCGCTTGAGCCAGGAATCTCTGTGTAGGACTCTAAAGACTCGTCAATACGCCGGCAGTAGGTGATGACCATATCAAACACCCACAAGCCGCAAGCGGTCTGCTAAACGTAACGGCCACCCGGGTATTGAGCGATCAGAAGATCAACAAGCAAGCCTTCTCGTACTCCTGCGAATCCAATCAGTAACACTACTGTAAAGTCCGGTCTCTTCGTCTGATATGTCGCATATCTCGTCTCGGGGTGGTAAACGTCAGACCCCAGTAACTCGATAAGTCGTGCCGATGTGAGGCTCATAACGGTTCGAGAAACTACCGATAACACTTACCAGTATATCTCTGAAGAAGCCATAGCCATGGACTTTCTGTTATAGCCAATCGAGCACAGTGCAACATCAACCCCCAATACCGGGAGAGACAAAACCCCTCCTATCGCTCATTGCCTGATTCGGGACTGTACCCAAAAGCCACCGTTTTGCACGTTCTCTTAAACGTAGTAAGGTGGAAATCAAAGAACAGTGGGAATCACACAAGACTCTATGACGATCTCGGGTCTACAGACTAACATGTACCAGTGTCACCAGAGAACGGCCATCTGACATGAAGTATAATACCATCTGGGAGTTCTCGGCGAGTCTGTCCAGTGTACCCAGTCTCCATTGAGTACCCGTATACTATCTCTGATGTCAAACACCAATGGATATGGGATCATCCATCGCCCATCTACATGGGTCGAGAAGCTATACGCTAGTCTACTCTGGTATATCGATGCCCTGTCTCGATACACCCTCGACTAGGAACACTTGAAGGATGTACTTGCCGACTACTCTGTCCCTACTAGTATGATCTGCATCATAATCCTGGTAGTCAAGTACTCATCCTAAGAGCTTTATCAACATGTAATATAGAGACAATCAGTGTACATGTTAAGATAAATAGCAACCAGATAACATACTATCATGTCGAGCAAGAAAGTCCTCCCTATATATGTCCAAGATTCCAGTACAATATACATCGTATGTACAGTAATGGCCTCTAGGGCATACATATAACTAACACAGCTAGTGCTCTCTCAATGTCTGCAAAGCAATCCTCAAGTGTTGCTCATGCTTCTCTCGACTCTTAGAATAAACCAGAATGTCTTCAATAAACACAATAATAAACTGGTCGAGGAACGACATGAAAATCCGGTTCATCAAATCCATGAACGCTGCTGGGGAATTGGTGAGTCCGAACGACATCACCAAAAACTCATAATGCCCGTAGCGCGTACGAAAAGCAGTTTTTGGAATATCATCATTCCGAACCCGCAACTGATGATAACCAGATCTCAAATCAATCTTGGAAAAATGTCCTGCACCCTGGAGCTGATCAAACAAATCGTCAATGCGAGGTAAAGGATACCTATTTCGTACCGTAACTTGGTTCAATTGACGATAATCAATGCACAACCAGTAGCATTTTGAAAATTTAGAAATAAATAAAATTAGTTAATTAAATTATAAAAAGGTTAAATTAAAAGGTTATTAAAACCAAATAAGACATTTTCATAAATAGTATGTAAAACAAAATAAATTAAAATTTTAATATGTAACATAAATAAATTATAAGGGTTTTAATGTGAAATTTAGCTTCATTTTAATTAAAATGGTGTTATATAATAACATAAGTTGTGAGGGGTTATTATGTAAAGCTTAGGATTTTGTGCAAATTGAAATTGTTAAGGGTGTAAGTAGAAAAGAGATGGGATAAGGTTTAGTTAAGGATTTTATCATAAGATAAATCAATTTGGAAAAGAAATTCATTGCCACATCCTTCTTGCATGCACACACACACAACACCTCCTCCTTGCATGAAACAAGCACACCCTTGCTTGGTGACACCTCCTCCTACACCTCACTCTTCCCTTTATCACATATATATCATGTGTTCAGATCCTATTAACAAATTAAAGTTCTGAAAATTCAAATAAAAAGAAGGGAAAATACTTAGAAATCACAAAAAGAAAGAAAAGAAAAGAGAAGTGAAGAAGAAGAACTAAGCTAAGGAGTTCACCATCAAGCTAAAGACTAGGAGCTTGTGCATCTTGGAGGGAGTTCTTCCAGCAATCCCTTGTAGGTAAAATCTTGGATCACTGTAGGATTTAGTTCTTTAGTTAGTTAAATTAGAAATCCAATTTCTATAATATCGTATTTTAGGAAAAACTGAACTCTTTAGTAATCTGCTATTAGTCAGAATAAAATCAACTTAACAAAATATTGCCAAAATGTTGTATGTTGGACCTAGAACAAACCATAGGAGCACGAACCCAGGGGCTCGGAATTTGGCCGGCGACCAACAATAGAATTCCGGCGTCGCCGGATTTTTGAAGAGGTGTCTCTGTTAAGATTTTGGGATAATTTGGTATTGTTTAAGTAAATTAGTTAACTGTATATAAAAACTGGGAGTAAATATCGGAAAAGGAATCAAAATTCTCAAATACGACACGGGTAAAATGTAACGCGTTCTGTTTTCTATTGCAAAACAGCGTTGGGGTAAAATTCAGTAAAGTTAAGTGTTAGATCGTTTGCAATAGTCGTATGTAGTATAATTAGTACGTACCACTTGTGTTTTTATGTTTTTGCCGTGTCGGAATGTAGCCATTTTCTTATACAAGTTAATTCAATGTTAGATTTGAGTGCGGGAACTTCGGAGGCCGCAAGAAAAGGAAAAGGATTGGCGATTTCTGAGTAGTTACGACATATTCCGGTGAGTAGACTAAACATCTACCGGGGGATTGTGTAAAGATGGCGTGAAACGCCCGTATTTTGTTAACTTGAAAGATTTGAATTTATATGCAAAGTTAATAATATGCATTCATATATACCTATACATCGTCATATTAATAGTTGTTAGAACACTGCACAATTATCGACGAGTTATACCGCACACGCACATGTTACACTACACCTCGTCGATATTGACATGTCACTTTCACACTTAGTATTTATCCTGTTAAATATGATTCCTATAATACCTTAAACATCAACAACGGTAGTAAATTGCATCAATGACATCATGTTTCATATTCAAGTGTTATCAGTTGATATAAGAGGCATTCGTACTATTGAGGATTTATGGTTTTGAGTTTTTCTATACTATTGCGTAAATTCAGTGATTTTTCAAATAGATGTGAGATGTCTACCATGAGATGTTTTATGATTTGGTTTTATTCCGGACCGAGTGGGGGAGATATACGGTCGTGGATTTATACGTTATCCAGACTGAGTGGGGAAGATATACAGTTGGATACATAGTAGACCCGGTCGAGACCGAGAGACAGGATAGCCGCATTTGAGGTGGGGGAGCCTAGCGAGGATACTTGATACCGGAGATAATTATGAAACACGGCGGATATCTAGATGATATCGGCCGGTGTTATTGATTGCAGGATCGTTCGAGGAATGATGCCTGAGGGAAACAAAAGATTTGTGTCGATGTTGGACACGGAAAGATGAACTTGAATTGGAAATAAGTGATGAGATTTTATTCTTGATTTATATGATTATTAGTATAAATTCATGCTTTCATATGCTATCATGCATCATACTCATCCTTATCTAAGTTAGTTATAGTTCGTCATATTTACATTATCAGCCAATATATGTTAGTTTTATTCACTGAGTTGGCAACTCACCCCCGTTGTGCCACAGTTCCTTACAGGAGTAGAGTGGACGGTTAGCAGCAGTGCAGATCCACTTGTTCAGTTTTTATCACATCTTTTGATAGGTGGGTTACATATGTAGTAACCTTCACTTTCGGTATTGTATTTTGGGTCTAGAATGTCTCCATCATACCCAGTATTATGACTTAGAGTGAGAAATGATTATATGTATATTATTTGACAGATGAGATCGTTTAGTTCTATTAAATTGTTGTTTCTCTTACTTATGTATGAGATTCTTATTGATGTCATTACACTTGGATATTTATTTCCACTGTTGATTTTGTTGATCCCAACTAGGGATGCAACCAAACTTAACACTTTGTAATTGCTTTTATTATGAATTCACTAGTGAGTTACGGTTAAGATCTAAATCACTTCAAACTATGATTTTTATTTTAAAAACTAAATTTTTATAAGAATTCTGCAAAAGGATTTTGATCTTGGTTTTCGGCTTACTTGGGTTGTGTGAATATCTTTAGATAATCTAAGTGCCGGTCACATCCAAACTTTGGATCGTGACACAACCTCAAACCGCCATCCTTCTTCTTGACGAATAGAACAGGATCTCCCCAAGGAGAAACACTCGGAAGCACAAGTCCCCTATCAAGAAACTCTTGCAACTGATCCTTAAGCTCCGCCGGGGCCATCCGGTAAGGAGGTATAAAAATAGGCCCCATACCGGGGATCAAATCAATGCAAAACTCAATCTCACGCTCTGGCGACAATCCAGGTAACTCATCGGGAAAAACGTCGGGAAAATCTCTCACAATAGGAACCTGGTCCAACGAATCTACTGTGGCTCTAGTATCTCATATGAAAGCCAAGAATCCCCGACATCCACTCCTCAAAAGCCGACTAGAGCCAAGGGCTGAAATCAAACTGTGAGGGGCAGCACCACGGTCCCCCTGCACAACAAGAACTAACTCGCCGGGAAAAAAACCCAGACTGTCTTCTCGCGGCAGTCCATGGACGCGTAGCAAGTAGCTAACCAGTCCATATCCAAGAGAACGTCGAAGTCCAACATCTCAAGAAGGATCAAGTCGATGAACGAATCTCTATCTCCAATACGGACGGCACACGACCGAAACACATGTCGCGCAACAAACGACTCACCAACAGGAGTAGTCACGACAAGCGGCAGATCTAGCAAACACGACTCTTGGCACAACCTCGGCACGAAGTGTGTGGAAACATACGAGTGCGTAGATCCTGGATCAAACAACACGTGTGCATCAAAAGAACATACTGAAAGAGTACCTAAAACCACTGCATTAGACGCCTGCGCGTCCTGATGAGTGAAAGCAAATACTTATGTCTGCCCACTACCTACAACTGGATGTCCTCCGCCTCTGTCACCCCGTCCTCTCTGAACAAACCCTCTATGACCACGACCTCTCTGAGCATAAGTTTGACGCAGAGCAACAACAGGTGCAAGAGGCAACGCTCTCTGAGGTGGAGAAGGTGGTAAGGTAACATGTGATATGGCTGCCTCTTCCTCACGTGGCTCGGTACAATCTCTAACGTGATAATAGAAACTCCCGCACCGGAAACATCCAGACGCTGACTGCTGACCCTCCTGGGGATAAGAGCTAAACAACTGGCCTCGTCCCAAGCCTCTGCTACTCCCACGACCTGAACAAAATCTGTCGCAGCGTCTAAACATCTGTCTCCGGGCTGATACATCAGTACGAACCCTCTTTGGTTCCGGAACGACCGAAGTCTTGGAAAGACGCTCCTCAACTAGTAGGGCTGCGTCCACTACGGCTGCATATGTGTCACAATGCTATACGCTGATAGTGAGGAACAACTGGGTAAGCAAGCCCCGCAAAAATATCTTGATCTACAACTCTTCAGTGTCCACCAAATATGGAGCATACAAAGATAGCTGGGTAAACTGCACATCGTACTCTGCCACCGTCATGTCCGGAGTCTGGCGTAACAACTCAAAAATGCGAGCTCGAGCGTCCCTGACGCTCTGCGGAAGAAAACGGGCAAGAAACACCGTCATGAACTCAGCCCAGGTCATAGGAGAAAGACCTGCGGCTCTGCCCCTCTCTAAAGACTCGCACCAAGTCTGGGCAAGACCCTCCAGACGAAAACTCGCGAACTCTACCCATCTCGCGTCGGAGCATCTCAGCGAACGACAGATCCTGGCCATCCGATCTATAAATGACTGCGGATCCTCAGCTGCATCAGTGCCGGTGAAAACCGGAGGCTTCAGCCTCATGAACTCAGATAATGATAAGGTGATAACCTCCATAGCTGTAGGTACGACTGCCTGAACCGTAGGCACCATCACGGTCCCCATAGCAGGTGGGACAACCTCCTGTCTCTGCGCTCGACTGGCCTCAACTAACAATCCCATCATCTGGCGCAAATCCTGCATACCGACCTCTAGCCTAGTAATACGATCTATCGAAGGTGGATCAATCTGCACTTGTACAATGGGCGTAACGCCCTGGTCAGTCCTCGTCTCCGACGAGCCAACTCTGACCTCGGCTCTCGCGGCCGCTCTCTGCGCCCTCGTAGTCTTCGACGGCATAATGGCTGGAAATGAAAACAGGATTCGATAAGAACATAGAAATCGAATCTAAAGCATGTATATAATCACGGAAGAAATTTCAACCAACAAGTCCTAAGGTCACTTAGGCGGAGTACCGTGTCGTAAGTATGCCGCGGAACATACACACACTACGTCACTCTGCTTAAGATACCTACTCCATCATACCAAGGTCATCCTACACTCCGAAAGGTAAAACCTAGCGCTTTAATACCAACTTTGTCACGACCCAAAATTTGGCACGTGACCGGCACTTAAACCACATGACGTCAACAGGCGTAACGCAATTTAAGTAAGTCGAAAACCCAGAAATCTAAACCATCAAAAGTAGTAAGTAATAAAAACATTGTTAAAAATATTTGAAAATCTCAAGTAAAAATCTTTAAACTTAAGTTTATTTTCTTAAAAATTTCGGCAGCACCTCCTTTGTAAAAACTAGCCCCGAAACGGGTACAAATATAGAATATAAATAAAGCATCCCCAAACGAGAGTGAATCACGCCTAAAGGCGGAAACAACTACCACAAGCATATATACGACGCCGTAGCGAAGAAATGGACAATATAATGAAAACATCATAAAAAGAGATAAAGCAACATAATAAAGGCCGGCTCACACGAGCACGACACCCAGAGTCACAAAATATGCAATATCGTCCTTACAACTCGTCTCTAAGTCAATACATGAAAGTGGTAGATAGAGAGTACTAGATACAATGAGAGATATACAATGAACATAAACAGATAACCGTGAACCTACCTATAGCAAAAAGGCTCAAAGACAATCGTAGCGGTATCTGCTGAAAGAGATACAATAAGAAGCCCTGCCGCGACTACTCTGAGGGTCAAGCCTGCAAAACACTGTGGCACAATGGGGGTGGGTTGCCAACTCGTGAATAGTAAGTAACATCATATAGATAATCGCAGATATGCACGTACAGCGATAATCTATTACATGCAATCTGATAGCATAAGTATAGCAATATGGATATGCAACCATCATGAAAGTTACTATATTAGGTACTACAAATACATGAAGCAATGCAAATCAAATAACTACTGAGTATGGGATAAAACATATCATCATCAATGAATCATCATTGTGGAAAAACCGGTGTCCATCAACGACACCCCAAATCCCAATACCTCAGGCGCCGTCACTCTGATCGGCCCTCATATCCGTAAATCTCATGGAATCTGAGTGCCCAACATCGGCACTCGAAAACATCATGAAAACTGGTGTCCAATATCGACACGTAAATCCATATAACTCAGGCTCCGTCACTCCGGATTGGCCCACGGGCTCCGCCAGTTCGGATCGGCCCACATCCATCTCACGACACCGGTCGGTATCCTCCGAATAACCGCCAGGTCCAACCAATCACCGGTAGGTAGTAGTCCCTCTGTCGGGCTCATCGTCTACTGCACAACATCCCTTTCTTGCCCCGGGGTACCATACCGGGTCCACTATGAACCCGCAAACGGATCATCCAGCTCCTCGAATCGGGTTTCTAACACAAGTCTCAGAACCGAGAAAACTTATGGTGGACATAATGAAATATCATATCAAGAGAAACCGGGTTTTCAAAACAATGCATAATTTCTTAAAATATCCCCACAGTTCTCAAATCCATAAATCACATGAAATTCATATATCAATGCGTAAATCTATGAAATATGATATATGCAACATAAAATAGTAATATGAGCATATTAAGGGAAAACCGCTCTTTTAAATGAATCAAGTTTTTAAATTTATCACGCGGTTCCTAATTTCTTCAAAATCAATCCAACATCATATAAAGGTGTACATGTAGCTATAGCAAGTATGGGTGTATACATGTAAGTATGTATGTACGATGTATTTCATATGCGCAATAGAACAAGAATCAACGTCTCAATGTCAATAACGAATACAATACCACATATTTGTATAGGTTGTGCGTGTCATGGCAATTACCGACGGTGTGGGTGTAGCATACAATTTAGTGCTTGTGCAACATGAACCGTCAGTAATGATGCAGTTTCCACTGGGTACTAAGTCAAGGCACAACAAGTAATGGTTTGCAATGATGCTCATGCACAATAAACATATATGCATATAAACATGCGGCTATAATATCATTTCTATCCCTGACGCATAACTCCATACGGGCGATTTCCCCGCAGATGTTAAATCTACTCACCGATGATCTCGAGCTAGGTAAATCCGACCACCTGTTTCCCTTTCTTCGTAGCGTCCGAAGTCCCCGCACTCGCTCCTAATATCACACAAAACATAGCAAGTGCAAACTTAGAAATCGACCAATAATACGTACAAACTACGTTTAAATCGATGCACCGACTCCAACAACCTCTCAAGTGTTCGCTTAGTGGCTAACGAGTGTAGCGACAATCTGAAAAAACCCTATGTGCAGTAAGCTACACAAACAACGCAAACCGTGTCGAATATCGTAACGTGCGTAGTCGAAACACTAAAAACTATCAATTTGATCCCAGATTTTACATACTGTCAATATATAAAAATCTAGCAGTACCAAACACCCTAAAACAACTGCAGACAACTACCCTAAAAATCCCAATTCCCCAGTCCTCATAAAAACCGAGCTTGCCAGATTTTCCCCTATTCTCGCCGGTTTTCCTTGTTCGGGTGGGGTTCGTGCTTCAGGTGAACATCCAGGGCCTATAACAAAACACTACTATATTGCTAGATTTTACAGTGAACATTCATGGTGATAGCAGGTTACAGTGACACTAAAAATACGGTATGTGCTCAAAACTACATCTTTAGTGTTCTAATTAACAACTACTAAGCCACACAACATTATAACAACCTAATTAACAGTTTAGAGGTCATTATCCATCCACACTTGCTCAAAATCCTAGCTTTCCATGCTCCAAGTGATCTTAGTGGCTTTAGCTAGGCTTGTGAAGGGTTACAGTGAAGGTTTGTGAAGATTTTGCTTGGTTTAGTGAAGATTTTGGGTAGGGTTTCAGTTTGAGGGTGTGAGGAGATGAGATGAAGAAAATATGTTGTGAATGAGGGTGTATGTGTGAGTGAGGGATGAGGGAAATGAGTGGGTGAGTTTAAAGTGAGCTATGCCCCCCTTCTTCTCTCTCCTCATTTAATCCAAGCCATACTTGCCCTATGCTCATCATTCCCTCTCTCTCTCTCTGTCTCTCCTCCTCTCTCAAGTCAACCAATTTTAAACCCTTATTTTTTTAAAACTAAATAATTTAAATAAATACATATTACAACTTAATGAAATGGGGTTAAGGTGTCATGGCTATTTAAGCATGGTTAACCCTAATTAACCCTAGGTTAACATGCACAAGTGTGTGCAAGCCCGAAATAAATAATAATAAAATATTAATTAATTTTTTATAAAATATTTGAAAACTATTTTGGTAAACTTTTTACTAAAAATATGCATTATCGCTTAATTAATACTAATCTCTAAGGTGTTATACCTAGCGGGTAGCTTCCTACCCAACAACGCTAAGGATCTAAAGCCCTCCTCGCGAGTCCACCGAGCAGCTTCGTGCTCGGTCCATCCCTAGTGGGTATCTTCCTACACAACAACACTAAGGATTTAAAAGACCTCCTCGTGAAGCCACTGAGCAGCTTCCTGCTCGGTCCATCCGCGGTGGGTAGTTTCCTGCCTGTCAACGCTGTGGATCAAAAGCCCACCTCATGGGGCCACTGAGTAGCTTCCTGCTCGGTCCATCCGGAGCGGGTAACTTCCTTCCCAACAATGCTGTGGATCAAAGCCCTCACCATGAGGCAGCTGAGAAGAAAGAAAGATACCAACCTTCCTACACTTAGCCATCAATCGACTCATACTCGATGCGCGATCACCGCCTCGACTCCGGGGTCAAGGAGGATACCGACCTTCCTACACTTGGCACTATCGTCCATCGCTACTCGATGGACGGTCAGCAAGTGCGGGAGGGGTGGACACCGGCTTAACACTTACAAGATGAAAAGACCTACGACCTAAAAATACTTGCAGAATGAAGATTCGAACAAAAGTATACGAGCTAAAGGTACTTGCACAGTGACCAGACATTTGGGCAAAGAAAATGTGTACTTTATTTATAATCAAAAATAAATACAAGGTATTCTGGGCTCCTCATCCTCACAAAAATGCCCGGAAACTTACAAAAATTTTGAAAAAGAAAAAAATCCCCAAGGAAGGAAAGCTCAGTCCGCCCGCTCGGGGAGAATCTTATTGGGTTACGACAGCGCCCCGGCCATCAAACCGTGGCAAAATGCGGAATAAAAATTACCTAAACTAGCGCTACCATTACCCGATGCCCGGATCTACCCTAAACCATATTCTAGCTTGCATATATAAAGATGTTAGAATGGTTATACCGAGTTGATCCGTGTCCTTCGGTCTTCAACCATCTTCCCAAGCTCCTAAAGGCTCCTTGATCAAGCTTGGTCAGCGGTCTCCCTCCATCGAAGATGATCCACCCGAAGGTTTGTGCAACGAGCTTCAACCTCATAACCGAGGTAACTAAGGTATCAAGTTAGCTAAACATGGTAGCCTAGGAGATGTAGAATCTAATGATGGATTAAGTTTTCTCTAATCACCCAATGTTTCTCAACACATGAGACATGATGGGTGGAGGAAGAAGATGAAGCATGAGGATGAGAGTGTAGCAACTCAAGAAAGGAAAATGGCTAAGTCTTGTGAGCATAAGTGAGTGTGGCATCAAGTGAAGAATGGCAAGCATGCTAGCAACTAAAGAAAAAACCCACACAACAAAATATCTCACAACACCAATAATATCAAGCATGGTTTAATAGTGCTATAATTCCAAGTCCACAAAATCCTCTACCTCATTAAACCATTTATCCAAATGGTTAAAGAAATAATGAGGTGGCATCTTCTAGAAGGATCTTGTAATGAAATTACAAGAATACCCCTCATCCGTATATACATACCTTTATCCGTATTCTAAAAAATATGAATACAAAGAAACGAAAATAATCCATCAATATAATACTAGATTCCGGCTTAAACCAAAACCACTAGTATTATCCGTCTGAATCATGATACGTGCACAAGTGCACGTAAATGATCGAACCCTGTCGTAAAAACCATACGGCCTCTACATCATTTCGCCCGAAGCAGGGAAACCCTCTGTGTAAGACTCTAAAGACTCGTCAATACGCTGGCAGTGGGTTTAACTACAAGCAAGTCAGCGGCACTAGTTGTACGTAATGTCTATCCAGGTATTGAGCAAAAGGGAGGCCGACGAGCAAACTCATCCAGAACCCCTACTGAGTCTGACAGTGACAATATCCGTACAGTCCGGTCTGTTTGTCTAAGAGTATTGCATATCGAGTCTAGGGGGTGGATAAAGTCAGAACCCTAACAACGTGATAATTCATGTTGGTATGAAACCCATCACCACCTGAGAAACTATCGATTCTGGATTGGCAATTCTCGTATACCCAGGCCGAGGATTTCTGGTGATGGCCACCCGTGCACTGCGCGACATCAACCCCCAATACCGGGAGATACGAATCCCTGACGATCCGCTCACTACCTCCATGTGGCTCGGGACTGTACCCAACTAAAACCTGTTTGCACGACTCCTTTGAGCCGTGGTAGGGTAGTAATCAAAGCACAGTAGGAACTCACACGAGACAAATGACGATCTCAAGTCGACAGACTAACCTGTACACATATCACCAAGGAACTGCTATCTGACAATAGGTATAATACTAACTAGCATGTTCCCGGTGAGTCCGTCCAGTTTACTCATAACTCAATGAGCACATGTATACTATCTTAGGTGAACAACCGACACCAATGGCTTGTGAGACCGACCACTGCCCCTCGTCAGGTTCTGAATAAGTATACACTAGTCTACACTGGAGTATCGATGCCCAGTCTCGATATTCCCATGACTAAGGACATTTAAGGATGTGCTTATAAACCCCCAGCTCCCACGTATATGATCGCCATCATAATGCTGGTAGTCAAGCAAGAATCCTATGGGCTCTATCAACATGTAATAGTGATGATAAAGAGAAACAAGATAGCATACTATCATCTCGAGTAAGACAGTTCTACCGGTATAGGTCCTCCCTCAATCATCATAATCACCTGCCTGCGACTACGATAATTGCCTTAAGGGCACTATAGCCAACAATCTCCCACTTGCACTTAAGGCAATTATTACGATGTTGCATACTCACAGCCCGTGTGATACCGAACACCCAACTTCTCTACTAATCAGTCTCACAAAGCCTATTTGTGAAACTAATGTGTTCGAGAAATTGCCTCATTGAGTGGATCCGCTCCAATGCTTCTTTCTATATCTCTCTATATCTCAACTTCGCGGAGAAAGCTATCTCCCGAAATGAGCAATATCTGTCTTAGAATTTGTCTGGATATCTGATGGCACCCAGTTCACAAATGAACTCCAGATCTAGCAAACGTCCTAGACTATATCATCCACTGAATTTAATCAGTATCATGCGCCATGCCTTTCCTCAGTATCCGCTTGGACCACCTGTCCAACATACTGCCCCTGAAAAGAGGGAAAACTATAACTCAAACAGTCACTCTGTCATCCAGGTCACCTTGGAAGTACGAAATGATAACCGTCTTCTGAAGGAGGCTGCCATTACTATATCCCTAGAACATCTACTTATGTTCAAAACTGCTTCCCAATGTTTCTCCAGGATTGGATTAACATATGCTTATTGCAGCCAGTGCGAAAGCAATATCTAGTGTGGTACTTGACATTTCATGATTAACTCAATTGCCTAAGCAAGTGACATGCTAATCATGCAGATCCCTCTCCTCATCAGTCTGAAAGACATCTCTTTAGAGAGGGTGACTCCATCACCTGCGGGTACACCACCACGCCAGGAGTCGTCCATTCTAAAACACTTTAGAATAGTGTCAAGTACCCAAATTTGGACACTTCCCAAATCTAGATCTAAAACCATAGATCTAGTGACCAGAAAAACTGATATTTATCCAGATCCTATATGGAGAAACAACTGTGTGACAACCGTAGTATAACCGATCGTAGTATAGGAATTTCACTTCCTATAAAGTGCTTGTCATCCCAAATACCAGGACATCACACCCTATTACCTTCTTACTAGATCCATCTCCTATTCTGATGGGGTCAAGACTTATGACTGTCACATCAAAAATAGATGATCTATTTCCTCTATACTTGCTTTAGTCAATAAATCGACATATGCTACTTTCCCACTATGCTTCCGCTGCTCCCACTGACTACAACAACTCTCTGGCAGAGTCACTTACACGTGCACTTCTAAAGCTAGTTTAGAACGACGCTATACTCATCCTCCTGTCAGGTCTTATAGTCTAGAACAACAGCAATGGCAAGTCTAGGTAAACAAGAACCCCTTTGTCACCGTCTCTGAGAAGACCAAAATACCTCTCGGGTGCCTGAGGTTACCCACCAAATCTGTAAAGTGGTTAATGGAATGTCGAATCCAATTGAATCTTTAGGTTCTATTAAATTTTCGGTGATAGTTTGTGGTTCTGGAACCACTTCCAATTCTACCATACTCCCACTTCTGTTTTCTCAAAAATCCATTTTACTAAAACTATGGCGAGTCAAGAACAATATCACTATTGATCTTCCTGATGGTAGAAATTTAACACTCGTCAAAGCCCGGGTTAACCCACAAACTGCCATTACTGAAACGTGCCTCAAGTTTATCCGAATTCTGGTTTTAAGCATCAGCCAGACAACTCTCTATACCTTAACATCGTTAAGATAAAAATTGATTCTATATATATTCAATATAGCAACAAAAGCACTAATTTAATTGGAATCAGATTCAAAATCATGCAACTGTCTCCAGTGCATATCAACCAAATGGAAAAAGGACAATCAACATTACTCATCTAGGAGTGCATCCATATATGAGTAATCTGAAAGAGAAGTAAGTTCTCAAAACCATTACTATAAACAGAATACCAAACACAAGTATCTATATCTTCGACTACCTCGAAGAATCCTGATACTTCCAACAAATGGTTCTCTACTTTATTCTTATACCTATAACTTCTCAATATCTGGACCTTGTATTTCAACGAAATACTTTTCTAGAACTGGAGAAGTCATGAGTAAACAGAATATAGTACGAGTACCAACCCCTATGTCTTAATGGACACCGGACAAGATACAATACTTTGTATAAGTCCACTGAGTTTAATAACCCAAACCTTGTGCGTCGTAAGTTGAAAACTATACTATGATTAAGAAGAATTACACCGCTGTTGAATGCACCTTACCTAACTATCAACTGATATAGGTAAATGTCACAGACATAATTTCAAAAAATTATATCTTACTTTAAACGTACAGATATATCAGTTTGAAACTGGTGCATGATTACGGATATTCAAAACCAAAAATTTGCCGTCAGGCAAAAACCAGATAATTTCCTCAATTATCACCAATTACAACGAATTCCGATATAATGAGGATCTAATCACCCAATTCCAAATATCTTACTCCCACTCATTATCTGTAACACTATACAGATGTGAGAAACAAATCTGGTAAATACATACCCCGGAGTTAGATTCAAATTGGGAAAACAGTTTTCAATTAATATCGCATAGAGAAACTGAAACATGAAAATGTTTCAAAAGGGGTTAACCGGGTATTCATAGTAATGCCTCTTCCAGTATCCTGATTCATGACTGTAACCGTATACTTGCATTCCCTCACTCCAATCCCTTTATTATGTATTTACTTATTACCTTCTGTACACCTCCTTTAGGCTAATTGGTTTTCTTCTTTCCCTACCCTTCGGCACCAGCCTAAGGTTTGGAAGAAGACTATCCAATAAGCATAGTAGGTGTAATCTTCTAATCCTAGGAGCCCTCGCAACCTGAGAGAAGGTAATGGGAAAAGACATCTGAATAATCCTATTCCTTTTCTCCTGAACCGGAAACCATCCTCGAATCTGGAACGAATACCTTCGAGTTCGTATGTAATTATACGATGGCATGTCCAAGCATTATGGACGTTCGTAATGATACGAAGTGTTCTGGAGAAATCAGAAATGGATGTGGGAGTGGCAGGGGTATACATGGTTTTGTCGTGAATGATAGCAGTCGTAATTTTCTTTGCCGTTATTCTAATCACTTTATATGTCTTTACTTATTACCTTCTGTACACCACCTTTGGGCTAATTGGCTTTCTTCCTTCCCTACCTTTCGGCACGTGCCTATGGTTTGGAAGAAGACTATCCAATAAGAACAATAGGTGTACCCTCTCCTAATCCAAGGAGCCCTCACAACCTGAGAGAAGGTAAAGGGAAAAGACAACCGAATAATCCTATTCAATCTCTCAAGAACCAGAATCCATCCTCGAACAAGTTCCTTCGAGTTCGTATGTAACTATACAATGGATATATCCAATAGGAGTGGATGTTCGTAGTGATACAGGGTGTTCTGGAGAAATGCAAAGGTGATATAGAAGTGGCAATGATATTTTGCGACTCCGTGACATTCCAAAATCCAAAGTGTTTTAAGAAGATTCGGTTAACTTGGTTCATAAGTTTTAGTCAAGGGCCGGGTCATGCTTGCTGCCAAAGAGAGAGAGAGAAAATAAACACTCAGCTTGCACTCTAACCTAGATTAGAATGGTTAATCACTTTATCTAATCAGGATGGGTCCCACTGTTTCCTCGAATTCTCCTCCAAACCCAAAAGGAGAATTAGTCGGGATCATCTAAAAGCACCCGAGTAATCCTACTCATCAGTGAGAATAGGGATCCAACTATCATCGCATAATAACTTGATGGAAGCCACTCAAGTTATCACACTCCAGGAGGTATGCGCATACCTGGCAAGTTTCCTGTATGTTTGAAACTCCCGATGTGATTTTTATCCCATGCTCTTATGACCTTGACGTTGGCCAACAAATCATAAGTCATATGTCAAGTTCTACCCATCATTGTCCAGGTTAATTTGAACCCATCCGTACATACCCTTGACGTAGGCCAACAAAATAGTAAGACTGTCCCAAACCAACGCGTCTATCTATGCAACGGAAAAGTAACAAATAACTACCATACACTATACCTTGACATAGGCCAAAAAACATAGCATGAATACTAAGTGCTACCCGTCTGAAATGACGGAAGGCTACGAATGGTTTTTGGCGAAAAACCTTTAATGTAATGAACTTGATATCGTTGAAGGAACTTGATAGCTTTTATAAATATATAGTTGCGAAAACATTTGCTATAGAGGTCACTCCCGGTGAAGTGATCTCGGCTCTTTCCTCATCGAATGAGATGCAGGATATTCCAAATTGAATACCACGATGCAAAGCAAAAATAATCGACTATAGTAAAGTAATTAAGTTGACGCAAACTTTTACTCAAGGGGTCTGTCACGACCCGAAATAGCACGTGACTGGCCCTTGAATCATATGAAGTCTATAGGACCTCATTTGATTCAAGTAAGACAAAAGCCCAGAAATCTAAAACCATTTTAAGGAGTAAATAAAGAAAACTAGTTTTTAAGAAGTGAAGAAACATGTTTTAAAAAAAGGTTTTTAAATAAGTAAGCCGGATATGCATTTTTAAAATCTATAGTCTTTTTCTGAAAATTTTGGCAGAGTTTCCTTTGTAAATACTGGCCCCGAACGGGGTACAACATGATAAAAGCATATATACAATGATAAAAGGCATCCCCAAGCGGGAGCTAGCTCTTCGTCAATCAACGGTCACAACCACGCAAACAGTAATATACAACGCCGAAGGGCGAGAACCAAAACTCAAAAGAAACTCAAAATATCAAGAAAACCATAATACTACATCGCGCGACTCTATGGTCGAAATAATACACAACTGGATTTCTAATTATGAAAAGATATACAAGCTTGGTTGATGGAATTACTAGATACAACTGAGTAAAACAGATACAATGGTGGTTCTGAGGCAAAAGAACCCACCTACCAAAGCAAATCATCCATAAGGGAAGCAGTGTACCAGAAAGCCGCAATGAAACCTGTACGGCAAAACCTGCAAGAACTGTGGCACAACGGGGGTGAGTTGCCAACTCGTGAATAGAAAACATCACAGAGCAGAAATCGTATGTATGACACAATCTTAGGTCAATACGATCAAATATATATATATATATAAACCTCAATGAATAAGTCTGAAGCATGAAAAGGTGGCCAGGGTAAACATCTATACATAAGTGTAATCCCATATGCTCGTGTCAGTGCCTCAGGTAACGACATATCATAAATATGAGGTAAGATCAATGTAATCAATATGAATCAATGTCAACTATATCATGCAGTCCATAAGTATGTGGATATCATCCAACTATATAATCAATGTCGTATGTTTGTGGATCTCGTCCACGTGTCTCCCAAAGACAATAAGCATCATGGATGTAAATATCATAAGCATATGCATGGAAGTATGAGGATGTAAATCAACATGTGTCGCTCGCGACATATCAAAATCATGGAACCTGAGTGTCTAGCATCGACACTCGAAAACATCATGAAACCTGTGCCTAGCATCGGCACGTAAATCCTCACACACACACACACACACATATATATATATATATATGGCTCCATCAGTCCAGATCGGCCCACAGGCTCCGTCAGTCCGGATCGGCCCGTCTTATCTCTCAACTCCGGTCGGTATCCTCCAGATATCCGCCGAGCTCAAATACAATCACCGGTAGGTATTACTCCCCTGCCAGGCTCACCGTCTAACATATACGAGTCTTCTTACCCTGGGGTACCTCACCGGGTCCACCATGTACCCGCAGATGGTGCCTACCGCTCCTCGAATCGGGTTTCACGTGCACTCTCAGAACCGAGAAAACACATGGTGGACGCACTGAAATATCATATCAAGGGTAACCGGATTTTTAAAACAATACATACTTTATTTTGAAATGACCACGGTTCCCAAATCTAGAAATATCATGGAAACAACATATCTCAATGCGTATAATCATAAAGCATGATGTATGCGACATATAAAAGAATGTAAGCATATCAGTATATCATGTGACATAAAACAGTAATATGCACATAGCGAGGGAAGACCGCTCTTTTGAAATGAATCAATTTTAAAAGTATCTTGCGGTACCCAAATCTCAAATCAAGCCAGAATCATCTATGTATGTGCAAATACGTATGTATGCAAGAATGGGTGTACAATATGTATGTACACAAGTATGAGTATACAATATGTGAGTGTACAATAGGTATGTGCACATTATGGGTGTACAATATGTAAGTAAACAAATATGAATGTACAATAGGTATGTACACAAGTATAAGGGTACAATATGTAAGCACACAAGTATGCCATGCAAGGGTCATATCCTGAATGCAACAGTCCTACAGTATAGTGACATGACAATTATCGATGATGAAGTGTGTGAGCCGGCACGCAGGTGTACGTGGAACATATGCATCATCGATAATGGTGCTGGTGTCCTAACAGCATGGTTTTAATATAACAATAAACATGTTTCAACATGCAATGTGATGCGAAAAGCCAGAATATGCGGCAAACGAATAATAAACACAACAGTGCAGTATCTACATCAATGTATTTATGACATACAGTTTTGCCATTTGAAAGAAGACGAATCGGGGTTTTTAGGAAAATAAGGGCAACGGTGGTTTTTAAAAAAAGATGTTTCTTTTGAAAATATCCGTAGAATACCTTTGCCTGTCTTACAAATACTCCCGATTCGTTATTTTTTGAAATAGGTATGACATCAGCCTAGCCAAATATCTACTAAGCAACTACAGATCTAACTAACAAGTAAATCGGGAGGGGTATGGAAACCACCTAAACCTGAGTCGATATATATATATATATATATATATATATATATAATAGTCGGTGATCCCGCTTCAAAGGTACCGCGTACGATACAATATCATACGACATCCTCGAGTCATGAGTGCGGATCTATCATCAAATAAAGCTCGTACGGTAAATCATCGTATGGCATCCCAAATCTGGGTACAGGTCAATATCACATTCTTCTCATCAATTATCCGGTATCCTTATCATCATATCTCATGATCTAGGGTACTGATCTAAGTCTAGTACAAACCGATACCATCTATATATAAATGTATGTGCGTGTATGAAAACACGCCTAAAGGCCCGCTAAAATCTCATGCCGTATCCTAAATACGAACCACATCATATCACCGATCTCACGGCACTATGCCCAATCTCCTCGACTCATCCCTAAATATCATCCACTATCCTCATCATCCAGGTATAAGTATAACAGATAAGCATGTGTGTGCGTGTGGGTGTAAACCTATTCTAGGGTTCGCAACTAGGAAACTATACTAGTTTACTTCTAAACCCTAATCTATCCATAGTACACCTAATCACATCTTGAATATCTATATCACACTTAACGCTATCATACATATATATAGTACATATATAGTATACTAAATATCGAACTGCGGGGGTGCTATACGCCATCCACCTGACTTCCCCCGTAGATATAATCTACTCACCTGCATCCTGCGTGTCGGTGTCGATGTCGCCTTCATCTTCTTCATCATATGAAGCCCACGTGAAGATACCTACAAGATAACACAATCACAAATGCACATTAAAATCACATCGGGAAAACCAAAACGACACGCTAAGGCCTATAGGTTAAAACCTATGGACTACGCTTTCAAAACCATCAAACAACCCTCGATATCGTCGTACAAACGTCAAGTGATCGAGGTAAAACACAAATACGCAAATCCAGAATTTAAAATACGAGAAACGAACTCCGAATCAAAACAGCAACTCAGGAAAAAAATCCCAGATTTTACCCTGGGTCAAATTGGTCAATTTTCCATATACCAAGGGTCTATTTTACTGATGAGGGGACCACAGAACAAGAACGAGACCAAATGACCCAGGTCTGGCCTTAAATTGCGGCCAGAGGGAATAAATCTGTGACAAAGGAATGGAATCAAGGGCTGGGGTCTTTAGGGTATGTTCTAAATCACCTGCATGTATCACTGTCCTTACAAAATAATTTCTAGGTAGCCCGAGTATTAGCAGATTTCACCTTACATCCACAGAATCCACAATTTTCCGATATCGGCTTTTCTAAATCCGTATTCCGGGGTTCTAGTCTCTGGTTTAGGCCTGAATTCTAGCACTAGTGGGTTTGTGTGGTCTCTACTGAGCTCAATTTCACATCACAACACTCAAATTCAAATAACCCTAACTAGAATTTTCCAACTTAACCCAAACCACACAATATCGGTTCTAATCTAACATGGGGGTAAAAGTAATGGAAATACTAAGCTAAAGGTTCAGAAAATACCTCATTTGGCAACTCAAGAATTTTCTTGAGTTGCCTCAAGTGTCGAAAACTTGATTTTTCTTGGTCCATGGGGTAGCTCGTGAGCTCATGCATCTTTTCAATGAAATGGGACTTGGGTTTTGAGGTGTTTTTCATGGAGTTTTGGGGGAGGTGAAAATGGAGGAGGAGGGGGCAGCAGCAGCAGCAGCAAAAGAAAGAGAGGGAGAGGATAATGATGAAGTGAGATGAGAGGAAAAGAGAATGGTCAAGGTCAAATACCCCCATCACCTTTCTCTCTCTCACCCATACCTAATTCTTTATTCTTTTTCCCTTTTCTTTTTTATTTTCTTTCTCTCCTCAATAGTAACCCCAAAACAAAAGCCATGTACCAAAAAACATATAGTAAAAAATGCAACAAGTGTTAATAAAAAGGATATGGTGCATGTTTGCACAAAATACACTTAAAGCGCGATTAGCGATTTTTAATCACGATTAGCACTAAATTAGCATATAATTAATCATAAAAACTTAAAAATTTGCATAATTCCCATAAAACACCCTCTTTTATGTAATTTCCATAATTTTCAAAAAATTTCCCAAATTTATCGGTATTTAATTATACCGCCTTATTAAAATATTCAATATTTTATTATTTAATTATAAAAATTCCCAAAAATAATATTTCATTTTTTTTGAAATGTTACAATCTTCCCCCCTTAAAGAAATTCGGTCCCCGAATTTAAATTTTAAACCCCAAATTCTAAAACATTTCAATAAGAAATCCAAGTCGTCGGGGCTCCGAAATCATCAATACATAAAACGTAACATAGCGCAATGCATGCGCATGAACAATGAGCAGATAACTCAAAATCAAAACTCCGTCAAGCATCCCGCAATCATCGGAGTCATGGTAAAGACACAAAGGTCAAATCCAAAACAAAACCAATATGATATACATCAAAATTATACATGTAGACATCAAATCCACACATGTAAATAACTGAAGGAAATGCATGCCAAACCTTTTTAAGTCGCTGTGCGATGCACATAGCACTGCACAGTGGCGGACGTCTATTGTAAGAAAATAACCATATATGTATACATCTTTTGTTTGATATGTACGTCCCGCCGTTTTGAAAACAATTTAGAAGGGTTTTCCTTACTTTAAACGTTTCGTGTCAATCAGACACGTGGTTAAATACTGAGACTATAGCTCGCTTTTTGGAACTCCCTTTGATAACTATCAATGCATGCAAAATATATCCAGGTATTGTCCTCTGACTAGTCCTGCTCGGTATGAAAACATATAGCAAATATCATAAAAACGTACTGCTCCATAAGAAATCAATCCCAAAATGTATATAAGAATACCCTGTGCGTCTGGTGTGCACGGAAATCAAAATCCATATATGTGCCATACATGTGCATAGAAACAACATCTAGGTGCAACGGGTGTGCACGAAACATCTGTCATAGGCAACGTGTGTGCCTGACAGCAAAATCAGGTGCATCTGATATGCACGAAGAATCCCGATTTAGTGCATCGAGTGTGCACCAAAATCGCATCTCAAAACATGCGCTCAACACGCGCGAAAATCCAAATCAAATGCACAGAGTGCAAGAAATCAACATCAATATCAGAATCAAAATCGACGGTATACAATACGGCTCAATCAAAATCAGGTATACCGCGGTATATAATCTCTCAACCATGTGCATCAGTGTGCACAAATCAAATCAAAACACTAAAAGTGTATGAAAACTATGCCGAAAGCATAAGTCAAATCACATGCTTATAAGGCATGAAATCAAAATCAACATATCGAATGACATCAAATCGATGTCAGGTGCAGGAACGCACGAAATATAAATCTGGTGCGATAAACGCACGAAATATAAATCTGGTGCGATAAACGCACGAAACATAAATCTGGTGCGACAAACACACGAAATATAAAACTGGCACATCCTATGCAAGAAATACCAATACAGTGCATCCTGTGCATAAACATGAATACCCAGTAGGTGCAACCATGGTGCACGAAAACAAATATCATGAAACTCAGTCATCAAGACTAAATCATGCGAATAGATCGCCCAAAATACCAAAATCCAAGGTGACGGATAAGTGATAATCAAATCACCAAATCACAAATCATAAGTACCGTCGTCGATATATCCTCCTTCAAAGTCGAGAAGGTGTCGGTGCATCCAATGCTAGCAGCGCAAGATATCTACTTGCCTCCTGCTCATGGTCTGGCATCCTCTGTCTCTGGGCCCTTATTTTCTCTGTGGATTACCAATCTCGCAATCCATCGGCTCATCGGCCCTTTCAGGTGTGCTAACGGGGACGATTTCGTCCTGGCTCTTCTCTGGTCATCTCTGGGTCAATCTTCACGGCCACTCGTAAAGCAGCACGTCACTGGCGCTGACCTCTAGTCCTCTGAATACACATCCTAATCTGATCCTGGAAGCAGATCTTATCGCAACAGTGTCCTGGAAGGAATCCTGCTCAAGGTCTCTTCCGATCTCGCCTATGCCGAACTGTACGGAGGCTGGTACCCTTGCATATTCTTTTCTCTCTCTCTGGACATCTGCGTCCTCAGCACAGCATCTTCTCGGAAACTGGTCGTATTCCAATGCCTCTGTAGATATATCCGACCTTTAATCTTAACGGGGAGTAACAACAGCTCATCAGCATCTCGCACGAACCTCTTATCCCGCTTGTCTATATCATCGTCTATTTCGACGTCACGTCTCTATCTGCGCACTGCAAATGGTCTCGGCTACGGTCAATCCGAAGTCTCTCACACGGACTCGAAATCACGAACTCGGTATCTTCATCCCTCTGTAGAAGATATCTAGCCAAACACGTCCTTAGGAACTCGTCCCAACCTGCGGAGATATACTCTATACCCGTCCGTTCTTGATCAATTCACAACGCATTTGGTTGAGGTCCTTTATCCGAACCCGGTCACTATCTCGGCGATGATACCGAACTCTGGCCTGCTGGGTGTGCACAATATGACCACTCCTGGGTCCAAGTCTTCTCGTATAGTATTCCAGAAAGGTCTTGTTGAGGTCTCTCTCAAATCTCGTTTCTGTCGAATTTCCCGGAAGTTACCATCCTTTACTATATCTGGTTCTTGTTCCGGAACGGCTGCATACTCATCGCGACTCCTTCTGGAAGGTATATCCATATACAACGCCTCTGCATGCATATCGCATCTCTGATGTCAGTGGAATGGAACGCCATCTCGTCGAAATCTCGTGCGAACTCTTTACTCCACTCCATTCCAATGTCGACTGATTCGGACTTGTCTTCTCGCGGCTGCATGGACTGCGCTCCAACGGCTATACTCGTATCTGGAGTCTCCCAAGCAATGTATCTCATCACAAGATATCCGAATGATGTCAAACCATCCGATCAATTTGTCAAAACCTCATAATCCCCCAAGAGATCAACATCTTGAGTACAGTTTAATAGTATTCCAGTACATGCCACAGTACCTGTGGACCAACCGTAGAAGGGCAAACCCAAGCCTCACTAATGGCACCGCTAAACTGCCGCAAACCCTAAGATTCGAAGGCGTTCCATGGTCATTACGTCGAGTTAGGGTTTCATTCTTCTAAAGGGTCCATAGCATTACTTGCATTGTCTTCCGAATACTTTAAACTTGGAAATGGGTTCCTGACATTCAATCGTCTCTATCGACTCTCAACGAATCTGCGTGAAGTTGCCTCTAGCTGGAATCAATTTATCCGATGACCTCGCATCGGGGTAAGCGAACGAACCGCATGTCCTAGTCTTTCCTCCTTGGGTGACTGGCGACCTTCCATCATATCTCTAAGTATATACTCATGCTACAGTAGCTCCAATCATCTGGGCGATATCTCGTCATTTGCAGCAACAACTGGCTCATTCGTCTGTATGCTGAACAGCGCCTCAATCATCATGAATAAGCGATATATCAATGGTCATCACATTTTGGCTGGCCTCTAGCAGTAGCCTGATCCTCTGGTGCTGATCTGCACGTCCGAGAAATCTCGTAAAAGCGATCCGTCAAACGCTCATGGCGCGAAAACACAATAAAACGACGCCTCTATGCAATCGTACGTCTCTGGAATCACGCCCTGGTCAGTCCTCGTCCGTGACGAGCTCAAGCTGACGCAACTCTAGCCGTAGCTCTCTCTGCCCGTGCAATCGCGGCAGCAAAATCATAACCGATACCAATGAGGATAGATCATACGAATGAATATAATACTGTGCAAGGAAATGTACATCGTAAGGTTTCTTAAGCGGAGTAGCGTATCGTAAGTATGCCGCGGAACATACGTACGGTACGTCACTCTACTCAAGCTACCTACTCCATCAACCAAGGGCTATCCTACACGACGAAAGTTCGGGTATAATACCCCCTCGACTAAGTCTAAGTTCCATAAGGTCAAACCTAAGTTCCGTATATATATAAACACTCTAGGCTCCACATAGTCAAACTTAAACTCGAACCAAGGTTAACCTAACGCTCTGATACCAACTTTGTCACGACCCGAAATAGCACGTGACTGGCCCTTGAATCATATGAAGTCTATAGGACCTCATTTGATTCAAGTAAGCCAAAAGCCCAGAAATCTAAAACCATTTTAAGGAGTAAATAAAGAAAACTAGTTTTTAAGAAGTGAAGAAACATGTTTTAAAAACAAGGTTTTAAATAAGTAAGCTGAATATGCATTTTTAAAATCTATAGTCTTTTTTTGAAAATTTCGGCAGAGTTTCCTTTGTAAATACTGGCCCCGAACGGGGTACAACATGATAAAAGCATATATACAATAATAAAAGGCATCCTCAAGCGGGAGTTAGCTCTTCGTCAATCGACGGTCACAACCACGCAAACAGTAATATACAACACCGAAGGGCGAGGACCAAAACTCAAAAGAAACTCAAAATATCAAGAAAACCATAATACTACATCGCGCGACTCTAAGGTCGAAATAATACACAACTGGTTTTCTAAGTCTGAAACAATATACAAGTTTGGTTGATGGAATTACTAGATACAACTGAGTAATACAGATACAATGGTGGTTCTGAAGCAAAAGAACCCACCTACCAAAGCAAATCACCCGTAAGGGAAGCAGTGTGCCAGAAAGCCGCAATGAAACCTGTACGGCAAAACCTGCAAGAACTGTGGCACAACGGGGGTGAGTTGCCAACTCATGAATAGAAAATATCACAGTACAGAAATCGTATATATGACACAATCCTAGGTCAATACGATCAAATATATATATAAACCTCAATGAATAAGTCTGAAGCATGAAAAGGTAGCCAGGGTAAACATCTATACATAAGTGTAATCCCATGTTCATGTGTCAGTGCCTCAGGTAACGACATATCATAAATATATGGTAAGATCAATGTAATCAACATGAATCAAGTCAACTATATCATGCAGTCCATAAGTATGTGGATATCATCCAACTATGTAATCAATATCTGTAAATATGTGGATCTCGTCCACGTGTCTCCCAAAGACAATAAGCATCATGCATGTAAATATCATAAGCATATGCATGGAAGTATGAGGATGTAAATAAATATGTGTCGCTCACGACATATCAAAATCATGGAACCTGAGTGTATAACATCGACACTCGAAAACATCATGAAACCTGTGCCTAGCATCGGCACGTAAATCCTCATATATATATATATATATATATATATATATATATATAGGGCTCCGTCAGTCCGTATCGGCCCACGGGCTCCGTCAGTCCGGATCGGCCCGTCTCATCTCTCAACTCCGGTCGGTATCCTCCAGATATCCACCGGGCTCAAATACAATCACCGGTAGGTAGTACTCCCCTGCCATGCTCACCGTCTAACATATACGAGCCTTCTTACCCCGGGGTACCTCACCGGGTCCACCATATACCCGGTGCCTATCGCTCCTCGAATCGGGTTTCACATGCCACTCTCAGAACCGAGAAAACAGATGGTGGACACATTGAAATATCATATCAAGGGTAACCGGGTTTTTAAAACAATACATACTTTATTTTGAAATGACCACGGTTCCTAAATACAGAAATATCATGGAAATAACATATCTCAATGCGTATAATCATAAAGCATGATGTATGCGACATATAAAAGAATGTAAGCATATCAGTATATCATGCGACATAAAACAGTAATATGCACATAGCGAGGGAAGACCGCTCTTTTGAAATGAATCAGTTTTAAAAGTATCTTGCGGTTCCCAAATCTCAAATCAAGCCAGAATCATCTATGTATGTGCAAATACGTATGTATGCAAGAATAGGTGTACAGTATGTATGTACACAAGTATGAGTATACAATATGTGAGTACACAAGTATGAATGTACAATAGGTATGTGCATAGTATGGGTGTACAATTTGTAAGTACACAAGGATGAATGTACAATAGGTATGTGCACAAGTATGAGTGTACAATATGTAAGCACACAAGTATGCCATGCAAGGGTCATATCCTGAATGCAACAGTCCTACAGTTTAGTGACATGGCAATTATCGATGATGAAGTGTGTGAGCCGGCACGCAGGTGTACGTGGAACATATGCATCATCGATAATGGTGCTGGTGTCCTAACAGCATGGTTTTAATATAACAATAAACATGTTTCAACATGCAATGCGATGCGAAAAGCAAGAATATGCGTCAAATGAATAATAAACATAACAGTGTGGTATCTACATCAATGTATCTATGTCATACTGTTTTGCCATTTGAAAAAAGACGAATCGGGGATTTTAGGAAAATAAGGGCTACGGTGTTTTTAAGAAAAGTTGCGTCTTTTAAAAATATCCGTAGAATCCCTTTGCCTGTCTTAAAAATACTCCTGATTCGTTAGTTTTTGAAATAGGTATGGCATCGGCCTAGCCTAACATCTAGTAAGAAACTACAGATCTAACTAACAAGTAAATCGGGAGGGGTATGGAAACCACCTAAATCTGAGTCGATATATATATATATATATATATATATATATATATATATATATATATAATAGTCGGTGATCCCGCCTCAAAGGTACCGCGTACGATACAATATCATACGACATCCTCGAGTCATGAGTGCGGATCTATCATCAAATAAAGTTCGTACGGTAAATCATCGTACGGCATCCTAAATCTGGGTATGGGTCAATATCACATTCTTCTCATCAATTATCCGGTATCCATATCATCATATCTCATGATCTGGGGTACTAATCTATGTCTAGTACAAACCGATACCATCTATATATAAATGTTTGTACGTGTATGAAAACACACCCAAAGGCCCCTAAAATCTCATGTCGTATTCCAAATACGAACAACATCATATCACCGATCTCACGGCACTATGCCCAATCTCCTCGACTCATCCATAAATAGCATCCACTATCCTCATCATCCAGGTATAAGTATAACAGATAAGCATGTGTGTGCGTGTGGGTGTAAACATATTCTAGGGTTCGCAACTAGGAAACTATACTAGTTTACTTCTAAACCCTAATCTATCCATAGTACACCTAATCACTTCTTGAATATCTATATCACACTTAACGCTATCATACATATATATAGTATATATATAGTATACTAAACATCGAACTGCGGGGGTGCTATACGCCATCCACCGACTTCCCCTGTAGATATAATCTACTCACCTACATCCTGCGTGTCGGTGTCGATGTCGCCTTCATCTTCTTCATCATATGAAGCCCACGTGAAGGTACCTACAAGATAACACAATTACAAATGCATATTAAAATCACATCGGGAAAACCAAAACGACACGCTAAGGCCTATAGGTTAAAACCTATGAACTACGCTTTCAAAACCATCAAACAACCCTTGATATCGTCGTACAAACGTCAAGTGATCGAGGTAAAACAAAAATACGCAAATCCAGAATTTAAAATACGAGAAACGAACTCCGAATCAAAACAGCATCTCAGGAAAAAGGTCCCTGATTTTACCATGCCAAGGGTCTATTTTACTGATGAGGGGACCACAGAACAAGAACGAGACCAAATGGCCCAGGTCTGGCCGCAAATTGCGGCCAGAGGGAATAAATCTGTGGTCAAGGAATGGAATCAGGGGCTGGGGTCTTTAGGGTATGTTCTAAATCACCTGCATGTACCACTGTCCTTGCAAAATAATTTTCAGGTACCCCGAGTGTTAGCAGATTTCATCTTACATCCACAGAATCCACAATTTTCCGATATTGGCTTTTCTAAATCCATATTTCGGGGTTCTAGTCTCTGGTTTAGGCCTGAATTCTAGCACTAGGGGGTTTGTGTGGCCAATACTGAGCTCAATTTCACATCACAACTCTCAAATTCCAATAACCGTAACTAGAATTTTCCAAGTTAACCCAAACCACCCAATATCGGTTCTAATCTAACATGGGGGTAAAAATAATGGAAATACTAAGCTAAAGGTTCAGAAAATACCTCATTTGGCAACTCAAGAATTTTCTTGAGTTGTCCCAAGTGTCCAGAACTTGATTTTTCTTGGTCCATGGGGTAGCTAGTGAGCTCATGCATCTTTTTAATGAAATGGGGCTTGGGTTTTGAGGTGTTTTTTATGGAGTTTTAGGGGAGGTGAAGATGAAGGAGGAGGGGGCAGCAGCAGCAGCAAAAGAAAGAGAGGGAGAGGATAATGATGAAGAGAGATGAGAGGAAAAGAGAATGGTCAAGGTCAAATACCCCCCTCACCTTTCTCTCTCCCACCCATACCTAATTCTTTATTCTTTTTCCCTTTTCTTTTCTATTTTCTTTCTCTCCTCAGTAGTAACCCCAAAACAAAATCCATGCACCCAAAAACATGTAGTAAAAAATGCAACAAGTGTTAATAAAAAGGATATGGTGCATGTTTGAACAAAATACGCTTAAAGCGCGATTAGCGATTTTTAATCACGATTAGCACTAAATTGGCATTTAATTAATCATAAAAACTTAAAAATTTGCATAATTCTCATAAAACACCCTCTTTTAAGTAATTTCCATAATTTTCAAAAAATTTCCCAAATTTATCGGTATTTAATTATACCGCCTTATTAAAATATTCAAAATTTTATTATTTAATTATAAAAATTCCCAAAAATAATATTTTATTTTTTTTGAAATGTTACTGGGTCATTCCCGATGAAGGGATCTCGGCCCTTGCCTCGTCGAATGAGGTGCTGGATATTCATTACCGAATACCACTGTGCAAAGCAAAAGAGAACGTCTGTAATGTCAGTTTTAAAATTGGTTCCAACAACATTAAATAGGTTTGTTTTTATCCTTGCATTAATCAGAATCAACGCAGTCCCATCAATTAATCACACCAGAAAAAGAACGAAAATATATGATGTACGTATATGCCATTCGCATTAGCCACTGGGTCCCGTCATCCCCCGTTAGGTTACTTAACTAACGACAGAGCGGGGACTGGACTAGCGCGGGTGCAAAACATATACAACATCTACAAGTATATATATAAATATATACAACAATCGTCCCAGGCATGATATAAAGCAATATCACAGAAGCAACACAGAATAGTGGATAATCTTGGAGCCCCGGGTTTCACTTGAGCCGCAAATGAGACCCGACGTTTCTAGTCGTGTGGATAGCCTGTGCAATGAAACCTAGACCCCTACGAGTGTGGCAAGTTACCCGCCAATCCTAGAAGCGAGGTAGCCCCAATCATCAACGTGAATGGGTCACCCAGCACTTCATGGAATCGGGTAACTTGGGCACCCCTCCGTGGGTCAACCTATACCCCCTACGAGTGCGGCGAATAGCCCGCCATTTCTAGAGTAAGGTCCCCTCCGTCTCAACGCCATGAGATGCGGATCCGTTGCCCTCTAGAACCCGGCTATTCGTGCACTCCTCCGCGGGGTAATCCTAGTACAAAAAGAAAATAATATGTACAACGGTGACATCGACCTCAACCCGGTCGTGCCCCAAACAAATAATATACGAACTGGCAGTGACAGCAGTACACATGTCGGACGCTCACCCCGCAATATCAAATGTACAAATGAAACTAAACTGTACTAACATTGCACCCAAGCTATCCACCACAACGATCCAACCACAACACAGCACAACACAGAACAACAACGTGAATGTCACGTTCGCAAACTCGTCTAAAAGAACATATAGCAATTAAACGAGTTATACCGCTCGAATGACATTCACGGTCACAGATAGTAATACATGTACTATAAACATTTAAACAGTGTTAAATTATCGACTTCGAAACACCCTGAATTGCCTCTGAACAATAGGTAACAAAATATCCAAACTAGGAAAAACAAGCAATACCACAGAACCAATATTCCAGAGACTAGAGAACCCTACAAAATTCAAGTCCCAACTCCACTAAAAAACCGGCCTCACCCGTTTTTTCTCAAATCTCACCGGGTCAAAACCGGCGGATGGGGCTCGTTTTTGTAGGGTGTCACTCAAGTAGTCTTCTGCAGTTGCTTAAAAAATATTTGAAGACTTTAAAAAATTGACAGAAACTGGAATGTGCAGTGCACTGTTTTGGGGTTGTTTCGATTTCGATACTTTAACATTGTCTAAACTAGCTAGCTAGGGGTTTAAAGGTTGGCTCTGATACCATGTTGGGTTACGGCAACGCCCCGGCCATCAAACCGTGGCCAAATGCGAAACAAAAATTATCTAAACTGGCGCTACCATTACCCGATGCCCGGATCTATCCTAAACCCTATACTAGATAGCATATATAAAGAAGTTAGAATGATTAAACCGAGTTGATCCGTGTCCTTCGGTCTTCAACCATATTCCCAAGCTCCTAAAGTGTAGGGTTACTAGGCACACTAAGGAGGCTCTATAAGGCATCAACCATGCCGGATTAAAATTTTAGCATGCCGAACAACCCTAAGCTAGATCGTTGACTAGAGATTAGGCGAATCAAAAGCTAGTAGATAACAATTATCACTAAAGGGAAGGGACTACAACCTTTGTAGATCCGGTCCACCACTTTCAAAGCTCCGTGACGACGTACCTTCGCTGCGATCATCCAACTCCAGGACTCTTGGACGGCTCCTTGAGAAGTTGCAACGGGATCGCTTGAAGTCTTCGATACCGAAGATGATCTACGTCGAGGGAATACGGACTCAAGCTTCTACCACACTAACCATAGAATTAGTGAAGCAAACACCCTAAACTAAAGTGCTAGTCTAGTAGAGGATGGTGAGATAGGAAGTGGGTACTCTTTAGATTTTGATTTCTCACTTGGATTCATCACTTGATAATTTTCTAGTAAGCTTTTCCTTTTCTTCAAGAAGAAGAAGAAGAAGAAAAAGAATAAGAATGAATAATCTAAAAAGAATTATCAAGTGATATTTATCATAATGCAACCATGGGTGAGGATAACTCATGTAGAGAATAAACTAGGGTTTAGGTGAATGGTTAGGTTTAGGAAAGAAACAAAATGGTCAAAGCTTCATGAAGCTTCAAAATAAATCCAAAGAAAGCGACCATTTCATTTCTTGCCAAAATGAATAAATAAATAAATGAATAAATAAATAAATCAAACCCTAACCATTAACCTAATCATAGTTTAAAGCATACACACACCCAAGTTTGCATGTATCATCAAACATGATACAATCTTGTGCACAAAAATATATCACATATACAACTTGTGCATATCAAGTGAGAAAATCAATCTTAAGTGAACCAATACTAGTTAATATAAAGTAATATATCAAATATATAATTATACATTAAATCATTAAATCAACACTTGATTTAACGATCCGGTCATATCGCATATAACCGACTAATATCAATGTATTGACTTATCGAATCAACACATGATTCGATAACTAGGTTATATTGCATACAACCAATCGATACAATCATCGCGAGAATATAATACGGTATCACATACATGCATTATTCTCGGTCCCGCACATATCACATATGCGCACCTATCTCGTTTTGCCTGAGCCAGTACAACCTCCATGTAGGACTCTAAAGACTCGTCAATACGCCGGCAGTAGGTGATGATCATATCAAACACCCACAAGCTGTCAGCGGTACTAGCTGGACGTAACGGCTACCCGGGTATTGAGCGATCAGAAAATCAGCAAGCAAGCCCGCTCTAACTCCTGCATAAAGCCTGACAGTGACACTACCGTACAGTCCGGTCTCCTCGTCTAATATGTCGCATAACAAGTCTAGGGGTGGTAAATGTCAGACCCCAATAACCGATAAGTCATGCCGATGAGAGGCTCATAACGGGTCGAGAAACTACTGGTAACACTTACCAGTAAATCTCTAAACCAGCCCTGGCCAGGGACTTCCCTGTTATGGCCAATCGAGCATAGCGCAACATCAACCCCCAATACCGGGAGAGACGAAACCCCTCCTATCGCTCATTGCCTCCATGTGACTCGGGACTGTACCCAAAAACCACCATTTTGCATGCCCTCTTGGACGTGGTAAGGTGGAAATCAAAGCACGGTGGGAATCACACAAGTCTCTATGACGATCTCGGGTCTACAGACTAACCTGTACCAGTGCCACCAGAGAACTGCCATCTGACGTAAGGTATAATACCATCTAGGAGTTCTCGGCGAGTCCGTCCAGTGTACCCAGTCTCCACTGAGCACCCGTATGTCATCTCTGATATCAAACACCAATGGATATGGGATCATCCATCGCCCATCTATATGGGTAGAGAAGGCATACGCTAGTCTACTCTGGTATATCGATGCCCCGTCTCGATACACCCACGACTAGGGACCTTGAAGGATGTACTTATGGACTACCATGTCCCCACTAGTATGATCCGCATCATAGTCCAGGTAGTCAAGTATACATCCTAAGGGCTTTACCAACATGTAACAGAGAGACAATCTGTATACACGTTGAGGTAAAGAGTAACCAGATAGCATACTATCATGTCGAGCAAGAAAGTCCTCCCTATATATGTCCAAGCATCCACTACAATATACATCCTATGTATAGTAATGGCCTCTAGGGCATACATATAACTAACAATCTCCCACTTGCACTAGGGCCATCTGATAACAGTGGTTGTAGTATCTCATACTCAACCATCCCATAACTAGTCTCTCTCTGGGAAAAGGCCTTCGTGAGTGGATCCGCCGTGTTGTCCTCTGAGTCTACCCTCCTAACCTCGATCCCCTGGAAATCAACCATCTCCATGATCAGGTGACACTTGCCTTAGAATATTTCTGGATCACTGATGGGACGGGCGTTCCTTGGCATAAGCCACAACTCCATTGTCACACAATGGAGGGAACAAAGTTCATCTCATGAACTAATATACATCCAGACTGCCTCTTTGGTAGCATCTTAAGTAGCGATGTATCCAGCCTTTATCGTCTAGTATGCCACGGTATCTAGCTTGGAACTCTTCTAACATATCGTCCCTTTACTGAGGGTAAAAACAATGCCTGTGACTGACATTCAGTCGTCCTTATCACCCTGGAACCTTTCCAGTGATTCTCCCCAGGATCAATTGATACCATCTCACTACAACTAGTGAGTATCCTAACATCCAATTAGATCTATCTCATAGATCCAAAACCCAGGATTTAGTAGGTATCACTTTGATCCTATATGGAGAATTATTGTGATAAGCGGAGATTGACTGAGCGTAGCATAGGAAACTCCTTCCCTATCAAGAGTATGTCATCCACGTACTCTACGAGGATCTCCACCATACACTCTACTACCTTTTTGTATATACAAGGTTCATCTACCATTTTGATGATGTCAAACTCTTTGACCAACATATCAAAACAGACGTTCCAACTCCGCGATGCCTGCTTTATCACATAAAACATCTTGCACACGTTTCCGCTGCTCCCACTGTCTACGAAGCCCTCTTACTGTGTATTTATAGACTCTTTCTTCTAAAACATCATTTAGAAAAGCAGTCAAGACACCCAACCGCCAGATATCGTAATCATGGTATGTAGCCATGGTAAGTAGGATCTGGATAGACTTAAGCATAGCTACTTAGAAAAGGTTTCATCATAATCCATACCTAGTCAATGATGCCAACCTTTAACAAGTCTAGTTTTGAAAGTCTCAACTTTTCCATGTACACCAAGTAATCTTCTCAAGATATACTTGCTCCTGATGGGGATTTAACCCTTCAGATAAAGCAACCAAAGTCCATACTTTGTTAGTGTATAAGGATTCCTCTCAGATCGATAAGCATCCAGCCATTCTCACAGAGTCCCACTCCTGATGGCCAGCTCGAAACTAGATGGGTCATCACCTCATGATGCAATCCTTGCTCCTACTGTCATAGAGAAACCAAAGTATCTCTCAGGTGGGTGAGGAACCCTACTAGATCGGCGAAGAGGCTGAGGTTTGTTGGTTGCTATTGAATCCATTTGGTTCTACCAAATCATCAGCTGCAGTTTGTATAGCTGGAACTGCTTCCAGTTCTACCTCATGTCCACTAATTTCTTCTTAAAAAATTCTCTTTCACAAAGGTGGCATGTTGAGAAATAAAACATTTTTGTTCCTCGGTTTGGTAGAAAATATTCCCTTGCTAATGCTTAGGATATCCAACAAACTTCTACAGAACTGACTTTGCCTCGAGCTTGTCCGGATTTTGCTTTTTAGACATAGGCCGGACATCCCCAAATCTTAACAAACTTAAGATATGGGCTCTTCCCAATCCATATCTTATATGAAGTGGTAGGCAACTGATTTGATCGGAACCCTTATTCAATAGGTATGCAACTTCTCCAGTGCATAACTCCCAAAAAGGAAAAAGGTAACTCAGTAGTACTCATCATAGAGCACACCTTATCATATAGGGTGTGATTGCTCCGCCCCGATATACCATCGTGCTATGGCGTATACGGAGGAGTAATGCTGAGAGAGAATCTCATTCTCCTTTAGAATGGTCCAGGAATTCCGTGCTCAAGTATTCTCCTCCCTGATCGCATCAAATAACATAATACTTATACCTGTTTTTGGTTCTTTACTTCTAACTTATATTCTGTGAATATCTCAAAAGGTTCGGACTTGTGTTTCAACAGGAACATATGTCTGAATCTTGAGAGATCGTCAGAGAATGTAATGAAGTATAAAGAACCGGTCTTGGCATGTGTAGACAGGAGACCTACATACATCAACATGTATCATCCCAAGAGTTTACTACCTCTTTCTCTGTTTCCAGCAAACGGAGCTATGGTCATCTTATCTTTGTGACATGACCGGCAAGTTTCACAAGATGTAAATTCAAACTAATTTAAATATGCATCTAAATGTAACTTCAGCTAGTCGGTTCGCATTGATATGACCTAGTCTACAATACCTCAAGAAGGATTCATTCATTTCTGAACTCTTCCTCTTATGTGTGTTCTGTATACTAAGAACTGTAGTTTGATTTAGAACGTCAATGCTTTTAAATAACGTGCCTGAACCGATCAACTCTTGATATAGGAAATGTTCAAAATATTATCCAACAATACAAAATTATATCCTTCTTTATCTAAATAAAGAGACTGATATGATTTTGTATATCAGGTTCGGTATCTAATAACATTTGTTTAGAATCAATGTATTTTGGTAATACAGGGTGACAGTGACCAACAGACTTGGCTGCAACACTTGCACCGTTTTCTGCCTCATGAAACTTATCACCCGTTCTCAGTTCTCTACCTTTCTGTAGCCCATGTAATATATAACATATGTGGGATCCTGATCCGGTATCAAATACCCAGGACGTAAAGGACACTGAGAAACAGTTCTCGGTAATGAATACACCCGAAGAGGATGCATCAGCATGCACTTTCTTCGTTTGGGCGGCACGGGAATTCTGGTAATTCCCAATTTCCTGCTCTGTCTTATAACAATTATAAGTTGGAGCGGGACCAACGTTCCCCAGCTCAGTATAACAAGCGGGTTCGGTCAAATATCTGTATTATTATCTTGATTAAGGCGTGATATGGTCGCTACCTGGAGAGAGAGAGAAGAAAACACTCTGCGTATGCTCTTGCAAGATCAGATTGGTTATTATTTTATCTAATCAGGATGGCTCTGATTGATACGAAATAGTGTATGTTTGTAGTTACCGCAATCAATAGCGGTGTCGCATATAGCTAGACCGAGATGAGTACGGGTCGTCCTCTGGGAAACGTGGAACCTTTTACTTTTACTTTAGATGTGTTGAGAAAGAAAGGAGGGATAAAGAATTTTATAAAATGGTTTCTAGATCTACGTTAAACAAGAATGTAAAATTTAGATCTAGATTATTTTAAAGATGTAGTAAATATAATAAGAAGGCTTGTAGGGTTCATTAGGATTTAGTAGTTATGGACGATTAATTAAAAGTTACCCTTTTATCCATTAATAGATTTAGAACTAGAACGACGGTGATGCGTGTAGATTAGGGTTTCTGGAAGGAAAAGGAATCCCACTCTTAACCCTTATCTCGACACGGAACTCCGTTCATATCTAGCCTTTACCAAAACAATCATTAATCTAATCTCTAATCGCGGTCGGAACTAGCAAAGAATTGCTAGCGCGCCCGATTAGGATGTTAATGATTCTTTTGATAAAGTTCATAAACTTTATAGGACTTAAAAAGGGTTTAGGGATCTTCATCGTCCATTAGCCTACCCTAATCCTACGAACCCTAACAAGCGGAGAATTACTCGCGCATGTTGGGAGAAGAAGATGAAAAGACAGAGAGGGAAAACATAATGTATAATGAAAAAAAACAATAAAATAACTACCTTTATTAATCGACTTCTTCAAACTACACTTTTAATCCATAGAAAATGATTACAACAAGTTGCTTCTCGATCTTTCCTAAGGAGGTAGTCGAACAGTCGATGATCAGCCTGGATGCGTGAGCGTCTGGGGCTTCGTGATCTCTTCGGCTTGATAACTTTTCCAAGAGGCTCTCGGTGCCCTTTTATAGTGTAAAGCCAGAATCTTCTTGTTGAAAACTTAGTAAAATATAGCTTAGATTTATGCCCCAAAATTTTAGCCAACGATCTCTCTAGATCGCCGCGGATCCGCGGCCAACAGGGGGGTTTGGCCGCGGTTCCGCGGCCAATGGTGGGGATCTCTTGATCATTTTTCTTGGGCTTTGTGATTGTGACATGTGGCAATCCTAGACACCTTCAGAATTCAGAAATCTTCTCTCGGTTGCTCCCAGACTTGGTCTCCAAGTTTTGCTTCTTAATTTGGCAAGTTTTCTTCAACAACTTGATTTGTTTGATAAATTCTGTATAACAACTTGGAAAATTCTGCACAATAATCTTAAATAATATTTAGTAGGCTTATTTCTACTAGGATTTGGTCAATGAATTTATTTGCATACATTTTCCTACCAAATATTAATTAAAATATATTAACACATGGAAAATGGTGTTTTAACACATAAACCCTCATATGTATAATATATCATAATAAAGTTCTTTTTTAATATGAAAATGGTAGGAAAAATGTAATACAAATGTGCAGTTTTATCAACTGAACAAATACCCCCAAACTTATCTTTGATCGTCCCGAGCAAACTAGTTTATTTAAGAGGAGAAAAAAAGGAGAAAACTAAGCACACTTTCGTAGGCAGACACGATTGCACTTAGCACGTGCAACAAGCCGTTAAACCTCTAGGTGTCCCTAGTAGGAGGAGTGTTGTCACCTGAAGGTTTTCAGCGGATTACACCCACAAAATCCTATAACAAAAGAGAGATGGTAAAATTTACATATAAAGATAAGAACCATAAAAGAAATACTTTGAAAATTTAGAGTTTCCAACTACACTAGTTTTTCAGTTGTCAAGAGCCCTATCTTAATAGTCATGAAAAAATGTTAGAAATCACATCATCCCTCAATAAAACATCGTCTTTATTCTTCATTCCTACCTTTCATCCAAACATTGATCATATAACCCCACGTGTGTGAAATGGACATCCCTACACTCGGAGAATTCAATTCAAGCTATCATACTCTTGTCCATCTAGCTCAGTACTTTTTAACTTGATAAATATTTAGATTTGCTCACACATTTTCATGTGACCGTTAATACTTCTTGAGGTACTAACCAACCGATTACTCATGTGCTTGCTAATTAGGTGATAATATTTTCCTCGTCTTGCACCACCTAAGGCTTAGCAGTGACTCCCAGACCAGTTGGCCTTAGGGCACTAGGTGAAGAGGCACCCTCGCTATATTTTTTTATTGCTGCCTTGGCGATACAAAACCAGTGTTCATTTTTTCTTTTCACCATTTTTATATTTTCTTCATTTTTTTATTTCCTTCATACTTTGGCTTTTAAACAAGAGCATTTCAAGGTATCTTCTACTATCCCGAGTTTCAAGACGTGTGTAAGTGCATATAGTAGGGTATCAACATTTAAATGTTTGGCTTTCAGAATAGAAACTATTTTTCAGACTTATTTTTATCCTCAAATTAGTGACTTCCTTTATCTTACTAACCCTTGGGACAACGGCTCATAACTACTTATTACCAGTTCGTTTAAGAAAACTTCTAATTTTCTTGGTTTTCTTAAACTATTCCTATCTTTTAAATGTAATTTTTCACTTTCTACTCTTTTGTTATAAAAGAAATTTTTTTTTAAAATTTTTGAAAATGTTGTGCTTATGCAAAATATGATGCAAATTGATGTGTAAATAAGCACAAACCTCCCCCAAACTTGTTTTCAACAGTGTCCTCACTGTTGCTATCTGCTGGATCACAAAAACCTGTAAGCTTGGGGGGACATTATTAATGGGGGCAAAAATATATGAAAATGAAAATCTTCCCCCAAACTTATTTTTGGCTCACAAATTTGAGGACAAAAGTTATGTTCAAGAGCCAAAAATATACCCCCCCCACCCCTCAAATATAAGTTAGACAATACGAAACATTTTAAGAGGGGGTGAGTCATTTGGTCAAAGTAAGGCTTTAGAAAGGCCAAAAGTTAATACCAACCATTCAAAGATTTTATCAGTAGAGCGTATAGGTTGGTGGAAGAATAGGTTGTAGCGAGTCAAGAAAAAATGGGGAAGGGATAAGAGGTGGTCTGGAAAGGGTTTGAAATTAGAGAAAAGAAAGAATGATGATGAATGTGAATGATTAGGAAGAAAGAATGGGGACGGTTCAACCTCTATAAGTGGAGATTGATTAGTCACAAAATCCGTATTGTTTAAAAATTCAAGTTCGTCAGCAAAAAGTTCTTCAAAACTTTTATCGATAGTGTGATTGAACATTTTGCTGTCAAAGAGTTTTGTGCCAGAGTTTATTCTACTTGATTTATCAAAAATCATTGAGGTAGAGGACTCGAAAAACTTATCTACCTCATTTTCAAAAATATCTAAATCAAGTTGAATTTCTGGTATTATTGAACTTGAATTAACGGATTGTGATTTATCAAAACTCACTGAAACTATAGGAACAGAAAAAGAACCGGAGAAAGTAGAAGGTGAAATGGGTAAACAAATTGGTGTGTCGAGTGTTGCTGAACCAGATGTGGAAGATGGAGGCTGTTCGGTCTGATCTTCGGGTATATCATTATCATCAACTTCAAGACATATTTAGGGTTCGGGAAGAATTAAAGGCTCAAGATGATGACCACAAGGAAGTGAAAGGATTTGATGAATTGGTAGGACAAAATCATCCAATATTTCGGGTTCATCAATCAAAATATCCCCAACGTCAATCACCTCATTCAAGTGAAGGTTAAAATTCTCAAACTCCTTATCAAAAGTATGGTTTTCAATCAGTTTTGGTTCAAGAGTGGAGGTGTAGAGATCACAAGGGTTGGGTGTGGTTTCACTTGAAATGGACTCTTCACAGTTGGGTATGTCAAACACTACAAAGTCACACAACCTATCAAACATTGTACTTGATGAATCTATAAAACTGGAGTTGTGGATTTCAGTTTGGAATGGGGAGGTTTGATTAGGAAGGGTGTACAGTTCTGTCTTACTATCCAAATCCTTCATAATTTGATTCGTCAGTTCCATAAATTTTTCTAATGTCTGCTCCAGACTAGTCTTGGGTTGATAAGGGGTTTCAGTATAAGATTGAAATTCCTGTGGATAATTAAAACTCCCAAATAACTGATTAGAAGAACTGTCTAGAGTAGGTGGAAAAGTCGGATTGGATTGATAGGAACAGAATGGTTGCTGAACTTGGGTAGGAGTAGGATCAATATTATGATAAGAAGAATATTGATATGGATTGGTTGGTTGGATATGGGTTGGTTGGTTGGTTGGCTAAGATACAAACCACAACGGCGCCATTTGATTGATACGAAATAGTGTATGTTTGTAGTTACCGCAATCAATAACGGTGTCGCGTATAGCTAGACCGAGATGAGTACGGGTCGTCCTCTGGGAAACGTGGAACCTTTTACTTTTACTTTAGATGTGTTGAGAAAGAAAGAAGGGATAAAGAATTTTATAGAATGGTTTCTAGATCTACGTTAAACAAGAATGTAAAATTTAGATCTAGATTATTTTAAAGATGTAGTAAATATAATAAGAAGGTTTGTAGGGTTCGTTAGGATTTAGTAGTTATGGACGATTAATTAAAATTTACCCTTTTTATCCATTAATAGATTTAGAACTAGAACGACGGTGATGCGTGTAGATTAGGGTTTCTGGAGGGAAAAGGAATCCCACTCTTAACCCTTATCTCGACACGGAACTCCGTTCATATCTAGCCTTTACCAAAACAATCATTAATCTAATCTCTAATCGCGGTCGGAACTAGCAAAGAATTGCTAGCGCGCCCGATTAGGATGTTAATGATTCTTTTGATAAAGTTCATAAACTTTATACGACTTAAAAAGGGTTTAGGGATCTTCATCGTCCATTAGCCTACCCTAATCCTACGAACCCTGACAAGCGGAGAATTACTCGCGCATGTTAGGAGAAGAAGATGAAAAGACAGAGAGGGAAAACATAATGTATAATGCAAAAAACAATAAAATAACTACCTTTATTAATCGACTTCTTCAAACTACACTTTTAATCCATAGAAAATGATTACAACTAGTTGCTTCTCGATCTTTCCTAAGGAGGTAGTCGAACAGTGGATGATCAGCCTGGATGCGTGAGCGTCTGGGGCTTCGTGATCTCTTCGGCTTGATAACTTTTCCAAGAGGCTCTCGGTGCCCTTTTATAGTGTAAAGCCAGAATCTTCTTGTTGAAAACTTGGTAAAATATAGCTTAGATTTATGCCCCAAAATTTTAGCCAACGATCTCTCTAGATTGCCGCGGATCCGCGGCCAACAGGGGGGTTTGGCCGCGGTTCCGCGGCCAATGGTGGGGATCTCTTTATCATTTTTCTTGGGCTTTGTGATTGTGACATGTGGCAATCCTAAGCACCTTCAGAATTCGGAAATCTTCTCTCGGTTGCTACCAGACTTTGTCTCCAAGTTTTGCTTCTTAATTTGGCAAGTTTTCTTCAACAACATGATTTGTTTGATAAATTCTGCATAACAACTTGGAAAATTCTACACAATAATCTCAAATAATATTTAGTAGGCTTATTTCTACTAGGATTTGGTCAATGAATTTATTTGCATACATTTTCCTACCAAATACTAATTAAAATATATTAACATATGGAAAATGGTGTTTTAACACATAAACCCTCATATGTATAATATATCATAATAAAGTCCTTTTTTAATATGAAAATGGTAGGAAAAATGTAATACAAATGTGCAGTTTTATCAACTGAACAGGCTCCCACTGTTTTTATCAAATCTTCCTTCAAACCCTAAAAGGAAAGAATAGCCGGAATTAATTACACGCTATAAGTTCGCCAATCTTTCAGCCAGGCCAGTGTCGGTACTTTGAGGGAGGTGCCCCGTGCTTTCGCACGGACCTAATTAATGTAAACCTCGTTTTTCCAGAGGCGTAACCCCGTTGACACCTTTCTAGACACCTACTAGATCGGCTAATTGTAATGTGTAAAACTCTCCCAGGAGTAACAATTACTCGCAGTGGGTATCGGGATCCAACTATCTCATAGAAGGTATGCAATCTCATTGCAAATTTCAACAATTAAATTCCCGATAATTTTGCCCCAAACGATCTATGACCTTGACAAGGTCAACAAACCATAGACCGTAAGTCAAGTTCAACCCGTCATTTCTTGATTGAATTAAACCCACCCGCACGACCCTTGACAAGGTCAACAAGGCCGTATGACTACCCTAAAAAAATCTGCATCATATGCATAAGCAGATAAATACTGGTTAGCTACCGCACACTGCGCCTTGACAAGGTCAACAAACGCAGCACGAATACTAAACAAGACTTATCTAAAATGATGGAGGGCTACGATAGGTTTTTCTGAAAACCTATTGCGTAATGAACTTGATATCGTTGTAGGATCGAATGAATTTTGAAATGGAGTGTTTTTTAGGCTTTTCTAGTTTTGCTAAAGGGGTCACTCCCGGTGAAGGGATCGTTGGCCCTTTCCTCATCGAATAAGGTGCAAGATATATCATATATACCACTGTGCAAAGCAAGAACTAGAGAAGCAATCAAAAGACAAACCGAGAGTTGTAGCATCTGCCAGTTATTGCTAAAGGAGTCACTCCCGGTGAAGGGATCTCGGTCCTTTCCTTATCGAATAAGGTGCAGGATGTTCTACAAGGAACACCGCGATGCAAAGCAAGAACTGTAGCTACCTGTTTTTGAAAATTCGATTCCACAACATCTTTTAGGTTTCTTTTTCTTTCTTTCATTAATCACATTAATGAAGTCCCATCATTTAAGTACCTAAACATCATAGATAAATACGACGTACACTTATGCCATCCGCATTCGCCTCGATGTCCCCTCGTGCACCGTTAGGTTAGGTAATTAACGGCAGAGCGGGGCAGGGCTAGCGCGGGTGTAAAACATAAGTAACGCCTATATAATATATCATATATACTATATACATTATCTATCACAGCACATCACATGATCACATCACAGATATCGCAGCAGAAGAATCATATGAAACATTGGATATACTAGGACGTCCGTGTTTTCAATACGAGCCAGTATAAAACACGGATTCCACGGTCGCGATGAATAGCCAAACCCACACCTCTAGACCCCTACGAGAGCGGCAAGCAACCCCACCAATTCTAGAGTTAGGAGACCCAGGCTCGACTCCTCGAGTTGGTCTCCCACTGGACTCCAGAACCTAGTTACTTGTGCCCTCCTCCTTGGGTCTATCCTAGTGCGGAAAAGTAAATAATATACAAATGGTGACATCTTCCGCAACCTGAAAGTGCCCCAATAAAAGAATATTACATACAAATAATTTTACATGAATGAAAATAAAAACTCTCATCTCACTTAAAACCCCCGACTATTCAAAATGCGACGATCCAATATAACATATCCAGGAACACATAACATCACATGTCATCAACGTAAGTAAATATGCGTATCCCAATTGTCGTTGACATATAGCAACGAAACCGGCGATATCACATATTACACTTACGGTCACAGAAAAGAAAGTGTAAAACTACAACCGTTGGAATCCGCAACCCCTTTAGACATTACATGCCTAACCAAATGAATTCCTTAGACATCGCATGCCTAACTATTATAAACCCCGCATTTTAGTCTCTTTATCGAAAACTCTTTTCAATATCAAGTCGGGCAATTCAACAGGATTCCCGACATCCTGATCGAATGCTCGTCGCAAACTTTAGTAGGCGGCCGCACCCCCGATACCGACGATGAAGTGCACCAAGGCGGAACACCGCTACCGCGAGCACCCGAACGGATGCTTTCGGTGACGGGGTTCTCCTACAGTCACTTGGTCGGGGCTATGGGGCATGGCTGTCTATTAAATTTATCCGGCGAGTATCCGCGTACGCTACGTGATTGCGACGGACTTTTGATCGCATCAAAATTCTGTGGCAACCGATCAAGTGAGACTAAACTGCTATGTTTATAACATTCAAATTAGTTATCTCATAACTACTTGTGGATTCCAAATATTGTATCACATTCCAGATAAATAGAAAATGTTAAACTTTTCGATCGAACAATCAAACACCCAAGTTTTCCCGAAACAGCTCAACACATGAAATAAGTTTAAAAAACATCCATTTCATGCCATAGTACCAACGGTCCAGCCGTAGAAGGGTCAAGCCAATGCCTCACATGTGGCACGCCGTACTGCCCCAAACCCTAAGGTTCAAAGAGCGGTTCAAGATGGTCACATAATCGAGTTAAGGTTTGTTGTCTTCTAAAGGGTCCATCGCGTTACTTGCACTATTTCGAACATTCTAAAACTGCGGAAAGATCAAACACTTGGAAATTTCCCGATAGGGGAAAAAGTGGGTATTTATATCCGGTCAAACTTTTTAACATGTTCTAAAATATCCGGAAAAACAACAACGAATTTAAAATTCCCGATTGAATCGACGATTACAAAATAAACCCCAGAATACTCAACACTTGAGTCAGATTAAAAATACCCATAAAATGTAAGTCACAAAAATAGGAATTATGGTGAAAAGATAAGTACCTAACACCCCTATACTGCCGTGGATCCGCGGCCCAAGCGCGGTACAGCCGCAGTTCCGTGGCGGTTTGGACGTATTAGGTTCTCATTTTTCACCATAATTCTTATATTAGCCTGCTGAATTTTTTAGGTATTTTTAATTCTGGAAAAACCCAGATTTTAAAAAATGTACAGAGAAGGGTTTGAAATGTCGTATTCGGGTTCGATCGGGGTTTTAAGTTCGTTAACACATCGCCTAATGCTCTAGCTAGGCTCTGATACCATTGTAGGGTTACTAGGCACACTAAGGAGGCTCTACAAGGCATCAACCATGCCGGATTAAAATTTTAGCATGCCGAACAACCCTAAGCTTGATCGTTGACTAGAGATTAGGCGAATCAAAAGCTAGTAGATAACAATTATCACTAAAGGGAAGGGACTACAACCTTTATAGATCCGGTCCACCACTTCCAAAGCTCCGTGACGACGTACCTTCACTGCGATCATCCAACTCCCGGACTTTTGGACGGCTCCTTGAGAAGTTGCAACGGGATCGCTTGAAGTCTTCGATGCCGAAGATGATCTACGTCGAGGGAATACGGACTCAAGCTTCTACCTCACTAACCATAGAATTAGTGAAGCAAACACCCTAAACTAAAGTGCTAGTCTAGTAGAGGATGGTGAGATAGGAAGTGGGTACTCTTTAGATTTTGATTTCTCACTTGGATTCATCACTTGATAATTTTCTAGTAAGCTTTTCATTTTCTTCTAGAAGAAGAAGAAGAAGAAAAAGAATAAGAATGAATAATCTAAAAAGAATTATCAAGTGATATCTATCATAATGCAACCATGGGTGAGGATAACTCATGTAGAGAATAAACTAGGGTTTAGGTGAATGGTTAGGTTTAGGAAAGAAACAAAATGGTCAAAGCTTCATGAAGCTTCAAAATAAATCCAAAGAAAGCCACCATTTCATTTCTTGCCAAAATGAATAAATAAATAAATAAATAAATAAATAAATCAAACCCTATCCATTAACTTAATCATAGTTTAAAGCATACACACACCCAAGTTTGCATGTATCATCAAACATGATACAATCTTGTGCACAAAAATATATCACATATACAACTTGTGCATATCAAGTGAGAAAATCACTCTTAAGTGAACCAATACTAGTTAATGTAAAGTAATATATCAAATATATAATTATACATTAAATCATTAAATCAACACTTGATTTAACGATCCGGTCATATCGCAGATAACCGACTAATATCAATGTATCGACTTATCGAATCAACACTTGATTCGATAACTAGGTTATATCACATACAACCAATCGATACAATCATCGCGAGAATATAATACGGTATCACATACACGCATTATTCTCGGTCCCGCACATATCCCATATGCGCACCTATCTCATTTTTCCTGAGCCAGTACAACCTCTATGTAGGACTCTAAAGACTCGTCAATACGCCGGCAGTAGGTGATGATCATATCAAACACCCACAAGCCGTCAGCGGTACTAGCTGGACGTAACGGCTACCCGGGTATTGAGCGATCAGAAGATCAGCAAGCAAGCCCGCTCCAACTCCTGCACAAATCCTGACAGTGACACTACCGTAAAGTCCGGTCTCCTCGTCTGATATGTCGCATATCAAGTCTAGGGATGGTAAACGTCAGACCCCAATAACCGATAAGTCATGCCGATGAGAGGCTCATAACGGGTCGAGAAACTACTGGTAACACTTATCAGTAAATCTCTAAACCAGCCCTGGCCAGGGACTTCCCTGTTATGGCCAATCGAGCATAGCGCAACATCAACCCCCAATACCGGGAGAGACGAAACCCCTCTTATCGCTCATTACCTCCATGTGACTCGGGACTGTACCCAAAAGCCACCGTTTTGCACGCCCTCTTGGACGTGGTAAGGTGAAAATCAAAGCACAGTGGGAATCACACAAGACTCTATGACGATCTCGGGTCTACAGACTAACCTGTACCAGTGTCACCAGAGAACTGCCATCTGACGTAAGGTATAATACCATCTGGGAGATCTCGGCGAGTCCGTCCAGTGTACCCAGTCTCCACTGAGCACCCGTATATCATCTCTGATGTCAAACACCAATGGATATGGGATCATCCATCGCCTATTTGTATGGGTCGAGAAGGCATACGCTAGTCTACTCTGGTATATCGATGCTCCGTCTCGATACACCCACGACTAGGGACCTTGAAGGATGTACTTATGGACTACCATGTCCCCACTAGTATGATCCGCATCATAGTCCAGGTAGTCAAGTACACATCCTAAGGGCTTTACCAACATGTAACAGAGAGACAATCAGTATACTCGTTAAGATAAAGAGTAACCAGATAGCATACTATCATATCGAGCAAGAAAGTCCTCCCTATATATGTCCAAGCATCCACTACAATATACATCCTATGTATAGTAATGGCCTCTAGGGCATACATATAACTAACATAAAGGCTACTTGATCAAGCTTGGTCGCTGGTCTCCCTCTATCGAAGATGATCCACCCGAAGGTTTGTGCAATGAGCTTCAACCTCATAACCGAGGTATCTAAGGTATCAAGTTAGCTAAACATGATAGCCTATGAGATGTAGAATCTAATGATGGATTAAGTTTTCTCCACCGAATGTTTCTCAACACATGAGACATGATGGGTGGAGGAAGAAGATGAAGCATGAGAATGAGAGTGTAGTAACTCAAGAAAGGAAAATAGCTAAGTCTTGTGAGCATAAGTGAGTGTGGCATCAAGTGAAGAAAGGGAAGCATGCTAGCAACTAAAGAAAAAACTCACACAACAAAATATCTCACAGCACCAATAATATAAAGCATGGTTCAATAGTGCTACCATGAGTCACCACTTAAGCCATGCCTCCAATAAATGCCAAGTCCACCTCATTAAACCATTTATCCAAATGATTAAAGCAATAATGAGGTGGCATCTTCTAGAATTATCTTGTAATGAAATTACAAGAATACCCCTCATCCGTATATACGTAGCCGTATCCATATTCTGAAAAATACAAATACAAAGAGACGAAAATAATCCATCAATATAATACTAGAATCCGGCTTAAACCAAAACAACTAGTATTAGCCGTCCGAATCATGATACGTGCACAAGTGCACATAAATGATCGAACCCTGCCGTAAAAACCATACAGCCTCTACATCATTTCGTCCGAAGCACGGAAACCCTCTGTGTGGGACAAAGACTTGTTAATACGCTGGCAGTGGGTTTAACCACAAGCACGTCAGCGGCACTAACTGTGCATAACGGCTACTCAGGTATTGAGAGAAAGGGAAGCCGACGAGCAAACTCATCCAGAATCCCTACTGAGTCTGACAGTGACAATATCCGTACAATCCAGTTTGTTCGTCTAAGAGTATCGCATATCGAGTCTAGGGGGTGGATAAAGTCAGACCCCTAACAACGTGATAATTCGTGTAGGTATGAAACCCATCACCACCTGAGAAACTATCGATCCTGGATCGGTAATTCTCGTATACCCCCGCCGAGAATTTCTGGTAATGGCCACCCGTGCACTGCGCGACATCAACCCCCAATACCGGAAGATACAAATCCTCGACGATCCGCTCACTGCCTCCATGTAGCTCGAGACTGTACCCAACTAAAACCTGTTTGCATGACTCCTTTGAGACGTGTTAGGGTAGTAATCAAAGCACAGTGGGAACTCACACGAGACAAATGACGATCTCAGGTCGACAGACTAACCTGTACACATGTCACCGGAGAACTGCTATCTGACAATAGGTATAATACCAACCAACATGTTCCCAGAGAGTCCGTCCGGTGTACTCATAACTCAATAAGCACATGTATACTATCTTAGGTGAACAACTGACAACAATGGCTTGTGAGACCGACACCGCCCCTCGTGAGGGTCTGGATAAGTATACACTAGTCTACACTGGAGTATCAATGCCCAGATTCGATACTCCCATGACTAGGGACATTTAAGGATGTGCTTATAGACCCCCAGCTCCCACGTATATGATCGCCATCATAATGCTGGTATTCAAGAAAGAATCCTATGGGCTCTATCAACATGTAATAGTAATGATAAAGACAAATCAGATAGCATACTATCATCTCGAGTAAGACTGTTCTACCGGTATAGGTACTCCCTCGATCATCATAATCACCTGCCTGCGAATACGATAATTGCCTTGAGGGCAGTATAGCCAACAGATCTCGCCCTGCTCAATACCAGCCTCGGGGACCAATACTGCGACCTCGGGGTCGGCGTTTCCACCGGCAGCCTCGCCCCCAATGGCCGCCTCGATGACTTCCCCCCGCTGCACCTCCTCGGCCAGGGGATACTTAGATCGAAGCTCGCTGATATCGAACCCCGGTGCAAACTCCTTGACGGCGTCGAGGGCGTTGTGCCACACAACGACGGCAACTTCGGCGAGATCGGCGTAGAATTGATCTGACTTCTTATACGCCTCCACGGCCTTCGCCGCCCGGCACTCGGTGAGATTCACCGCATCCAAGGACACCCAGACATCCCTCGTGAGGGCATCCCTCGACTTCTTCACAGTGTGGTAGAAGTCGTTCACCTCCTCCAACTTGGCCTGAATATCCCGGTTGGACTCGTCCAGAAGCCGATGTGACTCCTTCTGCCTGGAGTTCGTCAGACCCTTGACGTCCAGACGAGTGTCGAGGAGAGCCGCCTTCTTCTCCGCTTGCCGCGGTTGGAGGCAAAGCTCCTCCTCCAACTTGGAGGACTCACCCGCCTTTTTCATGGCTAGGGATACCTCCTCGGATTTTATGGCGACGAGGAATGCGCAGTGGTGGAGGACCTGTGGAAATCAGCAAACGGATTAGAAAATTCAAACCGAGGAAATTATACTTAAGAAATATTTTGATAAAAGTCAGGAACCGACCTGAACAGCCTCTTGTGCTATGGCGGCCACCTGTGCCTTCATGGTCCCCTGGGGTATTTTAACCCTGGCCGCCTGCTCCATGTCGGAAAGCAGGCTGTCGGAGACGGAGATCCCCGATGGCACCTCAATACAGATGTCGCCCTCCTGCAATGGGGTCCCGGAAGGAGGTGGACAGGAGATCGTCTGCTTCTGTCTTTTGAGGGGGACTTTGGCGGGCCCAGCCTCCTCCTCCTCTCGCGCCCGGGGTGCCGGGTCCCGTGAGTGCTTATGGTTCCCCCTGCAGCGTTCTTCTTGAACTCAGGGAGCGGCGGAAGGCTTGGGCGGTGGAGTTGGCCTCGGGGCTGAGCCCGGACCGTTTCGGGATGCGCTTGCGCCTCTGGCCTTCTTTCCCTAAGTCTTGGAGGCCAGGGCAGCTAGGATTTTAGCTCCGTCCATGGGCTCTGCAAAAAAAAGGGGACACGCAAACAAAGGGGGTTAGGGATACTAAAACATCAAAGGAAATTTGGTAAAGTCTAAACAGATCGTAGAAAGCCCTAACTTACCTAAAAACGCGCAGGACTGAGCCCAGCCCAGCTCAGTGCCTGCTCGGATAGCAGGACATCTGCCTGTTGGATCGGCTCCAACTGGGACACCACCCTCGCCTCGGGGGAAGTCTACTGCTTTGCCCTCGGGAAGTCGGCCCTGTGCGACTGTGTAGGCACAGGGAAATCCTCACCCTCAGGCGGCCCGACGAATACAAACTTCTCCTTCCACTCGTGGATGGAAGAAGGGATGACTACTACCCCTAACCCGGCCGTCCTACCCTTACGCTTCTTATATGAAAAATACACCCAGCTCGACCCAGCCTTACTAGTGCCAGGGTGATTCTTATAAAAAAGGAAAGAGACAAGGTGTAAAATTTTAGAAAAATAAAATATTATTTTTGGGAAATTAAATAATTAAATAATAAATATTATGAATATTTTAATGATGTGGCACAATTAAATACCGATAAATTGGAAAATATTGGAAAATTTAATTTAATGGTGATTTTGGAGGTATTTATGTGATTTAGGCTAATTATAAATTTCTATAAGAAATTATATGCAAGTTTATTTCTAAACTTGATTAGTGTTCACTAATCACACATTGATTGTGTTTTGTGCATGTGACATGCACCACAACATATTTTCTAGCATTTGTTACATTTATTTTACCATGTCTTTCTTTTTATTTGTAGCATGGTTTTGTTTTTGAAATGAGAGGAAAAGAAAAGAATAAGGAAAATATAAAAGAAAAAGGAAAATATTAAAGAATGGAGGTATGGGCAAGAGAGAGAAGAGAGGGGGAGGGTCTTGTGTTGACCTTGGCCATTTGTTCCCTCTTCATTATCTTCATCTTCTTCCTCCTTCCTCTTCATGGCAGCCTACTCCATCCACCTCCTCTAACTCCACGCCACAACATCAACCCCACCTTAAAACATCATCTCCCATTCATAAAAAATGTACACAAGCTCACTACAAGCATTTTGGACCAAGAAAGTTTGGATTTTGGAGACTTGGGGAAGCTCAAGAAATTTCTTGAGTTGCCAAATGAGGTAATTCCTTTACCATTAGTGTAGTGATTGTTTTCCTTAGCACTTAGTTAAGTTTAGAAGTGTTTTAGTAATGTTTAATGAACTTAGAAAATTCCAAGTTAGGGTTTTGAGGAATTCTTGAATTGAGATAGTGTATTTGAGTTAGTAGTGACCTTAAACCCCCTTTTAGTGTTAGTATATTGGACCAAAACCTGAGACTAGAACCCCAAATCCTAAACTTAGAAACCTCGATATCGGATTTTAGTGACTTTTGTGACGTTGATTTAAGACCTGCTATCACCCGGGGCATTTGAAAAATATTTAGCGAAGACTGAGAGATGTGCAGACACCTAGGAAGCTAACCTCGAGACCTGAGACCCCAATGTCACTTTTTGGTTGCAGATTTAACCTGGGAGGACGCAATTTACGGCCTGGGAACCCCATTTTGGTTTCGTGCTTCGTCTCTAGCTCCTATATCAGTTAATTAGACCTCCCTTATATGAAAAATATCCCAATTTTCACCTGAGGAAAATCTGGAAAAGTTTTCAAAGTTTCTGATTTCGTTTTGCGGCTTTTAATGAATTGGGATTTGGTATTTGATATTGTGTCCCTTCGTCTGATGTTTGTACATCAGCGACGAGGGTTGTTTGGTTATTCTTGCATGTGTAGACCATATGTTTTAACCTATGCATGATACGCGTGCCATTTTGGTTTTTGTGTGCGATTTTGGTTTACGATACTACGTGTCATATATAGGTACCCCCACGTGGACTTCGGATGATGAAGAAGAGGTAGGCGACATCGATTTCGACAAGCAAGGATCAATATGAGTAGATATATATCTACGGGGGAAGTCGGGTGGATGGCGTATAGCACCCCCACAGTTTCGTGGTGTAGCAAGGATATGTTTTATATTTATATTCTTTTATGTGAAATTTGGATAATTAGAAAGTACGATTTTAGGAGATCATGGGTTACTTTTAGTGTATTTGGATGATAGTATCGTTAGCTAGTTTTTAGTCGCGAAACCCTAGAATAAGGTACACGCACACGCACACGCATACATTTGATTTACTTATGCGTATATAGGGATATATATATATATACATATATGTTGTGAGTATGTATATTTATATATATATATATGTATACATATACATGGATGATGAGGATAGTATATGGTACTTGGAGATGAGTCGATGTGATTGGGCATGATGCCACAAGATCGGTGATGTGATTTGGTTCGTATTTTGAGATACGACATAATATTTCAGCGGGTCCTTTGGCGATGTGTTTTCATACACACGCATATATATATATATGTTGATGGTATCAGTATGTACTAGATGATCAGTACCCCCAGTTCATTATATGTGATGATGATACCACATGGATGTTGTGTTATATATGATATTCGACCTGTACCCTGATTTGGGATGCCGTACGATGGACTTACCGTATGAGATATAATTATGATGATAGATCCGCACTCTTGACTCGAGAATGTCATATGATATATTGTATCATACATGATACTTTTGAGGCGGGATCACCGACTACTAGATATGGATTTCGACTCAGACTTAGCTGGTTTTCCTTACCCTTTCGATTAGTCTGTTAGATTAGTCATGTCGTTTAGTTAGTAGATGTTAGACTGGACTTGAGTCATACTTATTTCAAAACTAACGAATCGTGAGTTTTTTAAATACAGGCCAAGAGATTCTACGGATATTTCAAAGGATGTACCTTTTCTTAAAAAAAACACCGTAGCCCCTATTTTTCTAAACACCACGATTCGTGTTATTTCAAATGTCAAAACTGTATGACTCATATATAAATGTATATTCTTATATGCTGCATTATTATTACTGTTCCGCATATTCTTGCTGTTCGCATCGCATTGCATGCTTATTTGTGTTTCCATTAGTTATTATTAAAATCATGTTGTCAGGACACCGGCACCATTACCGATGATGCGTATGCTCCACGTACACCTACTTGCCGGCTCACACACATCATCATCGGTAATTGCCATATCATGTACACATTAGAAAATACTATTTCATTAGTATAAATTGCTAGCTGATAGTTTCGACATAATACTAATACGCTTGCTTTTATATGACAGCTTAGACATTGCATTTATTACTGTGATATCTCATGCATGTGTATTTTCATTTTTCATGCAATATTATGGAGCTTTTTACCGGTATTTCATTGTTTATTTACCCTTGAGATTGGGATTTCGGATTACCATGAGATTTCTGGATTTGGAGAAACCGCAAAGATTTTATAAACTTATTATCATTTTAAAGATAAAAAAATCGCGGTTTTCTCATGATATGATTTGAGAGGAGTCCACCATGAGTTTTCTCGGCTCTTGAGCGATATCATACACCCGATTCGAGGAGGAGGAACCGTCTGTGGGTGCATGGTGGACCCGGTGCGGTACCCCGAGGCAAGATGGTAGCAGATGATGGCGTTGAGCCTGGCAGGGAAGCACTACCGACCGGTGATTTTCTTGTGACTCGACGGATATCCGGAGGATACCGATCAGAGTATAGGCCAGTCCGGATTGCCGGAGCCTGAGGTTTTGAGATTTTATGATATGGGCCAGTCCGGATAGCCGGAGCCCTAGATATTGAGATTTGAGGATACGGGCCATTCCGGATTGCCGGAGCCTAAATTATTGAGATATATGTTTTGTGTCGATACTTGACACTGATTCTATGTTGATTTCATTAATGATACCTCGATTTATATATACAGAAATCTCACTAAATTAAGAAAACAGTTTTCTCATTCATGATGTATTCTGTTTTCATTATATTGCATTCATACATCATATATATGATATGTTGCTACCTGAGGCACTGACGCGAGCACGTGGTATGACACTTATGTGTAGATGGTTCAGTATATATTATTGAGGATATATTATTATCGTATGACCAAGGATTGAGTCATACATACGATTTCTGCTCGGTGATGTTTTCTACCCACGAGTTGGCAACTCACCCCCGTTGTGCCACAGTTTCTTGCAGGTTTTGCCGTACAGGTTTTCCTTGGCGGCTTTGCTGGCACATTACTTCATTCCGGGTGATTGCTTTTATAGGTGGGTTCATTCGCATCGTGACCACCATTGTACTTTATTATTTCAGTTGTATCTGTAGGGTTCCTAGGCACTCTAACAAGGTTCTACAAGGCATCAACCATGCCCGATTAAAATTTTAGCCGTGCCGAACAACCCTAAACAAGATCTTTGCTAGATTATTAGGGTTCCACATGCAAGTAAACATCTTTATAACTAAGTGAAGAAGAAAATACAACCTTTGTAGATCGGTCCTTCACTTCATAAGCTCCTTGGTGTAGTCCCTTCGCTGCGATCATGGTGCTTCCGGACTCTTGGACGGCTCCATGAGAAGATGGCAACGGTTTTGCTTGAAGTCTTTGAGGCCGAAGAAGATCTACGTCGAGGGAATACGAACCCAAGCTACCACTTCACCAAAGTGAAGCAAACACCCTAAACTAAAGTGCTAGTCTAGTAGAGGATGAGGAATTAGGAAATGAGTTCACTTTAGAATTTCTTTTCTCACATTGTTTCTCTCTCTTTATCAAACCCTAGCAAGCATTTGAAGGATGAAGAAGATGAGCTCAATAAAATGAGAATGAAAACTAATCCATAGAGAGAGAGTGAACCATGGGTGAGTTTATATCATATATTAACTCATGTAGAGACATAACCATGGCTACATTATAATGGTTAGGTTAATTAATATCTCAAGTAAAACAAAACTAGTAGACTAAGTCAATGCAACCCTAAGCTTCATGAAGCTTCATGCATGTGAGCTCATCATCCACTAATTTTAGAATTATTATAAATATAAAAAACCTAACACTATAATTAGTATGGTATAAGTCTTATACACCCATGTAAGTTGTATCAACAACCATGATACAAAATGAACACAAATAAATATATATCACATATATATTAAGTTGTACACAAGTGAGAAAAACAAATGCTTAAGTGAACCAATGTTAGTTAATGTAAATTAGTATATCATATATACAATTATACACTAAATTATTAAATCAACACTTGACTTAATAATCCGGTTATATCACATATAACCGGCTAACATCCAATGTATCGACTTATCGAATCAACCCTTGATTCGATAACCTGGTTATATCACATATAACCGATCGATACAAACATCGCGAGAATAGAATACGGTATCACATACTCGCATTATTCTCGGTCCCGCACATATCACATATGCGCTCCTATTTCATTTTGCCTGAGCCAGTAAAACCTCTATGTAGGACTCCAAAGACTCGTCAATACGCTGGCAGTAGGTGATGATCATATCAAGCACCCACAAGCTGTCAGCGGTACTAGCTGGACGTAACGGCTACCCGGGTATTGAGCGATCAGAAGATCAACAAGCAAGCCCGCTCTAACTCCTGCAAAAAGCCTGACAGTGACACTACCGTACAGTCCGGTCTCCCTGTCTGATATGTCGCATATCAAGTCTAGGGGTGGTAAACGTCAGACCCCAATAACCGATAAGTCGTGCCGATGTGAGGCTCATAACGGGTCGAGAAACTACTGGTAACACTTACCAGTAAATCTCTAAACCAGCCTTAGCCAGGGACTTCCCTGTTATGGCCAATCGAGCATAGCGCAACATCAACCCCCAATACTGGGAGAGACGAAACCCCTCCTATCGCTCATTGCCTCCATATAACTCGGGACTGTACCCAAAAACCACCATTTTTCACGCCCTCTTGGACGTGGTAAGGTGGAAATCAAAGCATAATGGGAATCACACAAGACTCGATGACGATCTCGGGTCTACAGACTAACCTTTACCAGTGTCACCAGAGAACTGCCATCTGACGTGAGGTATAATACCATCTGGGAGTTCTCGGCGAGTCCGTCCAGTGTACCCAGTCTCTACTGAGCACCCGTATATCATCTCTGAAGTCAAACACCAACGGATATGGGATCATCCATCGCCCATCTATATGGATCGAGAAGGTATACACTAGTCTACTCTGGTATATCGATGCCCTGTCTCGATACACCCACGACTAGGAACAATAAAGGATATACTTATGGACTACTCTTTCTCCACTAGTATGATCTGCATCATAGTCAAGGTAGTCAAGTACACATCCTAAGGGCTTTACCAACATGTAACAGAGAGACAATCAGTGTACACGTTAAGGTAAAGAGTAACCAGATTGCATACTATCATGTCGAGCAAGAAAGCCCTCCCTATATATTTCCAAGCATCCACTAGAATATACATCTCATGTATAGTAATGGCCTCTATGGCATACATATAACTAACAATCTCCCACTTGCACTGGGGCCATCTGATAACAGTGGTTATAGTATCTCATACTCAACCATCACATAAAAGTCTCTCTATGGGAAAAGGCCTTTGTGAGTGGATCCACCGTGTTGTCCTCTGAGTCTACTCTCCCGACCTCGATCCTTTGGAGATCAACCATCTCCATTATCAGGTGATACTGCTTTAGAATATGTCTGGATCACTGATGGGACGGGCTTTCCTAGGCATAAGCCACAACTCCATTGTCACACAAGGGTAGGAACGAAGTTCATCTCATGAACTAATATACACCCAGACTGCCTCTTTGGTAGCATCTTTGGTATCGATGTATCCAGCCTTAATCGTCTAGTAAGCCACGGTATCTAGCTTGGAACTCTTCCAGCATACCGTCCCTTTTCTGAGGGTAAAGACAATGCCTGTGACTGACATTCAGTCGTCCTTATCACCCTGGAACCTTTCCAGTGATTCTCCCCAGGATCGATTGATACCATCTCACTACAATTAGTGAGTATCCTAACATCCAATTCGATCTATCTCATAGATCCAAACCCAGGATTTAGGAGGTATCACTTTGATCCTATATGGAGAATCCTTGTGATAAGCGGAGATTGACCGAGCGTAGCATAAGAAACTACTTCCCTATCAAGAGTATGTCATCCACGTACTCTACGAGGATCACCACCATACTCTCTACTACCTTTTTGTATATACAAGGTTCATCTACCATTTTGATGAAGTCAAACTCTTTAACTACCACATCAAAACAGATGTTCCAACTCCGCGATGTATGTTTTATCACATAAAACATCTTGCGCACGTTTCCGCTACTCCCACTGTCTACGAAGCCCTCTGGATGTGTACTTATAGACGCTCTCTTCCAAAACATCATTTAAAAAAGCAGTCATGACACCCAACCACCAGAATTCATAGTCATGGTATGTAGCAGTGGCAAGTAGGATCTAGATGGACTTAAGCATAGCTTTGAAAGTCTCAACCTTTTCATGTACACCAAGTAATCTTCTCAAGATATACTTGCTCCTGATGGGGATTTAACCCTTCAGATAAAGCAACCAAAGTCCATACTTTGTTGGTGTATAAGGATTCCATCTCAGATCGTTAAGCATCCAGCCATTCTTACAGAGTCTCGCTCCTGATGGCCTGCTCGAAACTAGTTGGGTCATCATCTCATGATGCATTCCTCGCTCCCACTGTCATAGTGAAACCGAAGTATCTCTCAGGTGGGTGAGGAATCCTACTAGATCGGCGGAGAGGCTGAGGTTCGTTAGAAAATATTGAATACTCCGGTTTTACCAAATCATCAGCTGCAGTTTGTTTGGCTGGAACTCCTTCCAGTTCTACCTCATGACCACTAATTTCTTCTCAAGAAATTCCCTTTCACGAAGGTGGTATGCTGAGAAACAAAACATCTTTTGTTCCTCGGTTAGGTAGAAGATATTCCCTTGCGAATGCTTGGGATATCCAACAAACATTCACATAGCTGACTTTTCCTCGAGCTTGTCCGGATTTTGCTTTTCAGACATAGGCCGGACAACCCCAAATCTTAACAAACTTAAGATATGGGCTCTTCCCTTTCTATATAATATATGAAGTGATAGGCAACTGATTTGATATGAACCCTATTCAATAGGTATGCAGCTTCTCAAGTGCACAACTCCCAAAAGGAAATAGGAAACTCAGTAGTACTCATCATAGAGTACACCATATTACATAGGGTGCTATTGCTCCGCCCCGATATACCATCGTGCTATGGTGTATACGGAGGAGTAATGCTGAGAGAGAATCTCATTCTCCTTTAGAATAGTCCAGGAATCCCGTGCTCAAGTATTCTCCTCCCTGATCACATCAAAGGACATAATACTTATACCCGTTTTTGGTTCTCTACTTCTAACTTATATTCTGTGATTATCTCAAAAGTTTCGAACTTATGTTTCAACAGGAACATATGTCTGAATCTTGAGAGATCATCACAGAATGTAATGAAGTACAAAGAACCGGTCCTGGCATATGTAGACAGGGGACCTTCATACATCAGCATGTATCAATCCCAAGAGTTCACTAACTCTTTCTCTGTTTCTAATAAACAGAGCTATGGTCATCTTATCTTCGTGATATGACCGGCAAGTTTCATAAGATATAAATTCAAACTAATTTAAATATGCATTTAAATGTAACTTCAGCTAGTCGGGTTGCATTGATAGGACCTAGTCTACAATGCCTCAAGAAGAATTCGTTCATTTCTGAATCACTTCCTCTTGTGTGCGTTCTGTATACTAAGAACGTAGTTTGATTTAGAACGTCAATGCTTTTAGATAACGTGCCTGAACCGATCAACTCTTGATATAGGAAATGTTCAAAACATTATCCAACAATACAAAATTATATCCTTCTTTACAAATAAAGAGACTGATATGATGTTGTATATCAGGTTCGGTATCTAATAACATTCGTTCAGAATCAATGTATTCTGATAATACAGGGTGATAAACAAACAGACTTGGCTGCAACACTTGCACCGTTTCTATCTCATGAAACTTATCACCCATTCTTAGTTCTCCACCTATCTGTAGCCCATGTAACAGATTACATATGTGGGATCCTGATGCGGTATCTAATTCCCAGGACGTAAAGGATACTGAGAAACAATTTTCTATAATGAACACACCCGAAGAAGATGCATCAGCATGCACTTTCTTCGTTTGGGCGGCACGGGAATTCTGGTAATCCCCAATATCCTGTTCAGTCTTATAACTTTTATAAGAAAGAACGGAACCAACGTTCCCCGGCACAGTATAACATGCGGGTTCGGTCAAAACATCCATATTATTATCTTTATTAAGGCGTGACATGGTCGCTACCTGGAGAGAGAGAAGAAAACACTCTGCGTGCGCTCTTGCAAGATCAGATTGGTTATTATTTTATCTAATCAGGATGGCTCTCACTGTTTTTATCAAATCTTCCTTCAAACCCTAAAAGGAAAGACTAGCCGGGATTAATTACACCTTACAATTTCTCCAATCTTTCAGCCAGGCCAGTGTCGGTACTTTGAGGGAGGTTCCCCGTGCTTTCGCACGGACCTAATTAAAGTAAACCTAGGCGTAACCCCGTTGACACCTTTCTAGACACCTACTTGATCGGCTAATTGTCCTGTGTAAAACACTCCCAGGAGTAACAATTACTCGCAGTGGGTATCAGGATCCAACTATCTCATAGAAGGTATGCAATCTCATTGCAAATTTCAACGCTTGAAATTCCCGATAATATTTTGCCCCTAACCCCTATGACCTTGACAAAGGCCAACAAATCATAGGATGCTAGTCATGTTCAACCCGTCATTTCTTGATTGAATCAAACCCACCCGCACGACCCTTGACAAAGGCCAACAAGGTCGTACGACTCCCCAAAACAATCTGCATTAGATGCATAAGCAGATAAGCACCATTCAGCTACAGCACACTACGCCTTGATAAAGGCCAACAAACACAGCACGAATACTAAACAGTTCTTATCTAAAATGACGGAGGGCTACGACAGGTTTTTCTGAAAACCTATTGCGTAATGAACTTGATATCGTTGTAGAATTGAGTGAATTTTGAAAAGGAGTGTTTTTTAGGCTTTCACTGGTTTTGCTAAAGAGGTCATTCCCGGTGAAGGGATCTCGGCTCTTTCCTCATCGAATAAGGTGCAGAACATATCATATATATCACTATGCAAAGCAAAAACTCTAAAACTAATCAAAAGACAAACCGAGTGTTTTAGCATCTGCCAGTTTTGCTAAAGAGGTCACTCCCGGTGAAGGGATCTCGGCTCTTTCCTCATCGAATAAGGTGCAGGATATATCATATATATCGCTATGCAAAGCAAAAACTGTAGCTACCATTTTTGAAAGTTTGATTCTACAACATCTTTTAGTTTTCTTTTGTTTCATTAATCATATTAATGAAGTCCCATCATTTAAGTCACCTAAACATCACAGATAAATACGACGTACACTTATGCCATCCGTATTCGCCTCGATGTCCCCTCGTGCACCATCAGGTTAGGTAACTAACGGCAGAGCGGGAAAGGGCTAGCGCGGGTGTAAAACATAAGTAACGTCTATATAAATATCATATATACTATATACAGTATCTATCATAACATATCAAATGATCACATCACAGATATCGCAGCAGAAGAATCATATGAAATAATGGATATACTAAGAGGTCCATGTTTTATTTTGAGCCTCTATAAAACACGGATTCCACGGTCGCGATGAATAGCAAAACCCACACCCCTAGACCCCTACGAGAGCGGCAAGAAACCCTACCAATTCTAGAGTTAGGAGACCTGGACTCGACTCCTCGAGTTGGTCTCCCACTGTACCCTAGAACCCGGTTACTTGTGCTCCCCTCCTTGGGTCTACCTAATGCGGAAAAGTAAATAATATACAATGGTGACATCATCCTCATCCCGGAAGTGCCCTAATAAAAGAATATTACATACAATGAATTTTACATGAATGAAAATAAAAACCCTCATCTCACATAAAAACCCCGGCTATTCAGAACATGACGATCCAATATAACATATCCAGCAACACATAACATCACATGTCATCAACATAAGTAAATATGCACATCCCAATTGTCGTTGACATATAGCAACGAAACCGGCGATATCACATATTACACTTACGGTCGCAGAAAAGAAAGTGTAAAACTACAACATTTGGAATCCACAATCTCTTTAAACATCGTAAATCCGAAATATCGCATACTTCGCATTTCATGTCTAACTATATGAATTCCACATATTGTATCACATTCCAGATAAATAGACAGTATTAAACTTTCCGATCGAATAATCAAATACCCAAGATTTCCTTAATAGCTCAACTCTTGAGCGGAGTTCAAAAATTCCAGAATACGTCACAGTACCAATGGTCCAGCCGTAGAAGGGTCAAGCCAACGCCTCATATGTGGCAACGCCGTACTGCCCAAAATCCTAAGGTTTAGAGGCGGTTCAGACGGTCACATAATCGAGTTAAGTTTTGTGTTCTTCTAGAGGGTACATCGCAATACTTGCACGTTTTTCCGAAGGATTTAAACTCAAGAAAAAATTCAACACTTGAAAGTTTTTCGTGCCGGGAAAAAATGAGTTAATGATATCCGTTCGAATATTTTAACAGTTTCTAAATTATCCGGAAAACAAAACGAAATTAAATTTTCCGATCGAATCATCGATTACAAAATAATCCCCAGAACACTCAACACTTGAGTAAGATTAAAAATGCCCAGAAGCAGCTACAAATACCTACGGATGTACTGTGCCAAAAAGCTAACCCTAACTCTACTGTGCTGCCGCGGAACCGCCGCAGAAGACATGGTACGGCCGCGGTTCCGCGGCACTTTAGTGGAGTTTTGGTATTGTTTTGCACAGTAACTCTTAGAATTCCCTGCTGATTTTTTTGAGTATTTTTAATGCAGAAAAAATCATATTTTTACAAAATGTCTAGAGAGGGGGTCTAGTTCGATATATTGGGGTTCGATCGGAGTTTTAACGTCATTAACACGTCGCCTAATACTCTAGCTAGGCTCTGATACCACTGTAGGGTTTCTAGGCACTCTATCAAGGTTCTACAAGGCATCAACCATGCCCGATTAAAATTTTAGCCGTGCCGAACAACCCTAAACAAGATCTTTGCTAAATTATTAAGGTTCCACATGCAAGTAAATATCTTTACAACTAAGTGAAGAAGAAAATACAACCTTTGTAGATTGGTCCTTCACTTCATAAGCCCTTGGTGTAGTCCCTTCGCTGCGATCATGGTGCTTCCGGACTCTCGGACGGCTCCATGAGAAGATGGCAACGGTTTTGCTTGAAGTCTTCAAGGCCGAAGATGATCTACATCTAGGGAATACGAACTCAAGCTACCACTTCACCAAAGTGAAGCAAACACCCTAAACTAAAGTGCTAGTCTAGTAGAGGATGAGGAAATAGGAAATGGTTTCACTTTAGAATTTCTTTTCTCACAATGTTTCTCTCTCTTTATCAAACCCTAGCAAGCATTTGAAGGATGAAGAAGATGAGCTCAATAAAATGAGAATGAAAACTAATCCATAGAGAGAGAGTGAACCATGGGTGAGTTTATATCATATATTAACTCATGTAGAGACATAACCATGGCTACATTATAATGGTTAGGTTAATTAATATCTCAAGTAAAACAAAACTAGTAGACTAAATCAATGCAACCCTAAGCTTCCTGCATGTGAGCTCATCATCCATTAATTTTAGAATTACTTTAAATATAAAAAAACCTAACACTATAATTAGTATGGTATAAGTCTTATACACCCATGTAAGTTGTATCAACAACCATGATACAAAATGAACACAAATAAATATATATCACATATAAATTAAGTTGTGCACAAGTGAGAAAAACAAATGCTTAAGTGAACCAATGTTAGTTAATGTAAATTAGTATATCACATATACAATTATACACTAAATTATTAAATCAACACTTGACTTAATAATCCGGTTATATCACATATAACCGGCTAACATCCAATGTATCGACTTATCGAATCAACCCTTGATTCGATAACCTGGTTATATCACATATAACCGATCGATACAAACATCGCGAGAATAGAATACGGTATCACATACTCGCATTATTCTCGGTCCCGCACATATCACATATGCGCTCCTATTTCATTTTGCCTGAGCCAGTAAAACCTCTATGTAGGACTCTAAAGACTCGTCAATACGCCGGCAGTAGGTGATGATCATATCAAGCACCCACAAGCCGTCAGCGGTACTAGCTGGACGTAACGGCTACCCGGGTATTGAACGATCAGAAGATCAGCAAGCAAGCCCGCTCTAACTCCTGCAAAAAGCCTGACAGTGACACTACCGTATAGTCCGGTCTCCTCGTCTGATATGTCGCATATCAAGTCTAGGGGTGGTAAATGTCAGACCCCAATAACCGACAAGTCGTGCCGATGTGAGGCTCATAACTATTAGTTATATGTATGCCCTAGAGGCCATTACTGTACATGAGATGTATACTGTAGTGGATGCTGGGACATATATAGGTAGGATTTTCTTGCTCGACATGATAGTACGGTAGCTGGTTGCTCTTTATCTTAACTTGTATACATTCTGTCTCTCTATTATATGTTGATAAAGCCCTTAGGATGTGTACTCGACTTGCAGGACTATGATGCAGATCATACTATTGGGGCCTGGGTAGTCCATGAGTACATCCTTCAATGTTCCTAGTCGTGGGAATATCGAGACGGGGCATCGATATTCCAGAGTAGACTAGCGTATATCTTCTCGACCCATGAGATGGGCGATGGATGATCCCATATCCATTGATGTTTGACATCAGAGACGGTATGCGGGTGCTCAGTGGAGACTGGGTACACTGAACGGACTCGCCGAGAACTCCCAGATAGTATTATACCTCACGTCAGATGGCAGTTCTCTGGTGACAGTGGTACAGCTTAGTCTATTGACCCGAGATCGTCATAGAGTCTTGTGTGTCTCCCACTGTGCTTTGATTTCCACCCTACCACGGCTCTACTGATTCGTGAAAACAGGTGGTTTTTGGGTACAGTCCCGATTCACATGGAGGCAATGAGCGATAGGAGGGGATTCGTCTCTCCCGGTATTGGGGGTTGATATTGCGCTATGCTCGACTGGCCATAACTGGAAATCCCTGGCCAGGGTTGCAGTGATTTACTGGTAAGTGTTATCAGTAGTTTCACGCTTGTTGTGGATCTTACATCGGCATGACTTATCAAGCTACTGGGGTCTGACGTTTACCATCCCTAGGCGAGATATGCGACATATCAGACGAACAGACCGGACTGTGCGGTAAGTGTTACTGATTGGATTCGCAAGAGTGTGATCAGGCTTGCTCGTTGATCTTCTGATCGCTCAATACCCGGGTGGCCGTTACGTTTAGCAGACCGCTTGCGGCTTGTGGGTAATTGATATGATCACCACCTACTGCCGGCGTATTGACGAATCTTTAGAGTCCTACACAGAGGTTTCCTGGCTCAAGCGAAACGAAATAGGAGCGCATATGAGATATGTGCGGGACCGAGAATAATACCAGTATGTGATACTGTATTCTATTCTCGCGATTTGTATCATCGGATGGTTATATGAGATATAGCCGGGTTACCGAATCAAGTGTTGATTCGATACATTGATACACTAGATATTAGTCGGTTATATGCGATATGACCGGATCATTAAATCAAGTGTTGATTTAATGATTTAATGTATAATTATATATTTGATATATTACTTTATATTAACTAGTATTGGTTCACTTAAGATTGATTTTCTCACTTGATGTGCACAAGTTGTATATGTAATATATGTTTGTGCACTAGTTTGTATCATGATGGATGATACATGCAAACATGGGTGTGTGTGTGACATACACCATGTTAATTATAATTTAGGTTTTTATTTATCTTAATTATTCAAAATGGTGGCTTCTTTTGTCATGGCTTGAAGCTTCATGAAGCTTGAAGCAACTTTGACAAAGTCCACTCATTTTGTCTTGTTTAAGATATTCATTAACCAAACCATTATAATTAACTATGGTTTAGTCTCTACATAGGTTAGCTCACCTATGGTTGCATTATGATAAACTTCACTTGATTATTCATTTTACACAATTCATTATTATTCTTTTCTTCTTCTTCTTCTTCTTCAAGAAGAAGAAAGCTTTCTAGAATTTTTCAAGTGAAGATTTAGAGTGAGAAATCCAAATCTAAAGTGAACCCATTTCCTATTTCATCATCCTCTACTACTTGCCATTTAATTTAGGGTGTTCTCTTCACAAAGTTCTTGACCTAGTGAAGATAGAGCTTGAGTTTAAGTCCCTCGACGTAGATAATCTTCGGCCTCGAAGTCAATGACCTAGCCCGCTCATTTCTCCGAGGAAACCATCACTCGAGTCCGGGATCTCGATGATCGCGGCGAAGGGACGTCAACACGGAGCTTTAGAAGTGAAGGACCGGATCTACAAAGGTTGTAATCCCTTTTAACTTAGTGTTAAATTGTTTAACTTGCTAGTTTTCCCATAATCTCTAGTATACGATCTTGGTTAGGGTTGTTCGGCACGGCTAATTTTTTTGAATCGGGTATGGTTGATGCCTTGTAGAACCTTGTTAGAGTGCCTAGGAACCCTACAGTGGTATTAGAGCCAAGCTAGAGCTTTACGCGAAGTCTAGGCGAAGTTTAAAGTCCGATCGAACCCGTAAACCTCGACGAATACCCTTCTCTGGACAATTTTCAAAACTGTGATTTTTTACGAATTAAAAATGCTCAGAAAATTAAGAAGGAAAAACTAAGAATTACTGTGAAGTACGGCCCACTGATTCGACTTTATGACCGCGGAACCGCGGCCAAACCAAGGGTTTGGCCGCGGTTCCGCGGCCCAAATTATGACTTAGTCCCTCATACTCCATATATTTATTCTTAGCTCCGTTCTTGTCAATTTTTTCTGGGAATTTTTTAATTCCACTCAAGTGTTGAGTTTTCTGGGGTGTATTGGGGACTCATTGATTCGATCGGATAATTTAACTTCGTTTAAGTTTTTCTGGGTAATTTTAGAAAGTGTTAAAAAGTTCGACCGGATATCAATAACTCACTTTTTACCCTGCCGGAAAATTTCCAAGTGTTGAATTTTTCCGTAGTTTAAGAACGTTCTAAGTCGTGCAAGTAACGCGATGGACCCTCTAGAAGACAACAAACCTTAACTCGATTATGTGACCGTCTTGAATTGCCTTTTGAATCTTAGGGTTTGGGACGGTACGGCGTGCCACATGTGAGGTGTTGGCTTGACCCTTCTACGGCTGGACCGTTGGTACTGTGGCATGAAATGGATGTTTTTAAACTTATTTCAAGTGTTGAGCTATTTGGGAAAACTTGGGTGTTTGATTATTCGATCGGAAAGTTTAACATTGTCTATTTATCTGGAATGTGATACAATATTTGGAATCCACAAATTGTTATGAGATAACTGATTTGAATGTTATAAATCTAGCACTTCAGACTCAAATGATTGGCTGCCACGGGATTTTGATAAGATCAAAAGTCCGTCGCAATCATGTAACGTACGCGGATACTCGCCGGTAAACTTAATAGACAGCCACGCCCCATAGCCCCGACCAAGTGACTGTAGGAGAACCTCGTCGCCAAAAGCATCCGTTCGGATGCTCGCGGCAGCGTTGTTCCGCCTTAGTGCACTTCGTCGACGGCATACGGGGGTGCGGCCGTCTACTAAAGTTTGCGACGAGCATTCGATCAGGATGTCGGGAATCTTACTGAATTGCCCGACTTGATATTGAAAAGAGTTTTCGATAATGAGACAAAAATGCGGGGTTTATAATTGTTAGGCATGTGATGTCTAAGGAATTCATTTGGTTAGGCATGCGATGTCTAAGGAGGTTGCGGATTCCAACTGTTGTAATTTTACACTTTCTTTTCTGCGACCGTAAGTGTAATATGTGGTGTATCACCGGTTTCGTTGCTATACATCAACGACAATTGGGATACGCATATTTACTTACGTTGATGACATGTGATGTTATATGTTGCTGGATATGTTATATTGGATCGTCGTGTTTGAATAGCCGGGGGTTTTTATGTGAGATGAATGTTTTTCATTTTCATTCATGTAAAAACTTGTATGTAATATTCTTTTATTGGGGCACTTCCGGGCTAAGGATGATGTCACCATTGTATATTATTTACTTTTCCGCATTAGGATAGACCCAAGGAGGAGGGCACAAGTAACCGGGTTCTAGGGTACAGTGGGAGACCATCTTGAGGAGTCGAGTCCGGGTCTCCTAACTCTAGAATTGGTAGGGTTGCTTGCCGCTCTCGTAGTGGTCTAGGGGTGTGGGATTGGCTATTCATCACGACCGTGGAATCCGTGTTTTATAGGGGCTCAAAATAAAATACGGACGTCCTAGTATATCCAATATTTCATATGTTGTTTTCTACTGTGTTATCTGTGATGTGATCATATGATATGTTTAGATAGATACTGTATATAGTATATATGATATATTATATAGACGTTGCTTATGTTTTACACCCGTGCTAGCCCTGCCCCATTCTGCCGTTAGTTACCTAACCTAACGGTGCAGACAGGACATCGAGGCGAATGCGGATGGCATAAGTGTACGTTGTATTTATCTGTGATGTTTAGGTGGACTAAAATGATGGGACATTCATTAATGAGATTAATGAAAGAAAATAAACCTAAATGATGTTGTGGAATCGAATTTCAAAAATCAGGTAGCTCTAGTTGTTGCTTTACATAGCGGTGTTCCTTATAGAACATCCAGCACCTTATTCGATAAGGAAAGAGCCGAGATCCCTTCACCGGGAGTGACCTCTTTAGCAATAATTAGCAGATGCTACAACCTTAGGTTTGTCTTTTGATTGCTTTTCTAGTTCTTGCTTTGCATAGTGGTATTGTAAATATCCAGCACCTCATTCGACGAGGAAAGAGCCGAGATCCTTTCACCGGGAGTGACCTCTTTAGCGAAACTAGTAAAAGCCTCAAAAACACTCCATTTAAAACCATTTGATTCTGCAGCGAGATCAAGTTCAAAGCGTTAAAGGTTTTCTTAAAAACCATCCGCAACCCTCCGTCATTTTAGGAAGTAGAGTACTTAGTATTCGTGTTTTGTTTGTTGACCATAGTCAAGGCACAGTGTACGGTAGCTAAGTGATGTCTTCCTACACAGCATATGATGCGATTAGTTAGGACAGTCATATGACTTTGTTGACCTTAGTTAAGGGTCATGTGGGTGGGTCTAATTAATCATGAAATGACGGGTAAAACTTGACTAGTGCTTATGATTTGTTGACCATAGTTAAGGTCATAAGTACTAGGGGTAAAAACCTTTATCGAGAGTTTCAAGTGTTGAAATTTGCAATGAGATTACATACCTTCTATGAGATAGTTAGATCCCGATACCCACTGCGAGTAATTGTTACTCCTGGGAGAGTTTTGCACTTTACAATTAGCCGATCAAGTAGGTGTCTAGAAAGGTGTCAACGGGGTTACGCCCCTGGGAAAACGAGGTTTATTTTAATTAGGTCCGTGCGAAAGCACGGGGAACCTCCCTCAAAGTACTGGCACTGGCCTGGCTGAAAGATTGGCGAACTTGTAGAGTGTAATTAATCCCGGCTAGTCTTTCCTTTTAAGATTTGAAGGAAGATTTGATAAAAAAAGTGGGAGCCATCCTGATTAGATAAAATATATAACCAATCTACTCTTGCAAGAACGCACGCAGAGTGTTTTTTTCTCTCTCTCTCCAGGTAGCGACCATGTCACGCCTTAATCAAGATAATAATATGGATGTATTGACCGAACCCGCTTGTTATACTGTGCTAGGGAACGTTGGTCCCGCTCTAACTTATAATTGTTATAAGACCGAGCAGAAAATTGGGGAATACCAGATTTCCCGTGCCGCCCAAACGAAGAAAGTGCATGATGATGTATCTTTTTCGGGTGTGTTCGTTACAGAGAACTGTTTCTCAGTATTCTTTACGTCCTGGGTATGAGATACCGGATCAGGATCCCGCATATGTAATCTGTTACATGGGCTACAGAAAGGTAGAGAACTGAGAACGGGTGATAAGTTTCATGAGACAGAAAACGGTGCAAGTGCTGCAGCCAAGTCTGTTGGTCACTATCACCCTGTATTACCAGAATACATTGATTCTGAACGAATGTTATTAGATACCGAACCTGATATACAATATCATATCAGTCTCTTTACTAGTAAAGAAAGGATATAATTTTGTATTGTTGGATAATGTTTTGAACATTTCCTATATCAAGAGTTGATCGGTTCAGGCACGTTATCTAAAAGCATTGACGTTCTAAATCAAACTACAGTTCTTAGTATACAGAACACACACGAGAGGAAGAGTTCAGAAATGAACGAATTCTTCTTGAGGCATTGTAGACTAGGTCATATCAATGCGACCCGACTAGATAAGTTATATTTAAATGCATATTTAAATCAGTTTAAATTTACATCTTATGAAACTTGCCAGTCATGTCACAAAGATAAGATGACCATAGATCCGTTTACTGGAAACAGAGAAAGAGTTAGTGAACTCTTGGGATTGATACATGCTGATGTATGAAGGTCCCCAGTCTACATATGCCAGGACTGATTCTTTGTACTTCCTTACATTCACTGATGATCTCTCAAGATTCGGACACATGTTCCTGTTGAAACACAAGTCCGAAACTTTTGAGATAATCACCGAATATAAGTTAGAAGTAGAGAACCAAAAACGGGTATAAGTATTATGTCCTTTGATGTGATCAGGGAGGAGAATACTTGAGCACGGGATTCCTGGACTATTCTAAAGGAGAATGAGATTCTCTCTCAGCATTACTCCTCCGTATACACCACAGCACGTCGGTGTATCGGGGCGGAGCAATCACACCCTCTGTGATATGGTGCGCTCTATGATGAATACTACTGAGTTTCCTATTTCCTTTTGGAGTTATGCACTTGAGAAGCTGCATACCTATTGAATGGGGTTCCAATCAAATCCATTTCCTACCACTTCATATATGATATGGAATGGGAAGAGCCCATATCTTAAGTTTGTTAAGGTTTGGGGTTGTCCGGCCTATGTCTAAAGGAAAAATCCGGACAAGCTCGAGGCAAAGTTAGTTCTGTAGAAGTTTGTTGGATATCCCAAGCATTCACAAGGGAATATCTTCTACGTAACAGAGGAACAAAATATGTTTTGTTTCTCAACATACCACCTTTGTGAACGGGAATTTCTTATGAAGAAATTAGTGGTCATGAGGTAGAACTGGAAGGAGTTCCAGCTATACAAACTACAGCAGATGATTTGGTAGAACCAAAGGATTCAATAGATTCCGACGAACCTCAGCCTCTCCGTCGATCTAGCAGGGTTCCTCATCCGCCTGAGAGATACTTCGGTTTCTCGATGACAGTGGGAGCGAGGATTGCATCATGAGATGATGACCCAACTAGTTTCGAGCAGGCCATCAAGAGTGGGGACTCTGTAAGAATGGCTGGATGCTTAGCGATCTGAGATGGAATCCATGTACACCAACAAAGTATGGACTTTGGTTGCTATATCTGAAGGGTTAAATTGCCATCAGGAGCAAGTATATCTTGAGAAGATTACTTGGTGTAGATGGAAAAGTTGAGACTTTCAAAGCTAGACTTGTTAAAGTTTTTCGCCATCGACCAGGCATGGATAATGATGAAACCTTTTCCAGTGGCTATGCTTAAGTCCATCCGAATCCTACCTGCCATTGCTGCATACCATGAACGCGATATCTGGTGGTTGGGTGTCATGACTGCTTTTCTAAATATTAATTTAGAAGAGAGCGTCTATAAGAACACAGCCAGATGGCTTCGTAAACAGTAGGAGCAGCGGAAACGTATGCAAGATGCTTTGTGTGATAAAGCAGGCATCGCGGAGTTGGAACATCCGTTTTGATGTGGTAGTCAAAGAGTTTGACTTCATCAAAGTGGTAAATGAACCTTGTATATACAAAAAGGTAGTAGAGAGTTAGGTGGTGATCCTCGTAGAGTACGTGGATGACATACTCTTGATAGGGAAAGAGTTTCCTATGCTACGCTCGGTCAATCTCCGCTTATCACAAGGATTCTCCAAATAAGATCAAAGTGATACCTCCTAAATCCTGGGTTATGGATCTATGCGATAGATCTAAATGGATATTAAGATTCTCACTAGGTGTAGTGAGATGGTATCAGTTGATCCTGGGGAGAATCACTGGAAAAGTTCCAGGGTGATAAGGACGACTGAATGTCAATCGCAGGCATTGTCTTTACCCTCTGTAGAGATACGGTATGTTGGAAGAGTTCCAAGCTAGATACCGTGGCAAACTAGACGATAAAGGCTGGTAACATCGCTATCAATGACACTACCAAAGAGGCAGCTTGGGAGTATATTAGTTCATGAGATGAACTAGGTTCCTACCATTGTATGACAATGGAGGTGAGGCTTTGGCCCAGGAACCACGGTCCCATCAGTGACCCAGACATATTCCAAGGCAGTATTACCTGATCATGGAGATAGTTGATCTCCAGGGTGATCGAGGTTAGGAGAGTAGACTCAGAGGACAACACGGCGGATCCACTCACAAAAGCTTTTTCCCAAAGAGAGACTTATATGTGATGGTTGAGTATGAGATACTGCAACCACTGCTACAGATGGCCTTAGTGCAAGTGGGAGATTGTTAGTTATATGTATGCCCTAGAGGCCATTACTGTACATAGGATGTATATTGTAGTGGATGCTGGGACATATATAGGTAAGGCTTTCTTGCTCGACATGATCGTATGCTATCTGGTTGCTCTTTATCTTAACATGTATACTTTCTGTCTCTCTGTTACATGTTGATAAAGCCCTTAGGATGTGTACTCGACTTGCAGGACTATGATGCAGATCATACAAGTGGGGCCTGGGTAGTCCATGAGTACATCCTTCAATGTTCCTAGTCGTGGGAATATCGAGACGGGGCATCGATATTCCAGAGTAGACTAGCGTATATCTTCTCGACCCATGAGATAGGCGATGGATGATCCCATATCCATTGATGTTTGACATCAGAGACGATATGCGGGTGCTCAGTGGAGACTGGGTACACTGAACGGACTCGCCGAGAACTCCCAGATGGTATTATACCTCACGTCAGATGGCAGTTCTCTGGTGACACTGGTACAGCTTAGTCTATTGACCCGAGATCGTCATAGAGTCTAGTGTGTCTCCCACTGTGCTTTGATTTCCACCCTACCACGGCTCTACTGATTCATGCAAACAGGTGGTTTTTAGGTACAGTCCCGATTCACATAGAGGCAATGAGCGATAGGAGGGGATTCGTCTCTCCCGGTATTGGGGGTTGATGTTGCGCTATGCTCGACTGGCCATAACTGGAAATCCCTGGCCAGGGTTGCAGTGATTTACTGGTAAGTGTTATCAGTAGTTTCACATTTGTTGTGGACCTTACATCGGCATGACTTATCAAGCTACTGGGGACTGACGTTTACCACCCCTAGGCGAGATATGCGACATATCAGACGAACAGACCGGACTGTGCGGTAAGTGTTACTGATTGGATTCGCAGGAGTGTAAGTAGGCTTGCTCGTTGATCTTCTGATCGCTCAATACCCGGGTGGCCGTTACGTTTAGCAGACCGCTTGCGGCTTGTGGGTGATTGATATGATCACCACCTACTGCCGGCGTATTGACGAGTCTTTAGAGTCATATACAGAGGTTTCCTGGCTCAAGCGAAACGAAATAGGAGCTCATATGAGATATGTGCGGGACCGAGAATAATACCAGTATGTGATACTGTATTCTATTCTCGCGATTTGTATCATCGGACGGTTATATGAGATATAGCCGGGTTACCGAATCAAGTGTTGATTCGATACATTAATACACTAGATATTAGTCGGTTATATGCGATATGACCGGATCATTAATTCAAGTGTTGATTTAATAATTTAATGTATAATTATATATTTGATATATTACTTTACATTAACTAGTATTGGTTCACTTAAGATTGATTTTCTCACTTGATGTGCACAAGTTGTATATGTAATATATGTTTGTGCACTAGTTTGTATCATGATGGATGTTACATGCAAACATGGGTGTGTGTGTGACATACACCATGTTAATTATAATTTAGGTTTTTATTTATCTTAATTTTTCAAAATGGTGGCTTCTTTTGTCATGGCTTGAAGCTTCATGAAGCTTGAAGCAACTTTGACAAAGTCCACTCATTTTGTCATGTTTAAGATATTCATTAACCAAACCATTATAATTAACTATGGTTTAGTCTCTACATAGGTTAGCTCACCCATGGTTGCATTATGATAGACTTCACTTGATTATTCATTTTACACAATTCATTATTATTCTTTTCTTCTTCTTCTTCTTCTTCAAGAAGAAGAAAGCTTTCTAGAATTTTTCAAGTGAAGATTTAGAGTGAGAAATCCAAATCTAAAGTGAACCCATTTCCTATTTCATCATCCTCTACTACTTGCCATTTAGTTTAGGGTGTTCTCTTCACAAATTTCTTGACCTAGTGAAGAAGGAACTTGAGTTTGAGTCCCTCGACGTAGATCATCTTCGGCCTCAAAGTCAATGACCTAGCCCGCTCATTTCTCCGAGGAAACCATCACTCGAGTCCGGGATCTCGATGATCGCAGCGAAGGGACGTCAACACGGAGCTTTAGAAGTGAAGGACTGGATCTACAAAGGTTGTAATCCCTTTTCACTTAGTGTTAAATTGTTTAACTTGCTAGTTTTCGCATAATCTCTAGTATACGATCTTGGTTAGGGTTGTTCGGCACGGCTAATTTTTTTGAATCGGGCATAGTTGATGCCTTGTAGAACCTTGTTGGAGTGCCTAGGAACGCTACAATAACGGGTCGAGAAACTACTGATAACACTTACCAGGAAATCTCTAAACCAGCCCTGGCCAGGGACTTCCCTGTTATGGCCAATCGAGCATAGCGCGACATCAACCCCCAATACCGGGAGAGACGAAACCCCTCCTATCGCTCATTGCCTCCATATGACCCGGGACTGTACCCAAAAACCACCGTTTTGCACGCCCTCTTGGACGTGGTAAGGTGGAAATCAAAGCACAGTGGGAATCACACAAGACTCTATGACGATCTCGGGTCTACAGACTAACCTGTACCAGTGTCACCAGAGAACTGCCATCTGACGTGAGGTATAATACCATCTGGGAGTTCTCGGCGAGTCCGTCCAGTGTACCCAGTCTCTACTGAGCACCCATATATCATCTCTGATGTCAAACACCAATGGATATGGGATCATCCATCGCCCATCTATATGGATCGAGAAGGTATACGCTAGTCTACTCTGGTATATCGATGCCCTGTCTTGATACACCCACGACTAAGGACATTAAAGGATGTACTTATGGACTACTCTGTCCCCACTAGTATGATCTTCATCATAGTCCAGGTAGTCAAGTACACATCCTAAGGGCTTTACCAACATATAACAGAGAGACAATCAGTGTACACGTTAAGGTAAAGAGTAACCAGATAGCATACTTTTATGTCGAGCAAGAAAGTCCTCCCTATATATGTCCAAGCATCCACTAGAATATACATCTCATGTATAGTAATGGCCTCTAGGGCATACATATAACTAACAGTATCTAGTAAACTCCATCAACCAAACTTGTATATTTGATAGCCTTAGAAGACCTATTGTATATTCTTTCGACCTTAGAGTCGCGCTTGTATTATTATGCTTTTCTTGATGATATTGAGTTTCATTTTGAGTTTTGATCCTTGCCCTTCGGCGTTGTATATTATATTGTTTGCGTGGTTGTGACCGCCAATTGGCGAAGAGCTAGCTCCCGTTTGGGGATGTATTTATATATATTTGATGTGTTATACCCTTTTGGGGCCAGTATTTACGAAGGAGACTCTGCCGAAATTTTCAGAAAAGACTTGAGGTTTTAAAAATTCATACTTCGGCTTATTTTGTTAAACCTCTTGTTTTAAAACTAAACTTTTCCTTCTTTTTCTTTTCAAATGGTTTAGATTTCTGGGATTTTGGCTTACTTGAATTAGATTGGGTCCTATAGATTTCATATGATTCAAGTGCCAGTCACGGGGTCCTGACGCAAGGAGAGTCAAACTGAAAGAGATATTTTCAAGTTTCAACCGGACCAGAAACTCGAGGAGGATTCTCTACGAGTTCTGCGCTAGTTGACCCGGGACAAGGTGGAAACAACGATGTACCCTACAACCCTCGGTGGGGAAGGGCAGACGCATTCCTAACCGGAACGCTTCTAGGTACAGGGCAATCTCCTTGCCCCGCACCTGATCCGCCCGCTCACCCTCTCTAGCTAAGCGAAGTGAATAGTTAGAGGGGATGTAGAATCGAATGCGAATTTCGGAAAGCTAGTCCAGACTCTTCCAAACAGAGGGCGCATCGCGGGTGTTCCCGATGCGCACCTTAGGGGTCCTTGTCGCCGCCTGACGGCTAGTAACAGGCGCAGCCCTGACTCTTGGAGGTAAACCTGACACAGAGGACGAAGAAGAAGAAGAAGAACTCTCTTGGCTATCTGAAGCCGAAGAGGAGGAAGACCCACTGGACTCGGCCCCAACAACGGGTACCTCATCGTCCGACTCTACCCTTACTACCTCTACGGACTCCTCAGATGAAGACATCAAACCTGATTCAAAGGAAGGGACTCATCGAGGAAAAATCAACAGAGAATCCGATCTAAAGGAAGGAGCGCCGGGCAATCTTCAGCAATGAAAGAGAATATGAGTAAAGTGTCAGCGCTAGGATGGTCCCCTCCTATTTATACACCCCAGAAGAGAACATCATACGGCCCAGATTGATTCCCGCCAAAATGAAACGTCGCGCCCAGCAGCCGGTGGGGCTCCACGTGGTGATCGGCTATTGGGGACGTCTCTTCGACTGCAATAGTCAGAGACAGCCTGTCGTCTTCGCCAACCAACGGCTGACACATGGCCCGTATCTCAACTGATGAATCGACTGAAACGGCGTCCCCTCTTTAAAGCGCAATCATTTCACTGATCCGCTGACGCAATCGGGAATACGCGCAAAAATTCAGGCGAACGACGAAGCGACACGTGGGCCCAAAGATCGAAACGACGCAACCACCAAACATCATGCCATTTCCGGGCGATCCATATTATGATTCTTGGCGCCAAAATGAGCAAAAGGAAAACCGAGCAGACCACTCTCGACCCGATTTATGAATAGGTCGGAACGAGAGTGGGGGGATAATAATGATGCTCACAAGTGGTATCTTCCCAAATTACGACACATGGCCGATGACGTGTCCCGAAGGCTACAGGGTGGAATAAATGAGTTTCATCAGGGACATTCATCGAGATCCCCTTCTCGAGGAACGTATCCGACCTTTCGGGAGACCCCCTGAATACATTCTACCTTCACCTAGGAAACTGCCAACAGCTCGTCTCCGAGCTTGCTCAGTCTCCTTCCTCGTCTCCGAGCCGTCTGACATGCCGAGCTTTCTCGGCCACCCGGCTCTTTTCCGAGCTCCTGACATGCCGAGCTTCCTCGGCCACCCGGCTCGTCTCCGAGCTCCTGACATGCCGAGCTTTCTCGGTTTCCCCCCGATCAATCAAGAGCGCGGATCCCATGTGCCCCATAACGGCTCCGTGTATATCGCTAGGACGAGATATCCGCCTCCCCACGATCCGCATCCCACGCTAGCGCATTCCCCCATTAATGGGCGTATCCCCCCATTAATGGGTGCATCCCGTCATTCAAGACGAGGATAACATTGGGGCGTAACTGACGGCGAGGATCTCACGTCTGCTCGCTCCACGCGACCCCTATATAAACGCCTCTCTCGGACGACTCAGGTAACTTGAACTCATTTCTAATACGCCGCTACTCTGCACTTATACCTCAGCACTAACTTGAACGTCGGGAGATCCTACGGTGGTCACCCATCCCGGGACTTCTTTGCAGGTAGCTCGGCGTCAAATACCAACCCATTGAGATCCACACTTAACAACTTCCAAAACAAATCTTAGCCGTCAAAAACTGTCATCACAGGATCGATGGAGGACAACATCTGAAGGAGATCTCAGCCTTTATCAGCCCCCTTAAAATAATGTTTAACAAACAAGTTACAGAAAAATTAAAATTAAGCCAATTAATATGCATCTTCACAGAAGTATGTGCTATCCGGGCGGCCATCCTGAAGGTGAGGCTCTCTGGCAACAACACGTTTTCCCTCAGCTTTAAAACACTTCACATGACCCATAATCTGAGTTAATTTTTAATCCAATAGATTTGGAATGGTTGGAAATTAAATATCATTATTAAGATCAGCTGCCAAAACGAAATTTGGAATATTATAAGTAGACCTAAAATTGACTTTCTAAAAATATCAAGTATCGTTGCTCTGTACTGTCTCCTTGATCACCTTAGATGTACAAGGACAAGGGCTCACCAAATGACCCATGTTAATTGCTTTGCCCAGGCGCCCGTTTGTTCGAACGAATAAGGGCTTGAACGGGAAATCAAGAGGGACAACCAATTTTTATCATCTTGAGCTGTAAATTTGGATTTGTTTGTTTAACTCAAAGTGATGCCTTTGAAAAATCCAAAAAACATCATCCCATGACAGCAAAATCTAAAAGGCGAGGCCAACTTTTTTTGGTCCCAACTCTTGAGTTGACTCTTGCCAAATTATCATCTTTAATAATAAATAAATATGAAAGTTGTGTTTACCTCCTAATTTAGTGTTATTTTATTTCATGGTATTTTAGTGTTAGACTGATGACATAATGCTCATACACCACCATCTTTTCATACACCACCATCTTTTCAATCGTAGAGGATAACTCAAACTCCAAACAAATAAAGAACTCTTCCAATCTTGTTAGTTGTTACTCAAAGGACAAAAAACTCCAAATAAACACAAGGACAAATTTTTTTGACCTCATATATAAACTACAATCAATTTTTTGGGACTCGATTTGCCACACATGTCCTTACAATGAGGTTAAACTAGAATAAAATTTGCATCCTTCCCTCTTGAAATTTGTTATCTTTTAGTTTGTAAGGATTTCATGAATACAAGCTTTTGAACCTCTGATTCAGACGATAGGTGTAGTTTTGTTATGCATGAGAATTAGACAAATTAATTTTGGCCTACTTGATTGCAAAATTCAAAAAATATGGAGTAGGGAATGAGTCAGTTAACCAAGGAATTTTGTCTCTCTAGAATTTCAAATTTATTGTTTGGATGCAAAAAATGAAAATGATATCAGGAAAATTAATATGAAAAAAATGAAAATGACATGCAATCCTTTGTTTTCTTTGTGCAAATAGAAATATAAACCTAGAGAGATATACTATGGATATGAGAATTTTTATTGATTTAAGAGAAGTAGCATGTGTCCCCAAAACCCATATATATATATATATATATATATATATATATATATATATATATATATATATATCAAGACAAGAACATCTAACTTTGAAAAGATAGAGCTTTTTGAGCCGGCCTTTGTTGAAATTGAGGAGAGTCTTCCTCACATGTCTGAATAAGGAGGTTCAGACGTCTGGACATACACGTATGCAGGAGCCAAAAGAATAAAGCAACGTCAAACGTCTAAAGGCAAAAGAGACAACGTCTGGCCAAATCCAGAGCAGTCACAAAGCACAGGCAGACGTCTAACCAAGGGGTGGCCGACGTATGCCAAAAGTGCTAAAACCAACAAAGAGAAGAGGCAGACGTCTGATGTATTATGCATCAGACGTCTGCCGACGAGTTTCTGTGCGAACCGAATATTTAATATTCTGTTTTATCTCTAATTTAAATAGGAATTATGGTTAGGCTATATATAGAGATCTCTCATATGATAGAATTATTGCCATTAAGATTATTGTATAGAAAGAGAGAGACGGCTAAGAGATTTGAGAGAAATCTTCTAGAGTTGCTTTTGGTGTAAAAATTGACTAAAAGACTAGTAGAAATTTTGCAGATTCTGCTCTGCCGAGGACTAGCTATAAGGTGAGTGAACTTTGTTCACAAATCTCTTGTCTCTCTAGTTTGATTCTCTTATTCTCGTTTTATTGTATTTTGTCTTTCGTTATTTAATTTGCGTCCTAACAAAAGAGATGATCAGGTTCAGGAACCGGTTGAAGACCCGGTTGAGCAACCAGATGTTCCAATTCTGAGAAGATCTACACGAGACAGGAGGCTGCCTGAAAGGTTAGTTACCGATTTCGTATTGTACACTGATTTGGGAGAGCCTGAATCCCTCACAGAAGCGATACAAGACGGTGCTAGCAAGCAGTGGGAGCAAACCATGGATAAAGAGATGGATTCTTTGAAAAAGAACCATACATGGGATCTAGTGAAACTTGTTAGTTATATGTATGACCTAGAAGCCATTATTATACATGTGATGTATATTATAGTGGATACTTGGACATATATAGAAAGGGCTTTCTTGCTCGACATGATAGTATGCTATCTGGTTGCTCTTTATCTTAACATGTACACTTATTGTCTCTCTATTACATGTTGATAAAGCCCTTAGGATGAGTACTTGACTACCAGGATTATGATGCAGATCATACTAGTGAGGAAAGGGTAGTCAGTAAGTACATCCTTCGATTGTTCCTAGTCGTGGGGGTATCGAGACGGGGCATCGATATTCCAGAGTAGACTAGCGTATACGCTTCTCGACCCATATGATGGGCGATGGATGATCCCATATCCATTGTTGTTTGACATCAGAGAAGGTATACGGGTGCTCAGTAGAGACTGGGTACACTGGACGGACTCGCCGAGAACTCCTAGATGGTATTATACCTATCGTCAGATAGCAGTTCTCTAGTGACACCGGTACAGGTTAGTCTGTCGACCCGAGATCGTCATAGAGTCTTGTGTGATTCCTACAGTGCTTTGATTTCCATCTTATCACGTTCAAGAGATCGTGCAAAATGGTGGTTTTTAGGTACAGTCCCGAGTCACATGGAGGCAATGAGGGATAGGAGGGGATTTCGTCTCTCCCGGTATTGGGGGTTGATATTTTGCTATGCTCGATTGGCCATAACAGGAAATCCCTGGCCAGGGTTGCTGAGATTCACATCGGCATGACTTATCAGGCTTTTAGGGTCTGACGTTTACCACCCCCAGGCTAAGATATGCGACATATCAGACGAAGAGACCGGACTGTACGGTAGTGTTAATGATTGGATTCGCGGTAGAATGAGCAGGCTTGCTTGTTGATCTTCTGATCGCTCAATACCCGGGTGGCCGATACGTTTAGCAGACCGCTTGCGGCTTATGGGTAACTGATATGATCACCACCTACTGCCGGTGTATTGACGAGTCTTTAGAGTCCTACATAGACATTTCCTGGCTCAACTGAAACGAAGTAGGAGCACATATGTGATATGTGCGGGACCGAGATTAATACGTGTATGTGATACCGTATTCTATTCTCGTGATTTGTGTTATCGGACGGTTATATGTGATATAGCCGGGTTATCGAATCAAGTGTTGATTCGATAAGTTGATACATATGATATTAGTCGGTTATATGTGATATAGCCGGATTATTAAATCAAGTGTTGATTTAATAATTTAATGTATAATTATATATATTTAATATATTAATTTACATTAACTAATATTAGCTCACTTAATAATTCTTTTTCTCACTTGTGCATATAGTATATATGTGATATATATTAATGTATATTTTTGTGTGTCATGCTAGATGATACATGTGACATGGGTGTATGAGACTCATATCATGCTTATGATAATTGTGGGTTTTATTATTTAAAGTAAATCAAAATTAGTTGGAAATTAGTCACATAGTTGGAGCTTAGTAGAAGCTTGTGGAACCATTGACTTAGTCCACTAATTTTGTTTTACATAAGATATTTATTAACCCAACCATTACCTTAAGCCATGGTTAAGTCTCTACATGAGTTAATATGATATATTATCTCACCCATGGTTGCTATTCTCACACATGAGATTCATTCTACACTTGCTTCTCTCCATGGTTGCTTTTCTTCATCTCCTTCCTCTAGCTCTCTTGCAATTTGGGAGGTGAAGAAAATGAGTGAGAAAATAATTTCTAAAGTGAGAAAAATTCATACTTCATCAACCTCTTCTAGACTAGCCATTTAGATTGGGTTGTTTCTTCACTAGTTCATCACTTAGTGAAGAGGTGGCTTGGGTTAGTGTCTCCTCGACGTAGATCATCTTCGGCCTCAAAGACTTCAAACAAGCTTGTTCATTTCACCTTGTGGAGCCTTACTAGAGTCCGGGAGATCGCTACTTGGAGCGAAGGGATTACTACACGGAGCTATTGAAGTGAAGGACCGGTCTACAAAGGTTGTATTCCGTATTCACTTAGATGTAAAGATGTTTACATTCTTATTTCGTCTAATTCTCAAGTTAAGATTCTAGGTTAGGGTTCTTTAGCGCGTCAATTTTTTGAAAACGGCATGGTCGATGCCTCCCGAAACCCAGTAGCGACCCTAAGGAACCCTACAAAACTAGCCAAGGGTCGGAAGGTGTTGCTGAATAAGTGGATGTACAGAATTAAGGATGAGACTGATGCCATGAAGCGGTACAAAGATCGCTTGGTACTCAAGAGATATGCGCAACAATATGGGATAGACTATCAGGAGATATTTTCCCCAGTGATGAAGATGACTTCAATTCGGTTTATACTCAGTATGGCGGCAGTGGAAGATTTGCATTTACAGCTAAATGTGAAACCGTGTTCCTTCATGGAGACTTAGAGGAGAAAATCTATATGATGCAGCCACAAGAATATGAGGTGAATGGGAAAGAAAATATGGTTTGTAAACTGCGAAAGAGCTTGTATGGTCTCAAGCAAGCTCTAAGACAGTAGTATCTCAAGTTCGATCGTTTCATGCTGGAGACAGGATTTGTGAGATGTGATTCAGATATCTGCGTTTACATTCAGACTTTTAAAGATAGCGACTAAATTATTTTATCACTCTATGTGGATGATATGTTGGTGGCGGGTCCGAATTTCAAGAAAATTCAAAGTCTAAAGAAACTGATAACGGAAAAATTCTCCATGAAGGGTTTGGGTGTTAGTGATATATGCCCTATAGGCTATTATTATATAGTACTGCATTGTATATTACATTTTGGAAGCTTAAGATATATACAGATATATAAAAGTTTTGCTCAATATGATAGTATGCTATAGGGTTTGAGTCTATCTTAACATGTGTATATGTATCTTTTTACGTATCGCTAATACATGTTGATAGAGCCCTTAGAATATTTGCTTGACTACCAGCGTTGTGATGGCAGTCACACTAATAGAGGTTGGGTAGTCTATAAGCACATCCTTAAACTTGTCCCTAGTCGTAGGATTATCGAGACTGGATATCGATACTCCAGAGTATACTAGTGTATACGCTTCTTATACCCGTCAGAGGAAATGGCATGTCCCGCAACCATTGATATACGGTACCAAAGATCGTATACAGGTGCTCATTAGGTTATGAGTTACACTGGACGGACTCGCTGAGAACTGCTGGTTGGTATTATACCTATCGTCGGATAGCAGTTCTCCGGTGACATGAGTACAGGTTAGTCCGTTGACTTGACATCACTATTCATCTCGAGTGTGTTCCCACTGTACTTAGATTACTATCCTACCACGAGTTTAACGAGTCATGCAAACAGGTAGTAGTTGGGTGCAGTCCCGAAGCACTTAAAGTCAGTAGGAGATAGAAGGGATTCATCTCTCCCGGTATTGGGAATTGATATCGCGATGTGTACGGTTGACCAATATTAAAGGTTTCTAGCCAGGGCAAGTGAGATTTACTGGTAGGTTCACCAGTAGTTTCTCAGGTAGTATTGGGCTTCACACTAACACGACTTCGCTATTAGGGGTCTGACGTTTACCACCCCTAGGCCCGATATGCGATACTCTTAGACGAACAGACTGGACTGTACGGAGAATGTCACCTATAGGCTTAGTAGGGTTTTCGGACGAGTTATCGTGTCGATCTTCCCTTCGACAGATACCTGAGTAGCCATTACATACAGCTAGTGCCACTAACGTGCTTGTGGTTAAACCCACTACCAGCGTATTTTCGAGTCTTTAAAGTCCTACACAGAGGGTTTCCCGGTTTACGAAATGGTGTATTTTGTGTATAGTGATACGCTCGGGTATTCGATTGAATACGTGTATTTATACACGTTCTTTAATCAGACGGTTTAGTAGTACTGGCAGATTTGAAAGAAAACCAGTTTTGATACTAGTATTATATTGCTCTCTTTTGAGTATTTGTATTTTAATACGAATATAATATTTATACGAATACGTTTATTTGTATAAATATAGGTATTTGTGCTTTAATACAAATACATGTATTTCATTGTAAATATCAATACATGCATTTTGTATTTTTGGTACAAATACGGTATTTGTATTTTGGTAGTGTTGGATATAGTGCCCTCAAGGAAATTATTGTAGTTGAAAGTAGGCGATTATGATAATTAAACAAGGACCTATATAGGTAGAACTGTCTTACTCGAGATGATAGTATGGTATCTGATTTGTCTTTATCATTATGTGTATATGTTTTGATAAAACCCGTAGGATTATTGCTTAACTACCAGCATTATGATGGCGATCATATACGTGGGAGCTAGAAGGTTCATAAGTATATCCTTAAATGTCCTTAGTCGAGAGAGTATCGAGACTATGCGTCGATACTCCGGAGTAGACTAGTGTATACTTTTCAAGATCTCGACGAGGGGCGGTGACCAGTCTCACAAGCCATTGGTGTTAAGTCACCTAAGATAATATACAGGTGCTCACTGGAGGTGAGTATACCGGACAGACTCGCCGAAAACTTCTAAATGGTATTATACCTATCGTCAGATGGAAGTTCTCTTGTGGCATGAGTACAGGTTAGTCCTTTGACCTGAGATTTTCTTTTGTCTCATATGAGTTCCCACTGTACTTAGATTACTACCCTACCATGGCTCAAAGGAGTCGTGCAAACAGGTTTTAGTTAGGTACAGTTCCGAGCCACATGGAGGCAGTGAACAATTGTCAGGGATTCGTCTCTCTCGGTATTGGGTGTCAATGTCGCACTGTGTTGAGTAAGCCATCACCAGAAATCTTCGGCCAAGGTGGATGAGAATTACTGATCTGATGTCAGTGGTTTCTCAATAGGTGATGAGCTTCAATCCGGACTGGCCCAATAATATTGCATGACAATGAATATATGAATGCATCTGATATCAAGTAAGGAATGCAATAATTAAACTAGCCTATGAAAGCAATAACATATAGGAACTATCAGCTAGCAAGCTATGTCAATGAAAGAATATTCTCTAAAGTGTACGTGATATAGCAATTACCGATGAAGATGTGTGTGAGCCGGCAAGCGAGTGTACGTGGAGCATACGCATCATCGGTAATGATGCTGGTGTCCTAACAACAGGTTTCATCATTACTAATGAAAATACATATAAGCATGCAATGCAATGCGAACAACAGAATAAATGGCAAATGAATAGTAAATGCAGCAATAAAGAAATAAACATTCCTATATACGAGTCATACAGTTTTTGGTATCTAAAATCGCACGAATCGTGGTGTTTAGAAAATAGGGCTACGGTGTTTTTATGAAAAATTACATCCTTTGAAATATCCATAGTATCCCTTGTCCTGTTTTTAAAATACTCACGATTCGTTAGTTTTGGAAATAAGTATGACTCGTGCTCAGTCTAACATCTACTAAGTAACTACAGGACTAAACTAACAGACTAGTCGAAAGGGTAAGGAAATCCACCTAAATCTGAGTCGATATATATATATATATATATATATATATATATATATATATAATAGTCGGTGATCTCGCTTCAATAGTATCGCGTACGATACAATATATATATCATATGACATCCTCGAGTTAAGAGTGCGGATCTATCGTCAATATAGCTCGTACTGTAAATCCATCGTACGGCATCCCAAATCTTGGTACGGGTCAATATCACATTTATCTCATTATTCAACTGGTATCCTTATCCTCATATATCATGAGCTGGGTACTGATCTAAATCTAGTACATACTGATACCATCAATAATATATATGCGTGTGTCTGAAAACACATCGCCTAATGATCCGCTATAATATCATGTCGTATCTCATAATACGAACCAAATCACATCACCGATCTCGTGGCATCATGCCCAATCACATCGACTCATCTCCAAGTACCATGTACTATCCTCATTATCTATGTATATATATACGTATATATATACATAGTACCATACCTGTGTGTGTGTGTATGCATATCCCCATATACGCATAAGAAATAAAATGCATGCAAGTGTGTGTGTGTGTGTGTGAGTGTAAACCTTATTCTAGAGTTCGCGACTACAACTAACTAACGACACTATCAATCAATTACACTAAAATTTAACCCATGATCTCCTAAATCTTATCTGCTAACTATCCATGTTTCACATAACACAATATCATATATATATATATATATATATATATATATATATATATATATATCATATATATTGTATACTACACTTCGAACTGCGGGGGTGCTATACGCCATCCACCCGACTTCTCCCGTAGATATATATCTACTCACCTAATCATTGCTTGCCGAAGTCGATGTCGCCACCCTCTTCTTCATCATCCGAAGTCCACGTGGGGGTACCTACATATACACACACGAGATATCCTATCGCATTAAAATCCGATTCAAATCCAAGACAACACGCGATGTGCTTATGGGTCAAAACCTATCGCTTACGCATACGAAAACAATCATCAATCCCTCGTCGTTGACGTACAAACGTCTAATGATAAAATTCAAATCAAATACAAAAACCAAGTTTTCAGAATCGGAAAACATATACTCAGCAACATGAGAAATCTATCCCAGATTTTCCATCAGGTAAAATTAGCCAATTTTCCACATGTGGAGGGTCTAGTTAACTGGAAATAAATCCCTGGAACAAACACTAACCCAAACCTCCCCACCCTGGCTGCAATTTGTGGCCAGGAAGAATAAATATACGGCCTCAGTGCATGGTTGGGGTCTCGGGTCTTGGGGTTTGCATCTAGGTGGCCTGCTTGTCTCACCGTATTCGCTAAATAATTTTCAGGTCACCCGGGTTATAGCAGTTCTCTAAAACACATCACAATTTCCACAAAATACGATATCGGCAGAATTTCAAAGTTCGTGAATTGGGGTTTGTCTCTGGTTTTAGGTCCAAAATAATATCACTAAGAGGGTTTAAGATCACTACTAACTCAATTACACTATCTCAATTCAAAACTTCCTCAAAACCCTAACTTGGAATTTTCTATTCTCACTAAACATCACTAAAACACTTCTAATCAAGCATGGACACTAATGTGAAAGTAATACTATGCTAATGGTGAAAGAATTACCTCATTTGGAAACTCAAGAATTTTCTTGAGTTGCCCCAGTTCTCCAAAATCCGATTTTTCTTGGTCCAAAGTGCTTGTAGTGAGCTTGTGCACATTTTTAATGAAGTGGGGATGAGGTTTTAATGTGGTTTTAGGGTTGTTTGTGAGGGTGTAAAGATGGGGGAGGGAGAGGGCAGCCATGTTTGAGGAGAGGAGAGGAGAGGATGAAGAAACAAGGAGGGAAAACAATTGGAGACAAGTCAAGACCCCTCACCTCTCTCTCCTTTCTCTCTCTTACCCATACCTATTTATTTAATCCCCTTCTCTTTTTCTTTTCTTTTCTTTTCTTTTCATTTAAAAGCCATGCATGAACAAAAATAAGGAAAAACCATTTAGAAAATGTAACACAAGTGTAAAATATGACATGGTGCATGTCATATGCACAAATCAAGCTTAATGCACGATTAGTGATATTTAATCGCGATTAGCATTAAAATGGAATATAATTAATCATAAAGAATTTATAATTTACTTAAATCATATAAAACACCCTCATTTCAGTAATTCCTATAATTTTCCAAATATTTTCCACTTTATCGGTATTTAATTATACCGCAATATTAAAATATTCATAATATTAATTATTTAATATAAAAATTCCCAAAAATAATATTTTATTTTTCTGAAATGTTACAGACAACATCCTCAACCCGGAAGTGCCCCAATAAAAGAATATTATATACAAATTTTTACATGAATGAAAATGAAAAACTCTCATCTCACATAAAAAAAAACCGGTTATTCAAAACACGACGATCTAATATAACATATCCCAACAACACATAACATCACATGTCATCAACATAACTAAATATGCGTATCCCAATTGTCGTTGACATATAGCAATGAAACCGGTGATACACCACATATTACACTTACGGTCGCAGAAAAGAAAATGTCAAACTACAACATTTGGAATTCACAATCACCTTAGACATCATAAACCCGAAATATCACATACTTCGGATTTCATGCCTAACTATATGAATTCAAAATATTGTATCACATTCCATAAATAGCTAGACGATGTTAAACATTCCGATCGAATCAACAAACACCCAAAATTTCCTGATAAGCTCAACACTTGAGCGCAGTTTAAAAATACTCAGAACATGCCACAGTACCTATGGACCAACCGTAGAAGGGTCAACCCTTTCCTCACCGATGTGCCATGGAACTACCGCAAACCCTAGGCTTTGGCGGCGGTTCTTATGGTCATATAATCGAGTTAGGGTTTCGTTCTTCTGGAGGGTCCATCGCATTACTTGCATGATTTTTGAATGTTCTTTAACTTGGAAAAATCCAACTCTTGGAAAATTTCCATCGAGGGTTAAAGTGGGTATTTGATATTCTTTTGAACTTTTTAACGCCATCTAAACAACCCGAAATAATGTTAGAATTACGACTACGAAACACTTCGAATTGCCTTTATAGAAAATTAACATCTCATGCAATTTTAGAAGAAAAAAAAGCAACACCTGAAACACCAAAACCCAGAGACCAGAACACCAAAAGAATACGAACCAGAACAGAGCAGAGGGGGCCGGCCAGACCGGATTTTATGGCCATGTCACGGGTCTAAACCGGTGGAATGGGTTCGTATTTGTTCAGTGTTCATGTCACGTCTCATATAACATTCTGCAGTTGCTTAAAAAAATTTCGACGACTTAAAAATATTGACAGAAACCGGGTTTTAGTTTCGAGTGTTCCGGAGTTGTTTCAGTTTCGTAATTCTACAAATATCGTCTAATTCTCTAGCTCGGCTCTGATACTACTGTAGGAATGCATAGCACGACAGCAAGGTTTTGGGAGGTATCGTCCATGCCATTTTCAAAATTTTGCCTTGCTAAACAACCCTAACCCTAGAATCTTAACTAGAGATTTAGACAATACAACATGTAAACTACTTTACATCTAAGTGAATATGGAATACAACCTTTGTAGACCGGTCCTTCACTTCAATAGCTCCGAGTGGTAGTCCCTTCGCTCCAAGTAGTGATCTTGCGGACTCTAGAACGGCTCCACAAGATGAAAGGAATAAACTTACATGAAGTCTTCGAGGCCGAAGATGATCTACGTCGAGGAGACACTAACCCAAGCTACCTCTTCACTAATTAGGGATTAGTGAAGCTAACACCCTAAACTAAATGGCTAATCTAGTAGAGGATGATGGAGTATGATTTTTGCTCACTTTAGAAATCTTTTTCTCACTATTTTTCTTCACCTCTCAAAAATCTAGAGAGCTAAACTCTTGATGAAGAAGAAGAAGAAAATAATGGATGAGACGGTGAATTGCAACCATGGGTGAGAAATATCTCATATAACACATGTAGAGACTTAAACATGGGTTTAGATAATGGTTGGGTTAATAAATATCTAGTGTAAGACAAAACTAGTGGACTAAGTCAATGTTTCTACAAGCTTCTACTAAGCTCACCCATGTGACTAATTTCCAACTAATATTTGATTTACTCTAAATAAATAAAGCCTACATTATCATGAGCATGGTGTAAGTCTCATACACCCATGTAGCATGTATCATCAAGCATGACACAAAAAGAAATACAATCAATATATATCACATATATATTAAATGCATAAGTGAAAAAAGAAATGCTTAAGTGAGCTAATATTAGTAAATGTAAATTAATATATCAAATATATAATTATACATTAAATTATTAAATCAACACTTGATTTAATAATCCGGCTATATCTCATATGACCTGCTAATATTATTTGTATCAACTTATCGAATCAACACTTGATTCGATAACCCGGCTATATCTCATATAACCGACCGATATTGTATCAACTTATCGAATCAACGTTTGATTCGATAACCCGGCTATATTTCATATAACCGACCGATATCATAAATCACGAGAATAGAATACGGTATCACATACATGTATTAATCTCGATCCCACACATATCACATATGTGCTCTTACTTCGTTTTGCCTGAGCCAGTAAACCTCTGTGTAGGACTCTAAAGACTCGTCAATACACCGGCAGCAGGTGATGATCATATCAAGCACCCACAAGCCATCTGCGGTACTAGCTGGACGTAACGGCTACCCGGGTATTAAGCGATCAGAAGATCAACAAGCAATCCCGCTCTAACTCCTGTAAAGCCTGTCAGTAACACTACCGTCCAGCCCGGTCTCTTCATCTGATATGTCGCATATCTAGTCTAGGGGTGGTAAACGTCAGACCCCAGTAACCGATAAGTCGTGCCGATGTGAGGCTCATAACGGGTCGAGAAACTACTGATAACACTTACCAGTAGATCTCCGAATCAGCCCTGGCCAGGGACTGTTAGTTGTATGTATGCCCTAGAGGCCAGTATTGTACAGATGATGTATATTATATTGGATGCTTGGACATATATAGAGATGACTTTCTTGATCGATATGATAGTATGCTATCTGGTTGCTCTTTATCTTAACATGTATACTAGTCTCTTTATACTGTCTTATAGTTATATGTTGGTAAAGCCCTTAGGATGTGTACTTGACTACCTGGACTATGATGAGGATCATACTAGTGGGGACATGGTAGTCCATAAGTACATCCTTCAAGGTCCCTAGTCATGGGTGTATCGAAACGGGGCATCGATATACCAGTGTAGACTAGCGTATACGCTTCTCGACCCATGAGATGGGCGATGGATGATCCCATATCCATCGGTGTTTGACATCAGAGATGGTATACGGGTGCTCAGTGGAGACTGGGTACACTGGACGGACTCGCCGAGAACTCGCAGATGGTATTATACCTCACGTCAGATGGCAGTTCTCAGGTGACACTTGTACAGGTTAGTCTGTAGACCCGAGATCGTCATAGAGTCTTGTGTGATTCCAACTGTGCTTTGATTTTCACCTTACCACGTCCATGAGGGCGTGCAAAACGATGGTTTTTGGGTACAGTCCCGAGTCACATGGAGGCAATGACCGATAAGAGGGGTTTCGTCTCTCCCGGTATTGGGGGTTGATGTTGCGCTGTGCTCGATTGGCCATAACAGGGAAGTCCCTGGCCAGGACTGTTTTAGAGATTTGCTGGTAAGTGTTACCAGTAGTATCTCGACCCGTTATGGGCATCACATCGGCAAGACTTATCAGTTATTGGGGTCTGACGTTTACCACCCTTAGACTTGATATGCGACATATCAGACGAGGAGACCGGACTGCACGGGTGGTGTTGCCGGTTGGCTCGACGGGAGCTGTAGCAGGTTCGCTTGTTCTCTTTTGATCGCTCAATACCCGGGTGGCCGTTACGTTTAGCTGACCGCTTGTAGCTTGGGGGTGCTTGATATGATCATCATCCACTGCCGGAGTATTGACGAGTCTTAGAGTCCCACAAAGGAGTTACCTAGTCCAGGCGAAATGTTGTGGTGCGTGTATGCGATATTCGCATGGACCCGATTAAAATGCGCGTATAGGATACCGTATATTGATCGGGCAGCTTGCTTTTGGTGGGGTCATATGTGATATGGCCGGATTGATAAATCAAGTGTTGATTTATCATTTAACCATTAGTTTCTCACTTGAAATCCTTTCTTGAGTTTGATGGATGTATGCATGCATATATGCCTTCTTTATAGATTCATGCACATATGGATGTACATACACACATACATACATACATACATACATCCTTCATGGTTGTACATACATGAAAATGGTGGCAATATAAGACTCACACCATAGTTTTATATACGGATTTTATTGCATTTGATTTAAAACAAAAAGGAAAAAGGAAAATGGTTATCATTGATTTGTTTCTACACTCTTCTTTTGACCTAACCATTCTCACCCACCTTTTAACCTTGGGTAAACTTTCCTTTTGTGTTTTAACTCAAGTTCAATAAGATATTCATTGTTTAACCATGGTTTGAGATGAGAACAAGAAAATATATATACATATATTTTCATTTTTCTTAACAAGAGTTATTCTTTTTACTCTTGAAAAAATATTGCCATCATCTTCTTCTTCCTCTCTCACTTGCTCTCTAGACTTTTGTAGTGAGCAAATTACATAACAAGATTGGATTTTTGAAGTGAGAATAAGAACCACAACATCATTCTACACAAGTTTAGCCCACTTGTTTAGAGTGTTATCTTCACTTCTTCTTTTGAAAAGTGAAGTTGCAAGCTTGGACTAGAAGCTTCGGGTGGATCGTCGTGGACACTAGGAGACCTCAAGTGAACCCTCCTCCAACCCTCAAGTGGCCAAGGAGTCTAGCGTAGGGAGCTACAAAGGTTGTACTCTCAAAACCCTAGCATTTCTTTCATGCGATGATGTGTAGTTTATGAAACCCTAATTTTTCTAAGAACGATCCGATGTTTGTTAACTTAAAAATTCCATCTTTGGTACATGTGATGCTTCCAAACCCTTCATGAGGTGCTAGGCTAACCCTACATTGGTATCAGAGCTACTAGGCATTGGATGTCGACCTATGGGGGGTTCTCACTGTGTGACAGTGTGGCGAAGCACAGGCTCTTACCCCCAGGGTGTCCCGAGACCGGAAGGTGTTCCGGCGGGTTATAGTCCTCGCGAGGGGGCATGCGTAAAAAGTAGCGGCTGAGGGACCCGTTGGTGCCACGGGACCCCATTGGATAGGGTGGCTGCCTGACCTACATTGGTATCAGAGCCGACCTAGAACATTAGGCGACACTTTAACGAAGTTAAAACCCCGATCGAACCCGATATCGACAAAATCAACCCCTCTCTGGACAATTTTTAAAATCTGGGATTTTTGGGAATTAAAAATACTTAAAAATTGCAGCAGGGATTTCTAAGAATTACGGCGCAAAAATGATGAAGTGATCTGTACGGACCGCCGCGGTTCCGCGGCAATACCCTGCTTGTGCCGCGGAACCGCGGCCGTACAGTGAGACTTTGGCAGTTTCTTTGCACAATAATTCTTGTATCTGAATGTATTATTTTATAGGTATTTTTAATCTGTCTCAAGTGTTGAGAATTTAGGGGTTCATTTTGTTACCATCGATTCGATCGGAGAATTTAATTTTGTTATGTTTCTTTCCGGATAATTAGAAAGTATTGAATTGTTCGAACGAGTGTCATTTGCTCACTTTTCACGGGGTTTTAAATATTTTAGAAATACGTGAAAGTTTTGTGGTGGACCCTCTAGAAGACAACAAACCTTAACTCGATTATGTGACTGTCTTGAACTGCCCTTTGAACCTTAGGGTTTGGGGCAGTACGGCGTGCCACATGTGAGGCGTTGGCTTAACCCTTCTACGGCTGGACCGCTACTACTGTGTCACACTCCGGGTTTTTGAACTCCGCTCAAGAGTTGAGCTTTAGCGAATCTTGGGTATTTGATCGTTCGTTCGAAAAACTTTAATACTGTCTAATTATCTGGAATGTGATGCAATGTGTGGAATTCATATTACTAGACATGAAATACGAAGTATGTGATATTTCGCATTTACGATGTCTAAAGAGAATGTGGATTCCAGATATTGTAGTTCTACACTTTCTTTTCTGTGATCGTAAGTGTAGTATGTCGATATCGCCGGTTTCGTTGCTATACATCAACGACAATCGGGGTACGCATACTTACTTACGTTGATGATATGAGATATTATGTGTTGCTGAGATATGATGTGCAGGATTGTCGCGATTGAATAGCCGGGTTTTTTTTATGTGAGATGAGAGTTTTATATTTTCATTCATGTAAATTTAAATGTAATGTAATATTCTTTTATTTGGGGCACTTCCAGGTTGAGGTCGATGCCACCAGTGTTGTATATTATTTTCTTTTCCGCATTAGGATGGACCCAAGAAGGGGAGCACAGGTGACCGGGTTCTGGGGTTCAGTGGGAGGCCATCTCGAGAAGTCGAGACCGGGTCTCCTAAACTCCAGAATTGGTAGGGTCGCTTGCCGCTCTCGTAGGGGTCCAGGGTGTGGGCTTGGCTATTCATCGCGACTGTGGAATCCGTATTTTCTATTATTGGCTAAATACTAAATACGGACGTCCTAATATATCCCACATTATATCTATGTTTCTGCTGCGATATCTGTGATGTGATCATTTGATATGTTCTGATGGATACAGTATATAGTATATATGATATATTATATAGGCGTTACTTATGTTTTACACCCGCGCTAGCCCTGTCCTGCTCTGCCGTTAGTTACCTAACCTAACGGTGCACGAGGGGACATCGAGGCGAATGCGGATGGCACAAGTGTACGTTGTATTTATCTGTGATGTTTAGGTGACTTAAATGATGGGACTTCATTAATGTGATTAATGAAAGAAAAGAAACCTAAAAGATGTTGTAGAATCAATTTTTCAAATAAAAGGGTAGCTACAGTTTTGCTTTGCATAGCGGTATATATGATATACCCTGCACCTTATTCGATGAGGAAAGAGCCGAGATCCCTTCACCGGGAGTGACCTCTTTAGCAAAACTGGCAGATGCTACAACACTCGGTTTGACTTTTGACTGCTTTTGGAGTTTTGCTTTGCATAGTGATATATATGATATGTCCTGCACCTTATTCGACGAGGAAAGAGCCGAGATCCCTTCACCGGGAGTGACCTCTTTAGCAAAACTAATAAAAGCCTCAAAATCACTCCATTTCAAAATTCACTAGATTCTACAACGATATCAAGTTCATTACGCAATAGGTTTTCAGAAAAACCTGTCGTAGCCCTCCGTCATTTCAGATAAGTCGTATATAGTATTCGTGCTACATTTGTTGGCTTTCGTCAAGGTGTAGTGTACGGTAGCTATATGTTGCTTATCTGCTGCATATGATGCGACTGGATTAGGGTAGTCGTACGGCTTTGTTGGCTTCGTCAAGGGTCGTGCGGGTGGGATTAATTCAGTCAAGAAATGTACGGGTTGAACTTGACTAGCGGGCTATGGTTTGTTGGCTTTCGTCAAGGTCATAGCACGTTATGGGCAAAATATTATCGGGAATTTCAAGTGTTGAAATTTGCAATGAGATTGCATACCTTCTATGAGATAGTTGGATCCCGATACCCACTGCGAGTAATTGTTACTCCTGGGAGAGTTTTACACAGGACAATTAGCCGATCAAGTAGGTGTCTAGAAAGGTGTCAACGGGGTTATGCCTCTGGGAAAACGAGGTTTACTTTAATTAGGTCCGTGCGAAAGCACGGGGAACCTCCCTCAAAGTACTGACACTGGCCTGGCTGAAAGATTGGCAAAGTTGTAGGGTGTAATTAATCCCGGCTAGTCTTTCTTTTTAGGGTTTGAAGGAAGATTTGATAAAAACAGTGGGAGCCATCCTGATTAGATTAGATAATAACCAATCTGATCTTGCAAGAGCATACGCTAAAGTGTTTTCTTCTTTCTCTCTCCAGGTAGCGACCATGTCATGCCTTAATCAAGATAATAATATGGATGTATTGACCGAACCCGCAAGTTATACTGTGCTGGGGAACGTTGGTTCCGTTCTTTCTTATAAGAGTTATAGGACTGAACAGGACATAGGGGAATACCAGGATTCCCATGCCACCCGAATGAAGAAAGTACATGTTGATGCATTTTCTTCGGGTGTGTTCGTTACAGAGAACTGTTTCTCCATTTGCCCTACGTCCTGGGTATTAAATACCGGGTCAGGATCCCATATATGTAATCAGTTACATGGGCTTAGAAAAGGTAGAGAACTTGGAGAAGGTGATAAAGACATAAGAGTTGGAAATGGTGCAATTGTTGCAGCTAAGACTGTCGGGAAATATCACCTTGCATTACCAACTGGTAATATATTGGTTCTAAACGAATGCTATTACATGCAGAACCTGATATGCAACATTATATCGGTTTCTTTGTTGAGTAAAGAGAGATATAATTTTGTATTACAGGATAATATCATGAACATTTTCCGTAACCAAAAGTTGGTTGGATCAGGCACATTATGCAATGGCATTTATGTTCTAGATCAATCAACAGTTCTGAGCATAACAAACACACACAAGAGGAAGAGTTCAAAACTGAACGAATCCTTCTTGTGGCATTGTAGACTGGGTCACATCAATGCGACACGACTAGCTAAGTTGCATAAGGATGGATATTTGAAACCGTTTGAATTTTCATCTTATGACACTTGCCAGTCATGTCTCAAAGGCAAGATGACCAAAACTCCGTTTACGGGACACGGAGAAAGAGTTACCGAACACTTGGGACTGATACATAGTGATGTATGCGGTCCCATGTCTACACATGCTAGGGATGGTTCTTCGTACATCATTACATTCACTGATGATCTCTCAAGATACGGACATGTGTTCTTGATGAGACACAAGTCTGAACCTTTTGAGAAATTTAGAGAATATAAACAAGAAGTCGAGAACCAAACCGGAAAAAGTATTAAAATCCTTCGATCTGATCGAGGAGGTGAATACTTGAGCAGTGAATTCCTGGACTTCCTAAAAGAGAATGGGATTCTCTCTCAGCAGACCCCTCCATATACACCACAGCACAACGGTGCATCAGAACGGAGGAACCGCACCCTATTAGATATGGTGCGCTCTATGATGAGCACAGCTGAGTTACCTATTTCCTTCTGGGGGTATGCGCTTGAAACAGCCATACATCTATTGAATATGGTCCCCACCAAATCTGTGCCTACTACTCCATATGAGATATGGAAAGTGAAGAGACCATGTCTTAACTATGTTAAGATATGGGGTTGTCCAGCCTATGTCAAACGACAAAATCCGGACAAACTCGAGGCACGGTCTGTTCTATGCAAATTTATAGGATATCCCAAGAATTCACAAGGGTATATCTTCTACCACCCTGAGGAACAAAGAGTGTTTGTTTCTCGGCATGCCACCTTTTTAGAAAAGGAATTTCTTGCAAAAGAGATTAGTGGTCATGAGGTAGAACTGGAAGAGGTTCCAGCTACAAAAACTGCAATAGAAGATCTGGTGGAACCAGAGGATTCCGTAGTTCCCAATGAACCCCAGCCACTCCGCCGATCTAGTAGGGTTCCTCGCCCACCTGAGAGATACTACGGTTTTCTCATGGATGGTGGGAGCGAGGATTGCATCATGGAGGATGATGACCCAACTAGCTTCGAGCAAGCCATCACGAGTGGGGACTCAGTGAAATGGCTGGATGCAATGCGGTCTGAGATGGAATCCATGTACACCAACAAAGTATGGACTTTGGAAGATGCTCCTGAAGGGGTAAAACCCATTGGGAGCAAGTGGATCTTCAAGAAAAAACTTGGTGTAGATGGGAAAGTGGAGACTTTCAAAGCTAGACTTGTTGCAAAGGGTTTTCGTCAAAGACCAGGTGTGGACTATGACGAAACCTTTTCTCCAGTGGCTATGCTTAAATCCATCCGGATCATGCTTGCCATCGCTGCATATCATGATTACGAAATCTGGCAAATGGATGTTAAGACCGCCTTTCTAAACGGTGATTTAGAAGAGTGCGTGTACATGACTCGGCCAGAGGGCTTCGTAGATAGTGGGAGCAGCGGGAAGGTGTGCAAGCTGCTTAAATCCATTTATGGATTAAAGCAAGCATCGCGGAGTTGGAACATCTGCTTTGACGTCGTTATCAAAGAGTTTGATTTCGTCAAAAATGTAGATGAGCCTTGTATCTACAAGAAGGTAGCAGAGAGTAAGGTTGTCTTCCTCGTATTGTACGTGGACAACATACTCTTGATAGGAAATGACATTCCTATGCTGCAATCGGTCAAGCTCTTCTTATCACAAAGATTCTCAATGAAAGATCTTGGTGATGCCTCCTACATATTGGGAATTAGGATCTATAGAGATAGATCCAAACGGATATTGGGATTGTCCCAATCCAGGTACATTGACACCATACTAAAGAGGTTTAGTATGGAAGAATCCAAGCGTGGGAACTTACCCACGATCTCTGGAGTCACTCTCTCCAAAGAGATGTCTTCCAAGACTGATTTGGAGAGAGCTCGCATGCAGGGGATACCCTATGCTTCGGCTGTAAGCTCTATCATGTATGCGATGCTATGTACCAGACCCGATGTCGCATACTCACTAAGTGTAGTGAGCAGGTATCAAGCTGATCCTGGAGAGAGTCACTGGACAGCTGTGAAGAGCATTCTCAAGTACTTACGAAGAACTAAGGAGATGCTCTTGGTGTATGGTAACGGAGAACTCCAAGTGGAGTCCTTTACCGATTCGAGCTTCCAGAGTGATAAGGACGACTCTAAGTCGCAGTCGGGATTTGTCTTTACCCTTTACGGAGGGGTGGTTAGCTGGAAGAGTTCCAAGCAGGAAACCGTGGCAGACTCGACGATGGAGGCTGAATACATCGCTGCCAACGATGCTGCCAAAGAGGCTGTCTGGATCAAGAAGTTCATTACTGAACTTGGAGTGGTTCCATCCATTGAGTATCCAATAGGTTTGTATTGCGATAACAATGGAGCGGTGGCTTTGGCCAAAGAACCCAGGTCCCATCAGCGATCCAGGCATATTCTGAGGCGGTATCACCTGATCCGGGAGATAGTTGATCGCCGGGAGATCGAGGTCGGGAGGGTTGACGCGAAGAATAACACAGCGGAACCACTCACGAAGGCCATTCCCTAAATACAGTTTGAGAGACTCTTCGGGATGCTCGGTATGCGAAACTACAGTAGCTGGCCCTAGTGCAAGTGGGAGATTGTTAGTTGTATGTATGCCCTAGAGGCCAGTATTGTACAGATGATGTATATTATATTGGATGCTTGGACATATATAGAGATGACTTTCTTGCTCGATATGATAGTATGCTATCTAGTTGCTCTTTATCTTAACATGTATACTAGTCTCTTTATACTGTCTTATAGTTACATGTTGGTAAAGCCCTTAGGATGTGTACTTGACTACCTGGACTATGATGAGGATCATACTAGTGGGGACATGGTAGTCCATAAGTACATCCTTCAAGGTCCCTAGTCGTGGGTGTATCGAGACGGGGCATCGATATACCAGTGTAGACTAGCGTATACGCTTCTCGACCCATGAGATGGGCGATGGATGATCTTGTAAGTCGATGTTCAACACCCCAATACTTATGGGGAGGCGGAAATATGAATAAAAATCTTGTTCTATGATTAAACATCGAATAACCGTATGAATCGTTTGCTAAACAAGTTTTAACAAAAACTATAGAGTTCTAAACTACTATGTTAAGAGATTATACCAAACGGTTCTAGTCCTTCGTCTTAATGTTATCTACGGCCTCTTTGGATCTCCACGTCCTCTTCGGCTTTCTTCCGTGATAGACGATCCACCCGAGAACCCTAATCCAAACTATAACCTCAAAACTTGAGGTTACTTAGTTTCTCTAGTTGCTAAATAGAGTAGCTAAGGTGATGTAGAGATAGGTTATGGAGTAATTAGTCTTTCCTAATCCTTGTTCTCAACTCATGAGGGTAGGATTAGGTTTGGGGAAGGAGAGAGAACTTGAAGAGAGAGAGTGAGAAGATGATAATGATAATTATATTAATAATGAAATAGCTTCTCACTTGATATATGAAACATAATGAATAAAAAGAAATGAATAATATGAGATTATTCATCATGTTTCATTAATGCAAGTGGGTGATTCATTATGTGAGTCATTAAGCATTTAATAATGCATTAATGACAAGATGAATCACTCACAATGAGTCACTAAATCATTAAATGAAAATGCCACCTCTCCCTCCATGTCACATCCTTCTAGAAGCTTCTCGGAAAATTACGAGAACGCCCCTCTCATCCGTGAAAACACGGAAAAACTTTAGACTGTATAAATCCAATAACCTGATACTAGAATCTGGCTTAAACCAAAGCCGGCTAGTAAAAACTGTCCGAATGTCGTACGTGCGTTCAAACACGTATGCGTCCGAACCTTTGTCGTAAAACCGTACGACCTTTATATCTTTTCGCCTAGGTTTGGGAAATCTCTATATGGGACTCTAAAGACTCAACTACTACGCTGGCAGTGGGTTTAACCACAGACCGCAAGCGGCACTAGCTGTACGTAACGGTCCCCAGGTAGTTGTCGATAAGAAAGCTGATGAGGTAACCCATCTGAAATCCTACTGAGCCTGTCTGTGACAATATCCGCGCAGTCCGGTCTGTTCGTCTAAGAGTATCGCATGTATGGTCTAGGGTGGTGGTGGACGTCAGACCCCTAATAACCGTACAAGTCGTGTCGGTATGGTTCAAGACCACCCGAGAATCTACTGATCATTCCATCAGTAATTCTCAATCAGCCCTGGCCAGGGACTTATGGTAATGACCAACCGACCACAGTGCGATATCAACTCCCTATACCGGGAGAGACGAATCCCTAACAGTCGCTCACTACCTCCACGTGGCTCGGGACCGTGCCCAACTGAAACCTGTTTGCACGACTCCTTTGAGCCATGGTAGGGTAATAATCAAAGCACAGTGGGAACTCACAAGAGACAAATGATGACCTTAAGTCAACGGACTATCTGCACACATGTCACCTGAGAACTGCTATCTGACGTTAGGTATAATACTATCCAGTCAGTTCTCGGCGAGTCCTGTCCGGTGTACTCACACCCAGTGAGCATCTGTATACAATCTTAGGTGAACACCACCAATGGTTGTGGGACCAATCCATTGCCCCTCGTCAGGGTCTAGATATGTATACACTAGTCTACTCCGGAGTATCGATGCCCAATCTCGATACTCCTGCGACCAGGGACATCTAAGGGTGTGCCTATTGACTATCCAGCTCCCACTAGTATGACTGCCATCACAACGCCGGTAGTCAGACAAAACACCCTATGGGCTTTATCAACATATATATATAAATACCAAGTAAAAAATATCATACGTTAAGACAAAGTCAAACCAAATAGCGTACTATCATATCAAGCAAGACTGTCATGTACATACATATCCCAAGCATCCTATACAATGTAGGCCTCTAAGGCATATATATCCAACAATCTCCCACTTGCACTAAGGCCTATAATTGGCGCAATGAGTACCCACTGTCTCTACCAGATCCAGTTGCTTGCGTACCGCATGCCCAACATCTCAAAAAGCCTCTCGAACTGTACTTGAGGAATGGCCTTGGTGAATGGATCTGCCGTGTTGTCTTTTGTGTCCACTCTCCGTATCTCGATCTCCCGACGATCCACGATCTCCCTGATCAGGTGAAACCGCCTTAAGATATGCCTGGATTTCTGATGGGACCTTGGTTCCTTCGCTAAAGCTACAGCGCCATTGTTATCGCAATACAAAGGTATTGGATTGGCAATAGACGGAACCACCTGAAGTTCAGAAATGAACTTCCTCATCCAGACAGCCTCTTTTGCGGCTTCACTAGCTGCTATATACTCAGCCTCCATAGTTGAGTCTGCGACGGTATCTTGCTTGGAACTCTTCCAACATACCGCCCCTCTATTGAGGGTAAACACAAAACCCGAAATGGATTTACAATCATCCTTGTCACTTTGGAAGCCGGAGTCGGTAAAAGCCTCTACCTGGAGGTCCCCATTACCGTAAATCAAGAACATCTCCTTAGTCCTTCTCAGGTACTTGAGAATGTTCTTCACCGCTCTCCAATGTTTCTCACCTGGGTCATACTGATACCTGCTTACCACACTAAGTGCGTAAGCTACATCCGGTCTGGTACATAACATCGCATACATTATTGATTCTACCGCCGAAGCGTAGGGTATAATGCCCATGCGAGCCCTCTCTTCATCAGTCTTTGGAGACATCTCTTTGGAGAGGGTGATTCCGTGACAAGCGGGCATATTGTCACGCTTGGAATCTTCCATACTAAATCTCTTTAGTATAGTGTCTATATACCTGGACTGTGAAAGTCCCAATATTCTATTAGATCTATCTCGATAGATCTTAATGCCCAGAATGTATGATGCATCTCCCAAGTCTTTCATGGAGAATTTCTGTGACAAGAAGAGCTTTACTGATTGTAGTATAGGGATATCATTCCCTATCAGTAGTATGTCGTCGACGTACAAAACGAGGAAGACTACTGCTCCTTCTACAATCTTCCTATAAATACATGGTTCATCTACATTTTTGATAAAGTCAAATTCCTTGACTGTTTCATCAAAGCAGATGTTCCAACTCCGCGATGCTTGCTTTAACCCATAAATGGATTTAAGCAATTTGCACACTCTTCCGCTGCTCCCACTGTCTAAGAAACCTTCTGGTTGATCCATGTAAACACTCTCTTCTAGATGTCCATTTAGAAAAGCTGTTTTTACATCCTTTTGCCAGATTTCATAGTCATGGAAGGCAGCAATGGCAAGCATGATCCGAATGGATTTAAGCATAGCTACTGGTGAAAAAGTTTCATCATAGTCCAATCCTGGTCTTTGACGAAAACCTTTTGCTACTAGTCTAGCTTTGTAGGTTTCCACTTGTCCAAATGTACCAATCTTCTTTTTGAAGATCCATTTGCACCCAACTGGTTTTACCCCAGGAGGAGCAACTTCTAAAGTCCATACTTTATTGGTGTACATGGATTCCATTTCGGATCGCATTGCATCCAGCCACTTCACTGAGTCGCTACTCGTGATAGCCTGCTGAAAACTAGTAGGCTCATCATCATCAATGATGCAATCCTCTCGATCCCCATCAAGAAGAAAACCATAGTATCTTTCAGGAGGATGAGAAAGCCTACTAGATCTGCGGAGTGGCGTTGGTTCGTCATGTTCTATTGAAATCTGAGATTCTTCTAAGTCTTCGGTTGCAGTTTGAGGTTCTGGAATTTCTTCCAGTTCTACCGCGCTCCCACTAATTTCTTTTACAAGAAATTCGCTTTCTAAGAAGACAATGTGACGAGCGACAAACATCTTTTGTTCTTCAGTGTGGTAGACCATGTACCCCCTTGAATGCTTGGGGTATCCTACAAACTTGCATAAAACCGATCGTGCTTCGAGCTTGTCCGGATTATGCTTTTTAACATATACCGGACACCCCCATATCTTGATATACTTGAGATATGGTCTCTTCCCACACCACATTTCATATGGAGTGGTAGGTACAGACTTAGTTGGAACTCTATTCAATAGGTATGCGGCTGATTCTAGAGCAAATCCCCAGAAGGAAAGTGGCAACTCAGCACTACTCATCATTGAACGCATCATATCTAATAGCATGCGATTCCTTCTTTCTGATACACCATTATGCTGAGGTGTATAAGGTGGAGTAAGCTGAGAGAGAATTCTATTCGCTTTTAAGTATTCAAGGAAACTGGTACTTAAGTATTCTCCACCTCGATCAGATCAAAGTGTCTTGATGCTTTTACCAGTTTGTTTCTCTACTTCATTTTTATACTCCTTAAACTTCTCATAAGCCTCGGATTTATGCTTTATTAAGAACACATGTCCATACCTAGAGAAGTCATCAGTAAAAGTGATGAAGTAGGAGTGACCACTTCGTGCATGTATAGACATCGGACCACATACATCACTGTGTACTAGTCCTAAGAGTTCAGTGGCTCTTTCTCCGTGTCCGGTGAACGGAGATTTGGTCATTTTTCCTTTGATACATGATTGACAAGTTGCATATGATGAATATTCAAACGGATCTAGATATCCATCTTTATGTAACTTAGTCAACCTTGTTTCATTTATATGACCAAGTCTACAATGCCATAGGAAGGCTTGATTCGAATCTGGAGCCTTTCTTTTACGCGTGTTTTGAATATTGAAAATTTGAGGTTGATTAAGTATGTATATGCCGTTTTCCAGTGTGCCAAACCCAATCAGTTCTTGATTTAGGAGAATGTTCATGACATTTCTTTCAAGCACAAAATTATATCCTTTATTAGACAACAAAGATACTGATATAATATTACACAACATACTGGGAATACAAAAACAGCTATACAATACCAAAATGTGTCCACTATTCAACCCTAGGTGATATTCCCCTATTGCAACTGCATCTACATGCATTCCATTGCCCATCCGGAGAGTCATATCACCTGCTCCCAGTACTCTACTATTTCTCAGATCCTGCAAAGAATTACAGATGTGAGAACCAGAACCGGTATCAAGTACCCATGAAGTAGAGTTTACTGAAAGACAATTTTCGATTACGAACACACCTGAAGCAGAAGCAACAGCTTGCTTCATGTCCTTGGCTTTAAAGGCCAAACAGTCCTTCTTCCAGTGCCCTTGCTTGTGACAATAGAAGCACTCGTTCTTTTCTGCCTTCACCCTTCCTGCCTTGTTCGTTCCCTGCACCTTCTTGACCCCACCCTTCGGTTTGGTGGCTTTCATCTTCTTCTTCCCTTTAGCTTTCGCTTTAGATTTAGAAGAAGATGATTGGCCAACATACAGAACGGGGGTCTTCTCCTTTTTCAAGGAGGTCTCTGCTACCCTCAACATATTGAGGAGATTTGGAAGATCCGCTTCCATTTCGTGCATGTTGAAGTTCAGCACGAACTGAGAGAAGGTGTGGGGAAGGGACTGCAAAATCAAGTCGATATACAAATCATTCTCTAGCACGCATCCCAGGTTTGCGAGTTCCTCAATGAGGGTGATCATTTTGAGGACGTGCTCTCCAACAGGCGATCCTGGAGCTAACCTCATCTGGAAGAGTTTCCTTAAGGTTTCGTACCTCGCGATACGGGAGTGTTCACCATACAATTCCTTGCAATGGAGGAATATGGATACAATATCCATACTCTCGTGCTGTTTTTGGAGTTCATTATTCATGGACGCCAGCACGATACACTTAGCTCGCTCACAGTCTAGATCCCAGGTTTTGCAAACTTCCTTGTCCGCAACTGAGGAATCTGGTCCTGGGATAAGGGGAGGAACAGCGGTGGTAACATATGCAACTTTGTCATAAGTCAGCGCAATATTGACGTTCCTTAGCCAATCTTTATAGTTCTGCCCGGTCAGTATATTCTTTTCAAGTAATAGTTTTAATCCAGTCATGGTAGCTTCCAGAGAGAGAAAAAAGAAAACACTCAGCATATGCTCTTGCAAGTTTAGATTGGTTATTATTTTATCTAAACAGGATGGCTCCCACTGCTTCCTCAAATCCTTCTTCAAAACCTAAAAGAAGAACTAGTCAGGATTTAATCACACGTTATAATTCTTGCTTAACCTTTCAGCCAGGCTGGTGTTGGTACTTCGAGGGAGGTTTTCCAACGCTTTCGCGAAGTTCCTTAATTAAAGAACCTCTTTTCCCTGGAGGCGTAGTCCCTCTAACACCTTTCTAGGCACCTACTTGGTTTATAGCATTGATTGTTAAGTGAGAGAAATTCCCGAGAGTAATCCTACTCATCAGTGGGATCGGGATCCAACTATCATTGTATGATGCCCTAGATGGAAGCCACTCTAGTCACCACACTCCAGAAAGTAAGCTAAATCTGCAAGTTTCCTTTATGTTTGAAACTCCCGATGTGATTTTTACCCCAAGCTCTTATAGACCTTGACGTAGGCCAACAAGTCATAAGACGCAAGTCAAGTTCTACCCGTCGTTGTCCTGATCAATTTAAATACATCGTACAAGCCCTTGACGTAGGCCAACAAGGTGTACGTCTGTATTAAACTAATGCATCTATCTATGCAACAAATAGGCACACACTGCTACCATTCACTATGCCTTGACGTAGGCCAACAAGCATAGCATGAATACGATGTGCTGTCTATCTGAAACGACGGAGGGTTACGGCTGGTTTTTGGCAAAAAAACGTTAACGTAGTGAACTTGATTTGATCGAAGGAACTAAGATAGCTTTTATTAAAAGGAGTGGTTTAAGCTCCGCATTTAAAATTTGCTTTTTCAAGAAAACCGAGTGGTTTTGAGAAATTGTTCCAACGATTCAGTTTAGGTTTTATTTTCTTTGCATTAACAATAATGCGTCCCATCTTTAACCTATCATTACAGATAACAACGAAAATACAACGTCCTCTTATGCCATCCGCATTCGCCACGGGGTCCCGTCATCACCCGTTAGGTTACTTAACTAACGACAGAGCGGGGGCTGGGCTAGCACTCGTGTAAAACATAAGCGACGTCTAAATAGCTATCATATATAGATATTGTACATTCGTCAGACGCAATAATAGGCATTCTAGATCACAGATAAACAATATTGGATTTGCAAGCAATCCGCATTTCTTTTGAGCCTGCAATGAAAGACGGATTACACAGTTGTGATGAATAGCCATTTTCCCACCCCAGACCCCTACGGGTACGGCAAACTACCCGCCAAGTACCAGAAGTGAAGCGGTCTGCCCCAACACTTCAAAATACCCGGTAGTTTGTGCACCCCACCTTGGGTCTATCCTAGGAGCAAAAACAGTAAAAAGAAATAATACAACGGTGGCTACAACCGCAACCTGGATGTGCCCCGCAAAATAATATTACAACTTATTACATTTACATCAAATGAATTAATACAAAAACCCATCACAAAACCCGGCTAAACACCACAACAGTCCAATACAGTTTATATACACAAACAGTTATATATAACATCACAGATATGTGCAACCCCCTGCCAACCGACATACTAGCAGTTAGGAGAGGTTTACGAACACATAAAACATTTCACAGATATAATCAAACAAGCAAATACCGTATAATTTCGATCGATTAAACACATTTAATTTTGCTCCAATACTTCTCTGTAAATCTGAACCTGAGCAAAAATAAAAATTACCAGAAAACACCAAATATCACAAAGAAACAACACAAGAAACTTGGGATGATGAATCGTCCAAAGCGCGGCGGAATCGCGGCGGATCGGTGGGATCGGCCGCGGTTCCGCGGCGCTATGGCCGATTCATGAGCCCAATTTTCTTGGGTGTTCTAATACATTCATTTAGGTCATTCTGAAGGTCCCTAAAAAATTTTTGGACCTCATTTAAAATTCGACATAAAGTACATGATATCGGGGTTTTTCCGGATTGTTTTTCCGTTCGAAATTCATACAAATTTGCAAGTGTGTTAAATACTGTTTAGCTAGGCTCTGATACCACTGTAAGTCGATGTTCAACACCCCAATACTTATGGGGAGGCGGAAATATGAATAACAATCTTATTCTATAATTAAATATCGAATAACCGTATGAATCGTTTGCTAAACAAGTTTTAACAAAAACTATAGAGTTCTAAACTACTATGTTAAGAGATTATACCAAACGGTTCTAGTCCTTCGTCTTAATGTTATCTACGGCCTCTTTGGATCTCCACGTCCTCTTCGGCTTTCTTCCGTGATAGACGATCCACCCGAGAACCCTAATCCAAGCTATAACCTCTAAACTTGAGGTTACTTAGTTTCTCTAGTTGCTAAATAGAGTAGCTAAGGTGATGTAGAGATAGGTTATGGAGTAATTAGTCTTTCCTAATCCTTGTTCTCAACTCATCAGGGTAGGATTAGGTTTGGTGAAGGAGAGAGAACTTGAAGAGAGAGAGTGAGAAGATGATAATGATAATTATATTAATAATGAAATAGCTTCTCACTTGATATATGAAACATAATGAATAAAAAGAAATGAATAATATGAGATTATTCATCATGTTTCATTAATGCAAGTGGGTGATTCATTATGTGAGTCATTAAGCATTTAATAATGCATTAATGACATGATGAATCACTCACAATGAGTCACTAAATCATTAAATGAAAATGCCACCTCTCCCTCCATGTCACATCCTTCTAGAAGCTTCTCGGAAAATTACGAGAACGGCCCTCTCATCCGTGAAAACACGGAAAAACTTTAGACTGTATAAATCCAAAAACCTGATACTAGAATCTGGCTTAAACCAAAGCCGGCTAGTAAAAACTGTCCGAATGTCGTACGTGCGTTCAAACACGTATGCGTCCGAACCTTTGTCGTAAAACCATACGATCACTATATCTTTTCGCCTGGGTTTGGGAAATCTCTATGTGGGACTCTAAAGACTCAACTACTACGCTGGCAGTGGGTTTAACCACAAACCGCAAGCGGCACTAGCTGTACGTAACGGTCCCCAGGTAGTTGTCGATAAGAAAGCTGATGAGGTAACCCATCTGAAATCCTACTGAGCCTGTCTGTGACAATATCCGCGCAGTCCGGTCTGTTCGTCTAAGAGTATCGCATGTATGGTCTAGGGTGGTGGTGGACGTCAGACCCCTAATAACCATACAAGTCGTGTCGGTATGGTTCAAGACCACCCGAGAATCTACTGATCATTCCATCAGTAATTCTCAATCAGCCCTGGCCAGGGACTTATGGTAATGACAAACCGACAACAGTGCGATATCAATTCCCTATACCGGGAGAGACGAATCCCTAACAGTCGCTCATTGCCTCCACGTGGCTCGGGGCTGTGCCCAACTGAAACCTGTTTGCACGACTCCTTTGAGCCGTGGTAGGGTAATAATCAAAGCACAGTGGGAACTCACAAGAGACAAATGATGACCTTAAGTCAACGGACTATCTGCACACATGTCACCTGAGAACTTCTATCTGACGTTAGGTATAATACCATCCAGTCAGTTCTCGGCGAGTCCTGTCCGGTGTACTCACACCCAGTGAGCATCTGTATACAATCTTAGGTGAACACCACCAATGGTTGCGGGACCAATCCATTACCCCTCGTCAGGGTCTAGATATGTATACACTAGTCTACTCCGGAGTATCGATGCCCAATCTCGATACTCCTGCGACCAGGGACATCTAAGGGTGTGCCTATTGACTATCCAGCTCCCACTAGTATGACTGCCATCACAACGCCGGTAGTCAGACAAAACACCCTATGGGCTTTATCAACATATATATATAAATACCAAGTAAAAAATATCATACGTTAAGACAAAGTCAAACCAAATAGCGTACTATCATATCAAGCAAGACTGTCATGTACATACATATCCCAAGCATCCTATACAATGTAAGCCTCTAGGGCATATATATCCAACAGATCCCATATCCATCGGTGTTTGACATCAGAGATGGTATACGGGTGCTCAGTGGAGACTGGGTACACTGGACGGACTCGTCGAGAACTCCCAGATGGTATTATACCTCACGTCAGATGGCAGTTCTCAGGTGACACTTGTGCAAGTTAGTCTGTAGACCCGAGATCGTCATAGAGTCTTGTGTGATTCCCACTGTGCTTTGATTCCCACATTACCACGTCCATGAGGGCGTGCAAAACAGTGGTTTTTGGGTACAGTCCCGAGTCACATGGAGGCAATAAGCAATAGGAGGGGTTTCGTCTCTCCCGGTATTGGGGGTTGATGTTGCGCTGTGCTCGATTGGCCGTAACAGGGAAGTCCCTGGCCAGGGCTGTTTTAGAGATTTGCTGGTAAGTGTTACCAGTAGTTTCTCGACCCGTTATGGGCCTCACATCGGCACGACTTATCGGTTATTGGGGTCTGACGTTTACCACCCCTAGACTTGATATGCGACATATCAGACGAGGAGACCGGACTGCACGGGTGGTGTTGCCGGTTGGCTCGACGGGAGTTGTAGCAGGTTCGCTTGTTCTCTTTTGATCGCTCAATACCCGGGTGGCCGTTACATTTAGCTGACTGCTTGCGGCTTGGGGTGCTTGATATGATCATCACCCACTGCCGGAGTATTGACGAGTCTTAGAGTCCCATAAAGGAGTTACCTAGTCCAGGCGAAATGTTGTGGTGCGTGTATGCGATATGCGCATGGACCCGATTAAAATGCACGTATAGGATACCGTATATTGATCGGGCAGCTTGCTTTTGGTGGGGTCATATGTGATATGGCCGGATTGATAAATCAAGTGTTGATTTATCATTTAACCATTAGTTTCTCACTTGAAATCCTTTCTTGAGTTTGATGGATGTATGCATGCATGTATGCCTTCTTTATAGATTCATGCACATATGGATGTACATACACACATACATACCTACATACATCCTTCATGGTTGTACATACATGAAAATGGTGGCAATATAAGACTCACACCATGGTTTTATATATGGATTTTATTGCATTTGATTTAAAACAAAGAGGAAAAAGGAAAATGGTTATCATTGATTTGTTTCTACACTCTTCTTTTGACCTAACCATTCTCACCCACCTTTTAACCTTGGGTAAACTTTCTTTTGTGTTTTAACTCAAGTTCAATAAGATATTCATTGTTTAACCATGGTTTGAGATGAGAACAAGAAAATATATATACATATATTTTCATTTTTCTTAACAAGAGTTATTCTTTTCACTCTTAAAAAAATATAGCCATCATCTTCTTCTTCCTCTCTCACTTGCTCTCTAGACTTTTGTAGTGAGCAAATTACATAACAAGATTGGATTTTGAAGTGAGAATAAGAACCACAACATCATTCTACACAAGTTTAGCCCACTTGTTTAGAGTGTTATCTTCACTTCTTCTTTTGAAAAGTGAAGTTGCAAGCTTAGACTAGAAGCTTCGGGTGGATCGTCGTGGACACTAGGAGACCTCAAGTGAACCCTCCTCCAACTCTCAAGTGGCCAAGGAGTCTAGCGTAGGGAGCTACAAAGGTTGTACTCTCAAAACACTAGCATTTCTTTCATGTGATGATGTGTAGTTTATGAAACCCTAATTTTTCTAGGGACGACCCGATGTTTGTTAACTTAGCACCCTAAAAATTCCATCTTTGGTACAAGTGATGCTTCCAAACCCTTCATGAGGTGCTAGGCTAAACCTACATTGGTATCAGAGCTACTAGGCATTGGATGTCGACCTATGGGGGGTTCTCACTGTGTAACAGTGTGGCGAAGCATAGGCTCTTACCCCCAGGGTGTCCCGAGACCGGAAGGTGTTCTGGCGGGTTGTAGTCCTCGCGAGGGGGCATGCGTAAAAAGTAGCGGCTGAGGGACCCGTTGGTGCCACAGCGACTCCATTGGATGGGATGGCTGCCTGACCTACAGGGACTTCCTGTTATAGCCAACCGTAGCACAGCGCAACATCAACCCCCAATACCGGGAGAGACGAATCCCCTCCTATCGCTCATTGCCTCCATGTGATTCAGGACTGTACCCAAAAGCCACCGTTTTGCACGTTCTCTTGAACGTGGTAAGGTAGAAATCAAAGCACGGTGGGAATCACACAAGACTCTATGACGATCTCGGGTCTACATACTAATCTGTATCTGTATCACCAGAGAACTTCTATCTGACGATAGGTATAATACCAATTAGGAGTTCTCGGCGAGTCCGTTCAGTGTACCCAGTCTTTACTGAGCACCCGTATACCATCTTTTGTGTCAAACACCAATGGATGTGGGATCATCGATCGCCCATCATATAGGTCAAGACGAGTATACGCTAGTCTACTCAGGAATATCGATGCCTTGTCTCGATACACCCTCGACTAGGAACAATTATAGGATGTACTTGTAGACTACCCTGGCCCCACTAGTATGATCTACATCATAGTCCTAGTAGTCAAGTACACATCCTAAAGTCTTTATCAACATGTGAGAGCAAGACAGTATCACAATAAAAGTCTACATGTTAAGACAAAGAGCAACCAGATAGCATACTATCATGTCGAGCAATAAAGTCTTCTCTATATATATCCAAGCATCTACTATAATATACATCACATATACAATAATGGTCTCTAAGGCATACATATAACTAACATATATATATATATATATATATATATATATATATATATATCATGAAGCATGGCATGAATTTCTATTTTTTGGAAAATAGAAAAAAAAGGTGGAAAATGAAGAGGAATGGTGAGGCATGGCCTTTATCATTTATTTATTTCTCTTGACTCACTATTCAAGTATGGTTGTAATTTAATATTGATATTTACTCCATGCTTGAATGAGTGAGGGGTCAAGAGAGTTGACATACACTCTCATTCATTTTGGACTTGGGTTTTTCTAGAGCTCCTTCTTGAGTTGCTCTCTAGCTCCTCTTCATCTTATTCTTCCTCTTCATGCCTTCAAGCTTCAACCCCCCATATGTGATGTGAACCATGAAGCTTGAAATCCTAGTGAGCAAATAAAACCCCTACTTCACCATCCTACACTTCATTAGCACTCTAGTGTAGTGTGTTTCTTTCACTAAAGAGTTTAGTGAAGAGGTAGCTTGGATTGGCGGACTTCGGATGAATCATCTTCGCCACGAAGATCATCGGAGGAACCTTGTTTATTCTTCAAGTGGAGCCTAGTGGAGTCGCGCGGACTACTACCCGGAGCTTTATGAAGAGAAGGACACGGTTTACAAAGGTTGTTGCCCCTTTCTCTTTCTATAGTTAATCATATCATCATTGTTAAACCCTATTATTCTAGTTAAGATTTTGGTTAGTGTTCGTTGGCACCCGAAATTTTTAAAATTGCATGTGTGATGCCCGTTTAAACCCCGTCGCGGTGCTCATATACACTTTCATTATATCAGAGCCAAGCTAGAAAATTAGAGGATGTCTTTACAACGTTAAAGTATTCGATCGGTTTTCGAAAAAACCAAAATTTTCAAGTTTCTGTCAATTTTCAAAAGTTGGAATTTTCGTGATTAAAAATATGCAGAAAAACGTGTAGGGTTTTATATGGAGCCCCAAGAAATTTCATGCCCTAATTCCCTGAAAGAGCTGTGGAACCGCGGCACAAACCCTAGTTTGGTCGCGGTTCCACTGCAAGTTTGAGGTTTTATGGTTTGATTTTTCTTGTGCTGCTCCACTGTTAGATTTTTCACTTTATGGATGTTTTTAATGAGACTCAAGCTGTTGAGGTCTCTGTGATTTATGGGTGTTTGTTAAATCGATCGAAATGTTTAACGTTTTATAGATCTTGATGATATGTTATACAATTTTTTAGAATCCACGATAATTAGTTTTGTGAAAACTAGTTAGCATATTGTAAATCTAGTCGTTTAGTCTCATTTGATCGATTGCCACGGAGTTTTGATTTGGATCAAAACTCCGTCGCAATTGCGTATAGTACGTGATCACTTAGTCTGGAATCTTGTTGAATTATCCGACAGCTTATTGAGAAGAGTTTTAAATTTGAGACTAAAATGCAAGGTTTATAAATTAGGCATGAAATTCGGAATATGAGATATTCTGGGTTTATGATGTCTAAGAAAATACAAATTCTAATTATTGTAGTTTTTCATTTCTTTTCTGTGACCGTAAGTGTAATATGTGTGGTATCCCAAATCTCAATGCTATATGGCAACGGAATTTGGGATACGCGTATTTACTTACGTTGATGACATGTGATGTTATGTGTTGCTGTAATATGTTTTATTGGATTGTCATGATTGAATAGCCGGGGGTTTTGCATGAGATGGGAGTTTTTCATTTTCATTCATGTAAAATCTGTATGTAATATTCTTTTATTGAGACACTTCCGGGTTGAGGATGATGTCACCACTGATGTATATTATTTACTTTTCCGCATTAGGATAGACCCAAGACGGGGAGCACAAGTAACTGGGATCTGGAGTCCAGTGGGAGACCATCTCAAAGAATCGAGACCGGGTCTCCTAACTCTAGAATTGGCAGGGTTGCTTGTCGCTCTTGTAGAGGTCTAGGGATGTGGGTTTGGCTATTCATCACGACCGTGGAATCCGTGTTTTTCATTATTGGCTTAATTTAAAACACGGACCTCCTGGTATATCCAATATTTCATATATTGACTTCTGCTGCTTGGTTCTGTGATGTGATCATATAACTGCATGAGACGAATGCTTTATATATATGATATATAATAAACGTTGCTTATGTTTTGCACCCGCGCTAGTCCAGCCCCCGCTCTGCCGTTAGTTAAGTAACCTAGCGGTTCATGACGGGGCCCCGTGGCGAATGTGGATGGCTTAAGCATACATTCTATTTTCGTTTCATTTTATGTGATATTTAAGAAACATTAAATGATGGGACTTCATTAATGAGATTAATGAAAAGAAAAGAAACCTAAAGATGTTGTAGGATCAAAAGTTTTTTTAAAAAGGTAGCTCTAGTTCTTGCTTTGCATAGTGGTATTCCTTGATGAATATCCAGCACCTCATTCGATGAGAAAAGAGCCGAGATCCCTTCATTAGGAGTGACCTCTTTAGAAAAACTAGCAAATTCTACAACTCACTCGGTTTGTCATCATAGCTTTTGTAGTTCTTTCTTTGCATAGTGGTATTCCTTGATGAATATTCTGCACCTCATTCGATGAGGAAAGAGCCGAGATCCCTTCACCGGGAGTGACCTCTTTAGCAAAAGCTAGTAAAAGCTATTCAGTTTGTTTTTCGAAAACTATTCGATTTTAAAAGCGGAGCTTAAACCAGTCCTTTTCAAAATCACTAGATTCTACAACGATATCAAGTTCATTACGTTAAAGGTTTTCTTCAAAACCAGTCGCAGCCCTCCGTTATTTCAGATAAGTGCTATTTAGTATTCGTGCTACGTTTGTTGGCCTGCGTCAAGGCGTAGTGTGCGGTAGCTAATTAGTGCTTCTCTGCAGTATGTGATGCGATTGGATTAGGGTAGTCGTACAGCGTTGTTTGGCCTGTGTCAAGGGTCGTACGGGTGGGTTTAATTCAATCAAGAAATGAACGAGTTGAACTTGACTAGCGCCCTATGGGTTGTTTGGCCTGCGTCAAGGTCATAGGACGCTAGGGGTAAAAAATAATTATTGGGAATTTCAAGTGTTGAAATTTGCAATGAGATTGCATACCTTCTATATGATAGTTGGATCCCGATACCCACTGCGAGTAAGAGTTACTCCTGGGAGAGTTTTGCACTTTACAATTAGTCGATCAAGTAGGTGTCTAAGAAAGGTGTTAACGGGGTGATGCCCCTGCGTAAACGAGGTTATTTAATTAGTTCCATGCGAAAGCATGGGGAGCTCTCTCGGAGTACCAATACCTGCCTGGCCGAACGATTGGCAAACTTGTAGGGTGTAATTAATCCCGGCTAATCTTACCTTTTAGGGTTTGAAGGAAGATTTGATAAAAACGGTGGGAGCCATCCTAATTAGATAAAATAATAATCAATCTAATCTTGCAAAGAGCGCACGCAAAGTGATTATCCTTCTCTCTCTCCTGGTAGCAACCAATGACATGCCTTAATCAAGATAATAATATGGATGTATTGACCGGACCCACTTATTATACTCTATCTTATGACTGTCATAAGTCTGAGCAAGGAATAGGGGAATATCCAGATTCCCACACCACCCAAATGAAGAAAAAGCATGTTGATGTATCGTCTTCGGATGTGTTCGTAACCGAGAACTGTTTCTCAGTTTGCTCTACGTCCTGGGTATTGGATACCGGATCAGGATCTCACGTATGTAATTTGTTACATGGGTTATAGAGAGGTAGAGAACTAGGAAAGGGTGATATGTCTCTAGTAGTAGGGAATGGTGCAATTGTTGCAGCCAAAGCAGTTGGCGAATATCACCTTGTACTACCAAGTGGTGACACAATGATTCTGAGCGACTGTTCTTTCGTACCAAAAAAATATTGTGAATGTTTTCCTAAATCAAGTGTTGATTGGGTATGGTATGTTATATAATGGTATAAACGTTCTAAATCAAACTACAGTTCATTGTATACAAAACACACACTAGAGGAACAGTTCAGAAATGAACGAAGACTTCTTGTGGCATTATAGACTAGGTCATATCAATGCGACAAGACTGGCTAAGTTGCATAAGAATGCATATTTGAATCCATTCGAATTTACATCTTATGAAACTTGCTAGTCATGTCTCAAAGGCAAGATGACCAAATCTCCATTTACTGGACACGGAGAAAGAGTTACTGAACTCTTGGGACAGATACATAGTGATGTATGAGATCCTATGTCTATACATGCCAGAAATGGTTCCTCATACTTTATTACATTCACCGATGATCTCTCAAGATATGGACATGTGTTCCTTTTGAAACAAAAATCTGAATCTTTTGAGAAATTCAAGGAATATAAGTACGAAGTTGAAAACCAGACGGGTAAAAGTATTAAAATCCTTCGATATGATCGGGGAAGAAGAATACTTGAGCACGGAATTCAGAGACTACTTAAAAGAGAATGGGATTCTCTCTCAGCTTACTCCTCCGTATACACCACAGCACAATGGAGTTTCGGAGCGGAGGAATCGCACACTATTAGATATGGTGCGCTCTATGATGAGTAATGCTGAGCTGCCTATTTCCTTTTGGGGTAATGCACTTGAGATGGCTGCATACCTATTGAATAGAGTTCTGACCAAATCCGTGCCTACTACTCCATATGAGATATAGAATGGGAAGAGACCATCTCTTAAACAAGTTAAGATATGGGGTTGTCCAACCTATGTTGAAAAGCAAAATTCGGACAAGCTTAAGGAAAAGTTAGTTTTGTGCAAGTTTGTAGGATATCCCAAATATTCACGAGGGTATATCTTCTACCACACCGAGGAACAAAAGGTGTTTGTTTCTCGACATGCCACCTTTTTAGAAAAGGAATTTCTTGTCAAAGGGATTAGTGGTAATGAGGCAGAACTGGAAGAAGTTCCAACTACACAAACTATAACTGACGATTTGGTGGAACCAGAGGATTCAATAGTCCCCAACGAACCTCAGCCACTCCGCTGATCTAGTAGGGTTCCTTACCACCTGATAGATACTACGGTTTTCTCATAGACGGTGGGAGCGAGGATTGCATCATAGAAGATGATGACCCAACTAGTTTCGAGTAGGCCATCATAAGTGGAGACTCTGTAAAATGGCTGGATGCTATGCGATCTGAGATGGAATCCATATACACCAACAAAGTATGGACTTTGAAAGTTGCTCCTGAAGGGATAAAACCCATCGGGAGCAAGTGGATCTTGAGAAGATAATTGGTGTAGATGGAAAAGTTAAGACTTTCGAAGCTAGACTTGTAGCAAAAGGCTTTCGTCAACGACCTGGTGTCGACTATGATGAAACCTTTTCTCCAGTGGCTATTCTTAAGTCCATCAGGATCCTACTTGCCATTGCTGAATACCATAACTATGAAATCTGACAGATTGGACGTCAAGACCGCTTTTCTAAATGGTGATTTTGAAAAGAGCGTGTACATGACACAACCAGAGGGCTTTGTAGACAGTGGGAACAGCGGAAGCGTGTGCAAGCTGCTTAAATCAATTTACAAATTAAATCAGGAATCGCAGAGATGGAACATCTATTTTGATGAAGCTATCAAAGAGTTTGACTTCATCAAAAATGTAAATGAACCGTGTATATACAAGTATGTGGTAGAGAGTAAGGTTGTCTTCCTCGTATTGTACGTGGATGACATACTCTTGATAGGAAACGTTGTTCCTATGCTACACTAGGTCAAGCCCTTCTTATGTCATAAGTTCTCCATGAAAGATCTAGCTGATGCTTTCTACATCCTGGGGATTATGATCTATAGAGATAGATCTAAACGAATGTTGGGATTGTCTCAATCTAGGTACATTGACACCATACTAAAGAGGTTTAGTATGGAAGATTCTAAGCGTGGTAATATACCCGCTTGTTCAGGAATCACTCTCTCCAAAGAGAGTCTTCCAAGACTGATTTGGAGAGGGCTCGCATGCAAGGAATACCCTATGCTTTAGCAGTCGGGTCAATCATGTATGCGATATTATGTACCAGACCATATGTAGCTTACTCACTAGGTGTAGTGAGTAGGTATCAATCAGATCCAGGGGAGAAATACTGGATAGTTGTGAAGAACATTCTTAAGTACTTGAGAAGCACTAAAAAGATGTTCTTGGTGTCTGGTAACGGTGAACTCCAGGAGGAGTCCTTTACCGATTCGAGCTTCCAGAGTGATAAGGACGACAGTAAGTCAGTCTCGGGTTTTGTCTTCAACCTCAGTAGAGGGACGGTATGTTGGAAGAGTTCCAAGATATATACCGTAGCAGACTCGATAATGAAGGCTGAATACATCGCTAACAACGATACTGCCAAAGGGGCTGTCTGGATAAACTTATTCATAAGATGAACTTGGTGAGGTTCCATCCATTGAGCATCCAATACCTGTGTATTGTGATAATAATGGAGCTGTGGCTTTGGCCAAGGAACCTCGATCCCATCAGTCATCCAGACATGTTCTTAGGCGATATCACCTGATCTGGGAGATAGTTGATCTCCGGGAGATCAAGGTCTGAAGAGTTGACACAGCGGATCCACTCACCAAGACCCTTCCCCAGATGCTGATCGAGAGACCTTTTGGGATGTTGGGTATGAGACACTACAACAACTGGCCTTAGTGCAAGTGGGAGATTGTTAGTGATATGTATGCCTTAGAGGCCATTATTGTATGATATAGTGGATGCTTGGACATATATATGGAGGACTTTCTTGCTCGACATGATAATATGCTATCTGGTTTTCTTTATCTTAACATGTTCACTGGTATTATTATACCGTCTCTCATATACATGTTGATAAAGCCTTTAGGATGTTGGCTTGACTACCAGGACTATGATGCGGATCATACTACTGGGACCTGGGTAGTCCACAAGCGCATCCTTCAATTGTTCCTAGTCAAGGGTATATCGAGACAGGGCATCGATACACCAGAGTAGACTAGTGTGTACGTTTCTTGACCCTGTATGGGGCGATGTTTGATCCCATATCCATTGGTGTTTGACATCAAAAATTGTACAAAGGTGCCCATTAGAGAATGGGTACACCGAACAAGACTCACCGAGAACTCCTAGTTGCTATTATACCTATCATCAGATAGCAGTTCTCTGGTGACACTGGTACATGTTAGTCTGTAGGCCCGAGATCGTCATAGAGTCTTGTATGGCTCCCACTGTGCTTTGATTTTCTCCCTACCACGGCTCAAAGGATTCGTGCAAACAAGTGGATTTTGGGTACAATCCCGAGTCACATGGAGGCAATGTGCGATAGGAGGGGTTTCGTCTCTCCCGGTATTAGGAGTTGATGTTGCGCTATGCTCGATTGGCTATAACAGTAAGTCCCTGGCCAGGGCTGTTGATGAGATTTACTGATAAGTGTTATCAGTAGTTTCTCATACCGTTATAAGCCATACATCGGCATGACTTATCAAGTTATTGGGGTTTGACGATACCACCCCTAGACTCGATATGCGACATATCAGACGAAGAGAACGGACTGTACGGTAAGTGTTACTTATAGGCTTCATAGGAGTTGGTTGTTGATCTTCTAATCGCTAAATACCTGGGTAGTCGTTACGTCCAGCTAGTACCGCTGACATCTTGTGGGTGACTGATGTGACCATTACATACTGCTGGCGTATTGACGAGTATTTAGAGTCCACACAGAAGTTTTCTGGTTCAAGCGAAACGAATTAAGGCACATATATGATATGTGCGGGGGCCTGATTAAATACGTGTATGTGATACCATATTCTAATCTGGCGGTTATCTGATGTCGGTCAAGTTATATGTGATATAACCGGATTATCGAATCAAGTGTTGATTTGATAATGTGATATACAGATAAATGATATCAGTAGGTTATATGTGATATAACCGGATTATTAAATCAAGTGTTGAGTTAATAATATGATATATACTATATTTGATATAATTATATCATAACTAATATTATTAGCTCACTAATTATTTTGTTATATATATGTATTAATATATATGATATATATATATATATATAATGAAGCATGGCATGAATTTCTATTTTTGGAAAATAGAAAATGAGGAGGAAAGGTGAGGCATGGCCTTTATCATTTATTTATTTCTCTTGACTCACTATTCAAGTATGGTTGCAATTTAATATTGATATTTACTCCATGCTTGAATGAGTGAGGGGTCAAGAGAGTTGACACACTCTCATTCATTTTGGACTTGTGTTTTTCTAGAGCTTCTTCTTGAGTTGCTCTCTAGCTTCTCTTCATCTTCTTCTTCCTCTTCATGCCTTCATACTTCAACCCCTCACATGTGATGTGAACCATGAAGCTTGAAATCCTAGTGAGCAAATAAAACCCCTACTTCACCATCCTACGCTTCATTAGCACTCTAGTGTAGTGTGTTTCCTTTACTAAAGAGTTTAGTGAAGAGGTAGTTTGGATTGGCGGACTTCGGGTGGATCATCTTCGGCACGAAGATCATCGCAGGAACCTTGTTCATTCTTCAAGTGGAGCCTGGTGGGGTCGCGTGGACTACTACCCGGAGCTTTATGAAGAGAACGACACGGTCTACAAAGGTTGTTTCCCCTTTCTCTTTCTATAGTTAATCATATCATCATTGTTAAACCCTATTATTCTAGTTAAGATCTTGATTAATGTTCGTTAGCACCCGAAATTTTTAAAATTGCATGTATGATGCCCGTTTAAACCCCGTCACGGTGCTCACGTACACTTTCATACATTTTGATAAAGCCCGTAGGATTATTGCTTGACTACCAGTATTATAATGGTGATCATATACGTGGGAGATGGAAGGTCCATAAGCATATCCTTAAATGTTCCTAGTCGAGAGAGTATCGAAATTGGGCATCGATACTCCGGAGTAGACTAGTGTATACTTTTTGAGACCCCAACGAGGGACGTGTTAGTGTATATGCCCTAGGGGCCATTATTGTATCATACTAGGTTGTATATTACTTAATGGAAGCTTGGGATATTCACAGTTGTATATAACAGTCTTGCTAAAAATGGCAGTATGCTACTTGGTTTGAGTCTACTTTAATATGTGCATATATTTCTTGTAACATATCACTTATATATATTAGTAGAGCCCATAGGATCTTTGCTTGATTACCAGCGTTGTGATGGCAGTCACACTAGTGGGGGTTGGGTAGTCTGTAAGCAACATCCTATACAGGTCCCTGGTCATTGGATTATCGAGATAGGGCATCGATATTCCGGAGTAGACGAAGTGTATACGCTTCTCATCCCAGTTGGGGAGATGGTCTGTCCCACAGCCATCAGTACGTCGTACTGGAGATAGTATACAGGTGCTCGTTAGGTTACGGGTACACCGGACAGGACTCGCCGGGGAACTGATTGGTTGGTATTATATCCATTGTCAGTTAACAGTTCCCAGGTGACATGAGTACAGCATAGTCCACAGACTTGACACTGCTACTTCGCCTCGAGTGTGTCCCACTGTTCTTAGATTGCTACCCTACCACGGATCAAAGGAGTCGTGCAAACAGGTAGCAGTTGGGTGCAGTCCCGAGCACTTGGAGGCAGTGGCGGTTAGATAGGATTCGTCTCTCCCGGTATTGGGAGTTGATATTGCGTTGTGTCAGAGAGCCATTACGCAAAGTCCCTGGCCAGGGCAAGCGAGATATACTGGTAGGTTCCAGTAGCTTCTCAGGGTGTAATGGGCTTCGCTCCGACACGACTTATACAGCTATTAGGGGATTGACGCTTGCCGCCCCCTAGGCTTGATATGCGATAGTCTTAGACGAACAGACCGGACTGTATGGAGATTGTCACATCAGGCTCAGTAGGGGTTCTGATGGTTTTCCTTATCGACCTTCTTATCGACATCTACCTGGGGACCGTTACGTACAGCTAGTGCCGCTTGCAGTCTGTGGTTAAACCCACTGCCAGCGTAGTGTCGAGTCTTTAGAGTCCTACACAGAGAGTTTCCATGCTCCAGGAGAAACGATATAGAGGTCATATGGTTTTACGACAAGGGTTCGGATGCGTACGTGTGTTTACGCACGTACGACTTTTCAGACAGTTTTTTACTAGCCGGCTTTGGTTTAAGCCAAATTCTAGTATCGGGTTATTGGATTTATACAGTCTAAAGTTTTTCCATGTTTTCACGGATTGGAGGGGCGTTCTCGTAATTTGTCGGGAAGCTTCTAGAAGAGTGGTGACTAAGGGGTTAAGGTGGCATGAGCATTAAATGCTTAATGACTCATTTGTGTGATTCATCCTTAGCATTAAATGATTCATTAATGAGTTAATGAGTCATATGATGAATCACACAAAGGTGAATGCATCAACCATGATGATTAATCATTTATATTATTTATTTGATTAAGTGTTATGGTTGTTATATTCATATGAGTTCATTATTCATTCTCATGATCATTCTCACATTCTCTCTCCTCAAGCTCACTCTCTCTTCAAACCCTAACCCTAACCTCTCATGTGTTGAGATCAAGGGTTAGCTAGACTAATACATCTATAACCTCACTCTATATCCCCTAGGTAGCTTAGATTAGCACTTTGAGCAACCTAGTTATCTCAAGTTAGAGATAAAGATTGGCGTAGGAGCTCTCGGGTGGATCATCTTTGATTCGAGGAGGCCGTTGAGGTGCCGATGTTCCAAGGAGCCTACGAGGAGTGGAGGACAGTGATGAAGACCCGAAGGACAAGTAACGTGAGGTATAACTTCGTATCCGAGTAGTTAAATCTCTAGTAGATTGTTAGCAATGGTTTAGATAACGATTCATGCGCTCAAGTCCGTGTTACGAAGCTTTGATAATCGTTTTTCATATATTCTGCCTCCCCACAAGTTCGTGGGGTGCGTGACATGGACTTACAGTGGTATCAGAGCCAACTAAACCATTACTAAGTTGTTAGCAACTGATTAGAAGTTCGATCGACAGAAAAACACGTAAACAAAAATTCGAAACCCTAAGTTTCTGTTAATTTTAAAAGTGTCTAAAAAATTATTTGACATATTCTAAAATTAACAACAGGGAATTATATGAATACTGGGAAAATACGAGTTCACAATACGACAAAACGGCCGCGGATCCGCGGCCATATGGTGCTTTTGTTAGTGTATGTTGCATGCTCCCACAACTCTTGTGGCGCGGCGGAAGCGGTGAACGAAAATTTTCTTGGCATACAACACGTACTTAACCGAAGATCTTGTCTAAACCACAACTAGAAAAACCTAACTAGAGATCTTATCTACTATGTTAGGGATTATACCACAATGATACGGTCCTTCGGGTCCTTTCTTTGATGAACTCCTTAGCTCCTTTAGATGTTGTCGATGTCTTCGATCTCCGGCCACCCAAGACCTAGATGATCCACCCGAGAGTTGTCGTGCGAGCTAGAAACTCTTCACAAGAGTTTAACCTAGAGACCAATTTTGCTAGAATAGGTCACTAGGATTATGTAGAGATGAATGTATTGGATTAGCTTGAAATCTATAGCATTTCTTTCTCTTAACCTTCTCTTGATTCACTTAACATTCACATCTCATGTGAAGCTATTTATAAGAAGAATGAGAAGGAGGAGATGAGAAGGAGTAAGTGTTTATCATAATGAAAGTGTTCAAGCATGATGAATAAAGATATAGCACTAAGAGAAATAATTTGAAGCATGCATTATATAAATTAGTATCATGCTTCAATAGTAATTCCATAACAACAACCTCATCATGCTTGTACCTTTTAATTTCCACCTCATTTTATTTTCATAAAATAAATGATGTCATTATTATGTCATTATGAGGTGGCACCTTCTAGAAAGTATTCTTGTAACAATTACAAAAATACCCCTCCTCCGTATACCGTATACCGTATACCGTATACTGTATACCCGCATCCGAATTGCGAAAAATACGAATACCATTAATCCAATAATATAATACCGGTATCCGGCTTAAACCAAAGCCCACCAGTATTATCCTTCCGATTATTATTCCTGTAACAATTACATGAACAAAATCAAAACCCTGCCGTAACAACTTACGGCCTCTACATATTTCGCCTGAACGAGGGAACTCTCTGTGTGGGACTCTAAAGACTCGACAGTACGCTGGCAGTGGGTTTAACCACAAGCACATCAGCGGCACTAGCTGTGCGTAACGGCTACCCAGGTACATGACGAAAAGGTGGCCGACGAGCGAACTCATCACAACCCTTACGAGCCTGCAAGCAACACTTACCGTACAGTCCGGTCTCTTCGTCTGATACGTCGCATATGAAGTCTAGGGGTGGTAAATGTCAGACCCCAGTAACTTTATAAGTCATGCTGATTTATGGCTCATAACAGTTCGAGAAACTACTGATAACACTTATCAGTAAACCTCGAGAACCCTGGCCAGGGATTTAGGTGTTATAGCCGATCAAACATAACGCGACATCAACTCCCTATACCGGGAGAGACGAAACCCCTCCTATCGCTCACTGTCTCCATATGATTCGGGACTGTACCCAAAATCCACCTGTTTGCACGACTCAATAGAGCCGTGGTAGGGAGGAAATTAAAGTACAGTGGGAATCACACAAGACTCTATGACGATCTCGGGTCTACAAACTAACCTGTACAAGTGTCGCTAGAGAACTTCTATCTGACAATAGGTATATATACCATCTAGGAGTTCTCAGCGAGTCCTGTTCGGTGTACCTATTCTCCAATGAGCACCTGTGTACAATCTTTGATGTCAAACATCAATGGTTGTGGAATCAACCATCGCCCCCAGGGTCAAGAAACGTACACACTAGTCTAATCTGGTAATACCGATGCCCTGTCTCGATATACCCTCGACTAGGAACTATTGAAGGATATGCTTGTAGACTGCCCAGGTCCCACCAGTATGATCTCATCATAATCCTGGTAGTCAAGCATAGTCCTAAGGGCTTCATCAACATATTACATGTTATGATAAAGATAAACCAGATAGCATACTATCATTTCGAGCAAAGATTGTTTCTGTACATATACATGCCTAGTATCCTATACAATACAGGCCTCTAGGGCATACATATCCAACAATCTCCCACTTGCACTAGGGCCTGTAATTAATGCAATAAGTACCGGCTAGAACCAGTTTCCGGCGTACCGCATGCCCAACAGCTCAAACAGTTTCTCAAACTGTACTTGAGGGATAGCCTTAGTGAATGGATCTGCTGTGTTGTCTTTCGTGTCTACTCTCCGTACCTCGATTTCCTGGCGATCCACTATCTCCCTGATGAGGTGATACCGCCTCAAGATATGTCTGGATTTCTGATGGGACCTCGGTTCCTTTGCCAAAGCCATGGCTCCATTGTTATCGCAATACAGAGGTATTGGATTAGCAATGGATGGAACCACTTGAAGTTCTGAAATGAACTTCCTCATCCAGACTGCTTCTTTTGCGGCATCATTAGCAGCAATATACTCAGCTTCCATTGTGGAGTCAGCGACGGTATCTTGTTTGGAACTCTTCCAACATACCGCCCCTCCATTTAGAGTAAATACAAACCCTGAGATGGACTTACTATCATCCCTATCGCTCTGGAAGCTGGAGTCGGTAAAGCCCTCCATTTGGAGATTTCCGTTACCATACACTAAGAACATTTCTTTAGTTCTTCTCAAGTACTTTAGAATGTTCTTCACGGTAGTCCAGTGTTTCTCCCCTGGGTTGGATTGATACCTGCTTACTGCACTTAGTGCATAAGCTACATCTGGGCGAGTACATAACATCGCATACATTATAGATCCTACTGCCGAAGCATAGGGTATAATGCTCATGCGAGCCCTCTCCTCATCAGTCTTTGGAGACATCTCTTTGGAGAGGGTGATCCCATGACAAGCGGGTAAATTACCCCTCTTGGAATCTTCCATACTAAACCTCTTTAGTATGGTGTCAATGTATCTCGATTGGGACAATCCCAATAATTTCTTAGATCTATCTCTATAGATCTTAATCCCCAGAATGTACGAGGCATCACCCAGGTCTTTCATGGAGAACCTCTGCGATAAGAATAGTTTGACCGATTGTAGCATAGGAATATCATTTCCTATCAAGAGAATGTCGTCCACGTACAATACGAGGAATGTAACAGTACTCTCTATAATCCTTTTATAAATACATGGTTCATCCATATTTTTGATAAAACCAAACTCTTTGATTGTATCATCAAAGCAGATGTTCCAACTCCGTGATGCCTGCTTTAATCCATAGATGGATTTAAGCAGCCTGCATGCTTTTCCGCTGCTCCCACTATCAATGAATCCCTCTGGCTGATCCATAAAAACGCATTCTTCTAAATCACCATTTAGAAATGCCGTTTTAACATCCATCTGCCAGATCTCATAATCATAGTAAGCAGCTATAGCAAGCAAGATCCGAATGGATTTGAGCATCGCGACTGGTGAAAAAGTTTCATCATAGTCCAAGCCCGGTCTTTGAGGAAATCCTTTTGCTACCAGCCTAGCTTTATAAGTCTCCACCTGACCATCCACACCAATCTTTCTTTTAAAGATCCATTTGCACCCTATGGGTTTTACTCCAGAAGGTGCAGCCTCCAAAGTCCATACTTTGTTGGTGTGCATGGATTCCATTTCGGATCTCATGGCATCCAACCATTTCACTGAGTCACCACTCGTGATAGCTTGCTGAAAACTAGTAGGGTCATCATCATTCATGATGCAATCTTCTCTATCGCCGTCAATTAGAAAACCGTAGTATCTATTAGGTGGGCGAGAAGTCCTACTAAATCTACGGAGTGGCTGAGGTATGTCAGGTTCTATTGAAACCTCAGGTTCATTGGTAATGGTTTGTGCATCTGGAACTTCTTCCAGTTCTACCGCATTGCCAACAGTATCATTTGTAAAAAAATCATTTTCTAAAAATGTGGCATACAGAGAAACAAACACCCTTTGTTCCTCCTTGTGGTAGAATAGATATCCATACGAGTGTTTTGGATATCCCACAAATTTACACAAAACCGATCGTGTCTCAAGTTTGTCTGGATTCTGCTTTTTCACATAAGCCGGACAACCCCATACCTTAACTCTTTTAAAAGATGGTCTCTTCCCATACCATATCTCATATGGAGTGGTAGACACGGTTTTGGTCGGAACCCTATTCAATAGATAAATCGCAGTCTCCAATGCGTGCCCCCAAAATGATATTGGTAACTCAGCATCACTCATCATAGATCGTACCATATCTAATAATATGCGATTCCTCCTTTCCGATACACCGTTGTGCTGTGGTGTATACGGAGGAGTGAGCTGAGAGAGAATCCCATTCTCTTTTAGGAAATCTAGAAACTCTGAGCTTAGATACACACCTCCACGATCCGATCGAAGTTTCTTGATACTTAAGCCTGTTTGTTTTTCTACTTCAGATTTATACTCCTTGAACTTTTCAAAGGCTTCGGACTTATGTTTCAACAAGAACACGTGCCCGAATCTCGATAAATCATCAGTGAAGGTTATGAAGTATGAAAAACCACCTCCAGCATGTATAGACATTGGTCCACATACATCACTATGTATGAGGCCTAAGAGTTCAGTAGCTCTCTCTCCGTGTCCAGTAAACGGAGTTTTGGTCATTTTACCTTTGATGCAAGACTGGCAAGTCGCATAAGATTTATATTCAAACGAGTTTAAATATCCATCTTTATGTAGCTTGGTTAGTCTTGTTTCATTAATATGACCTAGTCTACAATGCCAAATGAAAGCTTCATTTATGTCTGAAACTTTTCTTTTGTTTCTGTGTTGTATATGAAAAACTGTATGCTGATTTAGGATGTATATCCCGTTATTTAATGTTCCATACCCAATCAACTCTTGATTAAGGTTAATGTTCATAACATTAGATTCCAATACAAAATTATATCCAGCATTGTCCAACAACGATACAGATATAATATTACATAACATCGAAGGTACAAAATAACATGGGTTCAAAACCAATATAGAACCCGACAGCAAACCAAGATGATACTCTCCCACTGCAGTAGTATGTACTGAGGAACCATTCCCAACCCGGAGAGTGTGATCACCTTTCTTCAACAACCTGCTATTTCTCAACCCCTGCATACAATTGCAGATGTGAGATCCTGACCCAGTATCTAATACCCAGGAAGCAGAGTTAATTGAAAAACAGTTTTCTGTTACAAACACACCTGAAGTGGAAGCATCACCAAGCTTCTTCTTCTGGAGGTCGGCCAAGTATTTAACACGGTTTCTCTTCCAGTGCCCAGTCTGGTGGTGACTGGAAGAATTAAAGTTAACCGCAATCAAGACGGTGTCGCTATGCAGCTAGCCGGTTGAGCACGGGTCGATCAACAGGGAGATGGTTGTAAGTCCTTTCTTGTTTTAGACGAGTCAATAAAGAATGAGTATGTGTTTGTTCGATTCTAACCTATGTGTATTTATTAGCAAGTATGAAGTTGTTAAGAAAAAGATACGAGATTGTAAGTTAAAGAAATCCGTACTCAAAACCTTTGAGCTGAGTCTTGACCGATTGAAGCTAGAGCAATCGGCAACAACGTGGATTGGGGGATTTAAGCGCGGTATTCGTGGAATACGGCTTATTCACCCTTGTCCTTCCGTTCTTGTCTCTTGCTTTCGCCTCCGGCCAAACCGAACGCAACCGGTCGCGGTTAGGGATCACCGTTACCTTGTTAGGGTAGGGTGCCTAACGGAGCACTTGCGTATGGTTTGGGCAGAGTTCAATGGAAAATAACGGGAAAAGGAAATGAGAAAGAAGATATTAACTTACAATACTGTATTTCATCTTAACAACAATAATTACAACCATTCACAAAATGAACAAAAGAGAGCAAAAGAAAAGAACAAAGAAAAGAAAAGATTACAAGGAATTAAGTGCATGAATTAAATTGCAAGAAAGTAAAGCAAGATAATAATAAGCAAGTAATAAAAAGCGATAAAAAGAACAAGAAACTAGAACTCAAGACAAGCATGTGATCAATAGCCAACCCTTAAACTTGCAAGCTCAATCAAGAGGTTGCAAGATCAAGGGAAGGGTAGAGAACGCATGTGAAATGAAGCGCTAATTCCATAAGAAAATACGACCCTTGAGATCAATAACTAACCCTTAACCATTCAAGCTCAATGAAGAGGTTGAATGATCAAGAGAAAGCAAGAATCTCAAGGGGAAGAAGAAACAAAAGAGAATGATACAAAAAGCCCTCATCTTCATTGATCTCCCACTCAAAAAGCTCTCACAACAAATTTCATGGAAAAAGAATGAAGAAGAAGAAGAAGAACTACACAAAAAATTACAAAAGAGGAACAAAGAATGACCCCTTGGCTTAGCTCAATTCTGGAGTATTTATAGGCAGTGTTCTGAAGCCCTAGGGCCAAATTCTGACCCTAGATGAAATGACCAAACAGCCCCCAGAAAACGACAGAGAGAGGGGCCAGTACGGCCGCGGATCCGCGGCCTAGACCCTATGTTGGCCGCGGATCCGCGGCCATGTGGAGGCTTTAGGGGGTCGGGTTTCTTTGGTGGTCCTGTGTTGCTGTTTTCTTCTGTTAAACATGTACAGATTTTTAATATTCTTGTACAGATTTTTAATATTCTTCCATGATTGCTTCAGGTTCCAATAGTCAACAATGATGGCTTCATTTTTCAACACATTTGAATTTATCTCCCTCGAGCTCCGAACACCCATAGATTCTTGTGCAGCCCCCCTCGTGCTCTGTGCTTGTCCCAGACACGAATGACCATTGTCACATGGCTTGTCTCTGGAACTGGTACTCGGCACAGGACGGATATGGATGACCGGAGCCCGGCTTTTATCTGCTGTCAACAGATGTTCTGCTTTTGGCGTAACTGTGGAGATTTTATCTTGATTTGCAATATTTGTACTGGAAACCTGTAATCTGTAAATATGTAACAAACACGGATTAAAAGCACCTACCTATAAACACACGAGCGTAAGAATGGGCGGTATAAAATGCAATATTCTGGTATGAACAAATACCCCCAAACTTAACTTTTGCTCGTCCCGAGCAAAACCAATTATTCACAAAAAAGTATAAGATCCTAACCGCACTTTCGCAGGGAACGCGATTGCACTGAGCACGTGCAACAAGCCGTTAAACCTCTAGGTGTCCCTAATAGGAGGAGTGTTGTCTCCTGAAGGTTTTCAGCGGATACTACCCACAAAATCCCGTCAAGCTAGTTTCGTAAGTTAACATCGATTCTACTCCTACAGTTTAGTATTTACGTTAGAAATTCTATTATCCTAAGTTAGAAATATCCAACCCTTATGTTTCACACCTCCTATCTGTTTTAACTTTAGATCTTATACGTTCCAAAAAAGTTTAGAAAGATGTTGGTTCTCCTGAGTTTTCCTTCTAAAGTGCGGCCTTAAATCAGGGATTTTTATCAACTTTACAGAAAACACAAGTCTTATTCTTTATTTCTATCTCTTATTCAAACATCAATTGTATACCCCTACGTGTGTGTATATTTGCACCCCTACACTCAAGAATTCAATTCAAGCTATAATACCCTTGCCTTAATACCTAATACTACTTCTTTTCATTTAATGATGGACGGTGTTGCTCACACACCTTTCATGCGACTATTAATGCTTCTTGAGGCACTAACGGCCGATTACTGAATGTGTGAGCTTAAAGCGTAAATAGCAGTTTCCAGGTCTTGACTTTATTCTATTTTTTTCTTTTTCTTTTTCTTTTTTTTTCTTTTTTTTTTCAAGACCGGATATATTTTTCAATATGCTCTTTTGGTGTTTAGCTTTAAATACCGTTTTTTCTTTCATACTAGGCTTTCAGGCAAGAGTATTTCAAGGTATTCTCTACTATCCCAAGTTTCAAGGTGCGTGTAAGTGCAGTTTGTAGGGTATATACTTTCTAAATTTGAACTCGAGAAAAGAAATTATTTTTTCAGACTTATCCTTCAGTAAAGCATCAATACTTTCCCTTCATCTTGACTTAACTCAAGAACTAAACTCAAGATTACCTATTTCTCAAAAAAACTGTAAGGACGTATACTTACAAAAGTTAGACAGAATGAGGGTTATTTTTAGGGTTTTCAAATCCTAAGCCTAGAATTTAGTTATTTCTATCATATCAACTAAACTTTCGGAATAAAGATCTAAGTTACCCTATTAGCTAACTTGACGACAAAGTTTTTATATTTTTTGGAAAATTTTTAATTTTTGCGGGTTTTTAATACGGTATGCAAATGCAAAATATACAAATGAATGCGAAGGAAGAAAGCTTACCGAGCACACCCCCAAACTTAAACTTGACAGTGCCCTCACTATCAGGCTATACCAAACAGAGGGTCAAAATTGTCGGCGCTCCCTAGAAACAAATTATATACAAAACAAAAAGGAAAACAAAAAATATATACAAAAAAGGAGTCCCCCCCAAACTTAAGTAAAACAGTGTTTCCACTGTTAAGCATTGAAATTCAGGATTAGGGGGGAAAGAGAACAGTATCAAGCTATACAAGGCCTTACACAGGCCAAAAGTTAACACCAACCATTCAAAGATTTTATCGCTATAATGTACCGGTTGGTGGAAGAAGGCGTAGAGAAAAGAGATGGAGAATACGCGAGACCATATGCGAAGAGAAGCGGGATATGGTCTCGGTATATAAGAGGAAGAAGAATGGCGGAAGGGAAAAAGAAGTGGAATACGAACTTGAGGGAGGAAATGGAGTGAATAGACTAGCACAATTTGTGATGAGCGATGTGTAAACAGCGATTGTGGTAATCTATTAACCCGGCGAGAGATTGGGTCAAATCCCTCAAGATTCGTAAGAACCCATGGGTACGCCGAACTCGGTAAACCAGACACAGGAAGTGAAAATGGTACGGGTTCTTGCAAGGTCGGAACGATGGAAAGGATGGAGGGAAGTGGTTGAGGAAGGGTATCGGTTAAGGGTTCTGGAGGGTGTACACAGTCAGTGAAAGGAACAGGATGAATTGGAAAATCCGACTCATCATCTAGAACTGTTTCATCCTCAAAAATATCCTTAAAATTCTCCTCAAAGTTAAGCTCATCCATGCATATTTCATCAAAGTCCAGACGCATATGTTGTTCGGGAAAAACATTTAATGACTCGGGATGATGAATTGGAGAGAAAAACTCAGTTAAATCTACGGGTTCATCATCCAAAATAGTCCCAGCGTCAATATCCTTAATCAAGTGAAAGTCAATTTTCTCAGACACCTCATCAAAAGCATGGATTTCAATCAATTCAGGTTCTAAGATGGAGGTGTAGATGTCAAAAGGATTGGGTGTGGTTTCACTTGGCAAGGTCCCTTCACAATTTGGCAAATCATGTAGGGTTCCTAGGCACACTAATGGAGTCTTACAAGTGATCAAACATGCAAATTTCTAAAAATTACGGTGCCGAGAAAACCTAGAACGGATCGTTAACTAGATATTTAGGCAAAGCAAGCAAGTAAACGGAAATATAGAAATAGGGAAGGGGCTACAACCTTTGTAGATCCGGTCCACCACTTCCTAAGCTCCGCGATGATCTCCCGCCGCTGTCCAAATCGAACCCATGACTCAAGCATTGGCATCATCGAAGAATAGGCGGGCTTGATCGTCGGTTCGATGCCGAAGATGATCTACGTCGAAGCATCACAAGAACAAGCTCCAACTTCACCAAGCTTTGAAAACTTGTGAAGTAAACACCCTATACAACTTGGCAAGAGGTAGAGGATGAAGAAATAGGAAGTGGGTAAACTTTAGATTTGGATTTCTCACACTTTTCCATCAATTACCATTGATGGTCAAGCTTTCTCTTTCTTGCTCAAGATGAAGAAGAAGAAGAAAAGATATGATAAGTTAAAAATAAATAGAAAAGAAAATACAATACTTATCATATCTTCAACCATGGTTTAGTGTACAGACTTAACTTAGGTTAGATGAGTGGTTAGGGTTAGGCATGAGACAAGAATGGTGACTAAGTCAATGCTTCATGAATCTTCAACTAAAAACAAATATAGCCACCATTCATTTCTCTTTTTCTTTTCAAATGAAATAAATAAAAAGATAAATGAATAAGCAAATGAAATGATACCCTAACCACTAACTAACCATGGTTCAATACTTTACACAAAACCAAGAAAGAATGTATCATCAAACATGATACAATCATGTGCACAAAAATATATCACATATACAATGTGCAATACAAGTGAGTAAATCCATTTAAAGTGAACCAATACTAGTTAATGCAAAGTAATATATCAAATATATAATTATACATTAAATCATTAAATCAACACTTGATTCAATGATCCGGTCATGTCGCATATAACCGGCCAGTATCCAACGTATCGGCTTATCGAATCAATCCTTGATTCGATAACTAGGTTATATCGCATATAACTAATCGATACATTCATCGCGAGAATAGAATACAGTATCACATACACGCATTATTCTCGGTCCCGCACATATCTCATATGCGCTCCTATTTCGTTTCGCTTGAGCTAGGAAACCTCTGTGTAGGACTCTAAAGACTCGTCAATACGCCGGCAGCAGATGTTGATCATATCAAACACCCACAAGCCGCAAGCGGTCTGCCAAACGTAACGGCCACCCGGGTATTGAGCGATCAGAAGATCGACGAGCAAGCCCGCTCACACTCCTGTGAATCCAACCAGTAACACTTACCGTACAGTCCGGTCTGTTCGTCTGATATGTCGCATATCTCGCCTAGGGGTAGTAAACGTCAGACCCCAGTAGCTTGATAAGTCATGCCGACGTGAAGTCCATAACATTCGTGAAACTACTGATAACACTTACTAGTAGGTCACTGCAACCCTGGCCAGGGATTTCCTGTTATGGCCAGTCGAGCATAGCACAACATCAACCCCCAATACCGGGAGAGACGAATCCCCTCCTATCGCTCATTGCCTCCATGTGAATCGGGACTGTACCCAAAAACCACCTGTTTGCATGACTCAGTAGAGCCGTGGTAGGGTGGAAATCAAAGCACAGTGGGAGACACACAAGACTCTATGACGATCTCGGGTCAACAGACTAAGCTGTACCAGTGTCACCAGAGAACTGCCATCTGACGTGAGGTATAATACCATCTGGGAGTTCTCGGCGAGTCCGTTCAGTGTACCCAGTCTCCACTGAGCACCCGCATACCATCTTCGATGTCAAACACCAATGGATATGGGATCATCCATCGCCCATCACATGGGTCGAGAAGATATACGCTAGTCTACTCTGGAATATCGATGCCCCGTCTCGATATTCCCACGACTAGGAACAATGAAGGATGTACTCATTGACTACCCAGGCCCCACTAGTATGATCTACATCATAGTCCTGGAAGTCGAGTACACATCCTAAGGGCTTTATCAACATGTAATCAGAGAGACAGAAAGTATACATGTTTAGATAAAGTGCAACCAGATAGCGTACTATCATGTCGAGCAAGAAAGTCCTTCCTATATATGTCCCAGCATCCACTACAATATACATCCAATGTACAGTAATGGCCTCTAGGGCATACATATAACTAACAATCTCCCACTTGCACTAGGGCCATCTGTAGCAGTGGTTGCAGTATCACATACTCAACCATCCCCTAAAAGTCTCTCTTTGGGAAAAAGGCCTTCGTGAGTGGATCCGCCGTGTTGTCCTCTGAGTCTTCTCTCCTAACCTCGATCACCCTGGAGATCAACTATCTCCACGATCAGGTGATGCTGCCTCAGAATTTGTCTGGGTCACTGATGGGACCAGGGTTCCAAGGCCAAAGCCACCTTCCATTGTCATACAATGGCAGGAACCTAGTTTATCTTATGAACCAATATACACCCAAACTTCCTCTTTGGTAGTATCTTTAATAGCTATGTTACCAGCCTTTATCGTCTAGTTTGCCACGGTATCTAGCTTGGAACTCTTCCAACATACCGTCCCTTTACTGAGGGTAAAGACAATGCCTATGACTGACATTCAGTCGTCTTTATCACCCTGGAACTCTTCCAGTGATTCTCCCCAGGATTGATTGATACCATCTCACTACATCTAGTGAGAATCCTAGCATCCAATTACATCTATCTCATAGATGATAACTCAAGATTTAGGAGGTATCACTTTGATCCTATTTGGAGAATCCTTGTGATAATAGGAGATTGACCGATCGTAGTATAGGAAACTCTTTTCCTATCAAGAGTATGTTGTCCACGTACAATACGAGGATGACCACCTTACTCTCTACTACCCTTTTGTATATATAAGGTTCGTCTACCATTTTGATGAAGTCAAACACTTTGACTATCACATCAAAACAGACGTTCCAACTCCGCGATGCCTGCTTCATTATGTAAAGCAACTTGCACATGTTTCCGCTGCTCCCACTGTTTACGAAGACCTCTGGCTGTGTTCTTATAGACGTTCTCTTCTAAATCAGTATTTAGAAAAGCAGTCATGGCACCCAACCGCCAGATATCGTAGTCATGGTATGTAGCCGTGGTAAGTAGGATCTGGATAGACTTAAGCATAGCTACTGGAAAAAGGTTTCATCATTATCCACGCCTGGTCGATGACGAAAACCTTTAATAAGTCTAGCTTTGAAAGTCACAACTTTTCCATCTACACCAAGTAATCTTCTCAAGATATACTTGCTCCTGATGGGGATTTAACCCTTCAGATATAGCAGCTAAAGTCCATACTTTGCTGGTGTACATGGATTCCATCTCAGATCGCTAAGCATCCAGCCATTCTTACAGAGTCCCTACTCTCGATGGCCTACTCGAAACTGGTTGGGCCATCATCTCATGATGCAATCCTCGCTCCCACTGTCATCGAGAAACCGAGGTATCTCTCAGGCAGGCGAGGAACCCTACCAGATCGGCGAAGAGGCTGAGGTTTGTCGGGGACTATAGAATCCTTTGGTTCTGTCAAATCTTCAGCTGTAGTTTCGTATAGCTGGAACCTTTCCAGTTCTACAGAACTGACCTTGCCTTGATCTTGTCCGGATTTTGCTTTTGACATAGGCCGGACAATCCCAAATCTTAACTTACTTAAGAGATAGGTTCTTCCCATACCATATCTCATATGGAATGGTAGGCAGTGATTTGATTCGAACCTAATTCAATAGGTATGCAGCTTCTCAAGCGCATAACACCCAAAAAGGAAATAGGTAACTCAGTAATACTCATCACAGAGCACACCATATCTAATATTGTGTGATTGCCCCGCCCTGATACACCGCTGTGCTGTGGTGTATTCAGAGGAGTAATATGGAGAGAGAATCTCATTCTCCTTTAAAATGGTCCAGGAATGCCATGCACAAGTATTCTCCTCCCTGATCTCATCATAGGACATAATACTTATACTCGTATTTTGGTTCTCTACTTCCAATTTATATTCTGTGAATACCTCAAAAGCTTCGGACTTATGTTTCAACAGGAACATACGACTGAATCTTGAGAGATTATCAGAGAATATAATGAAGTATAAAGAACCAGTCCTGGCATGTGTAGACAGGAGACCTTTCATACATCATCATGTATCAGTCCCAAGAGTTTACTAACTCTTCCTCTGTTTCTAATAAACAGAGCTATGGTCATCTAATCTTTGTGACATGACTGGCAAGTTTCACAAGATGTAAATTCAAACTGATTTAAATATGCATCTAAATATAACTTCAGCTAGTCGGGTCGCATTGATATGACCTAGTCTACAATACCTCAAGAAGAATTTATTCATTTCTGAACTCTTCCTCTTGTGTGTGTTCAGTATACAAGGAACTGTAGTTTGATTTAGAACGTCAATGCTTTTAGATAACGTGCCTGAACCGATCAACTTTTGATATAGGAAGTGTTCAAAACATTATCCATCAATACAAAATTATATCCTTTCTTTACTAATAAAGAGACTGATATGATTTTGTATATCAGGTTCGGTATCTAATAGCATTTGTTCAGAATCAATGTATTCGTAATACAGGGTGACAGTGACCAACAGACTTGGCTGCAACACTTGCCCCATTTTCTGTCTCATGAAACTTATCACCCGTTCTCAGTTTTTCTACCCTCTTGTAGCCCTATGTAAAAGATTACATATCTGGGATCCTGATCCGGTATCATATACCCAGGATGCAGAGGATACTGAGAAACAATTCTTTGTAATGAACACACCCGAAGGAGATGCATCATATGCACTTTCTTCGTTTGGGCGGCATAGGAATTCTGGTATTCCCCAATTTCCTGCTCTGTCTTATAACATTTATAAGTTGGAGCGGGACCAACGTTCCCCAGCTCAGTATAACAAGCGGGTTCGGTCAATACATCCATATTATTATCTTGATTAAGGCATGATATGGTCGCTACCAGGAGAGAAAGAGAAGAAAACACTCTGCGTGCGCTCTTGCAAGATCAGATTGGTTATATATTTTATCTAATCAGGATGGCTTCCACTGTTTTTATCAAATCTTCCTTCAAACCTTAAAAGGAAAGACTAGCCGGGATTAATTACACTCTACAAGTTCACCAATCTTTCAGCCAGGCCAGTGTCGGTACTTTGAGGGAGGTTCCCCGTGCTTTCGCACGGACCTAATTACTGTAAACCTCGTTTTCCCAGAGGCGTAACCCCGTTGACACCTTTCTAGACACCTACTTGATCGGCTAATTGCAAAGTGCAAAACTCTCCCAGGAGTAACAATTACTCGCAGTGAGTATCGGGATCCAACTATCATATAGAAGGTATGCAATCTCATTGCAAATTTCAACACTTGAAACTCCCGATAAAGGTTTTTACCCCTAGCACCTATGACCTTAACTATGGTCAACAAATCATAAGTACTAGTCAAGTTCTACCCGTCATTTCGTGATTAATTAGACCCACCCACATGACCCTTAACTAAGGTCAACAAAGTCACGCGACTGTCCTAACTAATCGCATCATATGCGGTGTAGGAAGACATCACTTAGCTACCGTACACTGTGCCTTGACTATGGTCAACAAACACAGCACGAATACTAAGTACTCTACTTCCTAAAATGACGGAGGGTTGCGAATGGTTTTTGTGAAAACCTTTAACGCTTTGAACTTGATCTCGTTGCGGAATCAAATGGTTTTTAAATGGAATGTTTTCGAGGCTTTTCTAGTTTTGCTAAAGGGGTCACTCCCGGTGAAGGGATCGTCGGCCCTTTCCTCGTCGAATGAGGTGCGGGATATATCATATATATCACTGTGCAAAGCGGAAACTATAGAAGCGATCAAAGACAAACCGAGGGTTGTAGCATCTGCCAGTTATTGCTAAAGGAGTCACTCCCGGTGAAGGGATCTCGGTCCTTTCCTCATCGAATAAGGTGCAGGATGTTCTACAAGGAACACCACGATGCAAAGCAAGAACTGTAGCTACCTGTTTTTATTTTGAAATTCGATTCCACAACATCAATTAGGTTTATTTTCTTTCATTAATCTCATTAATGAATATCCCATCATTTAAGTCCACCTAACCATCACAGATAAATATAACGTACGCTTATGCCATCCGTATTCGCCTCGATGTCCCATCTGCACCGTTAGGTTAGGTAACTAACGGCAGAGCGAGGCAGGGCTAGCGCGGGTGTAAAACATAAGCAACGTCTATATAATATATCATATATACTATATATTACATCTATCTGAACAGAGCACAGAACATCGCATGATCACAGATAAAACACAGCAGAAGAAACATATGAAACATTGGATATACTAGGACGTCCGTGTTTTCAATACGAGCCAATATAAAACACGGATTCCACGATCGTGATGAATAGCCAATCCCACACCCCAAGACCCCTACGAGAGCGGCAAGCAACCCTACCAATTCTAGGGTTAGGAGACCCGGACTCGACTCCTCGAGTTGGTCTCCCACTGGACCCCAGAACCCGGTTACTTGTGCTCCCCTCCTTGGGTCTATCCTAGTGCAGAAAAGTAAATAATATACAACGGGTGACGACTTCCGCAACCTGGAAGTGCCCCAATTAAAGAATATTACATACAAGTTTTTACATGAATGAAAATGAAAAACACTCATCTCACATAAAAAAAAACCCCGGCTATTCAAACACGACGATCCAATATAACATATCCAGCAACACATAACATCACATGTCATCAACGTAAGTAAATATGCGCATCCCAATTGTCGTTGACATATAGCAACGAAACCGGCGATATCACATATTACACTTACGGTCACAGAAAAGAAAGTGTAAAACTACAACAGTTGGAATCCGCAACCACCTCAGACATCGCATGCCTGACCAAATGAATTCTTTAGACATCGCATGCCTGACCAAATGAATTCTTTAGACATCGCATGCCTAACAATTATAAACCCCGTATTTTAGTCTCATTATCGAAAACACTTTTCAATATCAAGTCGGGCAATTCAACAAGATTCCCGAAAAACTGATCGAATGCTCGTCGCAAACTTTAGTAGGTGGCCGCACCCCTGATACCGTCGACGAAGTGCACCAAGGCGGAACACCGCTACCGCGAGCACCCGAACGGATGCTTTCGGCGACGGGGTTCTCCTACAGTCACTTGGTCGGGGCTATGGAGTGAGGTTGTCTATTAAGTTTACCCGGCGAGTATCCGCGTACGCTACGTGATTGCGACGGACTTTTGATCACATCAAAATTCCGTGGCAACCGATCAAGTGAGACTAAACTGCTACGTTTATAATATTCATTCCGTTATCTCATAACTATTAGTGAATTCCAATTATTGTATCACATTCCGGATAAATAGAAAATGCTAAACTTTTCGATCGAACAATCGAACACCCAACTTTTCCCGATACAGCTCAACATATGAAATAAGTCTAACAACATTCAGTTCGTGCCTCAGTACCAACGGTCCAGCCGTAGAAGGGTCAAGCCAACGCCTCACATGTGGCACGCCGTACTGCCCCAAACCCGAAGGTTCAAAGGGCAGTTCAAGACGGTCACATAATCGAGTTAAGGTTTGTTGTCTTCTAGAGGGTCCATCGCGTTACTTGCACTACTTAGAACGTCGTTAAACTACGGAAAAATCCAACAATTGGAAATTTCCCGGCAGGGGAAAAAGTGGGTATTTATATCCGGTCGAACTTTTTAACATATTCTAAAAATACCCGGAAAAGCACACCGACAAAAATTAGACAGTCCGATCGAATACACCGAGTCCCCAATACAACCCAGAAAATAAAACTCTGGAATAAATATTAAAATATTCCCAGGAAAACCAGCACCAGAAAACAAGAATTACTGTGCAAAGTTTGAAGTCCAATCATGTCACGTGACCGCGGAACCGCCGCAGAAGCCAGGCTTCTGCCGCGGTTCCGCCGCGAAATAGAGATATCAATGAAAAATTTTTGCATCGTAATTCTTAGAATTCCCTGCTGGATTTTCTGCATATTTTTAATTTCGAAAAAACCACATTTTACAGAAATGTCCAGAGAGCATTTTCAAGTCGGGGTTTTGTGTTCGTTCGGACTTCTAACTCCGTCAGGACTTCGCCTAAGGCTCTAGCTAGGCTCTGATACCACTGTAGGGTTCCTAGGCACACTAATGGAGTCTTACAAGTGATCAAACATGCAAATTTCTAAAAATTACGGTGCCGAGAAAACCTAGAACGGATCGTTAACTAGATATTTAGGCAAAGCAAGCAAGTAAACGGAAATATAGAAATAGGGAAGGGGCTACAACCTTTGTAGATCCGGTCCACCACTTCCAAAGCTCCGCGATGATCTCCCGCCGCTGTCCAAATTGAACCCATGACTCAAGCATTGGCATCATCGAAGAATAGGCGGGCTTGATCGTCGGTTCGATGCCGAAGATGATCTATGTCGAAGCATCACAAGAACAAGCTCCAACTTCACCAAGCTTTGAAAACTTGTGAAGTAAACACCCTATACAACTTGGCAAGAGGTAGAGGATGAATAAATAGGAAGTGGGTAAACTTTAGATTTGGATTTCTCACACTTTTCCATCAATCACCATTGATGGTCAAGCTTTCTCTTTCTTGCTCAAGATGAAGAAGAAGAAGAAAAGATATGATAAGTTAAAAATAAATAGAAAAGAAAATACAATACTTATCATATCTTCAACCATGGTTTAGTGTACAGACTTAACTTAGGTTAGATGAGTGGTTAGGGTTAGGCATGAGACAAGAATGGTGAATAAGTCAATGCTTCATGAATCTTCAACTATAAACAAATATAGCCACCATTCATTTCTCTTTTTCTTTTCAAATGAAATAAATAAAAAGATAAATGAATAAGCAAATGAAATGATACCATAACCACTAACTAACCATGGTTCAATACTTTACACAAAACCAAGAAAGAATGTATCATCAAACATGATACAATCATGTGCACAAAAATATATCACATATACAATGTGCAATACAAGTGAGTAAATCCATTTAAAGTGAACCAATACTAATTAATGCAAAGTAATATATCAAATATATAATTATACATTAAATCATTAAATCAACACTTGATTCAATGATCCGGTCATGTCGCATATAACCGGCCAGTATCCAACGTATCGGCTTATCGAATCAATCCTTGATTCGATAACTAGGTTATATCGCATATAACTAATCGATACATTCATCGCGAGAATAGAATACGGTATCACATACACGCATTATTCTCGGTCCCGCACATATCTCATATGCGCTCCTATTTCGTTTCGCTTGAGCCAGAAAACCTCTGTGTAGGACTCTAAAGACTAGTCAATACGCCGGCAGCAGATGTTGATCATATCAAACACCCACAAGCCGCAAGCGGTCTGCCAAACGTAACGGCCACCCGGGTATTGAGCGATCAGAAGATCGACGAGCAAGCCCGCTCACACTCCTGTGAATCCAACCAGTAACACTTACCGTACAGTCCGGTCTGTTCGTCTGATATGTCGCATATCTCGCCTAGGGGTGGTAAACGTCAGACCCCAGTAGCTTGATAAGTCATGCCGACGTGAGGTCCATAACATTCATGAAACTACTGATAACACTTACCAGTAGGTCACTGCAACCCTGGCCAGGGATTTCCTGTTATGGCCAGTCGAGCATAGCACAACATCAACCCCCAATACCGGGAGAGACGAATCCCCTCCCATCGCTCATTGCCTCAATGTGAATCGGGACTGTACCCAAAAACCACCTGTTTGCACGACTCAGTAGAGCCGTGGTAGGGTGGAAATCAAAGCACAGTGGGAGACACACAAGACTCTATGACGATCTCGGGTCAACAGACTAAGCTGTACCAGTGTCACCAGAGAACTGCCATCTGACGTGAGGTATAATACCATCTGGGAGTTCTCGGCGAGTCCGTTCAGTGTACCCAGTCTCCACTGAGCACCCGCATACCATCTTCGATGTCAAACACCAATGGATATGGGATCATCCATCGCCCATCACATGGGTCGAGAAGATATACGCTAGTCTACTCTGGAATATCGATGCCCCGTCTCGATATTCCCACGACTAGGAACAATGAAGGATGTACTCATTGACTACCCAGGCCCCACTAGTATGATCTACATCATAGTCCTGGAAGTCGAGTACACATCCTAAGGGCTTTATCAACATGTAATCAGAGAGACAGAAAGTATACATGTTTAGATAAAGTGCAACCAGATAGCGTACTATCATGTCGAGCAAGAAAGTCCTTCCTATATATGTCCCAGCATCCACTACAATATACATCCAATGTACAGTAATGGCCTCTAGGGCATACATATAACTAACAAATCAAATACTACAAAGTCGCATAACTCATTAAACATTCTATCTTCAACTGATAATTCATTTGGGACACTTGATGGACTTTCAACACAGGAGTTGTGGGATTCAATTTGAGACGGGTAGGTTTGATTTGGAAGGGTATACAGCTCACTTTCTCCACTCAAATTCACATCCTGTCCTACCGCCACTTCATACATTGGAAAATTTGGAGCTAGTTGAAAACTAGCTACCGGGTCACTAGGTTGTATGAGGGCGGCCATGGATGCATTCAAATCCATCATCTGTTGGCTTGACGCTACTCTAAAGTCTTCCAAGGACTGTTCTAGACTAGACATTGGTTGTGAAGGGATTTCAGTAAAAGATTCAAAGTTGTTTGGATACTGAAAATTCCCAAATGGCGGTTCTGAAGCAATGTCTAGGGAAGGTGCAAAAGTAGGGTAGGATTGGTAGGAATTGAATGGCTGGACAGGAGCAGGATCAACATTTGGATAGGAAGGTGAATGGAATTGTTGATCCCAAGAATTGGAAGTGCTGAAAGGAGTGAAAGATCGGTTACGAGATTGTTCAATACGTTCTGCTATAGACATAGGTCTTGGAGTTGCAACATGACTCGAAGAAGGGGTATCAACGTAAGAAGGGGTGAATGTATGAAATGGTTGATACAAAGTGGATTGCGGAGTCAAATTGATCGTCCTAGACGCGTCTATCCAATCTTTCAAAGAAATTTTGGGCATGGAGGGGTCGTTCGAAGTTCGGCCAAAGCAAGAACCGTAAGAAGTAATGTCTGGTTGTGGGTACCAAAGTTCGGCAAGAGTTTTGCGAGGTGGGGTACCCATGATATGAAGAGAGACAGAAAGAAAGGCAGAGAAAAGGAAGGGGAAAAGAATGTGATTTTTTTTTTAATTTTTTTTTTTAGATATATATTAACAGAAGAATGAAATATACACACAAAAAGAATATGGACAAAAACAATCACGACACAAAAACACCACACACCTAATCGTTCTAGGGTTCACCTAGGTCAACTAGACCTGCTCCAGAACTTGATTATCGAAGTAAAACTGTGTCGAGAAACGGGCTTAAGATACACTGATCACGAGGCCAGGTAAGTGCAGAGATAAGGGGAGGTTTTCCAACGCTTTCGCGAAGTTCCTTAATTAAATAACCCTTTCTCTTTTGGCGGTTGCGCCGTTAACACTTTCCTAGACACCCCGTAAACAATATACCGTTAAGCGAGGTTCTAAACACAGTTAACTTCTCCTAGCGAGCGCGAAGTCCTTAAGGCTTAAAGTCTAATTTGTTTTAAAATTTGTGCGGGTAAACGTTATGCTCAAGTTCGTGATTTGTGGGCCACGGAAAAGGTGATGAAATCCTTTACCTTATATTGTGGGGTTCGCTTGCCCTTAAGTCCGTATTAATTGATGCAATGCGCAATTCAATAAAAATTCTATAAAGAATCAAAAAATTGTTTTTTAGTTTAAGCGCGGCACTGCAACAAATACGGGTTAGTCAATTTTTAGCGTTTGTTAGCGAACTTGCAAAGAATCCTGCAAAGAATAGTATATTGGATGCGTCGGATTTGAGAAGAAGGTGTTTAAGAAATACGTACCGTTACGTTTTTGGGTTAGGAAACCCCCGTTGAATCAAATCCGGTAAGCTTGGAAAGTTCGCTTGCGCGGGTCAAACTACCCGGATCTTTGGCACTGTACTTCGTAATCACCTTAACTTTGAACGTACACTTTGCTCCCCACAATCGCAGTTTGCAAATCCGCAAAAATCTGCACTCTTACCCACAAAAATGATCAAAAATAACAAAAAGATTTTTTTTTATTTTTTTATTTTTTTATTATAAATATATACAAAAAGAATATTAACCCGAATAACGAGAAAGAGAATACGCTACCGTCTCCCCGGCAACGGCGCCATTTGACTGGAAGAATTAAAGTTAACCGCAATCAAGACGGTGTCGCTATGCAGCTAGCCGATTGAGCACGGGTCGATCCACAGGGAGATGGTTGTAAGTCCTTTCTTGTTTTAGACGAGTCAATAAAGAATGAGTATGTGTTTGTTCGATTCTAACCTATGTGTATTTATTTGCAAGTATGAAGTTGTTAAGAAAAAGATACGAGATTGTAAGCTAAAGAAATCCGTACTCAAAACCTTTGAGCCGAGTCTTGACCGATTGAAGCTAGAGCAATCGGCAACAACGTGGATTAGGGGATTTAAGCGCGGTATTCGTGGAATACGGCTTATTCACCCTTGTCCTTCCGTTCTTGTCTCTTGCTTTCGCCTCCGGCCAAACCGAACGCAACCGGTCGCGGTTAGGGATCACCGTTACCTTGTTAGGGTAGGGTGCCTAACGGAGCGCTTGTGTATGGTTTGGAGGGAGTTCAATGGAAAATAACGGGAAAAGGAAATGAGAAAGAAGATATTAACTTACAATACCGTATTTCATCTTAACAACAATAATTACAACCATTCACAAAATGAACAAAAGAGAGCAAAAGAAAAGAACAAAGAAAAGAAAAGATTACAAGTAATTAAGTGCATGAATTAAATTGCAAGAAAGTAAAGCAAGATAATAATAAGCAAGTAATAAAAAGCGATAAAAAGAACAAGAAACTAGAACTCAAGACAAGCATGTGATCAATAGCCAACACTTAAACTTGCAAGCTCAATCAAGAGGTTGCAAGATCAAGGGAAGGGTAGAGAACGCATGTGAAATGAAGCGCTAATTCCATAAGAAAATACGACCCTTGAGATCAATAACTAACCCTTAACCATTCAAGCTCAATGAAGAGGTTGAATGATCAAGAGAAAGCAAGAATCTCAAGGGGAAGAAGAAACAAAAGAGAATGATACAAAAAGCCCTCATCTTCATTGATCTCCCACTCAAAAAGCTCTCACAACAAATTTCATGGAAAAAGAATGAAGAAGAAGAAGAAGAACTACACAAAAAATTACAAAAGAGGAACAAAGAATGACCCCTTGGCTTAGCTCAATTCTGGAGTATTTATAGGCAGTGTTCTGAAGCCCTAGGGCCAAATTCTGACCCTAGATGAAATGACCAAACAGCCCCCAGAAAACGACAGAGAGAGGGGCCAGTACGGCCGTGGATCCGCGGCCTAGACCCTATGTTGGCCGCGGATCCGCGGCCATGTGGAGGCTTTAGGGGGTCGGGTTTCTTTGGTGGTCCTGTGTTGCTGTTTTCTTCTGTTAAACATGTACAGATTTTCAATATTCTTCCATGATTGCTTCAGGTTCCAATAGTCAACAATGATGGCTTCATGTTTCAACACATTTGAATTTATCTCCCTCGAGCTCCGCGCACCCATAGATTCTTGTGCAGCCTCCCTCGTGCTCTGTGCTTGTCCCAGACACGAATGACCATTGTCACATGGCTTGTCTCTGGAACTGGTACTCGGCACAGGACGGATATGGATGACCGGAACCCGGCTTTTATCTGCTGTCAACAGATGTTCTGCTTTTGGCGTAACTGTGGAGATTTTATCTTGATTTGCAATATTTGTACTGGAAACCTGTAATCTGTAAATATGTAACAAACACGGATTAAAAGCACCTACCTATAAACACACGAGCGTAAGAATGGGCGGTATAAAATGCAATATTCTGGTATGAACAGGTGGCAGTAGAAACATTCCCCACGACCTGTCGCAGCAGCCCCTTTCTTGTCCCTTCCCGATGCCTTTTTCACTCCGCCTCTCTGCTTGATGGGATTCTTCTTCTTCTTCTTTTCCTTGGCCTTGGCTTTCGGGATGGAGGAAGAAGATGGCCCAGCAATAAGAGCGGGAGTTTTCACTACCTTTAGCGTGCTCTCTGCACTCCTCAACATATTGAGGAGTTCTGGTAAAGACTTCTCCATTTTGTGCATGTTGAAGTTTACAATGAATTGAGCAAAGGCAGGGGAAAGGGACTGTAGAACAATATCAACATACTGCTCGTTCTCCATGGTCCAACCCAGGTCCTCAAGTTCTTCGATAAGTCCAATCATCTTCAATACATGGTCACCTACAGACGTGCCAGCAGCCATCCACATCTGAAACAACTTTCGAGATGTCTCGTATCGGAGAGTACGAGATTGCTCTCCATACAACTCCTCTGTATGTAGAAAGATGGATTGGACATCCATCTTCTCGTGCTGCTTCTGATGTTCATTGTTCATAGAAGCTAGCGCGAGGCATTTGGCTGTTGCGCAGTCTGTATCTCATTTCTTGCGGATTTCTTTATCCGCAACTGAAGAATCAGGACCTGGGCTAGGAGGGGCTGGAGTAGTCAGGACGTATCCGACCTTATCATATGTCAGGGCAATATTCACGTTCCTTAGCCAATCTTTGTAATTCGGTCCAGTGAGTTTGTTTTTGTCTAATAAAAGTTTAAGTCCCGACATCGGTATCTGCTATTAGGAGATAGAAAAGAAGTTATTCAGCGATTGCTCTTTCATAATTAGATTGGTTACTTATCTAATTGTTGTCTCCCATTGCTTTTTATCAAATTTTCCTTCAAACCTAAAAAGAAAACTAGCCAGGATAAATTGCAATCTACAAGTTTGCTAACCAGAAAGTGCAAAATTCTCCCGGGAGTAACTTTTACTCTCAGTGGGATCGGGATCCAACTATCATATAGAAGGTATGCAATCTCATTGCAAATTTCAACTCTTGAAATTCCCGATATGATTTTTACCCCTAGTGACTTATGACCTTAACTATGGTCAACAAATCATAAGTACTAGTCAAGTTCAACCCGCCATTTCGTGATTGATTTAGACCCACTCACATGACCCTTAACTATGGTCAACAAAGTCATAAGAATGCCCTAATCGATCGCATCAAATGCTTTGTAAGAATTCACCACTTAGCTACCGTACACCACGCCTTAACTATGGTCAACAAACGTGGCACGAATACTAAGTACTCTGCTTCCTAAAATGGCGGAGGGCAACGGATGGATTTTATGAAAACCTTTAACGTTTTGAACTTGGTATCGTTGTAGAATCGAGTGGGAAGGAGTGGTTTAAGCTCCAGTTTTAAAAATCGAATGGTTTTGTAGTATCTTTCTAATTTTGCTAAAGAGGTCACTCCCGGTGAAGGGATCTCGGCTCTTTCCTTATCGAATAAGGTGCTGGATATGAAAATACCACAATGCAAAGCAAAGTTAGATCAACTATAAAATCAAATCAAGTTCTTTGTAACATTTTCTAGTTTCGTTAAAGGGGTCACTCCCGGTGAAGGGATCTCGGCCCTTTCCTCATCGAATGAGGTGCAGGATATTCAAGAATACCGCTATGCAAAACAAAAGCTAGAGTTACCCTTTTTCTTAAAAAATTTGATTTTACAACATCTTTAGGTTTCTTTCTCTTATCATTAATCACATTAATGTAGTCCCATCATTTACGTTTCCTAAACATTACAGAAAAGAAACGAAAAAATAGAACGTACGCTTATGCCATCCGCATTCGTCACTGGGTCCCGTCATGCACCGTTAGGTTACTTAACTAACGGCAGAGCGGGGGCTGGACTAGTGCGGGTGCAAAACATAAGCAACGTTTATTATATATCTCATATATAAATATAACCATTTCAGATCACAGATGAATGCATTGGATATACTAGGAATTCCGTATTTCATTCAAGCCCATAATTAAAGACGGATTCCACGGTCGTGATGAATATCCAAAACCCCCCCTTTAGACCCCTACGGGTGCGGCAAACTACCCGCCAAATTCCCGAAGTGTAGCAACATCCCTCAACAATTGAGTAGGCCACTCGGCACTTTGAAAACCCGATAGTTTGTGCACCCCACCTTGGGTCTATCCTAGGAGCAAAAACAGTAAAAAGAAATTATACAACGGTGGCTACAACCTCATCCCGGATGTATCCGTAAAACAATATTACATGGCTTTTTACAAATTACATGGAATGAAAGAAAAGAAAAAAACGCTCTTCTCACACCCCCCCCAGCCATTCATCACGACGATCCAACACATTCATATACACATACCATCTCATGATATCCATATGTGCAACCCCCACTAATCGTCATATAGCAATTAGCGGACGTTTCAAACACATATCATAAAAAACGAAAAACCCGATTAGCCAAACACTATTAGAATTTCGATCGATAATTTTAAACCATGCCAACACTTGACATGTTCCTGTACAAACACCTTTGTAAAATTCTTTATATCCCAGAAACCCTAATTCTTCAATATATGAGCACTGTAGAAAACTGAGTCGACGCGGCCCCAACTCGGCGGCGGATCCGCGGCAAAACCATGGGTTTGGCCGCGGATCCGCGGCGCTTTAGTCGAGTCAGGAGTCCAAATTTCTACAGTGTTCTTATAAAACCCTGCTTGTATTTTTAAGACATGTCAAATTAATTTTGGAACACTTTCAAAAACTGACAGCAGCAAGGGCAGAATACAAGTTTTCGGGAGAAAAAACTGTCGATCGAGCTTCTAACTTTTGGCTAACATCTAATTGTGGTTTAGTTAGGCTCTGATACCATGTTAGTGTATGTTGCATGCTCCCACAACTCTTGTGGCGCGGCGGAAGCGGTGAACGAAAATTTTCTTGGCATACAACACGCACTTAACCGAAGATCTTGTCTAAACCACAACTAGAAAAACCTAACTAGAGATCTTATCTACTATGTTAGGGATTATACCTCAATGATACGGTACTTCGGGTCCTTTCTTTGATGAACTCCTTAGCTCCTTTAGATGTTGCCGATGTCTTCGATCTCCGGCCACCCAAGACCTAGATGATCCACCCGAGAGTTGTCGTGCGAGCTAGAAACTCTTCACAAGAGTTTAACCTAGAGACCAATTTTGCTAGAATAGGTCACTAGGATTATGTAGAGATGAATGTATTGGATTAGCTTGAAATCTATAGCATTTCTTTCTCTTAACCTTCTCTTGATTCACTTAACATTCACATCTCATGTGAAGCTATTTATAAGAAGAATGAAAAGGAGGAGATGAGAAGGAGTAAGTGTTTATCATAATGAAAGTGTTCAAGCATGATGAATAAAGATATAGCACTAAGAGAAATAATTTGAAGCATGCATTATATAAATTAGTATCATGCTTCAATAGTAATTCCATAACAACAACCTCATCATGCTTGTACCTTTTAATTTCCACCTCATTTTATTTTCATAAAATAAATGATGTCATTATTATGTCATTATGAGGTGGCACTTTCTAGAAGGTATTCTTGTAACAATTACAAAAATACCCCTCCTCCGTATACCGTATACCGTATACTGTATACCCGCATCCGAATTGCGAAAAATACGAATACCATTAATCCAATAATATAATACCGGTATCCGGCTTAAACCAAAACCCACCAGTATTATCCTTCCGATTATTATTCCTGTAACAATTACATGAACAAAATCAAAACCCTGCCGTAACAACTTACGGCTGCCGTAACAACTTACGGCCTCTACATATTTCGCCTGAACGAGGGAACTCTCTGTGTGGGACTCTAAAGACTCGACAGTACGCTGGCAGTGGGTTTAACCACAAGTACGTCAGCGGCACTAGCTGTGCGTAACGGCTACCCAGGTACATGACGAAAAGGTGGCCGACGAGCGAACTCATCACAACCCTTACGAGCCTGCAAGCAACACTTACCGTACAGTCCGGTCTCTTCGTCTGATACGTCGCATATGAAGTCTAGGGGTGGTAAATGTCAGACCCAAGTAACTTTATAAGTCATGCTGATTTATGGCTCATAACAGTTCGAGAAACTACTGATAATACTTGTCAGTAATCCTCGAGAACCCTGGCCAGGGATTTAGGTGTTATAGCCGATCAAACATAGCGCGACATCAACTCCCTATACCGGGAGAGACGAAACCCCTCCTATCGCTCACTATCTCCATATGATTCTGGACTGTACCCAAAATCCACCTGTTTGCACGACTCAATAGAGCCGTGGTAGGGAGGAAATTAAAGTACAGTGGGAATCACATAAGACTCTATGACGATCTCGGGTCTACAGACTAACCTGTATAAGTGTCGCTAGAGAACTGCTATCTGACAATAGGTATATATACCATCTAGGAGTTCTCAGCGAGTCCTGTTCGGTGTACCTATTCTCCAATGAGCACCTGTGTACAATCTTTGATGTCAAACATCAATGGATGTGGAATCAACCATCGCCCCCAGGGTCAAGAAACGTACACACTAGTCTAATCTGGTAATACCGATGCTCTGTCTCGATATACCCTCGACTATGAACTATTGAAGGATATGCTTGTAGACTGCCCAGGTCCCACCAGTATGATCTCATCATAATCCTGGTAGTCAAGCATAGTCCTAAGGGCTTCATCAACACATCACATGTTATGATAAAGATAAACCAGATAGCATACTATCATTTCGAGCAAAGATTGTTTCTGTACATATACATGCCTAGTATCCTATACAATACAGGCCTCTAGGGCATACATATCCAACAGCTTTTGGTCGCGGATCCGCCGCCGAGTCAACTCGGTGTTGACTCGGATTTGCTCTAATATTCATATATTTTGGTTTTCTGTTTTCCAGTATGTTCTGTTTCTACCCAGGTTTCTTCAGTACAGGTTTGCTTTTGGGGTAGACATGGAATATGGTATTCAATCGATGTTCTAAGATATTTGCTAATTGGGTTTTTATCTGTAATGTTTAATTTGTTCGTAAACCTCCCCTAACTGCTAGTATGTCGGTTGGCAAGGGGTTGCACATTTCTGAAATGTTTACTGTTTGTGTATATGAACTGTATTGGACTGTTGTGATGATTAGCCGGGGTTTGAGATGTGTTTAATTTTCATTCAATGTAAATGTAAAATGATGTAATATTCTTTTGCGGGGCACATCCAGGTTGCGGTTGTAGCTACCGTTGTATTATTTCTTTTTACTGTTTTTTGCTCCTAGGATAGACCCAAGGCGGGGTACACAAACTACCGGGTACGTTGAAGTGTTTAGTGGCCTACTCACGTCGTTGAGGGAGACCGCTTCACTTCGGGTACTTGGCGGGTAGTTTGCCGTACCCGTAGGGGTCTAGGGTGGGGTAATGGCTATTCATCACAACTGTGTAATCCGTCTTTTATTGCAGGCTCAAAACAAATGCGGATTGCTAATAAATCCAATAAAGTTCATCTGTGATCTGGAATGCTTATTATTGCGTCTGACGAATGTACAATATCTATATATGATAGCTATTAGACGTCACTTATGTTTTACACCCGCGCTAGCCCAGCCCCCGCTCTGTCGTTAGTTAAGTAACCTAACGGGTGATGACGGGACCCCGTGGCGAATGCGGATGGCATAAGAGGACGTGGTATTTTCGTTGTTTTCTGCAATGATAGGATAAATGATGGGACGCATTATTATAATCCAAAGAAAATAAACCAAAATTAAGTCGTTGGAACAAATTTAAAAGAAACCACTCAGTTATTTTAAAAGAGCAGAATTTTTTAATTGCGGAGCTTTAACCACTCCTTTTAAAAAGTATCAGGTTCCTTCGATTATATCAAGTTCACTACGTTAACGGTTTTTCCAAAACCAGTCGTAGCCCTCCGTCATTTCAGTTAAATATTCGGTAGTATTCAAGCTAGGTATTTTGACCTTCGCCAAGGCATAGTGATTGGTAGCTGCTGGATATTTATCTGTAGCATAGATAGATGCGTTGGTTTGGGACAGTCGTACTACTATTTTGGCCTTCATCAAGGGTATGTACGGGTGGGTTCAAATTAACCTGGACAATGACGGGTAGAACTTGACATGTGACTTATGATATGTTGGCCTTCGTCAAGGTCATAAGAGCATGGGGAAAAAATTTATATCGGGAATTTCTAAAGAAACAGAAATTTGCAAAGAGAGCATACCATTTTAGAGTTTAATGAATGTTGGTAGGATTCCTTCAACATTATCATACGATGATATTTTGGATCCCAATCCTACTGTGAGTATATACTACTTATCAGGAGATTCGTCACTTAATGATCAATGCTATAAACCAAGTAGGTGCCTAGAAAGGTGTCAGCGGGGTTACGCCCCCAGAGAAAAGAGTTTATTTAATTAAGGAACTTCGCGAAAGCGTTGGAAAACCTCCCTCGAAGTATCGACACTGACCTAGCTGAACGGTTAAGCAAGAATTGTACGGTGAGAATAGTCCTGGCTAATTCTTCTTTTATGGTTTGAGGAGGGATTCGAGAAACAGTGGGAGCCATCCTGTTTAGATAAATTAAAATCCACTCTAAACTTGCAAGAGCATCATGCTAATAGTATTTTCTTCTCTCTCTTAAATTGCAGCGACCTTGTGACCACACATAGGTTACATCTAGATAACAAATTGACTGAATCTTACTTATATGACTAGCAAAAGTCTGTCCAGATGTCCATTGCCTATGACAAGCTGGACCACCCTATTACTACTCAAGATCCCATCGTCCCAGGTCCAGTTTCCACTGTCGCGGATATGGATATCCGTCAGACAAGGGAAAAGATAAAGCGAAAGCCAAATGTCTCGTGTTAGTTTCAGTTGATGGCGTATACCAGAAGCAGCACGAGAAGATGGACCTAGTTTCCATCTTTCTCCATAACAAAGATTTATATGGAGAGCAATCTCATATCGCAAGATATGAGACCTCGAACGAATTAATTCAAGCGAGGTTGGCTGACGGGTCATCTGTAGGGGACAACGTCCTTACAATGACTAGCTGTATTGCTGAGCTCCAGGACCTGGAGACCGCGTTGGGAAACGAGTCAGATACTGACTTGATTCTACAGTATCTGCCTCCTACCCTAAAGGAAACCAGGGAAATAGAAGGAAAGAGAAGGGCAAAAGTTTCGGGACTGGATATAGTAAAAGAGGGACGTTCCTATTGTTACAGGAATGAACATTGGCAGAATGATTGCAGGGCTAACAAAGCCAGTAGCCAGGATTCGAAGCATGTTGTGGCCTCAGCCTCAAGTGTGTTTGTGATAGAGAATTGTATGTCAGTTAACCCTACTTCCTGGGTATTGGATACCGGGTCAGGATCTCACATCTGTAATTCGTTACAGGCTCTGAGAAACCATAGGGTTATCAGGATAGGTGATATGACCCTCACAGTTGCTAACGGAATGAGCATGAACACTGAATCCGTAGGGGAATATCATCTTGGACTGACAACTGGGCAGATATTGATTCTGCGTAACTGTTTTTATGTACCAGGTACAACTTGTAATATCATATCTGTATCCTTACTTTCTAAAGAAGGATATGATTTTACTTTTATAAGCGATGTGGTTCACATCCACCTAAATCAAGTTATGATTGGGTCAGGTACATTACAAAACGGAATATACGTAGTAAGTCAAGCTCAGGTTTTCAATGTCCAGAACACACTTAAAAGAAAGTCTCCAGAAATAAATCAGGCTTTCTTATGGCATTGTAGACTTGGTCACATCAATGAGAGAAGGTTGACTAAGTTACATAGAGAAGAATATTTGAATCCATTCGAATATCAATCTTATGCTACTTATGAATCTTGTCTCATAGGAAAGATGACAAAGACTCCGTTTACTGGACACGGGGTAAGAGCAAGCGAGCTCTTGGGACTCGTACATAGTGACGTGTGCGGTCCAATGTCTACACATACGCAAGGTGGTTATTCCTACTTCATTACTTTTACGGATGATTTCTCTAGGTATGGATATATCTTCTTGATGAAGCATAAATCCGAGGCCTTTGAGAAATTCCAAGAATACAAGAAAGAAGTGGAAAAACAAACAGGCAAGAGTATAAAAACACTGAGTTCTGATCGAGGTGGTGAATACTTAAGTGCCGAGTTCCTGGGTTACTTAAAAGAGAATGGTATTCTCTCTTAGCTTACTCCTCCATACACACCACAACACAACGGTGTATCAGAAAGGAGGAATCGAACCCTATTGGATATGGTTCGTTCCATGATGAGTAAGGCTGAGTTACCGCGATTTTTCTAGGGATATGCGCTAGAATCAGCTGCATATCTTTTGAACAAGGTTCCAACCAAAACTGTGCCTACCACACCATATCAGATGTGAAGTGGGAAGAAACCCTGTCTTCAGTACCTGAAGGCATGGGGATGTCCAACTTTTGTTAAAAAGCAGCATGTGGACAAACTCGAGGCACGCTCAGTACTATGTAAGTTTGTGGGATACCCAAAGAACTTCAAGGGGTATTTTTTCTATTACGCAGAGGAACAAAAAGTTTTTGTTTCTCGTAATGCCCATTTTCTAGAACATCGGTTTTTAGAAAAGGAAACAAGTGGGAGCGAAATAGAACTGGAAGAAATTCCAGAACCACAAACTACTACTGAAAGTATGGTAGAACCTGAGGCTTCGGAAGAAAGGGACATCCCGACGCCACTCCGCAGGAGTAGTAGGCAGTCTCATCCGCCCGAGAGATACTACGGTTTTCTCATAGACGGGGATAGAGAGGATTGCACTATTGACTATGATGAGCCTACTAGCTTCCAGCAAGCCATTCAGAGTGGTGACTCGGTAAAATGGCTGGATGCAATGCGGACCAAAATGGAGTCCATGTACACTAACAAAGTATGGACTTTGGACATTGCTCCAGATGGGGTAAAACCCGTAGGATGCAAATGGATCTTCAAAAAGAAGATTGGTGTAGATAGACAGGTTGAAACCTATAAGGCTAGACTTGTTGCAAAGGGTTTCCGTCAAAGACCTGGTTTGGACTATGACGAAACCTTTTCTCCAGTGGCTATGCTTAAATCTATTCTGGTCCTTCTTGCTATTGCTGCCTTCCACGATTATGAAATCTGGCAGATGGACGTAAAGACGGCCTTTCTAAATGGTAATTTGGAAGAGAACGTCTATATGGATCAGCCAGAGGGATTCATTCAGAGTGGGAGCAGCGGTAAAGTATGCAAGCTGCTTAAGTCCATTTATGGACTAAAGCAGGCATCGCGGAGTTGGAACATCTGTTTTGATGATGCTGTCAAAGAATTTTACTTTATCAAAAATCCAGATGAACCATGCATATACAGTAAGATTGTAGGGAGAGTTGTTGTATTCCTCGTCTTGTACGTGGATGACATTCTTCTAATAGGAAATGATATTCCTATGTTACAGTCAGTCAAAAGATTCTTGTCATATAAATTCTCCATGAAAGACCTGGGTGATGCCACCTACATTCTGGGGATCCGGATCTATCGTGGTAGATCAAAGAGGATGTTGGGACTTTCACAGTCCAGGTAAATAGACACCATAGTGAAAAGATTCAGTATGGATGATTCTAAGCGTGGTAACCTACCGGCTTGTCATGGAATCACCCTCTCCAAAGAGATGTCTCCCAAGACTGATTTGGAAAGGGATCGCATGTCGATTATACCCTACGCTTCTGCGGTAGGCTCTATAATGTATGCGATGTTATGTACCAGACCAGATGTAGCATACGCATTGAGCGTAGTAAGCCGGTATCAAGCAAACCCAGGGGAGAAGCACTGGATAGCAGTAAAGAACATTCTCAAGTACCTGAGAAAGACTAAGGAGATGTTCTTGATGTATGGCGGAAAAGACCTCTAGTTGGAGGCCTTTGCCGACTCCGGCTTCCAGAGTGACAAAGATGACTCCAAATCCATGTCGGGTTATGTCTTTACCCTCAATGGAGGGGCGGTCTGTTGGAAGAGTTCCAAAAAGGAGACCGTTGCTGACTCAACGATGGAAGCAGAGTACATAGCTGCTTGCGATGCCGCAAAAGAAGCAGTCTGGATGAAGAAGTTCCTCCCAGAACTTTAGGTGGTTCCTACCAGTGTTGGTCCAATACCTCTGTATTGTGACAACAACGGCGCTATAGCTTTAGCGAAGGAACCCAGGTCCCATCAGAAGTCCAGACACATCTTAAGGCGGTATCACCTGATCAGGGAGATCGTAGATCGCAGGGAGATCGATGTGAAGAGAGTAGAGACGGAGAATAACATTTCTGATCCATTCACAAAGGCCCTTCCTCAGACGCGGTTCGAGAGGCTATTCGAGATGATAGGTCTACGATATGCCAGCTCATGTCCCTAGTGCAAGTGAGAGATTGTTAGTGTATATGCCCTAGGGGCCATTATTGTATCATACTAGGTTGTATATTACTTAATGGAAGCTTGGGATATTCACAGTTGTATATAACAGTCTTGCTAAAAATGGTAGTATGCTACTTGGTTTGAGTCTACTTTAATATGTGCATATGTTTCTTGTAACGTATCACTTATATATATTAGTAGAGCCCATAGGATCTTTGCTTGATTACCAGCGTTGTGATGGCAGTCACACTAGTGGGGGCTGGGTAGTCTGTAAGCAACATCCTATACAGGTCCCTGGTCATTGAATTGTTGAGATAGGGCATCGATATTCCGGAATAGACTAAGTGTATACGCTTCTCATCCTTGTTAGGGAGATGGTCTGTCCCACAGCCATCAGTACGTCGTACTGGAGATAGTATACAGGTGCTCGTTAGGTTACGGGTACACCGGACAGGACTCGCCGGGGAACTGATTGGTTGGTATTATACCCATCGTCAGTTAACAGTTCCCAGGTGACATGAGTACAGCATAGTCCGCAGACTTGACACTGCTACTTCGCCTCGAGTGTGTCCCACTGTTCTTAGATTGCTACCCTACCACGGCTCAAAGGAGTCGTGCAAACAGGTAGCAGTTGGGTGCAGTCCCGAGCACTTAGAGACAGTGGCGGTTAGATAGGATTCTTCTCTCCCGGTATTAGGGGTTGATATCGCGCTGTGTCAGAGAGCCATTACGCAAAGTCCCTGGCCAGGGCAAGCGAGATATACTGGTAGGTTCCAGTAGCTTCTCAGGGTGTAGTGGGCTTCGCTCCGACACGACTTATACAGCTATTAGAGGATTGACGCTTGCCGCTCCCTAGGCTTGATATGCGATAGTCTTAGACGAACAGACCGGACTGTACGGAGATTGTTACATCAAGCTCAGTAGGGGTTCGAATGGTTTTCCTCATCGACCTTCTTATCGACATCTACCTGGGGACCGTTACGTACAGCTAGTGCCGCTTACGGTCTGTGGTTAAACCCACTGCCAGCGTAGTGTCGAGTCTTTAGAGTCCCACACAGAGAGTTTTCCTGCTCCAGGCGAAACGATATAGAGGTCGTATGGTTTTACGACAAGGGTTCGGATGCGTACATGTGTTTACGCACGTACGACTTTTCGGACAGTTTTTTACTAACCGGTTTTGGTTTAAGCCAGATTCTAGTATCGGATTATTGGATTTATATAGTCTAAAGTTTTTCCGTGTTTTCACGAATTGGAGGGGCGTTCTCGTAATTTGTCGGGAAGCTTCTAGAAGAGTGGTGACTAAGGGGTTAAGGTGGCATGAGCATTAAATGCTTAATGACTCATTTGTGTGATTCATCCTTAGCATTAAATGATTCATTAATGAGTTAATGAGTCATATGATGAATCACACAAAGGTGAATGCATCAACCATGATGATTAATCATTTATATTATTTATTTGATTAATTGTTATGGTTGTTATATTCATATGAGTTCATTATTCATTCTCATGATCATTCTCACCTTCTCTCTCCTCAAGCTCACTCTCTCTTCAAACCCTAACCCTAACATCTCATGTGTTGAAATCAAGGGTTAGCTAGACTAATGCATCCATAACATCACTCTATATCCCCTAGGTAGCTTAAATTTGCACTTTGAGCAACCTAGTTATCTCAAGTTAGAGATAAAGCTTGGTGTAGGAGCTCTTGGGTGGATCATCTTTGATTCGAGGAGGCCGTTGAGGTGCCGATGTTTCAAGAAGCCTACGAGGAGTGGAGGACAGCGATGAAGACCCGAAGGACAAGTAACGTGAGGTATAACTTCGTATCTGAGTAGTTAAATCTCTAGTAGATTGTTAGCAATGGTTTAGATAACGATTCATGCGCTCAAGTCCGTGTTACGAAGCTTTGATAATCGTTTTTCATATATTCCGCCTCTCCGCAAGTTCGTGGGGTGCGTGACATGGACTTACAAGACGGTGACCAATCTTACAAGCCACTGGTGTTGAGTCGCCTAAGATAATATACAGGTACTCACTGGAGGTGAGTACACCGGACGGACGCCGAGAACTTCTATATGGTATTATACCTATCGTCAGATGGAAGCTCTCTTGTGGCATGAGTACAGGTTAGTCCTTTGACCTGAGATTTTCATTTTTCTCGTGTGAGTTCCCACTGTACTTAGATTACTATCCTACTACGTCTCAAAGGATTCGTGCAAACAGGATTTAGTTGGGTATAGTTCTGATCCATATGGAGGCAGTGAACAATCGTCAGGGAATCGTCTCTCCCGGTATTAGGAGTCGATATCGCGCTGTGTTAGGTCATCCATCGCCAGAAATTCTTGGCCAAGGTGGATGTGAATTACTGATATGATGTCAGTAGTTTCTTAGTGGGTGATGAGTTTCATTACTGATATGATGTCAGTAGTTTCTTAGTGGGTGATGAGTTTCAGACCGGCACGGCTTATCGGGTTAGTAGGGGTCTGACGTTATCTACCCCCTAGACCCGGTATGCGATTATCTTAGACGAAGAAACTGGACTGTACGGAGATTGTCACAGACATGCTCAGTAGGGGTACAGATGAGTTTGCTCGTCGGCTTACCTTTCGCTCAATATCTGGGTAGGCGTTACATACAGCTAGTGCCGCTGACGTGTTTATGTATATTCTAGTATTATGTTCATTGTATTTTTCTTTCTCTTTGGTATTCGTATTTGATACGAATACGGCATATATTTCCAGGGACATATTCTTGTATTTATATAAGAATATTTCTAGAAGAATGACAACTCATTTCAAGGTTTTTCTTTTTTAGAAATTAAGAAATGAGATGGAAAAGAGAAATGGTGGAGGGTATGGGCAAATGAATTTATAATTCATTTGCAAATACCATTCAAGTATGGTTGTAGTTTTAAAATGGAAAAATTCTTTTTACAAAAGTTATGAAGCATGCTTGAATTTAAAAAGGTTTTTTCATTCCACCATTTTTGTTTCTCTCTCTTCCATGGCTTTTTCTTCTTCTTCATCATCTTCAACACTCTCATGAGTTGAGAATCGTGAAGATAAAGAGATAGAAAAATGCTAGAACACTCACACACATCACTAAGCATTCTAGATTAGCAATCTAGGATCTTTAGTTACTTCATTATGAGGTTGAAACTTGAACTTGATTCCCTCGGGTAGATCATCTTCGGCGAAGGAGGACCGGCTAGTAAGCGCGGTCCGGAGCTCTTGAGAGCATGTTATAGTCCAACCCAATTAGAGCAAATGAAGACACTATAAAGGTCATGATTTCTATCTTTTTGTTCATGCTAGTTTAGGTGTTTGGTTTATATTCTTATTTACAATTTTTTAGTGCCATCAAAATTTTCGTTTTCATATTCCGCATTGGTCGCGGGTTAGCGGCGGGGGCACTCGGAATTTTCAGGCAGAAATACGGTATACATATTTATTATAAATATGGGTTTTGGTATACTTAATTATACACATACAAGTATTAGTATGTGTATGTATATCATAGTGAGGTGGCCATTCTTTACACTCATCTCTTCTAAGGCTTACAAGAAGAGTGGGGGTTTGTGACTCACACTAGTGAGTCATAAACCTAATCACTCTTCTTGATTACTTTATTTTTTAAAGTATATGAAGAGATAAGTTTGTGAGTGAGAGATAGGTTGATGGTTTATCTTGATAGATATTATTTTCTCTAGTTGTCATTCTCTTCATCTTCTTTCTCATTTTTCTCTCTTGAGTTTTGAGGATTAAAAGAGAGCATTTTGTTTCACAAACTACACCCTCCTAAGCATATTGTCCTAGCAAGACTTGATCTTTATTTGCTTCAGTTGAAGCTATCGCTTGATTCTGCATTCTCGGGTGGATCATATTTGACGTGGAAGATCGTCTTCGAGAGCTTGTTCCATTAACCAAGGGAGCTTGAGGAGTCAACCTTTCAAGACCCGAAGGACCGTCTACAAAGGTTGTAATACTAACTCGGTAGCTAAACCTCTAGTTAGTATTTGTTTAGTTTAGTGTTTGGGTTTGTATCGTGGGGTTTTAGTATATTGTGCTCAAGATTTTAAAGTTTTTTATTCCGCAAAGCCGTAGTAGTAACGGCAAAGAGTACCTTACACTTACACTGGTATCAGAGCTTACCCAACCACTTAACTAACTTGAATAGACAAGATTTAAAGTCTCGAAACCGAAATATTTCCGTTATCGAAAAACCTAACTCCAAGTTTCTGTCGAAATTTTTTTGGTCTCTGAAAATTATTTTGCCTATTGTAGAGAGACCTATATACTAGTGGTTTACCACCATAGAAACACAAGCCTATATTTTCAAAAATTGTCCGCAATTTACGGGCGTACTGTTGAGATGAGTGTCGTGTTTCGTGCAGTGGTTTGGTCATTTGGAATTAGGATTTTTGTGATTCGCAACTTTGGCCCAGATTTCCTATAGTGTTTATTCGGGCTTCACGGAATGTTTCGAAGTCGAGATTGTAGTATCTTTTATTCGCTTTGTGTTTGTATATGTGTTTCTAAATGTCGACTAATTGCTATACGTCAATTAGTAGGGGTTACACATATCTAGTTTTTTGTTATTGCGGTTTGTGGATATTAAGTATTGGATCGTCGTGATTGAATAACCTAGGGATGTGAGAAGAGTGTTCTTTTCTTTTATTCATGTATTTGTAAAGTAATGTAATATTCTTTTGCGGGGCACATCCGGGTTGAGGTTGTAGCCACTGATTGTTAGAATTTTTGCGTGCTTAGTTTTAATTACCGCAATCAAGACGGTTTTGCTTGGTAGCTAGCCGGTTGAGTACGGGTCGGTACACGGAGAGATGGGAATCTTTTTCTTAGTGCTTTAACGAGTTAAGTCCAATTTGTCCAGGTTTGTTTAGTTTCACTATATGCTAAAATATGTATAAAGAGAGCTTGTTAGGGTTAGGATTAGATTAGTTTGAGTTATGAGTCACTCACCTCTTTCGTTGTCACTCTTAATATCGATGTTACGATAATCAGCAACAACGGGGATTAGCACGACTAGGAAGGAAACTTGCGAGTATAAGTTAGGCTTTCCAACACTTAGTTTCTTCTTTTTGGTCCTTGTCCGTCCGTTCTTGGCTCTTAGCCTTAACCTCCGGTTAATTCAACCACAACCGATCTCACTAGGGTATCACCGTTATCATGTAGGATAGGGTGTCGTAGGGAGCGGATTATGGTTCAATTAACGGGAGTCCGAATCGAGATGTTGGGCAAAGAAAAGAGTGAGAGAGATTTCCTTCTCTCAAACTTTCCTTATCCTACCCTAACAAGTGAGAAACTACTCACCCATTAAAAAGGAAAAGAAAATAAAACAAAGAAAGAAGGTAGAAAGAAATGGGTTTAGAAAATCACAACTAGCAATTTGAGACCTCACTTTGGCAAGGATCATACTTAAGCATCATTGTTGTAAGGATAAAGGAAAAGAGAAAAAAGAAAGCAAACATACAAATAAAAACAACTACTTTAACAAATGAAAATTACAAGCAAATATAACAACACAATTACAAGACATGCATGTTAAAAAGAAACCTTCTTTTATTCATCATCACTCATGAAGCTCACTACAATATCAATGGAGAAAGATGAAGAGGAAGAAGAAAATAAAAACTCTTATCCTAAAATCTAATACAAGAAAAAGCACACCCTTTACTTGGCTTGGAACTGGGCTATTTATAGGCAGATACATAAAACCCTAGGGATCCAATCTGAGACAAAATAAAGTTACAAAAATACCCTAAAAAAACGAGCCAACACTGAGTTGAATCGGCCGCGGATCCGCGGCCTAAGTGCCACATTGGCCGCGGATCCGCGGCCCTTTGGTTGACTTGGAGGGTCGTAATTTCTGGGGTTCTCCATGTTGTTGTTCTCTTCTATTTGGTACACTTGGTTTCTCAGAATCTCTTCATTTTTCTTCCAGATTTTCGGTAGTCCAAAAAGGTGAAATGAAGTGGACTTTTGCCTTGATTTTCTTGAGCTCTGCGTTGAAATCTTGGATCTTGTACTGCCTCTTGTGCTTTGTGCATGAAATGACCAATGATTTGCCATTTTGTTCCTCAAACTGGTATGCAGCATCATACGGATAGTAAGCAGAGACCCGTATTTATCTGTTGTTGGACGTAGTCCTGAATTTGTTGTGACTTTTCATGATTTTCACTGTTTAGAGCTGAGAACCTGTAACCTGAAATTATTTAGCAAACACGGATCAAGAGTACCTACCTATATGCAATACGATCAAGAATGGGCGGTATAAAAATGCAAAAATCTGATATGAAGAAATACCCCCAAACTTATCTTTTGCTCGTCCCGAGCAAAGCCATTTTATTCACAAAAAGTCCTAACCTCACTTTCGCAGGGAACGCGATTGCACTGAGCTCGTGCAACAAGCCGTTAAACCTCTAGGTTGCTCTAGAGAAGGAGTGTTGTCTCCTGAGGGTTTTCAGCGGATACTACCCATAAAATTCGATCAAATTGGCCGTCGACTCTAATCCTACAGTTCAGCATTCTAGCAAAAAACTCTATCATCTTTAACTTAGAAATCATCAACCCGTATTTTTCATACTTCCTTTTCATTTAACTTAAGATATTATACGTTTTGCCAGTTTATAAAGCTCTCAGCATCTCTTGAGTTTTCCTTCTAAAACGCAATCTCAAATCCGGAATTTTTATTATCTCTATTGAAGATATAAGCCCTATTTTTCATTCCTATCTCTCCTCCAAACTCCGATCATATACCCCTACGTGTGTGTAATTATCACCCCTACACTTGGAAATTCAATTCGAGCTATAATACCCTTGCCTTAATACCTAGTACTACTTTTTTCATTAATGATGGACGGTTTTGCTCATACACCTTTCATGCGACTATTAATGCTTCTTGAGGCACTAACATCTGATTACTGAATGTGTGAGCTTAAAGCGTAAATAGCAATTTCCAGGTCATGTATTTTATTCCCTTTTTTGTTTTTTGTTTTTTTTCTTTTTTTATTTATTTATTTCAAGACCGGATATATTTTTCGATGATGCTCTCTTGGTGGTTAGCTTTAAATACCGTTTTTTCTTTCATACTAGGCTTTCAGGAAAGAGTATTTCTAGATATTCTCTACTATCCCAAGTTTCAAGGTGCGTATATATGCGATTTGTAGGGTATATATTTTCATAATTTGAACTTAAGGTTCAGAATTATTTTTCAGACTTACTCTTCAAATAGAGCTTTCAATACTCTTCCCTCATTTCAACTTAGCCCAAGAACTGAACCCAAAATTGCTTATTTCTAAATAAACTGCAAGGACGTATATTTTCTATAGTTATACTTCAAGAAAGGTTATTTTTAGGGTTTTTAATATACTAAGTTCAGGATCTAGTTTTTTCTAACTAGTCAACCGTCATGTTGAACTTGAGTCAAAAATGGCCAATATTGAAATTTTTAATTTTTTTTTCATTTTTTAAATTTTTTTTATCATTTTTTTAAAAATTTTCTATTATTTTTTTATCATGCAATACAGAAAAAAATGCGATTCGGAATTTAAACATGCAAAACAAATATTAACATAAATAAAAATCGTGTAGATGCAAGGATAACTATTTACAACCAAACCCTCCCTCCAAACTGACCGACAGTAGTGCCCTCACTACTGCCTACTGTTGGAGATAGTGCCCTCAGAGTCAATTATTGGATCACAGGCACGTGATTGCAATGATTGAGGGAGGACCTGTCCCAGTAGGACAGTCTTACTCAAGATGATAGTATGCTATCTGGTTTATCTTTATCATTGTGTACTGCTTTAGGTGACCTTACGAGTCGCTATTACACGTTGATAGAGCCCCTAGGATTCTTGCTTGACTACCAGCAGTATGAGGGCGATCATATACGTGAGAGCTGGAGTCTATAAGCACATCCTTAAATGGTCCCTAGTCATGGGAGTTTCGAGACAGGGCATCGATACTCCATTAGTAGACTAGTGTATACAGTCGAGACCCCGACGAGGGGCGGTGGCCGGTCTCACAAGCCACTGGTGTCAGTTGGTTCACCTAAGATGTATACAGGTGCTCATTGGGTTATGAGTACACCGGACAGGACTCGCCGGGAACCTGCTAGTTGGGATTATACCAGACGTCAGATAGCAGTTCCCTGGTGACATGTGTGCAGGTTAGTTCATCGACCTGAGATCGTCATTTGTCTCGTGTGAGTTCCCACTGTACTTTGATTACTACCCTACCACGGCTCAAAGGAGTCGTGCAAACAAGTTTTAGTAGGGTACAGTCCCGAGCCACATGGAGGCAATGAGCGGATCTGCAGGGGTTCGTCTCTCCCGGTATTGGGGGTTAGGTCGCGCTGTGTCTAGGAGAGCCATTACACAAAGCCCTCGGTCGAGGCAGGAGATTTACTGGTAGGTATTCCAGTAGTATCTCAGGGTGTTCTGGGCTACAATCCGACACGACTTGTACCGCTTTTGGGGATCTGACTTTTACCAACCCCCTAGGCCCGCCATGCGATACTCATAGACGAACGGACCGGACTGTACAGATATTATCACTGACAGGCTCAGTAGGGTGTCAGGATGAGTTCGCTCATCGACGTCCCTTTTGGTCAATAGCTGGTAGCCCGTCACGTATGGCTAATACCTCTGACGTGCTAGTGGTTAAATCCACAGCTATAGTATTGACGAGTCTTTAGAGTCCACCACACACAGTTACTCAAGTTTCGGGCGAAACGCTGTAGAGGCCGTATGGAGATATGGCAGGGTTCGATCAGATACGTGCGGTATTGCACGGATCGTGATCGGACGGTTTTTACTAGCCGGCTTTGGCTTAAGCCGGATCCTAGTATTAGACAGTGTAGATTTTATCTCTTTGCTTTTGTATTCAGTGGGAATACAAATGCGGGCATGTATATATGTATATGCAGTCGCGGGGTTTTCCTGTAATTTATTACGGGATCAGTTTTTCTGAAGTTGCCAGTTTGCATTCCGTTCCGGCCGGTTTTCTTTTGTTCCTTCGCGGCCGGACTTTCTAGTGGAGGGGGTTATTTGCAAGTTTGCAAATAAATTATTGTGGAGGGTTTTCTTGCATATGATGGCTTCATGATAGTTCCTTCATGATTATATTCTTTTTCCATCACCTCATTTGCTTTAATTGAGATTAGAAATGAGATGAAACTTGATTTGATATTGTTATCATAACCTTTTGATGTGGTCACCTCTTGGAGTTTCCTACACTTACCTCCCTTCATGGTTTCATTTGGTTTTCCTTCCACCATTTCTCATTAGGGGTGGCCGGCCACACTTGAGAGAAAAAAAGAGAGAGGTTCATTTTGAGTGTGGGGAATTCTACATCTCTCATTTTTCATGCTTGAAAAATATACACCATTCTTCTCCCAAAGTTCTTTTGATTCCTCCACACCATCAAGGCAACTTCATACCCGCATCGAGACATGCTTTCTACACTACACCTACAGTACCCTTGGAAGCGTCGGCTAGCCAACTTCGCCCCCGAGTTGCCTCGGTCCAGAGGTGGGAGCCCGTAAAAGAATCCGGCTACGTGGTGCCCCTTTCCGGCGAGGAGATGAAGATCGGAGATTCCGCGGGAGATCGGGACGACGACGAGAAGACCGGAAGACATGGATCACTCGGTATATCTCTCACCCTTTCTCTTGATTTCTAGGATTAGGTTAATGGTTACGATCCGGGTATTTTGTCCGCGGTAGCGCCGGTTTAAAGTTAAGAAAAAAATTTGATTCTGCATTTTGGCCTCGAGTAGACGGCCGGGGCGCTGCCGTGGCGCAACATGGTATCAGAGACATGCCATTAACCTAGTCTAGCTTTGTCTAATTTGTTTACATTTCCGATCGAACAAAAATCCCAAAACCGCATTTTCACGTGCATCAGTTTCTGTCGAAATGTTTTTAGCTCCAAAAATTTTTCACGTTGTTTCAGAATGATGTACATGGAATTATAAGAACACTGTGAAAATTTGGTAGTGTGATCCCTCCATACGACCGCGGAACCGCGGCCATAACCCCTATTTGGCCGCGGTTCCGCCGCAATATTGAGTCTTCACTTCACCAATTTTTTGCAGTGGGCTTTTGGGCTGAAAATAGGGGTTTTGGTATATTCTTTTTGGGCCCAGAATTTCTTTATGTGCTACAGTAATGCTTTGGGGCCCACTTGGTAAAATTTGATCAATCGGATATTTTAAACACATTAGTTCACAGTATTTACATTATATCTGTGACCGTGAATGTCACTTGATCGGTAAATCCTGTCTAACTGCTATAGCCCGGTTAGACGGATTTGCGAATGTGACATTCACGTTGATGTTCTGTGTTGTGCTGTGATGTTGCGGATTGGTCGTGGGGGATAGCCTGGTTGCAATATTAGTACAGTTTTGTTTTATATGTACATTTTAAATTGCGGAGCGAGCGTCCGACATGTGGACTGCCGTCACTGCCTGTTTGTATTATTATTTTGGGGCACGACCAGGTTGCGGTCGATGTACCCGTTGTATGTATATTTTACTTTCTGTACTAGGATTGCCCCGCGGAGTGGTGCACGGATAGCCGGGTTCTAGAGAGCAACGAGCCCGCATCTCATGGCATTGAGATGGAGGGGGTTTCACTCTAGAATTGGCGGGCTATTCGCCGCACTCATAGGGGGTACAGGTTGACCCAAGAGGGGTACCCAAGTTACCGGATTCCGTGAAGTGTTGGGTGGTCCATTCACGTTGCTGAAGAGGGCTGCCTCGCTTCAGGTTTTGGCGGGTAACTTGCCGCGCCCGTAGGGGTCTAGGATTTTCATTGCACAGGCTAGCCACACGACCAGGGGAACGTCGGGTTTCAGTAGCGGCTCTATGAAACCCGGGATCCCAGATATCTGTATTGTTCTGTAATGCTGATTACATTTCTGTGATGTTGCATTTTATCACGCCTTGAGCGAAAATTATATATTATATATATACTAGTAGATGTTGTATATGTTTTGCATCCGCGCTAGTCCAATCCCCGCTCTGTCGTTAGTTAAGTAACCTAACGGGTGATGACGGGACCCAGTGGCGAATGCGGATGGCATATACGTACATCATTATTTTCGTTCTTTATGGTGTGATCAATTGATGGGACTGCGTTGATTCGGATCAATGCAAGTTAAACAAACCTATTCTGATGTTGTTGGAACATTTTTCAAAAAGCTGTTATTGCAAGGACGTTCACTTTTGTTTTGCATTGTGGTATTCAGTTGGAATATCCTGCTCCTCAGTCGACGAGGCAAGGGCCGAGATCCCTTCACCGGGAGTGACCCCTTGGACAGAAGTTTGCGTCAGAGCAATAACTTCACTATAGCCGATTACTTTTGCTTTGCATCGTGGTATTCAGTTGGAATATCGTGCACCTCATTCTACGGGGAAAGAGCCGAGATCCCTTCACCGGGAGTGACCTCTTTAGCAAAGGTTTTCGTCACTATATTTTTTATAAAAAGTTATCCGGTTCCTTCAACGATATCAAGTTCATTACGTTAAAGGTTTTTCGCCAAAAACCAGCCGTAGCCCTCCGTCATTTCAGATTAGTATTGCTTAGTATTCGTGCTACGTATGTCGTGCTCAGCCGAGGCGTAGTGTGCGGTAGCTCTGTAATGCTTTTCTGTCTTATGGATATGTGATTAGTTAGGACAGTCGTACGGTCATTTTGGCTCAGTCAAGGACTCGTGCGGGTGGGTCTAATGCAATCAAGATAATAACGGGTTGAACTTGACTAGGATCCTTTGATATGTTGGCTCAGTCAAGGTCACTTGGGTCCTTGGGGTAAAAACATACATCGGGAGTTTCTAAAGAAACTGAAACTTACCAGGCATGCGCATACCTTCTGGAGTGTGGTGACGTGAGTGGATTCCGTCACGTTATCATGCGATGATAGTTGGATCCCGATTCCCACTGATGAGTTGGTTTACTCCTCGGGTGATCCCGACTAATTCTTCTTTCGGGTTTGGTGAAGAATTTGAGGTTACAGTGGGAGGTTTCCTGATTAGATAAATTGATAACAATTCTGATCTAGGTTAGAGTGCACGCTGAGTGTTTCTTTTCTCTCTCTCTTTGGCAGTGACCATGGACCCGACCGTAGACTATGACTCAGTGACCAAAATTAACCGAACCTTCTTATAAGACTGGCTTTTAGATTGTCAGAGTTGCAAACCTCATTGCCACTCCTACTTTTACCCTTTTCTCCTGGACACCCCGTATTACTACGAACGTCCACTTCCATTGGACAAAACCATCGTATGGTTATATACGAACTCGAAGGAATTCAAGGATGGTTTCCGGTTCTGGAGAAAACGAATAGGACTATTCAGTTGTCTTTTCCTTTTACCTTCTCTCAGGTTGCGAGTACTTATTGGTTTAGGAGATAGTACACCTATTACGCAAATTGGATAGTCTTCTTCTAAACCTTAGGCTGGTGCCGAACGGTGGGGAATGAAAAAAACCAATTAGCCTAAACGGTGTACAGAAGGTATTAAGTTAAGACAAAGAAAGGGATTAGTAAGAGGGCAAAGTAAATTGCGACTGCTATTCACGACCAAACCAAGTATTTCTTCGCCAATTCTAAATCACCTTTGTATTTCTCTAGGACACTCCGTATCACTTCGAAGATCCCAAGTTTATTAAATAATCCATCGTATGGTTATATATGAACTCGAAAGGAACTTGTTCCAGTTAGGGGATGGATCCTGGTTCAGGAGAAATAGGAATAAGGTTCATTCGGTTGTCATTTATCTTCACCTTCTCTCTCATTGCGAGTGCTCCTAGGATTAGGACAGTACACCCATTATGCTTATTGGATAGTCTTCTTCCAAACCATAGGCTGGTACCGAACGGTAGGGAAGGAAGAAAACCATTTGGCCTAAAGGGGTGTACAGAAGGTATTGACTAAAGACAAATAAAGGGATTTGGAGAGGTGGCAAAGAATTATACGGTTACAGTTGTGAATCTGGATAATGGAAAAGGGATTACTAGGAATATCAGGATACCCCATCGAAACATTTCAATGTTTCAATTTCACTGTGTACTGTTAAAGGAAAACCGATTTCCCAATTAGACACTTGCTCCAGGGTATGTATTTACGAGGTATGATTCTCACATCTGTATGGTTTTACAGATGATGAGTGGGAGTAAGTTATTGGGAATTAGGTGACCATCCTCATTATATCAGGATTCGTTGTAATTGGTGATATTTGAGGAAATCGTCTGGGCTGTTTGCCGGACGGCAAATATTTGGTTTTGAATATCCGTTGTTATGCACCAATTTCAAATTGATATATATGTACGTCTATTTTTATAGAGTGAGATGTACCTTTTTGAAATTATGTCTATGACATTTACCTATATCAGTGGATGGTTAGGTAAGGAGCATTGAACAGCGGTGTAATTCTTCTTAACCATAGTACAGTTTTCAACCTACGACACACAGTGAATGAGTTATTAGACTCAAGGGACTTATACAGAGTATTGTATGTTGTCCAGCGTCCATGAGGACAGAGGGGTTGGTTCTTGTACTATATTCGGTTTACTTATGACTTCTCTAGTTTTTAGACAGGTGTTTCGTAGAAACACAGGGTCCAAATTTTGAGAAGTTATAGGTATATGAATAAAGTAGAGAACCAGGTATTGCAAGTATCGGGATTCTTCAAGGTGATTGAAGATGTAGATACTTGTGAATGGTATTCAGTTGATAGTAATGATTAAGAGAACTAGTTTCTCTTTCAGGTTGCTCATAATTGGAAGTACTCCTAAGTTGAGTAACGCTGATTGGCCTTCTTCCATTTAGTTGACATGCACTGGAGACAGCTGCATGATTTGAATCTGGTTCCAATTAAATCAATGCCTCTGTTTCTGTATGGATATAGAACAGTTCATATCTTGACATTGTTAAGGTACGGGGAGTTGTCCGGCTTATGCTTAAAACCAGACTCCGGATAACTCAAGGCACGTTTCTGTAATGGCTGTTTGTAGGTTGACCCAGGCTATGACAAGGGTTGACTTTCTACCATCTGGAAGATCAATAGTGATATTGTTCTTGACTCGCCACAGTTTTAAAAGAAATGTTTTTTTTCAGAAAAAAGTAGTAGGAGTATGGTAGAACTGAAAGCGATTCCAGAACCGCAAACGATTACTGAAGATTTGATAAGAACCTAAAGATTCAATCTGGTTTGACATTCCATTGGCCATTCCGCAGATATGGTGGGTAACCTCAGGCACTCGAGAGGTACATCGGTATGCTCAAGGACGATGGCAGGGAGGTTCTTGTTTACCCAGACTTGCCATTGCTGATTGTTCCAGACTGTGAGACCCGGCAGGAGGATGAGTATAGCATCGTTCTAAACTAGCTTTAGAAGTGTACGTCTATATGACTCTGCCAGAGGGTTATCGTAGTCAGTGGGAGCAGCGGAAGTATAGTGGACAAGTGGCTTATGTCTATTTATAGACTAAAGCAGATATAGCGGAGATAGATCATCTATTTCTGATGTGACAGTCACAGGTTTGACTTCATCAGAATAGGGGATGGATCTGTTAAGAAGGTAGTAGGGTGTAATGTCCTGGTATTTGGATGACATACACAGAGTAGGAGGTGAAATTCCTATACTACGATCGGTTATACTTTGGTCGTCACACGGTGGTTTCTCCACATAGGACTTGGATATTATATCAGACATTCTGGTTACTAGATCTATGGTTTTAGATCTAGATTTGGGTGGTTTCCCAATCTGGGTACTTTGGCAGCATTCTATGAGTAGTTAGAATGGATGACTTCTGGCATGGTAGTGTACCTGCAGGTGATGGAGTCACCCTCTCTAAAGGTGTCTTACAGACTAAAGTGGAGAGGGATGTGCATGATTGGCAGATCACTTGCTTAGGCAATTGAGTCAATCATGAGATGTCAAGTACCACACCAGATGTTGTTCTTGCAGTAGATGCAATAAGTTGATATCAATCCAATCCTGGAGAAACGATTGGAAGCAGTTTTAGGACATAAGTGCGTGTTCTAGGGATTTGATAACGGCAACTTCCTTTAGGAGACGGTTATCATTCCAGGCTTCCAAGGTGACCTGGACGACAGGGTGGCCGTCAGAGTTATAGTTCTCCCTCTGACGAGGGGCGGTATTTTGGACAGGTGGTCCAGGCGGATACTGAGGGAGGCATGGCGCAGGATAATGATTAAGTTCAGTTGACGATACAGTCTAAGAAGTTTGGATTTGGAGTTCATTTATGAGCTAGGTCCCATCAGACATCCAGACACATTCTAAGACAGGTATTGCTCATTTCGGGAGATGGGTTTCTCCGCGAACTTGAGATAAAGAGAGAAATAGAAAGAAACATCAGAGCGGATCTACTCACTGAGGCTATTCCTCAAACGCAATAGTTTCGCAAACGAGCTTTGTGAGACTGACTAGTAGAAGAGTTAGGCGTTCGGTATCACACGGGCTGTGAGTATGCGACATCGCAATAATTAGCCTTAAGTGCAAGTGCGAGATTGTTGGAGATAGTACCCTCAGAGTCAATTATTGGATCACAGGCACGTGATTGCAATGATTGAGGGAGGACCTGTCCCAGTAGGACAGTCTTACTCAAGATAATAGTATGCTATCTGGTTTATCTTTATCATCGTGTACTGCTTTAGGTGACCTTACGAGTTGCTATTACACGTTGATAGAGCCCCTAGGATTCTTGCTTGACTACCAGCAGTATGAGGGCGATCATATACGTGAGAGCTGGAGTCTATAAGCACATCCTTAAACGGTCCCTAGTCGTGGGAGTTTCGAGACAGGGCATCGATACTCCATTAGTAGACTAGTGTATACAGTCGAGACCCCGACGAGGGGCGGTGGCCGGTCTCACAAGCCACTGGTGTCAGTTGGTTCACCTAAGATGTATACAGGTGCTCATTGGGTTATGAGTACACCGGACAGGACTCGCCGGGAACCTGCTAGTTGGGATTATACCAGACGTCAGATAGCAGTTCCCTGGTGACATGTGTGCAGGTTAGTTCATCGACCTAGGATCGTCATTTGTCTCGTGTGAGTTCCCACTGTACTTTGATTACTACCCTACCATGGCTCAAAGGAGTCGTGCAAACAAGTTTTAGTTGGGTACAGTCCCGAGCCACATGGAGGCAGTGAGCGGATCTGCAGGGGTTCGTCTCTCCCGGTATTAGGGGTGAGGTCGCGCTGTGTCTAGGAGAGCCATTACACAAAGCCCTCGGCCGAGGCAGGAGATTTACTGGTAGGTATTCCAGTAGTATCTCAGGGTATTCTGGGCTACACTCCGACACGACTTGTACCGCTTTTGGGGGTCTGACTTTTACCAACCCCCTAGGCCCGCCATGCGATTCTCATAGACAAACGGACCGGACTGTACGGATATTATCTCTGACAGGCTCAGTAGGGTGTCAGGATGAGTTCGCTCATCGACGTCCCTTTTGGTCAATAGCTGGTAGCCCGTCACGTATGGCTAATACCTCTGACGTTCTAGTGGTTAAATCCACAGCCATAGTATTGACGAGTCTTTAGAGTCCACCACACACAGTTACTCAAGTTTCGGGCGAAACGCTGTAGAGGCCGTATGGAGATATGGCAGGGTTCGATCAGATACGTGCGGTATTGCACGGATCGTGATCGGACGGGTTTTACTAGCCGGCTTTGGCTTAAGCCGGATCCTAGTATTAAACAGTGTAGGTTTTGTCTCTTTGCTTTTTTATTCAGTGGGAATACAAATGCGGGCATGTATATGCAGTCACGGGGTTTTCCTGTAATTTATTACGGGATCAGTTTTTCTGAAGTTGCCAGTTTGCATTCCGTTCCGGCCGGTTTTCTTTTGTTCCTTCGCGGCCGGACTTTCTAGTGGAGGGGGTTATTTGCAAGTTTGCAAATAAATTATTGTGGAGGGTTTTCTTGCATATGATGGCTTCATGATAGTTCCTTCATGATTATATTCTTTTTCCATCACCTCATTTGCTTTAATTGAGATTAGAAATGAGATGAAACTTGATTTGATATTGTTATCATAACCTTTTGATGTGGTCACCTCTTGGAGTTTCCTACACTTACCTCCCTTCATGGTTTCATTTGGTTTTCCTTCCACCATTTCTCATTAGGGGGGCCGGCCACACTTGAGAGAAAAAAAGAGAGAGGTTCATTTTGAGTGTGGGGAATTATACATCTCTCATTTTTCATGCTTGAAAAATATACACCATTCTTCTCCCAAAGTTCTTTTGATTCCTCCACATCATCATGGCAACTTCATACCTGAATCGAGACATGCTTTCTACACTACCCCTACAGCACCCTTGGAAGCGTCGGCTAGCCAACTTCGCGCCCGAGTTGCCTCGGTCCAGAGGTGGGAGCCCGTAAAAGACTCCGGCTACGTGGTGCCCCTTTCCGGCGAGGAGATGAAGATCGGAGATTCCGCGGGAGATCGGGACGACGACGAGAAGACCGGAGGACATGGATCACTCGGTATATCTTTCACCCTTTCTCTTGATTGCTAGGATTAGGTTAATGGTTACGATCCAGGTATTTTGTCCGCGGTAGCGCCGGTTTAAAGTTAAGAAAAACTTTTGATTCTGCATTTTGGCCTCGAGTAGACGGCCGGGGCGCTGCCGTGGCGCAACACCTACGGCGTCTCCTAGACGCGGCATCACTTGTTCCTGCCTCACCCCTGTCCGTCCCCCGTCCTCTCGATCGTGCTCGTTCCTCTCATGCCAGTAGGGTGGACATTCCCTGTTCCAGACTCGTCAACCGCTGATCAAAGTTTGTCGGCATCCCTAACACTCGTTCTACCCCTCTATGGGTACGTCGTATTAAGCGTGCTTACGCAGCGGGGGTTAGCTCTTCATCGCTTGCTGTGGAGCTCGAGCTAAGTGTCTTTGCCATCACATCTTCAGCCGGCTCGGTGCGCGACCATAATCCATGAAGTCATATGTAGGATGTGGAGACACCCTCAAGAAGGGGTCGAATAGGAACCCCACCATGCATGTAAACGTCAAATTCCTCAACAGGAAGAAAATAGAGACACAATTGTGTCTCTAACATCGGGCATGGGTAATTGGCAGCCCCCTTGCCGGCGCCAATATGTTAGTTATATGTATGCCCTAGAGGCCATTACTATACATAGGATGTATATTGTAGTGGATGCTGGGACATATATAGTGAGGACTTTCTTGCTCGACATGATAGTATGCTATCTGGTTGAACTTTACCTTAACGTGTACACTGATTGTCTCTCTATTACATGTTGGTAAAGCCCTTAGGATGTGTACTTAACTACCTGGACTATGATGCGGATCATACTAGTGGGGACATGGTTGTCCATAAGTACATCCTTCAAAGTCCCTAGTCGAGGGTGTATCGAGACGGGGCATCGATATACTAGAGTAGACTAGCGTGTACCTTCTCGACCCATACAGATGGGCGATGGATGATCCCATATCCATTGGTGTTTGACATCAGAGATGATATACGGGTGCTCAGTAGAGACTGGGTGCACTGGACGGACTCGCCGAGAACTCCCAGATGGTATTATACCTCACGTCAGATGGCAGTTCTCTGGTGACACTGGTACAGAGTAGTCTGTTGACCCGAGATCGTCATAGAGTCTTGTGTGGTTCCCACTGTGCTTTGATTTCCATCTTACCACGTCCAAAAGGGCATGCAAAACGGTGGTTTTTGGGTACAGTCCCGAGTCACATGGAGGCAATGAGCGATAGGAGGGGATTCGTTTCTCCCGGTATAGGGGGTTGATGTTGCGCTGTGTTCGATTGGCTATAACAGGAAATCCCTGGCCAGGGTTGCTGAGATTTACTGGTAAGTGTTACCAGTAGTTTCTCGAATTGTTATAGACCTCATATCGACACGACTTATCGAGCTATTGGGGTCTGACGTTTACCACCCCTAGGCGAGATATGCGACATATCAGACGATCAGACCGGACTGTACGGTAGTGTTACTGGTTGGATTCACTGGAGTGTGAGCGGGCTTGCTCGTCGATCTTCAGATCGCTCAATACCCGGGTGGCCGTTACGTTTAGCAGACCGCTTGCGGCTTGTGGGTGCTTGATATGATCATCATCTGCTGCCGGCGTATTGACGAGTCTTTAGAGTCCTACACAGAGGTTTCCTGGTTCAAGCGAAACGAAATAGGAGCGCATATGAGATATGTGCGGGACCGAGAATAATGCGTGTATGTGATACCGTATTCCATTCTCGCGATGAATGTATCGATTAGGTTATATGCGATATACCCTAGTTATCGAATCAAGGATTGATTCGATAAACCGATACATTGGATACTAGTCGGTTATATGTGATATGACCGGATCGTTAAATCAAGTGTTGATTTAATGATTTAATGTATAATTATATATTTGATATATTACTTTGCATTAACTAGTATTGGTTCACTTTAAGATGGATTTTCTCACTCGGATGTGCGCATTGCATATGCGATATGATTTTGTGCACTTGCTTGTATCATGTTTGATGATGCATGCCTTTTGGTTAAGTGTAAAGAATTAAACCTTGGTTAATGAAATGGTTAGGGTTTACTTTTTCCTTATTCATTTTATTCATTTATTTATTCTTTTGGAAAAAGAAAAGGAAATGATAAAATGGTGGCATTCTTTGTTCTTTCATGAAGCTTCATGAATACTTTGACTAAGTCACCATTTTTGTCTCATCCTTAAACCTAACCATTCCATTTAACCATGATTCATTCTCTACACTAAACCATGGTTTGAATATGATAAGGTTTGATTTTCTTTTCCTTTTTTGATTAAGACTTATCATATTCTTCTTCTTCTTCTTCTTCTTCTTCTTCACTTCAAGAAAAAGCTTGAAAGCTTTAATGGCAAAGTGAGAAAAAGAGTGAGAAATCCAATTCTAAAGTCTACCCACTTCCTATTTCTTCATCCTCTACCTCTTGCCAAGTAGCAGAGTGTGTTTTCTTCACAAGTTTCTTGACTTGGTGAAGTCGGAGCTTGATTTAGCGATACCTCGACGTAGATCATCTTCGGCATGGACATCGACGACCTAGCTCGCCATTTCTCCGACGAAGCCGACGCTAGAGCCCAGGAATTCTTTTGGACAGTGAGGGGACTTCGTTGCGGAGCTATGGAGGTGGAGCACCGGATCTACAAAGGTTGTATTTCCGTTAAACTTTTAGTTAAGTGTTAACTAGATTTCTTTTTCGCCTAGATTTCTAGCCGACGATCCGTAGTCGGGTTTCTCGGCACCTAGATTTTTTGAAATTGGCATGTTCGATGCCTTGCGAGACCTCATTAGGGTGCCTAGGAACCTTACAGTGGTATCAGAGCCTAGCTAGAGCCTTAGGCGAAGTCTAGACGGAATTTGAAGTCCGAACGAACCGAAAACCCAACCCGGAACATGCTCTATGTCCTTATTCTAAAATATGGGATTTTTCAACATTAAAAATAAGCAGAAAAATCAGCAGGTGTGTCACGACCCGAAAGTACGGAACGTGACCGGCACTTAGATTACGAAGCGTCAAGAGGCGCCACGTAACCCAAGTAAGCCGAAACCCAGAAATCTAAACCATAAAAGAAGAAGAAGAAGAAAAAGAAAACAAGTCTAAAAGCATCAGCAAATTTTCTCAAAAATTTCGGCAGAGTCTCCTCTATAAAAACTGGCCCCCAAATGGGTACAACAAGTATAATATAAATAAACAATAAAAAGCATCCCCAAACGGGTGCTAGCTCAACGCCAACAGGCGGAAACAACCACAACAAACACAATAATATACAACGCCAAAGGGCGAGGCTCAAAACTCAAAAGAAAAACAAAACCACCAGATCAGAATAATACATGCGCGACTCTAAGGTCGAAATAAAAGACTGGTCCAATAAACTTATCAAGTAATACAAGTATGGTTGATGGAGATTACTAGATACAACGAATGAATAAAATACAATGGTGGTTCAGATACAAGTGAACCAACCTACCGTGCAAATCACCCTGAAATAAAAGATGTGCCAGCAAGCTGCCCGGGAAACCTGTACATCGAACCTGTAATAAAATTTGGCACAACGGGGGTGAGTTGCCAACTCGTGAGTAGAAGATATCTACGAAAAGAAATCGAATGCACGACGCTATCCTAGGTCATAATAATACACTACTAAGTCTCAAACCTCAAGTAATAGCAGGGTAATAATACGTGTAAGTGCAGATACTCCGTGCTCGTGTCAGTGCTTCATCATATGAATGGATATGCATGCACCATGAATGTAAAATAAGCAATCCTGAAATCCAGGTATATCTGTATAAGAAATCTTTGGCTGTTATCATAGTAAAATGTGTATAAGAATCTGAAATCTCAACAATGAAATCCATGGAAATCCGTGTCAAGCATCGACACAAATATGTAAATCTCAAGTCTCATAGTCTCAATACCTCGGGCTCCGTCAGTCCGGATCGGCCCATATCATCAAATCTCATGACAACGGTCGGTATCCTCCGGATATCCGCCGCGCCAGACATCACCGGTAGGTAGCCTTCCCCTGCCAGGCTCATCGTCTACAACTCGATCTTCTTGCCCCGGGGTACCATACCGGGCCCACCATGTACCCGAGACGGTTCATCCACTCCTCGAATCGGGTCTCGAAATCCATCAGAAAACATGAAATCTCATGGTGGACGACACATACATCACGAGAAAACCGCATCTTATTTTGAAAAGAGAAGAGGAGAGAGAGAAGTTTTTATATATTTTTGCGGTTTTCCCCAAAAATCCAGAAATCTCATAGAAATCCAAATCTCAAAATCATGAGTAAGTATATGATAAGTGTCGGCATATGCCCATAATACTGCGCGATAACATGAAAATATGCATGCATGAATGTCTAAGTAATAAATATCATGTCTTATACTAACATAAGAGAGAAATCACGATATTTTATCGGTTTAGTGGTTAACTGATTCTATCAATAAAAGATAATATGATCTAAAGTGTACGTGACATAGCAATTACCGATGATGATGTGTGTGAGCCGGCAAATAAGTGTGCGTGGAATATGCGCATCATCGGTAATGGTGCTGGTGTCCTAACAGGTAAGGTTTATACTGATTATAGCAACATATGTAAGAACATGCACCATGATAATTACAATATGAATGTAATACAGGTGTGCATTATCCACTCCTCCGCGATATACGAGTACAACTACCACTATGTGAGTCGAACATAAACTAGTGTCCATCTAATATCCTAAGGAACTAACCTAAGAAACTAGTCAATAAGAAACAAGCATCTATCTAAGGTCTGAACCAATATCTCTAATAGTCGGCGATCCCGCCTCAACAGCGTCACGTACGTAGTACGGCTTCCTCGAATCAAGAATGCGGATCAATCATCATATCTAAGCCTCGTACGGTAAAATCCATCGTACGGCATCCCAATATCGGGGTACGGGTCAAGTATCTCCTAGGTGTCTCATTATTCGTAATGTGTCATCATCAACACATCTCATGATCAAGGTGCTAAACTATAATCGCATACATCAATCATATATCATTGCCATCATGGACTAATCATTAGTTTATCCTCAAAAATATCATGTCACATGTATCATATTGTGATTAAGTCATACCGATATCTTATCGTCATCAAGTCACAAGCTACAGCCCAGGTACTATTTTAGCGTCCCATGTACCTCAATATCACCACCACCCTTCATAATTTATATATTCATGTTCATTATCTCATTCTCTAATGATCCGCTAACACTTTAATACGACTGTATAGTCAAGAATCACGGCATCAAGCCCAGTTATACTGTTTCATCATACCTCAGATATCATATCACATCAATGAATCCCATATACGTGTTGTATATATATATACACCTATACCTAGTTTTATATATATACACACATATACGTATACACCATGTCGAGTTTCAGTGTGTGCGTGTGTGTTTCTACCTGAAACCTAAGAACTTTTCCAAGGTACTCATCCCCCGATAAGGTTTTCCTAAATCAGTCTAGTTCAGCCTAGGGTTATTACTAGGGTCCTACGCGTTAAGTATCTAGGGTCACATCTGGTTTCCTACTGACGATAAATACTATTCCTATTCTACGTTGCGGGGGTGCTAAACGCCATCCACCCGACTTCCCCCCGTAGATATGCATCTACTCACCTGGTCCATGTCTGCCGACGACGGTGTCGCCATCCTCCTCTTCATCGCCCGCAGTCCACTTGAAGGGTACCTAAACGCAAACATATAAATAGCATCGTAAACCGAATCACATACAAAAGTCAAACGATATAAGGAACAAGCATAGGTTAAAACCTATGTCCCGTCCGCACAAAAGAACCAAATATCGCTCGATATCGGCGTACAAACTCCGATGGATCGAGATAAACATCAACAATTAACTCGTAGTTTTAAAACACATTACTTATATTATAAAACATGATTAAATCCATCGAAACCCTAAAATCCATCAAATCGCCCGATTTCATAAAACCCGAAAATGCCAATTTACCGTTTTTCATCAAAACTTGACATTTAAATGAAACCAATGGTTATAAAACTCATTAAATAGCATAACTAGACTATACAACCCCTTACTTTATTTTTATTACACAATTTTGCATTTATTTGAAATTTCTAGTTTGCAAGTTTTAACAATTTTTAACATTTTTCAAGCAAAATACCACAATTCCACCACAAAACGTGATTTTTCATGAATTAATGTATTAAACTATAATTCATAATGATAATGATTTAATGAAACCATAAATTATATTTTTAATCACATTTATTTAGAAATTTCTAAAATCTAGTTTACAAAATAGCAATTTTTATCACAATTTATCAATTATCAATAGAAACTAGCAATCAAACTAAGTTTTTCTTTCCATTAACATGCTAAAGTTCTCACTAAAACTACAATCTAATGATAGCCACCTTAATTGGAATTTTATATCACCCACATATATATTTTACAAAAACTAGTTAGCTAAAAAGCTTCATTTAAACAATTTTAAATGAAAAAATTTACAATTCAACAAACATGCAAGATTTTCCAATTCTAAAAGTGTTAAACTAACTATTATAACCCTAATTAATTAATAAATATCATAACTTGAATTTACAAACCTAACTTGAATTTTAGAATTTGCAACTAGAATTAATCTAATTAATCTAATTATGCTTAAATGAACATCTAATAACAATAAATCAAAAGAAGGAAATTTATACCTCCAAAATATGAAACCCAAACAAGAAATAAGCCTCCAAAATGCATGCTTTCCATCTCCAAAATCCATGCTAAATAGGTCAAAGGAAAATGGTAGAGGTTGAATGTTGATTTTTGAGATTTATTTTTGGAATTTTTTGATGAATTTTGATGATTTTTAATGCAAAAATGATGGGGGAAAAATTTTAGGGCTACCCATGGAGGGGAGGCCGGCCATGGAGAGGGAGGAGGATGGAGAGAGAGAAAAATGTGTGGTATTGTGTAGAAAGTTCATAAATAATGCATTTTTTTCACTTAAACCCTTTATTATCTAACCTTTTCAATTTAACCCTTTTTCTAGAAATTTCTAGAACCATGGAGAGGTTTTGGAAAAGATTTTGCATATTACACACTTGATTCTAATATACCATGGCTCATTTTTACAAATTAAAACCATTCAAATTTGTAATTTACACTAATTTAAATAAAAAAATAAAGCTTATGTTAATATTTAAAATATTTAATTTAGGAAAAATATTTAATTGAACTAAAAATTTATAAGTGGCTAAATAAACACCATTTACTAGTAATTACATAATTAAAATAGGTATTTTTGAAATTATAATGAAAAACAATCACGGTTTAATTTTACGAAAAATACATTTTACTTTACCGAAATTCATAAAATTCACTTAAACAATTTTATTCATTTAATTATTTATTTAATTATTTTTAAAACGTTACAAGGTGATATTATGGGTTACTGTGAAATTCAAGTCCATAATTCCATCATTCCGCCGCGGATCCGCGGCACGAGCTTGGCTCGCGCGGCGGATCCGCGGCCCTTTTGTCGTATTGCTCATCGAATTTTGCACCATAATTAATAATATTTAGTGCTGGTTTTCCTGGGAATTTTTAATATTTTTTCCAGAGTTGAATTTTCTGGGGTTGTTTTGGGGATTCGGTGTTTCGATCGGGGTATCAGATTTTGTCTATGTGGCTTTCCGGATAAATTTTAGAATATGTTAAAAAGTTCGACCGGATATAAATACCCAATTTTTCCCCTGTTGGGAAATTTCCAAGTGTTGGATTTTTCCGTAGTTTAACGACGTTCTAAGTAGTGCAAGTAACGCGATGGTCCCTCTAGAAGACAACAAACCTTAACTCGATTATGTGACCGTCTTGAACTGCCCTTTGAACCTTCGGGTTTGGGGCAGTACGGCGTGCCACATGTGAGGCGTTGGCTTGACCCTTCTACGGCTGGACCGTTGGTACTGAGGCACGAACTGAATGTTGTTAGACTTATTTCATGAGTTGATCTGTATCGGGAAAACTTGGGTGTTTGAATGTTCGATCGGAAAGTTTAACATTTTCTGTTTATCTGGAATGGGATACAATAATTGGAATTCACAAAAGTTATGAGATAACGGAATGAATATTATAAACATAGCAGTTTAGTCTCACTTGATCGGTTGCCACGGAATTTTGATGTGATCAAAAGTCCGTCGCAATCACGTAGCGTACGCGGATACTCGCCAATAAACTTAATAGACAGCCTCGCTCCATAGCCCCGACCAAGTGACTGTAGGAGAACCCCGACGCCGAAAGCATCCGTTCGGGTGCTCGCGGCAGCGGTGTTCCGCCTTAGTGCACTTCGTCGACGGTATCGGGGGTGCGGCCGTCTACTGAAGTTTGCAACGAGCATTCGATCAGGATGTCGGGAATCCTGTTGAATTGCCCGACTTGGTATTGAAAAGTGTTTTCGATTTTGAGACTAAAATGCGGGGTTTATAATTGTTAGGCATGCGATGTCTAAAGAATTCATTTGGTCAGGCATGCGATGTCTGAGGTGATTGCGGATTCCAACTGTTGTAGTTTTACACTTTCTTTTCTATGACCGTAAGTGTAATATGTGATATCGCCGGTTTCGTTGCTATATGTCAACGACAATTGGGATGCGCATATTTAATTACGTTGATGACATGTGATGTTATGTGTTGCTGGATATGTTATATTGGATCGTCGTGTTTGAATAGCCGGGGGGTTTTATGTGAGATGGGTGTTTTTCATTTTCATTTATGTAAAAACTTGTATGTAATATTCTTTTATTTGGGGCGCTTCCAGGTTGCGGAAGTTGTCACCGTTGTTGTATATTATTTACTTTTCCGCACTAGAATAGACCCAAGGAGGAGGGCACAAGTAACCGGGTTCTGGAGTCCAGTGGGAGACCAACTCTAGGAGTCGAGTCCGGGTCTCCTAACTCTAGAATTGATAGGGTTGCTTGTCGCTCTCGTAGGGGTCTAGGGGTGTGGGTTTGGCTATTCATCGCGACCGTGGAATCCGTGTTTTATACTGGCTCGTATTAAAAACGCGGACGTCCTAGTATATCCAATATTTCATATGTTTCTTCTGCTGCGATATCTGTGATGTGATCATGTGATGTTCTGTGATAGATACAGTATATAGTATATATGATATATTATATAGACGTTACTTATGTTTTACACCCGCGCTAGCCCTGCCCCGCTCTGTCGTTAGTTACCTAACCTAACGGTGCACGAAGGGACATCGAGGCGAATGCGGATGGCATAAGTGTACGTCGTATTTATCTGTGATGTTTAGGTATTTAAATGATGGGACTTCATTAATGTGATTAATGAATTAAAAGAAACCTAAGATGTTGTAGAATCGAATTTCAAAATAAAACAGGTAGCTACAGTTCTTGCTTTGCACAGCGGTATATGTGATATATCCTGCACCTTATTCGATAAGGAAAGGATCGAGATCCCTTCACCGGGAGTGACTCCTTTAGCAATAACTGGTCGATGCTACGCCCTTGGTTTGTCTTTTGATTGCTTTTAAGAGTTTTTGCTTTGCACAGTGATATATATGATATATCCCGCACCTCATTCGACGAGGAAAGGACCGACGATCCCTTCACCGGGAGTGACTCCTTTAGCAAAACTAGAAAAGCCTCAAAAACACTCCATTTCAAAATTCATTCGATCCTACAACGATATCAAGTTCATTACGCAATAGGTTTTCAGAAAAACTTGTCGTAGCCCTCCGTCATTTCAGATAAGTCCTGTTTAGTATTCGTGCTGCGTTTGTTGACCTTGTCAAGGCGCAGTGTGCGGTAGCTAACCAGTATTTATCTGTTTATGCATATGATGCAGATTGGGTTAGGGTAGTCGTGCGGCCTTGTTGACCTTGTCAAGGGTCGTGCGGGTGGGTTTGATTCAATCAAGAAATGACGGGTTGAACTTGACTTGCGATCTATGGTTTGTTGACCTTTTCAAGGTCATAGATCGTTCGGGGCAAAATATTATCGGGAATTTCAAGTGTTGAAATTTGCAATGAGATTGCATACCTTCTATGAGATAGTTGGATCCCGATACCCGCTGCGAGTAAGAGTTACTCCTGGGAGAGTTTTACACATTACAATTAGCCGATCAAGTAGGTGTCTAGAAAGGTGTTAACGAGGTTACGCCTCTGGGAAAACGAGGTTTACATTAATTAGGTTCGTGCGAAAGCACGGGGGACCTCCCTCAAAGTACCGACACTGGCCTGGCTGAAAGATTGGCGAACTTGTAGTGTGTAATTAATCCCGGCTAGTCTTTCCTTTTAGGGTTTGAAGGAAGATTTGATAAAAAGCAGTGGGAGCCATCCTGATTAGATAAAATATATAACCAATCTATTCTTGCAAGAGCGCACGCTGAGTGTTTTCTTCTCTCTCTCTCCAGGTAGCGACCATATCACGCCTTAATCAAGATAATAATACGGATTATTGACCGAACCCGCTTGTTATACTGAGCTGGGGAACGTTGGTCCCGCTCCACCTTATAATTGTTATAAGACAGAGCAGGAAATTGGGGATTACCAGAATTCCCGTGCCGCCCAAACGAAGAGAGTGCATGCTGATGCATCATCTTCGGGTGTGTTCATTATACAGAACTGTTTCTCAGTATCCTTTACGTCCTGGGTATGTGATACCAGATCAGGATCCCAGATATGTAATCTGTTACATAGGGCTACAGAAAGGTAGAGAACTGAGAACGGGTGATAAGTTTCATGAGGAAGAAAACGGGGCAAGTGTTGCAGCCAAGTCTGTCGGTCACTGTCACCCTGTATTACCAATACATTGATTCTGAACGAATGTTGTTAGATACCGAACCTGATATACAAAATCATATCAGTCTCTTTATAAGTAAAGAAATGATAAAATTTTGTATTGTTGGATAATGTTTTGAACATTTCCTATATCAAAAGTTGATCGGTTCAGGCACGTTATCTAAAAGCATTGATGTTCAAAATCAAACTACAGTTCTTAGTATATGGAACACACATAAGAGGAAGAGTTCAGAAATGAACGGATCCTTCTTAAGGTATTGTAGACTAGGTCATATCAATGTGACCCGACTAGCTAGAGTTACATAAAGATGCATATTTAAATTAGTTTGAATTTACATCTTGTGAAACTCGCCAGTCATGTCACAAAGATAAGATAACCATAGCTCTGTTTATTGGAAACAGAGAAAGAGTTAGTAAACTCTTGGGATGATACATGTTGATGTATGCAGGTCCCCTGACTACACATGCCAAGTCTGGTTCTTTGTACTTCATTACATTCTCTGATGATCTTTCGAGTTTCAGACCTATGTTCCTGTTGAAACACAAGTCCGAACCTTTTGAGACATTCACAGAATATAAGTTAGAAGTAGAGAACCAAAATACGGGTATAAGTATTATGTCCTTTGATGAGATCAAGGAGGAGAATACTTGTGCATGGAATTCCTGGACAATTCTAAAGGAGAATGAGATTCTCTCTCGGCATTACTCCTCCGTATACACCATAGCACGATGGTATATCGGGGTGGAGCAATCATACCCTATATGATAAGGTGTGCTCTATGATGAGTAATACTGAGTTACCTATTTCCTTTTTGGGAGTTATGCACTTGAGAAGTTGCATACCTATTGAACAGGGTTCAAATCAAATCAGTTGCCTACCACTTCATATTTGATATGATAAGGGAAGAGCCCATGTTTTAAGCTAGTTAAGATTTGGGGTTGTCCGGCCTATGTCTAAAAGCAAATTACTGGACAAGCTCGAGGCAAGGTCTGTTATGTAGAACTGGAAATGTTCCAGCCATACAAAATGAAGCTGATGATTTGATAGAACCAAAGGATTCAATAGTTACCAATGAACCTCAGCCTCTCCGCCGATCTAGTAGGGTTCCTCACCCACCTGAGAGATACTTCGGTTTCTCTATGACAGTGGGAGCGAGGATTACATCATGAGATGATGACCCAACTAGTTTCGAGCTGGCCATCAGGAGTAGGACTCTGTAAGAATGGCTGGATGCTTAGCGATCTGAGATGGAATCCATGTACACCAACAAAGTATGGACTTTGGTTGCAATATCTGAAGGGTTAAATCACCATCAGGAGCAAGTATATCTTGAGCATATTACTTGGTGTACTTGGAAAAGTTGAGACTTTCAAAGCTAGACTTGTTAAAGCTTTTCGTCATCGACCAGGCGTGGATAATGATGAAACCTTTTCAAGTAGCTATGCTTAAGTCCATCCAGATCCTACTTGCCACGGCTACATACCATGACTACGATATCTGGCGGTTGGGTGCCATGACTGCTTTTCTAAATGATGTTTTAGAAGAGGACGTCAGTAAGTACACAGCCAGAGGGCTTCGTAGACAGTGGGAGCAGCGGAAATGTGTACAAGATGCTTTATAGGATAAAGCAGGCATTGCGGAGTTGGAACATCTGTTTTGATGAAGTAGTCAAAGAAGTTGACATCATCAAAATGGTAAATGAACCTTGTATAAACAAAAGGGGTAGTAGGGAATATGGTGACGATCCTCGTAGAGTACGTGGATGACATACTCTTGATAGGAAAGGAGTTTCCTATGCTACGCTCGGTCATTCTCCGCTTATCACAATGATTCTCCATAAAGGATCAAAATGACACCTCCTATATCCTGGGTTTTGGATCTATAAGATAGATCTAATTGGATGTTAGGATTCTCACTAGTTGTAGTGAGATGGTATCAATCGATCCTGGGGAGAATCACTGGAAGGGTTCCAGGGTGATAAAGACGACTGAATGTCAGTCGCAGGCATTGTCTTTACCCTCAGCAAAGGGACGGTATGTTGGAAGAGTTCCAAGCTAGATACCGTGGCATACTATACGATAAAGGCAGGATACATCGCTACTTAAGATGCTACCGAAGAGGCTGTTTGGGTGTATATTGGTTCATGAGATGAACTACGTTCCTACCATTGTGAGACAATGGAGTTGTGGCTTATGCCGAGGAACGCCGGTCCCATCAGTGATCCAGACATATTCTAAGGCAGTATCACCTGATCATGGAGATGGTTGATCTCCAGGGGATCGAGGTCAGGAGAGTAGACTCAGAGGACAACACAGCGGATCCACTCACAAAGGCCTGTTCCCAGAGAGAGACCTTTATGGGATGGTTGAGTATGAGATACTTCAAACCACTGCTACAGATGGCCCTAGTGCAAGTGGGAGATTGTTAGTTATATGTATGCCCTAGAGGCCATTACTATACATAGGATGTATATTGTAGTGGATGCTGGGACATATATAGTGAGGACTTTCTTGCTCGACATGATAGTATGCTATCTGGTTGAACATTACCTTAACGTGTACACTGATTGTCTCTCTATTACATGTTGGTAAAGCCCTTAGGATATGTACTTAACTATCTGGACTATGATGCGGATCATACTAGTGGGGACATGGTAGTCCATAAGTACATCCTTCAAAGTCCCTAGTCGAGGGTGTATCGAGACGGGGCATCGATATACCAGAGTAGACTAGCGTGTACCTTCTCGACCCATACAGATGGGCGATGGATGATCCCATATCCATTGGTGCTTGACATCAGAGATGATATACGGGTGCTCAGTAGAGACTGGGTACACTGGACGGACTCGCCGAGAACTCCCAGATGGTATTATACCTCACGTCAGATGGCAGTTCTCTGGTGACACTGGTACAGAGTAGTCTGTTGACCCGAGATCGTCATAGAGTCTTGTGTGGTTCCCACTGTGCTTTGATTTCCATCTTACCACGTCCAAGAGGGCGTGCAAAACGGTGGTTTTTGGGTACAGTCCCGAGTCACATGGAGGCAATGAGCGATAGGAGGGGATTCGTCTCTCCCGGTATAGGGGGTTGATGTTGCGCTGTGTTCGATTGGCTATAACAGGAAATCCCTGGCCAGGGTTGCTGAGATTTACTGGTAAGTGTTACCAGTAGTTTCTCGAATTGTTATAGACCTCATATCGACACGACTTATCGAGCTATTGGGGTCTGACGTTTACCACCTCTAGGCGAGATATGCGACATATCAGACGATCAGACCGGACTGTACGGTAGTGTTACTGGTTGGATTCACTGGAGTGTGAGCGGGCTTGCTCGTCGATCTTCAGATCGCTCAATACCCGGGTGGCCGTTACGTTTAGCAGACCGCTTGCGGCTTGTGGGTGCTTGATATGATCATCATCTGCTGCCGGCGTATTGACGAGTCTTTAGAGTCCTACACAGAGGTTTCCTGGTTCAAGCGAAACGAAATAGGAGCGCATATGAGATATGTGCGGGACCGAGAATAATGCGTGTATGTGATACCGTATTCCATTCTCGCGATGAATGTATCGATTAGGTTATATGCGATATACCCTAGTTATCGAATCAAGGATTGATTCGATAAACCGATACATTGGATACTAGTCGGTTATATGTGATATGACCGGATCGTTAAATCAAGTGTTGATTTAATGATTTAATGTATAATTATATATTTGATATATTACTTTGCATTAATTAGTATTGGTTCACTTTAAGATGGATTTTCTCACTCGGATGTGCGCATTGCATATGCGATATGATTTTGTGCACTTGCTTGTATCATGTTTGATGATGCATGCCTTTTGGTTAAGTGTAAAGAATTAAACCTTGGTTAATGAAATGGTTAGGGTTTACTTTTTCCTTATTCATTTTATTCATTTATTTATTCTTTTGGAAAAAGAAAAGGAAATGATAAAATGGTGGCATTCTTTGTTCTTTCATGAAGCTTCATGAATACTTTGACTAAGTCACCATTTTTGTCTCATCCTTAAACCTGACCATTCCATTTAACCATGATTCATTCTCTACACTAAACCATGGTTTGAATATGATAAGGTTTGATTTTCTTTTCCTTTTTTGATTAAGACTTATCATATTCTTCTTCTTCTTCTTCTTCTTCTTCTTCACTTCAAGAAAAAGCTTGAAAGCTTTAATGGCAAAGTGAGAAAAAGAGTGAGAAATCCAATTCTAAAGTCTACCCACTTCCTATTTCTTCATCCTCTACCTCTTGCCAAGTAGTAGAGTGTGTTTTCTTCACAAGTTTCTTGACTTGGTGAAGTCGGAGCTTGATTTAGCGATGCCTCGACGTAGATCATCTTCGGCATGGACATCGACGACCTAGCTCGCCATTTCTCCGACGAAGCCGACGCTAGAGCCCAGGAATTCTTTTGGACAGCGAGGGGACTTCGTTGCGGAGCTATGGAGGTGGAGCACCGGATCTACAAAGGTTGTATTTCCGTTAAACTTTTAGTTAAGTGTTAACTAGATTTCTTTTTCGCCTAGATTTCTAGCCGACGATCCGTAGTCGGGTTTCTCGGCACCTAGATTTTTTGAAATTGGCATGTTCTATGCCTTGCGAGACCTCATTAGAGTGCCTAGGAACCTTACACAATAGAGTGTAGTAATACAGTGCACATGTCATAACTAGGGATTTTGGTCATTAATGTGTGCACTATGTGTAGGGATGGGGTAAAAAATGCGGTGTTGTGCGAACTTCCGAAAATATTGTTTTGTGCCCAACGGCACACGGTTAAAACGTTCGCATATAGCGTGCGAGCCTGAATGCCCTATCTAGGCTCCCTAGAACAGTCATCACCCATTAGTAGCATGTAGTCCTCAAAGCGGAGGGGTTGATCGTGTACGGGGATTCGTGGTATTAAAGTGACTTCGTGGATGAAGTCCATATCGATAATAATTTCCCGACCCCCCCACAATAATCGGATGAACCCGTGTCTAGCTAAAATTCCATCCTCCAGACTTTCAAAGAAACGCGTAACGAGATCCGGAATCGCGAACGCGTTTGAATGGTTAAATAACAGAAAATTCCATCCACGTTTTCAGATCTCGTCGCCGAAATAGCTACCATAAATATCATGGGCGAATAAGTGGGAGAAATCCCGTTCAAATTGCAATGTAGGGGCCATGGACAGAGAGCAAAATGCAGAAATAGAAAATTTACAGAAAGGAGTTTAGAGACGCAAACCTCCTCTGAAAATTTCAGAGGGAGCAGAAGCAGGGTGGCGGCGGTTGCACGGCGGGAAAGGGCGATCATCTCTGCAAATTTTGAGAGGCGGCTAGGGTTTTGTGTTAGGGTTAGAATGCGGCTCGTGAAATGAAGAAAAAGGGAGAGAGAGTATTTATAGGGGCTGCAAACATTTGTACAAAAGCCCCCACAAAAAGAGGAATTTATTTTTTAAAAAAACTATTTTATTATTTTTTTTAATAGAACTGAATATTTACAAAAACACCCCCCTTAAAAAAGTTATTTTTTATTTTATTTTATAAATTATTACAAGTGGGAATTTCACCAGGCAGGAAATATCCCGACCCACACAAAAAAAACAAAATGGTATATACATACTCCCAAACTTATTTGAAACAGTGTTTCCACTGTTTATGGCTGGATAACCGAAGTTTGGTGGTAAGCGGAGGAAGATTAGTCAATGTAAACCGGCTCTTGCAACATCAGGAGCTCCTCCGAAGGGTCTGCGGTGAGGAACGGTTTTACCCTATGTCCATTCACTTTGAATAGTGAACCGTCCTTTGGATTCTCCAAATCCACCGCGCCGTGCGGGTATACACTCCGCACAAAAAAGGGGTCCTTTCCAACGAGATCTGAGCTTACCGGGATGGAAATATAGTCGGGTGTCGTAAAGAAGTACCCGTTGTCTATGTGTGAAAGTTTTGCGCGTAAGGTGTTTATCATGAAACACCTTCGTTCGGTTCTTAATGACAACCGCGTTTTCATAAGCTTCAACCAGAAGCTCGTTCAGTTCGTTGAGCTGCAGCTTCCGATAGCTGCCCGCATCATCAAAGGTTAGGTTCAGCTTTTTGATCGCCTAAAATGCACGGTGCTCAATTTCCAAAGGAAGGTGGCAAGCCTTTCCATACACAAGCCGATAGGGAGACATTCCAAGATCAATCTTGTAAGCCGTGCGGAATGCCCAAAGATCATCAGTGAGTTTCAAAGACCAATCCTTACGGTTCTTGGAAACCTTTTTCTCCAAAATCTGCTTGATTTGCCGATTAGAACCTTCGACTTGCCCACATGTTTGGGGGTGGTAGGGCGTGGATAGCTTATGATTAATGGAGTATTTCTGCATCAAGGCCTCGAAAGTCCTATTACATAAATGCGTCCCATTGTCGCTAATGATCGCGCGGGGGTGGCCGAACCGGGAAAAGATGTTTTCTTTAAGGAATCTAATGGCAACCTTGTTGTCGTTCGTCCGGCTTGACACAGCCTCGACCCATTTAAAGACATAATCAACAGCTAGAAGAATATACAGGTTCCCAAAAGAGCTGGGAAACGGCCCCATGAAATCAATTCCCCAAATATCGAAAATCTCAACAACCAAGATTGGTTGGAGAGGCGTCTCGTCTCTCTTGGAAATCCGACCCAAGTGTTAGCACCGGGAGCAAGTCTTGCAGTAATCATGAGCATCTTTGAAGAGTTGTGGCCAGTATAAGCCACACTGCAAGACTTTCTCGGTTGTCTTTCTTAGGCCAAAATGCCCGCCACACGCTTGATCGTAGCAAAATGACAGCACACTCTTGAACTCATTATCAAGAACACATCGACGAATAATCTGGTCGGGACAGTACTTGAACAGGTAGGGTTCATCTCAGTAAAAGTGTTTTACTTGGGATAAAAATCTAAGTCTGTCCTGACTTGACCATTCGGTCGGTAGTAGTCCTGTTGCCAAATAGTTCACAATATCTGTGAACCAGGGTTCGCACGATACTGTCAAGAGTTGTTCATCAGGAAAAACATCGTTGATTGGGAGTGGAAGCGTCGGCGAAGAAGGAAGTCGTGAAAGATGGTCGGCCACTATATTTTCACATCCTCTTTTGTCTTTAATGACAAGGTCAAATTCTTGAAGTAAGAGGATCCAACGTATCAACTGAGATTTCGCATCCTTTTTCGCAAAAAGATGTCGCGGAGCTAAATGGTCTGTGTAGACAATGACTGGAGAGCTGATCAAATAAGGCCTGAATTTTTCTAAAGCAAACACAACAGCCAAGAATTCCTTCTCGGTTGTTGTGTAATTCAGTTCGGCATCATTCAGGGTCCGGCTAGCGTAGTAGATTATGTGCGGCATTTTATCGATGTGCTGTCCTAGGACCGCACCGATAGCAAAGTCGGATGCATCGTACATAATCTCAAAGGGATACGTCCAGTCAGGTGAAGAAAGAACGGGAGCAGAGGTGAGTGAGCTTTTCAGTGATTCGAACACAGTCATACAGCTCGAGTTGAAGTCGAATGTGGTATCCTTAGCCGGTAGAAGAGTCAAGGGTCTAGCAATCTTGCTAAAGTCCTTGATAAACCATCTATAAAAACCGGCGTGGCCAAGGAAAGCTCGTATATCTCTAACACATCTGGGAGGAGGGAGATTGGAAATGACTTCAATCTTCGCTTTGTCAACCTCAATGCCATTTTTCAAAATGATATGTCCTAGGACAATACCTTCGCATACCATGAAGTGGAACTTTTCCCAGTTTAAAGTGAGGTTTTTATCCTTACATCGGGTAAGGACAGCGTCGAGATGTTGCAGACACTCGTCAAAAGAATCGCCAAAGATGGAGAAATCATCCATGAATATCTCCAAGAATTTCTTAACCATGTCAGAGAAAATTCCCATCATACACCGCTGGAAGGTAGTGGGAGCATTGCATAACCCAAAGGGCATGCGGAGATATGTAAATGTGTCGAAAAGACAGGTGAACGTGGTTTTGTCCTAGTCTTTCTCGGCGATGGGAATCTGGTTGTAGCCTGAGTAACCATCCAGAAAACGGTAGTACTCATATCTAGCCAATCGTTCGATCATTTGGTCAATGAATGGTAGCGGAAAGTGGTCCTTCCGCGTTACAGCGTTGAGTTTTCTATAATCAATGCATACTCGCCACCCACTCTAGGTGCGAGTAAGGATTAACTCGTTCGCCTCGTTTGTGATGACCGTTATGCCCGACTTTTTGGGGACAACGTGTATAGGACTGACCCACTGGCTGTCTGAGATAGGGTAAATGATACCACTATCCAGACATTTGACGATCTCTTTTTTCTCAGCCTCCTTCATGACTGGATTTAGTCGCCTCTGTGGATCCCTGGCTGGTTTGGCATCATCCATCATATGAATGTGATGTTCAACGATCAGGGGACTAATCCCCTTGATGTCCGCCATTGTCCAGCCAAAAGCTTGCCGATTGCTTTGCAAGACCGTGAGAAGGGCGTTCTCCTGCTCTGGAGCTAGAGAAGCCGAGATGATGACAGGGAGGGTCTCGTTCTCACCTAAGTAACCATACTTGAGGTAAGACGGCAACGACTTGAGTTCGAGCGTCGGAGGTGAAACGGTTGAAGGTAAGATTGGCGAAAATGTCTCGAACTCAAAGGAATCTAACAGAGGATCAAAACGAATGTATGCGACCGAGTTGGATGGTTCAGCTAACGCATCCGAAAATTCGAAAGATTCAAACTCGGGCGGCGACAGGCCAAGATCGTTCGAAAACGTGAAACACTCATAATCATTGTCGGGAGCGGAAGCAGCATCAGGTTCAAAGATGAACGCACTAGTGGCGTCAAGATTGCTGTGATCGAACAAGAATTCCTCGAATTCACAGTCCTCTGGGGCGATCTCCATGGATGGAACAAACATCGAGTATATAAGCATTAGGTTCGGATGTCTGATTCCCTAACCTAAAAATGTTGAGTTCAATTGTCATGTTTCCAAAAGATAGGTTCATCGAACCATTTCGACAATTGATCACAGCATTTGAGGTTGCAAGGAATGGACGACCGAGTATCACCAGAATTTGATTCCGTGGGTTAGCTACAGGTTGTGTGTCTAAAAAAATGAAGTCAACGGGGAATATGAAGTCCCCTGCCTCTATTAACACATCCTCTAGCTCACCCCTAGGATGGATGATAGATCGGTCAGCCATTTGGAGAGTACAGTGTGTGGGTTTCAGCTCTCCTACACCTAGTTGCTCATATACAGAATACGGAAGCAGGTTAACACTGGCACCAAGATCCTAAAGTGTGCGGTTGTTGTTCTTATCCCTAATGGTTATTGAAATCGTAAGACAGCCAGGGTCCTTCCATTTTTGAAGTAAATCTTGGGTAAGAGCATCACTCACGGTACTAGCTAAGAAAACATTCTTGGGTACCTGAGATTTCCTCTTCTTAGTGCAGAAGTCCTTCAGGATTTTTGTGTAGGAAGGGACTGGTTGGACTGCGTCTAAGAGGGGAATGCTGATGTTAACCTGTTTAAACAACTCCAGAATCTTCTCCATTTGTGGATTTTGTTTATTGGACCTCAACCGGTTTGGAAATGGAACGTTTTTTAAATTGGTTGAGTCCAATGCTTGTGGAGGAGATTGTGGAGTTGGAACAGATCCCAGAACTGGAGTTTTAATGGAGTGAGATGTGGGTCCTGTTAGTGTATATGCCCTAGGGGCCATTATTGTATCATACTAGTTTGTATATTACTTAATGGAAGCTTGGGATATTCACAGTTGTATTAACAGTCTTGCTCAACATAATAGTATGCTACTTGGTTTATATCTATCTTAATATGTGCATATGTTTCTTTTAGCATATCGCGAATACATATTGATAGAGCCCTTAGGATCTTGCTTGACTACCAGCGTTGTGATGGCAGTCACACTAGTGGGAGCTGGGTAGTCTACAAGCACATCCTTTTTTCAGGTCCCTAGTCGTAGGATTATCGAGGCAGGGCATCGATACTCTAGAGTAGACTAGTGTATACGCTTCTCATCCCAGCAGGGAAAATGGTCTGTCCCACAACCATTAGTACGTTGTACTGGAGATAGTATGCAGGTGCTCGTTGGGTTACGGGTACACCGGACAGGACTCGCAGGGAACTGTTGGTTGGTATTATACCCATCGCCAGTTAACAGTTCCCAGGTGACATGAGTACAGCATAGTCCGTAGACTTGACACTGCTGCTTCGCCTCGAGTGTGTTCCCACTGTTCTTAGATTACTACCCTACCACGGCTCAAAGGAGTCGTGCAAACAGGTAGCAGTTGGGTGCAGTCCCGAAGCACTTGGAGGCAGTGGCGGTTAGATAGGATTCGTCTCTCCCGGTATTGGGAGTTGATATCGCACTGTGTTTGGAGAGCCATTACACAAAGTCCCTGGCCAGGGCAAACGAGATTTGCTGGTAGGATTTCCAGTAGCTTCTCAAGGTGTAATGGGCTTCACTCCAACACGACTTATACTGCTTTTAGGGGACTGACGCTTGCCTCCCCCTATGCCCGATATGCGATAGTCTTAGACGAACAGACTGGACTGTACGGAGATTGTCACATCAGGCTCAGTAGGAGTTCGGATGGGTTTTCTCATCGACCTTCTTATCGACATCTACCTGGGGACCGTTACGTATATCTAGTACCGCTTGCGGCCTGTGGTTAAACCCACTGCTAGCGTAGTGTCGAGTATTTAGAGTCCCACACAGAGAGTTTCCCTGCTTCAGGAGAAACGATATAGTGGTCGTATGGTTTTACGACAGGGTTCGGACATATACGTGTACTTGTGCACGTATGATGTTCGGACACATTATACTAGCGGGCTTTAGTTTAAGCCAGATTCTAGTATTGGATTATTGGATTTATGCAGTCTCAGTATATCCGTGTTTTTCGTAAATACGGATGGGAGGGGCATTCTCGTAATTAGTCGAGAAGCTTCAAGAAGAAAGGTGACTCATTTAGATTTAATTCATTTATGAATTAAACTAAATGGGGTGGAGAGCTTATGTGTTATTTGCATTAAATAAATTAGTGACTCATGAGATGATTCATCCAAATGAGTTAATGAAGCATTAATTGTTTTGATGACTCATAAGATGATTCATTCATTTGTATTAAATGAAGCATGGTTGTAATTATCTCATATGATTTATTTGATAATTATTATGCTTCATAATATATAGAAACGAGTTATATTTTCATTTCATTCTCACATACAAACTCTCTCTCCTCAAGCTCTCCTCTTCTTCAACCTAACCCTAATCCTCTCATGTATTGAGATCCCAAGGGTTAGAAAGACTAATAGATCCTTAATCCACTTCTATATTTTCTAGGTCACTTGGATTAGCAATCCTAGCCACTTAGTTACCTCAAGTGAGAGGTTAAAGTTTGAAGAAGGAACTCTCGGGTGGATCTTCTATTACATCGAGGAGGCCGACGAGGAGGTGAACAACAAGAACAAGAAGGACTAGTATCTTGAGGTATAATCATCTATCATAGTAGTTTAGCACTTCTAGATAGTTGTTAGTTAGGGTTTAGCAAAGATCCGTAAAGTTAGTCGATGTTACCTTAAACAAAATTATTGTTTTACCTATTCCGCCTCCCCGCATCTTGTAGGGTGTGTAACGTTGACTTACAGTGGTATCAAAGCCTAGCTAAACCATAACTAACATGTTAGCAAAGTCTTTAGAAATTCGATCGCAAAATAATCCCGAAAAAACGATGTTTTCACTATGTTTCTGCCGATTTTAAAACAGGGTCTAAAAATTTTTCAGGGACCCTTAAAAATACAAGCAGGGTTTTTTAAGAATTGTGAAGAAATTTGGGATCGTGACTCGTCCAAACCACCGCGGAACCGCGGCCGATCCAAGCGATCCGCCGCGGATCCGCGGCCGAGTTAACACCGAGTCAACCCAAATTTGCTCAATTATTCTTCTGTGTTGATGTTGTGTTTTCGGGAATGTTTTGTTTCTACTCAGGTTTTATGTGCACAGAGAATTGTTTGGAGTAGATTCATATGTGTTGCTTGATCGAAATTCTAAGAACTTTGGCTAACTAGATTATATCTGTGTTGTGTTTAATGTGTTCGTAAACCTCCCCTAATTGCTAGTATGTCGGTTAGCAGGGGGTTGCACATTTCTGTAATGGTTTTTACTGGTTTGTGAATATGAACTTGTTGGATTGTCGTGAATGGATAGCCGGGGATGTGAGACGAGTGTTTCTTTTATTCAAATGTAAATTGTAATTTGTTGTAATATTCTTTTGTGGGGCACATCCGGGTTGAGGTTGTAGCCACCGTTGTATAATTTCATTTATTGTTTTCTGCTCCTTGGATAGACCCAAGGTGGGGTGCACAAACTACCGGGTACTTTGAAGTGCTTAGTGGCCTACTCACGTGGTTGAGGGAGACCGTTTCACTTCGGATACTTGGCGGGTAGTTTGCCGTACCTGTAGGGGTCTAGGGTGGGGGTTTGGCTATTCATCGCGACTGTGTAATCCGTCTTTCATTGCAGGCTCAAAAGAAATGCAGATTGCTTGTATATCCAATATGTTCATCTGTGATCTGGAATGCCTATTATTGTGTCTGACGAATGTACAATATCTATATATGATATCTAGTAGGCGTTACTTATGTTTTGCATCCGCGCTAGCCCAGCCCCCGCTCTGTCGTTAGTTAAGTAACCTAACGGGTGAATGACAGGGCCCAGTGGCGAATGCGGATGGTATAAGCGGACGTTGTATTTTCGTTATTTTCTGCAATGATAGGTTAATTGATGGGACGCATTATTATAATGCAAAAAAAAAAACCAAAGTTGAATCGTTGGAACAGTTTAAAAGAAACCACTCGGTTATTTTAAAAACAGCAGATTTTTAATTGCGGAGCTTAAACCACTCCTTTTAAAAGATATCAGGTTCCTTCGATCATATCAAGTTCACTACGTTCACGGTTTCGCCAAAACCATTCGTAGCCTTCCGTCATTTCATTTGGGTATTCAGTAGTATTCAAGCTATGTATTTTGACCAACGCCAAGGCATAGTATTTGGTAGCTGCTGGGTATTCATCTGTTGCATAGATAGATGAGTTGGTTTGGGAAAGTCGTAATGTCATTTGGCCAACGTCAGGGATATGTACGGGTGGGTTCAAATTAACAAGATAATGATGGGTAGAACTTGACATGTGACTTATGACATTTTGACCAACGCCAAGGTCATAAGAGCATGGGGCAGAAATCGATATCGGGAGTTTCTAAAGAAACTGAAACTTGCTAGCGTTGCATACCATTTGGAGTGTGATAATTTTGGTAGGATTCCTTCAGCTTTATCATACGATGATATTTGGATCCCGATCCTACTGTGAGTATATGCTACTCATTGAGAGATTCTTTCACTCAACGATCAATGCTATAAACCAAGTAGATGTCAAGAAAGGTATCAGCGGGGCTACACCCCCAGGGAAAAGAGGTTATTTAATTAAGGAACTTCGCGAAAGCGTCGTAAAATCTCCCTCTAAGTACCGACACCGGCCTGGATGAACGGTTAAGCAAGTATTGTACGGTGAGAATAATCCTGACTAGTTCTTCTTTTTTGGTTTGAGGAAGGATTCGAGAAACAGTGGGAGCCATCCTGTTTAGATAAACTAAAAACCACTCTAAACTTGCAAGAGCATCATGCTAAAGTGTTTCCTCTTTCTCTCCTAATTGCAGCGACCCAGAACATGACAGGCTTTAAGTTATTATTAGATAAAAATATTTTGACAGGGCCAAACTATAAAGATTGGTTCCGGAATGTCAAGATGGCAATTACCTATGACAAATTGGGGTATGTCCTTACTACTAAGGCCCCTGCCGTCCCAGGTCCTCAATCCAGTGTCGCAGATAAGGAAATCCGCAAAACCTGGGAGTTAGATTGCGCGAAGGCCAAATGCATCGTGCTTGCCTCTATGAATAATGAACATCAGAGGAGGTACGAGAATATGGATCTAGAATCCATATTTCTCCACACCAAGAAATTGTATGGAGAGCAATCTCGTATAGCAAGATATGAGACCTCGAAGAACTTGTTTCAGTCGAGGATGGCCGTCGGATCATCTGTAGGGGAACATGTCCTTAAGATGATTGGCTATATTGAAGAGCTCGCAGAACTCGGGACAACATTAGAGAACGAGCTGTATATAGACTTGATTCTCCAGTCCCTTCCTTCCACCTACGCACAGTTTATCTTGAATTTCAATATTCAAGGTAAAGAAGTTGAACTTTCAGAACTCCTTAACATGTTGAGGAGTGCAGAGGGCACCTTGCAGAAGGCAAGGGAAACACCCACTATGTTTGTTCGTGGTGCTTCCTCTTCCAGGTCCAAGGCAAGGGCCAAAAGAAGGAAGAAGAAGGCCGCTACCAAACTAAGAGGTGGTGTTGGTAAGGTGGAAGCCAAGGGAATGGCAAAGGTTGCGGTGCCGGTAGTGGCAAAGGACGAGTGCTTCCACTGTCGCAGGAAAGGCTATTGGAAGAAGGATTGCAAAACATGGATTGCCAAGAACCAGGACCCGAGGCAAGTTGTGGCTTCGGCTTTAGGTGTGTTTGTAATTGAAAATTGTCTGTTAATCAACTCTACTTCCTGGGTATTGGATACCGGATCAGGATCTCATATATGCAATTCATTGTAGGCACTAAGAAACCGTAGAGTGCTGAAGGTTGGTGATATGACCCTCCAGGTTGCTAACGGAGCTAGCGTGAATGCTGTTTCCGTAGGGGATTATCACATTGGATTGACGAGTGGACATATTTTGGTTTTGCGCAATTGTTTTTGTGTATCTAGTTTAACGTGTAATATCATATCAGTATCGTTGTTATCAAAAGAAGGTTATGATTTCACGTTTGTAAGTGATGTTGTTAACATTCACCTTAATCATGGTTTGATTGTGTCCGGTACACTAGATAACGGTATATACGTGTTAAACCAATTACAGATTTTCAATGTCCAGAACACACTAAAAAGAAAGTCTCCAGATATAAATCAGGCTTTCTTATGGCATTGTAGACTAGGTCACATCAATGAGACAAGGTTAACTAAGTTACATAGAGAAGGATATTTGGATCCGTTCGAATATCAATCTTATACCACTTGTCAATCATGTCTCAAAGGAAAGATGACAAAGACTCCATTCACTGGACAGGGAGTAAAAGCGAGCGAGCTCTTAGGACTCATACACAGCGATGTATGTGGTCCAATGTCTACACATGCAAGAGACGGTTTTTCATATTTCATTACTTTTACGGATGATTACTCTAGGTATGGATTCATTTTCTTGATGAAACATAAATCCGAGGCCTTTGAGAAATTCCGAGAATATAAGAATGAAGTAGAAAACCAAACCGGCAAAAGTATCAAGACACTGAGATCTGATCGAGGTGGTGAATACTTAAGTGTCGAGTTCCTGGGTTACCTAAAAGAGAATGGGATTCTCTCTCAGCTTATTCCTCCATACACTCCACAACACAACGGTATATCGGAGAGACGGAACCGAACCCTATTGGATATGGTGCGTTCCATAATGAGTAATGCTGAGCTACCGCGATCTTTCTGGGGTTATGCACTAGAATCAGCTGCATATCTTTTGAACAGGGTTCCTACTAAGACTGTGCCTACCACACCATATCAGATGTGGAGTGGGAAGAAACCCTATCTTCAGTATCTGAAGATGTGGGGATGTCCAGTTTTTGTTAAAAAGCAGCATGCGGACAAAGTCGAGGCACGATCAGTACAGTGTAAGTTTGTGGGATATCCAAAGAACTCCAAGGGGTATTTTTTCTATTACGCAGAGGAACAAAAGGTTTTTGTTTCTCGTAATGCCCATTTTCTAGAACAGCAGTTTTTAGAAAAGGAAACAGGTGGGAGCGCAATAGAACTAGAAGAAATTCCAGAACCACAAACTACTACTGAAAGTTTGGTAGAGCCAGAAGTTCTAGAAGAACAGGACATTCCCGCACCCCTCCGCAGGAGTAGTAGGCCGTCTCATCCGCCCGAGAGATACTACGGTTTTCTCATAGACGGGGATAAAGAGGATTGCGTCATTGATAATGATGAACCTTCTAGCTTCCAGCAAGCCATTCAGAGCGGCGACTCAGTTAGATGGCTGGATGCAATGCGGACCGAGATGGAGTCCATGTACACCAACAAAGTATGGACTTTGGACTGTGCTCCGGATGGGGTAAAATCCATAGGATGCAAGTGGATCTTCAGGAAAAAGATTGGTGTAGATGGACATGTGGAAACCTATAAGACTAGACTTGTTGCAAAGGGTTTTCGTCAAAGACCTGGTTTGGACTATAACGAAACTTTTTCTCCAGTGGCTATGCTCAAATCCATTTGGATCCTTCTTGCCATTGCCGCCTTCCATGATTATGAGATCTGGCAGATGGACGTAAAGACGGTTTTTCTAAATGGTAATTTAGAAGAGTGCGTCTATATGGATCAGCCAGAAAGTTTCAATCAGAGTGGGAGCAGCGGGAAAGTGTGCAAGTTGCTTAAGTCCATTTATGGACTAAAGCAGGCATCGCGGAGTTGGAACATCTGTTTTGATGAAACGGTCAAAAAATATGATTTTATCAAAAATCCAGATGAACCATGTATATATAGTAAAATTGTAGCACGAACTGTCGTATTTCTCGTCTTGTACGTGGATGACGTTCTCTTGATAGGAAATAGCATTCCTATGCTACAATCTGTCAAAGGATTCTGGTCACACAGGTTCTCCATGAAAGACCTGGGTGATGCCTCTTACATTCTGGGCATCCAGATCTATCGTGATAGATCTAAGAGGATGTTGGGACTTTCGCAGTCCAGGTATATCAACATTATACTGAAAAGATTCAGTATGGAAGATTCTAAACGCGGTAATTTACCGGCTTGTCACGGAATCACCATCCCCAAAGAGATGTCTCCCAAGACTGATTTGGAAAGGGATATCATGTCAATTATACCCTACGCTTCTGCGGTAGGCCCTATAATGTATGTGATGTTGTGTACCAGACCAGATGTAGCTTACGCACTGAGCGTGGTAAGCCGGTATCAGTCAGACCCAGGGAAAAAGCACTAGATAGCAGTAAAGAACATTCTCAAGTACCTGAGAATGACTAAGGATATGTTCTTGGTTTACGGTGGAAAAGACCTCCAGATCGAGGCTTTTGCTGACTCCAGCTTCCAGAGTGACAAGGATGACTCCAAATCCATGTCAGGTTATGTCTTTACCCACAATGGAGGGGCGGTGTGCTGGAAGAGTTCCAAGCAGGACACCGTTGCTGACTCGACGATGGAAGCGGAGTATATCGCTGCTTGCGATGCCGCAAAAGAAGCAGTCTGGATGAAGAAGTTCCTAACAGAACTTCAGGTGGTTCCTACCATTGTGAATCCAATACCGCTGTATTGTGACAACAACGGCGCTAAAGCTTTAGCGAAGGAACCCAGGTCCCATCAGAAGTCCAGACACATCTTAAGACGGTATCACCTTATCAGGGAGATCATAGATCACCGGGAGATCGAGGTCCGGAGAGTTGCTACAGAGGAGAACACTGCAGATCCATTCACAAAGGCCTCACCTCAGACAAAGTTCGAGAGACTATTCGAGATAATAGGTCTTCGATATGCCAGTATATGGCCCTAGTGCAAGTGCGAGATTGTTAGTGTATATGCCGTAGGGGCCATTATTGTATCATACTAGTTTGTATATTACTTAATGGAAGCTTGGGATATTCACAGTTGTATTAACAGTCTTGGTCAACATAGTAGTATGCTACTTGGTTTATATCTATCTTAATATGTGTATATATTTCTTTTAGCATATCGCGAATACATATTGATAGAGCCCTTAGGATCTTGCTTGACTACCAGCGTTGTGATGGCAGTCACACTAGTGAGAACTAGGTAGTCTACAAGCACATCCTTTTTTCAGGTCCCTAGTCGTAGGATTATCGAGGCAGGGCATCGATACTCCAGAGTAGACTAGTGTATACGCTTCTCATCCCAGCAGGGGAAATGGTCTGTCCCACAGCCATTAGTACGTTGTATTGAAGATAGTATGCAGGTGCTCGTTGGGTTACGGGTACACCGGACAGGAATCACAGGGAAGTGTTGGTTGGTATTATACCCATCATCAGTTAACAGTTCCCAGGTGACATGAGTACAGCATAGTCCGTAGACTTGACACTGCTGCTTCGCCTCGAGTGCGTTCCCACTGTTCTTAGATTGCTACCCTACCACGGCTCAAAGGAGTCGTGCAAACAGGTAGCAGTTGGGTGCAGTCCCGAAGCACTTGGAGGCAGTGGTGGTTAGATAGGATTCGTCTCTCCCGGTATTGGGAGTTGATATAGCACTGTGTTTGGAGAGCCATTACGCAAAGTCCCTGGCCAGGGCAAACGAGATTTGCTGGTAGGATTTCCAGTAGTTTCTCAAGGTGTAATAGGCTTCACTCCGACACGACTCATACCGCTTTTAGGGGACTGATGCTTGCCGCCCCCTAGGCCCGATATGCGATAGTCTTAGACGAACAGATTGGACTGTACGAAGATTGTCACATCAGGCTCAGTAGGAGTTCGGATGGGTTTCCTCATCGACCTTCTTATCGACATCTACCTGAGGACCGTTACGTACATCTAGTACCGCTTGCGGCCTATGGTTAAACCCACTGCCAGCGTAGTGTCGAGTCTTTAGAGTTCCACACAGAGAGTTTTCCTGCTTCAGGTGAAACGATATAGAGGTCGTATGGTTTTACGACAGGGTTCGGACATATACGTGTACTTGTGCACGTATGATGTTCGGACAGATTATACTAGCGGGCTTTAGTTTAAGCCAGATTCTAGTATTGGATTATTGGATTTATGCAGTCTCAGTATATCCGTGTTTTTCGTAAATACGGATGGGAGAGGCATTCTCGTAATTAGTCAACAAGCTTCTAGAAGAAAGGTGACTCATTTAGATTTAATTCATTTATGAATTAAACTAAATGAGGTGGAGAGCTTATGTGTTATTTGCATTAAATGAATTAGTGACTCATGAGATGATTCATCCAAATGAGTTAATGAAGCATTAATTGTTTTGATGACTCATAAGATGATTCATTCATTTGTATTAAATGAAGCATGGTTGTAATTATCTCATATGATTTATTTGATAATTATTATGCTTCATAATATATAGAAATGAGTTATATTTTCATTTCATTCTCACATACACACTCTCTCTCCTCAAGATCTCCTCTTCTTCAACCTAACCCTAACCCTCTCATGTGTTGAGATTCCAAGGGTTAGAAAGACTAATAGATCCTTAATCCACTTCTATATTTTCTAGGTCACTTGGATTAGCAATCCTAGACACTTAGTTACCTCAAGTGAGAGGTTAAAGCTTGAAGAAGGAACTCTCGGGTGGATCTTCTATTACATCGAGGAGGCCGACGAGGAGGTGAACAACAAGAACAAGAATGACTAGTATCTTGAGGTATAATCATCTATCATAGTAGTTTAGCACTTCTAGATAGTTATTAGTTAGGGTTTAGCAAAGATCCATAAAGTTAGTCGATGTTACCTTAAACAAAATGATTGTTTTACCTATTCCGCCTTCCCGCATCTTGTGGGTTGTGTAACGTTGACTTACAGGTCTGTTCGGAGCAGTGATTGAAGAAGAAGAGCTTTTTGAAGAATGGAGAATAGGCTCAGAAGAAGAAGAAGAAGGAGAGGCCGGGGTGTCATCATCTATCCGTGTGCCTATGTTGCTGTGCAGCATCCTTCCAGATCTCAACGTAGTCACGGCACTCACATTATGGTTCTGTTCTTCAAGAGCAACATGTACATTATATGGGTGACCAGGATTTGGGAGTGATTGAGATGGAAGCTTCCCTTTCTCTCGCTCTCTTAACGCTGCATTCAGCTGTGCAATCTGGGCTTCGATGGTCTTTATGCTTTGCCTGTATGTAGCAGTGTGTTGCACCAAAGACTGAATAGAAGACTGGATGTTGGTGGTGGATTGAGTCGATTATTTCACAATTGCCTCCAGACTCCATTCTAGCGAGGAAACCTTATAGTTGTTTGACGGAACAAAGTTGTTTTGAGGAAAAGAATTGTTGGGTGCAATGTTGTTTGTCGGATTTTGAAAAGGTTGGGGTTGGAAGGGTTGTTGATATTGATGTTGAGTTTGTTGCTGAGCTTGTTGTTGAGGAGGATAAGACCTCTGGAAGTTGTTGTGGCCTTGGAATTGATGCTGGTTCTGATTCCAAGCAAAATTGGGGTGGTTCCTTCAACCGGGATTGTAAGTGGAAGAGTATGGATCATTTCTTGGTCTATGCTGAAATACAGTATTGACTTGATCCTGTCTTTGGGAAGGTCGGTTATAAGGACACTCTTCGGTCAAATGGGATGGATCAGAACAACAAGCGCAAATGGTACGAGGGGGAAGAGCAGGGGCAGGAGAAGGAGATGAGAATTTGCTCTCAATTGCTTCCAGTTTTCGCATGATTGCTACCATTTCGGCCTTCATTGCAATTGAGATATTGAGTTGATGAACTCCTGCCCTAGAGAGACCGGAAGAAGTAGAAGAAGAAGAAGTGTTCGGTCTGGTGCTTTCCCACTGAAGCGTCTGTTCTGCAAGATCATCGAAGAATTGCCAAGCTTCTTCGTCAGATTTGGATAGGAAATGGCCTTGACAAATGGTTTCCAACAACTGCTTAGTTGCTGGATTCATGCCCTCATATAAGGTTTGGCAAAGTTTCCATCTCTCAATACCGTGATGAGGTCACTGAACAAGAAGGTCTTTGTATCGGTCAAAGCACTTCCAAAAAGGTTCGGTAGGAAGCTGGAAAAATTGGTTAATTTCGTTTCGGATCCTCGTGGTCTTGTGATTTAGGTAGAATTTTTTAAGAAACGCTTTTACAAACTCATCCCAACTGGTTATAGAATGCGATGCGGTGCTATACAGCCACTTCTCAGCAAGGTCACAAAGAGTGAAAGGAATGACTCATAGCCGTATAGCATCGTCGGACAGATGGGTTGTCTTCATCATTGCACAGACGTTCTGGAACTTGTTGATGAAGATGTAGGCATCTTTGGATTCCAGCCCGTGAAATTCGGGCAACATGTTGATGAAATGGGGCTTAATTTCGAAATTATCCCCATTGGCCGGCGGAAGTGAAAGGCATGTTGGAAGTGCAGCGCGGGTAGGATAGAAACGATCCTAGAGCGAGATTCGCTGTGGCGCTTCAACAGGAGGTGGTTGTGGGTTATTCGCACCCAAATGAGGTGGAATCAGTCCCGGGGCAGGTAAAGGGATGTTAAGAGGAAATCCTGACATCTCAGAATAAGAATTTAGTGATGGTGATGGTGAAGGTGAGGATGTATGAACAGAATCCCGGTCAACGTCGGAGTTGGCCGGCAAAGGTAAGAGTGAAAAATGTGTGGAGGGAATTTCGACATCGGAGTCGATCGCGTAGTCGGTAGAGACTAACTTAACGCGGACTAGGCGGGCACTAGTGTTCCGAGTCCAACCGGACACTAAACGAGTTTAGTATAGTCAAAGCATGGAAAGTGAGGGTAAGAAAACGCCAATGGAGAAATGCGGATGAAAGGTGGGTGAAATGGAATTCTGGCGACAAAGGGCAAGTTTTTATAAAAGTTTTTATTTTGTTGTTTTTTTAGAAAGAGTTTTGCAAAAATATGTACGGACTTATGGCACAACTTCAAACAATCATAGTCAAAACATGCACAATCATACCTAGAGCTATGGTCTTCAAAGTCTACTAGACTGCTCCTAACTGTTTCAAAGTGACAAGTTGTAAGATAACCCTCAAATTGTCTCTTCACTGCCAATTATGGCCAGGTAAGCACAAGTGAGGTAAGGAGGGTTCCGCTCACGAATCACCGTGAGACGGGCTTTTTAAAATTACCTTTCTCACTTGTCTAGCCTAGGCACCACAAAGTCAAGTTTAGATAAACGATCGAATGCCCACAACCTTTCTCTGTCCTATAGAGCACGACAGTCCTTAGTTGGCTGAGTCTAGATATTTTTTTATTAAGCTCAAGGGTAATGCGTATGCTTTTAGTGATTTTTGGGATCTTAGGAAGGGTGATGAAATCCCCACCCAATCTGAATTGGTGTTATAGCCCCTTAAAATCCGTATTATTTATGCAAAACAGTAACAAACAAAAATCTAAAACACTTGCAAAAAATTTATTTGGCGGCGGCGCAAAAAATCCTGCACAAAAACAGTTTTATTGGAGAGGGGAAGAGAGTTTGTGCAAAGAATGCTGCAGAAAGAATAGTTCAGTGGAGTTCAGAGGAGGGGAGAAAAGGATTGGAATACACACAGAGAATTTTAGGTGCTGACGTCAAAGTTAGACCGCGGTTCCGCGGTCAAACATGCAATTTCGCCGCGGTTCCGCGGCTTGACAGTCGAGTTGGTGCTTCAAATTTCTTCTCTGTGCTAAGTGAAGTCTCATCTCCTTGTTTAGAACCTCTGAATCTTGATTTGGTCACTAAATTTGCTCCAGAATTTTACAGCAAACCATGGTTCCGTCTTGATTCGCCGCGATGTAGCCGCGAGATATGGGTCTAACTCCCCACGACTTTGACACTGAACTTGACCTTCTTCCTATCCTGCACACTTGCATAAAAAATAATCAAAAATAACAAGATGATTTTTACAATATATTTTTTTTTGTTTTTGGTTATATATATATATATATTCACAAATTAACCCGAAATTACACAAATAAATAAACTACCGTCGCCCCGGCAACGGCGCCATTTGATTGTTAGAATTTTTGCGTGCTTAGTTTTAATTACCGCAATCAAGACGGTTTCGCTTGGTAGCTAGCCGGTTGAGTACGGGTCGGTCCACGGAGAGATGGGAATCTTTTTCTTAGTGCTTTAACGAGTTAAGTCCAATTTGTCCAGGTTTGTTTAGTTTCACTATGTGCTAAAATATGTATAAAGAGAGCTTGTTAGGTTTATGTTAGTTTGAGTTAGGAGTCGCTCACTTCTTTCGTTGCCACTCTTAATATCGATGTTACGGTAATCGGCAACAACGGGGATTAGCACAACTAAGAAGGAAACTTGCGAGTATAATCTAGGCTTTCCAACGCTTAGTTCCTTCCTTTTGGTCCTTGTCCGTCCGTTCTTGGCTCTTAGCCTTAACCTCCGGTTAATTCAACCACAACCAGTCTCACTAGGGTATCGCCGCTATCATGTAGGATAGGGTGACGTAGGGAGCAGATTATGGTTCAATTAACGGGAGTCCGAATCAAGATGTTGGGTAAAGAAAAGAGTGAGAGATTTCCTTCTCTCAAACTTTCTTTATCCTACCCTAACAAGTGAGAAACTACTCACCCATTAAAAAGGAAAAGAAAATAAAACAAAGAAAGAAGATAGAAAGAAATGGATTTAGAAAATCACAACTAGCTATTTGAGACCTCACTTTGGCAAGGATCATACTTAAGTATCATTATTGTAAGGATAAAGGAGAAGAGAAAAAAGAAAGCAAACAAACAAATAACAACAACTACTTTAACAAATGAAAATTACAAGAAAATATAACAACACAATTACAAGACAAGCATGAATAAAAGAAACCTTCTTTTATTCATCGTCACTCATGAAACTCACTACAATATCAATGGAGAAAGATGAAGAGGAAGAAGAAAATACAAACTCTTATCCTAAAATCTAATACAAGAAAAAGCACACCATTTACTTGGCTTGGAACTGGGCTATTTATAGGCAGATACATGAAACCCTAGGGATACAATCTGAGACAAAATGAAGTTACAAAAATACCCTAAAAAAACGAGCCAATACTGAGTTGACTCGGCCGCGGATCCGCGGCCTAAGTGCCACATTAGCCGTGGATCCGCGGCCCTTTGGTTGACTTGGAGGGTCGCAATTTCTGGGGTTCTCCATGTTGTTGTTCTCTTCTGTTTGGTACACTTGGTTTCTCAGAATCTCTTCATTTTTCTTCCAGATTTTCAGCAGTCCAAAAAGGTGAAATTAAGTGGACTTTTGCCTTGATTTTCTTGAGCTCCGCGTTGAAATCTTGGATCTTGTGCTGCCTCTTGTGCTTTGTGCATAAAATGACCAATGATTTGCCATTTTGTTCCTCGAACTAGTATGCGGCATCATACGGATAGCGAGCGGAGACCCGTATTTATCTGTTTTTGGCCGTAGTCCTGAATTTGTTGCGACTTTTCATGATTTTCATTGTTTAGAGCTGAAACCTGTAAGCTGCAATTATTTAGCAAACACGGATCAAGAGTACCTACCTATATGCAATGCGATCAAGAATGGGCGGTATAAAAATGCAAAAATCTGATATGAACAGCCGCCATTGTATTATTTCATTTACTTTTTCTGCACCTAGGATAGACCCAAGGTGGGGTGAACAAACTACCGGGTTCTTGAAGTGCCGAGTGGCTTACTCATTTCATCGAGTGAGGTTGCTTCACTTCAGAGATTTGGTGGATAGTTTTCCACACCCGTAAGAGTCTAGGGTGAGGGTTTGGCTATTCATCACGACCGTGGAATCCATTTTTCGTTAGAGGCTAAAACGAAACATGAAAATCCTAGCATATCCAATATATCCATCTGTGTTGCTTGTGCTGTGATCTGTGATGACTATTATTTCGTGAGACGAATGACTATATATATAGATTATATATAATAAACGTTGCTTATATTTTGCACCGCGCTAGTCCATCCCTCGCTCTACCGTTAGTTAAGTAACCTAATGGTGCATGACGGGGCCCCGTGGCGAATACGGATGGCATTAGCATACGTTTTATTTTCATTTTTTTTTTTGCAATGATAGGGTTAAATGATCAGACCGCGTTAATTTTGATTAATACAAAGAAAACAAACCAAAAACTTAAATCATTGGAACAGTTTAAAAACCACTCAGTTTTCTTTAAAATAACTTTTAAATGCGGAGCCTAAACTACTCCTTTTAAAAACTATCAGGTTCCTTCGACTATATCAAGTTCAATACGTTCACGGTTTTCACCAAAACCAGTCGTAACCCTCCGTCATTTCAGATGGGTATTCACTAGTATTCAAGCTATGTATTTTGACTTTCGTTAAGGCATAGTGATTGGTAGCTATTGGGTATTCATCTGTAACATAAATAGATGCGTTAATCTAGGACATGTGTAAAGCTATTTTGGCCTTCATCAAAGGTTTGTACAAATAAGTTTAGATTAACCTGAACAATGATGGGTAGAACTTGATTTGCGTTTTATGATATTTTGGCTTTCATCAAGGTCATAAGCGCCAGGGGCAAAAATCCATATCGGGAGTTTTAAAAGAAAAAGAAACTTGCTAGTTTTGCATACCATCTGGAGTGTGATGATTTTGGTAGGATTTCTTCAAATTTATCATAATGATAGTTAGATCCCGATCCCACCGTGAGTATTGTTCCTCCTCGGGAGAGTTTTTCACTTTACAATCAATACTATAAGCCATGTAAGTGTCTAGAATGGTGTTAGCGGGGCTACGCCTCCAGGGAAAAGAGCTTATTTAATTAAGAAACTTAACGAAAGCGTTGTAAAACCTCTCTCGAAATACCGACACTAGCCTAGCCAAAAGATTAAAGCAAGAATTGTAGGGTACAATTAATCCTGACTAATTCTTCTTTTATGGTTTGAAGGAGGATTCGAAAGAACAGTAGGAGCCATCCTGTTTAGATAAACTAAACCAATCTAAACTTGCATGAGTATCATGCTGAGTATTTCTTCTATCTCTATCCTAATTGCAGCGACCGAAATGACCGGGCTTAAGTTACTATTAGATAAAAATATATTGACGGGGCTGAAGTATAAAGATTGACTAAGGAATGTCCAGATGACCATTACTTATGACAAGCTGGGCTGCCTCCTTACTACTAAAGCCCCCGCCGTCAAAGGTCCAGATTCCACCGTCGCGGATAAAAAGATCCGAAAGACATGGGAATTAGACAGTGCGAAAGCCAAGTGTCTCGTGTTGGCCTCTATGGATAATGAACACTAAAGGCGGCAGGAGAATATGGATCTTGCTTCCATATTCCTCCATACCAAAGATTTATATGGAGAGTAATCTCGTATCGCAAGATACGAGACCTTGAGGAAATTATTTCAGGAGGGGTTGGCTATCGGATCATCTGTAAGGGACTACGTCCTTAATGATCAACTTTATTGAAGAGCCCGCGGACCTTGGGACCACATTGGAGAACGAGTTGTACACAGACTTGATTCTACAGTCCCTCTTTTCTACCTATGCCCAGTTTATATTGAATTTCAATATACAAGATAAGGAGATTACATTTCTAGAGCTCCTTAACATGTTGAGGAGTGCAGAGGGCACCCTGAAGAAATCCAGGGTGACATCCACTCTACTTGTTGGGGAACTTTCTTCCTCTAGATCCAAGGCGAAAGCTAAAGGGAAGAAAAAGAAGGCCCCCACCAAACCGAAAGGCGGTGTCGGTAAGATACAGGGGAAGGGCAAGGCAAAATTTGGGGGGCCAACAGTAGGGAAAGAAGAATGCTTCTGTTTTCACAGGAAAGGTCATTGGAAAAAGGACTGCCGAGCTTGAAAAGCCAGGAACCAGGATTCGAAACAAGTTGTAGTTTCGGCTTCAGGTGTGTATATGATTGAAAACCATTTTTCAATCAACTCTACTTCCTGGGTAATTGATACTGGTTCAAGTTCTCATATATGTAATTCATTGCAGGCACTGAGAAGCTGTAGAGTTATAAAGGCAGGCGATATGACCCTCATGATTGCTAATGGAGCGAGCGTGGATATTGTTTCCGTAGGGGAATATCACCTAGGATTGACAAATGGACACATTTTGATTTTGCGTAATTGTTTTTGTGTACCAAGTTTGACATGTAATATCATCTATGTATCTTTACTATCTAAAGAAGCTTATGATTTTACATTTGTAAGCGATGTTGTAAACATTCACCTTAATCATGGTTTGATTGGGTCTGGTACACTAAACAACGGTACATACGTATTAAATCAACATTCAGTTTTCAATGTGCAGTACACACTCAAAAGAAAGACTCCATAATTAAATCAAACTTTCTTATGGTATTGTAGACTAGGTCACATCAATGAAACACGGTTGACGAAATTACATAAAGAAGGATATTTAGATCCGTTTGAATATCTGTCTTATGCAACTTGTCAATCATGTCTCAAATGAAAGATGACAAAAACTTCATTCACTGGACACGAAATAAGAGCCATCGAGCTCTTAGGACTCATACACAGCGACGTGTGTGGTCCAATGTCTACACATGCAATAAGTGGATACTCCTACTTCATTACTTTTACGGATGATTTCTCAAGGTATGGACATGTATTCTTGATGAAATATAAATTCGAGGCCTTTGAGAAATTATAGAAACACAAGAATGAAGTGGAAAAAAAACAGGCAAAAGTATCAAGACATTTCGATCTAATCGGGATGGTGAATACTTAAGTGCCGAATTCATAGGATATTTAAAAAAGAATAGAATTCTTTCTCAGCTTACTCCTCCATACACACGTCAATACAACGGTGTATCGGAAAGGCGGAACCGCACCTTACTAAATATGGTGCGTTCCATGATGAGTAATGCTTAGTTACCGCGATCCTTCTTGGGTTATACACTAGAATCTGTTGCATATCTTTTAAACAAAGTTTTGACTAAGTCAGTGCCTACTACTCCATATAAAATGTGGAGTGGGAAGAAACCCTATCTTAAGTATCTTAAGATATGAGAATGCCCAGTTTTTGTTAAAAAGTAGCATGCGGATAAGCTCGAGGTAAGATCAGTACTGTGTAAATTTGTGGGATACCTGTTGGATGTAGTGCCCTCAAAGTCAATTATTGGATCGCAAATGCGTGATTGCAATGATTGAGGGAGGACCTATACCGGTAGGACAGTCTTACTCAAGATGATAGTATGCTGTCTGGTTTGCATTTATCAGTCGTGTACAGTTTTAGGTGACATGTTCACTATTACACGTTGATAGAGCCCTTAGGATCCTGCATGACTACCAACAGTATGATGGCGATCATATACGTGAGATTTGGATAGTCTATAAGCACATCCTTAAAAGTGGTCCCTAGTCGTGGGAGTTTCGAGAAAGGGCATCGATACTCCGGAGTAGACTAGTGTATACAGTCGAGACCCCGACGAGGGGCGGTGGCCGGTCTCACAAGCCACTGGTGTCAGTTGGATCACCTAAGATGTATACAGGTGCTCATTGGGTTATGATTACACCGGACAGGACTCGCCGGGAACCTGCTAGTTGGTATTTATACCTAGCGTCAGATAGCAGTTCCCTGGTGACATTTGTACAGGTTAGTTCATCGACCTGAGGTCGTCATTTGTCTCGTGTGAGTTCCCACTGTGCTTAGATTACTACCCTACCACGGCTCAAAGGAGTCGTGCAAATAGGTTTTAGTTGGGTACAGTCCCGATCCACATGGAGGCAAGTGAGCGGATCGGCAGGTGTTTCGTCTCTCCCGGTATTGGGGGTGAGATCATGCTGTGTCTAGGAGAGCCATTACACCAAGTCCTTGGCCAAGGCAGGTGAGAATTACTGGTAAGTATTCCAGTAGTTTCTCAGGGTGTTCAGGGCTACTCTCCGACACGACTTATACCGCTATTGGGGGTCTGACGTTACCAGCCCCCTAGGCTCGATATGCGATACTCATAGACGAACAGACTGGACTGTATGTATATTGTCACTGATAGGCTCAGCAGGGTTCCAAGATGAGTTCGCTCATCGGCTTCCCTTGAGGTCAGTACATGGGCAGCCGTTACGCACAGCTAGTGCCGCTGACGTGCTTGTGGTTAAACCCACTGCCAGGGTACTGATGAGTCTTTAGAGTCCCCCACAGATAGTTTCCCAAGTTCGGGCGAAACGTTGTAGAGGCCGTATGGTTTTATGGCAGGGTTCGAAAATGCACGAGCACTTGTGCACGTGTCATATTTCGGACAGATAATACTGGTGGGCTTTGGTTTAAGCCGGATCCAAGTATTATATGGAGTCGGAATATGTTAGTCTCTCGTATTCGTATTCGGTCGGAATACGGATACATGTATGTATATACAGGTGAGATGTATTCTCGTAATCCGTTACGAGAATATTTTAGAAGATGCATTTCTTTTTGGATTAATCATTTTGGTTTAAATGATTAATGGAAATTGTGACTCATGGTTGTGACTCATGGTTGTGACTCATCAATTCTAGAATGTTCAAATGACTCATGTAATGAGTCATCTAGTGAGTCATTAAAGAGTTAATGAGTTTTGTTTTGTGGATAGATATTTAAGAAGATGTTTTTATAAGATATTTTCTTTTGGTTTTGAATATATAACCTCATATATCTATTCACAAGAGAAGAAGATAGATAACACAAGTTTATGAGCTTAGTTTTCTTTTGGCTCACTAGTGTTTCTTGAGTTCACAATTTCCAATCCTAAGCATCTTCTTCAAGCTCCACCCTAACCCTCTCATGTGATGAGAACCCTAGGGCGTTTGAGACAAAGTATTCTACTCATTCTCTAATTCATCTTGGTTATCTCTTTTAGCAGACTTGATGACCGAGTTGCCTCGGTATAGAGGCGGGAGCCCGTTTAAAGATCCGTTGACATGGTGCCACCTCGATGAGGAGACAGGAGATCGGAGTTGCCGCGAGGAGCATGGGATGATGGCTAAAGACCGAAGGACTCGGATCGATCGGTATAGCCTTTCTACCTCTTTACAGTATGTTAGTATAGCGTTAATGGCCCAAAAGAAATATTCCAGAAACCACAATTCCCTATGAAGAAGCCTCAGAAGAAATTTGGCCCACTGAAGCACCAAGACGGCCGCGGATCCGCGGCCAAAGCAAGGCATGTGCGGCGGTTCCGCGGCCGTACGGTCGAATCAGGGGATCAATTTCTACTGTGTTCTTAAAAAAGCCTGCTCGATTTTCTGAGATGCTCAAAATAATTTTTAGACCTGTTTTAAAAATCGACAGAAACTTTACACAGAAAAATGCGGTTTTCGAAATTCCGTTCGATCGATATTTTAAACGTGTTAGAACAAGTTAGTAAAGCTTAATGGTGTGGCTCTGATACCATGTAAGTCTACGGTAGCGCCCCAGCCGTCAATCTGACGCCAAACGCGGAACAAAAACTTTTTAACTGGCGCTATCGCATACTTTAACCCGGATCTGCCATTAACGCTAAACTAACAAACTACAAAGTGGGTAGAAAGTCTATACCGAATGATCCGAGTCCTTCGGTCTTCAACCATCATCCCACGCTCCGTTGCGGCTGCTCCGATCTCCTGGCTCCTCGTCGAGGTGGCACCACATCAACGGATCTTTATACGAGCTCCCGTCTCTGAACCGAGGCAACTCGGACATGAAGTTTGCTAGCCGACATGTCCAAGATTGATGTAGAGAATGAGTAGAACACTTTGTCTCGCTTCATCCAAAGCCATGGATGAACGGTTAATGAAGTTGCTTTTTGAATGGAATGAAATGAGAAATTGAGCATATCAAATTTCCATGAACCAAATCAAATCCTTATCTTTCATTTCTCTCATCTATCCAAGGGGGGAAAGGGCCGGCCAATATATGAAGAGGTGGGGGTGAGTGTAGGAGCAAAGGGGGTGACAATAAGTAATGCTTATCATAACAAAAGATCTCACACAAATATCCTAAGCATGAACAAAAAGCATTAATGGAAAAGGCGACTCACTAATAACACATCATCAACCATTAATGCAAATGAATGACTCACAAAACCTAGTCATCATCCAAGAAGCTTCCTCTCATGACTCACCCTCAAGAAAAGATAAATCCGCATTAAACCGAATGTTTAAGACGGGTGATAGAAAACTGGCAACTTCGTAAAGCGATCCCGAAACGAATTTCAGGATAACCCCATAACAGTATAAACATACCCGCATTTGTATTACGACCGAATACAAATGCAACTGAGACAAAGATATTATATCTACACAGTATAATACATGGATCCGGCTTAAACCAAAGCCCACCGGTATTATCTGCCCGAAATATGACACGTGCGTAAACGCACGTGCATTTTCCGAACCCTGCCATAAAACCATACGACCTCTACAACGTTTCTCCCGAACTTGGGAAACTATCTGTGGGGGACTTTAATGACTCAACAGTACCCTGGCAGTGGGTTTAACCACAAGCACGTCAGCGGCACTAGTAGTGCGTAACGGCTGCCCATGTACTGACCTCAAGGGAAGCCAATGAGCGAACTCATCCTGGAACCCTACTGAACCTAACAGTGACAATATACATACAGTCCGGTCCGTTCGTCTATGAGTATCGCATATCAGGCCTAGGGGGCTGGTAACGTCAGACCCCAAATAGCGGTATAAGTCGTGTCGGAGACAAGCCCTGAACATCCTGAGAAACTATTGGAATACTTACCGGTAATTCTCACCTGCCTTGGCCAAGGACTTGGTGTAATGGATTTCCTAGACACAGCACGATCTCACCCCCAATACCGGGAGAGACAAATCCCCTGCCGATCCTCTCACTTGCTTCCATGTAGCTCGGGACTGTACCCAAAAAAGACCTGTTTGCACGACTCCTTTGAGCCGTGGTAGGGTAGAAATCAAAGCACAGTGGGAACTCACACGAGACAAATGACAAGCTCAGGTCGATGAACTAACCTGTACACATGTCACCAGGGAACTGCTATCTGACGCTAAGTATAAATACCAACTAGCAGGTTCCCGGCGAGTCCTGTCTGGTGTACTCATAACCCAATGAGCACCTGTATACATCTTAGGTGATCCAACTGACACCAGTGGCTTGTGAGACCAGCCACCGCCCATCGTCGGGGTCTCAACTGTATACACTAGTCTAATCTGGAGTATCGATGCCCTGCCTCGAAACTCCCACGACTAGGGACCACAATTAAGGATGTGCTTATAGACTACCCAACTCTCACGTATATAATCGCCATCATACTGTTGGTAGTCAAGAAAGATCCTAAGGGCTCTATCAACGTGTAATAGGGATCAGTCACCTGAACCTGTACACGACTGATAAAGGCAAACCAGATAGCATACTATCATCTCGAGTAAGACTGTGCTACCGGTATAGGTCCTCCTCAATCATTGCAATCACGTACCTGTGATCCAATAATTGACTTTGAAGGCACTATACCCAACAGATTTTTATAATTTTTAGTGTGCAGGTATTTAGGCATTCATATCGCTTTTTCGCACTAAATATCCATTTTCCGGCATTTTCAGATTTTTTACTGATTTGCAAATTACGATCGTGTGGAGCAAAGTGTACATTCAAAGCTAAGGTGATTGCGAAGTACAGTGCCAAAGATCCGGATAGTTTGACCCGCGCAAGCGAACTTTTCAAGCTAGCCGGATTCAATTCAATGGGGGTTTCTTAACCCGAAAAATTATCGGTACATATTTTCCTAGCACCTTCTTCTCAAATCCGATGCATCCACTATAATATCTTTGTAGGATTCTTTGCAAGTTCGCTAGCAAACGCTAAATTTGACTAACCCGTATTTGTTGCAGTGCCGTGCTTAAACATAAAAATCGATTTTTTTAGGTTTTTAATAACATTTTCATTGATTTGTGCATTGCATCCCTTAATACGGACTTAAGGGCAAATGAATCCCACAACATACGGTAAAGGATTTCATCACGTTTTCTGTGGCCCACAAATCATGAATTGAGCATAAAGTTTTCCCGCACAAAATTTAATAAAAACTAGACTTTAAGCCTTAAGGACTTCGCGCTCACTAGGAGAAGTTAACTGTGTTTAGAATACCGCTTAACGGTATATCGTTTATGGGGTGTCTAGGAAAGTGTTCACGGCGAAACCGTCAAAAAAGAAAGGGTTATCTAATTAAGGACCTTCGTGAAAGCGTTGGAAAACCTCCCCTTATCTCTGCACTTACCTGACCTCGTGATCAGTATATTTTGAGCCCGTTTCTCGACACAGTTTTACTTCGACAATCAAGTTCTTGAGCAGGTCTAGTTGACCTAGGTGAACCCTGGACCGATTAGGTGTGTTGTATTGTGTCGTGATTGTTTTTTTTCCAGATTCTTTTTGTGTGTATATTTCATTCTTTTGTTGATAACTAACAATAAAAATTAAAAATTAAAAAAAAATCACATTCTTCTTCCTCTCCTTCTCTTCATATCATGGGTACCCCATCCAGAAAAACTCTTGCCGAACTTTGGTACCCACAACCAGACATTACTTCATACGGTTCTTGCTTTGGTCGAACGTCAAACGAACCCTCCATGCCAAAAATTTCTTTGAAAGATCGGATAGACGTGTCTAGGACAAACAATTGGACTCCGCAATCCACTTTGTATCAACCGTTTCAACCTACCTCACCTTCTTACGTTGATACCCCTTTGAGAGTCCTGTTGTAACTTCAAGACCTATGTCTATTGCTGAACGTATTGAACAATCCTGTAGCCGATCTTTCACTCCTTTCACCACTTCCAATTCTTTGGATCAACAATTCTATTCACCTTCTTATCCAAATGTTGATCCTACTCCTGTCCAACCATTCGATTCCGACCTGTCCTACCCGACATTTACACCTTCCCTAGACATTGCTTCTACATAGTCATTTGGGAGTTTCATGTATCCAACCAACGTTGAATCTTTTACTGAAACCCCTCCACAACCCATGTCTAGTCTAGAACAGTCATTGGAAGACTTTCGGGTAGCGCCGTACCAACAGATGATGGATTTGAATGCATCCATGGCCGCCCTCATTTAACCTAGTGACCTGGTAGCTAGTTTCCAACTAGCTCCACATTTTCTACTGTATGATGAGGCAGTAGGACAGGCTGAGAATTTGAGTGGTGAGAGTGAGCTATACACCCTTCCAAATCAAACCTACCCATCCCCAATTGAATCCCACAACTCCGGTTTTGAAAGTCTATCGAGTGTCCCAAATGATTCACCAATTGAAGATAGAACGTTTAATGAGTTGTGTGACTTTGTAGTGTTTGATTTACCGGATTGTGAAGGGACCCTATCAAGTGAAACCACACCTAATTCCTTTGACCTCTACACCTCCATCTTAGAACCACAATTGATTGAAATCCATGCTCTTGATGAGGTGTCTGAGAATATTGATTTTCACTTGATTGAGGATATTGACGCTGGAAATATTTTGGATGATGAACACACCACTTTGGATGAGTTTTTCTCACCAATTCATCATGTTCTTTCACTTCCGTGTGGACATCATCCCGAGTCATTAACTGTTTTTCCCGAACTTCATATGCGTCTTGATATTGATGAGGATAAATGCATGGATGAGATAATTTTTGAGGAGAATTTTGAGGATAGTATTGAGGATGAACCAGTTGTACTTGATGAGTCGGATTTTCCAATTCATCATGTCCCTTTCATTGACTGTGTACACCCTCCTGAACCCTTACCTGATACCCTTACTCGATCACTCTCCTCCATCCTTTCCATCGTTCCGACCTTGCAAGAAACAGTATCACCTGCATTTCTTATGTCTGGTTTACCAAGTACGGTCTACCCATATCTTCTTACAAATCTTGAGGGATTTGACCCCATCTCTCGACGGGTGAATAGATTAGTACAATTGCTTTTTACACATCGGTCATCACAAATTGTACTAATTATTCACTCCATTTCCACCATCAAGTTCGTATTCCACTTCTTTCTCCCTTCCGCCATTCTTCTCCTCATATACCGAGACTGTATCCCGTTTCTATCCGCATACGGTCTCGCGTATTCTCCATTTCTTTTCTCCGCATTCTTTCACCAGCCCAGGTCTTATCCCGATAAAATTTTTGAATGATTGGTGTTAACTTTTGGCATGTGTAAGGCCTTGTATAGCTTGATACTATTCTCTCCCCCTGACTTTAAACTTCAACTCTTAAACAGTGGAAACACTGTTTCACTTAAATTTGGGGGGAACCTTTGTGTGTGTATATATTTTTGGTTTGCTTTGTATATATTTCTTTTAGGAAGCACCGCCAATTTTGACCCTCTTCGTGTAGCCTGACAGTGAGGGCACTATCAAGTTTAATTTTGGGGGTATGCTCGGTAAGCTTTCTACCTTCGAATTCATATGTATATTTTACATTTGCATACCTTATTAAAAAAACCATAAAAATAAAAAAATTTACAAAAATATAAAAACATTGTCGTCAAAATAGCTAATAGGGTAACTTAGATTTTTATTCCAAAAATTTAGTTGATACGTTATAAATAACTAAATCCTAGGCTTAGGAATTGAAAACCCTAAAAATAACCCTCCTTCTGTTTAACCTTGGTAATTATACGTCCTTACAGTTTTTTTTATAGAAATAGGTAATCTTGAGTTCAGTTCTTGAGTTAAGTCAAGATGAAGGGAAAGTATTGAACATTTACTGAAAGATAAGTCTGAAAAATAGTTTCCATTCTTGAGTTCAAATTTAGAAAGTATATACCCTACAAACTGCACATACACGCACCTTGAAACTTGGGATAGTACAGGATACCAAGAAATACTCTTGCCTGAAAACCTTGTATGAAAGAAAAAACGGTATTTAAAGTTAACCACCAAAAGAGCATCATTGAAAAATATATCCGGTCTTGAAAAAGAAAAATAAATAAATAAAGTCAAGACCTGCAAACTACTATTTACGCTTTAAGCTCACACATTCAATAATCGGTTGTTGGTGTCTCAAGAAGTATTAATAGTCGCATGAAAGATGTGTGAGCAAAACCGTCCATCATTTAACGAAAAGAAGTAGTATTAGCTATTAGGGTAAGGGTACTATAGCTTGAATTGAATTCTTAAGTGTAGAGGTGAAATTTTACACACACGTAGGGGTATATAATCAATGTTTGGAGGAAAGATAGGAATAAAGAATAAAACTTATGTTTTCCGTAAAGATGATAAAAATCCCTGATTGGAGACTGCACTTTAGAAGGAAAACTCAAGAGAAACCGAGATCTTTTTAAAATGTGAAAACATATAGGATCTGGGGTTGAATAAATAGAGGTGTGAAATATTAGGTTTGGATACTCCTAATTTAGGATGATAGAATTTTTAACCTAGATACTAAACTGTAGGAGTAGAATCAACGTTAACTTATGAAACTAGCTTGACGTGATTTTGTGGGTGTAATCCACTGAAAACCCTCAGGAGACAACACTCCTCCTACTAGGGACACATAGAGGTTTAACGGCTTGTTGCACGAGCTCAGTGTAATCGTGTTCCCTGCAAAAGTGAGGCTAGGATTTTGTTTTGCTCGGGACGAGCAAAAGATAAGTTTGGGGGTATTTGTTCATCTCAAAAAACTGCATTTCAATACCACTCATTCATTATCTGTTTTGTTATATATCGGTACTATTAACCAGTGTCTGCTCAGTAATTACAGATTACAGGTATCCGTGACAAAATACTGGAAATACATTTAAAATCACGGATATATCGTTTGTGGGCCGACACTGCTACCGGAACTAGAAACCGACTGATATTCAAAGAGTTTTTGCAAATAAACAAGTGTACACACATTTTGGTCCAACACATAGCAAGTGTGCACTAGCTTTTTGATGGCATGGACCTAGGAGGGGGCTGCCCATGGCACACAAATGATAACTTGTGCAAGTGGGGGGGACAAGAGTGTTAAATGCTAAAAAGATATGATGTGATGTATAGCTACAAGTTTCCCTCCAAATCCCTGAGTGCATCCCAGGCCTCTACAGACAAAACAAGCAGCACCAGAGTGATATTGGAGAGCACACAAGACCACACAACCAAAACGAGCCAACTTGGTTGGATTTGGACCGGCCACATTCTCACTTTGGCCGAGCAGGCCAACCCCCCTTGCCCCTATGAGCTCCAGTCTTCTGTGGTCCCTCTCTTGTTGCCACGTCATCATATTTTTATTGCTTGTTTATTTTTCTTTTGTGCCTATAAAAGCAGACCAGTGAGCAAGGGAGAGGGGGTCATTCTTTGTCTTACATTGTCCAAGTTTTGTTCAACACTTTGTTTCTCTTTTTGTTTTGTTATTGTATATAGCTAATCCCCTTGAGTTCTTTGCCTTCTCTTGATCTTGCAACCTCTTCATTAAGCTTGCAAGTTTAAGTTTTGGTTATTGATCTCAAGGGTTGTATCATTACTTGAAAATTAATGAAGCTTTCATTTTACCTTCACTTCACCTTGAGTTCTTAGCCTTCTCTTGATCTTGCAACCTCTTCATTGAGCTTGCAAGTTTAAGATTAGGTTATTGAACCCATGGCTTGTATTATCACTTTGAGTTAATGAAGCTTTCATTCTTTGGTTCTTAGTATTTTCTTACTTGCTTTACTTTCTTGCAATTTATTTCCATGCCATTTACATACTTGCTCTTTTAATTCCATGCAATTTACTTTCTTGCAATGTTGTCTTTTCTTTTCTTTTATATCTTTTATTTGCTCTTTTTCTTTGTTGTTTAGATGGTTGTGAATATTGGTGTTGTTAGGAAAGAAAACGATATTGTAAGTTAAGATATCCCTTCTTATTTCCTTTTCCCGATCTTTTCCATTAAACTCCGTCCAAACCTTACGCAAGCGCTCCGTTAGGCATCCTACCCTACCAAGGTATCGGTGATTCCTAACCGTGACCAGTTGCGTTCGGATTGGCCGGAGGCGAAAGCAAGCGACAAGAACGGATGGACAAGGGTCAATAAGCCGAATTACACAAATACCGTGCTTAAACACCCTAATCAACGTTGTTGCCGATTGCTCTAGCTTTAGTGGTCGAGTTCGGCTCAAAGGATTGAGTACGGAAATCCATAACTTACACTATCTTATCTAATCCTAACAAACTTATAACTTTGCATATACACACATAGGGTAGATACGAACAATTCCGCCACGCGCATTAACTCGTGAAAACAAGAACTTAAAACGCTTCGTCTCCCTACGGACGACCCATACTCATCGTGGCTAGCTGCAAAGCGATATCGTCCTGATTGCGGTTAACTTTAGAACTTAAAATACACGACACGCCAAAAGCGTGCCAATCAAAGAGGATGTTGGGACTTTCACAGTTTAGGTACATTGATACCATACTGAAAAGATTTATTATGGAAGATTCCAAACGCGGTAACCTACCCGCTTGTCATGGGATCACCCTCTCCAAAGAGATGTCTCCCAAGATTGATTTGGAAAGGGATCACATGAGTATTATATCCTACACCTCTACGGTAGGATCTATAATGTATGCGATGTTATGTACCAGACCACATGTTGCTTACATACCGAGCGTGGTAAGCAGGTATCAGTCGAACCCAGAAGAGAAACACTGGATAGCAGTAAAGAACATTCTTAAGTACCTAAGAATGACTAAGGAGATGTTCTTAGTGTACGGCAATAAAGACCTCCAGATCGAGGCCTTTGCTGAATCCAGCTTCCAGAGTGACAAGAATGACTCCAAATCCATGTCGGGTTATGTCTTCACCCTTATTGGAGGGGCGGTCTGTTGGAAGAGCTTCAAACAGGACACCGTTGCTGACTCGATAATAGAGGAAGAGTATATCATTGCATATGATGTCGCAAAAAAGGCAGTCTGGATAAAGAAGTTCATTATAGAACTTCAGATGGTTCCGTCCATTGTTGATCCAATACTTTTGTATTGTGACAACAGCGGGGCTATAGTTTTAGTGAAAGAACCAAGGTCCCATCAGAAGTCCAGAAATATCTTGAGGCGGTATCACCTGATCAGGGAGATCGTGGATTGCCGGGAGATCGAGGTGCGGAGAGTAGACACGGAGAACAACACTGCAGATCCACTGCATTCGAGATGATATGTCTACGATATGCCAATACATGGCCTTAGTGCAAGTGGAAGATTGTTAGTGATATATGCCCTAGAGGCCATTATTGTATAGTACTGGATTATATATTACATTTTAGAAGCTTGGGATATATACAGATATATAACAGTCTTGCTCAATATGATAGTATGCTATCTGGTTTGAGTCTATCTTAACATGTGTATATGTATCTTTTTACAGATCGCTAATACATGTTGATAGAGCCCTTAGGATCTTTACTTGACTACCAGCGTTGTGATGGCAATCACACTACTGGGGGCTGGGTAGTCTATAAGCACATATTTAAACTTGTCCCTAGTCGTAGGATTATCGAGACTAAGCATCGATACTCCAGAGTAAACTAATATATACGCTTCGTATCCCCTTTAGGGGAGATGTCCTGTCCCGCAGCCATTGGTATACGGTACCAAAGATGGTTTACAGTTGCTCATTAGGTTATGAGTTACACTGGACGGACTCGCTGGGAACTGCTAGTTGGTATTATACCTATCATCGGATAGCAGTTCTCCGGTGACATGAGTACAGCTTAGTCCGTTGACTTGACATCACTATTCGTCTTGAGTGTGTTCCCACTGTACTTAGATTACTACCCTACCACGGCTCTAATGAGCCGTGCAAACAGATAGTAGTTGGGTGCAACCCCGAAACACTTGGAGCCAGTAGGGGATAGAAGGGATTCGTCTCTCCCGGTATTGAGAGTTGATATCACGCTGTGTACGATTGGCCAATACTAAAGGTCTCTGGTCAGGGCAAGTGAGATTTAGTGGTAGGTATACTAGTAATTTCTCAGGTTGTATTGGACTCCACACCGACACGACTTGTCGCGCTATTAAGGGTCTGACGTTTACCACCCCCTATGCCCGATATGCGATACTCTTAGACGAACAGATCGGACTGTACAGGGATGTCACCTATAAGCTCAGTAGGGTTTTCGGACGAGTTATCGTGTCGATCTTCCCTTTGACAGATACCTGGGTTGCCGTTACGTACAACTAGTGCCACTGACGTGATTGTGGTTAAACCCACTGCCAGCGTATTGTCGAGTCATTAGAGTCCCACACAGAGGGTTTCCCGGTTCAGGCGAAATGGTGCAGTTTGCATATAGTGATATGCTCTGGTGTTCGATTGAACACGTGTATTTATACACGTGCTTTAATCAGACGGTTTAGTAGTACTAGCAGAATTGAAAGACAACCAGCTTTGATACTTGTATTATATTGCTCTCTTTTGGGTATTTGTATTTTAACACGGATACGGTATTTATACGAATACGTTTATTTGTATAAATACGAGTATTTGTGCTTTGATACAAATACATGTATTTCTTTCTAAATATGAATACGCGTATTTTGTATTTTCGATACAAATACGGTATTCGTATTTTGGTAGAAATACGGTATATGTATTTATTATAAATACAGGTTTTTGTATACTTGATTATACACATACAAGTATCAGTGTATGTATATCATAGTGAAGTGGTCATTCTCTACACTCATCTCTTTTAGGGTTTACAAGAAGAGTGTGGGCCTGTGACTCACACTAGTGGGTCACAAGCCTAATCACTCTTTTTGATTACTTTATTTTTTAAAATATATGAAGAGATAAGTGTGAGAGTGAGAGATGGGTTGACGGTTTTATCTTGATAGATATTATTTTCTCTAATTGCCATTCTCTTCGTCTTCTTTCTCATTTTTCTCTCTTGAGTTTTGAGGATTAAAAGAGAGCATCATGTTTCACAAACTACACCCCCCTAAACATCTTGTCCAAGCAAGACTCGATCTTTAGTTGCTTCGGTTGAAGGTATCGCTTGATTCGGCATGCTCGGGTGGATCGTCTTTGAAGTGGAAGATTGTCTTCGAGAGCTCGTTCCATCAACCCAAGGAGCTTGAGGAGTCAACCTTTCAAAACCCGAAGGACCGTCTACAAAGGTTGTAATACTAACTCAGTAGCTAAATCTCTAGTTAATATTTGTTTAGTTTAGTGTTTGGGCTTGTATCTTGGGATTTTAGTATATTGTGCTCAAGATTTTAAAGTTTTTAATTCCGCAAAGCCGTAGTAGCAACTGCAAGGAGCACCTTACACTTACACTGGAAGTAGCCAAGCAAATTTTAGGCATGAAGATCATTAGAGATAGACGGTATCGAAAGATGTGGTTGTCGCAAAAGGACTACATGGAGAAGGTTTTGAAGCGGTTCAACAAGGACAAAACAAAACCGGTGAGTACGCTTTTAGCGAAGCATTTCAAACTCAGTAAAGAGTTGTGCCCGATAACTCAAGATCAAAAGGATGACATGACAAGAGTGTCATATGCATCGGCGGTTAGGAGTTTGATATATGCAATGGTGAGTACAAGACCAGATGTTGCACAAGCAGTGAGAGTTGTAAGAAGGTACATGCAAAACCCGGGGAAGGAACATTGAAATGCAGTGAAGTGAATATTGAGATATCTCAAGGGAACGTGCAATCATTGTTTATGTTTCGGGGGTGATGCTCTCGGTGTGCAAGGTTATGTTGATGCGGACTACTCAAGTGATCGAGATAGTGGGAAAAGCACAACATGGTACGTATTCACGGTTTAGGTTCCAGCAGTCGGTTGGATCTCCCGGTTGAAAAAGATTATGGTATTGTCAACGACGGAGGCCGAATATATGGCCATCACGGAAGCCTGCAAAGAGATGATATGGTTACAAGAGTTACTTGAAGAATTGAGTAAAGAAACATGGGGAGTTCAATTTTTTATGGAGCGATAGTTAAAGTGCGATACATTTAGCTAAGAACGTCGCATATCGCTTTAGGACGACGCACATCAAGATGCGGTGCCATTTCTTACGCATAGCGTTGGAGGATGGTGAGTTGACACTGTGGAAGATCGCAGGAGAAAAGAATCCTGCGGATATGTTCACTAAGATTGTAGGCAGAGATAAGCTAGATTACTGTTGCAGATTAGTGAACCTCTCCGAGAAGATTTGATGAGGAAAGAGCAGATAGTGAAATCGTGTGAAGTCTACTAGTTCTTGGAAGTCAAGACAGAAGAATCTCTAAGTGGGAGAATATTGAAATTGTGGAGATTCTTTCTCAGACCTCTCAACAAAGAGGTTCAGACGTCTGGGTATGCACGCATGCAGGAGCCAAAAGAGCAGAGCAACGTCAGACGTCTTAAAGTAAAGAAGACAGACGTCTGGCCAAATCCAGAGCCGTCATAGAGCGCGAGCAGACGTCTGATCAAGGAGTGACAGAAACCAACACAGAGAGAAGCCTGACGTCTGACGTATTATGCATCAGACGTCTGCCGACAGGTTTTCTGTGCGAACCGAATATTTAATATTACGTTTTATCTCTAATTTAAATAGAAATTAGGGTTAGACAATATATAGGGATCTCTCATATGATAGAATTACTGCCATTAAGATTATTATATAGAGAGAGGGAGACAGCTAAGAGATTTGAGAGAAATCTCCTCGGGTTGCTCCTGATGTAAAACTTGACTTAAAGACTAGTAGAAGATTTACAGATTCCGCTCTGTAGGGAACTAGCCATAAGTTGGAGGAAACTTGTTAATAAATATCTTGTCTCTCTGGTTTCATTCTCTTGTTCTCGCTTTATTGCGTTTTGTCTTTCGTTGTTTAATTTGCGTATTGCGTGGATTGACGTTAGCATAGTTTCTGTATTATTGTTCCTTCTCCCATCCCAACAAGCCTTGTTGGCCGGTACGTCAGAGACCTGGCCAATCCCGTAATTTAACATGGCTTAGAATTGAAAGCCTGAACACAAATATTGAGATTCCAAGTATTGACATGGAAACAACCGAACATGGCTTACAATAAAAATGAAGTTGCCACCGTTTTAATGGTGATAATTCGCTGCAAATTGCAATTCTAATATGATTCACCTTTCACTTAGTAATGACTAATACTAATGTTGTTGAGCAACTGAGAAAAAGAAAACATATGGAATTACACTATTCATCCAACCAACCCCACCCCCACTCCACCCCACCCACCACAAAAAAAAGGAAGCATTAAACTTGTGGTTAATGGGGTTGCAGTCGCCCAAACCCTGTGGAGTAAATCAAGAGCACAAGTTGGGCGGCCCCACAAGCCGAGGCTGGGTGACGTGATGGTAGACCCATGGTTATAGGCGACCCTAGACCCGTTTTTCTCTAGCCTTAAGCTGCTTAGCATAGTTCCCAAATCACTTTCATAAGGCTTTGACCACAACTTTGGACACGGGCCATCATCAGCTCGAAATACCCATTATTAGCTTTATAAGAGTATCTATCAACTTTATAGCTGTAATGATACATACAGCATTAAATGATTATGGCCAAAATATGTTGTTTTATATATACGGCTGTCATCAAACAATCCATGCCCCAACATGTAACAACCCAAGCCATTATCCCACACCTCATCTTGGGAGACAATCAGTGATTTCCCAAGAATCAGAATAACACAAATGATTGATATTTTCCAACTCACAGAACAAAAGGTTATGGTAGTTTACTGTAACTATAAGTCCGCAGTACTTTGGTGTTAACAAGTGAAATAAAAGCATGGTAGTAAAGCAAATTATTAGCCTAAAATGCATTCACTTTCATGATATCCAATTAGGATCTGACTATCAACTAAGGGTAGTATAAGTAACCAAGTCTTGTAAAACACGAATGCGTTCCCTATTCAACCGACCTACACATAATGCAGAAAGATAGCGCGTTGCAAAATTGGGTCATGCGAATAAAATCACATGGAAAGAAATTTTCCATGCATAAACGTGCAGAAATTGATTAGGTTAAAAAAAGATTTATAAAAAATACGCCAGATGATTATGCACTATATGAGGTCAGCAAAGAACTGCATGAGGTTATCATAAATAACAAACCAGCTAGTAAAAAAAATAAGATTTTCAATTTCAGCATACTCAAAATAACTTTTATCCTAACTTGGATATCAACACCAATAAAATAGAGGTAACAAATTAAACAAACCCCATCTCACTATATTTTATCGTACTAATTGTAATTTTGATTTCAACACTAATAAAGGAATTTGTAGCTGTGAATTGTCATTCTGTTTACACTTTACTCCAACGTTAAGCTGACAAACATAATGGCCAAGAATTTAAATTATATCAGCCTCAACAGAAAAACAAGCCATCATCGCATAGGCATTCTCCAGTTGCTCAAATCATCTAAAAGATTCAGGTGAGATTCCAGAAATAGCAGAGAAAAGAAAATAGCATATGCGCAAGTATGTTTCCATAATTTGAGCAGCAATGAACATAGACATAACACATGGTCACATCAAAGAGAACGCGAGGAACGAGTATTCAGGGCTTAACCTGAAAAACATGCACCTACAAATATCAGAAGAGTTGAAAAAAGGATCCCACTTTCACAACCCTAAACTCTGCTATTTTCATGTCTTAAAGCTCAAGAATAGTGCAGACAATGTGCCTGCCGACGCAACAGTGTTCAGTATGAACCCTTGCGTCGCTGCCACCGCCGGCCTGAACCAAGCATATGATTAATGTTGGCTGTTTTAGACTTGGGTGTTCTATGTGAATCGCTTGTTCAGTCTGAACCCCTGCAAGCGAACTTTAGAATAGGCTGTCTGAAAACTTGTTAGCCTCAATTATTTTCCTCATTTTCCATGTATTTGGACGTGCCTTATGTATCAGTTTCTATGCACACATTACAACTTCGAACTAACAGCAGAGCAGATGACCTACAATTTGATGGAAATTTCGATCGCACGACTGATGGCTGCAACGAATGGTTCGCAGTGTGCTCATTATGAAAAATATGTCATGTTGTGAACTGAGTTTATGACTAAAGCTTTTTTTTTTAAAATAAAACGAAAGCTAAAAACCTCCGTGTTTCATTAAACGACGATTTAACGAAACTATATCAAAGGTCTACCAAAGTAAAAGCAAAAGAAAGGAAAAGCATTAAAAAAAAGGACAATGGGGCACGCATCCCCAACATAAAGCAAATACATGTTAACTTCTCACAGATAAAATAAAACATCCTCCGCTCTCCTCAAAACCTTCCCCGAAAACCGTCACCACTTATGGTAATAAAGCTGGAGCGGTTAACGCACCAAATAAGAATGTTGCAACGGCTTCAGGTTAAAGCTGGAGAGGTCAACGCACCAAATAAGAATGTTGCAACAGCTTCAGGTTTTTGGAAAGGAAGGATGTCTGTAAAGGAATCTTTTTTCAAAGGTATTGCTTACACGATAGTGGATGGAAGCTCAATTAACTTTTAGAGGGACTATTGGTACGGGGGCATAACACTGCAAGAGAAATTCTCAACGCTTTTCGAGGTGGCAAAGAATAAAGAGACATCGTTCATAAGCCAGTGGAAGGGTGACAAATGGGGATCAAGGTTTTGTTGGATATAGGTGCCCTCAGGACAATTATTGTAATTGTAGGAGAACCTATACGAGAGAACAATCTTACTCGAGATGATAGTACGATATCTGGTTTGTCTTTATCATTCATGTGTATACGTTTTATTTGTTATCACGTATCGCTAATACATAATGATAAAGCTCGTAGGATCTTTGTTTGACTCTAGGATTATGATAAGGATTATTCTGGTGGGGCCTGAATAGTCTATAAGCACATCCTTAAAAGTCCCTAGTCGAGAGAGTAACGAAACTGGGCATCGATACTCCAGATTAGACTAGTGTATACGTTTCTTGATCCTGACCGGGACGATGGTTGATCCCATAACCATTGGTGTTTGATACCAAAGATTATATACGGGTGCTCATTAGATGAATGAGTTACACTGGGCTGACTCACCTAAGAACTCCTAGATGGTATTGTACCTATTGTTAGATAATAGTTCTCATGTGACGTGAGTACAGGGTCTGTAGATCTAAGATCGTCATAGTGTCTTGTGTGTGTTCCCACTGTATTTTGATTACTACCCTACCACGACTTTAAAGAGTTGTGCAAACATATTTTAGTTGGGTACAATTCCGAAGCACATGGAGCCAGTGAGCGATCAAAGGGATTTCGTCTCTTCCGGTATTGGGAGTCGAGGTCGTGTTGTACCAGATCAACTATAACCATAAGTTCTTGGCCAAAACAATTGAGATTTACTATTAAGTGTTATCAGTAGTTTCTTGGTTGGGTATGAGTTTATGGTCGACACGACTTATCGGGTTATTGGAAGTCTGACGGTTTCCACTGTAAGTGCACGGCGGCGGCCCGGCCGTCAATCCGACGCCGAAATGCGGAAACGAAACTTTTCTAAAAACTAGAACAGGCACCACCGCGCACAAAAAATCCCGGATCGGGCCATTAACCTAACTCTAGCAAACAAGAAAAGGAGTAGAGAAGCTATACCAAGCGATCCGTGTCCTTCGGTCTTCGCCTCCACTCCGATCTCCTCGCGGAATCTCCGGTCGTCACCTCCTCGTCGGAACGGGCACCACACCGCCGGGTTCTTTTACCGGCTCCCACCTCTGGACCGAGGCAACTCGGGCGCGAAGTTGGCTAGCCTACGCGTCCAAGAAATGCTGTAGACTAGTGTAGAAACCATTGTCTCAATTGGGATTGTGAAGTTGCCATGATGGAGGCGAAGAAAGATGAACAAGAGAAAATGAGCTTTTTGGAACTTTGGTGTATATGAAAATGAGAACAAGAAATTTCCCTCATCAAAAAAGGAATTCCCCGCTCCTAACAAAAGTGGCCGGCCCTCTTGATAAAATGGAGGAAAAATGAAAACATGAAAGGAGGTGAGAGTAGTAAAAGCAAAAGGGTGACCACATCCAAAAGTGATGATAACAATATCATATCAACTTCTAATCCTTTCTAATCTCATTTAATGCTAAAGAAATGATGCAAGAAAAGAAAAGATGCTATCATAATCTTTCATTTCACAAATACCCCCTCCACTAATGCTAATTTGCGAACTTGCAAATTAGCCCCTCCATCAGAAAAAATCCGGCCGTGAAGTAATAAAGGAAAACTGGCCGGAACGGAATACAAACTGGCAACTTCAGAAAACCGATCCCGTAATAAATTACAGGAAAACCCTGCGACTGCATATACATGCCCGCATTTGTATTGCGACCGAATACAAATGCAAAGAGACAAAATCTACACTGTGCAATATTACGATCCGGTTTAAACCAAAGCCCGCTAGTAAAAACCGTCCGATCACGATCCGTGCAATACCGCACGTCTCTGATCGAACCCTGCCATATCTCCATACGGTCTCTACAGCGTTTCGCCCGAAACTTGAGAAACTGGTCTGTGGGGGACTTTAAAGACTCATCAATACTTTGGCTGTGGATTTAACCACTAGCACGTCAGAGGTATTAGCCAATACGTAACGGGCTACCAGGTACTGACCAAAAGGGACGTCGATGAGCGAACTCATCCTGACACCCTACTGAGCCTGTCAGTGACAATATACGTACAGTCCGGTCCGTTCGTCTATGAGCATCGCATGGCAGGCCTAGGGGGTTGGTGAAAGTCAGACCCCCAAAAGCGGTACAAGTCGTGTCGGAGAGTAGCCCAGAACACCCTGAGATACTACCGGAATACCTACCAGTAAATCTCCGACCTTGGCCAAGGACTTTCATGTACTGGCTCTCCTAGACACAGCACGACCTCACCCCCAATACCGGGAGAGACGAACCCCTGCAGATCCGCTCACTGCCTCCATATGGCTCGGGACTGTACCCAACTAAAACCTGTTTGCACGTCTCCTTTGAGCGTGGTAGGGTAGTAATCAAAGCACAGTAGGAACTTACATGAGACAAATGACGATCTCAGGTCGATGAACTAACCTGTACACATGTCACCAGGGAACTGCTATCTGACATCAGGTATAATACCAACTAGCAGGTTCCCGGCGAGTCCTGTCCGGTGTACTCATAACCCAATGAGCATCTGTATACATTTTAGGTGAACCAACTGACACCAGTGGCTTGTGAGACCGGCCACCGCCCCTCGTCGGGGTCTCGACTGTATACACTAGTCTACTCTGGAGTATCGATGCCCTGTCTCGAAACTCCTACGATTAGGGACCTTTTAAGGATGTGCTTATAGACCCCAGCTCCCACGTATATGATCGCCCTCATACTGTTGGTAGTCAAGCAAGAATCCTAGGGGCTCTATCAACATGCAATAGTGACCTGTAAGGTCACCTAAAGCAGTACACGATGATAAAGATAAACCAGATAGCATACTATCATCTTAAGCAAGACTGTCCTACTGGGACAGGTCCTCCCTCAATCATTGCAATCACATGCCTGTGATCCAATAATTGACTCTGAGGGCACTATCTCCAACTTGCACTCAAAGCTAATTATTGCGATGTCGCATACTCACAGCCCGTGTGATACCGAACACCCAACTCCTCTACTAGTCAGTCTCACAAAGCTCGTTTGTGAAACTATTGCGTTCGAGGAATAGCCTCAGTGAGTGGATCCGCTGTGATGTTTCTTTCTATGTCTCTCTTTATCTCAAGTTCCGGAAGAAAGCCATCTCCCGAAATGAGCAATACCTGTCTTAGAATATGATTGGATGTCTGATGGGACCTACTTCATAAATGAACTCCAAATCCAAACTTCTTAGACTGTATCGTCAACTGAACTTAATCAGTATCTTGCGCCATGCCTCCCTCAGTATCCGTCTGGACCACCTGTCCAAATACTGCCCCTCTTCAGAGGGAAAACTATAACTCTGACAGTCATTCTGTCATCCAGGTCACCTTGGAAGCCTGAAATGATAACTGTCTCCCAAAGGAGGCTGCCGTTATCATATCCCTAGAACATTCACTTATGTTCTAAAACTACTTCCGAATGTTTTTCCAGGACTGGATTAATATCCTATCTGGAGAAACCACTGTGTGACAACCAAAGTATAACCGATCGTAGTATAGGAATATCACTTCCTACTCTGTGTATGTCATCCAAATACCAGGACATCACCCCCTACTACCTTCTTAACAGATCCATCACCTATTCTGATGAAGTCAAACCTATGACTGTCACATCAGAAATAGATGATCTATCTCCGCTATATCTGCTTTAGTCTATAAATAGACATAAGCCACTTGTCCACCATGCTTCCGCTGCTCCCACTGACCACGACAACCCTCTGGCAGAGTCATATAGACGTACACTTCTAAAGCTAGTTTAGAACGACGCTATACTCATCCTCCTGCCGGGTCTCACAGTCTGGAACAACAGCAATGGCAAGTCTGGGTAAACAAGAACCTCCCTGTCACCGTCCTTGAGCATACCGAAGTACCTCTCGAGCGCCTGAGGTTGCCCACCATATCTGCGGAGTGGCCAATAGAATGTCAAACCAGATTGAATCTTTAGGTTTTTATCAAATCTTCAGTAATCGTTTGCGGTTCTGGAATCACTTCCAGTTCTACCATACTCCCACTACTGTTTTCTGAAAAAAATCCATTTTTATTTAAAACTGTGGCGAGTTAAGAACAATATCACTATTGATCTTCCAGATGGTAGAAAATCAACCCTCGTCATAGCCCGGGTCAACCCACAAACAATCATTACAGAAACGTGCCTTGAGTTATCCAGAGTCCGGTTTTAAGCATAAGCCGGACAACTCCCCGTACCTTAACAGTGTCAAGATATGAACTGTTCTATATCCAATATAGAAACAGAGGCACTGATTTAATTGAACCAGATTCAAATCATGCAGCTGTCACCAGTGCATGTTAACTAAATGGAAAGAGGTCGATCAGCGTTACTCAACTTAGGAACGCTTCCAATTATGAGTAACCTGAAAGGGAAGCAAGTTCTCTTAATCATTACTATCAACTGAATACCACACACAAGTATCTACATCTTCGATTACCTTGAAGAATCCCGATACTTGCAATATCTGGTTCTCTACTTTAATCTTATACTTATAACTTCTCAAAACTCAGACCTTGTGTTTCCACGAAACGCATGTCTAAGAACTAGAGAAGTCACAAGTAATCAGAATATAGTGCGAGGACCAACCCCTCTGTCCTAATGGACACTGGACAACATACAATACTCTGTATAAGTCCTTTGAGTCTAATAACTCATTCCCTGTGTGTCGTGGGTTATAAACTGTACTTATGGTTAAGAAGAATTACACCACTGTTTAATGCTCCTTACCTAACCATCCACTGATATAGGTAAATGTCATAGACATAATTTCAAAAAGTTATCTCACTCTATAAAAAATAGACGTACAGATATATCAATTTGAAATTGGTGCATAACAACGGATATTCAAAATCAAATATTTGCCGTCCGGCAAACAACCCAGGCGATTTCCTCAAATATCACCAATTACAACGAATTCCGATATAATGAGGATGATCACCTAATTCCCAATGACTTACTCCCACTCATCATCTGTAAAAACCATATAGATGTGAGAATCATACCTGGTAAATACATACCCTGGAACAAGTGTCTAATTGGGAAATCAGTTTTCTTTTAACAGTACACAGTGAAACTGAAACATTAAAATGTTTCGATGGGGTATCCCGGTATTCCTAGTAATGCATCTTCCATTATCCAGATTCACAACCGTAACCGTATAATTCTTTGCCACCTCTCCAAATCCCTTTATATATCTTTAGTCATTACCTTCTGCACACCCTCTTAGGCTAAATGGTTTTCTTTCTTCCCTACCGTTCGGCACCAGCCTATGGTTTGGAAGAAGACTATCCAATAAGCATAATGGGTGTACTGTCCTAATCCTAAGAACACTCGCAACGCGAGAGAAGGTGAAGATAAAAAACAACCGAATAAACCTTATTCCTATTTCTCCTGAACCAGAATCCATCCCCGAACTGGAACAAGTTCCTTTCGAGTTCGTATATAACCATACGATGGAGTATCCAATAAACTGTGGATCTTCGTAATGATACGGAGTGTCCTGGAGAAATACAAAGGTGATTTAGGATTGGCGAAGAAATATTTGGTTTGGTCGTGAATAGCAGTCGCAATTTACTTTGCCCTCTTACCCCTTTCTTTGTCTTTACATAATACCTTCTATACACCATCGTTATGCTAATTGGTTTTCTTCATTCCCCACCGTTCGGCACCAGCCTAAGGTTTGGAAGAAGACTATCCAATTTGCATAATAGGTGTACTATCTTCTAAACCAAGGAATACTCGCAACCTGAGAGAAGGTAAAAGGAAAAGACAACTGAATAGTCATATTCGTTTTCTCCAGAACCAGAAACCATCATCGAATAAATTCCTTCGAGTTCGTATATAACCATACGATGGTTTTGTCCAATGGAAGTGGACGTTCGTAGTAATACGGGGTGTCCTGGAGAAAAGGGTAAAAGTAGGAGTGGCAATGAGGTTCGCAACTCTGACAATCCAAAAGCCAGTGTTTAAGAAGGTTCGGTTAATTTTGGTCACTGAGTCATAGTCTAGGGTCGGGTCAATGGTCGCTGCCAAAGAGAGAGAAAAGAAACACTCAGCGTGCACTCTAACCTAAATCAGAATGGTTATCACTTTATCTAATCAGGAAATCTCCCACTGTAACCTCAAATTCTTCTCCAAACCCAAAAGAAGAATTAGTCGGGATCACCCGAGGAGTAAACCAACTCATCAGTGGGAATCGGGATCCAACTATCATCGCATGATAACGTGACGGAATCCGCTCACGTTATCACACTCCAGAAGGTATGCGCATATCTGGCAAGTTTCAGTTTCTTTAAAAATTCCCGATGTGGATTTTTGCCCCATGCTCTTATGACCTTGACTAAGGCCAACAAATCATAAGTCACATGTCAAGTTCTACCCGTCATTGTCCAGGTTAATTTGAACCCACCCGTACAAGCCCTTGACTAGGGCCAACAAGGCTATACGACTGTCCCAAACCAACGCATCTATCTATACTGCATATGAATACCCAACAGCTATCAAACACTGTGCCTTGACGTTGGCCAACAAACACAGCTTGAATACCATTGACTATCCATATGAAACGACGGAGGGCTACGAATGGTTTCTGGCGAAAACCTTTAACGTAATGAACTTGATATCGTTGAAGGAACCGGATAGCTTTTATAAAAATATAGTGGCGAAAACCTTTGCTAAAGAGGTCACTCCCGGTGAAGGGATCTCGGCTCTTTTCCCGTGGAATGAGGTGCAGGATATTCCAACTGAATACCACGATGCAAAGCAAAAGTAAACGACTATAGTGAAGTTATTGCCCTGACGCAAACTTCTGTCCAAGGGGTCACTCCCGGTGAAGGGATCTCGGCCCCTGCCTCGTCGACTAAGGAGCAGAATATTCCAACTGAATACCACGATGCAAAACAAAAGAGAACGCCCTTGCAATAACAGCTTTTTGAAAAATGTTCCAACAACATCAGAATAGATTTGTTTAGCTTGCATTGATCCGAATCAACGCAGTCCCATCAATTGATCACACCACAAAGAACGAAAATAATGATGTACGTATATGCCATCCGCATTCGCCACTGGGTCCCGTCATCGTCCGTTAGGTTACTTAACTAACGACAGAACGGGGACTAGACTAACGCGGATTCAAAACATATACAACATCTGCTAGTATATATATCAATATATAATATTCGCTCAAGGCGTGATAAAATGCAACATCACAGAAAAGTAATAAGCATCACAGAACAATACAGATATCTGGGATCCCCGGGTTTCATAGAGCAGCTACTGAAACCCGACGTTCCCCTGGTCGTGTAGATAGCCTGTGCAATGAAATCCTAGACCCCTACGGGCGCGGCAAGTTACCCGCCAAAACCTGAAGCGAGGCAACCCCCTTCAGCAACATGAATGGACCACCCGGCACTTCACGGAATCCGGTAACTTGGGCACCCCTCCTTGGGTCAACCTGTACCTCCTACGGGTGCGGCAAATAGCCCGTCAATTCTAGAGTAAAAGCCTCCTCCGTCTCAATGCCATGAGATGCGGGCTCGTTGCCCTCTAGAACCCGGCTATCCATGCACCCCATACAACGGGTACATCGACCTCGACCCGGTCGTGCCCCAAAAGAATAATATACAAACATGCAGTAACGGCAGTCCACATGTCGGACGCTCATCCCGCAATATCAAATGTACATATAAAAACAAACTGTACTAACATTGCTCCCAAGGCTATCCCCCACGACCAATCCGCAACATCACAGCACAACACAGAATATCAACGTGAATGTCACGTTCGCAAATCCGTCTAAAAGGCCTATAGCAGTTAGACAGGATTTACCGATCAAATGACATTCACGGTCGCAGATATAATGTAAATACTGTGAACTAACATGTTTAAAATTCTCGATCGATCAAATTTACCGAAGTGGGCCCCAAGCACTACTGTAGCACTCACAGAAAATCTGGGCCTAAACAGAACATCCCAAAACCCACATTTCCAACCCAAAAGCCCACTATAAAAATTCTGTACGGCGTTGACCCTTCTCCACCGCGGAACCGCGGCCAAAACAGGGTTTTGGCCGCGTTTCCGTGGTCATACTGTAGCAACACCCAACAAAATTTTTACAAATTGCTTATAATTCCCTGCACATGTTTCTGCAATGTACTGAAAAAAATTTCGAACCAAAACAAAATCGACAGAAACCTGATGCACTAGAAAATACGGTTTTTGGGATTTTTGTCTGATCGAGTTCTAAACATACTAGAACAAGCTAGACTAGGTTAATGGCGTGGCTCTGATACCAGTGTAAGTGCACGGCGGCGCCCCAGCCGTCAATCCGACGCCGGAATGCGGAAACGAAACTTTTCTAAAAACTAGAACCGACACCACCGCGCACAAAAAATCCCGGATCAGGCCATTAACCTAACTCTAGCAAACAAGAAAAGGAGTAGAGAAGCTATACCAAGCGATCTGTGTCCTTCGGTCTTCGACTCCACTCCGATCTCCTCGCGGAATCTCCGGTCGTCATCTCCTCGTCGGAACGGGCACCACACCGCCGGGTTCTTTTACGGGCTCCCACCTCTGGACCGAGGCAACTCGGGCGCGAAGTTGGCTAGCCTACGTGTCCAAGGAATGCTGTAGACTAGTGTAGAAACCATTGTCTCAATTGGGGTTGTGAAGTTGCCATGATGGAGGAGAAGAAAGATGAACAAGAGAAAATGAGCTTTTTGGAACTTTGGTGTATATCAAAATGAGAACAAGAAATTTCCCTCATCACAAAATGAATTCCCCCCTCCTAACAAAAGTGGCCGGCCCTCTTGATAAAATGGTGGAGGAAAAATGAAAACATGAAGGGAGGTGAGAGTAGTAAAAGCAAAAGGGTGACCACATCCAAAAGTGATAATAACAATATCATATCAACTTCTAATCCTTTCTAATCTCATTTAATGCTAAAGAAATGATGCAAGAAAAGAAAAAATGCTACCATAATCTTTCATTTCACAGATACCCCCTCCACTAATGCTAATTTACGAACTTGCAAATTAGCCCCTCCATCAGAAAAAATCCGGCCGTGTAGGAATAAAGGAAAACTGGCCAGAACGGAATACAAACTGGCAACTTCAGAAAACTGACCACGTAATAAATTACAGGAAAACCCCGCGACTGCATATACATGCCCGCATTTGTATTGCGACCGAATACAAATGCAAAGAGATAAAATCTACACTGTGCAATACTAGGATCCGGCTTAAACCAAAGCCCGCTAGTAAAAATCGTCCGATCACGATCCGTGCAATACCGTACGTCTCTGATCGAACCCTGCCATATCTCCATACGGCCTCTACAGCGTTTCGCCCGAAACTTGAGAAACTGGTCTGTGGGGGACTTTAAAGACTCGTCAATACTTTGGCTGTGGATTTAACCACTAGCACGTCAGAGGTATTAGCCAATACGTAACGGGCTACCAGGTACTGACCAAAAGGGACGTCGATGAGCGAACTCATCCTGACACCCTACTGAGCCTGTCAGTGACAATATCCGTACAGTCCGATCCGTTCGTCGATGAGCATCGCATGGCGGGCCTAGGGGGTTGGTAAAAGTCAGACCCCCAAAAGCGGTACAAGTCGTGTCGGAGAGTAGTCCAGAACACCCTGAGATACTACTGGAATACCTACCAGTAAATCTCCTGCATTGGCCAAGGACTTTCATGTACTGGCTCTCCTAGACACAGCGCGACCTCACCCCCAATACCGGGAGAGACGAACCCCTGCAGATCCGCTCACTGCCTCCATGTGGCTTGGGAATGTACCCAACTAAAACCCGTTTGCACGTCTCCTTTGAGCGTGGTAGGGTAGTAATCAAAGCACAGTGGGAACTCACACGAGACAAATGACGATCTCAGGTCGATGAACTAACCTGTACACATGTCATCAGGGAAACTATCTGACATCAGGTATAATACCAACTAGCAGGTTCCCGGCGAGTCCTGTCCGGTGTACTCATGACCCAATGAGCACCTGTATACATCTTAGGTGAACCAACTGACACCAGTGGCTTGTGAGACCGGCCACCGCCCCTCGTCAGGGTCTCGACTGTATACACTAGTCTACTCTGGAGTATCGATGCCCTGTCTCGAAACTCCCACGACTAGGGACCTTTTAAGGATGTGCTTATAGACCCCAGCTCCCACGTATATGATCGCCCTCATACTGCTGATAGTCAAGCAAGAATCCTAAGGGCTCTATCAACGTGCAATAGTGACCTGTAAGGTCACCTAAAGCAGTACACGATGATAAAGATAAACCAGATAGCATACTATCATCTTGAGTAAGACTGTCCTACTGGGACAGGTCCTCCCTCAATCATTGCAATCACGTGCCTGTGATCCAATAATTGACTCTGAGGGCACTATCTCCAACATCCACCTCCTAGACCCATTATACGACACTTTAAGATGAAGAGACCGGACTGTACAGTGATTGTCACTGATAGACTTTGCAGAAGGGCCATCTTGTATAGTTACATACAAATTCGGAAAAAGTGTTTCAGTCGAGAATGGCCGCTGGTTCTGGAGAAAGTGTATTGTATATGATACAATTTATTTCTCTGCTCTCGACCTTATCTCAAGTTTGAGAGCTCCTTAAATAAGGAGAATATACTAGTTATGCTTGTTGGATAGTATTTTTTCAAATCTTAGGCTGGTACTGAAAGGTAGGATAAGAAGAAAACCAACTAGCATAAGTCTGGTATATAGAAGATAAGATGGAGAGACATCAAAAAGGGTCGAAGTGAGCAGAAAGAAAAATACAACTACTGTTGTGACCTTGGACAGATAGATGCATTATTAGGAATACCTGGTTACCCCTCGAAACATTTTAATGTTTCATGTATTCTATGTGATTGTAATCGAAAATTGTTTTTCAATTAACTCTAACTCCTAAGTATATAGATACCGGATTGATATCCCGCATCTGTAAGTTGTTACAGATGCTGAGATGGAGTGGAGTATTAGAAAAGTGATTTAAACCTTAATGTCGGATATCAGAGCAATTGTTGTTATTGAGAAAATCACATAGTTTTGCCTATCAGCAAACTTTTGGTTTTGAATAACCATTGTAATGCACCAATTTTTAAAACTGATATATCCGTCTCTTTATTAAATAAAATGGGATATAAATTTTGAAAAACATGTTATGAACATTTTCTTTTATCATTTGATGATTGGGTAAGATACATTGAATAACGGGATTAAACATTATTAACCAAAATACAGTTTTCAAATTACAACACATGGAGTATGAGTTAGTAAGCTCATAAGATTTATACATAATGATGTATGTTGTCCGGTGTCCATCTGGACAAAGGGTTGATATTCATATTTCGTTCCGTTTTCCTATAAGTTATCTAGTTATAGACACACATTCTTGTTGAAATGCAAAGTCTAAATATTTTGAGAAGTTTATAAGATATGAGAATAAAATAGAGAACCAAATGTTGGAAGTATCAACATTCTTCGAAGTGTTTGAAGATGTGAATACTTATGCTAGGTATTCCATGGTTAGACATTCGAGAATTTGATTCTCTCTCAGATTACTCCACCGTGGGTGCGCTCCTTGATAACTAATACTGAGTAGTCTTTTTCATTTAGGGATATGCACCGGAAACAGTTGCATATCACTTGAATATGTTGTCCGGTGTCCACCTGGACAAAGGGTTGATATTCATATTTCGTTCCGTTTTCCTATAAGTTATCTAGTTATAGACACGCATTCTTGTTGAAATGCAAAGTCTAAATATTTTGAGAAGTTTATAAGATATGAGAATAAAATAGAGAACCAAATGTTGGAAGTATCAACATTCTTCGAAGTGTTTGAAGATGTGGATACTTATGCTAGGTATTCCATGGTTAGACATTCGAGAATTTGATTCTCTCTCAGATTACTCCACCGTGGGTGCGCTCCTTGATAACTAATGCTGAGTAGTCTTTTTCATTTAGGGATATGCACCGGAAACAGTTGCATATCACTTGAATATGGTTCCATTTAAATTAGTGTCTGTGATTCTATATGTGATATAAAACATATCTTAAGGTTGTTAAATATGAAGTTATTCGGTTTATACTTAAAAACACAATCCGGACAAACTTAAGGCACATTTCGGTAATAGGAAGATTGTTAGTTATCATAAGCTTTAACAAGAGTTTAATTTCTACCATTTTCGGGATCAAAAGTTTTGTACTCGAAACGCCAGTTTTTTAGAAAAGGAATTTCTTGCAAAAGAAATTAGTAGGGGTATGGTAGAACTGGATGTGATTCCAGAACCACAAACAGTTACTGAACATTTAGTAGAACCTAGTGATTCAATTGACCCTGACAAAACTTAGACACTCCGCAGATTTAGTAGATAACCTCAGCCATCCGAAAAATACTTTGGTTTCCTCGTAGTCGGTGATAGAGAGGTTTGCATCATATGATGATGACCCTGCTATATCAGCAGGACATAGGAAGTGATGACTTCCGACTGATGGTTGGATGTCAAGTTATTTAAGTTGGACTTCATGCACTGCAACAAAATATGGCCTCTGTTGGATGCTCCCGAAAGGGATAAAACCCATAAGGAGCAGGCAGATCTTTCGTAATCAGTACAAATAGAAAGGTATTAACCTAATAAAGTTAGACTTATAGTAAAAGTTTTTCATCAAATACCCGGTGTGGATTATAATGAAACTTTACTTCAGTGTATATGCTGAAGTCCATTCAAATACAACTTGACATTGCCGTTTTTCCATACAACTTGCTATTGCCGTTTTTCCATGACTATGATATCTGGCAGATGGATGAATATAACGTCTTTCTAAATGGGGATTTAGAAGTGTATGTGTATATGACTCTACCAGAAGGTTATCGTAATTAGTGAGAGCGGCGGAAGGTGTGCAAATAGCTTACGTTTATTTATAAACTAAAGCATGCATAGCGGAGAAAGATCATCTGTTTTAATGTCACGGTCAAAGTGTTCTACTTCATCAAAATGATAGATGAACCTGGCATTTGTAAGAAAGGTGTAGGGAGTACTGTCATGTTTCTCATATTGTATATGGATGACAAACTCCTGATAGAAAGTGAAGTTCCTATACTACAGTTCGGTCAAACTATGGTTGTCATAAATGTCTCTCCATATAAAATTTGAATAATATATCAACTGATTCTGATAACTAGGTCTATATAGATAGATCTAGCAAAGAGCTTTTGGGACTGTACCAACTCAGGTATGATGACACCATTCTAAAGCGGTTTAGAATGGATGGCTCATAGCGTGGTAGTGTACCCGCAAATGAAAGAGTCACTCTCTATGGAGATGTCATGTACCAAACAGATATTAGTCCGATTCTAAAGAAACAAGGAGACCAGTGAAGAACATACATGGATGTTCTTGGTGTATGGTAATGGCAACCTCAATTAGGAGGTAGTTACCGATTTTGGTTTCCTAGGTGACAAGAAAAACTGAGCACCTGTCGTGGATTATTAGTTTACTCTCTTTATTGAGCAGTATATTGGAAAGAGTTCCAAGCAGGATACTGGGGTAGTCATGGCGCTGGGTGCTGATTATGAATTAGCTGTGGATACAGCCCAAGAAGTTGCTGGATAAAATTGTTCATTTATGAACTTTGTCCCATCAGGCAAATTCTAGGATAGGTATCGCTCAGTTCGGGAGATAGTTGATCTCCACGAAGATTGAGATATAGAGAGATAAAGATAGATTCATTGCAGCGGATCCACTCACTGAGATTGTTTTTCGAATACAGTTTGTGAAACTATTAATAGAGAAATTGGATATACGATACCGTAATAATTGGCTTTAAGGGCAAATGGGAGATTGTTGGATATAAGTGCCCTTAAGATAATTATTGTAATTGTAGTAGGACCTATACGAGAGAACAATCTTACTCGATATGATAGTATGCTATCTGGATTGTCTTTATCATTCATGTATATGCGTTATCATGTATCGCTAATACATAATGATAAAACCCATAGGATCTTTGCTTGGCACCAGAATTATGATAGGGATCATACTAGTGAAGTCTGAGTAGTCTATAAGCATATCCTTAAAAGTCCCTAGTCGAGAGAGTATCAAGACTAGGCATCGATACTCCAGATTAGACTAGTGTATACGTTTCTTGACCCTGACTAGGGCAATGGTTGATCCCATAGTCATTGGTGTTTGACACCAAAAATTATATACATGTGCTCATTAGATGAATAAGTTACACTGGACGGACTCACCTGAGAACTTCTAGATGGTAGTATACCTATCGTCAGATAACAGTTCTCGTATGACATGAGTACATGGTAGTCTGTAGACCTAAGATCGTTATAGTGTCTTGTGTGTGTTCCCACTGTACTTTGATTACCACTCTACCATGATTTTAAAAAGTCATGCAAACAGGTTCTAGTTGGGTACAGTCCCAAAACACATGGAAACAGTGAATGATCGAAGGGGTTTCGTCTCTCTCGGTATTGGGAGTCGAGGTCGTGCTGTACCAGATCAACTATAACCATAAGTTCTTGGCCAAGGCAATTGAGATTTACTATTAAGTGTTATCAGTAGTTTCTCGGTTGGTTATGAGTTTATGATCGACACGACTTATCGGGTTATTGGGAGTCTGGCGGTTTCCATCTCTCAGACCTGGTATACGACTCTAAGACGAAGAGCCCGGACTGTACGGTGATCGTCGCTGATAGACTTTGCAGGGTTCAGATGAGCTTGCATGTTGACCTCTCGATCAATAACTGGATAGCTATTACGTACAACTAGTACCACTGACGTGCTTGTAGGTTATGGATATGATCTTAACCTACTGTCATCGAATTATCGAGTCTTTAGAGTCCTACACAGAGCTTTCCCAGCACAGGGGAAATGATGTAAGGCACGCATATTGATACGTGCAGGAGTTCGATTAAACACGTGTATGTGATACATGTATTTTAATCGGGGATTTAATGATATTAGCCAGTTTATATATGATATAACCGAATCATTAAATCAAGTGTTGATTTAGTAATTAGATAATATTTATATATGATATATATATACATATATTAAACTAATATCATGTTCATTTTATTTCTTCTCTTTATATATATTTATATTTGATATAGATATATGTATCATGTTAGCTTATACATAATAGTTGTGTGTATGGGATGCCTATGGAAAATGAGATGATAATTCTTTTATTTCTTTATTTTTGAAAAAGCGAATGGGTCATTGAAAAAGAAGTGTAGATTTTGAGACTCATTCTTGTTTTATATCAAAAGATAACCAGGGCTACTTCTTTGAAAAAGAATAATCATCATCTCATTCTCACAATCTTCATCATCTCTCTTGAGTTTTTCTCAAGGATAAAAATGAAACGGAGAAGAAAATTAGTGAGCTAATTAACCTACATTCTTACTAATCACTCCTAGCAAGTTTGATAAGTGGGTTACTTCATAAATGATATGATCAATTGAAGGTATAGCTTGTGATGAAGGGATCTCAAGGTGGATCATCTTCGGCAAGGAAATCGCCGAGCGAGCTTGTTCCGAACTTCATGTAGACTAGCCGGAGTCTAAGAAAAGGTGGCTAACACGCTACAAAGGTTGTAGCCCGCCAAACCCTTTCTTTTAGCTTTCTAGTTCAGTGTCAAGTTTAATCTTTTGATTAGATTCTTAGTTTGGGATTACTATTGCTCTTTAGTTTTTTTTTAAAAACTCTCGCTTCCACCATGCTTTAAAACCCCCTAGGCTAGCATCCCAGCAGGTTTCAAAGGAAACTAACGATGGGCGAGCGAAGACAACGAAGATTGCCGATTGATTAACTTGAACTTGGAAACCTATGGAGATAGAAAAGAAAGAGTCGCCTCTTGGAAATGGTCGTCAAATCGGGCATTCTTTGTTAAATATTTCTATTCTATTCTCAATTATGATGAAGTTGAGTCAAGGGTTGTTAGGAATAGTTGAAAGTTTTCGGTTCCGATAAAAGTCCAGGTCTTTTTATGGTTGGCATCTAATGATGCAATTTTGACAAGAGACAATCTAGTCAAAAGAAAATGGATAAGCCCGATGCATTGCGCTATCTGTGAGGCTCAACCAGAAACGTTGGATCATTTTTTTCATGTATCCATTGGCTAGGAATATTTGGGATAGGTTTTAGGGGTCTTTTAGGGATTCAAATTTGCCGGGCATCTTTATTGGACTTTGGAGTCACTGGAGTTGTGGGATGGATAATGGGTTTTTGGGAAATTATGGTCTCAGCTGTATGTTGGAATATTTGGTTAAAAAGAAACAAAAAGGTTTTTAAGAACTCTAAGAAAACGTTTTGAATACTTTAAATGTATTTGAAGCCAACATTGTGTTTTGATCAGGTGGCACAGCAAAGTGGGCTAATAAAAGGCCACGGACTGTCGCAAAGGATGAGATATCCGAGATAGGCTATGGTGATTCAGCTTCCTTTATATTGGTGGACGAGACTAAAGCTTATTTGCATCTAATCCATACCATGTTTGCTTATGAATCATGCTCTACATCTTGCAGGCTCTTATTTAGTGAAACTTTTATGCTCCGCCAAGTCAGATGACATATTTATGGTTATCATGCTTGGTAATTTCTATCATGGCTCTGCAACCATAAAGCAAAGGCATCTTGTACCGTGCAACACTAAACTACAGTGGGCAAGACCCACCAAAGGAAGTTCATTATCCTCTTCCCTTGAGCATGTATTTACGAAGGCGTGTGTTTGCTTTAAATCTACTACATCACAAGGTACTAATCATACTCGAAATATTTCAAGCAATCATACTTCATACTCCTTATGTTGCATTTTTCCTGTATCGGACATTATGCTGCACTTTACCCTGTATTCTTCCGTGGCCCTCACATATACAACCAACTCCTTAAAAAATTTCAGTTATGATAAAGAATCTTTTTCTGTGAAGGAGAAAAGCAATTGTTTCAAGTTCATCAAGGATCAGAATCATCTACAGGGTACAAGTTACTTTTCAGCTTTCTACACTTCAAATCTCTATATTACGTTTTCTCTGGAATGGTATGCCTGCTGAAGAATGGCTTTCGCAACTATGAAGATTGATGACTAAGATAACTAAGATACATATGAATGTTGAGATCTGAAAATGGATGTCTCCGAAAATTCATCCTGAATGGATCGTATATATTTAGAAAATGATCCTGATCTCACATTAACGCAATAATGCATTATTATTGCCAGCCTTTATTTAGCCTCTGATACAAATCGGACAAATCACTTGGAGCCCTTTGTATGCACCAAAGTTTCAATCGAATGCTAGGTCTCAACACAAGGTGGAACTTGGCTACAAGTGAATCATCATATAGGGTTACATGTAAGAGAAAAATAGTCAATTAATTCACCATCAACAGGTCATTCTCTACATATACAGGGCTCAGCAAAGGTATTTGATTAATCTTTTAAGAAAAGAAATGTGTGGTGTATGTGCATGTGTGTGAGCACCCTCATAGATGTGTCAACCAATGCCATCCAAATACAATATCCTTGAACAAATCAAGTCTTGATTGGACTAAAGACAAAAAGAATGAAAGTTATGGAATCCCAAGAGGCTGTTCTTGATATATCATGTACTAAGCCTATATAAATTTGAAGGTTAATGGAAAAATCAGAGTGAAAGAGTTGTAAGTTGTATCTGTGTACACTTTTCCCGCTCTTCTCCTCCTGTCTATTGTTTCATTTCACTATTTTCAACACCGGACAACAAATAAACCCCTTTAAATCCTTTTCTATAACCACCAACATAAGCCATGAAATCTTATTTATGCAATCAAGTAACCCAAGTTTAAATAAGCTTGGTTCCAGAGCAACCAAAGGCTCATTTTCAGGCTCATTTTCATCATCTCTTCTACTAATTTACCTCTCTTTTTGATATCTTCCTTTGTCTACATATATCTAGATTGTCTCATGAACTAGGTTCATATGGTTGGTTTGAATATTGAATGGCAGGATTAGAAGAAGACCACCTGTACTTCAATACATCAAGACAACTTCCATCATGGTGTACTTAACGGCATCGAGCAATCAATCAAAAGCTTAGATTACATGACATATGAAACCTCAAAGTCCATGTTTCAGCAAAACAACTTCACAACTGCTTAGGCAAACTGATGTAACTTAACGAGGGAGTGGTGATTGGTTGTTTTTTGTCTTGGGGTTTTTTCTTTGTGACAGTTCCTGATCATTATTTGATTCTTATTGGCATGTACATTTCCGACGGGTTGTCGTATCCTTGTCCGACACATATTGATCACGCCATATATATGTCATATATGAATTTCATGTGTCATATTAAGCATTCTATGTGTCTTATACATGTCTTTAGTATGTTATCGACTACCTTTTGGATGCTTCACTTTTTAAGAAAGACTTGTTGAGGATTTATCTTATCATTTTATATTTTGGATGTTATTGGTGTTGATTTTAAAGAATGTCAGATGATCGTATGTTATTATTACAACACGTCTATTTTATACTTGTTAATTTTTGGGTAAATTTTCCTAAACCCCATCCAACTTTTGAGGTTTTTAAGATAACCCCATTAAACGTTAAAAATGCTATAATACCCCATTAAAGGGTATTTTCGTAAAAATAATTGAAAGGTATTTTTGTCGAAAAATATCATATTCAGTTCATTTTGAGTCTATTTAATCTATCATGAGACATTTTGGGATTACTCGGTCCAATTGTGGCTTACACGAGTTAATCAAATTAACGATTTCATATAATATTGTTAGTTCAGTAAAGGTTTTATAGTATTTTTAAAATTCAATGGGTTATCTCAACAACCTCAAAAGGTGGATGGGATTTAGTAAAATTTATCCTTAATTTTTCTTATTAGATGTTATAGTAGTATGATATATTATTTCCTTTATAAAATTATGTGTGTATCGTCATGCCCCCATATCCTATACTTTAGGATTCTTTCGTGTCACCTTAACGAATTACATCACGTCCCCGTGTCCGTGTATGTGCAACCTTGTTTGATTCTATACCAAAATTAGTTATGAAATGAAAAGTTAATTTGGACCTTAAATGAGTAGCTAATAAGTTTGCTTTTAAAATGCCCTAGAGTTTGGTTTGCTTCATCATGTAGTAGACTGAATAAAGGCTAAAGTATAAATCGTCTGATGAAATGCCGAGTTAAAAGAGGGTTGAAAGTTGTTTATAGATTTGAGGGTGTTGAAAACCGTCTAATGAAAAAATAACCAAAGAAGTTTATTGCATAGTTAAATTCTCTTTAATGAAACAACGGCATAAAGGGGGGAATGGATTCTCATACCAACCGTTTAATTTCAAAAATAAATAAATAAACAAACAAACTGAAGATGTTCATAGACTAAGGTTTAAATTATCAGCTGATCCCGATCCCACTCGGGTGGATTGGATTAAATTAAATTTTTAAGATGGCGATATAAGACACACCGCAAAAGACCAGGCTCGACGAGATCAAGGTGAAATCGACGAGATCTGTCATGAATCGGTCTGGATTGGCTGATTTATCGATGATCCAAGCAATCTTGACATGAGACTCCCGAAAAGACCGGGCTTGGTGGGATCAAGATGAAATCGTCGAGATTTCTTATGAATCGGTCCATGTCTATGGTCAAATAGCCATTTTTTTAAGAAACACTCAAAACAATTTGCGAGATAGGACAGAGCGGTTGCGAATGCCGTAGTAGAGGAAACGGTTATGGCATAGGGAGAAGATGTGACGGTCGCAGCAGCATGGGGAGATGTGGCATCTACAGTAAATCCCATAGTAAAGGAAGCGGCAGTGGCATGGGAAGAAGATGCGACAACGGAAACATGGGGAAAAGATGTGGATGAAGAGTTAAGAGAGTTACAAGGTTCTTTTAGGGACATGGGAGTATATATATGGTTTGTGTTTGTGGGTTCAGATTTAAGTTAGTGGTTTTGAGTTTGTTGTCCTTTAATGGATAGTTTAGTTTGGAAATCGTCGAGATTTCAGATTCAAATTTTAATGTTTTAGGTTTAGTGTAATTTAGGGTTGTGTTTAATGGTTACTTTTATTTTAATGAAGGGCTTTTTACTAAATGGTCTTCCAAAACTGGGCTAATTACTAAAAAATCCCCCAAACTAATTACTATTTACCCCCTAAAACCTTTAAATTGTTACATTGTACTCCACCTTCAAGATTTCCATCGAAAGATAACGTCGCCGGTAGGATTTTTTTAACCTCCCCAATTACTCTCAATTTCCTTCGAGAATTGAATTTTTTTCTATTTCAAAGCTTTCTCCCTAATTACCCTCGATTCTCTTCCTTTAATTTAGGTTTTTCACTTACCCTTATCTAGCGAATCTGAATAATCAGTATTACTTGTGCCAACTAGTATATAGGACTTTGTATCAGATGATTTTGATCTTATATGACTAGCAGCCAAAAACACAAATCAAATAATAAGAAGCTAAACGGTAACCATTGTTTAACATACCATTCAAGAGTGTATCATCTGAACTCAGATGTCGACATTGACATGATGCAAAATCCATTCATCAGCAAAATCAAAAACTTCAGCTTCACATTTATTACACTACATACTGCTAAATAAATACCTGTATATCAAAGCTATCAGCATGTCATACAAATACCGAAGCAAGATTCATACGAAAGCACATACGCAAAGGAAAGAACGCCTATGTAAACATGAGCACATACAAGCATCATTTCATCAAATCATAAGATAACAAGGACGAGTAAAGAACCTGATAGGGCAACCGAAAGCTCCAAAGCTCCCTTCTTTATCCCCATTTTCTTTTTTCTTCATCATCGATTTCAATGCTGCGCCCACTGAATGCTCTTGATATCGATCCCCTCATTCACCATCTCATAAAGCGGGCTCATCTCCCTCAACTTCTCCACTTGCTTAACCGTCAGCTCCACCGCCCTATCAATCTCCCCCTCCGTCGTAAACCTGCCGATCCCAAACCTAATCGAAGTGTGCGCCATGTCCTCATCGACCCCGAGCGCCCTCAGCACGTAAGAAGGCTCCAAACTCGCGCTGGTGCACGCACTCCCGCTCGACACCGCCACCTCCTTCAACCCCATCAGCAAGCTCTCTCCTTCCACATACGCGAAACTCAAGTTCAGATTCCCCGCATACCGATGCTCCACGCTCCCGTTCACCACGACCCCGTCCAGCTTGGCCCTGATCCCATGCAGCAGCCTGTCTTGGAGAGCTTGGATCCTCCTGCTGTCATACTCCATTTCTTTCTTGGCGATCTCGCAGGCGGCGCCGAACCCGACGGCGAGCGGGGTCGGGACGGTCCCGCTGCGAATCCCTCTCTCCTGGCCCCCGCCGCTCATCTGCGGCTCCACCCTGACCCTCGGCCTCCTCCGGAGGTAAAGAGCGCCGATCCCTTTGGGGCCGTAGATCTTGTGGCCGCTCAGGGACATGAGGCTGATGTTCATCCTGTCGACGTCGATCGGGATTTTGCCGAGGGCCTGGGCGGCGTCGGTGTGGAAGGGGACGCCCTTCCGCTTGCAGATGGCCCCGATCTCGTCGAGGGGCTGCACGACCCCGATCTCGTTGTTGACGGCCATGACGGAGACGAGCCCCGTGTCGGGCCTGATGGAGGCGTCGAGGAGGGCGAGGTCGATGAGGCCGTCGGGATTGACGGGGAGGTAGGTGACGTCGAAGCCTTGCTGCTGGAGGTAGCGGCAGGAGTCGAGGACGCACTTGTGCTCGGTCTGGGTGGTGACGACGTGGCGCTTCTTGTCCTTGTAGAAGTGGAGGAGGCCTTTCACGGAGATGTTGTTGGACTCGGTGGCGCCGGAGGTGAAGAAGAGCTCCTTAGGGTTGGCGGAGATGAGGGAGGCGATCTGGGAGCGGGCGGACTCGACGGCCTCGTCGGACTCCCAGCCGAAGAGGTGGGTGCGGGAGTGGGGGTTGCCGAAGCGGTGGAGGAAGAAGGGGAGCATGGCGTCGAGCACGCGGGGGTCCACGGGGGTTGTGGCCTGCATGTCTAGGTACAGGGGGCGGCCTGAGATCCTCACGCCCTTCACGGTGATGGAAGGAGGGGATTCCGAGGCGGAGGCGGAGGCGGAGGCGGTGGACAAGGGGCGGAGGGAGAGGCGGCGGATGGCGGTGGCGAGGCTTCTCGCGGCCATGGCGATGAGGATAGGAGATCGCGGAGGAGAGAATGAGGGTTTTGGTTGGGAGCGAAGTAGGCGGTGGGGGCGCAGTGCGTGTTGGTGTTTGCGGTTGAGACGTGGATTCGTCGATTCGATGCTTATCGGGTACGCAGGAAAGGGCTTTGGGCTTGCGCAGATTTTGGGCTGTTTTTTTTTGTTTGCCCTTTTTGGTTTTAACTTTTAACCCAAAGCATCGGATTTTTGGAAAATTCGTAAACCAAAAATAGGTAAGTTTTGAAGAGATAATATCAAAATATGGAGGATTAGAACGACACATCTACAGAATAACATACATGCATGGTGATGGATATACAATGAACTCGTGCATGCGCACGGAACCATCACCTTTGCTTTTCTCTTCAAAACAGCACACAGCTCACACCCACGAATTTCCATGGTTCCGTCAAAAGAGTATCCTATGGCAGGAGCGGGATTTCTTTGTCTGGATGAGAATGGATACGTTCTTGTAGCTAAAGTTTGACGACTTTTAGACTAACTGTTCCTTTAGTTAAGCAATCGGCGGCTAGAGAAGCTTTTGCGGTTTTTGAGCTGCATGCAAGTAAATTCTGGCTTGAGGGTGACACTCTTTCGGTTATCGGATGGATTAACTATAGAGGCAATCCTTCTAATACTGCATTACTAATGCGGGAGGATATCTGTGAATGGACACGGTCGCTCGGGTCTAGAGCTACTCATATATTCCGTGATGGAAATGCATGCGCTGATTTTCTGGCTAATGCGGAAGTATTGATGGTGCGGTCCGATTTGTTGAGATAGACACTCTCAATTGCCTTATCATAGCGCGTTAGGGTTGCTTCTCTACGAGAGCGAAGCTTTCGGTGCAAAAAAAATGCAAAGCATCTCTATGTTTGCATCTCTGTGTTACTTTTTAGCCCATCACCTGTTTTTGATATTGTCGCAGAGAGAGGAGAGAGAGAATGAGGGCTCTTGGATATTGGCTGATGCCAGTGGCTTCGTTTCGTCTCGCCTCAGTTTGGTTCGGATTCTTCGACATCTGGGCTCTTCGCCTCCCTGTCTTCTCTCAAACCCAAAATAACTCCCCCCTCTCTCTCTCTATATATATATCTTCTTTTTTTCTAGTTTTTGATTTGATTCCAATCCAATGTCAGTTTAGAAAAGGTAACTATTTGTTGCATTTTAGGTTTAGATGGTAAATTTTTGCGAATGGCAACTAGATTACTGAAAGTTTGAAGATGCTTCCAAGAATTAGTGAACAATGTAGCTGCTCAAATAGAATTTTAGAGTTAGAGGATACTGAAGGGGAGATGATATCTGCAAAATTGATTGGTAGATGTAGTTATAGATTAATAAATGAACGGGTCTAGATGGGGAGAGGAAAAACCATAAGCCCAAATGAGTTATTGGGTTTTGAGGTGAGCAAGTGCTCACATTTTCATTAAAAGGAGAAAAGGATCTTCAATTATATCACAAGAGTATCATTAACAAAAATTAAATGATAACAAAACACCTCCCAGTCTAACTAAAGTTTTAAAGCTGCAGCACATCCGCCAACTTAGCCCAGAATATCAAAACTGCAGTCTTCTTGTTAAAAGAGCATAGGCAGTATAGCAAACCCAAAATGCCAGAAGTGGTTCCTGGACCTTAAGCACTAGAGACGAGCGTAGCTATCATCATCCCCTCAGTCATGTCCGTCCTCCGTATCTCGGCCACGGTTCTCGATCTCCTTATCCCCATAGTATTCAAACTCAGGCAACAACTTCTTCATCTTTGCTCTGCTCTCATCTGGCAGTGCAAACATCCAGTTAGCTATCATAGCATTTCTAAATGAAATTAAAACCATAACCAATTTACTTTTACTCCTACTTATGACAGAAGTGGTTCCTGGACCTTTTTATGCTCAAACCGTATCCCCAAAATAATCCTTGCAATAATATCCCATTGCTTTCTAATAGATGGAGAAATTCGCAAACTCCTTCAATCGCCCCAAAGGGACTTACTAGGAGTAGGTTTTGTGGTGCAACCACATCTGGCGCAAAAGTGGGATCAAGTGAATATTGCAGTGTGGCACTCGAAGTGTAAGTGGTTCACTGTTTCCGTTTGGTCGGAGCACACATCTGGTCCTTGCCACTTTCTTTAATTAAGTTGTTCCCTAGTTACCCGTTTTTCAGGTAGTTAACCATGAGGAACCCTTGCTTGCGAAACCACTTTATTGATCCTCCCCGTCTTTCCTCCTCTGTTTAGCACCTTGTATAGAAATCGAACAAAAACTTTCTGTATAGTATTCCATCCCCATGGTATTTTATTGTTTTAGTTGTCCTGCGATCAAGCTGTCGACAAAACTTGTCTGCATGAACTCTCCAATCTCTGCCATTACAAATAGCAGTTACCACTGAGTTCCTAGCCCTTGTAGGCGTCTATAATCTTTGAAATCTATACTTCAATTACATTTTCCCACATCAGCTATCTTTCCAGAAACTAATGCTGTGACCATTACTAATAATGATCATAATTCCCGCGTGCAGCTCCACGAACTTTAGTAATTCCATTCCAGAAATCTTTTTTCTCGTCATGTATCACCTCAATGTGCAGGTAAATGTTTTTATTTACCTCTGACCACATAGCAGGCCTCGTCATCATGCGATTTCCACCACCATTTCGCTAATAACACCTAATTCATATTCTACAAGTGACATCCAATCCGTCTTGTTCCTTAAGGGTACACACCACAACATTTAACTATTGCATAACCCTTTCTTGTTTTCACTTTCACCTTTTCATAGAACGTTTCTGAATATTGTATCCAATCTCTTCTCAATCCAGCTCGGTAGTTTGTGACTATGTAGCACGGGTTCAGATAAAGATACGATACGATACGGATTCGCGGATTCACAATTTTCCAAAAACCTAAGATACGGGATACGTTTTTAATATCGATTTTTACTTAAATAAATAAGAATATACGTTAAGATATGCATATAAATAATAATAATAATAATAATATAAATCAATAATGACAATTCAATGCGCTTTCAAATTTTCAAGAGTCTTAATTTTCGAGAGAAAGAAGAGACGTTGATTTGAGAGAGTTTGGTGAAACATTTACTATCCGAGCTAATCCGAAAGTTTCGAATTCCGATTTGTGATCGGGGACGATTCGTGAGACAGTTACAAGTATCCGTGCTTCATAGGTTTGTGAAAAGAGTAATAATAAAGAGGAATAAATGACATGGGCCAAATTGAGAAAGGTAATCTATGTAGCACGGATTTGTCACAAGGAGACGTATTCATATTGGATTCAATCCACAGCAGATTCTTTCACATTCGTGGAGTATACTTGTGGAACTATGTTTGCACATTCTAAAAGTTTGTATTATACTCGAGTTTTATCATACATGCAATAATGGTTAAGACTTTGCATCGACACTAATGTATTGATTATATTCTTAGTTGATTTGCTAAAATGATAAGTTTTAGTTATTATGTATGTGTGTGTGTGTGTGTGTGTACACACACACACACTAAAACTTAGCGTCTCCTGACGAATCATATCTTTTTATGTATATATATTTTTGCTACTAAAACTTGGCGTCTCCTAATGAATCGTATCTATGACTTTTGGAAAACTGCAAATCCTCGAATCTAACCCATATCGTGACCTGTATCTATATTCAAATTTGTCCTATATAGAGGGTAACTCTATCACCCAAGGATAACTGTCTGCCGTTCCATCATTCTATTTTTTTCTCCATTTTGTCCGACCGTTCTCCAGTTCTTTATTAGTCAATTTTCTTAGTTTAAGTGAGAGACTTACATATTTAAGTAGGAAGGTTTCCAACATGCAATTGAAAATACGAGATCCTTAATTAAAATGAGGACACTTTTGTGATAATTATCATGAGTCTGGCCCAATTTCACATCAATAAAGGAGCCATTTCATACTGTTGAGAATGTGGTTAACATAGTTCTACATCAGGAAAATTGTGGAATGCGTATGAGTATAAAATATAAGTTGGGATAAACCTCCATAAGGCTTGAGTCTTTTAGATGGAGGTACATCCATGTATGGGCCCATATGTTGTGGGCACAAACTGAGTTTTACATGGTGGTATCAAAGCTCTGAGAATGTGATTAACATAGTCACACATCGGGAAAATTGTGGAATGCATATGTGTATAAAATATAAGTTAGGATAAACCTCCATAGGCTTGATTCTTTTGGATAGAGACCCATTATATTAAAAACCCATGTGCATCCATATATGGGCCCATGTGTTGTGGGCCCAAACCGAGTTTTACACATACTAATTGCTTAGCCAAGGCTTACCGTAAATACCAAGATATCATTCGCATATGCAGATTGATAACCTCCATTCTTGTATCACCCAATAATCACCTGGCTAGATCACATCACTATGTTTAACCCGTCTTAGCCAGTGATTAAAAAGCGGCAAAAAAAGCGGTGCGGCCAAAAAGCCTGGGCACATAGGCGTCTAGGCGGCCGTCCAGACCGCATTGACATCAATTTAGATATATTTTGAGTTAATTTTGTTAGTTTCTTACTTATTTGTTAAATATTGATTCTAATTTGATTGTTAACTACTTTGGTTTATTTTTTTACTTGTAGCAGCGGCCTAAATAAATATTCTTAAAGACGTTAACAATTAAGTGCTAGCTGGTAAAGAAGTAAATTCAGTCAATTTTTTAAAGATCTAAAAAAATTTAATTAAATAATTAATTAATTGTCTAAGCTGGATCTCTCCAATTTTAAATCCAAAAAAGGAAAGAAGAAAAGGAAAAAAAAACCATTATCGTCAAAGGCTCGAAACTCGAAGTAGCAGTCGAAACTCGAAAGTGGTGTTAGCGTTGTTGAAACTTGAAATCGAAGGTGAAGATAAGATTGAAACTTGAAGTGGGGATCTTGGTTCAAGTTCGACTTTGAGAACTTCGAAGTTGACGACGGTTACTAGCCCTCATGGCTATCGAAATCCACGACGGTTCTCGAAATCGGTGGTGGAAAACCTTCATGGTGGCTCTCGGCGTTTAATGGTACTAAAACAACTCTAATTTATTATATATTACACTCCAATTAACAAATAAAGAAAGCATACCTACGAAAATACAAACACAAGTATAATTCCCGACTAAGCGGTCTAATGCGGTGTTGTGCGGCTCTTCTACGTGCCTAGATGGCCACCTTTTAAAACACTTGTCTCCGCTAATTTAAACAATTAGATAGTGGGTCGCCTTGTCTTAATCTTCTCTTATCTTTTATGTGCTTCGTCGGCTTGTTATTCATCAAAACATACAATTTAGCCGATGTCAGCCGTTCCTTGATCTAGCCCAACCAATTTTCATCGAATCCCGTCGCCTTCAAAATTTTAGTAGACATTTCTGGTCAACCATATCATAGCCCGTTTCAAAATCCAACTTTAATGTATATCCCTTCTTTCGTCTTTTACACGTCTTAACATCACGCCATCACTATGCCTTAGATTCCTGTATGAATCTCGTTTGATATTTGCCCCAATCAATTCTTTTTGGACCTCAGCAAGTTTGGCGGCTAATAATTTACTATCTTAGAGGTCCCACTCAGCAAACTAATCGGTCTGTAGTCCGCAAAATTGACTATATTTTCCTTTTTTGGTGTCAAGACAATTATGCAAAATTCCTCGCTCATCTTCCTAATACTAATTGTCGATGAACCTGACTATGTTATCCTTTACCAGCTCCAAGAGTGTTTGTTGGAACATCATGGGAAAGCTATCAGGGCCCGGGCTTTGTTCAAACTTAGTTCGAAGACAATCATTCTAATTTCTTCAGAGAATACTCTTTCGAGATCTTCTCTAAGATCAGTAGATAGTCACTGGTTGAGACCCTATGTATCATCCTCTCCCTTAAGTTTGAATGTCTATGTGGAGGCGAATAAGGTCTTGTTAGTAGCGGTGTTGATTCGTTATCCTTTTCATCTTTGACTTCCTTCATTAAACTCCATCTTTGTGATTAGATTCCTACTTCTACGGCCATTGGCCACCTTTTGAATAAAGGTCGTTGTTCCCCTCCGAACGGCGGCCAAGACAATGGACGTCTTACCTGAGATTCGGGGCAGATGCTAATTGGAGTTATCCGTCCACCTCTCCGAAGATACCAAGTTGATTTATGGCACCATGTATCGAAGGTTTAAACGGATGCGGCCGATGTAGCAGACTTCGTCAGATTCCTCCTTGTTTAAGGGGTTTTTGATTGTGGGGACGCTCTTCCCTGCAGGCGCAAGCCCCTGCAGTTAATTACACTACCGCATCGCGGTAACAACTTTCTCCTTCTCCAGATGGTCACTTCGTGTCGTGGGTCTTTATTTTGTGTTTGGTTGCCCGTGGATTGTATACGGAGACTAAGTTATGTCGTCGCCCATAGGACGTGGATTAGTCCAAATCCGTATTTTCTTAGATTTGGGTTTGGGGTTTTGGTTTAAGGATACGTTAGTATCATTTTAGACTAAGATCAACTTAAACGTTTGTTAAGGACACGTTAGTCTGATTTGAGACTAAGATCAACTTAACGGGATCGTTTAGATCCGACAAAAGAGCATTTGGGCTCCATTGTTCCAGTTTAGGGACATAGTGGTCCATTGCCAGTTTAGGGACATGGTGGTCCATTGAATGTATGGCCGTCGGGACCCGTCACCTCTCTGACGACGTTGAAGGATTACAATGACAGATATCAGAGGAGTTCAGAGATGTACACTTGAACCAAAGTTGGTTGGGAGATCTATAGTCCAGTTTGGGACTAGAGTCTGTTTGAAGATTTTGGTTTAAGGACACGTTAGACATATTTGAGGCTAAGATCAACTTAAACGTTTGTTAAGAATACGTTAGTCTAATTTGAGACTAAGATCAACTTAACGGGATCGTTTAGATCCGACAAAAGAGCATTTGGGCTCTATTGTTCCAGTTTAGGGACATCGGGGTCCATTGCCAGTTTAGGAACATGGTGGTCCATTTCCAGTTTAGGGACATGGTGGTCCGTTGCCAGTTTAGGGACATGGTAGTCCATTGAATGTATGGCCGTCGGGACCCGTCACCTCTCTGACGACGTTGAAGGATTACAACGACAAATATCAGAGGAGTTCAGAGATGTACCCTTGAACCAATGAGTTGGTTGTAAGAGCAGATGTGCTCAGTTCAAGATGATTTAAGGATTATGGTCAGTTTGGGCTAAGTCCAATTATGTTTGAAATATTGGCCCTTTGGGCCATTAGACATTTTTCTGGGTTCAGCCCCTCATCATTCAGCAGTGCTAAACAGAGGTTTGGAGGCTCTGACAACATTTTGTCTTTGATTTCCTCAATTTTGAGATTCATTTGGAGGAAGGACTTTTGCCTCTAGAAAATTAGCCAATTTTGCTAAAAGTAGTGTTAAACACTAGAGAACAACAGTGTTAAACACTGGAGGTAGAACTCTCAAATTAGTGTTAAACACTAAAAGACAATCAGTGTTAAACACTGGAAATATAATCTTCAATTTAGTGTTAAACACTAGAAACAATCAGTGTTAAACACTGGACATATAATCCCCAAATTAGTGTTAAACACTAAAGAAAGAGGGGTCACGTGTGGACACGTGAGAGCGCCCAAAAGTGGGACCAGATCCCTTTCCTTCGTTCTGCAATTAAGTGTTAAACACTTTTTATTTTTATTTTAGAGCATCACGTGTTGGCACGTGATGGGGATTTATGCATCGGTAATTACAGCACTTGCTGAGGGGTCACGTGGGGACACGTGAGAGCGCCCAAAGGTGGGACCAGATCCCTTTTCTTCGTTCTGCAATTAAGTGTTAAACACTTTTTTTTTTATCATCACGTGTTGACACGTGATGGGGATTTATGCGCTGACTGTTAAAGCGTTTGCCAAGGGGTCACGTGGTAACACGTGAGAGCGCCCAAACGCTTCATGTCCTTTGCTTTTTCTTTCTGCGTTTTGGGAGTCACGTGGGAGCGTGTGAGGCATTGCCTCAAAGCTTCTTTTCTTCAGGGATCTTTTCAAAGGTCACGTGGGGGCACGTGACCTTAGTTCTTTTCATGAACAGAGATCTTTTAAGTCTCCTTATTGTAAGAATTGAATTCTCTGTAGGGTTAAACCCTAATTATGATTTTGGAGGAATTAAATTCCTATGGTGCAAGAATTAAATTCTTATATAGGGTTAAACCCTAATTTTGTTTTGGGAGAATTAAATTCTCTAAACTTAATTCCCCTCTAAGTTTTGGATCTGCATGGCATGATCTCAACCCGATGCGAATTAAATTCTCAACTTATGGGGAGATGTGCTCTGTGCAGATCTTCAACAAGAGGAAGAACTAAGTTCTTGTAGAAGAGTTAAACTCTTAGGTTTTGAGAATTAAATTCTCTGTTTGAAGTTTTGATCCCCTTTCTTTTCTCACCTAGGGTTTTTCTTTGTTGAGAATTAAATTCTCCTTTCTCTGTTCTTCTCTCTCCAAGGTAGATCCCTCTTTTCTCTTCTTGGCTCCTAGTTATAGGAGAAAGAAAAGAATCAATTTGTTCAATGAATCTTTCATTGAAAGATTTTAATTGATTTCATGATTAATATGATCCTTTAGATCATTCAGTGAATTTTTATTCACCGTTGGATTTTAAATCCAAAGATATTCTGTTTGTTATTTCTGGTGAGATTTAGGGGAAATCTTTCCTTGTCCAAGATTTTTCCATAAATTGGTGATTTTTAATCACCCTTGGATTTTTAATCCAACGGTTCTCCATAATCCTTTTCCATTAGGAAAGATTTAGAGAAATTTAAATGGAAAGATTTAGAGAAATTTAGAATTTTAATCCTATTTGGAAAGATTTAGAGAAATTTAGAATTTTAATTCTATCAAACTGTAAGACTTTCAAAACCAATCACGTGCTGACAAGTGACCCTTGGTCACGTGCTGACACGTGACCCTTGGTCACGTGTGAGCACGTGACCCCCAATTGAATCCTTTTCTCAGCGTTTATTTATGCTTCAGTTTTAACCATCAAGTGTCCACACGTGACCATTGGTCACGTGTGAGCACGTGATACCTCATTGAGGTATTTCCTTTAGCCATTTGTTTTTATTTCTGTTTTAACTATCACGTGTCAACACGTGACCATTGGTCACGTGTGAGCACATGACACCTCATTGAGGTAATTCCTGATTTTTAATCAGAGAACAGTACATAGCATATTTGCTCATAACTTTTGACCCCGGATGAATTATGAAGCCTATAATATATCAAATCGAAGGGTTTTTCGAGATGCTTCCAATACCATTAGAATTTAATAGTTCCTCCTTCGGGAGTTTATCAAAATACAGGCCGGAAGATACTGGTTCGCATTTCCTTAAGCGTATCGCTGCCATTTGATATCTTGGACTCTTCTGCGCAGAAATTTTTGGCTGGAACAAATGCCCCCCACTACTTTGCCCACGTAAGTATATACGTGGGTGAAGTAGTGCAAAGTTATGAGTAGCCAAGGAATTGAGGGCTTATGAGACAAGTTTAGGGTCCTTTTAGCCTAAAACTTTTCAACTTTTTGAGCCGTGAGGGTCTCACAAAGACTTTTCTCCCTACGGATCGAGAGGATCTCGTAGGTGTATTTTCTCCTTAGGGGCCGTGAGGACTCCTAAGTGTGTTTTGTCTTATAAGTCGTAAGAATCTTATAAGAGAATTTTCCCTCTTACGAGTCGAGAAGACCCGTAAGCGGTTGTTTCCCTCTTTGTCGAGATTCGACTTTGGAGAGTGACCCGTGGATAGTATGCAAGAGACCGTTTTGGATCAACTTGCAGGGTCCCAGTGCTTAGGAAACAGGTTTTTTAATCCCCGCTGCCTAAGGCTTTTCCTCACGAGTCGAGACGAATCGAGCATTTCTCGTAAGAATATCCTAACGTCACAGTTAACCTCTGCTCTTTACGACAGAGGTCCGTTAAGGTTTGTGGTATTTAGGGTTTTGTCCGTCGTACCGCCGCATCGGCTGATGTATTCCTCGATAGGCAGTTTTGCTGTTCGAGTAGCCTTGCGATTATCGTGTCTCCGATCCCTTCTGGGGCTGGACAAGACGTCTTCAAGCAATCCTCCTAGGCAGTTTGACCGTCGGAAGAGCAAGCGTTAAGAATTTTGCTGTAACATTTTAAAAATAATTAAATAAATAAAATTTGTTTAAGTGAATTTTAGGATTTTCGGTAAAGTAAAATGTATTTTTCGTAAAACTAAACCGTAATTATTTTTCACTATAAATTTAAAAATATCTATTTTAATTATGTTATTACTAGTAAATTGTGTTTATTTAGCCACTTATAAATTTTTAGTTCAATTAAATATTTTTCCTAAATTAAATATTTTAAATATTAACATAAGCTTTATTTTTTACACTAAATTAGTGTAAATTACAAATTTGAATGGTTTTAATTTGTAAAAATGAGCCATGGTATATTAGAATCAAGTGTGTAATATGAAAAATCTTTTCCAAAATCTCTCCATGGTTCTAGAAATTTCTAGGAAAAGGGTTAAATTGAAAAAGTTAGATAATAAAGGGTTTAAGTGAAAAAAATGCATTATTTATGAACTTTCTACACAATACCACACATTTTTCTCTCTCTCCACCCTCCTCCCTCTCCATGGTCGGCCTCCCCTCCATGGGTAGCCCCAAAATTTTCCCCCCATCATTTTTGCATTAAAAATCATCAAAATTCATCAAAAATTCCAAAAATAAATCTCAAAAATCAACATTCAACCTCTACCATTTTCCTTTGACCTATTTAGCATGGATTTTGGAGATGGAAAGCATGAATTTTGGAGGCTTATTTCATGTTTGGATTTCATATTTTGAAGGTATAAATTTCCTTCTTTTGTTTTATTTCTATTAGATGTTTCTTTTAAAGCATAATTAGATTTATTAAATTAATTCTAGTTGCAAATTTTAAAATTCAAGTTAGGGTTTGTAAATTCAAGTTGTGGTTTTTATTAATTAAATAAGGTTATAATAGCTAGTTTAACATCTTTTAGAGTGGAAAAATCTTGCATGGTTGTTGTATAATAAATTGTTTATTCAAATTGTTTTAATTAAGCTATTTAGCTAACTAGATTTTTCTAAAATGTGTTTGTGGGTAAATTAAAATTCTTATTAAGGTTGTTATCATTAGATGGTAGTTTTAAGGAGAATATTAGCATATTAAAGGAATGAAAAACTTAGTTTGATCACTAGTTCTTGTGATAATTGGGAAAATAGTAATAAAATGCTATTTTTGTAAACTAGATTTTGGGAAATTCCTAAATAAATAAGATTAAAAATATAATTATGGTTTCATCATATCATTATCATCATGAATTGTGGTTTAATACATTAATTCATGCAAAATCACGTTTTGTGGTGGAATTGTGGTATTTTACTTGAAAAATGTTGAAAAATTGTTAAAGGTTGCAAACTAGAAATTTCAAATTAATACAAATTTGTGTAATAAAAATGTAGTAATGGTTTGTATAGTCTAGTTATGCCATTTAATGAGTTTTATAACCATTGGTTTCATTTAAATGTCAAGTTTTGATGAAAAACGGTAAATTGGCATTTTCTGGTTTTACGAAATTGGACGGGTTGATGGATTTTAGGGTTTCGATGGATTTAATCATATTTTACAATATAAGTAAGGTGTTTTAAAACTACGAGTTATTTGTTGATATTTATCTCGATCCATCGGAGTTTGTACGCCGATATCGAGCGATATTTGGTTCTTTTGTGTGGACGGGACATAGGTTTTAACCTATGCTTGTTCCTTATATCGTTTGACTTTCGTATGTGATTCAGTTTACGATACTATTTATATATTTGCGTTTAGGTACCCCTCATGTGGACTGCGGGCGATGAAGAGGAGGATGGCGACACCGTTTCCGGCAGACATGGACCAGATGAGTAGATGCATATCTACGGGGGGAAGTCGGGTGGATGGCGTTTAGCACCCCCGCAACGTAGAATGGGAATAGTACTTATTGACATTAGGAAACAAGATGTGACCCTAGATTCTTAATGAGTAGGACCCTAGTAATGACCCTAGGCTGGACTAGACTGATTTAGGAAAACCATATCAGAGGATGAGGTCCTTGGAAGAGGTTCGTAGGTTTCAGATAGAAACACACACGCACACACTGAAACTCGACATGGTGTATACGTATATGTGTATGTATATATAGGACTAGGTATAGTATATATATATATATATATATATATATATATATATATACACAACACGTATATGGGATTCATTGATGTGATATGATATCTGAGGTGTGATGAAACCGTATAACTGGGCTTGATGCCGTGATTCTTGACGATACAGTCGTATTAAAGTGTTAGCGGATCATTAGAGGTAAGATAATGAACATGTATACATAAATTATAATAGGTAGTGATGATATTGAGATACATGGGACTCTAAAATAGTATCCGGACTGTAACTTGTGACTGATGACGATATGATATCAGTATGACTTAATCACAATATGATACATATGACATGATATTTCTGAGGATAAACTAATGATGCATATTATGATGGCAATGATATATGATTGATGTAGGCGATTACAGTTTAGTACCTTGATCATGAGATGTGTTGGTGATGACATTATACGAATGATGAGACACCTAGGAGATACTTGACCTGTACCCCGATATTGGGATGCCGTACGATGGATTTTACCGTACGAGAAATAAATATGATGATTGATCCGCACTCTTGATTCGAGGAAGCCGTACTACGTACGTGACGCTATTGAGGCCGGATCGCCGACTATTCGAGATATTGATTCAGACCTTAGGTAGACTCTTGTTTCTTATTGACTAGTTTCTTAGGTTTTGTTCCTTAGGAGGTTAGATGGTCACGAGGTTAGGTTCAAGTCATATAATGGTAGTGGTAATGGTATATCAAATGAGTGGATAATGCACATCTGTCTTCACATTCATACTGTAATCATCATGGGGCATGTTCTTACATATGCTGCTATAATCAGTATAAACTTTACCTGTTAGGACACCAGCACCATTACCGATGATGCGCATATTCCACGCACACTTATTTGCCGGCTCACACACATCATCATCGGTAATTGCTATGTCACGTACACTTTAGATTATATGATCTTTTATTGATAGAATCAGTTAACAACTAGACCGATATAATATCGTGATTACTCTCTGATGTTAGTATAGACATGATATTTATTACTTGACATTCATGCATTCATATTTTTATGTTATCATGTAGTATCATGGGCATATGCCGACACTTATCATATACTTACTCATGATTTTAAGATTTAGATTTCTATGAGATTTCTGGATTTTTGGGGAAAACCGCAAGAAATTATAAAACCTTCTCTCTCTCTCTCCTCCTCTCTTTTTAAAATAAGATGCGGTTTTCTCGTGATGTATGTGTCGTCCACCATGAGATTTCATGTTTTCTGTTAGATTTCGAGACCCGATTCGAGGAGTGGATGAACCGTCTCGGGTACATGGTGGGCCCGGTATGGTACCCCGGGGCAAGAAGATCGAGTTGTAGACGATGAGCCTGGCAGGGGAAGACTACCTACCGGTGATGTCTGGCGCGGCGGATATCCGGAGGATACCGACCGTTGTCGTGAGATTTGATAATATGGGTCGATCCGGACTGACGGAGCCCGACATATTGAGACTTGAGATTACATGTGTTGTGTCGATACTTGACACGGATTTCCATGGATTTCATTGTTGAGATTTCAGATGCTTATACACACTTTACTATGATAACAGCTAAAGAGTTCTTATACATATATATCTGGATTTCAGGATTTGTTACTTTACATTCATGGTGCATGCATTTCATTTCATATGACATAGTATTATATGAGGCACTGACACGAACACGGAGTATCTGCACTTACACGTAGTATTACCCTGCTATTACTAGATGTTTGGGATATAGTAGTGTATTATTATGACCTAAGATAGCGTCGTGCATTCGATTTCTTTTCGTAGATGTCTTCTACTCACGAGTTGGCAACTCATCCCCGTTGTGCCAAATTTTATTACAGGTTCGATGTACAGGTTTCCCTGGCAGCTTGCTGGCACATCTATTCTTTCAGGGTGATTTGCACGGTAGGTTGGTTCACTTGTATCCGAACCACCATTGTACTTTTATTCTTTCATTTGTATCTAGTAAGCTCCATCAACCATACTTATATTACTTGATAAGTTTATTGGACCAGTTATTTATTTCGACCTTAGAGTCGTGCATGTATTATTCTGTTTTTGGTGGATTGTTTTCTTTTGAGTTTGAGCCTCGCCCTTTGGCGTTGTATACTATTGTGTATTGTTGTGGTTGTTCCGCCTGTTGGGGTTGAGTTAGCTCCCGCTTGGGGATGCCTTTTTATTTTTTATATGTATTTATACTTGTTGTACCCGTTTGGGGGCCAGTTTTTACAGAGGAGACTCTGCCGAAATTTTTGGGAAAATTTGCTGATACTTTTAAACTTGTTTTTCTTCATGTCTTTTACTTCTTCTTCTTTTATATGGTTTAGATTTCTGGGCTTCGGCTTACTTAGGTTACGTTGCGCCTCTAGACGCTTCGTAATCTAAGTGCCGGTCACGTTCCGTACTTTCGGGTCGTGACAAAGTTGGTATCAGAGCGTTAGGTTTAACCTTGTATAAGTCTAGGTGACCCTTGGTTGATGGAGTAGGCGATTTAGGTAGAGTAACGTACCGTGGGTATAGTCCGCGGCATACTTACGATACGCTACTCTGCTTAAGGAGCCCTAGGATGTACATTGTTTGCACCGTATTTCATTCGTTCCTTTGATCTATCTTCGTCGATATCGGATGGTAGTTTCTGCTACCACGGGCACATGGGCAGAGGGAGCTGCGGCTCGAATGCGATAACCATTAGAATATTGGTTATTCTTGAGGATTGAAGCATTATTTAGCGTGCGGATGAAGAGTATTCACATGTCGTCCAGACAAAGTTAAAGGGTTCGAACGATTATCAGAAAACAATTTTCCCAAGTTTAAGGTATTCGGAAGAACATGTAGGTATTTCGATGGACCCTATAGAAGAATGAAACCCTAACTCGACATAATGACCACGAGAACGCCCTTGAACCTTAGGGTTTACGGCAGTTCCGCGGTGCCATTAGTGAGGCTTGAGTTTGCCCTTCTACGGCTGGATCATCGATGCTGGGGTATGTACCGGATATTTTTAAACTGTACTTGAGTGTTGAGCTCTCGGGGACTTATGGGATTTTGATGGATTGATCGAAAAGATTAATGTAGTCTGGATATCATGTGAAGGGATCGACTACGTGGGAGACTCTAGATATGAATATTGCCGTTGGTAGCGCAGTCAGCACAGCTACGAAGAGACGAGTTCGAAGCAATCGACATCAGAGGAAAGAGACGCACATTGACGATAGTGTTTACGATTGCGATTTGGTGATTTGAATTTCATCTTTTCGTTGATTGGATTTTGGTATTTTGAGGACCTTGTTCTACTATTGGTATTTCATGTGTGTACCTTCATTACATTCTAGTGTGTTTCATATATCGGTTGTATTGATATTGTTTAGTACATACCCAGTGCACTTGATTTGGTTTTAATACCTTTTGTGATTTTGATTTGATTTCATGCATATGGTTACACATGATTTTGACATATGTTTCGACCTAGTTTTCATGCATTTTTGTACTGTGATTTCGATTTCAGTGCGCACCGGACGCATGTGATATTTTAATGATGTGATTGGGATTGATTTCAGTTTGAGCAGTATGTTTTCATAGTCATTATTATTTGATTTAGTAACCAGGCGGGACGTGTATGTTAAATAAAAGATATATATATATAGTTATTTTTTTTAAATAAATGTCCGCTACTTATGCCGTGACACGTGCATCACACGGCGATTTTCAAAAAGGGGTGTTGCATATTTCCTTATCCAGATATTTGGACGATTTTACTATGATGCGCACTATATTTAAGTTATAGTTTTGATGTATACTATGCTGGTTTTCGTATTGGGTTTTGATATTTTGTCTTCACCATAACTCCGATGATTGCATTAAGCTTGACGGAGTTGATTTTAGTTATGTATTGACGATTTCGGAGCCCCGACGACTTGAGCGTTTTGCTCGATGTTTTAGTATTTGGAGGGGGAGTTTTAATTTAAATTCGGGGACCAAATTTCTTAAAGGGGGGAAGACTGTAACATTTTAAAAATAATTAAATAAATAAAATTTGTTTAAGTGAATTTTAGGATTTTCGGTAAAGTAAAATGTATTTTTCGTAAAACTAAACCGTAATTATTTTTCACTATAAATTTAAAAATATCTATTTTAATTATGTTATTACTAGTAAATTGTGTTTATTTAGCCACTTATAAATTTTTAGTTCAATTAAATATTTTTCCTAAATTAAATATTTTAAATATTAACATAAGCTTTATTTTTTACACTAAATTAGTGTAAATTACAAATTTGAATGGTTTTAATTTGTAAAAATGAGCCATGGTATATTAGAATCAAGTGTGTAATATGCAAAATCTTTTCCAAAATCTCTCCATGGTTCTAGAAATTTCTAGGAAAAGGGTTAAATTGAAAAAGTTAGATAATAAAGGGTTTAAGTGAAAAAAATGCATTATTTATGAAATTTCTACACAATACCACACATTTTTCTCTCTCTCCACCCTCCTCCCTCTCCATGGCCGGCCTCCCCTCCATGGGTAGCCCCAAAATTTTCCCCCCATCATTTTTGCATTAAAAATCATCAAAATTCATCAAAAATTCCAAAAATAAATCTCAAAAATCAACATTCAACCTCTACCATTTTCCTTTGACCTATTTAGCATGGATTTTGGAGATGGAAAGCATGAATTTTGGAGGCTTATTTCATGTTTGGATTTCATATTTTGAAGGTATAAATTTCCTTCTTTTGTTTTATTTTTATTAGATGTTTCTTTTAAAGCATAATTAGATTTATTAAATTAATTCTAGTTGCAAGTTTTAAAATTCAAGTTAGGGTTTGTAAATTCAAGTTGTGGTTTTTATTAATTAAATAAGGTTATAATAGCTAGTTTAACATCTTTTAGAGTGGAAAAATCTTGCATGGTTGTTGTATAATAAATTGTTTATTCAAATTGTTTTAATTAAGCTATTTAGCTAACTAGATTTTTCTAAAATGTGTTTGTGGGTAAATTAAAATTCTTATTAAGGTTGTTATCATTAGATGGTAGTTTTAAGGAGAATATTAGCATATTAAAGGAATGAAAAACTTAGTTTGATCACTAGTTCTTGTGATAATTGGGAAAATAGTAATAAAATACTATTTTTATAAACTAGATTTTGGGAAATTCCTAAATAAATAAGATTAAAAATATAATTATGGTTTCATCATATCATTATCATCATGAATTGTGGTTTAATACATTAATTCATGCAAAATCACGTTTTGTGGTGGAATTGTGGTATTTTACTTGAAAAATGTTGAAAAATTGTTAAAGGTTGCAAACTAGAAATTTTAAATTAATACAAATTTGTGTAATAAAAATATAGTAATGGTTTGTATAGTCTAGTTATGCCATTTAATGAGTTTTATAACCATTGGTTTCATTTAAATGTCAAGTTTTGATGAAAAACGGTAAATTGGCATTTTCTGGTTTTACGAAATTGGATGGTTTGATGGATTTTAGGGTTTCGATGGATTTAATCATGTTTTACAATATAAGTAAGGTGTTTTAAAACTACGAGTTATTTGTTGATATTTATCTCGATCCATCGGAGTTTGTACGCCGATATCGAGCGATATTTGGTTCTTTTGCGTGGACGGGACATAGGTTTTAACCTATGCTTGTTCCTTGTATCGTTTGACTTTCGTATGTGATTCAGTTTACGATACTATTTATATATTTGCGTTTAGGTACCCCTCATGTGGACCGCGGGCGATGAAGAGGAGGATGGCGACACCGTTTCCGGCAGACATGGACCAGGTGAGTAGATGCATATCTACGGGGGGAAGTCGGGTGGATGGCGTTTAGCACCCCCGCAACGTAGAATGGGAATAGTACTTATTGATATTAGGAAACAAGATGTGACCCTAGATTCTTAATGAGTAGGACCCTAGTAATGACCCTATGCTGGACTAGACTGATTTAGGAAAACCATATCAGAGGATGAGGTCCTTGGAAGAGATTCGTAGGTTTCAGATAGAAACACACATGCACACACTGAAACTCGACATGGTGTATACGTATATGTGTATGTATATATAGGACTAGGTATAGTATATATATATATATATACAACACGTATATGGGATTCATTGATGTGATGTGATATCTGAGGTGTGATGAAACCGTATAACTGGGCTTGATGCCGTGATTCTTGACGATACAGTCGTATTAAAGTGTTAGCGGATCATTAGAGATGAGATAATGAACATGTATACATAAATTATAATAGGTAGTGATGATATTGAGATACATGGGACTCTAAAATAGTATCCGGACTGTAACTTGTGACTGATGACGATATGATATCAGTATGACTTAATCACAATATGATACATATGACATGATATTTCTGAGGATAAACTAATGATGCATATTATGAGGGCAATGATATATGATTGATGTAGGCGATTACAGTTTAGTACCTTGATCATGAGATGTGTTGGTGATGACATTATACGAATGATGAGACACCTAGGAGATACTTGATCCGTACCCCGATATTGGGATGCCGTACGATGGATTTTACCGTACGAGAAATAAATATGATGATTGATCCGCACTCTTGATTCGAGGAAGCCGTACTACGTACGTGACGCTATTGAGGCCGGATCGCCGACTATTCGAGATATTGATTCAGACCTTAGGTAGACTCTTGTTTCTTATTGACTAGTTTCTTAGGTTTTGTTCCTTAGGAGGTTAGATGGTCACGAGGTTAGGTTCAAGTCATATAGTAGTAGTGGTAATGGTATATCAAATGAGTGGATAATGCACATCTGTCTTCACATTCATACCGTAATCATCATGGGGCATATTCTTACATATGCTGCTATAATCAGTATAAACTTTACCTGTTAGGACACCAGCACCATTACCGATGATGCGCATATTCCACGCACACTTATTTGCCGGCTCACACACATCATCATCGGTAATTGCTATGTCACGTACACTTTAGATTATATGATCTTTTATTGATAGAATCAGTTAACAACTAGACCGATATAATATCGTGATTACTCTCTGATGTTAGTATAGACATGATATTTATTACTTGACATTCATGCATTCATATTTTTATGTTATCATGTAGTATCATGGGCATATGCCGACACTTATCATATACTTACTCATGATTTTAAGATTTAGATTTCAATGAGATTTCTGGATTTTTGGGGAAAACCGCAAGAAATTATAAAACCTTCTCTCTCTCTCTCCTCCTCTCTTTTCAAAATAAGATGCGGTTTTCTCGTGATGTATGTGTCGTCCACCATGAGATTTCATGTTTTCTGTTGGATTTCGAGACCCGATTCGAGGAGTGGATGAACCGTCTCGGGTACATGGTGGGCCCGGTATGGTACCCCGGGGCAAGAAGATCGAGTTGTAGACGATGAGCCTGGCAGGGGAAGACTACCTACCGGTGATGTCTGGCGCGGCGGATATCCGGAGGATACCGACCGTTGTCGTGAGATTTGATGATATGGGCCGATCCGGACTGACGGAGCCCGACATATTGAGACTTGAGATTACATGTGTTGTGTCGATGCTTGACACGGATTTCCATGGATTTCATTGTTGAGATTTCAGATGCTTATACACACTTTACTATGATAACAGCTAAAGAGTTCTTATACATATATATCTGGATTTCAGGATTTGTTACTTTACATTCATGGTGCATGCATTTCATTGTTAGTTATATGTATGCCCTAGAGGCCATTACTGTACATTGGATGTATATTGTAGTGGATGCTGGGACGTATATAGGGAGGACTTTCTTGCTCGACATGATAGTATGCTATCTGGTTGCTCTTTACCTTAACGTGTATACTGATTGTCTCTCTGTTACATGTTGGTAAAGCCCTTAGGATGTGTACTTGACTACCTGGACTATGATGCGGATCATACTAGTGGGGACAGGGTAGTCCGTAAGTACATCCTTCAAAGTCCCTAGTCATGGGTGTATCGAGACAGGGCATCGATATACCAGAGTAGACTAGCGTATACCTTCTCGACCCATACAGATGGGCGATGGATGATCCCATATCCATTGGTGTTTGACATCAGAGATGATATACGGGTGCTCAGTGGAGACTGGGTACACTGGACGGACTCGCCGAGAACTCCCAGATGGTATTATACCTCACGTCAGATGGCAGTTCTCTGGTGACACTGGTACAGAGTAGTCTGTTGACCCGAGATCGTCATAGAGTCTTGTGTGGTTCCCACTGTGCTTTGATTTCCATCTTACCACGTCCAAGAGGGCGTGCAAAACGGTGGTTTTTGGGTACAGTCCCGAGTCACATGGAGGCAATGAGCGATAGGAGGGGATTCGTCTCTCCCGGTATAGGGGGTTGATGTTGCGCTGTGTTCGATTGGCTATAACAGGAAATCCCTGGCCAGATTTGCTGAGATTTACTGGTAAGTGTTACCAGTAGTTTCTCGAATTGTTATAGACCTCATATCGACACGACTTATCGAGCTATTGGGGTCTGACGTTTTCCACCCCTAGGCGAGATATGCGACATATCAGACGATCAGACCGGACTGTACGGTAGTGTTACTGGTTGGATTCACTGGAGTGTGAGATGGCTTGCTCATCGATCTTCAGATCGTTCAATACCCGGGTGGCCGTTACGTTTAGCAGACCGCTTGCGGCTTGTGGGTGCTTGATATGATCATCACCTGCTGCCGGCGTATTGACGAGTCTTTAGAGTCCTACACAGAGGTTTCCTGGCTCAAGCGAAACGAAATAGGAGCGCATATGAGATATGTGCGGTACCGAGAATAATGCGTGTATGTGATACCGTATTCCATTCTCGCGATGAATGTATCGAATGGTTGTATGTGATATAACCTAGTTATCGAATCAAGGATTGATTTGACAAGTCGATACATTGTATACTAGTCGGTTGTGTGCGACATGACCGGATCATTGAATCAAGTGTTGATTTAATGATTTAATGCATAATTATATATTTGATATATTACTTTGCATTAACTAGTATTGGTTCACTTTAAATGGATTTTCTCACTCGGTTTGTGCACATTGTATATGTGATATACTTTTGTACACATGATTGTATCATGTTTGATGATGCATGTTTACTTGGTTAAGTATAAAGAATTAAACCATGGTTAAACATATAATTAGGGTTTTATTTTCCATTACTTATTTATTCATTTATTTATTTGTTTATATATTTTGGAAAATAAATGGAAAAGAGAAAAGAATGGTGGCTTAATTTGTTGTTTAGTTGAAGCTTCATGAAGCTTTGACCTTGACCACCATTCTTATCTCATCCTTAACCCTAACCAATGATTTAACCACGGTCAATTCTCTACACATAACCATAGTTAGTATTATGATAAGTATCATATTCTTTTCTATTTTTTAAAATGACTTATGATAACTTATCATCTTCTTCCTCTTCTTCTTCTTCATGAAGAAACCTTACTTCATCAATGGTGGATTGATGAAACAAGTGAGAAATCCAATTCTAAAGTCTACCCACTTCCTATTTCTTCATCCTCTACCTCTTGCCAAGTAGTAGAGTGTGTTCTCTTCACAAGTTTTTGGACTTGGTGAAGTTGGAGCTTGATTTAGCGATGCCTCGACGTAGATCATCTTCGGCATGGACATCGATGACCTAGCCCGTCCATTCTCCGATGAAGCCGACGCTAGAGCCCGGGACTTGTTATGGACAGCGAGGAGACTTCATTGCGGAGCTATGGAGGTGGAGAACCGGATCTACAAAGGTTGTATTTCCGTATCTCATAGTTAATTGTTAACTAGTTTGCATTTTCGCCTAGACATCTAGCCAACGGTCCTTGTTAGGGTTTCTCGGCACCTAGATTTTTTGAAATTGGCATGTTCGATGCCTTGCGAGACCTCATTAGGGTGCCTAGGAACCCTACAGTGGTATCAGAGCCTAGCTAGAGCCTTAGGCGAAGTCTAGACGCAATTTGAAGTCCGATCGAACCAAAACCCGAACCCGGATCATGCTCTCTGGACAATTTCTAAAATCTGGTCTTTTTCAAAATTAAAAATATGCAGAGAACACATCACAAACATCTAAGAGTTACTGTGAAATTCGACAGTCAAATTCCAATAAGGAGCCGCGGATACGCGGCATGAGCCAAGCTCATGCGGTGGTTCCGTGGCCGTACGGCAAAATTATTTAAAGTTGTTTGCATAGTAATTCTTAGTTTCCTGTGGTGCTTTTCCTGGGAATTTTTAATATTTTTTCTACAGTTGAGTTTTCTGGGTTTGTTTTGGGAGTTCGTATATTTGATCGGATTATCAAACTGTGTCTATGTTTTTTCCGGATAAATTTTAGAATATGTTAAAAAGTTCGACCGGATATAAATACCCAATTTTTCCCCTGTCGGGAAATTTCCAAGTGTTGGATTTTTCCGTGGTTTAACGACGTTCTAAGTAGTGCAAGTAACGCGATGGACCCTCTAGAAGACAACAAACCTTAACTCGATTATGTGACCGTCTTGAACTGCCCTTTGAACCTTAGGGTTTGGGGCAGTACGGCGTGCCACATGTGAGGCGTTGGCTTGACCCTTCTACGGCTGGACCGTTGGTACTGAGGCACGAACTGAATGTTGTTAGACTTATTTCATGTGTTGATCTGTATTGGGAAAACTTGGGTGTTCGATTGTTCGATCGGAAAGTTTAACACTTTCTATTTATCTGGAATGGGATACAATAATTGGAATTCACAATAAAGTTATGAGATAACTGAATGAATGTTATAAACATAGCAGTTTAGTCTCACTTGATCGGTTGCCACGGAATTTTGATGTGATCAAAAGTCCGTCGCAATCACGTAGCGTACGCGGATACTCGCCGAGTAAACTTAATAGACAGCCTCACTCCATAGCCCCGACCAAGTGACTGTAGGAGAACCCCGTCGCCGAAAGTATCCGTTCGGGTGCTCGCGGTAGCGGTGTTCCGCCTTGGTGCACTTCGTCGACGGCATCAGGGGTGCTGCCGCCTACTAAAGTTTGCGACGAGCATTCGATCAGTTTTTCAGGAATCTTGTTGAATTGCCCGACTTGATATTGAAAAGTGTTTTCGATTTTGAGACTAAAATGCGGGGTTTATAAATGTTAGGCAAGCGATGTCTAAGTAATTCATTTGGTCAGGCATGCGATGTCTGAGGTGGTTGCGGATTCCAACTGTTGTAGTTTTACACTTTCTTTTCTGTGACCGTAAGTGTAATATGTGATATCGCCGGTTTCGTTGCTATATGTCAACGACAATTGGGATGCGCATATTTACTTACGTTGATGACATGTGATGTTATGTGTTGCTGGATATGTTATATTGGATCGTCGTGTTTGAATAGCCGGGGGTTTTTATGTGAGATGAGTGTTTTTCATTTTCATTCATGTAAAAACTTGTATGTAATATTCTTTTATTGGGGCACTTCCAGGTTGCGGAAGATGTCACCGTTTGTATATTATTTACTTTTCCGCACTAGGATAGACCCAAGGAGGGGAGCACAAGTAACCGGGTTCTGGAGTCCAGTGGGAGACCAACTCGAGGAGTCGAGTCCGGGTCTCCTAACTCTAGAATTGGTAGGGTTGCTTGCCGCTCTCGTAGGGGTCTAGGGGTGTGGGTTTGGCTATTCATCACGACCGTGGAATCCGTGTTTTATACTGGCTCGTATTGAAAACACGGACGTCCTAGTATATCCAATATTTCATATGATTCTTCTGCTGCGATATCTGTGATGTGATCATGTGATGTTCTGTGATAGATACAGTATATAGTATATATAATATATTATATAGGCGTTACTTATGTTTTACACCCGCGCTAGCCCTGCCCTGCTCTGCCGTTAGTTACCTAACCTAACGGTGCACGAGGGGACATCGAGGCGAATGCGGATGGCATAAGTGTACGTCGTATTTATCTGTGATGTTTAGGTATTTAAATGATGGGACTTCATTAATGTGATTAATGAAATAAAAAGAAACCTAAGATGTTGTAGAATCGAATTTCAAAATAAAACAGGTAACTACAGTTCTTGCTTTGCACAGCGGTATATGTGATATATCCTGCACCTTATTCGATGAGGAAAGGACCGAGATCCCTTCACCGGGAGTGACTCCTTTAGCAATAACTGGCAGATGCTACACACTCGGTTTGATTTTTGATTGCTTTTAAGTGTTTTTGCTTTGCACAGTGATATATATGATATATCCCGCACCTCATTCGACGAGGAAAGGACCGACGATCCCTTCACCGGGAGTGACTCCTTTAGCAAAACTAGAAAAGCCTCAAAAACACTCCATTTCAAAATCATTTGATTCTGCAACGATATCAAGTTCATTACGCAATAGGTTTTCAGAAAAACCTGTCGTAGCCCTCCGTCATTTCAGATAAGTTGTATATAGTATTCGTGCTGCATTTGTTGGCTTTCGTCAAGGTGCAGTGTGCGGTAGCTATATGCTGCTTATCTGCTAGCATACGATGCGATTGGATTAGGGTAGTCGTACGGCTTTGTTGGCTTTCGTCAAGGGTCGTGCGGGTGGGTTTAATTCAATCAGGAAATGACGGGTTGAACTTGACTAGCGGGCTATGGTTTGTTGGCTTTCGTCAAGGTCATAGCACGTTAGGGGCAAAATATTATCGGGAATTTCAAGTGTTGAAATTTGCAATGAGATTGCATACCTTCTATGAGATAGTTGGATCCCGATACCCGCTGCGAGTAAGAGTTACTCCTGGGAGAGTTTTATACATTACAATTAGCCGATCAAGTAGGTGTCTAGAAAGGTGTCAACGGGGTTACGCCTCTGGGAAAACAAGGTTTACATTAATTAGGTTCGTGCGAAAGCACGGGGGACCTCCCTCAAAGTACCGACACTGGCCTGGCTGAAAGATTGGCGAACTTGTAGTGTGTAATTAATCCCGGCTAGTCTTTCCTTTTAGGGTTTGAAGGAAGATTTGATAAAAAGCAGTGGGAGCCATCCTGATTAGATAAAATAAAAACCAATCTATTCTTGCAAGAGCGCACGCTGAGTGTTTTCTTCTCTCTCTCTCCAGGTAGCGACCATATCACGCCTTAATCAAGATAATAAAACGGAATATTGACCGAACCCGCTTGTTGTACTGAGCTGGGGAACGTTGGTCCCGCTCCAACTTATAATTGTTATAAGACAGAGCAGGAAGTTGGGGATTACCAGAATTCCCGTGCCGCCCAAACGAGGAGAGTGCATGCTGATTCATCATCTTCGGGTGTGTTCATTACAAAGAACTGTTTCTCTGTATCCTCTACGTCCTGGGTATATGATACCAGATCAGGATCCCAAATATGTAATCTGTTACATAGGACTACAGAAAGGTAGAGAACTGAGAACGGGTGATAAGTTTCATGAGACAGAAAACGGGGCAAGTGTTGCAGCCAAGTCTGTTGGTCACTGTCACCCTGTATTACAATACATTGATTCTGAACGAATGTTATTAGATACCGAACCTGTTATGCAAAATCATATCTGTCTCTTTATTAGTAAAGAAACGATAAAATTTTGTATTGTTGGATAATGTTTTGAATATTTCCTATATCAAAAGTTGATCGGTTCAGGCACGTTATCTAAAAGCGTTGATGTTCTAAATCAAACTACAGTTCTTTAGTATACTGAACACACACAAGAGGAAGAGTTCAGAAATGAACGAATTCTTCTTGAGGTATTGTAGACTAGGTCAGATCAATGTGACCCGACTAGCTAGAGTTACATTTAGATGCATATTTAAATCAGTTTGAATTTACATCTTGTGAAACTCGCCAGTCATGTCACAGAGATAAGATGACCATAGCTCCGTTTACTGGAAACAGAGAAAGAGTTAATGAACTCTTGGGATGATACATGTTGATGTATGTAGGTCCCCTGTCTACACATGCCAGGACTGGTTCTTTATACTTCATTATATTCTCTGATAATCTCTCAAGATTCAGACATATGTTCCTGTTGAAACACAAGTCCGAACCTTTTGAGATATTCACAGAATATAAGTTAGAAGTAGAGAACCGATACGGGTATAAGTATTATGTCCTTTGATGAGATCAAGGAGGAGAATATTTGAGCACGGAATTCCTGGACTATTCTAAAGGAGAATGAGATTCTCTCTCAGCATTACTCCTCCGTATACACCATAGCACGATGGTATATCGGGGCGGAGCAGATACACCCTATTTGATATGGTGTGCTCTATGATGAGTACTGCTGAGTTACCTATTTCCTTTTTGGGAGTTATGCACTTGAGAAGCTGCATACCTATTGAATAGGGTTCAAATCAAATTAGTTGCATACTGCTTCATATATGATATGGAAAGGGAAGAGCCCATATCTTAAGTTAGTTAAGATTTGGGGTTGTCCGGCCTATGTCTGAAAAGCAAAATCCGGACAAGCTCGAGGCAAGGTCAGTCATGTAGAACTGGAAATGTTCCAGCTATACAAAACTGCAGCTGAAGATTTGACAGAACCAAAGGATTCAATAATTACCAATGAACCTCAGCCTCTCCGCCGATCTAGTAGGGTTCCTCACCCACCTGAGAGATACTTCGGTTTCTCTATGACAGTGGGAGCGAGGATTACATCATGAGATGATGACCCAACTAGTATGGCCATCAGGAGTAAGACTCTGTAAGAATGGCTGATGCTTAGTGATCTGAGATGGAATCCATATACACCAACAAAGTATGGACTTTGGTTGCTATATCTGAAGGGTTAAATCCCCATCAGGAGCAAGTATATCTTAAGAAGTTTACTTGGTGCACATGGAAGAGTTGAGACTTTCAAAGCTAGACTTGTTAAAGGTCTATATCATTGACCAGGTATGGATGATGATGAAACCTTTTCTAAATAGCTATGCTTAAGTCCATCCAGATCCTACTTGCCACGGCTACATACCATGACTACGATATCTGGTGGTTGGGTGTCATGACAGCTTTTCTAAATGATGTTTAGAAGAGAGTGTCTATAAGTACACAGCCAGAGGGCTTCGTAGACAGTGGGAGCAGCGGAAACGTGTGCAAGATGCTTTATAGGATAAAGCAGGCATCGCGGAGTTAGAACATCTGTTTTGATGAAGCGGTCAAAGAAGTTGACATCATCAAAATGGTAGATGAACCTTGTATAAACAAGAAGGTAGTAGGGAGTATGGTGACGATCTTCGTAGAGTACGTGGATGACATACTCTTGATAGGGAAGGAGTTTCCTATGCTACGCTCGATCAATCTCCGCTTATCACAATGATTCTCCATATAGGATCAAAGTGATACCTCCTAAATCCTGGGTTTTTAGATCTATGAGATAGATCTAATTGGATGTTAGGACACTCACTAGTTGTAGTGAGAATGTATCAATCGACCCTGTGGAGAATCACTGGAATGGTTCCAGGGTGATAAAGACGACTGAGTGTCAGTCACAGGCATTGTCTTTACCCTCAGTAAAGGGACGGTATGCTGGAAGAGTTCCAAGCTAGATACCGTGACATACTAGACGATAAAGGCTGGATACATCGCTACTCAAGATGCTACCAACGAGGCTGTTTGGGTGTATATTGGTTCATAAGATGAACTATGTTCCTCCCATTGTGTGACAATGGAGTTGTGGCTTATGCCAAGGAACGCAGGTCCCATCAGTGATCCAGACATATTCTAAGGCAGTATCACCTGATCATGGAGATGGTTGATCTTCAAGGAGATCGAGGTTTGGAGAGTAGACTCAGAGGACAACACAGCGGATCCACTCACAAAGGCCTGTTTCCAGAGAGAGATTTTTATGGGATGGTTGAGTATGAGATACTACAACCACTGCTACAGATGGCCCTAGTGCAAGTGGGAGATTGTTAGTTATATGTATGCCCTAGAGGCCATTACTGTACATTGGATGTATATTGTAGTGGATGCTGGGACGTATATAGGGAGGACTTTCTTGCTCGACATGATAGTATGCTATCTGGTTGCTCTTTACCTTAACGTGTATACTGATTGTCTCTCTGTTACATGTTGGTAAAGCCCTTAGGATGTGTACTTGACTACCTGGACTATGATGCGGATCATACTAGTGGGGACAGGGTAGTCCGTAAGTACATCCTTCAAAGTCCCTAGTCGTGGGTGTATCGAGACAGGGCATCGATATACCAGAGTAGACTAGCGTATACCTTCTCGACCCATACAGATGGGCGATGGATGATCCCATATCCATTGGTGTTTGACATCAGAGATGATATACGGGTGCTCAGTGGAGACTGGGTACACTGGACGGACTCGCCGAGAACTCCCAGATGGTATTATACCTCACGTCAGATGGCAGTTCTCTGGTGACACTGGTACAGAGTAGTCTGTTGACCCGAGATCGTCATAGAGTCTTGTGTGGTTCCCACTGTGCTTTGATTTCCATCTTACCACGTCCAAGAGGGCGTGCAAAACGGTGGTTTTTGGGTACAGTCCCGAGTCACATGGAGGCAATGAGCGATAGGAGGGGATTCGTCTCTCCCGGTATAGGGGGTTGATGTTGCGCTGTGTTCGATTGGCTATAACAGGAAATCCCTGGCCAGGGTTGCTGAGATTTACTGGTAAGTGTTACCAGTAGTTTCTCGAATTGTTATAGACCTCATATCGACACGACTTATCGAGCTATTGGGGTCTGACGTTTTCCACCCCTAGGCGAGATATGCGACATATCAGACGATCAGACCGGACTGTACGGTAGTGTTACTGGTTGGATTCACTGGAGTGTGAGCGGGCTTGCTCGTCGATCTTCAGATCGCTCAATACCCGGGTGGCCGTTACGTTTAGCAGACCGCTTGCGGCTTGTGGGTGCTTGATATGATCATCACCTGCTGCCGGCGTATTGACGAGTCTTTAGAGTCCTACACAGAGGTTTCCTGGCTCAAGCGAAACGAAATAGGAGCGCATATGAGATATGTGCGGGACCGAGAATAATGCGTGTATGTGATACCGTATTCCATTCTCGCGATGAATGTATCGAATGGTTGTATGTGATATAACCTAGTTATCGAATCAAGAATTGATTTGATAAGTCGATACATTGTATACTAGTCGGTTGTGTACGACATGACCGGATCATTGAATCAAGTGTTGATTTAATGATTTAATGCATAATTATATATTTGATATATTACTTTGCATTAACTAGTATTGGTTCACTTTAAATGGATTTTCTCACTCGGTTTGTGCACATTGTATATGTGATATACTTTTGTACACATGATTGTATCATGTTTGATGATGCATGTTTACTTGGTTAAGTATAAAGAATTAAACCATGGTTAAACATATAATTAGGGTTTTATTTTTCATTACTTATTTATTCATTTATTTATTTGTTTATATATTTTGGAAAATAAATGGAAAAGAGAAAAGAATGGTGGCTTAATTTGTTGTTTAGTTGAAGCTTCATGAAGCTTTGACCTTGACCACCATTCTTATCTCATCCTTAACCCTAACCAATGATTTAACCACGGTCAATTCTCTACACATAACCATAGTTAGTATTATGATAAGTATCATATTCTTTTCTATTTTTTTAAAATGACTTATGATAACTTATCATCTTCTTCCTCTTCTTCTTCTTCATGAAGAAACCTTACTTCATCAATGGTGGATTGATGAAACAAGTGAGAAATCCAATTCTAAAGTCTACCCACTTCCTATTTCTTCATCCTCTACCTCTTGCCAAGTAGTAGAGTGTGTTCTCTTCACAAGTTTTTGGACTTGGTGAAGTTGGAGCTTGATTTAGCGATGCCTCGACGTAGATCATCTTCGGCATGGACATCGATGACCTAGCCCGTCCATTCTCCGATGAAGCCGACGCTAGAGCCCGGGACTTGTTATGGACAGCGAGGAGACTTCATTGCGGAGCTATGGAGGTGGAGAACCGGATCTACAAAGGTTGTATTTCCGTATCTCATAGTTAATTGTTAACTAGTTTGCATTTTCGCCTAGACATCTAGCCAACGGTCCTTGTTAGGGTTTCTCGGCACCTAGATTTTTTGAAATTGGCATGTTCGATGCCTTGCGAGACCTCATTAGGGTGCCTAGGAACCCTACATTCATTTCATATGACATAGTATTATATGAGGCACTGACACGAACACGGAGTATCTGCACTTACACGTAGTATTACCCTGCTATTACTAGATGTTTGGGATATAGTAGTGTATTATTATGACCTAGGATAGCGTCGTGCATTCGATTTCTTTTCGTAGATGTCTTCTACTCACGAGTTGGCAACTCACCCCCGTTGTGCCCAATTTTATTACAGGTTCGATGTACAGGTTTCCCTGGCAGCTTGCTGGCACATCTATTCTTTCAGGGTGATTTGCACGGTAGGTTGGTTCACTTGTATCCGAACCACCATTGTACTTTTATTCTTTCATTTGTATCTAGTAAGCTCCATCAACCATACTTGTATTACTTGATAAGTTTATTGGACCAGTTATTTATTTCGACCTTAGAATCGCGCATGTATTATTCTGTTTTTGGTGGATTGTTTTCTTTTGAGTTTGAGCTTCGCCCTTTGGCGTAGTATACTATTGTGTATTGTTGTGGTTGTTTCCGCCTGTTGGCGTTGAGCTAGCTCCCGCTTGGGGATGCCTTTTTATTGTTTATATGTATTTATACTTGTTGTACCCGTTTGGGGGCCAGTTTTTACAGAGGAGACTCTGCCGAAATTTTTGGGAAAATTTGCTGATACTTTTAAACTTGTTTTTCTTCATGTCTTTTACTTCTTCTTCTTTTATATGGTTTAGATTTCTGGGCTTCGGCTTACTTAGGTTACGTTGCGCCTCTAGACGCTTCGTAATCTAAGTGCCGGTCACGTTCCGTACTTTCGGGTCGTGACAAAGTTGGTATCAGAGCGTTAGGTTTAACCTTGTATAAGTCTAGGTGACCCTTGGTTGATGGAGTAGGCGATTTAGGTAGAGTAACGTACCGTGGGTATGGTCCACGGCATACTTACGATACGCTACTCTGCTTAAGGAGCCCTAGGATGTACATTGTTTGCACCGTATTTCATTCGTTCCTTTGATCTATCTTCGTCGATATCGGATGGTAGTTTCTGCTACCACGGGCACACGGGCAGAGGGAGCTGCGGCTCGAATGCGATAACCGTTAGAATATTGGTTATTCTTGAGGATTGAAGCATTATTTAGCGTGCGGATGAAGAGTATTCACATGTCGTCCAGACAAAGTTAAAGGGTTCGAACGATTATCAGAAAACCATTTTCCCAAGTTTAAGGTATTTGGAAGAACATGCAGGTATTTCGATGGACCCTATAGAAGAATGAAACCCTAACTCGGCATAATGACCACGAGAACGCCCTTGAACCTTAGGGTTTACGGCAGTTCCGCGGTGCCATTAGTGAGGCTTGAGTTTGCCCTTCTACGGCTGGATCATCGATGCTGGGGTATGTACCGGATATTTTTAAACTGTACTTGAGTGTTGAGCTCTCGGGGACTTATGGGATTTTGATGGATTGATCGAAAAGATTAATGTAGTCCGGATATCATGTGAAGGGATCGACTACGTGGGAGACTCTAGATATGAGTATTGCCGTTGGTAGCGCAGTCAGCACAGCTACGAAGAGACGAGTTCGAAGCAATCGACATCAGAGGAAAGAGGCGCACATTGACGAAAGTGTTTACGATTGCGATTTGGTGATTTGAATTTCATCTTTTCGTTGATTGGATTTTGGTATTTTGAGGACCTTGTTCTACTATTGGTATTTCATGTGTGTACCTTCATTACATTCTAGTGTGTTTCATATATCGGTTGTATTGATATTGTTTAGTACATACCCAGTGCACTTGATTTGGTTTTAATACCTTTTGTGATTTTGATTTGATTTCATGCATATGGTTACACATGATTTTGACATATGTTTCGACCTAGTTTTCATGCATTTTTGTACTGTGATTTCGATTTCAGTGCGCACCGGACGCACGTGATATTTTAATGATGTGATTGGGATTGATTTCAGTTTGAGCAGTGTGTTTTCATAGTCATTATTATTTGATTTAGTAACCAGGCGGGACGTGTATGTTAAATAAAAGATATATATATATAGTTATTTTTTTTAAATAAACGTCCGCTACTTATGCCGTGACACGTGCATCACACGGCGATTTTCAAAAAGGGGTGTTGCATATTTCCTTATCCAGATATTTGGACGATTTTATTATGAAGCGCACTATATTTAAGTTATAGTTTTGATGTATACTATGCTGGTTTTCGTATTGGGTTTTGATATTTTGTTTTCACCATAACTCCGATGATTGCATTAAGCTTGACGGAGTTGATTTTAGTTATGTATTGACGATTTCGGAGCCCCGACGACTTGAGCGTTTTGCTCGATGTTTTAGTATTTGGAGGGGGAGTTTTAATTTAAATTCGGGGACCAAATTTCTTAAAGGGGGGAAGACTGTAACATTTTAAAAATAATTAAATAAATAAAATTTGTTTAAGTGAATTTTAGGATTTTCGGTAAAGTAAAATGTATTTTTCGTAAAACTAAACCGTAATTATTTTTCACTATAAATTTAAAAATATCTATTTTAATTATATTATTACTAGTAAATTGTGTTTATTTAGCAACTTATAAATTTTTAGTTCAATTAAATATTTTTCCTAAATTAAATATTTTAAATATTAACATAAGCTTTATTTTTTACACTAAATTAGTGTAAATTACAAATTTGAATGGTTTTAATTTGTAAAAATGAGCCATGGTATATTAGAATCAAGTGTGTAATATGCAAAATCTTTTCATGGTTCTAGAAATTTCTAGGAAAAGAGTTAAATTGAAAAAGTTAGATAATAAAGGGTTTAAGTGAAAAAAATGCATTATTTATGAACTTTCTACACAATACCACACATTTTTCTCTCTCTCCACCCTCCTCCCTCTCCATGGCCGGCCTCCCCTCCATGGGTAGCCCCAAAATTTTTCCCCCATCATTTTTGCATTAAAAATCATCAAAATTCATCAAAAATTCCAAAAATAAATCTCAAAAATCAACATTCAACCTCTACCATTTTCCTTTGACCTATTTAGCATGGATTTTGGGGATGGAAAGCATGAATTTTGGTGGCTTATTTCATGTTTATATTTCATATTTTGAAGGTATAAATTTCCTTCTTTTGTTTTATTTTTATTAGATGTTTCTTTTAAAGTATAATTAGATTTATTAAATTAATTCTAGTTGCAAATTTTAAAATTCAAGTTAGGGTTTGTAAATTCAAGTTGTGGTTTTTATTAATTAAATAAGGTTATAATAGCTAGTTTAACATCTTTTAGAGTGGAAAAATCTTGCATGGTTGTTGTATAATAAATTGTTTATTCAAATTGTTTTAATTAAGCTATTTAGCTAACTAGAGTTTTCTAAAATGTGTTTGTGGGTAAATTAAAATTCTTATTAAGGTTGTTATCATTAGATGGTAGTTTTAAGGAGAATATTAGCATATTAAAGGAATGAAAAACTTAGTTTGATCACTAGTTCTTGTGATAATTGGGAAAATAGTAATAAAATGCTATTTTTGTAAACTAGATTTTGGGAAATTCCTAAATAAATAAGATTAAAAATATAATTATGGTTTCATCATATCATTATCATCATGAATTGTGGTTTAATACATTAATTCATGCAAAATCACGTTTTGTGGTGGAATTGTGGTATTTTACTTGAAAAATGTTGAAAAATTGTTAAAGGTTGCAAACTAGAAATTTCAAATTAATACAAATTTGTGTAATAAAAATATAGTAATGGTTTGTATAGTCTAGTTATGCCATTTAATGAGTTTTATAACCATTGGTTTCATTTAAATGTCAAGTTTTGATGAAAAACGGTAAATTGGCATTTTCTGGTTTTACGAAATTGGACGGTTTGATGGATTTTAGGGTTTCGATGGATTTAATCATGTTTTACAATATAAGTAAGGTGTTTTAAAACTACGAGTTATTTGTTGATATTTATCTCGATCCATCGGAGTTTGTACGCCGATATCGAGCGATATTTGGTTCTTTTGCGTGGACGGGACATAGGTTTTAACCTATGCTTGTTCCTTGTATCGTTTGACTTTCGTATGTGATTCAGTTTACGATACTATTTTTATATTTGCGTTTAGGTACCCCTCATGTGGACCGCGGGCGATGAAGAGGAGGATGGCGACACCGTTTCCGGCAGACATGGACCAGGTGAGTAGATGCATATCTACGGGGGGAAGTCGGGTGGATGGCGTTTAGCACCCCCGCAACGTAGAATGGGAATAGTACTTATTGATATTAGGAAACAAGATGTGACCCTAGATTCTTAATGAGTAGGACCCTAGTAATGACCCTATGCTGGACTAGACTGATTTAGGAAAACCATATCAGAGGATGAGGTCCTTGGAAGAGGTTCGTAGGTTTCAGATAGAAACACACATGCACACACTGAAACTCGACATGGTGTATACGTATATGTGTATGTATATATAGGACTAGGTATAGTATATATATATATATATATATATATATATACAACACGTATATGGGATTCATTGATGTGATGTGATATCTGAGGTGTGATGAAACCGTATAACTGGGCTTGATGCCGTGATTCTTGACGATACAGTCGTATTAAAGTGTTAGCGGATCATTAGAGATGAGATAATGAACATGTATACATAAATTATAATAGGTAGTGATGATATTGAGATACATGGGACTCTAAAATAGTATCCGGACTGTAACTTGTGACTGATGACGATATGATATCAGTATGACTTAATCACAATATGATACATATGACATAATATTTCTGAGGATAAACTAATGATGCATATTATGAGGGCAATGATATATGATTGATGTAGGCGATTACAGTTTAGTACCTTGATCATGAGATGTGTTGGTGATGACATTATACGAATGATGAGACACCTAGGAGATACTTGATCCGTACCCCGATATTGGGATGCCGTACGATGGATTTTACCGTACGAGAAATAAATATGATGATTGATCCGCACTCTTGATTCGAGGAAGCCGTACTACGTACGTGACGCTATTGAGGCCGGATCGCCGACTATTCGAGATATTGATTCAGACCTTAGGTAGACTCTTGTTTCTTATTGACTAGTTTCTTAGGTTTTGTTCCTTAGGAGGTTAGATGGTCACGAGGTTAGGTTCAAGTCATATAGTAGTAGTGGTAATGGTATATCAAATGAGTGGATAATGCACATCTGTCTTCACATTCATACCGTAATCATCATGGGGCATATTCTTACATATGCTGCTATAATCAGTATAAACTTTACCTGTTAGGACACCAGCACCATTACCGATGATGCGCATATTCCACGCACACTTATTTGCCGGCTCACACACATCATCATCGGTAATTGCTATGTCACGTACACTTTAGATTATATGATCTTTTATTGATAGAATCAGTTAACAACTAGACCGATATAATATCGTGATTACTCTCTGATGTTAGTATAGACATGATATTTATTACTTGACATTCATGCATTCATATTTTTATGTTATCATGTAGTATCATAGGCATATGCCGACACTTATCATATACTTACTCATGATTTTAAGATTTAGATTTCTATGAGATTTCTGGATTTTTGGGGAAAACCGCAAGAAATTATAAAACCTTCTCTCTCTCTCTCCTCCTCTCTTTTTAAAATAAGATGCGGTTTTCTCGTGATGTATGTGTCGTCCACCATGAGATTTCATGTTTTCTGTTGGATTTCGAGACCCGATTCGAGGAGTGGATGAACCGTCTCGGGTACATGGTGGGCCCGGTATGGTACCCCGGGGCAAGAAGATCGAGTTGTAGACGATGAGCCTGGCAGGGGAAGACTACCTACCGGTGATGTCTGGCGCGGCGGATATCCGGAGGATACCGACCGTTGTCGTGAGATTTGATGATATGGGCTGATCCGGACTGACGGAGCCCGACATATTGAGACTTGAGATTACATGTGTTGTGTCGATACTTGACACGGATTTCCATGGATTTCATTGTTGAGATTTCAGATGCTTATACACACTTTACTATGATAACAGCTAAAGAGTTCTTATACATATATATCTGGATTTCAGGATTTGTTACTTTACATTCATGGTGCATGCATTTCATTGTTAGTTATATGTATGCCCTAGAGGCCATTACTGTACATTGGATGTATATTGTAGTGGATGCTGGGACGTATATAGGGAGGACTTTCTTGCTCAACATGATAGTATGCTATCTGGTTGCTCTTTACCTTAACGTGTATACTGATTGTCTCTCTGTTACATGTTGGTAAAGCCCTTAGGATGTGTACTTGACTACCTGGACTATGATGCGGATCATACTAGTGGGGACAGGGTAGTCCGTAAGTACATCCTTCAAAGTCCCTAGTCATGGGTGTATCGAGACAGGGCATCGATATACCAGAGTAGACTAGCGTATACCTTCTCGACCCATACAGATGGGCGATGGATGATCCCATATCCATTGGTGTTTGACATCAGAGATGATATACGGGTGCTCAGTGGAGACTGGGTACACTGGACGGACTCGCCGAGAACTCCCAGATGGTATTATACCTCACGTCAGATGGCAGTTCTCTGGTGACACTGGTACAGAGTAGTCTGTTGACCCGAGATCGTCATAGAGTCTTGTGTGGTTCCCACTGTGCTTTGATTTCCATCTTACCACGTCCAAGAGGGCGTGCAAAACGGTGGTTTTTGGGTACAGTCCCGAGTCACATGGAGGCAATGAGCGATAGGAGGGGATTCGTCTCTCCCGGTATAGGGGGTTGATGTTGCGCTGTGTTCGATTGGCTATAACAGGAAATCCCTGGCCAGGTTTGCTGAGATTTACTGGTAAGTGTTACCAGTAGTTTCTCGAATTGTTATAGACCTCATATCGACACGACTTATCGAGCTATTGGGGTCTGACGTTTTCCACCCCTAGGCGAGATATGCGACATATCAGACGATCAGACCGGACTGTACGGTAGTGTTACTGGTTGGATTCACTGGAGTGTGAGCGGGCTTGCTCGTCGATCTTCAGATCGCTCAATACCCGTGTGGCCGTTACGTTTAGCAGACCGCTTGCGGCTTGTGGGTGCTTGATATGATCATCACCTGCTGCCGGCGTATTGACGAGTCTTTAGAGTCCTACACAGAGGTTTCCTGGCTCAAGCGAAACGAAATAGGAGCGCATATGAGATATGTGCGGTACCGAGAATAATGCGTGTATGTGATACCGTATTCCATTCTCGCGATGAATGTATCGAATGGTTGTATGTGATATAACCTAGTTATCGAATCAAGGATTGATTTGATAAGTCGATACATTGTATACTAGTCGGTTGTGTGCGACATGACCGGATCATTGAATCAAGTGTTGATTTAATGATTTAATGCATAATTATATATTTGATATATTACTTTGCATTAACTAGTATTGGTTCACTTTAAATGGATTTTCTCACTCGGTTTGTGCACATTGTATATGTGATATACTTTTGTACACATGATTGTATCATGTTTGATGATGCATGTTTACTTGGTTAAGTATAAAGAATTAAACCATGGTTAAACATATAATTAGGGTTTTATTTTCCATTACTTATTTATTCATTTATTTATTTGTTTATATATTTTGGAAAATAAATGGAAAAGAGAAAAGAATGGTGGCTTAATTTGTTGTTTAGTTGAAGCTTCATGAAGCTTTGACCTTGACCACCATTCTTATCTCATCCTTAACCCTAACCAATGATTTAACCACGGTCAATTCTCTACACATAACCATAGTTAGTATTATGATAAGTATCATATTCTTTTCTATTTTTTAAAATGACTTATGATAACTTATCATCTTCTTCCTCTTCTTCTTCTTCATGAAGAAACCTTACTTCATCAATGGTGGATTGATGAAACAAGTGAGAAATCCAATTCTAAAGTCTACCCACTTCCTATTTCTTCATCCTCTACCTCTTGCCAAGTAGTAGAGTGTGTTCTCTTCACAAGTTTTTGGACTTGGTGAAGTTGGAGCTTGATTTAGCGATGCCTCGACGTAGATCATCTTCGGCATGGACATCGATGACCTAGCCCGTCCATTCTCCGATGAAGCCGACGCTAGAGCCCGGGACTTGTTATGGACAGCGAGGAGACTTCATTGCGGAGCTATGGAGGTGGAGAACCGGATCTACAAAGGTTGTATTTCCGTATCTCATAGTTAATTGTTAACTAGTTTGCATTTTCGCCTAGACATCTAGCCAACGGTCCTTGTTAGGGTTTCTCGGCACCTAGATTTTTTGAAATTGGCATGTTCGATGCCTTGCGAGACCTCATTAGGGTGCCTAGGAACCCTACAGTGGTATCAGAGCCTAGCTAGAGCCTTAGGCGAAGTCTAGACGCAATTTGAAGTCCGATCGAACCAAAACCCGAACCCGGATCATGCTCTCTGGACAATTTCTAAAATCTGGTCTTTTTCAAAATTAAAAATATGCAGAGAACACATCACAAACATCTAAGAGTTACTGTGAAATTCGACAGTCAAATTCCACTAAGGAGCCGCGGATACGCGGCATGAGCCAAGCTCATGCGGCGGTTCCGCGGCCGTACGGCAAAATTATTTAAAGTTGTTTGCATAGTAATTCTTAGTTTCCTGTGGTGCTTTTCCTGGGAATTTTTAATATTTTTTCTACAGTTGAGTTTTCTGGGTTTGTTTTGGGAGTTCGTATATTTGATCGGATTATCAAACTGTGTCTATGTTTTTTCCGGATAAATTTTAGAATATGTTAAAAAGTTCGACCGGATATAAATACCCAATTTTTCCTCTGTCGGGAAATTTCCAAGTGTTGGATTTTTCCGTGGTTTAACGACGTTCTAAGTAGTGCAAGTAACGCGATGGACCCTCTAGAAGACAACAAAGCTTAACTCGATTATGTGACCGTCTTGAACTGCCCTTTGAACCTTAGGGTTTGGGGCAGTACGGCGTGCCACATGTGAGGCGTTGGCTTGACCCTTCTACGGCTGGACCGTTGGTACTGAGGCACGAACTGAATGTTGTTAGACTTATTTCATGTGTTGATCTGTATTGGGAAAACTTGGGTGTTCGATTGTTCGATCGGAAAGTTTAACACTTTCTATTTATCTGGAATGGGATACAATAATTGGAATTCACAATAAAGTTATGAGATAACTGAATGAATGTTATAAACATAGCAGTTTAGTCTCACTTGATCGGTTGCCACGGAATTTTGATGTGATCAAAAGTCCGTCGCAATCACGTAGCGTACGCGGATACTCGCCGGGTAAACTTAATAGACAGCCTCACTCCATAGCCCCGACCAAGTGACTGTAGGAGAACCCCGTCGCCGAAAGTATCCGTTCGGGTGCTCGCGGTAGCGGTGTTCCGCCTTGGTGCACTTCATCGACGGCATCAGGGGTGCTGCCGCCTACTAAAGTTTGCGACGAGCATTCGATCAGTTTTTCAGGAATCTTGTTGAATTGCCCGACTTGATATTGAAAAGTGTTTTCGATTTTGAGACTAAAATGCGGGGTTTATAAATGTTAGGCAAGCGATGTCTAAGTAATTCATTTGGTCAGGCATGCGATGTCTGAGGTGGTTGCGGATTCCAACTGTTGTAGTTTTACACTTTCTTTTCTGTGACCGTAAGTGTAATATGTGATATCGCCGGTTTCGTTGCTATATGTCAACGACAATTGGGATGCGCATATTTACTTACGTTGATGACATGTGATGTTATGTGTTGCTGGATATGTTATATTGGATCGTCGTGTTTGAATAGCCGGGGGTTTTTATGTGAGATGAGTGTTTTTCATTTTCATTCATGTAAAAACTTGTATGTAATATTCTTTTATTGGGGCACTTCCAGGTTGCGGAAGATGTCACCGTTTGTATATTATTTACTTTTCCGCACTAGGATAGACCCAAGGAGGGGAGCACAAGTAACCGGGTTCTGGAGTCCAGTGGGAGACCAACTCGAGGAGTCGAGTCCGGGTCTCCTAACTCTAGAATTGGTAGGGTTGCTTGCCGCTCTCGTAGGGGTCTAGGGGTGTGGGTTTGGCTATTCATCACGACCGTGGAATCCGTGTTTTATACTAGCTCGTATTGAAAACACGGACGTCCTAGTATATCCAATATTTCATATGATTCTTCTGCTGCGATATCTGTGATGTGATCATGTGATGTTCTGTGATAGATACAGTATATAGTATATATGATATATTATATAGGCGTTACTTATGTTTTACACCCGCGCTAGCCCTGCCCTGCTCTGCCGTTAGTTACCTAACCTAACGGTGCACGAGGGGACATCGAGGCGAATGCGGATGGCATAAGTGTACGTCGTATTTATCTGTGATGTTTAGGTATTTAAATGATGGGACTTCATTAATGTGATTAATGAAATAAAAAGAAACCTAAGATGTTGTAGAATCGAATTTCAAAATAAAACAGGTAGCTACAGTTCTTGCTTTGCACAGCGGTATATGTGATATATCCTGCACCTTATTCGATGAGGAAAGGACCGAGATCCCTTCACCGGGAGTGACTCCTTTAGCAATAACTGGCAGATGCTACACACTCGGTTTGATTTTTGATTGCTTTTAAGTGTTTTTGCTTTGCACAGTGATATATATGATATATCCCGCACCTCATTCGACGAGGAAAGGACCGACGATCCCTTCACCGGGAGTGACTCCTTTAGCAAAACTAGAAAAGCCTCAAAAACACTCCATTTCAAAATCATTTGATTCTGCAACGATATCAAGTTCATTACGCAATAGGTTTTCAGAAAAACCTGTCGTAGCCCTCCGTCATTTCAGATAAGTTGTATATAGTATTCGTGCTGCATTTGTTGGCTTTCCTCAAGGTGCAGTGTGCGGTAGCTATATGCTGCTTATCTGCTAGCATACGATGCGATTGGATTAGGGTAGTCGTGCGGCTTTGTTGGCTTTCGTCAAGGGTCGTGCGGGTGGGTTTAATTCAATCAGGAAATGACGGGTTGAACTTGACTAGCGGGCTATGGTTTGTTGGCTTTCGTCAAGGTCATAGCACGTTAGGGGCAAAATATTATCGGGAATTTCAAGTGTTGAAATTTGCAATGAGATTGCATACCTTCTATGAGATAGTTGGATCCCGATACCCGCTGCGAGTAAGAGTTACTCCTGGGAGAGTTTTATACATTACAATTAGCCGATCAAGTAGGTGTCTAGAAAGGTGTCAACGGGGTTACGCCTCTGGGAAAACAAGGTTTACATTAATTAGGTTCGTGCGAAAGCACGGGGGACCTCCCTCAAAGTACCGACACTGGCCTGGCTGAAAGATTGGCGAACTTGTAGTGTGTAATTAATCCCGGCTAGTCTTTCCTTTTAGGGTTTGAAGGAAGATTTGATAAAAAGCAGTGGGAGCCATCCTGATTAGATAAAATAAAAACCAATCTATTCTTGCAAGAGCGCACGCTGAGTGTTTTCTTCTCTCTCTCTCCAGGTAGCGACCATATCACGCCTTAATCAAGATAATAAAACGGAATATTGACCGAACCCGCTTGTTATACTGAGCTGGGGAACGTTGGTCCCGCTCCAACTTATAATTGTTATAAGACAGAGCAGGAAGTTGGGGATTACCAGAATTCCCGTGCCGCCCAAACGAAGAGAGTGCATGCTGATGCATCATCTTCGGGTGTGTTCATTACAAAGAACTGTTTCTCTGTATCCTCTACGTCCTGGGTATATGATACCAGATCAGGATCCCAAATATGTAATCTGTTACATAGGACTACAGAAAGGTAGAGAACTGAGAACGGGTGATAAGTTTCATGAGACAGAAAACGGGGCAAGTGTTGCAGCCAAGTCTGTTGGTCACTGTCACCCTGTATTACAATACATTGATTCTGAACGAATGTTATTAGATACCGAACCTGTTATGCAAAATCATATCTGTCTCTTTATTAGTAAAGAAACGATAAAATTTTGTATTGTTGGATAATGTTTTGAACATTTCCTATATCAAAAGTTGATCGGTTCAGGCACGTTATCTAAAAGCGTTGATGTTCTAAATCAAACTACAGTTCTTTAGTATACTGAACACACACAAGAGGAAGAGTTCAGAAATGAACGAATTCTTCTTGAGGTATTGTAGACTAGGTCAGATCAATGTGACCCGACTAGCTAGAGTTACATTTAGATGCATATTTAAATCAGTTTGAATTTACATCTTGTGAAACTCGCCAGTCATGTCACAGAGATAAGATGACCATAGCTCCGTTTACTGGAAACAGAGAAAGAGTTAATGAACTCTTGGGATGATACATGTTGATGTATGTAGGTCCCCTGTCTACACATGCCAGGACTGGTTCTTTATACTTCATTATATTCTCTGATAATCTCTCAAGATTCAGACATATGTTCCTGTTGAAACACAAGTCCGAACCTTTTGAGATATTCACAGAATATAAGTTAGAAGTAGAGAACCGATACGGGTATAAGTATTATGTCCTTTGATGAGATCAAGGAGGAGAATATTTGAGCACGGAATTCCTGGACTATTCTAAAGGAGAATGAGATTCTCTCTCAGCATTACTCCTCCGTATACACCATAGCACGATGGTATATCGGGGCGGAGCAGATACACCCTATTTGATATGGTGTGCTCTATGATGAGTACTGCTGAGTTACCTATTTCCTTTTTGGGAGTTATGCACTTGAGAAGCTGCATACCTATTGAATAGGGTTCAAATCAAATTAGTTGCATACTGCTTCATATATGATATGGAAAGGGAAGAGCCCATATCTTAAGTTAGTTAAGATTTGGGGTTGTCCGGCCTATGTCTGAAAAGCAAAATCCGGACAAGCTCGAGGCAAGGTCAGTCATGTAGAACTGGAAATGTTCCAGCTATACAAAACTGCAGCTGAAGATTTGACAGAACCAAAGGATTCAATAATTACCAATGAACCTCAGCCTCTCCGCCGATCTAGTAGGGTTCCTCACCCACCTGAGAGATACTTCGGTTTCTCTATGACAGTGGGAGCGAGGATTACATCATGAGATGATGACCCAACTAGTATGTCCATCAGGAGTAAGACTCTGTAAGAATGGCTGGATGCTTAGTGATCTGAGATGGAATCCATATACACCAACAAAGTATGGACTTTGGTTGCTATATCTGAAGGGTTAAATCCCCATCAGGAGCAAGTATATCTTGAGAAGTTTACTTGGTGCACATGGAAGAGTTGAGACTTTCAAAGCTAGACTTGTTAAAGGTCTATATCATTGACCAGGTATGGATGATGATGAAACCTTTTCTAAATAGCTATGCTTAAGTCCATCCAGATCCTACTTGCCACGGCTACATACCATGACTACGATATCTGGTGGTTGGGTGTCATGACAGCTTTTCTAAATGATGTTTAGAAGAGAGTGTCTATAAGTACACAGCCAGAGGGCTTCGTAGACAGTGGGAGCAGCGGAAACGTGTGCAAGATGCTTTATAGGATAAAGCAGGCATTGCGGAGTTGGAACATCTGTTTTGATGAAGCGGTCAAAGAAGTTGACATCATCAAAATGGTAGATGAACCTTGTATAAACAAGAAGGTAGTAGGGAGTATGGTGACGATCCTCGTAGAGTACGTGGATGACATACTCTTGATAGGGAAGGATTTTCCTTATGCTACGCTCGATCAATCTCCGCTTATCACAATGATTCTCCATATAGGATCAAAGTGATACCTCCTAAATCCTGGGTTTTTAGATCTATGAGATAGATCTAATTGGATGTTAGGACACTCACTAGTTGTAGTGAGAAGGTATCAATCGACCCTGGGGAGAATCACTGGAATGGTTCCATGGTGATAAAGACGACTGAGTGTCAGTCACAGGCATTGTCTTTACCCTCAGTAAAGGGACGGTATGCTGGAAGAGTTCCAAGCTAGATACCGTGACATACTAGACGATAAAGGCTGGATACATCGCTACTCAAGATGCTACCAAAGAGGCTGTTTGGGTGTATATTGTTCATAAGATGAACTATGTTCCTCCCATTGTGTGACAATGGAGTTGTGGCTTATGCCAAGGAACGCAGGTCCCATCAGTGATCCAGACATATTCTAAGGCAGTATCACCTGATCATGGAGATGGTTGATCTTCAAGGAGATCGAGGTTTGGAGAGTAGACTCAGAGGACAACACAGCGGATCCACTCACAAAGGCCTGTTTCCAGAGAGAGATTTTTATGGGATGGTTGAGTATGAGATACTACAACCACTGCTACAGATGGCCCTAGTGCAAGTGGGAGATTGTTAGTTATATGTATGCCCTAGAGGCCATTACTGTACATTGGATGTATATTGTAGTGGATGCTGGGACGTATATAGGGAGGACTTTCTTGCTCGACATGATAGTATGCTATCTGGTTGCTCTTTACCTTAACGTGTATACTGATTGTCTCTCTGTTACATGTTGGTAAAGCCCTTAGGATGTGTACTTGACTACCTGGACTATGATGCGGATCATACTAGTGGGGACAGGGTAGTCCGTAAGTACATCCTTCAAAGTCCCTAGTCGTGGGTGTATCGAGACAGGGCATCGATATACCAGAGTAGACTAGCGTATACCTTCTCGACCCATACAGATGGGCGATGGATGATCCCATATCCATTGGTGTTTGACATCAGAGATGATATACGGGTGCTCAGTGGAGACTGGGTACACTGGACGGACTCGCCGAGAACTCCCAGATGGTATTATACCTCACGTCAGATGGCAGTTCTCTGGTGACACTGGTACAGAGTAGTCTGTTGACCCGAGATCGTCATAGAGTCTTGTGTGGTTCCCACTGTGCTTTGATTTCCATCTTACCACGTCCAAGAGGGCGTGCAAAACGGTGGTTTTTGGGTACAGTCCCGAGTCACATGGAGGCAATGAGCGATAGGAGGGGATTCGTCTCTCCCGGTATAGGGGGTTGATGTTGCGCTGTGTTCGATTGGCTATAACAGGAAATCCCTGGCCAGGGTTGCTGAGATTTACTGGTAAGTGTTACCAGTAGTTTCTCGAATTGTTATAGACCTCATATCGACACGACTTATCGAGCTATTGGGGTCTGACGTTTTCCACCCCTAGGCGAGATATGCGACATATCAGACGATCAGACCGGACTGTACGGTAGTGTTACTGGTTGGATTCACTGGAGTGTGAGCGGGCTTGCTCGTCGATCTTCAGATCGCTCAATACCCGGGTGGCCGTTACGTTTAGCAGACCGCTTGCGGCTTGTGGGTGCTTGATATGATCATCACCTGCTGCCGGCGTATTGACGAGTCTTTAGAGTCCTACACAGAGGTTTCCTGGCTCAAGCGAAACGAAATAGGAGCGCATATGAGATATGTGCGGGACCGAGAATAATGCGTGTATGTGATACCGTATTCCATTCTCGCGATGAATGTATCGAATGGTTGTATGTGATATAACCTAGTTATCGAATCAAGAATTGATTTGATAAGTCGATACATTGTATACTAGTCGGTTGTGTGCGACATGACCGGATCATTGAATCAAGTGTTGATTTAATGATTTAATGCATAATTATATATTTGATATATTACTTTGCATTAACTAGTATTGGTTCACTTTAAATGGATTTTCTCACTCGGTTTGTGCACATTGTATATGTGATATACTTTTGTACACATGATTGTATCATGTTTGATGATGCATGTTTACTTGGTTAAGTATAAAGAATTAAACCATGGTTAAACATATAATTAGGGTTTTATTTTCCATTACTTATTTATTCATTTATTTATTTGTTTATATATTTTGGAAAATAAATGGAAAAGAGAAAAGAATGGTGGCTTAATTTGTTGTTTAGTTGAAGCTTCATGAAACTTTGACCTTGACCACCATTCTTATCTCATCCTTAACCCTAACCAATGATTTAACCATGGTCAATTCTCTACACATAACCATAGTTAGTATTATGATAAGTATCATATTCTTTTCTATTTTTTAAAATGACTTATGATAACTTATCATCTTCTTCCTCCTCTTCTTCTTCATGAAGAAACCTTACTTCATCAATGGTGGATTGATGAAACAAGTGAGAAATCCAATTCTAAAGTCTACCCACTTCCTATTTCTTCATCCTCTACCTCTTGCCAAGTAGTAGAGTGTGTTCTCTTCACAAGTTTTTGGACTTGGTGAAGTTGGAGCTTGATTTAGCGATGCCTCGACGTAGATCATCTTCGGCATGGACATCGATGACCTAGCCCGTCCATTCTCCGATGAAGCCGACACTAGAGCCCGGGACTTGTTATGGACAGCGAGGAGACTTCATTGCGGAGCTATGGAGGTGGAGAACCGGATCTACAAAGGTTGTATTTCCGTATCTCATAGTTAATTGTTAACTAGTTTGCATTTTCGCCTAGACATCTAGCCAACGGTCCTTGTTAGGGTTTCTCGGCACCTAGATTTTTTGAAATTGGCATGTTCGATGCCTTGCGAGACTTCATTAGGGTGCCTAGGAACCCTACATTCATTTCATATGACATAGTATTATATGAGGCACTGACACGAACACGGAGTATCTGCACTTACACGTAGTATTACCCTGCTATTACTAGATGTTTGGGATATAGTAGTGTATTATTATGACCTAGGATAGCGTCGTGCATTCGATTTCTTTTCGTAGATATCTTCTACTCACGAGTTGGCAACTCACCCCCGTTGTGCCAAATTTTATTACAGGTTCGATGTACAGGTTTCCCTGGCAACTTGCTGGCACATCTATTCTTTCAGGGTGATTTGCACGGTAGGTTGGTTCACTTGTATCCGAACCACCATTGTACTTTTATTCTTTCATTTGTATCTAGTAAGCTCCATCAACCATACTTGTATTACTTGATAAGTTTATTGGACCAGTTATTTATTTCGACCTTAGAGTCGCGCATGTATTATTCTGTTTTTGGTGGATTGTTTTCTTTTGAGTTTGAGCCTCGCCCTTTGGCGTTGTATACTATTGTGTATTGTTGTGGTTGTTTCCGCCTGTTGGCGTTGAGCTAGCTCCCGCTTGGGGATGCCTTTTTATTGTTTATATGTATTTATACTTGTTGTACCCGTTTGGGGGCCAGTTTTTACAGAGGAGACTTTGCCGAAATTTTTGGGAAAATTTGCTGATACTTTTAAACTTGTTTTTTCTTCATGTCTTTTACTTCTTCTTCTTTTATATGGTTTAGATTTCTGGGCTTCGGCTTACTTAGGTTACGTTGCGCCTCTAGACGCTTCGTAATCTAAGTGCCGGTCACGTTCCGTACTTTCGGGTCGTGACAAAGTTGGTATCAGAGCGTTAGGTTTAACCTTGTATAAGTCTAGGTGACCCTTGGTTGATGGAGTAGGCGATTTAGGTAGAGTAACGTACCGTGGGTATGGTCCGCGGCATACTTACGATACGCTACTCTGCTTAAGGAGCCCTAGGATGTACATTGTTTGCACCGTATTTCATTCGTTCCTTTGATCTATCTTCGTCGATATCGGATGGTAGTTTCTGCTACCACGGGCACACGGGCAGAGGGAGCTGCGGCTCGAATGCGATAACCGTTAGAATATTGGTTATTCTTGAGGATTGAAGCATTATTTAGCGTGCGGATGAAGAGTATTCACATGTCGTCCAGACAAAGTTAAAGGGTTCGAACGATTATCAGAAAACCATTTTCCCAAGTTTAAGGTATTCGGAAGAACATGCAAGTATTTCGATGGACCCTATAGAAGAATGAAACCCTAACTCGACATAATGACCACGAGAACGCCCTTGAACCTTAGGGTTTACGGCAGTTCCGCGGTGCCATTAGTGAGGCTTGAGTTTGCCCTTCTACGGCTGGATCATCGATGCTGGGGTATGTACCGGATATTTTTAAACTGTACTTGAGTGTTGAGCTCTCGGGGACTTATGGGATTTTGATGGATTGATCGTAAAGATTAATGTAGTCCGGATATCATGTGAAGGGATCGACTACGTGGGAGACTCTAGATATGAGTATTGCCGTTGGTAGCGCAGTCAGCACAGCTACGAAGAGACGAGTTCGAAGCAATCGACATCAGAGGAAAGAGGCGCACATTGACGATAGTGTTTACGATTGCGATTTGGTGATTTGAATTTCATCTTTTCGTTGATTGGATTTTGGTATTTTGAGGACCTTGTTCTACTATTGGTATTTCATGTGTGTACCTTCATTACATTCTAGTGTGTTTCATATATCGGTTGTATTGATATTGTTTAGTACATACCCAGTGCACTTGATTTGGTTTTAATACCTTTTGTGATTTTGATTTGATTTCATGCATATGGTTACACATGATTTTGACATAAGTTTCGACCTAGTTTTCATGCATTTTTGTACTGTGATTTCGATTTCAGTGCGCACCGGACGCACATGATATTTTAATGATGTGATTGGGATTGATTTCAGTTTGAGCAGTATGTTTTCATAGTCATTATTATTTGATTTAGTAACCAGGCGGGACGTGTATGTTAAATAAAAGATATATATATAGTTATTTTTTTTAAATAAACGTCCGCTACTTATGCCGTGACACGTGCATCACACGGCGATTTTCAAAAAGGGGTGTTGCATATTTCCTTATCCAGATATTTGGACGATTTTACTATGATGCGCACTATATTTAAGTTATAGTTTTGATGTATACTATGCTGGTTTTCGTATTGGGTTTTGATATTTTGTCTTCACCATAACTCCGATGATTGCATTAAGCTTGACGGAGTTGATTTTAGTTATGTATTGACGATTTCGGAGCCCCGACGACTTGAGCGTTTTGCTCGATGTTTTAGTATTTGGAGGGGGAGTTTTAATTTAAATTCGGGGACCGAATTTCTTAAAGGGGGGAAGACTGTAACATTTTAAAAATAATTAAATAAATAAAATTTGTTTAAGTGAATTTTAGGATTTTCGGTAAAGTAAAATGTATTTTTAGTAAAACTAAACCGTAATTATTTTTCACTATAAATTTAAAAATATCTATTTTAATTATGTTATTACTAGTAAATTGTGTTTATTTAGCCACTTATAAATTTTTAGTTCAATTAAATATTTTTCCTAAATTAAATATTTTAAATATTAACATAAACTTTATTTTTTACACTAAATTAGTGTAAATTACAAATTTGAATGGTTTTAATTTGTAAAAATGAGCCATGGTATATTAGAATCAAGTGTGTAATATGCAAAATCTTTTCCAAAATCTCTCCATGGTTCTAGAAATTTCTAGGAAAAGGGTTAAATTGAAAAAGTTAGATAATAAAGGGTTTAAGTGAAAAAAATGCATTATTTATGAACTTTCTACACAATACCACACATTTTTCTCTCTCCACCCTCCTCCCTCTCCATGGCCGGCCTCCCCTCCATGGGTAGCCCCAAAATTTTCCCCCCATCATTTTTGCATTAAAAATCATCAAAATTCATCAAAAATTCCAAAAATAAATCTCAAAAATCAACATTCAACCTCTACCATTTTCCTTTGACCTATTTAGCATGGATTTTGGAGATGGAAAGCATGAATTTTGGAGGCTTATTTCATGTTTGGATTTCATATTTTGAAGGTATAAATTTCCTTCTTTTGTTTTATTTCTATTAGATGTTTCTTTTAAAGCATAATTAGATTTATTAAATTAATTCTAGTTGCAAATTTTAAAATTCAAGTTAGGGTTTGTAAATTCAAGTTGTGGTTTTTATTAATTAAATAAGGTTATAATAGCTAGTTTAACATCTTTTAAAGTGGAAAAATCTTGCATGGTTGTTGTATAATAAATTGTTTATTCAAATTGTTTTAATTAAGCTATTTAGCTAACTAGATTTTTCTAAAATGTGTTTGTGGGTAAATTAAAATTCTTATTAAGGTTGTTATCATTAGATGGTAGTTTTAAGGAGAATTTTAGCATATTAAAGGAATGAAAAACTTAGTTTGATCACTAGTTCTTGTGATAATTGGGAAAATAGTAATAAAATGCTATTTTTGTAAACTAGATTTTGGGAAATTCCTAAATAAATAAGATTAAAAATATAATTATGGTTTCATCATATCATTATCATCATGAATTGTGGTTTAATACATTAATTCATGCAAAATCACGTTTTGTGGTGGAATTGTGGTATTTTACTTGAAAAATGTTGAAAAATTGTTAAAGGTTGCAAACTAGAAATTTCAAATTAATACAAATTTGTGTAATAAAAATGTAGTAATGGTTTGTATAGTCTAGTTATGCCATTTAATGAGTTTTATAACCATTGGTTTCATTTAAATGTCAAGTTTTGATGAAAAACGGTAAATTGGCATTTTCTGGTTTTACGAAATTGGACGGTTTGATGGATTTTAGGGTTTCGATGGATTTAATCATGTTTTACAATATAAGTAAGGTGTTTTAAAATTACGAGTTATTTGTTGATATTTATCTCGATCCATCAGAGTTTGTACGCCGATATCGAGCGATATTTGGTTCTTTTGCGTGGACGGGACATAGGTTTTAACCTATGCTTGTTCCTTGTATCGTTTGACTTTCGTATGTGATTCAGTTTACGATACTATTTATATATTTGCGTTTAGGTACCCCTCATGTGGACTGCGGGCGATGAAGAGGATGGCGACACCGTTTCCGGCAGACATGGACCAGGTGAGTAGATGCATATCTACAGGGGGAAGTCGGGTGGATGGCGTTTAGCACCCCCGCAACGTAGAATAGGAATAGTACTTATTGACATTAGGAAACAAGATGTGACCCTAGATTCTTAATGAGTAGGATCCTAGTAATGACCCTAGGCTGGACTAGACTGATTTAGGAAAACCATATCAGAGGATGAGGTCCTTGGAAGAGGTTCGTAGGTTTCAGATAGAAACACACACGCACACACTGAAACTCGACATGGTGTATACGTATATGTGTATGTATATATAGGACTAGGAATAGTATATATATATATATACAACACGTATATGGGATTCATTGATGTGATGTGATATCTGAGGTGTGATGAAACCGTATAACTGGGCTTGATGCCGTGATTCTTGACGATACAGTCGTATTAAAGTGTTACCGGATCATTAGAGATGAGATAATGAACATGTATACATAAATTATAATAGCTAGTGATGATATTGAGATACATGGGACTCTAAAATAGTATCCGAACTGTAACTTGTGACTGATGACGATATGATATCAGTATGACTTAATCACAATATGATACATATGACATGATATTTCTGAGGATAAACTAATGATGCATATTATGAGGGCAATGATATATGATTGATGTAGGCGATTACAGTTTAGTACCTTGATCATGAGATGTGTTGGTGATGACATTATACGAATGATGAGACACCTAGGAGATACTTGACCCGTACCCCGATATTGGGATGCCGTACGATGGATTTTTCCGTACGAGAAATAAATATGATGATTGATCCGCACTCTTGATTCGAGAAAGCCGTACTACGTACGTGACGCTATTGAGGCCGGATCGCCCACTATTCGAGATATTGATTCAGACCTTAGGTAGACTCTTGTTTCTTATTGACTAGTTTCTTAGATTTTATTCCTTAGGAGGTTAGATGGTCACGAGGTTAGGTTCAAGTCATATAGTGGTAGTGGTAATGGTATATCAAATGAGTGGATAATGCACATCTGTCTTCACATTCATACTGTAATCATCATGGGGCATGTTCTTACATATGCTGCTATAATCTGTATAAACTTTACCTGTTAGGACACCAGCACCATTACCGATGATGCGCATATTCCACGCACACTTATTTGCCGGCTCACACACATCATCATCGGTAATTGCTATGTCACGTACACTTTAGATTATATGATCTTTTATTGATAGAATCAGTTAACAACTAGACCGATATAATATCGTGATTACTCTCTGATGTTAGTATAGACATGATATTTATTACTTGACATTCATGCATTCATATTTTTATGTTATCATGTAGTATCATGGGCATATGCCGACACTTATCATATACTTACTCATGATTTTAAGATTTAGATTTCTATGAGATTTCTGGATTTTTGGGGAAAACCGCAAGAAATTATAAAACCTTCTCTCTCTCTCTCCTCCTCTCTTTTTAAAATAAAATGCGGTTTTCTCGTGATGTATGTGTCGTCCACCATGAGATTTCATGTTTTCTGTTGGATTTCGAGACCCGATTCGAGGAGTGGATGAACCGTCTCGGGTACATGGTGGGCCCGGTATGGTATCCCGGGGCAAGAAGATCGAGTTGTAGACGATGAGCCTGGCAGGGGAAGACTACCTACCGGTGATGTCTGGCGCGGCGGATATCCGGAGGATACCGACCGTTGTCGTGAGATTTGATGATATGGGCCAATCCGGACTGACGGAGCCCGACATATTGAGACTTGAGATTACATGTGTTGTGTCGATGCTTGACACGGATTTCATTGTTGAGATTTCAGATGCTTATACACACTTTACTATGATAACAGCTAAAGAGTTCTTATATATATATATCTGGATTTCAGGATTTGTTACTTTACATTCATGGTGCATGCATTTCATTTCATATGACATAGTATTATATGAGGCACTGACACGAACACGGAGTATCTGCACTTACACGTAGTATTACCCTGCTATTACTAGATGTTTGGGATATAGTAGTGTATTATTATGACCTAGGATAGCGTCCTGCAGTCGATTTCTTTTCGTAGATGTCTTCTACTCACGAGTTGGCAACTCACCCCCGTTGTGCCAAATTTTATTACAGGTTCGATGTACAGGTTTTCCTGGCAGCTTGCTGGCACATCTATTCTTTCAGGGTGATTTGCACGGTAGGTTGGTTCACTTGTATCCGAACCACCATTGTACTTTTATTCTTTCATTTGTATCTAGTAAGCTCCATCAACCATACTTGTATTACTTGATAAGTTTATTGGACCAGTTATTTATTTCGACCTTAGAGTCGCGCATGTATTATTCTGTTTTTGGTGGATTGTTTTCTTTTGAGTTTGAGCCTCGCCCTTTGGCGTTGTATACTATTGTGTATTGTTGTGGTTGTTTCCGCCTGTTGGCGTTGAGCTAGCTCCCGTTTGGGGATGCCTTTTTATTGTTTATATGTATTTATACTTGTTGTACCCGTTTGGGGGCCAGTTTTTACAGAGGAGACTCTGTCGAAATTTTTGGGAAAATTTGCTGATACTTTTAAACTTGTTTTTCTTCATGTCTTTTACTTCTTCTTCTTTTATATGGTTTAGATTTCTGGGCTTCGGCTTACTTAGGTTATGTTGCGCCTCTAGACGCTTCGTAATCTAAGTGTCGGTCACGTTCCGTACTTTCGGGTCGTGACATTTGCCATGCCGCTTTTTACTTGAGGTTAGGCTTATTTTGGAGAGCCCCGATGAGTCATAACCACTCCGCGCTGGTGTGGGATGATCTCCGATAGTCTTTCAAGCTTTATATGACTTGCCGTTAAGACCCTGAAGCTAGGAATTTGGCCTTTGCTTCGTTTGCTGGCATCGCGTCTGCTGTATCGAGACGAATGTCGCGGTTGTCTCTAGGTTGCTGGTGAACCGTCGAGGTTTGGAACTAGGGATTTTGCCGTGGCTCCGTTTGGTGATGTTGCATCTGTTGTGTTGAGACGAACGTCGAGGTGGTGACCGCTCTGCTCTGTGGCGAGATGATCTCCAATTGTCTTTCAGGCTTTATATGACTTGCCGTTAAGACCCTGAAGCAAGGAATTTGGCCTTCGCTTCGTTTGCTGGCATTGCGTCTGCTGTATTGAGATGAATGTTGCGGTTTTCTCTAGGTTGTTGGTGACCATCGAGGTTTGGAACTAGGGATTTTGCCGTGGCTCCGTTTGGTGATGTTGCGTCTGCTGTGTCGAGACGAACGTCGAGGTGGTGACCGCTCTGCACTGTGGCGAGATGATCTCCAATTGTCTTTCAGGCTTTATATGACTTGCCGTTAAGACCCTGAAGCTAGGAATTTGGCCTTCGCTTCGTTTGCTGCCATTGCGTCTGCTGTATTGAGACGAATGTTGCGGTTGTCTTTAGGTTGCTGGTGAACCGTCGATATTTGGAACTAGGGATTTTGCCGTGGCTCCTTTTGGTGATGGTGCGTCTGCTGTGTCGAGACGAACGTCGAGGTGGTGACCACTCCGCACTGGTGCGAGATAATCTCTGATTGTCTTCCAGGCTTTATATGACTTGTCGTTAAGACCCTGAAGCTAGGAATTTGGCCTTCGCTTCGTTTGCTGGCATCGCGTCTGTTGTATCGAGACGAATGTCGTGGTTGTCTCTAGGTTGCTAGTGAACCGTCGAGGTTTGGAACCAGGGATTTTGCCGTGACTCCTTTTGGTGATGTTGCGTCTGCTGTGCCGAGACGAACGTCGAGGTGGTGACCACTCTGCACTGGTGCGAGATAATCTCTGATTGTCTTTCAGGCTTTATATGACTTGCCATTAAGACCCTGAAGCTAGGAATTTGGCCTTTTGCTTCATTTGCTTTGGCGCGTCCGAATCCTGCTGGGGGAAGAACGCTGGGGTGACATTTCATCTGCTGTATCGAGACGATCGTCGAGGTGGTGACCAATTCGTGCTGGTGCGAGATGATCTCCGATTGTCTTTCAGGCTTTATATGACTTGTCGTCAAGACCCTGAAGCTAGGAATTTGGCATTTTGCTTCATTTGCTTTGGCGCGTCCGAATCCTGCTGGGGGAAGAACGCTGGGGTGACATTTCATCTACTGTATCGAGACGATCGTCGAGGTGGTGACCACTCCGTGCTGGTGCGAGATGATCTCCGATTGTCTTTCAGGCTTTATATGACTTGTCGTCAAGACCCTGAAGCTAGGAATTTGGCCTTTCGCTTCATTTGCTTTGGCGCATCCGAATCCTGCTGGGGGAAGAACGCTGGGGTGACATTTCATCTGCTGTATCGAGACGAACGTTGAGGTGGAGCTGGGATTTTTGCCGTCACTCCGCTCTGTTTTGACCGTAAGGTCTTTCGTTGACATTGCATCTGCATCCTGTTGGACTGCGGAGGAACGCCGTCGTTGACATCTCGTCTGCTGTAACGAGACGAATGCTGAGGTGGAGTTGGGATTTTGCCGCCGCTCCACTTTGTTTTGACCGTGAGGTTTTTTGTTGACGTTGCATCTGCATCCTGCTGGACTGCGAAGGAACGCCGTCGTTGACATCTCGTCTGCTGTATCGAGACGAATGCTGAGGTGGAGCTGGGATTTTGCAGTCACTCCGCTTTGTTTCAACCATGGGGTCTTTCGTTGACGTTGCATCTGCATCCTGCTGGACTGCGGAGGAACGCCGTCGTTGACATCTCGTTTGCTGTAACGAGACGAATGCTAAGATGGTCTCTAGGTTGTCTGTGAACCGTCGAGATTTGGCTTCGCTTTCTGATGGAGCCTGTTGGGAAGGTATGGTTCCCTCTTTGTTTGTGCCCCTGGATTGTATACAGGGATTGCTGTGATATCGCCTGTAGGGCAAAAAGTTTCTTTCACTTTTTTTTATATTATTATTTTATTTCCGCGATGCTCAATCATTTCAGCTTTTATATCACGAAGGTCGCGATTGCCCAATCATTTCGGCTATTTTTCGCGGTGTCCAATCATTTCGGCTATTTATTTTATTTTTACTCGCTGCTTTTTATTGCGAGTTGCCCAATCATTTCGGCTATTTATTTTATTTTTACTCGCTGCTTTTTATTGCGAGTTGCCCAATCATTTCGGCTGTTTTTGTATGCATATATTTTTACTTGCTGATTTCGTTGCAAGTTGTCCCATCATTTCGGCTATTTCATATGCATTTTTGGCTCGCTGATTTTTTTTATCGCGAGTGTGGAACTTGGAATCTGATGCCAATTTTAGCATCAGCATCGCTACGACTGGAATATTGCCAGGAGCAAATCATCATTTGCCATGAAAGGACTTGGAATTTGATACCGATTTAGGCATAACAACTGGGATATTGCCATGAGCGAATCATCATTTGCCTCTGTCGATGTCGAACAAAGGTGTCTTAGCAAACAGGGTTAGGGTCCTGTCGACTAAGGCTTTTGACTTCATGAGCCGTAAGGGTCTCACAAAGGTATTTCTCCCTACAAGTCGTGAGGATCTCGTAGGTGTGTTTTCTCCTTAGGAATCGTGAGGATTCCTAAGTGTATGTTCTCTTATAAGTCGTAAGGATCTTACAAGAGTGTTTTCTCCTTATGAGTCGAGAGGACTCATAAAGGTTGTTCACCGTGAGAACATATCCCCAGTCACGGATGGGACTTGGTTAGGGAAATGTTTATTCATGCCCGTGGATTGTATACAAGGGTCAGTATGAGCCGCTTGTAGGGCGATATCGAAGGTTGTGGGGGGGGGTTGCTTAAGAACAGGTTCAGGTCTCTGTAACTTAAGACTTTCAAATCTTACGAGCTGTGAGGATCCCATAAGAGAGTTCTCCTTACGAGTCGTGAGGATCTTGCAAGTGTAATTTCTCCTTAGGAATCGTGAGGATTCCTAAGTGTGTTGCTCCCTTGTGAGTCGTAAGGATCCCACGCAGGTGGTTTCTCCTCACAAGGTCGAGAGGACCCTGTAAGTGTCTTTTAACGGGGTTGCGCCCTTTCGGGTTTTCACAACACTCGCCGGCAGCCCTGCTGTTTTTACTCACGGAGCCTTTTCAGGTTTTCATCCGTGCCCATTTTGCTTATGGACATACCGTTTTTTTTTTGTTTTTTTTTTTGTTTTTTTTACGAGTCTGCGCCCCTTCGAGTTTTCACAAATATCGCCGGTAGTCCTGCTGTTTTTACTCACGGCGCCCTTTCGGATTTTCATTCGTGCCCATCTCGCTTGTGGACGTACCGTTTTTTTTACCATGTCAGTCTGAAGATGCCGCGGGTTGGGAGTAGTTTAACGACGTTTCGGTCATTTGCAAGTTTTAGGATATTGCGGTCCATTGTTAGTTTAACGACGTTTCGGTCTATTATCCAGTTTTAGGACATGGTGGTCCATTGTTAGTTTAACGACGTTTCGGTCTATTATCCAGTTTTAGGACGTAGTGGTCCGTTGGGCTTTCTTTATGAATGAGCATGATGCTCCCGGCGTGTCCATCTTTTTCAGAGCATGTGGTTGTGGCGGGCCCACCTTCCAGTTTTCGGACAGCGTGAACTTGCCCTGTTGGTACTGGTCTTCAACCCAGTTTTTGAAGACGTAGAAGTTATCGATCGGATGGCCCAATACTTGGTGGTAAGGGCAGTAATTAGAATTGTTGGCATTATTCAATTGCAGTTGGTGTTTCGGCTCCCGTAGAGTGATAAGCCTGTTGCGCACTGCTAGTTCGAACAGCCTTCTTGTTTCATCCCGGAGAAATGAGTAAGGACGTTTCAACTTTTTATAGAGGGGTTGCCGCTTGTTGCTTTGGCGAACAACCGGTCTAGGGTCACTCGATTGTTATTGAGCGTTGGCGATGAAGGTCGTTTTTCCCTTCCCTTTATCCTTTTTGTTCGATCCCTTGTTTGCGGGTCCGAGATTCTTTCCGGGTAGCGTGCGATTGCACGGCTGAATGTTCTCGCAATTCCTCAATTCTTTCGTTTTAGAGATGGATTCCTCGAAGAGAGGGCCGAGGGCTACTTTTTCGTCGGAGTCGCTCCCGAAGGTAAGAACTCGCGATTCCCCGGGATCAACCCTATGGCAATTACCGGCAATTCTTTTACGCTCATCTGTCGCATTTTTTTGCTGTCTACGGGCTTCACGCTTTGTCATGTTGAAGTATTGCCTGTGAGCGACATACCCTTGCCACCAACACTTAAAGGAGTTGCAGTCTTCAGTAGGATGTGCGATTTTCTGATGATATAAGCAGAAGTTAGGATGTACGTCTGCTTCATCAAGATGTATATCACCAGGAGAATTTTTTCTGAAAGAGGGCGGCCTCATCCCATCGATATGGCTTTGGCGAATCGTTTCCTTGTCTTGATCCTGCTTTCATTTGCGGCGGATGTACTTTGACCTGGTGGGAGTGTTTCGACCCTTTTGTCCAGTCGTCAGCGTTTGGCCTTTTCAAATATGGCCATCTCGCGCTCCCGATCAGCTTTGCTTTTTAGATGGGCTTCGTTCAGGAATGCGTCAATTATTTCGTCTGATGGCCCTAGAAGTTCCGGCTCGGGATTTGTCCCTGGTTTTTTTGCATCCAAAACTTCTTCACCGTTTATTAACGGGTGAGAGATCACATGACAGCTTGCCACATAATCCTCAGACTCATCCGACGAGTCTTCTCCATTGTCATCATCTTTGTCCGCAAGGACGTGGGTGAGAAATTCTTGGAGTGTGACTGGGGTCCGCGCCTTCTGATTATATTCTTTCAGTGCGTCAACATGTTTTTGTAGATCCGTGCGCTTATCATCTAACTTCGCGGGCTTTTGGGTCTTCTCCTTCTTCTTCGAAGACTTTGACGGCTGCGTCTGGGTGTTTTGCCCATTACCACCGGATTTTGTAGTTGGGCACGGTTTCAGGATTCCCTCGACGATCTGGGGTTCTAGCGGATTCTTCCACCTGATCGCCGGACATGTCCGGAGATCATTCAGCATCTTTTTAGTTTTGGCCGAAAGAGACACCTCCCATGGGGCCTCTTCAACAAAAGAGCACGATGCCCCCGACGTGTCCACCTTTTTAGGAGCATGAGGCTGTGGCGGGTTCACCTTCCAGTTTTCGGATAACGCGAACTTGCCCTGTTGTTACTGATCCTCGTTCCATCCCTTAAAGACGAAGCAATTTTCGATTGGATGGCTTACCGCTTGGTGGTAAGGGCAGTAATTAGGATCGTTGGCATCACCTGGCTGCAACGGACGTTTTGGATTCGGCAAATTATGAGTCTGTTGCGCACTGCCAGCTCGAACAGTCTCCTTGTTTTATTCTGAGGAAACGAGTAAGGACGTCTTAGTCTTTCCTCAAGGGATGGGCATGGACGCATATTGTTTCGACGGACAACCGGCTTTAAGTTGCTCAGCTGTTGTTGAGTATTGGCAACAACGATCGCTTTCCCTTTCTCAGTTCGAGAGTCTGGCTTTGGAGGAGACGGTTTATGTCCCATCTGATCCATCTGGGCTAGCTTATCAATTAAGGCCTGGAATGTGGTCGGTTTGAAGAACATCATGAATTGCGAGATGGTTGCTTGCGGATCAAGAGTGCCCACGAACATGCCTACCGCAGGTGCTTCTTCGATCCGTTGTTCGCATTTTGACCACAAATTCCGCAATCGTGTTGCGTATTGAACCCACGTTTCGCCTGGCCTTATCCTGGCGTTGATCAGTGCTGTTATCGGGGTGCGTTCACTAGCACTCGCGAATCTTTGTGTGAACAGTAGCTCCATCTCCGCAAATGTTTTAACAGAGTCGTTAGGTAGCTCCGAATACCACTCGAAGGCCGTTTCTGCTAAGCTGCCGACGAATTGGCGAAACAACAATTTGTCATCGCCTCCAGTGTTGCCGCATAAGGCTCTGAATTGAGTGACATGCTGATGTGGATTCCCTGTCCCTTTATATACGTGGAACTTAGGGATCGTATATCCCGGCGGGTAACTGATTTGGTCATACTAGCTTGGATAGGGTCGTCCGGTTCTAACAATTTGAACGGCTGCTTCATTTGCCTGGTGAACTCATATTTGTTGAGCAATGTAGTCATCCAGGGCAGCTTTGGAGATCGTTTCTTCTTTAGCTGTTGAAAGAGCCGGAGGTAGATTTGACGTTTGCCAAGGGGTCACGTGGTAACACGTGAGAGCGCCCAAAGGCTTCATTTCCTTTGCTTTTTCTTTCTGCGTTTTGGGAGTCACGTGGGAGCGTGTGAGGCATTGCCTCAAAGCTTCTTTTCTTCAGGGATCTTTTCAAAGGTCACGTGGGGGCACGTGACCTTAGTTCTTTTCATGAACAGAGATCTTTTAAGTCTCCTTATTTTAAGAATTGAATTCTCTGTAGGGTTAAACCCTAATTATGATTTTGGAGGAATTAAATTCCTATGGTGCAAGAATTAAATTCTTATATAGGGTTAAACCCTAATTTTTTTTTGGGAGAATTAAATTTTCTAAACTCAATTCCCCCTCTAAGTTTTGGATCTGCATGGCAGGATCTCAACCCGATGAGAATTAAATTCTCAACTTATGGGGAGATGTGCTCTGTGCAGATCTTCAACAAGAGGAAGAACTAAGTTCTTGTAGAAGAGTTAAACTCTTAGGTTTTGAGAATTAAATTCTCTGTTTGAAGTTTTGATCCCCTTTGTTTTCTCACCTAGGGTTTTTCTTTGTTGAGAATTAAATTCTCCTTTCTCTTTTCTTCTCTCTCCAAGGTAGATCACTCTTTTCTCTTCTTGGCTCCTATTTATAGGAGAAAGAAAAGAATCAATTTGTTCAATGAATTTTTCATTAAAAGATTTTAATTGATTTCATGATTAATATGATCCTTTAGATCATTCAGTGAATTTTTATTCACCGTTGGATTTTAAATCCAAAGATATTCTGTTTGTTATTTCTGGTGAGATTTATAGGAAATCTTTCCTTGTCCAAGATTTTTCCATAAATTGGTGATTTTTAATCACCCTTGGATTTTTAATCCAACGGTTCTCTATAATCCTTTTCCATTTGGAAAGATTTAGAGAAATTTAGAATTTTAATCCTATTTGGAAAGATTTAAAGAAATTTAGAATTTTAATTCTATCAAACTGTAAGGCTTTCAAAACCAGTCACGTGCTGACACGTGACCCTTGGTCACGTGTGAGCACGTGACTCCCAATTGAGTCCTTTTCTCAGCGTTTATTTATACTTCAGTTTTAACCATCACGTGTCCACACGTGACCATTGGTTACGTGTGAACACGTGATACCTCATTGAGGTATTTCCTTTAGGCATTTGTTTTTATTTCTGTTTTAATTATCACGTGTCAACACGTGACTATTGGTTACGTGTGAGCACATGACACCTCATTGAGGTAATTCCTGATTTTTAATCAGAGAACAGTGCATAGCATATTTGCTCATAACTTTTGACCCTGGATGAATTATGAAGCCCATAATATATCAAATCGAAGGGTTTTTCGATATGCTTCCAATACCATTAGAATTTAATAGTTCCTCCTTCGGGAGTTTATCAAAATACAGGCTGGAAGATACCGGTTCGCATTTCCTTAAGCGTATCGCTGCCATTTGATACCTTGGACTCTTCTACGCAGAAATTTTTGACGGGAACAGTCGTATTTAATTGACCTTCCTTAATCCATTGTACCTTCAATCTTTACCTTCACATGAGTCCTCTCTCCTGAATATATGTTGTATATTCGTTCTTAACTTCGTCAATATACTGTATTCTTTTATACTGAATAAGTCCCCTTCTAATTCCTTAATAGCCCTTATGAGAACGTCTGTGGTCTTTGATGTTTCTAAAATTTTATGCGGACTATTTATTCAGACATATTCTTAACTATGCCAGCTTAGTTACCAAACTAGTTGTACACGATAAATTAATTGGAGCAGCAAGCCTACGCCAACGTTCATGAATAGTCTCTATAATGTATGATAAAATAGTTGGGCTTTTGATATTAAATCCAAACCCGTATCGATAAACTCAAGTATAAATATATATGTATTATTCCATGAATTAGCTAAGAAAGAGTTATTTTTCTTTAAATTCCTTGTCATAGTATCATAACCATGTTTCGTCAAACCCTGGCCCCGCCAACACCAAACTCCAGTCGTCTTCATATTCTCTTCATCTCGCACCACCGCATCAGATTGCACCACCGCACCAGACCGCACCAGATCTCGCATCCCAGCTGCATCACCATCGCATCACCGCTGCATCACCATCGCATCACCACTGCATCCTGCATCACCGCATCTTATTTATGATCTGATTTAGATCTGATCTGGAATCACACAATATTATCCAGACTTTTTCGTTGGTTGTTGGATATCGTATGTTGATGCTGATGTTAATTTGATTATCGTTGGTTATTGGTCGTTGTTTATTATTGGTTGTTGATCGTTCGTCGTTGGTCATTGTTGGTTGTGGTTGTGTTTGATCCTTACTGCTAGAATCATGTCAATGACATCGGGCAATTGAGGAAGTTTATTTATCTTGGCTAATTTTATTTCTATGGTATCGACAAAGTTTATTGGTGATAATTATGCCCAAGTGTTTGTTGCAGTTGAGACCTTCTTGATGGATAAATGGAAGTTGTATTACTTGCTGGAAATTCCTCCTGCTAAGGATAAGGATGAGAAGAAATATGATGATTGGCTTGCTGAAGATGCACAGATTTAGACTTGGTCATGGAATAGCAGGGAACCTAAGATGAACGACAACGTTGTGTTTTTTCCTACATCGAAAAAGGTATGGGTGCAACTTAAAAATACATACTCGGGTTCTAGCAATATTACACGCATTTATCACTGTATCAGGATTATTTCCAGGTGGTGAAAGGAGCGAACTCTATTGATGATCATTACTCGTTTTTCAATAGATTATTCCAGAAATTGGATTTGTATCAGTATATTTCTTCCAATGTTGCAGAGATGAAGAAAGAACGTGAGATGGTAAATACTGTGCGATTTTTATTGAGTCTTTCCCCGGAGTATGAATCTATTCGATCTACTATTTTAGGGAGTTCAGAGATTATGACCCTTTATGAAGTATTCTCCAGGTTACGCCGTTCTTCCGTGTCAGATCCCTTGTCTAATGTGTGTGGTGATAGTAGTGTGGATAAGTTTGCATTGGTGACCACATTTGGCTGTACACATGGTTGTGGTTATTTTCGTGGTGGTCGTGGTGGTAATTGTGATGGAGGACGTGGTCGTGGTGGAAAGTTGTGCACACACCGTATGAGATCAGGTCATTCTGTTGAATTTTGTTGGGATCTACATGGCAGACCTTCTGCTAATCATGCATTTTCTCAGGATGATACATTGGAGTACTCATATCCCACAGGTCCATCTGATGCGGCATTTTCGATCTCAAAGATATTTATTTCTGAGGATGAGTATTACAAGCTCCTTTTTACTCAGAGGTCTGCTTCTGTTGCCACGATAACCCACGCTTCAAGTACTCTTATAGTTTGTAGTACCACTAGCAAGCCCTGGATTATTGATTCAGGTACTACATATCATATGACAGGTAATCGTGATTCTTTTATTTCCTTTATACCGTCTACACAAAAATCTCATGTCATCTTGGCCGATAGATCTTTCTCCTCTATCCCTGGTGGTGGGTCGGTACATCTATCCAAGGATCATTCGCTTTCATCAGTTTATCATGTTCCACGATTTCCTATTAGCTTATTGTTCATTAGCAAACTTACGAGATCGTTGAATTCTGTGATATTTTATCCTTCACATTTTGTATTTCAGGATCTGCAGACCAGGAAGCTGATTGGTAGCGGGAATGAATCTTAAGGCCTTTATTATCTGAACACGGATGCTGTTTTTTCTTCAGGTTTCGCAGCTTTGTTCTCATCAGTTTCTCCTCTTCAGCTCCACTGTCAGATGTGTCATCCCAATTTGAAGGTTCTTCATGGTTTATTCCAGCATTTTAGGTTAATAAAAGCACTTGATTGTAAGTCGTGTCAGTTTGGTAAATATCATCGTGCATCTTTTCCTATTTCTGAGGGTCGTTTGTTGAACCATTTTCATTTAGTGCATTCAGACATTTGGGGTCCCTTCAATGGGCCATCATATTTAGGTTTTAAATATTTTGTCATATTTATGGATGATTTCTCTCGTATCACTTATTTGTATTTGATGAAAAATCGTTCTGAATTAAGTAATATATTTCGTGTTTTTCATCTGAAAGTTCAAAAACAATTTGGTGTGTCGTTGAAAATCCTACGTACGGATAATACAAAAGAATATGTTTCTGATTATTTCAATAAATATTTTGCTGATAATGGGATTGTATATCAAACATCTTACTCATATACCCCTCAACAAGATGGGGTTGCTGAACAGAAAATGTGTCATTTATTGGAAGTTGCTCGTTCATTGTTGTTTCATATACATGTTCTCAAAAAATACTGGAGTGATGCTGTTTTAATGGCATATTATTTTATTAATCGTCTACCCACTCGTACTTTGGGAGAAAAGTTTCCTCATAATATTTTGTTCTTAGGGATTTCATATTTTCCACTGCCAGTTAAAGTGTTCGGTAGTGTATGTTTTGTTCATAGATTTGCTCATAGAGGAGATAAATTGGATCCGCGTGCCATTAAGTGTGTTTTCTTAGGGTACTCTTGACTTCAGAAAAGCTACAAATGATTTGACCCTATATTGAATGTACATTATGTTTCAACAGATGTCATTTTCTTTGATAATGTAACATATTTTTCTCCATCAAGTGAATCTTCTACTGAACCATCCATGTCGTCTCCTAATTGTTTGCCTTTTGTTGATATTGATTTGAGTCCTGAAGAACCGCAGATTATTCCTACAAGACCATCAGTCCATCGTTTTTATTCATGAAGGCCATGATTATAGCCAGTTACTCAATCAGCTCCACCGTCTGTAGTTTCCACACAAACTCCACAATCTGATCTCGATCTTCGTATTGTGTTACGAAAAAGTACACGCTCTTGTACTTCTCATTCTATATCGAATTTTGTTTGCTACTCACATTTGTCATCCAGGTATCATTCCTTTGTATCCTCCTTGTCATCCACTTACCTGGTTCTTTACATGAAGTTTTTGTTCACCCTGGCTGGAAAAGGCTATGGAGGAAGAGATGGATGCTATGTATCATAATGATATGTGGGATTTGGTTCCTTTTTCGTTTGGTAAACTATCAGTTGTATGCCGTTGGGTGTACACTATTAAATATCATCTTGACGGGACTATTGAGCGGCTAAAGGCTCGTCTTGTTGTTAAAAGCTATACACAGACATATGGAATTGATCATGCGAAGACATTCTCTCCAGTATAGAAACTTCCTTCTGTGCGCACTGATTTCTTTAGCAGCAAATTTGAATTGGTATTTATATCAGTTGGATATCAAGAATGCATTTCTCCACGGTGACCTTGAAGAAGTATATATGGACTAAGCACCTGGTTTCGTGGTTGAAAAGGAAACAAACAAAATATGCAGACTGTGAAAATCTATATATGGGCTCAAGCAGTCTTCTCGGGCTTGGTTTGGTAGATTCAGTGCTGTTGTGCAGTAGTTTGTTTATATCAGTGCAAGAGTGATTATATTGTTTTTACACGAGTCCTTAAAGAAAAAAGAATTATATTAGTGGTGTATGTTGATGATATTGTTATCAGTGGAGATGATACTGACGGGATTGCTGTTCTTAAGAAATTTCTCCAACGTCACTTCTACACAAAGGACTTGGGGTTATTGCGATATTTCTTGGGGTTGAGGTTGCACGCTCTCCAGAAGGTATTTGCTTGTCTCAGAGAAAGTATGTCCTAGATATTCTAAAAGAAACTGGACTTTTGGGTACCAAGTCCATAAATACACCAATAGATTCTAATATGAAACTCTATGATGATCGAGGAGAATTATTAGAAGATTCAGGAAGGTACTGTCGATTGGTTGGGAAGCTTAATTATCTTACGATAAAAAAATCTGATATCTCTTTTGCCTTTAGCGTGGTGAACCAGTTTATGGATTCTCCAAGGGAGCCTCATCGGAGGGCAGTTATTCGTATTGTTCGCTATTTGAAGAATTCACTTGGTCCAGGGTTAATTTACCGCAATCATGGAGATGTTCAACAGTTGATGGGATTGTGTGATGTTGATTGGACGGGATCTCCTACTGATAGGAGGTCTACTACCGGTTATTGTACCTTCCTTGGTGGTAATCTTGTATCGTGGAGAAGCAAGAAATAATCAGTTATGGCTGGATTAACTGCGAAGGCTGAATACCGTGCTATAGCTCATACCACGTGTGAATTAATTTGGATAACTAACCTATTAAGTGAGCTTGGATTTCAAATTCATCGTCCTATTCCTCTTTTTTGTGACAAACAAGCAGCGATCCATATTTCGTCTAATCTTGTTTTCATGAGAGAACCAAGTACATTGAAGTTGATTGCTATTTCGTTCGGTAAAAAGAGAATGGATTTCTCAACCCTCAATATATTGCAAGTAAGGATCAACCAGCATATATTTTTAGAAAGGTATTGGGAAAACTAAGAATTGAATTTTTATATAACAAGCTGGGTCTACATGATATGTATACACCAACTTGAGGGGAAGTATTAGAGATAATGTGTGATAAAGTAGTTGGACTTTTGATATTAGATCCAAACCCGTATCCGTAAACTCTAGTATAAATATATATGTATTCCTCCATGAATTAGCTAAGAAAAGAATTTTATTTTTCCTCAAATTCCTTGTCAGTCTCCTTGCAGGGTGGTCCTCCAACCACATCTTCTCGATCCTAAATATTCGACCATGTCTAATCATCTCCTTCTTCCCTGTGTTTAGGTTTATCAGTAGCGGGTCAATTTTGGTTGTTTGAAATACACTGTATATCAAACTGTATAGGCAAGAGGAAGTCTCGTCTCCTAAGCAACATACACCAGAACACTACCTAGCTTGGCAAGACATGGATTCAGCTGTTTATTGGACGAAATAAACTTCTAGTCCGGGGTAAGGTGATGAAGAAGACCTAACTTAAGTATAAGGTTTTTATCATGTCCTTTCCCTCCCTTTCTATCCTCCAAGAATCTTATGATGTTAAAGTCTACACCGACCACCCATGGGGTGCTGCCACATCCCCGCAGTATGGTTAGTACAGCGGAAAAAAGAAGACTTTTTTCTTGTTATTGCGACTGTGGTGACAGCCTCAACCCATCCCTGCTATTTCTTTGCACCACAACTAAAAGTGAGAACTACCTTATCCACCCCTCAATTATCCTAACTGCATATTGACTGGCCCCTATCACTATACCTTTGCTGTCCCACATGCATTCTTATACAAGTCCCTTAGATTCCCCAATGTTTTCCAAAATTCTACTCCTTGGGTCCTGGAGTTTAGTTGTAACGTTCTGAAAAATCGTTTTGGTGAAATTTCCGATAATCGGTAAAATAACTGGTGTTTTCCGTAAAAGAAAAAAAAACAAAATATAATTATTTTTTCAACATAAACTTAAATATACATGTTCTAGCTATGTAATGGCTAGTATTGATATTTAATTAGTCGCTTATAAATTGTTAGTTTACTTAAATATTTTTTCTTAATTAATTATTTTAAATATTATTTTTAAGCTTTCACTTATACATTTAATTAGTGCAAATTACAAATGAGAATGGGTTAATTACATAATTGTGAACCATGACAACTTCATAACAAATTTATTATTTGTTCTCTTTTCTACACTTGTCTTCAAGGTTCTAGTTAATTCTAAATTTAAAATAAATAAGAAAATGATGAGATAAGAAGTTTGGGCATATTGACTTGAGGTGGGATTTTCTTGACTTGGTATTTCACACACACACCCCCTCACCCTCTCCCCTCATTTTCTGGCCGAGACTAAGCTTCCCCCATTCCCCAATTCCCCACTTCAAATTTTAAATAGAAATGAAATTAAAAAGAAAACAATAAACAAAGAAGGCATCGGGTGTTAATGTGTGAGGTATGGGTTTTCTTGACTTGGTATTTTTTCACTCACCTCACTCATTTTCCTCTCCCCTCTCACTTGGCCGAGCCCCCCTAGCAGCAGTCCCCCATTTCTCCACCTCCTTTTCTCATCAAAATTCTTCTTTTTCCATCAAAAAATCAATAAAAAACCTCACAAACTCCTAATTAAACCTTAACCAATTTTCCTTGGCCTAATCTTGCATGGATCTTGGAGCAGGGAAGCAAATTGAGAGGCTGAGTTTGCATGTTTGATCTCATGATCTTGAGGTATAAAATTTCATCTAAATTGTTACTTGTTAATTGTATGCTTAAATCTAATTTTAATTTGATGTTAATATAACTTTAATTGCAAAATAAAAGTTTAAAGAGAAGGGTTTGAGATTTAATTAAAGTTTACATCACTTGATTTAGTTAGTAATGTGGAGTTTAACATGTTAAGACATGAAAAATCTAATCTAGTTGTTAAGCTACTAATTGTTATTTTTAAATTGTCTTAATTATAGATTTTTGCAGACTAAGTTTTTAATTAGTGTGTAATTAGGTGAAATTAAAATCTAGTAAAGGTTAGTGTGGCTCAATTAAGATATTATGTGAGCATTGTGGCCACTAGATTTGTTAAAACATCTAGATTTGAACTAAAATGGTAATTGTTGCTTACTAGGTTTTCGGAATAAATAGCGTTTAATTGAGTTTGAGGTTTTGATAATTTACAACCTATTTCATTTAATATTTAATGTGTTGTAAATGCGCGATTGGTTCGATTGGGTTTTAGGTTTGGGGTTTGCCACGTATAGCGACCCTAGTTGTGGTTTGTGGCGTTGTCACGAGCACGTCTTGTGCACCAAGTGTGTGCGCGTTTAATTAGTGTGCGTGGTTGACTTGTATTGTTTGTGTCCGTGACTATTTATATATTTATTCTTTTATTTCCTTGTGTACGTTTCTAGGATCGGGTACAGAGGCGTTGGATGTAGCGCGGAAATGGCAGAGCTAAAATCGGATCAGATTAGCCGAGGCGTCCCGGTGAGTAGATGTACACATCTACGGGGGAATTATCTAGATGGCGCAAGGCGCCCGATAGTCAGGATTACTAGTAGTGCTTGTACTTATATACGTAGTCTCCTAGTCATTCATCTCATTGCATTGCATCATCATAAATATATATGATATTATCTCATAGGACACTTGCACCCTTACCATTGGTTCATGCCATGTGCACTATTCATGCGAACACATACGTCTTTGGTAATTGCTATGTCACGAACACTATAAAATTGCTTAGAATTGCTATCTGTGCATTGCATCATATATGATCTGTAGATTTGTACTTGTATAGTCATTTCATCAGGATGGATACGCAGGATTGTTAGTCATATATACATACCTCATTGCATCATGATTCATGCATAGCTTCTGGACGTACTTTGCATGATATATACTATCGTATCATAGACATCCATTATCACCGACATGTTTACATATTGTGATTCTTTTCGAGAATTTCAGTATTTATGAGATTTATGGATTTTGGAGAAACCGCAAGGATTTTAAGAACGTATTACCATTTTAAAAATGTAAGTTGTGGTTTTTTCGTGATATGATGTGTGGTGTCCACCATGGGTTTCTCGGTTCTTGAGCGGTATCATACACCCGATTCGAGGAGGAGGATGAACCGTCTGCGGGTGCATGGTGGACCCGGTACGGTATCTTGGGGTAAGATGGTCGCAGATGATGGCGTTGAGCCCGGCAGGGGAGCGCTACCGACCGGTTATTTGTGACGCGGCAGATATCCGGAGGATACCGACGCAGTCGTGAGATTTGATGATATGGGTCGATCCGAACTGATGGAGCCCGAGATATTGAGACATTGAGACATTAAGATATTGGGATATATATATATATATATATATATATATATATATATTGTGTCGATGCTTGACATAGATTTTCTGTTGATTTCATTGATGATACTTCAGTTTATTGCACAGAGGTTTTTCTAAGATAAGAATAAAGATTTTCTCATACCAGACTTATTCAGGTTTCGTTTTGATTATGCATTCATGTTGCATTCATGTTAGTACATCGTATCATATCGATATGCGCAGGTTGAGACGCATTTGCGTGCATGCTTACGATAGCCTTATTAGATGTTATTTACTACTCACGAGTTGGAAACTCACCCCTGTTGTGCCATAGTATCTTGCAGGTCCGACCCATCAGCATAGTAGCGGCGGTTGCATTTCCTCATTTTGTTCTTTTTGCTTGGACTTGCAGCATTGCTCGTAGGTAGGTTGCGAGGATATGTTATCCCATCATGTATATTATTTGTATCTAGTATACTCCATCTACCCTTGTATATTTGACTAGACGGTGAGACTCGTGGGACTTGTATTTGTGATGTTGTCGATGCTCACTTGAGCCGACGTGGTGTTTCTCATTTCTTGCTTTCGGATGCTTATTTCGCACTTTTGTTATACATATTGCATGTGGTTGTGATTCCACCAATGGCGAAGAGCTAGCTCCCGCTTGGGGATGCCTTATTCATCATTTATCTGTATTTTCATGTGTTGTATCCGTTTGGGGTCAGTATTTACAAAGGAGACTCTACCGAATTTTTCGGGAAAATATGACGTTGCTTTTAAATGTTTGATGCCACTTATTTTGTTAAAACCACTTGCTTTAAGACAAGTTTTCCTTCACTCTAATTGTTATACGGTTTAGTTTTCTGGGCTTTGGTTTACTTAGATTATATTCCGCCTTGAGACGTTTCGTAGTTTAAGTGTCAGTCACGTTCCGTACCTTCGGATCGTGACATTAGTTTAGTTTAGTTTCTGACAAACAAGCCGCATTCGTCTTATTGTTTTTTTTTGAAGCTCAATCATTCTCTTTTTACCAGGTAACCCCGTAGCTCTAATATTCCAGAATGAGTAATTCGTTGGAAATAGTAGTTATAACAGACCTTCCTAAACTTTTCTTCCTTACCATGATACTCACCGCTACTCCTCTAACACCATAAAGTATGAAATATTATTATTAATTTCAGATGTAGGCTCACCTAGACAAACTACTTTATCATCAACTAATAATGATAAAGAGGGTTCAGGAATCTCAGTGCTAACCAGATTTAGCATAGTTTCTTTTTTGTTCTATTACATATAACAGCTTGTTAAGGTTGAGTATTCCATAACTTGGCATTTGCTTCGCCTCATTACCACCACATTGATCTTCTTGCTCTCATCTTTGCTATGATCTTTTACTACCCCTGGATTTTTAAATCCTTCCACCTCTTGACCGAGAGGATGGTGGTCATTCTCCTTCTCTGTCAACTGTGTGTCCACCATGTGTCTTCGTCCTGAGGTATAGCTTTCTCCTGCAGAAGGTGTTGGAGATAGTGCCCTCAGAGTCAATTATTGGATCACAGGCACGTGATTGCAATGATTGAGGGAGGACCTATACCGGTAGGACAGTCTTACTCAAGATGATAGTATGCTATCTGGTTTACCTTTATCATCATGTACTGTTTTAGGTGACCTTACATGTCACTATTGCGCGTTGATAGAGCCCCTAGGATTCTTGCTTGACTGCCAGCAGTATGAGGGCGATCATATACGTGGGAGCTGGTAGTCTATAAGCACATCCTTAAAAGGTCCCTAGTCGTGAGAGTTTCGAAACAGGGCATCGATACTCCAGAGTAGACTAGTGTATACAGTCGAGATCCCGACGAGGGGCGGTGGCCGGTCTCACAAGCTACTGGTGTCAGTTGGTTCACCTAAGATGTATACATGTGCTCATTGGGTTATGAGTACACCGGACAGGACTCGCCGGGAACATGCTAGTTGGTCTTATACCAGACGTCAGATGGCAGTTCCCTGGTGACATGTGTACAGGTTAGTTCATCGACCTGAGGATCGTCATTTGTCTCGTGTGAGTTCCCACTGTACTTTGATTACTACCCTACCAGGCTCAAAGGAGACGTGCAAACAGATTTTAGTTGGGTACAGTCCCGAGCCACATAGAGGCAGTGAGCGGATCTTCAGGGGTTCGTCTCTCCCGGTATTGGGGGTGAGGTCGCGCTGTGTCTAGGAGAGCCCTTACACGAAGTCCTTGGCCAAGGCAGGAGATTTACTGGTAGGTATTCCAGTAGTATCTCAGGGTGTTCTGGGCTACACTCCGACACGACTTGTACCACTTTTAGGGGTCTGACTTTTACCAACCCCCTAGGCCCGCCATGCGATGCTCATAGACGAACGGACCGGACTGTACGGATATTGTCACTGACAGGCTCAGTAGGGTGTCAGGATGAGTTCGCTCATCGACGTCCCTTTTGGTCAATACCTGGTAGCCCGTTACGTATGGCTAATACCTCTGACGTGCTAGTAGTTAAATCCACAACCAAGGTGTTGACGAGTCTTTAGAGTCCCCCACAGACATTTGCTCAAGTTTCGGGCGAAACGCTGTAGAGGCCGTATGGAGATATGGCAGGGTTCGATCAGATACGTGCGGTATTCCACGGATCATGATCGGACGGATAATACTAGCGGGCTTTCGTTTAAGCCGGATCCTAGTATTGTACAGTGTAGATTTTGTCTCATTGCATTTGTATTCGGTCGGAATACAAATGCGGGTATGTATATACAGTAGCGGGGTTTTCCTGTAATTTATTACGGGATCAGTTTTTTGGAGTTGCCAGTTTGCTTTTCGGTTTCGGCCGTTTTTCCTTTGTTTCTTTCTCTGGCTGAATTTTGGTGGAGGGGGTTATTTGCAATTGTGCAATTGAGGAGACTTTTTGCTTCATGATAGTTTTCATGATGGGTGTAGCTTTCATTGACTTCTTGACTTCATCATGGCTCGACCTTTGGAGCATGATGGATGATGGAGTGTGGGTTTTAGTTGGTGATCATTTCTTTTCATGATAACCCTTTCTCTCTCTTGCATTATGGGACACTCTCATTTTGGGATCCATACACACTCTCCTCTCATTCTCTCCTTGCCATGGCCGGCCACAAGCCTATGGTGGCTGTCCAAGAATTTTGTGAGGCAATTTTTGTTCTCTTCATGCCCACAAAATCTCTTTGTTCTCCTCAAAAAGTATACATCTCATTCCTCCACTAAAAGGCAACTTCTAGCGACCCCAAATGAGACATAGCCCTACACTCTTTCTACAGCAATTCTTGGGCACGTCGACTCGCCAACTTCGTGCCCGAGTTGCCTCGGTCCAGAGGTGGGAGCCCGTAAAAGAAGCCGGCGATGTGGTGCCCTTCCGGCGAGGAGGAGAAGACTGGAGATTCCGCGGGAGATCGGGACGACGACGAGAAGACCGAAGGACACGGATCGCTCGGTATATCTCTCTACCCCGTTCTTTAGTTATCTAGAATTAGATTAATGGCCCGATCCGGGATTTTTGTGCGCGGTGGTGCCGGTTCAAAAGTTAAAGTAAATTATCGTTTCCGCATTTTGGCCTCGGATTGACGGCCGGGGCGCCGTCGTGCACTTACAGAAGGCGGTACTGCGATGGTATAATTCCCTCACTATTCTCTTTATCGTCTTCGAAATGTTGTTATGAGCTGAATTATTGATCTGAGGAGGCCCAACCTGCAAAGCCTTGAAGGCCTTACCCAATCTCTCCTTCATACCTCTTTTGTGTCTCGTATCAAGATTCTAGTCCAACCAGGTATCCAAATATCTCCTCAGGTCTAGTTCAATTCTCTTCCCTGCATTACTTTTGGTGGTCTCTCCCTTCTTATCTTTTGTCACATGATTCGCTGCCTGAGGATGAAACCTGGGCTAGATGATCACTTTTGACTTTGCCCTTGCCATTAACAAGTTCTTTGCCCTTATCCATAGCCTGGAAATTACAGCCTCAAACTGTTATCCCCACAGAAATCTGAAATGTTTCCGGATTGGGTTCTTCTACTACTTCGTTAGACGTGTCGACATCACAACTGTCATCTGTATAATCAGGGCCAGAGATGTTTTGTTCGAGCGTACCCACAGTTAACCTAACATAAGAATTATGCGATCTTTGACCTCCTTGCGCTTTTGTTCCTGAAACCTTAGATTCCCATTTGAGAATACCATCAGTTTTCGCCTCCTTCCGACCCTCTGTCACAACGATCTGAACCCCTTTGTCTCTAGGCTTTTTCTTCTATCTCTAATACCACATTAATGGTGTACCACACATTCCTCCATTGTCTAAAGAACCCTCGGATTCCTACATCGTCTTCCACACCTTACCTTAATCCTCACCCTTTCCTCCTCTTTGGCTAAAGTGTTATGGTCAATATCCATGAGAAAACCAAATTCACTCGGCATCTCTTGCCACCTCGCTGCAGTATCTGAAGGAAAGATCTCTACGGAGGAGCCATTTCTCAAATGAAAACATTCTCTTTTCCACTACGAGCTCCTTCCATCATCTAATCTTGATTCCAAACTTGTTGAATGGGATCACCTCCATTTTAAAGATAGAATCTATGGAGCCAAGGTTTTTCAATCTGACACGCCGTCCATCTGGCCATATCCGTGTGGTGAACTTTTGCCCCAGTTGATGGAGAAAGTAGATCCTCTCTAGTAGGTTTTCCATAGAGCACATCAACTACTCCCCATCGTATTTGAAGTTCAGTTGTCCTCATCTCCTCCGTGATGGTGCACCATGATCTAGGTAGTGGTGGTCCAAACTTGGTTGGTGATTGGAACAATCTGTGCCCTAGAGCACCACATGTGTAACAAGTTTCTCTTTTTGGGCAATCCGCCCTAAATGGCCAAGCTGGCCACAACTAAAGCAAGACAGATATGGCATCGCTGCCTTCTTTGAGTATTCTCCTTTCTCTATTTTTCCTTTGCTGGATTTCTTCATTTTCTTCTTCTCTAATCTTGATTGAACAAAGACCCACCCATTTCTCGTGTTCCTATCCTCTCTCTCTCTCATGTTCCTCCTTTCCTCTATCTTCATCTTTCTTCCCTCATGTTCCTCCTTTCTTGTATCTTCATCTTTGCTCCCTGCCCCCAAAAAGAAAAGAAGAAAAGGGAAAAAAGAAAAAAAAAACGAAAAGGGATTTTTTTGACGTAAATTGATGTTTTCGTACATGTCCGTTTCATGTAAACAGAGGTTCGAGGTTTCGGCCGAAACCACCGATACGTGGTGGTTTCGTATTGGTTTCGGTGGAGACCGATACGAAACCCGAAATCGATACGAAACCAACTATATAATATCGTTTTGGCTGAAATCTTTAAAAACTTTTTTTAATACCATTTTACCGTCATTGTGATCATTGTAGGCATTCGTTGTTAGAAAACCGCAAAAAAGTGAACCCAAACCCTATATTAATATTTATCTAAGTACACTTTTCAATGTATTTTGCATCATGGCTGGATTTTTAAGCACTAGAATCATTATCTTGTAATATAGAACCATAAATTTAAGTATTTAATATATCTACACTTATGTATGTTGTATTACCGTCGAAACCGAAACCCGAACCGAGATTAGCGAAACTAGCCGAAACCCAGCGAAACTAATAAAATTATGAGGGACCGAAACCGAAACCGAGTTCTTGCACCTTGATGTAGACAGAATAATTTCGGACTCAAATTGTCGAAAAACAATGAGAGATTATATTGCATATGCTTTGACCTTTCAGAGTATTTGGTCTTTAATATGGCAAATGGTGAAATAAAATTGATATAGTAGACACAACTTCTGCAGGATGTTGCCTCTGTTGTGTATTTGTATTTATGATATAATATAATTTAATATACTGGATAAGTGCATTCTTTGATAGATCTGTACTAGATTTGCCTAGCACACCTTTGCAAAATAGAAGATTTTTTGAAACTGCCAACAATTGTTGTTGTAAAGCAAGCTGCTAGCAACATTTAGTTGAATAAACCCAGATGTAGATACCCTATAAAATTAACTAGGAAGGTAGAGATGAACCTGATTGCTATTATACAGCAACCAAAAACAATTTTTATGGAGGTTGATATTGTGGAGAAAATCATCCTTCAGAGAATTGAAAATGTACATAATAATCCTTCTAAATTCGTTTTGACTTTGTGATATAATCTTCTCTGTGACTATTTATTTTTTCTGGCTGTATTTTGCTATGAACCTTCTCTCCAAATCACTTCTTGGACTTGATACTTTGAATTCACGTCATTAGTAAAAGTATCTTTCGAGGACTCTGCATCATCACATGTTTCAAGCCTGCACAGCATCTGCTCTGCATTCTTTATTGTTTTCTTCACAAGTATTCTGAAAATAATAAAACCATCTTCATCGAAGATTGTGCATTTAACTTACATAACTGATTATTTAAGAGCTACTCAGCTAAACTGTTTCTTCTTCATTTAGCAATAACTTAAACACAACACAACACTGTTTGTTTAGTCAGTGATGACTTCTCTTGTTACCAGCGACGAGTACGACTTTCAAAATGTAGGGACTGATGTTCATGGGAGAACTTTTGGAGTTTGGACACTTTTGACTTGCACTCTCTGTTGGCTTTTGCGCATTCAACCTCGAAAACAAACCTCTATATACTGCAACGTTCCTATCGTACTCGGCCTGATGATGCTCAATATTGGTGCAGCTGCAGATCAGGACACGTGGCAGATGACGTGTCCTACGACTCAGAAGAAAGGGCCCACAGAGGCCGACCAGGCCACCTTACACCCGACCTGCAAGCACAAGCTGGCCCTCCTCGAGGCCCCCTGCAAATTAGCCTCCTCGGGCATTCATCTCGCCCCGAGCTGCCACAGGATCAAGACTCCTCGGCCTCACCGCTCATCCCCGAGCTCCTTGCCGAGGCCGTCTTCCTCGGTCCTTCGATCAACTCCACCACTCACAGGCGTAACCGCCGCTCCGCGAATCTCGCCATGTGCAGATTCTACGCCAGCAACATCCCACGTTCCACGCCATCACGATCCCCATTAATGGGTGATCCGCTCTCTACGCGGGCATGACGTCGGGAGCGTAACTGCCGGCGAGATTCTCGCGCCTGCTGCTGCGTGCCACCACTGTTATATAAACCCCCATCACAGAGGGGTTAAGTAAGCCATCTTTTACACTTTTAGGCCGTTACTCTGCTCGGATCTCATCACTAACTTGAGCGTCGGAGGGTCCTCGGTGGTACCGAACCAGCTCGGGACTTCCTTGCAGGTACTCGGCAACAGCTTCCTCACCACACTTCTTCCTCCAAAAATCCATTGAGACCCACATTCAACGAAGGATAATCAGTCAAGTTCATCGCGAGATCAACAGAAGACAACATCTGATGGAGGCCCGAAAAGGAGCTCCATCAGTTGGCGCTGTCTGTGGGAAACGAAACTCCACAAAAAAAACAAAGTTGCCCTTCCGATCTCCATCCCCATGGCAAGCGATCACCCTGAAGATCCAGATACCAGTCGTCGCCTCCCCCTCACCGGAGGCGCGGGTGAACCTCCTCCGGCGACCGTCATCAACGCCCTCGCCGGCCGAATAGACCGATACCCCTTCCCTTGACAGGGTCGCACAGAGGGGGCTTGCCACGGCGGCTCGAGGGCCACCTCGCCCAAGGATCTAAGCCCTCACTAAGAGGCAGCCCAGCAACTACCATGCTCGGCTATCCCTGGCGGGTAGCTTCCCTACCGCAACGCCAAGGATCAGAAAGTCCCCCGGAGGCAGTCGAGCCCGAAGATCCCTCGCTCGGCTATCCCTGGCGGGTAGTTTCCCTACCACAACGCCAGGGATTAGAAAGTCCTCCCAGAGGCAGGCGAGCCCGAGGATCCCTCGCTCGGCTATCCCTGGCGGGTAGCTTCCCTACCGCAATGCCAGGGATCAGAATGTCCTCCCAGAGGCAGTCGAGCCCGAGGATCCTTCGCTCGGCTATCCCTGGCGGGTAGCTTTCCTACCGCAACGCCAGAGATCAGAAAGTCCTCCCAGAGGCAGTCGAGCCCGAGGATCCCTCGCTCGGCTATCCTTGGCGGATAGCTTCCCTACCGCAACACCAGAGATCAGAAAGTCCTTCCAGAGGCAGTCGAGCCCGAGGATCCCTCGCTCGGCTATCCTTGGCGGATAGCTTCCCTACCGCAACGCCAGGGATCAGAAAGTACTCCCAGAGACAGTTGAGCCCGAGGATCTCTCGCTCGGCTATCCCTGGCGGGTAGCTTCCGTACCACAACGCCAGGGATCAGAAAGCCTTCCCAGAGGCAGTCGAGCCCGAGGATCCCTCGCTCGGCTATCCTTCAGGACAAAAGCCCTCACCAAGAGGCACCGGACAGTAACCCTTCCCGGCGAAGGGTCCTTGGTAGGCTTCTTACAGCCCTATAGCTCTTCCCGCGCCTAAGAACCAAAGTCCTCCCAGAGACAGTCGGGTCCTTGCTCGGCTATCCCCGGCTGGTAGCTTCCTACCACAACCGACAGAGATCAAAGTCCTCGCCAAGAAGCACTGGGCAGTAACCCTGCTCGGTCCCCGTCCTGAAGGATCAAAAGTCCTTCCAGAGGCAGTCGAGCCCGAGGATCCCTCGCTCGGCTATCCCTGGCGGGTAGCATCCCTACCGCAACGCCAGGGATCAGAAAGTCCTCCCAGAGGCAGTCGAGCCCGAGGATCCCTCGCTCGGCTATCCCCGGCGGGTAGCTTCCCTACCGCAACGCCGGGGATCAGAAAGCCCTCACCAAGAGGCACCGAGCAGCTACCCTGCTCGGCCATCCTTCGCAGGCCTCTCAGGGACCCTCCAGCGTCAAGGATCAATGCCCTCGCCAAGAGGCACTGAGCAGTTATCCTGCTCGGCCATCCTTCGCAGGCCTCTCAGGGACCCTCCAGCGTCAAGGATTAAAGCCCTCGCCAACAGGCACCGAGCAGCTACCCTACTCGGCCATCCTTCGTAGGCCTCTCAGGGATCCTCCAGCATCAAGGATCAAAGCCCTCACCAACAGGCACCGAGCAACTACCTTGCTCAGCCATCCTTCGCAGGCCTCTCAGGGGCCCTCCAGCGTCAAGGATCAAAGCCCTCGCCAAGAGGTGCCAAGCAGCTACCCTGCTCGGCCATCCTTCGCAGGCCTCTCACGGCCCCTCCAGCGTCAAGGGCCAAAGCCCTCATCAGGAATCCGCCGAGTTCCTTCTACTCGGCGTATCCCCAGCGGGCATCCTTCTGCCCATCAGACGCTGAGGATCTCAAGCCCTCACCGCGAGGCCGCCGAGTTCCTTCTGCTCGGCGCATCCCCAGCGGGCATCCTCCTGCCCATCAGACACTGAGGATCTGAAGCCCTCATCGCGAGGCCGCCGAGTTCCTTCTGCTCGGCGCATCCCCAGCGGGCATCCTCCTGCCCATCAGACGCTGAGGATCTCAAGCCCTCACCGCGAGGCCGCCGAGTTCCTTCTGCTCGGCGCATCCCCAGCGGGCATCCTCCTGCCCATCATACGCTGATGGTCTGAAGCCCTCATCGTGAGGCCGCCTAGTTCCTTCCTGCTCGGCGCATCCCCAGCGGGCATCCCCCTGCCCATCAGATGCTGAAGATCTCAAGCCCTCATCGTGAGGCTGCCGAGTTTCTTCCTGCTCGGCGCATCCCAGCGGGCATCCTCCTATCCATTAGACGTTGATGGTCTGAAGCCCTCATCGTGAGGCCACTGAGTTCCTTCCTGCTAGGCGCATCCCCAGCGGACGTCCTCCTGCCCATCAAACGCTGAGGGTCTGAAGCCCTCTTCGTGAGGCCACCGAGCCCCTTCCTACTCGGCGCATCCCCGGCCGGCAGCTCCCCTGCCACAATGCCGGGGATCAAAAAGCCCTTCCAGAGACAGCCGAGCCCGAGTTCCCTCGCTCGGCTATCTCCAGCGGGCAGCTTCCCTACCACAACGCTGGGGATCAGAAAGCCCTTTCAGAGGCAGCAGAGCCCGAGGTTCCCTCGCTCGGTTATCCCCCACGGGCAGCTTCCCTGCCACAACGCCGGGGTTCAAAAAGCCCTCCCAGAAGCAGTCGAGGCCCGAGGTTCCCTCACTCGGCTATCTTTCAGGACAAAATCCCTCGCCAAGAGGCACCAGGCAGTAACCCTGCCCGGCCAAAGGTCCTTGGTGGGCTTCCTACAGCCTTATAGCTTTCCTCGCGCCAAGGGCCAAAGTCCTCCCAGAAGCAGTCGGGTCCTTGCCCGGCTATCCCCGGCTGGTAGCCTCCTACCACAACCGACAGGGATCAAAGTCCTCGCCAAGAGGCATTGGGCAGTAACCCTGTTCGGTCCCCGTCCTGAAGGATCTGAAAGCCCTCCCAGAGGCAGCCGAGCCCGAAGATCCCTCGCTCGGCTATCCCCGGCGGGCAGCTTCCCTGCCACACGCCGGGGATCAAAAAGTCCTTCCCGAGGCAGTCGGGTCCTTGCCCGGCCGTCAACGGCTGGTAGCTTCCTACCACCGCCCTTAAGGATCTGATCAGTCGAAAATAATGTATTTTTAACACGTCAGTTTCCCTATCATTTGCATTCATCTAAAAGTATTCAGGTTAAGTATAGCACATATTAGCAAAACACCTCTAAAATACTGAATTACTTGTGTTATACTCTAAAACCGACATTTTTAGGGAAATTGACTGTTTATCATGGCATCGCATCATTCTTGTGCAGCGCAACACTTGTTTCGGAGTCTGTGCAGGAAATTTCAGGAATCGAGCCAAAATTGTCAAAGTGCTGATAAAAAAAATACGCCAATCACAAGATTTGAGATCTGGCAGTAATCTAGAAGGAATTTTGAGAATCAACATTTCAGGAAAATACCATTAAGACAGCAGAAAGCCTCACTGTGAAAATGACACAGTAAAGCCCTCACGTGACCGCGGATCCGCGGCCTGAGCAGGCACGTGCCGCGGATCCGCGGTCGTGTTGCCACGTCATCAGAAATTCTCTGCTTCATTATTCTCCTCTCAGCTCCAGAACTGCTTCAAGCCACTGCAATTTCCAGAACACTCCAGAACATTCTGCCAGATCAGCAAGGCTCCTTGTGCAAGCTAATGATGTCCTAGCTTCCAAAGCAAGCTTCATCTTAACTACCTTAAAAGTCTAGAACCTTCCTCCTAACTACCAAGCTTACAAGAGAAGCTAACCTAGACTAAGCTTACAAGGGAAGCTAACCTAATCCAAGCTTCTTAAGGAAGCTAATCATTCTTAAGGCTGTAAAAGGGATCCTAGGCTTCACTTCTAAGGGTTGTTCAACAATTCTCCCTACAAGTTGAGTGACACAACTTGTGCCTAAAAACCCTAACCCTAATCCAATCAAAAAGCCAAAAGTTCAAGAACACCGAGTTCAATTGAAGCAAGAATCCTTCAAAGCCTTTAGAAGCGAAGCCGGACTTCATCGGAGCAAGTGATCCAAGCCGATCCGCGACTCAAGGTGACGAAGCGACGCCAAAATCGATGATCTAGTTCCTTCCTTTTGTAAATTTCAAGAGAGTTGTAACGAATTTGTCGATAAATAAAGGTGAAATTATTTTATCTTGCTTTCTTTACATTCTTGCATCATGATTAGATCTCGATTTGTGATTGTGTTCTTTGTGATGATGCTTGAGTAAACTCCGCTTGTGGAGGAGTCGAAAAAAAATCAATAGATGATGCGTTGATGAATCTTGAAACATTTCTTAAGTCCTATAACGTTTGTAAATTCTTGAAAATCAAATGATCGATGATCTAGTTTCGACGCGAAATGCTTTCTTGATTATTTTTGCTCGGAACTAGAGATCAACGATTGATCATTCGATTTACTAGAAGCTAGCTTATGAATGAGATTCATCGAAAGGTCAAAGGATGAGATGAGGAAACCCTAGTTTCGTCGCAAGATCCTTAAATCTCGATAAATCGTCATCGATCTAGCATCAATTCGTTAATGGATAAGAAAAAATAATTGTTAGTCTTCTTCGCGTCTATAGATTTAATCGACTCCTACGAGCTTCACTTTAATTCTTGAAACTTAAATCGATTGGAATTCTATCACTTCTTGATTCTTATTTTTTAATGCTTTCTTGATTTTCGATTAGATCTAGATGATTCTTGAAATTCATTGATATAAATCTTGAACGCTTTTCTTTTCTTTTCTCTTAAATTTTCAATTCAAACAAAACAAATACGAACGAATCTCACAATCCCTGTGGACGATCCGCACTTACTAACGCGCTATATACGACACCGTTATTGATTGCGGTCAAATAATTTTTGATTGTGACTTCTATTCATTTTCTAAACATACACAACAAGAATTCGTATCAATCAAATGGCGCCGTTGCCGGGGATCGTGCTCTAATTCGTTCTTTATTTGAAATTTGAGTTGAAAGATTTATTCCATTATAATTTTGAGATAAAAATTTGCGCAAATTCTAAACGTGTTGTTGTGATTTGTTGCGAGGAATTCTGGAAGCTGTGGAGCAATTGAATTTTTTTCAGAATATACCAGAGGACTCAGGAAGGGAACAGTAGCTTGCTGTTAAAATTTTGTGCAGAGAAGAGATCATACCACTGCGGTTCCGCGGTTTAAGAGACTTATTGCGGCGTTTCCGCGGCTCCTCAGGCAGCTCTCTGTACCATTTTTTGCTTAGGTGAATTCTTACTTTCTTATCTCCTCCTCAATTTGCTCCAATTGACAATTTTCTGCAGGCTTCTTTGCAAAAATCGCAGCGCCGTAAAAAGCAATAAAAATTGTGCGTGTTTTTGATTTTCTTGGTTGTTTGCATATTAATACGGAAATTTAAGGGGCACGGCCAAATTCAGATTAGGTGGGGAGTTCATTACCCTTCCTAAGCCCCAAAAATCACAAACTTGCATCCGCATTTACCCTCATTAACTAAAAAATATCTAGAGATGACTCTAAGGACCGTCGCGCTCACTTAGGACAAGAGAAGGCCGTGGGTAATTCATTGCTTATCCGCGTTTCTTTTGTGGTGTCTAAGACAAGTGTGTCTAAGGCTAGTGGTTATTAATTAGGCCCACTACTTACGTAGTGGAGTACCTTCCCACTTACCTGGCACTTACCTGGCCACATGGGAGACAAAGAGGCAGTGGAGGATTGATCCTGCGGCTTGTCTTTTGGCAGTTAGGAGCGGTCTAGAGCTTTGATCTAGGCGACCACTAGAATTAGGGTTTTGCTTGTTGCATTTGTTGTGATTTGCATCATTTTTTCAAAAATCCGTATATTTTTCAAAACAAACACCAAAACACTTCATTCATTCCCCTAATTATAAGTCACGCTGCCACTTGTACTAACCCCTTTTAGTGCAAGATAGGCTGGACACGGGATTCTAGTGCCCGTTTAGTCCGCGTCCCCCCGATCAACTCCGAAGTCGGTATTTCTGCATTTACCTCTTCTTTACCCACCACCACACCCACACCGATGGATCCTTCTCCATCGAACTTCTTTCCCACAAATCTGCCGCCGTCCGTAGGTGCACAGAATCCACCCCGCATCTCTCTCCAAGATAGGTGCTATCCTATGCGAGGTCCTCTTTCGACCTGCTTATCCATTCCACCAGCCAACGGGAATAATTTTGAGATTAAACCCCAATACATCAATCTTCTACCAAAATTCCACGGTCTCAAGTTTGAAGACGCATATGTCTTTATCACAAAATTTGAAAATGTATGCGCAATGATGGGTACGTCACAACTTTCAATGGATGCTATGCGTCTACATCTTCTTCCATTTACCTTGTACGATATAGCCGAGAAGTGGCTGTATAACACTACCGCACATTCCAATACGAATTAGGAAGAATTCGTTGCGGCATTCCTTAAGAAATTCTACCCTATGCAAAAGACAGCTCGAGTCCGTAGCGAACTAAATCAATTCACCCAGCTTCCGACTGAACCATTCTCGAAATGCTTTGAACGCTTCAAGGATCTTTTGGTTCAATGTCCACATCATGGCATCCCGAGATGGGATCTTTGCCGAATCATATATGAGGGCATTAACCCTACCACTAAACAAAACCTTGAAAACATGTGTCAAGGCACCTTTATAACCAAGGATGATGGCGAAGCTTGGAAATTTCTAGAAGTGTTCGCTGAAAAATCCTTACAGTGGGAGAGTGGAAACCAGTCATCATCTAGGGGTGGCGTACACCAAATTGACGTGTCCATAGGTGTTCGAGCTGAAATGGCAGCAATGCAAAAGAAGCTCGAAGCTATGGAACACAAATTTTTAGCAGCCTCCCTAAATCTGATGTCACTCCCTAAAACTGTTTGTGGATGCTGTTCTGATCCTTCTCATTTGACAAAAGAATGTCCATTGAATTCTCCGTTTCAAGGTCAAGAGCATACCAATGCTGCATTTCAAAGACCTAGAAACGATCCATATTCTTCCACGTATAATCAGGGTTGGAAGAATCACCCTAACTTTGCTTGGAACCAACAACACAATCAAAACACGGTTCCAAATCAAAACAATTTTCAAAGGGCTCTTCCACCACAATAGCAACCACTTCAACTCACTCAGCACCCCTACCAGTCACAAAATTTTCAAAACCAGGTCAACCCTCCTGCACCTTCTAATCCTATGCAGTTGACCTGTTCTGACGAGTTCTCTCAATTCACACAAACCATGAAGTCACTCTTATCAAATTTCATGGAAGTGTCGGCTGAGTTTAGGTCTTCCGTCAGTGAGATAAAGAAAAACTCAGCGTCCCAAGCTGAGAGTATCAGAGCGATGGAAGCAGAAATTGCACGACTTAAAGCCGAAATGAGTGCGATAGAAAAAGGGAAACTTCCGTCTCAATCCCTACCGAATCCTGGGCATTACAATGTAAATGCCGTCACAACGTTGAGATCAGGAAGAGTGCTGAATAACCATGTTGGGGAAGAAATTGATGATACTGAAAATCCTATCAATAACACCCCGGCTGAGACCCTTCCTCATGCACACACTTCTACTTCTGATCTTGTTCTTCTACCCCACCACATTCTTCCGAGCCTATTCTCCGTTTCCCTCTAGGCTCGACACCTCAGCACCCCTCTTCTAGTCCTCCACAGACGATCCCCACTTCTCTTTTGGGATCACGTCTACACCTACCACCTTCTCCTATGATGGACCCAGCGCTTATTGCTAAAGCTCCTTACCTTAATCAGTTAAGGGGTAACAAATCGAGTCCACATATGGAGAAGATTCTGGAAATGTTCAAACAGGTTAACATCAACATCCCTCTCTTAGTTGCTACTCAACAAATCCCCGCTTATGCGAAAATTCTTAAAGACTTGTACACTAGGAAGAGGAAGACTCAAGTGCCAAAGAAAGTCTTCATGTCTAATAATATTAGCACTGCTTTTATCCCACAGCTACCAAAGAAACGTAAGGACCCAGGATGTCCTACGATATCGATTTCTATTGGGGGTAAAAACATCAATCGTGCTCTTTTAGACCTTGGCGCAAGTGTTAACCTACTTCCATATTCTGTCTATGAGCAGCTAGGGATTGAAGAGTTGAAACCAGCTCACTGCACTCTCCAAATGGCAGACCGTTCGATCACCAAACCTAGGGGTGAACTAGAGGATGTGCTGATAAAGGTCGGGGAATTTGTATTCCCTGTGGACTTCATTGTTCTCGATACACAACCTGTAGCAAACCCCCGGAGCCAAATTCCGGTGATTTTGGGTCGACCATTCCTTGCCACTTCCAATGCTGTCATTAACTGTAGAAACGGTTCAATGAACTTATCCTTTGGAAATATGACAATTGAACTGAACATCTACAAAATTGGAAGTCAGCCATCATAACCCTCTGCTCATATCCTTGATGTGTGCTCTGTCCACGAGATTGCTCCCGAAAGTTGCGGAGTTGAAGAACTTTGCTTTACAGATCTCAACGACACTACCACATCACTGTTTGATCTTGCACAACATCTTAGTGAGGACACCATTTCCACGCTTGAGTCCGACACTCCTGACTCATCACCATCCGAGTCTGTTTCTTTCACAGGCTATGAGCTTCTTTGTGACTCTGAAAATCATTCGATGATCCCACCTTCTATTATTTCTCCGCCAGCATTAGATCTCAAAATTTTACCTTCTCATCTTAAATATGCATATTTAGGTGAGAATGAGTCTTTACCGGTTATCATATCTGCTTCTCTAGCATCAGAGCAAGAGAATGGATTTTTGACGGTACTGAGATCTAATAGGGAGGCGTTTGGTTGGACCATGGCGGACATCAAAGGGATTAGTCCCTTGATTGTAGAACATCATATACACTTGATGGATGATGCCAAACCAACCCGAGAACCACAGAGACGGTTGAACCCCGTCATGAAGGATGCGGTGAAGAAAGAGATCGTCAAATGCCTTGATAATGGTATTATATACCCAATCTCCGATAGCCAATGGGTGAGTCCAATCCATGTCGTCCCTAAGAAATCTGGTATCACTGTTATTACCAATGAGGCAAATGAGTTGATTCAGACACGCGCCCAAACTGGGTGGCGTGTATGTATTGATTACAGAAAACTCAATGCCGCTACGAGGAAATACCACTTTTCTCTACCTTTCATTGATCAGATGCTGGAACGCTTAGCTGGACGTGAGTATTATTGCTTTATGGGCGGATACTCTGGCTATAATCAGGTCCCCAATGCCAAAAAGGATCAAGATAAAACCACATTTACTTGTCCTTTTGGTACCTTTGCTTATAGACGCATGCCCTTTGGGTTATGCAATGCTCCCACTACTTTTCAGCGGTGTATGATGGGGATATTCTCTGGCATGGTCGAGAATTTTTTGGAGATTTTCATGGATGATTTCTCGATTTTCGGAGACTCTTTTTCTGACTGCCTATCGAATCTTGACGCGGTTCTTACTCGTTGCAAAGAGAAGAACTTAACCTTGAATTGGGAAAAATGCCATTTCATGGTCCAAGAGGGAATTGTGCTTGGACATGTTATTTCACGAAAAGGCATTGAGCTTGACAGAGCTAAGATAGATGTCATTCAAAACCTTCCTCGTCCCAAAAGCGTCAAGGATATTCGATCATTTCCTGGCCATGCGGGCTTTTACAGGAGATTCATTAAGGATTTTAGCAAAATTGCTAGACCTTTAACTCTTCTCTTGGCTAAGGATATGGCCTTCCACTTTGACTCGGATTGTGAGGCAGCATTCGACTCACTCAAACACTCCCTCACTACAGCCCTCGTTCTATCGTCTCTAAATTGGGACTACCCTTTTGAGCTTATGTTTGATGCATCAGATTTTGCAGTCGGTGCAGTCTTAGGACAGCACATTGAAAAGATGCCACACGTGATCTATTACGCAAGTAAGACCCTGAACGATCCTCAAATTAACTATACAACTACCGAAAAAGAACTTTTGGCGGTTGTATTTGCATTAGAAAAATTCAGGCCTTACTTGATTGGCTCACCAATAGTTGTGTACACTGACCATTCCGCCTTGAAACATCTTTTGGCGAAGAAAGATGCTAAAGGTAGGCTAATACGTTGGATCCTTCTATTACAAGAATTTGATCTTGTTATCAAAGATAAGAAAGGATGTGAAAACGTTGTAGCCGACCATCTTTCACGAATCTCTTCTTCACTTGTGACCCTACCGATCAATGATTCTTTTCCTGACGAACAACTCTTGAGCGTATCCAATGAACCTTGGTTCAGGGATATTGTGAACTATTTTACCACGGGACTGATGCCCAGCGATTGGGCAAAACAGGACAAACATCGTTTTCTATCCCAAGTAAAACACTTTTACTGGGATGAACCCTATCTGTTTAAGTATTGTCCTGACCAGATCATTCGCCGGTGTGTCCCGAATGAGGAGTTCAAGAGTGTTCTATCTTTTTGTCATGATCAGGCATGTGGGGGTCACTTCGGTCCTAAAAAGACGGCGGAGAAGGTTTTGCAATGCGGTTTTTATTGGCCGACCTTGTTCAAAGACGCATTTGATCATTGCAAAACCTGTACACAGTGTCAACACACGGGTAGGATTTCCCCGAGAAATGAGATGCCCCAGCAACCCATCTTAGTGGTTGAAATTTTCGATATTTGGGGCATTGACTTTATGGGTCCTTTTCCCAACTCCTTTGGGAATTTGTACATACTGCTTGCGGTTGATTACGTCTCAAAGTGGGTTGAAGCCATTCCATGTCGCACTAATGACAAAAAGGTTGTCATTAAGTTCTTAAAAGAAAACATCTTTTCGCGATTTGGACACCCACGCGCTATCATTAGCAACAACGGGACACATTTCTGCAACAAGTCCTTCGAGACTTTGATGCGGAAATACGCAATCAACTACAGACTTTCTACACCCTATCATCCCCAAACGAGCGGGCAGGCTGAGATTTCGAATAGACAGATTAAACAAATCCTGGAGAAGACTGTTGCGAAGAATAGAAAAGATTGGTCGATCAAATTGACAGATGCTCTTTGGGCATTCCGAACTGCATTTAAAACCGATCTAGGGATGTCTCTATATAGGTTAGTGTTTGGGAAGGCTTGTCACTTGCCAGTCGAGATTGAGCATAAAGCAATGTGGGCTATTAAGGAAATCAACTTTGACTTAAACCAAGCCTGCAATTTTCGGAAGCTGCAATTAAATGAGCTAAGCGAACTCCGCGATGAAGCTTATGATAACGCTGTAATCGTAAAGAATAGGACTAAGGTTTTTCACGATAAAAACATTTTGAGGAAAACGTTTACACCTGGTTAGCAAGTCCTTCTTTATGATTCACGACTACACCTTCATGCGGGTAAGCGACGATCTCGATGGAAGGGACCTTTTATTGTGCGGTCTGTATACCCGCACGGGCCAGTAGAGGTAGAAAATGTTAAAAACGGCACATTTTTCAAAGTGAATGGACATAGATTAAAGCCGTATTTTTCCACTGACCCCACGGAGGAGCTCCTGTTCTTACAGGAGCCATTTTATCTTGATTAAAATTCCTCCATCTCACCTCCATGTCCTGTAAATTACTGTATCATCTTTTTGAATGGAGGTGAGTGAAAAGAATAAGTTTGGGGGAGGATCTTCACTTAAATATTTTGCCCCCACTAATAAATTCCTCCCAAGCTTACAGGTTTTTGTAGATATAGCGGTTGGCAACAGTGAGGACACTGTTGAAAACAAGTTTGGGAGAGGTTTGTGCTTATTTTTGCATCATTTGCATATCACTTTGCATAAGCACAAAACATTTTTTTTTGAAAACCTATAAAAATTTAAAAATTTTGAAAACTTATAAAAATTTAAAAATTTTCAAAAAGATAAAAAAAAATTTGTACATAAATAAGATAATAAAAGATTAGATAGTGAAAAATTACATCCATGAGATTGGAAAAATTTAAGAAAACTAAGAAAATTAGAAGTTTTCTTAAACGAACTAGTAATAAGTAGTTATGAGCCGTTGTCCCAAGAGTTAGTAAGATGAAAGAAGTCACTAATCTGAGGATAAAAATAAGTCTGAAAAATAGTTCTTATTCTGGAAGCCAAACATTTTGAACGTTGATACCCTGCTATTCGCACTTACACATGTCTTGCAACCCGGGATAGTAGAGGATACCTTGAAATGCTCTTGTCTAAAAGCTGATGTATGAAGGAAATAAAAAAATGAATGAAATAAAAAAATGAATAAAATATAAAAATGGTGAAAAGAGAAAAATGGACACTGGTTTTGTTATCGCCAAGGCAGCAATAAAAAAATATAGCGAGGGTGCCTCTTCACCTAGTGCCCTAAGGTCAACTGGTCTGGGAGTCACTGCTAAGCCTTAGGTGGTGCAAGACGAGGAAAAACACCAAATAAGCAAGCACATGAGTAATCGGTCGGTTAGTACCTCAAGAAGTATTAACGGTCGCATGAAAGTGTGTGAGCAAACTCATCTAAATATTCATTAATTAAAAAGTACTGAGGTGGATGGACAAGAGTATGATAGCTTGAATTGAATTCTCCGGATGTAGGGATGTTCTTTACACACACGTAGGGTTATATGATCGATGTTTGAAAGAAAGATAGGAATGAAGAATAAAGACGATATTTTATTGAGAGATGATGTGATTTCTAACATCTTTTCATGACTATTAAGATAGGGTTCATGACAACCGAAAAGCTAGCATAGTTGGAAACCCTAATTTTCAAAGTCTTTCTTTTACAATTCTCTTCTTTAAATGTAATATTCACTGTCTTCCTTTTATTATTGGATTTTGTGGGTGCAATCCGCTAAAAATCCTCAGGAGAAAACACTCCTCCTACTAGGGACACCTAGAGGTTTAAAGGCTTGTTGCACGTGCTCAGTGCAATCGTGTTGCCTACGAAAGTGTGCTAGTTAGTTTTTCTCTTTCTTTATTTTCTCCTTCTCTTTTTAATAAAACAGTTCACTCGAGACGACCGAAAATAAGTTTGGGGGAATTTGATCGGTCGAAAATAATGTATTTTTAACACGTCAATTTCCCTATCATTTGCATTCATCTAAAGGTATTCAGGTTAAGTATAGCACATATTAGCAAAACACCCCTAAAATACTGAATTACCTGTGTTATACTCTAAAACCGGCATTTTAAGGGAAATTGACTGTTTATCATGGCATCGCATCATTCTTGTGTAGCGCAACACTTGTTTCGAAGTCTGTGCAGGAAATTTCAGGAACCGAACCAAAATTGTCAAAGTGCTGATAAAAAAATACACCAATCACAAGATTTGAGATCTGGCAGTAATCTAGAAGGAATTTTGAGAATCAACATTTCAGGAAAATACCATTAAGACAGCAGAAAGCCTCACTGTGAAAATGACACACTAAAGCCCTCACGTGACCGCGGATCCGCGGCCTGAGCAGGCACGTGCCGCGGATCCGCGGTCGTGTTGCCACGTCATCAGAAATTCTTTGCTTCATTATTCTCCTCTCAGCTCCAGAACTCCTTCAAGCCACTGCAATTTCCAGAACACTCCAGAACATTCTGCCAAATCAGCAAGGCTCCTTGTGCAAACTAATGATGTCCTAGCTTCCAAAGCAAGCTTCACCTTAACTACCTTAAAAGTCTAGAACCTTCCTCCTAACTACCAAGCTTACAAGAGAAGCTAACCTAGACTAAGCTTACAAGGGAAGCTAACCTAATCCAAGCTTCTTAAGGAAGCTAATCATTCTTAAGGCTATAAAAGGAACCCTAGGCTTCACTTCTAAGGGTTGTTCAACAATTCTCCCCACAAGTTGAGTGACACAACTTGTGCCTAAAAACCCTAACCCTAATCCAATCAAAAAGCCAAAAGTTCAAGAACGCCGAGTTCAAACGAAGCAAGAATCCTTCAAAGCCTTTAGAAGCGAAGCCGGACTTCATCGGAGCAAGTGATCCAAGCCAATCCGCGACTCAAGGAGCCGAAGCGATGCCAAAATCGACGATCTAGTTCCTTCCTTTTGTAAATTTCAAGAGAGTTATAACGAATTTGTCGATAAATAAAGGTGAAATTCTTTTATCTTGCTTTCTTTACATTCTTGCATCATGATTAGATCTCGATTTGTGATTGTGTTCATTGTGATGATGCTTAAGTAAACTCCGCTCGTGGAGGAGTCGAAAAAAATCAATAGATGATGAGTTGATGAATCTTGAAACATTTCTTAAGTCTTATAACGTTTGTAAATTCTTGAAAATCAAATGATCGATGATCTAGTTTCGACGCGAAATGCTTTCTTGATTATTTTCGCTCGGAACTAGAGATCAACGATTGATCATTCGATTTACTAGAATCTAGCTTGTGAATGAGATTCATCGAAAGGTCAAAGGATGAGATGAGGAAACCCTAGTTTCGTCGCAAGATCCTTAAACCTCGATAAATCGTCATCGATTTAGCATCAATTCGTTAATGGATAAGAAAAAGTAATTGTTAGTCTTCTTCACGTCTATAGATTTAATCGACTCCTACGAGCTTCACTTCAAATCTTGAAACTTAAATCGATTGGAATTCTATCACTTCTTGATTCTTGATTTTTAATGCTTTCTTGATTTTCGATTAGATCTAGATGATTCTTGAAATTCATTGATATAAATCTTGAACGCTTTTCTTTTTTTTTCTCTTAAATTTTCAATTCAAACAAAACAAATACGAACGAATCTCACAATTCCTGTGGACGATCCGCACTTACTAACGCGCTATACACGACACCGTTATTGATTGCGGTCAAATAATTTTTGATTGTGATTTCTATTCATTTTCTAAACATACACAATAAGAATTCGTATCAATCAGGATCAAAAGCCCTCATACAAAGCACCTGAGCAGCTACCCTGCTCGGTCAAACTCCGGCTCCTACCCTCTACGCCAGAGATCACAAGCCCTCACAAGGGGCATCGGAGCGGCTACCCCGCTCAACCCCCCAAGGCTGGTAGTCGCTTACCCACAACTCTAAAGAACCAAGCCCTCGAAAAAGACGACCGAGCAGCTACCCTGCTCGGCCAATCCCTGGCGGTTAACCCCCTACCGTCGAGACAGATGCATGAAGCTTTAGCAGGAGATGACGGCGCAGCTACCCTGCCCGGTCACCCCCAGATGATGGCCAATACTCTAAATCAGAAATGGATGTCAGGTCTGTCCAAGCCTAAATGATCTCCTTTCGACCCCGGGGCCCAGGGAGATACCTTCTCGGAGATGCTCGTCAGCAAGCGATTGCAGTCAGCTCGACGGACGATCGTTAGACAGAGGGCCAACCTGACATGAAAGCACAGCGGCGCAAGTAAAAACATCCCGAATGAGCATTCTTCACAAACAGATGGCATAAAGAAAAACTTTATCACTGCTGAAGAAAAATTTTATTACTACTGCCAAAGATAAGTTTTTAAGAAGGTATTTTTTGGGCTCCTCAGCCTTACAAAAGTCAAAAGAAAAACAAAATGAAGGTAGGGGAGCGGGGGCTCTACACCTCAGGCCCGGGCGCGACCTCGAGGTCCTTGACCTCCACCACCGGGGGCGCTGGGCCCTCAGCCCCCTCCCCGCCGGGAGCTTCTCCCCCTTGCTCGTCGGCGCCCACGAGGGGGAACTCGGCCCGCAGATCCGCGTCGTCGAACTCCGGCATCTGAGACTTGACGGCATCAAGGGCGTCGTGCTAAATGCGGGTCGTGGCCACGGCCAGGTCGTAATAAAAGTCCCTCGACCCCTTGTAGCTCGCCATGGCCCTCGATCCAGCCGACTTATAGGCCTCGGCCGCCGCCCCCAGCTCCTTCCGGAGGGTCTTCACCGTCTTCTTCAGGTTGCCGGCGAGCACCTGGGAGTCCTCGAGCTTGCCCTCGGCGATCGCGGCGGCTTCGTGATGCCGGGTGACCTCCCTTTTCCCGGCATCCACCTCGCCCTCCAGGGCGGCGATCCTCGCCGACGTCGCCTCCTGCTCTCGCCTGGAGCTCTCTTGCAATGCGGCAAGCTGGCCCGCGGCCTCCACCGCTAGTGCTACCACCTCGGTCTCCATGCGAAGGGCGAGGGCCACTTGCTGGAGAGTCTGGGAAGGCATAAAAAAAGGGAGGATCAGAAATATGAAGGAAAACACTAAATCTCACCGCGCACTGGGGGCTTACCTGCATGGCTTCCTGCGCGATCGACGCCAGCTGAGCCTTGAGGGTTCCCCCAGGAACCCGACCCCCGGCCGAGGTCTCTATCTCGTGGAGGAGGCTGTCCACGACCGACAGCCCGGACGGCACCGCGAACCGGAGCCCCCTTCCACCACCACGGTCGGGGAAGACCGGCCCCGGAAAGGTCTCCAGGAACTCTTCTTGAGCGGCTCCGAGGGGGAGCCGATCTCCTCTTCCGAGGCCGTGTCCTCCAAAATCAGGGCCCGCTTCCGACCCGACGCTCTGCTGGGGCCCGGGGCGGGATCCATCGCCGAGCGTCCTCGGGGCACCGCCACCGGGGCGGTGGGAGCAGGGGCAGGCTACGTCCGGGAAGAGCTGGCGCCCCCAGCCCTAGCAGGCTGCCTCGGTTGGCGCATAGCATTTCGGAGAACGCCGAAGTCCATGGATCCTGCATGAAACAAACACCCAACTTATCAGCAACGGGAGTAAAACATAAACCCAGAAAGCAAGCCTAACTTACCGACGAACTCGACGGGGCTAAGCCCGGCCCAGCTCAAAACCCTCTCAGACAGCAGCACGTCGTATCGAGGGATGGGCTCCCACGACGCCACTCTCACCGCGGCGGGGTCATCGGACAGGTTCCCCGGCAGACTCTTCTCCCTCGACCACTTGGTGGGTACCGGCCAGTCCTCGCCCTCGGGAGGGGAGACGAAGAAAAATTTCTTCTTCCAGTCGTGAATGGAGGAGGAAAAGGCCACGACCCCAGTCCCGGCAGCGACTCCGGGCCGCTTCCTAAAAGTAAAGTAAACCCACATCGGTTCGTCAACTCGACCGCCGGGGTGACTCTTGAAAGCAAGGGAGGAATCGAGAAGGGAAAGGCTGAAACGAACCGCCTGCAGCTTAGGCGGATCAGGAACCCGAGGAGGATCCTCCACGCGTTCGGCACTAACTGGCCGGGAGCCAAGCCGAAGAAATTCAGAGCGGCGATGACCTCAGGAGAGAAGGGAAAGCGCATTCCGCCCCAAAAAGCTTCCAGATACAGGGCAATCTCCCTGCCTCTCTCCCTCCTCGGCCAGACGAAGCATGTAGCGCGGGGGAATGTTGAAGCAAGCTCGAGCGTTGGTGAGCTCGCACTCATGCCTCACCCAGCACGGAGTGCTGGGGGCTACATCTACCGCCGCCTCCCTGGAGGCGGCCCCCGCCTCACGGCCTCGAGGAGAGGGCTCGGCCCCTGCTCCCCGAGGAGACTCGGACACATCTAAAGGAACCCTAACATCTACTCCTACAACGAATACTGATTCTACAGGGGAAGACATCTAACCTGGGAAAGAAATTCTTCAAAGGTTGGGAACGAAAGAGGGGAGACGAGCGCCGAGCAGCTGGGGCTTGAGGAAGATAAATATGAGACAGTAAGGGCCCTAGGGCGGGCCCCACCCGTATTTATTACCACATACAGCTTCATCTAATGGTGCCCATCGTCTCCCGCCGAAATAGCACCTTGCGCCCAGCGGCTCCGATCGCACCACGTGGTAGCCCAGCGATTGACCGCGTCCCATCAAACGCCGCAGACCTGCGCGCGTCGCATCAGCTAACTGGCGCTCGACACGTGAACCGTCGCTTCGACTGCAGAGTGCACGAACCGGCACACTCCCCTTAAATGCAAATATCTCGCCTCGATTCGCTAGCAGAAAAGACAACTGACGGCTCAAAGACTCACCCCGACATAACCCTGAGAAAGAGCTCACCTCGGGGGGCCCGGCAGTCCACTCCTGCCCCGACCCGCTAGCTGGTCGGGACAAGAGTAGGGGGCTAATGATGATGCTCAATATTGGCGCAGCTGCAGATCAGGATACGTGGCAGATGACGTGTCCCAGGACTCAGAAGAAAGGGCCCACAGAGGCCGACCAGACCACCTTACACCCGACCTGCAAGCACAAGCTGGCCCTCCTCGAGTCCCCCTGCAAATTAGCCTCCTCGGGCGTTCATCTCACCCCGAGCCGCCACAGGACCAAGACTCCTCGGCCTCCCCGCTCATCCCCGAGCTCCCTGCCGAGGCCGTCTTTCTCGGTCCTCCGACCAACTCCACCACTCACAGGCGTAACTGCCGCTCCGCGAATCTCGCCATGCGCAGAATCTACGCCAGCAACATCCCACGTTCCACGCCATCACGATCCCCATTAATGGGCGATCTGCTCTCTACGCGGGAGTGACGTCGGGAGCATAACTGTCGGCGAGATTCTCGCGCCTGCTGCTACGTACCACCACCGTTATATAAAGCCCCATCACAGAGGGGTCAAGTAAGCCATCTTTTACACTTTTAGGCCGTTACTCTGCTCGGATCTCATCACTAACTTGCGCGTAGGAGGGTCCTCGGTGGTACTAAACCACCTCGGGACTTCCTTGCAGGTACTCGGCAACAGCTTCCTCACCACACCTCTTCCTCCAAAAACCCATTGAGACCCACATTCAACGAAGGATAATCAGTCAAGTTCATCGCGAGATCAACGGTAGACAACATCTGACGGAGGCCCGAAAAGGAGCTCCATCACGGCCACTTTTTGACCGAATATTTGATTTACCATACAATGGCTGCATCCAATCTCTCCACTGTCGGCATCTTTGCAGGTATTGCCCTCTTCTTTGTTCCATCTAACCTTTTCTCTTAATTTCTTTGTAACACAGAGTCTGCAATTGAGTTGGGTTCCTTAGGCTTATTTCTATAAAACGTACAAAAGGTTTAAATTGGAAACAAGCTATCAAAAGGATTGGAATCTCAAAAAAAAATGTCCTGGCAATTGGTCAACAACAGTCAATGGTAACAGTGTTAAATAGGTATATTAAATGACCAGTTTTCCCTATTAATAAATATAATTAATTCAATTAAATATTTATTCATTGTTTTATTAACAATTTTAGATAATTTTTAATTATTTAGATAATTAATGGCCACGGTAGCGGGTGGGAGGTCGGCGGAGGAGGTGATGAAGAAGATGACGGAGGAGAGAAGATGATGAAGGAGAGGCTGGGGAAAGGGTAGGTATAGTATCAGTGAAGATCGGTGAGGCTTGGGTTAGGACGTCCATGGTGAGGCTAGGGCCAAGGGATCCTCGCTAGGGCTAGGGCTAGGTGGAGGCGGGGCTAGGATTAGGGATAGTGGGATGATGAAGATGACAATGAAGAGGGGAGGCTAGGCGAGGGCAAGGAGGTAACGGCGGCGACAGCCTCGGAGGAGGGGAATCGCGGCTAGGCATAGAGTTAGGAGGTGAAGAAGAGGGTATTTTTGGGTTTTTTTGGCAATTCTTAGGATGACATGGCAGTTTAGATGACACGCTGGTCATGATAGTAATCCAGAAATATGAAACTTTTGGTAATCTGTTTCCATATCATGAAACCTTTTAGGAATTTCATAGAAATGAGTTTTTTTTTATATTTGTGCATGATATTCCATTTAAAAGTTACATTCAATTGTTTGTGCATGATTCACAATAGGACCAACCATTTTATTATTTAAAGTATGCTATCGAAAGTCATAAATATGTTACATGGTTTTCTCGGTGATCCAATCACTTATTGAAGTCAAATAAAGAACATCTTTTATTCATATGCTAAGTGTGCATCATGAGGAAAATTGTCAAATATCTCTCCATCTCTCTGTGTCGATGAATTTTGTTAAACAAATTAAATCAGTCATCTATGGATCCTTAATTATATATCCCCATAGCATTCTTAAGGCTATTTAGTAGCTTAAACCACTTCAATCTGCACCTAAATAAAAATAATAAGAAGAAACTCTGCCATGTTCTTGGACTATGCAGTTTTTCCTACACTCTGCTTACTTTCACCTTTTTCAGTAAATAATGGAACCTTCTTAAGACATAGATTAGCTTATGCTCACAATAAGGGCCGTACCGATTAGTCATGTTAGCAGCTGGGTATTAAATGTGAGCAGGTGCATTTTCCAAGCACATTCGATCAACATGTTGGTTAGATATGAAAGATAAATGCTGAGCGCGCATCCAAAGGGTGGAAATGTGGCAGGGATGTGAAATGTGACAAGTAGATCATAAATTCAAGACAAGCAACCGATATAGGAGTATAAATTCTACGTACGCACATGTATCTTCATAATAGTAAAAGAAATGAATAAAAAGAACTGGGTGTAGCATGCCAATTCATGAAAATTTAGATGGGAACTTTCCATTTTCATCAACGTAAGATAATTCAGCAAATATTTATGCCTGTTTGGATATGGAATTAGGAAAACTGTGGTTTATTTTTAAGTGGAGGTAGAGAGGAGCAAACTGTGGTTTGCAAGCCCCAAACTCAAAATATGGAGTTTACAAAACTTTGGTCAGATTGGAGTTGAGATAACTGCACTTATCTCAAGTTTTGGGCTGAGATAACTACAGTTATCTCAACTCCAAAATGATCCCCAAACCTGGTTTAGTTAGCATTTTGGAGTTTAGCTTTGCTAACTTTATGAAACCGCGGTTTAGATAACAAAACTCCATTCCCAGACAGGGCCCTTAGAAAATCTGAGAATGCAAAGGTTATTCTAATTATACAACCAGTGCATATCTTTATCACCTGATCCATGTATAATCTATATCTCCTTTTCATCTGAATTATTCGAGTCCCATCAAGCCGCTCTCTTCAAAAGTTGCATCTGGAGATCAGATTTTAACGTGCGTTGGAAATTCAAAGAGCCAAACTAAACAAAATCAAAAGAAAATTATTGTGACTTATACCGTATACAGTGGCATCATTGCAGTTGCATTCTTTCTTTGTCTCTATTCAGTGTGGTGTATCAAATTTCATTTTGAAGTTTATGCTGTAGATTTGACAGTAAGAACCAATAAATGGTTTGTAATAACGAACCAAAACCACCAGATTCAGAATCAGACGACAGACGTCTGAGCTCTTCGAGACTCAGACGTCTGTGCTCCATAAGACACCGCTGTAGCGGTTATCAAGCATGGATCCAGATCGTAGCCAGACGTCTGAACCTCATGGTTCAGACGTCTGACCATGTCAGCAAAATATACATAGAGTAAGCAGGCGTCTGAACCTTATGATTCAGACCTCTTACATCTCTGCTCAATTTATACAGAGCGTACGCAGACGTCTGTCTCTATATGATCCAGACGAATGCGCCTGAAATCTGCGGAGATATTCTTGAAAGATTTGATTGAGATTTGTGTATAACAAAATATATTTGATTGACTGTAAAGATTGGATTGATTGTAACAATTACAGAATATATAATTAATAAAAATTATAAGAGTCAAGAAGAGAGAAATAATTCGCTTGGTCTTCATCTTCTTCCAATCTCCTCTCTCTATCAATTCTTTCTCTATTTACTGTTTCTTTATGATATCAGAGCTATAACAGGCTAACGCCATTTTTTTTACAATATCAACCAATCAAGATCAGTCCTCGTTCTCATCAACTTTGCTTGCCTCAACATCGATCCTTAACCCCACTGCTTCGTTGTCCTCTTCAACACATGGACCCAATGTCATGTCACTTCTTCACATCAAACTCACTCGCGACGATTACCTTGGCTGGAAAATACAATTTGAAGCGGTATTCAGATCGCAAGGATACATGGGCGTCGTCAACGACACAGAAAAGTGCTCGCCTATGACTATTCCCGCTGAGCGAAATTCGCTCGTTACAATACCCAATCCAGCAGACACTGTATGTGTCCAAAAAGATCAATTGATTGTTAGTTGGATATTGGTGTCTCTGACTGAACCACTGATTCCCTTAGTGGTCGGTCGAACCATGTCTCAGACGGTATGGTAGATACTTGCCAAAGTCTTTGCGTCGCACTCTCACGCCCGCGTTCTCCAATTAAAGACAACTTCAGAATATCAAACGAGGATTCGCTTCAATAACAGAGTACATTCAAAACATCAAGACCGTCTCCGATAATCTTGCGGTTATTGGACACAGCATTTCCGATGTCGACCTTGTCATGCAAGTTTTGGTCGGCCTGGGATCGGCTTATGATTCCTTTGTCCCTGCTATCACAACCCGCATAGACATCTCCCTTAAAGATCTACATGGCATGCTCCTTGCACACGAGAACCTTTGCCAGCAACAAGATAAGACACGACGTCACTCTCTTTCCATCCGTCAACACCGCAACAATGGGTCATGGAGGTTCATCTTCATATCACTATCAGCATGGTTATAACAAGCACGGTGGTCGTAGTGGCCGCAACGATCGAGGTCGAGGTTATGGTCCTCCTCGATGCCAAATTTGCATGATAACTGGACACTATGGAAATAGCTATCCACAACGCTTCAATCAGACATTTTCTGGCGGTCCAAGGGGTGTTTCGCAATTCCATTCTTCGCAATCCCACAATGCAAGATCTGATGGGCAATATCAAGGACACGTACCATACGCCATGTTGTTTCATACACCTCCGTCATATCCATTGAGTGGTCCAAGCACAGCTTCCTCTGCATGGTATCCTGACTCGGGGCAACTCATCACATCACGCCAGATTACATTCAGCTCCTTGCGGCAGCCCCTTACAAAGGTACGGATATAGTACGAATATGTAATGGTATGTACAGGTTTGTGTATTCTTAACTATGGTCTCACAGCAATTCCTTCGTCTTCCCGATCACTTAAAATGCACAATATTCTTCATTTCCTTCCATAATGAAAATATCTTATCTGTTCATTAATTTACTAAAGATAACAATGTTATTTTTTAGTTTCACCCGTTTGATTGTTTTGTGAATGATTCGAAATCGGGAACAGTTCTACTTCAAGGCCATCTCAATAATGGACTGTACCAATTGTCTCCTCCAAATGTCTCAACTCCCACTGCGCTTGTTGGCGAGCGTTCCTCCACTTCCTCATAGCACGCTCGCTTAGGTCATCCCGTATTAAAAACCGTAGTTATGATTTTGTCTCAATTTAATATACCAACTGTTCGGAGTCGTAGAGAGTCAGTTTGTTCTAGTTGCATGAAGGCTAAAAGACACAAACCTTTTTTTGAATTGTCATCAAAAGTGTCTTTGGCACCTTTAGATTTAATTTATTCCAATATTTGGGGCTCTGCCCCTATTTTATCTCTCTGATTTTCGCAATTATGTTACTTTTGTTGACGACTATAGCAAATTTACCTGGTTATATCTGATGCGTAATAAGTCTGATGTGTTCGATATCTTTTGTCGCTTTCAAAAATATGTTGAACACTATTTTAATAGAAAAATACGCATGTTTCACTCCGATTGGGGTGGTGAGGATTAATATCGTCACCGTCACCTTGCTATGGAGGGCATCCTCCATCGTGTTTCCTGCCCACACTTCCGAACAAAACGGGATAGCGGAACACAAATATCATCATATTATAGAAACAACTCGTGCTCTTCTTGCTCACGCCTTCATCCCAACTCATTACTGGGATGAGGCCGTGGGTATTGCCGTGTTCCTAATCAATAGTCTCTCCCACACCATCTATTCTTAACGATGCTCATCTCCATAAATTATTTGGTCACCATCCTAACTATACTTTTCTACGCACATTTAGCTGTCCGTGCTATCTTTAGCTTCGTCCCTATACCAAACACAAACTTGCTAATCGTTCCGATTGCCGTGTGCTTATGGGTAATAGTATTCAATACCATGGTTACCGTTGTCTCCACGTATAATCTGGCCGTATATATGTATCTAGGCATGTTATTTTTTATGAAGATTGCTTCCCCTTTGCAGATTCAGTCTATAAAAAGCCTTGCCATAGGCGCGGGCATCCTTTGCTCTGGCCCTATTCCGACTCCAGCAATCCCGGTAGTCGCCGCCGCCGCCGCACCTCGTGTGGCCGCATCCTTAGGCCTTCCCCTGGCTAGTCACCGCACTTTGCTCAACCATCCACTCGTGTACAATCGCCTTACTACTGTGGCCTCCCTACCACCAACCTCCAGTCCCACTCACATTAGTGCGGTTCGGTCGGCACCTCCCGATGACACTGTCCCACAACATCTAGCGTAGTCCTCCACGCCCCGAGCTCGCCTTCCACTTCATCGCAGAGCACTTCTGATGAGTCCTCAATTCTTCGCATCTGTTCTCTTGCCGATATCTATGCCTCGACTGACCCGATAGTTGACTCGCCGCCGCCTCGCGTGTTCACCAGCAGTAACACGTTACCTGTGGCACTCCTTGCCTCTGCTTCAGTCAAGCCCACATGCTTCAGACAGGCATCCAACGACCAGTCTTGGCATCCGGCTATATCCTCGGAATTCAATGCTCTATTTCGCAACGGTACATGGTCGCTAGTGTCTCGCCAACCTCATTTCAATATCGTCGGGTGCAAATGGATTTTTAAGCCGAAATATCGCGTTGATGGCTTGATTGAGTGCCACAAGGCCTGGCCGTGGCCAAAGGGTTTCAGCAACAACTCGGTATCGACTACTTTGACACTTTCAGTCCAGTCATCAAGATCACTGCGGTTCGCTTGATTCTTGCCATTGCGATAAGCTCGGGGTGGCCTGTGCAACAGTTGGATGTCTCGAATGCATTTCTATATGGCCATCTCGAGGAGGTGGTATATATGGATCAACTCCCGGGCTTCACTCACCTCCAGTTCCCTAACCATGTCTACCGACTACATCTCTCCCTTTACGGTCTTCGACAGGCTCCATGTGCTTGATTCAAATGCCTGAATACCTGACTCTTTCAGCTCGGCTTGGTTCTAAAACAGGTCCCTCGCTGTTCTTTCGTTGGACAAGCCGCATACAGATCTATGTTTTGATCTATATAGCCGACATTTTGATAACTGATTCCAATCAAAGGGGCGTTACTGGTCTTATTGCTTCTCTTCAATGGGAGTTCTCTATTCGTGAACTTGGCACTGCTCACTACTTCCTTGGTATCGAACTCTGCTCTCATCCCGACGGCTGCTTCTTATCTCAATCTCAATATATTGTGGAAATTCTTAAGAGATCCAAAATAGCTGCCGCGCGTCCGATGTCCACACCTATGAGCACTGTCACGATTACCAATGATCTTCTTTCCACTCCACTCGCTGATCTATCCATATATCGCAGTGTTGTGGGCGCCCTTCAACATGTCACCATCACTCGTCCCGATGTCTCCTTTGTAGTCAATCGTGCCTATTAACATATGCATTCTCTTATTGTGCACCATTGATCACTCGTTAGCGCATCCTCCGCCATCTTCAAGACACACATTCTCATGGCCTTCTTCTCTATCGAAATTTGCCATGCCATCTGCATGCTTTCAGTGATGCTGACTGTGCTGGGAATACTGTGGATCATCGTTCTACCAACGGGTACATAATTTTCTTGGGTCACAATCTCATTTCATGGAGCTCTTAGAAACAAGCAACAGTCGCTCGTTCAAACACAGAGACTGAATACAAGGCGGCTGCGAATGCCACAGCCGAGCTTATCTGACTTCAGTTTTTACTTCACGAGCTTGGGTTCTCTCATTTCCCGCATGTGTTGTGGTGTGATAATATCGGTGCTACCTACCTTACTGCTAATCCCGTCTTCCACGTTCGCACGAAACATATTGAAATTGATTTTCACTTTGTTCACGAACGTGTCGCTGACAAACAACTCATTGTGCGCTATATTTCCATGCATAATCAACATGTCGATGCCCTCACCAAGACACTATCGAGAAAACGCTTTGTCGAACTGTGGACCAAGCTCAACGTCGTCCAGCCGCCGTTCTGCTTGAGAGGGCGTAATAACGAAAAAAACCACCAGATCCAGAATTCAAACGACAGATGTCTGAGCTCTTCGAGTAAGACGTCTATGCTCCATAAGCCGCCGTTGTAGTAGTTATCAAGCATGGATTCAGAGCGTAGCCAGGCATCTGAACCTCATGGTTCAGACGTCTAACCATGTCAACAAAATATACAGAGAGTAACCAGACGTCTGGACCTTATGGTTCAGACGTCTTACATCTCAGCACAATTTATACAAAGCGTACGCAGACGCCTGTCTCTTTACAGACGTCTGCGCCTGAGATCTGTGAAGATATTCTTGGAAGATTTGGTTGAGATTTGTGTGTAACAAATATATTTGATTGACTGTAAAGATTGGAATGATTGTAACAATTACAAAATATATAATTAATAAAGATTATAAGGAAGAGCCAAGAAGAGAGAAATAATTCGCTTGGTCTTCATCTTCTTCCAATCTCCTCTCTATCAATTCTCTCTCTATTTACTGTTTCTTTAGTTTGCGTCTACATGTGAGCATGCTACTTGTTATGGTGATTATGGTCAGTCCAGTCAATGCTCATTACATACATACCAAGTCGCTCTCAACGCAGGCATATAATGATTATGGAAAACTTTGGATTAATCTAAAGCATACTCTCTTGGTGATTTATTCATCAGCAACGAGCAGAGCAATGTAGGAAAATATGAAAACCAATCTGCCTATTTTGTAAGTAACATATTATGCATGAAATTTCTTTGTACTGATATGTAATCTCAAGTACAAATTTATATTGGTTTTTCTTCCGACATTCTGTTTCATGGTATCGCAGGCACATCTATTGTATGGATGTTGTTGGAATGGAATTCACACAAACCTAAGGTTGCCTCGAAAGTAAAATGATGAAGGTTGTTCTACTTCCAGAAGCAACTGATATTTCCAAGAACATTTAGGCTTGTTGAATATAAACATCCTTCTATGTTTCTTGAAGTATATCATTTTAAGTCGCACGGTCCAGTAAATCCTGGATACGTGATATTATGATCCACCCACGAACTTATCAATTCTCCATATTCCTGAAACCAAACCAATAGATCACTCGAATTCAATTTCTCCAAAATAGACAGCTTGAATTGATTAATCGAATTTTATAATAAAAAATTTAACCAAACAAAGAAATACAATAATAATTGAGCTAATCAATTCCAAGAAGTAAGAGGAAATTTCCTAGCATTGTTAATTCAAAAGTAGTCACATTTATATCATCGAAAATAATATATTCTTCAAAAATAAACTAATAATCAAAGAAAATTAAGAAGATTTATTATATGGCCGACTGACCAACAATTTTTAAGAAAAGCCACGTGTCTAGATTTAAAGAATCCAGCAATTCTCTATTCTCTAAACAAATAAAGAAGAACAAATAGCTTAAAATTTAGATAATGAAGAAAACAAAGATGTCAAAGAAGAATAAAGAGAAGAGAAATATAGTTGATGAAAGAGGAGAAATATTAACAATCACATATATTTATGGTATTAATTTTTTTGTTCAATAGAAGTTTCATATCTGTTTCTTTAAATTCCTGGAAAAAAAATATCATGAGCTCTTAGGTCATAACATAGGGGTTAGGAAAACGTAGAAGATTAAGCAGTAGCAATAACTATTTGCACCTCACATAAATTTAGCTTTATGGTTTTTACTCCGTGGTAAAAAAATTGGAAAATACTGGATTTGTTAAATATTCCTTAAATTTTCTTCCCAATATTACCATAAACAATGGATTATGGATGCATGTGATTGATTAATCTTAGCAAATAGTTTCTTATTGGAATGTTTTGATTGTACTCTCGGAATTCCATGAGGCTAAATTTTGAAATGTGCATTGTTATTTGGCAACTGTATTTTAATTTTACAATTATTTTGAAGCAACAACCATTTTTGGTAAATGTATATTTCTATTAAGCATGATTTGTTATGTTTTAGTTAAAAGCAGGAGTAGATTAAACTAATAACTTAAAAAAAAGCATACTGTCACTTGGTTGTGTTGTTTGTATACAATGAAACCAAAATTAAATCAAATTGTAAAACATATAATAAGAATTTACATATTGAAATAAAGCAACAAATAATAGAAATTACGATTGGTGAAGCCGTCGACTGAAGCATGAGTATCTCGTTTTTTTAAGGCAATTCGTTCCATCACGGTAAGAAACTAGTGGTTTTTCACCGATACGGCGGGTATCGACACGTTACCTCCAGAATACAACAACCAACGCACATCTCACCGTTCTTTACCCATTATATCAATGAGTTATATAAAAATATTGTACATACTTTGTACTATCAAAATAGAGCTATATATAATAGACTATGGTAGTAACAGTAACATATGATAGAAAAGTTATGAGAGCATTGATATTAAAAAATAACTTTTTTTTGGCACTAGTCCCGTAAACCCTAACCTACAACACCCCCATACTAAAAAGATAATTTATTGATCCTTGATAAAATAGATCAGATGTACACCAACGTCAAATCAATAATGGTGGAGCCTGGGTTTTAATGCTCTCGATTAATACGCTTAATGAAGCAAGTAATGATGGTCAAATGGTTGATATCTAATGAGTCATGAACAAAATCTTTATATTAGCATGTTCAAGAAAATGAAAAATGTATTTTATTAAAATTTCCAACTTATCCCACACTAATTTTAATAAAATAAAAAACAAATAATAAATCAGTATATAATTAGAAAAAATCATAAAGCTGGTAGAGATGGATCACTATACATCGTGAATGTGTGCTATGCATTAAAGCTTTCACTTAGTAGTCAACAACTTTCACTCTAAAGTCATAGTGGACCTGGCCTTAAACTATGTCCGCTTATAGAAAACGCAACGTTGTGTCGTGCATATAGTATTCCAGGTGTCTAATCGAGCTTTTAAGCCAGCATATTTCGACCTTGTGCTTGATCCTGGTTTTCATGAGTTGTTTCGGAGAATAAGCTCATATTTTCTTAAGAGAGTGACCCCACTCTCAAACTCATATAAGTAAAATTTGTCAAGAGTGCTCCTGTAATATTTTGCCCCTATATACAAGAGACAGATTTTCATTAAAAGTTTAACTCAACCCTCTATTCATTATAGTATAGATGCACCTACACCATACGGATAGACCGCGAGTGTAAACTTGAAATTGGTGCATCTTAACTCCAACTTACTTTATGATTCGTTTTTCCCATTGAACACAATTCTCAGGATCTCTGGTCTCCGGGTTGGATATACTCATGGACATTATATTATCATTGGACTTGAGTCCAATCTCTCTCGATGTTACCCAAACTATTATATAGATAGCTTTAATTTCAAATATGCAAGATTATCATTTAATCTTAAATGAACAATACATATTTTATATCAACAAATATGAGCTCATAACACTGTATCTATGGGTTTGGATTTACCATTAAAAAATGGTATTGCACTTATTATAGTGCTACCACAATGTATTAGTTTGGATACAAAACATTTTCATGAAATGGGATAATCATGCGAAATATTCAACTAGCATTTTTATTAGTTGATATCAAAACAATTTGTTGCCTTCGTGAAAGCACAATAATATTGGTTTTTCAATATTCAACAAGTAAATTTTTTTTTACCCATGATTAATACATAAATATTGGTAATCAGACTTTCATTACCGGCATCAAAGAAATGCTACCAAATTAATAATAAATTTTGGTAAAATAATCTGCAAAATCTTTATTAATTTCATCTTTATTTTATTTTTTTAATTTCATTGTATAATTTAATTGTAATTTATATTAATTTCTTTTAACGTTGGTTCCATTGTTCACAAATTGCTTTAAAATTGTTGTTCCTAGGTGGTATACAATGGAACTGATGGAGGGTGGGATCTCCTTCAGATGTTGTTTCCCGTTGATCTGCGGATGGCTGCAATATGTAGCTGAGATTGGATCTGAAGGTTGTCGCTCCTGAAACGTGTGGATCTCAATGGGTTGAGGTTGTGGTAGCCGAGTTACCTGCAGGGAAGTCCCGGGATGGTTGTACCACCGAGGACCCTCCAACGATCAAGTTAGTCTAGAGATCCGAGCAGAGTAATGGCTTAGTGGCGTAGAATTGGCTTACCTTGACCGTCTGAAAGAGGGGTTTAAGTAGCAGTGGCAGCAGCTGCAGCAGGCGCGAGAATCACGCCGGCCGTTACGCTCTCGACGTTACGCTCGCGTGATGAGCGGGACCTCCCATTAATGACGAGACAGGGTCGTTAATGTGGGATCGTGGTGGCGTGGAACGTGGGATGTGGCCGGCGAAGATCTCGTGCATGGCGAGATCCGCGGGATGGCGGTTACGCCTGCAAGCGGTGCTGTTGGTCGGTCGATGAGACCGAGGAAGATGACCTTGGCGGGAGAGCTCACGGACGAGCGGGAGAGCCGAGGTATTTAGTTTCTGCGGTAGCTCGGGAATGAGCTGTGAGGCCGAGGAGACCAATTGTGCTGGGGCTCGGAGGCGAGCCAGCCTCGTCGGTAGGACATGCATAGAACCTGTTGGATATGTATGCCCTAGAGGCCATTATTGTATAGTACTAGTTTATATAATACATTTTGGAAGCTTGGGATATATACACAGATTTACGACAGTCTTGCTCGATATAGTAGTATGCTACTTGGTTTGTTTCTATCTTAATATGTGTATATGTTTCTTTTAACATATCGCTAATACATATTGATGGAGCCCTTAGGATCTTTGCTTGACTACCGGCGTTGTGATAGCGATCACACTAGTGGAGGCTGGGTAGTCTATAAGCACATCCTTGTTTTGGTCCCTAGTCGTAGGATTATCGAGACAGGATATCAATACTCCAAAGTAGACTGGTGCATACGCTTTTTCTCTCAGCAGGGAAGATGGTCTGTCCCACAGCCATCAGTACATCGTACTGGAGATAGTATGCAGGTGCTCGTTAGGTTACGAGTACACTGGACATGACTCGTCGGGAACTGTTGGTTGATATTATACCTATCGTCAGTTAACAGTTCCCAGGTGACATGAGTATAGCTTAGTCCGTTGACTTGACACTGTCACTTCGCCTCGAGTGTGTTCCCACTGTTCTTAGATTACTACCCTACCACGGCTCTATTGAGTCATGCAAACAGGTAGTAGTTGGGTGCAGTCCCGAAGCACTTGGAGGCAGTGGCGGTTAGATAGGATTCGTCTCTCCCGGTATTGGGAGTTGATATCACGCTGTGTCTAGGAGAGCCATTACACATAGTCGTCCCTGGCCAGGGAAAGCGAGATTTACTGGTAGTGTTTCCAGTAGTTTCTCAGGGTGTTCTGGGCTACACTCCAACACGACTTGTACCGTTATTAGGGGTCTCATGTTTACTACCCCTCTAGGCTCGATATGCGATACTCTTAGACGAACAGACCGGACTGTACGGAGATTGTCACATTCAGGCTCAGTAGGAGTTCGGATGGCTTTACGTCATCGGTCTTCTTATCGGCATCTACCTGGGGACCGTTACGTACAGCTAGTACTGCTTGCGTCCTGTGGTTAAACCCACTGCCAACGTAGTATCGAGTCTTTAGAGTCCCACACAGAGAGTTGTTCGCCTTTGGGCAAAACAAAGTAGAGGTCGAATGGTTTTGCGACGGGGTTCGCTCACATCCGCGCACTTGTGCACGTTTAGTGTCCGGGTAGTTATTACTAGCGGGCTTTGGTTTAAAGCAGATTCTAGTATTTGTTTTGCGATTGGTTTTGTCTTATTGTATTCATGTTCCTCGGAACACGGATGCGGGCGTGTATGCACAGTTGACAGAGGCAGAGAAATCTCATTAGGGTTTTTGACAGTTGACTTTTTCTAAACCCTAATGAGAATGAAAAATATGATTAATAATATTAATCAAGGATAATTAGGTTGACCATTTGATTTTGGTTGACCATTTGACTTTTGTTGACCATTTGACCATGATCATTTATTTTGCAAGATGCTTCTTGATTCTTGCAAATTGCATTAAATGTGAAATGATAATGGTCATTTTAACTAACCATCACAATTTTCTTTAGTTATTGTTATTATTATTATTTTCATATGAGGGCATGGTTGTTATTCTTGCTCAGTCTCTCTTTCTCTCTCATGAAAAGCTCTCCCTCTTCCTCTCTTAAAGCTCTCTTCTTTCATGCGTTGAAAAACATGAGCTTTGTAAGATAAAACCATCAAGACAACTCTCTACTCATTCTAGGGTTCTTAGTCTAGCAAGCCAAGCACTCTAGTTACCTCTTGGTTGAGGTAGGAGCTCAAGGTAGAGGCCTTCGGGTGGATCTTTCTTCGGCAAAGAGAAGACGAAGAGGAGGAGTCGTCTATACCACTCCAAGGAGCTAGCAAGAAGGAGGACCACAACAAGAAGAGAAGGAGTTCAAGAACTAGGTATAACCATCTAACCTAGTAGCTAGAACTTGTAGTTCGTTTGTTATTTTTTGTTTAGCAATGATCCTTCATGGTTGGTTTATATTTCCTTGTGAGAAAAATTTGATTTTTATCTATCCCGCCTCCTCGAAAGAACCGAGGTGGGTACATAGACCTTTCAGTGGTATCAGAGCCTAGCTAAACAACAACTAACATGTTGGCAAAGTGTTTAGAACTTCGATCTGAAAAAAATCGCAAAATACATCAAATTTTAATGTTTTCTGCCGTTTTTAAAAACAGGTCTAAAAATATTTCCAGAGACTTGAAAAATACAAGCAGGCATTTTAGAGAAAACTGTAGAAATTTGGGCGCCTGAGTCGCTCAGAAGACCGTGGATCCGCGGCCGATCCAAGCGATCCGCCGCGGATCCGCGACCGAGTCAACTCGGCTGCGCACCAAATTTCTTCTGGGGTTCTCTATGTTGGTTTTGTGATTTTTAAGATGCTTTGTTTCTGCCCAGATTCTTCTGAGAACAGTGTTGTGTTTGGGGTAGTTTCAAATTGAAATTTTGATCGAAGATCTATAAACTTTAGTTAATTGGTTATATCTGTAATGCGATATATGTACTGAACGTCGACTAATCGCTATACGTCGGTTAGTGAGAGTTGTGCATATCTATGATCTGTGATATTGGATTGTGTATATGAACTTGTTGGATTGTCGCTGATGAATAGCCGGGGTTTGTGAGATGAGAGTTTATTTATCTTTCATTTGATGTAAATTATAAATTGATGTAATATTATTTTTTATGGCCGCACATCCGGGTTGAGATTGTAGCCGCCATTGTATATTATTTCTTTTACTGTTTTTACTCCTAAGATAGACCCAAGGAGGGGTGCACAAACTACCGGGTACTTTGAAGTGCCGAGTGGCCTACTCACGTTGTTGAGGAAGGTTGCTTCACTTCGGGTACTTGGCGGGTAGTTTGCCGCATCCGTAGGGTTCTAGGGTGGGGTGTGGCTATTCATCGCGACCGTGTAATTCGTCTATCGTTGCAGGCTCGAGCGAAACGCGGATTCCTAGTATATCCAATATGTTTATCTGTGATCTGGAATGGCTATCATTGCATCTGACGAATGTATATATCTATATATGATATCTAGTAGGCGTTGCTTATGTTTTGCATCCGCGTTAGTCCAGCCTCCGCTCTGTCGTTAGTTAAGTAACCTAACGAGTGATGACGGGGCCCCGTGGCAAATGCGGATGGCATAAGCGTATGTCACATTTTCGTTGTTTTCTGCAATGGTAGGATTAGTTGATGGTACGCATTATATTAATGCAAAGAAAATAAACCTAAAAGATGTTGTTGGAACAATTTTCAAAAAGCTGTTATTGCAAGGATGTTCTCTTTTGTTTTGCACAGAGGTATTCGGTTATGAATACCCAGCATCTCATTCGACGAGGCAAGGGCCGAGATCCCTTCATCGGAAGTGACCCCTTAGACAGAAGTTTGCGTCAGGGTAATAACTTCACTATAGTCGATTATTCTTACTTTGCATCGAGGTATTCAGTTTGGAATATCTTGCACCTCATTCGACGAGGAAAAAGCCGAGATCCCTTCACAGGGAGTGACCTCTTTAGCAAAAGTTTTCGCTACTATATATTTTAAAAAGGTTATCAGGTTCCTCCAACGATATCAAGTTCATTACGTTAACGGGTTTTCTCCAAAACCCAGCCGTAGGCCTCCGTCATTTCGGATTGGTATTGCTTAGTATTCGTGCTACGTATTTCGTGCTCAGCCGAGGCGTAGTGTACGGTGGCTATGTAATATTTTTCTGTGGTATATAATGCGATTGGTTGGGACAGTCGTGCGGTCATTTTGGCTTAGTCAAGGACTCATACGGGTGGGTCTAATGCAATCAAGATAATGACGGGTTGAAGTTGACTAGGATCCTTTGATATGTTGGCTCAGTCAAGGTCACTTGGGTCCTAGGGGTAAAAACCACATCGGGAGTTTCAAACATACAGGAAACTTGCAGATTTAGCATACTTTCCGGAGTGTGGTGACTAGAGCGGATTCCATCTAGGTCATCACACAATGATAGTTGGATCCCGATCCCACTGATGAGTTGGATTACTCTCGGAAGATTATTTCACTTAACAATCAATGCTATAAACCAAGTAGGTGTATAGAACAGTGTTAGCGGGGCTACGCCTCCAGGGAAAAGAGGTTATGTAATTAAGGAATTTCGCGAAAGCGTTGGAAAACCTCCCTCGAAGTACCAACACTAGTCTGGTTGAAAGGTTAAGCAAGTATTGTGACGTGAGATTAATTCTGACTAGTTTTTCTTTTAACGGTTTGAAGAAGAATTTGAGAAAACAGTGGGAGCCATTCTGGTTAGATAAATTAATAAACCAATCTAATCTTGCAAGAGCACAAGCTGAGTGTTTCTTTTCTCTCTCTCCAGGTAGCAACCATTTCACGCCCTAATCAAGATAATAAAATGTATCGCTTGACCGATCCGAATTCTTATTCGGGACCGGGGAACGTCAGTTCGGTTCTAACTTACGACAACAGTCATAAGTATGAGTAAGGGAAAGAGAATTGTATGGATTCCAAGGAGACCCAGTTGAAGAAGAAGCATAGTTTTGCATCTACTTCAGGTGTTCTTGTAATTGAGAACTGCTTTTCGGTCAGCCTTACCTCCTGGGTACTTGATACCGGATCAGGATCTCATATCTGTAATTTATTGCAGGGACTGAGAAAAAATAGGAAAGTTGCACCCGGTGATATGTCCCTTAGGGTAGCGAACGGAGCACAAATTAATGTTGCAGCCGTCGGTGAATATCACCTAGTGTTGCCAAATGGCAATACTATGATTTTGAACAATTGCTACTATGTACCTTACATGATTTGCAACATCATATCTGTTTCTTTACTTGATAAAGATGGATATAACTTTGTTCTTGATAGAAATATTATGAACATTTACCTTGATAAGGTACTGGTTGCAGAAGGTACACTATGTAATGGTATCTATGTTCTAAATCGGAATACAGTTCTCAATATACAAAACACACGCAAGAGGAAGAGTTCAGATACGAACGAATCCTACTTATGGGATTGTAGACTTGGTCATATCGGAGAGAAAAGACTAAGTAAGTTGCATAAAGATGGACTCTCGGATACGTTCGAGTTTTCATCTTATGAAACTTGTCAGTCTTGTCTCAAAGGAAAGATGATCAAATCTCCGTTCACCGGACATGGAGAAAGAGCAACAGAGCTCTTGGGATTCATACACAGTAATGTATGTGGTCCGATGTCTATACATGTAAGGGGTAGGTTCTCGTACTTCATCACATTCACTGACGATCTCTCTAGATTCGGATATGTGTATCTTATGAAACACAAATCTGAAACTTTTGAGAAATTCAAGGAATTCAGAAACGAAGTAGAGAACCGGACTGGCAAAAGTATTAAGATCCTCTGATCGGATAGGGGAGGGAAGTACTTAAGCACGAAATTCCTAAATTACTTAAAAAGAAAATGGAATTCTCTCTTAGCTTACTCCTCCTTATACACCACAGCACAACGGTGTATCGGAGCGGAGGAATCGTACCCTATTGGATATGGTTCGCTCTATGATGAGTAGTGCCGAGTTGCCTTTTTCATTTTGGGGACATGCGCATTTGACAGCGGCATATCTCTTGAATGATGTTCCGTCTAAATCAGTGCCTAAGACACCATTCGAGATATGGAATGGTAAAAGGCCGTATCTTAAGCGTATTAAGATATGGGGTTGGCTGGCCTATGTAAAAGTACAAAATCCGGACAAACTTCAGGCACGTTCAGTTCTATGTAAATTTATGGGATATCCTAAAGACTCTATAGGATATCTGTTCTACCATACCGAGGAACAGAAGGTGTTTGTATCTCGCCACGTCACTTTTTTAGAGTGGCAATTTCTTGCAAAAGAAACTAGTGGGAGTTCGATAGAACTGGAAGAAATTCAGCGACCACAAAATGAAACTGAAAATTTGACAGAACCTCAGGATTCAATAACCCAAGACGAACCTCAGTCACTCCGCAGATCTGGTAGGATTTCTCATCCGCCCGAGAGATACTACGATTTTCTCATAGACGGGGATCGAGAGGATTGCATCTTGGAAGAAGATGACCCTACTAGTTTCAGGCAGGCCATTATCAGTAGGGACTCTGATAAGTGGCTGGATGCTATGCGATCCGAAATAGAGTCCATGTACACCAATATAGTGTGGACCTTGGATATTGCTCCACCTAGGGTAAAACCTGTTGGATGCAAATGGATCTGCAAAAGGAAACTTGGTGTAGATAGGCAGGTGGAAACCTATAAGGCTAGACTTGTTGCAAAAGGTTTTCGTCAAAGACCTGGTGTGGACTATGACGAAACTTTTTCTCCAGTGGCTATGCTCAAATCCATTCGAATCCTACTTGCCATTGCTGCCTTCCATGACTATGAGATCTGGCAGATGGACGTAAAAACGGCTTTTCTGAATGGTAGTTTAGAAGAATGCGTTTATATGGATCAACCAGATAGTTTTGTAGACAGTAGGAGCAGCGGTAAAGTGTGCAAGTTGTTTAAATCCATTTATGGACTAAAGCAGGCATCGCGGAGCTGGAACATCTGTTTTGATGAAGCAATCAAGGAATTTGATTTCATCAAGAACGAAGATGAGCCTTATATTTATAAGAAGATTGTAGGACGAACTGTCGTATTCCTAGTCTTATACGTGGATAACATTCTTTTGATAGGAAATGACATTCCTATGCTACAATCGGTCAAGCTATTCTTGTCACAACGGTTCTCCATGAAGGACCTGGGTGATGCCACATGCATACTGGGGATCAGAATCTACAAAGATAGATCCAAGAGATTACTGGGACTTTCGCGGTCCAGGTACATAGAGACCATACTAAAGAGATTTAGTATGGAAGATTTCAAACGCAGTAATATACCGGTATTGCACGGAATCACCCTCTCCAAGAAGATGTCTCCCAAGACTGACGAGGAGAGGGTTCGCATGAGCACTATACTCTACGCTTCGGCGGTAGGATCTATAATGTATGCGATGCTATGTACAAGGCCAGATGTAGCTTACGCGCTGAGCGTGGTGAGCCGGTATCAGTCAGACCCAGGTGAGAACCACTGGACGGCAGTGAAGAACATTCTCAAGTACCTGAGAAGGACTAAGGAGATGTTCCTGGTTTACGGTAATCGAGACCTCAGGGTCGAGTCCTTTACCGATTCAAACCTCCAGAGTGACAAGGATGACAACAAGTCTGTCTCGGGTTTTGTGTTTACCCTCAACGGAGGGGTGGTGTGTTGGAGGAGTTCCAAACAGGATACCGTCGCAAACTCGACGATGGAGGCTAAATACATCGCTGCAATCGATGCCGCAAAAGAGGCGGTCTGGATAAAGAAGTTCATTAGTTAACTTCAAATGGTTCCGTCCATTGTTGACCCAATACCTTTGTATTGCGATAACAATAGGGCTATAGCTTTGGCGAAGGAACCAAGGTCTCATCAGAAGTCCAGACACATCTTAAGGCGGTATCACCTGATCAGGGAGATCATTGATCGCCAGGAGATCGAGGTACGGAGAGTGGACACTAAAGACAACACGGCGGATCCATTCACAAAGGCCCTCCCTCAAATACAGTTCGAGCGACTTTTTGAGCTATTGGGTATGCGGTACGCCAGCAGCTGGCCTTAGTGCAGACGTTGGGTATGCGGTACACTAATTACCGGCCTTTAGTGCAAGTGAGAGATTGTTGGATATGTATGCCCTAGAGGCCATTATTGTATAGTACTAGTTTTTATAATACATTTTGAAAGCTGGAGATATATACACGGATTTACGACAGTCTTGCTCGATATTGTAGTATGCTAGTTGGTTTGTTTCTATCTTAATATGTGTATATGTTTCTTTTAACATATCGCTAATACATATTGATGGAGCCCTTAGGATCTTTGCTTGACTACCGGCGTTGTGATGGCGATCACACTAGTGGAGGCCGGGTAGTCTATAAGCACATCCTTGTTTTGGTCCATAGTCGTAGGATTATCGAGACAGGGCATCGATACTCCAGAGTAGACTTGTGCATACGCTTCTTATCCCAGCAGGGGAGATGGTCTGTCCCACAGCCATCAGTACGTCGTACTGGAGATAGTATGCAGGTGCTTGTTAGGTTATGAGTACACTGGACATGACTCGTCGGGAACTGTTGGTTGATATTATACATATTGTCAGTTAACAGTTCCCAGGTGACATGAGTACAACTTAGTCTGTTGACTTGACACTGTCACTTCGCCTCGAGTGTGTTCCCACTGTTCTTAGATTACTACCCTACCACGGCTCTATTGAGTCGTGCAAACAGGTAGTAGTTGGGTGCAGTCTCGAAGCACTTGGAGGCAGTGATGGTTAGATATGATTCGTCTCTCCTGGTATTGGGAGTTGATATCGTGCTGTGTCTAGAAGAGCCATTACACATAGTCGTCCCTGGCCAGGGCAAACGAGATTTACTGGTAGTGTTTCCAGTAGTTTCTCAGGGTGTTCTGGGCTACACTCCAACACGACTGTACCGCTATTAGGGGTCTGACGTTTACCACCCCCTAGGCCCGACATGCGATACTCTTAGACGAACAGATCAGACTGTACGAAGATTGTCACATTCAGGCTCAGTAGGAGTTCGGATGGGTTTACCTCATCGGTCTTCTTATCGGCATCTACCTGGGGACCGTTACGTACAGCCAGTACCGCTTGCGGCCTGTGGTTAAACCCACTGCCAGCGTAGTGTCGAGTCTTTAGAATCCCACACAGAGGGTTGTTCGCTTTTGGGCAAAACAGAGTAAAGGTCGCATGGTTTTGCGACGGGATTCGTTTACATCCGCGCACTTGGGCACGTTTGGTGTCCGGGAAGTTATTACTAGCGGGCTTTGGTTTAAACCAGATCCTAGTATTTGTTTTGGGATTGGTTTTGTCTCATTGTATTCGTGTTCCTCGGAACACGGATGCGGGTGTGTATGCACAGTTGACAGAGGCAGAGAAATCTCATTAGGGTTTTTGACAGCTGACTTTTTCTAAACCCTAATGAAAATGAGAAATATGATTAATAACATTAATTAAGGATAATTGTGCCATGGTTAGGTTGATCATTTGACTTTGGTTGACCATTTGACCATGATCATTTCTTTTGCAAGATGCTTCTTGATTCTTGCAAATTGCATTAAATGTGAAATGATAATGGTCATTTCAACTAACCATCACAATTTTCTTTAGTTATTATTATTATTATTATTTTCATATGAGAGCATGGTTGTTATTCTTGCTCATTCTCTCTTGCTCTTTCTCTCTCATGAAAAGCTCTCCCTCTTCCTCTCTCAAAACTCTCTTCTTTCATGTGTTGAAAAACATGAGCTTTGTGAGATAAAACCATCAAGACAACACTCTACTCATTCTAAGGTTCTTAGTCTAGCAAGTCAAGTACTTTAGTGTAGGGTTCCTAGGCACCCTAATGAGGTCTCACAAGGCATCAACCATGCCAATTTCAAATTTTAACGGTGCCGAGAAACCCTAATACGGATCGTTGGCTAGATTTCTAGGCGAAAAGATAAACTAGTTAACACTTAACTAAGAGATACAGAAATACAACCTTTGTAGATCCGGTTCTCCACCTCCATAGCTCCGCAATGAAGTCTCCTCGCTGTCCATAACAAGTCCCGGGCTCTGGCGTCGGCTTCATCGGAGAATGGACGGGCTAGGTCATCGATGTCCATGCCGAAGATGATCTACGTCGAGGCATCGTTAGATCAAGCTCCAACTTCACCAAGTCCAAAAACTTGTGAAGAGAACACACTCTACTACTTGGCAAGAGGTAGAGGATGAAGAAATAGGAAGTGGGTAGACTTTAGAATTGGATTTCTCACTTGTTTCATCAATCCACCATTGATGAAGTAAGGTTTCTTCATGAAGAAGAAGAAGAGGAAGAAGATGATAAGTTATAATAAGTTATTTGCTAAAAAGAAAATAATAAGAATACTTATCATCTCCTAACCCTAGTTGAGTGTAGAGAGTAGACCATGGTTTGATTAAATGGTTAGGGTTAAGCATGAAGACAAAGTGGTTACAAAGTCAAACCTTCATGAAGATTCAACTACAAAACAAATCAAGCCACCATTTTATATTCATGCCATTTATTTTCCAAAAAGAATAAACAAATTAATAAATGAATAAATAAGTAATGGATAAATAAAACCCTAATCATTAGTTTAACCATGGTTTATTCTTTACACTTAATCAAGTAAACATGCATCATTAAACATGATACAATCATGTGCACAAAACTATATCAAATATACAATGTGCACATCCGAGCGAGAAAATCCATTTAAAGTGAACCGATACTAGTTAATGCAAAGTAATATATCAAATATATAATTATACATTAAATCATTAAATCAACACTTGATTTAACGATCCGGTCATATCGCATATAACCGACTAGTATCCAATGTATCGTCTTATCGAATCAACCCTCGATTCGATAACTAGGTTATATCACATACAACCATTCGACACATTCATCGCGAGAATGGAATACGGTATCACATACACGTATTATTCTCGGTCCCGCACATATCTCATATGCGCTCCTATTTCGTTTCGCTTGAGCCAGGAAACCTCTGTGTAGGACTCTAAAGACTCGTCAATACGCCGGCAGCAGGCGATGATCATATCAAACACCCACAAGCCGCAAGCGGTCTGCTAAACGTAACGGCCACCCGGGTATTGAGCGATCTGAAGATCGACGAGCAAGCCCGCTCACACTCCAGTGAATCCAACCAGTAACACTACCGTACAGTCCGGTCTGATCGTCTGATATGTTTCATATCTCGCCTAGGGGTGGTAAACGTCAGACCCCAATAGCTCGATAAGTCGTGTCGATATGAGGTCTATAACAATTCGAGAAACTACTGGTAACACTTACCAGTAAATCTCAGCAACCCTGGCCAGGGATTTCCTGTTATAGCCAATCGAACACAGCGCAACATCAACTCCCTATACCGGGAGAGACGAATCCCCTCCTATCGCTCATTGCCTCCATGTGACTCGGGACTGTACCCAAAAACCACCGTTTTGCACGCCCTCTTGGACGTGGTAAGATGGAAATCAAAGCATTGTGGGAAACACACAAGACACTATGACGATCTCGGGTCAACAGACTACTCTGCACCAGTGTCACCAGAGAACTGCCATCTGACGTGAGGTATAATACCATCTGGGAGTTCTCGGCGAGTCCGTCCAGTGTACCCAGTCTCCACTGAGCACCCGTATATCATCTCTGATGTCAAACACCAATGGATATGGGATCATCCATCGCCCATCTGTATGGGTCGAGAAGGTATACGCTAGTCTACTCTGGTATATCGATGCCCCGTCTCGATACACCCACGACTAGGGACTTTGAAGGATGTACTTATGGACTACCATGTCCCCACTAGTATGATCCGCATCATAGTCCAGGTAGTCAAGTACAGATCCTAAGGGCTTTACCAACATGTAACAGAGAGACAATCAGCATACACGTTAAGATAAAGGGTAACCAGATAGCATACTATCATGTCGAGCGAGAAAGTCCTCCCTATATATGTCCCAGCATCCACTACCATATACATCCTATGTACAGTAATGGCCTCTAGGGCATACATATAACTAACAATCTCCCACTTGCACTAGGGCCATCTGTAGCAGTGGTTGCAGTATCTCATACTCAACCATCCCATGAAAGTCTCTCTCTGGGAAAAGGCCTTTGTGAGTGGATCCGCTGTGTTGTCCTCTGAGTCTGCTCTCCATACCTCGATCTCCTTGGAGATCAACCATCTCCATGATCAGGTGATACTGCTTTAGAATATGTCTGGATCACTGATGGGACAGACGTTCCTTGGCATAAGCCACAACTCCATTGTCACACAATGGGAGGAACATAGTTCATCTTATGAACCAATATACACCCAAACAGCCTCTTTGGTAGCATCTTAAGTAGCGATGTATCCTGCCTTTATCGTCTAGTATGCCACGGTATCTAGCTTGGAACTCTTCCAACATACCGTCCCTTTACTGAGGGTTAAGACAATGCCTGTGACTGACACTCAGTCGTCTTTATCACCCTGGAACCCTTCCAGTGATTCTCCCCAGGATTGGTTGATACTGTCTCACTATAACTAGTGAGAATCCTAACATCCATTTAGATCTATCTCATAGATCCAAAAACCCAGGATTTAGGAGGTATCACTTTGATCCTATGTGGAGAATCATTGTGATAAGCGGAGATTGATCGAGCGTAGCATAGGAAACTCTTTCCCTATCAAGAGTATGTCATCCACGTACCCTACGAGGATCATCACCATACTCCCTACTACCTTTTTGTTTATACAAGGTTCATCTACCATTTTGATGATGTCAAACTCTTTGACTAATTCATCAAAACAGATGTTCCAACTCCGTGATGCCTGCTTTAATCCTATAAAGCATCTTGCACACGTTTCCGCTGCTCCCACTGTCTACGAAGCCCTCTGGCTGTGTACTTATAGACGCACTCTTCTAAAACATCATTTAGAAAAGCAGTCATGACACCCAACCACCAGATATCGTAGTCATGGTATGTAGCCGTGACAAGTAGGATCTGGATGGACTTAAGCATAGCTACTTGAAATGGTTTCATCATTATCCACACCTGGTCAATGATGCAAACTTTTAACAAGTCTAGCTTTGAAAGTCTCAACTTTTCCATCTACACCAAGTAATCTTCTCAAGATATACTTGCTCCTGATGGGGATTTAACCCTTCAGATATAGCAACCAAAGTCCATACTTTGTTGGTGTATAAGGATTCCATCTCAGATCGATAAACATCCAGCCATTCTTACAGAGTCTCACTCTTGATGGCCAGCTCGAAACTAGTTGGGTCATCATCTCATGATACAATCCTTGCTCCCACTGTCATAGAGAACCGAAGTATCTCTCAGGTGGGTGAGGAACCCTACTAGATCGGCGGAGAGGCTGAGGTTCGTTGGAATCTACTGAATCCTTTGGTTCTTTCAAATCATCAGCTGCAGTTTGTATAGCTGGAACATTTCCAGTTCTACATAACAGTCCTTGCCTCGAGCTTGTCCGGATTTTGCTTTTAGACATAGCCCGGACAACCCCAAATCTTAACCAACTTAAGATATGGGCTCTTCCCTTTCCATATCACATATGAAGCGGTAGGCAACTGATTTGATTTGAACCCTATTCAATAGGTATGCATCTTCTCAAGTGCATAACTCCCAAAAAGAAATAGGTAACTCAGTAGTACTCATCATAGAGCACACCATATCAAATAGGGTGTATCTGCTCCGCCCCGATATACCATCGTGCTATGGTGTATACAGAGGAGTAATGCTGAGAGAGAATCTCATTCTCCTTTAGAATAGTCCAGGAATTCCATGCACAAGTATTCTCCTCCCTGATCTCATCATAGGACATAATACTTATACCCGTATTTTGGTTCTCTACTTCTAAATCATATTCTGTGAATATCTCAAAAGGTTCGGACTTGTGTTTCAACAGGAACATATGTATGAATCTTGAGAGATTATCAGAGAATGTAATGAAGTACAAAGAACCGCTCTTGGCATATATAGACAGGGGACCTTTATACATCAACATGTATCATCCCAAGAGTTTACTAACTCTTTCTCTGTTTCCAGTAAAGGGAGCTATGGTCATCTTATCTTTGTGACATGACTGGCGAGTTTCACAAGATGTAAATTCAAACTGATTTAAATATGCATCTAAATGTAACTCAGCCAGTCGGGTCGCATTGATATGACCTAGTATACAATACCTCAAGAAGGATTCGTTCATTTCTGAACTCTTCCTCTTGTGTGTGTTCTGTATACTTAGAACTGTAGTTTGATTTAGAACATCAATGCTTTTAGATAACGTGCCTGAACCGATCAACTTTTGATATAGGAAATGTTCAAAACATTATCCAACAATACAAAATTTTATCATTTCTTTACTAATAAAGAGACTGATATGATTTTGTATATCAGGTTCGGTATCTAACAACATTCGTTCAGAATCAATGTATTGTAATACAGGGTGACAGTGACCAACAGACTTGGCTGCAACTCTTGCCCCGTTTTCTGCCTCATGAAACTTATCACCCGTTCTCAGTTCTCTACCTTTCTGTAGCCCTATGTAACAGATTACATATCTGGGATCCTGATCCGGTATCATATACCCAGGATGTAGAGGATACAGAGAAACAGTTCTTTGTAACGAACACACCCGAAGATGATGCATCAGCATGCACTCTCTTCGTTTGGGCGGCACGGGAATTCTGGTAATCCCCTATTTCCTGCTCTGTCTTATAACAATTATAAGTTGGAGCGGGACCAACGTTCCCCAGCTCAGTATAACAAGCGGGTTCGGTCAATAATCCGTATTATTATCTTGATTAAGGCGTGATATGGTCGCTACCAGGAGAGAGAGAGAAGAAAACACTCAGCATGCGCTCTTGCAAGAATAGATTGGTTATTATTTTATCTAATCAGGATGGCTCCCACTGCTTTTTATCAAATCTTCCTTCAAACCTTAAAAGGAAAGACTAGCCGGGATTAATTACACACTACAAGTTCGCCAATCTTTCAGCCAGGCCAGTGTCGGTACTTTGAGGGAGGTCCCCCGTGCTTTCGCACGAACCTAATTAATGTAAACCTCGTTTTCCCAGAGGCGTAACCCCGTTGACACCTTTCTAGACACCTACTTGATCGGCTAATTGTAATGTATAAAACTCTCCCAGGAGTAACTCTTACTCGCAGCGGGTATCGGGATCCAACTATCTCATAGAAGGTATGCAATCTCATTGCAAATTTCAACACTTGAAATTCCCGATAATATTTTGCCCCTAACGTGCTATGACCTTGACGAAAGCCAACAAACCATAGCCCGCTAGTCAAGTTCAACCCGTACATTTCTTGATTGAATTAAACCCACCCGCACGACCCTTGACGAAAGCCAACAAAGCCGCACGACTACCCTAATCCAATCGCATCGTATGCTAGCAGATAAGCAGCATATAGCTACCGCACACTGCACCTTGACGAAAGCCAACAAATGCAGCACGAATACTATATACAACTTATCTGAAATGACGGAGGGCTACGACAGGTTTTTCTGAAAACCTATTGCGTAATGAACTTGATATCGTTGTAGGATCGAATGATTTTAAAATGGAGTGTTTTTTGAGGCTTTTCTAGTTTTGCTAAAGGAGTCACTCCCGGTGAAGGGATCGTCGGTCCTTTCCTCGTCGAATGAGGTGCGGGATATATCATATATATCACTGTGCAAAGCAAAAACTCTTAAAAGCAATCAAAAGACAAACCGAGTGTGTAGCATCGACCAGTTATTGCTAAAGGAGTCACTCCCGGTGAAGGGATCTCGGTCCTTTCCTTATCGAATAAGGTGCAGGATATATCGCATATACCGCTGTGCAAAGCAAGAACTGTAGCTACCTGTTTTATTTTGAAATTCGATTCTACAACATCTTAGGTTTCTTTTATTTCATTAATCACATTAATGAAGTCCCATCATTTAAATACCTAAACATCACAGATAAATACGACGTACACTTATGCCATCCGCATTCGCCTCGATGTCCCCTCGTGCACCGTTAGGTTAGGTAACTAACGGCAGAGCGGGGCAGGGCTAGCGCGGGTGTAAAACATAAGTAACGTCTATATAATATATCATATATACTATATACTGTATCTATCACAGAACATCACATGATCACATCACAGATATCGCAGCAGAAGAATCATATGAAATATTGGATATACTAGGACATCCGTGTTTTTAATACGAGCCAGTATAAAACACGGATTCCACGGTCGTGATGAATAGCCAAACCTACACCCCTAGACCCCTACGAGAGCGGCAAGCAACCCTACCAATTCTAGAGTTAGGAGACCCGGACTCGACTCCTCGAGTTGGTCTCCCACTGGACTCCAGAACCCGGTTACTTGTGCTCTCCTCCTTGGATCTATCTTAGTGCGGAAAAGTAAATAATATACAACGGGTGACTACTTCCGCAACCTGGAAGTGCCCCAATAAAAGAATATTAAATACAAGTTTTTACATGAATGAAAATGAAAAACACTCATCTCACATAAAAACCCCCGGCTATTCAAACACGACGATCCAATATAACATATCCAGCAACACATAACATCACATGTCATCAACGTAAGTAAATATGTCCATCCCAATTGTCGTTGACATATAGCAACGAAACCGGCGATATCACATATTACACTTACGGTCACAGAAAAGAAAGTGTAAAACTACAACAGTTGGAATCCGCAATCCCTTTAGACATCGCATGCCTAATCAAATGAATTCCTTAGACATCGCATGCCTAACAATTATAAACCCCGCATTTTAGTCTCAAAATCGAAAACTCTTTTCAATATCAAGTCGGGCAATTCAACAAGATTACCGACATCCTGATCGAATGCTCATCGCAAACTTTAGTAGGCGGCCGCACCCCTGATACCGTCGACGAAGTGCACCAAGGCGGAACACCGCTACCGCGAGCACCCGAACGGATGCTTTCGGCGATGGGGTTCTCCTACAGTCACTTGGTCGTGGCTATGGGGTGTAGCTGTCTATTAAGTTTACCCGGCGAGTATCCGCGTACGCTACGTGATTGCGACGGACTTTTGATCACATCAAAACTCCGTGGCAACCGATCAAGTGAGACTAAACTGCTATGTTTACAACATTCATTCAGTTATCTCATAACTCTTTGTGAATTCCAATTATTGTATCCTATTCCAGATAAATAGAAAATGTTAAACTTTCCGATCGAACAATCGAACACCCAAGTTTTCCCGAAACAGATCAACTCATGAAATAAGTCTAACAACATTCAGTTCGTGCCTCAGTACCAACGGTCCAGCCGTAGAAGGGTCAAGCCAACGCCTCACATGTGGCACGCCGTACTGCCCCAAACCCGAAGGTTCAAAGGGCAGTTCAAGACGGTCACATAATAGAGTTAAGGTTTGTTGTCTTCTAGAGGGTCCATCGAGTTACTTGCACTACTTAGAACGTCGTTAAACTACGGAAAAATCCAACACTTGGAAATTTCCCGACAGGGGAAAAATTGGGTATTTATATCCGGTCGAACTTTTTAACATATTCTAAAATTTATCTGGAAAGCCAAACAGACAAAATTTGATAATCCGATCGAACATTCGAATCCCCAAAACAATCCCAGAAAATTCAAGTCTTGAATAAAATTTAAAAATACCCAGAAAATCCAGCATAATATAATAAGAGTTACTGTGGAAACATAGGAGGATGACGTCATCATCTCGCCGCGGAACCGCCGCAGAAGCCAGGCTTCTGCCGCGGTTCTGCCGCGATATTTACTGTTCATGACTCAATTTTTGCGTCGTAATTCTTATAATTCCCTGCTGAATTTTTTAAGCATTTTTAATATCGAAAAACTCCAGATTTTAGAAAAAGTCCAGAGAGCAAGTTTGTGATCGGGTTTCGGGTTCGTTCGGACTTCAAATTCCGTCTGGACTTCGCCTAAGGCTCTAGCTAGGCTCTGATACCACTGTAGGGTTCCTAGGCACCCTAATGAGGTCTCGCAAGGCATCAACCATGCCAATTTCAAATTTTAACGGTGCCGAGAAACCCTAATACGGATCGTTGGCTAGATTTCTAGGCGAAAAGATAAACTAGTTAACATTTAACTAAGAGATACGGAAATACAACCTTTGTAGATCCGGTTCTCCACCTCCATAGCTCCGCAATGAAGTCTCCTCGCTGTCCATAACAAGTCCCGGGCTCTGGCGTCGGCTTCATCGGAGAATGGACGGGCTAGGTCATCGATGTCCATGCCGAAGATGATCTACGTCGAGGCATCGTTAGATCAAGCTCCAACTTCACCAAGTCCAAAAACTTGTGAAGAGAACACACTCTACTACTTGGCAAGAGGTAGAGGATGAAGAAATAAGAAGTGGGTAGACTTTAGAATTGGATTTCTCACTTGTTTCATCAATCCACCATTGATGAAGTAAGGTTTCTTCATGAAGAAGAAGAAGAGGAAGAAGATGATAAGTTATAATAAGTTATTTGCTAAAAAGAAAATAATAAGAATACTTATCATCTCCTAACCCTAGTTGAGTGTAGAGAGTAGACCATGGTTTGATTAAATGGTTAGGGTTAAACATGAAGACAAAGTGGTTACAAAGTCAAACCTTCATGAAGATTCAACTACAAAACAAATCAAGCCACCATTTTATATTCATGCCATTTATTTTCCAAAAAGAATAAACAAATTAATAAATGAATAAATAAGTAATGGATAAATAAAACCCTAATCATTAGTTTAACCATGGTTTATTCTTTACACTTAACCAAGTAAACATGCATCATCAAACATGATACAATCATATGCACAAAACTATATCAAATATACAATGTGCACATCCGAGCGAGAAAATCCATTTAAAGTGAACCGATACTAGTTAATGCAAAGTAATATATCAAATATATAATTATACATTAAATCATTAAATCAACACTTGATTTAACGATCCGGTCATATCGCATATAACCGACTAGTATCCAATGTATCGTCTTATCGAATCAACCCTCGATTCGATAACTAGGTTATATCGCATACAACCATTCGACACATTCATCGCGAGAATGGAATACGGTATCACATACACGTATTATTCTCGGTCCCGCACATATCTCATATGCGCTCCTATTTCGTTTCGCTTGAGCCAGGAAATCTCTGTGTAGGACTCTAAAGACTCGTCAATACACCGGCAGCAGGCGATGATCATATCAAACACCCACAAGCCGCAAGCGGTCTGCTAAACGTAACGGTCACCCGGGTATTGAGCGATCTGAAGATCGACGAGCAAGCCCGCTCACACTCCAGTGAATCCAACCAGTAACACTACCGTACAGTCCGGTCTGATCGTCTGATATATCGCATATCTCGCCTAGGGGTGGTAAACGTCAGACCCCAATAGCTCGATGAGTCGTGTCGATATGAGGTCTATAACAATTCGAGAAACTACTGGTAACACTTACCAGTAAATCTCAGCAACCCTGGCCAGGGATTTCCTGTTATAGCCAATCGAACACAGCGCAACATCAACTCCCTATACCGGGAGAGACGAATCCCCTCCTATTGCTCATTGCCTCCATGTGACTTGGGACTGTACCCAAAAACCACCGTTTTGCACGCCCTCTTGGACGTGGTAAGATGGAAATCAAAGCACAGTGGGAACCACACAAGACTCTATGACGATCTCGGGTCAACAGACTACTCTGCACCAGTGTCACCAGAGAACTGCCATCTGACGTGAGGTATAATACCATCTGGGAGTTCTCGGCGAGTCCGTCCAGTGTACCCAGTCTCCACTGAGCACCCGTATATCATCTCTGATGTCAAACACCAATGGATATGGGATCATCCATCGCCCATCTGTATGGGTCGAGAAGGTATACGCTAGTCTACTCTGGTATATCGATGCCCCGTCTCGATACACCCACGACTAGGGACTTTGAAAGATGTACTTATGGACTACCATGTCCCCACTAGTATGATCCGCATCATAGTCCAGGTAGTCAAGTACAGATCCTAAGGGTTTTACCAACATGTAACAGAGAGACAATCAGCATACACGTTAAGGTAAAGGGTAACCAGATAGCATACTATCATGTCGAGCGAGAAAGTCCTCCCTATATATGTCCCAGCATCCACTACCATATACATCCTATGTACAGTAATGGCCTCTAGGGCATACATATAACTAACATTTAGTTACCTCTAAGTTGAGGTAGGAGCTCAAGACAGAGGTCTTCGGGTGAATCTTTCTTCGGCAAAGAGAAGATGAAGAGGAGGAGCCGTCTACACCACTCCAAGGAGCAAGCAAGAATGAGGACCACAACAAGAAGAGGAGGAGTTCAAGAACTAGGTATAACCATCTAACCTAGTAGCTAGAACTTGTGTTCGTTTGTTAGTTTTTGTTTAGCAATGATCCTTCATGGTTGGTCTATATTTTCTTGTGAGAAAAATTTAATTTTTACCTATTCCGCCTTCCCGAAAGAACCGGGGTGGGTAACATAGACCTTTCAGAAGCAGTCTGGTTGGCCCCTGTAGGTCCTTTCTTGCATGCTCTGGGACACGTCATCTGCCACGTGTCATGATCTGGGAGGTCACCGATATCGAGCATCATCAGGAACCAAAATTAAATCAAATTGTAAAACATACAATTAGAAGTTACATATTGAAATAAAGCAACAAATAATAGAAATTAAGGATGGTGAAGCCGATTGAGGCACGGGTATCTCGCTTTCTTTAAGACAATTCGTTTTACCGAGATAAGTGCTAGTGGGTTTTCACCGATGCAGCGAGTCTCCACACGTTGCCTCAAGGATACAACAGCAAACACACATTACCGTTTCGATCTTCGTTCTTGCACAAAACAAAGAGCAAGAGCTTTAGGCCACACCTTTTCTCTGCCGGTTATATCAATGCATTATATAAAAATATTGTACATATTTTGTACTATCAAAATAGAGCTAGCAACATATGATAAAAAGGTTATGAGAGCATTAATATTAAAAAATAACATATTGATCCATGATAAAATAGATTAAATGTCCACTAACATAAAATCAATAACAGTGGCCCATTAAAGACCTAGGTTTTAAATGCTCTCAATTACCATGCTTAATGACCCAAGTAATGATGGTCATATGGCCAACGTGCATAATGGGTCATGAACAAAAACTTTATGTTAGCATACTCAAGCAAATGAAAATTTTGTTTTATTAAAATTTCCAACACAGTTTTTGAATAATCACATCTAGTTTAGATTAATGTAAAAATAAGAGAATATATGTGTGTATATAAATTGAGAGCGACAATATAAGATTACTATAGGACTACCGTCCTGCTCTTATTTTATATCTTTACCATTTACACCAAATAGTTTTTAGCCATAAAAAATAAATAGAAATATGAATATATAAAAGTGACTATCAAAAGATGGTCTACTTATTTATGATAGATTACCATCCCGTTTTACTTTAAATTATAATTTTTTCTAACATGCATATATATATATATATTTACAATAACAATAAAACATTAAAAAAAAGAAGAGAGTGAACATACAGAGAAGACTACCAAAATGGTGTTGCTCATTTACACTCTAAGTACTTTTCTATATCGATTCAACTGAGAGAAGCCAAATATATAGAAATAGTTGAGAGTCTAATTTGATTCAGAATTTATTTTAAGTCCTAATTGATGGGATAATATAAGGCAGTAATTCAAAGGTTTGATAGACTGTTACCAAAAGAGAATGCAGCATATGTTCTCTAGTTTCTATGTTAAAAAATTGGTAGGTAAATAAATAAACAGATTTGTACGGCTAAAAGTAAATATGATTCCCTGTTAAGAAAACAACACAAGATAAAAATTCTGCTCAACTGAACTTGAAAACTGTTCAAACAATTTTTGGGTGCAGACCCAATATATTATATATATTATATGAAGGCAAATTTAGTTTAAAATTATGTATTTACACAATTATCCCCCACAGTTTCAAATCTAAATTGGTAATCAAGATAGGAGATCAAAAGAAAGAAGTATTCAGAAATCTTATATTGCATCAACCTTGGTGTTCCTTGGACTATAAATCAAAGTCTAAGGTAAGCAAGGAACATGAGTGTGGTGAAGAGAATTTCTATGAACCAAATCTCTTTATAGCAAACCATTAAAGTTTCTACCCACGTCACATGAATCAATATAATAGCACGGTCACGTGGTTCGTCTCTTGCGATCATGCGTTAAACTGTGAAAGAAAGAGATGGTTGTTGTTTTTGATTGGGATATTAACAAGTTCTTAATGCACACTCAAGGTGATGATGCTGCATTAGAAAAACTCTTAAGAAAATAAAGTACTAATGATCATGATAGGGTTAAAGTGAGATTGGGTCAACACAAATCTAGTAGTACCAGCTCATGCCCAATAGTGGTAGCAATCTCCGCATCGCTCCTCAAATGATCAAGACACCCTTGCGACAATTGTGAAGTTAGGCAATGAAAATCTTTGATTTTGATTGCAATATATTAATTGATTATAAAAGTTAATCTGTAGGATGGTTTGTTGTTCCTTATGAGGAAAAATGAGGGAGCTATAGAGGAGAAGGGGGCGGCAAATTAATTACCTCATGTCAATGAATGCATGGCCTTAGAATTAATTTAAATTTTATTTTTCTTCTTAATGCTTTTAATTGCTAATCTTCATTTTGGAACTAAATTGTGTGTGTACTATTGTAAGTCGATGTCGCGCACCCCGCGGGTTTGTGGGGAGGCAGAATTTACAAAAAAACGATTTTTCTTACTTCGCAACACCGACTTAAACTCCAGGATCTTAACAGAAATCTTAACTAGTTATTCTACTAGGAGGTTCTAACTACTGTGTTAGTATTTATACCTCCTTAATTCTAGTCCTTCGGGTCTTTTTCTTCTCCTTTTCTTGAGCTCCTCGAAAATCCGGATCGCGCTTTATCGTCGGCCTCCTCGTGTCGAAGATGATCCATCCGAGATCTATACTTCAAGCTCCAACCTTTAAACCGAGATAATTAAGGTACCTAGTTCGCTAAGTCAGGTAGCTTATAAAATGTAGAGTATCTAATGGAGTATTTAATCTCACTTGACCCTATGGTTCACAACTCATGTAAGGGATTAAGGTCTTGAGGAAAAAGGAGAGAAAAAATGGAGAGAGAAACAAAATGAGCAAATGAACCAAGTGAAAGCAAGTGAAGAATGGCTCTCTCACTCAACTCACTCAAACATGCAATATTTTCCAATTGAAAATATCAACCATGCTTGAATAGTGGGTCCAAACTAATAAATAAATGCAAATGAGGCATGCTTCACCATGCCACAAATATCTCCATTTTCCAGCTCATTAATCTATTTCTCAAAATAGATAAATCCAAATAATGAGGTGTCCCTTTCTAGAAGCATGTCTTGTGAAATTACAAGAATGCCCTCACCGTATATACATACCCGTATTCGTATTCCCAAAAATACGAATACAATGAGATAATAATAATCCAATAATATAATATTAGAATCCGGCTTAAACCAAAGCCCACTATTATTATCCGTCCGAACAACATTTATATAGCATGTACACGTATATGATTGCAACCCTGCCGTAAAACCATACAACCTCTACATCGTTTAGCCCGAGCAGGGAAACCCTCTGTGTGGGACTCTAAAGACTCGACAGTTGGCTGGCAGTAGGTTTAACCATAAGTCCGTCAGCGACACTAGCTGCGTGTAACGGCTACTCAGGTATCTGTCGATAAGAAAGCTGATGAGCAAACTCATCCGAACTCGTACTGAGCCTATCTGTGACAATCTCCGTACACTCCGGTCTGTTCATCTAAGATACTCGCATATCGGGCCTAGGGGGATGGTAACCGTCAGACCTCTAATAGCCAATCCACCCTGAGAAACTACTGGAGTACCTACCAGTAAATCTCGCTTGCCCTGGACATGGACTTTGTGTAATGGCTTTCCGAACATAGCGCGATATCAACCCTCAATACCGGGAGAGACGAATCCTATCTAACCGCTACTGCCTCCAAGTTCTTCGGGACTGCACCCAACTACTACCTGTTTGTATGACTCCTTTGAGCCATGGTAGGGTAGTAATCTAATTACAGTGGGAACACACTCGAGACAAATAGTGATGTCAAGTCAACAGACGAGCATGTACTCATGTCACCCGGGAACTGCTATCTGACGATAGGTATAATACCAACCAGCAGTTCCCAATGAGTCCGTTTAGTGTAACTCATAACCCAATGAGAACCTATATACTATCTCCGGTACGACATACCAATGGCTGTAGGACAGACCATCTCCCCTGCCGGGATGAGAAACGTATACATTAGTCTACTCTGGAATATCGATACCCCGTCTCGATAATCCTTCAACTAGAGACCTGTATAAGGATGTGCTTATAGAATACCCAGCCTCCACTAGTGTGACTGCTATCACAATGCTGGTAGTCAAGCAAAGATCCCAAGGGCTCTACCAATATGTATTAGCGATATTCTAAAAGAAACATATACACATATTGAGGTAGAATCAAACCAAGTAGCATACTATCATTTTAAGCAAGACTGTTATTATAACTGTGTATATTCCAAGCTTCCAAAATATAATATACAATTAAGTACGATACAATAATGGCCTCTAGGGCATATATCACTAACAACTATAAGTAATTTTGCAATTTTAACGATCAGAAGAGGTTTTTTTTTTAATTCCAATGTCATAGATATTTTGGCCTTCTACTCTTGTATATAATAAGAAAATATGAGTATGTCATCCATTTGCTATGTTGAATCTCAATTCACTTATTGATTAACAAATATGATCTAGTTAGTACACCCTTCAAACCAATTTTGATGCATAGCCTAAAAACCCTACTAACAAACTTTAAAACCCCTAATTATAAATTTAAAAAATCTTAATTACAAACTATTAAAACCGCAATTCGAGACCAAAAAAACCTAATTAAGCAGGGTTTTATTTTTTCATTTAATTAGTAAGTTTAAGATCGAAAGATCTTAAACTTTTTTAGGATCGACCATTTCCCGTCTAACAAGTAATGTATTCAAATCTTTTTCTGCTTGTCAATCTCAATAAAGAAATTTATCGATATGATAAGTTCATATTAGCTTCACAAGATGATTAATACTTCTATGTCAAAGATCCAAATCGTGAAGATATTTGGATTGCATTGCGGGCACGTCCTAAATCCTTATTCGATAGTTATATCGACGAGTGTGACCTCGAGAAATTAGATCCGATTGATATATGAAAACGTTGCAGTTGTAATCATTAATATATGTTATAAACTTTGCAGTTGTAAATACTTGCAATCAATTGATATATGAAAAACTTTACAGTTGTAATCACTTGCAATCTATTGATATGTTAGTTTAATGATTTATGTATATTATATATTTTGTATCGTTATAAATTGCATGAAACGGATGGGGTGATTATCTAGAAAAGGCATATTCGCAAAATTTACTGTAACACTCTATTTAAAGAAAGGAGATCGAGATACTTCCTTTTCGACACAGCATGAGATTAGAGATATATATTAGAAGTTTTAAATAAGCGTGTTCAAATTATTTTGTTCATATAACCATTTCATTGATTACAATAAATCAAAATGTGTAGGTATATCTGATCAGGAGGATGCAGGTACATCTGTGTTGTATGATCTATATGCACACTTAGACGAGCAATGCATGAATCTAAGTAGAGAACCTGGCGCGTTCTCCGATCCCATCATAGATGAGTATATAATTACATTGTCTTTTCCTCGCGCATTAGTAGATGAAAAAGTTTACCGAGAAAATGACTATGCGAACGCCCAGGCAAGTTATGCTGTTGTTTATTCTCAAATCGAGAGGATTATAAATGCAGCAGATGTGTGTATCGCTGAGGCATGGGCTGTCAGGGATGATTTTCCCCGATTTGAAAAGCATGGAAGATGTTTTGCCTCCAAATATACCAAATATGATATGGATGGAGAAAGAGCAATTCTGGAATAGGTAGGTGGGAAGCCCGTAGGTCTGGAAAGGTGGGCTACTCATTTCAATGCTTATATTGGTATTTTTGTCCGCAATATGGACTACTGATTGAAAGAGATTTTTACGATAAAAAATAATATTACCGCAATCAAGAACGGCGTCGTTTGGTAGCTAGCCGGTAAGTACGGGTCGATCCACAGAGATTTTGTGTATTCTCTAATTGTTCTAACGAGTTAATTCCAAACGGTGTGAATGGATTGATTAAATCTAAAAACTAAATTGATCTAAATCATGCTAGGGTTAGGTTTATGTTAGGTTTGGAAAGTCAATATTCCTCACCGCTTTCTATGCCCATATTAAGATTTATGAGGTGTTATGGTAATTATTAATAAAGTGGATTAGTACCGTCGGGAAGAACGGTGTTCCTTCCTCTAGGTTCTTGTCCTTCCTTTCTTAATCCTTACTCTAACCTTCATGGAAGACACGCTCAACCGGTCCTTTATACTACGGCATCACCGCTACCTCGTGGGATAGGGTGCCGCAGGGAGCGGTGTGTGCATGTATGCATGGAGTCCTATAAAAACGTGTGATGGGCAAGAAAAGGGTGAGAGATCTTCATCTCTCAAGCCTTCCCCAAATCTAACCCTAACAAGCAAGGAGACTACTCGCTCATTAGGGAATTGAAAAACAAGATCTATACTAATTAACTAGGGCAATTAATGAAATCTAAACTAGGGCAAGAATAGAAAATTATACTAGGGCAGATAATAAAATTAACTAGGGCAAGAATTGAAAACTTACTCTAATTTGATGCACTCTTCATTCTTTACAGAAATTTACAGATCTGAATTTTAGATATAAAATGAGGCACAAGAAGAGGCATAACCTAAATCAGGTTTTTAGAGTTCTATTTATAGATTCATAGAAAACCCTAGGGTTACAATCGACGCACATCTGCTATTACAAAAATACCCCCTAAAAAAGACCTAGTCAACGCTCGCAGCCGCCTCGGAATTTTTCCATCAATACGGGCTCTTCATGGCCGCGGTTCCGCGGCCAAAGCCCACGTTTGGCCGCGGTTCCGCGGCCGTATATGGGCCTTGTGGGCTTATTTTCTTTGGGCTGATTCCTGTTGCATTTTTCTTGGTTTTTCTTCAGTTGTTTTCTCAGATTGACTTCTGGTTCTCTTCCAGATCTCCACAGTGAATAAAGTCGTGGACTTTTACCGCTTGCTTCGTATCGAAGTCTTGAACCTTGCTCTGCCTTTGTGCTTTGTGAAATTGTCCATTGATCTTCGTTTAGTTTTCAAACTGTAGGCAAGATAAAGATTCTCTGTTTGTTGGTCGAAGTCTCACTTTTGTATCGTCTTTTCATCAATTTTACTGTTTTTATTCCGAGAACCTGTTACCTGCAACTATATAGAAGACATGAGTCAAAAGCACCCGTTTATTTGTAAAATGACTAGGAATGGGGAATATAATAATGCAATATTATGATATGAACAAATACCCCCAAACTTATCTTTTGCTCGTCCTCGAGCAAACCTAGTTTTATTCTCAACAAAATCCTAAGCTCACTTTCGCAGGGAATCGCGATTGCACTGAGCTCGTGCAATAAGCCGTTAAACCTCTAGGTGTCCCTAGTAGGAGGAGTGTTGTCTCCTGAGGGTTTTCAGCGGATAATACCCATAAAATCCTATCAATTAGCCTATTAACTTTTATTCTCCAATTAGGTTTTCTAACAAGAACTCTATTATCTTCGACTTAAAAATTATCCACCCATATTCTTCACGTTTCCTTATTATTTAACTTAAGATTATATATATTCTTGTGAATTTACTTCGCTTTTGGCATCTTTTAAACTTTCCTTCTAGGGTTCCATCTCAACTTAGGAGTTTTTATCATCTCTATTAAAGATATAAGTCCTATTCTTCATTCCTATCTCTTATCTAAATCCCAATCACATACCCCTACGTGTGTGTGTATATCACCCATACACTTGGAAATTCAAATCAAGCAATCATACTCTTGTCCGTTGTCCAAAGCACTTCTTAATTGGTGAATTTTAAGATGAAACTGCTCACACATTCTTCATGCGACCGTTAATACTTCTTGAGGTACCAACAACCGATTACAAAATGTGTATGCACAATAAAGCGTAATTCCTAGTCTTGTAACACCTAAGGCTTTAGCAGTGAGTCCCAAACCAGTTGGTCTAAGGCACTAGGTGATGAAGCACCCTCGCTAAATATTTTTCTATTTTTGCAGCCTTAAGTAATCACAAAAATCAGTGTTCATTTTTTTATTATCTCTTTATTCACACTTGAATTTTTATTTTATTTTTCTTCGTACTAAGGACTTTAGACAAGAGCATTTCAAGGTCTCTTCTACTATTCCAAGTTTCAAGGTGCGTGTTTGTGCAATTTGTAGGGTATATATTTTCAGAATTTAGACTTAAACTTAGGAATTATTTTTCAGACTTACACTTTAATAAAAACATCAATACTCTTCCTTTATCTTGACTTAGCCCAAGAAGTGAACTCAAAATTTGCCTATTTCTAAATAAACTACAAAGACATATACTTTCTACCGTTAAATTTTAAGAAATGTTATTTTTAGGGTTTTTAATTTACTAAGTCTAAGATCTAGTTGTTCCTAACTAGTTATCCTTTTTGTCAAACTTAAGTCAATTATGGCCAAAATTGAATACTTTAATTTTTATAATTTTCTTAAAATTTTCAATTTTTATAGGTTTTAAAATAAGTATGCAAATGCAAAAATATACATATGAATGTGAAGGAAGAAAGCTTACCGAGCACACCCCCAAACTTAAACTTGACAGTGTCTTCACTGTCATGCTATACCAAGAGGATCAAAATGTCGGTACTTCCCCTGTTTATTTTTTATTTTTATTTTTTATTTTTTTTGTTAAAAGAATAACAAAATGTATATACAACAAGCTTCCCCCCAAACTTAAGTGAAACAGTGTTTCCACTGTTTAAGAGTTAAAGTTTAGAGTTAGGGAGGAGAAAAATCAAACAATACAAGGCCTTACATAGGCCAAAAGTTAGCACCAACCATTCAAAAATCTTATCGTGGTAATGGTGGGGTTGGTGAAAGAATGGAGTGTAGAGAAAGGAGTTGAGAAACACACGAAACCGAATGGGAAGAATAGTGGAATATGGTTTCGGTGGAGGAGAAGAATGGCGGAAAAGAGAAAGAAGTGTAGTATGATCTTGAGGGTGTAAATCGAGTGAATAAATTAGCGCAATTTGTGATGACCGTTGTGTTAAAAGCGATTGTGCTAATCTATCAACCCGTCGAGAAATGGGGTCAAATCCCTCAAGATTCGCAAGAAAACATGGGTACGTCGAACTTGGTAAACCCTCCATTGAAAATGGAAACGCGACGGAGTGTTGCGTGGTCGAAACGATAGGAAGGACGAAAGGAAGTGATTTAGGGATAGTCTTATTCTCACCTAAGTAATCTGTCTCGAACTCGAATGATTCCATCAATGGTTTGAAATGACTGTAAGCAACCGAGTCTGATGGTTCAACTAACTTATCTGAAAATTTAAAGGACTCAAACTCGGGAGGTGAGATTTCAACATCGTCCGAAAAAGTGAAACACTCGTAATCGTTACCAGCTGTGAGAATTGTGTCAGATTCAAAGAGGAACGCACTAGTGGCGTCAAAACCGTTGTGATCAAACAGAAATTTTTCAAGCTCACAGTACTCAAGCGTGATCTTTTGCGTGGTCGGAACGATGGAAAGGAAGGGGTTTGATTTAGGAAGTATAACAGTTAAAGGTTCAGGAGGATGAATTGGAAAATCCGACACATCAAACAAAAATGGTTCATCCTCAATACTATCCTCAATACTCTCCTCAATACTATCCTTATAATTCTTCTCAAAATTTAGCGTATCCATGCCATTATCATCAAAATCAAGACGCATATGAAGTTCGGGAGAAACATTTAATGACCCGGGATGATGAGTTGGAGATAAAATTTCAGTCAAATCTACGAGTTCATCATCCTAAAGATTCTCGGCGTCAACATCTTCAATCAAGTGAAAATCAAATTTTTTAGACACCTCGTCAAAAGCATGGATATTTATCAATTCAGGTTCTAGAGTGGAGGTGTAGAGTTCAAAAGGATTGGTGATGGTTTCACTCGAAAAGGACTCTTCACAATCTGGCAAATCAAGCACTACAAAGTCGCACAACTCATTTTTATTTTCAACTGGTGAATCATTTGGGACACTTGTTTGACATTCAAAACCGGAGTTGTGGGATTCAATTGGTGATGGGTAGGTTTGATTTGGAAAGGTGTAGAACCCACTCTCTCCTCTCAAATTCTCAATCTGTCCAACCGCCTCCTCATACATTGGAATTTTTGGAGCTAGTTGGAAACTAGCCACCGGGTCACTAGGTTGCATAAGGGCGGCCACGGACGCATCCACATTCCTAATCATTTGGTTAGTCGCTACCATATAGGCTTCCAACGACTCTTCTAGACTAGACATGGGTTGTGAAGGGGTTTCGGTAAAAAATTCAAAATTGTTTGGATACGTGAAACTCCCAAATGGCTGTGTAGAAGCAATGTCTAGGGAAGGTGCGGAATTCGGGTAGGACTGGTAGGAATTGAATGGTTGGACAGGAGTAGGATCAACATTTAGATAAAAAGGTGAATGGATTTGTTGATCCCAAGAACTGGATGCGTTGAAAGGAGTGAAAGACCGGCTACGAGATTGTTCAATATGCTCCGCAATAGACATGGGTTTCGGAGTTACAATAGGACTTGAAAAAGGAGTATCAACATAAGAATGTGGTGAAGGTTGACACGGTTGATACAAAGTGGATTGCGGAGTCCAACTGTTTCTCCTAGACGCTTCTATTCGATCTTTCAATGAAATTTTGGATATGGAGGGGTCGTCCGTAATTCGACCAAAACAATTCGCGTAAGAAGCAATGTTTGGTTCAGGGTACCAAAGTTCAGCAAGAGATTTGTGAGGTGGGGTACCCATGATGTAAGAAAGGAGAAGAAAAAGAATGTGGGGTGCACGGATTTCTTAGCGACAAGTTGCAAGTTTTTATAAAAAATTTTCCTTTTTTTTATGTGGTGCTCTTTGCAAAAAGATTTTCGATAAAAGGCTTAGACACACGTTCAAATGACCACAAATGCACAATCAGGCCTAGATCTATGGTCACCTAGGTCAGTTAGACAGCTCCTAACTGCTCCAAAGGGCAAGAAATAGAACCTCAAACCGCCTCTTCACCGCCAATTGCGGCCAGGTGAGTGCCAGGTGAGTGGGAGGCTCTCTACTACAAGTAGTGGCCCTAATTAAGTAACCACTCGCCTTAGACATACTTGCCTAGACACCACAAAGTCAGGTTAGGATCAACGGCCGATGCCTACAACTAGTCCTTTGTCCTATTGAGCGCGAAGTCCTTAGGGCTGAGTCTAGTATTTTTTAATTAAATAATGGTTAATGCAATATGCCTTATGTGATTTTTGGGGTCCTGAGAAGAGTGATGAAATCCCCACCCAATGTGGATTGGTTTCAAGCCCCTTAAAGTCCGATTAAAAATATGCAAAGCAGTAACAATCACTTGCAATCAAATTTTTTATTTTTATCGCGGCGCAAAGAATCCTGCACAAGATCAATTATTGGAAGGGGGTGAGATTTTTTAGCGCAAAGAATCTTGCAGGAGATTTTTCAGAGGAGATATCAGGGATTTGCAGAGGAGGAGAGAGAAAGCTCACAGAAAAATTTGCACGTGCTGATGTCACAAGGAGGCGGCGGTTCCGCGGTCACAAGCAGGGTTAGGCGGCGGAAGCGCGGTTGTCTGGGCTGTTCGGTTCCCAAGAAAATTTTGGAGATGATGATGTCACCTCCTAACCGCGGATGCGCGGTCAAAGTCTGGTCAACGCGGCGGAAAAGCTGCAAGATGTGCGGTTCAGATCTCCGGATTTCTTCTGCTCCTCTGTTGTTAGTATCCTCTGTTGTTCGGATATGCAGTTTTCTGTTTTGATCTCTGAATTTTTCGAGATCCGAACTCGTATGTCGATCCTGCAAAATTCACACGAAAAATACCCTTCACAAAATAAAAGATGATAAATTTTTATAAGTTTTTTTATTTTTTTATTTTTTTTATGATTTATATTAACCCGAAATTGAAAAAAGAAAATACTACGCCATCCCCGGCAACGACGCCATTTGATTTGTATGTCAAAGAATATTTAGTAACCGCAATCAAGAACGGCGTCGCTCGGTAGCTAGCCGGTGAGTACGGGTCGGTCCACAGGGATTTTGTGGATTTCCTAATTGTTCTTACGAGTTAATTCCGATTGTTGTCAGATTGATTAAATCTAAAAACTAAGTTTATCTAGATTTAAATCTTGCTAGGTTTAGGTTTAGGTTAAGTTTGGAAATGTAAAGATTTCCCACCGCTTTCAATACCCAAACTAATATCTATGAGGTGTTATGGTAATTATCAATAAAGGGGATTGGTACCATCGGGAAGAAATGGTATTTCTTCCTCTAGGTTCTTGTCCTTCCTTTCTTAATCCTTACTCTAACCTCCATGGAAAACACGCTCAACCGGGCCTTTATACTACGGTATCACCGCTACCTCAAGAGATAGGGTGCCGTAGGGAGCGGTGTGTGCATGTATGCATGGAGTCCTATAAAAACGTGTGATGGACAAGAAAGGGGTGAGAGATCTTCATCTCTCAAGCCTTCCCCAAAGCTAACCCTAACAAGCGAGGAGACTACCCGCTCATTAGGGAATTGAAGAACATATCTAACTATCTAACTAGGGCAAGGAATTAAAGATCTATACTAAGGCAGAATAAAAATTAAGTAAGGAAATTAAATAAAACTACTTACTTTATTGATGGCTCTCTCCAAACATTTACACATGACTTTTCAGATCTGAATAGATGAAATGAAAAGAGGCATGACCTAAAACAAGATTTAGGGTTCCTATTTATAGAGGATAGAAACCCTAGGGTTACAATCGACTCGCACATCTGAAATTACAAGTTTACCCCCTAACAAAAGACTAGTCAACGCTCCGCGCACCGTCAAAGATTTTGCACCGACACGGGCACAACCCGGCCGCGGTTCCGCGGCCAATAGCATGGTTTGGCAACGGTTCCGCAGCCAAGTTAGGAGCTTGATGCTTCATTTTTCTGGGGGTTTTTCTGCTGCATTTGGGTACTTGTTTCTTCAGTTTTTTTCTTCAGAATATCTTCTAGTTCTCTTCCAGATCTTTCCAGTGAACATAGTAGTGGGTTTTTGCCGCTTTTTCGTGTTGCTGCCTTTGTGCTTTGTGAACTTTGTTCATTGATCTTCATTGTCCCTCAAAATGCAGGCACGATCAAGATTTCACCATTTATCATTCGTAGTCTCACTTTGTATCGTCTTTTTCATCAGTTTCACCGTTTTTATTACGAGAACCTGTAACCTGCAACTATGTAGCAAACATGGGTCAAAAGCACCTGTTTATTTGTAAAAAGCATAAGAATGGGGTTTATAAGAATGCAAAATTATGGTATGAACAACTACCAGAACATAGGATTCACGTTTACAGAAAGCTCCTAAGAAGCCTACCTATGGGCTTGACCATATTTCACCGTTAACCATATTTCACTGTTACATACTTGTTAAATTATATTGATTTATTCATTAATATACTTGCTAATATGTATTACAGAAATATTTTGTCTTAGAAGATGACATAGATGGACATTGGAAGTATATCCGGTATGAGATGCATCAATATTTTAAGAGATAGCGTGAAAGAATAAAAAGAAAATATACAAAGTCAGGTAGATTTAAGAAGTATTGGGAACGTTTTGCCGGTTTTCCCTCTAACATATCTAGGGAGAATTTTGCTTTTCTCCTATGGTATTGGGAGACACTCGAGACAAAGGTAATTAAAAAGATATTTATTTGATTTGAACACCGAATTTAGATTAATTTATATTGAGATATGTTATCTTCTGAATATGCAGACAGAATCAGCAAGGAATAGCCAGAACCGAGGGAAAGCGACAAATGACTATTTTGGTGGATCGGTTTCTACTGATCAATATAGATATACTTTGATGAGTTTATCTTTAATTACATATATGTTAGATTTTTTAATTTTATCATTACATATTTATACATATAGATAAATTATATATCTGGTACAGGAGAAGGATGGAAAAAAGTCGGGACTTGCCAAGACTTAGGAGCCATTGCACTCTAAAGAAGACATGTCAGAAGAAAGAATGGATACAACCACTCAACATCTAGTAAGATTGCATTTATACTTTCTTTCAAGTAAATACATTTTTTAATTTCGCATTAGTATGTAATTACTGTTTTATTTATCGAAGACACATATCGAGGAGGTGGAGAAAAGCTATCGGGAATCAAATCCTGAATTTCTGGCCGACGATCCTATTCCAGTCGAGACCAAGATTTTTATTATACAGGAAGTGTTCCCTCGCGCAAGGTCACACGACTATATTCCCATTTATGGTGGTCTCCTTGGTCTTTCGCGGTCGAGTTCCAGCAGAACTTTAAGGATGTTGACCGCTCGCTCCAACCTACAAATGGATCAGGCATGGTAGATCGAAAAGCTAAAGGAGCATATCAGAAAGGGGAATGAAGTAGATGAGAAGATGGAGGAAATTGATGCGGCATGGAAAGCTCAAATAACGGAGCAGTGGACTCAATTCTCGCAACAATATGCCCTGTCTTCGCAACCGTCGTTAGCACAGGGTCCATGGTCATCGCAACCAGTATATTACCCACCTCCGATGCAGCGACCATATTACCCTCCTCTATCACAGGAACCGTATTACACTCAACCTCCGCCTCCACCACAGGGAGGGTACTTCTTTTTATTCTTTTTAGGAAGACTGGGAGGAAAGCAATCGATACATATCAAGGCGATCTTCTGATGGCGACGGCAGCGGCGGGAGTTAGTGAGGTATGTATACATATGTGTTAGTGTAGCTAGTGTTGTTTCGAACATTATGATTTTAGTTCATGTATTTATTTATTTGGTTGGATTTGCAGTGTTCACAGAGTCAGGATTACGATTTGGAGAGTTGTTTGGATTGTTGGATATATAGCGTATTGTGTTGGTTTGTATTCAAAACATCAATATTGTATGTGTTGGTTTATTACGATTTTAGTTCATGTATATGTTGGTTTGAGTTGTTAGTATTCTTGGATGTATAGTGTATTGTGTTTATGTGTTGGTTTGTATTAAAAACACTATTGTTGGATAATATATTGTGATTACATGTATTATTGTACGGTATATTGTGATTTTAGGTATTTTTTAATCCAATTTTTTGGTATTAGTGACCGTATGCTGATACAGGAACGGTCGCTAATATGTATTAGCAACTGTTCAAAATCCAGCATGGGCTATCAACAGTCTGCGTATAGGTATCAGAGTCGGTATTGGACGGTATCAGCGACCGGATGTATTAGCAACCGTTCGTTATACGGTCTCTCATACACGTATCAACGAAAGTTTCAGCGACCGTGTATCAGCGACCGTATAAAATTTGGACGGTTGCTAATACACTTTAGCGGCCGTGCATGATGTATTAGCGACCGTTTTCTACGATCGCTAATACACACAGTATCTATAGTGAGCGGCCTTACTTCCACGCCCATATATATAGGTGAATTCATCGAGTGTGTATTGCAATCACAAACACACCTCATCCGATATGGACTATGAATTCATCAAGAGTCTTAAACTCATCCTCCTAACCTTGTAGTTGTGCACATATACACCGTAGGATGGACATTCTAGAAACTTACAGCATTTTCGATGGTACTCATAAACGTTTCAGGAATCCGACTTTGGAAGGTCAATCAAACCCCTTGTTAGGGTTGGGGACAGCGAGAGCGTAGGCAACAGAGAAGATTTCAAGAATGATCATTACCTTCTGTTGTCGACTTTTAAAGAAGGAGCTATTAACATTCGAAACATCCGGTATGCTTGTCAATGCGAGCAAAGCAACATCCATAGTATTGAAACCTGAAGCTATCTCTTAAGATTGTTGATAAAAGTAGTTTTATTCAATATTATAGGATTAATCGAATCGCCTGATCGATCACCCTCCTTAAGAAATAGTTCTGCCACTCTAAAAGTATCTCTGTGTGTACCGCGTTTCAGCGGCTATTTCTCTAGGATAATTCAACGGGTTCGGACCTCATTTACGGTTTTACACTTTCTCCGGATTCAAGAACTTACGAATGGGTTTTGAAGTACTTGGAGATGGTGATACTAAGAACAAGGATGAAGACAGAGAAAACGATAAATATTTCTTGAAGGAGTAAATTTTTCTGTTTTGTTTCAAATGAGAGAAACATATATAGGATCAATTGAGAAACTAATTTGATTCAGAATTTATTTTAATTCCTTTTTGATAGGATAATAGAAGATAGTAAATCAAAGGTTTGGTAGACTGTTACCAGAAGAGAATATAGCATATGTTCTCTCTATCTAATTGAATTAAAAAATTTTAGGCCAAAAAACAACAGTTTATAACGTCTAAAAATTAATAGGATTCCCTATTTAGAAAACAACACATGATAAAAATTCGGGTCAATTGAATTTGAAAATTGTTGCAAAATTTTTTAATAACTAGTTGAGGCCCAATATATTTAGTACGAAGCAAATTTAGTTTAAAATTCTATATTAAACACAACAATCTCAATGTGTCCATGTCTCAAAACATGGATACATCATCTTTCATTTAATCTCATTATGTTTAGCTCATTGATCTATGATTAATTGTCAAATATTCTATTGTCAAAAAACCGTTAGTTTTGCAGCCAGGGGCGGATCGAGAATTTTCGTCGAGTGGGGGCAATGTTAAACCAGTAAGGTTTTTTTAAAAGACAAGAAAATATGCAATAAATTTAATCCGAATTTTTGTTTTGTTTCCATACTTTAACAACAAAAAATATTAATGTTAGCAATTTACCTAATAACCAATTTTTAATAAAGTCTGAGGAAAAGCCTTTCAAATGATTAAAAGGTTTTGAGATGTATAAATGAATATAAAAAATATTTAAAATATAGAATATGAAAAATGTCAGAAGGCATGTAAAATCTCCTCTCGACCTCTATCGGTAGGTTTAACAAAAAAAAATGTTGATAAAGTCTATTAGTAGGTTTAACAAAATTATTAATTTTAGCAATTTGCCTAATAATTAACCAACTTTTAATAAAGTCTAATTAATGAAAAGCCTTTTCAAATGATTAAAAGTGTTTTGAGATGTATAAATGAATATAAAAAATATTAAAAATATAGAATATGAAAAATGTTAGAAGGCATGTAAAATCTACTCTCGAACTCTTCCTACAACCAAACACTTTAGGAATCAATGCTCTAACCCCATAAAAGAGGTTAATGTCATAATTTAAGCACATCGGTATATATAAAATATCCTGATCCATAGATATCAAAATGTTTTTAAATTTAATTTCATGGTCCTTAGCTAGATTCTCCCCTGTTTGCAGCTACAAATAATATGAAAATTGTTTTACTTATATTTCTGACTATGAAGATCAAAATGACCGTATCCGGTATTGATGGAGCTCAGGATCTCCTTCAGCTATTGTCTTCCGTTAATCTGTTACGAGCGTTGATGAATGACTGAGATTTGATTTGAGGGTTGTTTCTTGATGTGTGTGGATCTCAATGGGCTTGATTTGGAATGAAACCGAGCTACATGCAAGGAAGTCCCGAGGTGGTTGTACCACCGTGAACCCTCCGACGATCAAGTTAGTCGAGATATTTAGGCAGAGTAGCGGCCTATTGGGTAATAATTGCCTTACCTGAGTCGTCTGAGAGAGGGGTTTATATAGCGGCAACCATGGGCAGGCGGGCGCGAGATTTACGCCGGCCGTTACATCCCTGGTGTTACGCCCGTGTGAAAGGCGGGATTCCCCATTAATGACGAGATATGCTCATTAATAGGGAAGCACGATGGCATGGAACGCGGGATCATGGGCGGCGGATATCTTGCGTCTGGCGAGATTCGCGGAGCCGTGGCGGAGACGCCTGCGATCAGTGCTGTGGGTCGGTCAATGAGACCGAGGAAGCTAAGCTCGGCGGGAGGCCCGGGAACGAGCGGGAGGCCCGGGAACGAGCGGGAGGCCCGGGAACGAGCGGGAGGCCGAGTGAGCTTGGTTCTGTGATAGCTCGGAGGCGAGCTAGGGTTCTGAAGGAACTCAGCGTGTGAGAGGGCTCGGAGGCGAGCCGATGGTTGTTTGTAAGGAGAGCATAGGAGTAGTCTGGAAGGCAACCGAAGATCGGGAACATTCTTGGGTCGAAGGCCCGGGGTATACTTCCAATGTACCGTTCTTGATCCTTTCTCGTAAGCCTTGGGACACGTCATCTGCCACGTGTCATGATCTGGGAAATCCCTGGCATCGAGCATCATCATTAGCCCCCTACTCTCATCTCGACCCATTCATGGGTCGGGTCGAGAGTTGTCTGACCGATCATCCGGTGTAATCACTTATTTGAAGATATCGTGGGTGCGTATTCCCGGGAAATTAGTTGTATTTTCTTGATGACGTCAGCGGATCAGGGGAGAGATCTCGCATTAAAGAGCAAGCGCCGATTCGCGCGTACGTTCGTCGAAGCACCAGTCCATGTGTCTGGCGCTTGTTGGCTGACGTGACGGGCCGCCGGTGTCCTTCGCGCCCGACGGGACGCGCCCAATGCGAGTGCGACAGGTAGAATGTTGACGGCCGTTGATTGCTAAGTGTTGTTTTGGCGGGAGACGATCGGCGCCGTAGGATGCTTATGCCGGCTGCTATAAATAGAGATGGGATCCTCCCCAGGGCCCATACTTCGCTATCATTTCCTTATCCCTTCGCGTGTTAGCCCGGCGCTCTTCTCTTTAGGTCGGATTTCTTGCGTTCTTCTTTCGAACGTCTCCTTCCTCTGCTCAAGTTAGATGTCTTCCTCTGAGGAGTCTGTCGAGGTAGTAGAGGTAGAGTCTAGGGAGTCTTCTGCAGCTTCCTCTTCCTCTTCTGCTTCTTCCTGTTCATCGTCCGAGTTGGAGTCCCCTTGGGAAGTTAGGGTTAGTCATGCTCCCCGGGGCTGTGCGACGGGGACGATCCCCAAAGCGCAGGTTAGGGGTGTCCGTGATGCATCTTCCATACTGAGGCATGCGTACGGGCTTGCCACCGTCCGGGCTCGCTTCCACATTCCTCCTGGCTACTCGCTTCGTCTGGCCGGGAGGGGGAGAGGGCAGACCAGGTACGGGGCAAGAAGATTGCCTTGTACCTGCAAGCCTTTTGGGCCGGAATGCGCCTGCCCTTCTCCCTTAAGGTGAGTCCGGCATTGAATTATTTTCAGTTAGCCCCGTGGCGGTTATTGCCGAACTCTTGGAGGATTCTCCTCGGGTTCCTGGTCCGGTTGAAATTGTAAGAGATCCCTTTTAGTCTGAGCCTTCTCCTTTCCTCTCTCTACTACAAAAACCACCCCGGCACTCGCAAGGACGAGCCGAGTTGGGTATACATTTCTTTTAGAAAGCACCGGGGAGGTACGGCCAGGTAGGGGGTCGTCGTAGTACCTTCTTCCATTCACGAATGGAAGGGGAAGTTTTTGTTTGTCGGGCCACCCGAGGATGAGGATTGGCCTGTGCTCATCCAGTGGCACATGGCCAACTGCCCACAGGTGTGTAACATTTCCAAAATAATAAAATATTATTTTCAGGAATTTTTATAATTTAATATTATTTTAATGAATATTTTAATGTTCGGGTGGAATTAAATACAAATAAATGGGGAAAAATTTTGGAAAATTCTAAAATAGGGTATTTTATGGAATTATACCATTTTAAAGTTTTTAAGACTAGTTATATGCTAATTTAGTGTTAATCGCGATTAAAGATCGCTAATTGGATTTTTAGCATTTTTGTGCAAAAATGTGCACATATCATTTTTACACTTGTTACACTTGTGTTACATTTTTGTAGCCATGGTTCATTTGAATTCACTATTGGAGTGAGAAGGAAAAGATAAAGGAAAAGAAAAGAAAGGGAAAAAGGTAGGTAATGAGTGAGAAAGAGACCAAGTCAAACACTCCACTTTTTGAACCATCCCTCATCATTTTCCCCTTCTCATTCTCTCTCCTCTCTTCCTCTTGCTGCTGATCTCTCTCTTCTTCCTCTCTCCCTCTTCATGAAACCCTAGATCCACCATGAAAACAAAGCAAAACCCCATTCCCACTTCACAAAACTTACTCCCAAGCTCACTAGCTACACATTGAACCTAGCAAGATTGGATTTGGAGGACTTTGAGCAGCTCAAGAATTTTCTTGAGTTGCCAAAGGAGGTAATTTCTGCACCCTCTTGTAGTATTTCAATTTCCTTGTGCATCAATTCTAGTTTCATATCGATATTGTATCGTTTTGTGGATTTTGGAGAATTCAAGTGAGGGTTTAGGGTAAAACTGAAATCAAGATGAGATTGAGGCTTATTGTGACCTTAGAACCCCTGGTGTAATGCAAAATTAGACCCAAACCTGGAATTGAAACCAAAATACGGAATTACGGAACCGATATCGGAAAAACTGGAAATCTGTCACTGTTTTGTGTAATCTGCTATCACCCCGGGACCCCAAAAATAAAACTGAGTTGACAGTGAGATGTGCAGGCACCATGGAACCACCACACCAAACCCTAGCCCCCAACTCCCAACTGAGGCCGCCAATTAATTCCATCTGGCCGCAAATTGCGGCCAGAGCAGGAGGGAATTGCCTCGATTTTTGTGCATGGCCCTATCTCCTCTAGTATTGACCCTGGGTATGTCTAGTTTTGACAGATTCCATCTATGGTGAAATCTGGAATGATTTTCCTATGTTGGTGCATGATTTGAGACTTGTTTTAGCATGGATTTTGGTATTTGGTGTTCCGTTCCTGTCGGGTGGCGTTTGGACGTCAACGACAGGTGGATATTGATCGTGTTTGCATGCGAGGTTATAGGTTTTTACCTATAGGCGTAGCGTGTGCCGTTTTGGTTTCCGATGTGATTTTCATGTGCTTTAGTATTGTGATATACTTGTAGGTACCCTACGAGATGTGAGGCAAAGAAGATGAAGATGGCGACATCGACACCGACACATGAGACGCAAGGTGAGTAGATTTATATCTACGGGGAGAAGTCGGGTGGATGGCGTATAGCACCCCCGCAGTCCGTGGTGATGTATACGAATACGTATACACACATATATTTATTATGTGTTGTTTAGGATTATTGATGGTAATAATGGATTATTGACAATAAGGATGTATTGGTTTAGTAGTGCGAAACCCTAAAGTAGTGGGTGCACTCACACATACACACATACTTGCATACATCCTTTCATATATCTGTGCGCATATGATGGTGTGTATATCTACACATGGGTATGGGACTATATGTTTATATACGGGTTTTGAGGATGATACGTGGGATTGTGATGAGTCGATGAGATTCGATTGAGGCCGTGGGATTTGGCGACATGACAGAGTTCGTATTGGAGATGTGATATGATGGTAGTGATGCCTGTCATGTGATGAGATATTGTGATATCGACTCAGATTTAGGTGGTTTCCATACCCCTCTCTATTGGCTTGATTGTCGGGTTCGTAGTTCGCATAGTAGGCGTTAGGCTAGACCCGAGTCATACCTATTTCAAAACTAACGAATCGGGGATATTTTAAAGATAGGCAAAAAGGGTTTATACGGATATTTTCAAACGACGCGTCTTTTCTTAAAACATCGTAGCCCTTATTTTACCAAAAGCCCTGCTTCGTCTTATTTAAAAAGGCAAGGTTGCATGATATAATTATTGAGGCAGGTTCTCTACTGTTGCGTTGATTACTCAATTCCGCACATTCATGCTGTTTGCATTGTATCGCTTATATTGTTGATATATTTCAGTCATACTGCTAGGACACCAGCACCATTGTCGATGATGCATATGTTCCACGTACATTTGTTGCCGGCTCACACACTCATCATCGATAATTGCCATGTCACTACACTGTAGTACTATTGCATTCAGTATATGATCCTTGCATGACACGATGATATGCATACCTTCCTTTACATATCGCATACTTCATGCTCTTTGATTATACGCATTGAGATATGTTGTTTCTATGATATTTCTGGATTTGGGAACCGAGGGTGTTTCAAAAGAGAATATGTCATTGCTTTAAAAACCCGGTTACCCTTAATATGATATTTCAGTGCGTCCACCATGTGTTTTCTCGGTGCTGAAAGCGACATGTGAAACCCGAATCGAGGAGTGGACGAGCCGATTGCGGGTACATGGTGGACCCGGTATGGTTCCCCTCGGCAAGATGATCGATGAGCTTTGCCGATTGAGCCTGGAGGCGGGCGAGTACCTACCGGTGATTGGTTGGACCTGGCGGTTATCCGGAGGATACTGACCAGTGTCGATAGATGGATATGGGCATACTGCCGAGGCCGAGGGCCGATACCGCAGACAGAGCCCGCGGGCCGATCCGGACTGACGGAGCCCGATATATGAGGATTTACGTGCCGATGCTGGGCACAGTTTTCATGATGTTTTCGAGTGTCGATGCTGGGCACTCCGGTTCCATGATTTTGACGTGTCGCGAGGGACACAGATGGTTTATATCCTCATATTATTCCCATGCACATGATTTATGATATTTACATGCATGATGGTTATTGTCAGTGGGTGACGAGTGGACGGGATCCACGTGTGTGCAGATTTGATTACTTTGATCATACCTCATATTCATGACATGCTATTATCTGAGGCACTAGAACGAGCACTTGGCACTACACTCATGTTTAGAGATTACATTGCCAGTTTAGCATGCTTCAGCTTTATTCATATTGAGGTTTATTTATATCTGATCGTATTGACCTAGGATAGGTCATGCATTCGATCTCTGCTTGTAGATATTTTTCTATTCACGAGTTGGCAACTCACCCCCGTTGTGCCACAGTCCTTGCAGGTTTTGCCGTACAGATTCCATAGCGGCATTTCTGGCACACTGCTTCCTTATGGGTGACTTGCGTTGGTAGGTGGGTTCTTTGTATCAGAACCGCCATTGCTCCTGTATTATTCATTGTATCTAGTAATTCCATCAACCAAAACTTGTATATTGTTTCAGACTTAGAAAACAGTGTTGTATTATTTCGACTTTAGAGTCGCGTTTGTAGTATTACGGTTTTCTGGCTGTTTTGAGTTTCTTTTTGGGTTTTGATCCTCGCCCTTTGCCGTTGTATATTATTGCTTGCGTGGTTGTGACCGTTGATTGACGAAGAGCTAGCTCCCGCTTGGGGATGCCTTTTATCATCTTATATATATTATTCTTGTTGTACCCTGTTCGGGACCAGTTTTTACAAAGGAAACTCTGCCGAAATTATCAGGAAAGGTTACACATTTTAAAAATACACATTCGGCTTAGTTATTTAAAAACTTTGATTTTCGAAACATGATTTTTTTACTTTTCAAAACCAGTTTTCCTTATTTACTCTTTAAATGGTTTTAGATTTCTGGGCTTTTGGCTTACTTGGATCAGATGGAGTCCTATAGACTTCATAGGATTCAAGGGCCAGTCACGTGCTCTTTCGGGTCGTGACAAAGTTGGTATCAGAGCGCTAGGTTGACATTGGTTCGAGTCTGAGTTTGACTATGTGGAGCCTAGGGCGTTATTTATATACGGAACTTAGGCTTGACCTTACGGAACTTAGACTTAGTCGAGGGGGTATTAGTCCCGAACTTTCGCCGTGTAGGATGACCCTTGGTTGATGGAATAGGTGACTAAAGTAGAGTGACGTACCGTGGGTATGTTCCGCGGCATACTTACGACACGCCACTCCGCTTAAGAAACCTTAGGTTGTACATTTCCTTGCACCGTATTATATTCCTTCCTATGATCTACCTTCATCGATACTGGTTATGGTTTTGCTGCCGCGATTGCACGGGCAGAGTGAGCTACGGCTCGAGTTGTGTCAGCATGAGCTCGTCGGGGACGAGGGCTGACCAGGGCGTGATTCCCGAGGCATACGATTGCATATTGAGGCGTCGTCTTATTGTGTTTCCGCACTTTGGGCGTTTGACAGATCGCTGTTGTGAGATTTTTCGGATGTACCGGTTGGTACCAGAGGATTGAGCTACTGATAGAGGCCAGCCAGGTTATGATGACCGTTGATATTATCGCTTATCCAGGATGGTTGAGGCGCGGCTTAGCGTACCGACGAAAGAGCCAGTTGTTGCTGCGAATGATGAGATATCGCCCAGATGATTTGAGCTACTGCAGCATGAGCATATTCTTAGAGATATGATAGTAAGTCGCTAGTCACCGAGGATTAATGACTAGGACATGTGGTTCGTTCGCTTACCCCGATGCGAGGTCACCAGATAGATTGATTCCAGCTAGAGGCGACTTCACGCAATTTCGTTGAGAGTCGATTGAGACGATCGAATGTCAGGAACCTCTTTTCCAAGTTTAAAGTATACGGAAAGACATGCAGGTGACTCTATGGACCCTCTAGAAGAATGAAACCCTAACTCGACTTAATGACCGTGTGAAAGCCTTTGAACCTTAGGGTTTGCGGCGGTTCCGCGGCGCTATTAGTGAGGCTTGGGTTTGCCCTTCTATGGCTGGACCACCGACGCTGTGGCATGTACTCGATACTATTAAACTGTACCCGAGATGTTGAGCTCTTGGGGGATTGTGAGGTTCTGACGAGTCGATCGGATGAGTCGACATCATTCGGATATCATGTGATGGGACGCTGCTTGGGAGACTCCAGATACGAGCATAGCCGTCGGAGCGCAGTCCGTGTAGCCACGATGAGATGGGTCCGAATCAGTCGACATTGGAGCAAGGTGGAGTAAAGAGTTTGCACGAGATTTCGACGAGATGACGTTCCACTCCGCTGACATCAGAGATGTGACATGCACGCTGAGGACGTGTTCGGCTAGATATCTCCTACTGAGTGATGAAGGTACTGAGTTCGTGATTTCGAGTCCGTGTTAGAGACTTCGGAGGGACCGTAGCCGATGGCATTGAAGTGCGCAGATAGGGACGTGATGTCGAAATGGTCAATGTTACAGACAAGCGGGACAAGAAGTTCGTGTGAGATGCAGAGGAGCTGTCACTACACCCCGTTAAGATAAAAGGTCGGATATGCATACAGAGGCACAGGGATGCGACCAGCTTCCGAGGAGATGTTGTACTAAGGACGCAGATGTCCAGGAAGCGAGAAAAGATTATGCCAGAGTACCAGCCCTGTACAGTTTGGCCTAAGCAAGATCGGCAGAGACCTTGAGCAGGATTCCTTCCAGGACACCGCTGCAATGGTGTTTTCACCCAGGATCAGATGTGTGATGTGCATTTAGAGAGCCGGAGGCCGACGCCAGTGACATATTGCTTTACGAGCAGTCGTGAGGATTGACCGAGAGATTACCAAGGAAGTGCCAGAACGGAATCGTTCCTGTCAGCGCTCCTGACCGGGCCGATGAGCCGGTGGATTGCGAGGTTGGTAATCTACAAGAAAGATCAGGAACCAGAGGCAGAGGACGCCAGCCGCGAGCCAGAGGCAAGTAGATACTTGCGCCGCTAGGATTGGATGTACCGGCACCTTCTCGACTTTGAAGGAGGATATACCGACGACGGTATTTATGATTTGTGATTTTGTGATTCGACTATCACGTATCCGTCACTCTGGGATTTCGGTATTTTGGCGATCTATTTGCATGATTTAGTCTTGATGACCGAGTTCCATGATATTTGATTTTGCGCACCATGGTTGCACCTACTGGGTATTTATACCTTGCACATAGTTATTACTCTTGAGGTATTGATTGCGATTTCATGCCTATTTTATGCCGGTGATTTGATTTACGCTTCCAGCATAGTTTATGTACTCTTAGTGTTTTGATTTGTGCACGCTGATGCACGCGGTTGTGAGTTTTCCATCGCGGTACACCTGATTTTGATTGAGCCGCGTTGTATATCGTTTCGTGCCTTGGCTGCACCTGCTTATGACTTTATGGATTTCATACGGTTGATTTGATGTTGTGCATATGTTACGCACACGATTTGATTTTTGCACTCGGTATAGTTTATATGTGCTTGTAGTGCATTGATATGTGTTTTGTGCACGCAATTGCGCACGTTTATGATTTTTCTTATATCTGGGTACACTTAGTGTTGCTGCTTACGCATTTGAGTTATTGCTGGTATTTGTGCATGGGATGCACCAGTTCTATACTTCGTGCGTTTGTCGCACCAGTTTTATGTTTCTTGAGTTTATCGCATCAGATTTATATTTCGTGCCTTTGTTACACCGGATTTACATTTTGTGCATTACGGTTGCACCTGACTTCGACTTGATGTCTTTCGATATGTCGATTTTGATTGTAATATTGATGTGGATTCTTGCACTCCGTGCTTTGACTGGATTTACGCATGTTCGGCGTTGCTATTAGATTTTGTGATTCCGTGCATGTTGAGTGCGCAGGCTTTGAGATACGATTTTGGGGCACACCAGATGCACTAAATCGAGATTCTTCGTGCATGTCAGATGCACATGTTTGGGCTGTCAGGCACACACGTTGCCTATGACAGATGTTTCGTGCACACCCGTTGCACCTAGATGTTGTTTTGTGCACCTGTATGGCACATATATGGATTTTGATTTCCGTGCGCACCAGACGCACAGGGTGATTATATGTGCATTTTTGGGATTTATTCCTTTTGGAGCAGTACATTTCTATGATATTTGATATTCGTTTTGTACCGAGCAGGGCTAGTCAGAGGACAGTACCTGGATATATTTTGCATGCATTGATAGTTCGAAAGGATTTCCAAAGAGCGAGCTATAGTCTCGATATATATATATACCTACGTGTCCGATATGATACGGAACGTTTTAAAAACAAGGAAACCCTTCAAAATTGTTTTCAAAACGGCGGAACGTACCTATTAAACAAAGGATATATATATAATATACATATATAGTTATTTTCTTGTGAAAAACGTCCGCCACTGTGCAGTGTTACGCGCATCGCACAGCGACTTAAAAATATTGGGCATGCATTTACATCAGCTATTTACATGTATAGATTGGATGTCTATATGTATAGTTCTGATCTATATCATATTGGTTTTGTATTGGATTTGACATTTGTGTCTTTACCATGACTCCGATGATTGCGGGATGCTTGATGGAGTGTTGCTTTTGAGTTATCTGCTCAGTACTCATGCGCATGCATGGCGCTATGATGTTTTATGTATTGATGATTTCGGAGCCCCGATGACTTAGAATTGGTATTGAAATATTTTAGTATTTGGGGGTTTTAAATTTAAATTCGGGGACCGAATTTCTTTAAGGGGGGTAGATTGTAACATTTCCAAAATAATAAAATATTATTTTCAGGAATTTTTATAATTTAATATTATTTTAATGAATATTTTAATGTTCGGGTGGAATTAAATACAAATAAATGGGGAAAAATTTTGGAAAAGTTTGGAAAATTCTAAAATAGGGTATTTTATGGAATTATACCATTTTAAAGTTTTTAAGACTAGTTATATGCTAATTTAGTATTAATCGCGATTAAAGATCGCTAATTGGATTTTTAGCATTTTTGTGCAAAAATGTACACATATCATTTTTACACTTGTTACACTTGTGTTACATTTTTGTAGCCATGGTTCATTTGGATTCACTATTGGAGTGAGAAGGAAAAGATAAAGGAAAAGAAAAGAAAGGGAAAAAGGTAGGTAATGAGTGAGAAAGAGACCAAGTCAAACCCCCCACTTTTTGAACCATCCCTTATCATTTTCCCCTTCTCATTCTCTCTCCTCTCTTCCTCTTGCTGCTGATCTCTCTCTTCTTCCTCTCTCCCTCTTCATGAAACCCTAGATCCACCATGAAAACAAAGCCAAAACCCCATTCCCACTTCACAAAACTTACTCCCAAGCTCACTAGCTACACATTGAACCTAGCAAGATTGGATTTGGAGGACTTTGAGCAGCTCAAGAATTTTCTTGAGTTGCCAAAGGAGGTAATTTCTGCACCCTCTTGTAGTATTTCAATTTCCTTGTGCATCAATTCTAGTTTCATATCGATATTGTGTCGTTTTGTGGATTTTGGAGAATTCAAGTGAGGGTTTAGGGTAAAACTGAAATCAAGATGAGATTGAGGCTTATTGTGACCTTAGAACCCCTGGTGTAATGCAAAATTAGACCCAAACCTGGAATTGAAACCAAAATACGGAATTACGGAACCGATATCGGAAAAACTGGAAATCTGTCACTGTTTTGTGTAATCTGCTATCACCCCGGGACCCCAAAAATAAAACTGAGTTGACAGTGAGATGTGCAGGCACCATGGAACCACCACACCAATCCCTAGCCCCCAACTCCCAACTGAGGCCGCCAATTAATTCCATCTGGCCGCAAATTGCGGCCAGAGCAGGAGGGAATTGCCTCGATTTTTGTGCATGGCCCTATCTCCTCTAGTACTGACCCTGGGTATGTCTAGTTTTGACAGATTCTATCTAGGGTGAAATCTGGGATGATTTTCCTATGTTGGTGCATGATTTGAGACTTGTTTTAGCATGGATTTTGGTATTTGGTGTTCCGTTCCTGTCGGGTTGCGTTTGGACGTCAACGACAGGTGGATATTGATCGTGTTTGCATGCGAGGTTATAGGTTTTTACCTATAGGCGTAGCGTGTGCCGTTTTGGTTTTCGATTTGATTTTCATGTGCTTTAGCGTTGTGATATACTTGTAGGTACCCTACGAGATGTGAGGCAAAGAAGATGAAGATGGCGACATCGACACCGACACATGAGACGCAAGGTGAGTAGATTTATATCAACGGGGAGAAGTCGGGTGGATGGCGTATAGCACCCCCGCAGTCCGTGGTGATGTATACGAATACGTATACACACATATATTTATTATGTGTTGTTTAGGATTATTGATGGTAATAATGGATTATTGACAATAAGGATGTATTGGTTTAGTAGTGCGAAACCCTAAAGTAGTGGGTGCACTCACACATACACACATACTTGCATACATCCTTTCATATATCTGTGCGCATATGATGGTGTGTATATCTACACATGGGTATGGGACTATATGTTTATATACGGGTTTTGAGGATGATACGTGGGATTGAGATGAGTCGATGAGATTCGATTGAGGCCGTGGGATTTGGCGACATGACAGAGTTCGTATTGGAGATGTGATATGATGGTAGTGATGCCTGTCATGTGATGAGATATTGTGATATCGACTCAGATTTAGGTGGTTTCCATACCCCTCTCTATTGGCTTGATTGTCGGGTTCGTAGTTCGCATAGTAGGCGTTAGGCTAGACCCGAGTCATACCTATTTCAAAACTAACGAATCGGGGATATTTTAAAGATAGGCAAAAAGGGTTTATACGGATATTTTCAAACGACGCGTCTTTTCTTAAAACATCGTAGCCCTTATTTTACCAAAAGCCCTGCTTCGTCTTATTTAAAAAGGCAAGGTTGCATGATATAATTATTGAGGCAGGTTCTCTACTGTTGCGTTGATTACTCGATTCCGCACATTCATGCTGTTTGCATTGCATCGCTTATATTGTTGATATATTTCAGTCATGCTGCTAGAACACCAGCACCATTGTCGATGATGCATATGTTCCACGTACACTTGTTGCCGGCTCACACACTCATCATCGATAATTGCCATGTCACTACACTGTAGTACTATTGCATTCAGTATATGATCTTTGCATGACACGATGATATGCATACCTTCCTTTACATGTCGCATACTTCATGCTCTTTGATTATACGCATTGAGATATGTTGTTTCTATGATATTTCTGGATTTGGGAACCGAGGGTGTTTCAAAAGAGAATATGTCATTGCTTTAAAAACCCGGTTACCCTTGATATGATATTTCAGTGCGTCCACCATGTGTTTTCTCGGTGCTGAGAGCGACATGTGAAACCCGAATCGAGGAGTGGACGAGCCGATTGCAGGTACATGGTGGACCCGGTATGGTTCCCCTCGGCAAGATGATCGATGAGCTTTGCCGATTGAGCCTGGAGGCGGGCGAGTACCTACCGGTGATTGGTTGGACCTGGCGGTTATCCGGAGGATACTGACCAGTGTCGATAGATGGATATGGGCATACTGCCGGGGCCGAGGGCCGATACCGCAGACAGAGCCCGCGGGCCGATCCGGACTGACGGAGCCCGATATATGAGGATTTACGTGCCGATGCTGGGCACAGTTTTCATGATGTTTTCGAGTGTCGATGCTGGGCACTCCGGTTCCATGATTTTGACGTGTCGCGAGGGACACAGATGGTTTATATCCTCATATTATTCCCATGCACATGATTTATGATATTTACATGCATGATGGTTATTGTTAGTGGGTGACGAGTGGACGGGATCCACGTGTGTGCAGATTTGATTACTTTGATCATACCTCATATTCATGACATGCTATTATCTGAGGCACTAGCACGAGCACTTGGCACTACACTCATGTTTAGAGATTACATTGCCAGTTTAGCATGCTTCAGCTTTATTCATATTGAGGTTTATTTATATCTGATCGTATTGACCTAGGATGGGTCATGCATTCGATCTCTGCTTGTAGATATTTTTCTATTCACGAGTTGGCAACTCACCCCCGTTGTGCCACAGTCCTTGCAGGTTTTGCCGTACAGATTCCATAGCGGCATTTCTGGCACACTGCTTCCTTATGGGTGACTTGCGTTGGTAGGTGGGTTCTTTGTATCAGAACCGCCATTGCTCCTGTATTATTCATTGTATCTAGTAATTCCATCAACCAAAACTTGTATATTGTTTCAGACTTAGAAAACAGTGTTGTATTATTTCGACTTTAGAGTCGCGTTTGTAGTATTACGGTTTTCTGGCTGTTTTGAGTTTCTTTTTGGGTTTTGATCCTCGCCCTTTGGCGTTGTATATTATTGCTTGCGTGGTTGTGACCGTCGATTGACGAAGAGCTAGCTCCCTCTTGGGGATGCCTTTTATCATCTTATATATATTATTCTTGTTGTACCCCGTTCGGGGCCAGTTTTTACAAAGGAAACTCTGCCGAAATTTTCAGGAAAGGTTACACATTTTAAAAATACACATTCGGCTTAGTTATTTAAAAACTTTGATTTTCGAAACATGATTTCTTTACTTTTCAAAACCAGTTTTCCTTATTTACTCTTTAAATGGTTTTAGATTTCTGGGCTTTTGGCTTACTTGGATCAGATGGAGTCCTATAGACTTCATAGGATTCAAGGGCCAGTCACGTGCTCTTTCGGGTCGTGACAAGGTGAGGCGGTCAAATGATCCCGACGCGGTGTCGGAGTGGGAGCCCCTCCCCCGGGCTGATGTGTTGCTGTCTGAGTAGGCCCTTAGTTGGGCTGGACTCAGCCCCGCTCAGTTTGCGGGTAAGTTAGGAGATTTTAGGCGATCTGTTTAGACTTATGTATTCTTCCACTTTTTCTGGCATTGCTAACTCCTTCTTTGTATTTTCGCTTTATGTAGAACCTATGGACCTAGATAAATTTCGGGCAACCCTGGTCGAACAGAAGAAAGGGAGGAAGGCCGGAGGTGCCGGCCCTTCCCGCCCGTCGTCGAGTCCGGCCCCGCCGGTGGATGCCCCGGCAAGGCGCTCCAGCATGTCCCGGGACTCGGAGGCCGGCCCCAAGCAGTCCCGAAAACGGGTTCGGGAGCAGGAGCCCCGGGTCTTAGAGGTGGGAGGCGAGTCTGATCCTCCCGCGCCCCTCCTCAAGAGGTACCACAGGACGGTGCCCCGTTCTCCGGCTTCTCCGATCGTTGTGGTGCATGGAGATCTTCGCTTCGAGGTTCCCTTAGGGCTTTTCGTCGCTGACAGCCTTCTCTCGTAGATGGAGTGATCGGCTGGGGGAAAGATACCCCGGGGGGACCCTCAAGGCTCAAATGGCGACCATAGCCCAGGAGGCTGTGCAGGTCAATGTCCGCCTCCCATTCGGATTTTTATTAAGTAATTTTTGCTCGCATGATCTGATACCTTTCTAACCCCTCCTCCTGTTTTCCTTAGGTCCTCCAGCACTGCGCCCTCGTCGTCAGTATGGATCACGAGGAAATTGCCCCGGCGATGCAGATCATGGGCGATTCCTCCTCGCGGAAAGAGAGCTCGAGGCTGGAGTTGCAAGCGGTGAGGGAGAGGATCGCCGCCCTCGAAGTGTAGGGTTACTAGGCACACTAATGAGGTCTCACAACAGATCAAACATGCCCAATTCAAATTTTTTCATGTGCCTACAAACCCTAATACGGATCGTTAACTAGATGATAAGGTGATGCAAGCAAGTAAACGACTTTATTGCTAAAGGAAAGTGACTACAACCTTTGTAGATCCGGTCCTCCACTTCCTAGGCTCCGTGATGACGTCCCTCCGCTGTACCTATCAGAATCCGGACTCTGGCGATGGTTTCGTCGGAGAAATGATCGGGCTAGGTCGTCGACTTCGATGCCGAAGATGATCTACGTCGAGGCAACTCAAGATCAAGCTCCAACTTCACCAAGTCATGAAACTTGTGAAGAAAACACCCTATACTACTTGGCAAGTGGTAGAGGATGAAGAAATAGGAAGTGGGTTCACTTTAGAATTGGATTTCTCACTCTTTTTCTCATGTTGCCATTAATGGTAGCAAGCTCTCTTCTTGTTTAAGAAGAAGAAGAAGAAGAAAAAGAATATGATAAGTCTATTTAAAATGGAAAATAAAATGATACTTATCATATTAGCAACCATGGTTTAGTGTAGAGAATTAACTAGGGTTTAGTTGAATGGTTAGGGTTAGGAGATGAAGACAAGAATGGTCACTTAGTCAAAGATGCATGAAGCATCAAGAAAGTTCCAAAAGCAACCATTTTGTTTTCCTTTTCTTTTAACCAAAATAAATAGATAAATAAATAAGTGAAAAGAAACCCTAACCATTCACTAAACATGGTTTAAGTCTTACACAAACCCATGTTTGCATGTATCATCAAACATGATACAAACAAGTGCACAAAAGTATATCACATATACAACTTGTGTATTTCAAGTGAGAAAATCCATTTAAAGTGAACAAATATTAGTTAATGCAAAGTAATATATCAAATATATAATTATACATTAAATCATTAAATCAACACTTGATTTAACGATCCGGTCATATCGCATATGACCGACTAATATCCAATGTATCGGCTTATCGAATCAATCCTCGATTCGATAACTAGGTTATATCGCATACAACCAATCGATACATTCATCACGAGAATAGAATACGGTATCACATACACGCATTATTCTCGGTCCCGCACATATCTCATATGCGCTCCTATTTCGTTTCGCTTGAGCCAGGAAACCTCTGTGTAGGACTCTAAAGACTCGTCAATACGCCGGCAGCAGATGATGATCATATCAAACACCCACAAGCCGCAAGCGGTCTGTTAAACGTAACGGCCACCCGGGTATTGAGCGATCAGAAGATCGACGAGCAAGCTCGCTCACACTCCTGTGAATCCAACCAGTAACACTTACCGTACAGTCCGGTCTGTTCGTCTGATATGTCGCATATCTCGCCTAGGGGTGGTAAACGTCAGACCCCAATAGCTTGATAAGTCATGCTGATGTGAGGTCCATAACAATCGTGAAACTACTGATAACTCTTACCAGTATATCACAGCAACCCTGGCCAGGGATTTCCAGTTATGGCCAGTCGAGCATAGCGCAACATCAACCCCCAATACCGGGAGAGACGAATCCCCTCCTATCGCTCATTGCCTCCATGTGAATCGGGACTGTACCCAAAAACCACCTGTTTGCATGACTCAGTAGAGCCGTGTTAGGGTGGAAATCAAAGCACAGTGGGAGACACACAAGACTCTATGACGATCTCGGGTCAACAGACTAAGCTGTACCAGTGTCACCAGAGAACTGCCATCTGACGTGAGGTATAATACCATATGGGAGTTCTCGGCGAGTCCGTTCAGTGTACCCAGTCTCCACTGAGCACCCGTATACCATCTCTGATGTCAAACACCAATGGATATGGGATCATCCATCGCCCATCGCATCGGTCGAGAAGATATACGCTAGTCTACTCTGGAATATCGATGCGCCGTCTCGATATTCCCACGACTAGGAACATTGAAGGATGTACTCATTGACTACCCAGGCCCCATTAGTATGATCTGCATCATAGTCCTGGAAGTCGAGTACACATCCTAAGGGCTTTATTAACATGTAACAGAGAGACAGAAAGTATAAATGTTAAGATAAAGAGCAACCAGATAGCTTACTATCATGTCGAGCAAGAAAGTCCTACCTATATATGTCCCAGCATCCACTACAATATACATCCAATATACAGTAATGGCCTCTAGGGCACACATATAACTAACAATCTCCTACTTGCACTAGGGCTATCTGTAGCAGTGGTTGCAGTATCACATACTCAACCATCCCATATAAGTCTCTCTCTGGGAAAAAGCCTTTGTGAGTGGATCCACCGTGTTGTCCTCTAAGTCTACTCTCCTAACCTCGATCACCCTGAAGATCATCTATCTCCATGATCAGGTGATGCTGCCTCAGAATATGTCTGGGTCACTGATGGGACCAGGGTTCCTGGGCCTAGGCCACACTTCCATTGTCATACAATGGGAGGAACTGAGTTCATCTCATGAACAAATATACACCCAGACAGCCTCTTTGGTAACATCTTAAGTAGCGATGTATCCAGCCTTAATCGTCTAGTATGCCACGGTATCTAGCTTGGAACTCTTCCAACATACCGTCCCTTTACCGAGGGTAAAGACAATGCCTGCGACTGACATTCAGTCGTCCTTATCACCCTGGAACTTTCCCAATGATTCTCCCCAGGATCGAGGAGGTATCACCTTTATCCTATTGGAGAATCCATGTGACAAGAGGAGATCGACCGATCGTAGTATAGGAAACTCTTTTCCTATCAAGAGTATGCTGTCCACGTACAATACGAGGATGACTACCTTACTCTCTACTACCGTTTTGTATATACAAGGTTCATCTACTATTTTTGATGAAGTCAAACACTTTGACTATCACATCAAAACAGACGTTCCAACTCCGCGATGCCTGCTTTATTATGTAAAGCAACTTGTACACGTTTCCGCTGCTCCCACTGTTTACGAAGCCCTCTGGCTGTGTTCTTATAGACGTTCTCTTCTAAATCATTATTTAGAAAAGTAGTTATGGCACCCAACCACCAGATATCGTAGTCATGGTATGTAGCAATGGCAAGTAGGATCTGGATGGACTTAAGCATAGTCCCTAGAAAATGTTTCATCATTATCCACACCTGGTTGATGACTAAAACCTTTAACAAGTCTAGCTTTGAAAGTCTCAACTTTTCTATCTACACCAAGTAATCTTCTCAAGATATACTTGCTCCTGATGAGGATTTAACCCTTCAGATATAGCAAACAAAGTCCATACTTTGTTGGTGTATATGGATTCCATCTCAGATCGCTAAGCATCCGGCCATTCTTACAGAGCCCCTACTCTTGATGGCCTGCTCGAAACTGGTTAGGCCATCATCTCATGATGCAATCCTCGCTCCCACTGTCATCGAGAAACCGAAGTATCTCTCAGGCGGATGAGAAACCCCACCAGATCGGTGGAGAGGCTGAGGTTCGTCGGGAACTATTGAATCCTTTGGTTCTGTCAAATCATCAGCTGCAGTTTGTATAGCTGAAACCTTTCCAGTTCTACAGAACTGACCTTGCCTCGATCTTGTCCGGATTTTTCTTTTGACATAGGCCGGACAATCCCAAATCTTAACTTACTTAAGAGATAGGCTCTTCCCATACCATATCTTATATGGAGTGGTAGGCAGTGATCTGATTCGAACCTAATTCAATAGGTATGCAGCTTCTCAAGTGCACAACCCCAAAATGAAATAGGTAACTCAGTAGTACTTATCATAGAGCACACCATATCTAATACGGTGCGATTGCTCCGCCCCGATACACCGATGTGCTGTGGTGCATTCAGAGGAGTAACACTGAGAGAGAATCTCATTCTCCTTTAGAATAGTCCAGGAATGTCATGCACAAGTATTCTCCTCCCTGATCTTATCATAGGACATAATACTTATACCCGTATTTTGGTTCTCTTCTTCTAACTTATATTCTGTGAATATCTCAAAAGGTTCGGACTTATGTTTCAACAGGAACATATGACTGAATCTTGAGAGATTATCAGAGAATGTAGTGATGTACAAAGAACCGGCCTTGGCATGTGTAGACAGGGGACCTTACATACATCATCATGTATCAGTCCCAAGAGTTTACTAACTCTTTCTCTGTTTCCAATAAACAGAGCTATGGTCATCTTATCTTTGTGACATGACTGGCAAGTTTCACAAGATGTAAATTCAAACTGATTTAAATATGCATCTAAAATGTAACTTCAGCCAGTCGGGTCGCATTGATATGACCTAGTCTATAATGCCTCAAGAAGGATTCGTTCATATCTGAACTCTTCCTCTTGTGTGTGTTCTGTATACTAGGAACTGTAGTTTGATTTAGAACGTCAATGCTTTTAGATAACGTGCCTGAACCGATCAACTTTTAATATAGGAAACGTTCAAAACATTATCCAACAATACAAAATTTTATCATTTCTTTAATAAATAAAGAGACTGATATGATTTTGTATATCAGGTTCGGTATCTAATAGCATTTGTTCAGAATCAATGTATTTGTAATATAGGGTGACATTGACCAACAGACTTGGCTGCAACATTTGCCCCGTTTTCTGTCTCATGAAACTTATCACCCGTTCTCAGTTTTCTACCTTTCTGTAGCCCTATGTAACAGATTACATATCTGGGATCCTGATCCGGTATCAAATACCCAGGATGCAGAGGATACTGAGAAACAGTTCTTTGTAATGAACACACCTGAAGGAGATGCATCATATGCACTTTCTTCGTTTAGGCGGCATAGGAATTCTGGTATTCCCCTATTTCCTGCTCTGTCTTATAACAATTATAAGTTGGAGCGGGACCAATGTTCCCCAGCTCAGTATAACAAGCGGGTTCGGTCAATACATCCATATTATTATCTTGATTAAGGCATGATATGGTCGCTACCTGGAGAGAGAGAGAAGAAAACACTCTGCGTGCGCTCTTGCAAGATTAGATTAGTTATTTATTTTATCTAATCAGGATGGCTCCACTGTTTTTATCAAATCTTCTTTCAAATCCTAAAAGGAAAGACTAGCCGGGATTAATTACACTCTACAAGTTCGCCAATCTTTCAGCCAGGCCAGTGTCGGTACTTTGAGGGAGGTTCCCCGTGCTTTCGCACGGACCTAATTACAGTAAACCTCGTTTTCCCAAAGGCGTAACCCCGTTGACACCTTTCTAGACACCTACTTGATCGGCTAATTGCAAAGTGCAAACCTCTCCCAGGAGTAACAATTACTCGCAGTGGGTATCGGGATCCAACTATCACATAGAATGTATGCAATCTCATTGCAAATTTCAACACTTGAAACTCCCGATAAAGATTTTTACCCCTAGCACTTATGACCTTAACTATGGTCAACAAATCATAAGTACTAGTCAAGTTCTACCCGTCATTTCGTGATTAATTAGACTCACCCACATGACCCTTAACTAAGGTCAACAAAGTCACGCGACTGTCCTAACTAATCGCATCATATGCGGTGTAGGAAGACATCACTTAGCTACCGTACACTGTGCCTTGACTATGGTCAACAAACACAGCACGAATACTAAGTACTCTACTTCCTAAAATGACGGAAGGTTGCGAATGGTTTTTATGAAAACCTTTAATGCTTTGAACTTGATCTCGTTGCGGAATCAAATGGTTTTTAAATGGAATGTTTTTGAAGCTTTTCTAGTTTTGCTAAAGGGGTCATTCCCGGTGAAGGGATCGTCGGCCCTTTGCTCGTCGAATGAGGTGCGGGATATATCATATATATCACTGTGCAAAGCAGAAACTATAGAAGCAATCAAGAGACAAACCAAGTGTGTAGCATCTGCCAGTTATTGCTAAAGGAGTCACTCCCGGTGAAGGGATCTCGGTCCTTTCCTCATCGAATAAGGTGCAGGATGTTCTTCAAGGAACACCGCGATGCAAAGCAAGAACTGTAGCTACCTGTTTTTATTTTTGAAATTCGATTCCACAACATCAATTAGGTTTATTTTCTTTCATTAATCTCATTAATGAATATCCCATCATTTAAGTCCACCTAAACATCACAGATAAATATAACGTACGCTTATGCCATCCGCATTCGCCTCGATGTCCCGTCTGCACCGTTAGGTTAGGTAACTAACGCCAGAGCGAGGCAGGGCTAGCGCGGGTGTAAAACATAAGCAATGTCTATATAATATATCATATATACTATATATAATATCTATCTGAACAAATCACATGATCACATCACAGATAACGCAGCAGAAAAAAAACATATGAAATATTGGATATACTAGGACGTCCGTGTTTTAATACGAGCCAGTATAAAACACGGATTCCACGGTCGTGATGAATAGCCAATCCCACACCCCTAGACCCCTACGAGAGCGGCAAGCAACCCTACCAATTCTAGGGTTAGGAGACCCGGACTCGACTCCTCGAGATGGTCTCCCATTGGACCCTAGAACTCGGTTACTTGTGCTCCCCTCCTTGGGTCTATCCTAATGCGGAAAAGTAAATAATATACAAATGGTGACATCATCCGCAACCTGGAATTGCCCCAATAAAAGAATATTACATACAAGTTTTTACATGAATGAAAATGAAAAACACTCATCTCACATAAAAACCCCCGGCTATTCGAACACGACGATCCAATATAACATATCCAGCAACACATAACATCACATGTCATCAACGTAAGTAAGTATGCATACACCGATTGTCGTCGACGTATAGCAACGACAATCGGCAATACCACTACATACTACGCTTACGGTCACAGAAAAGAAAGTGTAAAACTACAACAGTTGGAATCCGCAACCTCTTTAGACATCACATGCCTAATCAAATGAAATACTTAGACATCACATGCCTAACAATTATAAACCCCGCATTTTAGTCTCATTATCGAAAACTCTTTTCAATATCAAGTCGGGCAATTCAACAAGATTCCCGACATCCTGATCGAATGCTCGTCGCAAACTTTAGTAGGCGGCCGCACCCCCGACGCCGTCGACGAAGTGCACTAAGGCGGAACACCGCTGCCGCGAGCACCCGAACGGATGCTTTCGGTGACGGGGTTCTCCTACAGTCACTTGGTCGGGGCTATGGGGCGAGGCTGTCTATTAAGTTTACCCGGCGAGTATCCGCGTACGCTACGTGATTGCGACGGACTTTTGATCACATCAAAATCCCGCGGCAACCGATCAAGTGAGACTAAAGTGCTATGTTTACAACATTCATTCGGTTATCTCATAACTACTTGTGGATTCCAAATATTGTATCAAATTCCGGATAAATAGAAAATGTTAAACTTTCCGATCGAACAATCGAACACCCAAGTTTTCCCGAAACAGCTCAACACATAAAATAAGTTTAAAAACATTCACTTCGTGCCTCAGTACCAACGGTCCAGCCGTAGAAGGGTCAAGCCAACGCCTCACATGTGGCACGCCGTACTGCCCCAAACCTTAAGGTTCAAAGGGCAGTTCAAGACGGTCACATAATCGAGTTAAGGTTTGTTGTCTTCTAGTGGGACCATCGCGTTACTTGCACTACTTGGAACGTCATTAAACTATGGAAAATCCAACAATTGGAAATTTCCCGGCAGGGGAAAAAGTGGGTATTTATATCCGGTCGAACTTTTTAATATATTCTAAAATTACCCGGAAAAACACATAGACAAAGTTTGATAATCCGATCGAATCTTCGAGTCCCAATACAACCCCAAAACACTCAACTCTTGAGTCAGATTTAAAAATTCCCAGAAAATACAGCACCAAAATATAAGAATTACTGTGCAAAAATTAATAGAAGAAGAGACCGTACGGCCGCGGAACCGCCGCATAAGGCAGGCTCCTGCCGCGGTTCCGTGGCGGTTTAATTGATTCATGAGCTCGTTTTGCACAGTGTTTCTTAGAATAGCCTGCTGATTTTTCTGCATATTTTTAATTTGAAAAAAAACAAAATTCCAGAAAATGTCCAGAGAAGGATTTTGCATTAGGGTTTCGGTTCAATCGGACTTCTAACTCTGTCTACGCATCGCCTAAGGCTCTAGCTAGAGCTCTGATACCACTGTAGGGTTCCTAGGCACACTAATGAGGTCTCACAACAGATCAAACATGCCCAATTCAAATTTTTTCATGTGCCTACAAACCCTAATACGGATCGTTAACTAGATGATAAGGTGATGCAAGCAAGTAAACGACTTTATTGCTAAAGAAAAGTGACTACAACCTTTGTAGATCCGGTCCTCCACTTCCTAGGCTCCATGATGACGTCCCTCCGCTGTACCTATCAGAATCCGGACTCTGGCGATGGTTTCGTCGGAGAAATGATCGGGCTAGGTCGTCGACTTCGATGCCGAAGATGATCTACGTCGAGGCAACTCAAGATCAAGCTCCAACTTCACCAAGTCATGAAACTTGTGAAGAAAACACCCTATACTACTTGGCAAGTGGTAGAGGATGAAGAAATAGGAAGTGGGTTCACTTTAGAATTGGATTTCTCACTCTTTTTCTCATGTTGCCATTAATGGTAGCAAGCTCTCTTCTTGTTTAAGAAGAAGAAGAAGAAGAAAAAGAATATGATAAGTCTATTTAAAATGGAAAATAAAATGATACTTATCATATTAGCAACCATGGTTTAGTGTAGAGAATTAACTAGGGTTTAGTTGAATGGTTAGGGTTAGGAGATGAAGACAAGAATGGTCACTTAGTCAAAGATGCATGAAGCATCAAGAAAGTTCCAAAAGCAACCATTTTGTTTTCCTTTTCTTTTAACCAAAATAAATAGATAAATAAATAAGTGAAAAGAAACCCTAACCATTCACTAAACATGGTTTAAGTCTTACACAAACCCATGTTTGCATGTATCATCAAACATGATACAAACAAGTGCACAAAAGTATATCACATATACAACTTGTGTATTTCAAGTGAGAAAATCCATTTAAAGTGAACAAATATTAGTTAATGCAAAGTAATATATCAAATATATAATTATACATTAAATCATTAAATCAACACTTGATTTAACGATCCGGTCATATCGCATATGACCGACTAATATCCAATGTATCGGCTTATCGAATCAATCCTCGATTCGATAACTAGGTTATATCGCATACAACCAATCGATACATTCATCGCGAGAATAGAATACGGTATCACATACACGCATTATTCTCGGTCCCGCACATATCTCATATGCGCTCCTATTTCGTTTCGCTTGAGCCAGGAAACCTCTGTGTAGGACTCTAAAGACTCGTCAATACGCCGGCAGCAGATGATGATCATATCAAACACCCAAAAGCCGCAAGCGGTCTGCTAAACGTAACGGCCACCCGGGTATTGAGCGATCAGAAGATCGACGAGCAAGCCCGCTCACACTCCTGTGAATCCAACCAGTAACACTTACCGTACAGTCCGGTCTGTTCGTCTGATATGTCGCATATCTCGCCTAGGGGTGGTAAACGTCAGACCCCAATAGCTTGATAAGTCATGCTGACGTGAGGTCCATAACAATCGTGAAACTACTGATAACTCTTACCAGTATATCACAGCAACCCTGGCCAGGGATTTCCAGTTATGGCCAGTCGAGCATAGCGCAACATCAACCCCCAATACCGGGAGAGACGAATCCCCTCCTATCGCTCATTGCCTCCATGTGAATCGGGACTGTACCCAAAAACCACCTGTTTGCATGACTCAGTAGAGCCGTGTTAGGGTGGAAATCAAAGCACAGTGGGAGACACACAAGACTCTATGACGATCTCGGGTCAACAGACTAAGCTGTACCAGTGTCACCAGAGAACTGCCATCTGACGTGAGGTATAATACCATATGGGAGTTCTCGGCGAGTCCGTTCAGTGTACCCAGTCTCCACTGAGCACCCGTATACCATCTCTGATGTCAAACACCAATGGATATGGGATCATCCATCGCCCATCGCATCGGTCGAGAAGATATACGCTAGTCTACTCTGGAATATCGATGCGCCGTCTCGATATTCCCACGACTAGGAACATTGAAGGATGTACTCATTGACTACCTAGGCCCCATTAGTATGATCTGCATCATAGTCCTGGAAGTCGAGTACACATCCTAAGGGCTTTATCAACATGTAACAGAGAGACAGAAAGTATAAATGTTAAGATAAAGAGCAACCAGATAGCTTACTATCATGTCGAGCAAGAAAGTCCTACCTATATATGTCCCAGCATCCACTACAATATACATCCAATATACAGTAATGGCCTCTAGGGCACACATATAACTAACACGAAGACCGGGTGGCGGCCGTGGATCGGGAGAACGCCAACTGCCAAGAGGCCGTCCAGGTCTTGAGGGAGTCCAATAAGGCCACCGAGGCTAAGTTGGAAGATGCCAGGATGCTTGTCACCACCCTGAAGAAGATGGCGAGCACCCTGAAGAGGGAGAACAAGGCGGCGAAGGAAGGAGTGAGGCGTGCCGACCTCCGAGCGTCTACGGCGGTGGAGAACTACCAGAAGTCGGACCAGTACTACACCGACCTCGCTGGAGCCGCTGCCCTCGTTTGTCATGAGGCCCTTGACGCCGTCAAGGCCCTGATGCCGGAGTTACCTGACGGCGATCTCCGGGGCGAGTACCCCCTCGAGGTTGAGGTGCTGGGGAATGCCCCTGGAAACGCCACCGGGGGAAAGGCACCTGGTGGGAGCGTCGGGGAGAAGTCGTTCACCCCGGCTCTCAGCTCCGAGGCTCCTGCGGTGGGTGCCGACCCTCAAGCTGCCACCCCGGCTATCGTGGTGGAAGCGATGCTCATCGAGGTTCTCCCTGGCCCCGAGGCCTGAATCTCCTTGCCTCCTTCTTATTTTCTTTTGCGCTGAAATTTTGTAAGCCTCCGGGTGTTTTTGTAAGGCTGGGGAGCCCATAATACTTCTGTAAGGACTTCCAACCTTTGTAAATGAAATCGTTTTGTAGGAATCTTTGCGTACGTATTTTCACTTTGTTTGTGGTAAGATCTCCATTTGCGCGGTACTGCTTTCACGATGCATTAGGTCGGCGATCGGTCCTTCACCTTGCGATTGTTGGAGATAGTGCTCTCAGAGTCAATTATTAGATCACAGGTACGTGATTGCAATGATTGATGGAGGACCTATCCCGGTAGGACAGTCTTACTCGAGATGATAGTATGCTATCTGGTTTACCTTTATCATCGTGTACTGTTTTAGGTGACCTGACACGTCGCTATTACACGTTGATAGAGCCCCTAGGATTCTTGCTTGACCACCAGCAGTATGAGGGCGATCATATAAGTGGGAGCTGGGGGTCTATAAGCATATCCTTAAAAGGTCCCTAGTCGTGTGAGTTTCGAGACAGGGCATCGATACTCCATAGTAGACTAGTGTATACAGTCGAGACCCCGACGAGGGGCGGTGGCCGGTCTCACAAGCCACTGGTGTCAGTTGGATCACCTAAGATGTATACAGGTGCTCATTGGGTTATGAGTACACCGGACAGGACTCGCCGGGAACATGCTAGTTGGTCATATACCAGACGTCAGATGGCAGTTCCCTGGTGACATGTGTGCAGGTTAGTTCATCGACCTGGGGATCGTCATTTGTCTCGTGTGAGTTCCCACTGTACTTTGATTACTACCCTACCACGGCTCAAAGGAGTCGTGCAAACAGGTTTTAGTTGGGTACAGTCCCGAGCCACATGGAGGCAGTGAGCGTATCTTCAGGGGTTCGTCTCTCCCGGTATTGGGGGTGAGGTCGTGCTGTGTCTAGGAGAGCCATTATACAAAGTCCTTGGCCAAGGCAAGGAGATTTACTGGTAGGTATTCCAGTAGTATCTCAGGGTGTTCTGGGCTACACTCCGACACGACTTTTACCGCTTTTGGGGGTCTGACTTTTACCAACCCCCTAGGCCCGCCATGCGATACTCATAGACGAACGGACCGGACTGTACGGATATTGTCACTGACAGGCTCAGTAGGGTTGTCAGGCTGAGTTCACTCACAGACGTCCCTTTTAGTCAATACTTGGTAGCCCGTTACGTATTGGCTTATACCTCTGACGTGCTAGTGGTTAAATCCACAACCGAGGTGTTGACGAGTCTTTAGAGTCCCCCACATTCAGTTACTCAGCTTTCGGGCGAAAGGTTGTAGAGGCCGTATGGAGATATGGCAAGGTCCGATCAGATACGTGCGGTATTGCACGGATCAGGATCGGACAGTTTGTACTATAGGCCGTATGGATATATGGCAGGGTTCGATCAGATACGTGCGGTATTGCACGGATCAGGATCGAACGGATATTACTAGCCGGTTTTGGTATAAGCCGGATCCTAGTATAGTACAGTGTAGATTTTGTCTCATTGCATTTGTATTTCGGTCGGAATACAAATGCGGGTGTGTATGCACAGTATCGGGGTTTTCCTGTAATTTATTACGGGACCAGTTTTCTGGAGTTGCCAGTTTGCTTTCCGTTTCGGCCGATTTCCTTTGTATCGTTCATTGGCCGAAGATTGGTGGAGGAGGGTTTATTTGCATTGTTGCAAATAGGCTTTTGTGGAGGGGGTCTTTGCATATATTGGTATCATGATGGTTTTCATGATGTGCACCATCACTTGACTTCTTCTTCTCATGATGGCTTGACTTTTTGAATCCATCATGCATGAGATGATGGTTGCTTTGAGTGTTGGGATTGTTTTAGTGATGATGGTTGATTTTGATAGCCATTCCTCTTTCTCTCTCTTGGATGATAGAGTTTTCCCACTCATTTCTTTTGGCTAAAATCTCATTCTCTCCATTCCTATAGTGCATGGCCGGCCAAGCATTTTGGGTGGGCTGTCCAAATATTTTGGGGAGGTATTTTTGTTCATATCATGCTCCAAAAATACCCCATGCTCCTCCACATTTTTTGTTCTTGTTTCATCCCTCCACCAAATGGCACCTCCTTAACCCCAAAATGAGACATGGATCTCTACACCACTCATTCTACAGTAAATCTTGGGCACGTCGAGTAGCCGGCTTCGTGCCCGAGTTGCCTCGGCATTGAGGTGGGAGCCCGTAAACAAAGTAGGCGATGTGGTGCACTTCCGGCGGCGAGGAGGAGACGGGACATTCCGCGGTAGATCGGGACGATGACAAGAAGACCGGAGGACTTGGATCGTCGGTATATCTCTATTCCCTTTCTTGTAGATAGCTAGGACTAGTTAATGGTTCGATCCGGGTAACAGTGTGCGGTGATGCCGGTTTGCTAAGTTCGCAAAATTTAAGTTATTCACCGCTTCCGCAATTTGGCCGTCGGATTGACGGCCGGGGCGCCGCCGTGCACTTACAGTGGTATCAGAGCCTCCCCATTAACTTAGTCTAGCTTTGTGTAATGTGTTTTTCAGTTCCGATCGATCGAAATGTCCAAAAACCCGTATTTGCTCACGACAGTTTTCTGTTGAAATTTTTTGGTCCCCAAAAATTTTTCAGGTTGTATAAAAGTACTGTACAGGATGACATAAGACTTCTGGGAAAATTCGAGCCGTTGACTTTTCAGTCAGAGCGCGGAACCGCGGCCAATACCCACCTGGGGCCGCGGTTCCGCCGCAGAATGAAAGGTTCAATGGGTCGGATTTTTTCAGTGGGCCTCTGGGCTTAAAATATGGGTTTTGGAATAATAACATTGGGCCCAGAATTTCTTGATGTGCTACAGTATTGTTTGGGGGCCCACTTGTTAAAATTTGATTGATCGGATAATTTTAACACATTATTTCACAGTATTTACGTTATATCTGCGACCGTGAATGTCACTTGATCGGTAAATCCGGTCTAACTGCTATAGCCCGGTTAGACGGATTTGCGAACGTGACTTTCACGTTGATGTTTTGTTTTTGCTGTGATGTTGCGGATCGGTCGTGGGGGATAGCCTGGATGCAATGCTAGTACAGTTTTGTTGTATTATGTACATTTGATATTGCGGGGCGAGCGTCCGACATGTGGACTGCCGTCACTGCCTGTTTGTATTATTATTTTGGGGCACGACCTGGTTGCGGTCGATGTACCCGTTGTATGTATATTTTACTTTCTGTACTAGGATTGCCCCGCGGAGGGGTGCACGGATAGCCGGGTTCTGGAGGGCAACAAGCCCGCATCTCATGGCATTGAGACGGAGGGGGCTTCACTCTAGGATTGGCGGGCTATTCGCCGCACTCGTAGGGGATACAGGTTGACCCAGGAGGGGTGCCCAAGTTACCGGATTCCGTGAAGTGCTGGGTGGTCCATTCACGTTGCTGAAGGGGGCTGCCTCGCTTCAGGTTTTGGCGGGTAACTTGCCGCGCCCGTAGGGGTCTAGGATTTCATTGCACAGGCTATCCACACGACCAGGGGAACGTCGGGTTTCAGCGGCTCTGTGAAACCCGGGGATCCCAGATATCTGTATTGTTTCTGTGATGCTGTACATTTCTGTGATGTTGCATTTTATTCACGCCTTGAGCGAATATAATATATTGGTATATATATTAGTAGATGTTGTATATGTTTTGCATCCGCGCTAGTCCAGTCCCCGCTCTGTCATTAGTTAGCTAACCTAACGGGTAATGACGGGACCCAGTGGCGAATGCGGATGGCATATACGTACATCAGTATATTTTCGTTCTTTTTGGTGTGATCAATTGATGGGACTGCATTGATTCGGATCAATGCAAGTTAAAACAAACCTAATCTGATGTTGTTGGAACACTTTTCAAAAAGCTGTTATTGCAAGGACGTTTACTTTTGTTTTGCATCGTGGTATTCATTGGAATATCCTGCTCCTCAGTCGACGAGGCAAGGGCCGAGATCCCTTCACCGGGAGTGACCCCTTGGACTGAAGTTTGCGTCAGGGCATTAACTTCACTATAGCCGATTACTTTTGCTTTGCATCGCGGTATTCATTTGGAATATCCTGCACCCCATTCTACAGGGAAAGAGCCGAGATCCCTTCACCGGGAGTGACCTCTTTAGCAAAGGTTTTCGTTACTATATTTTTAAAAAAAAAAAAAAAAAAAAGCTATCCGTTCCTTCAGCGATATCAAGTTCATTACGTTAAAGGTTTTCGCCAGAAACCATTCGTAGCCCTCCGTCGTTTCATATGGATAGTCAATAGTATTCAAGCTGTGTATGTTGGCCAAAGTCAAGGCACAGTGTTTGGTAGCTGTTGGTTATTCATATGCAGCATAGATAGATGCGTTGGTTTGGAACAGTCGTACTGCCATGTTGGCCAAAGTCAAGGGTATGTACGGGTGGATTCAAATTAACCTGGAGAATGACGGGTAGAACTTGACATGTGACTTATGATATGTTGGCCAAAGTCAAGGTCATAAGAGCATGGGGCAGAAATCACATCGGGAGTTTCAAAAGAACTGAAACTTGCCAGATATGCGCATACCTTCTGGAGTGTGATAGCGTGAGCGGATTCCGTCACGTTATCATGCAATGATAGTTGGATCCCGATTCCCTCTGATGAGTTAGTTTACTCCTCGGGTAACCCCGACTAATTCTTCTTTCAGGTTTGGAGGAGAATTTGAGGTACAGTGGGAGGTTTCCAGATTAGATAAATTGGTGACCATTCTGATCTAGGTTAGAGTGCACGCTGAGTGTTTCTTTTCTCTCTCTCTTTGGCAGCGACCATTGACCCGACCCTAAGACTTTGACTCAGTGACCAAGTTGACCGAACCTTCTTAAACACCGGCTTTTGGATTGTCAGAGTTGCAAACCTCATTGCCACTCCTACTTTTACCCTTTTCTCCAGGACACCCCGTTTTACTACGAACGTCCACTTCCATTGGACAAAACCATCGTATGGTTAGATACGAACTCGAAAGAATTTATTCAAGGATGGTTTCCGGTTCTGGAGAAAACGGATAGGATTATTCAGTTGTCTTTTCCTTTTACCCTCTCTCAGGTTACGAGTACTCCTTGGTTTAGGGGTAGTACACCTATTATGCAAATTGGATTGTCTTCTTCCAAACCTTAGGCTGGTGCCGACCGGTAGGGAATGAAGAAAACCAATTAGCATAACGATGGTGTGCAGAAGGTATTAAGTTCAGACAAAGCAAGGGATTAGTAAGAGGGCAAAGTAAATTGCAACAGATATTCACGACCAAACCAAATATTTCGTTACCACTCCCACATCACCTTTGTATTTCTCCAGGACACTCCGTATCACTACGAAGATCCACAGTTTATTTGGATACTCCATCGTATGGTTATATACGAACTCGAAAGGAACTTGTTCCAGTTCGGGGATGGATTCTGGTTCAGGAGAAATAGGAATAAGGTTTATTCGGTTGTCTTTTATCTTCACCCTCTCTCATTGCGAATGTTCCTAGGATTGGGACAGTACACCCATTATGCTTATTGGATAGTCTTCTTCCAAACCATAGGCTGGTGCCGAACGGTAGGGAAGGAAGAAAACCATTTGGCCTAAAAGGGTGTGCAGAAGGTAAAGACTAAAGACATATGAAGGGATTTGGAGAGGTGGCAAAGAACTATACGGTTACAGTCGTGAATCTGGAAGAGGCATTACTAGGAATACCAGAATACCCCATCAGAACATTTCAATGTTTCAGTTTCACTGTGTAATGTTAAAGGAAAACTGATTTCCCGATTAGATACTTACTCCAGGGTATGTATTTACCAGGTACGATTCTCACATCCGTATGGTTTTACAGATGATGAGTGGGAGTAAGTTATTGGGAATTGGGTGATTATCCTCATTATATCGGGATTCGTTGTAATCGGTGATATTTGAGGAAATCACCTGGGCTGTTTGCCGGTCGGCAAATATTTGGTTTTGAATATCCGCTGTTATGCACCAATTTCAAATTGATATATTTGTACGTCTATTTTCATAGAGTGAGATATACCTTTCTGAAATTATGTCTACGACATTTACCTATATCAGTGGATGGTTAGGTAAGGAGCATTAAACATAGGTGTAATTCTTCTTAACCATAAGTACAGTTTTCAACCTATGACACACAGTGAATGCGTTATCAGACTCAACGGACTTATACAAAGGATTGTATGTTGTCCAGGGTCCATCAGGACAGAGGGCTTGGTCCTCGTACTATATTCGGTTTACTTATGACTTCTCTAGTTTTTAGACAGGTGTTTCGCGGAAACACAGGGTCCAAATTTTGAGAAGTTATAGGTATTTGAATAGAGTAGAGAACCAGGTATAGCAAGTATCGGGATTCTTCAAAGAGATCGAAGATGTAGATACTTGTGTATGGTATTCAGTTGATAGTAATGATAAAGAGATCTTGCTTCTCTTTCAGGTTACTCATAATTGGAAGTATTCCTAAGTTGAGTAACGCTGATCGGCCTCCTTCCATTTAGTTGACATGCACTGGGGACAGGTGCATGATTTGAATCTGGTTCAATTAAATCAGTGCCTCTGTTTCTATATTGGATATAGAACAGTTCATATCTTAACGATGTTAAGGTACGGGGAGTTGTCCGGTTTATGATTAAAACCAGACACTGGACAACTCAAGGCACGTTTCTGTAATGGCTGTTTGTGGGTTGACCCAGGCTATGACGAGGGTTGACTTTCTACCATCTGGATGAACAATAGCGATATTGTTCTAGACTCGCCACAGTTTTATTAAAGATGGATTTTTTCAGAAAACAGTAGTGGGAGTATGGTAGAACTGGAAGTGATTCCAGAACCACAAACGATTACTGAAGATTTGATAAGGAACCTAAAGATTCAATCTGGATTGACATTCCATTGGCCACTCCGCAGATAAGGTGGGTAACTTCAGGCACCCGAGAGGCACTACGGTAGCCTCAAGGACGGTGACAGGGAAGTTCTTGTTTACCCACAATTGCCATTGCTGTTGTTCCAGGTTACGAGACCCGGCGGGAGGATGAGTATAGCGTCGTTCTAAACCAGTTTTAGAAGTGTACATCTATATGACTCTGCCAGAGGGTTGTCGTAGTCAGTGGGAGCAGCGGAAGCATTGGTGGACAGGTTGCTTATGTCTATTTATAGACTAGAGCAGATGTAGCGGAGATAGATCATCTATTTCTGACGTGACAGTCATGGGTTTGACTTCATCAGAATAGGGGATGGATCTGTTGAGAAGGTAGTAGGGTGTGATATCTTGGTATTTGGATGATATACACAGAGTAGGAAAAGAAACTCCTACACTACGATCGGTTATACTTTGGTCGTCACACAGTTGTTTCTCCACAAAGGAAATGGATTTTATATCAGACATACTGGTTACTAGATCTATGGTCTTAGATCTAGATTTGGGTGGTTTCCCAATCAGGGTACTTGACAGCATTCTAAGAGTATTTAGGATGGACGACTCCTGGCACGGTAGTGTACCTGCAGGTAATGGAGTCACCCTCTCCAAAGGTGTCTTACAGACTAAAGGGGAGAGGGACGGGCATGATTGGCAGATCACTTGCTCAGGCAATTGAGTCAATCGTGAGATGTCAAGTACCACACCAGATGTTGTTCTTGCACTAGATGCAATAAGTTGACATTAATCCAATCCTGGAGAAACAGTCGGAAGAAGTTTTAGAACATAAGTGGATGTTCTAGGGAGATGATAACGACAGCCTCATTCAGGAGACAGTTATCATTCCAGGCTTCCAAGGTGACATGGACGACAAGGAGGTTGTCAGAGTTATAGTTTTCCTTCTGATGAGGGGCAGTATTTTGGACAGGTGGTCCAAGGCAATACTGAGCGAGGCATGGCGCGCAGGATACTGATTAAGTTCAGTTGACGATACAGTCTAAGAAGTTTGGATTTGGAGTTCATTTATGAGCTAGGTCCCATCAGACATCCAGACATATTCTGAGACAGGTATTGCTCTTTTCGGGAGATGGCTTTCTCCGCGAACTTGAGATATAGAGAGACATAGAAAGAAACAACTAAGCGGATCCACTCACTGAGGCTATTCCTCGAACGCAATAGTTCCGCAAACGAGCTTTGTGAGACTGACTAGTAGAGGAGTTGGATGTTCGGTATCACACGGGCTGTGAGTATGCGACATCGCAATAATTAGCCTTGAGTGCAAGTGGGAGATTGTTGGAGATAGTGCCCTCAGAGTCAATTATTAGATCACAGGTACGTGATTGCAATGATTGATGGAGGACCTATCCCGGTAGGACAGTCTTACTCGAGATGATAGTATGCTATCTGGTTTACCTTTATCATCGTGTACTGTTTAGGTGACCTGACACGTCGCTATTACACGTTGATAGAGCCCCTAGGATTCTTGCTTGACCACCAGCAGTATGAGGGCGATCATATAAGTGGGAGCTGGGGGTCTATAAGCATATCCTTAAAAGGTCCCTAGTCGTGTGAGTTTCGAGACAGGGCATCGATACTCCATAATAGACTAGTGTATACAGTCGAGACCCCGACGAGGGGCGGTGGCCGGTCTCACAAGCTACTGGTGTCAGTTGGATCACCTAAGACGTATACAGGTGCTCATTGGGTTATGAGTACACCGGACAGGACTCGCCGGGAACATGCTAGTTGGTCATATACCAGACGTCAGATGGCAGTTCCCTGGTGACATGTGTGCAGGTTAGTTCATCGACCTGGGGATCGTCATTTGTCTCGTGTGAGTTCCCACTGTACTTTGATTACTACCCTACCACGGCTCAAAGGAGTCGTGCAAACAGGTTTTAGTTGGGTACAGTCCCGAGCCACATGGAGGCAGTGAGCGTATCTTCAGGGGTTCGTCTCTCCCGGTATTGGGGGTGAGGTCGTGCTGTGTCTAGGAGAGCCATTACACAAAGTCCTTGGCCAAGGCAAGGAGATTTACTGGTAGGTATTCCAGTAGTATCTCAGGGTGTTCTGGGCTACACTCCGACACGACTTGTACCGCTTTTGGGGGTCTGACTTTTACCAACCCCCTAGGCCCGCCATGCGATACTCATAGACGAACGGACCGGACTGTACGGATATTGTCACTGACAGGCTCAGTAGGGTTGTCAGGCTGAGTTCACTCACAGACGTCCCTTTTAGTCAATACTTGGTAGCCCGTTACGTATTGGCTTATACCTCTGACGTGCTAGTGGTTAAATCCACAACCGAGGTGTTGACGAGTCTTTAGAGTCCCCCACATTCAGTTACTTAGCTTTCGGGCGAAAGGTTGTAGAGGCCGTATGGAGATATGGCAAGGTCCGATCAGATACGTGCGGTATTGCACGGATCAGGATCGGACAGTTTGTACTATAGGCCGTATGGATATATGGCAGGGTTCGATCAGATACGTGCGGTATTGCACGGATCAGGATCGAACGGATATTACTAGCCGGCTTTGGTATAAGCCGGATCCTAGTATAGTACAGTGTAGATTTTGTCTCATTGCATTTGTATTTCGGTCGGAATACAAATGCGGGTGTGTATGCACAGTATCGGGGTTTTCCTGTAATTTATTACGGGACCAGTTTTCTGGAGTTGCCAGTTTGCTTTCCGTTTCGGCCGATTTCCTTTGTATCGTTCATTGGCCGAAGATTGGTGGAGGAGGGTTTATTTGCATTGTTGCAAATAGGCTTTTGTGGAGGGGGTCTTTGCATATATTGGTATCATGATGGTTTTCATGATGTGCACCATCACTTGACTTCTTCTTCTTATGATGGCTTGACTTTTTGAAGCCATCATGCATGAGATGATGGTTGCTTTGAGTGTTGGGATTGTTTTAGTGATGATGGTTGATTTTGATAGCCATTCCTCTTTCTCTCTCTTGGATGATAGAGTTTTCCCACTCATTTCTTTTGGCTAAAATCTCATTCTCTCCATTCCTATAGTGCATGGCCGGCCAAGCATTTTGGGTGGGCTGTCCAAATATTTTGGGGAGGTATTTTTGTTCATATCATGCTCCAAAAATACCCCATGCTCCTCCACATTTTTTGTTCTTGTTTCATCCCTCCACCAAATGGCACCTCCTTAACCCCAAAATGAGACATGGATCTCTACACCACTCATTCTACAGTAAATCTTGGGCACGTCGAGTAGCCGGCTTCGTGCCCGAGTTGCCTCGGCATTGAGGTGGGAGCCCGTAAACAAAGTAGGCGATGTGGTGCACTTCCGGCGGCGAGGAGGAGACGGGACATTCCGCAGTAGATCGGGACGATGACAAGAAGACCGGAGGACTTGGATCGTCGGTATATCTCTATTCCCTTTCTTGTAGATAGCTAGGACTAGTTAATGGTTCGATCCGGGTAACAGTGCGCGGTGGTGCCGGTTTGCTAAGTTCGCAAAATTTAAGTTATTCACCGCTTCCGCAATTTGGCCGTCGGATTGACGGCCGGGGCGCCGCCGTGCACTTACAGCGATCGCACATCAAGTTAAACTCAACCATTTTCCAAGTGTGCAAAGATCGGCATCTCTATGGCCCCGAAGTCGAGGTGGGGATCTCTTGTTGAAGGTACGTCGGCGTACCCCTCCGAGCAGAAAGGTGTAGGTTTGCTCGTTCCCTCTAGTAGGACTGGTGACCACATCTTTTAAGGTTGGTTGGTTACGCCGAGGTTGTGGGCCTTTGATCCTTGGTGTAGATGGGTAAGAAGTTACCCACTAAGGATAGATCGAGTAGGGTAGCTGCTCGGTTGCCTCTTAGCGAGGGATTCGATCCTTAGCATAGATGGATAAGAAGTTACCTGCTAAGGATAGGCTGAGCAGGGTAGCTGTTCAGTTGCCTCTTGGTGAGGGCTTTGATCCTCGGCGTAGTTGGGTAGTGAACTACCAGCCATGGATAGACCGAGCAGGGTAGCCACTCGGTTTCTTCTTGGCGAGGGCTTTGATCTTTGGCATCGGTGGGTAGTGAACTACCAGGTATGGATAGACCGAGCAGGGTAGCCGGTCGATTCCTCTTGGCGAGGGCTTTGATCCTTGGCGTCTGTGGGTAGTGAACTACCAACTATGGATGGACTGAGCAGGGTTGCCGCTCGGTTGCCTCTTAGCGAGGGCTTTGATCCTTGGCATCGGTAGGTAGTAAACTACCAGCTATGGATAGACCGAGCAGGGTAGCCGCTCGGTTGCCTCTTGGCGAGGGCTTCGATCCTTAGTGTAGATGGGTAAGAAGTTACCCGCTAAGGATAGACCGTGCAGGGTTTCCGCTCGATTGCCTCTTGGCGAGGGCTTTGATCCTTGGCGTCAGCGGGTAGTGAACTACCAGCTATAGATAGACCGAGTAGGGTAGCCGTTCGGTTGCCTCTTGGCGAGGGCTTTGATCCTTGGCGTCCGTGGTCAGTGAACTACCAGCTATGGATAGACCGAGCGGGGTAGCCGCTCGGTTGCCTCTTGGTGAGGGCTTTGATCTTTGGCGTCGGTGGGTAGTGAACTACCATCCATGGATAGACCGAGCAGGGTAGCTGCTCGGTTGCCTCTTGGCGAGGGCTTTGATCCTTGGCGTCGGTGGGTAAGAGATTACCAGCCAAGGATGGACCGAGCAGGGTAGCCGCTCGGTTACCTCTTGGCGAGGGCTTCGATCCTTAGCGTAGATGGGTATGAAGTTACCCGCTAAGGATAGACCGAGTAGGGTTGCCGCTCGGTTGCCTCTTGGCGAGGGCTTTGATCCTTGGCGTCGGTGGGTAGTAAACTACCAGACATGGATAGACCGAGCAGGGTAGCCGCTCGGTTTTGCGAGGTTTTGTCCGACCTTCCTTGGTGTGTGAACATCGGGAAGAGTGACCGTCGTGGGCGGCACTGTTGGGTTTTGCCGGCGCCCCGATCATCAAACTGTGGCCAAATACGGAACGGAAATTTTCAAATCTTTGGCGCAAACAAAACCAGTACAAGATCGAACCAAAAACCCTATACTAGTAAACATGCAAAGAGGAGTTAGATGGTTATACCGAACGGATCGTGTCCTTCGATCTTCTACAATTTCCAAGCTCCTTGAGGTGTTGCAAATCAGATTTGGTTACCAGTCTTCCTCCATCCATGATGATCCACCCGAGGGAAACGGTGCAAGCTCCAGCCTCGCTTAGCGAGGCAATCGATGCTCCAAAGTTGCTAGCAATGGAGAATGGAGATGTAGGATTATCTCACTATTGTTTTTCTCTCATCACAAATGCTCAAAAAGCAACCCAAGAAGATGAAGGAGGTGAGGAAACATGTGGCATGAGCAACTAAAGAAAATGGCTAAGTGTTTTTCTCCAAGTGAGAATGTAAAAATGAAGCAAGTGAAGAAATTGAAATGAGTAAGGCTACTCTCAAAATTGATGGTTGCCTCTCTCTCTCTCTCTCAATCATGTACACATAATTATCTCTTTTCATTTTTCCAAATAAACAAATGCAAACCATACCTCTCTACATGCCATCACCCATGCTCATGCCAACTCACCCTCCACCTCATTTGTAAAACAAATGATTTTCTAAAAAACGAAATCATACAAATGAGGTGCCTAATCTTCTAGAAACAATTCCGTATAAATACGGAATACAATCTGGTATATGTATCGAAATACATATACACATATTCGTACAAAAATACGAATAGCCAAGAGAGAAAATGAATAGTGAACAATAATACTAGAATACATATATATAAATTATTAAATCAAAAGCTGATTTAACAATCTGGCTTAATCCTAAGCCGCTAGTATTATCAACTGTCCGATTAAAGTCTGTGTAGCCTGTACACATATTTAATCGGACACCTGTATGTACCAACATACGTCATCTACATCATATCGCCTGAACCGTGAAAACCCTCTGTGTGGGACTCTAAAGACACGTCAATATGCTGGAAGTGGGTTTAACCACAAACACGTCAGCGGCACTAGCTGTACATAACGGCTACCCAGTTATTGAGCGAAAGGAAGGCCGATGAGCAAACTCATCCGTACCCCTACTGAGCCTGACAGTGATAATATCCGTAGAGTCTAGTCTGTTCATCTATGAATATCACATATCGAGTCTAGGGGGTGGATAAAGTCAGACCCCTAATAACGCGATATTTATTGTCGGTATGAAGCCTATCACCACCTGAGAAACTACCGATCCTAGATTAGTAATTCTTGACTACCTTGGCCAAGGATTTCTAGTGATGGCCACCCTTGCACTCCACGACATCAACCCCCAATACCGGGAGAGACGAATCCCCTGACGATCCGCTCACTTCCTTTATGTAGCTCGGGACTGTACCCAACTAAAACCTGTTTGCACGACTCCTTTGAACCGTGGTAGGGTAGTAATCAAAGCACAGTGGGAACTCACACAAGACAAATGACGATCTCAGGTCAATAGACTAACCTGTACACATGTCACCAGGGAACTGCTATCTGACAATAGGTATAATACCAACTAGCATGTTCCTGGCGAGTCCGTCCGTTGTACTCATAACCTATTGAGCACCTGTATAGATCTTAGGTGAACCAACTAACACCAATGGCTTGTGAGACCGGCCACTGCCCCTCGTTGGGGTCTCGATCCGTATACACTAGTCTACTCTTGGAGTATTGATGCCCAGTCTCGAAACTCCCATGACTAGGGACACTTTAAGGATGTGCTTATAGACCACCCAGATCCCACGTATATGATCGCCATCATACTGCTGGTAGTCAAGCATGAGTCCTATGGGATCTATCAACATGTAATAGTGATCTGTAATTGTAACACTTTGAATTTCCGTTTGAATGTCCTTCGTGATGATTAGTGATCGTATGTGTTATTATATATGTGTTTATAGGATTATTAGTATTATTTAGTAGTGTTAGCATTTTGGGAATTTTTCTTGTGTTAGTGCACACATGCACACTTAGCCATTTTGTGACTTAGGGTTTTGGTAGCATGTTAACCCTTCTTGTGTTGCATGGTTGCTAACTTATTCCCCACCATTTTAATCTTTTCAAAACCCCATTTTATAATTCAAATCCAATAAACAAATGAGCATGGTGTTAGGTATGAAACTTTGACTTTTTGACCCCCTTTTCTTCTCTCTTCTCTCTCTTTCCCTCATTCTGAAATCCAGCAGCAATTCCAGCAGCAAAAACCCCCATTTTTCTCCATATTCTCTTCTCTTTTCATTCCCCTTTGATCCATACACAAAACCCTATAGATAACAACTCATTTTCTTCACGAAATCATGGGAAAGTGAGCTTTTTGAGGGAGTTTGAGGCAAATCTGCACACTTGAGGGAAAAACTGGAACTTTTGGTGTTTTACAAGGTTCTTAGAAGGCATTAACTCATATTAGCACTTCTTTTCCTTAGACTTGTTGTATTCTTTAGTAAAACTCTCATTTTTGTGCATTTTTGGTGATATTAAAGGATATTTTTGATTCACATGTTAGATTAGGGTTTTGTTAGTTGTGTTAGCTCTATTAGGTGTTATTAGAACTATTTTAGGCCAGGTTTGTTTCAGTTTGCACAAAAATACCCTAAAGTTTGATTTTAGTGCAAAAGTGTGGATTTTAACTAGAATTAAGGCCCTGTAGGATCTGCTGCTACCCGAGATATTTCAGAGTGAAACTAGAGGTTACTGTAGCATGTATGTGGGGTATAGAGTGCACACACCAAACCTGGGAGCCCAATTCCCTACCCAGGCCGCCGAAATAATTATTCTGGCAGCAAATTGCGGCCAGATAGGGGTGATTTGGGTTGGGGTTTGGGGTGTTGGTGTCTGCTGCTATGTCGGTTATTTTGGTATATATAGTTTTACAATATCTTTTCTGTATCAAAATCTGGAGGTGATTACCTATTTTCCCGTATTTTTAGTCTTCGCGACACGCGTGATACGTGTTTGTGGGTTTTGGGTTTCTGCGTATCGCGACGCGTCGGAGTGACTTCAGGCGCGTAATAACACGTTTTAGCGTATCGCGCATACGCGCGCTTGGTTCACGACACGAGTTACTAGTTCGGCCTTAATGTCGTGTTTGTGTGACTTCAAGCTTATGTATGATGTATTGTGTAATTCTAGGTTTGCAGGCGAGTACGACGGACGCCACGCAGAAGGGGAAACAAGTTGTTGGCTATAATTAGCGAGAGACTTCGGTGAGTAGATTTAACATCTACGGGGATATCGCCCGCATGGCGTCCTACGTCAGGGCTGATAGGACCTTATAGTTATATTCACATACATTGATTGTTCATGGCTACTATTTAGTGCATACTGCATTCCCTGCTATATGGTTATAGACTAGAATTGATAGAACACCGCACCATTACTAACGGTCCATGTTGCACGAGCACTATCCTGCATGTTACACACATACCGTTAGTAATTGCCATGACACTCATACTGTCGAATTTACATCGGATCATTACATTGTAGCTCATCTATATGTGACATGACTAGATATTCATACTTGATGCATATATCACATCGGATCATTATATTGTAGCTTATCTATATGTGACTTGACATGATATTCATATTTGATGCACATATCATATCGGATCATTGACTTGCTTATTGGTTTGCATTACATGTGATTTCTGGATTTGGGAACCGTGGCTATTTCAAATATGTAATCATTTAAAAACCCAGTTCCCTTGATATGATATTTCGGTGCGTCCACCATGTGTTTCCTCGGTGCTAGAGTGATATATGTGAACCCGAATCGAGGAGCTGGTTGAGGCCGATTACGGGTACATGGTGGACCCGGTATGGTATCCCGGGGCGAGAACGGTTTCGCTGTGTAGTAGACGGTGAGCCAGGCAGAGGGACTACTACCTACTGGTGATTGGTTGGACCTGACAGTTATCCGGAGGGTACTGATCAGAGTCTATAGATGGATGCGGGGTGATCCGTACTGCCGGGGCCGAGGGCCGATACCGCAGACGGAGCCTGTGGGCTGACCCGGACTGACGGGGCCCGATGGATGAGGATTTACGTGTCGATGCTGGACACGAGTATTTATGATATTTAGGTGCCGATGTTGGGCACTCGGGATTCTCAGAGATGTACAGGATTTGAGGGCCGATGAGAGTGCCGGCGCCTGAGCTATTTGGGGGATCTGGGTGCATTGATGGACACCGATTATATGTTCCACGTTTACATTCCGTGTAGATGTTATTGCCCATGCTCAGCATTTATTATTGTACCTCATCCTGTAGTTATATTATCTGATAGAGCACTTGCATGATTATTGCACATACTGCTTATCACATATTGATATCATCTGTTGGCATATGATAGAGTAGCGCAGTACGTGCATGCTCGCGATTATCTTTTTATGTTATCTCTATTCACGAGTTGGCAACTCACCTCCGTTGTGCCACAGTGTTTGCAGGTTGCCCTTCGGAGTAGTCGCGGCAGGCTGCGTTTTGCACCTTTTGACACAGATACCCCCATAGTTGGTGTACTAGCTCTTTGCTGATAGGTGGGTTTTGTGCGGTATCTGTTTATCTTTCAGTTATGTACATTGTTGTATCTAGTATTCTCCATCTACCATGTATGTATTTGACTTAGAGACAGTGTGAGGACGATGATGTATATTATTTGTATTCTGGTGTCGAGCTCGTTGTGAGCCGGCTGTACTTGCTGTTTATTCTCTCTGTGATGTTCCCACTTGTGGATCTTGATCTTCGCTACGGCGTCGTATATTGCTATCTTGGTGATTGTTTACTTAGATTCCTTAACATGTTAGTAAGTGCTTTCATTTTTAACTTATAACACTCTATACTTTTACTGGTTTGATTTCTGGGTTTTCGGTTCACTTAGTCGCGTTACGCCTGTAGACGTTACATGGTTAAGTGCCGGTCACGGGCCAAACTTTGGGTCGTGACAAAGTTGGTATCAGAGCGTAGGTTTTACCTTTCGGAGTATAGGACGACCCTGGTATGATGGAGTAGGTAGCTGCAGCAGGGTAGCGTAGCGTGTGTATGTTCTGCGGCATACTCACGACACGGTACTCCGCCTACGCGACCTTAGGACTTGTTGATTTAAATTCCTTCTTGAGTAAGTATATTCTTGCGATTCGATTTCCGTATCCTTATCGAATCCTATTGTTCCTTTCAGCCATTATGCCGCCAAAGACTACGAGGGCGCAGAGAGCGGCCGCGAGGGCCGAGATTCGAGTTGACTCGTCGGAGACGAGGACTGATCCGGGTAGTACACCGGTTGTTCCCGAGCAGGCTGTTCCTGCCGTGATAGATTAGATTGCTATGTTAGGGGCTGGTGTGCAGGAGATACGCCAGACGATGGGATCCAGTATGCAGGAGATGCGCCAGATGATGGGTTCTCTAGTTGAGACACTTCGAGCGCAGCGGCCAGAGGTAGTTCCACCCGTTGTAGAGACCGCGGTGGTACCCACAGTTCAGGCAGTTGCATCTGCGACTACAGAGGTTATTACAGTATCGCTGTCAGAGTTTATGAGGCTGAAGCCTCCGGTCTTCACAGGCACCGATGTGGCCGAGACCCACAGTCTTTCATTGATAGGATGGCGCGGATATGTCGTTCACTTAGATGCGCAGATGCGAGATGGGTTGAGTTCGCGAGCTTTCGCCTGGAAGGTCTTGCGCAGAAATGGTGTGAATCAGTCGAGAAGGGTAGAGCAGCAGGTCTTCCTCCTATGACCTGGACAGAGTTCGTGGCGCTATTCCTTGCCCGCTTTCTTCCTTGCCCGCTTTCTTCCCCTGAGTGTCAGAGATGCTAGAGCACGTAGGTTCGAGTCCTTACGCCAGACGCCAGAGATGTCAGTGGCAGAGTATGACGTGCTGTTCACCGAGCTATCAGTTTATGCTCCGTACTTAGTGGCTACAGAGGAGTTGCGAGTCAAGAGATTTGTCCGAGGCTTGCTTACACCACTATTCCTTGATATCAGCGCGCAGCATTATGAGACATACGCAGCAGCAGTAGATGCAGCATTATTAGTTGAGGAGCGCCTTGCTGAGACTTCGGCAGTCCCAGAGTTAAAGAGGGTTCGTGCAGATACGTCAGTGCAGAGACGGCCTTTTCGGCGTCGTGACAGGCACCTTGCAGGTGGCAGAGATCCGAGGCAAGGCCGGTTATTTAGCTCCTATCCCCAGGAGGGTCAGCGACCATCATCGGGATGTTACCGTTGCGGGAGTTCTTATCATCGTGTGCGAGATTGTCCTGAGGTACCCCGGAGTGAGGCGGCAGCACCGCATGTTACATTACCACCTTCACCACCCCAGACGGCATTGCCGATAGTACCTACTGTTACTCCGCATCAGACGCATGCACAGAGAGGTCGTGGTCGCGGAGGATTTGTTCATAGAGGACGAGGTGACCGAGGCAGAGGGCAGCTAGCGGCCGGCAGGGGACAGTTAGTTGCAGGTGGAGGACAGGCGCGAGTTTTTGCTTTGACGCATCAGGACGCGCAGGCGTCCAATGCGGTGGTCTCAGGTATCCTTCCTGTATGTTCGGTTGATGCACACGTGTTATTCGATCTCGGATCCACGCACTCGTACGTATCCACACACTTTGTGCCGAGTTTGGGTAGAGAGTCCGGTTTACTTGACCAGCCGCTTATTGTGACTACTCCTGTGGGAGAGTCGTTTGTTGCTAGGCACGTGTTCCGATCCTGTACCGTCCGTATTGGCAAGAGAGAGTTGCCTGTCGATTTGATCCTTCTTGAGATGTTGGACTTCGACGTTCTTTTGGGCATGGATTGGTTAGCCACGTGCTATGCTTCTGTTGACTGCCGCGAGAAGACAGTTCGATTTTGTTTTCCCGGTGAGTCGGTTGTTGTTGTGTTGGGGGACCATGGTGCCACCCCTCACAGTGTGATTTCTTCTTTTCGTGCTGGACAGCTTTTGCGGAAGGGATGTCAGGGATTTCTCGCCTATGTTTGTGATACTAGAGCTACAGAGGTTCCGATGGATCAGGTTCCGGTGGTTAGCGAGTTCCCTGATGTGTTCCCTGACGAGCTTCCTGGGCTACCGCCCGAGCGTAATATTTCTTTCTGTATTGATTTGGTTCCTGGCACGGGGCCTATTTCTGTACCGCCTTATCGGATGGCCCCGGCGGAACTTCGAGAATTTAAGGGTCAGTTGCAAGATTTCCTGGATAAGGGACTCATTCGACCCAGTGTTTCTCCTTGGGGTGCTCCAGTCCTGTTTGTCAAGAAGAAGGACGGCAGTATGCGTTTGTGTATCGACTACCGCCAGCTGAACAGGGTGACAGTGCGGAACAGGTATCCTTTGCCACGCATCGACGATTTGTTCGACCAGCTTTAGGGGGCAGGATACTTTTCGAGGATCGATTTGCAATCAGGCTACCATCAGCTGCGGGTTCGACAGGAGGATATTTCTAGGACAGCTTTCCGCACGCGTTACGGCCATTATGAGTTTTTGGTGATGTCGTTCGGACTCACCAACGCACCAGCAGCATTCATGGACTTGATGAACCGCATTTTCCGGCCGTATCTTGATCTGTTCATCATAGTGTTCATTGACGATATCTTGGTGTATTCTCGGAGTAGAGAGGAGCACGAGCAGCACCTGCGGATTACACTGCAGACCTTGAGGGAGCATCAACTTTTCGCCAAATTTTCAAAGTGTGCTTTCTGGCTAGACAGCGTAGACTTCTTGGGGCACGTGATCACATGAGATGGTATATGTGTCGACCCGAGGAAGATCGAGGCAATTCGGAGTTGGCCTAGACCCACGTCAGTGACGGAGGTTCGCAGCTTTCTAGGGCTGGCAGGCTATTACAGGCGATTTGTGCAGGACTTCGCTCGCATTGCTACAGCTTTGACCGGGTTGACCCGGAAGGGAGTTCGCTTCGATTGGATGGAGGAGTGTGAGCACAGTTTCCAGCAGTTACGGGCTCTACTGACTACGACACCAGTGCTATCATTGCCTTCAGGATCAGGCGGATTTATGGTCTACTGTGATGCTTCACGAGTGGGGCTGGGGTGCGTTTTGATGCAGCATGACAGGGTGATCGCGTATGATTCGCGGCAATTAAAGAAACATGAACAGAATTACCCACTCATGATCTGGAGATGGCTGCGGTGGTCTTTGCACTCAAGATCTGGCGACATTATCTGTATGGAGAGTCGTGCCAGATATTCACTGACCACAAGAGCTTAAAATATATATTTCAGCAGTGAGACCTGAACCTTAGACAGCGTCGATGGATGGAGTTGGTGAAGGACTACGATTGTGAGATCTTGTATCACCTGGGCAGGGCGAATGTAATGGCGGATGCTTTGAGCAGGAGGCCCGGGGGTAGTCTATCCTGCTTGCGCGCAGTGCAGAGGCAGTCGTCGGCAGATTGGCAGATCTTATGCGACAGCCAGGTACAGTTCGAGTTTACGCCGATCGGAGGACAGATTGCGCATGTTCATGCACGTCCACAGTTGCTTGACCGTATACATGAGGCACAGCACAGTGATGACCGCTGTTCAGAGATCAGGACACAGATGGGACAGGGCGGATTTTCCGAGTTCGTGATCGATGATCAGGGGATACTACGATTTGGAGCTAGACTGTGCGTACCAGATGCTGAGGGATTGCGGCGCGAGATTCTTGGGGAGGCACATCGGTCGATATATAGTGTTCATCCCGGTTCCACCAAGATGTACCATGACATGAGAGATGTTTACTGGTGGGACGGAATGAAGAGAGACATTGCAGGTTTTGTGTCGAGATGCCTGACTTGTCAGCAAGTCAAGGCTGAGCACCAGAGGCCCGTGGGAGAGCTACAACCGTTACCCATTCCGGAGTGGAAATGGGAACAGATCTCTATGGATTTCATTGTGGGTCTACCCAGGACTAGTCGAGGGTATGACTCCATCTGGGTGATCGTGGATCGTTTGACGAAAGCGGCTCACTTCCTACCGGTGAAGACGACTTTCGGATTTGCTCAGTATACCCAGATTTACATTGATGAGATTGTACGACTGCACGGAGTTCCGACATGTATCGTGTTCGATAGAGGCACCCAGTTTACCAGCCGACTATGGCAGAGGCTTCAGGAGGCTTTGGGCACTCGTTTGAGTTTCAGCACAGCATTCCATCCGCAGACCGATGGACAGTCAGAGCGGACTATTCAGACTCTCGAGGACATGCTCAGAGCATGCGTTTTAGACTTCGGAGGTAGCTGGGATTATCATTTGCCCTTAGTAGAGTTCTCCTACAACAACAGCTACCAGGAGACCATTCAGATGGTACCGTTTGAGGCTCTTTATGGGAGGAGATGCAGATCGCCCACCTGTTGGACGGAGCTCAGTGAGAGTAGTATCTTAGGGCCGCAGATTGTGGAGGAGACGACCGCTGTAACGTTTTGAAAATCGTTTCGGTGAAATTTCGGAAAATCAGTAAAATAAGGGGGTTTTCTGTAAAAAGTCAAAATACAAATATCTTTATTATAAAAATTAAATATACATATTCTTGCTATGAAATTGCTAGTATTTGATGTTTATTGAGCCACTGGTGAAATTTCAAATTTTTTGAAAAATTTTCCGAAATTAATTATTTTAATATTATTTTAAGCCGTCACTAATACATTTAATTAAGGAAAATTACAAACTGGAATGAGTTGAAATAAATTTTGTGCATCATAACACATTAAACAAAATTTTAACATATTATTTCTGAAACGAAATTGTTTGCCAAAACGGTTTAGAAATTATTGAAGAAAAAGGTTTTTTTAGTGAATTTAGTGTAAATGGATGTTTGGGGTATAGTATTTATCATTTTCCATCACCCCACACCCATACCCACACTCACACACCCCCATTTTTCCTTTTCCTTGGCTGAATTCAGCAGCCCCCCCTCAACTTTCCCCACTTGTTTTGCAAAAGAAAAGAAAAGAAAAGAAAATGAAAGAAGTAAGGTGGACTTTGACTTTTTCTTCACTTTCCCCACCTCACTCTCTCTCCTATTCCCTCAATTCTGGCTGAGCCCCTCTATTTCCTACATCAACAACAGCCCCTCTTTCTCCCTCTCTCATTTTGCATTAAAAATTCATCAAAATACCTCAAAAATCAAGCTAAAATCCAAATCCGACTCCTACCCATTTTCCTTCATCTTCTTTAGCATGGATCTTGGGGAAAGGATTTCTAATTGGAGTTCTAGATTTCAAGTTTGATTCATGGTTGTGAGGTATAACTTTTGACCCATTGTTCATTTTTGATTTAAATTCCTTATTGAAGCTTGTTAGGTGCTTAATTTCGGTTTAATTGAAAGTTGTGGGTTTGCAAGAGAAGCTTTAGATTAGGGTTTGTGAAAAATCTAGTTAGGGTTTTGTGTTGTGAGACTATGGTTGTGGGAAGTATTTGCCATATTAATATTTTGCTAAATCAAATTAAGTTGCTAATTTGCTTTTTGTTGATTTAAATTGTGATATTTATATAAATTGTAAACTAGGTATTTAAAATAATTATATTCTTGTGAGATAAAATTTAAATTAAGGTTTCATGTCATTATAAATATTATATTGAGTGGTTTAATGCCTTTGGTTCATGAAAATCCAAGCTAAATTGTTGTTTGTGCATTTTTGCTATAAAATTGTTAAAATTTCGGTATATTGTAAACTAGAATTTTGGGGTTAATAAAATTTAATTAGATTAAATTGTGGAAATTGTTTTTATGACTTATTTAAGGTATTTAATAAGTATTATGGCCGCTACATTTGTTTAAACGTCGAGTTTTGTACTAAAACGGGTAATTTTTGCTTGCTAGATTTTCTGAAAAAAGACTTTTAAGGTGAATTTGGGGTTTTTGTGAATTTTAACATATTTTATATTATAATTAATGTTCGTGATTGCGAAAATGAGTGTGTTTGGGTTTTTCTCGATGGTTTGACGTTTGTACATCGACATCGATGGTTGGTTTGGCTATTCTTGCATACGCAGGCGATAAGATTTTGACCTATGCGTGATACGCGTACCGATTTGATTTTCGTATGCCGTTTCGATTTCGAATTTGGTTTTAATGCGATACAGTGCGTTATGATATGTAGGTACCCCATGTGGACTTCAAGACGACAATCAAGCGCGTGGCGACGTCGGCACTGGCGAGCGAGGACCATGTGAGTAGATTTATATCTACGGAAGAAGCCGGATGGATGGCGTGTAGCACCCCCGCAGTTCGTGGTGATGTATACGAATGCGTATACACACATATATTGATTATATATTGTTTGAGGTTATTGATGCTAAATATGGATATCTGGTGTGCTTGGATGATTTAGTGTCGCAAAACCCTAGAGTAGTGGTCACACCACACATGCACACACACACACACCCATACTTGCATTCATTCTTCTTTCATATGCGCTTATATGAGATTCTCTATAGTTATGTGTTCACATGGGTATGGGACTATGTGTTCATATACTGGATTTGAGATGAGTCGATGAGATTTGATTTGAGACTGTGAGATCGGTGATATGGCAGGGTTCGTATTTAAGATACGACATGACGTTGTAGCGGGTCCTTTGACGTAGTGTTTCATACACGTACATGCATACTTAGGTGGTATCAGTATTGTAATAGACGTAGATCAGTACCCCGGATTATGATCTTTGATAAAGAGGATTCCAGATGAACAATGTGATGAATATGATATTGACCCGTACCCAGATTTGGGATGCGTACGACGGATTTACATACGAGCTATATATTGATGATTGATCCACACTCTTGACTTGGGAATATCTGATTATAGATATGGTATCGGATTGATAGTATCGAGGCGGGATCACCGACTAATATATATTCATATATGTATCGACTCAGATGCTAGGCGGTTTCCTTACCTTTAGTTCAGCAGTATAGTTTAGTGTAGTTGTCAGACTAGATTAGATTTCTACCTATTTCAAATCTAACGGATCGTGGGTATTTTAAAAGACAGGTCAAGGGATCTACGGATATTTCAAAAGACGTATCTTTTCTTAAAACCACCGTAGCCCTTATTTTCAAAACCCCACGATTCGTGTTATTTCAAATGGCACCATTGTTTAGTATTTAGCTCCCGCTCATTATTGTTGTTCGCTCCGCATCGCATGCTTATATAATGATTCATATTTTATTGTTGACATCATGCTGTTAGGACACCAGCACCATTACCGATGATGCGTATGTACCACGTACACTTACTTGCCGGCTCACACACATCTTCATCGGTAATTTCCATGTCACATACACCTTAGAAAATATTATTGCTTGACTTAGTTTGTTAGTTAGTAATTTGACATGATATTAGTGTACCTGCCTTATATGCCAGCTTAACATTGTAGTTATTACTTGTCACTTCATGCATACTGTTATTCATTGTTATGCCGTATTCATGGATTCTTATGCCTATATTCATGGTTTTACATGCTATTGATGATTTGGATTCGGATTTCCATGAGATTTTCTGGATTTGGGGGGAAACCGAAAAACTTATATAAACTGCTTTCTCTCTTTTTAAATAAAAAGTGCGGTTTTCCCATGATGTATGAGTCGTCCACCATGCGTTTGCTGATGGATTTCGAGACCCGATTCGAGGAGTGGAGGAACCGTTTCGGGTACATGGTAGGCCCGGTGCGGTACCCCGGGGCAAGAAGATCGTGTTGTTGACATTGAGCCTGGCAGGGGAGCACTACCGACCGGTGATTTTACCCGACGCGTCGGATATCCGGAGGATACCGTCGTGGTCTTGAGATGGATGGTAGGGTCCGGTCTGGACTGACGGCGCCCTAGATATTGTGATTGAGACATTGAGATTTTGAGATATTGAGGTACAGAGATTGTGACACAGAGATATCGAGATATTTGGACACTTGTTTTGTGTCGATGCTGGGCACTGTTTCATGCTGATTTCATTTATGGTACCTCATTTTTAAAATACAGAAATCTCACTAAATTATGAAAGCAGTTTCTTTAGTACATGTATTCTGTTTTCATGCATTCATACATCATCCATATGATATATTGCTACCTGAGGCACTGACACGAACACATGGGATTATACTTGGGTTAGACTTTTACCCTAGCCATTGTTATAGGCTACTGGTTATATATTTGAGGATATATTATGATTGTTTCCCTAGGATTGCGTTGTTCATGCGATTTCTGTTCGTAGATGTTTTTCTACTCACGAGTTGGCAACTCACCCCCGTTGTGCCACAGTTTCTTGCAGGTTTTACCGTACAGGTTTCATTACGGCTTGCTGGCACTACTTCTTTTTCCGGGTGATTTGCTAGTAGGTGGGTTTATTTGTATCGTAACCCCCATTATATACCTTGTATATTATTACTCTGTTGTATCTAGAAGTTCCATCAACCAAACAAGTATTTATTTTGAGATAGAGACCAGTGATGTTATTCTTTCGACCTTAGAGTCGCGCGTTATATTTCTATGGATTTCTTATGGTTTTGAGTTTCCTTTTGAGTTCTTGATCCTCGCCCTTGGCGTTGTATATTATATTGCTTGTGTGGTTGTGACCGTCGTTTGACGAAGAGCTAGCTCCCGCTTGGGGATGCCTTTTATTGATTTCATTTACTATTCATGTTGTATCCCGTTTGGGGGCCAGTATTTACAAAGGAGACTCTGCCGAAATTTTCAGGAAATATTTGATGTTTTTAAAAATGCATAATTCGGCTTATGCTATTAAAACTACTTGATTTAAATTGGTTTTCCTTCACTCTACTACTTTTCTTGGTTTGGATTTCTGGGTTTTCGGCTTACTTAGATTATGTACGCCTCGAGACGTTTCGTAGTTTAAGTGCCGGTCATGTTCCATCCTTTCGGGACGTGACAACCGTGAAGATCCAGTTGATTCGCGATAGGATGAGAGCAGCCCAGAGTAGGCAGAGGTCTTATGCGGACCGTCGTCGGCGCAGACTTGAGTTTTCTGTTGGTGATCATGTTTTCTTGAGGGTCTCCCCAATGAAAGGCGTGATGAGATTTGGGAAGAAGGGGAAGCTTAGTCCTAGATATGTGGGCCCCTTCGAGATCCTTGAGCGTATTGGTGCGGTTGCGTATCGATTAGCCCTTCCGCCCAGTTTTCCAGACGTGCACCCCGTATTTCACGTTTCGATGCTCCGCAGATATCTTCATGATCCTTCGCATGCGATTCAGCACCCGACGATCCAGCTTGAGCGCGACCTTTCCTATGTAGAGCAGCCGGTGATGATCTTGGATCGACAAGTGAAGAAATTGAGATCGAAAGAGATACCGTCCGTCAAGGTCCTTTGGCGTGGCCAGAGCGGCGAGGAGGTCACTTGGGAGACCGAGAGCGAGATGAGGAAGAGGTATCCCTATCTTTTTGAAGGTGCGTATAGTTAGATTTTTAAATTCGGGGACCGAATTTCTTTAAGGGGGTTAGATTGTAACACTTTGAATTTTCGTTTGAATGTCCTTCATGATGATTAGTGATCGTATGTGTTATTATATATGTGTTTATAGGATTATTAGTATTATTTAGTAGTGTTAGCATTTTGGGAATTTTTCTTGTGTTAGTGCACACATGCACACTTAGCCATTTTGTGACTTAGGGTTTTGGTAGCATGTTAACCCTTCTTGTGTTGCATGGTTGCTAACTTATTCCCCACCATTTTAATCTTTTCAAAACCCCATTTTATAATTCAAATCCAATAAACAAATGAGCATGGTGTTAGGTATGAAACTTTGACTTTTTGACCCCCTTTTCTTCTCTCTTCTCTCTCTTTCCCTCATTCTGAAATCCAGCTGCAATTCCAGTAGCAAAACCCCCCATTTTTCTCCATATTCTCTTCTCTTTTCATTCCCCTTTGATCCATACACAAAACCCTATAGATAACAACTCATTTTCTTCACGAAATCATGGGAAAGTGAGCTTTTTGAGGGAGTTTGAGGCAAATCTGCACACTTGAGGGAAAAACTGAAACTTTTGGTGTTTTACAAGGTTCTTAGAAGGTATTAACTCATATTAGCACTTCTTTTCCTTAGACTTGTTGTATTCTTTAGTAAAACTCTCATTTTTATGCATTTTTGGTGATATTAAAGGATATTTTTGATTCACATGTTAGATTAGGGTTTTGTTAGTTGTGTTAGCTCTATTAGGTGTTATTAGAACTATTTTAGGCCAGGTTTGTTTCAGTTTGCACAAAAATACCCTAAAGTTTGATTTTAGTGCAAAAGTGTGGATTTTAACTAGAATTAAGGCCCTGTAGGATCTGCTGCTACCCGAGATATTTCAGAGTGAAACTAGAGGTTACTGTAGCATGTATGTGGGGTATAAAGTGCACACACCAAACCTGGGATCCCAATTCCTTACCCAGGCCGCCGAAATAATCATTCTGGCAGCAAATTGCGGCCAGATGGGGGTGATTTGGGTTGGGGTTTGGGGTGTTGGTGTCTGCTGCTATGTGGTTTATTTTGGTATATATAGTTTTACAATATCTTTTCTGTATCAAAATCTGGAGGTGATTACCTATTTTCCCGTATTTTTAGTCTTCGCGACACGCGTGATACGTGTTTGTGGGTTTTGGGTTTCTGCGTATCGCGACGCGTCGGAGTGACTTCAGGCGCGTAATAACACGTTTTAGCGTATCGCGCACACGCGCGCTTGGTTCACGACACGAGTTACTAGTTCGGCCTTAATGTCGTGTTTGTGTGACTTCAAGCTTATGTATGATGTATTTTGTAATTCTAGGTTCGCAGGCGAGTACGACGGACGCCGCGCAGAAGGGGAAACAAGTTGTTGGCTATACCTAGCGAGAGACTTCAGTGAGTAGATTTAACATCTACGGGGATATCGCCCGCATGGCGTCCTACGTCAGGGCTGATAGGACCTTATAGTTATATTCACATACATTGATTGTTCATGGCTACTATTTAGTGCATACTGCATTCCCTGCTATACGGTTATAGACTAGAATTGATAGAACACCGCACCATTACTAACGGTCCATGTTGCACGAGCACTATCCTGCATGTTACACACACACCGTTAGTAATTGCCATGGCACTCACACTGTAGAATTTACATCGGATCATTACATTGTAGCTCATCTATATGTGACATGACTAGATATTCATACTTGATGCATATATCACATCGGATCATTATATTGTAGCTTATCTATATGTGACTTGACATGATATTCATATTTGATGCACATATCATATCGGATCATTGACTTGATTATTGGTTCGCATTACATGTGATTTCTGGATTTGGGAACCGTGGCTATTTCAAATGTGTAATAATTTAAAAACCCGGTTCCCTTGATATGATATTTCGGTGCGTCCACCATGTGTTTCCTCGGTGCTAGAGTGATATATGAACCCGAATCGAGGAGCTGGTTGAGGCCGATTACGGGTACATGGTGGACCCGGTATGGTACCCCGGGGCGAGAACGGTTTCGCTGTGTAGTAGACGGTGAGCCAGGCAGAGGGACTACTACCTACTGGTGATTGGTTGGACCTGCCAGTTATCCGGAGGGTACTGATCAGAGTCTATAGATGGATGCGGGGTGATTCGTACTGCAGGGGCCGAGGGCCGATACCGCAGACGGAGCCCGTGGGCTGACCCGGACTGACGGGGCCCGATGGATGAGGATTTGCGTGTCGATGCTGGACACGAGTATTTATGATATTTGGGTGCCGATGTTGGGCACTCGGGATTCTCAGAGATGTACAGGATTTGAGGGCCGATGAGAGTGCCGGCGCCTGAGCTATTTGGGAGATCTGGGTGCATTGATGGACACCGATTATATGTTCCACATTGACATTCCGTGTAGATGTTATTGCCCATGCTCAGCATTTATTATTGTACCTCATCCTGTAGTTATATTATCTGATAGAGCACTTGCATGATTATTGCACATACTGCTTATCACATATTGATATCATCTGTTGGCATATGATAGAGTAGCGCAGTACGTGCATGCTCGCGATTACCTTTATATGTTATCTCTATTCACGAGTTGGAAACTCACCCCCGTTGTGCCACAGTGTTTTCAGGTTGCCCTTCGGAGTAGTCGCGGTAGGCTGCGTTTTGCACCTTTTGACACAGACACCCCCATAGTTGGTGTACTAGCTCTTTGCTGATAGGTGGGTTTTGTGCGGTATCTGTTTATCTTTCAGTTATGTACATTGTTGTATCTAGTATTCTCCATCTACCATGTATGTATTTGACTTAGAGACAGTGTGAGGACGATGATGTATATTATTTGTATTCTGGTGTCGAGCTCATTGTGAGCCGGCTGTACTTGCAGTTTATTCTCTCTGTGATGTTCCCACTTGTGGATCTTGATCTTCGCTACGGCGTCGTATATTGCTATCTGGGTGATTGTTTACTTAGATTCCTTAACATGTTAGTAAGTGCTTTCATTTTAACTTATAACACTCTATACTTTTACTGGTTTGATTTCTGGGTTTTCGGTTCACTTAGTCGCGTTACGCCTGTAGACGTTACGTGGTTAAGTGCCGGTCACGGGCCAAACTTTGGGTCGTGACAGTAATGTCACCTAAAGCATGTACACGATGATAAAGACAAACCAGATAGCATACTATCATCTCGAGTAAGACTGTTCTACATGTATAGGTCCCCTCTCAATCATTGCAATCACGTGCCTGCGATCTAATAATTGACTTGAAGGCACTATAGCCAACAATCTCCCACTTGCACTTAAGGCTAATTATTTCGGTGTCTGATACTCACAGCCCGTGTGATATCGAACACCTAACTTCTCTACTCTTTAGTTTCACAAAGCTCGTTTGTAAAACTATTACATTCGAGAAATAGCCTCAATGAGTGGATCCGCTCCAATGTTTCTTTCTATGTCTCTCTTTATCTCAAGTTCATGGAGAAAGCCATCTCCCGAAATGAGCAATACCTGTCTTAGAATATGTCTGGATATCTGATGGGACCTAGTTCACAAATGAACTCTAAATCCAGCAAACTTCTTAGACTGTATCGTCCACTGAATTTAATCAGTATCCTATGCCACACCTCCCTCGGTATCCGCTTGGACCACCTGTCCAAACAACTGCCCCTCGTTAAGAGGGAAAACTTATAACTCTAATAGTCACTCTGTCATCCAGGTCACCTTGAAAGCCTGGAATGATAACCGTCTCCTGAAGGAGGCTGCCGTTACCATATCCCTAGAACATCCACTTATGTTCATAAACTGCTTCCAAACGTTTCTCCAGGATTGGATTAATATATAAACTTATTGCAGCTACTGCAAAAACAATATTTGGTGTGGTACTTGACATCTCATGATTGACTCAATTGCCTAAGCAAGTGATATGCCAATCATTCACATCCCTCTCCCCTTTAGTCTGTAAAACACCTTTAAAGAGGGCGACTCCATCACCTGCAGGTACACTACCATGCCAGGAGTCGTCCATTCTAAAACACCTTTAGAATAGCGTCAAAGTACCCAGATTGGGAAACTACCCAAATCTAGATCTAAAACCATAGATCTAGTAACCAGAATGCCTGATATAATATCCATATCCTATGTGGAGAAACCACTGTGTGACAACCAAAGTATAACCGATCGTAGTATAGGAATTTCACTTCCTACAAAGTGTATGTCATCCAAATACCAGGACATTGCGCCCTACTACCTTCTTAACAGATCCATCTCCTATTCTGATGAAGTCAAAGCCTATGACTATCACATCAAAAATAGATGATCTATCTTCACTATACCTGCTTCAGTCTATAAATAGACACAAGCTACTTGTCCACTATGCTTCCGCTGCTCCCACTGACTATAACAATCCTCTGGCAGAATCATATACACGTGTACTTCTAAAGATAGTTTAGAACGACACTATACTCATCCTCATGTCGGGTCTCATAGTCTAGAACAACAATAATGGTAAGTCTGGGTAAACAAGAACCTCCTTGTCACCGTCTTTGAGGATACCGAAGTATCTCTCGGGCGCCTGAGGTTACCCACCATATCTGCGGAGCGGCTAATGGAATGTCAAAACCAGTTGAATCATTAGTTTCTATTAAATTTTCAGCAATCGTTTGTGGTTCTAGAATCACTTCCAGTTCTACCTTACTCCCACGAATGTTTTCTAAAAAGAATCCATTTTACTAAAACTGTGGCGAGTGAAGAACAATATATCTATTGATCTTCCAGATGGTAGAAACCTAACCCTCGACATAGCCCGGGATAACCCACAAACAGCCATTACTGAAACGTGCCTTGAGTTTATCCAGAGTCTGGTTTTAAGCATAAACCGGACAACTCCATATTGCTTAACATTGTTAAGATATGAACCATTCTATATACAATATAGAAACAGAAGCACTGATTTAATTGGAACCAGATTCAAATCATGCAGCTGTCTCCAGTGCATGTCAACCAAATGGAAAGAGGCCGATCAACATTACTCAACTAGGAGTGCATCCAGATATGAGTAACCTGAAAGAGAAGCAAGTTCTCAAAACCATTACTATCAACTGAATACCAAACATAAGTATCTACATCTTCGATCACCTCAAAGAATCCTGATACTTGCAATACATAGTTCTTTACTTTATTCTTATACCTTTAACTTCTCAAAACTTGGATCTTGTATTTCTACGAAATACTTGTCTAATACTGGAGAAGTCACAAGTAAACATAATATAGTACGAGCATCAACCCCTTTGTCCTAATGGATACTGGACAACATACAATACTTTATATAAGTCCCCTGAGTTGAATAACTCAAATCTTGTGCGTTGTAGGTTGAAAACTGTACTATGGTAAAGAGGAATTACACCGCTGTTTAATGCTCCTTACCCAATCATCAACTGATATAGGTAAATATCATGGACATAATTTTAAAAAGTTATATCTCACTTTATAAAATAAACGTACAGATATTTCAGTTTGAAATTGGTGCATAATAACGGATATTCAAAACCAAATATTTGCCGTTAGGCAAAACCCCAGGCGATTTTCCTCAAATATCACCAATTACAACGAATTCCTATATAATGAGGATTTAATCGCCTAATTCCCAATAACTTACTCCCACTTATTATCTGTAAAACCATACAGATATGAGAATCAAACCTGGTAAATACATATACTGGAGTAAGGATCCAATTAGGAAATCAGTTTTCAATTAACAACGTATAGTGAAACTGAAACATAAAAATGTTTTGAAGGGGTAGCCGGGTATTCCTAGTAATTCCTCTTCCAGTAACCTGATTGATGACTGTAACCGTATATTTCCTTGCCATCTCTCCAAATCCCTTTATTTGCCTTTACTCATTACCTTCTGTACACCACCCTTAGGCTAAATGGTTTTCTTCCATCCCTACCGTTCGGCACCAGCCGATGGTTTGGAAGAAAACTATCCAATGAGCGTAATAGGTATACTCTCTTAATCCTAGGAGCCCTCGCAACCTGAGAGAAGGTAAAGATAAAAGACAACTGAATAATCCTTATTCTATTTCTCCTGAACCAGAATCCATCCTCGAATTGGAACAAGTTCCTTCGAGTACGTATATAAGTATACGATGGATTATCCAATAAATGCGGATCTTCATAGTGATACTGTTAGTTGTATGTATGCCCTAGAGGCCAGTATTGTACAGATGATGCATATTATATTGGATGCTTGGACATATATAGAGATGACTTTCTTGCTCGATATGATAGTATGCTATCTGGTTACTCTTTATCTTAACATGTACACTTGTCTCTTTGCACTGTCTTATAGTTGCATGTTGGTAAAGCCCTTAGGATGTGTACTTGACTACCTGGACTGTGATGCAGATCATACTAGTGGGGACATGGTAGTCCATAGATACATCCTTCAAGGTCCCTAGTCGTGGGTGTATCGAGACGGGGCATCGATATACCAGAGTAGACTAGCGTATACGCTTCTCGACCCATGAGATGGGCGATGGATGATCCCATATCCATTGGTGTTTGACATCAGAGATGATATACGAGTGCTCAGTGGAGACTGGGTACACTGGACGGACTCGCCGAGAACTCCCAGATGGTATTATACCTCACGTCAGATGGCAGTTCTCAGGTGACACTTGTGCAGGTTAGTCTGTAGACCCGAGATCGTCATAGAGTCTTGTGTGATTCCCACTGTGCTTTGATCTCCACCTTACCACATCCATGAGGGCGTGCAAAACGGTGGTCTTTGGGCACAGTCCCGAGTCACATGGAGGCAATGAGCGATAGGAGGGGTTTCGTCTCTCCCGGTATTGGGGGTTGATGTTGCGCTGTGCTCGATTGGCCGTAACAGGGAAGTCCCTGGCCAGGGCTGATCAGAGATTTGCTGGTAAGTGTTACCAGTAGTTTCTCGACCCGTTATGAGCCTCACATCGGCACGACTTATCGGTTATTGGGGTCTGACGTTTACCACCCCTAGACTTGATATGCGACATATCAGACGAACAGACCGGACTGTACGGTAAGTGTTACAGGTTGGATTCACAGGAGTGTGAGCGGGCTAGCTCGTCGGTCTTCTGATCGCTCAATACCCGGATGGCCGTTACGTTTAGCAGACCGCTTGCGGCTTGTGGGTGCTTGATATGATTATCATCTGCTACCGGCGTATTGACGAGTCTTTAGAGTCCTACACAGAGGTTTCCTGGCTCAAGCGAAACGAAATAGGAGCGCATATAAGATATGTGTAGGACCGAGAATAAAGCGTGTATGTGATACCGTATTCCATTCTCGCGATGAAAGTATCGATTGGTTATATGTGATATAACCTAGATATCGAATCAAGGATTGATTCGATAAGCCGATACATATGATACTAGTCGGTTATATGCGATATGACCGGATCGTTAAATCAAGTGTTGATTTAATGATTTAATGTATAATTATATATTTGATATATTACTTTGCATTAACTAGTATTGGTTCACTTTAAATGGTTTTTCTCACTCGATGTGCAAATTGTATATGTGATATACTTTAGTGCACATGTTTGTATCATGTTTGATGATACTTGCTCATTTGGTTAAGTGTAAAGAATTAGACCATGGTTAAGTTGATGATTAGGGTTTTGCTTCTCCATTTATTTATTTGTTTATTTATTTTGAAAAGATTATGATAAGAATGGTAGCTTTCTTTGTTTCTAGTTGAAGCTTCATGAAGCTTTGACTTTGTAACCATTCTTGTCTCATGCTTAACCCTAACCATTTGAACTAACCCTAGTTCATTTTCTACACTTTACCATGGTTGTCTTATGATAAGTATTGATTTATTTTCATTTAAATCCAACACTTATCATATTCTATTTTGATCATCATCTTCTTCTTCAAGAAAAAGCTTAAGTCCATCAATGGCAACTTGAGAAAAAGTGAGAGAAATCCAAATCTAAAGTGAACCCACCTCCTATTTCTTCACCCTCTACCTCTTGCCAAGTAGTATAGGGTGTTTTCTTCACAAGTTTCACAACTTGGTGAAGTTGGAGCTTGATCTTGTGAAGCCTCGACGTAGATCATCTTCGGCACGAAGCCGACGACCTTGCCTGCCCATTTCTCCGATGAAGCCGATGCTTGAGTTCGGGATTCGAGACGGACAGCGAGAGGACGTCTACGTGGAGCTAAGGAAGTGGATAACCGGATCTACAAAGGTTGTAGCTTCTTATCTTTAGTTAAGTTGTTAACTAGATTCGTATTTCACAGTAATTCAAATAAGACCCTGCTTATTTTTCTGCATATTTTTAATTGACAAAAATCCAAATACAGTGGTATCAGAGCCTAGCTAGAGCCTTAGGCGAAGTCTAGACGATGTTTGAAACCCGATCGAACCGAAACCCTAAAACCCAAAATGCTCTCTGGAAATTTTCTGAAAATTTGGATATTTGTCAATTAAAAATATGCAGAAAAATAAGCAGGGTCTTATTTGAATTACTGTGAAATACGAGGGCCTAAATCGATTTTTCCACCGTGGAACCGCGGCACGAGCTAGGCATGTGCGGCGGTTCCGCGGCCGTACTGTCCCCTTGTCTGATGATTTCTGTACAGTAACTCATATAATTTAATGCTATATTTTATGGGTATTTTTATTGTGACTCTACAGATGAGTATTCTGGGGTTGTATTGGGAATCAAAGATTCGATCGGATTTTCAAATTTTGTCTGTGTGGTTTTCCGGATAATTTTCGAATATGTTAAAAAGTTCGACCGGATATAAATACCCAACTTTTCCCCTGACGGAAAATTTCCAAGTGTTGGATTTTTCCGTGGTTTAAAGACGTTCTAAGTAGTGCAAGTAACGCGATGGTCCCTCTAGAAGACAACAAACCTTAACTCGATTATGTGACCGTCTTGAGCTGCCCTTTGAACCTTCGGGTTTGGGGCAGTACGGCGTGCCACATGTGAGGCGTTGGCTTGACCCTTCTACGGCTGGACCGTTGGTACTGAGGCATGAAGTGAATGTTTTTGAACCTATTTCATGTGTTGAACGGTTTCGGAAAAACTTGGGTGTTCGAATGTTCGATCGGAAAGTTTAATATTTTCTATTTATCCGGAATGGGATAGAATAATTGGAATTCACAAACAGTTATGAGATAACTGAATGAATGTTATAAATCTAGCGGTTTAGTCTCACTTCATATTGAAAAGAGTTTTCGATAATGAGACTAAAATGTGGGGTTTATAACTGTTAGGCATGTGATGTCTAAGTATTTCATTTGATTAGGCATGTGATGTCTAAAGAGGTTGCGGATTCCAATTGTTGTAGTTTTACACTTTCTTTTCTGTGACCGTAAGTGTAATATGTGATATCGCCGGTTTCGTTGCTATATGTCAACGACAATTGGGATGCGCATATTTACTTACATTGTTGACATGCGATGTTATGTGTTGCTGGATATGTTATATTGGATTGTCGTGTTTGAATAGCCGGTTTTTTTTATTTAAGATGAGTGTTTTTCATTTTCATTCATGTAAAAACTTGTATGCAATATTCTTTTATTTGGGGCACTTCCAGGTTGCGGAAGCTGTCACCCTTTGTATATTATTTACTTTTCCGCATTAGGATAGACCCAAGGAGGGGAGCACAAGTAACCGGGTTCTAGGGTCCAGTGGGAGACCATCTCGAGAAGTCGAGTCCGGGTCTCCTAACCCTAGAATTGGCAGGGTTGCTTGCCGCTCTCGTAGGGGTCTAGGGGTGTGGGATTGGCTATTCATCACGACCGTGGAATCCGTGTTTTATACTGGCTCGTATTGAAAACACGGACGTCCTAGTATATCCAATGTTTCATATGTTTCTTCTGCTGCGATATCTGTGATGTGATCATGTGATGTTCTGTGATAGATACAGTATATAGTATATATGATATATTATATAGACGTTACTTATGTTTTACACCCGCGCTAGCCCTGCCCCGCTCTGCCATTAGTTACCTAACCTAACGGTGCACGAGGGGACATCGAGGCGAATGCGGATGGCATAAGTGTACGTCGTATTTATCTGTGATGTTTAGGTATTTAAATGATGGGACTTCATTAATGTGATTAATGAAATAAAAGAAACCAAATGATGTTGTAGAATCAGATTTTAAACAAAACAGGTAGCTACAGTTCTTGCTTTGCATAGCGGTATATATGATATACCCTGCACCTTATTCGATGAGGAAAGGACCGAGATCCCTTCACCGGGAGTGACTCCTTTAGCAATAACTGGCAGATGCTACATACTCGGTCTGACTTTTGATTGCTTCTATAGTTTCTGCTTTGCACAGTGATATATATGATATATCCCGCACCTCATTCGACGAGGAAAGGGCCGACGATCCCTTCACCGGGAGTGACCCCTTTAGCAAAACTAGAAAAGCCTCAAAATCGCTCCATTTTAAAAACTTCATTTGATTCTACAACGATATCAAGTTCTTTACGCTCATGGTTTTTCTGAAAAACCTGCGTAGCCCTCCGTCATTTCAGATAGATATTATTTAGTATTCGTACTATGTTTGTTGATTTAGTCAAGGCATAGTGTACGGTAGCTAAATAATGTTTATCTATTACAACATGAGATGTGATTGGATTAGGGCATTCACACGGCCTTGTTGACTCAGTCAAGGGTCGTACGGGTGGGTTTAATTCAATCGAGAAATGCACGGGTTGAACTTGACTAGCGTTTTATGGTTTGTTGACTTAGTCAAGGTCATAGATCGCTAGGGGCAAAAGCATTATTGGGAATTTCAAGTGTTGAAATTTGCAATGAGATTGCATACCTTCTATGAGATAGTTGGATCCCGATACCCACTGCGAGTAAGAGTTACTCCTGGGAGAGTTTTACACATTACAATTAGCCGATCAAGTAGGTGTCTAGAAAGGTGTCAACGGGGTTACGCCTCTGGGAAAACGAGGTTTACATTAATTAGGTTCGTGCGAAAACGTAGACCCCTACGAGAGCGGCAAGTCACCTGCCAAAACCAGAAGTGAGGCAACCCCCTTCATCAAAGTGAATGGGCCACCCGGCACTTCAAGAAATCCGGTATCTTGAGCACCCCTCTATGGGTCAACCTGTACCTCCTACGAGTGCGACGAATAGCCCGCCAATTCTAGAGTGAAGCCCCCTCCGTCTCAACTCCATGAGATGCAGGCCCATTGCTCTCTAGAACCCGGCTATTCGTGCACTCCACCGCGGGGTAATCCTAGTACAGAAAGAAAATAATATGTACAAGTGTGACATCAATCTCAACCCGGTCGTGCCCCAAACAAATAATATACAAACTGGTAGTGACGGCAATCCACATATCGGACGCTCACCCCGCAATATCAAATGTAAAAATGAAACTAAACTGCACTACCATTGCACCCAAGGCTATCCATCACGACAATCCGCACAAACCATAACCAGATATATATCTACAGAAGCAAGTAACCGAATCAAGTGTGTAACCCTGTCTAATTGAGCATATAGCAATTAGACAACGTTACCTACACATCCATGCATGTGGCATGAGAAACTAAAGAAAATGGCTAAGTGTTTTTCTCCAAGTGAGAATGTAAAAATGAGGCAAGTGAAGAAATTGAAATGAGAAAGGCCACACTCGAAATTGATGGCTGCCTCTCTCTCTCTCAATCATGCACACACAATTATCTCTTTTCATTTTTCCAAATAAACAATTGCAAACCATACCTCTCTACATTCCATCACCCATGCTCATGCCAACTCACCCTCCAATTCATTTGTAAAACAAATGATTTTCTAAAAAAGGAAATTATACAAATGAGGTATCCGATCTTCTAGAAACAATTTCATATAAATATGGAATACAACCTGGTGTATATATTGAAATACGAATATGCGTATTCATACAAAAATACGAATAGCCAATAGAGAAAATGAATAGTGAACAATAATACTACAATACATATATATATAAATATATATATATATATATATATATATATATATGTAAATTATTAAATCAAAACCTGATTTAACAATCCGGCTTAATCCTAACCCGCTAGTATTGTCAACCGTCCGATTAAAGTCTGTGTAGCTTGTACACATATTTAATTGGACACCTGTATGTACCAGCATACGTCATCTACACCATATCGCCTGAACCGTGAAAACCCTCTGTGTGGGACTTTAAAGACTCGTCAATATGCTGGCAGTGGATTTAACTACAAGCACGTCGGCGGCACTAGCTATACGTAACGGCTACCCAGGTATTGAGCGAAAGGAAGGCCGACGAGCAAACTCATCTGTACCCCTACTGAACCTGACAGTGACAATATCCGTACAGTCCGGTCTGTTCGTCAATGAATATCGTGTTAGTTATATGTATGCCCTAGAGGCCATTACTGTACATGCGATGTATATTGTAGTGGATGCTTGGACATACATAGGGAGGACTTTCTTGCTCGACATGATAGTATGCTATCTGGTTGTTCTTTATCTTAACATGTACACTTATTGTTTCTTTCTATTACATGTTGATAAAGCTCTTAGGATGAGTACTTGACTACTAGGATTATGATACATATCATACTAGTGGGGTAGAGTAGTCGGCAAGTATATCCTTCATAAGTTCCTAGTCGTGGGGGTATCGAGACGGGGCATCGATATTACAGAGTAGACTAGCGTATACGCTTCTCGACCCAAATGATGGGCGATGGATGATCCCATATCCATTGGTATTTGATATCAGAGAAGGTATACGGGTGCTCAGTGGCGACTGGGTACACTGAACGGACTCGCCGAGAACTCCTAGATGGTATTATACCTATCGTCGGATAACAGTTCTCTGGTGACACTGGTACAGGTTAGTCTGTCGACCCGAGATCGTCATAGAGTCTTGTGTGATTCCCACTGTGCTTTGATTTCCATCATACCACGGTCATGAGATCGTGCAAAAAGGTGGTTTTTGGGTACAGTCCCGAGTCACATGGAGGCAATGAGCGATAGGAGGGGATCCGTCTCTCCCGGTATTGGGAGTTGATATTGCGCTATGCTCGATTGGCCATAACAGGAAATCCCTGGCTAGGGTTGCTGAGATCTACTGGTAAGTATTATCAGTAGTTTCTCGAACCATTATGGACCTTGCATCGGCGTTGACTTATCAGGCTATTGGGGTCTGACGTTATACCATCCAGGCTGTGATATGCGACATATCTGACGAAAAGACCGGACTGTATGGTAGTGTTACTGATTGGATTCACATGAGTATGAGCAGGATTGTTTGTTGATCTTCTGATCGCTCAATACCGGGATGGCCGTTACGGTTAGCAAACCGCTTGCGGCTTGTGGGTGTTTGATATGATCATCACCTACTGCCGGTATATTGACGAGTCTTTAGAGTCCTACACAGAGCTTTCCTGGTTCATGCGAAACGAAGTAGGAGCACATATGTGATATGTGCGGGACCGCCGAGATTAATGCAGGTATATGATATCGCATTCTATTCTCCCGATATGTGATATCGGTCGGTTGTATGTGATATAGCCGGGTTATCGAATTAAGTGTTGATTCGATAAGTTGATTCTATGATATTAGTTGGTTGTATGTGATATAACCGAATTATTAAATCAAGAGTTGATTTGATAATTTAATGTATAATTATATATTTGATATATTAACTTACATTAACTAATATTTGCTCACTAAATATTCTTTTTCTCACTTATGTGCATATAGTATACATGTGATATATATTAATGTACATTTTATTTATGTCATGCTTGATACTACATGCTTCATGGGTGTATGAGACTTACACCATGCTTGATATAATGTAGGGTTTATATTTATCTAAGTAATTCAAAAAATGGATGGAAATTGTCATGGCTACAAGCTTGTAGAAGCTTGTGGAAACATTGACCAAGTCCACCATTTTTGTTTCACTTGTAGATATTTGTTAACCAAACCATTATACCTTGGCCATGGTTCATTCTTTACATGAGTTAGTGTATGCCACTGTCACGACCCGAAGTTTGGCCCGTGACCGGCACCTAACCACGTAACGTCTACAGGCGTAACGCGACTAAGTGAACCGAAAACCCAGAAATCAAACCAGTGAAAGTATAGAGTGATAGAATGTTTTAAAAGAAGCACTAACTAAAACATGATAAGAAAACTAAGTAACAATCTCTAAGAAAACAATATACGACGCCGTAGCGAAGACCAAGATCCACAAGTGGGAACATCACAGATAGAATAACTGCAAGTACAGCCGGCTCACAACGAGCTCGACACCAGAATACAAAATAATACAACATCGTCCTCACACTGATTCTAAGTCAAATACATACATGGTAGATGGAGAATACTAGATACAACAATGTACATACTGAAAGATAAACAGATACCACACAAAACCCACCTATCAGCAAAGAGCTAGTACACCAACTGTGGGGGTATCTGTGTCAAAAGATGCAAAGCAGCCTGCCGCGACTACTCCGAAGGGCAACCTGCAAACACTGTGGCACAACGGGGGTGAGTTGCCAACTCGTGAATAGAGATAACATATAAGGGTAATCGCGAGCATGCACGTACTACACTGCTCTATCATATGCCAACAGATGATATCAATGCGATGTAAGCAGTATGCATAATAAGAATGCAAGTCCTCTATCAGGTGATATAGCTACAGGATGAGATGCGATAATAAATGCTGAGCATGGGAATATAGTATCTACATGAAGTATCAAGGTGGACTACATATGTATGTATGCATCACAAATCTCAACATCCCAAACACCGGTACTCCATCGGCCCTCAAATCCTGTATATCCCTGAGAATCCCGAGTGCCCAACATCGGCACCCAAATATCATAAATACTCGTGTCTAGCATCGACACATAAAACATCCTGTATCGGGCATCCGTCATTCCGGGTCAGCCCTCTCACAAAGTATATATCGGGAATCCGTCAGTCCGGGTCATCCCTCTCTCAATACATCGGGCATCCGTCATTCCGGGTCAGCCCTATATCAATCCATCGGGCATCCGTCATTCTGGGTCAGCCCTCTCTCAAAGTATATATCGGGAATCCGTCATTCCGGGTCATCCTTCTCTCAATACATCGGGCATCCGTCATTCCGGTCAGCCCTATATCAATCCATCGGGCATCCATCATTCCGGGTCAGCCCTCTCTCAGTACATGCCTCTAGCACCGAGAAATCACGGGGCGGCGCCCCAAAATATCATATCAAGGGAACCGGGTTTTTAAATGATTACTTCTTTGAAACGGCCACGGTTCCCAAATCCAGAAATCACATGAAATCTCAACCAATAATATAAGTAATTGTGATGTGATATGTGCATCAAGTATGTATATCAAGTCATGTCATATATAAATGAGCTGCAATGAATCAATATGAGGTGCGTAGTAGGTATGCAATGCACTAGCTAGTAACCATGAACATGCAATATATATATAAGGAACACTATAAGGTCCTATCTGCCCTGACGTAGAACACCATGCGGGCGATATCCCCGTAGATGTGAAATCTACTCACCTAGCTTCGTGCTAAGTGTATCCCACAACTTGCTTGCCCTTCTTCGCAGCGTCCGTCTCACTGGCCTGCGAACCTAGAATCACATAACAAATATCACACATAAGCTCATTTCACAAAATTGCGACATTACGGTCCAACTAGACACTCGTGTCGCAAACAAATCGCGCGTGTGCGCGATACGCTAAAACGTGTGATCACGCGCCACGAAACTACCCCGACGCGCCGCGATACGCAGAAACCCAAACCTACTCACGTATCACGCGTGTCGCGAAGATTTAGAAAAACGGCAAAGAAGGTATTTGGTCCCAGATTTTGATACAGGAAAGATATTGCAGAACTATATATACCAAAATAACCCACATACAAGCAGAGACCCACACCCCAAACCCCAACCCAAATCTCCCCTATCTGGCCGCAATTTGCGGCCAGAATGCCCATTTTGGCGGCCAGACTTGGGAATTGGGTTCCCAGGTTTGGTTGGCGCACTCAATTCTCCCCATACATGCTGCAGTAACACCTAGATTTATACTGAAAAGTCTCGGGTAACAGCAGATCCTACAGAGCCTTATTTTCTAGTTAAAAACACACATTTTGCCCAAAAATGGAACTTTATGGTATTTTTCTGAAATCTGAAACAAACCCTAGTTAAACTAGCTCTAATACCACTTAAAAGAGTTAACCAAGCCAACAAAATCCCACTCTAACATATACTTCACCAATATCCTCCAATATCACAAAACATGCACAAAATGAGATCTTTTGCTAGAAATTCATTAAGTTATGAACAAGAGGATGCTAGGGGTAAGTTATTACCTTCAATATACCTTAAGAAACACCAAAGTTTCAGCTTCACTCTCAGCTTTAGCAGATTTGCTTGAAAACACACCAAAACCCCCAATCCTTCATGGTTTTGAGATGGAAAAAGGTGTAAATTTGGGTAGGGTTTTATTTGGGGATCAAGGGTAAAGAAAAGGGAAAGAAAGGATGAAGAAAGGGGAGGGTTTTCTGCTGGAGAGTTGCAGGAATTCAGAATGAGGAAGAGAGAGAGAAAAGAGAGGGAAATGGTCAAGAAAGTCCACCCTTCACCTACCCTCCATGCCTCCTTGTTTTATTTGGACTTTGAATTATATAATGGGTTTTAGAAAAGATTAAATGGTGGGAAAAAGAGTTTGCAACCATGCATATGAAGGGTTAACAAGTTGCAAGAAAAGTCTAAGTGTGCACGGCTACGATTATCACCAAACAATCAAACAGAAATTTCAAAGTGTTACAGCCACTAACTAACCCATGGTTGCTATTCTCACCTCATGAGTTTCATTTCTCATCATCACTTCATCTTCTTCCTCATGAGAAAAAGCTTGCTAGCTTTTTTCTAAGTGAGAAAATATTGTGAGAAAATTAAATCTAAAGTGAGCTCATTTCCTACTTTATCATCCTCTACTATATTAGCCATTTAGTTTAGGGTGTTTGCTTCACTAATCTACCATTAGTGAAGAGGTAGCATGGGCTTGTGTCTCCTCGACGTAGATCATCTTCGGCCTTGAAGACTTCGAGCAAGCTTGTTCATTTCTTCATGTGAACCCCTACTAGAGTTCGGGTGTTCACTACTTGGAGAGAAGGGACTACTACACGGAGCTTTAGAAGTGAAGGACCGGTCTACAAAGGTTGTATTCCTCATTCACTTGTATGCAAAGTTGTTTGCATGTTATATTGTTTAAATCTCCAGTTAAGATTCTAGGGTTAGGGTTCTTTAGAACGACAAATTTTTGAAAACGGCATGGACGATGCCTCCTGAAACCTTGCTGCCATGCTAAGTAACCCTACAGTGGTATCAGAGCCAAGCTAGAGATTTAAACGATGTTTGTTAGGATTACGAAGCCGAAACAACTTCGAAACACCCGATACAAATTCCTAGTTTCTGTCGAATTTTAAATGGCCTCTAAATTTTTTTTAGCAACTGCAGAATATTGTATGTGATATAACATGAACACCATAGAAATTTGATGCATTTTTGTCTAAAAGTGGCCGTCCACATAGGCTTTAAAACCGAGCTCATCAGGTCTTCTGGCTCATTTTAGCTTCAAATTTTTAGGGTGTTCCAGTCTCTGGGTTTTGGTGTTTCAGGTGTTGCTTGTTTTTGCTAAATTTGCATGTGATGTTAACTTTCTGCAAAGGCAATTCAGAGTGTTTCGTAGTCGTAATTCGAACATGTATTCGGGCTTTTTAGACGACGTTAAAGTGTTCAAACGGATATCAATAACCCATATTTTCCCTCACTGGAAATTTTCCAAAAGTTGGATTTTTTCATGTTTAAAATCTTCAGAAAATCATGCAAACGATTCTGTGGACCCTCTAGAAGAACGATACCCAAACTCGACTTTTTGGATCGCGGAACCGCGGTGATACCCTAGGGTTTGCGGCAGTTCCGTGGTGACATGAGTGAGGCATGGGTCGGCCCTTCTACTGATGGTTCATAGGAGCTGTGGCATGTTCTGGATATTTTTTGAGCTCCGCTCAAGTGTTAAGCTCCGCTCAAGTGTTGAGCTCTTTGGGAAAGTTTGTGTGTTTGTTTATTCGATCGAAAAGTTTAACATCATCTAGCTATCTGTGATTGTGATACAATATTTGGAATCCACAAAATTAGTTATGTGATAACCGGTTTGAATTTTATAAATCTAGCAGTTTAGTCTCATTTGATCGGTTGCCACGGAATTTTGATGTGGATCAAAAGTCCGTCGTAATTACGTAGTGTACGTGGATACTCGCCGGGTAACCTTACTAGATAGCCATGCCCCATAGCCCCGACCAAGTGACTGTAGGAGAACCCCGTCGCCAAAAGCATCTGTTCGGGTACTTGCGGCCACGGTGTTCCGCCTTAGTGCACTTCGTTGACGGCATCGGGGTTGCGACCTTCTACTAAAGTTTCCGACGAGCATTCAATCAGGTTATCGGGAATCTTATTGAATTACCTAATAGGTTATTGGAAAGTGTTTTCAATATCGAGACTAAAATGCGGGGTTTATAATTGTTGGGCATGTGATGTCTAAGGAATTCATTTGGTTGGGCATGAAATCCAAAGTAAGTGATACATCGGGTTTATGATGTCTGAGGTGGTTGCGGATTCCAATTATTGTAGTTTTTCACTTTTTTTCTGCGACCGTAAGTATAATATGTGGTGTATCGCCGGTTTCGTTGCTATATGTCAACGACGATTGGGATACGCATATTTACTTACGTCGATGACATGTGATGTTATGTGTTGCTGTGATATGTTATATTGGATCGTCGTGTTTTGAATAGCCTGGTTTTTTTATATGAGATGAGAGTTTTTCATTTTCATTCATGTAAAAGCTTGTATGTAATATTCTTTTATTGGGGCACTTCCGGGTTAGGATGATGTCACCATTGATGTATATTATTTACTTTTCCGCATTAAGATAGACCCAAAATGGAGAGCACAAGTAACCGGGTTCTAGGGTCCAGTGGGAGACCATCTTAAGGAGTTGAGACTGGGTCTCCTAACTTTAGAATTGGGAGGGTTGCTTGCCGCGCTCGTAGGGGTCTAGGGATGTGGGTTTGGCTATTCATCATAACCGTGGAATCCGCTTTTTTTATTGGCTTAATTTAAAACACGGAATTCCTAGTATATCCAATATTTTATATGTGTTCTTATGCTGCTGATATTCTGTGATGTGATTACTTGATATTCTGAGATGAATGCTTATATTATATATATGATATATAATAAATATTGTTGCTTTCGTTTCTTCTGTGATGCTTAGGAAGTATAATTTGATGGGACTTCATTAATGAGATTAATGAAATAAAAGAAACCTAAAGATGTTGCAGATTCTTGTTTTAAAAACTGGTAGCTCTAATTCTTGCTTTGCATAGCGGTATTCCTTGTAGAATATCCAGCATCTTATTCGATAAGGAAAGAGCCGAGATCCCTTCACCGGGAGTGACCTCTTTAGCAAAACTGGCAGATGCTACAACCCACTCGGTTTGTCTTTTGATCGCTTCTATAGTTGTTGCTTTGCATAGTGGTATTTGTGAAATATCCTGCACTTCATTCGATGAGGAAAGAGCCGAGATCCCTTCACCAGGAGTGAACTCTTTAGCAAAACTACTAAAAGCCTAAAAACACTCCTTTTAAAAAATCACTCGATTCTACAACGATATCAAGTTCATTACGCAAGGGGTTTTCTTAAAAACCTGTCGCAGCCCTCCGTCATTTCAGACAAGTAGTATTTAGTATTCGTGCTGCGTTTGCTGACCTTGTCAAGGCATAGTGTGCGGTAGCTGATTAGTGCTTATCTGCAAAGTATATGATGCGATTGGATTAGGATAGTCGTGCGGCCTTGTTGACCTTGTCAAGGATCGTGCTGGTGGGTTTAATTCAATCAGGAAATGATGGGTTGAACTTTACTTGTGATTTATGGTTTTTTGACCTTGTCAAGGTCATAGACCACTTAGGGCAAAATATTATCGGGAATTTCAAGTGTTGAAATATGCAATGAGATTGCATACCTTCTATGATATAGTTGGATCCTGATACCCACTGCGAGTAAGAGTTACTCCTGAGAGAGTTTTACACATTACAATTAGCCGATTAAGTAGGTGTCTAGAAAGGTGTTAACGGGGTTATGCCCCTGGGAAAATGAGGTTTATTTTAATTAGGTCCGTGCGAAAGCACGGGAAACCTCCCTCAAAGTCCCGACACTGGCCTGGCCGAAAGATTGGCGAACTTGTAGGGTGTAATTAATCCAGGATAGTTTTTACCTTTTAGGATTTGAAGGAAGATTTGATAAAAACAGTGGGAGCCATTCTGATTAGATAAAATAATAACCAATCTGATCTTGCAAGAGCGCACGCAGAGTGTTTTCTTCTCTCTCTCTCCTGGTAGCAACCATGTCACGTCTTAATCAAGATAATAATATGGATGCATTGACCGAACCTGCTTATTATACTGAGCTGGGGAACAATGGTTTCGCCCTATCTTATAATTGTTATAAGTCCGAGCAGGAAATAGGGGATTATCCGGATTTTCACGCAACCCAATTGAGGAATAATCATGTTGATGCATATTCTTCGGGTGTGTTTATTACCAAGAACTGTATCTCAGTAACCTCTACGTTCTAGGTATGAGATACCAGATTAGGATCCCATAAATGTAATATGTTACGTAGGCTACAGAAAGATAGAAAACTGAGAATGGATGATATGTCTCTAAGTGTTAGAGAATGATGCAATTGTTGCATCCAAGTCAGTTGGAAAATATCACCTTGTATTAATACATTGATTCTGAACAAATGTTAATAGATACCGAACCTGATATACAGCATTACATCAGTTTCTTTATTAAGTTAAAGAAGGATATAGTTCTGTATTGGAGGATTATGTTGTGAACATTTTCCTGAATCAAGAGTTGATTGCATCAGGCACGTTATATAATAGCATATACGTTCTAAATCAAACCACAGTTCAGAGTATATAGAACACACACAAGAAGAGTAGTCCAGAAATGAATGAATCCTTCTTGTGGCATTGTAGACTTGGTCATATCAGTGCGACACGACCAGCTAAGTTACATAAGGATCAATATAAGAATCTGTTCGAATTTTCATCTTATGCTACTTGCCATTCTTGTCTCAAAGGTAAAGTGACCAATACTCCATTGACTGGAATTAGAGAAAGAGTTACTGAACTCTTGGGACGGATACATGATGATGTATACGGTCCTATGTCTACAAATGCCAAGGTTGGTTCTTCGTACTTCATTATATTCACTGATCTTCTCTCAGGATTCGAACATATGTTCCTGTTGAAACACAAGTCTGAAACTTTTGAGAAATTCAAGGAATATAAGCTTGAAGTTGAGAACCAGACGGGTAAAAGTATTAAGTCCTTCGATGTGATCGAGGAGGCGAATACTTGAGTATGGAGTTCCGGGAGTTTCTAAAAGGAGAATGTGATTCTCTCTCAGCTTACTCCTTTGAGTACACCACAGCACAACGGTGTATCGGGGGCGGAGATATCGCACCCTATGAGATATGGTGTGCTCTATGATGAGTACTGCTGAGTTGCCTGTTTCCTTTTGGAGTTATGCACTTGAGAAGCTGCATACCCATTGAATGGGGTTCCATCCAAATCAGTGTCTAGCACTCCATATGAGACATGGAATGGGAATAGACCATGTCTTAAACGAGTTAAGATATTGGGTTGTCTGGCCTATGTTGAAAAGCAAAATCCGGACAAGTTCGAGGCAAGGTCAGTTCTTTATAAGTTTGTTGGATATCCCAAACATTCGCGAGGGAATATCTTTTACCACACTGATGAGCAAAAGGTGTTTTGTTTCTCAGCATGCCACCTTTTAAGAAAAGGAATTTCTTGTGAAGAAATTAAAGGTCATGAGGTAGAACTGGAAGGAGTTCCATCTAGACAAACTAACAACTGATGATTTAGTAAAACCAAAGGATTCAATATTCTCCAACGAACCTCAGCCTCTCCACAAATCTGGTAGGGTTCCTCATCCACTCGAGAGATACTGCGGTTTCCTCGGTGACAGTGGGAGCGTGGATTGCATTATGTTAGATGATGACCTAACCAGGTTCAGGCAGGCCATTACAAGTGGCGACTCTGTGAAAAGGCTGGATGCTATGCGATCAAAGATGGAATCCATGTACACCAACAAAGTATGACTTTGCATATTCCTCCTGAAAGGGTAAAACCCATTGGGAGCAAATGGATCTTGATAATATTCTTGGTGTAAATGGAAAAGTTGAGACTTTCAAATCTATGCTTAAGTCCATCAGGATCAATGCGCGCATCACAGAGTTGGAACATCTATTTTGATGTGGCAGTCAAAGAGTTTGACTTCATCAAAATGGTAGATGAACCTTGTATATACAAGAAGGTTGTAGAGAGTAAGGTTGTCTTACATGTATTGTACGTAGATGACATACTATTGATAGGAAATGGTTTCCTATGTTACGCTCGGTCAAGCTCCTCTTATCATGAGGATTCTCCATTGAAGATCTGTATGATACCTACTACATGTTGTGGATTATGATCTATGGTGATAGATCTAAGTGGATGTTGGGAGTGTCCCAAATCCAGGTATATTAACACCGTACTAAAGGGGTTTAGTATGGACGATTTTAAGCGTGGTGGTCCGTCCACTTACTCAGGAATCACTCTCTCCAAAAAGATGTCTTCCAAGACTGATTTAGAGAGAGCTCGCGTGCAAGTGATTGTTAGTTATATGTATGCCCTACAGGCCATTACTGTACATATGATGTATATTGTAGTGGATGCTTGGACATATATAGGGAGGACTTTCTTGCTCGACATGATAGTATGCTATTTGGTTGCTCTTTATCTTAACATATACACTTATTGTCTCTCTCTCATATGTTGATAAAGCCCTTAGAATGTGTACTTGACTACCAGGACTATGATGGAGATTATACTAGTAGGGCCAAGGGTAGTCCACAAGTACACCCTATAAAAATTCCTAGTCGTGGGAGTATCGAGATAGGGTATCGGTACTCCAGAGTAGACTAGCATATACGCTTCTCGACCCGTGAGAGGGGCGATGGATGGTCTCATATCCATTGGTGTTTGACATCAGAGAAGGTATATGGGTGATTAGTGGAGACTGGGTACACTGGACGGACACGCTGAGAACTCCTAGATGGTATTATACCTATCGTCGGATAGCATTTCTTTGGTGTCACTGGTACAGGTTGGTCTGTAGACCCGAGATCGTCATAGAGTCTTGTGTGATTCCCACTGTGCTTTGATTTCTACCATACAACGGTCAAGAGATTGTGCAAAAAGGGGGTTTTTGGGTACAATCCTGAGTCACATGGAGGCAATGAGCGATAGGTGGGGTTTCCTCTCTCTCGGTATTGGGAGTTGATGTTGCGCTATGTTCGATTGGCTATAACAGGAAATCCCTATCCAAGGTTGCTAAGATTTACTGGTAAGTGTTACCAGTAGTTTCTCGAACTGTTATGGATCTTGCATTGGCATGACTTATTAGGCTATTGGGGTCTGATGTTATACCACCCCCAGGCTATTGATATGCGACATATCAGACGAAGAGACCAGACTGTACGGTAGTGTTACTGATTGGATTCGCAGGAGTACCAGCAGGCTTGCTTGTTGATCTTCTGATCGCTCAATACCCGGGTGGCCGTTATGTTTAGCAGACCGCTTGCGGCTTGTGGCTGTTTGATATGATCATCACCTACTGCCGGTGTATTGACGAGTCTTTAGAGTCCTACACAGAGGTTTCCTAGCTCAAGCTAAACGTAGTAGAAGTACATATGCGATATGTGCGGGACCGAGATTAATACGATATGTGATACCGTATTCTATTCTCGCGATATGTGACATTCGTCGGTTATATGTGATATAGCCAAGTTATCGAATCAAGTGTTGATTCGATAAGTTGTTACATTTGATATTGGTCGGTTATATGTGATATGGCCAGATTATTAAATCAAGTGTTGATTTAATAATTTAATGTATAATTATATATTTGATATATTAAGTTACATTAACTAATACTTTCTCACTTATGATTCCTTTTTCTCACTTTGTGCACATTGTATATATGTGATATATATTTGTGTACATGATATTGTGTCATGTTTGATGATACATGAAAGATGGGTGTATGAGACACACACATGCTAATGATGATAATTAGGGTTTTTATTTATTTTGGTAATTACAAAATGGTGGGATTTTGTCATGGCTAGTAGCTTGTAGAAGCTTGTGGTGTTCATTGACCAAGTCCACTAATTTTTTTTAGCTAAGATAATTATAAACCTAACCATTATCAGTTAGCCATGGTTAACTCTCTACAAGGGTTAGCATATGATGTTAACTCACTCATGGTTTCCATTCTCCACATGATAATTCATCATGAGAGATTTCTTCATCTTCTTCCTCTCAAGCTTTCTAGCTTCAATGGAAAATGAAGAAAATATGTGAGAAAATTATTTCTAAAGTGAGTAAAATTCTTACTTCATCATATTCTACTACTAGCCATTTAGTATAGGGTGTTTGCTTCACTAATTCCACAATTAGTGAAGAGGTAGCTTGGGTTAGTGTCTCCTCGACTTAGATCGTCTTCGGCCTCGAAGACTTCGAGCAACCTTGTTCCGTACATCTTGTGGAGCCTCTCAAGAGTCCGGAAGTTCATGGATCGCAGCGAAGGGACTGCTACATGGAGCTATTGAAGTGAAGGACCGGTCTACAAAGGTTGTATTCCTTGTTCACTTTTTTGCAAAGTTGTTTGCATATCGATTCGTCGGATTTTCTAGTAGCGATTCTAGGGTTAGGGTTAGCTAATACGGCAAATTTAAAATTGGCATGGACGATACCTCCCGTAACCTTGCTACCGTTCTAGGAATCTCTGCAGTGGTATCAGAGCCATGCTTGAAAATTATACGATATTTGCTAGGATTACGAAACCGAAACTACTCCGAAACACCCGATACGAAAACTTGGTTTCTGTCGAATTTAAAAGGTCTTCAAAAGTTTTTTTAAACAACTGCAGCTTGTTATATGAGATGTAACATGAACACCATACAAATTTGAAGCAAAACCACCTTAACATGGCCGGCCACATGCCCTCTAAAACCGTTGTGCTCGGTTCTTCCTTGGAGTTTTGGGTTCAAATTTTCATGGTGTTCCAGTCTTTGGGTTTTGGTGTTTCAGGTGTTGTTTGTTTTTGCTAAATTTGCATGTGATGTTAACTTTCTGCAAAGGCAACTTGGAGTGTTTCATAATTTTAATCCTAACATGTATTCGGGTTATTTAGACGATGTTAAAAAGTTTGAACGGATATCAATAACCCATATTTTCCCACGCTGAAATTTTCCAAGAGTTGGATTTTTCCAAGATTAAAATTTTCAGAAAATCCTGCAAGCGATTCTGTAGACCCTCTAGAAGAACGAAACCCTAACTCGATTCTGTGACCGTTAGAACCGCCATCAAACCCTAGGGTTTGTGGTAGTCAGCGGTGCCACAGGTGAGGTATTGGTTGATCCTTCTACGGCTGGTTCGTAGGAGCTGTGGCATGTTCTGGATACTTTTTAAACTCCGCTCAAGTGTTGAGCTCGTTGAGAATTTTTGGGTCCTTGCTTATTCGATCGAAAAGTTTAACTTCGTCTAGCTATCTGTGATTGTGATACAATATTTGGAATCCACAAAATTAGTTATGAGATAACTGGTTTGAATTTTATAAATCTAGCAGTTTAGTCTCATTTGATCGGTTGCCACGGAATTTTGATGTGGATCAAAAGTCCGTCGCAATTACGTAGTGTTTGCGAATACTCGCTGGGTAACCTTACTAGATAGCCACGCCCCATAGCCCCGACCAAGTGACTGTAGGAGATCCCCGTCGCCAAAAGCATCCGTTCGGGTGCTCGCGGCAGCGGTGTTCCGTCTTAGTGAACTTCGTCGACTGAATCGGGGGTGTGGCCGTATACTAAAGATTCCGACGAGCATTCGATCAGGTTATCGGGAATCTTGTTGAATTACCCGATAGATTATTGGAAAGTGTTTTCAATATCGAGACTAAAATGCGGGGTTTATAATTGTTAGGCATGTGATGTCTAAGGAATTCATTTGGTTAGGCATGAAATCGAATATATGTGATACATTGGGTTTATGATATCTAAGGTGATTGCGGATTCCAATTGTTGTAGTTTCTTACTTTCTTTTCTGCGACCGTAAGTGTAATATGTGGTGTATCGCCGGTTCCGGTGCTATATGTCAACGACAATTGGGATACGCATATTTACTTACGTTGATGACATGTGATGTTATGTGTTTGTTAGTTATATGTATGCCCTAGAGGCCATTGCTATATATAGGATGTATATTGTAGTGGATGCTTGGACATATATAGGGAGGACTTTCTTGCTCGACTTGATAGTATGCTATCTGGTTGCTCTTTACCTTAACGTGTACACTGATTGTCTCTCTGTTACATGTTGGTAAAGCCCTTAGGATGTGTACTTGACTACCTGGACTATGATGCGGATCATACTAGTGGGGACATGGTAGTCCATAAGTATATCCTTCAAAGTCCCTAGTCGTGGGTGTATCGAGACGGGGCATTGATATACCAGAGTAGACTAGCGTGTACCTTCTCGACCCATACAGATGGGCGATGGATGATCCCATATCCATTGGTGTTTGACATCAGAGATGATATACGGGTGCTCAGTGGAGAATGGGTACACTGGACAGACTCGCCGAGAACTCCCAGATGGTATTATACCTCACGTCAGATAGCAGTTCTCTGGTGACGCTGGTACAGAGTAGTCAGTTGACCCGAGATCGTCATAGAGTCTTGTGTGATTCCCACTGTGCTTTGATTTCCACCTCACCACGTCCAAGAGGGCGTGCAAAACGGTGGTTTTTGGGTACAGTCCCGAATCACATGGAGGCAATGAGCGATAGGAGGGGATTCGTCTCTCCCGGTATAGGGAGTTGATGTTGCGCTGTGTTCGATTGGCTATAACCGAAAATCCCTGGCCAGGGTTGCTGAGATTTACTGGTAAGTGTTACCAGTAGTTTCTCGAACTATTATAGACCTCATATCGACACGACTTATCGAGCTGCTGGGGTCTGACGTTTACCACCCCTAGGCAAGATATGCGACATATCAGACGAGGAGACCGGACTGTACGGTAAGTGTTACTGGTTGGATTCACAGGAGTGTGAGCGGGCTTGCTCGTCGATCTTCTGATCGCTCAATACCCGGGTGGCCGTTACGTTTAGCAGACCGCTTGCGGCTTGTGGGTGTTTGATATGATCATCACCTGCTGCCGGCGTATTGACGAGTCTTTAGAGTCCTACACAGAGGTTTCCTGGCTCAAGCGAAACGAAATAGGAGCGCATATGAGATATGTGCGGGACCGAGAATAATGCGTGTATGTGATACCGTATTCTATTCTCGCGATGAATGTATCGATTGGTTGTATGTGATATAACCTAGTTATCGAATCAAGGAATGATTCGATAAGCCGATACATTGGATATTAGTCGGTCATATGCGATATGACCGGATCGTTAAATCAAGTGTTGATTTAATAATTTAATGTATAATTATATATTTGACATATTACTTTGCATTAACTTGTATTGGTTCACTTAAGATGGATTTTCTCACTTGATGTGCACATTGTATATGTGATATATTTTTATGCACTTGATTGTATCATGTTTGATGATACATGCAAACTTGGGTTTGTGTAAGACTTAAACCATGTTTAGTTGGTGGTTTAGGGTTTTTACTTGTTTATTTATTCTTTTTATTTATTTTTGGCAAAATATAATATGGTGGCTTTCTTTGTTTGATACTTGAAGCTTCTTGAAGCTTTGAAAAGTCTAGCCATTTTGTCTTTTGCCTTAACCCTAACTATTCAACTAAACCCTAGTTTATTCTCTACACTAAACCATGGTTGCAAATATGATAAGAATCACTTTATTTTCTATTTTCATTATTCTTATCATATTCTTTTTCTTCTTCTTCTTCTTCTTCAAGAAGAAAGAAGCTTGCTAGCTTCAATGGTGACTTGAGAAAAAGAGTGAGAAATCCAATTCTAAAGTGAACCCACTTCCTATTTCTTCATCCTCTACCACCTGCCAAGTAGTATAGGGTGTTTTCTTCACAAGTTTCATGACTTGGTGAAGTTGGAGCTTGATCTTGAGTTGCCTCGACGTAGATCATTTTCGGCATTGAAGTCGACGACCTAGCCCGATCATTTCTTCGACGGAACCATCGCTAGAGTCCGGGATCCGATGATCACAGCGGAGGGACGTCAACGCGGAGCTATGGAGGTGGAGGACCGGATCTTCAAAGGTTGTATTTTCCGTTCACTTAGCAGTAAAGTTGTTTACTACTTGCATGTTTCGCCTAATCTCTAGTGAACGATCGCATTAGGGTTTCTCGGCACCGGAAAAATTAGAATTTGGCATGGTTGATGCCTTGTGGAACCTCATTTGTGTGCCTAGGAACCCTACAGTGGTATCAGAGCCAAGCTAGAGCCTTAGGCGATGCGTAGACGATGTTAGAAACCCGATCGAACCCGAAACCCTAATCCGAAACCCTTCTCTGTACATTTTTTCAAAACTGGGATTTTTGTGAATTAAAAATATGCAGAAAAATCAGCAGGGAATTGTAAGAAATACTATTCAGCACGTACGCCTGAATCCTCTAAAGCGCCACGGAAGCGCGGCACAAGCATGGCTCGTGCGGCGGTTCCACGGCCACATAGTCACTTCAGCATTTGGTTTTTGTACAGTAATTCCTATAATTTAGTGCTGTATTTTCTGGGAATTTTTAATTTCTACTCAAGAGTTGAGTTTTCTGGGTTGTATTGGAAACTCGGTGTTTCGATCGGGAAGTCTAATTTCGTCTATGTGTTTTTCCGGATAATTTTAGAACATGTTGAAAAGTTCGACCGGATATAAATACCCACTTTTTCCCCTGCCGGGAAATTTCCAAGTGTTGGATTTTTCCGTCGTTTAAGAACGTTCTAAGTAGTGCAAGTAACGCGATGGTCCCTCTAGAAGACAACAAACCTTAACTCGATTATGTGACCGTCTTGAACTGCCCTTTGAACCTTAGGGTTTGGGGCAGTACGACGTGCCACTTGTGAGGCGTTGGCTTGACCCTTCTACGGCTAGACCGTTGGTACTGAGGCATGAAGTGAATGTTTTTAAACTTGTTTCATGTGTTGAGCTGTTTCGGGAAAACTTGGGTGTTCGATTGTTCGATCGGAAAGTTTGACATTTTCTATTTATCCGGAATGTGATACAATAATTGGAATTCACAAAAAGTTATGAGATAACTGAATGAATGTTATAAATCTAGCGGTTTAGTCTCACTTGATCGGTTGCCACGGAATTTTGATGTGATCGAAAGTCCGTCGCAATCACGTAGCGTACGCGGATACTCGCTGGGTAAACTTAATAGACGGCCTCACTCCATAGCCCCGACCAAGTGACTGTAGGAGAACCCTGTCGCCGAAAGCATCCATTCGGGTGCTCGCGGCAGCGGTGTTCCGCCTTGGTGCACTTCGTCGGCGGCATCGGGGGTGCAGTCGTCTACTGAAGTTTGCGACGAGCATTCGATCAGGATGTCGGGAATCTTCTTGAATTGCCCGACTTGATATTGAAAAGAGTTTTCGATAACGAGACTAAAATGCGGGGTTTATAATTGTTAGGCATGTGATGTCTAAATAATTCATTTTATTAGGCATGCGATGTCTGAGGAGGTTGCGGATTCCAACTGTTGTAGTTTTACACTTTCTTTTCTGCGACCGTAAGTGTAATGTGTGATATCGCCGGTTTCGTTGCTATATATCAACGACAATTGGGATACGCATGTTTACTTACGTTGATGACATGTGATGTTATGTGTTGCTGGATATGCTATATTGGATCGTCGTGTTTGAATAGCCTGGGTTTTTTTCATGTGAGATGAGTGTTTTTCATTTTCATTCATGTAAAAACTTGTATGTAATATTCTTTTATTGGGGCACTTCCAGGTTGCGGATGATGTCACCATTTGTATATTATTTACTTTTCCGCACTAGTATAGACCCAAGGAGGAGGGAACAAGTAACCGGGTTCTGGAGTCCAGTGGGAGTCCAACTTGAGGAGTCGAGTCCGGGTCTCCTAACTCTAGAATTGGTAGGGTTGCTTGCCGCTCTCGTAGGGGTCTAGGGGTGTGGGTTTGGCTATTCATCGCGACCGTGGAATCCATGTTTTATACTGGCTCGTATTGAAAACACGGACGTCCTAGTATATCCAATATTTCATATGATATTTTTCTCCTGCGATATCTGTGATGTGATCATGTGATGTTCTGTGATAAATACTGTATATAGTATAGATGATATATTATATTGATGTTACTTATGTTTTACACCCGCGCTAGCCCTGCCCCTCTCTGTCGTTAGTTACCTAACCTAACGGTGCATGAGGGGACATCGAGGCAAATGCGGATGGCATAAATGTACGTCGTATTTATCTGTGATGTTTAGGTACTTAAATGATGGGACTTCATTAATGTGATTAATGAAAGAAAAGAAACCTAAAGATGTTGTAGAATCGAATTTCAAAAATAAAACAGGTAGCTACAGTACTTGCTTTGCACAGCGGTATATATGATATATCCTGCACCTTATTCGATGAGGAAAGGACCGAGATCCCTTCACCGAGAGTGACCCCTTTAGCAATAACTGGCAGATGCTACAATACTCGGTTTGTCTTTTGATAGCTTCTATAGTTTCTGCTTTGCACAGTGATATATATGATATATCCCGCTCCTCATTCGACGAGGAAAGGGCCGACGATCCCTTCACCGGGAGTGACCCCTTTAGCAAAACTAGAAAAGCCTAAAAAACACTCCATTTTAAAAACATTTGATTCTACAACGATATCAAGTTCATTACACAATAGGTTTTCAGAAAAACCTGTCGTAGCCCTCTGTCATTTCAGATAAGTACTAGTTAGTATTCGTGCTACGTTTGTTGACTATGTTAAGGCGTAGTGTGCGGTAGCTGATTAGTGCTTATCTGTATAAGCATATGATGCGATTGGATTAGGGTAGTCGTGCTACTTTGTTGACTATGTTAAAGGTCGTGCGGGTGGGTTTAATTCAATCGGGAAATGACGGGTTGAACTTGACTAGCACTTATGATTTGTTGACTATGTTAAGGTCATATAGCTGCTAGGGGTAAAAGATTATCGGGAATTTCAAGTGTTGAAATTTGCAATGAGATTGCATACCTTCTATGAGATAGTTGGATCCCGATACCCGCTGCGAGTAACAGTTACTCCTGGGAGAGTTTTACACATTACAATTAGCCGATCAAGTAGGTGTCTAAAAAGGTGTTAACGGGGTTACGCCTCTGGGAAAATGAGGTTTACATTAATTAGGTTCGTGCGAATGCACGGGGAACCTCCCTCAAAGTACCGACACTGGCCTGGCTGAAAGATTGGCGAACTTGTAGTGTGTAATTAATCCCGGATAGTCTTTCCTTTTAGGGTTTGAAGGAAGATTTGATAAAAACAGTGGGAGCCATCCTGATTAGATAAAATAATAACCAATCTGATCTTGCAAGAGCGCACGCAGAGTGTTTTCTTCTCTCTCTCTCCAGGTAGCGACCATATCACGCCTTAATCAAGAAAATAATACGGATGTATTGACCGAACCCACTTGTCATACTGAGCGGGGGAACGTTGGTCCCGCTCTAACTTATAATTGTTATAAGACAGAGCAGGAAATAGGGGAATACCAGAAATCCCATGCCGCCCAAACGAAGAAAGTGCATAATATGCATCTCCTTCGGGTGTGTTCATTATAAAGAACTGTTTCTCAGTATCCTTTACGTCCTGGGTATTAGATACCGGATCAGGATCCCGCATATGTAATTTGTTACATGGGCTATAGAAAGGTAGAGAACTGAGAATGGGTGATAAGTTTCATGAGACAGAAAACGGTGCAAGTGTTGTAGCCAAGTCTGTTGGTCACTGTCACCTTGTTTTAACAGTACATTGATTCTGAACGAATGTTATTAAATACCGAACCTGATATACAAAATCATATCAGTCTCTTTATTAGTAAAGAAATGATAAAATTTTGTATTGTTGGATAATGTTTTGAACATTTCCTATATCAAAAGTTGATCGGTTCAGGAATGTTATCTAAAAGCATTGACGTTCTAAATTAAACTACAGTTCTTAGTATACAGAACACACACAAGAGGAAGAGTTCAGAAATGAACGAATCCTTCTTGAGGTATTGTAGACTAGGTCATATCAATGCGACCCGACTAGCTAAGTTGCACATAGATGCATATTTAAATCTGTTTGAATTTACATCTTGTGAAAACTTGCCGGTCATGTCACAAAGATAAGATGACCACAACTCTGTTTATTGGAAGCAGAGAAAGAGTTAGTGTACTCTTGGGACTAATACATGATGATGTATGAAGGTCCCCTGTCTACACATGACAAGACCGGTTCTTTGTACTTCATTACATTCTCTGATGATCTCTCAAGATTCAGTCATATGTTCCTGTTGAAACACAAGTCCGAAACTTTTGAGATATTCACAGAATATAAGTTAGAAGTAGAGAACCAATACGGGTATAAGTATTATGTCTTTTGATGAGATCAAGGAGGAGAATACTTATGCATAGAATTCCTGGACTATTCTAAAGGAGAATGAGATTCTCTCTCAGCATTACTCCTCCGTATACACCATAGCACGATATATATATCGGGGCGGAGCAATAGCACCCTATGTGATATGGTGTGCTCTATGATGAGTACTACCGAGTTTCCTATTTCCTTTTGGGAGTTATGCGCTTGAGAAGCTGCATACCTATTGAATAGGGTTCAAATCAAATCAGTTGCCTACCACTTCATATGTGATATGGAAAGGGAAGAACCCATATCTTAAGTTAGTTAAGATTTGGGGTTGTCCGGCCTATGTCTAAAAGCAAAATCCGGACAGGATCGAGGCAATGTCAGTTCTGTAGAACTGGAAAGGTTCCAGCTATACAAACTGCAGCTGATGATTTGACAGAACCAAAGGATTCAGTAGATTCCAACGAACCTCAGCCTCTCCGCCGATCTAGTAGGGTTACTCACCCACCTGAGAGATACTTCGGTTTCTCTATGACAGTGGGAGCGAGGATTGCATCATGAGATAATGACCCAACTAGTTTCGAGCTGGCCATCAGGAGTGGGACTCTGTAAGAATGGCTGGATGCTTAGCGATCTGAGATGGAATCCTTATACACCAACAAAGTATGGACTTTGGTTGCTATATCTGAAGGGTTAAATCCCCATCAGGAGCAAGTATATCTTGAGAAGATTACTTGGTGTACATGGAAAAGTTGAGACTTTCAAAGCTAGACTTGTTAAAGGTTTGCATCATTGACCAGGTATGGATTTTGTTGAAACCTTTTCTAAGTAGCTATGCTTAAGTCCATCCAGATCCTACTTGCCACGGCTACATACCATGACTACGACATCTGGTGGTTGGGTGTCATGACTGCTTTTCTAAAATGATGTTTTAGAAGAGAGCGTCTATAAGTACACAGCCAGAGGGCTTCGTAGACAGTGGGAGCAGCGGAAACGTGTACAAGATGCTTTATAGGATAAAGCAGGAATCGCGGAGTTGGAACGTCTGTTTTGATGAGTTAGTCAAAGAGTTTGACATCATCAAAATGGTAGATGAATCTTGTATAAACAAGAAGGTAATAGGGAGTATGGTGACGATCCTCGTAGAGTACGTGGATGACATACTCTTGATAGGGAAGGAGTTTCCTATGCTACGCTCGATCAATCTCCGCTTATCACAATGATTCTCCACATAGGATCAAAGTGATACCTACTAAATCCTGGGTTTTGGATCTATGAGATAGATCTAAATGGATGTTAGGATTCTCACTAGATGTAGTGAGATGGTATCAATCGATCTTGGGGAGAATCACTGGAAGTGTTCCAGGGTGATAAGGACGACTGAATGTCAGTCACAGGCATTGTCTTTACCCTCTATGGAGGGACGGTATGTTGGAAGAGTTCCAAGCTAGATACCGTGACATACTAGACGATAAAGGCAGGATACATCGCTACTTAAGATGCTACCAAAGAGGCTGTTTGGGTGTATATTGGTTCATGAGATGAACTTGGTTCCTACCATTGTGTGACAATGGAAGTGTGGCTTTGGCCCGGGAACCCCGGTCCCATCAGTGATCCAGACATATTCTAAGGCAGTGTCACCTGATCGTGGAGATGGTTGATCTCCAGGGGATCAAGGTTAGGAGAGCAGATTTAGATGACAACACGGCGGATCCACTCACAAAGGCCTTTTCCCAGAGAGGGACTTTTATGGGATGGTTGAGTATGAGATACTACAACCACTGCTATCAGATGGCCCTAGTGCAAGTGGGAGATTGTTAGTTATATGTATGCCCTAGAGGCCATTGCTATACATAGGATGTATATTGTAGTGGATGCTTGGACATATATAGGGAGGACTTTCTTGCTCGACATGATAGTATGCTATCTGGTTGCTCTTTACCTTAACGTGTACACTGATTGTCTCTCTGTTACATGTTGGTAAAGCCCTTAGGATGTGTACTTGACTACCTGGACTATGATGTGGGTCATACTAGTGGGGACATGGTAGTCCATAAGTACATCCTTCAAAGTCCCTAGTCGTGGGTGTATCGAGACGGGGCATTAATATACCAGAGTAGACTAGCGTGTACCTTCTCGACCCATACAGATGGGCGATGGATGATCCCATATCCATTGGTGTTTGACATCAGAGATGATATACGGGTGCTCAGTAGAGACTGGGTACACTGGACGGACTCGCCGAGAACTCCCAGATGGTATTATACCTCACGTCAGATGGCAGTTCTCTGGTGACACTGGTACAGAGTAGTCTGTTGACCCGAGATCGTCATAGAGTCTTGTGTGATTCCCACTATGCTTTGATTTCCACCATGCTTTGATTTCCACCTTACCACGTCCAAGAGGGCGTGCAAAACGGTGGTTTTTGGGTACAGTCCCGAATCACATGGAGGCAATGAGCGATAGGAGGGGATTCGTCTCTCCCGGTATAGGGAGTTGATGTTGCGCTGTGTTCGATTGGCTATAACCGGAAATCCCTGGCCAGGGTTGCTGAGATTTACTGGTAAGTGTTACCAGTAGTTTCTCGAACTGTTATAGACCTCATATCGACACGACTTATCGAGTGCTGGGGTCTGACGTTTACCACCCCTAGGCAAGATATGCGACATATCAGACGATGAGACCGTACTGTACGGTATGTGTTACTGGTTGGATTCATAGGAGTGTGAGCGGGCTTGCTCGTCGATCTTCTGATCACTCAATACCCGGGTGGCCGTTACGTTTAGCAGACCGCATGCGGCTTGTGGGTGTTTGATATGATCATCACCTGCTGCCGGCGTATTGACGAGTCTTTAGAGTCCTACACAGAGGTTTTCTGGCTCAAGTGAAACGAAATAGGAGCGCATATGAGATATGTGCGGGACCGAGAATAATGCGTGTATGTGATACCATATTCTATTCTCGCGATGAATGTATCGATTGGTTGTATGCGATATAACCTAGTTATCGAATCAAGGAATGATTCGATAAGCCGATACATTGGATATTAGTCGGTCATATGCGATATGACCGGATCGTTAAATCAAGTGTTGATTTAATGATTTAATGTATAATTATATATTTGATATATTACTTTGCATTAACTAGTATTGGTTCACTTAAGATGGATTTTCTCACTTGATGTGTACATTGTATATGTGATATATTTTTGTGCACTTGATTGTATCATGTTTGATGATACATGCAAGCTTGGGTTTGTGTAAGACTTAAAACATGTTTAGTTGATGGTTTAGGGTTTTTACTTGTTTATTTATTCTTTTTATTTATTTTTGGCAAAATATAACATGGTGGCTTTCTTTGTTTGATACTTGAAGCTTCTTGAAGCTTTGAAAAGTCTAGCCATTTTGTCTTTTGCCTTAACCCTAACCATTCAACTAAACCCTAGTTTATTCTCTACACTAAACCATGGTTGCAAATATGATAAGAATCACTTTATTTTCTATTTTCATTATTCTTATCATATTCTTTTTCTTCTTCTTCTTCTTCTTCAAGAAGAAAGAAGCTTGCTAGCTTCAATGGTGACTTGAGAAAAAGAGTGAGAAATCCAATTCTAAAGTGAACCCACTTCCTATTTCTTCATCCTTTACCACTTGCCAAGTAGTATAGGGTGTTTTCTTCACAAGTTTCATGACTTGGTGAAGTTGGAGCTTGATCTTGAGTTGCCTCGACGTAGATCATCTTCGGCATCGAAGTCGATGACCTAGCCCGATCATTTCTTCGACGAAACCATCGCTAGAGTCCAGGATCCGATGATAACAGCGGAGGGACGTCAACGCGGAGCTATGGAGGTGGAGGACGGGATCTACAAAGGTTGTATTTCCGTTCACTTAGCAGTAAAGTTGTTTACTACTTGCATGTTTCGCCTAATCTCTAGTTAACGATCGCATTAGGGTTTCTCGGCACCGGAAAAATTAGAATTTGGCATGGTTGATGCCTTGTGGAACCTCATTTGTGTGCCTAGGAACCCTACACTGTGATATGTTATATTGGATCGTCGTTTTCTGAATAGCCGGGGTTTTTTTTATGTGAGATGAGTGTTTTCATTTTCATTCATGTAAAAGCTTGTATGTAATATTCTTTTATTGGGGCACTTCCGGGTTGAGGATGATGTCACCATTGATGTATATTATTTGCTTTTCCGCATTAGGATAGACCCAAGGCGGGGAGCACAAGTAACTAGGTTCTAGGTTCAGTGGGAGACCATCTCGAGAAGTCGGGACCAGGTCTCCTAACTCTAGAATTGGGAGGGTTGCTTGCCACTCTCGTAGGGTTCTAGGGATGTGGGTTTGGCTATTCATCACGACCGTGGAATCCGTGTTTTATACTGGCTTAATTTAAAATACGGAATTCCTAGTATATCCAATATTTTATATGTGATTCTTCTGCTGCTGATATTTTGTGATGTGATCACTTGATATGTTCTTAGACAAATACCTATATTATATATATGAGAAATAATTAATATTGCTGCTTTCGTTTCATATGTGATGCTTGGGAAGCATAATAAACGGGACTTCATTAATGAGATTAATGAAATAAAAGAAACTTAAAGATATTGTAGAAACTTGTTTAAAAACTGGTAGCTCTAGTTCTTTCTTTGCAAAGCGGTATTCCATGTAGAATATCCAGCACCTTATTCGATAAGGAAAGAGCTGAGATCCCTTCACAGGGAGTGACCTCTTTAGCGAAACTAGCAGATGCTACAACCCACTCGGTTTGTCTTTTGATTGCTTCTATAGTTTTTGCTTTGCATTGTGGTATTTGTGAAATATCCTGCTTCGATGAGGAAAGAGCCGAGATCCCTTCACCAGGAGTGGCCTCTTTATCAAAACTAGTAAAAGCCTAAAAAACACTCCTTTCCAAAATCTCTTGTTTCTACAACGATATCAAGTTCATTACGCAAAAGGTTTTCTTAAAAGCTGTCGTAGCCCTCCGTCATTTCAGATAAGTACTACTTAGTATTCGTGCTACATTTGTTGACCATGTTAAAGTGTAGTGTGCAGTAGCTCATTAGTGCTTATCTGCATAAGCATATGATGTGATTGGATTAGGGTAGTCGTACGACTTTGTTGACCATGTTAAGGGTCGTGTGGGTGGGTTTAATTCAATCAGGAAATGACGGGTTGAACTTGGCTAGCGCTTATGATTTGTTGACCATGTTAAGGTCATAAGTCACTAGGGCCAGAATATTATCGGGAATTTCAAGTGTTGAAATTTGCAATGAGATTGCATACCTTATATGAGATAGTTGGATCCCGATACCCACTGCGAGTAAGAGTTACTCCTGGGAGAGTTTTACACATTACAATTAACCGATCAAGTAGGTTTCTAAAAATGTGTTAACGGGGTTACGCCCCTGGGAAAATGAGGTTTATTTCAATTACGTCCGTACGAAAGCACGGGAAACCTCCCTCAAAGTACCGGCACTGGCCTGGCCGTAAGATTGGCGAACTTGTAGGATGTAATTAATCCCGGCTAGTCTTACCTTTTAGGGTTTGAAGGAAGATTTGACTAAAACAGTGGGAGCCATCCTGATTAGATAAAATAATAACCAATCTAAATCTTGTAAGAGCGCACGCAGAGTGTTTTCTTCTCTCTCTCTCTCTCCTGGTAGCGATCATGTCACGCCCTAATCAAGATAATAATATGGATGCATTGACCCAACCTACTTATTATACTGATCTAGGAAACGTTGGTTCCGCTCTATCTTATAACTGTTATAAGTCCGAGAAGGAAATAGGGGAATATCCGGATTCCCATGTCACCCAATTGATGAAAGTGCATGTTGATGCATCTTCTTCGGGTGTATTCATTACCGAGAACTGTTTCTCAGTATCTTTACATCTTAGGTATGGGATACCGGATCAGGATCTCACATAAGTACGAGTTACATGGGTTATAGAAAGGTAGAGAACTGAGAATGGGTGATAAAGTTTCAAGAGTTAGAAATGGTGCAATTGTTACAACCAAGTTGTTGGCGGTTATCACCCTGTATTACCAAATACATTGATTTTGAACAAATGTTATTAGATACCGAACCTGATATACAACATTACATCGGTTTCTTTATTAAGTTAAAGAAGGATATAATTTTGTATAGGAGGATAATGTTATGAACATTTTCCTTAATCAAGAGTTGATTGGATCAGGCACGTTATATAATAGCATATACGTTCTAAATCAAACTACGATTCAAAGTATATAGAACACACACAAGAGGAATAGTTTAGAAATGAACGAATCCTTCTTGTGGCATTGTAGACTAGGTCATATCAATGCGACACGACCAGCTAAGTTACATAAGGATGAATATGAGAATTTGTTCGAATTTTCATCTTATGATACTTTCCAGTCTTGTCACAAAGGTAAAGTGGCCAATACTCCGTTTACTGGAAACAGAGAAAGAGTTATTGAACTCTTGGGACGGATACATGATGATGTATACGGTCCGATGTCTACAAATGCCAAGGTTGGTTCTTAGTACTTTATTATATTCACTAATCATCTCTCAGGATTCGGATATATATTCCTGTTGAAACACAAGTCTAAAACTTTTGAGAAATTTAAGGAATATAAGCTTGAAGTTGAGAACCAAACGGGTAGAAGTACTAAGCCCTTCGATGTGATCGAGGAGGAGAATACTTGCGCATGGAGTTCATGGAGTTTCTAAAAGGAGAATGTGATTCTCTCTCAGCTTACTCCTTTGAGTACACCACAACACAACGGTGTATCGGGGTGGAGGATTCGCACCCTATGAGATATGGTGCGCTAGATGATGAATATTGCTGAGTTACCTGTTTCCTTTTGGACATTTGCACTTGAGAAGCAGCATACCTATTGAACGAGGTTCCATCCAAATCAGGGCCAACCACTACATATGAGATATGGAATGGGAAGAGACCATGTCTTAAACGAGTTAAGATATGGGGTTGTCCGGCCTATGTTGAAAGGCAGAATCCATACAAGCTCGAGGCAAGGTCAGTTATGCATAAGTTTTAGGATATTCCAAACTTTTGCGAGGGTATATCTTCTACCTAACTGAGGAGAAAAAGTTGTTTTGTTTCTCAACATGCCACCTTTTTTAGAAAAGGGATTTCTTGTGAAGAAATATGTAGACATGAGGTAGAATTGGAAGTTGTTCCAGCTTGACAAACTAACAGCTGATGATTTGGAGAAACCAAAGGATTCAATAGTCTCCAATGAGCTTCAGCCTCTCTGTGAATCTGGTAGGGTTCCTCATCCACTTGAGAGATACCACGGTCTTCTCGGTGACAGTGGGAGCGGGGATTGCATCATGGTTGATGATGGCCCAACTAGGTTCAGGCAGGCCATCACGAGTGGCGACTCTGTGAAAAGTCTGGATGCTATACGATCAAAGATGGAATCCATATACACCAACAAATTATGACTTTGAATGTTGCATCTGAAGGGGTAAAACCCATCGGGAGTAAGTGGACCTTGAGAAGATTCTTGGTGTAGATGGAAAAGTTGAGACTTTCAAAGCTGTACTTAAGTCCATCAGGATCGATGCAAGCATCGCGGAGTTGGAACATCTGTTTTGATGTGACAGTCAAAGAGTTTGACTTTATCAAAATGGTAGATGAATCTTGTATATACAAGAAGGTTGTAGAGAGTAAGGTTGTCTTCCATGTATTGTAGATGATATACTCTTGATGGGAAAGGGTTTCCTATACTACAATCGGTCAAGCTCCTCTTATCACGAGGATTCTCAATAGAAGATCTGGATGATACCTACTACATCTTGTGGATTATGATCTATGGTCATAGATCTAAGTGGATGTTGGGAGTGTCCCAAATTCAGGTACATTAACACCATACTAAAGGGGTTTAGTATAGAATATTTTAAGCGTGGTGGTTCGCCCACTTACTGAGGAATCACTCTCTCCAAAAATATTTCTTTCAAGACTGATTTGGAGAGAGCTCACGTGCAATAGATACCCTATACTTCGGCAGCAGGCTCTATCATGTGTGCGATGTTATGTACCAGACCAGATGTAGCTAACTCACTAGATGTAGTGATTAGGAATCAATCGGATCTTGGGAGAATCACTGGACAGCTGTGGAGGACATTCTTAAGTACTTGAGAAGCACTAAAAGAAAGTTCTTGGTTCGAGCTTCCAGAGTGATAAGGTTGACTGAAATTCAGTCACAGGAATTGTCTTTACCCTCAGTCGAGTGACGGTATGTTGGAAGAGTTCCAAGCTAGATACCGTGACATACTAGATGATAAAGGCCAAATACATTACTACCAATGATGCTTCCCAAGTGGCTGTTTGGGCATTTCTTGTTCATGAGATGAATAAGGTTCCTACCAATGAGCATCCAATAACTATTATTGTGACAACACTGAAGTTTTGGTTTTGGCTTAGGAACGCAGGTCCCATCAGCGTTCCAGACATATTCTGAGGCAAGTATCACCTGATCAGGGAGATGGTTGATCTCCAAGGGATCGAGGTAAGGAGAGTAGATTTTGAGGTTAACACGGCGGATCCACTTGATTGGAAAGAGTTTGTTTTATGCGTTTTTGAAATCAAAATTAAGAATATACCGCAATCAAGACGGTATCGCTTGGTAGCTAGATGGTTGAGTACGGGTCGGTCCACAGGGAGATGGATTCCTTTTCTTTATGTTCTAACGAGTTAATCCGATCAAGTCGGGTTTTGTTTTACGATCTAAGAATGAGATTAAATTGATTAAAAGTCTTGCTAGGGTTAGGATTAGGTTAGTTTGGAAAAAGGGATTCTACCCACTGCTTTCAATGCCCTAATGAAGAATATAGGTGTATAGCCAACAAAGGGGATTAGCACGACTGGGAAGGAACTTAGTTTCTTCCTTTTGGTCATTGTCCGTCCTTTCTTAACTATTAGCCCTAACCTCTATTTAAATCAACCATAACTGGTCTAACTAGGGAATCACCGCTATCTTGAAGAATAGGGTGCCGTAGTGAGCGGTGTGTGGTTAATTTAAATAGAGTCCTATTATAAAAATTATATGGACAAAGAAAAGAGAGAGAGATTTACTTCTCTCAAACCTTCTCAATCCTAACCCTAACCAGTGAAGAATTACTCACTCATTAGGGAAGTTATGATATGATTCATTTTTATAATTTTAAAAGACTATCTAAGTTACAGATAATAAAAGACAGATAAAAATTCAGGAATTAAATTAAGATAAAAGAATGCACGATAAAAAAAATACCTTTATTGATGACCTCTTGACGATTACAAGGAATTTAAAATTTAATCTAGAAATGAAAAAGAGGCATCTCAGAAGAGGCACCCAAAAGAGGCACAGTAGAAGAGGCATACCCCAAAAGAGACTGTAGGCTTTCCTATTTATAGATAGGAGAAACCCTAGGGTTTACATCTGATCCACATCTGAAATTACAATACTACCCTAAGAAAGCCGGGTCAAAGCACCGACACCACCGACACTTTACACCGACACGTGCACTGCACGGTCGCGGAACAGTGGCCAGAAGCCTTGTTTGGCCGCGGTTCCGCGGCCATCTTGAAGGATCTTTGGCTCGTTTTTCCAGGGTTGCTTCATGTTGCCTTTTTCTCCTGTTTTCTTCATTTGGTTCTTCAGACTCTTTCCTACTTTCTTCCAGATTTCCAACAGTGCAGAATTTGTGGATTTTTACCGTTAGTTTCGTGTTGAAGTCTTGAATCTTGTGCTGCCTTCGTACTTTGTGCAATCGAACTGTTCATTGATTTTCATTTGTTCCTTAAACTGTAGGCAGCATCAAACAGATTCATCTATTTATTGGTCGTAGTCTCACATTTGTAGCGTCTTTTCATGAATTTCATTGTAACGATCTGAGAACCTGTAACCTGCAACTATTTAGCAGACATGGATCAAAAGCACCTATTTATATGTAATTTGATTAAGAATGGACGATATAAAAATGCAAAAATCTGATATGAACAAATACCCCCAAACTTATCTTTTGCTCGTCCCGAGCAAAGACAATTTTATTCTCGAAAAATCCTAACCTCACTTTCGCAGGGAATCGCGATTGCATTGAGCTCGTGCAACAAGCCGTTAAACCTCTTGGTGTCCCCAGTAGGAGGAGTGTTGTCTCCTGAGGGTTTTCAGCGGATACTACCCACAAAATCTGATCAATTTGGCCTGTTGAGTTTTATTCTTCAATTCGGTGTTCTAGCAAGAAATTCTATTATCTTCAACTTAGAAATCATCAACACGTATTTTTCACACTCACTTATCATTTAATTTAAGATTGTATATGTTCTGTAAATTTATTTAGCTTTTAGCAACTCTTGAATTTTCCTTCTAAGGTTCCATCTCAACTTAGGAATTTTTATCATCTCTATTGAAGGTGTAAGCCCTATCTTTCATTCCTATCTCTCATCCAAACCCCAATCATATACCCCTACGTGTGTGTATGTATCACCCCTACACTTAGAAATTCAATTCAAGCTATCATACTCTTGTCCATCGTCCAAAATACCTTTAGTTGGTGAATTTTAGATGAAATTGCTCACACATCCTTCATGCGACCGTTAATACTTCTTGAGGTACTAACGACCGATTACAAAATGTGTTTGCGCATTAAGGCGTAATTCCTCATCTTATAATACCTAAGGCTTTAGCAGTGATTCCCAAACCAGTTGGTCTAAAACACTAGGTGATAAAGCACTCTCGCTATATATTTTTTATTTTATGCAGCCTTTAGTAATTACAAAACCAGTGTTCATTTTATTTATATCTCTTTATTCACACTTATACTTTTATTTAATTTTTCTTCATACTAAGGATTTTAGACAAGAGCCATTCAAGGTATCCTCTACTATCCTAAGTTTCAAGGTGCGTGTATGTGCGAGTTGTAGGGTATATATTTTCAGAATTTAGACTAAAGGTTTGGAATTACTTTTCAGACTTACACTTCAATAAAAATTTCAATACTCTTCCCTTATTTTGACTTAGCCCAAGAACTGAACTCAAAATTTGCCTATTTCTAAATAAACTACAAGGACATATATTTTCTACAGTTAAACTTTAAGAAAGGTTATTTTTAGGGTTTTTGATTTACTAAGTTTAGGATCTAGTTTTTCCTAACTATTCAACCGTCATGTTGAACTTAAGTCAAATATGGCCAAAATTGAACTTTTCAATTTTTATAATTTTTAATTTTTTTTATGGATTTAAAAATAAGTATGCAAATGAAAAATTATACATATGAATGTGAAGGAAGAAAGCTTACCGAGCACACCCCCAAACTTAAACTTGACAGTGTCCTCACTGTCAGGCTACACCAAGAGGGTCAAAATTGTCGGCACTCCCATGTTTGTTTATTTTTTTTAATTTATTATTAACATAAAAAGAAAACAAAATATATATACACAAAAGGTCCCCCAAACTTTAGTGAAACAGTGTTTCCACTGTTGAAGCATTAAAGTTCAGAGTTAGGGAGGAGAAAAAACACAGTATCAAGCTATACAAGGCCTTACACAGGCCAAACGTTAGCATCAACCATTCAAAAATTTTATCGTTATAATGGTGTAGTTGGTGAAAGAATGGAGTGTAGAGAAAAGAAATGAGAAACACACGAGACCATATGGAGATAGAAGCAGTATACAGTCTCGGTGGAGGAGAAGAATGGCGGAAGGGAAAAAAATGGTGGTGGTTAGACTTCTTCAGGTGGGGGTTGATTAATCATAAAATCCGTGTCGTTTAGGAATGCGAGTTCGTCAGCAAAAGTTCTTCAAAACTCTCATCGATGTAATTGAACATTTTGCTGTCAGTAAGTTTTGTGCCAGAATTTATCATACTTGATTTGTAAAAAAATATGGAGGTAGGAGACTCAAAAAACCCATCTACCTCATTTTCAAAAGAGTCTAAATCAAGTTGTTTTTCTGGAATGATCAAACTTGAATTATCGGATTGTGATTCATCAACACTCACTGAAATTATAGGAAGAATAGAAGAGGAACCTGAGAAAGTGGGAGAAAAAAGTTGAATACGAACTTGATGGTGGAGATGGAGATGGAGTGTATAAATTAGCACAATTTGTAATGACCGATGTGTAAAAAGCGATTGTGCTAATTTATCAACCCACTAAGAAATGAGGTCAAATCCCTCAAGATTCGTGAGAAAACATGGGTACGTCGAACTTGGTAAAGTAGACATTGAAAATGAAAGGGATACTGTTTCTTGCGCGGTCGAAACGACGGAAAGGATGAAGGGGATTGATTCAGGAAGTGTAACGGTTAAAGGTTCAGGAGGATGAATTGGAAAATCGACCCATCAAACAAAACTGGTTCATCCTCAATACTATCCTCAATACTCTTCTCAAAATTTAGCTTATCCATGCAATTCTCATCAAATTCAAGACGCATATGAAGTTCGGGAGAAACATTTAATGTCTCGGGATGATGAATTGGAAAGAAAAACTCATCCAAATTTGTGGGTTCATCATCCAAAATATTCCCAGCGTCAATATCCTCGATCAAGTGAAAATTAAATTTCTCAGACGCCTCATCAAAAGCATGGATATTAATCAATTCAGGTTCTAGAGTGGAGGAGTGGAGGTCAAAAGGATTGGTGGTGATTTCACTCGAATGGGACCCTTCACAATCAGGTAAATCAAACACTACAAAGTCGCACAACTCATTAGACTTTTTATCTTCAACTGGTGAATCATTTGGAACACTTGATAGACATTCAAAACCGGAGTTATGGGATTCAATTGGGGATGGGTAGGTTTGATTTGGAAGTGTGTACAACTCACTCTCACCACTCAAATTCTCAATCTGTCCAACCTCCTCATCATACATTGGAAAATTTTGAGCTATTTGGAAACTAGCTACCGGGTCACTAGGTTGTATAAGGGCGGCCATGGACGCATTAAGATCCATCATATGTTGTCTTGACGTTACCATAAAATATTCCAACGACTGTTCCAGACTAGACATGGGTTGTGAAGGGGTTTCAGTAAAAGATTCAAAGTTGTTTGGATTCTGGAAACTCCTAAATGGCTGTGTAGAAGCAATGTCTAGGGAAGGTGCAACAGTTGGGTAAGATGGATAGGAATTGAATGGTTGGACAGTATTAGGATCAACATTTGGATAAAAAGGTGAATGAAATTGTTGATCCCAAGAACTGGAAGTGTTGAAAGGAGTGAAATATCGGCTACGAGATTATTCAATATGTTCAGCAATAGACATGGGTTTCGGAGTTACCACCGGACCTCAAAAGGGGTATCAACGTAAGAAGGTGGTGAAGGTTGAAACGGTTGATACAAAGTGGATTGCGGAGTCCAACTGTTTCTCCTAGACGCGTCTATTCGATCTTTCAAAGAAATTTTGGGTATGGAGGGGTCGTCCGAAATTCGACCAAAACAATGCGCGTAGGAAGCAATGTCTGGTTAAGGGTACCAAAGTTCGGCAAGAGTTTTGCGAGGTGGGGTACCCATAATGTGAGAAAGGAGAAGAAAAAGAATGTGATGATTTTTTTTATTAAAAAAAATTGTTTGTTTTTGGAGTTTTGAAATTTTTGAAAGTGTTTTTTTTAGAAAGAGTTTTGCAAAAATTTGTACGGAACTACATCACAATTTCAAATAACCACAGTTTAAACATGCACAATCGAACTTAGAGCTAGGGTCTCTTAAGTCAACTAAACTGCTCCTAACTGTTCCAAAGGGCAAGTTGTGAGATATCCCTCAAATTGCCTTCACCGCCAATTGTGGCCAGGTAAGCACAAGTAAAGAAAAGAGGGATCCGCTTATGAATCACCATGAGACGGGCCTTTTAAAATTATCTTTCCCACTTGTATAGCCTAGGCACCACAAAGTCAGGTTTAGATAAACGACCGATTGCCCACAACCTTCCTCTGTCCTAATGAGCGCGACAGTCCTTAATTGGCTGAGTCTAAATATTTTTTAATAAACTCGAGGGTTGATGCATATGCATTTTGTGATTTTTAGGGTCTTAGGAAGGGTAATGAAATCCCCACCCAATCTGAATTGGTGTTATAGCCCCTTAAAAGTCTGTATTAATAATGCAAAGCAGTTAACACACCAAGAACACTTGCAATTTTTTTTTATTTGGCAGCGCAAAGAATCCTGCATAAAAACAATTTATTGGAGAGGGAGAAAGATTTTGCGCAAAGAACCCTGCAGGAAAAATTTTCAGTGGAGCTCAGGATAGGAGAGGGGACAAAAATACTTACAGAGAATTTTGGGATGCTGACGTCACTGGTTGACCGCGGTTCCGCGGTCAACTGCATATATCCGCCGCGATTCCGCGGTGGTTCTGTTAGTTTGGATCTCCAAAAATTTTCTGTTTGTTGTTATGATTCTCCTCTGTCAGTTCAGATCTTCTGTTTATTGATTTGTTCACTGGGTTTTTTCCAGATCTGAATTTGTCCCTCTTCTTTTCCTGCGCAATTCACACAATACCTCTTAAAAAGAACAAGATGAATTTTTTTTATTTTATTTTTTATTTTTTTGTTGTTTTAAAATTTTTCAATTTTTATAATTTTTTATAATTTTAATTTTTTTTATTTTTTATTTTTTAACTCGAAATTACACAAAGAAAGAGACTACCGTCTCCCCGGCAACGGCTCCATTTGATTGGAAAGTGTTTGTTTTATGCGTGTTTGAAATCAAAATTAAGAATATACCGCAGTCAAGACGGTGTCGCTTGGTAGCTAGCCGGTTGAGTACGGGTCGGTCCACAGGGAGATGGATTCCTTTTCTTTATATTCTAACGAGTTAATCCGATCAAGTCGGGTTTTGTTTTACGATCTAAGAATAAGATTAAATTGATTAAAAGTCTTGCTAGGGTTAGGATTAAGTTAGTTTGGAAAAGAGATTCTACCCACTGCTTTCAATGCCCTACTGAAGAATATAGGTGTTAGGGTAATAGTCAACAAAGGGGATTAGCACGACTAGGAAGAAACTTAGTTTCTTCCTTTTGGTCCTTGTCCGTCCTTTCTTAAATCTTAGCCCTAACCTTTATTTAAATCAACCACAACCGGACTTTCTTGCTCGACATGATAGTATGCTATCTGGTTGCTCTTTTGTAGGGTTCCTAGGCACACTAACAAGGTTCTACAAAGCATCTACCATGCCAAAATCAAAATTTTTATGTGCCGAACAACCCTATGCAAGATCATTTACTAGAGATTAGGCGAAACTCAAGCAAGCAAACAACTTTAACTACTAAGTGAAAGGGATTACAACCTTTGTAGATCCGGTCCTTCACTTCTAAAGCTCCGTGTTGACTTCCCTTCACTACGATCATCGGAATCCCAGACTCTAGCGATGGTTTCTTCGGAGAAATGAGCGGGCTAGGTCGTTGACTTCGATGCCGAAGATGATCTACGTCGAGGAGACTCAAACTCAAGCTCTATCTTCATTAGGTCAAGAACTTTGTGAAGAGAACACCCTAAACTAAATGGCAAGTAGTAGAGGATGATGAAATAGGAAGTGGGTTCACTTTGGATTTGGATTTCTCACATTGTTTCTTCACTTGGAAATTTCAAGCAAGGTTTTCTTCACTTGAAGAAGAAGAAGAAGAAGAAAAGAATATGAAAGAAAAATGAATTAGTTCAAATGAATAATCAAGTGAAGTCTATCATGATGCAACCATGGATAAGTTAACCTATGTAGAGACTAAGCCTTAGTTAGTTATAATGGTTTGGTTAATGAATATCTTAAACAAGACAAAATGAGTGGACTTTGTCAAACTTGTTACAAGCTTCATGAAGCTTCAAGTCTTGACAAAAGAATCCACCATTTTGAATAATTAAGATAAACAAAAACCTAAATTATAATTAACATGGTGTATGTCACACACCCATCCATGTTTGCATGTATCATCAAACATGATACAATCTAGTGCACAAAAATATATCACATATACAACTTGTGCACATTAAGTGAGAAAATCAATCTTAAGTGAACAAATACTAGTTAATGTAAAGTAATATATCAAATATATAATTATACATTAAATCATTAAATCAATACTTGATTTAATGATCCGGTCATATCGCATATAACCGACTAATATCAAGTGTATCAATATATCGAATCAACACTTGATTCGGTAACCCGGCTATATCTCATATAACCGTCCGATGATACAAATCGCGAGAATAGAACACAGTATAACACACTGGTATTATTCTCGGTCCCGCATATATCTCATATGCGCTCCTATTTCGTTTCGCTTGAGCCAGGAAACCTCTGTGTAGGACTCTAAAGACTCGTCAATACGTCGGCAGTAGGTGGTGATCATATCAATCACCAATAAGCCGCAAGCGGTCTGCTAAACGTAACGGCCACCCGGGTATTGAGCGATCAGAAGATCAACGAGCAAGCCTGCTCACACTCCTGTGAATCCAACCAGTAACACTTACCGCACAGTCCGGTCTGTTCGTCTGATATGTCGCATATCTCGCCTAGGGATGGTAAACGCCAGACCCCAGTAGCTTGATAAGTCATGCCGATGTAAGGTCCATAACAAGCATGAAACTACTGATAACACTTACCAGTAAATCAGTGCAACCCTGGCCAGGGATTTCCAGTTATGGCCAGTCGAGCATAGCGCAACATCAACCCCCAATACCGGGAGAGACGAACCCCTTCCTATCGCTCATTGCCTCCATGTGAATCGGGACTGTACCCAAAAACCACCTGTTTGCACGACTCAGTAGAGCCGTGGTAGGGTGGAAATCAAAGCACAGTGGGAGACACACAAGACTCTATGACGATCTCGGGTCAACAGACTAAGCTGTACCAGTGTCACCAGAGAACTGCCATCTAACGTGAGGTATAATACCATCTGGGAGTTCTCAGCGAGTCCGTTCAGTGTACCCAGTCTCCACTGAGCACCCGCATACCGTCTCTGATGTCAAACACCAATGGATATGGGATCATCCATCGCTATCACATGGTTCGAGAAGATATACGCTAGTCTACTCTGGAATATCGATGCCCCGTCTCGATATTCCCACGACTAGGAACATTGAAGGATGTACTCATGGACTATCCAGGCCCCACTAGTATGATCTGCATCATAGTCCTGGAAGTCGAGTACACATCCTAAGGGCTTTATCAACATGTAATGGAGAGACAGTAAGTATACATGTTAAGATAAAGAGGAACCAGATAGCGTACTATCATGTCGAGCAAGAAAGTCCTACCTATATATGTCCCAGCATCCACTACAATATACATCTCATGTACAGTAATGGCCTCTAGGGCATACATATAACTAACATCTTTATTTTAACATGTACACTTATTGTCTCTCTCTCACATATTGATAAAGCCCTTAGGATGTGTAGTTGACTACCAGGACTATGATGGAGATCATATTGGTGGGGCTAAGGGCAGTCCACAAGTGCACCCTATAACAGTTCCTAGTCATGGGAGTATCGAGATAGGGCATCGATACTCCAGAGTAGACTAGCGTATACGCTTCTCGACCCATGAGATGGGAGATGGATGATCCTATATCCATTGGTGTTTGACATCAGAGAAGGTATACAGGTGCTCAGTGGAGACTAGGTACACTGGACGGACTCGCCGAGAACTCCTTGATGGTATTATACCTATCGTCGGATAGCTGTTCTCTGGTGACACTGGTACAGGTTAGTCTGTAGACCCGAGATCATCATACAGTCTTGTGTGATTCCCACTGTGCTTTGATTTCCACCATACCACGGTCAAGAGATCGTGCAAAAAGGTGGTTTTTGAGTACAGTTCCGAGTCAGATGGAGGCAATGAGCGATAGGAGGGGTTTCGTCTCTCCCGGTATTAGGAGTTGATGTTGCGCTATGTTCGATTGGCCATAACAGGAAATCCCTGGCCAGGGTTGCTGAGATTTACTGGTAAGTGTTACCAGTAGTTTCTCGAACCGTTATGGACCTTGCATCGGCATGACTTATAAGGCTATTGGGGTCTGACGTTATACCAACCCCAGACTGTTGATATGCGACATATCAGACGAAGAGACCGGACTGTACGGTAGTGTTACTGATTGGATTCCTAGGAGTACGAGCAGGCTTGCTTGTTGATCTTCTGATCGCTCAATACCCGGGTAGCCGTTACGTTTAGCAGATCGCTTTCGGCTTGTGGGTGTTTGATATGATCATCACCTACTGCCGGCGTATTGACGAGTCTTTAGAGTCATACAGAGAGGTTTCCTGGCTCAAGCGAAACGGAGTAGGAGCACATATATGATATTGTCACGACCCGAAAAGTACCGAGCGTGACTAGCACTTAAATTACGAAACGTCTCAAGGTGTATGTAATCTAAGTAAACCAAAACCCAAAAATCAAAACCAAGTAAAGCAGTAGAGTGAAGGAAAAACCAATTTTAAAGTATGAAGTTTAACAACATAAGACGGAGTATGCATTTTTAAAATGTCAAGTCTTTTTTGAAAATTTCGGCAGAGTTTCCTTTGTAAATTCAGACCCCAAACGGTTACAAAACCTGATAAAGCATGTATAATGAATAAAGGCATCCCCAAGCGGGAGCTAGCTCTTCGCCAACCGGCGGACAAAACCACACAATGCAATATAATATACAACGCCGAAAGGCGAGGATCAAACTCAGGATAAAAATCCAACATCATCAAGAAAACCAGAGGAAAACCATAATAATACAGCCCGCGACTCTAAGGTCGAAAGAATATACACTGGTCATCTATCTCTATCAAATATACAAGTCTGGTTGATGGAGTTTTACTAGATACAACTGAAATAACAAATATACAATGGTGGTCCTAATGCAAAAGAACCCACCTACAAAAGCAATCACCCGGAAGGAACAGTGTGCCAGCAAAGCCGCAACGAAACCTGTACGGCAAAACCTGCAAAGAACTGTGGCACAACGGGGGTGAGTTGCCAACTCGTGAGTAGAAAACATCACAGAGCAGAAATGGAATGTATGACACATCCTAGGTCATATCAAGTAACTTCCTCAAATAACATCCTGATCCATCTATATATAAGTGCAATACTACGTGCCCGTGTCAGTGCCTCAGATAGCATATCAGATATATGATGTTTGAATGCATTACGAATGGAAAAAGAATACAACATGAGTGGGACAACTGTTTTCTTTATTTAATGAGATTCCTGTATGTATATAAATTGAATATCATCAATGAAATCAACAGAGAAATCAATGTCAAGCATCGACACAAAACATGAATCTTAATATCTCAGGCTCCGGCTATCCGGACTGGCCTGTATCATCAAATCTCAATATCTCAGTGTCTCAAATCTCAATATCTCAATATTGAAGGGTTCCAGAAGCGCCCCGGCCGTCAAAACACGACCAAAATGCGGAACAAAAATTTTCAAAACCGGCGCTACCGCTACCCGATTAACGGATCGACCTTAAACTAGCAAACTAACTAAGAGTTAGAATCGTTATACCGAGTTGATCCATGTCCTTCGGTCTTCATTCCAAGCTCCTAGTGATCCTTTGATGATGTTTGGTTGCCGGTCTTCCTCCATCTCCGATGATCCACCCGAGGGAAACGTCGCAAGCTCCAACCTCGACGAACGAGATAACCGACGCTCCAAAGTCGCTAGCTATAGAGAGTCGAGATGTAGTAGTGTATCACTATGTATTTCTCTCTACCCTTGAGCTCAATGAGAAACTCAAGAAGAAGATGAAGGAGGTGAAAGCTTTTTGGCATGAACAAAAGAAAATGGCTAAGTTTCCTTTTGTTGAAGCATGAGAGAGTGAGAGAGAGCTAGTGTGTTAAAATGTAATGAATCATTTTCTCACCCCACAAAAAGTGGCCGGCCCCTCTTCTCCCCTCCACCCAAAAAAATGTCATTTTCTTTTTCAATTTCATTGAACAAATACACCATCCCTAAAGCCCATGCCATGAACATGCATAACATTATGCAAATGCCACCTCACACCCTCCACGTCATTATTAAACAAAATGAATTTCCATAAATGGAAAATCAAATAATGAGGTGGCAAAGCTTTTAGAAGCTATTCCGTATAAAATACGGAATACTTCCCAGTACATGTACCGAAATACATATACACGTATTCATACCAAAATACGAATAGCCGAGAGAGAAAAACGAATAGTGAACAATAATACTAGAATACGTATATACAAATACATATATAAATTATTTAATCAAAACCCGATTTAATAATCTAGCTTAATCCTAAGCCGCTAGTATTATCAACCGTCCGATTAAAGTCTGCGCAGCAAGTGCACATATTTAATCGGACACCTGTATGTATCAACATACCTCATGTACACCATATCGCCTGAACCGTAAAAACCCTCTGTGTGGGACTCTAAAGATTCGTCAATACGCTGGCAGTAGGTTTAACCACAAGCACGTCAGCGACACTAGCTGTACGTAACGGCTACACAGGTATTGAGCGAAAGGGAGGCCGACGAGCAAACTCATCCTGAACCCCTACTGAGCCTGTCAGTGACAATATCCGTATAGTCCGGTCTGTTCGTCTAAGAGTATCGCATATCGAGTCCAGGGGATGGATAAAGTCAAACCCCTAACAACGCGATATTTAGTGTCGGCATGATATCCATCACCTCCTGAGAAACTATCGATCCTAGATCGGTAATCCTCGTCTACCATGGCCATGGATTTGTGGTGATGGCCACCCGTACATAACGCGACATCAACCCCTAATACCGGGAGAGACGAATCCCCGATGATCCGATCACTGCCTCCATGAGGCTCGGGACTGTATCCAACAAAAACCTGTTTACACGACTCCTTTGAGCCGTGGTAGGGTAGTAATCAAAGTACAGTGGGAACTCACACCAGACAAATGACGATCTCAGGTCGACAGACTAACCTGTACACATGTCACCTGGGAACTGCTATCTGGCAATAGGTATAATAACAACTAGCAGGTTCCCGGTGAGTCCGTCCAGTGTACTCATAACCGATGAGCACCTGTATACTATCTTAGGTGAACAAACTAACACCAATAGCTTGTGAGACCCGGCCACCGCCCTTCGTCGGGGTCTCGATCAATATACACTAGTCTACACTGGAGTACCGATGCCCGGTCTCGATACTCCTACGACTAGGGACATTTAAGGATGTGCTTATAGACCCCAGCTCCCATATATATGATCTCCATCATAATGCTGGCAGTCAAGCAAGAATCCTATGGGCTCTATCAATATTTACATGACGATAAAGACAAACCAGATAGCATACTATCATCTTGAGTAAGACTGTTTTATCGGTATAGGTCCTGTCTCAATCATCATAATCACAAGTCCGCGACTATGATAATTGCCTTGAGAGCACTATAGCCAACAATCTCCCACTTGCACTTAAGGCCAATTATTGCGATGTCGCATACTCACAGCCCGTGTGATACCGAACACCCAACTTCTCTACTAATTAGTTTTGCAAAGCCCGTTTGCGAAAATGATTGCGTTCAAGAAATAGCCTCAGTGAGTGAATCCGCTCTAATGTTTCTTTCTGTATCTCTCTTAATCTCAATTTCGTGGAGAAAGCTATCTCCCGAAATGAGCAATACCAGTCTTAGAATTTGTCTGGATATCTGATGGGACCCAGTTCACAAATGAACTCCAATTCCAGCAAACTTCCTAGACTGTATCATCCACTGAATTTAATCAGTAACACGCGCCATGCTTTCCTCAGTATCTGCTTGGACCACCTGTCCAACATACTGTATCTCAGAAGATGGAAAAACTATAACTCTGACAGTCACTCTGTCATCCAGGTCACCTTGGAAGCCTGAAATGATAATCGTCTCCTGAAGGAGGCTGCCGTAATCATTTCCCCAGAACATTCGCTTATGTTCAATAACTGCTTCCCAATGTTTCTCCAGAATTGGATTAATATATCTGCTTATTGTATCTAGTGCAAAAGCAATATCTGGTGTGGTACTTGACATTTCATGATTAACTCAATTGCCTAAGCAAGTGATATGATAATCATGCAGATCCCCCCTTAGTCTGTAAGACACCTTTAGAGAGGGTGACTCCATCACCTGCAGGTATACTACCATGCCAGGAGTCATCCATTTAATGTCAAAATACCCAGATTAGGATACTTCCCAAATCTAGATCTAAAACCATGGATCTATTAACCAGGAAACTTGATATTATTTCTATATCCTATGTGGAGAAACAACTGTGTGACAACCAAAGTATAACCGATCGTAGTATAGGAATATCCCTTCCTATCAAGTGCATGTTGTTCATACCAGAATATTGCATTTACTACCGCCAATTCTTACGCTCGTTTGTTTATAGGTAAGTGCTATTAATACGTATTTGCTACATATTTACAGACTACAGGTTCCTAGTCCAAAATAACGCAAATGATACAAAATCTCCACAGTTACGCCAAAATACAGAACATCTGTTGACAGCAGATAAAAGCCGGGTTCCGGTCATCCGTATCCGTCCAGTGCCGCGTACCAGTTCCTGAGACAAGACATATGACAATGGTCATTCGTGTCTCGGACAAGCACAGAGCACGAGGGGGGTAGCACAAGAATCAATGGGTGCGCGGAGCTCGAGGGAAAAAAGGTCAAAAGTATTATTTTTGATGCCATTTTGGACCGTTGCAGATCTGAAGCAATTGTGGAAGCAATTTGCAATTTGGTACATGTAGAACAATAGAAGAATGCAACACAAGAAAACCCAGGAATTTTCACATCCCAACTCCCCAGAACGGCCGCGGATCCGCGGCCAACATGGCGACTCGGCTGCGGATCCACGGCCGAGTTGACTCGGTAGAAGTTGAATTTTTAGGGGTAGTTTGGTCTTTTCATGTAAGGTCAGAATGTGGCCCTAGGGTTTCAGCACGCAGCCTATAAATAGCCCAGTTTTGTGCAAGCCAAAGGGCTTCTTCATGTCTTAATTTCCATTCTCTCTTTGTTAGGATTTAGCTTAGTTTCTTCTTCTTCTTCATTCTTTCCTCCATGAAAATTGTAGTGAGAGCTTTTTGAGTGGAAGAACAATGAAGATGAGGGTTATTTTTATCTTGTCTCTTTTATTTATTGTCTTGTAATTTTATTATCTTGTATTGTAATTTTATTATTTGTTGTTAACTAGTTGTTGTTATTTCTTTTCTTGTTCTCTTTTCTTTTCTTCTCTTATCCGTATTTTCAAGCGATGATACTCGACGGAGTTCCTTGCTAAGGTGAGGACCCAAGAGTTATCTTGCTTCATTTGTAAAACCGTATTTTTCTCTTTTCTTCCTTATTGTTTTGTTTTGTTTTCTTTTATGATGTGTGAATAATTTCCCTCTTGTTAAGGCTAAGGAAGGTAGTATGAGGGCCGGAGAAATCTCTTGTGTTTCTCTTCGCCAAATATCTTGAAACGAACCCCGACCAAACTTCCGCAACCCCCTCGCTTAGGCGCGCTATACGTGACATATAGCCGCGACCTAAGTCGAGAGGTCCTTTAAGTGCACTACAACGTGACATGTAGTTGTGACTTAATTGGATACATGATTGCGGGTGTTTGGCCGAGGGTTGGAAATAAGCGTATTTAGCGGACGAATAAAGGGCACTAGGAATGGATTTAGCATTGGAAAGCTTGCTTAAACTCGCAAATCCCATTCCTATGTCCTCCTAATCCCCGCTACTTTCGATTATCCCAACACCGTTTTAAGAATGGCAAAAGACAAGCACAAGACTAATCTTAACTCTACTAACCGACCTTAACCTTAACAAGCTTACTTGAACATAAATACGAACACTTAGGATAGACTTGAACATACATATACACATTCTTTAGTAACTCATCTAAAACACGAACGGACATACAACCATCTCCCTGTGGATCGACCCGTGCTCAACCGGCTAGCTGCAAAGCGACACCGTCCTGATCGCGGTTATAACTTTAGAACTTTGAACATCCGACACGCCAAAAGCGTGCGATCAAATGGCGCCGTTGCCGGGGAGACGGTAACGTATTTTTTTTCTTGTTATTCGGGTTAATATTCTTTTTATATATATATATAAAATAAAATCTTTTTGTTATTTTTGATAATTTTTGTGTGCAAGTGTGGAGGCTAATCTGGAGCAAGTACAGTAATCTAATCAAGAAACAGAGATTTTTATTAGGGTGTACAGAGAAGGGCACGTGTATTGACCTAAGGTTCAGGCGCCAGCTCATCAATTTGACCGCGGAACCGCGGTCAAAGAGGGGATACGGCGGCGGTTCCACGGTCTATTGAGGCTTCTGAGCCCCAAATTTTTTCTTCCCTTTCTCTCTTTTCTAGTTCCCTCTCTGAATTCCACTATACTGTATTTTCTGCAGGTATCTTTGCACAGAATTGCACAGCCGCCAAATAAATTTTTGTTGTTTTAGATTTTGTTTGTTTACCGCTTTGCATATATTAATACGGACATTAAGGGGCTATAACACCAATTCAGATTGGGTGGGGATTTCATCACCCTTCCTAAGACCCCAAAAATCACTAATTGCATACGCATTATCTTGAGCTAATAAAAAATACTAAACTCAGCCCTAAGGATGTCGCGCTCAATAGGACAGAGGACTAGTTGTAGGCATCGGCCGTTGATCCTAACCTGACTTTGCGGTGTCTAGGCAAGTGTGTTTAAGGCAAGTGGTTACTTAATTAGGACCACTACTTTCATAGTGGGGAGCCTCCCACTTACCTGGCACTTACCTGGCCGCAATTGGCGGTGAAGAGGCGGTTTGAGGTCCTATTTCTAGCCCTTTGGAACAGTTAGGAGCTGTCTAGCTGACCTAGGTGACCCTAGCTCTAGGTGTGTTTGTGCATATTGTGATTGTGATTGTGCTTGTAAATTTTAGTCCCATAATTCCGTATTCTTTAAAACAAACAATTTCAAAAAAAACTCCAAAAACAAACATTTTTTTAAATAAAAAAAAATAAAAAATAAAAATAAAAAATAAAAAAATCCACATTCTTTTTCCCTTCCTTTCCTTCTTCTTCTCTTCATATCACGGGTACTCCACCTAGAAAAACACTGGCCGAACTTTGGTACCCACAACCAGACATAACTTTCTACGGTTCTTGCTTCGGTTGAACTTCGAATGACCCCTCCATGCCCAAAATTTCACTGAAAGATCGCATAGAAGCGTCTAGGACAAACACTTGCACTCCGCATTCCACTTTGTATCAACCTTTTCAACCTCCCGCACCCGCTTATGTTGATACCCCTTTTGCAAGTCGTCCTTTGTCCATCGCTGAACATATTGAACAATCTCGTAACCGATCTTTCACTCCTTTCACCACTTCAAATTCTTGGGATCAACAATTCCATTCACCTTCTTATCCAAATGTTGATCCTACTCCTGTCCAACCATTCAATTCCTATCCATCCTACCCAACTTTTGCACCTTCCCTAGACATTGATTCTACATAGCCATTTGGGAGTTTCCAGTATCAAAACAACTTTCAATCTTTTACTGAAACCCCTTCACAACCCATGTCTAGTCTTGAACAGTCATTGGAAGACTTTAGGGTAGCGTCATGCAACCAGATGATGGAATTGAATGCGTCCATGGCTGCCCTCATACAACCTAGTGAATCGACAGCTAGTTTCCAACTAGCTCCTAATTTTCCAATGTATGATGAGGCGGTAGGACAGGCTGTGAATTTGAGTAGTAAGAGTGAGCTGTACACCCTTCCAAATCAAACCTACCAGTCACCAATTAAATCCCACAACTCTGATTCTGACTGTCTATCATGTGTCCTAAATGAATTATCAATTGAAGATAGAATTTTTAATGAGTTGTGCGACTTTGTAGTATTTGATTTACCCGATTGTGAAGGGACCATTCCAAGTGAAACCGATCCTAAACCTTTAGACCTCTAGACCTCCATCTTAGAACCTGAATTGATTAATATCCATGCTTTTGATGAGGTGTCTGAGAATATTGATTTTCACTTGATTGAGGATATCGACGCCGGGAATATTTTGGATGTTGAACCTGTAGATTTGGCAGAGTTTTTCTCTCCAATTCATCATCCCGAGTCATTAACTGTTTTTCCCGAACCCCATATGCATCTGGAATTTGATGATAAATGCATGGATGAGCTAATTTTTGAGGAGAACATTGAGGAAATTTTTGAGGATGAACCAGTTTTAATTGATGAGTCGGATTTTCCAATTCATCCTGTCCCTTCCATTGACTGTGTACACCCTCCCGAACCTTTACCTGATACCCCTCCTCGATCACTTTCCTCTACCCTTTCCATCGTTCCGACCTTGCAAGAAACTGTATCATTTTCACTTCCCGTGTCTGGTTTACCAAGTTCGGCTTCCCCATGGTTTCTCACAAATCTTGAGGGATTTAACCCCATCTCTCGACGAGTTGATAGATTAGCACAATCACTTTTCACACATCGGTCATTACAAATTGTGCTAATCTATTCACTCTATTTTCACCCTCAAGTTCGTACTCCATTTCTTTTTCCCTTCCGCGATTTTCCATCTCATTTACCAAGACCGTATCCCGCTTCTATCTCCATACGGTCTCGCATATTCTCCATTTCTTTCCTCTCCGTATTCTTTCACCAACCACACCATTATAACGATAAGATCTTTAAATGGTTGGTGTTAACTTTTGGCCGGTGTAAGGCCTTGTATAGCTTGATACTGTTCTTTCCCCCCTGATCCTGAACTTCAACGCTTAACAGTGGAAACACTGTTTTACTTAAGTTTGGGTGGGGGGGGGGGACCTTTTTGTATATATTTTTTGTTTTCCTTTTTGTTTTGTATATAATTTGTTTTTAGGGAGCGTCGACAATTTTGACCCTCTTGGTGTAGCCTGACAGTGAGGGCACTGTCAAGTTTAAGTTTGGGGGTGTGCTCGGTAAGCTTTCTTCCTTCGCATTCATTTGTATATTCTGCATTTGCATACCTTATTAAAAACCCACAAAAATCGAAAATTTTCCAAAAAATATAAAAACTTTGTCGTCAAGTTAGCTAATAGGGTAACTTAGATTTTTATTCTGAAAGTTTAGTTGATATGTTAGAAATAACTAAATTCTAGGTTTAGGAATTGAAAATCCTAAAAATAACCCTCAGTCTGTTTAAACTTGGTGATTATACGTCCATACAGTTTTTTTTAGAAGTAGGTAATCTTGAGTTCAGTTCTTGAGTTATGTTAAGATGAGGGGAAAGTATTGAAGCTTTACTGATGGATAAGTCTGAAAAATAGTTTCTTTTCTTGAGTTCAAATTTAGAAAGTATATACCCTACAAACTGCACTTACACGCATCTTGAAACTTGGGATAGTAGAGGATACCTAGAAACACTCTTGCCTGAAAACCTAGTATGAAAGAAAAAACGGTATTTAAAGCTAAACACTAAAAGAGCATTATTGAAAAATATATTCAGTCTTGAAAAAAAGAAAAAGAAAAAAGAAAAAGAAAAATAGAATAAAGTCAAGACCTGGAAACTGCTATTTACGCTTTAAGTTCACACATTCAGTAATCGGCCGTTAGTGCCTCAAGAAGCATTAATAGTCGCATGAAAGGTGTGTGAGCAAATCCGTCCATCCTTAATGAAAAGAACTAGTATTAGGTATTAGGGCAAGGGTATTATAGCTTGAATTGAATTCTTGATTGTAGGGGTGCAAATATACACACACACGTAGGGGTATACAATCGATGTTTGGATAAAAGATAGAAATAAAAGATAAGACTTATGTTTTCTGTAAAGTTGATAAAAATCCCTGATTTAAGACCACACTGTTAGAAGGAAAACTCAGGAGAACCAACATCTTTCTAAACTTTTTTGGAACGTATAGGATCTAAAGTTAAATAGATAGGAGGCGTGAAAAATAAGGGTTGGATATTTCTAAATTAGGATGATAGAGTTTCTAACGTAGATACTAAACTGTAGGAGTAGAATCGATGTTAACTTATGGCACTAGCTTGACGGGATTTTATGGGTAGTATCCGCTGAAAACCCTCAGGAGACAACACTCCTCCTACTAGGGACACCTAGAGGTTTAACGGCTTGTTGCACACGCTCAGTGCAATCGCGTTCCCTGCGAAAGTGCGGTTAGGACTTTTTTGTGAATAATTGGTTTTGCTCGGGACGAGCAAAAGTTAAGTTTGGGAGTATTTGTTCATATCAGAATATTGCATTTACTACCGCCAATTGTTACGCTCGTTTTTTTATAGGTAGGTGCTTTTACTCCGTGTTTGCTACATATTTATAGACTACAGGATCCTAGTCCAAAATAACGCAAATGATACAAAATCTCCACAGTTACGCAAAATACAGAACATCTGTTGACAGCAGATAAAAGCCGGGTTCCGGTCATCTGTATCCGTCCAGTGCCGCGTACCAGTTCCTGAGACAAGACATATGACAGTAGTCATTCATGTCTCGGACAAGCACAGAGCACGAGGGGGGGCAGCATAAGAATCAATGGGTGCACGGAGCTCGACGGAGAAAAGGTCAAAAGTATTATTTTTGATGCCATTTTGGACCGTTGCAGATCTGAAGCAATTGTGGAAGCAATTTGCAAATTGGTACATGTAGAACAATAGAAGAATGCAACACAAGAAAACCCAAGAATTTTCACATCCCAACTCCCCAGAACGGCCGCGGATCCGCGGCCAACATGGCGACTCGGTAGAAGTTGAATTTTTAGGGGTGGTTTGGTCTATTCATGTGGGGTCAGAATGTGGCCCTAGGGTTTCAGCACGCAGCCTATAAATAGCCCAGTTTTGTGCAAGCCAAAGGGCTTCTTCATGTCTTAATTTCCATTCTCTCTTTGTTAGGATTTAGCTTAGTTTCTTCTTCTTCTTCATTCTTTCCTCCATGAAAATTGTAGTGAGAGCTTTTTGAGTGGAAGAACAATGAAGATGAGGGTTATTTTTATCTTGTCTTTTTTATTTATTGTCTTGTAATTTTATTATCTTGTATTGTAATTTTATTATTTGTTGTTAACTAGTATTGTTATTTCTTTTCTTGTTCTCTTTTCTTTTCTTCTCTTATCCGTATTTTCAAGCGATGATACTCGACGGAGTTCCTTGCTAAGGTGAGGACCCAAGAGTTAGCTTGCTTCACTTGTAAAACCATATTTTTCTCTTTTCTTCCTTCTTATTTTGTTTTCTTTTCTTTTATGATGTGTGAATAATTTCCCTCTTGTTAAGGCTAAGGAATGTAGTATGAGGGACGGAGAAATCCCCTGTGCTTCTCTTCGCCAAACATCTTGAAACGAACCCCGACCAAACTTCCGCAACCCCCTCGCTTAGGCGCGTTATACGTGACATATAGCCGCGACCTAAGTCGAGAAGTCCTTTAAGTGCACTACAACGTGACATGTAGTTGTGACTTATTGGATACATGGTTGCGGGTGTTTGGCCGAGGGTTGGAAATAAGCGTATTTAGCGGACGGACAAGGGGCACTAGGAATGGATTTAGCATTGGAAAGCTTGCTTAAACTCACAAATCCCATTCCTATGTCCTCCTAATCCCAGCTACTTTCGATTATCTCAACACCGTTTTAAGAATGGCAAAAGACAAGCACAAGACTAATCCTAACTCTACTAACCGACCTTAACCTTAACAAGCTTACTTGAACATAAATACGAACACTTAGAATAGACTTGAACATACATATACACATTCTTTATTAACTCGTCTAAAACACGAACGGACATACAACCATCTCCCTTTGGATCGACCCGTGCTCAACCGGCTAGCTGCAAAGCGACACCGTCCTGATCGCGGTTATAACTTTAGAACTTTGAACATCCGACACGCCAAAAGCGTGCGATCACATGTCATCCCAATATCTGGACATCACTCTCTACTACCTTCTTACCAGATCCATCTCCTATTCTGATGAGGTCAAGACTTATGACTGTCACATCAAAAAAATAGATGATCTATTTCCGCTATACCTGCTTTAGTCTGTAAATAGACATAAGCTACTTGCCTGCTATGGTTCCGATGCTCCTACTGACTACAACAACCCTCTGGCAGAGTCATATACACGTACACTTCTAAAGCTAGTTTAGAATGACGCTATACTCATCCTCCTGCCGGGTCTTATAGTCTAAAACAGCAGCAATGGAAAGTCTGGGTAAACAAGAACCTCCCTGTCACCGTTTCTGAGGAGATCGAAGTACCTCTCGGGTGCCTGAGGTTACCCACCAAATCTGCGGAGTGGCTAATGGAACGTCGAATCTAATTTAATCCTTAGGTTCTATTAAATTTCCAGTAATCGTTTGCGGTTCCGGAATCACTTCCAGTTCTACCATACTCCTACTTCTGTTTTCTTAAAAAATCCATTTTACTAAAAACTGTGGCGAGTCAAGAACAATATAATTATTGATCTTCCTGATGGTAGAAAGTTATCCCTCGTCAAAGCCCGGGATAACCCACGAACAACCATTACTAAAACGTGCCTTGAGTTTATCTGGATTCTGGTTTCAAGCATCAGCCGGACAACTCCCTATACCTTAACATCGTTAAGATACAAATTGATTCTATATTTATAGAAACAAAAGCACTAATTTAATTTAAACCAGATTCAAAATCATGCAGCTGTCTCCAGTGCATATCAACTAAATGGAAGGAGGCTATTCAGCATTACTCTACTGGGAGTGAATCCATATATGAGTAACCTGAAAGAGAAGTAAGTTCTCAAAACCATTACTATCAACGTAATACCAAACACAAGTATCTACATCTCCGACTACTTCGAAGAATCCTGATACTTCTAATATATGGTTCTCTACTTTATTCTTATACCTATAACTTCTCAAAATCTGAACCTTGTATTTCAACGAAATACCTGTTTAAAATGAGAGAAGTCATGAGTAAACAGAATATAGTACGAGTACTAGCCCCATTGTCCTAATGGACTGGACAATATATAATACTTTTTATAAGTCCCCTGAGTTCAACAACTCAAACCCTGTGCGTCGTAGATTGAAAAAATGTACTTTGGTTAAGAAGAATTACACCGCTGTTGAATGCACCTTACCTAATCACCAACTCATATAGGTAAATGTCACAGACATAATATCAAAAAGTTATATCTCACTTTATAAAATAAATGTACAGATATATCAGTTTGAAATTGGTGCATAACAACGGATATTCAAAACCAAATATTTGCCATCCGGCAAAAACCAGATGATTTCCTTAAATATCACCAATTACAACGAATTCCGATAAAATGAGGATCTAATCATCCAATTCCCAATATCTTACTCCCACTCACCATCTGTAATAACATACAGATGTGAGAAACTGATCTGGTAAATACATACCCTAGAGTTAGATTCTTATTGGGAAAACAGTTTTCAATTAACATCGCACAGAAAAACTGAAACATGAAAAATGTTTCAAAAGGGTTAACTGGTATTCCTAGTAATGCCTCTTCCACTATCCAGATTCACGACAGTAACCATATACTTACCTGCCCTCACTCCAATCCCTTTATTATGCCTTTACTTATTACCTTTTGTACACCTCCTTTACGCTAATTGGTTTTCTTCATTCCCTACCTTTCGGCACTAGCCTATGGTTTGGAAGAAGACTATCCAATAAGTGTAATAGGTGTACTTTCCTAATCCAAGGAGCCCTCGCAACCTGAGAGAAGGTAAAGAGAAAATACATCTGAATAATCCTATCCAATTTCTCTTGAACCGGAAACCATCCCCGAATCTGGAACAAATTCCTTCGAGTTCGTATGTAACTATACGATGGCATATCCAACGGAAGTGGATATCCGTAGTGATACGGAGTGTTCTATAGAAAAGCAAAGTGGATGTAGGAGTGGCAGGGGTATACATGGTCTTTGTCGTGAATGATGGTGATCGCAATTTTCTTTGCCATTATTCTAATCCCTTTATATGTCTTTACTTATTAACTTCTGTACACCACAGTTAAGCTTGTTGGTTTTCTTCCTTCCCTACCGCTCGGCACCTGCCTATTGTCTGGAGGAAGACTATCCAATAAGCTCAATAGGTGTACCCTCTTCTAATGCCAGGAGCCCTCACAACCTGAGAGAAGGTAAAGAGAAAAGACAACCGAATAATCCTATTCAATCTCTCCAGAATCAGAATCCATCCTCGAAAAAATTCCTTCGAGTTCGTATGTAACTATACGATAGATTTATCCAATGGAAGTGGATATCCGTAGTAATACGGGGTGTTTTGGAGAAATGCAAAGGTGATATAGAAGTGGCAATGATATATGCGACACCGTGACATTCCAAAAGCCAAAGTGTTTTAAGAAGGTTCGGTAAACCTGGTTTCATGAGTTTTAGTCAGAGGTCGGGTCATAGTCGCAGCCAGAGAGAGAGAGAAAAGAAACACTCAGCGTGCACTCTAACCTATATCAGAATGGTTAATCATTTTATCTAATCTGGATGGCTCTCACTGTATCCTCGAATTCTCCTCTAAACCTAAAAGGAGAATTAGTTGGAATCACCCGAGGAGTAATCCTACTCATCAGTGGGAATCGGGATCCAACTATCATCGCATTATAACTTGATGGAAGCCACTCAAGTCACCACACTCCAGAAGGTATGCGCAAGCCTGACAAGTTTCCTGTATGTTTGAAACTCCCGATATGATTTTTACCCCTAGGATCCAAGTGACCTTGACAAGGTCAACAAGTCAAAGGGTCCTAGTCAAGTTCAACCCGTCATTATCCTAATTGCATTAGACCCATCCGCACAGACCCTCGACAAGGTCAACAAGGTCGAACGACTGTCCTAACCAATGCACATATCCATGCAACAGAAAAATATTACAGAGCTACCCCACACTACGTCTTGACAAGGTCAACAAACGCAGCACGAATACTAAGCAATACTAATCTGAAATGACGGAGGGCTACGGCTGGTTTTTGGCGAAAAACCTTTAACGTAATGAACTTGATCTCGTTGAAGGAATCCAAGCGGTTTTATAAATATATAGTGGCGAAAACTCTTGCTAAAGAGGTCATTCCCGGTGATGGGATCTCGGCTCTTTCCTCGTAGAATGAGGTGCAGGATATTCCAAACTGAATACCACGATGCAAAGCAAAAGAATCGACTATAGTGAAATTATTACGTTGACGCAAACTTTTACTCAATGGGTCACTCCCGATGAAGGGATCTCGGCCCTTGCCTCGTCGAATGAGGTGCTGGATATTCATAACCGAATGCCACTGTGCAAAGCAAAAGAGAACGTCTGTAATGTTAGTTTTTAAAAACTTGGTTCCAACAACATCATATATATATAGGTTTGTTTTATCCTTGCATTGACAAGAATCAAAGCAGTCCCATCAGTTAATCACACCAGAAAAGAATGAAAATAAAATGTACGTATATGCCATCCGTATTCGCCACTGGGTCCCGTCATTACCCGTTAGGTTACTTAACTAACGACAGAGCGGAGACTGGGCTAGTGCAGGTGCCAAACAAATACAACATCTACTAGTATATATAAATATATATATAACATTCGTCCCGGGCATGATATAAAGCAACATCACAGAAACATCACAGAATGGTGGATAATCTGGATCCCCGAGTTTCACTTGAGCCGCAAGTGATACCCGACGTTCCCTGTCGTGTGGATAGCATATGCAATGAAACCTAGACGCCTACGAGCGCGGCAAGTTACCCGCCAAAACCAGAAGTGAGGCAGCCCCCTTTAACAACGTGAATGGGCCACCCGGCACTTCTCGGAATCCGTTAACTTGAGCACCCCTCCTGGGTCAACTTATACCCCCTACGAGTGCGGCGAATAGCCCGCCAATCCTAGAGTAAGGTTCCCTCCGTCTGAATGCCTTGAGATGCGGACCAGTTGCCCTCTAGAACCCGTCTATTTGTGCACTCCACCTCGGGGTAATCCTAGTACAGAAAATAAAATAATATACAAGGGTGACATCAACCTCAGCCCGGTCGTGCCCCAAAAGAATAATATACAAACTGGTAGTGACAGCAGTCCACATGTTGGACGCTCGCCCCGCAATATCAAATGTACAAATGAAATCAACTGCACTATCATTGCACCATTGCTATCAACCACGACGATCCAACCAACATCACAGCACAACACAGAACATCAACGCGAATGTCACGTTCGCAAACCCGTCTAAAAGACATATAGAAATTAGACGAGTTTACCGATCAAGTGACATTCACGGTCGCAGATAGAAAAGTATGTACTGTTAAACGCACACTTAAAATATCGATCGACTAAGTTCCAAATTGGCCCCAATAGCAAAACAACACTTCACTGAAACCTGGGCTAAAACAGAATATCACAAAAATCACAATTCCAAGTATATGAGCTACATTGAAAATTTGAAGGCCAATTGCCAATAAATGGCCGCGGAACCGCCGCCAATAGGGGGTAAATGCGGCGGATCCGTGGCACTTTAGAGGCATCACGAGCCCAAATTTTTTGTGTAGCCTTAAATTTGCCTGTACGGATTTTTAAGATTCCTGAAATAATTTTTTGACCACTTTTAAAAATCGACAGCAAACGCATAAATGAAATCGTGATTTCGGTAAATTCCATTGATCGATCTTTTAAGCACGCTTAAACAAGCTAGAAAGGGGTTTAAAGGGTGGCTCTGATACCATGAAAGGGTTCCGGCAGCGCCCCGGCCGTCAAAACACGGCCAAAATGTGGAACAAAAATTTTCAAAACCGGCGCTACCGCTACCTGATTAACGGATCGACCTTAAACCCTAAACTAGCAAACTAACTAAGAGTTAGAATCGTTATATCGAGTTGATCCGTGTCCTTCGGTCTTCATTCCAAGCTCCTACTGATCCTTTGATGATGTTTGGTTGCTGGTCTTCCTCCATCTCCGATGATCCACCCGAGGGAAACGGCGCAAGCTCCAACCTCGATGAACGAGGTAACCGACGCTCCAAAGTTGCTAGCTATGGAGAGTCAAGGTGTAGTAGTGTATCATTATGTATTTCTCTCTACCCTTGAGCTCAATGAGAAACTCAAGAAGAAGATGAAGGAGGTGAAAGCTTTTTGGCATGAACAAAAGAAAATGGCTAAGTTTCCTTTTGTTGAAGCATGAGAGAGTGAGAGAGAGCTAGTGTGTTAAAATGTAATGAATCATTTTCTCACCCCACAAAAAGTGGCCGTCCCCTCTTCTCCCCTCCACCCCTAAAAATGTCATTTTCTTTTTCAATTTCATTAAACAAATACACCATCCCTAAAGCCTATGCCATGAACATGCATAACACTATGCAAATGCCACCTCACACCCTCCATCTCATTATTAAACAAAATGAATTTCGATAAATGGAAAATCAAATAATGAGGTGGCAAAGCTTCTAGAAGCCATTCCGTACAAAATATGGAATACTTCCCGGTACATGTATCGAAATACATATACGCGTATTCGTACCAAAATACGAATAGCCGAAAGAGAAAAATGAATAGTGAACAATAGTACTAGAATACGTATATACAAATATATATATAAATTATTAAATCAAAACCCGATTTAATAATCCGGCTTAATCCTAAGCCGCTAGTATTATCAACCGTCCGATTAAAGTCTGCGCAGCAAGTGCACATATTTAATCAGACACCTGTATGTATCAACATACCTCATGTACACCATATCGCCTGAACCGTGAAAACCCTCTGTGTGGGACTCTAAAGACTCGTCAATACGCTGGCAGTGGGTTTAACCACAAGCACGTCAGCGGCACTAGCTGTACGTAATGGCTACCCAGGTATTGAGCGAAAGGGAGGCCGACGAGCAAACTCATCCTGAACCCCTACTGAGCCTATCAGTGACAATATCCGTACAGTCCGGTCTGTTCGTCTAAGATTATCGCATATCGAGTCCAGGGGGTGGATAAAGTCAGACCTCTAACAACGCGATATTTAGTGTCGGCATGATATTCATCATCTACTGAGAAACTATCGATCTTAGATCGGTAATCCTCGTCTACCATGGCCATGGATTTGTGGTGATGGCCACCCGTACACAACGCGACATCAACCCCCAATACCGGGAGAGACGAATCCCCGACGATCCGATCACTACCTCCATGTGGCTCGGGACTGTACCCAACTAAAACCTGTTTGCACGACTCCTTTGAGCCGTGGTAGGGTAGTAATCAAAGTACAGTGGGAACTCACACGAGACAAATGACGATCTCATGTCGACAGACTAACCTGTACACTTGTCACCTGGGAACTGCTCTCTGACAATAGGTATAATACCAACTAGCAGGTTTCCGGCGAGTCCGTCCAATGTACTCATAACCGATGAGCACCTGTATACTATCTTAGGTGAACAAACTAACACCAATGGCTTGTGAGACCTGGCCACCGCCCCTCGTCGGGGTCTCGATCAGTATACACTAGTCTACACTGGAGTACCGATGCCCGGTCTCGATACTCCTACGACTAGGGACATTTAAGGATGTGCTCATAGACCCCAGCTCCCACATATATGATCACCATCATAATGCTGGAAGTCAAGAAAGAATCCTATCGGCTCTATCAACATTTACATGACGATAAAGACAAACCAGATAGCATACTAACATCTTAAGTAAGACTGTTTTATCGGTATAGGTCCTGTCTCAATCATCATAATCACAAGTCCGCGACTATGATAATTGCCTTGAGGGCACTATAGCCAACAAATATCTCAGGCTCCGGCTATCCGGACTGGCCTGTATCATCAATCACACGACCACGAATGGTATCCTTCGGATATCCTCCGCGCCAAATAATCACCGGTAGGTAGTCTTCCCTTGCCAGGCTCATCGTCTACAACTCGAGCTTATTGCCCCGGGGTACCTTACCAGGCCCACCATATACCCGAGACGGTTCATCCTACTCCTCGAATCGGGTCTCGAAAACCAACTCAGAACCGAGAAAATATCATGGTGGATAATACTCATCATATCAAGGAAAACCGCATCTTTCTTTAAAATAATTCATCAGTTTATAAAATGTCACATGTGGTTTCCAAATCCAGAAAATCTCAAGAAGGGTCCGAAATCATTAAAATCATGATATCAACATACAATGAATACCGGCATAAATCTCTATAATACTGCATGACTAATGAATATATGAATGTATCTAATATCATGCAATGAATGCAATAGTTAAACTAGCATATGAAAGCGATAACATATTGCAATTATCAGCTAGCAAGCTATGTCAGTGAAATAGTATTCTCTAAAGTGTACGCGACATGACAATTACCGATGATGATGTGTGTGAGCCGGCAAGCAGGTGTACGTGGAACATACGCATCATCGGTAATGGTGCTGGTGTCCTGACAACATGGTTTCATAATCACTAAGTACACAATAAATATGCAATGAGACGATAACAACATAATAAATCGCAATGATTAGTAAATGCAACAATAATATACGGAACATGAATGATAATATAACAATAAGGAATCTACACTGCTATACATATGTCATACTATTTTTCCATTTGAAATAATACGAATCGTGGTGTTTTGAAAATAAGGGCTATGGTGTTTTTAAGAAAAGATACATCCTTTGAAATATCCGTAGAATTCCTTGTCCTGTCTTTAAAATACACACGATTCGTTAGTTTTGAAAATAGGTATGAATCGAATCTAGTCTAACATCTACCATAAATTACAGGATTGAGCTAACAGGCTAATCAAAAAGGGTAAGGAAACCACCTACATCTGAGTCGATATATATATCTATATAATAGTCGGTGATCCCTCCTCAATAGTATCCTATACGATACACCATCTAATATGACATCCTCAAGTCAAGAGTGCGGATCGATCATCAATAGCTCGTACGGTAAATCCATCGTACGGCATCCCAAATCAGGGTACGGGTCAAATATCACATTTATCTCATTATTCATCTGGTATCCTCATCATCACATATCGTAAACAGGGGGGGTACTGATCTAAGTCTAGTACAATACTAATATCATCAACATATATGTACGCGTGTGTATGAATACACATCGCCCATCAATCCGCTAATATCATGTCGTACCTCATAATACGAACCAATCATATCACCGATCTCATGGCACCATGCCTAATCTCATCGACACATCTCCAAATACCAAATAATATCCTCATCATCCAAGTATATATATATATATATATATATATATACACACACACACACACAGACACACACACGCACACATATACATAGTCACATACCTATGTGTGTATATATGTACCTATCCCCATATACGCACAAGAATGTAAATGTATGCGAGTGTGTATGTGTGCGTGTATGCAAATCTTTACTCTAGGGTTTTGCGACTAAGCAACCAACTAAATCCTTTCTTTAATTCTCGCTAACACCAACCCATAATCTCCTAAACCTTTTCTTGCTAGGTATTCATATCTCACAATAACATATAAAAGTATATCTATATCACATCACCTCATTTCTCACAACTTTGTGTGGGTGCTATACGCCATCCACCCGACTTCCCCCGTAGATATATATCTACTCACCTTGATCTTCGCTTTCTGGAGTCGATGACGCCACGCTCATCCTCGTCGTCTCGAAGTCTACGTGGGGTACCTACATATCATATATAGTATCGTAAATGAAATCACGCACGAAAACCAAAATGTCGCACGAATCACCCATAGGTCAAAACCTATGGTCTACATCTCGCAATTCAACCAAATAACCCTCGATATAGACATACAAATGCCAAGTGATTGATATCAAACAAAATATCTAAAGTTAAATTCATAAACACCATGAAACATACGGCAGAAACCAAGAAAACATGCTCCAGATTTTTGTTCAGGCCAAAACTAAGTGCACAAACAGTACTGGGGTGATTTGTAGGGTGTATATGACCTATAGAAGCAACTTGGGTACCTAATTCAACAAAGTGGCCGGCCACACCTAGCTAAAATCCAGCCTCCTCGGCCCCATGGTCTCAGTTGGGGTTCGTATTGGTAGGGTGGCCTCCTTGGGGTCCATCTAAGTTAATGGTATTGTTTAATTTTCTCAAAAATGCTCCAGATCACTCCAGATTTCCCTGCACCCTCAATTTAGTCACAAACCGACACGAAAGTTTTTTGTTTTGGGTTTCAGGTTTGGTGTTTGTGTTTGGTCTGGGTTTCTAGCACCAAGAGGGTCTAAGGTCACCAATAAGGTTCAATTACACCATCCCAATTCAAATAAAACCCTAACCCTCTCTAGGAATTTTCAAAGCTCGCAAAACCGCATCAAAACACTTCTAAACTTGTATGGTTACTAATGAAATGGAAATACAATGTTAATGGTTCAGAAATTACCTCAATTGGCAACTTAAGAAAATTCTTGAGTTGCCGAAAGTCCTCAAAATTTGATTTTTCTTGGTCCAATGTGCTTCCTTTGAGCTTGTGTATGTTTTTAAAGAAATGGGTATGGGGTTTTGGTGAGTGTTTTGACATGGGTTATGAGGATAGAAGATGGGGTTTTAGGATAAAGAAGGAGATGGAAATGGTGGGGGAAAGATAATTGAGGCAGCCCCCTTCTCTCTCTCTCAATTTGTAACATTTCAGAAAAATAAAATATTATTTTTGGGAATTTTTATAATTAAATAATAAATATTAGGAATATTTTAATGATGCGGTATAATTAAATACCGATAAAGTGGAAAATATTTAGAAAATTATAGAAATTACTGAAATGAGGGTGTTTTATATGATTTAGGCGAATTATGAAATTCTATGATTTATTTTGCACCATTTTAGCTCTAATCGCGACTAAATATCGTTAATCGCGTATTAAACGTGTTTTGTGCACATGACATGCACCATATCATTTTTACGCTTGTGTTACATTTTCTACATGTCTTTCTTGTTTTGTTTTGGTTTCTGTTTAGAGAAAAGAAAAGAAAAGGAAAAGAAAAGAAAAAAGGAAAAAGGTATCATGATGATTTGGAGAGAGAGAGGGGACACAATCATGATAAGAGGCATACTTGTAGAAAGAGAGAGGGTGGGGGGTTAAACCATAGTCATGACTTATTGTTTCTCTCTTCATCTCTTCACCATTTCTTCTCCCTCTTCACCCATGGCAGCCCCCATCTCTCTCCTCCACTTCAAGCCTCAAAACACCCCCAAAACAAACCCAAAACCCCATCTCCATTTCACAAAAAGCATGCACAAGCTCAAGGGAAGCACATTCGACCAAGAAAAATCAAATTCTGAGGACTTTGGGAAACTCAAGAATTTTCTTAAGTTGCCAATTGAGGTAATTTCTACACCTTTAGAATAGTATTTAAATTCTTTAGGCATCCATATATGTTTAGTATCGATATCGAGTGATTTTACGAACCTAGAAATTTCTAGATGAGGGTTTTGAGAAATTTTGAATTGTGAAGTGTAATTGAGGTTAGTAGAGATCTAATGACCCCTGTGGGGATTGTATCTTGGAATGAAACCATAGAATAAAACCCAGAATATGAACTTAGAAACCCCGACATTGGAAAACTGTGAAAATATGATGGTAATTGGAAATCTGCTAACACTCGGGGACCTGAAAATTATTTAGCAAACACTGAGATACATGCAGGCAACCTAGGACCCCCCACTGAAACCCTAGCCCCTAAGCACTCACCTTGGCCACAGAAATATTCCCTCTGGTCGCAATTTGCGGCCAGACCTATTGCATTATGGTTTGTATTTGTTCTGTAGCTCCATCTCCAGTAAACTAGACCCTTTACATATGCAAAATTGGCTAATTTCACCTAGGGTAAAATCTGGGACTAAAGTCATGAGTTGCTATTTTGATTCAGGGTTATATTTTTTTGTATTTTGGATTCTGGATTTTAGTATTTGCGTTTTACCTCGATCACTTGACGTTTGATGACGATATCGAGGGCTGTTGGTGGTTTGAAAGGCGTAGTCCGTAGGTTTTAACCTATAGGCTTTTAGCATGCCGTTTTGGTTTTGAATTGGGTTTTAATGCTGAACGATACGTTATGATGTGTAAGTACCCTCACGAGAACTTCGAGATGACAAGCAAGCGCGTAGCGACATCGGCATCGACGAGCGAAGATCAGGTGATAGATTATATCTACGGGGAAAGTCGGGTGGATGGCGTATAGCACCCCCGCAAAGTTGTGAGAAATGATGTGATGTGATATAGATATACTTTTACATGTTAGTGTGTGATATGAACCTTAGCAAGAAAAGCTTTAGGAGATTAGGGGTTAGTGTTAGCGAGAATTGAAGAAAGGACTTTAGTCGATTTCTTAGTCACGAAACTCTAGAGTAAAGATTTGCATACACGCACATACACATACTCGCGTATATTTACTTCCTTGTGGGTATTGGGGACATGTATATATTGGTATTCATATGCTGGATGATGAGGATGTTATATGATACTTGGGAATGAGTCGATATGAGCGGGCATGATGCCGTGAGATATTTAATATGTGACCGGGATATGTCATGATGTTATAGCGGATCGTTGGACGACGATACCATGTGGATGATATATATATATATATATATATATATATATATATATATATGATAGTTGACATATGATCGAGATATGAGATGAAATATGTTAAGATATTTATAATGGATCGCTTAGGCGATATATACTTCTATATGATAATATGTGTTGATGACATCGGATTGTATGAGACATTAGATCAGTAACCAGATCATGATATTGTTGATGATATTAGTAGTGTACTAGACTTAGATTAGTACCCCCTTCTCACGGTATGTGATGATGTGGATACCAGATGAATAATGAGATAAATGTGATACTTGACCCGTACCCTAAATTGGGATGTTGTACGATGGATTTACCATACGGGCTATTGATGATAGATCCGAACTCTTGACTCGAGGATGTCATATTAGATGGTGTATCGTATGGGATTCTATTGAGGCGGGATCACCTACTATTATATAGATAGATATATATATCGACTCAGATGTAGGTGGTTTCCTTACCCTTTTCGATTAGCCTGTTAGCTCAGTCCTGTAGTTTGTTTGTAGATGTTAGACTAGATTCGATTCATACCTATTTCAAAACTAATGAACTGTGTGTATTTTAAAGACAGGACACGGGATTCTACGGATATTTCAAAGGACGTATCTTTTCTTAAAAACACCGTAGCCCTTATTTTCAAAATACCACGATTCGTATTATTTCAAATGGCAAACAGTATTACACATGTATGGCGATGTAGATTCCTTATTGTTACGTTATCATTCATGTCTCGCATATTATTGTTGCATTTACTATTCATTTGCCATTTGTCATGTTGTTATCGTCTCATTGCATGTTTACGGTGTATTTGGTAATTATGAGACCATGCTGTCAGGACACCAGCACCATTACCGATGATGCGTATGCTCCACATACACTTGCTTGCCGGATCACACACATCTTCATCGGTAATTGCCATGTCACGTACACTTTAGAAAATACTATTTCATTGACATAGCGTGCTAACTGATAGTTGCTACATGTTATAGCTTTCATATGCTAGTGTAATTATTGCATGATATCAAATGCATCCATATATTCATTGGTTATGCAGTATTATGGAGATTTATGCCTGTTTTCATTGTTACTGACATGGTGACTTGATGATTTCGGATTCTTCTTGATATTTTCTGGATTTGGAAACCGGATATGAAAGTTTTGTAAACTGATGAATTATTTTAAAGAGAAAAATATGGTTTTCTTTGATATGTTGAGTATTGTCCACCATGATGTTTTCTCGGTTTTGAGATATTTTTGAGACCCGATTCGAGGAGTTGGATGAACCGTCTCGGGTACATGGTGGGCCCGGTAAGGTACCTCGGGGCAAGAAGCTCGAGTTGTAGACGATGAGCCCGGCAGGGGCAGACTGCCTACCGATGATTTTACCTGGCGCGGCGGATATCCGGAGGATACCGTTCGTGGTCCTGTGATTGATGATATGGGCTGATCCGGACTGATGGAGCCCGAGGTATTGAGATATTGAGATTTTGAGACACTGAGATATTGAGACTTGAGATATTGAGATTTGATGATACAGGCCAGTCCGGATAGCCGGAGCCTGAGGTATTGAGATACCGAGATTTATGTTTTATGTCGATGCTGGACACTGTTTTATCTGTCGATTTCATTGATGATACGTGATTTATATACATACAGAAATCTCATTAAATAAAGAAAACAGTTGTCTCATTCACGATGTATTCTATTTCATTTGTAATGCATTCATACATCATATATCTGATATGTTGCTATCTGAGGCATTGACACGAGCATGTAACATTGCACTTATATGTAGATGGATCAGGATATTGTTTAAGGATATTACTCAATATGATACATGCGATTTCTGCTCTGTGATGTTTTCTAGTCACGAGTTGGCAACTCACCCCCGTTGTTCCACAGTTTCTTGCTGGTTTTGCAGTACAGGTTTCGTCGCGGTTTTGCTGGCACACTGTTCCTTCCAGGTGATTGCTTTGGTAGGTGGGTTCTTTTGCATCAGGACCACCATTGTATATTTGTTATATCAGTTGTATCTAGTAAACCTCCATAAACCAGACTTGTATATTGTTAGAGATAGATGATCAGTGTATATTCTTTCGACCTTAGAGTCGCGCACTGTATTAATATGGTTTTCCTCTGGTTTTTCTTGATGATGTTGGATTTTTATCCTAAGTTTGATCCTCGCCTTTCGGAGTTGTATATTATATTGTATTGTGTGGTTTTGTCCATCGATTGATGAAGAGCTAGCTCCCGCTTGGGGATGCCTTTATTCATTTTATATGCTTTATTAGGTTTTGTACCCGTTTGGGGTCTGAATTTATAAAGGAAACTCTGCCGAAATTTTCAGAAAAGACTTGACTTTTTAAAAATGCATATTTCGGCTTATGTTGTTGAACTTCTTGCTTAAAATTGGTTTTTCCTTCACTCTACTGCTTTACGTGGTTTTGATTTCTGGGTTTTGGCTTACTTAGATTACGTACATCTTGAGACGTTTCGTAATTTAAGTGCCAGTCACACTCGGTACTTTTTGGGTCGTGACACAATTATTCTCACCCTCTCTCTCTCCAAGCATGCCATGTCTCATGATTGTGTCCCCCCTCTCTCTCCTCAAGTCATCATTTCCCTTTTTCCTTTTCTTTTCTCACTAAAATAAAACCATAACATGGAAACCACACAATTGAACATGTAACCAAATGAAACAAGTCATGGTGCACTAACCATGAAAACTGTAGAAACACGGATTTGGCTTAATCGCGATTAACAGTGCACTAATCGGGTTTTTATTGAAACTGCATATAATAAATTTTAAAAATGCCAAATCGAATAAATATATTTTTAAATGAATAAATCATTTTAATTTCCATTTATTTCACAATTATTGGTATATGTTTATACCCTTTTTCGAAAACCCCAATTTCGCAAATCGGTAGTTTTCGAGAAAAATATTATTTTAATATTAAATTCCAAAAATAATATTATATATTTTTCTGAAATGTTACAGATATGTGCGGGACCGAGATTAATACGATATGTAATACCGTATTCTATTCTCGCGATATGTAACATTCATCGGTTATATGTGATATAGCCAAGTTATCGGATCAAGTGTTGATTCGATAAGTTGTTACATTTGATATTTGTCGGTTATATGTGATATAGCCAAATTATTAAATCAAGTGTTGATTTAATAATTTAATGTATTATTATATATTTGATATATTAAGTTACATTAACTAATACTTGCTCACTTATGATTTCTTTTTCTCACTTTGTGCACATTATATATATGTGATATATATTTGTGTACATGATATTGTGTCTTATTTGATGATACATGCAAGATGGGTGTATGAGACACACGCATGCTAATGATGATAATTAGGGTTTTTATTTATTTTGGTAATTACAAAATGGTAGGATTTTGTCATGGCTAGTAGCTTGCAGAAGCTTGTAGTGTTCATTGACCAAGTCGACTAATTTGTTTTACCTAAGATATTTATAGACCTAACCATTATCACTTAGCCATGGTTAACTCTCTACAAGGGTTAGCATATGATGTTTACTCACCCATGATTGCCATTCTCCACTTGATAATTCATCATGAGAGATTTCTTCATCTTCTTCCTCTCAAGCTTTCTAGCTTCAATGGAAAATGAAGAAAATATGTGAGAAAATTATTTCTAAAGTGAGTAAAATTCCTACTTCATCATCCTCTGCTACTAGCCATTTAGTATAGGGTGTTTGCTTCACTAATTCCACAATTAATGAAGAGATAGCTTGGGTTAGTGTCTCCTCGACATAGATCATCTTCGGCCTCGAAGACTTCTAGCAAGCTTGTTCCGTACATCTTGTGGAGCCTCTCAAGAGTCCGGGAGTTCATGGATCGCAGTGAAGGGACTATACGGAGCTATTGAAGTGAAGGACCGGTCTACAAAGGTTGTATTCCTTGTTCACTTCTTTGCAAAGTTGTTTGCATATCGATTCGTCGGATTTTCTAGTAGCGATTCTAGGGTTAGGGTTAGCTAATACGGCAAAATTTAAAATTGGCATCGACGATGCCTCCCAAAACCTTGCTGCCATGCTAGAAAACCCTACAGGGATAACCTATGCTTCGGCAGTAGGCTCTATCAGACATGCGATGTTATGTACCAGACCAGATGTAGATGACTCACTAGATATAGTGATCAGGAATCAATCAGATCTTAGGAGAATCACTGGATAGCTGTGGAGGACATTCTTAAGTACTTGAGAAGCACTAAATGAATGTTCTTTGTTCAAGCTTCTAAAGTGATAAGGATGACTGAAAGTCAGTCACAGACATTGTCTTTACCCTCAGTGGAGGGACGGTATGTTGGAAGAGTTCCAAGCTATATTCCGAGGCATACTAGACGATAAAGGCTGAATATATCGCTACCAACGATACTACCAAAGTGGATGTCTAGACATTTCTTGTTCATGAGATGATCATGGTTCTAACCATTGAGCGTCCAATAACTGTTATTGTGACAACAATGGAGTTGTGGCTTTTGCCTAGGAACACCGGTCCCATCAGCGTTCCAGACAAGTTCTGAGGACAGTATCACCTGATCAGGGAGATGGTTGATCTCCAAGGGATCGAGGTTTGGAGAGTTGACTCGAAGAATAATACGGCGGATCCACTCACAAAGGCCTCTCCCTAGAGGGACTTCTATAAGACGTTGAGTATGAGATACTGCAACAAATGGCCTTAGTGCAAGTGGGAGATTATTAGTTATATGTATGCCCTAGAGGCCATTACTGTACATGAGATGTATATTGTAGTGGATGCTTGGATAGATATAGGGAGTACTTTCTTGCTCGACATGATAATATGCTATATGGTTGTTCTTTATCTTAACGTGTACACTTATAGTCTCTCTTTATTACGTGTTGATAAAGCCCTTAGGATGAGTACTTGACTACCAGGATTATGATGCGGATCATACTAGTGGGGCAGAGGTAGTTAGCAAGTACATCCTTCACAAGTTCCTAGTTGTGGGGGTATCGAGACGGAGCATCGATATTCCAGAGTAGACTAGTGTATACGCTTCTCGACCCATATGATTGGCGATGGATGATCCCATATCCATTGGTGTTTGACATCAGAGAAGGTATACGGGTGCTCAGTGGAGACTGGGTACACTGAACGGACTCACTAAGAACTCCTAGATGGTATTATACCTTTCTTCGGATAGCAGTTCTCTGGTGACACTGGTACAGGTTAGTCTATCGACCCGAGATCGTCATAGAGTCTTGTGTGATTCCTACTGTGCTTTGATTTCCACCAAACCACGGTCAAGAGATCGTGCAAAAAGGTGGTTTTTGGGTACAGTCCCGAGTCACATGGAGGCAATGAGCGATAGGAGGGGATTCGTCTCTCCTGGTATTGGGAGTTGATATTGCGCTATGCTCGATTGGCCATAACAGGAAATCCCTGGCCTGGGTTGCTGAGATATACCGGTAAGTGTTATTAGTAGTTTATCGAACCGTTATGGACCTTGCATCGGCATGACTTATCAGGTTATTAGGGTCTGACGTTATACCACCCCCCGGGTGTGATATGCGACATATCTGACGAAGAGACCGGGCTGTACGGTAGTGTTACTAATTGGATTCGCAGGAGTATGAGCTGGCTTTCTTGTTGATCTTCTGATCGCTCAATACACGGGTGGCCTTTACGTTTAGCAGACCGCTTGCGGCTTGTGGGTGTTTGATATGATCATCACCTACTGCGGGCGTATTGACGAGTCTTTAGAGTCCTACACAGAGGTTTCCCGGTTCATGCGAAACGAAGTAGGAGCACATATGTGATATGTGCGGGACCGAGATTAATGCGAGTATGTGATATCGCATTCTATTATCGCGATATGTGATATCGGTCGGTTGTATGTGATATAGCCGGGTTATAGGATCAAGTGTTCATTCGATAAGTTGATTCATATGATATTAGTCGGTTGTATGTGATATAGCCAGATTATTAAATCAAGAGTTGATTTGATAATTTAATGTATAATTATATATTTGATATATTAACTTACATTAACTAATATTTGCTCACTAAGCATTCTTTTTCTCACCTATGTGCATATAGTATATATGTGATATATATTAATGTACATTTTATTTGTGTCATACTTGATACCACATGCTTCATGGGTGTATGAGACTTATGTTAGTAATATGTATGCCCTAGAGGCCATTACTGTACATACGATGTATATTGTAGTGGATGCTTGGACATATATAGGGAGGACTTTCTTGCTCGACAAGATAGTATGCTATCTGGTTGCCCTTTATCTAACATGTACTCCGATTGTCTCTTTGTTGCATATTGATAAAGCCCTTAGGATGAGTACTTGACTACAAGGACTATGATGCAGATCATACTAGTGGGGACAGAGTAGTCGATAAGTACATCCTTCAATTGTTCCTAGTCGAGGGTGTATCGAGACAGGGCATTGATATACCAGAGTAGACTAGCGTATACGCTTCTCGACCCATATGATGGGCGACGGATGATCTCATATCCATTGGTGTTTGACATCAGAGAAGGTATGCGGGTGCTCAGTGGGGACTGGGTACACTGGACGGACTCACCGAGAACTCCCAGATGGTATTATACATCACGTCAGATAGCAGTTCTCTGGTGACACTGGTACAGGTTAGTCTGTAGACCCGAGATCGTCATAGAGTCTTGTGTGATTCCCACTGTGCTTTGATTTCCACCTTACCATGTCCATAAGGCGTGCAAAACGGTGGCTTTTGGGTACAGTCCCGAATCACATGGAGGTAATGAGCGATAGGAGGCGATTTGTCTCTCCAGGTATAGGGAGTTGATGTTGCGTTGTACTCGATTGGCTATAACCGGAAATCCCTGGCCAGGGTTGCTGAGATCTACTGGTAAGTGTTATCAGTAGTTTCTCGAACTGTTATAGACCTCATATTGACACGACTTATCAAGCTACTGGGGTCTGGCGTTTACCACCCCTAGGCGAGATATGCGACTTATCAGACGAAGAGACCGGACTGTACGGGAGTGTTACTGATTGGATTCGCAGGAGAATGTACAGGCTTTCTTGTTGATCTTCTGATCGCTCAATACCTGGGTGGCTGTTACGTTTAGTTGACCGCTTGCAGCTTGTGGGTGTTTGATATGATCATCACCTACTGTTGGCGTATTGACGATTCTTTAGAGTCCTACACGGAGGTTTCTTGGCTCAGGCAAAACGGAGTAGGAGCACATATATGATATGTGCGGGACTGAGAATAATACGTGTATGCGATACCATATTAGATTCTCGTAATATGTGATATCGGCCGGGTATATGTGATATAGCCGGGTCATCGGATCTTGTGTTGATTCGATGAACTGATACAGATTATATTAGTCGGTTATTTATGAAATAGCCGGATTATCGGATCAAGTGTTGATTCGATAATTTAATGTATAATTATATATTTGATATATTAAATTACATTAACTAATATAAGCTCACTTAAAGATTCTTTTTCTCACTCGGGTAATACGTTGATATATATGTGATATATGTTAATTGTATTATTTTATTTTGTCACAATAAATATTGTATATGTGATATATAATATTGTAACATGTTGTGGTTATAAATGCAACATGATTTGTGGAGTTTAAATATGGTTAGGGTTTGGATTAGGGTTAAGCTTTCATGAAGTTTTCAAGAAGCTTCTTGAAGCTTTGACTTTGACCTTGATATTTTGTGATATTTTGCAAAGATATTTCTTTAACCCAACCCAACCCTTTAACCATAGTTGATTCTCTACATGGGTTAAGTCTTCATACTTAACCCATGGTTGCAATTCTAACCACACACTTGATTCATTATTCATAACAAAAGGATTTGATCTTCTTCTTCTTCCTTCTTCTTGCTTGAAAAAGCTTTCTAGCTTTTTGACATGTGATGAAAATGAGTGAGAAATAGAAAACAAAAGAGAGCTAAATTCCTACTTCATCATCCTCATCTATTCTAGCCACTTAGATTAGGGTGTTTGCTTTACTAATACTTGATTAGCAAAGCAAGAGCTTGGGTTTGAGTTTCTTCAAGGTAGATCATCTTTGTTATTGAAGGTCGGAAGCAAGCTTGCATATTTCTCTTCATGGAGCTTCTCTAAAGTCCGGGTACTTGATGATCACAGCGAAGGGACCTCAACACGGAGCTTTTGAAGTGAAGGAACGGACTACAAAGGTTGTAATCCCAAACTCTTAGTTGTTAATGTGTTTAACATGCTTGTTTGCTTAATACTCTAGTTAAGATCTTGGTTAGGGTTTACTTAGCACCCCAAAATTTTAAAGTAGCATGATTGATGCTTGCCAAAACCTTCACAAGGTGCTAAGCTAACCCTACAGTGGTATCAGAGCCAAGCTAGAGCTTTAGACGAAGTCTAGACAAAGTTTAAAGTCCGATCGAACCCCGAAACATCGCATTAGACCCCCCTCTGGAAATTTTTTAAAATGTTGATTTTTACTGTATTAAAAATACTCAGAAAATAAAGAAGGGAATTCTAAGGATTACTGTGAAAAACGAGCCACTAATCCCATTAAAGCGCCGCGGAACCACGGCAATACCATGCCTTGCGCGGCGGTTCCGCGGCCGTATAGGGGAATTAGGGTTAGCTTTTTGCACAGTAACATCCATAAGGATTTCTACATGCTTCTGGGAATTTTTAATATTACTCAAGTATTGAGTTTTCTGGAGATCTTTTGTATTCGTTGATTCGATCGGAAAGTTTAACTTTGTTTAAGTTATTTCCGGGTAATTTTAGAACATGTTAAAAAGTTCGAACGAATATCAATATCTCACTTTTTCCCCTGCCGGAAAATTTCCAAGTATTTGATTTTTCCTTGGTTAAAGAACATTCACAGTCATGCAAGTAACGCGGTGGACCCTCTAGAAGAACACAAACCTTAACTCGATTATGTGACCGTCTGAACCGCCTCTAAACCTTAGGGTTTGGGGCAGCACGGCGTTGCCACATGTGAGGCGTTGGTTTGACCTTTCTACGGCTGGACCATTGGTACTGTGGCATGTGATGGATGCTTTTAAACTAATTTCAAGTGTTGAGAAATATGTGGGAAATTTTAGGTGTTTGATTATTCGATTGGAAAGTTTAACATTGTCTATTTATCTGGAATGCGATACAATATTTGGAATCCACAAGTAGTTATGAGATAACTAATTTGAATGTTATAACTCTAGCAGTTTTTAGTCTCATTTGATCGGTTGCCACGGAATTTTGATATGATCAAAAGTCCGTCGCAATCACGTAGCGTACGCGGATACTCGCCGGGTAAACTTAATAGATAGCCACGACCCATATCCCCGACTAAGTGACTGTAGGAGAACCCCATCGCTAAAAGCATCCGCCTGGGTGCTCGCGACAGCGGTGTTCTGCTTTAGTGCACTTCGTCGACGGCATCGGGGGTGCGGCCGTCTACTAAAGTTTGCGACGAGCATTCGATCAGAATGTCGGGAATCTTGTTGAATTGCCCGACTTGATATTGAAAAGATTTTTCGACATTGAGACTAAAATGCGGGGTTTATAATTGTTAGGCATGTGATGTCTAAGGAATTTATTTGGTTAGGCATGAGATGTCTAAGGAGGTTGCGGATTCCAACTGTTGTAGTTTTACACTTTCTTTTCTGCGACCGTAAGTGTAATATATGGTGTATCGTCGGTTTCGTTGCTATACATCAACGACAATTGGGATACGCATATTTACTTACGTTGATGACATGTGATGTTATGTGTTGCTATGATATGTTATATTGGATTGCGTGTTCTGAATAGCCGGGGGTTTTATGTGAGATGAGAGTTTTTCTTTTCCATTCATGTAAAATTCAATTGTATATAATATTCTTTTATTGGGGCACTTCCGGGTTGAGAATGATGTCACCATTGTATATTATTTACTTTTCCGCATTAGGATAGACCCAAGGCGGGGAGCACAATTAACCGGGTTTTAGGGTACAGTGGGAGACCATCTCAAGGAGTTGAGACCGGGTCTCCTAACTCTAGAATTGGTAGGGTTGCTGGCCGCTCTCGTAGGGGTCTAGGGGTGTGGGATTGGCTATTCATCGCGACCGTGGAATCCGTGTTTTATACTGGCTAGGATTAAAACATGGACCTCCTAGTATATCCAATATTTCATATATGTTCTTCTGCTGCAATGTTCTGTGATAAGATCATATTAATGCCTGAGATGAATGTTTATATTGTATATATGAGATTTATATTCTATATTGTTTATTTCGTTTCAAATGTGATGCTTGTGAAGCATAATAAAATGGGACTTCATTAATGAGATTAATGAAATTAAAAGAAACCTAAAAATGTTGTGGAATCGAATTTTCAAAAACAGGTAGCTCTAGTTGTTGCTTTGCATAGTGGTGTTCCTTATAGAACATCCAGCATCTTATTCGATAAGGAAAGAGCTGATATCCCTTCACCGGGAGTGACCTCTTTAGCAATAACTGGTAGATGCTACAAACTCGGTTTGTCTTTTGATTGCTTTTCTAGTTCTTGCTTTGCATAGAGGTATTTGTGAAATATCCTGCACCTTATTCGATAAGGAAAGAGCCGACGATCCCTTCACCGAGAGTGACCTCTTTAGCAAAACTAGTAAAAGCCTCAAAAACACTCCATTTAAATCATTTGATTCTACGACGAGATCAAGTTCATTACGCAAAAGGTTTTCTTAAAAACCTGTCGTAGCCCTCCGTCATTTTAGGAAGTAGAGTACTTAGTATTCGTGCTGCGTATGTCGACTATAGTTGAGGCGTAGTATACGGTAGCTAAGTGATGTCTTCCTATACAACATATAATGTAATTAATTAGGACAGTCATGTGATTATGTCGACCATAGTTGAGGGTCATGTTGATGGGTCTAATTAATCATGAAATGACGGGTAGAACATGACTAGTGCTTATGATATGTTGACCATAGTTCAGGTCATAAGTACTAGGGGTAAAATATTATTGGGAATTTCAAGTGTTGAAATTTGCAATGAGATTGCATACCTTCTTTAAGATAGTTGGATCCCGATACCCGCTGCGAGTAAGAGTTACTCCTGGGAGAGTTTTACACATTACAATTAGCCGATCAAGTAGGTGTCTAGAAAGGTGTTAACGGGGTTATGCCCCTGGGAAAACGAGGTTTACTTTAATTAGGTCCGTGCGAAAGCACGGGGAACCTCCCTCAAAGTACCGACACTAGCCTGGGTAAAAGATTGGCGAACTTGTAGGGTGTAATTAATCCCGGCTAGTCTTTCCTTTAAGGGTTTGAAGGAAGATTTGACTAAAACAGCGGGAGACATCCTGATTAGGTATATTAATAACCAATCTAATCTTGCAAGAGCATATGCTGAGTGTTTTCTTCTCTCTCTCTCCAGGTAGCGACCATGTCATGCCTTAATCAAGATAATAATATGGATGTATTGACCGAACCCGCTTGTTATACTGCACTAGGGAACATTGGTCCCGCTCCAACTTATAATTGTTTTAAGACAGTGCAGGAAATAGGGAATTACCAGAATTCCCGTGCCGCCCAAACGAAGAAAGTGCATGCTGATGCATCTTCTTCGGGTATGTTCATTACCGAGAACTATTTCTCAGTATCCTTTACGTCCTGGGTATGAGATACCGGATAAGGATCCCACAAAAGTAATTTGTTACATGGGCTATGGACAGGTAGAGAACTGAGAACGGGTGATAAGTTTCAAGAGTTGGAAACGGTGCAAATGTTGCAGCCAAATCAGTTGGCGGTTATCACCCTGTATTACCAGAATACATTGATTTTGAACGAATGCTATTAGATACCGAACCTGATACACAAAATCATATCAGTCTCTTTATTTAGTAAAGAAGGATATAATTTTGTATTGTTGGATAATGTTTTGAACATTTCCTAGATCAAGAGTTGATCGGTTCATGCACGTTATCTAAAAGCATATACGTTCTAAATCAAACCACAATTCTTAACGTACAGAACACACATAAGAGGAAGAGTTCAGAAATGAACGAATCCTTCTTGAGGTATTGTAGACTAGGTCATATCAATGTGACTCGACTAGCTGAAGTTACATAAAGATGCATATTTAAATTCGTTTGGATATAAATCTTGTAAAACTTGCCAGTCATGTCACAAAGATAAGATGACCACAGCTCCGTTTATTGGAAACAGAGAAAGAGTTACTGAACTCTTGGGATTGATACATGCTGATGTATGAAAATCCCCTGTCTACATATGCCAGGACCGTTTCTTTGTACTTCTTTACATTCACTGATGATCTCTCAAGATTCAGACATATGTTCCTGTTGAAACACAAGTTCGAAGCTTTTGAGATATTCACAGAATATAAGTTAGAAGTAGAGAACCAAAAACGGATATAAGTATTATGTCTTTTGATGTGATCAAGGAGGAGAATACTTGAGCATGGAATTTCTGGACTATTCTAAAGGAGAATGAGATTCTCTCTCAGCATTACTCCTCCGTATACATCACGGCATGTCGGTGTATCGGGGCGGAGCCATCGCACCCTATATGATATGGTGTGCTCTATGATGAGTACTACTGAGTTGCTTATTTTTTTGGGTTACGCACTTGAGAAGCTGCATACCTATTGAATGTGGATTCAATAGTTTTCAACGAACCTCAGCCTCACCGCCGATCTTGTAGGGTTCCTCACCCACCTGACAGTGGGAGTAAGGATTGCATCATGAGATGATGACCCAACTAGTTTCGAGCAGGCCATCAGGAGTGAGACTCTGTAAGAATGGCTGGATGCTAAGCGATCTGAGATGGAATCTTTATACACCAACAAAGTATAGACTTTGGTTGCTTTATCTGAAGGGTTAAATCCCTATCAAGAGTAAGTATATCTTGAGAAGATTACTTGGTGTACATGGAAAAGTTGAGACTTTCAAAGCTATGCTTAAGTCCATCCAGATCCTACTTGCCACTGCTACATACCATGACTACGATATCTGGCGGTTGGGTGTCATGACTGCTTTTCTAAATAGTGATTTGAAAGAGAGCATCTATAAGTACACAGCCAGAGGGCTTCGTAGACAGTGGGAGCAGCGGAAACGTGTGCAAGATGTTTTATGGGTTAAATCAGGCATCGCGGAGTTGGAACATCTGTTTTGATGTGGTAGTCAAAGCGTTTAACTTCATCAAAATGATAGATGAACCTTGTATATACAAAAAGGTAGTAGGGAGTATGGTAGTGATCCTCGCATTGTACGTGGATGACATACTCTTGATAGGAAAAGAGTTTCGTACGCTACGCTCGGTCAATCTCCTCTTATCACAATGATTCTCCATATAGGATCAAGGTGATACCTCCTAAATCCTAGATTGTAGATCTATGAGATAGATCTATTTGGATGTGAGGATTCTCACTAGCTGTAGTGAGATGGTATCAATCGATCCTAGGGAGAATCACTGGAAGGGTTCCAGGGTAATAAGAACGACTGAATGTCAGTCGCAGGCATTGTTTTTACTCTCAGTGGTGGGACGGTATGTTGGAAAAGTTCCAAGCTAGATACCGTGACACACTAGACGATTAAAGGCTAGATAAATCGTTACCAAGGATGCTACCAAAGAGGCAGTCTGGATATATATTAGTTCATGAGATGAACTTCGTTCCAACCATTGTGTGACAATAGAGTTATGGCTTTGGCCTAGGAGCCCCCATCCCATCAGAAATCCAGATATAATTCTTAGGCAGTATCACCTGATCATGGAGATGGTTGATCTCCAGGGAGATCGAGATTAGGAGAGTAGACATAGAAGACAACAGCGCGGATCCACTCACAAAGGCCTATTTCCCAGTAGAGACTTTTATGGGATGGTTGAGTATGAGATATTTCAACCACAGCTGATTGTTGGGTATGAGATACTACAATAGATGACCCTAGTGCAAGTGGGAGATTGTTAGTTATATGTATGCCCTAGAGGCCATTGCTGTACATACGATGTATATTGTAGTGGATGCTTGGACATATATAGGGAGGACTTTCTTGCTCGACATGATAGTATGCTATCTGGTTGCCTTTTATCTTAATATGTACTTTGATTGTCTCTTTGTTACATATTGATAAAGCCCTTAGGATGAATACTTGACTACAAGGACTATGATGCAGATCATACTAGTGGGGGCAGAGTAGTCGATAAGTACATCCTTCAATTGTTCCTAGTCGAGGGTGTATCGAGACAGGACATCGATATACCAGAGTAGATTAGTGTATACGCTTCTCGACCCATATGATGGGCGATGCATGATCCCATATCCATTGGTGTTTTACATCAGAGAAGGTATGCGGGTGCTCAGTGGGGACTGGGTACACTAGACGGACTCGCCGAGAACTCCCAGATGGTATTGTACCTCATATCAGATGGCAGTTCTCTGGTGACCCTGGTGTCATAGAGTCTTGTGAGATTACCACCGTGCTTTGATTTCCACCTTACCATGTCCATGAGGCATGCATAACGGTGGCTTTTGGGTACAGTCCCGAATCACATGGAGGCAATGAGTGACAGGAGGGGATTCGTCTTTCCAGGTATAGGGAGTTGATGCTGCGCTGTGCTCGATTGGCTATAACTGGAAATCCCTGGCCAGGGTTGCTGAGATCTACTGGTAAGTGATATCAGTAGTTTCTCGAACTGTTATAGACCTCATATCGACATGACTTATCAAGCTACTGGGGTCTGGCGTTTACCACCCCTAGGAGAGATATGCGACAAATCAGACGAAGAGACTGGACTGTACGGGAGTGTTACTGATTGGATTCGCAGGAGAATGTACATGCTTGCTTGTTGATCTTCTGATCGCTCAATACCTGGGTGGCTGTTACGTTTAGCCGGCCGCTTGCAGCTTGTGGGTGTTTGATATGATCATCACCTACTGCTGGCGTATTGACGATTCTTTAGAGTCCTACACAGAGGTTTCTTGGCTCAGGAAAAATGGAGTAGGAGCACATTTATGATATGTGCGGGACCGAGAATAATACGTGTATGCGATACCGTATTAGATTCTCGCGATATGTGATATCGGCCGGGTATATGTGATATAGCCGGGTCATCAGATCAAGTGTTGATTCGATGAACTGATACAGATTATATTAGTCGGTTATTTATGAAATAGCCGGAAGCTCACTTAAAGATTCTTTTTCTCACTCGGGTAATACATTGATATATATGTGATATATGTTAATTGTATTATTTTATTTTGTTACAATAAATATTGTATATGTGATATATAATATTGTAACATGTTGTGGTTATAAATGCAACATGATTTGTGGAGTTTAAATATGGTTAGGGTTTGGATTAGGGTTATGCTTTCATGAAGCTTTCAAGAAGCTTCTTGACGCTTTGATTTTGACCTTGATATTTTGTGATATTTTGCAAAGATATTTCTTTAACCCAACCCAACCCTTTAACCATAGTTGATTCTCTACATGGGTTAAGTCTTCATACTTAACCCATGGTTGCAATTCTAACCACACACTTGATTCATTATTCATAACAAAAGGATTTGATCTTCTTCTTCTTCCTTCTTCTTGCTTGAAAAAGCTTTCTAGCTTTTTGACATGTGATGAAAATGAGTGAGAAATAGAAAACAAAAGAGAGCTAAATTCCTACTTCATCATCCTCATTTATTCTAGCCACTTAGATTAGAGTGTTTGCTTTACTAATACTTGATTAGCAAAGTAAGAGCTTGGGTTTGAGTTTCATCAAGGTAGATCATCTTTGTTATTGAAGATCGGAAGCAATCTTGCATCTTTCTCTTCATGGAGCCTCTCTAGAGTCCCGGTATTTGATGATCGCAGCGAAGGGACCTCAACACAGAGCTTTTGAAGTGAAGGAACGGACTACAAAGGTTGTAATCCCAAACTCTTAGTTGTTAATGTATTTAACATGCTTGTTTGCTTAATACTCTAGTTAAGATCTTGGTTAGGGTTTACTTAGCACCCCAAAATTTTAAAGTAGCATGATTGATGCTTGCCAAAACCTTCACAAGGTGCTAAGCTAACCCTGCAACTTACACCATGCTTGATATAATGTAGGGTTTATATTTATCTAAGTAATTCAAAAATTGGATGGAAATTGTCATAGCTACAAGCTTAAAGAAGCTTGTGGAAACATTGACCAAGTCCACCTTTTTTATTTCACTTGTAGATATTTGTTAACCTAACCATTATACCTTGGCCATGGTTCATTCTTTACATGAGTTAGTGTATGACACTAACTAACCGATGGTTGCTATTCTCACCTCATGAGTTTCATTTCTCATCATCACTTCATCTTCTTCCTCATGAGAAAAAGCTTGCTAGCTTTTTTCTAAATGAGAAATATTGTGAGAAAATTAAATCTAAAGTGAGCCCATTTCCTACTTCATCGTCCTCTACTATATTAGCCATTTAGTTTAGGATATTTGCTTCACTAATCTACCATTAGTGAAGAGCTAGCATGAGCTTGAATCTTCTCGACGTAGATCATCTTCGGCCTCGAAGATTTCGAGCAAGTTTGTTCATTTCTTCATATGAACCCTTACTAGAGTTCAGGTGTTCACTACTTGGAGCGAAGGGACTACTACACGGAGGTTTAGAAGTCAAGGAATGGTCTACAAAGGTTGTATTCCTCATTCACTTGTATGCAAAGTTGTTTGCATGTTATATTGTTTAAATCTCTACTTAAGATTCTAGGGTTAGGGTTCTTTAGAACGGCAAATTTTTGAAAACGGCATGGACGATGCCTTCCGAAACCTTGCTGCCGTGCTAAGTAACTCTACATATCACATATTGAGTCTAGGGGGGTGGATAAAATCAGACCCCTAATAACACGATATTTAGTGTCGGTATGAAGCCAATCACCACCTGAGAAACTACCGATCCTAGATCAGTAAATCTTAACTACCTTGGCCAAGGATTTTTGGTGATGGCCACCCGTGCACTCCGTGACATCAACCCCCAATACCGGGAGAGACGAATCCCTTGATGATCCGCTCACTGCCTCCATGTAGCTCGAGACTGTACCCAACTAAAACCTGTTTGCACGACTTCTTTGAGCCGTGGTAGGGTAGTAATCAAAGCACAGTGGGAACTCACACGAGACAAATGAAGATCTCAGCTTGATAGACTAACCTGTACACATGTCACCAGGGAACTGCTATCTGACAATAGGTATAATACCAACTAGCATGTTCCCGGCGAGTCCGTCCAGTGTACTCATAACTCAATGAGCACCTGTATACATCTTAGGTGAACCAACTAACACCGATGGTTTATAAGACCGGCCACCTCCCCTCGTCGGGGTCTCGATCCATATACACCAGTCTACTCTTGGAGTATCGATGCCCAGTCTCGAAACTCCCATGACTAGGGACACTTTAAGGATGTGCTTATAGACCGCCCAGCTCCCACGTACATGATCGCCATCATACCGCTGGTAGTCAAGAATGAATCCTACGGTCTTTATCAACATGTAATAGTGATCTGTAATGTCACCTAAAGTATGTACACGATGATAAAGACAAACCAGATAGCATACTATCATCTCGAGTAAGACTGTTCTACCGGTATAGGTCCTCCCTCAATCAATGCATTCACGTGTCTGCGATCTAATAATTGACTTGAGGGCACTATAGCCAACATGCACGTGGCAGAAACGCATAGGGGAGGTGAAGTGCTTCAAAGAGCCGTGTCTATCCGACTTTGGTTCATCGAGAAATAAGGGATTTCCGCCATGTGGCGGTGCGGTATTGGAATAATCCCTAAGGACCCCGCTCAATCTTCTTTTTCTCCTCCCTAGCCCTTTTCTTCTGATCGACTTGGTCTGTCCGGGGTAGGTTAGCGTTGACCCCGGACTCAAGCTGGATCTCACGTTCGGTTCTGGCCTTTACCTCGGCCATGGTCTTAGGTTGCGCTAATGCAAAGTAGTGTAGCCACTCCTTGTGCTTAAGACCCGACCTAAGGGTAGTAATTACTGTCTCATACCGGTGCTCCGGGACCTCAAGTAGAGCGTTGTAGAAGAAGGTGACATATTTTTGAAGGATTCTTTGTCCCCGCTCTTTATGTTGAAGAGATGATCAACGGTCCTCTTCTACCGTCTGTTCCCGACGAAATAGCCAAGGAATTGGGTGGCCAGCTCATCAAAGTTAGAGATTGAGCATGGAGCGAGTCCTTGAAACTAGTCTTGTCCAGAGCGGATGAGAGTGGCGGGAAAAGCACGGCATTGTGCGGCATTGGAGTTGTCGTGGAAACTCATCCCGGCTGTGAACGCGTCTAAATGGTCTTTCGGGTTGGACTTCCCGTCGAAGAGGGAGACATTCAGGGGCTTGTTCCAGGAGTAGACATGGACAGCGAGTAGCTCTTTAGTGAAGGGCTTCATGAGTGAGTCGGCAACATATCCAGCCCCGTCGCTTGAAGGACGTTTTTCCCGATGGATGCCCTCGATCTTCCTTTCGAGGGCATCGAGTCGGTCGTGGTATCCCGATGATTCAGCATACACTGATTTATGGCCTCTGCTGCTGGCGACCTGCGCTGGCTACGGCTCTGGTTCCGTTCGATGAGGTTCGTTAGGTCCCCGGGCGAGGTCGTCTTCTATCACGACCCGAAAGGTACGGAACGCTACTGGCACTTAAATTACGAAACGTCTCAAGACGTACGTAATCTAAGTAAGCTAAATCCCAGAAATCAAAACCCATTTAAGCACTAGAGTGAAGGAAAAACCAATTTATTGAAAGCGATTTTAACCAAATTAGTCACATCAAGCTTTTTAAAAGCAACATCCATTTTTCCGAAAATTTCGACAGAGTCTCCTTTGTAAATACTGGCCCCCAAACGGGTACAAAACAAGAATATATATGAATAACAAGCGGGAGCTAGCTCTTCGCCGAAGCGGACTCAAATCCTACGCAATGTAAATCATCAATGTGCAAAATAAGGAAAAAAGCACAAGTAATAAGCAGCATGTCGGCTCAAGTGAGCTCGACCCAAAGATACAACATAAAAGTCCACAAATCTCATTGCCTTGTCTCTAGGTCAATATACATCAATACAAATAGCAGGTACAGTAGATGGAATACTCTAGATACAATAAATATACAAGGTGGAAACAAAATAATATCACAACCCACTTACGAGCAAAAGTCTCAAGTCCAGGCAAAAGGAGCAAAAGGGGAAAATGCGTCCGCCGCTACAGTGCTGACAGAGCGGACCTGCAAAAAGGTTGTGGCACAACGGGGGTGAGTTGTCAACTCGTGAGTAATAAATAACATCTATAGAGGCTATCGTAAGCATGCACGCAAAGTGTCATAACATCAACAATACTGATGTGGCATGATATACTAGCAGATATGTACGCAACATGAATCAATTTACAATACTAATCTGGCATGATGTACTAGCAGGTATGTATACAACATGAATCAACTCATGATCTGAATATGTTGATATAAGAAAATCATTATTTTCTTCTTAGAAAACTCTTTTGAAAATATCAGCATAATATCAATAGAATCAACAGAAATCCGTATTCAGCATCGACACCTCACGACTATCTCAAATCTCATGTATCCATATCACAATATCTCAGGCCCCAGCCGTCCGGCTGACCCATCTCAAAGTATCAATATCTCAATATCTCACGACCACGGTCGGTATCCTCTGGATATCCGCCGCGCCAACAATCACCGGTAAGTAGTCTTCCCCTGCCAGGCTCATCGTCTACAACTCGAGCTTATTGCCCCGGGGTACCTTACCGGTCCCACCATGAACCCGTGACGGTTCATCCACTCATCGAATCGGGTCTCGAAAACCAACAGAAAACATGAAAACTCATGGTGGAAGACGCATACATCACTAGAAAACCGCAACTTGGATATTTTTAAAAGGATAATAAGTTTATAAATTCTTGCGGTTTTCCCCCAAAATCCAGAAATCTCATAAATCTCAAGTGCTAAAATCCTCAAGAAAATCATCATAAGTGCACATGTCAATGATAATGAATGCCTATAGTATCAACAAGTCGAACGGCAATGTATGACTAATAGGTTAGGCATGAACGAATGATGTAATGAGGTACATGCATATGAATGGCAATCCTACATGTTCATCCTGAGAAATTTAAATGCATTAGCACAGGTTTATGAAGGGTTACCCTAGTGCCCCGGCCAACTTCCGTGGCTAAATTCGGAACAAAAATTTTGAAACGAGCGAAAACTCGGCACTAGAATAAAACTTGACCGGATCTTTAACCATAAACCTAGCTAGCTAAAAGTGAGTTCTATCTACTATGAAAGAAGATATACCAAGAGGCTCAAGTCCTTCGGTCTTCTCTCCCCGTCATGTGCTCCAAGTGGCCTCCTTGAACTTGTTCGATCATCATCTCCGGCTCCATCGGTCCTCCGGAATCGAGCTTGTTCTCCGGCTTCCTTTTGTCGTAGATGATCCACCCGGGGAGTATGATCCATGGCTCTAGCTCCTAACTACATAACAAAAGGAGCAACTGGAGAACTTGGTTTGCTAAACCAAGTAATCTAGGGTGTAGTTTAGGGTATCTTAGTGTTTAGCTATCTCTTTCTTACCTCTTCACTTGATTCTCAACACATGAGAAGGTAGTGAAGAGGAAGAAGATGAAGGTGGAGGAAGCTAGAGAGGAGGGAGGAGCTTGGAGAGAAAATGGAGCTCAAGAAAAATAATGAGCAAGCATGAGAGAGAAAATAACACACAATGGTTTTGTATGCAATTCTCTTTCATTAAACAATAGCAACCATGCTTCAATAGTAAACCCAAAATGAATTATAAATTCATTTGTAAACTATTGAAGCATGGTCAACTCCATACCTCCCTCACCTCTCACTTTCCACCTCATTTCCATTTATCAAATAAATGGAAAATCCAAAATGAGGTGGCCACTTTCTAGAAGGAAATCTGTAGTAAATACGGATTTCAGTCTACAGTACAAATATACCGGCAATCAGATAAAAATCCGAACGCCCAAAAGAGATAGAATAACATGAAGAACGTAATACTATAATATATATATCGAAATACATATATGTAAATTATTAAATCAATGCCAGATTTAATAATCCAGCTCAAACCCGAGCCGGCTAGTATTACAAACTGTCCGATCGAAAATCCGAGTACCAAGTACATCAATCGATGGAACCCTGCACGTATCCAATACGGCTACTACATCATTTTGCATGGATCAGGGAAACCCTCTGTGTGGGACTCTAAAGACTCGACAGTACTCTGGCAGTGGGTTTAACCACAAGTACGTCAGCGGCACTAGCTGTACGTAACGGCTGCCCAGGTACCTGTCGAAAAGGAAGGCCGACGAGCAAACTCATCCGGATCTCCTACTGAGCCTGTCCGTGACAATATCCGTACAGTCCGGTCTCTTCGTCAAAGAGTATCGCATACTGGGTCTAGGGGATGGTGAACGTCAGACCTTAACAACCTGATAAGTCATGCCGATATGGTTCAGGACCAATCCGGGAAATTACTGATCAACCTATCAGTAAATCCTAAGTGCCTTGGCCAAGGTCTTATGGTCCTGACCAATCGAATCATAGTGCGATATCGACTCCCTATACCGGGAGAGACGAATCCCCGAAAATCGCTCACTGCCTCCATGTGGCTCGGGACTGAACCCAACCAAAACCTGTTTGCACGACTCAGTATAGCCGTGGTAGGGTTGTGATCAAAGCTCAATGGGAACTCACATGAGACAATTGCCGATCTCGGGCCCAAAGACTAACCTGTACACATTTCACCTGAGAACTTCCATCTGATGATAGGTATAGTACCACATGGAAGTTCTCGGCGAGTCCGTCCAGTGTACTCACACCCAGTTAGGTGCATCAGACCAATGGCTGCGGGACCAACCATCCCTGACGGAGGTAGAAACGTATACACCAGTCTACTCTGGAGTATCAATGCCCAGTCTCGATACTCACGCGACTAGGGACCATTTAAGGATGTTATGGACTACCCTGCTCCCATAAGTATGATCGCCATCACAACGCAGGTAGTCAAGCAAGATCCTAGGGGCTTTATCAACATGTAACCTCAATATGTAATAACGAGTATGACATATTCCATGTTAAGATAAAGACAAACCACCATAGTATACTACCGTATCTAGCCTTTATCAATATGTGCAAAACCAGACATAACAACAATACAAATAAATACACATATCCCGATAAAGACAAGTCAAATAATATACTATAAAACTGAGCAAGATTGTTCTGTACATATCCCTAGTGTCCATATGAATACATATATAATACTGGCCTCTAGGGCATATACATCCAACAATCTCCCACTTGTACTAAAGGCCAGTGATTGGCCTACAGAATACCCAACGTTTGCTCTAATGCCAGCTGCTGGCGTACCGCATACCCAACATCCCAAAAAGTCGCTCGAACTGTGCTTGAGGGAGTGCTTTTGTAAATGGATCCGCCGTGTTGTCTTTCGTATCCGCTCTCCGTACCTCGATCTCCTGGCGATCTACGATCTCCCTGATCAGGTGATACCGCCTTAAGATGTGCCTGGATTTCTGATGGGACCGTTGTTCCTTCGCTAAAACTATAGCCCCATTGTTATCACAATACTGGTATCCGAACAACAATGGACGGAACCACCTGAAGTTCAGCTATGAACTTCTTTATCCAGACCGCCTCTTTTGCGGCATCGCTTGCAGCAATGTATTCAGCCTCCATCGTCGAGTCTGTGACGGTATCCTGTTTGGAACTCTTCCAACATACCGCCCCTCCGTTGAGGGTAAACACAAAACCCGAGACAGACTTGCTGTCATCCTTGTCACTCTGGAAGCTTGAGTCGGTAAAGGACTCGACCCTGAAGTCTCCATTACCGTAAATCAGGAACATCTCCTTAGTCCTTCTCAGGTACTTAAGAATGTTCTTTACTGCTGTCCAGTGGTCCTCACCTGGGTCTGACTGATACCGGCTCACCATGCTTAGCGCGTAAGCTACATCTGGTCTTGTACATAGCATCGCATACATTATAGATCCTACCGCCGAAGCGTAGGGTATAGTGCTCATGCGAACCCTCTCTTCGTCAGTCTTGGGAGACATCTCCTTGGAGAGGGTGATTCCGAGCAATGCGGGTATGTTACCGTGCTTGGAATCTTCCATACTAAATCTCTTTAGTACGGTCTCTATGTACCTGGACTGTGAAAGGCCTAGTAGTCTCTTGGATCTATCTCTGAAGATCTTGATCCCCAGAATGTATGAGGCATCACCTAGGTCTTTCATAGAGAACCTTTGTGATAAGAATAGCTTAACCGATTGTAGCATAGGAATGTCATTTCCTATCAAAAGAATGTCGTCCACGTACAAGCCTAGGAACACGACAGTTCGTCCTACAATCTTCTTATAAATATATGGCTCATCTTCGTTCTTGATGAAGTCAAAGTCCTTGACTGTCTCATCAAAACAGATGTTCCAGCTCCGCGATACTTGCTTCAATCCATAAATGGATTTGAGCAGCTTGCACACCTTCCCGCTGCTCCCACTGTCTAAAAAACCTTTTGGCTGATCCATATAAATGCACTCTTCTAAACTTCCGTTTAGAAAGGCCATTTTCACGTCCATCTGCCAGATTTCATAGTCATAGAAGGCAGCAATGGCAAGTAGGATCCTAATGGATTTGAGCATAGCCACTGAAGAAAAGGTTTCGTCATAGTCCACTCCTGGTCTTTGATGAAAACCTTTTGCAACGAGTCTAGCCTTATAGGTTTCTACCTGCCCATCCACACCAAGTTTCTTCTTATAGATCTATTTACATCCAACGGGTTTTACCCCAGGTGGAGCAACTTCCAGGATCCACACTTTATTGGTGTACATGAACTCCATTTCAGATTGCATAGCATCTGGCCACTTATCAGAGTCCCTGCCGATAATGGCCTGTCTGAAACTAGTAGGATTATCTTCTTCCAAGATGCAATCCTCTCGATCCCCATCTATGAGAAAACCGTAGTATCTCTCGGGCGGATGAGAAATCTTACTAGATCTGCGGAGTGGCTGAGGTTCGTCCGGGATTATTGAATCCTTTGGTTCGACTAAATCTTTAGTTATAGTTTGTTCCTGTGGAATTTCATCCAGTTCTACCGCGCTCCCACTTGTTTCTTTTGTAAGAAATTGCCATTCTAAAAAGGTGGCGTGGCGAGTGACTAACACCTTCTGTTCCTCGGTGTGGTAGAACAGATATCCCATTGAATGTTTTGGATATCCTATAAACTTACATAAAACTGATCGTGCCTCTAGTTTGTCCGGTTTCTGTGTTTTCACATAGGCCTGACAACCCCATATCTTAATGAATTTAAAACATGGTTTCTTTCCACTCCATACTTCATATAGAGTCTTAGGTACAGATTTAGATGGAACCTGATTCAACAAGTAGGCTGCTGTTTCAAGCGCAAATCCCCAAAATGAAAGAGGTAACTCGGCACTACTCATCATGGAGTGAACCATATCCAATAGGGTACGATTCCTACGCTCCGATACATCGTTATGCTATGGTGTATAAGGAGGAGTAAGCTGAGAGAGAATTCCATTCTCTTTTAAGTAGTCTAGGAATTCCGTGCTTAAGTACTCTCCTCCTCTATAAGATCGGAGGATCTTAATACTTTTTCCAGTCTGGTTCTCTACTTCATTTCTGAATTCTTTGAATTTCTCAAAAGCTTCAGATTTCTGTTTCAGGAGATACACATATCCGAATCTAGAGAGATCGTCAGTGAATGTGATGAAGTACGAGAACCCACCCCTTGCATGTATAGATATCAGACCACATACATCACTGTGTATGAGTCCCAAGAGTTCTGCTGCTCTTTCTCCATGTCCGGTGAACGGAGATTTGGTCATTTTTCCTTTGAGACAAGATTGACAAGTTTCATAAGATGAAAATTCGAACGTATTCAAGAGTCCATCTTTATGCAACATACTTAGTCTTTTCTCTTCGATATGACCAAGTCTACAATGCCACAAGTAGGATTCGTTCGTATCTGAACTCTTCCTCTTGCGTGTGTTTTGTAAATTGAGAACTGTGTTCTGATTTAGAACATAGATACCATTACACAATGTACTTTCTGCAACCAGTACCTTATCAAGGTAAATGTTCATGATATTTTTATCAATAACAAAATTATATCCATCTTTATCAAGTAAAGAAACTGATATGATGTTGCAAAGCATGGAAGGCACATAGTAGCAATTGTTCAAAATCATAGTATTGCCATTTGGCAATGCTCGGTGATATTCACCGACGGCAGCAGCATTAACTTGTGCTCCGTTCCCCACCCTGAGGGACATATCACAAGGTCCAACTATCCTATTTTTTCTCAGTCCCTGCAATTGTAAGTGCACGGCGGCGCCCCGGCCGTCAAACCGACGGCCAAATGCGGAAACGGTGATAAACTTTAATTTTGCGAACTTTGCAAACCGGCACCACCGCGCACTAAACACCCGGATCGTAACCATTAAATTAGTCTAAGCTAACTAGAAGAATGTTAGAGATATACCGAATGATCCGAGTCCTCCGGTCTTCTCGTCGTCGTCCCGATCTCCCGCGGAAACTCCGGTGGTCGCCTCCTCGCCGGAAGGGCACCACGTAGCCGGATTCTTTTACGGGCTCCCACCTCAATACCGAGGCAACTCGGGCGCGAAGTTGGCTAACCGACGCGCCCAAGATTTGCTGTAGAATATGTGTAGGACTCATGTCTCATTGGGGTTTTGTATAGTTGCCATGATGGAGGAATTTGTGCACTCAATGGAAATGAAATGGAGCAGCCATCATAGATTGAGCTCGGCCACAACAAGAAAAAAAACTCACTGGAAAAAAATAATGAAGCAAGCTACCTCTCTCACAGTGAAAAGAATGAGCTCCCTTTTATACTCATTCATTTCAAAAAAGGAAATTAATCCACAAGCTCAAAATAACCTCCAGCACACTCAAGTGGAGGGGGGGCCCACGAAAATCAACATGAAAGAATTATCCAAACAAATTAAACCTCTCCCTGTACCCAACAGTGGCCGGCCCAAAAAACCAACACAAATGCACATCCAAAACCCACACCCAACCTTACCTTAATTAATGCATGAATAGCAAAGATGATATCAAAATCAAACCTTATGCAATAAACCCCTCCACAAAGTGTTAATTGCAAACTTGCAATTAACACCCTCCAACGAAAAGTCCGACCGGGAAGGAAAAAGAGAAAACCGGCCGGAACGGAATGCAAACTGGCAACCCCAGAAAACTGGTCCCATAATAAATTACAGGAAAACCCCGATACTGTGCATACACACCCGCATTTGTATTCCGACCGAAATACAAATACAAAGAGACAAAACTACACTATCAAATACTAAGATCCGGCTTAAGCCAAAGCCGGCTAGTAAAAACCGTCCGATCATGATCCGTGCAATACCGCACGTATCTGATCGAACCCTGCCATATCTCCATACGGTCTCTACAGCGTTTCGCCCGAAAGCTTGAGTAACTGAAAGTGTGGTGGACTCTAAAGACTCGTCAATACTATGGCTGAGGATTTAACCACTAGCACGTCAGAGGTATAAGCCAATACGTAACGGGCCACCAGCTATTGATCAAAAGGGACGTCGATGAGCGAGCTCATCCTGACACCCTACTGAGCCTGTCAGTGACAATATCCGTACAGTCCGGTCCGTTCGTCTATGAGCATCGCATGTCGGGCCTAGGGGGTTGGTAAAAGTCAGACCCCCAAAAGCGGTACAAGTCGTGTCGGAGTGTAGCCCAGAACACCCTGAGATACTACTGGAATACCTACCAGTAAATCTCCTGCCTTGGCCAAGGACTTTGTGTAATGGCTCTCCTAGACACAGCGCGACCTCACCCCCAATACCGGGAGAGACGACCCCCCGAAGATCCGCTCACTGCCTCCATGTGGCTCGGGACTGTACCCAACTAAAACCTGTTTGCACGACTCCTTTGAGCAGTGGTAGGGTAGTAATCAAAGTACAGTGGGAACTCACACGAGACAAATGACGATCCCCAGGTCGATGAACTAACCTGTATACATGTCACCTAGGAACTGCTATCTGACATCAGGTATAAGACCAACTAGCATGTTCTCGGCGAGTTCTGTCCGGTGTACTCATAACCCAATGAGCACCTGTATACATCTTAGGTGAACCAACTGACACCAGTGGCTTGTGAGACCGGCCACCGCCCCTCGTCGGGGTCTCGACTGTATACACTAGTCTACTCTGGAGTATCGATGCCCTATCTCGAAACTCCCACGACTAGGGACCTTTTAAGGATGTGCTTATAGACTACCAGCTCCCACGTATATGATCGCCCTCATACTGCCGGTAGTCAAGCAAGAATCCTAGGGGCTCTATCAACGTGCAATAGCGACATGTCATGTCACCTAAAGCAGTACACGATGATAAAGGTAAACCAGATAGCAAACTATCATCTCGAGTAAGACTGTCGTCCCGGGATAGGTTCTCCCTCAATCATTGCAATCACGTGCCTGTGATCCAATAATTGACTCTGAGGGCACTATCTCCAACAATCTCCCACTTGCACTCAAGGCTAATTATTGCGATGTCGCATACTCACAGCCCGTGTGATACCGAACACCCAACTCCTCTACTAGTCAGTCTCACAAAGCCTGTTTGCGAAACTCTTGCGTTCGAGGAATAGCCTCAGCGAGTGGATCCGCTCAGATGTTTCTTTCTATGTCTCTCTATATCTCAAGTTCGCGGAGAAAGCCATCTCCCGAAATGAGCAATACCTGTCTTTAGAATGTCTGGATGTCTGATGGGACCTAGCTCATAAATGAACTCCAAATCCAAACTTCTCAGACTGTATCGTCAACTGAACTTAATCAGTATCCTGCGCCATGCCTCCCTCAGTATTGCCTTGGATCATCTGTCCAAAATACTGCCCCTCGTCAGAGGGAAAACTATAACTCTGACAACGTCCTTGTCGTACATGTCACCTTGGAAGCCTGGAGTGATAACTGTCTCCCAAATGAGGCTGTCGTTATCATATCCCTAGAACATCCACTTATGTTCTAAAACTGCTTCCGACTGTTTCTCCAGGATTGGATTAATGTCAACTTATTGCATCTAGTGCAAGAACAACATCTGGTGTGGTACTTGACATCTCACGATTGACTCAATTGCCTAAGCAAGTGATCTGCCAATCATGCACATCCCTCTCTACTTTAGTCTATAAGACACCTTTAGAGAGGGTGATTCCATTACCTGCAGGTACACTACCGTGCCAGGAGTCGTCCATTCTAAATACTCTTAGAATGCTGTCAAAGTACCCTGATTGGGAAACCACCCAAATCTAGATCTAAAACCATAGATCTAGTAACCAGTATGTCTGATATAATGTTCAAGTCCCTTGTGGAGAAACCACTGTGTGACGACCAAAGTATGACCGATCGTAGTATAGGAATATCACTTCCTACTACTTTCTTAACAGATCCATCCCCTATTCTGATGACGTCAAACCTATGACTGTCACATCAGAGACAGATGATCTAACTCCGCTATATCTGCTTTAGTCTATAAATAGACATAAGCCTGATGTCCACCAATGCTTCCGCTGCTCCCACTGACTACGACAACCCTCTGGTAGAGTCATATAGATGTGCACTTCTAAAGCTAGTTTAGAACGACGCTATACTCATCCCCCTGCCGGGTCTCGCAGTCTGGAACAACAACAATGGCAAGTGTGGGTAAACAAGAACTTCTCTGTCACCGTCCTTGAGGCTACCGTAGTACCTCTCGGGTGCCTGAAGTTACCCACCTTATCTGCGGAGTGGCCAATGGAATGTCAAATCAGATTGAATCTTTAGGTTCCTTATCAAATCTTCAGTAATCGTTTGCGGTTCTGGAATCACTTCCAGTTCTACCATACTCCCACTACTGTTTTTGAAAAAATCCATTTTTATTAAAACTGTGGCTAGTCAAGAACAATATCGCTATTGTTCATCCAGATGGTAGAAAATCAACCCTCGTCATAGCCTGGGTCAACCCACAAACAGCCATTACAGAAACGTGCCTTGAGTTATCCAGAGTCTGGTTTTAATCATAGGCCGGACAACTCCCCGTACCTTAACAATGTTAAGATATGAACTGTACTCTATCCAATATAGAACCAGAGGCACTGATTTAATTGAACCAGATTCAAATCATGCAGCTGTCTCCAGTGCATGTCGACCAAATGGAAGGAGGCCGATCAGTGTTACTCAACTTAGGAATGCTTCCAATTATGAGTAACCTGAAAGAGAAGTAATTTCTCTTTATCATTACTATCAACTGAATACCATACACAAGTATCTACATCTTCGATTACTTTGAAGAATCCCGATACTTGCTACACCTGGTTCTCTACTCTATTCAAATACCTATAACTCCTCAAAACTCAGACCCTGTGTTTCTACGAAACACATGTCTAAAAACTAGAGAAGTCAAAAGTAAACAGAATATAGTATGAGGACCAACCCCTCTGTCCTAATGGACACTGGACAACATACAATACTCTGTATGAGTCCGCTGAGTCTAACAACTCTTTCACTGTGTGTCGTAGGTTGAAAACTGTACTTATGGTTAAGAAGAATTACACCGCTGTTTAATGCTCCTTACCTAACCATCTACTGATATAGGTAAATGTCATCGATATAATATCAAAAGGTATATCTCACTCTATGAAAATAGACGTACAGATATATCAATTTGAAATTGGTGCACAACAGCGGATATTCAAAACCAAATATTTACCGACCGGCAAACAAGCCCAGGTGATCTCCACAAATATCACCGATTACAACGAATCCCGATATAATGAGGATGATCACCCAATTCCCAATGACTTACTCCCACTCATCATCTGTAAAACCATACAGATGTGAGAATCATACTTGATAAATACATACCCTAGAGTAAGTATCTAATCGGGAAATCAGTTTTCTTTTAACATTACACAGTGAAACTGAAACATTGAAATGTTTCGGTGGGGTATCCCGGTATTCTTAGTAATGCCTCTTCCATTATCCAGATTCACAACTATAACCGTATAATTCTTTGCCACCTCTCCAAATCCCTTTATATGTCTTTAGTCATTACCTTCTGCACACCCCTTAGGCCAAATGGTTTTCTTCCTTCCCTACCGTTCGGCACCAGCCTATGGTTTGGAAGAAGACTATCCAATAAGTATAATGGGTGTACTGTCCTAATCCTAGGAGCACTCGCAATGCGAGAGAAGGTGAAGATAAAAGACAACCGAATAAACCTTATTCCTATTTCTCCTGAACCAGAATCCATCCCCGAACTGGAACAAGTTCCTTTCGAGTTCGTATATAACCATACGATGGAGTATCCAATAAACTGTGGATCTTCGTAGTGATACAGAGTGTCCTGGAGAAATACAAAGGTGATTTAGGATTGGCGAAGAAATACTTGGTTTGGTCGTGAATATCAGTCGCAATTTACTTTGCCCTCTTACTAATCCCTTGCTTTGTCTTAATCCTAATACCTTATGCACACCGTTTAGGCTAATTGGTTTTCTTCATTCCCTACCGGTCGGCACCAGCCTATGGTTTGGAAGAAGACTATCCAATTTGCGTAATAGGTGTACTCTCTCCTAAACCAAGGAGTACTCACAACTTGAGAGAAGGTAAAAGGGAAAAGACAACTGAATAATCCTATCCGTTTTCTCCAGAACCGGAAACCATCCTCGAATTCCTTCGAGTTCGTATCTAACCATACGATGGTTTTGTCCAATGGAAGTGGACGTTCGTAGTAATACGGGGTGTCCTGGAGAAAAGGGTAAAAGTAGGAGTGACAATGAGGTCTGCAACTCTAACAATCCAAAAGCCAGTGTAAAGAAGGTTCGGTCAACTTGGTCACTGAGTCATAGTCATAGGGTCGGGTCAATGGTCGCTGCCAGAGAGAGAGAGAAAAGAAACACTCAGCGTGCACTCTAACCTAGATCAGAATGGTTACCAATTTATCTAATCAGGAAACCTCCCACTGTACCTCAAATTCTCCTCCAAACCTGAAAGAAGAATTAGTCGGGGTCACCCGAGGAGTAAACTAACTCATCAGTGGGAATCGGGATCCAACTCTCATCGCATGATAACGTGACGGAATCCGCTCACGGTATCACACTCCAGAAGGTATGCGCATATCTGGCAAGTTTCAGTTCTTTTGAAACTCCCGATGTGGATTTCTACCCCATGCTCTTATGACCTTGACTTTGGCCAACATATCATAAGTCACATGTCAAGTTCAACCCGTCATTCTCCAGGTTAATTTGAATCCACCCGTACATACCCTTGACTTTGGCCAAAATGGCAGTACGACTGTCCCAAATCAACGCATCTATCTATGCTGCATATGAATACCCAATAGCTACCAATCACTGTGCCTTGACTTTGGCCAACATACACAGCTTGAATACTATTGACTACCCATATGAAACGACGGAGGGCTACGAATGGTTTCTGGCGAAAACCTTTAACGTAATGAACTTGATATCGTTGAAGGAACGGATAGCTTTTTAGAAAATATAGTGACGAAAACCTTTACTAAAGAGGTCACTCCCGGTGAAGGGATCTCGGCTCTTTCCCCGTAGAATGGGGTGCAGGATATTCCAAATGAATACCACGGTGCAAAGCAAAAGTAATTGGTTATAGTGAAGTTAATGCCCTGACGCAAACATCTGTCCAAGGGGTCACTCCCGGTGAAGGGATCTCGGCCCTTGCCTCGTCGACTGAGGAGCAGGATATTCCAAATGAATACCACGATGCAAAACAAAAGTGAACGTCCTTGCAATAACAGCTTTTTGAAAAGTGTTCCATCAACATCAGATTAGGTTTGTTTATCTTGCATTGATCCGAATCAATGCAGTCCCATCAATTGATCACACCACAAAGAACGAAAATATACTGACGTACGTATATGCCATCTGCATTCGCCACTGGGTCCCGTCATCACCCGTTAGGTTAGCTAACTAACGGCAGAGAGGGGACTGGACTAGCGCGGATGAAAAACATATACAACATCTACTAATATATATACCAATATATAGTATTTCGCTCAAGGCGTGAATAAAATGCAACATCACAGAAATGTACAGCATCACAGAACAAAACAGATATCTGGGATCCCCGGGTTTCACAGAGCCACTACTGAAACCCGACGTTCCCCTGGTCGTGTGGATAGCCTGTGCAATGAAATCCTATACCCCCTACGAGTGCGGCGAATAGCCAGCCAATCCTGGAGTGAAGCCCCCTCCGTTCCAATGCCATGAGATGCGGGCTTGTTGCCTTCTAGAACCCGGCTATCCGTGCACCCCTCCGCGGGGTAATCCTAGTACAGAAAGTAAAATATACATACAACGGGTACATCGACCAAAACCAGGTCGTGCCCCAAAATAATAATACAATCAGGCAGTGACGGCAGTCCACATGTCGGACGCTCGCCCCGCAATATCAAATGTACATAATACAACCACAACTGTACTAGCATTGCATCCAGGCTATCCCCCACGACCGATCCGCAACATCACAGCAAATACATAGAACATCAACGTGAAAGTCACGTTCGCAAATCCGTCTAACCGGGCTATAGCAGTTAGACGACTTTACCGATCGAGTGACATTCACGGTCGCAGATATAATGTAAATACTGTGAAAAATGTGTTTAAAATATCCGATCGATCAAATTATAACAAGTGGGCCCCAAAGCAATACTGTAGCACTCACAGAAATAATTGGCCCAATTTTAATATTCCAAAACCCCTAAAATAAACCCAGAAAGAAACTGGAAAAATATGATAACATGATGAAGCTACAGTGCGGCGGAACCGCGGCCAAGTGGGGGTTTGCGCCGCGGTTCCGCGCTCTTGCAGATGAATCACTATATCGTATTTTTGCAGAATTCTTATATCTTTTGGTAGATCACTTTTCTGTCACCTGAAAAATTTTTGGACACCAAAAAATCTTAACAGAAAACTGATGTGAACACAAATTGGGTTTTCGGAACTTTGGTCGATCGGAACTGAAAAACACATTACACAAAGCTAGACTAAGTTAATGGGGAGGCTCTGATACCACTGTAAGTGCACGGCGGCGCCCCGGCCGTCAAACCGACGGCCAAATGCGGAAACGGTGATAAACTTTAATTTTGCGAACTTTGCAAACCGGCACCACCGCGCACTAAACACCCGGATCGTAACCATTAAACTAGTCTAAGCTAACTAGAAGAAGGTTAGAGATATACCGAATGGTCCGAGTCCTCCGGTCTTCTCGTCGTCGTCCCGATCTCCCGCGGAAACTCCGGTGGTCGCCTCCTCGCCGGAAGGGCACCACGTAGCCGGATTCTTTTACGGGCTCCCACCTCAATACCGAGGCAACTCGGGCGCGAAGTTGGCTAACCGACGCGCCCAAGATTTGCTGTAGAATATGTGTAGGACTCATGTCTCATTGGGGTTTTGTATAGTTGCCATGATGGAGGAATTTGTGCACTCAATGGAAATGAAATGGAGCAGCCATCATAGATTGAGCTCGGCCACAACAAGAAAAAAAACTCACTGGAAAAAAATAATGAAGCAAGCTACCTCTCTCACAGTGAAAAGAATGAGCTCCCTTTTATACTCATTCATTTCAAAAAAGGAAATTAATCCACAAGCTCAAAATAACCTCCAGCACACTCAAGTGGAGGGGGGCCCACGAAAATCAACATGAAAGAATTATCCAAACAAATTAAACCTCTCCCTGTACCCAACAGTGGCCGGCCCAAAAAACCAACACAAATGCACATCCAAAACCCACACCCAACCTTACCTTAATTAATGCATGAATAGCAAAGATGATATCAAAATCAAACCTTATGCAATAAACCCCTCCACAAAGTGTTAATTGCAAACTTGCAATTAACACCCTCCAACGAAAAGTCCGACCGGGAAGGAAAAAGAGAAAACCGGCCGGAACGGAATGCAAACTGGCAACCCCAGAAAACTGGTCCCATAATAAATTACAGGAAAACCCCGATACTGTGCATACACACCCGCATTTGTATTCCGACCGAAATACAAATACAAAGAGACAAAACTACACTTTCAAATACTAAGATCCGGCTTAAGCCAAAGCCGGCTAGTAAAAAACCGTCCGATCATGATCCGTGCAATACCGCACGTATCTGATTGAACCCTGCCATATCTCCATACGGCCTCTACAGCGTTTCGCCCGAAAGCTTGAGTAACTGAAAGTGTGGTGGACTCTAAAGACTCGTCAATACTATGGCTGTGGATTTAACCACTAGCACGTCAGAGGTATAAGCCAATACGTAACGGGCCACCAGCTATTGATCAAAAAGGGACGTCGATGAGCGAGCTCATCCTGACACCCTACTGAGCCTGTCAGTGACAATATCCGTACAGTCCGGTCCGTTCGTCTATGAGCATCGCATGTCGGGCCTAGGGGGTTGGTAAAAGTCAGACCCCCAAAAGCGGTACAAGTCGTGTCGGAGTGTAGCCCAGAACACCCTGAGATACTACTGGAATACCTACCAGTAAATCTCCTGCCTTGGCCAAGGACTTTGTGTAATGGCTCTCCTAGACACAGCGCGACCTCACCCCCAATACCGGGAGAGACGACCCCCCGAAGATCCGCTCACTGCCTCCATGTGGCTCGGGACTGTACCCAACTAAAACCTGTTTGCACGACTCCTTTGAGCAGTGGTAGGGTAGTAATCAAAGTACAGTGGGAACTCACACGAGACAAATGACGATCCCCAGGTCGATGAACTAACCTGTACACATGTCACCTAGGAACTGCTATCTGACATCAGGTATAAGACCAACTAGCATGTTCCCGGCGAGTTCTGTCCGGTGTACTCATAACCCAATGAGCACCTGTATACATCTTAGGTGAACCAACTGACACCAGTGGCTTGTGAGACCGGCCACCGCCCCTCGTCGGGGTCTCGACTGTATACACTAGTCTACTCTGGAGTATCGATGCCCTATCTCGAAACTCCCACGACTAGGGACCTTTTAAGGATGTGCTTATAGACTACCAGCTCCCACGTATATGATCGCCCTCATACTGCCGGTAGTCAAGCAAGAATCCTAGGGGCTCTATCAACGTGCAATAGCGACATGTCATGTCACCTAAAGCAGTACACGATGATAAAGGTAAACCAGATAGCAAACTATCATCTCGAGTAAGACTGTCGTCCCGGGATAGGTTCTCCCTCAATCATTGCAATCACGTGCCTGTGATCCAATAATTGACTCTGAGGGCACTATCTCCAACAGCAATAAATTACAGATATGAGATCCTGATCCGGTATCGAGTACCCAGGAGGTAGGACTGACCGAAAAACAGTTCTCAATAACAAGAACACCTGAAGAAGACGCAACAGTATGTTTCTTCTTCGATGGGTTTATCAAGAAATTCAAACTTTCCTCTTTCCCATGCCCATACTCATGACTGTTGTCGTAAGTTAGAGCTGAACCGACGGTCCCCAGCCCCGAATAAGAATTCGGATCGGTCAAGCGATACATTTTATTATCCTGATTAGGGCGTGAAATGGTTGCTACCTGGAGAGAGAGAGGGAAAACACTCAGCGTGCGCTCTTGCAAGATTAGATTGGTTATTTAATTTATCTAACCAGGATGGCTCCCACTGTTTTCTCAAATTCTTCTTCAAACCCTAAAAGAAGAACTAGTTAGGATTAATCGCACGTCACAATACTTGCTTAACCTTTCAACCAGCCGGTGTTGGTACTTCGAGGGAGGTTTTCCAACGCTTTCGCGAAGTTCCTTAATTATATAACCTCTTTTCCTTGGAGGCGTAGCCCCGCTAACACCTTTCTAGACACCTGCTTGGTTTATAGCATTGATTGTTAAGTGTCATAATCTCTCGAGATTAATCCTACTCATCAGTAGGATCGGGATCCAACTATCATTGTGTGATGCACTAGATGGAATCCACTCTAGTCACCACACTCCAGAAGGTATGCTAAATCTGCAAGTTTCCTGTATATTTGAAACTCCCGATGTGGTTTCTGCCCCTAGGACCCAAGTGACCTTGACTAAAGATCAAAATTTCAAAGAGTCCTAGTCAAGTTTTACTCGTTATTATCTGGATTGCATTAGACCCACCCGTGCGATCCTTGACTAAAGATCAAAATGATCGCACGACTATCCTAACCAATCGCATAAGCAACGGAAAAGCATTACATAGCTACCGAACACTATGCCTCGACTAAAGATCGAAATGCGTAGCACGAATACTAAGCAATACCAATCCGAAATGACGGAGGGCTACGGCTGGGTTTTTGGCGAAAAAACCCGTTAACGTAATGAACTTGATATCGTTGGAGGAACCTGAGTGGTTTTGTAAATATATAGTGGCAAAAACTTCTGCTAAAGAGGTCACACCCTGTCAAGGGATCTCGGCTCTTTCCTCGTCGAATGAGGTGCAGGATATTCCAAACTGAATACCATGATGCAAAGAAAAAATAGTCGACTATATTAAAGTTATTACCCTGACGCAAACTTTTACTCAAGTGGTCACTCCCGGTGAAGGGATCTCGGCCCATGCCTCGTCGAATGAGGTGCTGGATATTCCAAAATGAATACCACTGTGCAAAGCAAAAGAGAACGTCTGTAATGTCAGTTTTTAAAATCTGGTTCCAACATCTTTTAGGTTTTTTATCTTACATTAATTAAAATTAATGCGGTCCCATCAATTTGTAACCTATCACACCAGAAAAGAACGAAAATAAAATGTACGTATATGCCATCCGCATTCGCCACGGGGCCCCGTCATCACCCGTTAGGTTACTTAACTAACGACAGAGCGGGGGCTGGACCAGCGCGGGTGCAAAACATATACAACATCTACTAGTATATATATAAGTATATATAACATTCGTCCCAGACATGATAATAAACAACATCACAGATAACATTACAGAATGATGGATAATCTTGGAGCCCCGAGTTTCATTTGAGCCGCAAATAAAACCCGACGTTCCGGTCGTATGGATAGCATGTGCAATGAAAACCTGTACCCCCTACGAGTGCGGCGAATAACCCGCCAGTTCTAGAATGAAGCCCCATCCGTCTCAGCGCCATGAGAATGAAGCCTCCTCCGTTTCGATGCCATGAGATGCGGGCTTGTTGCTTTCTAGAACCCGGCTATCCGTGCACTCCGCCGTGGGGTAAGCCTAGTACAGAATATTAAAAAAATATATATACAACCGGTGACATCGACCTCAGCTCGGTCGTGCCTCAAAATAATATACAAACGGCAAAGACGGCGGTCCACATATCGGACGCTCGCCCCGCAGTAACAAATGTACAGATGAATTATAAACCGTATTCTAACATTGCACCACATGCTATCCACCACGACAATCCAACCACAATCATAGCACAAGCACACAACATCAACGCGAATGTCACGTTCGCAAAACCCGTCTAAAAGAACATATAGCAATCAGACGAGTTTTACCGATCGAGTGATATTCCCGGTCGCAGATAAAAGTGAATGTACTGATAATAAAAATACGTATTTTAAAATTACGATCGACTAAACTTTCCAAGTGGGCCCCAAGTATTAAACCAACACTGTAACAAATCTGGGCCCAAAAAGTAATTATTCCAGAAACCACAATTTCTAAAAATAAGAGGCCTAGAAGAAAATTTGACCACGTGGGCCCCAAAACGGCCGAGGATCCGCCGCCAATATGGGGTTTGCGCGGCGGATCCGCAGCGGTTTAGAGGGATCACGTGACAAGTTTTCTTCTGTGGTCTTAAAAAGGCCTGCATGATTTTCTGAGTGCAAAAATTTGATTTTTCGAGCACTTTAAAATTCGACAGAAAACCCATGTGAGGAAATGCGGTTTTTGAAAAATTCAGTCGATCGTTATTCTAAAAACGTTTAAACAAGCTAGTATAGGTTTTATGGATGGCTCTGATACCATGAAGGGTTACCCTAGTGCCCCGGCCAACTTCCGTGGCCAAATGCGGAACAAAAATTTCGAAACGAGCGAAAACTCGGCACTAGAATAAAACTTGACCGGATCATTAACCATAAACCTAGCTAGCTAAAAGTGAGTTCTATATACTATGAAAGAAGATATACCAAGAGGCTCAAGTCCTTCGGTCTTCTCTCCTCGTCATGTGCTCCAAGTGGCCTCCTTGAACTTGTTCGATCATCATCTCCGGCTCCATCGGTCCTCCGGGATCGAGCTTGTTCTCCGGCTTCTTTTTGTCGTAGAAAATCTACCCGGAGAGTATGATCCATGGATCTAGCTCCTAACTATATAACAAAAGGAGCAACTAGAGAACTTGGTTTTCTAAACCAAGTAATCTAGGGTGTAGTTTAGGGTGTCTTAGTGTTTAGCTATCTCTTTCTTACCTCTTCACTAGATTCTCAACACATGAGAAGGTAGTGAAGAGGAAGAAGATGAAGGTGGAGGAAGCTAGAGAGGAGGGAGGAGCTTGGAGAGAAAATGGAGCTCAAGAAAAATAATGAACAAGCATGAGAGAGAAAATAACACACAATGGTTTTGTATGCAATTATCTTTCATTAAACAATAGAAACCATGCTTCAATAGTAAACCCAAAATGAATTATAAATTCATTTGTAAACTATTGAAGTATGGTCAACTCCATACCTCCCTCACCTCTCACTTTCCACCTCATTTCCATTTATCAAATAAATGGAAAATCCAAAATGAGGTGGCCACCTTCTAGAAGGAAATCTGTAGTAAATACGGATTTCAGTCTACAGTACAAATATACCGGCAATCAGATAAAAATCCGAACGCCCAAAAGAGATAGAATAACACGAAGAACGTAATACTAGAATATATATATCGAAATACATATATGTAAATTATTAAATCAATACCTGATTTAATAATCCGGCTCAAACCCGAGCCGGCTAGTATTACAAACTGTCAGATCGAAAATCCGAGTACCAAGTATATCAATCGATGGAACCCTGCACGTATCCAATACGGCTACTACATCGTTTTGCCTGGATCAGGAAAACCCTCTGTGTGGGACTCTAAAGACTCGACAGTACTCTGGCAGTGGGTTTAACCACAAGCACGTCAGCGGCACTAGCTGTATGTAACGGCTTCCCAGGTACCTGTCGAAAAGGAAGGCCGACGAGCAAACTCATCCGGATCTCCTACTGAGCCTGTCCGTGACAATATCCGTACAGTCCGGTCTCTTCGTCAAAGAGTATCGCATACTGGGTCTAGGGGATGGTGAACGTCAGACCCTAACAACCTGATAAGTCGTGCCGATGTGGTTCAGGACCAATCCGGGAAATTACTGATCAACCTATCAGTAAATCCTAAGTGCCTTGGCCAAGGTCTTATGTTCCTGACCAATCGAATCATAGTGCGATATCGACTCCCTATACCGGGAGAGATGAATCCCCGATAATCGCTCACTGCCTCCATGTGGCTCGGGACTGAACCCAACCAAAACCTGTTTGCATGACTCAGTAGAGCCGTGGTAGGGTAGTGATCAAAGCTCAGTGGGAACTCACACGAGAAAAATGCCGATCTTGAGCCCAAAGAATAACCTGTACACATGTCACCTGAGAACTTCCATCTGACGATAGGTATAGTACCACATGGAAGTTCTCGGCGAATCCGTCCAGTGTACTCACACCCAGTTAGGTGCATCAGACCAATGGCTGCGGGACCAACCATCCCCGACGGGGGTAGAAACGTATACACCAGTCTACTCTGGAGTATCATTGTCCAGTCTCGATACTCACGCGACTAGGGACCATTTAAGGATGTGCTTATGGACTACCCTGCTCCCACAAGTATGATCGCCATCACAACGCAGGTAGTCAAGCAAGATCCTAGGGGCTTTATCAACATGTAACCGCAATATGTAATAACGAGTATGACATATGCCATGTTAAGATAAAGACAAACCACCATAGTATACTACCATATCTAGCCTTTATCAATATGTGCAAAACCAGACATAACAACAATACAAATAAATACACATATCCCGATAAAGACAAGTCAAATAATATACTATAAAACTGAGCAAGATTGTTCTGTACATACATATCTCTAGTGTCCATATGAATACATATACAATACTGGCCTCTAGGGCATGTACATCCAACAGTTTACACGTCCTATATGGTGAAATTATTCTAGATTCCGGTTTAAACAAGTTATCTAGTGTTTATGACATAGCAATTACCAAGGTGTGTGTGTCCTCATGAATAGTGCTCGTGCTGCATAAAACGATGGTAATGGTGCAAGTGTCCTATGAGATGAGTTTGCACAGATATATATATATATATATATATATATATATATATATAATAAACGAAGGAAGTTAGATATTACACGTGTCGCATAATTCGTTTTAATGGTTCAATAGGTTCTACATGATGATCTATCATATATATGGATATAAAAGATCATGCAATGCAGCAAAATAGATAACTAGGCACTATACTCATAAATAGTAGCACCACTAGAAGTCTTTTAAACTATCCAAACTACCGGGCGTCTTGCGCCATCCAAACGATTTTCCCCCGTAGATGTTACATCTACTCACCCATGATCTCGTGCTAGCCAGGTCCAACCATCGCTTTTCCCCTCTACGCCGCATCCGATGTCTCCGCGATCGACCCTAAAAATACACAAGCAATACACATCAGGCTAAATTCTGCCAAAAAATGCGATATCACGATCAAGGGAAAAACTCGCGTTAGAAGTTAAACGCGTGTGCACTCGATACGCCCAAACGTGTGTAACCTCACCAGAAACCACCCCGACTCGCTGTGTCGCGCAGTGAACAACAAACCCAACTCACGAAACACACGTGTTGCACAAGTTAAAAAGTGTCGAAAAGAGGTTTTAAGTTCCAGATTTTGACTCGAGTGGAAATATAAAAAGTTGCATATACCAAAACCCTTAAATATACAACAGACTTCTACAGCCCAAACCCCAACATCAGACTCCGCTATCTGGCCGCAAATTGCGGCTAGAATGAATAAAACTGCGGCCTAAACGTGGGATGGGGGTCTCGTGTTCTGTGTGTGTGATCTAGGTTTAGTGAGCATGCTCCAGTTAACTCAGATTTTACCTGAAGCACCCGGGTCAATAGCAGATCTCAAAATGGGTAACAATTTACATAAAAACGCTAAATAACACTAAATTGAAACAATATGGTATTTTTGTGAAATCTGGTGCAAAACTTGGTTTAAATGGCCTTAATAACACTTAGTCAAGCTACATTAGCCATAAAAATCCTCACTTGGCCAAAACTCCACCTAAATCACAAATCCAGCATTAAAATCACATTAAACACTAATTTAAGCTTAATAATCACATGTTCATCAGAAGAAAGAAGTTGAGTTTTAAAAATTATACCTCAATTGATCCTAGGGTGCAAGAAGAAGGAGAAGAAGAAGAAAGGGGGGGGGGTTCTTTTGCTGCTGATGCTACTGTTGTTGTTGTTGTGTTGCTGTTGCTAATGTTGTTGTTGCAGCTGATGCTGATGCTGCAGCTATTGCTTGTTGCCGCTGCCTGCTGCTGTTGCTACTGCTGTTGCTTCAGCTGCTGCTGCTGTTGATATGTGTGTGTGTGTGAGTGAGAGGGAGAGAGAGATGTGAGGAAGAATTTGAGGGAAATAATTATTTTGAAAACAAATGAGAGTCAACCCCTTTCCCTCTCTCTCTCATAATGATTACCAAGCATGGCTCAAGCCCATCATGCTCTCTCTCTCTCTCCAACTCAAGTCAACCCCTAACACAAAGCAAATTATATTTAAAAAAAGAAAACTAATACACCTAATAAATTCATATTAACCTAATTGAATGGGTTAGTCCGCCATGGTTATTTAACCATGGTTTAACCCCAAACTTAGCCCTAGTAACATGCACATATGTGTGCAGTCCAAATTAAATTCTAATAAAATATTCATAAATTCTAATAAAATATTTGAAAACCGTTTTGGTAAACTTTTTACTAAAACCCCCACATTAAAGCATAATAACCCCTAATCACATTCTACGGTGTTACAATCTTCCCTCCTTAAAGAAAATCCGTCCCCGAATTTAAAAATATAGCTACGCGTACCTTCAAAGAGATGAGGGAATTCCTTCCGCATTTCGCCCTCGGCCTCCCAAGTGATCTCTTCACCATTCGGGCTGCGCCAAAGAACCTTCACAGATGGCAAGACCTTTGATCGAAGTTTCTTCACCTGCCGATCCAATATCACTACTGGCTGCTCGTTGAACGAAAGATCGCGCTCAAGCTAAACGGTCTGATGCTGAATCATGTGAGAAGGGTCATGAAGATATCTGCGAAGCATCGACATGTGGAATACGGGGTGAACATCCGGAAAGCTGGGTGGAAGAGCCAAACGATATGCAACTGCGCCGACACGCTCGAGGATCTCTAAGGGACCCACAAATCTAGGACCAAGCTTTCCTTTTCGCCCAAATCTCATCATGCCCTTCATCGGAGAGACCCTCAGAAAAACATGATCACCAACTGCGAACTCTAGTCTGCGACGGCGTCTGTCCACATACGATTTCTGCCTGCTCTGAGCCGCTCTCATCGATCACGAATCAACTGTACTTTCTCGGTCGTCTCCTGCACGATCTGCGGCCCAAAAATACTGCTCTTGCTAAGCTCAGTTCAACAGACGGGTGATCTACATCTCCTCCCATACAAGGCCTCGAAAGGTGTCATCTGAATAGTATCCTGGAAGCTGTTGTTGTAGGAGAACTCCAATAAGGGTAAATGATGATCCCAGCTACCACCGAAGTCTAAAACGCACGCTCAGAGCATGTCCTCGAGAGTCTGAATAGTCCGCTCTGACTGGCCGTCGTTCTGCATATGAAATGCTGTACTGAAACTCAAACGGGTGCCCAGCGCCTCCTGAAGTCTTTGCCATAGTCGGCTGGTAAACTGGGTGCCTCGGTCTGACACGATACAAGTCGGGGCGCACTGCAACCGTACGATCTCGTCGATGTAAATCTGGGCATACTGAGCAAAACCGAAAGTGGTCTTCACTGGCAGGAAGTGAGCCGCTTTCGTGAATCGATCCACGATCATCCAAATGGAGTCATACCCTTGACTGGTCTTGGGTATACCCACAACGAAGTCCATAGAAATCTGCTCCCATTTCCACTCCGGAATGGGCAAAGGCTGCAACTCTCCAGTGGGCCTCTGGTGCTCGGCCTTGACTTGCTGACAAGTCAGGCATCTCGACACGAAATCTGTGACGTCCCTCTTCATTCCGTCCCACCAATAAACATCTCTTAGATCGCAGTACATCTTGGTGGAACCTGGATGTACGCTATACATCGATCTATGCGCCTCCTCAAGAATATCACGCCGCAGTCCTTCAGAATCTAGTACGCACAATCGAGTCCCAAATCGCAGTACCCCCTGATCATCGATCACGAACTCGGAATCTCTGCCCTGGCTAATCTGCACCATGATCTCTGAAAGACGGTCATCACTGGGCTACGCCTTGTGAATACGGTCAACCAACTGCGGACAAGCACGAATATGCGCAAGCTGTCCCCCGGTCGGAGTGAACTCGAACTCAACTCGGTGATTTGAGTGTTGTTTTTATGATCAAAGAATTAATTACCGCAATCAAGAACGGCGTCGCTTGGTAGCTAGCCGGTGAGTACGGGCCGGTCCACAGGGATTTTTTGTATTCTCAATCTGTTATAATGAGTTAATTCCAAACGGTGTTGGATTGATTATCACTAAAAACTAAGTTGATTTAGACTAGAATTAAAATCTTGTTAGGGTTAGGTTTAGGTTAAGTTTGGAAAGTTAATATTCCTCACCGCTTTCAATGCCCTAATTTAGATCTATTTAGGTGTTATGGTAATAATTAATAAAGGGAATTAGGACGATTGGGAAGAAACGATATTTCTTCCTCTGGGTCCTTGTCCGTCCTTTCTTAATTCTTACCCTAACTTCCATGGAAAACATGCACAACCAGTCTTTTAAACTACGGTATCATCGTTACCTCATGGGGTAGGGTGCCGTAGGGAGCAAGTGTGTGTATGTATGCATGGAGTCCTATGAATTAATATGTGATGGGCAAGGAAGGGGTGAGAGATTTCATCTCTCAAACCTTTCCTATTCCTAAGCTTAACAAGTGAGGAACTACTCACTCATTAGGGGATTGATAAAAGACATTTTTTATGAGTTTTCAATTTAAAAAGACTAACTATCTAAACTACGGCAGATTAATAAAAGTGCTAAACTAATTAACTAGGGCAGACAATAAAATCTATACTAAGGCAGAAAGGAATTTAAGAACTAGGGCAATGAAAAAAAATCTACTTACTTTATTCGATGCTTTCAAAACATTACAATGGATTTCTGAATTTTGATCAATGAAAAGAGGCATACCTCAAAAAGAAGGTTAGGGTTTCTATTTATAGATCATAGAAACTCTACGGTTACATTCGATACATATCCGCATTTACAAAATTACCCCTAAGAAGACTAGTCAACGCACCACCAACTGTTGAATTTTTGCACCGACACGTGCGCACCATGGCCGCGGAACCTCGGCCAAAAGCCATGTTTGGCCGCGGATCCGAGGCCATGTGGTGGCTTCTTGAGCTGCAATTTTCAGGGGTTCTTTCTGTTGCTTTTTACTTGGCTTTTCTTCACTTGGTTTCTTAGATTGTCTTCTAGTTCTCTTCCAGATTTCCATAGTGAATAATGTCGTGGACTTTACCGTTTGCTTCGTGTCAAAGTCTTGAACCTTGTGTTGCCTTTGTACTTTGTGAACTTGTTCATTGATCTTCATTATCCCTCAAACTGTAGGCATGATCACGATCTTTCCATTTGTCGGTCGTAGTCTCACTTTTGTATCATCTTTTCATCATTTTCACTGTTTTTGTTCCGAGAACCTATAATCTGCAATTATGTAGTAGACATGGATCAAAAGCACCTGTTTATTTGTAAAATGAATAAGAATGGGGATTATAATAATGCTAAATTATTACATGAACAAATACCCCCAAACTTATCTTTTGCTCGTCCTCGAGCAAAACTAGTTTTATTCTCGAAAAAGACATAGCCTCACTTTCGCAGGGAAACGCGATTGCACTGAGCTCGTGCAACAAGCCGTTAAACCTCTAGGTGTCCCTAGTAGGAGGATTGTTGTCTCCTGAGGGTTTTCAGCGGATACTACCCACAAAATCCTATCAATTCGGCCTATTGACTTTTATTCTCCAATTAGGTTTTCTAACAAGAAACTCTATTATCTTCGACTCAGAAATTATCCACCCGTATTTTTCACGCTTTCTTATTATTTAACTTAAGATTATATATGTTCTTGTAAATTTACTTAGCTTTTAGCATCTTTTGAGTTTTTTCCTTCTAGGGTTCTATCTCAACTTAGGAATTTTTATCATCTCTATTAAAGATATAAGTCTTATTTTTCATTCATATTTCTTATCTAAACCCCAATCACATACCCCTACGTATGTGTATATATCACCCCTACACTTGGAAATTCAAATCAAGCTATTATACTCTTGTCCATCATCTAAAGTACTTTTCAATTGGTGAATTTTTAGATGAAATTTGCTCACACATTCTTCATGCGACCGTTAATACTTCTTGAGGTACCAACTTTCGATTACAAACTGTGTTTGCATATTAAGGCGTAACTCCTAGTCTTGTAACACCTAAGGCTTTAGCAGTGACTCCCAAACCAGTTGGTCTAAGGTACTAGGTGATAAAGCACCATCGCTAAGTATTTTTTATTTTTGCAGCCTTAAATAATTACAAAAAACCAGTGTTCATTTTTTTTTATCTCTTTATTCACACTTGTATTTTTATTTTATTTCCCTTTATACTAAAGACTTTAGACAAGAGCATTTCAAGGTCTCTTCTACTATTCCAAGTTTCAAGGTTCGTGTTTGTGCAAATTGTAGGGTATATATTTTCAGAATTTAGATTTAAGCTTAGGAATTATTTTTCAAACTTATACTTTAATAAAAATATCAATAATTTTCCCTTGTTTTAACTTAACCCAAGAAGTCAACTCGAAATTTGCCTATTTCTAAATAAACTACAAAGACATATACTTTCTACCGTTAAATTTTAAGAAAGGTTATTTTTAGGCTTTTTAATTTACTAAGTCTAAGATCTAGTTGTTCCTAACTAGTTAACCTTTTTGTCAAACTCAAGTCAATTATGGTCAAAATTGAATGTTTCAATTTTTTATAATTTTTCAGTTTTTATTTGACTTTTATTTTTCTATTTTTTTTATTTTCAATTTTTCAATTTTTATGATTTTTATATAAGGATGCAATGCAGAATTTAAACATGCAAAAGAAAAAGAAAATATATACAAAAATTTTAAAAAATTATGCAATGCAAAAGATAACTATATATAACCACCAAGTCCCCCAAACTTAACCAAAGCAGTGCCCTCACTGCTCGGCCCCACGCCGCGCTCTCGAGCGTGAACGTGAACGCTCAGCCCTACCCAACAGGGTTCGAATCCCCTGCTCTACCTCCGTCAACCGACGGTCGTGCTCCCTCGATGTTACCCTCAATTTCTCCCTCAACTCATCAATGCCCCTAACAGCTCTCCGCATTAATTGTGCATATTCTAAGGGGTCATTTCTCTTTCGCTCGCAGTCGAGCTAGAGCTAGGTGTGCCGGCGAATACATGCTCCGCCGATTCGGTTCTAGACCACACATCTGTCAATCGAGAATAGGACGTAGAAACGCCTCAATAAGAGGCCTGACCGGTATGCCTCCATGCATGTAAAATTTGAACTCCTCCACGGGGAGGAAATATCGACATAGTTGTGTAACCAGCATGGGACAAGGGTAATTTGCGGCTCGTTTACCCGCACCTATAGAGTTTAGCAAAACTGTGCACATGTCGAAACGGGGGTTTCGTGTCGTGAGGGTATGCACAATATGCAATGAGGGTGTAAAAAATGTTGTGTTGTGGGAGCTACCGAAAATATTATTTTGTGCCCAACGACACAGAGTTAAGACATTTGCGAAAAGGGTTCTCACTTGGATACCTTTCCGCGGCCCCCTTTGAGCAATCGTTCCCCATCAAGGGCATATAATCCTCAAATTGTAAAGGTTGGTCATGTGCTGGTATGCGAGGGATTAGTGTGACTTCGTGTATAATGTCCCAATCAATGATAATTTCCCGATCACCCCATTGCAATTTAATAAAGCCAAATAGGGTGAGACGCCCATCTTCCATACACTCGTAAAAACGAGTGACTAATTCCGGTAGTGCATAAGCATTAGGGTGATTGTATATTAAATAGTTCCACCCCCTACGCGCTATTTCGTTTGCAAAATAACTACCGTACACCTCGTGTGAAAAAACTTGCGAAATATCGCGTTCAAGTTGCATGCTGTGTGCCATTGGGTGTTCTACAGATCTAGAAATTTTAAAAACCGAGAGGGTATGAGAAATCGAACCTCCTCTGAAAATTTCAGATGGTGATGCGGCGGACAAGCGGCGGAAGCGCGGTCGAAACAGGGGTCGGGCGGCAGTTCCGCGGCGGCACGAAGAGATCCGTCTGCAGAAGAAGCGGCTACGGCGCTAGAGTTTCTGAGGGGATTAAAATTAGGGTTTGTGCAAACAGGGGCGTCGGGGTCTTTATATAGGGGGGATTATGTATATTTGCAAATAAACCCCTCTAAAAATGGGAATTTATTTGCAAATAAAAATTTTATTTTATTTATTTAATCTGTAAATTTACAAAAATACCCAATTTTTTTTTATTTTCAAAAGATTTATTTTATTTTATTTTGTATTTATATATTTACAAATGATACATACCCCAAAACTTGTTTGAAACAAAGTCTTGGCTAGATGATCGAAAATTTGGGGGTAAAATGGAGGAAAATCAGTCAGTGTAAATTGGCTCTTGCAAAAACAGGAGCTCCTCCGACAGGTCCGCAGTGAGGAACGGTTTCAGTCGATATCCGTTTACTTTAAACAAAGTACCATCCTCCGGGTTTTCTAGGTCCACTACACCGTGCGGATATACGGTGCGTACTAAAAACGGCCCTTTCCACCTAGATTTGAGCTTGCCGGGGTGAAAGTGTAATCGAGTGTCATAAAGCAAAACCTGTTGACCAGGTTTAAACGTTTTGTGCATAAGGTGTTTGTCATGGAACACCTTCGTTCGGTTATTAACAATTACAGTATTATCATAAGCCTCATCCCGCCGCTCATCTAGTTCGTTTAATTGCAGCTTTCGATTGCTGCCAGCATCTCCCATCGATAAGTTCAACTCCTCAATCGTCCAAAAAGCCTTGTGCTCAATTTCAACTGGGAGGTGGCAAGCCTTCCCATAAACAAGCCGGTATGGAGACATATCAAGATCGGTCTTGTATGCAGTACGGAATGCCCATAGTGCATCAACCAGTTTGTGTGACCAATCTTTACGGTTTTTAGAAACCGTTTTCTCCAAAATTTGTTTAATCTGCCGATTTGAAATTTTGGTTTGCCCATAAGTTTGGGAATGTTATGGTGTTGACAATTTGTGAGTAATGGAATATTTGTGCATTAAGGTCTCAAAAGTCATATTGCAGAAGTGAGATCCATTATCACTTATAATTGCTCGAGGGTGCCCAAACCGAGAAAAGATATTTTCTTTAAGAAATCTAACTACAACCTTGTTGTCATTCGTTCGGCTAGGCACAACCTCAACACATTTTGACACATAGTCAACAGCCAAAAGAATATACATATTCCCAAAGGAATTAGGAAATGGTCGCATGAAGTCTATTCCCCAAACATCAAAAATGTCCACAACCAAAATGGGTTGGAGCGGCATTTCATTTCTCCACGATATCCGGTCCAAGTGTTGGCACCGGGAGCATGTCTTGCAGTATTCGTATGCATCTTTAAAAAGTCGTGGCCAGTAGAAACCACACTGCAAGATTTTTTCTGTTGTCTTCTTGGGGCCAAAATGCCCGCCACACGCTTGATCATGGCAAAAAGACAACATACTCTTAAACTCGTTTTCAGGTACACACCGACGAATGATTTGGTCGGAACAGTATTTAAAGAGATACGGCTCATCCCAGTAAAAATGTTTTACTTGGGACAAGAATCGGAGTTTATCCTGTTTTGACCAATCTTTAGGTATCGGTCCGGTGGCCAAGTAATTTACTATATCAGCGAACCAAGGTTCCCATGACACGGTTAAGTGTTGCTCATCGGGAAAAACATCTTTAATTGGAATTTCAAGTGTAGGTGAAGAAGGAAGTCATGAAAGGTGGTCGGCCACTACATTTTCACATCCTCTTTTGTCCCTTATGACAAGGTCAAACTCTTGTAGTAAGAGAATCCAACGTATTAGCCGTGATTTAGCATCCTTCTTCGCAAAAAGGTGGCGAAGAGCTGAATGGTCCGTGTATACAATCACTGGAGAGTCGATTAAATAAGGCCGGAATTTTTCAAGTGCAAACACAACGGCTAAAAATTCTTTTTCTGTTGTTGTGTAATTCAGTTGGGCCTCATTTAATGTTCGGCTAGCGTAATGAATTGCATGCGGTATCTTATTAATGTGCTGTCCAAGGACAGCACCAATGGCGAAATCAGATGCATCACACATAATTTCGAATGGATGCGTCCAGTCGGGAGATGAACGAATGGGCGCAGAAATGAGTGAGTGTTTCAATGACTCGAACACTTCCATGCAATTTGAGTCAAAATCAAAAGTAGTGTCCTTGGCCAATAAAAGAGTCAAGGGTCTAGCTATCTTGCTAAAATCCTTGATGAACCGTCTATAAAAACCGGCATGGCCAAGGAAGGCTCGGATGTCTTTGACGCATTTAGGAAGGGGAAGATTGTAAATGACTTCAATCTTAGCTTTATCAACCTCTATGCCATTTTGCGAGATGACATGTCCTAAGACAATGCCTTCTCGTACCATAAAGTGACACTTCTCCCAATTTAAAGTGAGGTTCTTATCCCTACAGCGGGTAAGAACTGCGTCTAAGTGCAGCAAACACTCATCGAAGGAGTCACCAAAAATGGAGAAATCATCCATAAAGATCTCCAAAAATTTTTCAACCATGTCTGAAAAGATCCCCATCATACACCGCTGAAATGTAGCGGGTGCATTGCATAACCCAAAGGGCATGCGACGGTAAGCGAAAGTACCGAAAGGACAAGTAAATGTGGTCTTGTCTTGATCCTTTTCGGCAATGGGGACTTGATTATAGCCGGAATAGCCATCCAAAAAGCAGTAAAACTCGTGCCCAGCCAATCGTTCTAGCATTTGGTCAATAAAAGGTAAAGGAAAATGGTCTTTCCTTGTCGCGGCATTGAGTTTTCTATAGTCGATGCAAACTCGCCACCCAGTTTGGGTGCGAGTAGGTATTAACTCATTTGCCTCATTTGTTATGACCGTTATGCCCGATTTCTTTAGGACAACATGAATGGGGCTAACCCACTGGCTATCCGAGATAGGATAAATGATACCACTATCAAGACATTTGACAATCTCCTTCTTGACAGCCTCCTTCATTATGGGGTTGAGGCGTCTTTGTGGATCCCTTACTGGCCTGGCATCATCCATCATGTGTATATGATGTTCAATTATGAGGGGACTAATCCTCTTGATGTCCGCCATAGTCCAGCCAAAAGCTTGCCGGTTGTTTTGTAAGACCATTAAAATGGCTTTCTCTTGCTCGAGGGCGAGAGAGGCCGATATGATAACGGGAAGGGTCTCATTCTCACCTAGGTAAGCATATTTAAGGTGCGACGACAAAAGCTTTAGTTCGAGTTTTGGAGGTGAAACAATTGAAGGTAACATTGGTGAAACTGTTTCAAACTCGAAGGATTCCATCAATGGTTTGAATCGAGTGTAAGCAACCGTGTCGGATGGTTCAACTAACTCATCCGAAAAATCAAAAGACTCAAACTCGGGTGGTGAGTCTTCAAAATCGTCCAAAAAAATGAAACACTCATAATCGTTTTCCGGTGTGAAAGCTGTGTCAGATTCTAGGAGGAACGCACTAGAGGCGTCAAAACTGCTGTGATCGAACAGAAATTTTTCAAGCTCACAGTCCTCCTGCGTGATCTCATGGATCGAGCAAACATCAAGTATACTAGCATTAGGCTCGAAGGGCTGATTCCCCAACTAAAAAATGTTGAGTTCAATTGTCATATTTCCAAAAGATAGGTTCATTGAACCATTTCGACAATTGATCACCGCATTAGAAGTCGCAAGGAATGGTCGACCAAGTATTACCGGAATTTGACTCCGGGGGTTAGCTACAGGTTGTGTATCCATAACAATGAAGTCAACGGGGAAAATGAAGTCCTCTACTTTAATTAACACATTCTCTAACTCACCCCTAGGATGGGTGATGGACCGGTCGGCCATTTGGAGAGTACAATGAGTGGGTTTAAGCTCTCCAACGCCTAATTGTTCGTACACTGAATAGGGTAGCAAATTGACACTAGCACCAAGATCTAATAGTGCTCTATTGATGTTCTTATCCCCAATTGTTATCGAAATTGCAGGACAGCCGGGGTCCTTATGTTTTTGGGGTAAAGATTGGACAAGAGTATCACTAACAGCACTAGCCACGAAAACTTTCTTTGGTACTTGTGACTTCCTCTTCTTGGTGCATAAGTCCTTTAAGATTTTCGCGTAAGAAGGAACTTGTTGGATTGCATCCAAGAGAGGTATATTTATGCTAACCTGTTTGAACAACTCTACAATCTTCTCCATTTGTGGAGTTGGTTTATTGGATCTCAACCTGTTTGGAACATTTTGAAAATCTGTTGAGTCCAATTTTTGTGGATTAGATTGCGGAGTTGGAACGGATCCCAGTGTTGGTGTGTTCGTGAAGTAAGATGTGGGTCCGTTAGAAGTAGAAGAAGTAGAGCCTTGAGAAGAATGAAGAATAGGCTCTAACGAAGAAGATGAAGAAGAAGATGAAGAAGAAGAAGAAGAAGAAGAAGAAGAACCACCGGCAGGGGTGTCATTACTAATATCCACGTTATTGTGCAACACTTTTCCATATCTCAACATGGTCACAGCATTTACATTATGATTTTGTTGTTCATATGCAATATGTGCGTTATGTGTATGACCGGGATTTGGCAATAGTTGAGATGGAAGATTTTCCTTTTCTCGCTCGCTCAACGCAAAATTTAGTTGTGCAATTTGAGCCTCAATTGATTTGATGCTTTGATCGTGTAAGGCACTGTTTTGCACCAAAGATTGAATGGAAGTCTCCAACCTTGCTGTGGATTGTGTAGATTGTTTTAGAAACGCATCTAGACTTCTTTCTAGCGAGGTGACCTTATCATTATTCGGTTGAACAAAATTGTTTTGAGGATAAGAGTTGTTGGGCACAAAATTGTTCATTTGGTTTGGGTAAGGTTGTGGTTGGAAAGGTTGCTAGTATTGAGTTTGTGGAGGTGCTTGTTGTTGTGGCGGAGGAGGCCTTTGAAAGTTGTTGTTTCCTTGGAATTGTTGATTTTGATTCCAAGCAAAATTTGGGTGACTCCTCCAACCAGGATTATAAGTTGAAGAGTATGGATCATTTCTTTGTCTTTGCTGAAAGGAAGCATTGACTTGATCTTGTCCTTGAACAGGTGGATTGTAAGGACACTCTTCAGTAAGATGTGATGGATCCGAACAACAAGCGCAAACAGTTCATGGGGGTAAAGCAGGGGCTGGAGAAGGCGATGGGATTTTGGTCTCAATTGCTTCTAGCTTTTTCGTAAGTGCGGCCATTTTGTCCTTCATTGCAATCGACATATTTAATTGATGTATGCCTGCCCTAGACTGACCTGTTGAAGAAGATGAGGTGGTCTTAGTGCTCTCCCACTGAAGTGTTTGTTCAGCAAGATCGTCGAGAAACTGCCAAGGTTCCTCGCTAGATTTTGTTAGAAAGTGACCTTGACAAATGGTTTCCAGCAACTGCTTCGCTGATGGGTTCAATCCTTCGTATAAAGTTTGGCAAAGTTTCCAATTCTCGATACCGTGGTGAGGGCATTGAACAAGTAGGTCTTTAAATCTTTCAAAACACTTCCAAAAGGGTTCGGAAGGAAGCTGGGAAAATTGAATAATCTCATTGCGAATTCTCGCGGTCTTGTGATGTGGGTAAAACTTTTTAAGAAAAGTTTTAACAAACTCTTCCCAATTTTTAATCGAGTGTGATGGTGTGCTATACAACCATTTCTCAGCTAGGTCATATAAGGTGAATGGAATGACACGTAGCCTAATAGCATCATCAGAAAGTTGCGTTGTTTTCATCATTGTGCAAACATTCTGGAATTTGTTTATGAAGATATAGGCATCTTCGGATTCCAGTCCGTGAAATTTTGGCAACATGTTGATGAAGTGGGTTTGATCTCAAAGTTATCCCCATTTGCCGTTAGAAGTGAAAGACAAGTAGGTAAGGCGGTGCGGATAGGGTAGAAAAGATCCTGGAGCGTGATTCGTTGAGGCGATTCAACAGGCGGGTGTTGTGGGTTATTCGCACCTAGCGGAGGTGGAATCAGCCCCGCGGGTAAGGGGTTGTTAGGATTAAATCCCGACATCTCCTTATAAGACGAAGAATGTGAAGGTGAAGGTAACGAAGTGGAAGGAATTTCGACTTCGGAGTCGAAAGCGTCGTCAGTCGGCACCAATGAGACACGGACTAATAAGGCACTAGTGTCCCTAGTCTAACCGGACATACACTAAAGAGGTAGTGTAGTCAAAAGGTGAAAAACAGAAGGTGGGGGTAAGAAAACGTCAATGAGAGGAAAGTGGGTGTAAGTGGGGTGCATGGATTTCTTAGCGACAAGTTGCAAGTTTTTGTAAATTTTTTTTCGTTTTTGTTTTTTTTTAAATTTTTTTATAAGGAGCTTTTTGCAAAAAGATTTTCAATAAAAGGCTTAGACACACGTTCAATCAATCAAAAATGAACAATCAAGCCTAAATCTAGGGTCACCTAGGTCAGCTAGACAGCTCCTAACTGTTCCAAAGGTCAAGATATGAGGACCTCAAACTGTCTCTTCACCGCCAATTGTGGCCAGGTAAGCACAAGTAGAGAAAGGAGGGATCCGCTGACGAATCACCGTGAGACGGGCCTTTTAAGGTTACCTTTCCCTACCTGTCTAGCCTAGGCACCACAAAGTCAGGTTAGGATCAACGGTCGATACCTACAACTATTCTTTTATCCTATTGAGCGCGAAGTCCTTACGGCTGAGTCTAATCTTTTTTAATTAACTTGATGGTCAATTCAATATGCTTTATGTGATTTTTGGGGTCCTGGGAAGGGTAATGAAATCCCCACCCAATCTGGATTGGTGTTCAAGCCCCTTAAAGTCAATTTAAATATGCAAAGCAGTAAACCCAATCACTTGCAAACAATTTTTTTTTAGCGCGGCGCAAAGAATCCTGCACAAGATCAAGTTATTGGGGAGAAGTTTTTGCGCAAAGAACCCTGCAGGAAAATTTTACAGAGGAGATATCAGGAGGTTCAGAAGAAGAAGAGGAAACTTACAGAGGGATTTCCACTTGCTGACGTCACTATCAGACCGCGGTTGCGCGGCAGGAGTGTGCTTTTCGCGGCGGAAACCCGGTTGAAGGTGCGGTTCAGTTCCCGAGATTTTTTTTGCTCGTCTGGTCTGATTTTCCTCTGTTGTTCAGATCTGTTGTTTTCTATTTTGCTCTCTGGATTTTTCCAGATCTAAATTCGTTCGTCGATCCTGCACAATTCAAACAAAACACCCTTCAAAAAATAACAAGATGATAAAATTTTTATATTTTCAAATTTTCAGTTTTTTATGATTTTATATTAACCCGAAATTGCAAAAAGAAAATACTACGCCATCCCCGGCATCGGCGCCATTTGATTTGAGTGTTGTTTTTATGATCGCAGAATTAATTACCGCAATCAAGAACGGCGTCGCTTGGTAGCTAGCCGGTGAGTACGGGTCGGTCCACAGGGATTTTGTGTATTCTCAATTTGTTCTAACGAGTTAATTCCCAACGGTGTTGGATTGAATATCACTAAAAACTAAGTTGATTTAGACTAGGATTAAAATCTTGTTAGGGTTAGGTTTAGGTTAAGTTTGGAAAGTTAATATTCCTCACCGCTTTCAATACCCTAATTTAGATCTATTTATGTGTTATGGTAATAATTAATAAAGGGAATTAGGACGATCGGGAAGAAACGATGTTTCTTCCTCTAGGTCCTTGTCCGTCCTTTCTTACTTCTTACCCTAACCTTCATGGAAAACGTGCACAACCGGTCTTTTAAACTACGGTATCACCGTTACCTCGTGGGGTAGGGTGCCGTAGGGAGCGGTGTATGTATGCATACATGGAGTCCTATGAATTAATATGTGATGGGCAAGAAAGGGGTAAGAGATTTTCATCTCTTAAACCTTTTCTATTCCTAACCCTAACAAGTGAGGAACTACTCACTCATTAGAGGATTGATAAAAGACATTTTTTATGAGTTTTCAATTTAAAAAGACTAACTATCTAAAATATGGCAGATTAATTAAAGTGCTAAACTAATTAATTAGGACAGATAATAAAATCTATACTAAGGCAGAAAGGAATTAAAGAACTAGGGCAATGAAAAAAATCTACTTACTTTATTTGATGCTCTCAAAACATTACAATGGATTTCTGAATTTTGATCAATGAAAAGAGGTATACCTCAAAATGAGGTTTAAGGTTTCTATTTATAGATCATAGAAACCCTCGGGTTACATTCGATACATATCCGCATTTACAAAATTACCCCTAAGAAGACTAGTCAACGCACCGCCAACTGTTGAATTTTTGCACCGACACGTGCGCACCATAGCCACGAAACCGCGGCCAAAAGCCATGTTTGGTTGCGGATCCGCGGCCATGTGGTGGCTTCTTGAGCTGCAATTTTCAGGGGTTCTTTCTGTTGCTTTTTACTTGGCTTTTCTTCACTTGGTTTCTCAGATTGTCTTCTAGTTCTCTTCCAGATTTCCACAGTGAATAATGTCGTTGACTTTACCGTTTGCTTCGTGTCGAAGTCTTGAACCTTGCGATGCCTTTGTACTTTGTGAACTTGTTCATTGATCTTCATTGTCCCTCAAACTGTAGGCATGATCACGATTCTTCCATTTTTCGGTCGTAGTCTCACTTTTGTATCATCTTTTCATCATTTTTACTGTTTTTGTTCCGAGAACCTGAAATCTGCAACTATGTAGCAGACATGGGTCAAAAGCACCTGTTTATTTGTAAAATGAATAAGAATGGGGAATATAATAATGCAAAATTATGACATGAACAATCGGCTGTCACATAAAATCTTCCAATCTGCTGACGAGTGCCTCTGTACGGCGCTCAAACAAGATAAACTACCTCCGGGCCTCCTACTCAAAGCATCTGCCACCGCGTTCGCTTTGCCCGGATAGTAAAGGATTTCTCAATCATAGTCTTTCACCAGCTCCATCCAACGGCGCTGTCTCAGATTCAAGTCTCGCTGCTGAAATATGTACTTCAAGCTCTTGTGGTCCGTGAATATCTGGCACGACTCTCCATATAGGTAATGTTTCCAGATCTTGAGTGCAAACACCACTGCAGCCATCTCTAAATCGTGCGTAGGATAGTTCTGTTCATGTGTCTTCAGCTGCCGAGAAGCATACGCGATAACCCTGTCGTGCTGCATCAACACGCAACCTATTCCCACTCGAGAAGCATCGCAATAAACCGTGAATCTGCCCGATCCCGAAGGCAATGACAACACTGGTGCAGTAGTCAGACAAGTCTTCAACTGCTGGAAGCTATGCTCGCACGCCTCGGTCCAATCAAAAGGAACTCCCTTCCGGGGCAACTCGGTCAACGGTGCAGCGATACGGGAGATGTCCTGAACAAATCGTCGGTAGTAGCCAGCCAGGCCTAGGAAACTGCGGATCTCCATAACTGATGTCGGTCTGGGCCAATGCTGAACGACTTCGATCTTCTTCGGGTCCACACATATGCCATCTCTCGTAATCACGTGATCCAAGAAATCAACGCTGTCAAGCCAAAATGCGCACTTGGAGAATTTCGCGAACAGCTGGTGCTCCCTCAAGGTCTGCAATGTGATCCGCAGGTGCTGCTCGTGCTCCACTCGGCTCTGGGAATATACCAAAATGTCGTCAATAAACACGATGTAGGGTTCCTATGCACACCCATGAGGTTCCACAAGGCATCAACCATGCCAAATTAAAATTTTAGGTGCCGAGAAACCCTAAGCAAAGATCGTTAACTAGAGTTTAGACGATAAAGATTACAAGTTAACAACTTAACTACTAAGTGTGAACGGAAATACAACCTTTGTAGATCCAGTCCTCCACTTCCTAAGCTCCGTGTTGACGTCCCTTCGCTGCGATCACCACGATCCCGGACCCTAGCGATGGTTTCGTCGGAGAAATGATCGGGCTAGGTCGTTGACTTCGATGCTGAAGATGATCTACGTCGAGGCAACTCAAACTCAAGCTCCACCTTCACTAAGTCATGAAACTTGTGAAGAAAACACCCAATACAACATGGCAAGTGGTAGAGGATGAAGAAATAGGAAGTGGGTTCATTTTGGATTTGGATTTCTCACTTGATTTCATCACTTAAGAATTTTCAAGAATGGTTTTCTTTTTCTCCATGAAGAAGAAGAAGAAGAGAATGAAAAATCAATTATTTTCCAAATAATAATTCAAGTGAATACTTATCATAATGCAACCATGGGTGAAGTTTACTCATGTAGAGAATAAACTAGGGTTTAGTTAAAGGGTTAGGGTTAAGGACAAAACAAAAATGGTAGACTTTTCAAGGATGCTAGAAAAGCTTCATGAAGCTTCAAGCATCACAACAAAGAAAGCCACCATTTCTATTTTTGCCAAAAATAAATGAATAAATAAATAAGTCAAAAGAAACCCTAACCATTTACTAAACACGGTTTAAGTCAAACATATACCCAAGTTTGCATGTATCATCAAACATGATACAATCAAGTGCACAAAAATATATCACATATACAATGTGCACATCAAGTGAGAAAATCCATTTTAAGAGAACCAATATTAGTTAATGTAAACTAATATATCAAATATATAATTATACATTAAATCATTAAATCAACACTTGATTTAACGATCCGGTCATATCGCATATGACCGACTAATATCCAATGTATCGACTTATCGAATCAATCCTCGATTCGATAACTAGGTTATATCGCATACAACCAATCGATACATTCATCGCGAGAATAGAATACGGTATCACATACACGCATTATTCTCGGTCCCGCACATATCTCATATGCGCTCCTATTTCTTTTCGCTTGAGCCAGGAAACCTCTGTGTAGGACTCTAAAGACTCGTCAATACGCCGGCAATAGGTGATGATCATATCAAACACCCACAAGCCGCAAGCGGTCTGCTAAACGTAACGGCCACCCGGGTATTGAGCGATCAGAAGATCAACGAGCAAGCCCGCTCACACTCCTGTGAATCCAACCAGTAACACTTACCATACAGTCTGGTCTCGTCGTCTGATATGTCGCATATCTTGCCTAGGGGTGGTAAACGTCAGACCCCAATAGCTCGATAAGTTGTGTCGATATGAGGTCTATAACAGTTCGAGAAACTACTGGTAACACTTACCGGTAAATCTCAGCAACCCTGGCCAGAGATTTCCGGTTACAGCCAATCGAACACAGTGCAACATCAACTCCCTATACCGGGAGAGACGAATCCCCTCCTATCGCTCATTGCCTCCATGTCACTCGGGACTGTACCCAAAAACCTCCGTTTTGCACGCCCTCTTGGACGTGGTAAGGTGGAAATCAAAGCACAGTGGGAATCACACAAGACTCTATGACGATCTCGGGTCTACAGACTAACCTATACCAGTGTCACCAGAGAACTGCTATCTGACGTAAGGTATAATACCATCTGGGAGTTCTCGGCGAGTCCGTCCAGTGTACCCTGTCTCCACTGAGCACCCGTATATCATCTCTGATGTCAAACAGCAATGGATATGGGATCATCCATCGCCCATCTGTATGGGTCGAGAAGGTATACGCTAGTCTACTCTGGTATATCGATGCCCCGTCTCGATACACCCACGACTAGGGACCTTGAAGGATGTACTTATGGACTACCATGTCCCCACTAGTATGATCCGCATCATAGTCCAGGTAGTCAAGTACACATCCTAAGGGCTTTACCAACGTGTAACAGAGAGACAATCAGTGTACACGTTAAGGTAAAGAGCAACCAGATAGCATACTATCATGTCGAGCAAGAAAGTCTTCCCTATATATGTCCAAGCATCCACTACAATATACATCCTATGTATAGTAATGGCCTCTAGGGCATACATATAACTAACAATCTCCTACTTGCACTAGGGCCATCTGATAGCAGTGGTTGTAGTATCTCATACTTAACCATCCCATAAAGTCTCTCTCTGGGAAAAGGCCTTTGTGAGTGAATCCCCCGTGTTGTCCTCCGAGTCTACTCTCCTAACCTCGATCTCCTTGGAGATCAACCATCTCCATGATCAGGTGATACTGCCTTAGAATATGTCTGGATCACTGATGGGACGGGCGTTCCTTGGCATAAGCCACAACTCCATTGTCACACAATGGTAGGAACCTAGTTCATCTCATGAACCAATATACACCCAAACAGCCTTTTTGTTAGCATCTTAAGTAGCGATGTATCCTGCCTTTATCTTCTAGTAAGCCACGGTATTTAGCTTGGAACTCTTCCAACATACCATCCTTCCACTGAGGGTAAAGACAATGCCTGTGACTGACATTCAGTCGTCCTTATCACCCTGGAACACTTCCAGTGATTCTCCCCAGGATCAATTGATATCATCTCACTTCAACTAGTGAGAATCCTAACATCCATTTAGATCTATCTCATAGATCCAAAACCCAGGATTTAGTAGGTATCACTTTGATCTTATATGGAGAATCATTGTGATAAGCGGAGATTGATCGAGCGTAGCATAGGAAACTCCTTCCCTATCAAGAGTATGTCCTCCACGCACTCTACGAGGATCACCACCATACTCCCTACTACCTTTTTGTTTATACAAGGTTCATCTACCATTTTGATGATGTCAAACTCTTTGGCTAATACATCAAAACAGATGTTCCAACTCCGCGGTGCCTGCTTTATCACATAAAACATCTTGCACACGTTTCCGCTGCTCTTACTGTCTACGAATCCCTCTGGCTGTGTACTTATAGACGCTCTCTTCCAAAACATCATTTAGAAAAGCAGTCATGACACCCAACCACCTGATATCGTAGTCATGGTATGTAGCCGTGGCAAGTAGGATCTGGATGGACTTAAGCATAGCTACTTAGAAAAGGTTTCAACAAAATCCATACTTGGTTAATGACGAAAACCTTTAACAAGTCTAGCTTTGAAAGTCTCAACTTTTCCATCTACACCAAGTAATCTTCTCAAGATATACTTGCTCCTGATAGGGATTTAACCTTTCGGATATAGCAACCAAAGTCCATACTTTGTTGGTGTACATGGATTCCATCTCAGATCGCTAAGCATCCAGCCATTCTTATAGAGTCTTACTCCTGATGGCCAGCTCGAAACTAGTTGGGTCATCATCTCATGATGCAATCCTCGCTCCCACTGTCATAGAGAAACAAAAGTATCTCTCAGGTGGGTGAGAAACCCTACTAGATCGGCGGAGAGGCTGAGGTTCGTTGGTAACTATTGAATCCTTTGGTTTTATCAAATCATCTGCTGTAGTTTATATAGCTGGAACCTTTCCAGTTCTACATTACAGACCTTGCCTCGAGCTTGTCCGGATTTTGCTTTTAGACATAGGCCGGTCAACCCTAAATCTTAACTTACTTAAGAGATAGGCTCTTCCCATACCATATCTTATATGGAGTGGTAGGCACTGATTTGATTCGAACCCAATTCAATAGGTATGCAACTTCTCAAGTGCATAACCCCTTAAAGGAAAAAGGTAATTCAGTAGTACTCATCATAGAGCACACCATATCTAATATGGTGCGATTGCTCCGCCCCGATACACCGTTGTGCTGTGGTGTATTCAGAGGAGTAATACTGAGAGAGAATCTCATTCTCTTTTAGAAAAGTCTAAGAATCCCGTGCTCAAGTATTCTCCTCCTTGATCACATAAAAGGACATAATACTTATACCCATTTTGGTTCTCTACTTCTAACTTATATTCTGTGAATATCTCAAAAGGTTCGGACTTATGTTTCAACAGGAACATATGACTTAATTTTGAAATATCATCAGAGAACGTAATGAAGTATAAAGAACCCGTCCTGGCATGTGTAGACAGGAGACCCTACATACATCATTATGTATCAGTCCCAAGAGTTTACCAACTCTTTCTCTGTTTCCAATAAACGGAGCTATGGTCATCTAAACTTTGTGACATGACTAGCAAGTTTCACAAGATGTAAATTCAAACAGATTTAAATATGCATCTAAATGTAACTTCAGCTAGTCGGGTCACATTGATATGACCTAGTCTACAATACCTTAAGAAGGATCCGTTCATTTCTGAACCATTCCTCTTGTGTGTGTCCCGTATACTAAGAACCGTGGTTTGATTTAGAACATCAATGCTTTTAGATAACGTGCCTGAACCGATCAACTTTTGATATAGGAAATGTTCAAAACATTATCCAACAATACAAAATTTTATCATTTCTTTACTAATAAAGAGACTGATATGATTTTGTATATCAGGTTCGGTATCTAACAACATTCGTTCAGAATCAATGTATTTGGAATACAGGGTGACAGTGACCAACAGACTTGGCTGCAACACTTGCACCGTTTTCTGTCTCATGAAACTTATCACCCGTTCTCAGTTCTCTACCTTTCTGTAGCCCTATGTAACAGATTACATATCTGGGATCCTGATCCGGTATCAAATACCCAGGACGTAGAGGATAGAGAAACAGTTCTTTGTAATGAACACACCCGAAGGAGATGCATCATATGCACTTTCTTCGTTTGGGCGGCAGGGGAATCCTGGTATTCCCCAATTTCTTGCTCTGTCTTATAACAATTATAAGTTGGAGCGGGACCAACGTTCCCCAGCTCATTATAACAAGCGGGTTCGGTCAATACTTCCGTATTATTATCTTGATTAAGGCGTGACATGGTCGCTACCTCGAGAGAGAGAGAAGAAAACACTCAGCGTGCGCTCTTACAAGAATAGATTAGTTATTATTTTATCTAATCAGGATGGCTCCCACTGTTTTTATCAAATCTTCCTTCAAACCCTAAAAGGAAAGACTAGCCGGGATTAATTACACGCTACAAGTTCGCCAAACTTTCAGCCAGGCCAGTGTCGGTACTTTGAGGGAGGTCCCCCGTGCTTTCGCACGAACCTAATTAATGTAAACCTCGTTTTCCCAGAGGCGTAACCTCGTTAACACCTTTCCAGACACCTACTTGATCGGCTAATTGTAATGTATAAAACTCTCCCAGGAGTAACTCTTACTCGCAGTGGGTATCGGGATCCAACTATCTCATAGAAAGTATGCAATCTCATTGCAAATTTCAACACTTGAAATTCCCGATAATTTTGCCCCTAGCACCCTATGACCTTGACGGAGGTCAATAAACCATAGGCTACTAGTCAAGTTCAACCCTTCATTTCTTGATTGAATCAAACCCACCCGCACGACCCTTGACAGAGGTCAACAAGGTCACACGACTACCCTAATCTAATCTGCATCATATGCATAAGCAGATAAATACTAGTTAGCTACCGCACACTACGCCTTGACGGAGGTCAACAAACGTAGCACGAATACTAAGTAGGACTTATCTGAAATGACGGAAGGCTACGACAGGTTTTTCTGAAAACCTATTGTGTAATGAACTTGATATCGTTGTAGAATCAAATGATTTTGAAATTGAGTGTTTTTGATGCTTTGCTAGTTTTGCTAAAAGGGTTACTCCCGGTGAAGGGATCGTCGGCCCTTTCCTCGTCGAATGAGGTGCGGGATATATCATATATATCACTGTGCAAAGCAGAAACTATAGAAGCTATCAAAAGACAAACCGAGTGTGTAGCATCTGCCAGTTATTGCTAAAGGGGTCACTCCCGGTGAAGGGATCGTCGGCCCTTTCCTCATCGAATAAGGTGCAGGATATATCATATAGACCACTGTGCAAAGCAAGAACTGTAGCTACCTGTTTTATTTTTGAAATTCGATTCTACAACATCTTTAGGTTTCTTTTACTTTCATTAATCATATTAATGAAGTCCCAACATTTAAGTACCTAAACATCACAGATAAATACGACGTACACTTATGCCATCCGCATTCGCCTCGATGTCCCCTCGTGCACCGTTAGGTTAGGTAACTAACGACAGAGCGGGGCAGGGCTAGCGCGGGTGTAAAATATAAGTAACGCCTATATAATATATCATATATACTATATAAAGTATCTATCACATAACATATCACATGATCACATCACAGATATCGCAGCAGAAGAAACATATATGAAATATTGGATATACTAGGACGTCCGTGTTTTCAATACGCGCCAGTATAAAACACGGATTCCACGGTCGTGATGAATAACCAAACCCACACCCCTAGACCCCTACGAAAGCGGCAAGCAACCCTACCAATTCTAGAGTTAGGAGACCCGGACTCGACTCATCGAGTTGGTCTCCCACTGGAATCCAGAACCCGGTTACTTGTGCTCTCCTCCTTGGGTCTATCCTAGTGCGGAAAAGTAAATAATATACAAAAGGTGACATCTTCCGCAACCTGGAAGTGCCCCAATAAAAGAATATTTCATACAAGTTTTTACATGAATGAAAATGAAAAACACCCATCTCACATAAAAAGCCCCCGGCTATTCAAACACGACGATCCAATATAACATATCCAGCAACACATAACATCACATGTCATCAACGTAAGTAAACATGCGTATCCCAATGGTCGTTGACATATAGCAACGAAACCGGTGATAACACATATTACAGTTACGGTCACAGAAAAGTGTTAGTTATATGTATGCCCTAGAGGCCATTACTATACATAGGATGTATATTGTAGTGGATGCTTGGACATATATAGGGAGGACTTTCTTGCTCGACATGATAGTATGCTATCTGGTTGATCTTTACCTTAACGTGTACACTAATTGTCTCTCTGTTACATGTTGGTAAAGCCCTTAGGATGTGTACTTGACTACCTGGACTATGATGCAGATCATACTAGTGGGGACAGATAGTCTATAAGTACATCCTTCAAAGTCCCTAGTCGTGGGTGTATCGAGACGGGGCATCGATATACCAGAGTAGACTAGCGTATACCTTCTCGACCCATACAGATGGGCGATGGATGATCCCATATCCATTGGTGTTTGACATCGGAGATGATATACGGGTGCTCAGTGGAGACTGGGTACACTGGACGGACTCGCCGAGAACTCCCAGATGGTATTATACCTCACGTCAGATGGCAGTTCTCTGGTGACACTGGTACAGAGTAGTCTGTTGACCCGAGATCGTCATAGAGTCTTGTGTGGTTCCCACTGTGCTTTGATTTCCATCTTACCACGTCCAAGAGGGCGTGCAAAACGGTGGTTTTTGGGTACAGTCCCGAGTCACATGGAAGCAATGAGCGATAGGAAGGGATTCGTCTCTCCCGGTATAGGGAGTTGATGTTGCACTGTGTTCGATTGGCTATAACAGGAAATCCCTGGCCAGGGTTGCTGAGATTTACTGGTAAGTGTTACCAGTAGTTTCTCGAATAGTTATAGACCTCATATCGACACGACTTATCGAGCTATTGGGGTCTGACGTTTACCACCCCTAGGCGAGATATGCGACATATCAGACGATCAGACCGGACTGTACGGTAGTGTTACTGGTTGGATTCACTGGAGTGTGAGCGGGCTTGCTCGTCGATCTTCAGATCGCTCAATACCCGGGTGGCCGTTACGTTTAGCAGACCGCTTGCGGCTTGTGGGTGTTTGATATGATCATCGCCTGCTGCCGGCGTATTGACGAGTCTTTAGAGTCCTACACAGAGGTTTCCTGGCTCAAGCGAAACGAAATAGGAGCACATATGAGATATGTGCGGGACCGAGAATAATGCGTGTATGTGATACCGTATTCCATTCTCGCGATGAATGTATCGATTAGGTTATATGCGATATACCCTAGTTATCGAATCAAGGATTGATTCGATAAACCGATACATTGGATACTAGTCGGTTATATGTGATATGACCGGATCGTTAAATCAAGTGTTGATTTAATGATTTAATGTATAATTATATATATTTGATATATTACTTTGCATTAACTAGTATCGGTTCACTTTAAATGGATTTTCTCACTCGGGTGTGCGCATTGCATATGCGATATGATTTTGTGCACATGATTGTATCATGTTTGATGATACATGCTTTTTGGTTAAGTGTAAAGTATTAAACTATGGTTAAGTGGATGATTAGGGTTTTTACTTATTCATTTATTTATCTATTTATTCATTTTTGGTATAAAGAGAAAATGGTGGCTAATTTTGGATATATGTTGAAGCTTCATGAAGCTTTGACTTAGTCACCATTTTTGTCTTCATACCTAACCTAACCATTCACTTAACTTGAGTTTTGTCTCTATAATTAACCATGGTTGATTATGATAAGTATTCTTTTATTTTCTATTTTCTAAAATAACTTATCATAACATAATTCTTCTTCTTCTTCCTTTGTTCACTTGAAGAAAGCAAGCTCCATCAATGGTGATTGATGGAAATGAGTGAGAAATCCAATTTTAAAGTCTACCCACTTCCTATTTCTTCATCCTCTACCTCTTGCCAAGTAGTAGAGTGTGTTTCCTTCACAAGTTTCATGGCTTGGTGAAGGTGGAGCTTGATCTAGCGATGCCTCGACGTAGATCATCTTCGGCATGGACATCGACGACCTAGCTCGCCATTTATCCGACGAAACCGACGCTAGAGCCCGGGAATTCACTAGGACAGCGAGGGGACTTCGTTGCGGAGCCGTGGAGGTGGAGCACCAGATCTACAAAGATTGTATTTCCGTTTGAACTTTAGTTAAGTTGTTAACTAGTTTCATTTTCACCTAAATATCTAGCCAACGATCCGTATTAGGGTTTCTCGGCACCGTTAAAATTTGAAATTGGCATGGTTGATGCCTTGTGAGACCTCATTAGGGTGCCTAGGAACCCTACAGTGGTATCAGAGCCTAGCTAGAGCCTTAGGCGAAGTCTAGACGGAGTTTGAAGTCCGAACGAAACCGAAACCCCAAAATTTCCACGCTCTCTGGACTTTTTCTGAAAACGTGGATTTTTCCAAATTAAAAATTGCTAAAAAATTCATCAGGGAAATATATGAGTTACGGCGCAAAATTGGACCCATGATTCATCCAAAACGGCGCGGAACCGCGGCAGAAGCCCAGCTTCTGCGGCGGTTCCGCGGCTAGGTGATGACGTCACCTTCCCATTGTTGCACAGTAATTCCTATTTTAATATGCTGGGTTTTCTGGAAATTTTTAATATTTATTCAAGAGTTGAATTTTCTGGGGTTGTTTTGGGGATTCGGTGTTTCGATCGGAGTATCAAATTTTGTCTATGTGGCTTTCCGGATAAATTTTTAGAATATGTTAAAAAGTTCGACCGGATATAAATACCTAACTTTTCCCCTGTCGGGAAATTTCCAAGTGTTGGATTTTTCCGTAGTTTAACGACATTCTAAGTAGTGCAAGTAACGCGATGGACCCTCTAGAAGACAACAAACCTTAACTCGATTATGTGACCGTCTTGAACGGCCCTTTGAACCTTCGGGTTTGGGGCAGTACGGCGTGCCACATGTGAGGCGTTGGCTTGACCCTTCTACGGCTGGACCGTCGGTACTGAGGCACGAACTGAATGTTGTTAGACTTATTCATGTGTTGATCTGTATCGGGAAAACTTGGGTGTTCGAATGTTCAATCGGAAAGTTTAACATTTTCTAATCATCTGGAATGGGATACAATAATTGGAATTCACAAAAAGTTATGAGATAACTGAATGAATGTTATAAATCTAGCAATTTAGTCTCACTTGATCGGTTGCCACGGAATTTTGATGTGATCAAAAGTCCGTCGCAATCACGTAGCGTACGCGGATATTCGCCGGTAAACTTAATAGACAGCCTCACTCCATAGCCCCGACCAAGTGACTGTAGGAGAACCCCATCGCCGAAAGCATCCGTTCGGGTGCTCGCGGTAGCGGTGTTCCGCCTTGGTGCACTTCGTCGACGGTATCGGGGGTGCAGCCGTCTACTGAAGTTTGCGACGAGCATTCGATCAGGGTGTCGGGAATCTTGTTGAATTACCCGACTTGGTATTGAAAAGTGTTTTCGATTTTGAGACTAAAATGCGGGGTTTATAATTGTTAGGCATGCGATGTCTAAAGAAATTCATTTGGTCAGGCATGCGATGTCTGAGGTGGTTGCGGATTCCAACTGTTGTAGTTTTACACTTTCTTTTCTGTGACCGTAAGTGTAATATGTGATATCGCCGGTTTTGTTGCTATATGTCAACGACAATTGGGATGGACATATTTACTTACGTTGATGACATGTGATGTTATGTGTTGCTGGATATGTTATATTGGATCGTCGTGTTTGAATAGCCGGGGGTTTTTATGTGAGATGAGTGTTTTTCATTTTCATTCATGTAAAAACTTGTATGTAATATTCTTTTATTGGGGCACTTCCAGGTTGCGGAAGATGTCACCGTTTGTATATTATTTACTTTTCCGCACTAGGATAGACCCAAGGAGGGGAGCACAAGTGACCGGGTTCTGGGGTCCAGTGGGAGACCAACTCGAGGAGTCGAGTCCGGGTCTCCTAACTCTAGAATTGGTAGGGTTGCTTGCCGCTCTCGTAGGGGTCTAGGGGTGTGGGTTTGGCTATTCATCACGACCGTGGAATCCGTTTTTTATACTGGCTCGTATTGAAAACACGGACGTCCTAGTATATCCAATATTTCATATGTTTCTTCTGCTGCGATATCTGTGATGTGATCATGTGATGTTCTATGATAGATACAGTATATAGTATATATGATATATTATATAGGCGTTACTTATGTTTTACACCCGTGCTAGCCCTGCCCCGCTCTGCCGTTAGTTACCTAACCTAACGGTGTACGAGGGGACATCGAGGCGAATGCGGATGGCATAAGTGTACGTCGTATTTATCTGTGATGTTTAGGTACTTAAATGATGGGACTTCATTAATGAGATTAATGAAATAAAATAAACCTAAAGATGTTGTAGAATCGAATTTCAAAATTAAAATAGGTAGCTACAGTTCTTGCTTTGCACAGCAGTATATGTGATATATCCTGCACCTTATTCGATGAGGAAAGGACCGAGATCCCTTCACCGGGAGTGATTCCTTTAGCAATAACTGGCAGATGCTACACACTCGGTTTGTCTTTTGATTGCTTTTAAGAGTTTTTGCTTTGCACAGTGATATAGATGATATATCCCGCACCTTATTCGATGGGGAAAGGACCGACGATCCCTTCACCGGGAGTGACTCCTTTAGCAAAACTAGAAAAGCCTCAAAAACACTCCATTTCAAAATTCATTCGATCCTACAACGATATCAAGTTCATTACGCAATAGGTTTTCGGAAAAACCTGTCGTAGCCCTCCGTCATTTCAGATATGTACTAGTTAGTATTCGTGCTGCGGTAGTTTGGCATTCGTCAAGGCGTAGTGTACGGTAGCTAACTAGTATTTATCTGCTTGAGCATATGATGCGATTGGATTAGGGTATTCGTACGGCGTTGTTTGGCATTCGTCAAGGGTCGTGCGGGTGGGTTTAATTTGATCAAGAAATGTACGGGTTGAACTTGACTAGTGGACTATAGGTTGTTTGGCATTCGTCAAGGTCATAGAACACTAGGGGCAAAATATTATCGGGAATTTCAAGTGTTGAAATTTGCAATGAGATTGCATACCTTCTATGAGATAGTTGGATCCCGATACCCGCTGCGAGTAATTGTTACTCCTGGGAGAGTTTTATACATTACAATTAGCTGATCAAGTAGGTGTCTAGAAAGGTGTTAACGAGGTTACGCCTCTGGGAAAACGAGGTTTACATTAATTAGGTTCGTGCGAAAGCACGGGGGACCTCCCTCAAAGTACCGACACTGGCCTGGCTGAAAGATTGACGAACTTGTAGTGTGTAATTAATCCCGGCTAGTCTTTCCTTTTAGGGTTTGAAGGAAGATTTGATAAAAAGCAGTGGGAGCCATCCTGATTAGATAAAATAATAACCAATCTATTCTTGCAAGAGCGCACGCTGAGTGTTTTCTTCTCTCTCTCTCCAGGTAGCGACCATATCACGCCTTAATCAAGATAATAATACGGAATATTGACCGAACCTGCTTGTTATACTGAGCTGGGGAACGTTGGTCCCGCTCCAACTTATAATTGTTATAAGACAGAGCAGGAAATTGGGGAATACCAGATTTCCCGTGCCGCCCAAACGAAGAGAGTGCATGCTGATGCATCATCTTCGGGTGTGTTCATTATACAGAACTGTTTCTCAGTATCCTCCGCATCCTGGTATATGATACCAGATCAGGATCCCAGATATGTAATATGTTACATAGGGCTACAGAAAGGTAGAGAACTGAGAACGGGTGATAAGTTTCATGAGGCAGAAAACGGGGCAAGTGTTGCAGCCAAGTCTGTTGGTCACTGTCACCCTGTATTACCAATACATTGATTCTGAACGAATGTTATTAGATACCGAACCTGATATACAAAATCATATCAGTCTCTTTATTAGTAAAGAAATGATAAAATTTTGTATTGTTGGATAATGTTTTGAACATTTCCTATGTCAAAAGTTGATCGGTTCAGGCACGTTATCTAAAAGCATTGATGTTCTAAATCAAACTACAGTTCTTAGTATACAGAACACACACAAGAGGAAGAGTTCAGAAATGAACGAATCCTTCTTGAGGCATTGTAGACTAGGTCATATTAATGCGACCCGACTAGCTGAAGTTACTTATAGATGCATATTTAAATCAGTTTGAATTTACATCTTTTGAAACTTGCCAGTCATGTCACAAAGATATAATGACACAAGCTCCGTTTACTGGAAACAGAGAAAGAGTTAGTGAACTCTTGGGACTGATACATGATGATGTATATAAGGTCCCCAGTCTACACATGCCAGGACTGGTTCTTTGTACTTCATTACATTCTCTGATGATCTCTCAAGATTCAGACATATGTTCCTGTTGAAACACATGTCCGAACCTTTTGAGATATTCTCAGAATATAAGTTAGAAGTAGAGAACCAATAAGGGTATAAGTATTATGTCCTTTGATGAGATCAAGGAGGAGAATACTTGAGCACGGAATTCCTGGATGATTCTAAAGGAGAATGAGATTCTCTCTCAGCATTACTCCTCCGTATACACCATAGCACGATGGTATATCGGGGTGGAGCAATCACACCCTATATGATAAGGTGTGCTCTATGATGAGTACTACTGAGTTACCTATTTCCTTTTTGGGAGTTATGCACTTGAGAAGCTGCATACCTATTGAATAGGGTTCAAATCAAATCAGTTGCCTACCACTTCATATTTGATATGATAAGGGAAGAGCCCATCTCTTAAGTAAGTTGAGATTTGGGGTTGTCCAGCCTATGTCTGAAAAGCAAATTCCGGACAAGCTCAAGGCAAGGTCTGTAATGTAGAACTGGAAAGGTTCCAGCTATATAAACTACAGCAGATGATTTGATACAACCAAAGGATTCAGTAGATTCCAACGAACCTCAGCCTCTCCGCCGATTTAGTAGGGTTTCTTACCCACCTGAGAGTTACTTCGGTTTCTCTATGACAGTGGGAGCGAGGATTGCATCATGAGATGATGACCCAACTAACTTCGAGCTGGCCATCAGGAGTAAGACTCTGTAAGAATGGCTGGATGCTTAGTGATCTGAGATGGAATCCTTATACACCAACAAAGTATGGACTTTGGTTGCTATATCTGAAGGGTTAAATCCCCATCAGGAGCAAGTATATCTTGAGAAGATTACTTGGTGTAGATGGAAAAGTTGAGACTTTCAAAGCTAGACTTGTGAAAGGTTTTTCGTCATCGACCAGGCGTGGATAATGATGAAACCTTTTCCAGTGTCTATGCTTAAGTCCATCCAGATCCTACTTGCCATGGCTACATACCATGACTACGATATCTGGTGGTTGGGTGTCATGACAGCTTTTCTAAATGATGTTTTAGAAGAGAGCGTCTATAAGTACACAGCCAGAGGGCCTCGTAGACAGTGGGAGCAGCGGATACGTGTGCAAGATGCTTTATAGGATAAAGCAGGCATCGCGGAGTTGGAACATCTGTTTTGATGGATTAGTCAAAGAAGTTGACATCATCAAAATGGTAGATGAACCTTGTATAAACAAAAGGGTAGTAGGGAGTATGGTGACGATCCTCGTAGAGTACGTGGATGACATACTCTTGATAAGGAAGGAGTTTCTTATGCTACGCTCAGTCAATCTCCGCTTATCACATTGATTCTCCATATAGGATCAAAATGATACCTCCTTAATCCTGAGTTTTGGGTCTATGAGATAGATCTAAATGGATGTTAGGATTCTTACTAGTTGTAGTGAGATGGTATCAATCGATCCTGGGGAGAATCACTGGAAGGGTTCCAGGGTGATAAAGACGACTGAAAGTCAGTCACAAGCATTGTCTTTACCCTCAGTAAAGGGACGGTATGTTGGAAGAGTTCCAAGCTAGATACCGTGACATACTAGACGATAAAGGCTGGATACATCGCTACTTAAGATGCTACCAAAGAGGCTGTTTGGGTGTATATTGGTTCATGAGATGAACTATGTTCCTCCAATTGTGTGACAATGGAGTTGTGGCTTATGCCAAGGAACGCCGGTCCCATCAGTGATCCAGACATATTCTAAAGCAGTATTACCTGATCATGGAGATGGTTGATCTCCAGAGGATCGAGGTTTGGAGAGTAGACTCAGAGGACAACACAGCGGATCCACTCACAAAGGCCTATTCCCAGAGAGAGACTTTTATGGGATGGTTGAGTATGAGATACTGCAACCACTGCTATCAGATGGCCCTAGTGCAAGTGGGAGATTGTTAGTTATATGTATGCCCTAGAGGCCATTACTATACATAGGATGTATATTGTAGTGGATGCTTGGACATATATAGGGAGGACTTTCTTGCTCGACATGATAGTATGCTATCTGGTTGATCTTTACCTTAACGTGTACACTAATTGTCTCTCTGTTACATGTTGGTAAAGCCCTTAGGATGTGTACTTGACTACCTGGACTATGATGCAGATCATACTAGTGGGGATAGATAGTCTATAAGTACATCCTTCAAAGTCCCTAGTCGTGGGTGTATCGAGACGGGGCATCGATATACCAGAGTAGACTAGCGTATACCTTCTCGACCCATACAGATGGGCGATGGATGATCCCATATCCATTGGTGTTTGACATCGGAGATGATATACGGGTGCTCAGTGGAGACTGGGTACACTGGACGGACTCGCCGAGAACTCCCAGATGGTATTATACCTCACGTCAGATGGCAGTTCTCTGGTGACACTGGTACAGAGTAGTCTGTTGACCCGAGATCGTCATAGAGTCTTGTGTGGTTCCCACTGTGCTTTGATTTCCATCTTACCACGTCCAAGAGGGCATGCAAAACGGTGGTTTTTGGGTACAGTCCCGAGTCACATGGAGGCAATGAGCGATAGGAGGGGATTCGTCTCTCCCGGTATAGGGAGTTGATGTTGCACTGTGTTCGATTGGCTATAACAGGAAATCCCTGGCCAGGGTTGCTGAGATTTACTGGTAAGTGTTACCAGTAGTTTCTCGAATAGTTATAGACTTCATATCGACACGACTTATCGAGCTATTGGGGTCTGACGTTTACCACCCCTAGACGAGATATGAGACATATCAGACGATCAGACCGGACTGTACGGTAGTGTTACTGGTTGGATTCACTGGAGTGTGAGCGGGCTTGCTCGTCGATCTTCAGATCGCTCAATACCCGGGTGGCCGTTACGTTTAGCAGACCGCTTGCGGCTTGTGGGTGTTTGATATGATCATCGCCTGCTGCCGGCGTATTGACGAGTCTTTAGAGTCCTACACAGAGGTTTCCTGGCTCAAGCGAAACGAAATAGGAGCGCATATGAGATATGTGCGGGACCGAGAATAATGCGTGTATGTGATACCGTATTCCATTCTCGCGATGAATGTATCGATTAGGTTATATGCGATATACCTTACTTATCGAATCAAGGATTGATTCGATAAACCAATACATTGGATACTAGTCGGTTATATGTGATATGACCGGATCGTTAAATCAAGTGTTGATTTAATGATTTAATGTATAATTATATATATTTGATATATTACTTTGCATTAACTAGTATCGGTTCACTTTAAATGGATTTTCTCACTCGGGTGTGCGCATTGCATATGCGATATGATTTTGTGCACATGATTGTATCATGTTTGATGATACATGCTTTTTGGTTAAGTGTAAAGTATTAAACTATGGTTAAGTGGATGATTAGGGTTTTTACTTATTCATTTATTTATCTATTTATTCATTTTTGGCATAAAGAGAAAATGGTGGCTAATTTTGGATATATGTTGAAGCTTCATGAAGCTTTGACTTAGTCACCATTTTTGTCTTCATACCTAACCTAACCATTCACTTAACTTGAGTTTTGTCTCTACACTTAACCATGGTTGATTATGATAAGTATTCTTTTATTTTCTATTTTCTAAAATAACTTATCATAACATAATTCTTCTTCTTCTTCCTTTCTTCACTTGAAGAAAGCAAGCTCCATCAATGGTGATTGATGGAAATGAGTGAGAAATCCAATTCTAAAGTCTACCCACTTCTTATTTCTTCATCCTCTACCTCTTGCCAAGTAGTAGAGTGTGTTTCCTTCACAAGTTTCATGTCTTGGTGAAGGTGGAGCTTGATCTAGCGATGCCTCGACGTAGATCATCTTCGGCATGGACATCGACGACCTAGCTCGCCATTTCTCCGACGAAACCGACGCTAGAGCCCGGGAATTCACTAGGACAGCGAGGGGACTTCGTTGCGGAGCCGTGGAGGTGGAGCACCGGATCTACAAAGGTTGTATTTCCGTTTGAACTTTAGTTAAGTTGTTAACTAGTTTCATTTTCGCCTAAATATCTAGCCAACGATCCGTATTAGGGTTTCTCGGCACCGTTAAAATTTGAAATTGGCATGGTTGATGCCTTGTGAGACCTCATTAGGGTGCCTAGGAACCCTACAAAAAGAAAGTGTAAAACTACAACTGTTGGAATCCGCAACCTTTTTAGACATCGCATGCCTAATCAAATGAATTCCTTAGATATCGCATGCCTAACAATTATAAACCACACATTTTAGTCTCATTATCGAAAACTCTTTTCAATATCAAGTCGGGCAATTCAACAAGATTCCCGACATCCTGATCGAATGCTCATCGCAAACTTTAGTAGACGGCCGCACCCCCGATACCGTCGACGAAGTGCACTAAGGCGGAACACCGCTGCCGCGAGCACCCGAACGGATGCTTTCGGCGATGGGGTTCTCCTACAGTCACTTGGTCGGGACTATGGCATGAGGCTGTCTATTAAGTTTACCCGGCGAGTATCCGCGTACGCTACGTGATTGCGACGGACTTTTGATCACATCAAAATTCCGTGGCAACCGATCAAGTGAGACTAAACTGCTGTATTTATAACATTCATTCAGTTATCTCATAACTACTTGTGAATTCCAATTATTGTATCACATTCCAGATAAATCGAAAATGTTAAACTTTTCGATCGAACAATCAAACACCCAATTTTTCCCGAAACAGCTCAACACATGAAATAAGATTAAGAACATTCACTTCGTGCCACAGTACCAACGGTCCAGCCGTAGAAGGGTCAAGCCAACGCCTCACATGTGGCACGTCGTACTGCCCCAAACCCTAAGGTTCAAAGGGCAGTTCAAGACTGTCACATAATCGAGTTAAGATTTGTTGTCTTCTAGAGGGTCCATCACGTTACTTGCACTACTTCGAACATTCTTAAACTACGGAAAGATCCAACACTTGGAAATTTCCCGACAGGGGAAAAAGTGGGTATTTATATCCGGTCGAACTTTTCAACATTTTCTAAAATTATCCGGAAAAACACAGACGAAGTTAAACTTCCCGATCGAAACACCGAGTCCCCAATACAACCCAGAACACTCAACTCTTGAGTATTAAATAAAAATACCCAGAAAACACAGGAGACATATTGTGACATTACTGTGCAAATTTAAATGAACAAGGTGACTATATGGCCGCGGAACCGCCGCACGAGGCATGCTCGTGCCGCGTTTCCGCGGCGCTTTGATCGAATCTGGTGCACGTTTTGCACAGTAACTCATAGAAATCCCTGCTGATTTTTCTGCATATTTTTAATGTGGAAAAATGCACAGTTTTGAAAAAAGTACAGAGAATGGCATCGATTAGGGTTTTGGGGTTCGATCGGATTTCTAACATCATCTACGCATCGCCTAAGGCTCTAGCTAGGCTCTGATACCACTGTAGGGTTCCTATGCACACCCATGAGGTTCCACAAGGCATCAACCATGCCAAATTAAAATTTTAGGTGCCGAGAAACCCTAAGCAAAGATCGTTAACTAGAGTTTAGGCGATAAAGATTGCAAGTTAACAACTTAACTACTAAGTGTGAACGGAAATACAACCTTTGTAGATCCGGTCCTCCACTTCCTAAGCTCCATGTTGACATCCCTTCGCTGCGATCACCACGATCTCGGACCCTAGCGATGGTATCGTCGGAGAAATGATCGGGCTAGGTCATTGACTTCGATGCCGAAGATGATCTACGTCGAGGCAACTCAAACTCAAGCTCCACCTTCACTAAGTCATGAAACTTGTGAAGAAAACACCCAATACAACATGGCAAGTGGTAGAGGATGAAGAAATAGGAAGTGGGTTCACTTTGGATTTGGATTTCTCACTTGATTTCATCACTTAAGAATTTTCAAGAATGGTTTTCTTTTTCTCCATGAAGAAGAAGAAGAAGAGAATGAAAAATCAATTATTTTCCAAATAATAATTCAAGTGAATACTTATCATAATGCAACCATGGGTGAAGTTTACTCATGTAGAGAATAAACTAGGGTTTCGTTAAAGGGTTAGGGTTAAGGACAAAACAAAAATGGTAGACTTTTCAAGGATGCTCGAAAAGCTTCATGAAGCTTCAAGCATCACAACAAAGAAAGCCACCATTTCTATTTTTGCCAAAAATAAATGAATAAATAAATAAGTCAAAAGAAACCCTAACCATTTACTAAACATGGTTTAAGTCAAACATATACCCAAGTTTGCATGTATCATCAAACATGATACAATCAAGTGCACAAAAATATATCACATATACAATGTGCACATCAAGTGAGAAAATCCATTTTAAGAGAACCAATATTAGTTAATGTAAACTAATATATCAAATATATAATTATACATTAAATCATTAAATCAACACTTGATTTAACGATCCGGTCATATCGCATATGACCGACTAATATCCAATGTATCGACTTATCGAATCAATCCTCGATTCGATAACTAGGTTATATCGCATACAACCAATCGATACATTCATCGCGAGAATAGAATACAGTATCACATACACGCATTATTCTCGGTCCCGCACATATCTCATATGCGCTCCTATTTCTTTTCGCTTGAGCCAGGAAACCTCTGTGTAGGACTCTAAAGACTCGTCAATACGCCGGCAGTAGGTGATGATCATATCAAACACCCACAAGCCGCAAGCGGTCTGCTAAACGTAACGGCCACCCAGGTATTGAGCGATTAGAAGATCAACGAGCAAGCCCGCTCACACTCCTGTGAATCCAACCAGTAACACTTACCATACAGTCCGGTCTCGTCGTCTGATATGTCGCATATCTTGCCTAGGGGTGGTAAACGTCAGACCCCAATAGCTCGATAAGTTGTGTCGATATGAGGTCTATAACAGTTCGAGAAACTACTGGTAACACTTACCGGTAAATCTCAGTAACTCTGGCCAGGGATTTCCGGTTATAGCCAATCGAACACAACGCAACATCAACTCCCTATACCGGGAGAGACGAATCCCCTCCTATCGCTCATTGCCTCCATGTGACTCGGGACTGTACCCAAAAACCACCGTTTTGCATGCCCTCTTGGACGTGGTAAGGTGGAAATCAAAGCACATTGGGAATCACACAAGACTCTATGACGATCTCGGGTCTACAGACTAACCTGTACCAGTGTCACCAGAGAACTGCCATCTGACGTAAGGTATAATACCATCTGGGAGTTCTCGGCGAGTCCGTCCAGTGTACCCAGTCTCCACTGAGCACCCGTATATCATCTCTGATGTCAAACACCAATGGATATGGGATCATCCATCGCCCATTTGTATGGGTCGAGAAGGTATATGCTAGTCTACTCTGGTATATCGATGCCCCGTCTCGATACACCCACGACTAGGGACCTTGAAGGATGTACTTATGGACTACCATGTCCCCACTAGTATGATCCTCATCATAGTCCTGGTAGTCAAGTACACATCCTAAGGGCTTTACCAACATGTAACAGAGAGACAATCAGTGTACACGTTAAGGTAAAGAGCAACCAGATAGCATATTATCATGTCGAGCAAGAAAGTCCTCCCTATATATGTCCAAGCATCCACTACAATATACATCCTATATATAGTAATGGCCTCTAGGGCATACATATAACTAACACACGATGATGACCAGATCTAGATACGGCCTGAAAATGTGGTTCATCAAATCCATAAACACGGCTGGTGCATTGGTGAGTCTAAACGACATCACCAAAAACTCATAGTGCTCGTAACGTGTGCGAAAAGCCGTCCTCGGAATATCCTCCTGCCGCACCCGCAACTGATGGTAACCCGATCGCAAGTCAATCCTTGAAAAGTATCCCGCACCCTGAAGCTGGTCGAACAAATCATCGATACGTGGTAAGGGATATCTGTTCCGTACGGTAACCCTTTTCGGCTAGCGGTAATCAATGCACAAGCGCAAACTGTCGTATTTCTTCTTGACGAACAGGACAGGAGCACCCTACGGAGATACACTAGGTCGAATAAGCCCTTTATCTAACAAATCTTGCAACTGATCCTTCAGCTCTCTATGCTCCGCCGGGGCCATCCGATAAGGCGGTATGGAAATAGGCCCCGAGCTGGGAATCAAATCAATGCAGAACTCAACATCGCGCTCAGGCGGTAACCCAGGTAGCTCGTCAGGGAAAACATCAGGGAACTCACACACAATCTAGACCTGGTCCAACGGAACCTCTGCAGCTCGAGTATCACAAACAGAAGCTAAGAATCTCTGACATCCCTTCCGTAATAGCTGACCGGCGCGAAGAGACGAAATCAAGCTGGGAAGGGTGACACTGCGGTCTCCTTGAATAACAAGGACTTGCTCCCCCGGAAAGCTAAATCTGACTGCCTTCTCACGACAGTCCACAGATGCATAACAAGTAGCTAGCCAGTCCATGCCCAGAAGCACATCAAAGTCCAACATATCGAGGAGAATCAAATCAACCGATGAATCTCTCTCCCCGATACGAACGGAACACAAACGAAACATAAAACGAGCGACAAACGACTTGCCTACCGGAGTAATAACCACAAGCAGCTGATCTAACGACGACGACTCACGGCCCAACATCGGTGCAAAGTGTGTAGATACATACGAATGTATGGAACCTGGGTCGAATAATATTCACGCGTCGAAAGAACATACTGGCAAGGTACCTGTCACCACGGCATTGGATGCCTGTGCATCCTGCGGAGTCAAAGCGAATACTCGGGCCTGTCCCCCACCAATTGCTGGCTGACCTCTGCCTCGGCCTTTGCCTCCTCGTCCTCTCTGAACAGGACCTCCACGTCCACGGCCTCTGGGGGCGTTTAACTGACGTGGAGCATCACCGGGGGTAGGAAGTAGAGCTCTCTGAGGAGGTGGTAAAGGTGGTAAAGTCATGTGTAGAACTGTCGCCGCGCCCTGTCGTCTCAACATACAGTTTCTGACACGATGATACGGACTCCCGCACCGAAAACATCCTGGGGACGCCTGCTGGCCATGTGGGTGAAGGCGATACAACTGGCCCCTAAGGAATCTGCCACGGCCTCTGCGAACCCTCCTAGGTGCTAACATATCAGTGTGAATCCGACTTGGTCTCAAAGCAACCGTAGGGGGAGCAATATCCGATCTATGCGCTCGATTGATCTCTATCAAGGATCCGATCATCTGGCGTAAGTCTTGTAAACTGGCCTCCAGCCTAGCGATAAGGTCTGTAGAAAGCGAATCAGCCTGCTCCTGAAAGATGGGTGTACCGTCCTGGTCGGTCCCCGTCTCGGTCGGACCTGCCCTGATCTCGTATCTGGCGGCACCCCACTGGGCCCTCGTAGCCTACGGCGGCATAGTGGCTGGTACAGAAACATGATAATAAGAACAGTGCAATAGAATCATAGGATACACGGAATTGAAGGAGGAATTTCAAGCAAGTATATCCTAAAGTCACTTAGGCGGAGTACCGTACCGCAAGTATGTCGCGGACATACACGCGCTACGTTACCCTGCTTAAGTCACTTACTCCATCTACCAAGGGTCATCCTACACTCAGAAAGGTAAAACCTATCGCTCTGATACCAACTTTGTCACGACCCGAAAGGTACGGAACGCGACTGGCACTTAAATTACGAAACGTCTCAAGGCGTACGTAATCTAAGTAATCCAAAGCCCAGAAATCAAAACCCATTTAAGCACTAGAGTGAAGGAAAAACCAATTTATTGAAAGCGATTTTAACCAAATAAGTTATATCAAGATTTTTAAAAGAAACATCCATTTTTCCGAAAATTTCGGCAGAGTCTCCTTTGTAAATACTGGCCCCCAAACGGGTACAAAACATGAATATATATGAATAACATGAAATAAGGCATCCCCAAGCGGGAGCTATCTCTTCGCCGATGCGAACTCAAATCCCACGCAATGTAAATCATCAATGTGCAAAATAAGCAAAAAAAAGCACAAGTAATAAGTGTAGGGATAGCATAGCACCTTGTGAAGGTTTTGGCAAGAATAAATCATGCTACTTTAAAATTTTTGGGGTGCTAAACAAACCCTAACCAAGATCTTAACTAGAGAAATAGGGTTAACTTGCATGTAAACAACTTTACATCTAAGAGTTAGGGATTACAACCTTTGTAGTCCATTCTTTCACTTCATAAGCTTCGTGTTGAGGTCCCTTCGCTGCAATCATCAAGTACCCGGACTCTAGAGAGGCTCCATGAAGAGAAAGATGCAAGCTTGCTTCTAATCTTCAACAACTAAGATGATCTATCTTGAAGAAACTCAAACCCAAGCTCTTGCTTCACTAATCACGTATTAGTGAAAGCAAACACCCTAATCTAAGTGGCTAGAATAGATGAGGATGATGAAGTAGGAATTTATCTCTCTTTTGTTTTCATATTCTCACTTATTATCATCACTTATGGAAAAGCTAATGAAGCTTTTCATCAAAGAAGAAAGAAGAAGAAGATGAAGCAATCCTTTTGTGATGAATAATGAAAATTATTGTTGTGGTAACAAATCAACCATAGGTTAAGAATGATAGTGTTAATCCTTGTAGAGAATAAACTAGAGGCTAAGGTTTGGGTTGGGTTAATAAATATCAACACAAAATATCAAAGGTCAAAGTCAAAACTTCATGAAAGCTTCATCCAAGCTTAACCCTAATCCAAACCCTAACCATATTTAAACTCCACAAAACATGTTGCATTTGTAACCCTAACATGTTATAATATTATATATCACATATATAATATATTTTGTAACAAAATAAAATAATACAATTAACATATATCACATATATATCAATGTATTATCCAAGTGAGAAAAAGAATCTTTAAGTGAGCTTATATTAGTTAATGTAATATAATATATCAAATATATATAATTATACATTAAATTATCGAATCAACACTTGATCAGATAATCCGGCTATTTCACAATTAACCGACTAATATAATCTTTATCAGTTCATCGAATCAACACCTGATCCGATGACCCGGCTATATCACATATACCTGGCCGATATCTCATATCATGAGAATCTAATACGGTATCGCATACACGTATTATTCTCGGTCCCGCACATATCACATATGTGCTCCTACTCCGTTTTGCCTGAAGCAGGAAACCTCTGTGTAGGACTCTAAAGAATCGTCAATACGCCGGCAGTAAGTGATGATCATATCAAACACCCACAAGCTGCAAGCGGTCAGCTAAACGTAACAGCCATCCATGTATTGAGCAATCAGAAGATCAACAAGTAAGCCTGTACATTCTCCTGTGTATCCAATCAGTAACACTGTCGTACAGTCCGGTCTCTTCTTCTGATATGTCGCATATCCAGTCTAGGGGTGGTAAACGTCAGACCCCAGTAACCGATAAGTCGTGTCGATATGAGGTCCATAACAGTTCGAGAAACTACTGATAACACTTACCAGAAAATCTCAGTAACCCTAGCCAGGGATTTTCAGTTATAGCCAATCGAACACAGCGCAACATCAACTCCCTATACCGGGAGAGACGAAACCCCTCCTATCGCTCATTGCCTCCATGTGATTCGGGACTGTATCCAAAAGCCACCGTTTTGCACGCCCTCTTGGACATGGTATGATGGAAATCAAAGCACAGTGGGAATCACACAAGACTCTATGACGATCTTGGGTCTACAGACTAACCTGTACCAGTGTCACCAGAGAACTGCAATCTGACGTGAGGTATAATAACATCTGAGAGTTCTGGGCGAGTCCGTCCAGTGTTCCCAGTCTCCACCGAGCACCCGTATAAATTCTCTGATGTCAAACACCAATGGATATGGGATCATCCATTGCCCATCTACATGGGTGGAGAAGCTATACGCTAGTCTACTCTGGTATATCGATGCCCTGTCTCGATACACCTACGACTAGGAATATTTGAAAGATGTACATAGCGACTACGCTGTCCACACTAGTATGATCTGCATCATAGTCCTGGTAGTCAAGTACTCATCCTAAGAGCTTTATCAACATGTAACATAGAGACAATCATAGTATATGTTAAGATAAAGAGCAACCAGATAGCATACTATCATGTCGAGCAAGAATGTCCTCCCTATATATGTCCAAGCATCCACTAGAATATACATCGTATGTACAGTAATGGCCTCTAGGGCATACATATCACTAACAATCTCCCACTTGCACTAGGGCCATCTGTTGTGGTATCGCATACCCAACAATCAGCTGTGGTTGAAGTATCTTATACTCAACCATCACATAAAAGTCTCTACTGGGAAATAGGCCTTTGTAAGTGGATCCACGCTGTTTTCCTCTGTGTCTACTCTCCTAACCTCGATCTCCCTGGAGATCAACCATCTCCATGATCAGGTGATACTGCCTAAGAATATGTCTGGATCTTTGATGGGACAGGGGGTTCCTAGGCATAAGCCACAACTCCATTGTCACACAATGGTAGGAACGAAATTCATTTCATGAACTCATATATATCCAGACTGCCTCTTTGGTAGCATCCTTGGTAACGATGTTTCTTGCCATACCATATCACATATGGACTGGTAGGCATCTGATTTGGTTGGCACCCTATTTAATAGGTATGCAACTTCTCAAGGTCATAACCCCAAAAGAAAATAGGCAACTCAGTAGTACTCATCATAGAGCACACCATATCACATAGGGTGCGATTGCTCCGCCCCGATACACCGACGTGCTGTGGTGTATACGGAGGAGTAATGCTGAGAGAGAATCTCATTCTCCTTTAGAATAGTCCAGGAATTCCGTGCTCAAGTATTCTCCTCCTTGATCACATCAAAGGACATAATACTTATACCCGCTTTTGGTTCTTTACTTCTAACTTATATTCTGTGATTATCTCAAAGGCTTCGGACTTGTGTTTCAACAGGAACATATGTCTGAATCTTGAGAGATCATCAGTGAATATAATGAAGTACAAAGAACCGGTCCTGGCATATGTAGACAGGGGACCTTACATACATCATCATGTATCAATCCCAAGAGTTCAATAACTCTTTCTCTGTTTCCAATAAACGGAGATATGGTCATCTTATCTTTGTGACATGACTGGCATGTTTCACAAGATGTAAATTCAAACTGATTTAAATATGCATCTTTATGTAACTTTAGCTAGTCGGGCCGCATCGATATGACCTAGTCTACAATGCCTCAAGAAGGATTCGTTCATTTCTGAACTCTTCCCCTTGTGTTTGTTCTGTACGTTAAGAACTGTAGTTTGATTTAGAACGTATATGCTTTTAGATAACGTGCCTGAACCGATCAACTTTTGATATAGGAAATGTTCGAAACATTATCCATCAATTAAAAATTATATCCTTATTTATTAAATAAAGAGACTGATATGATGTTGTATATCAGGTTCGGTATCTAATAACATTCGTTCAAAATCACTGTATTTGGTACTACAGGGTGATAACTGCTAACTCCTTGTCTTGCAACAATTGCTTCGTTTCCAACTCTTGAAACTTATCACCCGTTCTCAGTTCTCTACCTATCTGTAGCCCATGTAATAAATTACATTTGTGGGATCCTGATCCGGTATCTCATAACCAGGACGTAAAGGATACTGAGAAACAGTTCTCGGTGATGAATACACCCGAAGAAGATGCATCGGCATGTACTTTCTTTGTTTGGGCGGCACGGGAATTTTGGTAATCCCATAGTTCCTGCTCTGTCTTATAACAATTATAAGTTGGAGCGGGACCAATGTTCCCCAGCTCAGTATAATAAGCGGGTTCGGTCAATACATCCGTATTATTATCTTGATTAAGGCGTGACATGGTCGCTACCTAGAGAGAGAGAGAGAAGAAAACACTCAGCGTATGCTCTTGCAAGATTAGATTGGTTATTAATATATCTAATCAGGATGGCTCCCACTGTTTTAGTCAAATCTTTCTTCAAACCCTAAAAGGAAAGACTAGCCGAGATTAATTATACCCTATAAGTTCGCCAATCTTTCAGCCAGGCCAGTGCCGGTACTTTGAGGGAGGTTCCCCGTGCTTCCGCACGGACCTAATTAAAATAAACCTCGTTTTCCCGGGGGCGTAACCCCGTTGACACCTTTCTAGACACCTACTTGATCGGCTAATTGTAATGTGTAAAAGTCTCTCAGGAGTAACTCTTACTCGCAGCGGGTATCGAGATCCAACTATCTCATAGGAGGTATGCAATCTCATTGAAAATTTCAACACTTGAAATTCCCGATAATATTTTACCCCTAGCGTGCTATGATCTTGACGCATGCCAAACAACCCATAGTCCACTTGTCAAGTTCAACCCGTGCATTTCCTTATTGAATTAAACCCATCCGTACGACCCTTGACGCATGCCAAACAATGCCGTACGAATACCCTAATCCAATCGCATCGTATGCTAGTAAATAATCACTAGTTAGCTACAGTACACTACGCCTTGACGCATGCCAAACTACCGCAACACGAATACTAAGTAGTACTTATCTGAAATGACGGAGGGCTACGCAGGCTTTTAAGAAAACCATGAGCGTAATGAACTTGATATCGTTGTAGAATCAAATGATTTAAATGGAGTGTTTTTGAGGCCTTTGCTAGTTATGCTAAAGAGGTCACTCCCGGTGAAGGGATCTCAGCTCTTTCCTTATCGAATAAGGTGCAGGATATTTCACAAATACCACTATGCAAAGAAAAAAAGCAATCAAAAGACAAAACCGAGGGTTGTAGCATCTGCCAGTTATTACTAAAGTGGTCACTCCCGGTGAAGGGATCTCGGCTCTTTCCTTATCGAATATGGTGCTGGATGTTCTACAAGGAACACCGCTATGCAAAGCAAGAACTAGAGCTACCTGTTTTTGAAAATTTGATTGCACAACATTTTTAGGTTTCTTTTATTTTCATTAATCTTATTAATGAAGTGCCATTTTATTATGCTTCCCAAGCATTAGATCTGAAACGAAATCAACAATATATAATATATATCACATATATATAGTATAAGCATTCGTCTCAGGCAGTAATATGATCTCATCACAGAACATTGCAGCAGAAGAACATATATGAAATATTGGATATACTAGGATTTCCGTGTTTTATATTAAACCAGTATAAAACACGGATTCCACGGTCACGATGAATAGTCAATCCCACATCTATAGACCCCTACGAGAGCGGCAAGCAACCCTACCAATTCTAGAGTTAGGACACCCAGTCTCGACTCCTCGAGATGGTCTCCCACCAGACCCTAAAACTCGGTTGCTTATGCTCCCCGCCTTGGGTCTATCCTAATGCAGAAAAGTAAATAATATACAATGGTGACATCATCCTCAACCCGGAAGTGCTTCAATAAAAGAATATTACATATAATGAATTTTACATGAATGAAAATAAAAACCCTCATCTCGCATAAAACACCCGTCTATTCAAAACACGACGATCCAATATAACATATCACAGCAACACATAACATCACATGTCATCAACGTAAGTAAATATGCGTATCCCAGTTGTCGTTGATGCATAGCAACGAAACCAGCGATACACCACATATTTCACTTACTGTCGCAGAAAAGAAAGTGTAAAACTACAACAGTTGGAATCCGCAACCTCCTTAGACATCACATGCCTAACCAAATGAATTCTTTAAATATCGCATGCCTAACAATTATAAACTCTGCATTTTAGTCTTAATATCGAAACCTCTTTTCAATATCAAGTCGGGCAATTCAAAAACATTCCCGACATCTTGATCGAATGCTCGTCGAAAACTTTAGTAGACGGCCGCACCCCCCGATGCCGTCGACGAAGTGCACTAAGGCGGAACACCGCTGCCGCGAGCACCCGAACGGACGCTTTTGGTGACGGGGTTCTCCTACAGTCACTTGGTCGGGTCTATGGGGCATGGCTATCTATTAATTTTACTCGGCGAATATCCGCGTACGCTACGTGATTGCGACGGACTTTTGATCACATCAAAATCCCGTGGCAACCGATCAAATGAGACTAAATACTGCTAGATTTATAACATTCAAATTAGTTATCTCATAACTACTTGTGGATTCCAAATATTGTATCACATTCCAGATAAATAGACAATGTTAAACTTTCCGATCGAATAAACAAACACCTAAGATTTCCCAAATAGCTCAACACTTGAGCGGAGTTCAAAAAGTCGCAGAACATGTCACAGCCGCTATGAACCAGCCGTAGAAGGGTCAAACCAATGCCTCACATGTGGCAATGCTAAACTACTACAAACTATATGGTTCAGTGGCGGTTTTGACGGTCACATAATCGAGTTAAGGTTACGTTCTTTTAGAGGGTCCACAGATTCGCTTGCATGATTTTCTGAAAGTTTTAAACTCAGGAAAAATCCAACACTTGAAAATTTTCCGACAGGGGAAAAAGTGAGTTATTGATATCCGTTCGAACCTTTTAACACGTTCTAAATTACCCGGAAAAACTTAAACGAAGTTAAACTATCCGATCGAATCAACGAGTTCCCAATATATCCCAGAAAGCTCAACACTTGAGTAGAACTAAAAATTTCCAGAAGCATGAAAAAGTATCCAAGAATAAACCCTTGAAGTATTAGCCCCCAACTCCCAAAGTTGGCCACGGAACCGCCGCCAAACTCATGGTTTGGCTGCGGTTCCGCGGTCTCTTGAGTGAGTTATGGCTTCGTAGTTCACAGTAATCCTTAGAATTCCCTGCATGATTTCTAAGTATTTTTAATATGAAAAATTTCAAATTTTGAAAAGCTTTCCAGAAAGTGGGATTTATCGGGGTTTCGGAGTTCAATCGGACTTCAAACTTCGTCTAGACAACGCCTAATGCTCTAGCTTGGCTCTGATACCACTGTAGGGATAGCATAGCACCCTGTGAAGGTTTTGGCAAGCATCAATCATGCTACTTTAAAATTTTTGGGGTGCTAAACAAACCCTAACCAAGATCCTAACTAGAGAAATAGGGTTAACTTGCATGTAAACAACTTTACATCTAAGAGTTAGAGATTACAACCTTTGTAGTCTGTTCCTTCACTTCATAAGCTCCGTGTTGAGGTCCCTTCGCTGCGATCATCAAGTACCCGTGTTAGTTATATGTATGCCGTAGAGGCCATTACTGTACATACGATGTATATTGTAGTGGATGCTTGGACATATATAGGGAGGACTTTCTTGCTCGACATGATAGTATGCTATCTGGTTGCACTTTATCTTAACATGTACTCTGATTGTCTCTATGTTACATGTTGATAAAGCCCTTAGGATGAGTAATTGACTACCAGGACTATGATGCAGATCATATTAGTGGGGACAGAGTAGTCGCTAAGTACATCATTCAAATGTTCTTAGTAGTAGGTGTATCGAGACAAGGCATTGATATACCAGAGCAGACTAGCGTATTCTTCTTCACTCATGTAGATGGACGATGGATAATCCCATATCCATTGGTGTTTGACATCAGAGACAGTATACGGGTGCTCAATAGAGACTGGGAACACTGGACGGACTCGCCGAGAACTCCCAGATGGTATTATACCTCACGTCAGATGGCAGTTCTCTGGTGACACTGGTATAGGTTAGTCTGTAGACCCGAGATCGTAATAAAGACTTGTGTGATTCCCACTGTGCTTTGATTTCCATCATAGCATGTCCAAGAGGGCGTGCAAAATGGTGGCTTTTGGGTACAGTCCCGAATCACATGGAGGCAATGAGCGATAGGAGGGGTTTCATCTCTCCCGGTATAGGGAGTTGATGTTGCGCTGTGCTCGATTGGCTATAACTGGAAATCCCTGGCCAGGGTTGCTGAGATTTACCGGTAAGTGTTATCGGTAGTTTCTCGAATTGTTATGGACCTCATATCGACACGACTTATCGGTTATTGGGGTCTGACGTTTACCACCTCTAGACTGGATATGTGACATATCAGACAAAGAGACCAGACTGTACGGGAGTGTTACTGATTGGATTCGCAGGAGAATGTACAGACTTGCTTGTTGACCTTCTGATCACTCAATACCTGGGTGGCTGTTACGTTTAGCTGACCCCTTGCAGCTTGTGAGTGTATGATATGATCATCACCTACTGCCAGCATATTGACGATTCTTTAGAGTCCTTCACAGAGGTTTCCTGGCTCAGGCAAAATGGAGTAGGAGCACATATGTGATATGTGCGGGACCGAGAATAATAATATTATAAGACACCGTATTAGATTCTCGCGATTTGTGATATCGGCCGGGTATATGTGATATAGCCGGGTCATCGGATCAAGTATTGATTCGATGAACTGATACATATTATATTTGTCGGTTATTTGTGAAATAGCCGGATTATCGGATCATGTGTTGATTCGATAATTTAATATATAATTATATATTTGATATATTATATTACATCAACTAATATAAGCTCACTTAAAGTTTCTTTTTCTCACTTGAATAATACATTGATATATATGTGATATATGTTAATTATATTATTTTATTTTGTTACAAAATATATTATATATGTGATATATAATATTGTTACAAGTTAGGGTTACAAATGCAACATGTTTTGTGGAGTTTAAACATGGTTAGGGTTTGGATTAGGGTTAAGCTTGGATGGAGCTTTCATGAAGCTTTGACTTTGACCTTTGATATTTTGTGTTGATATTTATTAACCCAAACCAAACCCTTTACCCTAGTTTACTCTCTACAAGGGTTAATTCTTCATTCTTAACGCATGGTTGATTTGTAACCATAACAATTAATTCATTATTCATCACAAAGAGATTTCTTCTTCTTCCTCTTGAAAAAGCTTACTAGCTTTTGGGTTTATGATGATTTTGAGTGAGATAAAGAAAACAAAAGAGAGCTATATTCCTACATCATCATTCTCATCTATTCTAGCCACTTAGATTAGGGTGTTTGTTTTGCTAATACTTGATTAGTGAAGCAAGAGCTTGGGTTTGAGTTTCTTCAAGGTAGATCATCTTAGTTGTTGAAGATTGGAAGCTAGCTTGTATCTTTCTCTTCATTGAGCCTCTCTAGAGTCCGGGTACTTGATGATCGCGGCGAAGGGACCTCAACACCGAGCTTATGAGGTGAAGGAACGGACTACAAAGATTGTAATCCCTAACTCTTAGATGTAAAGTTGTTTACATGCATGTTAACCCTAAGTCTCTAGTTAAGATCTTGGTTAGGGTTTGTTTAGCACCCCAAAAATTTTAAAGTAGCATGATTGATGCTTGCCGAAACCTTCACAAGGTGCTATACTAACCCTACAGTAGTATCAGAGCCAAGCTAGAGCATTAGGCGTCGTGTAGGCAAAGTTTAAAGTCCGATCGAACTCCGAAACCCCGAAAAATCCCACTTTCTGGAAATTTTTTCAAAAGTTAAAATTTTTCATATTAAAAATACTCAGAAAATCATGCAGTGAATTCTAAGAATTACTATGAAGTACGAAGCCGTAACTCACTCAAGTGACCGCGGAACCGTGGCCAAACCATGCGTTTGGCGGCGGTTCCGCGGCTAACTTTTGGAGTTAGGGGCTAATACTTCAGGGGTTTATTCTTGAGTACTTTTTCATGCTTCTGGGAATTTTTAATTCTACTCAAGTGTTGAGCTTTCTGGGAAATTTTGGGAACTCATTGATTCAATCGGAAAGTTTAACTTCGTTTATATTTTTCGGGTAATTTAGAACGTGTTAAAAGGTTCGAACGGATATCAATAACTCACTTTTTCCCCTGACGGAAAACTTTCATGTGTTGGATTTTTCCTGAGTTTAAAACTTTCAGAAAATCATGCAAGCGTATCTGTGGACCCTCTAGAAGAACGTAACCTTAACTCGATTATGCGACCGTCAAAACTGCCAGTGAACCCTAGGGTTTGTGGTAGTTTAGCGTTGCCACATGTGAGGCATTGGTTTGACCCTTCTACGGCTGGTTCATTGGGGCTGTCACATGTTCTGGGATTTTTGAACTCCGCTCAAGTGTTGAGCTATTTGGGAAATCTTGGGTGTTTGATTATTCAATCGAAAATTTTAACATTGTCTATTTATCTAGAATGTGATACAATATGTGGAATTCATATGGTTAGGCATGAGATGTCTAAGGAGGTTGCGGATTCCAACTGTTGTAGTTTTACACTTTCTTTTCTGCGACCGTAAGTGTAATATGTGGTGTATCGCCAGTTTCGTTGCTATACATCAACGACAATCAGGATACGCATGGTTGCTTATATTGATGATATGAGATATTATGTGTTGCTGTGATATATTATATTGGATGGTCACGTTTTGAATAGCCGGGGGTTTTATGTGAGATGAGAGTTTTTCATTTTCATTCATGTAAAATTCATTGTATGTAATATTCTTTTATTGGGGCACTCCGGGTTGAGGATGATGTCACCATTGTATATTATTTACTTTTCCGCATTAGGATAGACCCGAGGAGGGGAGCATAAGTAACCGGGTTCTAAGGTTCTGTAGGAGGCCATCTCGAGGAGTCGAGACCGGGTCTCCTAACCCTAGAATTGGCAGTATTTCTTGCCGCTCTCGTAGGGGTCTAGAGATGTGGGTTTGGCTATTCATCGCGACCGTAGAATCCGTGTTTGATAAAGGCTCGAAATAAAACACGGACGTTCTAGTATATCAATATTTCATATGTTATCTTCTGCTGCCATGTTCTGTGATGAGATCATATTACCGCCTGATGCGAATGTTTATATTATATATATGAGATATATATTGTATATTGTTGATTTCGTTTCAAATGTGATGCTTGTGAAGCATAATAAAATGGGACTTCATTAATGAGATTAATGAAATAAAAGAAACTTAAAGATGTTGTGGAATCGAATTTTCAAAAACAGGTAGCTCTAGTTGTTGCTCTGCATAGCGGTGTTCCTTGTAGAACATCTAGCACCTTATTCGATAAGGAAAGAGCCGAGATCCCTTCACCGGAATGACCTCTTTAGCAATAACTGGCAGATGCTACAACCCTTGGTTTAGTATTTTGAATGCTTTTCTAGTTTTTTCTTTGCAAAGTGGTATTTGTGAAATATCCTGCACCTTATTCGATAAGGAAAGGGCCGACGATCCTTTCACCGGGAGTGACCTCTTTAGCGAAACTAGCAAAAGCCTAAAAAACACTCCATTTAAATCATTTGATTCTACAACGATATCAAGTTCATTATGCAAAGGGTTTTCTTAAAAACCTGTCGTAGCCCTCTGTCATTTCAGATAAGTACTAGTTAGTATTTGTGCTACGTTTGTTGACTATGTTAAGGCGTAGTGTGCGGTAGCTGATTAGTGCTTATCTGTATAAGCATATGATGCGATTGGATTAGGGTAGTCGTGCGACTTTGTTGACTATGTTAAGGATCGTGCGGGTGGGTTTAATTCAATCGGGAAATGACGGGTTGAACTTGACTAGCACTTATGATTTGTTGACTATGTTAAGGTCATATAGCTGCTAGGGGTAAAATATTATTGGGAATTTCAAGTGTTGAAATTTGCAATGAGATTGCATACCTTCTATGAGATAGTTGGATCCCGATAACCGCTGCGAGTAAGAGTTACTCCTGGGAGAGTTTTACACATTACAATTAGCCGATCGAGTAGGTGTCTAGAAAGGTGTTAACGGGGTTATGCCCCTGAGAAAACAAGGTTTATTTTAATTAGGTCCGTGCGAAAGCACGGGGAACCTCCCTCAAAGTACCGACACTGGCCTGGCTGAAAGATTGGTGAACTTGTAGAGTGTAATTAATCCTGGCTAGTCTTACCTTTTAAGGTTTGAAGGAAAATTTGACTAAAACAGTGGGAGACATCCTTATTAGGTATATTAATAACCAATCTAATCTTGCATGAGCATACGCTGAGTGTTTTCTTCTCTCTCTTTCCAGGTAGCGACCATGTCACGCCTTAATCAAGATAATAATACGGATATATTGACCGAACTCGCTTGTTATACTGCGCTAGGGAACGTTGGTTCCGCTCCAACTTATAATTGTTATAAGACCGAGCAGGAAATAGGGGATTACCAGAATTCCCATGCCGCCCAAACGAAGAAAGTATATGCTGATGCATCTTCTTTGGGTGTGTTCATTACCGAGAACTGTTTCTCAGTATCCTTTACGTCATGGGTATGAGATACCAGATCTGGATCCCGCAAATGTAATTCGTTACATAGGCTACAGATAGGTAGAGAACTGAGAATGGGTGATAAGTTTCAAGAGTTGGAAACGATGCAATTGTTGCAAGCCAAGCAATTGGCAGTTATCACCCTGTATTACCAGAATACATTGATTCTGAACGAATGTTATTGGATACCGAACCTGATATACAACATCATATCAGTTTCTTTATTAGTAAAGAAGGATATAATTTTGTATTGTTGGATAATGTTTTAAACATTTCTTATATCAAGAGTTGATCGGTTCAGGCACGTTATCTAAAAGCATAGATGTTCTAAATCAAACCACAGTTCTTAACGTACAGAACACACACAAGAGGAAGAGTTCAGAAATGAACGAATCCTTCTTGAGGCATTGTAGACTCGGTCATATCGAAGCGACCCGACTAGCTAAAGTTACATAAAGATGCATATTTAAATCAGTTTGAATTTACATCTTGTGAAACTTGCCGGTCATGTCACAAAGATAAAATGACCATAGCTCCGTTTATTGAAAACAGAGAAAGAGTTACTGAACTCTTGGGATTGATACATGCTGATGTATGAAAGTCCCCTGTCTACATATGCCAGGACCGGTTCTTTGTACTTCATTACATTCACTAATGATCTCTCAAGATTCAGACATATGTTCCTGTTGAAACACAAGGCCGAAACATTTGAGATATTCACTGAATATAAGTTAGAAGTAGAGAAACAAAAACGGGTATAAGTATTATGCCCTTTGATGAGATCAAGGAGGAGAATACTTGAGCACGGAATTCCTGGACTGTTCTAAAAAGGAATAAGATTCTCTCTCGGCATTACTCCTCCGTATACACCATAGTATGTCGGTGTATCGGGGCGGAGCAATCGCACCCTATGTGATATGGTGTGCTCTATGAAGAGTACTAATGAGTTGCCTATTTTCTTTTGAGTGTTATTCACTTGAGAAGTTGCATACCTATTGAAAAGGGTTCCAACCAAATCAGATGCCTACCACTCGATATGTGATATGGTATGGGAAGAGTCCATCTCTTAAGGAAGTTAAGATTTTGGGTTGTCCGGCCTATGTCAAAAGAAAAATACAGACAAGCTCGAGGCAAGGTCAGTTCTGTGGAAGTTTGTTGGGTATCCCAAGCATTCGCAAGGGAATATCTTCTACCAAACTGAGGAACAAAAGATGTTTTGTTTTCTCAGCATGCCACCTTTGGGTAAGGGAATTTCTTGTGAAGAAATTAGTGGTCATAAGGTAGAACTGGAAGTAGTTCCAGCTGAAACAAACTGCAGCTGATGATTTGGTAGAACCGGAGGATTCAATAGTTTCCAATGAGCCTCAGCCTCTCCGCCGATCTGGTAGGGTTCCTCACCCACCTGAGAGATACTTCGGTTTTCTCTATGACAGTGGGAGCGAGGAATGCATCATGAGATGATGACCCAACTAGTTTCGAGCAGGCCATCAGGAGTGGGGACTCTGTAAGAATGGCTGGATGCTCAGTGATATGAGATGGAATCCATATACACCAACAAAGTATGGAATTTGGTTGCTTTATCTGAAGGGTTAAATCCCCATCAGGAGCAAGTATATCTTGAGAAGATTACTTGGTGTACATGGAAAAGTTGAGACTTTCAAAGCTATGCTTAAGTCCATCCGGATCCTACTTGCCATTGTTATATACCATGACTACGATATCTGGCGGTTGGGTGTCATGACTGCTTTTCTAAATTGTGATTTGGGAGAGAGCGTCTATAAGTACACAGCCAGAGGGCTTCGTAGACAGTGGGAGCAGCGGAAACGTGTGCAAGATGTTTTATGGGATAAATCAGGCAACGCGAAGTTGGAACGTCTGTTTTGATGTGGTAGTCAAAGAGTTTGACTTCATCAAAATGGTAGATAAACCTTGTATATACAAAAAGGTAGTAGGGAGTATGGTGATGATCCTCGTATTGTACATGAATGACATACTCTTGATAGGAAAGTAGTTTCCTATGCTACGCTCGGTCAATCTCCTCTTATCACAAGGATTCTCCAAAAAGGATCAAGTTGATACCTGCTAAATCATGGGTTTTGGATCTATGAGATAGATTTAATTGGATATTAGGATTCTCACTAAGTGTAGTGAGATGGTATCAATCGAATGTGCGAAGAATCACTGGAAAGCTTCCAGGGTGATAAGGACGGCTGAATGTCAGTCACAGGCATTGTCTTTACCCTCAGTGGAGGGACGGTATGTTGGAAGAGTTCCAAGCTAGATACCATAAAATACTAGACGGTTAAAGGCAAGATACATCGTTACCAAGGATGCTACCAAATAGACAGTCTGGACATATATAAGTTCATGAGATGAAATTTATTCCTACCATTGTGTGACAATGGAGTATGTGGCTTAGGTCTAGGAACCCCCGTCCCATCTGTGATCCAGACATATTCTTAGGCAGTATCACCTCATCATGGAGATGGTTGATCTCCAGAGAGATCGAGGTTAGGAGAGTATACACAAAGGACAACAGCGCGGATGTAACACTTTAGGATGTGATTAGTGGCTAATTATACTCTGAAGTATGGTTTTTAATAAAAAGTTTACCAAATTAGTTTTCAAATATTTTATCAAAATTAATAAATATTTTATTAGAATTTAATTAGCCGTGCACACACATGTGCATGTAAACTAGGGTTAAAATTTGGGTTAAACCATATTTAGCAACCATGGTAGACTAACCCATCCTTTATAAGTTAATTTGATTTTTCATGAGGGTATTTTTTTTTAAAATGGAAAATGAATTATTGCCTTTGGTTTGACTTGGTGAGAGAGAGAGAGAGAGAATGCATGATGGGCATCATGGCATGAGCCCATGTTTGCATTAAAAATGAGAGAGAGAGAGAGAGAGAGAGAGAGAGGTTGACTCTCATATCACTCAATTGTTTACATTTTCAAACATTCATTTCTCACATATTTCTCTCCCTCTCACTCTCACACTCCCTCACAACACCATAGCAGCAGCTCCAGCAGCAACAACAAGCAACAACAACAACAACAACAAGCAGCAGCAGCCACAATAGCAACACCGGCAGTTCCAGCAGCATCAACACCAGCAACAGCTTCAGCACAGCAGCTCCAGGCAGCAGCAGCAGCAAGCAGACCTCCACCTCTTCTTCTTCTCCTTCTCCTTGCATCGTAAGATCTAGTGAGGTATAATTTCCTAAGCCCAACTTCCTTGTTTGCTAGACGTGTAGTTGTTAGCTTAAACTAGTGTTTTAGTGTGAGTTTAGAGCTAGTTTTGTGATCTAAGTGTGGCTTAAGTTAAGATAGGGTTTTTATAGCCTTGTGAACCTAATTAAGGGTTATTATTGCTGTTTAAACCAAGTAGTGCCAGTAGATTTAGCTAGATCGCCTTAAAGTCGCAAACATGAAAGTTTAAGTGTGGTTTTGATGCAAACTGTAGGATATTGAGATCTGCTATATCTGTGGTCAGTTTCTAGCTTAGCAAACAACTTCAGAATAGTGTGCAGGAAGTATAGGCTAATGTGTTGAAATACGAGCCCAACCCCTTACCAAAGACCCGGCGACCTTCCCTATATTCCCGGCGTCGCCGGCCCCCTCTAGTGATTTGGTGTTGATGTTTTGCAGGATGGTGTCTGTGTTAGTTTGTCTGGGTTTGGTGTTATTTATTTTCTCTAATTGTCTGCAGGTTGAAATCTGGGTTTGTTTAGCTAAGTTTAGTATTTGTATTGAGTTTTATTGCTTAACTTATGATTTGGTTGGTAAATAGGACATTTCAGGGTGTTTATAGTTAGATTAGCCCTAAATTGTGCTGTTGGTATCGCTAGATTCCTGTAAACTCACCTAGTTCCACCAAATTACCCTATTGTTGCAAACTTAGTTTTTTAAAACATTTTAAGCTAAACCCTTATGATACATGAAATTTGCTGTTACTAGGGTAGTAATTTTGGTAAGCAAACATATACACTGGGCTATGAATTGTGTTAGGATCCTAGTGTAGAGACCTGGACCCATCCCACCGGTTTTGGGCCGGTATGACCCCCTTGCCGCCGGCCCAATTGTTGGGTTTTGTGTTGGATTTTGGCAGGTAGCTATCGGTAGGAATTGTTAAGGGTTTGGTCTTGTTTGATTTTCGAGGTTTTGCTCCAGATAAAATCTGGGACCGTTTACCTATTTTTAGCGTAGCGAAACTTGCGCGACACGTACGATGCGTGTTGAGTTGGTTTTCTGTGTGTCACAGCGTATCGCTGTGTGCCACAGCGTGTCGCGTTGGGTTTTGGCTTATGCACACACGTTGCGTATACACGCGCGTTTAGTTCAAGACGCGAGTTTCTCGTTTGAGTTCGATATCGTGTTTTCGCGAGATAATTGCTTATATGGTTCCTTGTGTGAATTCTAGGTTCGCAGGCGGGTACGTCGGACTCCACAAAGAAGGGGAAGCAGATAGTCGGCTACGCTTAGCAGGAGACCAGGTGAGTAGATTTAACATCTATGGGGAAATCGCCCGTATGGCGTTAAGCGTCAGGGCGTGATAGGATATTTAGTCGTAGACGTTTATTTGTACAATTGTAGCATACCTTGTTGCATATAGAAATGGTAGTTGTAGAACACTGCACTATCACTAACGGTTCAAGCTGCACGAGCACTATTTATATGTTACACTCACACCGTTAGTGATTGCTATGACACTCATACTATAGGATTGCTACGCATTACATATCGTCTTGATTACCGCATCATTGATGATTGTCATAACTTGTCGCATATTGGCATATACATATATTGATATCTTCATACTTGCGCACATGCACACTGTATATTCATACCAGTGCACACATATAGTGATATCTTCATACTTGCGCACATGCACACTGTATATTCATACCAGTGCACACATATATTGATATCTTCATACTTGCGCAAAGGCACACTGTATATTCATACCAGTGCACACATATATTGATATCTTCATACTTCCGCACAGGCACACTGTATATTCATACCAGTGCACACATATATTGATGTCTTCATACTTGCGCACATGCACACTATATATTTATACCAGTGCACACATATATTGATGTCTTCATACTTGCGCACATGCACACTGTATATTCATACCAGTGCGCACATATACTGATGTCTTCATACTTACGCACATGCACACTGTATATTCATACCAGTGCACACATATATTGATATCTTCATACTTGTGCACATGCACACTGTATATTCATAGTAATGCTACACTCATATTCGCGTATATATCCATTTGCACATCCATACCTACATACATACATATGTTACATACATGGATGATATTAACTTGATTTCAAGAAAATAGGGACCGTATGAGATATTTTCAAAACTGGATTCTTTTAAAAGAGCGGTTTTCCCTTTTTACTCTTAGTGTCATACGACACCTTGCATGGATTTACGCATTGAGTTTTGGATTCATATGATTTCTGGATTTGAGAACCGAGGTAATTCTTTTAAGAAAATACGCACTGTTTTTAAAACCCGGTTCCTCTTGATATGATATTTCAGTGCGTCCACCATGAGTTTTCTCGGTTCTAGAGAGCTTGTGTGAGTATACCCGATTCGAGGAGTGGTAGGCACCGATTGCGGGTATATGGTGGACCCGGTATGGTACCCCGGGACAAGAAGTCTCGTATTGTTAGACGGTGAGCCCGGCGGAGGGACTACTACCTACCGGTGATTGGTTGAGCCTGGCAGTCATCCGGAGGATACTGACCAGAGCTGAGAGATGGATACGGGACGATACGTACTGCCGGGGCCGAGGGCCGATTCCCCAGACGGAGCCCATGGGCCGATCTGGACTGACGGAGCCCGATACTTGAGGATTTCCATGTCGATGCTAGACACGATGATTTCGTGTTGTTTTTGAGTGTCAATGTTAGGCACTCACGATTCCATGAGCTGTACAGGATTTGAGGGCCGATCAGAGTGACGGCGCCTGAGTTTTACTGGGATTTGGGTGTATTGATGGACACCGATTATTTTCCACGTTGACATTCCGTATAGATGTTATTTATTCCCATACTCAGCATTCAGTGTTATACATCTCATCCTGTATCTGTAGTACCTGATAGAGTACACATGCTATGCACGATTATTGCAACCGTGCTCATCCTATATAGATGTTATTAGATTGCATTTACTATGCGCGATTATTGCATACCCTGCTCATCATATAGAGATGTATTAGATCGCACTTGTTGCATGATTATTGATCATCTAGCTCATCATATAGATGTTATCTGTTGGCACATATTAGAGTATCGCAGTACGTGCATACTCGCGATTACCTTTATATGTTATCTATTATTCACGAGTTGGCAACTCACCCCCGTTGTGCCACAGTGTTTGCAGGTTGCCCCTCGGAGTAGTCGCGGCATGCTGCTTTCTTGCATCTTTTGATACAGATACCACTGCAGTTGGCGTGTTAGCCCTTTTGCTGTTAGGTGGGTTTTGTGCGGTATCTGTTTATTTTTCCAGTTGTATATATCATTGTATCTAGTATTCTCCATCTACTACTTATGTATTGACTTAGAGACCAGTTGTGAGGACGATATATATTATTTTGTACTCTAGTGTCGAGATCGTTGTGAGCCGACTTTATTTATGCAGTTTCATATTTCATGTTGTCTTCACTTATTTTTGCTCATTCTTCGCTACGGCGTCGTATATTATCATTGTGGTGTTTGTTTCCACCGTTAGGCGCGATTGCTCCCGTTTGGGATGCTTAATTCTCCTTGCATATCATTTTACTCATATATTGTCTTGTACCCAATTTCGGGGCTAGTCTTTACAAAGGAAATGCTGCCAAAATTTTTAAAAGATAATAACTTGGACTTTAAAGAATTTTACTAAATTACTTAAGGTTTTCTAAACGTTTTAACGAATGTTTCTATTAAAGGTTTTAAACACTCACTACTTTTAATGGTTTTGATTTCTGGGTTTTGGCTTACTTAGTCGCGTTACGCCTGTAGACGTTACGTGGTTAAGTGCCGGTCACGGACCGAACTCTGGGTCGTGACAAAGTTGGTATCAGAGCATAGGTTTTACCTTCGGACTGTAGGATGACCCTGGTATGATGGAGTAGGTAGCGAAGCAGAGTGGCGTAGTGTGCGTATGTTCCGCGGCATACTCACGACACGGTACTCCGCCTAAGCGACCTTAGGACATATTGATTGAAATTCCTTGATGGTTATATACATTCTTGCGATTCGATTTCCGTATCCTTATCGAATCCTACTTTCTTTTCAGCCATTATGCCGCCAAAGACTACGATGGCGCAGAGAGCGGCCACGAGAGCCAAGATTCGAGTTGACTCGTCCGAGACTCGGACTGATCCGGGCAGTACTCCTGTCATACCAGAGAAGACTGTTCCTCCTACGACAGATCAGATCGCCATGCTAGGGGCCGGTATGCAGGAGGTGCGCCAGATGATAGGGTCGCTAGTTGAGACGCTCCGAGCGCGGCGACCAGAGGTAGCTCCACCCGTTACGGGGACCGCGATGGTACCTACAGTACAGGCAGTTGCCCCTGCAGCCACGGAGGTCATTACAGTATCGCTATCAGAGTTCATGAGGCTAAAGCCTCCGGTCTTGACAGGCACCGATGCAGCCGAGGATCCACAGTCTTTCATTGATAGGATGGCCCGGATATGTCGTTCACTCAGATGCTCAGATGCGAGATGGGTAGAGTTCATGAGCTTTCTCCTGGAAGGTCTTGCACAGAAATGGTGTGAGTCGATCGAGAAGGGCAGAGCAGCAGGTCTTCCTCCTATGACCTGGACCGAGTTTGTGACGGTATTTCTAGCCCGCTTCCTTCCCCAGAGTGTCAGGGATGCCCGAGCGCGTAGATTCGAGTCCTTACGCCAGACGCCAGAGATGACAGTGGGAGAGTACGATGTACTATTCACCGAGCTATCAGTTTATGCCCCATACCTAGTGGCTACTGAGGAGATGCGAGTCAAGAGATTTGTTCGAGGCTTACTTAACCCACTGTTCCTCGCGATCAGCACGCAGCATTGCGAGACATATGCAGCAGCCATAGACGCAACCCTATTAGTCGAGGAGTGCCTTGCAGAGACTTCGGTAGTTCCAGGGCCAAAGAGGGTTCGTACTGATACAGCAGCACGTAGACTTCCATTCGAACGCCGTGATAGACGTCGTATAGGTAGCAGAGACTCGGGGTGAGGTCAGATGTTTAGCTCTTATCCTCAGGAGGGTCAGCAGTCGTCGCGTGGATGCTTTGGATGTGGTAGTCCCCATCACCGCATCAGAGATTGTACCGAGATACACCGGAGGGAGCCAGCAGTACCACATGTCACACTTCCGCCTTTCCCACCCCAGAGGGCGTTGCCTATTGTACCTACTGTTGTTTCGCGTCAGGCTCATGCAAAGAGAGGCCATGGTCGTGGAGGGTTTGCTTTTAAAGGACGAGGTGGTCGAGGCCGAGGACAGCCAGCTGCCGGCAGAGTACAGCCGGTTGCTAGTAGGGGACCGCCAGTCACAGGCAGTGGACAGGCATGGGTTTTCGCGTTGATGCATCGGGACGCGCAGGCATCTAATGCAGTGGTCTCAGGTACCCTATCAGTATATTCTGTTGATGCACACGTGTTGTTTGATCCCAGATCCATACACTCGTACTTTTCCACACACTTCGTGCCGAGTTGGGTAGAGAGTCTGGTTTGCTTGATCAGCCGCTTGTTGTGACCACTCCAGTGGGAGAGTCATTTGTTTCTAGACACGTGTTCCGATCCTGTGTTGTCCGTATTGGCGAGAGAGAGTTGCCTGTCGACTTGATCCTTCTTGAGATGTTGGACTTCGACGTTCTTTTGGGCATGGATTGGTTAGCCATGTGCTATGCGTCTGTGGACTTCCGCGAGAAGACAGTTATATTTTGTTTTCCCGACGAGTCGGCTTTTGTTGTGCAGGGGGACTGTTGTGTCGCCCCTCACAGTTTGATTTCTTCTCTTCGCGTTGGACAGCTGTTGAGGAAGGGATGTCAGGGATTCCTAGCCTATGTATGTGATACTAGAGCTACAGATGTTCGGTTGGACCAGGTTCCGATTGTTCGTGAGTTTCCTGATGTTTTCCCTGACAAGCTTCCTGGGCTACCGCCTGAGCGCGATATTGTTTTCTGCATTGACTTGATTCCCGGCACGGGGCCTATTTCTATACCGCCTTATCGGATGGCCCCGGTGGAGCTTAGTGAGTTAAAGGGTCAGTTGCAAGATTTGCTGGATAAGGGACTTATTCGGCCCAGTGTTTCTCCTTAGGGTGCTCCGGTCCTGTTTGTCAAGAAGAAGGACGGCAGTTTGCGTTTGTGTATCGACTACCGCTAGCTGAACAGGGTTACCGTGTGGAACAGATATCTTTTGCCACGCATCGACGACTTGTTCGACCAACTTCAGGGGGAAGGATATTTTTCGAGGATCGACTTGCGATCAGGATACCATCAGCTGCGGGTTCGACAGGAAGATATTCCGAGGACAGCTTTCCGCACGCGCTACGGCCATTATGAGTTTTTGGTGATGTCGTTCGGACTCACCAACGCCCCAGCAGCATTTATGGATTTGATGAACCGTATATTCATGTCGTATCTTGATTTGTTCATCATTGTATTCATTGACGATATATTGGTGTATTCCCGGAGCCGAGAGGAGCACGAGCAACACGTGCGGATCACACTGCAGACTTTGAGGGAGCACCAGCTATTCGCAAAATTCTCCAAGTGCGCATTCTAGCTTGACAGCGTAGACTTCTTGGGTCATGTGATTACACGAGATGGTATATATATGGACCCGAAGAAGATCGAGGCCGTTCAGAGTTGGCCCGGACCCATATCAGTTATGGAGATTCGCAGCTTTCTAGGACTGGCCGGCTACTACAGGCGATTTGTACAGGACTTCTCCCGTATTGCTGCACCTTTGACCGGGTTGACCCGGAAAGGAGTTCCTTTCGATTTGACGGAGGAGTGTGAGCATAGCTTTCAGCACTTGCGGACTCGTTTGACTACGGCGCCAGTATTATCATTGCCTTCAGGATCAGGCGGATTTGTAGTCTATTGTGATGCTTCTCGAGTGGGGCTAGGGTGCGTATTGATGCAGCATGACAGGGTGATCGCGTATGCTTCACGACAGTTAAAGAAACATGAACAGAACTACCCCACTCACGATTTGGAGATGGCTGCAGTGGTCTTTACACTCAAGATCTGGTGAAATTACCTATACGGTGAGTCGTGCCAAATATTCACTGATCATAAGAGATTAAAGTATATATTTCAGCAGCGAGACCTGAATCGTAGACATCGCCGTTGGATGGAACTAGGAAAGGACTACGATTGCGAGATCTTGTATCACCCGGGCAAGGCGAATGTAGTAGCGGATGCTTTGAGCAGGAGGCCCGGGGGTAGTCTATCTTGTTTGAGCGCAGTGCAGAGGCAGTGTCGGCAGATTGGCAGATTTTATGCGACAGCCGAGTGCAGTTCGAGTTCACGCCGAGCGGGGGACAGCTTGCGCATGTTCATCCACGTCCACAGTTTTTTGACCGTATACATGAGGCATGGTACAGTGGTGACCGTTTTTCAGAGATCATGGCACAGATTGGACATGGCAGATTTTTCGAGTTCGTGATCGATGATCAGGGGATACTGCGATTTGGGACTAGACTGTGCGTACAAGATGCTGAGGGACTGCGGCGTGAGATTCTTGAGGAGGCATATAGATCGGTGTATAGTGTTCATCCGGGTTCCACCAAGATATACCATGATATGAGAGATGTTTACTGGTGGGACGGAATGAAGAGGGACATCACAGACTTCGTGTCGAGATGCCTGACTTGTCAGCAAGTCAAGGCCGAGCACCAGAGGCCAGCGGGAGAGCTACAGCCGTTACCCATTCCGGAGTGGAAATGGGAACATATTTCGATGGATTTTGTTGTGGGTCTACCCAGGACTAGGCGGGGGTATGACTCCATTTGGGTGATCGTGGATCGTTTGACGAAAGTGGCTCACTTCTTGCCGGTGAAGATGACTTTCAGATTTTCTCAGTATGCCCAGATATACATCGACGAGATTGTATGACTGCATGGAGTCCCGACATGTATCGTGTCCGACCGAGGCACCCATTTTACCATCCGACTATGGCAGAGGCTTCAGGAGGCCTTGGGCACCCGCTTGAGTTTCAGCACAGCATTTCATCTGTAGACCGACGGCCAATCAGAGCGGACTATTCAGACTCTCGAGGACATGCTCCGAGCGTGCGTTTTAGACTTTGGTGGTAGCTGGGATCATCATTTACCCTTGGTGGAGTTCTCCTACAACATTAGTTTCCGGGATACTATTCAGATGGCACCTTTCGAGGCCTTGTATGGGAGGAGATGTAGATCGCCCGTCTGTTGGACAGAGCTCAGTGAGAGCAGTATTCTAGGGCTTCAGATCGTATAGGAGACGACCGAGAAGATACAGCTGATTCGAGATAGGATAAGGACAGCACAGAGCAGGAAGAAATCGTATGCTGACAGACGCCGCCGCAGATTAGAGTTCGCAGTTGGCGATCACGTTTTTCTGAGGTTCTCTCCGATGAAGGGAGTGATGAGGTTTGGACGGAAGGGGAAGCATAGCCCCAGATTCATAGGACCCGTCGAGATCCTCGAGCGTGTGGGCACAGTAGCATATCGTTTGGCTCTTCCACCCGACTTCCCAGATGTTCACCCCGTATTCCACGTGACGATGCTTCGCAGATACCTACATGACCCTTCGCACTTGATTCAGCATCAGACCGTTCGGCTCGAGCGCGATCTTTCATTCACGAAGCAGCCACTCGTGATATTGGACCGGCAGGTGAAGAAACTTAGATCAAAGGTATTGCCATCAGTAAAGGTGCTTTGGCGCAGCCCAAATGGTGAAGAGATCACTTGGGAGGCCGAGGGCGAGATGCGGAAGAAGTTCCCTCATCTCTTTGAAGTTATGCATAGCTTTATATTTTTAAATTCGGGGACGAATTTCTTTAAGGGGGGAAGATTGTAACACCTTAGGATGTGATTAGTGGCTAATTATACTATAAAGTATGGTTTTTAATAAAAAGTTTACCAAATTGGTTTTCAAATATTTTATCAAAATTAATAAATATTTTATTAGAATTTAATTAGCCGTGCACACACATGTACATGTAAACTAGGGTTAAAATTTGGGTTAAACCATGTTTAGCAACCATGGTAGACTAACCCATCCTTTATAAGTTAATTTGATTTTTTATGAGGGTATTTTTTTTAAATGGAAAATGAATTATTGCCTTGGGTTTGACTTGGTGAGAGAGAGAGAGAATGCATGATGGGCATCATGGCATGAGCCCATGCTTGCATTAAATGAGAGAGAGAGAGAGGGGAGTTGACTCTCATATCACTCAATTGTTTACATTTTCAAACACTCATTTCTCACATATCTCTCTCCCTCTCACTCTCACACTCCCTCAAAACACCATAGTGTAAGTCGATGCTATGCACCCCGTGAAATTGCGGGGAGGCGGAAGGTGTATAAAACGATAATTTTAGCATCATAACACCGACGTAAAGCCTATATCTTAATCTAAACCGTATCTAGCAAAAACAAAAGAGATATAAATCAAGTACAGAAAATATACCTCAAGTGACCTGGTCCTTCTTCTCCTTATCTTGTTGTCCTCCTCACCTGCACGAACTCCTCGAGGTGATACGGATGCCGTCTCCTCGTCGGCTTGCTTGAATCTTAGATGATCCACCCGAACGTTTGTGCACCAAGCTTTTCTTCTAAACCGAAGAGACTAGATCAAGTAGTTTGCTAAACTAAATGACCTAGGATGTGTAGATGATGAAGATGGATTGTGTAGTCTATATTAGCTCAAGGTTACTCAACTCATGAGTGTTCTTGAGCTTGAGGGGATTGAAGATGGAGAGAAGAAATGATATGTCTTAAGAGAATGAAGAAGGTTTGGGTTTTTTTTTTGTTGTAATCTGAACTATCTCCAATAATGAATTAGAAAAACTAATTCAAAACTAGAAAAAAGGTTCAAAGGTCAAACAAATGACTCATGGGTCAATTGACCAACATGTGTCCTTAAAACCCATGTCCTTATTCATGCAAAATACACATCATTTCCTAATTATCTAAAATGTATAAATCATTTAAAAACTAAATAATTAATACAATTAGGTTATGCCATCTATAAATACATTTTTTACAAATTACGAAAACGCCCCTCGTCCGTATATACATACCTGTATTCGTATTCCGGAAAAATATGAATACCGAATACGAAAATCCATCAGTACAATACTAGGATCCAGCTTAAACCAAAACCAACTATTATTGTCCGTCCGACTCATCGTGCGTGCATGAGTGTACGCACGTGATCGAACCCTTTCGTAAAAACCATACGATGTCTACACGTTTTGCCCGATGCAGGGAAACGCTCTGTGTGGGACTCTAGAGACTCGACTCTACGCTGGCAGTGGGTTTAACCACAGACCGCAAGTGGTACTAGCTGTACGTAACGGTCCCCAGGTATTGTCGATAAGAAAGCCGATGAGCATAACTCACCCGAACTCCTACTGAGTCTTTATGTGACAATCTCCGTACAGTCCGGTCTGTTCATCTGAGAGTATCGCATAGCGGTACAAGTCGTGTCGGAGTGTAGCCCAGAACACCATAAGATAACACTGGAAACGCTACCAGTATATCTCGCTTGTCCTGGCCAGGGACTTTGTGTAATGACTTTCCTAGACACAGCGCGATATCAACCCCAATACCGGGAGAGACGAATCCTGTCTAACCGTCACTGCCTCCAAGTGCTTCGGGACTGCACCCATTTGCTATCTGTTTGCACGACTCATTTGAGCCGTGGTAGGGTAGCAATCTCAGAACAGTGGGAACAGACTCGAGGCGAAGTAATAGTGTCAAGTCAGCGTACTAAGCTGTACTCATGTCACCTGGGAACTGATAACTGACGATAGGTATAGTACCAACCAACAGTTCCCGACGAGTCCTGTCCAGTGTACTCTTAACCTAACGAGCACCCGCATACTATCTCAAGTACGACGTACTAATGGCTGTGGGACAGACCATCTCCCTACTGGGATGAGAAGCGCATACGCTAGTATACTCCGGAGTATCGATGCCCCGTCTCAATAATCCAATGACTAGGGACCTGTATAAGGATGTGTTTATAGATTACCCAGCCCCCACTAGTGTGACTGCCATCACAACGCTGGTAATCAAGCAAAGATCCTAAGGGCTCTACTAATGTGTATAGGTGATATGCTAAAAGAAACACATGCACACATTAAAGCAGAAACAAACCAAGTAGCATACTACCTGTAAGTCGATGCTACCTCTCCCGGTACTTTCGGGCATGCGGAATTTGGTGAAAACAATTTTTCTAAAGGCGGTAACATGGACTCAAAACCAGATCTTTGTTAAACTACTAACTAACAACCTAACAAGAGTTTACCTACTCGGTTAGGGAGCTATACCTTTCTTGAACTCCTTCGTCTTCGACTCCTTCCGGTGTACGGATCGGCCTCACCTCGTCGTCTCTTTGCGCCGAAGATGGATCCACCCGAAAGATTCTACCTTTGGCTTCTTCTTCGAACTTTGAAGAAACTAGATCACTTTGCTTGCTACGCCTTGTGAACTAGAATGAGTAGAGGAATGTTTTGGTGTCTTTTTATCTCTAAGGCAATGAGTCTCAACACATGAGAATGGTTTGCCTTGAGGTAGAGAGAGCAAGAGGAAGAGGGAGAGCTTGAGAATGAGAGAGCTCAAGAGAGAGAAAGCTAATGATAGAATGAACCATACTCTTCTCATTCTCACCTCTCATAATCCAAAAGCCATCATAACAAAAATAGTAATCAAGTATTGTGTAAATGGTTTAAGTCAAAATGGCTATATCATTTCATGCACTCATTTTGCATAAATAAACAAGCAAGTAAAAGTCTTTGCCATGGAATGATAGCCATTGTCATGATGATGGTCAACTAGTCCAACCTAGTCAACCGGTCAACAAAGTCAACCCCTCAACAACCATGTCACTATAATACTTAATTAATATTAATGTTAATCATATATCTTATTCTCATTAGGGTTAAGCAAAAAGTCAATAGTCAACAGTCAACGGTCAACAACCCTAATGAGAATCCTCTGCCTCTGTCTCTCCGTCAACTGTGCATACACACCCGCATCCGCGTTCCGAGGAACACGAATACATAAGAGATAAAATCAATCCAAAAACGTACACTAGGATCTGGCTTAAACCAAAGCCCGCTAGTGTTAACTGTCCGGACACTGTACGTGCACAAGTGCACGGATGTGACCGAACCCTGTCGCAAAACCATGCGACCTGTCGCAAAACCATGCGACCTCTACTCTTTTGCCTAAAGGCGAATAGCTTTCTGTGTGGGACTCTAAAGACTCGACACTACGCTGGCAGTGGGTTTAACCACAGACCGCAAGCGGCACTAGCTGTGCGTAACGGTCCCCAAGTAGATGCCGACAAGAAGACTGACGAGGCGAAACCCATCTGAACTCCTACTGAGCCTAAATATGACAATCTCCGTACAGTCCGGTCTGTTCCTCTGATAGATCGCATGGCGAGCCTAGGGGAGCGGTAAACGTCAGTCCCCTAATAGCGGTACAAGTCGTGTCGGAGTGAAGCCCAATACACCCTGAGATAACACTGGAAGCCTACCAGTATATCCCGCTTGCCCTGGCCAGGGACTACTCGTGTAATGGCTCTCCTAGACACAGCGCGATGTCAACCCCCAATACCGGGAGAGACGAATCCTGTCTAACCGTCACTGCCTCCAAGTGCTTCGAGACTGCACCTAACTACTACCTGTTTGCACGACTCCTTTGAGCCGTGGTAGGGTAGTAATTAAAGTATAGTGGGAACACACTCGAGGCGAAGTGACAGTGTCAAGTCAGCGGACTAAGCTGTACTCATGTCACCTGGGAACTGATAACTAACGATAGGTATAATACCAACCGGTCAGTTCCCGACGAGTCCTGTCCAGTGTACTCGTAACCCAACGAGCACCCGCATACTATCTCCAGTACGACGTACTGATGGCTGTGGGACAGACCATCTCCCACTCTGGGATGAGAAGCGCATGCGCTAGTCTACTCCGGAGTATCGATGCCCTGTCTCGATAGTCCTGCGACTAGGGACCTGCATAAGGATGTGCTTATAGATTACCCAGCCCCCACTAGTGTGACTGCCATCACAACGCTGGTAATCATGCAAAGATCCTAAGGGCTCCACTAATGTGTAAAGGTGATATACTAAAATAAACACAAGTACACATTGAAGTAGAAACAAACTAAGTAGCATACTAATATTTTGAGCAAGATTGTATATACAAGGTGAATATCCTAAGCTTCCATTAAGTAATATACAAACTAGTATGATACAGTAATGGCCTCTAGGGCATATACACTAACAATCTCCCACTTGCACTAAGGCCATGTACCGGCGTATCGAAGACCTATCATCTCGATCAGCCGCTCGAACTGAGTCTGGGGCAAGGCCTTGGTGAATGGATCTGCAGTGTTATCTTCTGAAGCAACCCTTCGAACCTCGATCTCCTGGCGATCCATGATCTCCCTGATCAGGTGATACCGCCTTAAGATGTGTCTAGATCTCTGATGGGACCTGGGTTCCTTCGCTAAAGCTATAGCCCCGTTGTTGTCGCAATACAGAGGTACTGGATCAACAATGGACGGAATCACCTGAAGTTCTTTCAGGAACTTCCTTATCCAGACAGCTTCTTTTGCGGCATCAGATGCAGCGATGTTTTCCGCTTCCATAGTCGAGTCAGCAACGGTTTCCTGTTTGGAACTCTTCCAACACACCGCCCCTCCATTGAGGGTAAAGACAAAACCCGACATGGACTTGGAATCATCCTTGTCACTCTGGAATCTGGAGTTAGCAAAGGCCTCGATCTGGAGGTCTTTTCCGCCATACACCAAGAACATCTCCTTAGTCCTTCTTAGGTACTTGAGAATGTTCTTTACCGCTATCCAGTGTTTCTCCCCAGGGTTTGACTGATACCGGCTTACTACACTAAGTGAATAAGCTACATCCGGTCTGGTACACAACATCGCATACATTATAGAGCCTACCGCAGAAGCGTATGGTATAATAGACATGCGATCCCTCTCCAAATCAGTCTTGGGAGACATCTCTTTAGAGAGGGTGATCCCGTGACAAGCCGGTAGATTACCGCGCTTGGAATCTTCCATACTGAATCTTTTCAGTATGGTGTCGATGTACCTGGACTGTGAAAGTCCTAATATCCTCTTGGATCTATCATGATGGATCCGGATCCCCAGGATGTATGAGACATCACCCAGGTCTTTCATGGAGAACCTGTGTGACAAGAACCCCTTGACAGATTGTAGCATAGGAATGTCATTTCCTATCAAGATAATGTCATCCACGTATAAAACGAGGAATACTACAGTTCTCGCTACAAATCTACTATAGATGCATGGTTCATCTGGATTTTTGATAAAGCCAAATTCCTTGACCGTCTCATCAAAACAGATGTTCCAACTCCGCGACGCCTGCTTTAGTCCGTAGATGGACTTAAGCAACTTGCACACTTTTCCACTGCTCCCACTCTGAATGAAGCCCTCTGGCTGGTCCATATAGACACACTTCCCTAAATTTCCATTTAGAAAGGCGGTCTTTACGTCCATCTGCCAAATCTCATAATCGTAGAAAGCAGCAATGGCAAGAAGGATCCGAATGGATTTTAGCATAGCTACTGGAGAAAAGGTCTTGTCATAGTCCAAACCAGGTCTTTGACGAAAACCCTTTGCAACAAGTCTAGCTTTATAGGTCTCAACCTGTCCATCTACACCAATCTTCCTTTTGAAGATCCATCTGCATCCTACGGGTTTTACCCCGTTTGGAGCAATGTCCAACGTCCATACTTTGTTGGTGTACATGGACTCCATTTCGGTCCGCATTGCATCCAGCCATTTTACCGAGTCAATGCTCTGAACGGCCTGCTGGAAGCTAATAGGCTCATCATAATCTATGATGCAATCCTCTCTATCCCCGTCTATGAGAAAACCGTAGTATCTCTCGGGCGGATGAGACTGCCTACTACTCCTACGGAGCGGTGCAGGAATGTCCTGTTCTTTTGAACCCTCTGGTTCCACTAAGCTTTTAGTAATAGCTCGTGGTTCTGGAATTTCTTTCAGTTCTACTGTGCTCCCACTTATCTGGTTTTCCAAAAACTCAGTTTCCAAGAAGTAGGCATGACGAGAAACAAAAACCTTTTGTTCCTCTTCGCAGTAGAAGAAATATCCCTTGGAGTTCTTTGGATATCCCACGAACTTGCACTGTACTGAGCGTACCTCGAGTTTGTCCGCATGCTGCTTTTTGACAAAAGCTGGACATCCCCATGTCTTAATGTGCTTAAGATAGGGTTTCTTCCCACACCACATCTCATATGGTGTGGTAAGCACAGTCTTAGTTGGAACTCGGTTCAAAAGGTATGCAGCTGATTCTAGCGCATACCCCCAGAATGATCGCGGTAACTCAGCGTTACTCATCATGGACCGTACCATATCCAATAGGGTTCGGTTCCGTCTCTCCGATACACCGTTATGTTGCGGAGTGTATGGAGGAGTAAGCTGAGAGAGAATTCCATTCTCTTTTAAATAGTCCAGGAACTCGGCACTCAAGTATTCACCACCTCGATCCGATCTTAGAATCTTGATACTTTTGCCGGTTTGTTTTTCTACTTCATTCTTATATTCCTGGAATTTTCCAAAGGCTTCGGACTTATGTTTCATTAAGAAGACATAACCGTACCTTGAAAAGTCATCCGTAAAAGTAATGAAGTAAGAATAACCTCTTCGCGCATGTGTAGACATTGGACCACACACATCGCTGTGTACGAGTCCCAAGAGCTCGCTCGCTCTTACTCCGTGTCCAGTGAACGGAGTCTTTGTCATCTTTCCTTTGAGACAGGATTGACAAGTGGCATACGATTGATATTCGAACGGATTCAAATATCCTTCTGTATGCAACTTCGTCAATCTTCTCTCATTGATGTGACCCAGTCTACAATGCCATAAGAAAGTCTGATTGATTTCCGGAGACTTTCTTTTGTGTGTATTCTGGACATTGAAAATCTGCGGATGGTTTAATACGTATATACCATTGCTTAATGTACCTGACCCAATCAGAACTTGATTAAGGTGAATGTTTACAATATTACTTACAAACGCAAATTCATAACCTTCTTTAGAAGTCAAAGATACAGAAATGATATTACAAGTTGCGTTGGGTACAAAATAGCAATTACGCAAAACCAAAACGTGTCCATCTGACAACCCCAGGTGATAGTCCCCTATGGCCTTAGCATCCATGCTAGCTCCGTTTGTAACTTTGAGGGTCAAGTCACCTGCCTTCAAAACCCTACGATTTCTCAACGCCTGCAAAGAATTACAGATATGAGATCCTGATCCGGTATCCAATACCCAGGAAGTAGAGTTTATTGAAAGACAGTTTTCAATAACATACACACCTGAATCTGAAGCCGCAACCTGCTTCAGATCCTGTGTTCTGGCCTTCCAAGCCCTGCAATCATTCTTCCAGTGTCCCTTCTTATGAAAATAGAAGCATTCTTCCTTATCCACAAGCTTCCCCACTTTCTTAGTTGCTTTTGCTTTTCCCTTTGTATCCACTTTACTAACACCGCCTCTTGGTTTGGCGGGGGCTTTCTTCTTCTTTCCCTTGGCTTTCGCCTTGGACCTAGAAGAAGAAGATCCTCCTACAAATAAAGTGGATGTTTCCCTACCTTTCTGTAGGGTGCCCTCTGCGCTCCTCAGCATGTTGAGGAGTTCTGAAAGTTCAACTTCCTTTTCTTGTAAGTTGAAGTTCAGGATAAACTGGACGTAAGTGGAAGGAAGGGACTGGAGAATCAAGTCCGTATAGAGCTCATTCTCCAACGTGGTCCCAAGGTCCGCGAGCTCTTCTATGTAGCCAATCATCTTAAGCACGTGTTCCGCTACCGATGATCCGACGGCCAACCTTGCCGAAAATAACTTCTTCGACACTTCGTATCTTGCGATACGAGATTGCTCTCCATACAGTTCTTTTGTATGAAGAAATATGGATTCGAGGTCCATATTCTCGTGCCTCCTCTGATGTTCGTTGTCCATAGAGGCAAGTACGAGGCACTTGGCCTTCGCGCAGTCTAGTTCCCAGGTCTTACGGATTTCCTTATCCGCGACGCTGGTTTTGGAACCTGGGACAGGGGGAGCTTTGGTGGTAACAAGATACCCCAGCTTGTCGTAAGTGATTGCCATCTTGACATTCCTGAGCCAATCTTTGTAGTTTGGCCCTGTCAGTATGTTTTTATCTAGAAGTACTTAAGTCCAGTCATGTCGATTGGTCGCTGCAATTAGGAGAGAGAAGAAACACTCAGCATGATGCTCTTGCAAGTTTAGAGTGGTTTTTTTAATTTGTCTAAACAGGATGGCTCCCACTGTTTCTTGAATCCCTCCTCAAACCAAAAAGGAAGAATTAGTCAGGATCAATCTCACCGTACAATACTTGCTTAACCGTTCAGCCAGGCCAGTGTCGGTAGTTCGAGGGAGGTTTTCCAACGCTTTCGCGAAGTTCCTTAATTAAATAACCTCTTTTCCCTGGGGGCGTAGCCCCGCTAACACCTTTCTAGACACCTACTAGGTTTATAGCATTGATCGTTTAGTGAGAAATTTCCCAAGGAGTAGCATATACTCACAGTAGGATCGGGATCCAAATATCATCGCGTGACGAAACTGAAGGAATCCTACCAGAATCATCACACTCCAAATGGTATGCAACACTAGCAAGTTTCAGTTCTTTTGAAACTCCCGATGTGGATTTTTGCCCCATGCACTTATGACCTTGACTTTGGCCAACAAATCATAAGTCACATGTCAAGTTCTACCCGTCGTTCTCCAGGTTAATTTGAATCCACCCGCACCTACCCTTGACTTTGGCCAACAAGGTAGTATGACTGTTCCAAACCAACGCATCTATCTATGCTGCACATGAATACCCAATAGCTACCAATCACTATGCCTTGACTTTGGCCAACAAACATAGCTTGAATACTATTGACTATTCATGTGAAACGACGGAGGGCTACGAATGGTTTTGGCGAAACCGTGAACGTAGTGAACTTGATATAATCGATGGAACGAGATAGCTTTTAAAAGGAGTGGCTCAAACTCCGCATTTTAAAAGTTGGTTTTGAAAAGAACCGAGTGGTTTTTCGAAAGTGTTCCAACGACTTTTACTTGGTTTATTTTTCTTGCATTAGTTCTTTTAATGCGTGATATTCTAGCATTAGTTCTTTTAATGCGTGATATTCTTGCATTAGTTCTTTTAATGCGTCCCATCATTTAATCCTACCATTGCAGAAAACAACCAAAATATGACGTACGCTTATGCCATTCGCATTCGCCACGGGGCCCCGTCATTACCCGTTAGGTTACTTAACTAACGACAGAGCGGGGGCTGGGCTAGCGCGGCTGTAAAACATAAGCAACGCCTAAATAATATCATATATAGATATATTGCAATGATAGCCATTTCAGATCACAGATGAACACATTGGATATACTAGGAACCCGCAATTCGTACGAGCCTGTAACAAAAAGCAGATTACACGGTCGCGGTGAATAGCCAATACCCCACCCAAGACCCCTACGGGTGCGGCAAACTATCCGCCAAGTACCCGAAGCGAAGCAACCTCCCTCAACTCCGTGAGTAGGCCACTCGGCACTTCGGCATACCCGGTAGTTTGTGCACCCCCATCCATGGGTCTATCCTAGGAGCAAAAATAGTAAAAAGAAATTATACAATGACGGCTACAACCCCGACCCGGTTGTGCGGCCATACAAATAATAATTACATCAATTTACAAATTTATATGAATTGAAAGAAAAGAAAACTCTCGTCTCACAACCCCCGGCTATTCACCCGCGACAATCCAATGAATTCATATACACATTCCAATGACATTACAGATCACAGATTTGTATAACCCCCACTAATCGACATATAGCGATTAGCAGATGTTCAATACAAATATCACATCACAGATAAAAACCCGTCAGCTCAAGTCTTTAGAAGTTCGATCAAAAATACGGATTTTTAAGCCCCAAACACAAAATTTTCGTTCTGGAAAATCTGGGCTGAAAAGACATATTCCAAAAATCCCAAAACAACCCTAGAAATACACTACACTAAATTTGGACCTCGGCCGAGTCAACTCGGCCGCGGAACCGCGGCGGGAGCGTGCTCCCGCCGCGTTTCCGCGGCGCTTTGAACAGTTCGTGGGACTAAATTTTGTGGTTATTCAATAAAAAGCCTGAGCCGATTTTTAAGATGAAATATTTCAAATTTTGAACAGAAAAAAAAATCGGCAGAAACTTGACAAATCGGGTTCGTTTCGTGACTTTTCTTTGATCGATCTTCTAGTTACTTTGCTAACATGTTAGATAGAGTTTAACTAGGCTTTGATACCACTGTAAGTCCATGCTACCTCTCCCGGTACTTTCGGGCATGCGGAATTTGGTGAAAAACAATTTTTCTAAAGGCGGTAACATGGACTCAAAACCGGATCTTTGTTAAACTACTAACTAACAACCTAACAAGAGTTTACCTACTCGGTTAGGGGCCTATACCTTTCTTGAACTCTTTCGTCTTCGACTCCTTCCTGTGTACGGATCGGTCTCACCTCGTCGTCTCCTTGCGCCGAAGATGGATCCACCCGAAAGATTCTACCTTTGGCTTCTTCTTCGAACTTTGAAGAAACTAGATCACTTGGCTTGCTAGGCCTTGTGAACTAGAATGAGTAGAGGAATGTTTTGGTGTCTTTTTATCTCTAAGGCAATGAGTCTCAACACATGATAATGGTTTGCCTTGAGGTAGAGAGAGCAAGAGGAAGAGGGAGAGCTTGAGAATGAGAGAGCTCAAGAGAGAGAAAGCAAATGATAGAATGAACCATACTCTTCTCATTCTCACCTCTCATAATCCAAAAGCCATCATAACAAAAATAGTAATCAAGTATTGTGTAAATGGTTTAAGTCAAAATGGCTATATCATTTCATGCACTCATTTTGCATAAATAAACAAGCAAGCAAAAGTCTTTGCCATGGAATGATAGCTATTGTCATGATGATGGTCAACTAGTCCAACCTAGTCAACCGGTCAACAAAGTCAACAAGTCAACAAAGTCAACCCCTCAATAACCATGTCACTATAATACTTAATCAATATTAATGTTAATCATATATCTTATTCTCATTAGGGTAGAGCAAAAAGTTAATAGTCAACAGTCAACGGTCAACAACCCTAATGAGAATCCTCTGCCTCTGTCTCTCCGTCAACTGTGCATACACACCCGCATCCGCGTTCCGAGGAACACGAATACATACGAGATAAAATCAATCCTAAAACGTACACTAGGATCTGGCTTAAACCAAAGCCCGCTAGTGTTAACTGTCCGGACACTGTACGTGCACAAGTGCACGGATGTGACCGAACCCTGTCGCAAAACCATGCGACCTCTACTCTTTTGCCTAAAGGCGAATAGCTTTCTGTGTGGGACTCTAAAGACTCGACACTGCGCTGGCAGTGGGTTTAACCACAGACCGCAAGCGGCACTAGCTGTGCGTAACGGTCCCCAGGTAGATGCCGACAAGAAGACTGACGAGGCGAAACCCATCTGAACTCCTACTGAGTCTAAATGTGACAATCTCCATACAGTCCGGTCTGTTCATCTGATACATCGCATGGCGGGCCTAGGGGGGCGGTAAACGTCAGTCTCCTAATAGCGGTACAAGTCGTGTCGGAGTGAAGCCTAATACACCCTAAGATAACACTGGAAGCCTACCAGTATATCCTGCTTGCCCTGGCCAGGGACTACTCGTGTAATGGCTCTTCTAGACACAGCGCGATGTTAACCCCCGATACCGGGAGAGACGAATCCTGTCTAACCGTCACTACCTCCAAGTGCTTCGGGACTGCACCCAACTACTACCTGTTTGCACGACTCCTTTGAGCCGTGGTAGGGTAGTAATCAAAGTACAGTGGGAACACACTCGAGGCGAAGTGACAGTGTCAAGTCAGCGGACTAAGCTGTACTCATGTCATCTGGGAACTGATAACTGACGATAGGTATAAGACCAACCGGTCAGTTCCCGACGAGTCCTGTCCAGTGTACTCGTAACCCAACGAGCACCCGCATACTATCTCCAGTACGACGTACTGATGGCTGTGGGACAGACCATCTCCCACTCTGGGATGAGAAGCGCATGCGCTAGTCTACTCCGGAGTATCGATGCCCTGTCTCGATAGTCCTGCGACTAGGGACCTGCATAACGATGTGCTTATAGATTACCCAGCCCCCACTAGTGTGACTGCCATCACAACGCTGGTAATCAAGCAAAGATCCTAAGGGCTCCACTAATGTGTATAGGTGATATACTAAAATAAACACAAGTACCATTGAAGTAGAAACAAACCAAGTAGCATACTACTATTTTGAGCAAGATTGTATATACAAGGTGAATATCCCAAGCTTCCATTAAGTAATATACAAACTAGTATGATACAGTAATGGCCTCTAGGGCATATACACTAACACTACCATTTCGAGCAAGACTGTCTATACAACTGTGAATATCCCAAGCTTCCATCAAGTAATATACAAACTAGTATGATACAGTAATGGCCTCTAGGGCATATACACTAACAATCTCCCACTTGCACTAAGGCCATGTATAGGCGTATCGAAGACCTATCATCTCGATCAGCCGCTCGAACTGAGTCTGGGCTATGGCTTTCGTGAATGGATCTGCAGTGTTATCTTCTGTAGCAACCCTCCGAACCTCGATCTCCCGGCGATCCACGATCTCCCTGATCAGGTGATACCGCCTCAATATGTGTCTAGACTTCTAATGGGACGTGGGTTCCTTCGCTAAAGCTATAGCCCCATTGTTGTCACAATACAGAGGTATTGGATCAACAATGGACGGAACCACCTGAAGTTCTGTCAAGAACTTCCTCATCCAGACGGCTTCTTTTGCGGCATCAGATGCAGCGATATATTCCGCTTCCATCGTCGAGTCAGCAACGGTTTCCTGTTTGGAAATCTTCCAACACACCGCCCCTCCATTGAGGGTAAAGAGATAATCTAACATGGATTTGGAGTCATCCTTGTCACTCTGGAAGCTGGAGTCAGCAAAGGCCTCCATCTGGAGGACTTTACCGCCGTAAACCAAAAACATGTCTTTAGTCCTTCTCAGGTACTTCAGAATGTTCTTTTCCGCTATCCAGTGCTTCTCCCCAGGGTTTGACTAATACCGGCTTACTACACTCAGTGCATAAGCTACATCTGGTCTGGTACACAACATCACATACATTATAGAGCCTACCGCAGAGGCATAGGGTTTAATAGACATGTGATCCCTTTTCAAATCAGTCTTGGGAGACATCTCTTTAGAGAGGGTGATCCCGTGACAAGCCGGTAAATTACTGCGCTTGGAATCTTCCATACTGAATCTTTCCAGTATGGTGTCAATGTACTTGGACTGTGAAAGTCCTAATATTCTCTTGGACCTATCACGATGGATCCGGATCCCCAGAATGTAAGAGGCATCACCCAGGTCTTTCATGGAGAACCTGTATGACAAGAACCCTTTGACCGATTGTAGTATAGGAATGTCATTTCCCCAAGAGAATGCCATCCACGTATAAAAAGAGGAATACGACAGCTCATTCTTCAATTTTACTATAAATGCATGGTTCATCTGGATTTTTGATAAAGCCAAATTCTTTGACCATCTCATCAAAACAGATGTTCCAACTCCGCGATGCCTGCTTTAGTCCATAAATGGACTTAAGCAACTTGCACACTTTCCCGCTGCTCCCACTCTGAATGAAACCCTCTGGCAGGTCCATATAGACACACTCCTCTAAATGTCCATTTAGAAAAGCGGTCTTTATGTCCATCTGCCAAATCTCATAATCGTGGAAGGCAGCAATGGCAAGAAGGATCCGAATGGATTTGAGCATAGCCACTGGAGAAAAGGTTTCGTCATAGTCCAAACCAGTTCTTTGACGAAAACCCTTTGTAACAAGTATAACCTTATAGGTCTCAACCTGTCCATCTACACCAATCTTCCTTTTGAAGATCCACTTGCAGCCTACGGTTTTACCCCTTCTGGAGCAACGTCCAAAGTCCATACTTTGTTGGTGTACATGGAATCCATTTCGGTCCGCATTGCATCCAACCATTTTACCGAGTCAATGCTCTGAATGGCCTGCTGGAAGCTAGTAGGCTCATCATTATCAATGATGCAATCCTTTCTATCCCCGTCTATGAGAAAACCGTAGTATCTCTCGGGCGGATGATACTCCCTACTACTTCTGCGGAGTGGCGCAGGAATGTCCTGTTCTTTCGAACCTTCTGGTTCTACTAAGCTTTCAGTAATAGCTTGTGGTTCTGGAACATCTTCCAGTTCTATTGCGCTCCCACTTAATTCTTTTTCTAAGAACTGATGTTCCAGAAAGTGGGCATGACGAGAGACAAAAACCTTTTGTTCTTCTGCGTAATAGAAAAGATATCCCCTGGAGTTCTTTGGGTATCCCACAAACTTGCACTGTACTGAGCGTGTCTCGAGTTTGTCCGCATGCTGCTTTTTGACAAAAGCTGGACATCCCCAAATCTTTAGATATTGAAGATAGGGTTTCTTCCCACTCCACATCTGATATGGTGTGGTAGGCACAATCTTAGTTGGAACTCGGGTCAAAAGATATGCAGCTGATTCTAGTGCATATCCCCAGAAAGATTGCGGTAACTCAGCGTTACTCATCATGGAGCGTACCATATCCAATAGGGTTCGGTTCCGTCTCTCCGATACACCGTTATGTTGTGGAGTGTATGGAGGAGTAAGCTGAGAGAGAATTCCATTCTCTTTTAGGTAATCCAGGAACTCGGCACTCAAGTATTCACCACCTCGATCAGATCTCAGTGTCTTGATACTTTTGCCTGTTTGTTTTTCTACTTCATTCTTGTATTCCTGGAATTTTTCAAAGGCTTCAGATTTATGCTTCATTAAGAAGACATGCGGGAACCTTGAAAAATCATCCGTAAAAGTAATGAAATAAGAATAACCACTTCGTGCATGTGTAGACATTGGACCGCATACATCTCTGTATATGAGTCCCAAGAGCTCGCTCGCTCTTACTCCATGTCTAGTGAACGGAGTCTTTGTCATCTTTCCTTTGAGACATGATTGACAAGTTGCATATGATTGATATTCGAACGGATCCAAATATCCTTCCTTATGCAACTTAGTTAACCTTGTCTCATTGATGTGACCCAGTCTACAATGTCATAAGAAAGCATGATTTATTTCTAGAGACTTTCTTTTGTGTGTACTCTGGACATTGAAAATTTGTGGTTGGTTCAATACGTATATACCGTTGCTTAATGTACCCGACCCAATCAGAACATGATTAAGGTGAATGTTTACAACATCGCTTACAAATGCAAAATCATAACCTTCTTTAGACATTAAAGATACATATATGATATTACAAGTCGCATTGGGTACAAAATAACAGTCACGCAAAACCAAAACATGTCCATCTGACAATCCCAAGTGATAGTCCCCCACGGACTCAGCATCCATGCCATCTCCTTTTGCAACTCTGAGGGTCATATCACCTGCCTTCAAAACCCTACGCTTTCTCAGTGCCTGTAAAGAATTACAGATATGAGATCCTGATCCGGTATCCAATACCCAGGAAGTAGAGTTTGCTGATAGACAGTTTTCAATAACATACACACCTGAAGCCGAAGCCACAACTTGCTTCAGGTTCTGGTTCTTGGCCTTCCAAGCCCTGCAATCTTTCTTCCAGTGTCCTTTCTTATGACAATAAAAGCACTCTTCCTTCCCCACAAGCTGTCCCGCTACCTTTGCCTTTCCCTTGGCTTCCACTTTACTAACACTGCCCCTTGGTTTGGTGGGGTTCTTCTTCTTCTTTCCCTTGGCTTTCCCCTTGGACCTAGAAGAGGAAGGTCCTCCAACAGACAAAGTGGATGTTTCCCTTACTTTCTGTAGGGTGCCCTCTGCACTCCTCAACATGTTGAGAAGTTCCGGAAGTTCAACTTCCTTTCCTTGCATGTTGAAGTTCAGGATAATGTGGGCGTAAGTGGAAGGAAGGGACTGGAGAATCAAGTCAGTGTAGAGCTCGTTCTCTAACGTGGTCCCGAGGTCCGCGAGCTCTTCAATGTAGCCAATCATCTTAATCACGTGTTCCGCTACAGATGATCCAATGGCCAATCTCGCCGAAAACAACTTTTTCGAGACTTCGTATCTGGCGATACGAGATTGATCTCCATATAGTTCCTTAGTTTGGAGAAATATGGATTCAAGGTGAGGCAAGAAGGAGGCACTTGGCCTTCACGCAATCAATCTCCCAGGTCTTACGGATTTCCTTATCCGCGACGCTGGATTAAGGTCCTGGGACAGGGGGAGCTTTGGTGGTAAGAAGATACCCCAACTTGTCATAAGTGATTGCCATTTTGACATTCCTGAGCCAATCTTTATAGTTTGGCCCTGTCAGTATATTTTTATGTAGTAGTAACTTAAGTCCGGTCATGATGTATGGTCGCTGCAATTAGGAGAGAGAGAAGAAACACTTTAGCATGATGCTCTTGCAAGTTTAGAGTGGTTTTTAGTTTGTCTAAACAGGATGTCTCCTACTGATTCTCGAATCCTTCCTCAAACCAAAAAAGAAGAATTAGTCGGGATCAATCTCACCGTACAATACTTGCTTAACCGTTCAGCCAGGCCAGTGTTGGTACTTCGAGGGAGGTTTTACAACGCTTTCGCGAAGTTTCTTAATTAAATATACTCTTTTCCCTGTGGGCGTAGCCCCGCTAACACCTTTCTAGACACCTGCTTGGTTTATAGCATTGATCGTTAAGTGAGAAGGTTTCCCGAGGAGTAGCATATACTCACAGTAGGATCGGGATCTAAATATCATCGTGTGATAAAGCTGAAGGAATCCTACCAGAATCATCACACTCCAATTGGTATGCAGCACTAGCAAGTTTCAGTTTCTTTAGAAACCCCCGATGTGGATTTTTGCCCCATGCTCTTATGACCTTGACGTAGGCAAAAATATCATAAGTCACATGTCAAGTTCTACCCATCATTTACCAGGTTAATTTGAACCCACCCGTACATACCCTTGACGTAGGCCAAAATGGCAGTACGACTGTCTCAAACCAACGCATCTATCTATACAATAGATAAATATCCGGCAGCTACCAATCACTATGCCTTGGCGTAGGTCAAAATACATAGTTTGAATACTACCGAATATTTAACTGAAATGATGGAGGGCTACGAATGGTTTTAGCGAAACCGTGAACGTAGTGAACTTGATATAATCGAAGGAACCTGATAGCTTTTAAATGGAGTGGTTTAAGCTCAGCGTTTAAAAGTTGTTTATGAAAAGAAACCGAGTGGTTTTGAAAGTGTTCCAATGATTTTAACTTTGGTTTGTTTTCGTTGCATTAATTAATGTGTCCCATCAATTAATCCTACCATTGCAGAAAACAACGAAAATATGACGTACGCTTATGCCATCCACATTCGCCAAGGGGCCCCGTCATCACCCGTTAGGTTACTTAACTAACGACAGAGCGGGGGCTGGACTAGCGCGGATGCAAAACATAAGCAATGCCTACTAGATATCATATATAGATATATACATTCGTCAGATGCAATGATAGCTATTCCAGATCCCAGATGAACACTTTGGATATGCTAGGAATCCGCGTTTCATTCGAGCCTGCAACGAAAGACGAATTACACGGTCGCGATGAATAGCCAAACCCCACCCTAGACCCCTACGGGTGCGGCAAACTACCCGCCAAGTACCCAAAGTGAAGCAACCTCCCTCAACAACGTAAGTAGGCCACTCGGCACTTCAAAGTACCCGGTAGTTTGTGCACCCCTCCTTGGGTCTATCCTCGGAGCAAAAACAGTAAAAGAAATAATATACAATGGCAGCTACAACCTCATCCTGGATGTGCGGCCATAAAAATAATATTACATCAATTACATATTACATCAAATGAAAGATAAAGAAACACTCATCTCACAAACCCCGGCTATTCATCCGCGACAATCCAACAAGTTCATATACACAATCCAACATTACAGATCACAGATATGTACAACCCCCACTAATCGACGTATAGCGATTAGTCGACGTTTAGTACACATATCACATTACAGATGAACCAATTAGCTGAGTACAATAGGAATTCGATCGAAACATATCTTTCGTATCGACCCCAAATGCAAAACAGCACTCAGAAACATACTGGGTAGAAACCAAATATTCCAGAAATCATAATACCAAAATTAAGATATTACAGAAAAACTCCGAGTTGAATCGGCCATGACTCGGCCGCGGATCCGCCGCATAAGAACGATTCTGCCGCGGATCCGCGGTGTCCTTAGCGATTCAGAGACTCAAATTTCTTGTGTAATCTTAGAAAACCCTGCTTGTATTTTTCATGATACTGAAATAATTTTACAGACAGTTTTGAAAATCGACAGAAGCTGGGGTTTTCGGTATTTAGTTTTCTGGTTTTTCCGACGATCGAAGTTCTATTACTTGCTAATCTGCTAGATTTAGTTTAGTTGGCTATGTTACCACTGTAAGTCGATGCTATGCACCCCGCGAAATCGCGGGGCGGCGGAAGGTGTATAAAACGATAATTTTAGCATCATAACACCGACTTAAAGCTTAAATCGTAATCTAAACTGTATCTAGAAAAAACAAAAGAGATATAAATCAAGTGTAGAAAATATACCTCAAGTGACCTGGTCCTTCTTCTCCTTATCTCGCTGTCCTCCTCACCTGCACGAACTCCTCGAGGTGATACGGATGCCGTCTCCTCGTCGGCTTGCTTGAATCCTAGATGATCCACCCGAACGTTTGTGCACCAAGCTTTTCTTCTAAACCGAAGAAACTAGATCAAGTAGTTTGCTAAACTAAATGACTTAGGATGTGTAGATGATGAAGATGGATTGAGTAGCGTATATTAGCTCAAGGTTACTCAACTCATGAGTGTTCTTGAGCTTGAGGGGATTGAAGATGGAGAGAAGAAATGATATGTCTTAAGAGAATGAAGAAGGTTTGGGTTTTTTTTTTGTTCTAATCTGAACTATCTCCAATAATGAATTAGAAAAACTAATTCAAAACTAGAAAAAAAGGTTCAAAGGTCAAACAAATGACTCATGGGTCAATTGACCAACATGTGTCCTTAAAACCCATGTCCTTATTCATGCATAATACACATCACTTCCTAATTACCTAAAATGTATTAATCATTTAAAAACTAAATAATTAATAGAATTAAGTTATGCCATCTACAAATACATTTTGTACAAATTACGAAAACGCCCCTCGTCCGTATATACATACCTGTATTCGTATTCCGGAAAAATACGAATACCAAATACGACAATCCATCTGTACAGTACTAGGATCCGGTTTAAACCAAAGCCCACTAGTATTGTCCGTCCGACTCATCGTGCGTGCACGAGTGTACGCACGTGATCGAACCCTTTCGTAAAAACCATACGATGTCTACAAGTTTTTCCCGATGCAGGGAAACGCTCTGTGTGGGACTCTAGAGACTCGACTCTACGCTGACAGTGGGTTTAACCACAGACTGCAAGCGGTACTAGATGTACGTAACGGTCTCCAGGTATTGTCGATAAGAAAGCCGATGAGCATAACTCACCCGAACTCCTACCGAGTCTGTATGTGACAATCTTCGTACAGTCTGGTCTGTTCTTCTGAGAGTATCGCATGGCGGGCCTAGGGGGCGGTAAACGTCAGTCCCCTAATAGCGGTACAAGTCGTGTCGGAGTGTAGCCCAGAACACCCTGAGATAACACTGGAAACGTTACCAGTATATCTCGCTTGCCATGGCCAGGGACTTTGTGTAATGGCTCTCCTAGACACAGCGCGATATCAACCCCCAATACCAGGAGAGACGAATCCTGTCTAACCGTCACTGCCTCCAAGTGCTTCGGGATTGCACCCAACTGCTACCTGTTTGCACGACTCATTTGAGCCGTGGTAGGGTAGCAATCTAATAATAGTGGGAACACACTCGAGGCGAAGTGACAGTGTCAAGTCAGCGGACTAAGCTGTACTCATGTCACCTGGGAACTGATAACTGACGATAGGTATAGTACCAACCAACAGTTCCCGATGAGTCTTGTCCAGTGTACTCGTAACCTAATGAGCACCCGCATACTATCTCAAGTATGACGTACTAATGGCTGTTGGACAGACCATCTTCCCTACTGGGATGAGAAGCGCATACGCTAGTCTACTCCGGAGTATCGATGCCCCGTCTCGATAATCCAATGACTAGGGACCTGTATAAGGATGTGTTTATAGATTACCCAGCCCCCACTAGTGTGACTGCCATCACAACGCTGGTAATCAAGCAAAGATCCTAAGGGCTCCACTAATGTGTATAGGCGATATGCTAAAAGAAACACATGAACACATTAAAGTAGAAACAAACCAAGTAGCATACTACCGTTTCGAGCAAGACTGTCTATACAACTGTGAATATCTCAAGCTTCCATCAAGTAATATACAAACTAGTATGATACAGTAATGGCCTCTAAGGCATATACACTAACACATAGCAGCAGCAGCAGCTCCAGCAGCAACAACAAGCAACAACAACAACAACAAGCAGCAGTAGCCACAAGAGCAACACCAGCAGTTCCAGCAGCATCAACACCAGCAACAGCTTCAGCACAGCAGCTCCAGGCAGCAGCAGTAGTAGCAAGCAGACCTCCACCTCTTCTTCTTCTCCTTCTCCTTGCATCGTAGGATCTAGTGAGGTATAATTTCATAAGCCCAACTTCCTTGTTTGCTAGACGTGTAGTTGTTAGCTTAAACTAGTGTTTTAGTGTGAGTTTAGAGCTAGTTTTGTGGTCTAAGTGGGGTTTAAGTTAAGATAGGGTTTTTATAGCCTTGTGAACCTAATTAAGGGTTATTATTGCTGTTTAAACCAAGTAGTGCCACAAGATTTAGCTAGATTTCCTTAAAGTCGTAAACTTGAAAGTTTAAGTGTGGTTTTGATGCAAACTGTAGGATATTGAGATCTGCTATATCTTGGTCAGTTTCTAGCTTAGCAAACAACTTCAGAATAGTGTGCAGGCAGTATAGGCTAGTGTGTTGAAATACGAGCCCAACCCCTTACCAAAGACCCGGCGACCTCCCCTATATTCCCGGTGTCGCCGGCCCCCTCTAGTGATTTGGTGTTGATGTTTTGCAGGATGGTGTCTGTGTTAGTTTGTCTGGGTTTGGTGTTATTTATTTTCTCTAATTGTCTGCAGATTGAAATCTGGGTTTGTTTAGCTAAGTTAGTGTTTGTATTGAGTTTTATTTCTTAACTTATGGTTTGGTTGGTAAATAGGACGTTTCAGGGTGTTTATAGTTAGATTAGCCCTAAATTGTGCTGTTGGTATCGCTAGATTCCTGTAAACTCACCTAGTTCCACCAAATTACCCTAATGTTGCAAACTTAGTATTTTAAAACATTTTAAGCAAAACCCTTATGATACATGAAATCTGCTGTTACTAGGGTAGTAATTTTGGTATGCAAACATATACACTGGGCTATGAATTGTGTAGAGACCTGGACCCATCCCACCGGTTTTGGGCCGGTATGACCCCCTTGCCGCCGGCCCAATTGTTGGGTTTTGTGCTGGATTTTGGCAGGTAGCTGTCTGTAGGTATTGTGAAGGGTTTGGTCTTGTTTGATTTTCTAGTTTTTGCTCCAGATAAAATCTGGGACCGTTTACCTATTTTTATCGTAGCGGGACTTGCGCGACACGTACGATGCGTGTTGAGTTGGTTTGCTGTGTGTCACAGGGTATCGCTGTGTGCCACAGCGTGTCGCGTTGGGTTTTGGCGTATGCACACACGTTACGTATACACGCGCGTTTAGTTCGCGACGCGAGTTTCTCGTTTGAGTTCAATATCGTGTTTTCGCGAGATAATTGCTTATATGGTTCCTTGTGTGAATTCTAGGTTCGCAGGCGGGTACGTCGGACGCCACAAAGAAGGGGAAGCAGATAGTCGGCTATGCTTAGCACGAGACCAGATGAGTAGATTTACCATCTACGGGGAAATCGCCCGTATGGCGTTAAGCGTCTGGGCGTGATAGGATATTTAGTCGTAGACGTTTATGTGTACCATTGTAGCATACCTTGTTGCATATAGAAATGGTAGTTGTAGAACACTGCACTATCACTAACGGTTCAAGCTGCACGAGCACTATTTGTATGTTACACTCACACCGTTAGTGATTGCTATTACACTCACACTATAGGATTGCTACGCATTACATATCGTCTTGATTACCGCATCATTGATGATTGTCATAACTTGTCGCATATTGGCATATACATATATCGATATCTTCATACTTGTACACATGCACACTGTATATTTTACCAGTGCACACATATATTGATATCTTCATACTTGCGCACATGCACACTGTATATTCATACCAGTGCACATATATATTGATATCTTCATACTTACGCACATGCACACTGTATATTCATACCAGTGCACACATATATTGATATCTTCATATTTGCGCACATGCACACTGTATATTCATACCAGTGCACTGTTCATACCATAATTTTGCATTATTTTATTCCCCATTCTTATTCAGTTTACAAATAAACAGGTGCTTTTGACCCCTGTCTGCTACTTAGTTATAGGTTACAGGTTCTTGGAATAAAAACAGTGAAATCGATGAAAAAGATGATGCAAAGTGAGACTACGACCGACAAATGGAAGAATTTTGATCAAGCCTACAATTTGGAGAATAACGTAAATCAATAAACATATTCACAAAGTACAAAGGCAACTCAAGGTTCAAGACTTCGACACGAAGCAGACGGAAAAGTCCTTGACATTACTCACTGTAGAGATCTGGAAAAGAACTAAAGGACATTCTAAAGAACAAACTAAGGAAAGCAGAAGACAAAGCCAACCAGAAGATTACCTGAAAAAAACAGAAGCAACAAGCTCCCTATTTGGCCGCGGTTCCGCGGCCAAACCCTACTCTTGGCCGCGGAACCGCGGCCATGTCAGACACGTGTCGGTGGCAAATTCTGGAGTCGGCGCGTTGACTAGTCTTCTCTAAGGGTATTTTTGTAAAAGCAGATATGACGCGACTGTAATTCTAGGGTTTCTATGAATCTATAAATAGAACCCTAAAAACCTGTTTTAGTTTATGCCTCTTTTTATTCATCTATTCAGATATGAAAAATCCTGTGTAAATGTTTGGACAGAGCCATCAATAAAGTAAGTAGTTTTATTTAATTGCCTAGTTAATTTTTATTCTGCCTTAGTATAGATTTTTCATTCTTTGCCCTAGTTAGATAGTTAGAGATGTTTTTCAATTCCCTAATGAGCGAGTAGTCTCCTCGCTTGTTAGGGTTGGATTTGGGAAAGGCTTGAGAGATGAAATCTCTCACCCCTTTCTTGCCCCATCACATATAATTAATAGGACTCCATGCATACGTACACATACCGTTCCCTACGGCACCTTACCCCAAGAGGTAACGGTGATACCGTAGTATAAACGACCGGTTGTGTATGTTTTCCTTGGAGGTTAGGGTAAGAATTAAGAAAGGAAGGACTAGAACCTAGAGGAAGAAACAACGTTTCTTCCCGATGGTACTAATCCCCTTTATTAATTGTTACCATAACACCTAAAAGGGATCTAAATTAGGGCATTGAAAGCGGTGAGGAAATTTTCAATTTCCAAACTTAACCCAAACCTAACCCTAGCAAGATTCTAGTCTTAATATAAATCTTAGTTTTTAGCGATAATCCATTCACACCGTTTGGAATTAACTCGTTGGACCAAATTAGGAAATACACAACATCCCTGTGGACCGACCCGTAATCACCGGCTAGCTACCAAGCGACGCCGTTCTTGATTGCGGTTATAAAAATTCTTTGATTCATCTTTTAAAAACGCATACGCATTAAATCTCATACAAATCAAATGGCGCCGTTGCCGGGGATGGCGTAATATTTCCTTTTTGCAATTTCGGGTTAATATAAAATTAAAAAAATCATAAAAAACTGAAAATTTAAAAAAAAATTAAAAATTTATTATCTTTTATTGTTTGAAGGGTATTTTTGTTTGAATTTTGCAGGACCGAAGAACAAATTCAGATCTGGAAAAATCCAGAGATCGAAACAGAAAACAGCAGATCTGAACAACAGAGGAAAATCACAACAGAGCAACAGAAGAAGTTGGGAGACCTGAATCGACTTTTGTACCGCGTTTCCGCCGCATTGACCAGGCTTTGACCGCGCATCTGCGGTCAGGAGGTGACATCATCATCTCCAAAAATTTCTCGGGAACCGTGCAGCCTCCTCCACCGCGGAACCGCCGCGCGACCCCCCTTCTAGCCACGGAACCGCCGCGACCTGGTGACTTTAGCTGGTGGAAAAACCTCTGTGACTTTCTCTCTCCTCCTCTGCACCTCTGATATCTCCTCTGTTAAATCTCCTGCAGGATTCTTTGCGCTTAAAAAAAAATCTCTTCCCCTTCCAATAATTGATCTTTTACAGGATTCTTTGCGCCGCGCTAAAAATAAAAATTGATTGCAAGTGATTGTTAATGTTTTGCATATTTTTAATCGGACTTTAAGGGGCTTGAAACCAATCCAGATTGGGTGGGGATTTCATCACCCTTCCCAGGACCCCAGAAATCACATAAGGAATATGCATTGACCATCACTTAATAAAAAAAAGATTAGACTCAGCCCTAAGGACATCGTGCTCAATAGGACAGAGGAGTAGTTATAAGTATCGACCGTTTATCCTAACCTGACTTTGTGGTGTCTAGGCAAGTGTGCCTAAGGCGAGTGGTTACTTAATTAGGGCTACTACTTATAGTGGAGAGCCTCCCACTCACCTGGCACTTACCTGGCCGCAATTGGCGGTGAAGAGGTGGTTTGAGGTTCTATTTCTAGCCCTTTGGAACAGTTAGGAGCTGTCTAGCTGACCTAGGTGACCCTAGATCTAGGCCTGATTGTGTATTTGTGGTTGATTGCATTTGTGTCAAAGCCTTTTATCGAAAAATCTTTTTGCAAAAAGCTCCACATATAAAAAAAGGAAAAAAAAGGGAAAAAATTTACAAAAACTTGCAATTTGTCGCTAAGAAATCCTTGCACCCCACAACACCACCCACCTTCTTTCCATTGACGTTTTCTTACCCCCACATTCTGCTTTTCACTTTTTGACTACACTACCTCTTTAGTGTATGTCTGGTTGGACTAGGGATACTAGCGCCCGTTTAGTCCGTATTTCGTTGGTACCGACCGATGAAGCTTTCGACTCTGAAGTCGAAATTCCTTCCACTTCCTTACCTTCACCTTCAAATTCTTCTTCCGAAGGTATGTAGGGATATAATCCTAACAACACCTTACCCACGGGACTGATTCCACCTCCGTTAGATGCGAATAACCCGCAGCACCCTCCTGTTGAAGCGCCCCAACGAATCGCGCTCCGGGATCTCTTCTACCATGTCCGCACCGTCTTACCTACTTGTCTTTCACTCCCACCGGCAAATGGGGACAATTTTGAGATCAAACCCCACTTCATCAATATGTTGCCAAAATTTCACGGACTGGAATCCGAAGATGCCTACATCTTCATAAACAAATTCCAAAACGTTTGCGCAATGATGAAAACAACCCAATTATCAGATGATGCTATAAGGCTAAGGGTCATTCCTTTCACCTTATGTGACTTAACCGAGAAGTGGTTATACAGCACAACATCACATTCAATTAGAAATTGGGACGAGTTTGTTAAAGATTTTTTAAAAAAGTTTTATCCTCATCACAAGACCGCGAGAATTCGCAATGAGATTATACAATTTTCCCAGCTTCCTTCCGAACCATTTTGGAAGTGTTTTGAAAGATTCAAAGACCTACTTGTTCAATGCCCTCACCATGGGATCGAAAATTGGCAACTTTGCCAAACATTATACGAGGGATTGAACCCAGCAACGAAGCAGTTGTTAGAAACCATTTGTCAAGGTCACTTTCTAACCAAATCTAGTGAGGAAGCATGGCAGTTTCTCGAGGATCTTGCTGAACAAACACTTCAGTGGGAAAGCACCAAGACCGCCTCATCTTCTTCTATTGGTCAGTCTAGGGCAGACATACATCAATTAGATATGTCGATTGCTATGAAGGCCGAGATGGCCGCACTTACGAAAAAGCTAGAAGCCATTGAGACCAAAATCTCATCGCCTTCTCCTGCCCCTGCTTTACCTCCACGAACTGTTTATGCTTGTTGTTCGGATCCATCACACCTTATCGATGAGTGTCCTTACAATCCACCTGTTCAAGGACAAGATCAAGTCAATGCTGCCTTTCAGCAACGACAAAGAAATGATCCTTACTCTTCGACTTATAATCCGGGTTGGAGGAGTCACCCAAATTTTGCTCGGAATCAAAATCAACAATTCCAAGGAAACAACAACTTTCAAAGGCCTCCTCCTCCACAACAACAAGCACCCTAACAAACTCAATACCAGCAACCTTTCCAACCACAAGCTTATCCAAATCAAACGAACAATTTTGTGCCTAACAACTTTTACCCTCAAAACAATTTTGTTCAACCAAATGATGATAAGGTTATCTCGCTAGAAAGAAGTCTAGATGCGTTTCTCAAACAATCTACACAATACGCAGCAAGGTTGGAGACTTCAACCCAGTCTTTGGTGCACAACAATACTTCACACGATCAAAACATCAAATCTATTGAGGCACAAATTGCACAACTAACTGCTGCGTTGAGCGAGAGAGAAAAGGGAAAGCTTCCATCCCAACTATTTCCAAATCCCAGTCACACACACAACGCACATGTCATATATGAATATCAAAATCATAATGTAAATGCGGTGACCACTTTGAGATCTAGAAGAGTGTTGCAAAATAACGTGGGTATTAGTGATGACACCCCCGCCAGTGGTTCTTCTTCTTCTTCTTCATCTTCTTCTTCTCCATCTTCTTCTTCTTCACCTTCATCTTCTTCGTTAGAGCCTATTCTTCATTCTTCAAAAGGCTCTTCTTCTTCTAATCCGAACGGACCCACTTCTCACTTCACGAACACACCCACACTGGGATCCGTTCCAACTCCACATTCTACTCTACAGACATTGGACTTAACAGATTTTCAAAATGCTCCATTTCCAAACAGGTTGAGTCCTAATAAACCAACTCCACAAATGGAGAAGATTGTGGAGTTATTTAAACAGGTTAGCATAAATATACCTCTCTTGGATGCAATCCAACAAGTCTCTTCTTACAAGAAAATCTTAAAGGGCTTATGCTCCTCGAAGAGAAAGTCACAAATACCCAAGAAAGTGCTAGTAGCGAGTGCCGTAAGCAATGCTATTAACCAACGTCAACCCTTACCCCCAAAAACGAAAGGACCCTGGCTGTCTTACAATTGCAATAACTATTGGGGATAAGAACATCAATAGAGCACTTTTAGATCTTGGGTCTAGTGTTAACATGCTTCCCTACTCCGTGTACGAGCAATTAGAGGTTGGAGAGTTGAAACCCACTCGTTGTACTCTCCAAATGGCTGATCGATCAATCACCCATCCTAGGGGTGAGTTATAGGATGTGTTGATCAAAGTCAGGGACTTCATATTCCACGTTGATTTTATTGTTATGGACACACAACCTGTTGCTAACCCACGGAACCAAATTCCGGTGATTCTCGGTCGACCATTTTTGGCCACTTCCAATGCTGTAATAAATTATCGCAATGGCTCCATGACTCTATCCTTCGGAAAGATGTCTAGTGAGTTTAATATTTACAAGATAGGAAGCCTACCCCCCATGCCTAAAACTAGTACACGAGAAGTTTGCTCTATTCACGAAATCACGCAGGAGGACTGCGAGCTTGAAAAATTTCTTTTTGATGACAGCAGTTTTGACGCCACTAGTGCGTCCCTCCTTGAGTCTAACACAGTTGGCACAACCGATATTGATTATGAATGTTTCATTTTTTCGGACGATTTTGATGATTCACCGCCCATATATGAGTATTTTGAATTTTTGGATGAGTTAGTTGAACCATCTGATTCGGTTGTTTGCAGTGATTTCGAACCAGTGTTGGAGTCCTTTGAGTTCGAGGTAGATTCCCCTATTTTACCTTTGATTGTTTCGCCTCCAAAACTCGAACTCAAGCCCTTGTCGTCTCACCTTAAATATGCTTACCTAGGTGAGAATGAGACCTTTTCCGTTATCATATCGGCCTCTCTAGCCCTCCAGCAAGAGAAAGCTCTTTTAATGGTCTTACAAGATAAGCGACAAGCTTTCGGCTGGACTATGGCGGATATCGAGGAGATTAGTTCCCTCATAATTGAATATCATATGCATATGATGGATGATGCCAAGTCAATAAAGGATCCACAGAAACATCTTGGGGGTTGTGTGGATAATCAACCTCCTCCTTTAGAAGTTGAACCACCCCCTTTTCTTTTAATAAGCTACGAGAATGCCAATATTCCACTGATTTTTGATCATTCACATTCTCGTTTTGATCCATCATCGCCTCCTATCTATTCACTTCCACTTACATAAAGACACTTTCCATACCACCACTTATATCTCCCCCAATTCTTTTTGGCTCGGTACAACATATTCTTCCACCGAACGATACTCTATATAGATAAATTTTTCAACTGGTTGGTGTTGACGTTTGGTCTTTGCAAAGTTTGGCAATGACATTTAACATTGTTTCAATAAAGTTTGGGGGGGGACCTTTTTGTATATATATATTTGTTTTTCTTTTAACAATAAAAAAAATAAAAAAAAAGTATAAATAAATAAACAGGGGAGTGCCGACATTTTGACCCTCTTGGTGTAGCCTGACAGTGAGGACACTGTCAAGTTTAAGTTTGGGGGTATGCTCGGTAAGCCTTCTTCCTTCGCATTCATATGTACATTTTTGCATTTGCATACTTATTTTAAAACCCATAAAAAATTGAAAAATTTCAAAAATAATAAAAAATTAAAGTATTCAATTTTGGCCATAATTGACTTGAGTTTGACAAAAAGGTTAACTAGCTAGGAACAACTAGATCTAGACTTAGTAAATTGAAAACCCTAAAAATAATATTTCTTAAAGTTTAACGGTAGAAAGTATATGTCTTTGTAGTTTATTTAGAAATAGGCAAATTTTGAGTTCACTTCTTGGGCTAAGTTAAAACAAGGGAAGGGTATTGATATTTTTATTAAAGTATTAGTTTGAAAAATATTTCCTAAGCTTAAGTCTAAATTCTGAATATATATACCCTACAAATTGCAAAAACACGAACCTTGAAACTTAGAATAGTAGGAGAGACCTTGAAATGCCCTTGTCTAAAGTCCTTAGTACGAAGAAAAATAAAATAAAATACGAGTGTGAATAAAGAGATAAAAAAAAATGAACACTGGTTGTTGTGATTACTTAAGGCTGCATTAATAAAAAATATTTAGCGAGGGTGCTTCATCACCTAGTGCCTTAGACCAACTGGTTTGGGAGTCACTGCTAAAGTCTTAGGTGTTACAAGACTAGGAATTACGCTTTAATGTGCAAGCAAATTTTATAATCGGTTGTTGGTACCTCAAGAAGTATTAACGGTCGCATGAAGGATGTGTGAGCAAATTTTATTTAAAAATTCACCAATTAAGAAGTGCTTTGGACGACGGACAAGAGTATGATAACTTGATTTGAATTTCCAAGTATAGGGGTGATATATACACATACGTAGGGGTATATGATTGGAGTTTAGATAAGAGATAGGAATGAAGAATATGACTTATATCTTTAATAGAGATGATAAAAATTCCTAAGTTGAGATAGAACCCTAGAAGGAAAACTTAAAAGATGCTAAAAGCTAAGTAAGTCTACAGAACATATATATAATCTTAAGTTAAATGATAAGGAAGCGTGAAGAATACGGGTGGATAATTTATGAATCGAAAATAATAGAATTCCTTGTTGGAAAACCTAATTGGAGAATAAAAGTTAATAGGACAAATTGATAGGATTTTGTGGGTAGTATCCGCTGAAAACACTCAGGAGACAACACTCCTCCTACTAGGGACACCTAGAGGTTTAACGGCTTGTTGCACGAGCTCAGTGCAATCGCGATTCTCTGCGAAAGTGAGATTAGGATTTTGTTGAGAATAAAACTAGGTTTGCTCGAGGACGAGCAAAAGATAAGTTTGGAGGTATTTGTTCATACCATAATTTTGCATTATTTTATTCCCCATTCTTATTCAATTTACAAATAAACATGTGCTTTTGACCCCTGTCTGCTACTTAGTTATAGGTTACAGGTTCTTGGAATAAAAACAGTGAAATTGATGAAAAAGATGATACAAAGTGAGACTACGACCGACAAATGGAAGAATCTTGATCAAGCCTACAATTTGGAGAATAACGAAAATCAATAAACAAGTTCACAAAGTACAAAGGCAGCTCAAGGTTCAAGACTTCGACATGAAGCAGACGGAAAAGTCTATGACATTACTCACTGTAGAGATCTGGAAAAGAACTAAAAGACATTCTGAAGAATAAACTAAGGAAAGCAGAAGACAAAGCCAACCAGAAGATTACCTGAAAAAAAAACAGAAGCTACAAGCTCCCGATTTGGCCGTGGTTCCGTGGCCAAACCTTTCTCTTGGCCGCGGAACCGCGGCCATGTCAGACACATGTCGGTGGCGAATTCTGGAGTCGGTGCGTCGGCGCGTTGACTAGTCTTCTCTAGGGGTATTTTTGTAAAAGCAGATATGACGCGACTGTAACCCTAGGGTTTCTATGAATCTATAAATAGAACCCTAAAAATCTGTTTTAGTTTATGCCTCTTTTTATTCATCTATTCAGATATGAAAATTCCTGTGTAAATGTTTGGACAGAGCCATCAATAAAGTAAGTAGTTTTATTTAATTGCCTAGTTAATTTTTATTCTGCCTTAGTATAGATTTTTCATTCTTTGCCCTAGTTAGATAGTTAGAGATGTTTTTCAATTCCCTAATGAGCGAGTAGTCTCCTCGCTTGTTAGGATTGGATTTGGGAAATGCTTGAGAGATGAAATCTCTTACCCCTTTCTTGCCCCATCACATATAATTAATAGGACTCCATGCATACGTACACATACCGTTCCCTACGGCACCTTACCCCAAGAGGTAACGGTGATACCGTAGTATAAACGACCGGTTGTGTATATTTTCCATGGAGGTTAGGGTAAGAATTAAGAAAGGAAGGACTAGAACCTAGAGGAAGAAACATTGTTTCTTCCCGATGGTACTAATCCCCTTTATTAATTGTTACCATAACACCTAAAAGAGATCTAAATTAGGGCATTGAAAGCAGTGAGGAAATTTTCAATTTCCAAACTTAATCCAAACCTAACCCTAGCAAGATTCTAGTCTTAATATAAATCTTAGTTTTTAGCGATAATATATTCACACCGTTTGGAATTAACTCGTTAGACCAAATTAGGAAATACACAACATCCCTGTGGACCGACCCGTACTCACCGGCTAGCTACCAAGCGACGCCGTTCTTGATTGCGGTTATAAAAATTCTTTGATTCATCTTTTAAAAACGCATACGCATTAAATCTCATACAAATCATGCACACATATATTGATATCTTCATACTTGCGCACATGCACACTGTATATTCATACCAGTGCACACATATATTGATGTCTTCATACTTGCGCACATGCACACAGTATATTCATACCAGTGCACACTTATATTGATGTCTTCATACTTGCGCACATGCACACTGTATATCCATATTAGTGCGCACATATATTGATATTTTCATACTTGCGCACCTGCACACTGTATATTCATACCAGTGCACACATATATTGATATCTTCATACTTGCGCACATGCGCACTGTATATTCATAGTAGTGCTACACTCATATTCGTGTATATATCCATTTGTACATCCATACCTACATACATACATATGTTACATACATGGATGATATTGACTTGATTTCAAGAAAATAGGGACCGCATGAGATATTTTCAAAACTGGATTCTTTTAAACGAGCGGTTTTCCCTTTTTACTCTTAGTGTCATACGACACTTTACATGGATTTACGCATTGAGTTTTGGATTCATATGATTTATGGATTTGAGAACTGAGGTAATTCTTTTAAGAAAATACGCACTATTTTAAAAACCCGGTTCTTCTTGATATGATATTTCAGTGCGTCCACCATGAGTTTTCTCGGTTCTAGAGAGCTTGTGTGAGTATACCCGATTCGAGGAGTGGTCAGAACCGATTGCGGGTACATGGTGGACCCGGTATGGTACCCCGGGGCAAGAAGACTCGTATTGTTAGACGGTGAGCCCTGCGGAGGGACTACTACCTACCGGTGATTGGTTGATCCTGGCGGTCATCGGAAGGATACTGACCAGAGCTGAGAGATGGATACGGGACGATACGTACTGCTGGGGCCGAGGGCCGATTCCGCAGACGGAGCTGTTGGATATAGTGCCCTCAAAGTCAATTATTGGATCGCAGGCACGTGATTGCAATGATTGAGGGAGGACCTATACCGGTAGGACAGTCTTACTCAAGATGATTGTATGCTATCTGATTTATCTTTATCATCGTGTACTGCTTTAGGTGACCTTACAGGTCGCTATTACACGTTGATAGAGCCCTTAGGATTCTTGCTTGACTGCCAGCAGTATGATGGTGATCATATACTTGGGAGCTGGGGTCTATAAGCGCATCCTTAAAGTGTCCCTAGTCGTGGGAGTTTTCGAGACAGGGCATCGATACTCCGGAGTAGACTAGTGTATATAGTCGAGACCCCGACGAGGGGTGGTGACCGGTCTCACAAGCCATTGGTGTCAGTTGTTCACCTAAGATGTATACAGGTGCTCATTGGGTTATGAGTACACCGGACAGGACTCACCGGGAACATACTAGTTGGTATTATACTTGAAGTCAGATAGCAGTTCCGTGGTGACATGTGTACATGTTAGTTCATCGACCTGAGATCGTCATTTGTCTCGTGTGAGTTCCCACTGTGCTTTGATTACTACCCTACCACGGCTCAAAGGAGTCGTGCAAACAAGTTTTAGTTGGGTACAGTCCCGAGCCACATGGAGGCAGTGAGCGAATCGGCAAGGGTTTCGTCTCTCCCGGTATTGGGGGTAAGATAACACAGTGTCTAGGAAAGCCATTACACGAAGTCCTTGGCCAAGGCAGGAGATTAACTGGTAGGTATTCCAGTAGTATCTCAGGGTGTTCTGGGCTGCACTCCGACACGACTTGTACCGCTTTTTGGGGTCTGACTTTTACCAACCCCTAGGCCTGACATGCGATGCTCATAGACGAACGGACCGGGCTGTACGGATATTGTCACTGACAGGCTCAGTAGGGTGTCAGGATGAGTTTGCTCATCGACCTCCCTTTTGGTTAATACCTGGTAGCCCGTTACGTACAGCTAGTACCACTGACGTGCTAGTGGCTAAATCCACAGCCAAAGTATTGATGAGTCTTTAGAGTCCCCAACTGACAGTTTCTCAAGTTTCGGACGAAACGTTGTAGAGGCCGTATGATATATGGCAGGGTCCGATCATATACGTGCAGTAGTGCACGGATCATGATCGGGCGGATCATACTAGTGGGCTTTGGTTTAAGCCGGATCCTAGTATTAGATTTGTTGGATTACTTTAGTCTCATCGCATTCGCATTCAGTCGGAATGCGGATGCAGGTATGTATATACAAGTGAGGGGTGTCCTTGTGATCCATCACGAGTTTACTTTAGATGTTGCCGTATCTTTTTATTGTTGTAAACATTTGGGTTAATGTTTAGTTTGGTGGAAATAGTGAGCTTAATTCATGATGAGGTGCATTAATTATGACATGGACAAGGGTAGTGACTCATGGTCTTATTCTTTGAACCATATCATGTTTAGTGATTGATTTGAGTGTTGAAATGATAAGATGAGAGAGAGGGCAGCCAAGGGGACGTTTTGCTCTTGTATTATTCTTCATCTCACTCCCTCATTTTTATCACTGCAATATAAGAAAGAAAAAGCTTCTCTTCTTCTTCTTCCTCTTCCTTCTTGAGCTCACTATCTCCATTGATGGCTTCATCTTCAACCTCCATCCATACAATGGATGCAAGAGACAAAGTGATCACACACATTCTCTACATCACCTTGGACACGTTGGATGGCAAACTTCGTGTCCGAGTTGCTTCGGATGAAGCGGGAGCCCGTAAAAGGATTCGAAGATGTGGTGCCCTTTCCGACGAGGAGACCGGAGATGCCGCGAGGAGCTTGGGTTAGTGGCCAAGACCGAAGGACACAGATCGATCGATATAGCTTTTCTAACCCTTCTCTTGTTAGCTAGTTGTAGGTTAATGGTTCGATCCGGGATTAAAGTCTGCGATAGCGCCGGTTTCAAGTTTTGAAAAAGTTTTCGTTTCCGCATTTTGGCCTTGGACAGACGGCCGGGACGCTACCGTAGACTTACATGGTATCAGAGCCATACCATTAACCTTTACTAGCTTGCTCTAACGTGTTTAAAACATCGATCGAACGAAATTTCTGAAACCGCGATTCCATTCATGAAGTTTCTGTCGAAATTTTTTTGTGGTCTAAAAATTATTTTGGGTACGTCAGAAAATCAGGCAGGTTTTCTAAGAACACTACAAAAATTTAGTACGACGATCTCACTGTAGCGCCGCGGAACCGCGGCATTACCCACGTTTTGGCCGCGGTTCCGCCGCACAACTGTAGCTTCAATGCACCAAATTTTCTACAGTGGTCTCTGACTTTGAATTGGGGTTTCTGGTATTTTTAGTTTTGGCCCAGATTATTTTGAGTGCTGCAGTTGTACTTGGGGCCCACTTCATGAAATTTTGACGATCGAAATTATAAATAAGTTAGTTCGCAGTACTTACATTACTATCCGTGACCGTGAATGTCATTTGATTGGTAAATCTTGTCTAATCGCTATAGCCCCTTTAGACGGATTTGCGAACGTGACATTCATTTTGATGTTCTGTGTTGTGCTGTGATGTTGTGGATTTGTCGTGGTGGATAGCCTGGATGCAATGGTAGTACAGTCTGGTATTATTTGTACATTTGATATTGCGGGGCGAGCGTCCGACATGTGGACTGCCGTCACTGCCTGTTTGTATATTATTCTTTTGGGGAACGACCGGGCTGAGGTCGATATACCCGTTGTATATATTTTATTTTCTGTACTAGGATAACCCCACGGTAGGGTGCACGGATAGCCGAGTTCTAGAAGGCAACGAGTCCGCATCTTATGGCTTTGAGATGGATGGGGCTTCACTCTAGAATTGGCGGGCTATTCGCCGCACTCGTAGGGGGTATAGGTTGACCCAAGGAGGGGTGCTCAGGTTACCGGATTCCGTGAAGTGCTGGGTGGCCCATTCACCTTGTTGAAGGGGGCTGCCTCTCTTCAGGTTTTGGCGGGTAACTTGTCGCGCCCGTAGGGGTCTAGGATTTCATTGCACAAGCTATCCGCATGACCAAGGGAACGTCGGGTTTCAGTCGCGGCTCTATGAAACCCGGGGATCCCAGATTATCTGTATTGTTCTGTGATACTTATTACTTTTCTGTGATGTTGCATTTATCACACCTTGAGCGATTATTATATATTGATATATATACTAGTAGATATTGTATATGTTTTACACCCGCGCTAGTCCAGTCCCCGCCCTGTCGTTAGTTAATAACCTAACGGGTGATGACGGGACCCAGTGGCGAATGCGGATTGCATATACGTACATCATATTTTCGTTCTTTTGTGGTGTGATTAATTGATGGGACTGTATTGATTCGGATCAATGCAAGCTAAACAAACCTGTTTGAAGTTGTTGGAACAATTTTCAGAAGGCTGTTATTGTAAGGACGTTCTCTTTTTTTTTTGCACAGTGGTATTCGGTTATGAATATCCAGCACCTCAGTCGACGAGGCAAGGTCCGAGATCCCTTCACCGGGAGTGACCTTTTGGACAAAAGTTTGCGTCAGAGTAATAACTTCACTATAGTCGATTAATTTTTGCTTTGCATCATAGTATTCAGTTGGAATATCCTGCACCTCATTCTACGGGGAAAGAGCCGAGATCCCTTCACTGGGAGTGACCTCTTTAGCAAAGGTTTTCGCCACTATATTTTTTATAAAAAGCTATCCGGTTCCTTCAACGATATCAAGTTCATTATGTTAAAGGTATTTTGCCAAAAACCATTCGTAGCCCTCCGTCATTTCCGAAAGGTAGCACTTAGTATTCATGCTATGTATGTTGGCCTTCGTCAAGGCATAGTGTATGGTAGCTATTTGTTACTTTTCTGTTGCATAGATAGATGCGTTAGTTTGGGACAGACGTACTACTATTTTGGCCTTCGTCAAGGGTATGTACGGGTGGGTTCAAATTAACCTGGATAAATGACGGGTAGAACTTGACATGTGACTTATGATATGTTGGCCTTCGTCAAGGTCATAAGATCATGGGGTAAAAATCACATCGGGAGTTTCTAAAGAAACTGAAACTTTCCAGGCATGCGCATACCTTCTGGAGTGTGATAACGTGAGTGGATTCCATCACGTTATCATGCGATGATAGTTGGATCCCGATTCCCACTGATGAGTTGGTTTACTCCTCGGGTGATCCCGACTAATTCTTCTTTCAGGTTTGGAGGAGAATTTGAGGTTACGGTGGGAGGTTTCCTGATTAGATAAATTGGTAACCATTCTGATCTAAGTTAGAGTGCACGCAGAGTGTTTCTTTTCTCTCTCTCTTTGGCAGCGACCATGGCCCGACCCTAGACTATGACTCAGTGACCAAGTTGGCCGAACCTTCTTAAAACACTGGCTTTTGGATTGTCAGAGTTGCATACCTCATTGCCACTCCTATTTTTACCCTTTTTCTCCGGAACATTTCGTGTCACTACGAACATCCACTTCCATTGGATAAAACCATCTTATGGTTATATACGAACTCGAAGGAACTTGTTCTAGATTCGAGAATGGTTTCCGGTTCTGGAGAAAATGAATAGGACTATTCAGTTGTCTTTTCCTTTTAACTTCTCTCAGGTTGCGAGTGTTCCTTGGATAAGGACGGTACACCTATTATGCTTATTGGATAGTCTTCTTCCAAACCATAGGCAGGTGCCGAACGGTGGGGAATGAAGAAAACTAATTAGCCTAACGATGGTGTACAGAAGGTAATAAGTAAAGAAAAAATAAAATGATTAAAAGAGGGCAAAGTAAATTGCGACTACTATTCATGACCAAACCAAGTATTTCATCGCCACTTCTGCTTCACCTTTGTATTTCTCCAGAACACCCCGTATCACTTCGAAGATCCACAGTTATTTGGATAATCCATCGTATGGTTATATACGAACTTGAGTGGACTTGTTCCAGTTCGGGGATGGATTCTGGTTCAGCAGAAATAGGAATGAGGTTTATTCAGTTGTCTTTTATCTTTACCTTCTCTCGGGTTGCGAGTGCTCCTAGGATTAGGACAATACACCTATTACGCTTATTGGATAGTCTTCTTCCAAATCAGAGGCTGGTGCCGAATGGTAGGGAAGGAAGAAAACCATTTAGCCTAAGAGGGTGTACAGAAGGTAATGAGTAAAGACAGATAAAGGGTTTTGGAGAGATGGCAAGGAAATATACGGTTACAGTTGTGAATCTACTAATGGAAGAGGCATTACTATGAATACCCAGATACCCCTACGAGACATTTTCATTTTTCAGTCTCACTGCGCGTTGTTAACAGAAAACTGATTTCCGAATTAGGTACTTACTCCATGGTATGTATTTACCAGGTATGATTCTCACATCTGTATGGTTTTATAGACGATGAGTGGGAGTAAGTTATTGGGAATTGGATGATCATCCTCATTATATCGGGATTCGTTGTAATTGGTGATATTTGAGGAAATCAGCTGGGTTGTTTGCCGGACGACAAGTATTTGGTTTTGAATATCCGTTGTCATGCACCAATTTCAAATTGATATATCTATACGTTTATTTTTATAAAGTAAGATATGACTTTTGAAATTATGTCCATGACATTTACCTATATCAGTGGATGGTTAGGTAAGGAGCATTAAGCAGCGGTGTAATTCTTCATAACCATAGTACAGTTTTCAACCTATGACGCACAGGGTTTGAGTTATTCAACTCAACGGACTTATACAAGGTATTGTATGTTGTCTTGTGTCCATTTGGACAGAGGGGTTGGTCCTCGCACTATATTTGGTTTACTTATGACTTCTCTAGTTTTTAGACAAGTGTTTTGTAGAAATACAAGGTCCAAGTTTTGAGAGGTTATAGGTATAAGAATAAAGTAGAGAACTAGGTATTGCAAGTATCGGGATTTTTCAAGGTGATCGAAGATGTAGATACTTGTGTATGATATTCAGTTGATAGTAATGTTTATGAGAACTTGCTTCTTTTTCAGGTTACTCGTATCTGGATGTACTCCTAAGTTGAGTAATGCTGATCGGCCTCTATCCATTTAGTTGACATGCACTGGAGACAGCTGCATGATTTGAATCTGGTTCTAATTAAATCAGTGCCTCTGTTTCTATATTGGATATAGAACGGTTCATATCTTAACGATGTTAAGGTACGGGGAGTTGTCCGGCTTATGCTTAAAACCAAACTCTGGATAAATCAAGGCACATTTCTGTAATGGATGTTTGTGGGTTGACCCAGGCTATGACGAGGGTTAACTTTCTACCATCTGGAAGATTAATAGTGATATTGTTCTTGACTCGCCACAGTTTTAATAAAAATGGATTTTCTCAGAAAACAGTAGTGGGAGTATGGTAGAACTGGAAGTGATTCCAGAACCACAAACAATTACTGAAAATTTGATAAGAACTTAAAATTTCAATATGGTTTGACATTCCATTGGCCACTCCGCAGACATGGTAGGTAACCTCAAGCACTCGAGAGGTACTTCGGTATGCTCAAAGACAGTGACAGGGAGGTTCTTGTTTACCCATACTTGACACTACTGTTGTTCCAGATTATGAGACCTGGCAGGAGGATGAATATAGCGTCGTTCCAAACTAGCTTTAGAAGTGACGTGTATATGACTCTGCCAGAGGGTTGTCGTAGTCAGTGGGAGAAGCGGAAGCATAGTGGACAAGTAGCTTATGTCTATTTATAGACTAAAGCAGATATAGCGGAGAGAGATCATCTATTTCTGATGTGACAGCTATAGGTTTGACTTCATCAGAAAAAGGGATAGATCTGTTAAGAAGATGGTAGGGTGTGATGTCCTGGTATTTGGATGATATACACAGAGTAGGAATTTAAATTCCTTTACTACAATCGGTTATGCTTTGGTTGTCACACGGTGGTTTCTCCGCATAGGATATAGATATAATATCACACATTCTGGTTACTAGATCTATGGTTTTAGATCTAGATTTGGGTAGTTTCCCAATCTGGGTACTTAGACAGCATTCTACAGGTATTTTAGAATGGACGACTCCTGGCACGGTAGTATACCTGCAGGTGATGGAGTCACCCCTTCTAAAGGTGTCTTACAGACTAAAGTGGAGAGGGATGTGCATGATTGGCGGATCACTTGCTTAGGAAATTGAGTTGATCATGAGATGTCAATTACCACACCAGATATTATTTTTGCACGAGATTCAATATGTTGATATTAATCCAATCCTGGAGAAACGATCGGAAGCGGTTTTAGAACACAAGTGGATGTTCTAGGGAATCTGATAACAGCAGCCTCCTTCGGGAGACGGTTATCATTCCAGGCTTCTAAGGTGACCTGGATGACAGAGTGACTGTCAGAGTCATAATTTTCCCTCTTACGAGGGGCAGTTGCTTAGACAGGAGGTCCAAGTGGACACTGAGTGATGCATGGCGCAGGATACTGATTAAGTTCAGTTGACGGTACAGTCTAAGAAGTTTGGATTTGGAGTTCATTTATGAACTAGGTCCCATCAGATATCCAGACATATTCTAAGACAGGTATTGTTCATTTCGGGAGATGGCTTTCTCCGCGGACTTGAAATAAAGAGAGACATAGAAAGAAACATCAGGGCGGATCCACTCACTGAGGCTATTCCTCGAACGCAATAGTTTCACAAACGGGTTTTGTGAGACTGATCAGTAGTGGGGATGGGTGTTCGGTATCACACGGGCTGTGAGTATGCGACATCGCAATAATTAGCCTTGAGTGCATGTGGGAGATTGTTGGATATAGTGCCCTCAAAGTCAATTATTGGATCGCAGGCACATGATTGCAATGATTGAGGGAGGACCTATACCGGTAGGACAGTCTTACTCAAGATGATATTATGCTATCTGGTTTATCTTTATCATTGTGTACTGCTTTAGGTGACCTTACAGGTCGTTATTACACGTTGATAGAGCCCTTAGGAATCTTGCTTAACTGCCAGCAGTATAATAGCGATCATATACGTGGGAGCTAGGGTCTATAAGCACATCCTTAAAGTGTCCCTAGTCGTGGGAGTTTTCGAGACAGGGCATCGATACTCCGGAGTAGACTACTGTATACAGTCGAGACCCCGACGAGGGGCGGTGGCCGGTCTCACAAGCCATTGGTGTCAGTTGTTTCACCTAAGATGTATACAAGTGCTCATTGAGTTATGAGTACACCGGATAAGACTCGCCGGGAACATGCTAATTGGTATTATACCTGACGTCAGATAGCAGTTCCGTGGTGACATGTGTTCAGGTTAGTTCATCGACCTGAGATCGTCATTTGTCTCATGTGAGTTGCCACTGTGCTTTGATTACTACCCTACCACGACTCATAGGAATCGTGCAAACAAGTTTTAGTTGGGTACAGTCCCGAGCCACATGGAGGCAGTGAGCGGATCGGCAAGGGTTTCGTCTCTCCCGGTATTAGGGGTGAGATCGTGCAGTGTCTAGGAGAGCCATTATACGAAGTCCTTGGCCAAGGCAGAAGATTTACTGGTAGGTATTCCAGTAGTATCTCAGGGTGTTCTAGGCTACACTCCGACACGACTTGTACCTCTTTTGGGGGTCTGACTTTTACCAACCCCCTAGGCTCGACATGCGATGCTCATAAACGAACGGACCGGGCTGTACGGATATTGTCACTGACAGGCTCAGTAGGGTGTCAGGATGAGTTTGCTCATCGACCTCCCTTTTGGTCAATACCTGGTAGCCCGTTACGTACAGCTAGTACCACTGACATGCTAGTGGTAAAATCCACAGCCAAAGTATTGACGAGTCTTTAGAGTCCCCCACAGATAGTTTCTCAAGTTTTGGGAGAAACGTTGTAGAGGCCGTATGATATATGGCAGGGTCCGATCATATACGTGTAGTGGTGCACGGATCATGATCGGGCGGATCATACTAGTGGGCTTTGGTTTAAGCCGGATCCTAGTATTAGATTTGTTGGATTACTTTAGTCTCATCGCATTCGCATTCAGTCGGAATGCGGATGCAGGTATGTATATACAGGTGAGGGGTATCCTTGTGATCCGTCACGAGTTTACTTTAGATGTTGCCGTATCTTTTTATTGTTGTAAACATTTGGGTTAATGTTTAGTTTGGTGGAAATAGTGAGCTTAATTCATGATGAGGTGCATTAATTATGACATGAACAAGGGTGGTGACTCATGGTCTTATTCTTTGAACCATGTCATGTTTAGTGATTGATTTAAGTGTTGAAATGATAAGATGAGAAAGAGAGGGCAGCCAAGGAGAGGTTTTGCTCTTGTATTATTCTTCATCTCACTCTCTGATTTTTATCATTGTAACTTATGAAAGAAAAGGCTTCTCTTCTTCTTCTTCCTCTTCCTTCTTGAGCTCATTATCTCCATTGATGGCTTCATCTTCAACCTCCATCCATACAATGGATGCAAGAGACAAAGTGATCACATACATTCTCTACATCACCTTGGACACGTTGGCTGGCAAACTTCGTGTCCGAGTTGCTTCGGATGAAGCGGGAGCCCGTAAAAGGATTCGAAGATGTGGTGCCCTTTCCGATGAGGGGATCGGAGATCGGAGATGCCGTGAGGAGCTTGGGTTGGTAGCCAAGACCGAAGGACACGGATCGATCGGTATAGCTTTTCTAACCCTTCTCGTGTTAGCTAGTTGTAGGTTAATGGTTCGATCCGGGATTAAAGTCTGCAATAGCGCCGGTTTCAAGTTTTTTTCCGCATTTTGGCCTCGGACAGATGGCCGGGGCGCTACTGTAGACTTATAGGAGCCCGTGGGTCGATCCGGACTGACGGAGCCCGATACTTGAGGATTTACGTGTCGATGCTAGACACGATGATTTTATGATGTTTTTGAGTGCCGATGCTAGGCACTAACAATTCCATGAGCTGTACAGGATTTGAGGGCCGATCAGAGTGACGGCGTCTGAGTTTTACTGGGATTTGGGTGTATTGATGGACACCGATTATTTTCCACGTTGACATTCCGTATAGATGTTATTTATTCCCATGCTCAGCATTCAGTGCTATACATTTCATCCTGTATCTGTGGTACCTGATAGAGTACACATGCTATGCACGATTATTGCATACCCTGCTCATCCTATATAGATGTTATTAGATTGCATTTGCTATGCACGATTATTGCATACCCTGCTCATCATATAGAGATGTATTAGATCGCACTTGTTGCATGATTATTGATCATCTAGCTCATCATATAGATGTTATCTGTGGGCACATGTTAGAGTATCGCAGTACGTGCATACTCGCGATTACCTTTATATGTTATCTACTATTCACGAGTTGGCAACTCACCACCGTTGTGCCACAGTGTTTGCAGGTTGCTCCTCGGAGTAGTCGCGGCAGGCTGCTTTCTTGATCTTTTGATACAGATACCACTGCAGTTGGCGTGTTAGCCCTTTTGCTGTTAGGTGGGTTTTGTGCGGTATCTGTTTATTTTTCCAGTTGTATACATCATTGTATCTAGTATTCTCCATCTACTACTTATGTATTGATTTAGAGACCAGTTGTGAGGACGATGTATATTATTTTGTACTCTGGTGTCGAGCTCGTTGTGAGCCGACTTTATTTATGTAGTTTCATATTTCATGTTGTCTTCACTTATTTTTGCTCATTCTTCACTACGGCGTCGTATATTATCATTGTGGTGTTTGCTTCCGCCGTTGGGCGCGATTGCTCCTGTTTAGGATGCTTTTTTCTCCTTGTATATCATTTTACTCATATATTGTCTTGTACCCGATTTCGGGGCTAGTCTTTACAAAGGAAATGCTGCCAAAATTTTTAAAAGATAATAACTTGGACTTTAAAGAATTTTACTAAATTACTTAAGGTTTTCTAAACGTTTTAACGAATGTTTCTATTAAAGGTTTTAAGCTCTCACTACTTTTAATGGTTTTGATTTCTGGGTTTCGGCTTACTTAGTCGCGTTACGCCTGTAGACGTTACGTGGTTAAGTGCCGGTCACGGGCCGAACTCTGGGTCGTGACAGCGGATCCACTCACAAAGGCCTATTTCCCAGTAGAGACTTTTATGGGATGGTTGAGTATGAAATACTTCAACCACAGCTGATTGTTGGGTATGAGATACTACAACAGATGGCCCTAGTGCAAGTGGGAGATTGTTAGTTATATGTATGCCTTAAAGGCCATTACTGTACATACGATGTATATATAGGGAGGACTTTCTTGCTCGACATGATAGCATGCTATCTGGTTGCACTTTATCTTAACATGTACTCTGATTGTCTCTATGTTACATGTTGATAAAGCCCTTAGGATGAGTACTTGACTACCTGGACTATGATGCAGATCATACTAGTGGGGACAGAGTAGTCTCTAAGTACATCCTTCAAATGTTCCTAGTCGTAGGTGTATCGAGACAGGGCATTGATATACCAGAGTAGACTAGCGTATGCTTCTTGACCCATGTAGATGAGCGATGGATGATCTCATATCCATTGGTGTTTGACATCAGAGACAGTATACGGGTGCTCAGTGGAGACTGGGTACACTGGACGGACTTGCCGAGAACTCCCAGATGGTATTATACCTCACGTAAGATGGCAGTTCTCTGGTGACACTGGTACATGTTAGTCTGTAGACCCGAGATCGTCATAGAGTCTTGTATGATTCCCACTGTGCTTTGATTTCCATCATACCATGTCCAAGAAGGCGTGCAAAACGGTGGCTTTTGGGTACAGTCCCAAATCACATGGAGGCAATGAGCGATAGGAGGGGTTTTGCCTCTCCCGGTATAGGGATTTGATGTTGCACTGTGTTCGATTGGCTATAACTGGAAATCTCTGGCCAGGGTTGTTGAGATTTACTGGTAAGTGTTATCAGTAGCTTCTAGAATTGTTATGGACCTCATATCGACACGACTTATCGGTTATTGGGGTCTGACATTTACCACCCCTAGACTGGATATGCGACATATCAGACGAAGAGACCGGACTGTAGGGGAGTGTTACTGATTGGATTCGCAGTAGAATGTGCATGCTTGCTTGTTGATCTTCTGATCGCTCAATACCTGGGTGGCTGTTACGTTTAGCTGACCGCTTGCAGCTTATGGGTGTTTGATATGATCATCACCTATTCCCGGCATATTGATAATTCTTTAGAGTCCTACACAGAGGTTTCCTGGCTCAGGAAAAATGGAGTAGGAGAACATATGTGATATGTGCGAGACCGAGAATAATACGAGTATAAGATACTGTATTAGATTCTCGCGATTTTTGATATCGGCCGGGTTTATGTGATATAGCCGGGTCATCGGATCAAGTGTTGATTCGATGAACTGATACAGATTATATTAGTCGGTTATTTGTGAAATAGCCGGATTATCGGATCAAGTGTTGATTCGATAATTTAATGTATAATTATATATTTGATATATTATATTACATTAACTAATATAAGCTCACTTAAAGATTCTTTTTCTCACTTGAATAATACATTGATATATATGTGATATATGTTAATTGTATTATTTTATTTTGTTACAAAATATATTATATATGTGATATATAACATTGTAACAAGTTAGGGTTACAAATGCAACATGTTTTGTGGAGTTTAAATATGGTTAGGGTTTGGATTAGGGTTAAGCTTGGATGGAGCTTTCATGAAGCTTCATGAAGCTTTGACTTTGACCTTTGATATTTTGTGTTGATATTTATTAACCCAACCAAAACCCTTTACCTTAGTTTACTCTCTACAAGGGTTAAGCCTTCATTCTTAACCCATGGTTGATTTGTAACCATAACAATTAATTCATTATTCATCACAAAGAGATTTCTTCTTTTTCCTATTGAAAAAGCTTACTAGCTTTTGGGTTTGTGATGATTTTGAGTGAGATAAAGAAAACAAAAGAGAGATAAATTCCTACTTCATCATCCTCATCTATTCTAGCCACTTAGATTAGGGTGTTTGCTTTGTTAATACTTGATTAGTGAAGCAAGAGCTTGGGTTTGAGTTTTTTCAAGGTAGATCATCTTAGTTGTTGAAGATTGGAAGCTAGCTTGCATTTTTCTCTTCATGGAGCCTATCTAGAGTCCGGGTACTTGATGATCGCGGCGAAGGGACCTCAACACGGAGCTTATGAAGTGAAGGAACGGACTACAAATGTTGTAATCCCTAACTCTTAGATGTAAAGTTGTTTACATGCATGTTAACCCTAAGTCTCTAGTTAAGATCTTGGTTAGGGTTTGTTTAACACCCAAAATTTTTTAAAGTAGCATGATTGATGCTTGCCAAAACCTTCACAAGGTGCTATACTAACCCTACAACCCGGACTCTAGAGAGGCTCCATGAAGAGAAAGATGCAAGCTTGCTTCCAATCTTCAACAACTAAGATGATCTACCTTGAAGAAACTCAAACCCAAGCTCTTGCTTCACTAGTCATGTATTAGTGAAGAAAACATCCTAATTTAAGTGGCTAGAATAGATGAGGATGATGAAATAGGAATTTAGCTCTCTTTTGTTTTCATATTCTCACTTATTATCATCACTTATGAAAAAGCCAGTGAAGCTTTTCATCAAAGAAGAAAGAAGAAGAAGATGAAGCAATCATTTTATGATGAATAATGAAAATCATTGTTGTGGTTACAAATCAACCATGGGTTAAGAATGATAGAGTTAACCCTTGTAGAGAATAAACTAGAGGCTATGGTTTGGGTTGGGTTAATAAATATCAACACAAAATATCAAAGGTCAAAGTCAAAGCTTCATGAAGCTTCATAAAAGCTTCATCCAAGCTTAACCATAATCCAAACCCTAACCATGTTTAAACTCTACAAAACATGTTGCATTTATAACCCTAACATGTTAAAATATTATATATCACATATATAATATATTTTGTAACAAAATAAAATAATACAATTAACATATATCACACATATATCAATGTATTATCCAAGTGAGAAAAAGAATCTTTAAGTAAGCATATATTAGTTAATGTAATATAATATATCAAATATATATAATTATACATTAAATTATCGAATCAACACTTGATCCGATAATCTGGCTATTTCACAAATAATCGACTAATATAATCTGTATCAGTTCATCGAATCAACACTTGATCCGATGACGCGGCTATATCACATATACCCGGCCGATATCTCATATCGCGAGAATCTAATACGGTATCGCATACACGTATTGTTCTCGGTCCCGCACATATCACATATGTGCTCCTAATCCGTTTTGCCTGAACCAGGAAACCTCTGTGTAGGACTTTAAAGAATCGTCAATACGCTGGCAGTAGGTGATGATCATATCAAACACCTACAAGCTGCAAGCGGTCAGCTAAACATAACAGCCACCCAGGTATTGAGCAATCAGAAGATCAACAATTAAGCCTGTACATTCTCCTGTGTATCCAATCAGTAACACTCCCGTACAGTCCGGTCTCTTCGTCTGATATGTCGCATATCCAGTCTAGGGGTGGTAAACGTCAGACCCCGGTAACCGATAAGTCGTGTCGATATGAGGTCCATAACAGTTCGAGAAACTACTGATAAAGTTACCAATAAATCTCAGCAACCCTGGCCTGGGATTTCCAGTTATACCCAATCGAACACAGCGCAACATCAACTCCCTATACCGGGAGAGACGAAACCCCTCCTATCGCTCATTGCCTCCATGTGATTCGGGACTGTACCCAAAAGCCACCTTTTGCACGCCCACTTGGACATGGTATGATGGAAATCAAAGCACAGTGGGAATCACATAAGGCTCTATGACGATCTCGGGTCTACAGACTAACCTGTACCAGTGTCACCAGAGAACTTCCATCTGACGTGAGGTATAATACCATCTGGGAGTTCTCAGTGAGTCTGTCCAGTGTACCCAGTCTCCACTGAGGACCCGTATACATTCTCTGATGTAAAACACCAATGGATATGGGATCATTCATTGCCCATCTACATGGGTCGAGAAGCTATACGCTAGTCTACTCTGGTATATCGATGCCCTGTCTCGATACACCTACGACTAGGAACATTTGAAGGATGTACTTAGAGACTACACTGTCCCCACTAGTATGATCTGCATCATTGTCCTGGTAGTCAAATACTCATCCTAAGGATTTTATCAACATGTAACATAGAGACAATCATAGTACATGTTAAGCTAAAGAGCAACCAGATAGCATACTATCATGTCGAGTAAGAATGTCCTCCCTATATATGTCCAATCATCCACTATAATATACATCGTATGTACAGTAATGGCCTCTAGGGCATACATATCAATAACAATAAGCAGCATGTCGGCTCAAGTGAGCTCGACCCAAAGATACAACATAAAAGTCCATAAATCTTACTGCCTCATCTCTAGGTCAATATACATCAATACAAATAGCAGGTACAGTAGATGGAGTACTCTAGATACAATGAATATACAAGGTGGAAACAAAATAATATCACAACCCACCTACGAGCAAAATTCTCAAGTCAAGGCAAAAGGAGCAAAAGGAGTAAGTGCGTCCGCCGCTACAGTGCTGACAGAGCGGACCTGCAAAAAGGCTGTGGCACAACGGGGGTGAGTTGCCAACTCGTGAGTAATAAATAACATCTATAGAGGCTATAGTAAGCATGCACGCAAAGTGTCATAACATCAACAATACTGATGTGGCATGATATACTAGCAGATATGTACGCAACATGAATCAATTTACAATATTAATCTGGCATGATGTACTAGCAGGTATGTATGCAACATGAATCAACTCGTGACCTGAATATTTGATATAAGAAAATCATTATTTTCTTCTTAGAAAACTCTTTTGAAAATATCAGCATAATATCAATAGAATCAATAGAAATCCATGTCCAGCATCGACAGCTCAAACGACTATCTCAAATTTCATGTATCCATATCACAATATCTCAGGCTCCAGCCGTCCGGCTGACCCATCTCAAAGTATCAATATCTCAATATCTCACGACAACGGTCGGCATCCTATAGATATCCGCCGCGCCAACAATCACCAGTAGGTAGTCTTCCTCTGCCAGGCTTATCGTCTACAACTTGAGCTTATTGTCCCGGGGTACCTTACCGGGCCTACTATGTACCCTAGACGGTTCATCCACTCCTCGAATCGGGTCTCGAAAACCAATAGAAAATATGAAAACTCATGGTGGAAGACACATACATCACTAGAAAACCGCAACTTGCATATTTTTAAAAGGATAATAAGTTTATAAATTCTTGCGGTTTTCCCCCAAAATCCAGAAATCTCATAATTCTCAAGTGCTGAAATTCTCAAGAAAATCATCATAAGTGTACATGTCAATGATAATGAATGCCTATAGTATCAACAAGTCGAACGGCAATGTATGGCTAATAGGCTAAGCATGAACGAATGATGTAATGAGGTACATGCATAAAAATGGCAATCCTACATGTTCATCCTGAGAAATTTAAATGCATTAGCACAGGTTTACACGTCCTATATGGTGAAATTATTCTAGATTCCGGCTTAAACAAGTTATCTAGTGTTTGTGACATCGCAATTACCAAGGTGTGTGTGTCCGCATGAATAGTGCTCATGCTGCATAAAACCTTGGTAATGGTGCAAGTATTCTATGAGATGAGTTTGCACAGATATATATATATATAATAAACGAAGCAAGTTAGATATTACAAGTGTCGCATAATTCGTTTTAATGGTTCAATAGGTTCTACATGATGAACTATCACATATATGGATATAAAAGATCATGCAATGCAGCAAAATAGATAACTAGGCACTATACTCATAAATACTAGCACCACTAGAAATCTTTTAAACTATCCAAACTACCGGGCGTCTTGCGCCATCCAAACGATTTCCCCCCGTAGATGTTACATCTACTCACGCGTGATCTCGTGCTAGCCGGGTCCAACCACCGCTTTTCCCCTTTGCACCGCGTCCGATATCTCCACGATCGACCCTAGAAATACACAAGCAATACACATCAGGCTAAATCCTGCCAAAAAATGAGATATCACGATCAAGGGAAAAACTCGCGTTAGAAGTTAAACGCGTGTGCACTCGATACGCCCAAACATGTGTAACCTCACCAGAAACCACCCCGACTCGCTGTGTCGCGCAGTGAAAAACAAACCCAACACACGAAACACACGTGTCGCACAAGTTAAAAAGTATCAAAAAGAGGTTTTAAGTTCTAGATTTTGACTCGAGTGGAAATATAAAAAGTTGCATATAACAAAACCCTTAAATATACAGCAGACTCCCACAGCCCAAACCCCAACATCAGACTCCACCATCTGGCCGCAAATTGCGGCCAGAATGAACAAAACTGCGGCCTGAACGTGGGCTGGGGGTCTCGTGTTCTGTGTGTGTGATCTAGGTCTAGTGAGCATGCTCCAGTTAACTCAGATTTTACCTGAAGCACCCGGGTCAATAGCAGATCTCAAAATGGCTAACAATTTACATAAAAACGCTAAATAACACTAAATTGAAACAATATGGTATTTTTGTGAAATCTGGTGCAAAACTTGGTTTAAATGGCCTTAATAACACTTAGTCAAGCTATATTAGCCATAAAAATCCTCACTTGGCCAAAACTCCACTTAAATCACAAATCCAGCACTAAAATCACATTAAACACTAATTTAAGCTTAATAATCACATGTTCATCAGAGGAAAGAAGTTGAGTTTTAAAAATTATACCGCAATTGATCCCAGGGAGCAAGAAGAAGGAGAAGAAGAAGAAAAGGGGGGTTATTCTGCTGCTACTGCTACTGTTGCTGTTGTTGTGTTGCTGTTGTTGCTATTGCTGATGCTGAAGCTGATGCTGCTTCTACTGCTTGTTGCTGCTGCCTGCTGCTGTTGCTACTGCTGTTGCTTCAGCTGCTGCTGCTGTTGTTGCTGTTGTTATGTGTGTGTGTGTGTGAGAGAGGGAGAGAGAGATGTGAGGAAGAGTTTGAGGGAAATAATTATTTTGAAAACAAATGAGAGTCAACCCCTTTCCCTCTCTCTCTCATAATGATTACCAAGCATGGCTCAAGCCCATCATGCTCTCTCTCTCTCTCTTTCTCTCTCTCTCTCTCTCTCCAACTCAAGTAAACCCCTAACACAAAGCTAATTATATTTAAAAAAAAGAAAACTAATACACCTAATAAATTCATATTAACCTAATTGAATGGGTTAGTCCACCATGGTTATCTAACCATGGTTTAACCCCATACTTAGCCCTAGTAACATGCACATGTGTGTGCAGTCCAAATTAAATTCTAATAAAATATTCATAAATCCCGACAAAATATTTGAAAACCGTTTTGGTAAACTTTTTACTAAAAACCCCACATTAAAGCATAATAACCCCTAATCACATTCTAAGGTGATACATCTTCGAGCTACCGTAGTGAGACCCGTCCGCGCGACCCTGTCGAGGGAGGGGATGCCGGTCATGCCTCGGTGCAGGCGAGCTGACCGACACCTCCTCAGGAAGAAGAGGAGCGCGATTGTCACGACCCAAGGATACGGAACATGATCGACACTTAAATTACGAAGCGTCTAGAGGCGCGACGTAATCTAAGTAAGCCGAAGCCCAGAAATCTAAACCATTAAAAGAAGAAGTGTAGGAAAACAAGTTTAAAAGCAACATCAATTTTCTCAAAAATTTCGGCAGAGTATCCTTTGTAAAAACTGGCCCCCAAACGGGTACAAACAAGAATATATACATAAGTAATAATAAAAAGGCATCCCCAAGCAGGAGCTAGCTCTTCGCCAATTGGCGGTCACAACCACACAAGCAATATAATATACAACGCCGAAGGGCGAGGAACAAAACTCAAAAGAAAACCCAATCCACCAGAAAACCAGAACAGTACAAGCGTGACTCTAAGGTCGAAAGAATAAGCAACTAGTCTTCTAAGTTTATTAAGTAATATAAGTCTGGTTGATGGAGCTTACTGGATACAAATGAAATAAAAAAAGTACAACGGCGGTCCTGATATAAATGAACCAACCTACCAAGCAAATCACCCTGAATGAAAAGATGTGCCAGCAAGCTGCCAAGGAAAGCTGTACATCTGTACCTGTAAGAAAATTTGGCACAACGGGGGTGAGTTGCCAACTCGTGAGTAGAAGATATCTGCGAGTAGAAATCGCATGCACAACGCTCTCCTAGGTCATAATAATACACTTAATATAACACTGGTCATCTGGTAGTGGCAGGGTAATAATCTATGCGTAAGTGCAATGCTCAGTGCTTGTGTCAGTGCCTCAAGTAGTAACATGCCATATGTATGCTATGTATGAATGCATCATGAATGAAACAATCAACCATGAAATCTGGACATATCTGTATAAGAAAATCTTTAACTTTTATCATAGTAAAATTTTGAATGATAATCTGAAACATCATCAATGAAATCCATGAAAATCCGTGTCAAGTATCGACACAAGACATATATATCTCAATGTCTTAATATCTCAAAGTCTCAATATCTCGGGCTCCATCAGTCCGGATTGGCCCATATCATTAAATCTTATGACAACGGTCGGTATCCTCCGGATATCCGTCACGCCAGACATTACCGGTAGGTAGTCTTCTCCTGCCAGGCTCACCGTCTACAACTCGAGCTTCTTGCCCTGGGTACCATACCGGGCCCACCATGGACCCGAGACGGTTCATCCACTCCTCGAATCGGGTCTCGAAATCCAACAGAAAACATGAAAACTCATGGTGGACGACAAATACATCACGAGAAAACTGCAACTTGCATTTTAAAAAAAATGATGATATTAAGCTTTTATCAAATTCTTGTGGTTTTTCCCTAAAATCCAGAAATCTCATAGAAATACAAAATCCAAAAATCATGAGTAAGTAAATAATGAGTATCAACATAAGCCCCAAAATACTGCATGATAATATGAATATGTGAATGCATGAAGTGTCTAAGTAATAAATGCAATGTCTGAACTAGCACATGAGAGTAATCACACAATATTATATCGGACTAGTATTTAGCTGATTATATCAATAAAAAGATAATATGTTCTAAAGTGTACGTGACATGGCAATTACCGATGATGATGTTTGTGAGCCGGCAAATAAGTGTACGTGGAACATGCGCACATCGGTAATGGTGGTGGTGTCCTAACAAGCAGAGTTTCATATTAGCTAAAGAAACCTATGTATGAATATGCAATGCGATGAATACAACATGCATATAATGGTGAATGTGTAGTAAATGCACAACTAGAAAATACATACTAATTACGAGTCATACAGTTTGTTGTTTGAAAAAGAATGAATCGTGGTTTTTAGAAAAGTAGGGCTACGGGGTTTTAAGAAAAGTTACGTCCTATGAAAAATCCGTAGTATCCCTCAGATTGTCTTTAAAAATGCGCACGATTCGTTAGTTTTGAAAATAAGTATGACTCGAGCCTAAACTAATATCTACCTAACAAACTAAGGAAATAACTAAAGAGACCAGTCGAAAGGTAAGAAGAATTCACCTAAAGTCTGAGTCAATGTCTTAAGTAGTCGGCGATCCAGTCTCAATAGCGTCACGTACATAGTACGACTTTCTCGAGTCAAGAGTGCGGATCAATCATCATATTTAAATCTTGTATGGTAAAATCCATCGTACGACATCCCAAAATCGGTGTATGGTCAACTGTCATATCTACACCATCATTCGTATAGTATCATCATCAAACAATATCACAATCTAGGTACTATTCTAAAGTCTCGTATATTCCGATGTCATCAACACAAATCATCATATATGAACGCACATCGCCCAAACGATCCGTTATAAATATCATACCATATCTCATATCACATCTCGATCAATTGTCAACTATCATATCTATATATCTCATCATTCATATGGTATCGTCGTCAAACAATATCATGCTCTGTTACTGATTTAAGTCTCTTATGTGCCAATGTCATCACACATTTCATCGTATAGGTGTTGGATATAGTGCCCTCAGAGTCAATTATTGGATCACAGGCACGTGATTGCAATGATTGAGGGAGTACCTATACCGGTAGGACAGTCTTACTCAAGATGATAGTATGCTATATGGTTTATCTTTATCATCGTGTACTGCTTTAGGTGACCTTACAGGTCACTATTGCACGTTGATAGAGCCCATAGGATTCTTGCTTGACTGCCAACATTATGATGGCGATCATATACGTGGGAGCTAGGGTCTATAACACATCCTTAAAAGGTCCCTAGTCGTGGGAGTTTTCGAGACAGGGCATCGATACTCCATTAGTTGACTAGTGTATACAGTCGAGACCCCGACGAGGGGCGGTGGCCGGTCTCACAAGCCATTGGTGTCAGTTGGTTCACCTAAGATATATACAGGTGCTCATTGGGTTATGAGTACACCGGACAGGACTCGCCGGGAACATGCTAGTTGGTATTATACCTGACGTCAGATAGCAGTTCCCTGGTGACATGTGTACAGGTTAGTTCATCGACCTGAGATCGTCATTTGTCTCGTGTGAGTTCCCACTGTGCTTTGATTATTTTCCTACCACGGCTCAAAGGAGTCGTGCAAACAGGTTTTAGTTGGGTACAGTCCCGAGTCACATGGAGACAGTGAGCGGATCGGCAGGGGTTTCGTCTCTCCCGGTATTGGGGGTGAGATCTCGCTGTGTCTAGGAAAGCCATTACACGAAGTCCTTGGCCCAGGCAGGAGATTTACTGGTAGGTATTCCAGTAGTATCTCAGGGTGTTCTGGGCTACACTCCAACATGACTTGTACCGCTTTTGGGGGTCTGACTTTTACCAACCCCCTAGGCGCGACATGCGATGCCCATAGACGAACGGACCGGACTGTACGGATATTGTCACTGACAGGCTCAGTAGGGTGTCAGGATGAGTTCGCTCATCGACCTTCCTTTTGGTCAATATCTTGTAGCCCGTTACGTACAGCTAGTACCACTGACGTGCTAGTGGTTAAATCCACAGCCAAAGTATTGACGAGTCTTTAGAGTCCCCCACAGACAGTTTCTCAAGTTTCGGACAAAACGTTGTAGAGGCCGTATGGTATTATGGCAGGGTTCGATCATATACGTGTAGTGGTGCACGGATCATGATCGGACGGATCATACTAGTGGGCTTTGGTTTAAGCAGGATCCTAGTATTAGATTTGTTGGATTACTTTAGTCTCATCACATTCGCATTCAGTCGGAATGCGGATGCAGGTATGTATATACAGGTGATGGGTATCCTTATGATCCTTCACGAGTTTACTTTAGATGTTACCGTATCTTTTTATTGTTGTAAACATTTGGATTAATGTTTACTTTGGTGGAAATAGTGAGCTTAAATCATGATGAGGTGCATTAATTGTGACATGGACATGCTTAGTGACTCATGGTCTCTTTTCTTGTGCTAATGTCACATTATTTGATTGATTTATGGTTGATATGATAAGAAGAGAGAGAGAGGGCAGCCATATGGCTTGAGTTTGCTCTTGTGTTTATTCATTCTTACTCTCATTTTATCATAGCAACACATAAGAAAAAGAAAGGCACTTCTTCTTCTTCTTCCTCTTGCTTCTTGAGCTCACCATTTTCACCAATGGCATCACCTTCAACCTCCATCCATACACTTTCATGTGATGAGAATCGATGGATGCTTGAGACAAAGTTATCACATACATTCTCTACTTCTTCTTGGACACGTTGGCTAGCGAACTTCATGCCCGAGTTGCTTCGGATGAAGCGGGAGCCCGTAAAAAGACTCGATGATGTGGTGCCCTTTTTCGATGAGGAGATCGAGATCGGAGATGCCGCGAGGAGCTTGGGATGATGGCCAAAGACCGTACGACACGGATCGATCGGTATAGCCTTTCCAACCCTTCTCTAGTTTGCTAGTTGTAGGTTAATGGTACGATCCGGGTTTATAGTGTACGATAGCGCCGGTTTCAAGTTTAGAAAAAGTTTTCGTTTCCGCATTTTTGCCTCGGACAAACGGCCGGGACGCTACCGTAGACTTACATGGTATCAGAGCCACGCCATTAACCTTTACTAGCTTGTTCTAACGTATTCAAAATATCGATCGGCCGAATTTTCCAAAACTGCGATTCCTATTTTACATTTTCTGTCGAATTTTTTTTGTCGTCGAAAAATTATTTTGAGTATTGCAGAAAAACAGGCAGGCTTTATTTAAGAGATCTGAGAAAATTTGGTACACTGATATCACTGTAGTGCCGCGGAACCGCGGCCGTACCCACGTTTTGGCCGTGGTTCCACCGCCGTACTGTAGCAACACTTCACCAAATTTTCTGCAGTGGTCTCTGACTTGGAATTGGGGTTTCTGGTATTTTTAGTTTTGGCCCAGATTATTATGTGTGCTGGATTTGTGCTTGGGGCCCACTTCGGGAAATTTTGTCGATCGAAAAATTTAAATATATTAGTTTACAGTACTTACATTATATCTGTGACCATGAATGTCATTTGATCGGTAAATCTTGTCTAATTGCTATAGCTCTTTTAGACGGATTTGCGAACGTGACATTCACGTTGATGTTCTGTGTTGTGCCGTGATGTTGCGGATTTGTCATGGTGGATAGCCTGGTTGCAATGTTAGTACAATTTTGGTATTATTATGTACATTTGATATTGCGGGGCGAGCGTCCGATATGTGGACTGCCGTCACTGCCTGTTTGTATATTATTCTTTTAGGGCACGAACGGGCTGAGGTCGATGTACCCGTTGTATATATTTAATTTCTGTACTAGGATTACCCCACGGTGGGGTGCATGGATAGCCGGGTTCTAGAGGGCAACAAGCCCACATCTCATGGCTTTGAGACGGAGGGGGCTCTACTCTAGAATTGGCGGGCTATTCGCCGCACTGGTAGGGGGTACAGGTTGACCCAAGGAGGGGTGCTCAAGTTACCGAATTCCGTGAAGTGCTGGGTGGTCCATTCACTTTGTTGAAGGGGGCTGCCTCGCTTCAGGTTTTGGCGGGTAACTTGCCGCGCCCGTAGGGGTCTAGGATTTCATTGCACAGGCTATCCACACGACCAGGGGAACGTCGGGTTTCAGTAGCGGCTCTATGAAACTCGGGGATCCCAGATTATCTGTATTGTTCTGTGATGCTTATTACGTTTCTGTGATGTTGCATTTTATCACGCCATGAGCGAATATTATATATTGATATATGTACTAGTAGATGTTGTATATGTTTTACACCCGTGCTAGTCCAGTCCCCGCTCTGTCGTTAGTTAAGTAACCTAACGGGTGATGACGGGACCCAGTGGCGAATGCGAATGGCATATACATACATCATATTTTCGTTCTTTTATGGTGTGATTAATTGATGGGACTGTTGGAGATAGTGCCCTCAGAGTCAATTATTGGATCACAGGCACATGATTGCAATGATTGAGGGGAGGACCTATCCCGGTAGGACAGTCTTACTCGAGATGATAGTATGCTATCTGGTTTACCTTTATCATCGTGTACTGCTTTAGGTGACCTTACGAGTCGCTATTGCACGTTGATAGAGCCCCTAGGATTCTTGCTTGACTACCAGCAGTATGAGGGCGATCATATAAGTGGGAGCTGGGGTCTATAAGCACATCCTAAAATGGTCCCTAGTCGAGGGAGTTTCGAGACAGGGCATCGATTCTCCAGAGTAGACTAGTGTATACAGTCGAGACCCCGACGAGGGGCAGTGGCCGGTCTCACAAGCCACTGGTGTCAGTTGGTTCACCTAAGATGTATACAGATGCTCATTGGGTTATGAGTACACCGGACAGGACTCGCCGGGAACCTGCTAGTTGGGATTATACCAGACGTCAGATAGCAGTTCCCTGGTGACATGTGTACAGGTTAGTTCATCGACCTGAGATCATCATTTGTCTCGTGTGAGTTCCCACTGTACTTTGATTACTATCCTACCACGGCTCAAAGGAGTCGTGCAAACAGGTTTTAGTTGGGTACAGTCCCGAGCCACATGGAAGCAGTGAGCGGATCTTCAGGGGTTCGTCTCTCCCGGTTTTGGGGGTGAGGTCGTGCTGTGTCTAGGAGAGCCAGAACATGAAAAGTCCTTGGCCAAGGCAGGAGATTTGCTGGTAGGTATTCCAGTAGTATCTCAGGGTGTTCTGGGCTACACTCCGACACGACTTGTACCGCTTTTGGGGGTCTGACTTTTACCAACCCCCTAGGCCCGCCATGCGATGCTCATAGGCGAACGGACCAGACTGTACGAATATTGTCACTGACAGGCTCAGTAGGGTGTCAGGATGAGTTCGCTCATCGACGTCCCTTTTGGTCGATAGCTGGTGGCCCGTCACGTATGGCTAATACCTCTGACGTGCTAGTGGTTAAATCCACAGTCATAGTATTGACGAGTCTTTAGAGTCCACCACACAGACAGTTACTCAAGTTTCGGGCGAAACGCTGTAGAGGCCGTATGGAGATATGGCAGGGTTCGATCAGATACGTGCGGTATTGCACGGATCGTGATCGGACGGATTTTACTAGCCGGCTTTGGCTTAAGCCGGATCCTAGTATTAGACAGTGTAGTTTTGTCTCTTTGCATTTGTGTTCAGTGGGAATACAAATGCGGGCATGTATTTGCAGTAGTGGGGTTTTCCTGTAATTTATTACGGGATCGGTTTTCTGGGGTTGCCAGTTTGCATTCCGTTCCGGCCGGTTTTCTCTTTTTCCTTCCCGGTCGGACTTTTCGTTGGAGGGTGTTAATTGCAAGTTTGCAATTAACATTTTGTGAGGGGTTTCTTTGCTTGAGTGTGGCTTCATAATCATGAGATTGTTTTCTAGTCTTTATCCTTGCATTTATGGTGATGGTTTGTGAATGGATTGAATTGGTAATTGGTGTGACTAATTTCTCATTCATTCATTCATATTCTTCTCTTTGTTTTGTTTAAATTCTTTTTCCCACCCATGAATTGAGTGGGGCCGGCCACACCTTTGTGAGGATGAGTGGAGAGGTTTAATAATTGGTGTGGAATAATTTTCTTCATGTGTTTTTGGTGGAACCCCCCCCCCCCCCATTGTGTTTTGCTGTGAAGGAATTTTTCCTTTTCTCCTTTGGATTAATTTATGCACACTTCTTACTTGATTTCCAGTGAGCAAAAATGAGAGCTTGCTTCATTGTTTTTCCAGTGAGCACTTTTTTTGGCCGAGCTCTTTTGAGGAGATAATGATTCTTTTTGATTGCATGCTCCATTCTTCATCAAGCTTTGATTCATGAAAAATCCTTGTGCAAAATTCCTCCATCATGGCAACTATACTAAACCCCAAAGAGACAACTATTCTACACTATTCTATAGCAAGTCTTGGACGCGTCGGCTAGCCAACTTCGCGCTCGAGTTGCCTCGGTCAAGAGATGGGAGCCCATAAAAGATTCCGGCTACGTGGTGCCCTTTCCGACGAGACGATGATGGACGGAGATTCCGCGGAAGATCGGAGTGGAGATGAAGACCGAAGGACACGGATCGCTTGGTATAACTTCTCTACTCTTTTCTTATTTGCTAGTTAGCTAGGTTAATGGCCCGATCCGGGTGCAAAGTGCGCGGTGGTGCCGGTTGCAAGTTTTGCAAAGTTTTTTTGTTTCCGCGTTTCCGGCGTCGGATCGACGGCCGGGGCACCCCCGCGGGCTTACATTGGTATCAGAGCCACGCCATTAACCATGCCTAGCTTGCTCTAGTGTGTTTAGAACTCGATCGAACAAAAACCCCAAAAACCGTATTTTCAATGCATCGTGTTTCTGTCGAAATTTTTTCTGCTCCGAAAATTTTTCAGGTTGTCTCAGAATACTGTGCATGAAAAGATAAGACTTCTGGTAAAATTTTGTCGCGAGATCACTCCATATCGCCGTGGAACCGTGGCCAAACCCATGCTTGGGCCGCGGTTCCGCCGCGCATTTAACTCTTCATCGTGGCAAATTTTTCCAGAGGACTTTTGACATGGAAATAGGGATTTTGAGATATTATTTTTGGGCCCAGATTTTCTGTGAGTACTACAGTATTGCTTGGGGGCCCACTTGATAAAATTTGTTCGATCGGATATTTTAAACATGCCAGTTCACAGTTTTTACATTATATCTGCGACCGTGAATGTCACTTGATCGGTAAATCCCGTCTAACTGCTATAGCCCGGTTAGACGGATTTGCGAACGTGACTTTCACGTTGATGTTCTTTGTATTGCTGTGATGATGCGGATCGGTCGTGGGGGATAGCCTGGATGCAATGTTAGTACAGTTCTGTTTTATATGTACATTTGATATTGCGGGGCGAGCGTCCGACATGTGGACTGCCATCACTGCCTGTTTGTATTATTTTTTTTGGGGCACGACCAGGTTGCGGTCGATGTACCCGTTGTATGTATATTTTACTTTCTGTACTAGGATTACCCCGCGGAGGGGTGCACGGGTAGCCGGGTTCTAGAAGGCAACAAGCCCGCATCTCATGGCATTGAGACGGAGGGGGCTTCACTCTAGAATTGGCGGGCTGTTCGCCGCACTCGTAGGGGGTATAGGATTGACCCAGGAGGGGTGCCCAAGTTACCGGATTCCGTGAAGTGCTGGGTGGTCCATTCACGTTGCTGAAGGGGGCTGCCTCACTTCAGGTTTTGGCGGGTAACTTGCCGCGCCCGTAGGGGTCCAGGATTTCATTGCACAGGCTATCCACACGACCAGGGGAACGTCGGGTTTCAGTAGCGGCTCTGTGAAACCCGGGGATCCCAGATATCTGTATTGATCTGTGTTGCTATACATTTCTGTGTTGCATTTTATCGCGCCTTGAGCGAATACTATATATATTAGTAGATGTTGTATATGTTTTGCATCCGCGCTAGTCCAGTCCCCGCTCTGTCGTTAGTTAGCTAACCTAACGGGTGATGACGGGACCCAGTGGCGAATGCGGATGGCATATACGTACATCAGTATATTTTCGTTCTTTGTGGTGTGATCAATTGATGGGACTGCATTGATTCGGATCAATGCAAGTTAAACAAACCTAATCTGATGTTGTTGGAACACTTTTTCAAAAAGCTGTTATTGCAAGGACGTTCACTTTTGTTTTGCACCGTGGTATTCAGTTGGAATATCCTGCTCCTCAGTTGACGAGGCAAGGGCCGAGATCCCTTCACCGGGAGTGACCCCTTGGACAAAAGTTTGCGTCAGGGCAGTAACTTCACTATAGCCGATTACTTTTGCTTTGCATCGTGGTATTGATTTGGAATATCCTGCACCTCATTCTACGGGGAAAGAGCCGAGATCCCTTCACCGGGAGTGACCTCTTTAGCAAAGGTTGTCGTCATTATATTTTTATAAAGCTATCCGTTCCTTCAACGATATCAAGTTCATTACGTTAAAAGTTTTCGCCAGAAACCATTCGTAGCCCTCCATCATTTCAGTTAAATATTCGGCAGTATTCAAGCTATGTATTTTGACCTCACGCCAAGGCATAGTGTTTGGTAGTTGCCGGGTATTTATCTGTTGCATAGATAGATGCGTTGGTTTGGGACAGTCGTACTACTATTTTGGCCTACGTCAAGGGTATGTACGGGTGGGTTCAGATTAACCTGGATAATGATGGGTAGAACTTGATATGTGACTTATGATATTTTGACCTCACGCCAAGGTCATAAGAGCATGGGGCAAAAATCCACATCGGGAGTTTCAAAAGAACTGAAACTTGCCAGATATGCTCATACCTTCTGGAGTGTGATAACGTGAGCGGATTCCGTCACGTTATCGTACGATGATAGTTGGATCCCGATTCCCACTGATGAGTTGGTTTACTCCTCGGGTGATCCCGGCTAATTCTTCTTTCAGGTTTGGGGAAGAATTTGACGTTACAGTGGGAGGTTTCCAGATTAGATAAAGTGATAACCATTCTGATCTAGGTTAGAGTGCACGCTGGGTGTTTCTTTTCTCTCTCTCTTTGGCAGCGACCATTGACCCGACCCTAGACTATGACTCAGTGACCAAGTTGACCGAACCTTCTTAACACTGGCTTTTGGATTGTCAGAGTTGCAAACCTCATTGCCACTCCTACTTTTACCCTTTTTCTCCAGGACACCCCGTATTACTACGAACGTCCACTTCCATTGGACAAAACCATCGTATGGTTATATACGAACTCGAAGGAATTCGAGGATGGTTTCTGGTTCTGGAGAAAACGAATAGGATTATTCAGTTGTCTTTTCCTTTTACCTTCTCTCAGGTTGCGAGTACTCCTTGGTTTAGGAGTAGTACACCTATTACGCAAATTGGATAGTCTTCTTTCAGACCTTAGGCTGGTGCCGACCGGTAGGGAATGAAGAAAGTCAATTAGCCTAAACAGTGTACAGAAGGTATTAAGTTCAGACAAAGTAAGGGATTAGTAAAAGGGCAAAGTAAATTGCGACTGATATTCACGACCAAACCAAGTATTTCTTCGCCAATCCTAAAATTACCTTTGTATTTCTCCAGGACACTCCGTATCACTACGAAGATCCCAAGTTTATTGGATAATCCATCGTATGGTTATATACGAACTCGAAAGGAACTTGTTCCAGTTCGGGGATGGATCCTGGTTCAGGAGAAATAGGAATAAAGTTCATTCAGGTTGTCTTTTATCTTCACCTTCTCTCACATTGCGAGTGCTCCTAGGATTAGGACAGTACACCCATTATGCTTATTGGATAGTCTTCTTCCAAACCATAGGCTGGTGCCGAACGGTAGGGAAGGAAGAAAACCATTTGGCCTAAAGGGGTGTACAGAAGGTAATGACTAAAGACATATAAAGGGATTTGGAGAGATGGCAAAGAATTATACGGTTACAGTTGTGAATCTGGATAATGGAAGAGGCATTACTAGGAATACCAGGATACCCCATCGAAACATTTCAATGTTTCTGTTTCACTGTGTACTGTTAAAAGAAAACTGATTTCCCAATCAGACACTTGCTCCAGGGTATGTATTTACCAGGATGGATTCTCACACTGTATGGTTTTACAGATGATGAGTGGGAGTAAGTTGTTGGGAATTAGGTGACCATCCTCGTTATATCGGGATTCGTTGTAATTAGTGATATTTGAGGAAGTCACCTGGGTTGTTTGCCGGTCGGCAAATATTTGGTTTTGAATATCTGTTGTTATGCACCAATTTCAAATTGATATATCTGTACGTCTATTTTTCATAGAGTGAGATATACCTTTTTGAAATTATGTCTATGACATTTACCTATATCAGTGGATGGTTAGGTAAGGAGCATTGAACAGCGGTGTAATTCTTCTTAACCAAAAGTACAGTTTTCAAACTACGACACACAGTGAATGAGTCACTAGACTCAGAGGACTTATACAGAGTATTGTATATTGTCCAGTGTCCATTAGGACAGAGGGGTTGGTCCTCGTACTATATTCGTTTTACTTATGACTTCTCTGATTTTTAGACAAGTGTTTCGTAGAAACACAGGGTCCGAATTTTGAGAAGTTATAGGTATATGAATAAAGTAGAGAACCAGGTATCGCAAGTATCAGGATTCTTCAAGGTAATCGAAGATGTAGATACTTGTATATGGCATTCAGATGATAGTAATGTTTAAGAGAACTTGCTTCTCTTTCAGGTTACTCATAATTGGAAGCACTCCTAAGTTGAGTAACGCTGATCGGCCTCTTTCCATTTAGTAGACATGCACTGGTGACAGCTGCATGATTTGAATCTGGTTCAATTAAATCAGTGCCTCTGTTTCTTGGATATAGAACAGTTCATATCTTGACATTGTTAAGGTACGGGGAGTTGTCCGGCTTATGCTTAAAACCAGAATCCGGATAACTCAAGGCACGTTTCTGTAATGGCTGTTTGTGGGTTGACCCGGGCTATGACGAGGGTTGACTTTCTACCATCTGGAAGATCAATAGTGATATTGTTCTTAACTCGCCACAGTTTTAATAAAAATGGATTTTTCAGAAAACAGTAGTGGGAGTATGGTAGAACTGGAAGTGATTCCAGAACCGCAAACGATTACTGAAGATTTGATAAGAACCTAAAGATTCAATCTGGTTTGACATTCCACTGGCCACTCCGCAGATACGGTGGGTAACCTCAGGCACTCGAGAGGTACTTCGGTATGCTCAAGGACGGTGGCAGGGAGGTTCTTGTTTACCCAGACTTGCCATTGCTGTTGTTCCAGACTGCGAGACCCGGCAGGAGGATGAGTATAGCGTCGTTCTAAACAAGCTTTAGAAGTGTACGTCTATATGACTCTGCCAGAGGGTTGTCGTAGTCAGTGGGAGCAGCGGAAGTATTGGTGGATATCAGGCTTATGTCTATTTATAGACTAAAACAGATATTGCGGAGATAGATCATCTATTTCTGATGTGACAGTCATAGGTTTGACTTCATCAGAATAGGGGATGGATCTGTTAAGAAGGTAGTAGGGTGTGATGTCCTGGTTTTTGATGACATACACAGAGTAGGAAGTAATACTCCTATACTACGATCGGTTATACTTTGGCCGTCACAATCGGAAGCAGTTTTAGAACATAAGTTGATGTTCTAGGGAATTGATAATGGCAGCCTCCTTTAGGAGACAACGGCAGCCTCCTTTAGGAGACGGTTATCATTCCAGGCTTCCAAGGTGACCTGGATGGCAGAGTGGCTGTTAGAATTATAGTTTTCCCCCTGACGAGGGGCAGTATTTTGGACAGGTGGTCCAGGTGGATACTGAGGGAAGGCATGGCGCAGGACACTGATTAAGTTCAGTTGTCGATACAGTCTAAGAAGTTTGGATTTGGAGTTCATTTATGAGCTAGGTCCCATCAGACATCCAGACACATTCTAAGACAGGTATTGCTCATTTCGGGAGATGGCTTTCTCCGCGAACTTGAGTTATAGAGAGACATAGAAAGAAACACCAGAGCGGATCCACTCACTGAGGCTATTCCTCGAACGCAATAGTTTCGCAAACGAGCTTTGTGAGACTGACTAGTAGAGGAGTTGGGTGTTCGGTATCACACGGGCTGTGAGTATGCGACATCGCAATAATTAGCCTTGAGTGCAAGTGGGAGATTGTTGGAGATAGTGCCCTCAGAGTCAATTATTGGATCACAGGCACGTGATTGCAATGATTGAGGGGAGGACCTATCCCGGTAGGACAGTCTTACTCGAGATGATAGTATGCTATCTGGTTTACCTTTATCATCGTGTACTGCTTTAGGTGACCTTACGAGTCGCTATTGCACGTTGATAGAGCCCCTAGGATTCTTGCTTGACTACCAGCAGTATGAGGACGATCATATAAGTGGGAGCTGGGGTCTATAAGCACATCCTAAAATGGTCCCTAGTCGAGGGAGTTTCGAGACAGGGCATCGATTCTCCAGAGTAGACTAGTGTATACAGTCGAGACCCCGACGAGGGCCAGTGGCCGGTCTCACAAGCCACTGGTGTCAGTTGGTTCACCTAAGATGTATACAGATGCTCATTGGGTTATGAGTACACCGGACAGGACTCGCCGGGAACCTGCTAGTTGGGATTATACCAGACGTCAGATAGCAGTTCCCTGGTGACATGTGTACAGGTTAGTTCATCGACCTGAGATCGTCATTTGTCTCGTGTGAGTTCCCACTGTACTTTGATTACTACCCTACCACGACTCAAAGGAGTCGTGCAAACAGGTTTTAGTTGGGTACAGTCCCGAGCCACATGGAGGCAGTGAGCGGATCTTCAGGGGTTCGTCTCTCCCGGTTTTGGGGGTGAGGTCGTGCTGTGTCTAGGAGAGCCAGAACATGAAAAGTCCTTGGCCAAGGCAGGAGATTTGCTGGTAGGTATTCCAGTAGTATCTCAGGGTGTTCTGGGCTACACTCCGACACGACTTGTACCGCTTTTGGGGGTCTGACTTTTACCAACCCCCTAGGCCCGCCATGCGATGCTCATAGACGAACGGACCGGACTGTACGGATATTGTCACTGACAGGCTCAGTAGGGTGCCAGGATGAGTTCGCTCATCGACGTCCCTTTTGGTCGATAGCTGGTGGCCCGTCACATATGGCTAATACCTTTGACGTGCTAGTGGTTAAATCCACAGCCATAGTATTGACGAGTCTTTAGAGTCCACCACACAGACAGTTACTCAAGTTTCGGGCGAAACGCTCTAGAGGCCGTATGGAGATATGGCAGGGTTCGATCAGATACGTGCGGTATTGCACGGATCGTGATCGGACGGATTTTACTAGCCGGCTTTGGCTTAAGCCGGATCCTAGTATTAGACAGTGTAGTTTTGTCTCTTTGCATTTATGTTCAGTGGGAATACAAATGCGGGCATGTATTTGCAGTAGTGGGGTTTTCCTGTAATTTATTACGGGATCGGTTTTCTGGGGTTGCCAGTTTGCATTCCGTTCCGGCCGGTTTTCTCTTTTTCCTTCCCGGTCGGACTTTTCGTTGGAGGGTGTTAATTGCAAGTTTGCAATTAACATTTTGTGAGGGGTTTCTTTGCTTGAGTGTGGCTTCATAATCATGAGATTGTTTTCTAGTCTTTATCCTTGCATTTATGGTGATGGTTTGTGAATGGATTGAATTGGTAATTGGTGTGACTAATTTCTCATTCATTCATTCATATTCTTCTCTTTGTTTTGTTTAAATTCTTTTTCCCACCCATGAATTGAGTGGGGCCGGCCACACCCTTGTGAGGTTGAGTGGAGAGGTTTAATAATTGGTGTGGAATAATTTTCTTCATGTGTTTTTGGTGGCCCCCCCCCCATTGTGTTTTGCTGTGAAGGAATTTTTCCTTTTCTCCTTTGGATTAATTTATGCACACTTCTTACTTGATTTCCAGTGAGCAAAAATGAGAGCTTGCTTCATTGTTTTTCCAGTGAGCACTTTTTTTGGCCGAGCTCTTTTGAGGAGATAATGATTCTTTTTGATTGCATGCTCCATTCTTCATCAAGCTTTGATTCATGAAAAATCCTTGTGCAAAATTCCTCCATCATGGCAACTATAATAAACCCTAAAGAGACAACTATTCTACACTATTCTATAGCAAGTCTTGGACGCGTCGGCTAGCCAACTTCGCTCTCGAGTTGCCTCGGTCAAGAGGTGGTCGCCCGTAAAAGATTCCGGCTACGTGGTGCCCTTTCCGACGAGACGATGATGGACGGAGATTCCGCGGAAGATTGGAGTGGAGATGAAGACCGAAGGACACGGATCGCTTGATATAACTTCTCTACTCTTTTCTTATTTGCTAGTTAGCTAGGTTAATGGCCCGATCCGGGTGAAAAGTGCGCGGTGGTGCCGGTTGCAAGTTTTGCAAAGTTTTTTTGTTTCCGCGTTTCCGGCGTCGGATCGACGGCCGGGGCACCCCCGCGGGCTTACAGGGACTGCATTGATTCGGATCAATGCAAGCTAAACAAACCTATTCTGATGTTGTTGGAACATTTTTCAAAAAAAAAAGCTGTTATTGCAAGGAAGTTTTCTTTTGTTTTGCACAGTGGTATTCGGTTATGAATATCCGGCACCTCAGTCGACGAGGCAAGGGCGAAGATCCCTTCACCGGGAGTGACCCCTTGGACAGAAGTTTGCGTCAGGGTAATAACTTCACTATAGTCGATTGCTTTTTGCTTTGCATCGTGGTATTCAGTTAGAATATCCTGCACCTCATTCTACGGGAAAGAGCCGAGATCCCTTCACCGGGAGTGACCTCTTTAGCAAAGGTTTTCGCCACTATATTTTTACAAAGCTATCAGGTTCCTTCAACGATATCAAGTTCATTACGTTAAAGGTTTTTCGCCAAAAACCATTCATAGCCCTCCGTCATTTCAGACGGATAGCACTTAGTATTCATGCTATGTTTGTTGACCTTCGTCAAGGCATAGTGAATGGTAGCTTCTTGTTACCTTTCTGTTGCATAGATAGATGCGTTGGTTTGGGACAGTCATATAACCTTGTTGGCCTTCATCAAGGGCTTGTACGGGTGGGTTCAAATTAACCTGGATAATGACGGGTAGAACTTGACATGTGACTTATGATTTGTTGACCTTCGTCAAGGTCATAAGAGCATGGGGTAAAAATCACATCGGGAGTTTCTAAAGAAACTGAAACTTGCCTGATATGCGCATATCTTCTGGAGTGTGATAACGTGAGTGGATTCCATCACGTTATCATGCGATGATAGTTAGATCCCGATTCCCATAGATGAGTTGGTTTACTCCTCGGGCGATCCCGACTAATTCTTCTTTCAGGTTTGGAGGAGAATTTGAGGTTACGTTGGGAGGTTTCCTGATTAGATAAATTAGTAACCATTCTGATCTAGGTTAGAGTGTACGCAGAGTGTTTCTTTTCTATCTCTCTTTGGCAGAGACCATGGCCCGACCCTAGACTATGACTCAGTGACCAAGTAAACCGAACCTTCTTAAAACACTGGCTTTTGGATTGTCGGAGTTGCATACCTCATTGCCACTCCTACTTTTACCCTTGTCTCCAGAACACCCCGTATTACTACGAACATCCACTTCCATTGGATAAAACCATCGTATGGTTATATACGAACTCGAAGGAATTTATTCCAGATTCGAGGATGGTTTCCGGTTCTGGAGAAAATGAATAGGACTATTCAGTTGTCTTTTCCTTTAACCTTCTCTCAGGTTGCGAGTGCTCCTTGGATTAGGACAGTACACCTATTACGCTGATTGGATAGTCTTATTCCAAACCATAGGTAGGTACCGAAAGGTAGGGAATGAAGAAAACCGATTAGCCTAAGAGAGGTGTACAGAAGGTAATAAGTAAAGACAAAATAAAGGGATTAGAAAGAGGGCAAAGTAAATTGCGACTGCCATTCATGACCGAACCACATATTTCATCGCAACTCCTACTTCACCTTGGTATTTCTCCAGAACACCTCGTATCACTACGAAGATCCACAGTTATTTGGATACTCCATTGTATGGTTATATACGAACTCGAAGGAACTTGTTCCAGTTCGGGGATGGATTCTGGTTCAGGAGAAATAGGAATAAGGTTTATTCAGTTGTCTTTTATCTTTACCTTCTCTCGCATTGCGAGTGCTCCTAGGATTAGGACAGTACACCTATTATGCTTATTGGATAGTCTTCTTCCAAACCATAGGCCGGTGCCAAACGGTAGGGAAAGAAGAAAACCATTTAGCCTAACGAAGGTGTACAAAAGGAAACGACTAAAGACAAATAAAGGGATTTAGAGAGATGGCAAAGAAATATACGGTTATAGTCATTGATTTTATTGAATTTCTTGATTGGGATGTAAAAGCAAGTATCGAATCAATTGTTTCCCGATAACGGTTTCATTTGATCGATAACAGTATCTTGTATCAGTATTTAAAAAATTGTATAAAGAAATCACAACCAAAGAATTATATTTGACCGCAATCAACTACGGTGTCAGTTGTAGATCGTAAGCGAGTGCGGATCGTCCACAGGGATTGTGCGATTCGTTTCAATGTTTGATTTGTTTGAATTGAAAAGTTAATTGAAAAAGAAAAGAAAGCATGATTCAAGATTTATCAATTGTTTCAAGTGTCACTATTCTATTCAAGAATCAAGAAAATGATAAACAATCGAGAATCGGGTTTCGATGATATTTCCAACCAAATGTCAAGAATCTAAATGAGGCTCGTAGGAATCGATCGGATCTATAGACGTGATGTAATCTCAAGATATCGTGTTCTTGTCCTTCGAAGAATTGATACTAGATCGATGATGATCGACGAGAGTTAGGGCTTTCTCGTGAAACTAGGGTTTCAGCTTTTAACCCTTGTTCTTTTGTCGATATCATTCACTTTCTAGCCTCTACCAAATTCAAGAAACGATCGTAACTTCCCAATTTCGAGCGATATCAATCAAGAAAGCATCGCAACAAAATTGGGTCATCGATTCTTGAACTTGCTAGGGTTTACAAAACTCGTAGGAATCAAGAATCGTTTTAAGATATGTTACATCATCATTCTATTGAACATCTCGACTCCTCGACGAGCGGAGTTTATTCACACATCATCACACAGAAAGCATTCAAGAATTGAAAAGATATCATGATGCAAGAATTTAAAGAAAACAAGATAAAAGAATTTCACCTTTTATTTATATCAACAATTTCATTACAGTCGCTCAAGAACTACAAGAGGAAGAACTCAATTGTTGAATTGGCTTCGCTTTTCTTCATGAGTCGTGGATCGTCTTGGACCACTTGCTCTGTTGAAGATCGGTTCCGCTCATAAAAGGTTGACGGGCTTCTTGCTTGATTTGGTACTCGGGATCTTGACTTTTGATTGGAATTAGGGTTAGGGTTTCACACAAGCCTTCTCACTAGACTTGTGGAAGAAGATGAAGAATGAGGTAGAATGGCTCTAGATTGGCTACTAAAATGAACTAATGGAGGGATCTATCCATCCTCTTTACAAGTGAGCCTAGGGTCTTATTTATAGATCTTCCAAACCCTAGGTCTAGGTTTGAAATTACAATTCCCTCCAAAAGTTTGTTGAGGCTTCTAGAAGGTAGTTTGTTAGGAGCTAGCTTAGGCTTTAAGCTAGGATTAATTAAGCATTAGAAGTCTCTGGAGTCTTCTGGAACTTGAAGTATATGAGATGAATGTGGGCCCTGAATGAAGAATTTTGATGCAAAGCTGAGGTGCTGACGTGGCAGATCTGCCGCGGAACCGCGGCTTAAGCCGGCTCCGGCCGCGGTTCCGCAGCCAAGTAGTGGCTTCATAGCTTGGGTCTTCTTCTGTGGTCTTAAGCTAACATTTGGGGCTTTATCTGATGTGTTGATTTGTGTTTGTCCCTTTGGATTGATACCAGAACTGAAATCATTGTGTTGGCGTATCTTTTAGCGGTGTAGATTTGAGCAAGCTTCTGATCTTCCTGCACAGACTTCGAAACACGGGTTGCGATATATAGAAATGATGCCATGTTATGAAATGCAGTCAATTTCCCTAGAAATGCCGGTTTTAAGGTCTAACACATGTAATCTGATATTTTGCGACAGATTTGCTAATATGTGAAATATGAATGCCGAACACTTCTATATGAATGCAAATGATAGGAAAATTGCCGGTTAAAATATGCAATATTTTCGACTAATCAAATTCCCCCAAACTTAATTTCGATCGTCTCGAGCGAACTTTTTATTAAAAAGAGAAGGAGAAAATAAAGAAAGAGAAAAACTAACTAGCACACTTTCGTAGGCGACACGATTGCACTGAGCACGTGCAACAAGCCTTTAAACCTCTAGGTGTCCCTAGTAGGAGGAGTGTTGTCTCCTGAGGGTTTTCAGCGGATTGCACCCACAAAATCCGATAATAAAAGGAAGATCATGAATATTACATTTAAAGAAAAGAATCGTAGAAGAAAAGCTTTGAAAATTAGGGTTTCCAACTAAGCTAGCTTTTCGGTTGTCATGAGCCCTATCTTAATGGTCATGAAAAGATGTCAGAAATCACGTCCTCCCTCAATAAAACATCGTCCTATTCTTCATTCCTATCTTTCTTCCAAACATCGATCATATAACTCTGCGTGTGTGTAAAGGACATCCCTACACCCGGAGAATTCAATTCAAGCTATCATACTCTTGCCCATCAGCCTCAGTACTTTTTAATTAATGAATATTTGGCTGAATTTGCTCACACACTTTCATGCGACCGTTAATACTTCTTGAGGTACTAACCGACCGATTACTCATGTGTTTGCTTATTTGGTGTATTTTCCTCGTCTTGCACCACCTTAGGCATAGCAGTGACTCCCAGACCAGTTGACCTTAGGGCACTAGGTGAAAAGGCACCCTCGCTATATTTTTTTTTATTGCCCTTGGTGATAACAAAACCAGTGTTCATTTTTCTCACCACTTTATATTTTCTTCATTTTTTTTATTTTTTTATTTCCTTCATACTTTTGGTTTTAAGACAAGAGCATTTCAAGGTATCCTCTACTATCCCAGGCTTTAAGACGTGTGTAGGTGCGAATAGCAGGGTATCAACGTTCAAAATGTTTGGCTTCCAGAATAGAAACTATTTTTCAGACTTATTTTTATCCTCAGATTAGTGATGTCTTTCATCTTACTAACCCTTGGGACAACGGCTCATAACTACTTATTACTAGTTCGTATAAGAAAACTTCAAATTTTCTTAGTTTTCTTAAATTTTTCTAATCTCATGGATGTAATTGTTCATTATCTAAACTTTTATTATCTTATTTATGTACAAAAAAGTTTAAATATTAAAATTATTTTTATACTTGAAAATTTTTAAATTTTTATGGGTTTTGAAAATTTTTAAATTTTTATAGATTTTTAAAAGAAATGTTTTGTGCTTATGCAAATGATGCAGAAATAAGCACAAACCTCCCCCAAACTTGTTTTCAACACTGGAGAAAAGGTTTCGTCATAGTCCAAACCAGGTCTTTGACGAAAACCCTTTGCAACAAATCTAGCCTTATAGGTTTCAACCTGTCCATCTACACCAATCTTCCTTTTGAAGATCTATTTGCAACCTACGGGTTTTACCCCTTCTGGAGCAACGTCCAAAGTCCATACATTGTTGGTGTACATGGACTCCATCTCGGTCCGCATTGCATCCAGCCATTTCACCGAGTCAGTGCTCTGAATGGCCTGCTGGAAGCTAGTCGGCTCATTATTATCAATGATGTAATCCTCTCTATCCCCGTCTATGAGAAAACCATAGTATCTCTCGGGCGGATGAGACTGCCTACTACTCCTGCGGAGCGGTGCAGGAATGACCTGTTCTTTCGAACCTTCTGGTTCTTCTGAGCTTTCAGTAATAGCTTGTGGTTCTGGAATTTCTTCCAGTTCTATTACGCTCTCACTTATTTCTTTTTTTAAGAACTGATGTTCCAGAAAGTGGGCATGACGAGAGACAAAAACCTTTTGTTCTTCTGCGTAATAGAAAAGATACCCCCTGGAGTTCTTTGGGTATCCCACAAACTTGCACTGTACTGAGCGTGCCTCGAGTTTGTCCGCATGCTGCTTTTTGACAAAAGCTGGACATCCCCAAATCTTCAGATATTGAAGAAAGGGTTTCTTCCCACTCCACATCTGATATGGTGTGGTAGGCACAGTCTTAGTAGGAACTCGGTTCAAAAGATATGCAGTTGATTCTAGTGCATATCCCCAGAAAGATCGCGGTAACTCAGCGTTACTCATCATAGAGCGTACCATATCCAATAGGGTTCGGTTCCGTCTCTCCGATACACCGTTATGTTGTGGAGTGTATGGAGGAGTAAGCTGAGAGAGAATTTCATTCTCTTTTAGGTAATCCAGGAACTCGGCACTCAAGTATTCACAACCTCGATCAGATTTCAGTGTCTTGATACTTTTGCCTGTTTGTTTTTCTACTTCATTCTTATATTCCTGGAATTTTTCAAAGGCTTCAGTTTTATGCTTCATTAAGAAGACATGCCGAACCTTGAAAAATCATCCGTAAAAGTAATGAAGTAAGAATAACCACTTCGCGCATGTGTAGACATTGGACCGCATACATCACTGTGTATGAGTCCTAAGAGCACGCTTGCTCTTACTCCATGTCCAGTGAACGGAGTCTTTGTCATCTTTCCTTTGAGACATGATTGACAAGTTGCATATGATTGATATTCGAACGGATCCAAATATCCTTCCTTATGCAACTTAGTTAACCTTGTCTAATTGATGTGACCCAGTCTACAATGCCGTAAGAAAGCATGATTTATTTCTAGATACTTTCTTTTGTGTGTATTCTGGACATTGAAAATCTGTGGTTCGTTCAATACGTATATACCGTTGCTTAATGTACCCGACCCAATCAGAACATGATTAAAGTGAATGTTTACAACATCGCTTACAAATGCAAAATCATAACCTTCTTTAGACATTAAAGATACAGATATGATATTACAAGTCGCACTAGGTACAAAGTAACAGTCACGCAAAACCAAAACATGTCCATCTGACAATCCCAAGTGATAGTCCCCCACGGACTCAGCATCCATGCCAGCTCCGTTTGCAACTCTGGGGGTCATATCACCTGCCTTCAAAGCCCTACGCTTTCTCAGTGCCTGTAAAGAATTACAGATATGAGATCCTGATCCGGTATCCAATACCCAGGAAGTAGAGTTTACTGATAAACAGTTTTTAATAACATACACACCTGAAGCCGAAGCCACAACTTGCTTCAGATCCTGGTTCTTGGCCTTCCAAGCCCTGCAATTTTTCTTCAAGTGTCCTTTCTTATAACAATAAAATCACTCTTCCTTCCCCACAAGCTGTCCTGCTACCTTTGCTACCTTTGCCTTTCCCTTGGCTTCCACTTTACTAACACCGCCCCTTGGTTTGGTAGGGGTCTTCTTCTTCTTTCCCTTGGCTTTCTCCTTGGATCTAGAAGAGGAAGGTCCTCCAACAGACAAAGTGGATGTTTCCCTTACTTTTTGTAAGGTGCCCTCTGCACTCCTCAACATGTTGAGGAGTTCCGGAAGTTCAACTTCCTTTCCTTGCATGTTGAAGTTCAGGATAAAGTGGGCGTAAGTGGAAGGAAGGGACTGGAGAATCAAGTCAGTGTAGAGCTCGTTCTCTAACGTGGTCCCAAGGTCCGCGAGCTCTTCAATGTAGCCAATCATCTTAAGCACGCGTTCCGCTATAGATCTGACGGCCAATCTCGCCGAAAACAACTTTTTCGAGACTTCGTATCTGGAGATACGGGAATGCTCCCCATATAGTTCCTTAGTATGGAGAAATATGGATTCAAGGTCCATATTCTCGTGCCTCCTCTGATATTCATTGTCCATAGAGGCAAGCACGAGGCACTTGGCCTTCGCGCAATCAATCTCCCAGGTCTTATGGATTTCCTTATCCGCGACGCTGGATTGAGGTCCTGGGACAGGGGGAGCTTTAGTGGTAAGGATATTCCCCAACTTATCATAAGTGATTGCCATTTTGACATTCCTGAGCCAATCTTTGTAGTTTGGCCCTGTCAGTATATTTTTATCTAGTAGTAACTTAATTCCGGTCATGATGTTTGGTCGCTGCAATTAGGAGAGAGAAGAAACACTTTAGCATGATACTCTTGCAAATTTAGAGTGGTTTTTAATTTGTCTAAACAGGATGGCTCCCACTGTTTCTCGAATCCTTCCTCAAACCAAAAAAGAAGAATTAGTCGGGATCAATCTCACCGTACAATACTTGCTTAACCGTTCAGCCAGGCCAGTGTTAGTACATCGAGGGAGGTTTTACGACGCTTTCGCGAAGTTCTTTAATTAAATAACCTCTTTTCCCTGTGGGCGTAGCCCCGCTAACACCTTTCTAGACACCTACTTGGTTTATAGCATTGATCGTTGAGTGAGAAGGTTTCCCGAGGAGTAGCATATACTCACAGTAGGATCGGGATCCAGATATCATCGTGTGATAAAGATGAAGGAATCCTACCAGAATCATCACACTCCAAATGGTATGCAGCACTAGCAAGTTTCAGTTTCTTTAGAAACTCCCGATGTGAATTTTTGCCCCATACTCTTATGACCTTGACGTAGGACAAAATATCATAAGTCACATGTCAAGTTCTACCCATCATTTACCAGGTTAATTTGAACCCACCCGTACATACCCTTGACGTAGGCCAAAATGGTAGTACGACTGTCTCAAACCAACGCATCTATTTATGCAACAGATAAATAACCGGCAGCTACCAATCACTATGCCTTGACGTAGGTCAAAATAAATAGCTTGAATACTACCGAATAATAAACTGAAATGATGGAGGGCTACGAATGGTTTTGACGAAACCGTGAACGTAGTAAACTTGATATAATCGAAAGAATGTGATAGCTTTTAAAAGGAGTGGTTCAAGCTCCGCGTTTTAAAAGTTTTCTGTTTTGAAAAGAAACCGAGTGGTTTTGAAATTGTTCCAACGACTTAACTTTGGTTTATTTTCTTGCATTAATTTAATGCATCCCATCAATTAATCCTACCATTGCAGAAAACAACGAAAATATGACGTACGCTTATTCCATCCGCATTCGCCACGGGGCCCCGTCATCACCCGTTAGGTTACTTAACTAACGACAGAGCGGGGGCTGGACTAGCACGGATGCAAAATATAAGCAACGCCTACTAGATATCATATATAGATATATACATTCGTCAGATGCAATGATAGCCATTCCAGATCATAGATGAACATATTGGATATGCTAGGAATCCGTGTTTCGTTCGAGCCTGCAACGAAAGACGGATTACACGGTCGCGATGAATAGCCAAACCCCACCCTAGACCCCTACGGGTGCAGAAAACTACTCGCCAAGTACCCGAAGTGAAGCAACCTCCCTCAACAACGTGAGTAGCCCACTCGGTACTTCAAGGTACCCGGTAGTTTGTGCACCCCACCTTGGGTCTATCCTAGGAGCAAAAACAGTAAAAGAAATAATATACAATGGCGGCTACAATCTCATCCCGGATGTGCGGCCATAAAATAATATTACATCAATTTACATATTACATCAAACGAAAGATAAAGAAAACTCTCATCTCACAACCCCTGGCTATTCATCCGCGACAATCCAACAAGTTCATATACACAATCCAACAACATTACAAATCACAGATATGCACAACCCCCACTAATCGACGTATAGCGATTAGCCGACGTTCAGAACATATATCACATTACAGATATAACCATTTAGCAAAAGTTTGTATAACTTCGATCAAAATACCAATTTGTAAGTACCCCAAACACAACATTGTTCTCTGGATAATCTGGGCAGAAACAAAATATCTCAAAAATCCCAAAACATCATACTGAAGAAACTGCAGCAAACCCGAGTCGCGGCCGAGTCAACTCGGCCGCGGATCCGCAGCGAAACGCGTGGTTTCGCTACGGTTCCGCGGCGCGTTGACCGAGTCGTGGGCTCGTTTTTGCTGCATGTTCCTAAAAAACCCTGCACCGATTTTTAAGGTATATGGAATTATTTTTAGAGAAGTTTTAAAAATCGGCAGAAAATATGAATTTTTGACATGTTTCGCGATTTTTTTCGGATCGAAGTTCCAAACACTTTGCTAACATGCTAGTTGTTGTTTAGCCTAGCTCTGGTACCACTGTAAGTCCACATTGCCCACCCCGGTGCTTACGGGGAGGCGGAATAGGTAAAAAACGATTTTTTCTTAAGGCAACATGGACTAGAAACTAGAGGATCTTTGCTAAACAAAAACCTAGCAAACTAACTACAAGTTTAGCTACTCTCCTTCTCTTCTTGCTCCTTGGAGTGGTTTGAACGGCTCCTCCTCGTTGTCTTCTCTTTGCCGAAGAAGGATCCACCTGAAGGCCTCTACCTTGAGCTCCTACCTCAACCTAGAGGTAACTAAAGTGCTTGGTTTGCTAAACCTAGAACCCTAGAATGAGTAGAGAGGAGTTTTGGTGGTTTTATCTCAAGAGCTCAAGGTTCTCAACACATGACAGATGAGAGCTTTGAGAGAGAGGAAGAGGATGAGCTAATGGATGAGAGAGAATGAGCAAGTGAGAATGAGCTAGCTTTTTTACAACCATGCTCTCAAAATAAGAATAATGATAATAATAATAATAATTAAGAAATTGTGATGGTTAGTTTATGAATGACCATTATCATTTCATCATTTAATGCATTTGCAAGAAACAAGAAGCATCTTGCAAGTGAAATGATGATGGTCAATTGGTCAACCATGGTCAACCGGTCAACCGAAGTCAAAAAGTCTACAAAAGTCAAATGGTCAACTTAACCATGGCACAATTATCCTTAATTAATATTATTAATCATATTTCTCATTCTCGTTAGGGTTTAGAAAAAGTCAACGGTCAACAACCCTAATGAGATTCCTCTGCCTCTGTCAACTGTGCATACACACCCGCATCCGTGTTCCGAGAAACACGAATACAATGAGATAAAACCAATCCCAAAACATATACTAGGATCTGGCTTAAACCAAAGCCCGCTAGTAATAACTTCCCAGACACCAAATGTGCACAAGTGCGCGGATGTGAACGAACCCCGTCGCAAAACCATGCGACCTCTACTCTGTTTTGCCCAAAGGCGAACAGCCCTCTGTGTGGGACTCTAAAGACTCGACACTACGCTGGCAGTGGGTTTAACCAAAGGCCGCAAACGGTACTAGCTGTACGTAACGGTCCCTAGGTAGATGCCGATAAGAAGATTGATGGGGTGAACCCATCCGAACTCCTACTGAGCCTGAATGTGACAATGTCCGTACAGTCCGGCCTGTTCGTCTGAGAATATCGCATGGCGGGCCTAGGGGGCGGTAAACGTCAGTCCCCTAACAGCGGTACAAGTCGTGTCGGAGTGTAACCCAGAACACCCTGAGATAACACTGGAAAACCTACCAGAATATCTCGCTTGCCCTGGCCAGGGACTTTGTGTAATGGCTCTCCTAGACACAGCGTGATATCAACCCTCAATACCGGGAGAGACGAATCCTGTCTAACAGTCACTGCCTCTAAGTGCTTCAGGACTGCACCCAACTGCTACCTGCTTGCACGACTCATTTGAGCCGTGGTAGGGTAGCAATCTAAGAACAGTGGGAATACACTCGAGGCGAAGTGACAGTGTCAAGTCAGCGGACTAAGCTGTACTCATGTCACCTGGGAACTGATAACTGACGATAAGCATAGTACCAACCAACAGTTCCCGACAAATCCTGTCCAGTGCACTCGTAACCTAACGAGCACCCGCACACTATCTCAAGTACGACGTACTAATGGCTGTGGGACAGACCATCTCCCCTGCTGGGATGAGAAGCGCATACGCTAGTCTACTCCGGAGTATCGATGCCCCGTCTCGATAATCTTACGACTGGGGACCTGTATAAGGATGTGCTTGTAGATTACCCAGCCCCCACTAGTGTGACTGCCATCACAACGCTGGTAATCAAGTAAAGATCCTAAGGGCTCCACTAATGTGTATAGGCGATATGCTAAAAGAAACACATGCACACATTAAAGTAGAAACAAACCAAGTAGCATACTACCATTTCGAGCAAGATTGTCTATACAACTGTGAATATCCCAAGCTTCCATCAAGTAATATACAAACTAGTATGATACAGTAATGGCCTCTAGGGCATATACACTAACAATATGGTCGCAAATTGCGGCCATACAGATTAAATTTGAGGCCTAAGTTTGGGTATAGGGGCCCGGGTTTCAGGGGTAGTCTTCTGGTCACCTGCACATATCACTATAATTGCTAAATAATTTTCCTAGTCTCCGAGTCACAGCATATCTCCAATTATCACCTCAAAAGTCATAAAAATCCGATATCGGGGTTTCTAAATTTGCTAATTGGGGTTTAACTTTCAGGTTTAGTTCAGTATACAATCACAATAGAGGTGGTATGGTCTCTACTAGCCTCAATTACACTTCATAACTCAAAATTTCCTCAAACCTTAACTTGAAATTTTCAAAGTCCTCTAAATCTCGATAAATCGATTCTAAACTAACAATAGAAGCTAATAGAATGAAATACTACTCTAATAGTGATGTAATTACCTCATTTGGCAACTCAAGAATTTTCTGGAGTTGCCCCAAGTGCTCAAAATCCAATTTTTCTTGGTCCACTATGCTTGTAGGGAGCTTGTGAGTGTTTTTAGTGAAGGATTTGATAGGTTTTGATGTGTTTTTGGTGATAATTTGAGGTGGTGGAGGTGGTGGAGGAGAGGGGCAGCCATGGGTGAGGGGAAAGAGGAAGAAGGAGATGAAATGGGGAGGTGATGAAATGAATGGAGAAATAACCATGAGAGTTCTAGAGCTTTCTCCCACTTTCTCTCTCTCACACCATGATATATGTCCCACCACCCTCTCTCACACACCATGATATATGTCCCATCACCCTCTCTCTCATCTTTATTCTTTCTTTCTTATTCTTTTAATTTAAATCAAAACAAAAGCCAAACAAATAAAAGACATGAAGCAAGGTTTTCCATACAAATTAAAAAGTGTAGCATGTATTAGCAAATATGACATGGTGCGTGTCTCATGCACAAAACAAATTCAATGCATAATTAAGTACTAATCGAGTTTAGTATTACTAACTCGTATGAAAATCACTGTATACTACATCGTAAACTTCCCAATTTTCATAAATTAATATAAATTTCCAAACAATTTCTAATATTCATAAAATTTACTATCTTAATTATTTAATTTCCCAATTTATCGGTATATAATTATACCATATTATCAAAATATTCATAATATTTATTATTTAATTATAAAGATTCCCAAAAATAATATTTTTTTCTGAAATATTACAATCTTCCCCCCTTAAAGAAATTCGGTCCCCGAATTTCCCAAATACTTAAAACATTTCAGTAAAATATCAAGTCGTCGGGGCTCCGAAATCATAAATACATAACACATATCTTAGCGCAATGCATGCGCAGGAAAAACGAGTATAAATACTCAAAATCAAAACTCCATCAAGTGGTATGCAATCATCGGAGTTATGGTGAAAATACAATGCCAAGATCCAGTACGAAAAACCAATATGATATACTCAAGCTATAACTTGTATATCATACGCATCGTAGTAAAATTATCGAAACATCCAAATTGAAATGCATGCAAAATCTCTTTTCTAAGTCACCGTGCGATGCGCGTATCACGGCACAAGTAGCGGACGTTCGTTTTAAGGAAAATATCTATACGTATATATGTATTATTTAACATACACGTTTCGCCATTTTTGAAAATACATTTAGAAGGATTTCCTTATAAAATATTTCGTGTCATTTCAGAAACATAGGAAAAATATTGAGACTATAGCTCCTTTTGGAAATCCCTTAGGTAATTATCAATGTATGCAAACACATATTCAGGTACTGTCCTCCGAACAGTCCTGCTCGGTTACTAAACCAAACAGTAAATATCATAAAAACATACAGCTCAAAATGAAATCAATCCCAATTACAGCATAAAAATACCATGTGCGTTCCGGTGCGCACGAAGATCGAAATCGAATATAGATGTCATGACTACGCACAGAAACAAAACTGAGTGCAACGGGTGTGCACCAAAATCATCCGTTAAGTGCAACAGGCGTGCACGGCAACAATACCAGGTGCATCTAATCTGCACCAAAACCCCGATTTAGCGCATCTGGTGTGCACAAAATCGCATCAAGTGCGCCAAGTGTGCACAAGAATCTCAATCGAGTGCATATAGTGCACGAGAACATAAATCGAATATCAAAATCGAATCAGCGGTATACGACATACACCAAATCAAAATCAAGTATACCGCGATGGATAACTCACAACTACATGCATCAGTGTGCACAAGACCAAGTCGAAGTACGAAGAGTGCAAGAAAACTATACCGAAAACATAAGTCCAAAATCATGTGCAACCCATATACAAGAAATCAAATCAGTATCTCAGAATGCATAAAATCAAAATCAAGTGCAATGGGTATGCACAAAACGAACATCAATACGACTGACACATGGAACACTAATCGAGTGCAATTAATGTGAACATAGGAAATACCAATCATTAAACGAAATCCTCAAAATACCAAAATCCAAACAATCAGAAATATGAAATTCAAATCATCAAATCGCAAATCGTAAACACTATCGTCAATGTGCGCCTCTTTTTCTCTGGTGTCGACTGATTCGAACTCGTCTCTTTGTAGCTGTATGAACAGCGCTGCAAACGGCTATACTCATATCTAGAGTCTCCCAAGTACTATATTCCATCACATGATATCTGGACTACGTTAAACTTTTTGATCGATTCATCAAAGTCCCATAATTCCCTGAGAGCTCAACACTTAAGTACAGTTTAAAAATATCCAGTACATGTCCCAGCATCTGCGGACTAGCCGTAGAAGGGAAAACCCAAGCCTAACTAATGGCACCACGGAACTGCCGCAAACCCTAAGGTTCACCAGCGTTCTCATGGTCATTATGTCGAGTTAGGGTTTCATTCTTCTAAAGGGTCCATAGAAATACCTGCATATTCTTCCGAATACCTTAAACTTAAAAAAATAGGTTTCTAACATTCGTTCGAACTTTTTAACTTCGTCTGGATGACAAGTGAATGCCCTTCGTCCGCAAGCTAGACAATGCCTCGATCCTCAAGAATAGACGATACCCTAACGATCATCGCATTTGAGCCGCAGCTCCCTCTGCCTGTGCGACCGTGGTAACAGAAACCACCATCCGATATCGACGAAGATAGATCAAAGGAACGAATAGAATACAGTGCAAAGAAATGTACATTCTAAGGCTTCTTAAGAAGAGTAGCGTATCGTAAGTATGCCGCGGATCATACCCACGGTACGTCACTCTACTTAAGTCACCTACTCTATCAACCAAGGTCAAGCTAAACTTAGACAAGGGTTAAACCTAGCACTCTGATACCAACTTTGTCACGACCCGAGGGTACGGAACGTGACCGGCACTTAAATTACGAAGCGTCTAGAGACGCGACGTAATCTAAGTAAGCCGAAGCCCAGAAATCTAAATCATTAAAAGAAGAAGTGTAAGAAAACAAGTTTAAAAGCAACATCAATTTTCTCAAAAATTTCGGCAGAGTCTCCTTTGTAAAAACTGGCCCCCAAACGGGTACAAACAAAAATATATACATAAGCAATAATAAAAAGGCATCCCCAAGCGGGAGCTAGTTCTTCGCTAATTGGCGGTCACAACCACGCAAGCAATATAATATACAACGCCGAAAGGCGAGGAACAAAACTCAAAAGAAAACCCAATCCACCAGAAAACCATAACAGTATAAGAGCGACTCTAAGGTCGAAAGAATAAGCAACTAGTCTTCTAAGTTTATCAAGTAATACAACTCCGGTTGATGGAGCTTACTAGATACAAATGAAATAATAAAAGTACAACGGCGGTCCTGATACAAGTGAACCAACCTACCAAGCAAATCACCCTGAATGAAAAGATGTGCCAGCAAGCTACCAAGGAAACCTGTACATCTGAACCTGTAAGAAAATTTGTCACAACGGGGGTGAGTTGCCAACTCGTGAGTAGAAGACATCTGTGAGTAGAAATCACATGCATGACGCTCTCCTAGGTCATAATAATATACTTAATATAATACTAGTCATCTAATAGTGGCAGGGTAATAATCTATGTGTAAGTGCAATGCTCAGTGCTCGTGCCACTGCCTCAAGTAGTAACATGACATATGTATGCTATGTATGAATGCATCATGAATGAAACAATCAACCATGAAATCTGGACATATCTGTATAAGAAAATCTTTAACTTTTATCATAGTAAAATTTTGTATGATGATCTGAAACATCATCAATGAAATCCATGGAAATTCGTGTCAAGTATCGACACAAGACATATATATCTCAATGTCTCAATATCTCAAAATCTCAATATCTCGGGCTCCGTCGGTCCGGATCGACCCATATCATCAAATCTCACGACAACGGTCGGTATCCTCCGGATATCCACCGCGCCAGACATCACCGGTAGGTAGTCTTCCCCTGCCAGGCTCATCGTCTACAACTCGAGTTTCTTGCCCTAGGGTACCATACCGGGCCCACCATGTACCCGAGGCGGTTCATCCACTCCTCGAATCGGGTTTCGAAATCCAACAGAAAACATGAAAACTCATGGTGGACGACACATACATCATGAGAAAACCGCAACTTGCATTTTAAAAAAAATGATGATACTAAGCTTTTATCCAATTCTTGCGGTTTTCCCCTAAAATCCAGAAATCTCATAGAAATCCAAAGTCCCAAAATCATGAGTAAGTAAATAATGAGTATCAGCATAAACCCCACAATACTGCATGGTAATATGAATATGTGAATGGATGAAGTGTCTAAGTAATAAATACAATGTCTAAACTAGCACATGAGAGTAATCACACAATATTATATTGGACTATCATTTAACATATTGTATCAATAAAAAGATAATATGTTCTAAAGTGTAAGTGACATGGCAATTACCGATAATGATGTGTGTGAGCAGCCAAATAAGTGTACGTGGAACATGCGCATCATCGGTAATGGTGCTGGTGTCCTAACAAGCAGAGTTTCATATTACCTAAAGAAACATATGTATGAATATCCAATGCGATGAATACAACATGCATATAATGGTGAATGTGTAGTAAACGCATAACTAGAAAATACATATTAATTACGAGTCATACAGTTTATTGTTTGAAAAAGCACGAATCATGGTTTTTATGAAAGTAGGGCTACGAGGTTTTAAGAAAAGATACGTCCTTTGAAAAATCCGTAGTATCCCTCAGACTGACTTTAAAAATGCGCACGATTCGTTAGTTTTGAAAATAAGTATGACTCGAGCCTAAACTTATATTTACCTAACCAACTAAGGAAATAACTAAAGAGGCCAGTCGAAAGGTAAGAAAAATTCACCTAAAGTCTGAGTCAATGTCTTAAGTAGTCGGCGATCCAGTCTCAATAGCGTCACGTACATAGTACGACTTCCTCGAGTCAAGAGTGCGGATCAATCATCACATTTAAATCTTGTACGGTAAAATCCATCGTACAGCATCCCAAAATCGGGGTATGGTCAACTGTCATATATACACCATCATTCGTATAGTATCATCATCAAATAATATCACAATCTAGGTATTATTCTAAAGTCTCGTATATTCCCATGTCATCAACACAAATCATCATATATGAACGCACATCGCCAAAATGATCCGTTATAAATATCATACCATATCTCATATCACATCTCGATCAATTGTCAACTATCATATCTATATATCTCATCATTCGCATGGTATCGTCGTCAAACAATATCATGCTCTGGTTACTGATTTAAGTCTCATACGTGCCAATGTCATCACACATTCCATCATATAGGTATATATTTCTCATTGACCAACGATCCGCTATAATATCAAATATTTCATGGCATCATACCCGATCATATCGACTCATCCCCAATTATCGTATAACATTCTCATATCACATGTATATGTTGTGTGTGTGTGTGTAAATATATATATATATATACCTACACACATTTCTATATATATATATATATACACACACACACATATACACCAAGTAAAGTTTATGTGTGTGCGTGTGTGTGTATCTACATGAAACCTACGAATTCCCTCCCAGGCAATCATCCTCTGGTTAAGTCTTTCTAAATCAGTCCAATCCAACTTAAAGTCTTCAATAGTACCCTACTCGACAAGAATCTAAGGCCACGTCGGACTTCCTAATAATAGTACATAATATCCTTATTCTACGTTTGCGGGGGTGTTATACGCCATCCACCCGACTTCCCCCGTAGATATACATTTACTCACCTGCATCTTCGCTTACCGAAGTCGATGCCGCCATGCTCTTCCCGTCGTCTCGAAAACCACGTGAGGGTGCCTACATATAAACATATGGCATCGTAAATCGAAATCACAAAAGAAAACTAAAATGACATACGAAAACCAAAACGACATGTGAATCGCCTATAGGTTAGAACTTACGGACTACGCATGCAAGAAGACCCAAATAACCCTCGATATTGGCGTATGAACGCCAATCGATCGAGACAAAACACAAATACCAAAGTTCAAGTTATAATAAAAATCACGAAATCAAAACAGAATCTCAGAAAACATGCTCCAGATTTTGCCCTAAGTGAAATTAGCTAATTCTGTATATGGGGAGGGTCTAGTTATTAGATAATTTAGCTTCCCACAAAAGATCACAGCCTAACTCCAAAATATGGCCACAAATTACGGCCATACAGATTAAATTTGCGGCCCAAGTTTGGGTATAGGGGCCCGGGTTTCAGGGGTAGTCTTATGATCACCTGCACATATCACTATAATTGCTAAATAATTTTCCTAGTCTCCGAGTCACAGCAGATCTCCAATTATCACCTCAAAAGTCATAAAAATCCGATATCGGGGTTTCTAAATTTGCTAATTGGGGTTTAACTCTCAGGTTTAGTTCAGTATACAATCACAATAGAGGTGGTATGGTCTCTACTAGCCTCAATTACACTTCATAACTCAAAACTTCCTCAAACCCTAACTTGAAATTTTCAAAGTCCTCTAAACCTCGATAAATCGATTCTAAACTAACAATAGAAGCTAATAGAATGAAATACTACTCTAATGGTGATGTAATTAGCTCATTTGGTAACTCAAGAATTTTCTTGAGTTGCCCCCAAGTGCTCAAAATCCAATTTTTCTTGGTCCACTATGCTTGTAGGGAGCTTGTGAGTGTTTTCAGTGAAGGATTTGATAGGTTTTGATGTGTTTTTGGTGATAATTTGAGGTGGTGAAGGTGGTGAAGGAGAGGGGCAGCCATGGGTGAGGGGAAAGAGGAAGAAGGAGATGAAATGGGGAGGTGATGAAATGAATGGAGAAATAACCATGAGAGTTCTAGAGCTTTCTCCTACTTTCTCTCTCTCTCTCTCACCCCATGATATATGTCCCATCACCCACTCTCTCATCTTTATTCTTTCTTTCTTATTCTTTTAATTTAAATCAAAACAAAAGCCAAAGAAATAAAAGACATGAAGCAAGGTTTTCCATACAAATTAAAAAGTGTGGCATGTATTAGCAAATATGACATGGTGCATGTCTCATGCACAAAAAAAATTCAATGCATAATTAAGTACTAATCGAGTTTAGTAATATTAACTTGTATGCAAATCACTGTATACTACATCGTAAGCTTCCTAATTTTCATAAATTAATATAAATTTCCAAACAATTTCTAATATTCATAAAATTTACTATCTTAATTATTTAATTTCCCAATTTATCGGTAAATAATTATACCATATTATCAAAATATTCATAATATTTATTATTTAATTATAAAGATTCCCAAAAATAATATTTTATTTTTTTCTGAAATGTTACAGCGATGGGCCTCAGGGCGGGGTGCTCTGGCAAGAGGCCTCGGTGTGGAGCTATGAGGCGCCCAGCGGGTTATTGAATTAGTCGCCACAGGAGATCTGCGTCCGCCGGAGATAGCAAGGCGGTGCTCGGTCGTACCAACATGGGCAGCGTCTTCTCTCCCTCTGTAGGGGTCCCGGTCCCGAGGTGGGTTAGCGGCGACCTGGGGAGTTTGCCCGGCCTTTCGGACACGGACAAGCGTATACACGATGGACGCGAGCCGATCTATCTGAGCAGATAGGGCATGAATGGCGTTCGGGGGAGGTGTAACATCTTGAAAAGCCGTTTAGGTATTTTCCCGATAATCGGTAAATAATTGGTATTTTGCCGTAAATTGTCATTATAATTATTTTTCAATATAGGCCTAATTATACCTAATTTGGATAGTTAATTGCTAGTATTTAGTAGCTAATGAGTCACTTATAAATTTCTAATTGTTTAAAAATTTCCCTAATTTATTATTTTTAATATTATTTTAAGCTGTTAAAAATACATTAAATTAGTAATAAATACAAATTTGAATGGGCTAATTACATACTTTAGAACCATGACAACTAAAATCTAGTGAGTAATATAAATTTTTAGCATTTTATTACAAGTTCTAATTGGTTATAATTAAGGGAAAATTTAAAATTTAAATAAACTAAACTAAAACTTGCAATTATGAACTTGTGGGGGGTCTTTTTGCATGGAATCTTCTTTGTACACTCTCTCACTTCCTCTCCCCTCTTGTGGCGGCCCCACCACCAACAGCAGCCTACTTTTCCCCCCTCTATTTGTCTTCAACTCATGTGAAGAAAATTGATTGAAAAGGGTTAAAAATATATTAATTTGAGTATGGTATACTTGGGAATGGTTGGCTTTGACTTTGGACAAATTCCACAACCCACTCACACCTCTCCCCATTCCTCCCCTCACTGGCCGAAAATTCTGCAGCCCTCCCCCTTATTTTCCCCTTCTCTTTTTCCTTCAAAAATTCATCATAAATTGCTTCAAAATCCAAATTAAACCTCACAATTTCAAGCCATTTCTTCTTCCTTTCTCCTTAGCCTTTCTTGCATGGATCTTGGATGCTAGGAGGCCATCTTTAGAGGCAAATCATCTTGCTAGATCCCTAGAAAATTGAGGCATAATTTTTACCCATTTAATACTTATGGTTAAATTCCTTGAATGAAATTGTTTTAGAGTTAAATTTGAGTGCTAATTTCAATTCTAGGTTTTTAAAGAGGATGGTTTGAGTTGAACTAGGGTTTTAGAACACCATTACTAGGTTAATTAAATTTATTTGCTATCTAGTTCTTACACTAACCTAATTTAAGAGATTACTTTGCTTAAGTGGGCTTTAATTTGTGTTATTTTAGGTTTTTCAAGTGTGGAATGAATTTAAATTGCTAATTATGAAAATCAAGAAAGGGTTTGATTTTTGGAAATAGGATTTGAAGCATTGTAAATGCATTAAATTAAGTGTTGTGGCTAGCTAGTTGTGTGGTTGGTTGATTTGTGCTAGATTGTTGTTGCTTTATCGCTAATCCACGACGGTTACACCAAATTGCAAATTTTTATGCTTACTAGGTTTTTGATACAATTAGGAGATGAATTAATTTTGTTATGTTGGTTATATTATTAGCATCTACTACGGTAATTAGCGTGTGTGAATGCGAATTGGTTTAATCGGGTCTTAGTTTTGGCGGTTGTTCCGAAACGACGATTCTAGTTAAGGTTGTTGTGTTTTTCGTGTGTGTTCCGCTCACCAAGTGCACAATGTGCCTAACTCGTAGACGTTGACCCTTTCATTTTGTGACTTGGCGTTGTTTCAAGATATGTAACTTTATGTTTTGTGTTGTGCAAATTCCAGGATCGGTCGCGGAGACTTCGGACGCGGCACGAAAAGGGAAAGTGGTGATTGGACCAAGCTAACTAGGGATTTCCGGTGAGTAGATGTATACATCTACGAGGGAAATCGTTTGGATGGCGCGAGGCACCCGATAGTTTAGAATTTCTAGTAATACTAGCTTGTTGCATGTAGTTCCTAGTTACCTATTTTACTGCATTGCATGACCTTTATATCCATATATGTGTTAATTCATCTTATAGAATTCATTAAAATGAGATATGCGACACAAGAAATATTTGGCTTGCTTAGTTCATTATATATAATTGTGCAAAATCATCTCATAAGACACTTGCACCATTACCAGGGTTTTATGCAGCATGAGCACTATTCATGCGGACACACACGCCTTGGTAATTGCTATGCCACAAACACTAGACAACTTGTTTAAACCGGAATTTAGAATAATTTCACCATATAAGACGTATAACCAGTACTAATATATTAAATTCCGCAAGATGAACATGTAGAATTACTAGTCATATGCATGTACTTCATTACATCATTCGATCATACATAGTTTTTTAGTCATACATCGCAGTTCGCGTTGTTGATACCATAGGCATTCATCATCATTGATATGTGTACTTATGGTACCTTCTTTCTTGAGGATTTCAGCATTTGAGATTTATGAGACTTTGGAGAAACCACAAGAATTTAATAAAACTGATATCATTTTAAATATTGCAAGTTACGGTTTTCTCGTGACATGATGCTTGTGTCGTCCACCATGAGTTTTCTGTTAGTTTTCGAGACCCGTTTCGAGGAGTAGGATGATCCGTCTCGGGTACATGGTGGGCCCGGTAAGGTATCCCGGGGCAAGAAGTTCAAGTTGTAGACGATGAGCCTGGCAGGGGCAGACTACCTACCGGTAATTGTTGGCGCGGCAGATATCCGTAGGATACCGACCGTGGTCGTGAGATATTGAGATATTGATCTTTGAGATGGGCCAGTCCGGATTGCCAGAGCCCGAGACTTTTTGAGATACCTATACTTTGGGACACTGAGATATTCATTTGAGGTGTCGATGCTTGACACGGATTTCTGTTGATTTAATTGATATTACTTCAGATATTTCAAAAAGAGTTTTCTAAGATGAAAATAATGAATTCCTCATATCAGCATATTCAGATCACGTGTTAAATTGCATTCATGTCGCATAAATGCTAGTACATCATACCATATCAATATTGTAGTATTGTGACACTTTGCGTACATGCTTACGATAGTCTTTATAGATGTTACATATTACTCACGAGTTGGCAACTCACCTCCGTTGTGCCACAGCCTTTTTGCAGGTCCGATCCATTAGCACTGTACCGGCGGACACACTTCCTCCTTTTGCTTGGATTTAAGGCTTTTTGTAAGTTCATGTCACGCACCCCACGAACTTGCGGGGAGGAGGAATATTTGAAAAACGATTATCAAAGATTTGTAACACGGGCTTGAGCACATGAATCGTGTCTAAACCGTTACTAGCAAACTACGAAAGGTTTAACTACTCGGATTCGAAGTTATACCTCACGTTACTTGTCCTTCGGGTCTTCATCGCTGTCCTCCACTCCACGTAGGCTTCTTGGAACATCGACACCTCAACGGCCTCCTCGAGTCAAAGACGATCTACCCGAGAGCTCCTACTCCAAGCTTGATCTCTAACTTGAGATAACTAGGTTGCTCAAAGTGCTAATCTAAGCTCCCTAGGGGATATAGAGTGAGATTATGGATTAATTAGTCTATCTAATCCTTGATCTCAACACATGAGAGGGGAGGATTAGGGTTTCAAGAATGAGAGAGCTTGAGGAGAGAGAAGGTGATGATAAGAATGAGAATGAATAATAAGCTCATTTGAATATAACAACCATAACAATTTATCAAATAAATAATTTAAATGATTAATCATCATAGTTGATGCATTCACCTTGTGTGATTCATCATATGACTCATTAGGTAATTAATGCATCATTTAATTCCATTGATGAATCTCACAAATGAGTCATTAAGCAATAAATGCTTATGCCACCTTAACCCCCAAGTCACCATGCTTCTAGAAGCTTCCCGGAAAATTACGAGAACGCCCCTCCAATCCGTGAAAACACGGAAAAACTTTAGACTGTATAAATCCAATAACCCGATACTAGAATCTGGCTTAAACCAAAGCCGTCTAGTAAAAACTGTTCGAATTTCGTACGTGCGTAAACACACGTACGCGTCCGAACCCTTATCGTAAAACCATACGACCTCTATATCGTTTCGTCTGGAGCAGGGAAACTCTCTGTGTGGGACTCTAAAGACTCGACACCACGCTGGCAGTGGGTTTAACCACAGACCGCAAGCGGCACTAGCTGTACGTAACGTTCCCCAGGTAGATGTCGATAAGAAGGCCGATGAGGAAACCCATCCGAACTTCTACTGAGCCTGATGTGACAATATCCGTACAGTCCGGTCTGTTCATCTAAGACTATCGCATATCGAGCCGAGGGGGTGGCAAGCGTTAGTCCCCTATAGCGGTATAAGTCGTGTCGGTGCGTAGCCCATTACACCCTAAGAAATTACTGGAACCTACCAGTAAATCTCACTTGCCCTGGCCAGGGACTTTGCGTAATGGCTCTCTGATACAGCGCGATACCAACTCCCAATACAGGGAGAGACGAATCCTGTCTAACCGCCACTGCCTCCAAGTGCTCGGGACTGCACCCAACTGCTACCTATTTGCACGACTCCTTTGAGCCGTGGTAGGGTAGCAATCTAAGAACAGTGGGACACACTCGAGGTGAAGTAGCAGTGTCAAGTCTGCGGACTATGCTGTACTCATGTCACCTGGGTACTGTTAACTGACGACGGGTATAATACCAACCAACAGTTCCCCTGCGAGTCATGTCCGGTGTACCCGTAACCCAACGAGCACCTGTATACTATCTCCAGTACGACGTACTGATGGCTGTGGGACAGACCATCTCCCCAACTGGGATGAGAAGCGTACACACTAGTCTACTCCGGAATATCGATGCCCTGTCTCGATAATCCAATGACCAGGGACCTGTATAGGATGTTGCTTATAGACTACCCAGCCCCCACTAGTGTGACTGCCATCACAACGCTGGTAATCAAGCAAAGATCCTAAGGGCTCTACTAATATGTATAAGTGATACGTTACAAGAAACATATGCACATATTAAAGTAGACAAAACCAAGTAGCATACTACTATATTTAGCAAGACTGTCAATACAAGTATGAATATCCCAAGCTTCCATTAAGTAATATACAATCTAGTATGATACAAAAATGGCCCCTAGGGCATATACACTAACAATCTCCCACTTGCATTAGGGCCATGAGCCGGCATATCGTAGACCTATGATCTCGAATAGCCTCTCGAACTGCATCTGAGGAATGGCCTTTGTGAATGGATCAGCAATGTTATTCTCCGTCTCTACTCTCCTTATCTCGATCTCCCGGCGATCTACGATCTCCCTGATCAGGTGATACCGCCTTAAGATGTGTCTGGACTTCTAATGGGACCTGGGTTCCTTCGCTAAAGCTATAGCGCCGTTGTTGTCGCAATATAGAGGTATTGGACCAACACTGGTAGGAACCACCTGAAGTTCTGTGAGGAACTTCTTCATCCAGACAGCTTCCTTTGCAGCATCGCAAGCATCTATGTACTCCGCTTCCATCGTTGAGTCAGCAACGGTCTCCTGCTTGGATCTCTTCCAACAGACCGCCCCTCCATTGAGGGTAAAGACATAACCCGACGTGGACTTGGAGTCATCCTTGTCACTCTGGAAGCTGGAGTCGGCAAAGGCCTCGATCTGGAGGTCTTTTCCGCCATACACCAAGAACATCTCCTTAGTCCTCCTCAGGTACTTGAGAATGTTCTTTACTGCTATCCAGTGCTTCTCCCCTGGGTTTCCATGATACCGGCTTACAACGCTTAATACGTATGCTACATCTGCTCTGGTACATAACATCGCATACATTATAGAGCCTACCGCAGAAGCGTAGGGTATAATCGACATGAGATCCCTTTCCAAATCAGTCTTGGGAGACATCTCTTTGGAGAGGGAGATTCCTGCAGGGTTCCTAGGCACACTAGTGAGGTCTCCAAAGCCATCAACCATGGCAATTTCAAAAATTATAGTGCCTACAAACCCTAAAGTACGGATCGTTTGCTAGATATCTAGGCGAACAAGCTAACTAGTTAACACTTAACTAAAAGATACGGAAATACAACCTTTGTAGATCCGGTGCTCCACCTCCATAGCTCCGCAACGAGGTCCTCTCCGCTGTCCAAATCAAATCCGGGCTCTAGGATCGGCTTCGTCGGAGAATGGGCAAGCTAGGTCGTCGATGTCCATGCCGAAGATGATCTACGTCGAGGCATCGATGAATCAAGCTCCACCTTCACCAAACCCTAAAATCTTGTGAAGGAAACACACTCTACTACTTGGCAAGAGGTAGAGGATGAAGAAATAGGAAGTGGGTAGACTTTAGAATTGGATTTCTCACTCATTTCCAACAATCACCATTGATGGACTTCAAGCTTCTTCACTTGAAGCATGAAGAAGAAGAAGAAAAACATTATGATAAGTTCATAGAAAATGAAAAGAAAATAAATTCTTATCATAATTTTAACTAGAGTTAAGTGTAGAGAATGAATCATGGTTAGTGGGAATGGTTAGGGTTAAGGATGAGATAAGTATGGTTGACTTGAACAAAGCTTCATGAAGCTTCAACTAAAGAACAAAAGAAGCCACCATTCTTTTTCTCATTTCTTTTATTCATTTATCAAAAATAAAAAGCATAATTAAATAAGATAAATGAATAATAAATAATAAACCCTAACCATTTCATTAACCAAGGTTTAATCTTTACACTTGAACCCTAGCATGACATGTATCATCAAACATGATACAATCAAGTGCACAAAAGTATATCGCATATACAATGCGCACAACCGAGTGAGAAAATCCATCTTAAGTAAACCGATACTAGTTGATGCAAAGCAATATATCAAATATATAAATATGCATTAAATCATTAAATCAACATTTGATTCAATGATCCGGTCATGCGCACATAACCGACTGGTATCTAATATATCGGCTTATCGAATCAACGCTTGAATCGATAACTAGGTTATATCGCATACAACCTTTCGATATATTTATCGCGAGAATAGAATACGGTATCACATACACGCATTATTCTCGGTCCCGCACATATCTCATATGCGCTCCTATTTCGTTTCGCTTGACCCAGGAAACCTCTGTGTAGGACTCTAAAGACTCGTCAATACGCCGGCAGCAGGCGATGATCATATCAAACACCCACAAGCCGCAAGCGGTCTGCTAAACGTAACGGCCACCCGGGTATTGAGTGATCTGAAGATCGACGAGCAAGCCCGCTCACACTCCAGTGAATCCGACCAGTAACACTACCGTACAGTCCGGTCTGATCGTCTGATATGTCGCATATCTCGCCTAGGGGTGGTAAACGTCAGACCCCAGTAGCTCAATAAGTCGTGTCGATATGAGGTCTATAACTGTTCGAGAAACTACTGGTAACACTTACCAGTAAATCTCAGCAACCCTGGCCAGGGATTTCCTGTTATAGCCAATCGAACACAGCGCAACATCAACTCCCATATACCGGGAGAGACGAATCCCCTCCTATCGCTCATTGCCTCCATGTGACTCGGGACTGTACCCAAAAACCACCGTTTTGCACGCCCTCTTGGACGTGGTAAGATGGAAATCAAAGCACAGTGGGAACCACACAAGACTCTATGACGATCTCGGGTCAACAGACTACTCTGTACCAGTGTCACCAGAGAACTGCCATCTGACGTGAGGTATAATACCATCTGGGAGTTCTCGGCGAGTCCGTCCAGTGTACCCAGTCTCTACTGAGCACCCGTATATCATCTCTGATGTCAAACACCGATGGATATGGGATCATCCATCGCCCATCTACATGGGTCGAGAAGGTACACGCTAGTCTACTCTGGTATTATCGATGCCCCATCTCGATACACCCACGACTAGGGACTGTGAAGGATGTACTTATGGACTACCATGTCCCCACTAGTATGATCCGCATCATAGTCCAGGTAGTCAAGTACAGATCCTAAGGGCTTTACCAACATGTAATAGAGAGACAATTAGTATACACGTTAAGGTAAAGATCAACCAGATAGCATACTATCATGTCGAGCAAGAAAGTCCTCCCTATATACGTCCCAGCATCCACTACAATATACATCCTATGTATAGTAATGGCCTCTAGGGCATACATATAACTAACAATCTCCCACTTGCACTAGGGCCATCTGTAGCAGTGGTTTCAAGTATCTCATACTCAACCATCCCATGAAAGTCTCTCTCTGGGAACAGGCCTTTGTGAGTGGATCCGCTGTGTTGTCCTTTGAGTCTACTCTCCTAACCTCGATCACCCTGGAGATCAACCATCTCCATGATCAGGCGATGCTGCCTTAGAATAAGTCTGGATCACTGATGGGACCGGCGTTCCTTGGCATAAGCCACAACTCCATTGTCACACAATGGGAGGAACATAGTTCATCTCATGAACCTATATACACCCAAACAGCCTCTTTGGTAGCATCTTAAGTAGCGATGTATCCTGCCTTTATCGTCTAGTATGCCACGGTATCTAGCTTGGAACTCTTCCAACATACCGTCCCTTTACTGAGGGTAAAGACAATGCCTGTGACTGACACTCAGTCATCTTTATCACCCTGGAACCCTTCCAGTGATTCTTCCCAGGATCGGTTGATACCGTCTCACTACAACTAGTGAGAATCCTAACATCCAATTAAATCTATCTCATAGATCCAAAATCCAGGATTTAGTAGGTATCACTTTAATCCTATATGGAGAATCATTGTGATAAGCGGAGATTGATCGAGCGTAGCATAGGAAACTCCTTCCCTATCAAGAGTATGTCATCCACGTACTCTACGAGGATCGTCACCATACTCCCTACTACCTTCTTGTTTATACAAGGTTCATCTACCATTTTGATGATGTCAAACTCTTTGACTACTTCATCAAAACAGACGTTCCAACTCCGCGATGCCTGCTTTATCCTATAAAGCATCTTGCACACGTTTCCGCTGCTCCCACTGTTTACGAGACCCTCTGGCTGTGTACTTATAGACGCGCTCTAAATCATCATTTAGAAAAGCAGTCAAGACACCCAACCAGATATCGCAGTCATGGTATGTAGCCGTGGCAAGTAGGATTTGGATGGACTTAAGCATAGATCCTTGAAAAGGTTTCATCATGATCCACGCCTGGTCAATGAAGAAAACCTTTAACAAGTCTAGCTTTGAAAGTCTCAACTTTTCCATCTACACCAAGTAATCTTCTCAAGATATACCTGCTCCTGATGGGAATTTAACCCTTCAGATATAGCAACCAAAGTCCATACTTTGTTGGTGTATAAGGATTCCATCTCAGATCGATAAACATCCAGCCATTCTTACAGAGTCTTACTCTCGATGGCCAGCTCGAAGCTAGTTGGGTCATCATCTCATGATGCAATCCTCGCTCCCACTGTCATAGAGAAACTGAAGTATCTCTCAGGTGGGTGAGGAACCCTACTAGATCGGCGGAGAGGCTGAGGTTCGTTGGAATCTACTGAATACTTTGGTTCTATCAAATCATCAGCTGTAGTTTGTATAGCTGGAACCTTTCCAGTTCTACATTACAGACTTTGCCTCGAGCTTGTCCGGATTTTGCTTTCAGACATAGGCCGGACAACTCCAAATCTTAACTAACTTAAGACATGGGTTCTTCCCATTCCATATCACATATGAAGCGGTAGGCAACTGATTTGATTGGAACCCTATTCAATAGGTATGCAGCTTCTCAAGCGCATATTTCCCAAAAGGAAATAGGTAACTCAGCAGTACTCATCATAGAGCACACCATATCATATAGGGTGTGATTGCTCCGCCCCGATATACCATCGTGTTATGGTGTATACGGAGGAGTAATTCTGAGAGAGAATCTCATTCTCCTTTAGAAAAGTCCAGGATTTCCGTGCTCAAGTATTCTCCTCCTTGATCTCATCATAGGACATAATACTTATACCCGTATTCTGGTTCTCTACTTCTAACTTATATTCTGTGAATATCTTAAAAGGTTCGGACTCATGTTTCAACAGGAACATAGGTCTGAATCTTGAAAGATTATCAGAGAATATAATGAAGTATAAAGAACCGGTCTTGGTATGTGTAGACAGGGGACCTATATACATCAACATGTATCATCCCAAGAGTTTATTAACTCTTTCTCTGTTTCCAGTAAACGGAGCTATGGTCATCTTATCTTTGTGACATGACTGGCGAGTTTCACAAGATGTAAATTCAAACTGATTTAAATATATATCTTTATGTAACTCTAGCCAGTCGGGTCGCATTGATCTGACCTAGTCTACAATACCTCAAGAAGGATTTGTTCATTTTTGAACTCTTCCTCTTGTGTGTGATCCGTATACCAAGAACTGTAGTTTGATTTAGAACATTAATGTTTTTAGATAACGTGCCTGAACCGATCAACTTTTGATATAGGAAATGTTCAAAACATTATCCAACAATACAAAATTATATCCTTTCTTTACTAATAAAGAGACTGATATGATTTTGTATATCAGGTTCGGTATCTAATAACATTCGTTTAGAATCAATGTATTGGTAATACAGGGTGACAGTGACCGACAGACTTGGCTGCAACACTTGCCCCGTTTTCTGCCTCATGAAACTTATCACCCGTTCTCAGTTCTCTACCTTTCTGTAGCCCTATGTAACAGATTACATATCTGGGATCCTGATCTGGTATCACATACCCAGGACGTAAAGAATACTGAGAAACAGTTCTGTGTAACGAACACACCCGAAGATGATGCATCAGCATGCACTCTCTTCGTTTGGGCGGCACGGGAAATCTGGTATTCCCCAATTTCCTGCTCTGTCTTATAACAATTATAAGTTGGAGCGGGACCAACGTTCCCCAGCTCAGTATAACAAGCGGGTTCGGTCAATATTCCGTATTATTATCTTGATTAAGGCGTGATATGGTCGCTACCAGGAGAGAGAGAGAAGAAAACACTCAGCGTGCGCTCTGTCAAGAATAGATTGGTTATAATTTTATCTAATCAGGATGGCTCCCACTGCTTTTTATCAAATCTTCCTTCAAACCCAAAAAGGAAAGATTAGCCGGGATTAATTACACACTACAAGTTCGCCAATCTTTCAGCCAGGTCAGTGTCGGTACTTTGAGGGAGGTCCCCCGTGCTTTCGCACGAACCTAATTAATGTAAACCTCGTTTTCCCAGAGGCGTAACCTCGTTAACACCTTTCTAGACACCTACTTGATCGGCTAATTGCAATGTATAAAACTCTCCCAGGAGTAACTCTTACTCGCAGCGGGTATCGGGATCCAACTATCTCATAGAAGGTATGCAATCTCATTGCAAATTTCAACACTTGAAATTCCCGATAATATTTTGCCCCTAACGTGCTATGACCTTGACGAAAGCCAACAAACCATAGCCCGCTAGTCAAGTTCAACCCGTACATTTCTTGATCGAATTAAACCCACCCGCACGACCCTTGACGAAAGCCAACAAAGCCGCACGACTACCCTAATCCAATCGCATCGTATGCTAGCAGATAAGCAGCATATAGCTACCGCACACTGCACCTTGACGAAAGCCAACAAATGCAGCACGAATACTATATACAACTTATCTGAAATGACGGAGGGCTACGACAGGTTTTTCTGAAAACCTATTGCGTAATGAACTTGATATCGTTGTAGGATCGAATGAATTTTAAAATGGAGTGCTTTTGAGGCTTTTCTAGTTTTGCTAAAGGAGTCACTCCCGGTGAAGGGATCGTCGGTCCTTTCCTCGTCGAATGAGGTGCGGGATATATCATATATATCACTGTGCAAAGCAAAACCACTTAAAAGCAATCAAAGGACAAACCGAGTGTGTAGCATCTGCCAGTTATTGCTAAAGGAGTCACTCCCGGTGAAGGGATCTCGGTCCTTTCCTCGTCGAATGAGGTGCAGGATATATCACATATACCGCTATGCAAAGCAAGAACTGTAGCTACCTGTTTTATTTTGAAATTCGATTCTACAACATCTTAGGTTTCTTTTAATTTCATTAATCACATTAATGAAGTCCCATCATTTAAGTACCTAAACATCACAGATAGATATGACGTACACTTATGCCATCCGCATTCGCCTCGATGTCCCCTCGTGCACCGTTAGGTTAGGTAACTAACGGCAGAGCAGGGCAGGGCTAGCGCGGGTGTAAAACATAAGTAACGTCTATATAATATATCATATATACTATATACTATATCCATCACAGAATCACATCAAAGATATCGCAGCAGAAGAATCATATGAAATATTGGATATACTAGGACGTCCGTGTTTTCAATACGAGCCAGTATAAAACACGGATTCCACGGTCGTGATGAATAGCCAAACCCACACCCCTAGACCCCTACGAGAGCGGCAAGCAACCCTACCAATTCTAGAGTTAGGAGACCCGGACTCGACTCCTCGAGTTGGTCTCCCACTGGACTCCAGAACCCGGTTACTTGTGCTCCCCTCCTTGGGTCTATCCTAGTGCGGAAAAGTAAATAATATACAACAGGTGACAACTCCCGCAACCTGGAAGCGCCCCAATAAAAGAATATTACATACAAGTTTTTACATGAATGAAAATGAAAAACACTCATCTCACATAAAAACCCCCGGCTATTCAATCACGACGATCCAATATAACATATCCAGCAACACATAACATCACATGTCATCAACGTAAGTAAATATGCGCATCCCAATTGTCGTTGACGTATAGCAACGAAACCGGCGATATCACATATTACACTTACGGTCACAGAAAAGAAAGTGTAAAACTACAACAGTTGGAATCCGCAACCGCCTCAGACATCGCATGCCTGACCAAATGAATTACTTAGACATCGAATGCCTAACAATTATAAACCCCGCATTTTAGTCTCATTATCGAAAACACTTTTCAATATCAAGTCGGGCAATTCAACAAGATTCCCGACATCCTGATCGAATGCTCGTCGCAAACTTCAGTAGACGGCTGCACCCCCGATACCGGCGACGAAGTGCACCAAGGCGGAACACCGCTACCGCGAGCACCCGGACGGATGCTTTCGGCGACGGGGTTCTCCTACAGTCACTTGGTCGGGGCTATGGAGTGAGGCTGTCTATTAAGTTTACCCGGCGAGTATCCGCGTACGCTACGTGATTGCGACGGACTTTTGATCACATCAAAATTCCGTGGCAACCGATCAAGTGAGACTAAATTGCTACGTTTATAACATTCATTTAGTTATCATATAACTCATTGTGAATTCCAATTATTGTATCCCATTCCGGATAAACAGAAAATGTTAAACTTTTCGATTGAACAATCGAACACCCAAGTTTTCCCGAAACTGATCAACACATGAAACAAGTCTAACAACATTCCGTTCGTGCCTCAGTACCAACGATCCAGCCGTAGAAGGGTCAAGCCAACGCCTCACATGTGGCACGCCGTACTGCCCCAAACCCGAAGGTTCAAAGGGCAGTTCAAGACGGTCACATAATCGAGTTAAGGTTTGTGTCTTCTAGAGGGACCATCGCGTTACTTGCACTACTTAGAACGTCGTTAAACTACGGAAAAATCCAACACTTGGAAATTTCCCGACAGGGGAAAAGTTGGGTATTTATATCCGGTCGAACTTTTTAACATATTCTAAAATTTATCCGGAAAGCCACACAGACAAAATTTGATATCCCGATCGAAATTCCGAATCCCCAAATCAACTCAGAAAAATCAACTCTTGAAAATATATTAAAAATATCCAGGAATACCAGAACAGTACCATAGGAATTACTGTAGAATACAAGTGGCACAAGACGACAAAATGGCCGCGCTTGCGCCGCACAAGCCAAGCTCGTGCCGCGGAAGCGCGGCGCACTGTAGGAATTGTGTGCACGAATTTTACAGTTGTTCTTAGGATTACCTGCTGTTTTTTTTGAACATTTTTAATATGGAAAAATCCCTGTTTTTAAAAATTGTACAGAGAGCAATATCGATGCGGGGTTTCGGGTTCGTTCGGACTTCAATTTCCGTCTGGACTTCGCCTAAGGCTCTAGCTAGGCTCTGATACCACTGCAGGGTTCCTAGGCACACTAGTGAGGTCTCCAAAGCCATCAACCATGGCAATTTCAAAAATTATAGTGCCTACAAACCCTAAAGTACGGATCGTTTGCTAGATATCTAGGCGAACAAGCTAACTAGTTAACACTTAACTAAAAGATACGGAAATACAACCTTTGTAGATCCGGTGCTCCACCTCCATAGCTCCGCAACGAGGTCCTCTCCGCTGTCCAAATCAAATCCGGGCTCTAGGATCGGCTTCGTCGGAGAATGGGCAAGCTAGGTCGTCGATGTCCATGCCGAAGATGATCTACGTCGAGGCATCGATGAATCAAGCTCCACCTTCACCAAACCCTAAAATCTTGTGAAGGAAACACACTCTACTACTTGGCAAGAGGTAGAGGATGAAGAAATAGGAAGTGGGTAGACTTTAGAATTGGATTTCTCACTCATTTCCAACAATCACCATTGATGGACTTCAAGCTTCTTCACTTGAAGCATGAAGAAGAAGAAGAAAAACATTATGATAAGTTCATAGAAAATGAAAAGAAAATAAATTCTTATCATAATTTTAACTAGAGTTAAGTGTAGAGAATGAATCATGGTTAGTGGGAATGGTTAGGGTTAAGGATGAGATAAGTATGGTTGACTTGAACAAAGCTTCATGAAGCTTCAACTAAAGAACAAAAGAAGCCACCATTCTTTTTCTCATTTCTTTTATTCATTTATCAAAAATAAAAAGCATAATTAAATAAGATAAATGAATAATAAATAATAAACCCTAACCATTTCATTAACCAAGGTTTAATCTTTACACTTGAACCCTAGCATGACATGTATCATCAAACATGATACAATCAAGTGCACAAAAGTATATCGCATATACAATGCGCACAACCGAGTGAGAAAATCCATCTTAAGTAAACCGATACTAGTTGATGCAAAGCAATATATCAAATATATAAATATGCATTAAATCATTAAATCAATATTTGATTCAATGATCCGGTCATGCGCACATAACCGACTGGTATCTAATATATCGGCTTATCGAATCAACGCTTGAATCGATAACTAGGTTATATCGCATACAACCTTTCGATATATTTATCGCGAGAATAGAATACGGTATCACATACACGCATTATTCTCGGTCCCGCACATATCTCATATGCGCTCCTATTTCGTTTCGCTTGACCCAGGAAACCTCTGTGTAGGACTCTAAAGACTCGTCAATACGCCGGCAGCAGGCGATGATCATATCAAACACCCACAAGCCGCAAGCGGTCTGCTAAACGTAACGGCCACCCGGGTATTGAGCGATCTGAAGATCGACGAGCAAGCCCGCTCACACTCCAGTGAATCCGACCAGTAACACTACCGTACAGTCCGGTCTGATCGTCTGATATGTCGCATATCTCGCCTAGGGGTGGTAAACGTCAGACCCCAGTAGCTCAATAAGTCGTGTCGATATGAGGTCTATAACTGTTCGAGAAACTACTGGTAACACTTACCAGTAAATCTCAGCAACCCTGGCCAGGGATTTCCTGTTATAGCCAATCGAACACAGCGCAACATCAACTCCCATATACCGGGAGAGACGAATCCCCTCCTATCGCTCATTGCCTCCATGTGACTCGGGACTGTACCCAAAAACCACCGTTTTGCACGCCCTCTTGGACGTGGTAAGATGGAAATCAAAGCACAGTGGGAACCACACAAGACTCTATGACGATCTCGGGTCAACAGACTACTCTGTACCAGTGTCACCAGAGAACTGCCATCTGACGTGAGGTATAATACCATCTGGGAGTTCTCGGCGAGTCCGTCCAGTGTACCCAGTCTCTACTGAGCACCCGTATATTATCTCTGATGTCAAACACCGATGGATATGGGATCATCCATCGCCCATCTACATGGGTCGAGAAGGTACACGCTAGTCTACTCTGGTATTATCGATGCCCCATCTCGATACACCCACGACTAGGGACTGTGAAGGATGTACTTATGGACTACCATGTCCCCACTAGTATGATCCGCATCATAGTCCAGGTAGTCAAGTACAGATCCTAAGGGCTTTACCAACATGTAATAGAGAGACAATTAGTATACACGTTAAGGTAAAGATCAACCAGATAGCATACTATCATGTCGAGCAAGAAAGTCCTCCCTATATACGTCCCAGCATCCACTACAATATACATCCTATGTATAGTAATGGCCTCTAGGGCATAAATATAACTAACAATTCCGTGACAAGCCGGTAGGTTACCGCGTTTAGAATCATCCATACTGAATCCCTTCAATATGGTGTCTACGTACCTGGACTGCGAAAGTCCCAACATCCTCTTTGATCTATCACGATAGATCCGGATCCCCAGAATGTAGGTGGCATCACCCAGGTCTTTCATGGAGAATTTCTGTGATAAGAATCTTTTGACTGACTGTAACATAGGAATATCATTTCCTATTAGGAGAATGTCATCCACGTACAATACGAGGAATACTGCAGCTCTCCCTACAATCTTACTGTATATGCATGGTTCATCTGGATTTTTGATAAAGTTGAATTCTTTGACAGCATCATCAAAACAGATGTTCCAACTCCGCGATGCCTGCTTTAGTCCATAAATGGACTTAAGCAACTTGCATACTTTACCGCTGCTTCCACTCTGAATGAATCCCTCTGGTTGATCCATATAGACGCAGTCTTCTAAATTACCATTTAGAAAGGCCGTCTTTACGTCCATCTGCCAGATCTCATAATCGTGGAAGGCAGCAATAGCAAGAAGGACCTGAATGGATTTGAGCATAACTACTGGAGAAAAGGTTTCGTCATAGTCCAAACCAGGTCTTTAACGGAAACCCTTTGCAACAAGTCTAGCCTTATAGGTTTCAACCTGTCTATCTACACCAATCTTCTTTTTGAAGATCCATTTGCATCCTACGGGTTTTACCCCATCTGGAGCAATGTCCAAAGTCCATACTTTGTTAGTGTACATGGACTCCATTTCGGTCCGCATTGCATCCAGCCATTTTACCGAGTCGCCGCTCTGAATGGCTTGCTGGAAGCTAGTAGGGTTATCATTATCAATGACGCAATCCTCTCTATCCCCATCTATGAGAAAATCGTAGTATCTCTCAGGCGGATGAGACGGCCTACTACTCCTGCGGAGGGGTGCGGGAATGTCCTGTTCTTCTTGAACTACTGGTTCTACCAAATTTTCAGTAGTAGTTTGTGGTTCTGGAATTTCTTCCAGTTCTATTGCGCTCCCACTTATCTGATTTTCTAAAAATTCAGTTCCTAAGAAGTGGGGATGCTGAGAAACAAAAACCTTTTGCTCCTCTGCGAAATAGAAAAGATACCCTATGGATTTCTTTGGATATCCCACAAATTTACACTGTACTGAGCGTGCCTCGAGTTTGTCCGCATGCTGCTTCTTCACAAAAGCTGGACATCCCCATGTCTTAAGATACTTAAGACAGGGTTTCTTCCCACTCCACATCTGATATGGTGTGGTAAGCATGGTCTTGGTTGGAACTCTGTTCAAAAGGTATGCAGCTGATTCTAGTGCATATCCCCAGAATGATCGCGGTAACTCAGCCTTACTCATCATGGAACGAACCATATCTAATAGGGTTCGACTCCTCCTTTCCGATACACCGTTGTGTTGTGGTGTGTATAGAGGAGTAAGCTGAGAGAGAATTCCATTCTCTTTTAAGTAACCCAGGAACTCGGCACTTAAGTATTCACCACCTTGATCAGATCTCAGTATCTTGATACTTTTTCCTGTTTGGTTTTCCACTTCATTCTTGTATTCTTGGAATTTCTCAAAGGCCTCAGATTTATGCTTCATCAAGAAGACATATCCATACCTAGAGAAATCATCCATAAAGGTAATGAAGTAGGAATAACCACCTCTCGCATGTGTATACATTGGACCACACACGTCACTGTGTACGAGTCCCAAGAGCTCGCTCGCTCTTACTTCGTGTCCAGTAAACGGAGTCTTTGTCATCTTTCCCATGAGACAAGATTCACAAGTAGCATAAGATTGATATTCGAACAGATTCAAATATCCTTCTCTATGTAACTTAGTTAATCGTGTTTCATTGATGTGACCTAGTCTACAATGCCACAAGAAAGCCCGATTTATTTCTGGAGACTTTCTTTTATGTGTGTTCTATACATTGAAAACCTGAGCTTGACTCATTACATATATACCATCATCTAATGTACCGGACCCAATCAGAACTTGATTTAGGTGGATGTGAACTACATCGCTTATGAATGTAAAATCATATCCCTCTCTCGAAAGTGAGGACACTGATATGATATTACAAGTCAAACTAGGTACATACAAACAGTTACGTAGAATCAATATCTGCCCACTTATCAAACCTAGGCGATATTCTCCCACGGATTCAGCGTCCACGCTCATTCCGTTTGTAACTCTGAGAGACAAATCACCTATCTTCATAACTCTACGGTTTCTCAAAACATGTAATGAATTACAGATATGATATCCTGCTCCGGTATCTAGTACCCAGGAAGTAGAGTTAATTGACAAACAGTTCTCAATTACTAACACACTTGAGACCGAAGCCACAACATGCTTCGTATCTTGGCTACTGGCTTCTAAAGCCCTGCAATTTTTCTGCCAATGCCCGCTCTCATAACAATAGGAACATCCCTCTTTAGCTACACCAAGTCCCGAAACTTTTGATCTTCCCTTTCCTCCTACTTTACTGGTGTAAGTAGAGGGTAGGGACTGTGGAAATAAGTCAACATATGACCTGTTTCCTAACGTAGTCTCCAGGTCCTTGAGCTCATCAATATAGCTAGTCATTGTAAGGACGTCATTCCCTACAGATGCCCCGACAGCCAACCTCGCTTGAATTAATTCGTTCGAGGTCTCATATCTTGCGATATAAGATTGCTCTCCATTAAAATCATTATTATGGAGAATGATGGAAACTAAGTCCATCTTCTCGTGCTGCTTCTGGTATACACCATCAACGGAAGCCAACACGAGGCACTTAGCTTTCGCTTTATCCTTTTCCCTTGTCTGACGGATATCCATATCCGCGACGGTGGAAACTGGACCTGGGACGGCGGGATCGTGAGTAGTAATAGGGTGGTCCAGCTTGTCATAGGCAATGGACATCTGGACATACCTTTGCCAGTCATATAAGTCAGATTCAGTCAAATTTTTATCTAGATGTAATCTAGTCGTGGTCACAAGGTCGCTGCAATGAGAGAAAGAGAAGAAAACATTTTAGCATGATGCTCTTGCAAGTTTAGATTGGTTTTTAGTTTATCTAAACTGGATGGCTCCCACTGTTTCTCGAATCCTTCCTCAAACCATAAAAGAAGAATTAGCCAGGACTTTCTCACCGTACAATACTTGCTTAACCGTTCAGCCAGACCAGTGTCGATACTTCGAGGGATGTTTTCCAACACTTTCGCGAAGTTCCTTAATTAAATAACCACTTTTCTCTGGGGGCATAGCCCCGCTGACACCTTTCTCGACACCTACTTGGTTTATAGCATTGATCGTTAAGTGACGAATCTCCTGATAAGTAGCATGTACTCACAGTAGGATCGGGATCCAAATATCATCGTATGATAATGTTGAAGGAATCCTACCAACATTCATCAAACTCCAAATGGTATGCAATACTAGCAAGTTTCAGTTTCTTTAGAAACTCCCGATGTGGATTTTTGCCCCATGCTCTTATGACCTTGACTTTAGTCAAAAAATCATAAGTCACATGTCAAGTTCTACCCGTCATTCTCCAGGTTAATTTGAACCCACCCGTACATACCCTTGACTTTAGTCAACAAGGCAGTATAACTGTCCCAAATCAACGCATCTATCTATGCTACATATGAATATCCAATAGCTACCAAACATTGTGCCTTGACTTTAGTCAACAAACACAGCTTGAATACTATTGACTATCCATATGAAATGACGGAGGGCTACGACTGGTTTTGCCAAAATCGTGAACGTAGTGAACTTGATGTAATCGAAGGAACCTGATAGCTTTTTAAAAGGAGTGGTTAAAGCTCCGCAATTAAAAATTCTGCTCTTTTAAATTAACCGAGTGGTTTCTTTTAAATTTGTTCCAACGATTCATTTTTGGTTTATTTTCTTTGCATTATAATAATGCGTCCCATCATTTATCCTATCATTGCAGAAAACAATGAAAATACCACGTTCTCTTATGCCATCCGCATTCGCCACTGGGTCCCGTCATCACCCGTTAGGTTACTTAACTAACGACAGAGCGGGGGCTGGGCTAGCGCGGGTGTAAAACATAAGTGAGTCTAATAGCTATCATATATAGATATAGTACATTCGTCAGACGCAATAATAGGCATTCCAGATCACTGATGAACTTTATTGGATATGCAAGCAATCCGCGTTTGCTTTGAGCCTGCAATAAAAGACGGATTACACAGTTGTGATGAATAGCCATTACCCCACCCTAGACCCCTACGGGTATTGCAAACTACCCGCCAAGTATCCGAAGTGAAGCGGTCTCCCTCAACAACGTGAGTAGGCCACTAAACACTTCAAAGTACCCGGTAGTTTATGCACCCCACCTTGGGTCTATCCTAGAAGCAAAAAACAGTAAAAATGAAATAATACAACGGTGGCTACAACCGCAACCTGGATGTGCCCCGCAAAATAATATTACAACATATTACAATTACATCGAATGAATGAATATTAAACTCATCTCAAACCCCGGCTAATCATCACAACAATCCAATACAGTTCATATACGCAAACAGTAGAATCATTACAGAAATGTGCAACCCCCTGCCAACCGACATACTAGTAGTTAGGGGAGGTTTACGAACACATTAAACATTACAGATAAAAAACCCGATTAGCAAATAATTTAGAACATCGATCGACAATCTCTTTCCGTGTCTACCCCAAAAGAAAGCCAGTACAGAAGTAACCTGGGCAGAAACAGAATATACAGGAAAACAAAACACCAAAAAATATGAATTACTGCGCAAATCAGAGTCAACTCGGAGTTGACTCGACGGCGGATCCGCGGCCAAAAGCACTATCTTGCCGCGGATCAGAGTCAACCCCAAGTTTGAGTTGAAATCTCGTATTTTCCCAGAATTCTTATATTTCCCTGCTGTGAATTTTAAGGCATATCAAATATTTTTTTCGACACGTTTAAAATTAACAGAAACTTGGAGTTTCCGGGGTTTCGTTTTCGTGTTTTCCGACGATCGAAGTTCTAATTAGTTTCTAACAAGCTAGTAAAGGTTTAGTTGGCTCTGATACCACTGTAAGTCCATGTCACGCACCCCACGAACTTGCGGGGAGGCGGAATATATGAAAAACGATTATCAAAGCTTCATAACACGGACTTGAGCGCATGAATCGTGTCTAAACCGTTACTAGCAAACTACGAAAGGTTTAACTACTCGGATTCAAAATTATACCTCACGTTACTTTTCCTTCGGGTCTTCATCGCTGTCCTCCACTCCTCGTAGGCTCCTTGGAACATCGGCACCTCAACGGCCTCCTCGAGTCAAAGAAGATCCACCCGAAAGCTCCTACTCCAAGCTTGATCTCTAACTTGAGATAACTAGGTTGCTCAAAGTGCTAATCTAAGCTACCTAGGGGATATAGAGTGAGGTTATGGATTAATTAGTCTATCTAATCCTTGATCTCAACACATGAGAGGGGAGAATTAGGGTTTCAAAAATGAGAGAGCTTGAGGAGAGAGAAGGTGATGATAAGAATGAGAATGAATAATGAGCTCATTTGAATATAACAACCATAACAATTTATCAAATAAATAAATTAAATGATTAATCATCATAGTTGATGCATTCACCTTGTGTGATTCATCATATGACTCATTAGCTAATTAATGCATCATTTAATTCCATGGATGAATCACACAAATGAGTCATTAAGCAATAAATGCTTATGCCACCTTAACCCCCAAGTCACCATGCTTCTAGAAGCTTCCCGGAAAATTACGAGAACGCCCCTCCAATCCGTGAAAACACGGAAAAACTTTAGACTGTATAAATCCAATAACCCGATACTAGAATCTGGCTTAAACCAAAGCCGGCTAGTAAAAACTGTTCGAACGTCGTACGTGCGCAAACACACGTACGCGTCCGAACCCTTGTCGTAAAACCATACGACCTCTATATCGTTTCGCCAGGAGCAGGGAAACTCTCTATATGGGACTCTAAAGACTCGACACCACGCTGGCAGTGGGTTTAACCACAGACCGCAAGCGGCACTAGCTGTACGTAACGGTCCCCAGGTAGATGTCGATAAGAAGGTTGATGAGGAAACCCATCCGAACTCCTACTGAGCCTGATGTGACAATCTCCGTACAGTCCGGTCTGTTCGTCTAAGACTGTCGCATATCAAGCCAAGGGGGCGGCAAGCGTCAGTCCTCTATAGCGGTATAAGTCGTGTCGGAGCGTAGCCCATACACCCTGAGAAACTACTGGAACCTACCAGTAAATCTCGCTTGCCCTGGCCAGGGACTTTGCGTAATGGCTCTCTGACACAGCGCGATACCAACTCCCAATACCGGGAGAGATGAATCCTGTCTAACCACTACTGCCTTCAAGTGCTCGGGACTGCACCCAACTGCTACCTGTTTGCACGACTCCTTTGAGCCGTGGTAGGGTAGCAATCTAAGAACAGTAGGACACACTCGAGGCGAAGTAGCAGTATCAAGTTTGCGGACTATGCTGTACTCATGTCACCTAAGAACTGTTAACTGACGACGGGTATAATACCAACCAACAGTTCCTCTGCGAGTCATGTCCGGTGTACCCGTAACCAAACGAGCACCTGTATACTATCTCCAGTACGACGTACTGATGGCTGTGGGACATACCATCTCCCCAACTGGGTTGAGAAGCGTACACACTAGTCTACTCCGGAATATCGATGCCCTGTCTCAATAATCCAACGACCAGGGACCTGTATAGGATGTTGCTTATAGACTACCCAACCCCCACTATTGTGACTGCCATCACAACGCTGGTAATCAAGCAAAGATCCTAAGAGCTCTACTAATATGTATAAGTGATACGTTACAAGAAACATATGCACATATTAAAGTAGACAAAACCAAGTAGCATACTACTATGTTTAGCAAGACTGTCAATACAAGTGTGAATATCCCAAGCTTCCATTAAGTAATATACAATCTAGTATGATACAATAATGGCCCCTAGGGCATATACACTAACACTTTTTGCTCGTAGGTGGGTTGTGTCATTATTTTATTTCCACCTTGTATATTCATTGTATCTAATGTACTCCATTTACTGTATCATCTACCAGTACCAATGTATATTGACTTAGAGACGAGACAGTGAGATTTGTGGGCATGTATGTTGTTTCTTTGGGTCGCGCTCACTTGAGCCGACGTGTTGCTTATTACTTGTGCCATTTTATGCTTATTTTTGCACATTGATGTTTTATATTCCGTAGGATTTGAGTCCGCCTTGGGGCGAAGAGCTAGCTCCCACTTGGGATATCTTATTTCATGTTATTCATATATATTCCTGTTTGTACCCGTTTGGGGGCCAGTATTTACAAAGGAGACTCTGCCGAAATTTTCGGAAAAATGGAAGTTGCTTTTAAAAAGCTTGATATGACTTATTTAATTAAAATCGCTTTCAATAAATTGGTTTTTCTTCACTCTACTGCTTATTTGGTTTTGATTTCTGGGCTTTGGCTTACTTAGATTACGTACGCCTTGAGACGTTCATAATTTAAGTGCCAGTCACGTTCCGTACCTTTCGGGGCGTGACAGGAGGATGGGATCCACCCGCGTTTCCATTGTGAGGAGGGCGGCGGCTAGTACTTGGATCATCGCGGTGATCGCTCGCCATGAAGTTGAGTTCGGAAGGTGGACTTTCGTTAAGTGGAACTAGATTTTTCTACAGACGGCGCCAACTGATGGCACTCAGGATCTCCTACAGATGTTGTCTTCCGTTGATCTGTTACGAGCGTTGATGAATGGATGAGATTTTGTAAGCCTCCGGGCGTTTTTGCAAGGCTGGGGTGTCATGTTCCCTAGCACAACAGCAAGGTTTCGGGAGGCATCGTCCATGCCAATTTCAAAAAATTATCATGCTAAACAACCCTAAACTTAGAATCATTAACTAGAGATTTAGACAGTACCAAATGTAAACTACTTTACATCTAGAGAACAAGAATACAATCTTTGTAGTTCGAGTCCTTCTCTTCTAAAGTTCCGGGTTGAAGTCCACACGACTCTACAAGACTCCTCTTCGAGTTGAACGACCCTCCTTCGTGATCTTCGCGCCAAAGACGATCCACCCGAAGTTCCTCTAGATCAAGTTAACTCTACACTAAACTTCTTTAGTGTATGAAACACACCACACTAAATTGCTAGTTTGGTGTGGGATGATGAAGTAGGGGATATGATAAGCTCACTAGGTTACTCACAAGCTCAATGATTCACATCTCATGTGAGGGTTTGAGCTTGGAGGTGAGATGAAGAAATTGTAGAGATCAAGAGGAAGAAACAGCTCAAGGAAAAATGGCTACGAAATTAAGCATGAAGCAAGTGTAGAAAACAATAATATGAATCATCTCTCTCCTCACTCAGTCAAGCATGGAATAAATTGCAATTCTAAATTGCAACCATGCTTGAATTGTGAGTCAAGACTAATAAAAAACCATATAAGCCCATGCCTCATCCATACCCAAAATATCTCCAAAATTTACATCTCATTTTTCCATTTTTCTAAAAATAGAAAAACATGCCATGCTTCACACACACACACACGCGCACACACACACACACACACACACACACACATATATATATATATATATATATATTTAATATGTATATCAAATATACATTAATACACACACACATACACACACACACACACACACACACATATATATACATATATATAAAGCAATTAGTGAGCTAATGATATTGGTTAAGATATAATTATATCACATATAATATATATCTCATTATTAAATCAACACTTGATCTAATAATCCGGTTATATCACCTATAACCGACTAATATCATTTATCTGAATATCAGATTATCAAATCAACACTTGATTCGATAATCTGGTCATATCACATATGACCTAACCGATACCAAATAACTGCCAGATTACAATACGGTATCACATACACGTATTTAATCACTCCCACGCATATATCACATATGTGCCCTACTTCATTTCGCTCGAACCGGGAAACTTCTGTGTGGGACTCTAAAGACTCGTCAATACGCCGACAGTAGGTGATGATCACATCAGTTACCTACAAGCCGTCAGTGGTACTAGCTGGACATAACGGCCACCCAGGTATTGAGCGATATAAAGATCAACAAGCAAGCTCGTCCATACTCTCCATGAAGCCTATCAGTAACACTTCCGTACAGTTCGGTTTTTTCGTCTGATATGTCGCATATCATGTCTAGGGGTGGAAATCGTCAGGCCCCAGTAACGTGATAAGTCATGCCGATGTGAGGCTGATAACTGGTCGAGAAACTACTGATAACACTTATCAGTAGATCTCCATATCAGCCCTGGTCAGGGACTTCCAGTTATGGCCAATCGAGCATAGCGCAACATCAACCCCCAATACCGGAAGATACGAAACCCCTCCTATCGTTCATTGCCTCCATACGACTCGGGACTGTACCTAAAATCCACATGTTTGCACGTCTCCTTTGAGTGTGGTAGGGAGGAAATCAAAGCACAGTTGGAGCCGCACAAGACTCTATGACGATCTCGGATCTCCAGACTAACCTGTACCAGTGTCACCAGAGGACTGCTACCTGACGATAGGTATACTACCGCATAGGAGTCCTCGGCGAGTCCCGTTCAGTGTACCCAGTCTCCACTGAGCACCCGTATATTATCTTTGATGTCAAACACCAATGGATGTGAGATCATCCATCGCCCATCATATGGGTCAAGAAGCGTATACGCTAGTCTACTTTGGAATATCGATGCCCTGTCTCGATATTCCCTCGACTAGGAACAATTAAAGGATGTACTTGTGAACTACCCTGGCCCCACTAGTATGATCTCCATCATAGTCCTGGTAGTCAAGTACAAATCCTAAGGACTTTATCAACATGTGAGAGCAAGACAGTATCACAATAAAAGTCTAAATGTTAAGATAAAGATAACCAGATAGCATACTATCATGTCGAGCAAGAAAGTCCTCTCTATATATGTCCAAGCATCCACTATAATATACATTATATGTACAATAATGGCCTCTAGGGCATACATATAACTAACAATTTTCCACTTGCACTAAGGCCATATTTTGTAGTATCTCATACCGAACATCCCAAAAAGTCTCTCAAATTGTGTCTGGGGCAGGGCCTTTGTGAGTGGATCCGCTACGTTGTCCTTCGTATCAACTCTCCTGACCTTGATCTCCCGGCGATCAACTATCTCCCGGATCAGGTGATACCGCCTCAGAATATGTCTGGATCTCTGATGAGACCTGGGTTCCTTGGCCAAAGCCACCGCTCCATTGTTATCATAATACACAGGTATTGGATTCTCAATGGATGGAACCACTCCAAGCTCAGCAATGCACTTCTTCATCCAGACAGCTTCTTTGGTAGCATCGTTGTCAGTGATGTATTCAGCCTCCATCGTCGAGTCTACAATGGTGTCTTGCTTGGAACTCTTCCAACACACCGCCCCTCCGTTGAGGGTAAAGACAAAACTCGAGACCAACTTACTGTCATCCTTATCACTCTGGAAGCTCGAGTCAGTAAAGGACTCCACTTAGAGTTCACTGTTACCATACACCGAGAACATCTCTTTAGTCCTTCTCAAGTACTTGAGAATGTTCTTCACAGCTATCCAGTGATTCTCTCCTGGATCTGCTTGATACCTACTCACTACACTTAGTGAGTAAGCTACATCGGGTCTGGTACATAATATCGCGTACATGATAGAGCCTACTGCCGAAGCATAGAGTATCCCTTGCATGCGAGCTCTCTCCAAATCGGTCTTGGGAGACATCTCTTTGGAGAGAGTGAGTCCTGAGATCGTAGGTATATTCCCACATTTGGAATCTTCCATACTAAACCTCTTTAGTATGGTGTCTATGTACCTGGATTAGGACAATCCCAGTACCCGTTTAGATCAATCTCTATAGATCTTAATCCCCAAGATGTAGGAGGCATCACCTAGATCTTTCATTGAGAATCTTTGTGATAAGAAGAGCTTGACCGAGTGCAGCATAGGAACATCATTTCCTATCAAGAGTATGTCATCCACGTATAATACGAGAAAGACGACCTTACTCTCTACGACCTTCTTGTATATACAAGGTTCATCTACGTTTTTGATGAATTAAAACTCTTTGACTACCTCATCAAAACAGATGTTCCAACTCCGCGATGCGTGCTTCAATCCGTAGATTGATTTAAGCAGCTTGCACACCTTTCCACTGCTCCCACTGTCTACAAGCCCTCCGGCTGAGCCATGTACACGCTCTTTTCTAAATCACCATTTAGAAAGGTGGTCTTAACATCCATTTGCCAGATTTCATAGTCATGGTATGAAGCGATGGCAAGTAGGATCTGGATGGACTTAAGCATAGCCACTGGAGAAAAGGTTTCATCATAATCCACACCTAGTCGTTGACGAAAACCTTTTGCAACAAGTCTCAACTTTTCCATCTACACCAAGTTTCTTCTTAAAGATCCATTTGCTCCTAATGGGTTTTATCCCTTCGGGAGCAACTTCCAAAGTCCATACTTTTTTGGTGTCTATGGATTCCATCTCAGACCGCATTGCATCCAGCTATTTAACAGAGTCCCCACTCGTGATGGCCTGCTCGAAGCTAGTTGGGTCATCATCTTCCATGATGCAATCCTCGGTCCCACCATCAATGCGAAAATCATAGTATCTCTCAGGTGAATGAGGAACCCTACTAGATCTGCGGAGAGGTTGGGGTTCGTTGGAGACTACTGAATGCTCTGGTTCTAATAAATCATCAGTTGTAGTTTGTGTAGATGGAACTTCTTCCAGCTCTACCTTTTTGCCAATAATTTCTTTTACAAGAAATTCCTTTTCCAAAAAGGTGGCGTATTGAGAAACAAACACCTTTTGTTCCTCAGCGTGGTAGAAGATATACCCTTGTGAATTCTTTGGATATCCCATAAACTTGCAAAGAATTGATCATGCCTCGAGTTTGTCCGAATTTTGCCTTTTGACATAGGCCGGACAACCCCATATCTTAACTCGTTTAAGATATGGTCTCTTTCCACTCTATATCTCATATGGTGTGGTAGGTACCGATTTAGATGGAACTTGATTCAATAGGTATGCTGTTGTCTCAAGCGCATAACCCCAAAAGGAAATAGGTAACTCAACGGTGCTCATCATAGAGCGCACCATAGCCAATAGAGTGCGATTCCTCCGTTCCAATACACCGTTGTGTTGTGGTGAATATGGAGGAGTAAGCTGAAAGAGAATCCCATTCCCTTTTAGATAGTCGCGGAATTCCGTGCTCAAGTATTCTCCTTCCCGATCAGATTGAAGGATTTTAATACTTCCACCCGTCTGGTTCTCAACTTCATACTTATATTCTTTGAATTTCTCAAAAACATCAGACTTGTGTTTCAACAGGAACACATGACCGAATCTTGAGAGATCGTCAGTGAATGTAATGAAGTACGAGAAACCATTCCTGGCATACGTAGACATGGGACCACATACATCACTATGTATCAGTCCTAAGAGTTCCGTAACTCTTTCTCTGTGTCCTGTAAATGGAGTTTTAGTCATCTTGCTTTTGAGACATGACTGGCAAGTTTCATAAGATAAAAGTTCGAACGGATTCAAATATCCATCTTTATGTAACTTAGCTAGTCATGTCACATTGATATGACCTGGTCTACAATGCCACAAGAAGGATTCGTTCATTTCTGAACTTTTCCTCTTGTGTGTGTTCTGTACGTTAAAAACTGTGTTTTGATTCAGAACGTATAATCCGTTACATAACGCACCAAACCTAATCAACACTTGATTTAGGTAAATATTCATAACATTATTCTCTACTACAAAGTTATATCCTTCTTTATCTAATAAAGAAATTGATATTAAATTGCATATCATAGAGGGTACGTAATAACAGTCGTTCAGGATCAATGTATTCCCAGTTGGCAATACAAAGTGATACTCACCAACTGCTTTGGCCGCAACACTTGCACTATTCCTTACTTTTAGAGAATGATCACCTTTTCCCAGTTCTCTACATTTCATTAGCCCATGCAACAAATTGCATATGTGGGATCCCGATCCGGTATCTAATACCTAGAACATAGAGTGTACTGAGAAACAGTTCTCTGTAACTAACACACCTGAAGAAAATATATCAACATGCTTATTCTTCGTTTAGGTGGCGTGGGAATCCGGATATGTTCCAATTTCCTGCTCGGACTTATAATACTTATAAGTCGTAACGGAACCAACTTTCCCCTGCTCAGTATAACAAGCGGGTTCGGTCAATACATCCATATTATTATCTTGATTAAGGCGTGACATTGGTTACTGCCTGGAGAGAGAGAGAAGGAAACGCGTTAGCGTGCGCTCTTTGCAAGATTAGATTGGTTATTATCTTATCTAATCAGGACATCTCCCACTGTTTTTATCAAATCTTTCTTCAAACCCTAAAAAGTAAGACTAGCCGGGATTAATTACATCTTACAAGTTCGCCAATCTTTTAGCCAGGCCAGTGCCGGTACTTTGAGGGAGGTTCCCCGTGCTTTTGCACGGACCTAATTAAAATAAACCTCGTTTTTCCAGGGGCGTGACCTCGTTAACACCTTTCTAGACATCTACGTGATTGGCTAATTGTGATGTGTAAAACTCTCCCAGGAGTAACTCTTACTCGCAGTGGGTATCGGGATCCAACTATCTCATAGAAGGTATGCAATCTCATTGCAAATTTCAACACTTGAAATTCCTGATAATATTTTTGCCCCAGCAACTTATGACCTTAACATAGTCAAAAAATCATAAGCGCTAGCCAAGTTCAACCCGTCATTTTCTGATTGAATTAAACCCACCCGCACGACCCTTAACATAGTCAACAAAGTTGCACGACTACCCTAATCCAATCACATCACATGCTTTAGCAGATAAGCATTAATTAGCTACCATACAATACGCCTTAACATAGTCAACAAACGTAGCACGAATACTAAGTAGTACTTATCTGAAATGACGGAGGGCTACGACAGGTTTTTAAGAAAACCTTTTGCATAATGAACTTGATATCGTTGCAGAATTGAGTGATTTTGAAAAGGAGTGTTTTTAAGGCTTTTACTAGTTCCGCTTAAGAGGTCACTCCCGATGAAAGGATCTCGGCTCTTTCCTCATCGAATGAGGTGCTGGATATTCTACAATGAATACCGCTATGCAAAGCAAGAACTAAAAAAGGCAATCAAAAACAAAACCGAGTAGGTTGTAGCATCTCCTAGTTTCGCTAAAGAGGTCACTCCCGGTGAAGGGATCTCGGCTCTTTCCTTATAGAATAAGGTGCTGGATATTTTATAAGGAATACCGCTATGCAAAGCAAAAACTAGAGCTACCCTTTTTTAAAAATTTGATTCTACAACATCATTTTGGTTTCTTTTCTTTCATTAATCTCATTAATGAAGTCCCAATTATGCTTCCTAAGCGTCACAGAAGAAACGAAAATGCAACGTACGCTTATGCCATCCGTATTCGCCACAGTGTCCCGTTATGCACCGTTAGATTACTTAACTAACGGCATAGCGGGGCGAGACTAGTGCGGGTGCAAAACATAAGCAACGTTTTTTATATATCATATATACAATAATAAAGTATTCGTCTCACGCATATAAAGTGATCACATCACAGAATATCAGTAGCAGAAGATAACATATGAAATATTGGATATATTAGGAATTCCGTGTTTTAAATTAAGCAAGTATAAAACACGGATTCCACGGTCGTGATGAATAGCCAAATCCATATCCCTAGACCCCTACGAGTGCGGCAAGCAATCCTACCAATTCTAGAGTTAGGAGACCCGGACTCGACTCCTTGAGATGGTCTCCCACTGGACTCTAGAACCCGGTTACTTGTGCTCCCCGCCTTTGGTCTATCCTAATGCGGAAAAGTAAATAATATACAACAATGGTGATATCATTATCAACCCGGAAGTGTCCCAATAAAAGAATATTACATACAATGAATTTTACATGAATGAAAATAAAAAACTCTCATCTCATATAAAACCCCCGGCTATTCGAAACATGACGATCCAATATAACATATCCAAGCAACACATAATATCTCATGTCATCAAAAAGCTAAACGAAATTAAACATTCCGATCGAATCAACAAACACCCAAAATTTTCCAAAAAGCTCAACGCCTGAGCACAGATTAAAAATACTCAGAATATGCCGCAGTACCTATGGACTAACTGTAGAAAGGCCAACCCTTGCCTCACCTATGGCACCGCGGAACTACCACAAACCCGAGGGTTTGGCTGAGGTTCTTACGGTCATAGAATCGAGTTAGGGTTTCGTTCTTCTAGAGGGCCCATCAAATCATTTGCATGATATTTGAATGTTCTTTAACTATGAAAAATCCAACTCTTGAAAAATTTTCCAGCGAGGGCTAAAGTGGGTATTTGATATCCATTCGAACTTTTTAACACCATCGAAACAACCCGAAATACAGTTAGAATTACGACTACGAAACACTCCGAATAGCCTTTGCAGAAAGTTAACATCTCAAGAAATTTTTAGCAAAAATAAACAACACCTGAAACACCAAAACCCAGAGCCTGGAACACAAAAAAAAAATTGAACCTAAAATCCACCTGTTAGGCCAGCCTACTCGGATTTCATGGTTATATGCTTGGCCAAAAACCGGCCAAATGTGTTCAAATTTCTTCTGTGTTCATATCATATCTCATACAACATTCTGCAGTTGTTTAAAAAAATTTTAGAGTCCATTTAAAAATCGACAGAAACCAGGTTTTCATGTTTTGAGTTTCGGAGCAGTTTCGGTTTCATAATCTAACAAACATTGTCTAAATCTTTAGCTTGGTTCTGATACCACTGTCATGTTTCCTAGCATGATAGCAAGGTTTCGGGAGGCATCGTTCATGCCATTTTCAAAAAATTGTCATGTTAAACAACCCTAAACTTAGAATCTTTAACTGGAGATTTAGACAATACCAAATGTAAACCACTTTACATCTAGAGAACAAGAATACAACCTTTGTAGTTCGAGTCCTTCTCTTCTAAAACTCTGGGTTGAAGTCCACGCGACTCTAAAAGGCTCCTGTTCGAGTTGAACGACCCTCCTTCGTGATCTTTGCGTCAAAGACGATCCATCCGAAGTTCCTCTAGATCAAGCTAACTCTACACTAAACTTCTTTAGTATATGAAACACACCACACTAAATTGCTAGTTTGGTATGGAATGATGAAGTAAGGGATATGATATGCTCACTAGGTTACTCACAAGCTCAATGATTCACATCTCATGTGAGGTTTGAGCTTGGAGGAGAGATGAAGAAATTGTAGAGATCAAGAGGAAGAAGAAGCTCGAGGAAAAATGGCTAAGGCATTAAGCGAGAAGCAAATGTAGAAAACAATAATATGAATCATCTCTCTCCTCTCTCATTCAAGCATGGAATAAATTGCAAATCTAAATTGCAACCATACTTGAATAGTGAGTCAAGACTAATAATAAAACATATAATCCCATGCCTCATCCATATCCAAAATATCTCCATAATTTACACCTCATTTTTCCATTTTTCTAAAAATAGAAAAACATGTCATGCTTCATATATATATATATATATATATATATATATATATATAGATCAAATATACATTAATATATATATATATATCAAATATACATTAATATATATATATATATAAAGCAATTAGTGAGCTAATGATATTAGTTAAGATATAATTATATCACATATAATATATATCACATTATTAAATTAACACTTGATCTAATAATCCGGTTATATCATATATTACCGACTAATATCATGTATCTGAATATCACATTATCAAATCAACACTTGATTCGATAATCTGGTCATATCACATATGACAACCGATACTACATAACTGCCATATTACAATACGGTATCATATACACGTATTTAATCAGGCCCACACACATATCACATATGTGCCCTACTTCATTTCGCTCGAACCGAGAAACTTCTGTGTGGGACTCTAAAGACTCGTCAATATGCCGGCAGTAGGTGATGATCACATCAGTCACCTACAAGCCGTCAGCGGTACTAGCTGGACGTAACAGCTACCCGGGTATTGAGCGATATGAAGATCAACAAGCAAGCTCGTCCATACTCTCCATGAAGTCTATTAGTAACACTACCGTACAGTCCGGTTTCTTTGTCCGATATGTCGCATATCATGTCTAGGGGTGGAAATCGTATGACCCCAGTAACGTGATAAGTCATGCCGATGTGAGGCACATAACGGGTCGAGAAACTACTAATAACACTTATCAGTAGATCTCCATATCATCCCTGGCCAGGGACTTCCAGTTATGGCCAATCGAGCATAGCGCAAAATCAACCCCAATACCGGGAGAGACGAAACCCCTCCTATCGCTCATTGCCTCCATACGACTCGGGACTGTACCCAAAATCCACCTGTTTGCATGTCTTCTTTGAGCGTGGTAGGAAGGAAATCAAAGTACAGTGGGAGCCGCACAAGACACTATGACGATCTCGGGTCTACAGACTAACCTGTATCAGTGTCACTAGAGGACTGCTATCTGACGATAGGTATACTACTACATAGGAGTCCTCGGCGAGTCCTGTTCAGTGTGCCCAGTCTCCACTGAGCACGCGTATACCATCTTTGATGTCAAACATCAATGGATGTGGGATCATCCATCGCCCATCATATGGGTCAAGAAGCGTATACGCTAGTCTACTCTGGAATATCAATGCCCTATCTCGATATTCTCTTGACTAGGAACAATTAAAGGATGTACTTATGAACTACCCTGGCTCCACTAGTATGATTTCCATCATAGTCCTGGTAGTCAAGTACATATCCTAAGGGCTTTATCAATATATGAGAGCAAGACAGTATCACAATACAAGTCTACATGTTAAGAAAATGATAACCAGATAGCATACTATCATGTCGAGCAAGAAAGCCCTCTCTATATATGTCCAAGCATCCACTATAATATACATCATATATACAATAATGGCCTCTAGGGCATACATATAACTAACATGGGGAGCCCATAATACCTCTGTAAAGACTTCTGACCTTTGTGAATAAATCGTTTTGTAGGAATCTTTGCGTACGTATTTCCACTTTATTTGTGGTAAAATCTCCATTTGCGCGGTATTGCTTTCACGATGTGTTAGGTCAGCGACCGGTCCTTCACCTTGCGATCGCACGTCGAGTTAAACTCAACTATTTTCCAAGTGTGCAAAGATCGATCATCGTGGTGATTGTTCGCCATGAAGTTAAGATCGGAAGGTGAACTTTCGTTGAGTGGAACTAGATTTTCCCACAGACGGCGCCAATTGATAGAGCTCAGGATCTCCTTTAGATGTTGTCTTCCATTAATTTGTTACGAGCGTTGATGAATGGTTGAGATTTGATTTGAGGGTTGTTTCTTGATGCGTGTGTATCTCAATGGGCTTGATTTGGAATGAATCCGAGCTACTTGAAAGGAAATCCCGGGATGATTGTACCACCATGGACCCTCCGACGATTAAGTTAGTCGAGATATTTGGGTAGAGTAGCGGCCTATTGGGTAATAATTGCCTTACCGGATTCTTCTGAGTGAGGGGTTTATATAGCGACAGCCATGGATACGCGGGCGCGAGATTCACGTCGGCCGGTAATCTAAGTAAATTACGAAGGTATTTGTGTCACGACCCGAAGGTACGGAACGTGACCGGCACTTAAATTACGAAGTGTCTAGAGGCGCGACGTAATCTAAGTAAGCCGAAGCCCAGAAATCTAAACCATTCAAAGAAGAAGTAAAGGAAAACAGGTAGGAAAACAAGTTTAAAGCAACATCAAATTTTCACAAAAATTTCGGCAGTCTCCTTTGTAAAAACTGGCCCCAAATGGGTACAAACAAGAATAATATATACAAACAATAAAAAGGCATCCCCAAGCGGAAGCTAGCTCTACGCCAACAGGCGGAAACAACTACACAATGCACTATAATATACAACGCCAAAGGGCGAGGCTCAAAACTCCAGAGAAAACCAAATCCACCAAAAACCATAATAATACAAGCACGACTCTAAGGTCGAAATAAAAACAACTAGTCTTCTAAACTATCAAGTAATACAAGTCTGGTTGATGGAGCTTACTAGATACAACGAAATAATAAAAGTACAACGGCGGTCCTGATACAATAAACCAACCTACCAAGCAAATCACCCTAAATGAAATGATGTGCCAGCAAGCTGCCAAGGAAAAACCTGTACATCGAAACCTGTAAGAAAAATTTGGCACAATAGGGGTGACTTGCCAACTCGTGAGTAGAAGACATCTGTGAGAAGAAATCGAATGCACGACGATATCCTAGGTCATAATAATATACTTAATATATCACTAGTCATTTAGTAGTGCAGGGTAGTAAACTATGCGCATGTGCAATGCTCAGTGCTCGTGTCAGTACCTCAAGTAGTCACATGTCGTGTGTATCAGTATGCATGCACCATGAATGTAAAACAATCAACCATGAAATCTGGATATATCTGTATAAGAAATCTTTAACCTTTATCATAGTAAAATTTGTATGGTAATCTGAAACAGTAATGAAATCCATGGAAATCCGTGTCAAGCATCGAAACAAAACATGTAAATCTCAAAGTCTTAATAACTCATAGTCTCAATATCTCGGGCTCCGTCAGTCCGGATCGGCCCATATTCTCAAATCTCACGACAACGGTCGGTATCCTCCGGATATCCGCCGTGCCAGACATCACCGGTAGGTAGTCTTCCCCTGCCAGGCTCATCGTCTACAACTCGATCTTCTTGCCCCGGGGTACCATACCGGGCCCACCATGTACCCGAGACGGTTCATCCACTCCTCGAATCGGATCTCGAAATCCAACAAAAAACATGAAATCTCATGGTGGACGACACATACATCACGAGAAAACCGCAACTTATATTTTAAAAAGAAAGGGAGAGAGAGAGAGAAGTTTTTATATATATTCTTGCGGTTTTCCCCAAAATCCAGAAATCTCATAGAAATCCAAAATCCCAAAATCATGAGTAAGTAAATAATAAGTATCGGCATAAGCCTCACAATACTACATGATAACATGAAAATATGAATGCATGAAACGTCTAAGTAATAAATGCAATGTCTAGACTAATACCTGAGAGTAATCACAATATTATATTGATCTAGCCTTTACCTGATTCTATCAATAAAAGATAATATGTTCTAAAGTGTACGTGACATAGCAATTACCGATGATGATGTGTGTGAGCCGGCAAATAAGTGTACGTGGAACATGCGCATCATCGGTAATGGTGCTGGTATCCTAACAGGCAGAGTTTCATATTAACTACAAAAACATATGTATGAACATGCAACGTGATGATTACAATCTGAATATAAAGGTAAAATGTGTATTAACCACTCATTTGGAATGTACATATCTAACTACAACTATATGGCTTAAGCCTAAACTAGTATCTATCTAACCTACTAAGAAACTAAACTAAAGGAACTAGTCGATAAGAAATAAGAATCCACCTACAGTCTGAGTCGATATCTCTAATAGTTGGCGATCCAGCCTCAATAGCGTCATGTACATAGTACGACTTGCTCGAGTCAAGAGTGCGGATCAATCATCACATCTACGCCTCATATGGTAAAATCCATCGTACGGCATCCAAAAATCGGGGTACGGGTCAACTATCACCTATGTACATCATTCTTATAATATCATCATCAAATAATGTCATGATCAAGGGTACTGTACTGTAATCGAATACATCCCAATATCATCAATCATATATCATTTTCTGCGTAAATATACATCATCAATTGGTCCTCAGAAATATCATGTCACATATATCATGTCGTGATTAAGTCACATATATCATATCGTGATCAAGTCATACATATATCATATCGTGATTCAGTCACATATTACAGTCCGGGTTTTATTCTGGAGTCTCGTATATCTCAATGTCATCATCACCTATTATCGTTTATGTATAACTATCCATTTTCTCATTTCCCAACGATCCGCTAATATCATAGTATATCTCATAACATACTCGATCGTAAATCTTTAACTCACGGCATCACGCCCAATCATACTAACTCTTTCCCAGATATCATATATCCTCCCCATATCACGTGTATATGTTATGTGTGTGTGTGTGTCTACACACACACACACCCCCCCTATATTAACCTACACACACACATACATACATATACACCAAGTCAAATGTATGTGTGTGCGTGTGTGTGTCTACCTGAAACCTACGAATTCCCTCCAAGACATCATCATCAGGTAAAGTCTTTCTAAATCGGTCTAGTCCAACCTAAAGTCTTTAATAGGGTCCTACTCGCCAAGAATCTAAGGTCACGTCCGACTTCCTAATGACAATAAGTAATATTCCTATTCTACGTTTGCGGGGATGCTAAACGTCATCCACCCGACTTCCCCCGTAGATATACATCTACTCACCTGACCCTTGTCTGCCGAAATCGATGCCGCCATCAACTTCTTCATCGTCCGAAGTCCACTTGAGGGGTACCTATACGCAAACATATATAATATCGTAAACCAAATCACGGACAAAACCAAAACAGCGCACGATCGTGCATAGGTTAAAACCTATGACCTGCTCATGCAAAAGAACTCAAATATCGCTCGATATCGGCGTACAAACGCCGATTGATCGAGATAAAACACCAACAAACAACTCGAAGTTTCAAAACTCATTATTTATAATATAAAACATGGTTTAAATCATCGAAATCTTAAAATCGATCAAATCGTCCTATTTCGCAAAACCTTGAAAATGTCAATTTACCGTTTTGCTTCAAAACTTGATGTTTAAATGAAACTAAAGGTCATAATATTCATTAAATAATATAACTAGATTATATAAACCATTACTATATTTTTATCACACTAATTTGTCTTAAATTGAAAATTCTTTTTTGAAATTTTACCCGATTTCAACACCTTGTAAGCAAAACTTCCCAATCCCACAACTAAACTTGATTTTGCATGAATTAAATTATTAAACTAAATTTATGATGTTAATAATGTCATGAAACCATAATTATATTTTAAATCTCAATTATTTAAGAAATTTCTAAAACCTAGTTAGCAAAAATAGCATATATATCACAATTTTCCATTATCAATTTGAAACTATTAACTAAATTAGGTTTTTCATTCCTTTAACATGTTAATATTCTCATTAAAACCACAATCTAATGATAAAAACCTTAATTAGAATTTTATATCACCAATATATATATATATTTTATAAAAACTTAGTTAGCAATATTGTTTAATTTAAACAATTTTGAATGAACAATTTACAATACATCAACCATACTAGATTTTTCCTTTCTAAAAGTGTTAAACTACTTATTATAACCCCACTCAATTAATAAAAACCTTAATTTGATTTTAGAAAGCCTATCTTGAATTTTAAACTTGCAAATAGAATCAATTAAGAAAAATCTAAATATGCTAGATTAAAGCATTTAACCACAATTAATCATTGGGATAAGAATTATACCTCCACAACATGAGATCCAAACATAAAAATATGCCTCCAAAAGAATGGTTTTCTACTCCAAAATCCATGCTAAATAGGTCAAAGGAAAATGGTAGAGATTGAATATTGATTTTGAGGTTTATTTTTGGAATTTTTGTTGAATTTTTTATGATTTTTGAAAGGAAAATGATCTTGGAAAATTGGGTGGGGGGGCTGCCATGGGGTGAGGCCGGCCATGGCAAGGGAAGAAAGAGAGAAAGAAAAAGATGAGGAAAGTTGTGTAGAAAGTTCTTCAATTGATACTTCTTTTATGTCTTATCATCATTTTCTTATTTATCAATTTTTTTCTTTTCAACAAAATGATCCTAGAAAAATCTAGATCCTTGAAGAGATTTGAAAAAGAATTTTGCATAAACACACTTGATTCAAAGATATCATGGTTCACTTTGCAAAAATTAACTCATTTCAATTTTGTAATTTACACTAATTTAATATATAATTAAAGTTTATGTTAATATTTAAATTTAATTAATTACGGAAAATATTTTAATAAACTAATAATTTATAAGTCACTAAATAAACACCAAATACTAGTAATTATATCATTAAAATAGGTCTTTTTAAATTTATGATGAAAAATAATTATGGTTAAGTTTTACGAAAAATACGGTTTATTTTACCGAAAATCAGAAAATTCGCCTAAAAGATTTTTATTTATTTAATTATTTAATTATTTATTTTTAAAACGTTACAGCGTGAAAGGCGGGATTTCCTATTAATGACGAGATATGCTCGTTAATGGGAAACGCGATGGCGTGGAACGCGGGATCATGGGTGGTGGATATCTCGCGTTTGGCGAGATTAGCGGAGCCGTGGCGGAGACGCCTGCGATCGGTGCTGTGGGTCGGTCAATGAGACCGAGAAAGCTAAGCTCGGCGGGTGGCTCGGGAACGAGCGGAAGACCGAGGGAGCTTGGTTCTGTGATAGCTCGGAGGCGAGCTAGGGGGCTGAGGGAACTCAGCTTGCTTCCAATGTACCGTTCTTGATCCTTTCTCGTAAGGCTTGGGATACGTCATCTGCCACGTGTCATGATCTGAGGAATCCCCGGCATCGAGCATCATCAGGTATCTAAAAATCGAGGGATGGTTGTCCTTTTAAAGAAGTTGAGTGGGTAATTTTTTTACCCATATCATAGGAACATCAAACCATAACAAATATTGTTTAGAAGTATAAATGTGGTCATTAAACTTACAGTGTGAAATACGATTAGGACAATTTAACAACTATAATTTGTAATATGTCCAACAATCTTGTTTAAATTTTTTTAATGTCTTGTAAATCATCAGACGTAAACATGTTGTGAGTATTCAGATCCTTTTCAGAATTAGGTACAAAACGATATACTTTCCAAACCTGTTCCAAATCAATCCACAGCCATCGATTTTAAAAATTACTAATTGGATATAATTCAAAAGTTGAGCGATTCACAAAGGGTGGAACCCATTTATGACAATAGAACGGCTCCTTTGGCAATGGGTGTACGGTTTGTGAAACCATTGTTTCATCGGGTCTTGAGTCTAAAATCCGAAAATCATAACCGATAGCCGTTTGGCAATCAAAATAGAGATTTTCAAACTACGATTTCAAAAAGTTTCGAAATTTTGAAACCTTTCTTTCTTCAAAAGAATGGAGTTTAACAAAGTTATAAACCGCTCTCTTCATTAAACTCTATTTTTGAATGAAATCTTAGTTTCAAGACTATGATGCCTTATGTTCCTAAACTTAATTTCCAAAACTACAAAACCACGGTTTGCGTGGAATGCAAACCATAGTTTCGTTCTAACTTAAACTAAACCTAAATTTCCAAAACCTTGTTGGGGAACTATGTGCGGAAATGTGAATAGAAACTTTATGGATACAAAAAATATTTTGTCCAGTTAAAAGCAGAAATGGGTGTAAAGATTGTTATAACTAGAGTGTGAACCACGACAGTTAGTGCATGTAAGTCAAAAGTAGTGCAGTGGCCCACAACTACATCATGTGAATTGGAAACGAATGGCCAAGACTTCTATATATGCTGGCAGTTCTTGTCTTCAAGTATAGCCACCATAATTGAAAAACCTTTACAGTAGGAACCTTCTGAGTTCATAGCCAAAACAATGCAAGGGCACCAATCAATTTCCATTTCCTTTGGCAAAAAATCAATTTCCATTCCCTTATATTGAGATTTCCTATCTTGGAAGAAAAAGAAAAAGGAAAATCTAATTCTGCATCACACGTAGAGAGTTCAACTCTGGCAAGTTTGGAATTTCGCTGAAATTTTGACCACCCTAGAGAGTTCAACTCTTCGTGATAACCCACTCATGAAAATTGTGATATAAATATTACAAATATAAAACATGCAATCAATATAAACCATTAAATTTTGTTGCTAACAGGTTTTGATGATACTCGATATTGGCGACCTCCAAGATCACAACACGCGGCAGATGACGTATCCCAGAACTCAGAAGAAGGGGCCCACAGGGGCCAACAAGGCCATCCGTGTACCCGACCCGCAAGCTCAAGGTGCCTCTCCTCAGAGTCCCCTTGAGACTGGCCTCCACGGCCTCTCAGCTCGCCCCAAGCTGCAACTGGTCCAAGACTCCTCGGCCCTCTTGCTTGCCTCCGAGCTCCCCAGCCGAGGCTATCTTCCTCGGTCCCTCCGACCGACCAACTCCAGCTCTTGCAGGCGTAACCACCGCTCCGCGAATCTCGCCATGCGCAGATTCTCCGTCAGTAACATCCCACGTTCCACGCCATCACAATCCCCATTAATGGGCGATCCGCTCTTTACGCAGACGTGACGTCGGGAGCGTAACTGCCGGCGAGATTTTCGCGTCTGCTGCTGCGTGCTGCCGCCGCTATATAAACCCCCATCACAGAGGGGTCAAGTAAGCCATTTTTTATTCCACTTAGCCGTTACTCTGCTCGGATCTAGTACTAACTTGATCGTCGGTGGGTTTTCGGTGGTACCAAACCATCCCGGGACTTCTTTGCAGGTACTCGATGCTAAACTCTTCAAATCACCTATCTCCTCAAACCCGTTGAGACCCACACGCAACAGGAGATCACCTCCAAAATCCACCGGGAGATCGACGGAAAACAACATCTGACGGAGACCCGAAAACGACCTCCATCAGTTGGCGCCGTTTGTGGGAAACGACAACTCCACAAAACACAAAGTTGGCCTTCCGATCTCCATCCACATGGCAACCGATCCCCATGAAGATCCAAACACCCGCTGCCGCCTCCCCCTCAATGGAAGTGCGGGCGAGCCTTCACCGAATGTCGTCGGCTCCCCCGCCGGCTGCCGTTTCACGGACTCCAGCGGCCGCAGGCCCCTCGATTCGTCCCATTCAATCCTAAAGCCCCGTGTCGGGGAGCCTCGCCTCGAGCCTGGCCGCATCTCTGTTCCAACCTAAGCGGTGGTGGTCAGCTCGTCTGCTTCCAGGCATGACCGGCATCCCCTCCCCCGACGGGGTCGCTCCCGCGAGGCCGGCTAAGGCAGCCCGAGGACCACCCTACCGCAGGGCCCAAAGGACCTCGCCAAAAGGAACTAGGGCCCATCGAGAACTATGGTCATGACGACAGGGGACCGGTCGAGCCCATGCGAGACTTGGCACCCCACGCCGGCAGCAAATGCCGACGGCCGCCCGGGCAAAAGGGCCAGGGGCCACGAGCCTATCACCTTTGGCGACGGAAACCTCCACGGCATATCCGAGCTCCACAACGACCCTCTGGTGATCACGGCCCGGATCCACCGGTACGAGGTCCACCGGATACTTGTCGACTCGGGCAGCTCGGCAGACATCCTCTTCCACGACTGCTTCCTGCACATGGGGCTTTCCCCAGCAGACCTGAAGCCAACCTCACACGTCCTTTCAGCGTTCACCAACCACTCCATTCCCGCGCAAAGGGTGGTCACCCTGCAATTCAACATCGGCGAGCCCGGCTGCATCCGTACGTTGCCTATGGACTTCATCGTAGCAAACGTCCCGTCGGCCTACAACGTCCTCCACGGCCACCCGACGCTCAACTCCCTCCAGGCCCAGATATCGACCTACCACTTGAAGTTCCCTCTCGATCAGGGCGGAATAGGTTGAGTCTACGGAAACCAGCGGATCGCGAAGGTATGCCTTACCGAGACATCTTCGTCCGAGAAACCGGCTGACGACGCTGAGGAAAAAGACGACATCAAGGGTTCTCTGGACACCCGAGACGAGCAGAAGGAGGTTCGGGGGACGCCGGTCGAACCACTGATCGAGGTGCCCCTGACAGAAGGGGACAATGAAAAAACCGTCCAGGTCGGATCACTCCTGACAGGGGCTCGGCGAGATGACCTGGTCAGCTTCCTCAGAAATAACTCCGACGTATTCGCCTGGGCACCCGCCGACATGCCCGAGATCGACCCCAAAATCATTTCTCACAAGCTTGGAGTTGATTCTGCGGCCCTACCCGTCAGACAGAAAAAGCGGAGCTTCGCCCTGGTCAAACAGAAGGCTATAGAAGATGAGGTTGATCGACTTCTCGCCGCCAACTTCATCCGGAATGTACCGTACTCGGAGTGGCTGGCAAACGTAGTTCTGGTCAAGAAGTCAAGCGGGAAGTGGTGCATGTACGTCGAATTCACCGACCTCAATAAGGCCTGCCCCAAGGACAACTATCCACTCCCTCGGATAGATCAGCTCGTCGACAGCTCAGCCGGCCACGAGCTGTTGAGCTTCATGGATGCTTTCTCCGGATACAACCAGATCCATATGAATCCGGAAGAAGAAGATCTCACCGCATTCACAATGGACCGGGGGGTATATTGCTATAAGGTGATGCCCTTTGGCCTCAAGAACGCCGGGGTCACGTACCAACGGTTGGTCAATCGCATGTTCAAGCCACAAATCGTCATGAAAATGGAGGTCTACGTTGACGACATGCTCGTCAAATCCGTCTCGACGCCCGACCATGCCAGGGATCTGGGCGAGGCCTTCGAAGTGCTCCGCAAGTTCAAGATGAAGCTAAACCCCGCCAAGTGCGCATTCGGAGTCACCGGGGGAAAGTTCCTTGGGTTCATGGTCACTCACCGTGGAATCGAAGCCAACCCAGAGAAAATCGACGCTATCCTCAACATGGTCGCACCCAAAACCAACGTCGAGATCATGCGGCTCATGGGACGAGTCGCTGCTCTGAGCCGCTTCATGTCCAGGTTAGGGGAGAAATGCCTCCCGTTCTTTAAGGCTCTAAGAGAGATCCCGAGGTTCGAGTGGTCGGAGGAGTGCCAAGCCGCCTTCGACCAATTGAAGAAGCACCTCGCGACGCCACCACTGCTCACCGGACCAGTTGAAGGAGACGAGTTGTCCTTGTATCTGGCGGTATCCGATAAAGCAGCAGGCTCGGTGCTCGTCCGGGAGGTCGAGGGAGCGCAGAAGCCGGTGTACTATGTGAGCCACGTATTTAAGGACGCGGAAACGAGCTACCCAGCCATAGAGAAGATTGTCTTAGCCCTCGTGGTGGCCTCAAGGAAGCTGCGGCACTACTTCCAAGCACACACCATCATCGTCCTCACCGAGCTCCCGTTGGAGGCTATCCTTGCGTCACCAGAATCCTCGGGCCGCTTAGAAATGTGGAGGTGGGAGCTATCTCAGTTTGATTTCAAATATCTCCCGAGGCAGGCCATCAAAGCGCAGGCCCTGGCCAACTTCATCGTTGAATGCACCATCCCTAGCAAGAAACTGGAGACCACGCTGCCCCTCGCAACCCAGTGTCCCATCACGGAGAGGCCTGGCTCGGTTCCTGAGTGGGTCATCTACATCGACGGGACTTCAACCGAGGAAGGTTATGGTGCCGGCTTCATTATCCGGGGCCCGAACGAAGCGGAAATGGAGTACTCTCTGAATCTCGGTTTCAAGGTCTCGAACAACGCGGCAGAGTACAAGGCCCTCCCGGTCGGACTGCTCATGGACGCCGGGCTGGGGCTGTGTAGGGTTGCTATGCACGTGCACAAGGTTCTACGAGGCATCAACCATGCCCGATTTAAATATTAGCCGTGCCGAATAACCCGAATCCGGATCTTTAAACTAGAGTTTAGGCGAAAACAAGTATGTTAAACAGTTCAACACTAAGTGAGAGGGATTACAACCTTTGTAGATCCGGTCCTTCACTTCTTAAGCTCCGTGTTGAGGTCCCTTCGCTGCGATCATCGTGTTCCAGACTCTCGAGAGGTTCCACGAAGAGAAAGATGCAGTCTTGCTTCCGATCTTCGATACAAAGATGATCTGCCTTGAAGTTTCGTTAACACAATCTAACATTCATAATATGAAGTGAACACCCTCATCTAAATGGCAAGGATAGATGAGGATGATGAAGTAGGAATATTGCTCTCTTTTATTTTCTATTTCTCACTCATTTTCCTTCACAAATAAAAAGCAAGAAAGCTTTGCAAAAGGAGGAGGAAGAAGAAGAATAGTGATCCATTTTCTTTTGTAATGAATAATGAAAAGATTAATATGATAAATAATGCAATCATGGTTGACTTAACCATTGTAGAGAATTAACCAAGGGCTAGGGTTTGGGTTGGGTTAAATATGAGTCATAGATAAAAATCAACACAAATATCTTTATCATGACAAAAAGAAACCTTCTAGAATATACTAGAAGTCTTAACCCTAATCCAAACCCTAATCATGTTTAAACTCCACTAAACAAGTTGCATTAGTTATCATATCATGTTACAATATTATATATCACATATATAATATTTATCGTAATAAAATAAAATAATACAATTAACATATATCGCATATATATCAATGTATTACCCGAGTGAGAAAAAGAATCTTTTAGTGAGCTAATATTAGTTAATGTAATTTAGTATATCATATATATATTATTATAACTTAAATTATCGAATCAACACTTGATCCGACAATCCGGCTATATCGCATATAACCGACTAATATTTATCCGTACCGATTCATCGAATCAACACTTGATCCGATGACCCGGGTGATATCAAATATCGCGAGAATAGAATACGGTATCTCATATCGCATTATCCTCGGTCCCGCACATATCACATACGTACCCCTACTCCGTCTTGCCTGAGCCAAGAAACCTCTGTGTAGGACTCTAAAGAATCGTCAATATGCCGGCAGTAGGTGATGATCATATCAAACATCCACAAGCTGCAAGCGGTCAGCTAAACGTAACAGCTACCCAGGTATTGAACGCTCAGAAGATCAACAAGCAAGCCTGTACATTCTCCTGTGAATCCAAACAGTAACACTCCCATACAGTCCGGTCTCGTCGTCTGATATGTCGCATATCTCGCCTAGGGGTGGTAAACGTCAGACCCCAGTAGCTTGATAAGTCGTGTCGTTATGAGGTCTATAACAGTTCGAGAAACTACTGGTAACACTTACCAGTAAATCTCAGCAACCCTGGCCAGGGATTTTCGGTTATAGCCAATCGAACACAGCGCAACATCAACTCCCTATACCGGAAGAGACGAATCCCCTCCTATCGCTCATTGCCTCCATGTGATTCGGGACTGTACCCAAAATCCACCTTTTTGCACGCCCTCTTGGACGTGGTATGATGGAAATCAAAGCACAGTGGGCATCACACAAGACTCTATGACGATCTCGGGTCAACAGACTACTCTGTACCAGTGTCACCGGAGAACTGCCATCTGACGTAAGGTATAATACCATCTGAGAGTTTTCGGCGAGTCCGTCCAGTGTACCCAGTCTCTACTGAGCACCCGTACACCATCCTTGATGTCAAACACCGATGGATATGGGATCATCCATTGCTCATCATATGGGTCAAGATGCGTATACGCTAGTCTACTCTGGTGTATCAATGCCCTGTCTCGATACACTCTCAACTAGGAACAGTTATATGATGTACTCGTCGACTACCGTGGCCCCACCAATATGATCTCATCATAGTCCCAGTAGTCGAGTACATATCCTAAGGGCTTTATCAACATGTAATATAGAGACAATCAGAGTACATGTTAAGATAAAGTACAACCAGATAGCATACTATCATGTCGAGCAAGAAAGTCCTCCCTATATATGTCCAAGCATCCATTACAATATACATCATATGTACAGTAATGGCCTCTAGGGCATACATATAACTAACAATCTCCCACTTGCACTAGGGCCATCTGTTGTGGTATCGCATACCCAACAATTAGCTGCGGTTGAAGTATCTCATACTCAACCATCCCATAAAAGTCTCTACTGGGAAAAAGGCCTTTGTGAGTGGATCCGCGCTGTCGTCCTCTGTGTCTACTCTCCTAACCTCGATCTCCCTGGAGATCAACCATCTCCATGATCAGGTGATACTGCCTAAGAATTATATCTGGATTTCTGATGGGACGGAAGTTCCTTAGCTAAAGCCACAACTCCATTGTCACACAATGGTAGGAACGAAGTTCATCTTATGAACTTATATCTATCCAGACTGCCTCTTTGGTAGCATCTTTGGTAACGATGTATCTTACCTTTAATCATCTAGTAAGTCACGGTATCTAGTTTGGAACTCATCCAACATACTGTCCCTCCACTGAGGGTAAAGACAATGCCTGTGACTGACATTCAGTCGTCCTTATCACCCTGGAACCTTTCCAGTGATTCTCCCCAGGATCGATTGATACCATCTCACTACAACTAGTGAGTATCCTAACATCCAATTAAATCTATCTCATAGATCCAAAACCCAGGATTTAGGAGGTATCACTTTGATCCTATATGGAGAATCCTTGTGATAAGCGGAGATTGACCGAGCGTAGCATAGGAAACTCCTTCCCTATCAAGAGTATGTCATCCACGTACTCTACGAGGATCACCACCATACTCTCTACTACTTTTTTGTGTATACAAGGTTCATCTACCATTTTGATGAAGTCAAACTCGTTGACTACCACATCAAAATAGATGTTCCAACTCCGCGATGCCTGCTTTATCCTATAAAGCATCTTGCACACGTTTCCGCTGCTCCCACTGTCTACGAAGCCCTCTGGCTGTGTACTTATAGACGCTATCATCATTTAGAAAAGAAGTCATGACACCCAACCACCAGATATCGTAGTCATGGTATGTAGCCATGGCAAGTAGGATCTGGATGGACTTAAGCATAGCTTTGAAAGTCTCAACTTTTCCATGTACACTAAGTAATCTTCTCGAGATATACTCGCTCCTGATGGGGATTTAACCCTTCAGATAAAGCAACCAAAGTCCATACTTTGTTGGTGTATAAGGATTCCATCTCAGATCACTAAGCATCCAGCCATTCTTACAGAGTCCCACTCCTGATGGCCAGCTCGAAACTAGTTGGGTCATCATCTTATGATGCAATCCTCGCTCCCACTGTCATAGAGAAACCGAAGTATCTCTCAGGTGGGTGAGGAACCCTACTAGATCGGCGGAGAGGCTGAGGTTCGTTGGAAACTATTGAATCCTTTGGTTCTACCAAATCATCAGCTGCAGTTTGTATAGCTGGAACATTTCCAATTCTACATAACAGACCTTGCCTCGAACTTGTCCGGATTTTTCTTTTAGGCATAGGCCGGACAACCCTAAATCTTAACAAACTTAAGATATGGGCTCTTCCCTTTCCATATCACATATGAAGTGGTAGGCAACTGATTTGATTTGAACCCTATTCAATAGGTATGCAGCTTCTCAAGTGCATAACTCCCAAAAGGAAATAGGAAACTCAGTAGTACTCATCATAGAGCACACCATATCACATAGGGTGAGATTGCTCCACCCCGATACACCGACGTGCTGTGGTGTATACGGAGGAGTAATGCTGAGAGAGAATCTCATTCTCTTTTTGAATAGTCCAGAAATACCGTACTGAAGTATTCTCCTCCTTGATCTCATCAAAGGACATAATACTTATACCCGTTTTTGGTTCTCTACTTCTAACTTATATTCTGTGAATATCTCAAAAGGTTCGGACTTGTGTTTCAACAGGAATATATGTCTCAATCTTGAGAGATCATCAGAGAATGTAATGAAGTATAAAGAACCGGTCTTGGCATGTGTAGACAGGGGACCTTCATACATCAACATGTATCAATCCCAAGAGTTCACTAACTCTTTCTCTGTTTTCAATAAACAGAGCTATGGTCATCTTATCTTTGTGACATGACCGGCAAGTTTCATAAGATGTAAATTCAAACTAATTTGAATATGCATCTAAATGTAACTTGGCTAGTCGGGTCGCATTGATATGACCTAGTCTACAATACCTCAAGAAGGAATCGTTTATTTCTGAACTCTTTCTCTCGTGTGTGTTCTGTAAACTAAGAACTGTAGTTTGATTTAGAACGTCAATGCTTTTAGATAACGTGCCTGAACCGATCAACTCTTGATATAGGAAATGTTCAAAACATTATCTAACAATACAAAGTTATATCCTTCTTTACTAATAAAGAGACCGATATGATTTTGTATATCAGGTTCGGTATCTAATAACATTCGTTCAGAATCAATGTATTCTGGTAATACAGGGTGATAGTGACCAATAGACTTGGCTGCAACACATGCACCGTTTTCTGTCTCATGAAACTTATCACCCGTTCTCAGTTCTCTACCTTTCTGTAGCCCATGTAACAGATTACATATGCGGGATCCTGATCCGGTATCTCATACCCAGGACGTAAAGGATACTGAGAAACAGTTCTCTGTAATGAACACACCCGAAGAAGATGCATCAACATGCACTTTCTTCGTTTGGGCGGCACGGGAAATCTGGTATTCCCCAATTTCTTGCTCTGTCTTATAACAATTATAAGTTGGAGCGGGACCAACATTTCCCAGCTCAGTATAACAAGCGGGTTCGGTTAATTCATCCGTTTTATTATCTTGATTAAGGCGTGATATGGTCGCTACCTGGAGAGAGAGAGAAGAAAACACTCAGCGTATGCTCTTGCAAGATTAGATTGGTTATCTAATATATCTAATCAGGATGTCTCCCACTGTTTTAGTCAAATCTTCCTTCAAACTCTAAAAGGAAAGACTAGCCGGGATTAATTACACGCTATAAGTTCGCCAATCTTTCAGCCACGCCAGTGTTGGTACTTTGAGGGAGGTCCCCCGTGCTTTCGCACAAACCTAATTAAAGTAAACCTCATTTTCCCAGAGGCGTAACCCCGTTAACACCTTTCTAGACACCTACTTGATCGGCTAATTGTAATGTGTAAAACTCTCCCAGGAGTAACTCTTACTCGCAGCGGGTATCGGGATCCAACTATCTCATAGAAGGTATGCAATCTCATTGCAAATTTCAACACTTGAAATTCCCAATAATATTTTGCCCCTAGCGTCCTATGACCTTGATGAAGGCCAAACTACCCATAGTCCGCTAGTCAAGTTCAACCCGTTCATTTCTTGATTGAATTAAACCCACCCGCACGACCCTTGACGAAGGCCAAACTACGCCGTACGAATACCCTAATCCAATCGGATCGTATGCTAGCAGATAAGCACTAGTTAGCTACCGTACACTACGCCTTGACGAAGGCCAAACTACCGCAGCACGAATACTAAGTAGTACTTATCTGAAATGACGGAGGGCTACGTCAGATTTTTAAGAAAACCCTTTGCGTAATGAACTTGATATCGTTGTAGAATCGAGTGATTTTAAATGAAGTGTTTTTGAGGCTTTTCTAGTTTTGCTAAAGGGGTCACTCCCGGTGAAGGGATCGTCGGCCCTTTCCTCATCGAATAAGGTGCAGGATATTTCACAAATATCACTATGCAAAGCAAAAACTATAGAAACAATCAAAAGACAAACCGAGTTTGTAGTATCTGCTAGTTTCACTAAAGAGGTCACTCCCGGTGAAGGGATCTCGGCTCTTTCCTTATCGAATAAGGTGCTGGATGTTCTACAAGGAACACCGCTATGCAAAGCAAGAACTAGAGCTACCAGTTTTTAAACAAGTTTCTACAACATCTTTAGGTTTCTTTTATTTCATTAATCTTATTAATGAAGTCCCATTTTTTTTATTGTGCTTTACAAGCATCAGCATTTGAAACGAAATCTGCAATATATAACATATATCTCATATATATAATATAAACATTCGTCTCTGGCAGTAATATGATCCTATCATAGAACATTGCAGCAGAAGAACATATATGAAATATTGGATATACTAGGACGTCCGTGTTTTCAATACGAGCCTGTATAAAACACGGATTCCACGGTCGTGATGAATAGCCAAACCCACATCCCTAGACCCCTACGAGAGCGGCAAGTAACACTGCCAATTCTAGGGTTAGGAGACCCGGTCTCGACTCCTCGAGATAGTCTCCCACTGGACCCTAGAACCCGGTTACTTGTGCTCCCCGCCTTGGGTCTACCTAATGCGGAAAAGTAAATAATATATAACGGTGACATCTTCCGCAACCTGGAAGTGCCCCAATAAAAGAATATTACATACAAATGAATTTTACATGAATGAAAAAGAAAAAACTCTCATCTCACAAAACCCCCCGGCTATTCAGAACGCGACGATCCAATATAACATATCACAGCAACACATAATATCTCATATCATCAACGTAAGCAAGTATGCGTATCCCGATTATCGTTGATGTATAGCAACGAAGCCGGCGATACACCACATACTATGCTTACGGTCACAGAAAAGAAAGTGTAAAACTACAACAGTTAGATCCGCAACCTCTTTAGACATCGCATGCCTAACCAAATGAGTTCCTTAGACATCGCATGCCTAACAATTATAAACCCCGCATTTTAGTCTCATTATCGAAAACTCTTTTCGATATCAAGTCGAGCAATTCAACAAGATTCCCGACAACCTGATCGAATGCTCGTCGCAAACTTTAGTAGACGGCCGCACCCCCGGATGCCGTCGACAAAGTGCACTAAGGCGGAACACCGCTGCCGCAAGCACCCGAACAGATGCTTTTGGCGATGGGGTTCTCCTACAGTCACTTGGTCGGGGCTATGGAGCGTAGCTGTCTATTAAGTTTACCCGGCGAGTATCCGTGTATGCTACGTGATTGCGACGGACTTTTGATCACATCAAAATTCCGTGGCAACCGATCATCTGAGACTAAACTGCTATGTTTCTAATATTCAAATTAGTTATCTCATAACTTCTTGTGGATTCCAAATATTGTATCACATTCCAGATAAAAAGACAATGTTAAACTTTCCGATCGAATAATCAAACACCCAAGATTTCCCCAATATATCTCAATACTTGAAATCAGTTTAAAAACATCTATCACATGCCACAGTACCAATGGTCCAGCCGTAGAAGGGTCAAGCCAACGCCTCACATGTGGCACGCCGTACTGCCCCAAACCCTAAGGTTCAAAAGGCAATTCAAGACGGTCACATAATCGAGTTAAGGTTTGTTGTCTTCTAGAGGGTCCACCGCGTTACTTGCACAACTTAGAACGTTCTTAAACACGAGAAAAAATCCAACTTTTGAAAAAATTTCCGGTAGGGGAAAAAGTGAGTTATTGATATCCGTTCGAACTTTTTAACAGTTTCTAAAAATTATCCGGACAAAACTAAACAAATTTAAATTATCTGATCGAATCAACGATTCCCCAATACAACCCTAGAAAACTCAACACTTGAGTGGAATTAAAATATTCCCAGAAAAAATTAACAAGAAAGGACCTAAGAATAATTGAGTGAAATTTGAGGGACTAAGTCCAAATTTTGGCCGCGGAACCGCCGCCAAACCCATGGTTTCGCCGCTGTTACGCGGTCAAATAGTTGACTTAGGGGACCGTACTTCACAGTAATTCTTAGTTTTTCCTGCTTGTTTTTATGAGCATTTTTAATTCAGAAAAAACTACATTTTTGAAAAATGTACAGAGAAGGGTAAACATCGGGGTTTCGGGTTTCGATCGGACTTTAAACTTCGCTCAGACTTCGCCTAAAGATCTAGCTTGGCTCTGATACCACTGTAGGGTTAGGCAGCAACCCCATCTAATAGGGTCGTCGTGGCACCAACGGGTCCCTCAGCGGCTACTTTTTACGCATGCCCCCTCGCGAGGACTACAACCCGCCGGAACACCTTCCGATCTCGAGACACCCTGGGGGTAAGAGCCTATGCTTCGCCGCACTGTCACACAGTGAGAACCCCATAGGTCGACATCCAATGCCTAGTAGCTCTGATACCACTGTAGGGTTGCTATGCACGCGCACAAGGTTCTACGAGGCATCAACCATGCCCGATTTAAATATTAGCCGTGCCGAACAACCCGAATCCGGATCTTTAAACTAGAGTTTAGGCGAAAACAACTTTGTTAAACAGTTCAACACTAAGTGAGAGAGATTACAACCTTTGTAGATCCGGTCCTTCACTTCTTAAGCTCCGTGTTGAGGTCCCTTCGCTGCGATCATCGTGTTCCAGACTCTCGAGAGGTTCCACGAAGAGAAAGATGCAGTCTTGCTTCCGATCTTCGATACAAAGATGATTTAACTTGAAGTTTCGTTAACTCAAGCTAACACTCATAATATGAAGTGAACACCCTCATCTAAATGGCAAGGATAGATGAGGATGATGAAGTAGGAATATTGTTCTCTTTTATTTTCTATTTCTCACTCATTTTCCATCACAAATAAAAAGCAAGAAAGCTTTGCAAAAGGAGGAGGAAGAAGAAGAATAGTGATCCATTTTCTTTTGTGATGAATAATGAAAGGATTAATATGATAAATAATGCAACCATGGTTGACTTAACCATTGTAGAGAATTAACCAAGGGCTAGGGTTTGGGTTGGGTTAAATATGAGTCATAGATAAAAATCAACACAAATATCTTTATCATGACAAAAAGAAACCTTCTAGAATATACTAGAAGTCTTAACCCTAATCCAAACCCTAATCATGTTTAAACTCCACTAAACAAGTTGCATTAGTTATCATATCATGTTACAATATTATATATCACATATATAATATTTATCGTAACAAAATAAAATAATACAATTAACATATATCGCATATATATCAATGTATTACCCGAGTGAGAAAAAGAATCTTTTAGTGAGCTAATATTAGTTAATGTAATTTAATATATCATATATATATTATTATACATTAAATTATCGAATCAACACTTGATCCGACAATCCGGCTATATCGCATATAACCGACTAATATTTATCCATACCGATTCATCGAATCAACACTTGATCCGATGACCCGGGTGATATCAAATATCGTGAGAATGGAATACGGTATCTCATATCGCATTATCCTCAGTCCCGCACATATCACATACGTGCCCCTACTCCGTTTTGCCTGAGCCAAGAAACCTCTGTGTAGGACTCTAAAGAATCATCAATACGCCAGCAGTAGGTGATGATCTTATCAAACACCCACAAGCTGCAAGCGGTCAGCTAAACGTAACAGCTACCCAGGTTTTGAACGCTCAGAAGATCAACAAGCAAGCCTGTACATTCTCCTGTGAATCCAAACAGTAACACTCCCGTACAGTCCGGTCTCATCGTCTGATATGTCGCATATCTCGCCTAGGGGTGGTAAACATCAGACCCCGGTAGCTTGATAAGTCGTGTCGATATGAGGTCTCTAACAGTTCGAGAAACTACTGGTAACACTTACCAGTAAATCTCAGCAACCCTGGCCAGGGATTTCCGGTTATAGTCAATCGAACACAGCGCAACATCAACTCTCTATACCGGGAGAGACGAATCCCCTCCTATCGCTCATTGCCTCCATGTGATTCGGGACTGTACCCAAAATCCACCTTTTTGCACGCCCTCTTGGACGTGGTATGATGGAAATCAAAGCACAGTGGGAATCACACAAGACTCTATGACGATCTCGGGTCAACAGACTACTCTGTACCAGTGTCACCGGAGAACTGCCATCTGATGTAAGGTATAATACCATCTGGGAGTTCTCGGCGAGTCCGTCCAGTGTACCCAGTCTCTACTGAGCACCCGTACACCATCCTTGATGTCAAACACCGATGGATATGGGATCATCCATCGCCCATCATATGGGTCAAGATGCGTATACCCTAATCTACTCTGGTGTATCGATGCCCTGTCTCGATACACCCTCGACTAGGAACAGTTATAGGATGTACTCGTCGACTACCGTGGCCCCACTAGTATGATCTCATCATAGTCCCAGTAGTCGAGTACATATCCTAAGGGCTTTATCAACATGTAATATAGAGACAATCAGAGTACATGTTAAGATAAAGTACAACCAGATAGCATACTATCATGTCGAGCAAGAAAGTCCTCCCTATATATGTCCAAGCATCCATTACAATATACATCGTATATACAGTAATGGCATCTAGGGCATACATATAACTAACAGGCTGAAGATAATTCGAATCCGCAGCGACTCGGCCCTCGTTGTCGGACAAGTGACTGGCCGCTTTGAAGCTCGGGAGCCTCTGACTATGAAATACCTGGACGAGGTGAGGAAAATCCGGAGGAACTTTGACAAAGTCCAAGTAGAACAAATACCCAGGCAGTTGAATGCCCAAGACTACACCCTGAGCAAGCTGGATTCATCATACTCAGCCAACAATAAGCGGTCCATCCTCTTCGAAACCTTGCATCAGCCCGGTGCGGAAGACGGAGCAGCCACACTCCACGTGTATGCGGCGCAAGAAGGCGACCAAGATTTGAGGAAGCCCCTCGTAGAATTCCTGAAGGACGGTACGCTCCCAGAGGACCGAGGGGCCGCCTGCCTTCTCCGAACCAAAGCCCGCCACTTCGTCTGGAGCAATGGGAACCTCTATAAGAAATCCTTCACTCGGCCCCTGCTTCGGTGCATCGACCCCCACGAAGCCGACTATGTCCTTCATGAGATCCATGAGGGGGTTGGCGGTGCGCACCAAGGGGCCCGAACCCTGATCCAAAAGGCGCTGCTCCAGGGGTACTACTGGCCCACCGTTCACGAGGACGCCCAGAAGCTAGTCAGAAGATGCAAGAGTTGCCAGCCCACCGTTCTCTCGCCTCCCCGCTACCGAGCTGATAGCCCTAACATCCCCATGGCCATTCACCCAATGGGGATTGGACATGATCGGCCAGCTCCCTACCGGCACCGGCAGGCATAAATATATTCTTGTCGCGGTAGACTACTTCACCAAATGGATCGAGGCCGTCCCCATCAGAAAACCGGATGCCGGCACGACCATCAAATTCCTGCAAAACAACCTGATACTCCGGTTCGGCATCCCGAGATGTATCATCACCGACCACGGGACGAACTTCGAGAACGAGAAAGTGAAAGACTTCTGCAAAGAATATCATATCCTCATGAAGTTTGCCGCTGTTACGACCCAAAATTTGGCCCGTAACCGGCACTTAAACTACGTAACGTCTGCAGGCGTACGCAACTCAAGTAAGCCGAAACCCAGAAATCTAAACCACCCAAATCTGGATCAACGGAGAAAAACATAGTTTTTAACATTTGGAAAATCACAAGTAAAATCTCTAACTTTAGTTTTCTTTCTTGAAAATTTCAGCAGCACCTCCTTTGTAAAAACTAGCCCCGAAAACGGGTACAACATAGATAAAATAAAAACATCCAAAACGGGAGTAAATCACGCCCAACGGCGGAGACAACCACCACAAGATATAAATACGACGCCGAAGCGAAGAATATAAAGAAAAACTGCATAAAGAGGTAAAACTTTTCAACATAGCCGGCTCCCACGAGCACGGCACCCAAAGTCACCAATAATACAATACAGAATCCTCACAAGTCGTCTCTAAGTCATATACAAACAGTGGTAGATGGAGAATACTAGATCCAACAAAAAGGATATACAATGTACAAATAGATAACCGCGAACCCACTTAAAGCACAGGCCTCACAGCCAAACGTAGCGGTATCCGCAAAAGTAGAGATGATAAGACGCCCTGCCGCGACTACTCTGAGGGTAAGTCCTGCAAAACACTTTGGCACAACGGGGGTGAGTTGCCAACTCATGAATAGTAAATAATATCATACTGTAATCGCAAATATGCACGAACAGCGATACATCTATCACATGTAATCCGATAGCATAAGTATGATAAGTGAATATGCAACAATCATGTAAAGGTATATCATCAGGGTACTACAACAACATGAAGCAATGCATATCAACATGATCCTGAGTGTGGGATGATATAATATAAAATCTCATGCAAAAACATCAGCATGGAAAAACACCAGTGTCTCTCACTGACACATCAATTCCAAATCCTCAGGCACCGCATCTTCAGATCGGCCCTCACATCCTGTAAGTCTCATGGAACCTGAGAGTCTATCATCGACACCCGAAACATCATGAAAACATATCCTTGTATGTGTATGTATATAAATATAAGTATGAGGATATCAACCCCGTATGTCCACCGACCATACGTAAAAATCATGGAAACCTGAGTGTCTAATACCGACACTCGAAACATCATGAAACCCGTGTCTAACATCGACACGTAAATCCTCATAACTCAGGCGCTGTCACTATGACTAACCCTGACGATATGCCGTACATCACTCCGGTCGGTATCCCCACGATAACCGCCGAGTCCAAATACAATCACCGGTAGGTAGTGATCCCACCGCCAGGCTTATCGTCTGCACCACGAAATCACCACTCTCCCCGGGGTACCATACCGGGTCCACCATGTACCCGCAGACGGTGCCTCCCGCTCCTCGAATCGGGTATCACAAGCCAAATCTCAGAACCGAGAAATCACATGGTGGACGCACTGAAATATCATATCAAGAGAAACCGGGTTTTCGAACAATACATAGTTTTCTTGAAACAACCCCACGGTTCTCAAATCCATAAATCATATGAAATCCATATCTCAATGCGTAAATCCATGAAAACCGATATATGCAACATAAGACAACAATATGAGCATATCAAGAGAAAACCGCTCTTTAAATTGAATCTATCTTTGAAATATATCTCGCGGTTCCCAAAATCCTCCGAAAACAAATGCAGCATCATATATTGTGTACATGTAATTGTAGCAAGTTTAAGTATCTACATGTAAGCAAGTGGGTATGATGCATTTCATAACGCAATGATCAACAACTCATTATCATATATCAAAACAATACCACTTAGGGTATATACAACTATAGTAAACATATGCTGTATACATGTCAGTATGTATGCATAGTGTACATGTAACTGAAATCGAGTATGTGGGTGTACATGTCAATATGTATGCATGATGTACAAGTAGTTATAGCAAGATATACGTGAAGTGGAATAAGGGTCACTACCTCAACTATTACTTCCCAATGCAATATCACGTATGTATGTGCCCACAATATTTCATATGCACAATGGAATAAGAGTTACTACCTCCACTATCCCTATCCACTACCATATCACGTATGTAGGTGGTTTGTGCGTGTCATGGAAAATACAGACGGTGTGGGTGTAGCATACAATTTAGTGCTCGTGCAACATGAACCGTCAGTAATGTGTTATATCTACAGGTACGAGTCATGTACAACAGATAATGCTATGCAATGGCATTCATATGAAAGTAACTAATATGCAAACACATGCAACTATCATATCATATTCGCCCCAACACATAATGCCATACGGGCGATTTCCCCGTAGATGTTAAATCTACTCACCAATGGTCTCCAGTTATGAAAATCCGACCACTTGCTTCCTCTTGTTCGCAGCGTCCGAAATCCCCGCTTGCGACGCTATATTTCCACAAACACAAGAAATAATGCAAACATCTCAGAAATCGACCAATATAACGTAAAACTACGTATTAAATAACGCACCAACACTAAACTAACTCGCGAGTGTACGTCTAGTGGCTAACGTGCGTAACGATACCACAAAACCTACCCAAGTACAACAGCTGCACAGGATCACGATTCGTGTAGCAACACGTAACACGCGGACTCAAAACACTAGATTATAGGTAAACGATCCCAGATTTTGTATACTGCAATTACTAAAGGAGTAAACAGTACCAAACACCCCTAACCAACAGCAGACAACTACCCACAGAACCCAAACCCCAACACCTTCCTACCAAACCGGCGTCGCCGGATTTTGCCAAAGGGGTCGCCGGCCCCGGCTGGTGGGGTGGTCCTCGTGTCTCAGGTGGTGATCCAGGGTCACTAGTACATCACTATAATTTTTTTTGGTCACACACTAAATTTTCCAGGTCACAGCAGATACAAAAGCTCTAAAAAGACATTAAAACCCCGATATTGCACTAATCGATATAAAAAGTGTTCTACGCTACAACCAACGAGCTAAATAACATAAAAACTCCTAATTATCAGTGTAGGGATTATACCTAACAATCTTGCTCACAAGATCCAAGTTTTCCCTAGCTCCAAGTGATCCAAGATAGCAAAAACAAGACTTGGTGTATATTTTGTGATATATTTTGGAATTTTGGAGAATTTTTTGAGTTTGGATTGATACAAAATGAAAAGGAAATGATTAAGGGCAGTAGAGAGAGAGAGAGAGGGATTCGGCCAAGTGAAGAGGTGGGGGTTTTGTGAGGAATTTCCTAGCTATTTCCAACATTAAATGCAAATTAATGCATTCACACACACACAAGTACACATGCATGCACCTCATTTTTTTTTCTTTTCTTTTCTTTAATCCAATAAAACCTAACCTCCACACAAATATCTAGATACCAAGTGAAGGGTTTTGGTTTTACCCAAACTTAATTGTTGAAAAGATACAAAAGAGAAGTTTTCCCAAAATGTGAATATCGCATTAAAATAATATTAAAATTGGGAAAAATTCAAATTGAACCAAAACGTCCCATATACCCTCAAAGCTTGCGCACTAGCTTTATTTTAGCTAAACTAGATGCTGGTAAGTCTAAATGGTCGTTTGATCATAGTCGGGTTAAAACGGAAAATACCGACAAAATTACCCTAAAACGGACAAATTCGCAAAACGATTTCTAAAACGTTACAGCCGTGGTCGCGTACCCCCAATGTAACGGGCAGGCCGAAGTCGCTAACCAGGATGTCCTCCGAGGTCTCCGGACCCGCCTAGAAGGACGACAAGGCAGCTGGGTCGAAGAACTGCCCCGGATCTTATAGGCCTTGCGCACGTTAAAGAAGACTCCCACCGGGGAAACCCCCTTCAGCCTCTGTTACGGGACCGAGGCAATGGTCCCAGCGCTGATCGGGCTACCCAGTCATCGAGTCGAGCACTTCGATGATGATGCGAACACCTCGGCACTACGGACCAAACTAGACATCTTGCTGGAGAAAAGGGACCGGGCTCAGATCAGGGCTGCCGCTTATCAACAACAAACGGCTCGATACTACAACGCACGGATCAAGCACCGTTCCTTCTAGACCCGGGATCTGGTCCTACGGCGAAAAGAGTTCATGATCAAGGCAGGCTTCACAAGTTCTCCCCGAAGTGGGATGGTCCCTTCCTCATCTCTGAGGCGCTACCCGGCGGAGCCTATCGCCTACAAGACGCGGACGGACGCAAGCTCCCGTGGCCTTACAATGCCGAGAAGCTCAAGCTATACCAATGAGGACAAGACCAACAAGTGTGTGCCTCCCCTTTTCACAAAGACGATGTAAACGCTTCGAAAAATCCTTTCCATTCGAATAAAGAAACGTCAAATCATTGCAAATAGAGCTCTGTCTTCGCGATCCAAAGCCCTCACCAAAGAGGCAACCGTGCGGCTTCACCGCCCGGCCACCCTCTGAATCCCTCCTCAGAGGCAGCTCAGAAGAAACCCTGTTCCTGCTCGGCTGGTAGCTTCCTACCTCAACCGACAGGGACCACAAAGCACTCCCAGAGGAAGTCGAGTCCTTGCTCGGCTATGCCCGGCTAGTAGCTTCCTACCATGACCGACAGGGATCACAAAGCCTTCCCAGAGGCAGTCGAGCCCGAGGATCTCTCGCTCGGCTATCCTTCAGGACAAAATCCCTCGCCAAGAGGCACCGGACAGTGACCCTGCCCGGCCAAGGGTCCTTGGTAGGCTTCTTACAGCCCCTCCCGCGCTAAGGACCAAAGTCCTCCCAGAGGCAGTCGAGTCCTTGCTCGGCTATCCCCGGCTGGTAGATTCCTACCACAACCGATAGGGATAAAAGTCCTCGCCAAGAGGCAATGGGCAGTAACCCTGCTCGGTCCCCGTCCTGAAGGATCAAAGCCCTCGCAAGAGGCAACCTAGCAGCTACCATGCTCGGTCATCTCAGGCTGGTAGCTCCCTACCCATGACGCCAGGGATCGAGGCCCTCGCAAGAGGCGCCCGAGCGGCTACCCCGCTCGGTCATCCCAGGCTGGTAGTTGCCTACCCACGATACCAAAGATTAAAGCCCTCATAAGAGGCAACCGAGCAGCTACCCTGCTCGGTCATCTCCGTCTGGTAGCTCCCTATCCATGATGCCAGGGATCGAGGCCCTCGCAAGAGGCTACCCCGCTCGATCATCCCAGGATGATAGTTGCCTACCCACGACGCCAGAGATCAAAGCCCTCGCCAAGAGGCAACTGCGCAGCTTCACTGCCCGGTCATCCTTGGTGGGCTTCCTACGGCCCCTCCAACGCTAAGGGTCCAAGCCCTCCGTAGAGACAGCTCGACGGTTACCCTGCTCAGCCATCTCCGACCGCGAGGCAGGAACAAGCCGGGAACCTGCTCGGCACAAATACGGCGGACATCCCTCTGCCCATCACACGTAGGGGATCCGAGGCCCCAATAAGGGGCACCAGATCTATCCAAGTCTAAACGATCAAAATCAACTCGACGAACGATCGCAAGACAGATAGCTGACCCGACACGAAAGCCCATCAGCGCAAACAGGGACATTTTACAAGCATTCCTCACAAACCAAAGAAAAAAGTTTTATTACCGAAGGCAAAGTCTTTTACAAAGGGTATTTTGGGCTCCCCAGCCTTACAAACTGCCCGGAGGCTTACAAAAAGGGCCTAAGTCGCAACCCCCCTGCGCCTCGCTTCCCTCGTCACCGTAATCGCGGCCTGCCGAAGGCTTCACCACCGGAGGTTTCGCCACCAGGGGCGTGCCTCCCTTCCCTCATCGTTGTCTGTCGGAGGCCTCGCCGTCGGGAGCGGGACCAGAGCTCGAAGCTCGCCATCGGCGAACTCGGGAAGCTGCTCCTCCACGGCATCCAGAGCCTTATTCCACGTGACGGCAGAATACTCGCCAAGCTCGACGAAAAACTGCTCTGACACCTTGTAATCAGCCATGGCTTTCCTAGCCCGAACCTTGGCGGTCTCGGCCTCCAAAAGCGCAGCCTCGGCGTCCCCCTGCTAGCGTCTCTCTCCTTCTCTATGGCCGCGAAACGATCGACCAGGTCCACCAGCTTCCTCTCGGCAACTCGGAGGGATGCACTCAGACGACGATGGACACCTCGATTCGCTGAATTGGCGAGCTCAGCGGCCTCCGCACGGGCTACCAAGACGTCGGCCCTCGCCCTCTCCAGACGCAGGTCACGCCGTAGGACCCCGACCTCCGAAAGAAACGCTTCTACTGGCCTCGGTGCGTGGAACGCCCCTTCGGCCTCCATATGAGAAGCGAGGGCGCAGTGTTGAAGGACCTGACGAGAAGCGAATGAGAAACCGGGAGACACTCAAGCCAAAGAAAGGAAGGCTAAAGAACAACGCGTAGAGGAGTTCATACCTAGACCGCCCCTTGGGCTATAGCCTCCATTTGGACCTTCAGGGTGCCGAGCGGAAGCTTTCCCCGGGCCGACTCTTCCATCCCGGCGAGCAGGCCAGCGGCAACGGAAAGCCCAGAGGGAACCATGAAGACAGCATCTCTCTCCTGCATGGGGATCCCCTCAGGAACCATCGACGGCGGCGCACGAGAAATTGTCCTTTTTCTCTTAAGAGGGGCCCCGTCCTCGCCCTCCCCTCTGTCTCCCGTCTGGGGCTCGGATGACCGTGGACGTCTCTGGCCGCCACCGGAACAATCACCAGGAGCCGTCAGCGAAGCAGATGGCCCTATCGCCGGTAGAACATTCGGCGCAGGGCATAGGCCAGCCAGGGGCTCGGCCACGCCGTTGGCCTCCCTCTGGCGTGAGCAACCCAGAAAGTGGGAACGAACCATGTATCAAAAGAAGAAGAACGCCGAGCAACCAAGACTTGAAAGAAAGGAAATATGTAGGAGTAGGGGCCCTGGAGCAGGCCCCACCCCTACTTATCGCCGCAAAAGACCTCATCCAACGGCTCCCTTCATCTCCCGCCAAAACGTTTTCTCGGATCCAACGGCTCCGATTGATCCACTTGTCGTTCCCGCACTGGGCCGCCTCCCATCAGACGCCGCAGGACCGCATACGTCGCGTCGGCCAATCGACGCTTGACACGTGGACCGTCGCTTCAGTGGCAGGATGTACGAACCGGCGCACCTTTCTTAAATGCAGAGATCTTGTCTTGATGCGCTGGCAGAAAAGACAGCTGACAGCCCGGGGGCACGTCCCGACGAAAGCTTAGGAGGGAGCTCACTCCGGACGGCCCGGCAGTCCACTCCTGACCCGACCATCTAGATGGTCGGGACAAGAGTGGAGGGCTAATGATTATACTCGATATTGGAGACCTCCAAGATCACAACACGTGGCAGATGACGTGTCCCAGAACTCAGAAGAAGGGGCCCACAGGGGCTGACCAGGCCATCCATGTACCCGACCCGCAAGCTCTAGGTGGCTTTCCTCAGAGCCCCCTTGAGACTAGCCTCCTCAGCCTCTCAGCTCACCCCGAGCTGCCACTGGTCCAAGACTCCTCGACCCTCTTGCTCGCCTCCGAGCTCCCCAGCCGAGGCTATCTTCCTCGGTCCCTCCGACCGACCAACTCCACCTCTCGCAGGCGTAACCACCGCTCCGCGAATCTCGCCATGCGCAGATTCTCCGCCAGCAACATCCCACGTTCCACGCCATCACGATCCCCATTAATGGGCGATCCGCTCTTTACACAGGCGTGACGTCGAGAGCGTAACTGCCGGCGAGATCTTCGCGCCTGTTGCTGCGTGCTGCAGCCGCTATATAAACCCCCATCACGAAGGGGTCAAGTAAGCCATTTTTCATTCCACTTAGCCGTTACTCTGCTCGGATCTAGTACTAACTTGATCGTCAGAGGGTCCTCGGTGGTACCACCCCGGACTTTTTTGCAGGTACGCAGCGCTAAACTCTTCAAATCATCTATCTCCTCAAACCCATTGAGACCCACATGCAACAGGAGATCACCTCCAAAATCCACCGGAAGATCGACAGAAGACAATATCTGACGGAGACCCAAAAAGGACCTCCATCAGGTTTGGAATCATATATAGGGACCCACATTCTCCTAAAATCATTTGTAATTTGCTGCAAATCAAGTTTTGACTAAATCAGCCAATATGTGGATTGTGGACCCTCTCTCCCCTCTCCACCTCCGATAGCTTCTAATTTCTAATCAACAGAAAGAAAATGTGGTTTCTGAATCAACCATCTTCATAGTCGCCAGCCATTGACTACTAATTCCAAGTCTCCATATGTTTTTCATTTTTATACCTTCTAAAATAAATCTCTCTTATCCTGAAGAAACAGGCATACAAAGAAAGAATTGTGACATAAAAATGCAATAGTTACCGTAGATTTTTCTCTTTTTCTCTTTTTTCTTTTCTATTAGTTTCGGTTAATCCTGCCATGTCACTACGCTCTATCCTATGTTGATCGTGCCCATGTAAAAACCTTTAACTGGCGCTTGTTATATGGAATGGAAGATTATTGTGAATCTACACATTTCGGGGTATTGGATGCCGAGGCATCTAATTCCAAGGAATGTTACACCAACGTGCTTGGTATATTTTAATTATTCCCAGTCATATATGCAATCTATTTGGACGACAATTGTTGTTGTGGCGGCGGTGGCCGACACAGAGTGGATTATTGGCGACGAGCAACGGAGGTGAATCACGACCATGTTACTTGGAACGCAGAGTGTTTCGGTAAGTGGAACAAAAATAGGAACGAGGAACACTACTTGTAACGAAATGTGATACGGTATGAATAATTTGCTTCGATACATTTACATGGAAGAAAAAGGTACCCATAAAACATAGTGTGTTTTCTTGGGATCATTTGTATGTGTATGTATACGTGTGTATTTGTAGGCATGTATTATATATAAATATATATAATTTAATCTCAATGATATTTATTTAAGTTTTGAAAAATAATTAAATATTTTTCTAGTATATTTAAGAATCATCACAAATCTAATTTTATGCTCATTTAAGTTAACTTTTTTATGAGTTAGATCGGAGCGATGATTCTTGCGACCAGTATTACTAATTTGGGAATGACCAATCCAATTCGCAAATCGCTAATTGTTGACACAAAAAATTTAAACTTCAATAAAAGAATCCCAAATATACCAATTGTTGAATGCTAAACAATCCTTGGATAGAATGTAGAAGGCATGTCATATAGAATGCCAGAAGGAGGGTCTCTGCCATACCAAGGAGCTCCCGCTATGTCAAAAGGAGGGTCTCTGCCATACCAAAAGAATGTACCTTCTATGCCAAGAGTGTTAGTTATATGTATGCCCAAGAGGCCATTACTGTATATGAGATGTATATTGTAGTGGATGCTTAGACATATATATTGAGGACTTTCTTGCTCGACATGATAGTGTTAGTTATATGTATGCCCTAGAGGCCATTACTGTACATAGGATGTATATTGTAGTGGATGCTGGGACATATATAGGGAGGACTTTCTTGCTCGACATGATAGTATGCTATCTGGTTGCTCTTTATCTTAACGTGTATACTGATTGTCTCTCTGTTACATGTTAGTAAAGCCCTTAGGATGTGTACTTGACTACCTGGACTATGATGCGGATCATACTAGTGGGGACATGGTAATCCATAAGTATATCCTTCAAGGTCCCTAGTCGTGGGTGTATCGAGACGGGGCATCGATATACCAGAGTAGACTAGCGTATACCTTCTCGACCTATACAGATGGGCGATGGATGATCCCATATCCATTGGTGTTTGACATCAGAGATGATATACGGGTGCTCAGTGGAGACTGGGTACACTGGACGGACTCGCCGAGAACTCCAAGATGGTATTATACCTTACGTCAGATGGCAGTTCTCTGGTGACACTGGTACAAGTTAGTCTGTAGACCCGAGATCGTCATAGAGTCTTGTGTGATTCCTACTGTGCTTTGATTTCCACCTTACCACGTCCAAGAGGGCGTTGAAAATGGTGGTTTTTGGGTACAGTCTCGAATCACATGGAGGCAATGAGCGATAGGAGGGGATTCGTCTCTCCCGGTATAAGGAGTTGATGTTGCGCTGTGTTCGATTGGCTATAACCGGAAATCCCTGGCCAGGGTTGCTGAGATTTACTGGTAAGTGTTATCAATAGTTTCTCGAACTGTTATAGACATCATATCGACACGACTTATCGAGCTACTGGGGTCTAACGTTTACCGCCCCTAGGCGAGATATGCGACATATCAGACGACGATACCGGACTGTACGGGAGTGTTACTGGTTGGATTAACAGGAGTGTGAGCGGGCTTGCTCGTTGATCTTCTGATCGCTCAATACCCGGGTGGCCGTTACGTTAGCAGACCGCTTGCGGCTTGTGGGTGTTTGATATGATCATCACCTACTGCCGGCGTATTGACGGGTCTTTAGAGTCCTACTCAGAGGTTTCCTGGCTCAAGCGAAATGAAATAGGAGCGCATATGAGATATGTGCGGGACCGAGGATAATACCAGTATGTGATACTGTATTATATTCTCGCGATTTGTATCATTGGACGATTATATGAGATATTGACGGGTTACCGAATCAAGTGTTGATTCGATATATTGATACACTTGATATTAGTCGGTTATATGCAGTATGACCGGATCATTAAATTAAGTGTTGATTTAATGATTTAATGTATAATTATATATTTGATATATTACTTTATATTAACTAGTATTTGTTCACTTAAGATTGATTTTCTCACTTGATATGCACAAGTTGTATATATGATATATGTTTGTGCACTAGTTTGTATCATGTTTGATGATACATGCAAACTTGGGTGTGTGTTTGCTTTAAACCATGTTTAGGTTAATGGTTAAGGTTTTAACTTATTTATTTATTTATTTTATTTATTTTGTTAAAACTAAATGGTGGCTTTTCTTTATCTTTGCTAGAAATTTCATGAAGCTTCAAAGCATCTTTGAAAAAGTCTACCATTTTGTTTTATCCTTAACCTAACCATCAACCAAAACCCTAGTTTATTCTCTACATGAGTTAACTTCACCCATGGTTGCATTATGATAAGTCTTCACTTGAATTTTCTATTATTGATTATTAATTCTTTTCTTTCTTCTTCTTCTTCTTCATGAAGAAGAAAACCATTGCTAGAAAATTCCAAGTGATGAATCCAAGTGAGAAATCCAAATCCAAAGTGAACCCACTTCCTATTTCTTCATCCTCTACCGCTTGCCATGTTGTATAGAGTGTTTTCTTCACAAGGTTCATGACCTAGTAAAGGTGGAGCTTGAGTTTGAGTCGCCTCGACGTAGATCATTTTCGGCATCAAAGTCAACGACCTAGCCCGATCATTTCTCCGACGAAACCATCGCTAGAGTCCGGGATCCCGATGATCGCAGCGGAGGGACGTCAACACGGAGCTAAAGAAGTGGAGGACCGGATCTACAAAGGTTGTAATCCCTTTCACTTATTAGCAAAGTTGTTTGCTTACTTGTAGTTTCGCCTAATCTCTAGTTAACGATCTTGTATAGAGTTGTTAGGCACATAAAATTTTGATTTTGGCATGGTTGATGCCTTGTGGAACCTCTTGAGTGTGCCTAGGAACCCTACAGATAGTATGCTATCCGGTTACTCTTTATCTTAACATGTACACTGATTGTCTCTCTGCTACATGTTGGTAAAGCCCTTAGGATATGTACTTGACTACCTAGATTATGATGCGGATCATACTAGTGGGACAATGGTAGTCTGTGAGTACATCCTTTAATGTCCCTAGTCATGGGTGTATCGAGACGGGGCATCGATATACCAGAGTAGACTAGTGTATAGATTCTCGACCCATATAGATCGGCGATGGATGATCCTATATCCATTGGTGTTTGACATCAGAGATGGTATACGGGTGCTCAGTGGAGACTGGATACACTGGACGGACTCGCCGAGAACTCTCAGATGGTATTATACCTCACGTCAGATGGCAGTTCTCTGGTGATACTGGTACAGATTAGTCTGTTGATCCGAGATCGTCATAAAGTCTTGTGTGATTCTCACTGTGCTTTGATTTCCACCTTACCACGTTTAAGAGAACGTGCAAAACGGTGGTTTTTGGGTGCAGTCCCGAGTCACATGGAGGCAATGAGCGATAGGAGGAGATTCGTCTCTCCCGGTATTGGGAGTTGATGTTGCGCTGTGCTCGATTGGCTATAACAGGAAGTCCCTGGCCAGGGCTGTTTCAAAGATTTACTGGTAAGTGTTACCAGTAGTTTCTCGACCCCTCATGAGCCTCATATCGGCATGACTTATCGAGTCACTGGGGTCTGACATTTACCATCCCTAGACGAGATATGCGACATATCAGACGAAGAGACCGGACTGTAGGGTAGTGTTACTGATTGGATTCGTAGGAGTATGAGCAGGCTTGCTTGTTGATTTCTGATCGCTCAATACCCGGGTGGCCGTTACGTTTAGCAGACCGCTTACGGCTTGTGGGTGTTTGATATGATCATCACCTACTGCTGGCGTATTGAAGAGTCTTTAGAGTCCTACACATAGGTTTCCTGGTTCATGCGAAACGGAGTAGGAGCACATATGTGATATGTGCGGGACCAAGATTGATGCGCGTATGTGATACCGCATTATATTCTCGTGATTTGTGACATCGGTCGGTTATATGAGATATAGCCGGATTATCGGATCAAGTGTTGATTCGATAAATTTTAGCATTTGATATTAGTCGGTTATATATGATATAGCCAGACTATTAAATCAAGTGTTGATTTAATAATTTAATGTATAATTGTATATTAGATATACTAGATTACATTAACTAATATTAACTCACTTATGATTTCTTTTCTCACTTGTGTACATTAGTGTATATGTGATATATATTAATGTACAACTTTTGTGTCATGCTAGATACCACATGTGACATGGGTGTATGAGACTTGCACCATGCTTAATAATGTGATGGGTTTATATTTATCTAAGTTAATCAAAATTAGTGGGATTAAGTCACATGGTTGAAGCTTGTAGAAGCTTGTGGAACCATTGACCGAGTCCACTAAGTTTGTTTTACTTGTAGATATTTATTAACCTAACCATTATTGCCTACATGGGTTAGTGTATGACACTAACTCACCCATGGTTACTGTTCTCACCTCACGAATTCATTCTCTCATCTCTTCACTTGAGCTTCTTCTTCCTCATGAGAAAAGCTTACTAGCTTTTCTCAAGGTGAGAAAATATTGTGAGAAAAATAAATCTAAAGAGAGCCCACTACCTACTTCATCATCCTCTACTACATGCCATTTAGTTTAGGGTGTTTTTCTTCACTAATTTCACAATTAGTGAAGAGGTAGCATGAGCTTGAGTCTTCTCGACGTAGATCATTTTCGGCCTCGAAGACTTCGAGCAAACTTGTTCATTTCTCCGAGAGAACCCATACTAGAGTTCGGAAGATCGATACCGCAACGAAGGGACTACTACACAGAGGTTTAGAAGTGAAGGATCGGTCTACAAAGGTTGTATTCCTCATTCACTTAGTGTAATGGTTGATTACATGTTATATTGTTTATTTACTCTAGCTTGATCGTAGCTTAGGATTGATTAGCACCTTAGAATTTTTAAATTGGCATGCTTGATGTCTTGAAAATCCAGTAGGGTGCTAAGGAATCCCAACAGTGGTATTAGAGCCGGGCTAGAGTACTACACGATGTTTGTTAGATTACGAAACTGAAACTACTCCGAAACTTGAAACACCGAATATTAGGTTCTGTCGATTTTTAAATGACCTCAAAAAAAATTTTTAAAAAGTGCAGAGCGTTGTATGGGATGCAACATGAACACCATGAAAATTTCAAGCAGTTTTCTCGGACTTTGGCCGAGATCATGTAGGTGGTGGCCGGCCAAATTTTTTTGCTTTTGCTTGAAATTTGCAGGGTGTTCCAGAGAATGGGTTTTGGTGTTTCAGGTGTTGTTTGTTTTTGCTAATTTTGCATGAGATGTAATCTTACACTATAAAAAATTCAGAGTGTTTCGTATTCGTAGTTTAACATTGTATTTAGGTTTTCACAAGTTGTCTAGGCGAAGTTAAAAAGTTCGATCGAATGTCAAAAACCCATTTTTCCATGTTTAACATATTCCGAAAAACATGCAAGTAATTATGTGGACTCTCTAGAAGAATGAAACCCTAACTCGACATAATGACCATGGAACCATTTTGAACCTTAGGGTTTGTGGCAGTTCTGTGGTGCCATTAATGAGGCTTGGGTTTGCCCTTCTACGGTTGGTCCATAGGTACTGTGGCATGTTCCGGGTATTATTAAAACTGTGCTCAAGTGTTGAGCTGTCGGGAAATTGTGGGAGTTTGATAAATTGATCGAAAAGATTAACGTCGTTCGGATATCATATGATGGGATACAATAATTGGAATCTATCTAATTGCATGCAAGTTTAACATTTCGGCCTCGGACGGAATCGGGAATCTTGTTGAATTACCCGACTTCCTTTGAAAAGTGTTTTCATGATTGAGACCTAAATGTAAAGTTTGCATTGTTAGGCATGAAATCCAGAATATATGATATTCCGGGTTTATGATGTCTAAGGGCAGTACGGATTCCAATTGTTGTAGTTTTTCACTTTCTTTTCTGTGACCGCAAGTGTAATATGTGGTGTATCGCCGGTTTCGTTTCTATATGTCAACGACAATTGGGATACGCATATTTACTTACGTTGATGACATGTGATGTTATGTGTTGCTGGGATATGTTATATTGGATCGCCGTGTTTGAATAGCCGGTTTTTTTTTATGTGAGATGAGAGTTTTTCGTTTTCATTAATGTAAAAACTTGTATGTAATATTCTTTTATTGGGGCACTTCCGGGTTGAGGAAGTTGTCACTGTTGATATATATTATTTACTTTTCCGCATTAGGATAGACCCAAGGAGGGGAGCATAAGTAACCGGGTTCTAGAGTCCAGTGGGAGACCGTCTCGAGGCGTCGAGACCGGATCTCCTAACTCTAGAGTTGGTAGGGTTGCTTGCCTTTCTCGTAGGGGTCTAGAGATGTGGGTTTGGCTATTCATCGCGACCGTGGAATCCGTGTTTTATAAAGGCTTAATATAAAACCCGGAAATCCTAGTATATCCAATATTTCATATGTTGTTTTCTGCTGCGATATCTGTGATGTGATCATTTGATATGTTGAGATAGATATTGTATATAGTATATAAGATATATTATATAAACGTTGCTTATGTTTTATACCCGCGCTAACCCTGCCCCGCTCTGCCGTTAGTTACCTAACGTAACGGTGCATGACAGGACATCGAGGCGAATGCGGATGGCATAAGCGTACGTTATATTTATCTGTGATGCTTAGGTAACTTAAATGATAGGACTTCATTAATGAGATTAATGAAAGAAAAGAAACCTAAAGATGTTGTAGAAACTTGTCTCGAAAACTGGTAGCTCTAGTTTTTGCTTTGCATAGCGGTATTCCTTATAGAATATCCAGCACCTTATTTGATAAGAAAAGAGCCGAGATCCCTTCACCGGGAGTGACTTCTTTAGCAATAACTGGCAGATGTTACAACCCTCGGTTTCGTCTTTTGATTGCTTTTCTAGTTCTTTCTTTACATAGTGGTATTATGAATATCCTGCACCTCATTCGATGGGGAAAGAGCCAAGATCTCTTCACCGGGAGTGACCTCTTTAGCAAAACTAGCAAAGGCCTTAAAAACACTCAATTTAAATTATTTGATACTACAACGATATCAAGTTCATTACGCAAAAGGTTTTCTTAAAAACCTGTCGTAGCCCTCCGTCATTTCAGATAAGTACTTCATAGTATTCGTGCTACGTTTGTTGGCTTTCGTCAAGGCGTAGTGTGAGGTAGCTATTTATGCTTATCTGCATAAGCATATGATGCGATTGAGTTAGGGTAGTCGTGCGACTTTGTTGGCTTTCGTCAAGGGTCGTGTGGGTGGTTTTAATTCAATCAGGAAATATACGGGTTGAACTTGACTAGCAGCCTATGGTTTGTTGGCTTTCGTCAAGGTCATAGGATGCTAGGGGCAAAATTATCGGGAATTTCAAGTGTTGAAATTTGCAATGAGATTGCATACCTTCTATGAGATAGTTGGATCCCGATACCCACTGCGAGTAAGAGTTACTCCTGGGAGAGTTTTGCAATTTACAATTAGCTGATCAAGTAGGTGTATAGAAAGGTGTCAACGGGGTTATGCCCCTGGGAAAATGAGGTTTATTTTAATTAGGTCCGTGCGAAAGCACGGGGAACCTCCTTCAAAGTACCGGCACTGGCCTGGCTGAAAGATTGGCGAACTTGTAGGGTGTGAGTAATCCCGGCTAGTATTTCCTTTTAGGGTTTGAAGGAAGATTTGATAAAAACAGTGGGAGCCATCCTGATTAGATAAAATAATAACCAATCTAATCTTGCAAGAGCATACGCCGAGCGTTTTCTTCTCTCTCTCTCTCCAGGTAGCGACCATGTCACGCCTTAATCAAGATAATAATATGGATGTATTGACCAAACCCGCTTGTTATACTGTGCTGGGGAACGTTGATCCCGCTCCAACTTATAATTGTTATAAAACCGAGCAGGAAATAGGGGATTACCAGGATTCCCGTGCCGCCCAAACGAAGAAAGTGCATGTTGATGCATCTTCTTCGGGTGTTTTCGTTACAAAAAACTGTTTCTCAGTATCCTCTACGTCCTGGGTATGAGATACCGGATCAGAATCCCATATATGTAATCTGTTACATGGGCTACAGATAGGTAGAGAACTAAGAACGGGTGATAAAGTTTCAAGAGTTGGAAACGGTGCAATTGTTGCAGCCAAGTTATTGGCGGTTATCACCTTGTATTACCAAATACATTGATTCTGAATGAATATTATTAGATACCGAACCTGATATACAACATTATATCAGTCTCTTTATTTAGTAAAGAAGGATATAATTTTGTATTGTTGGATAATATTTTGAACATTTCCTATATTAAGAGTTCATCGGATCAGGCACGTTATCTAAAAGCATATACGTTCTAAATCAAACCACAGTTCTCAACGTAAAGAACACACACAAGAGGAAGAGTTCAGAAATGAATGAATCCTTCTTGAGGCATTGTAGACTAGGTCATATCAATGCGACCCGACTAGCTAAGTTACATTAAGATGCATATTTAAATCAATTTGAATTTACATCTTGTGAAACTTTCCAGTCATGTCACAAAGATAGAATGACCATAGCTCCATTTAATGGAAACAGAGAAAGAGTTAGTGAACTCTTGGGATCGATACATGATGATGTATGTAGGTCTCCTGTCTACACATGTCAGGACCGGTTCTTTATACTTCATTACATTCACTGATGATCTCTCAAGATTCGGGCATATGTTCCTGTTGAAACACAAGTCTGAATCTTTTAAGAAATTCAAAGAATATAAGTTAGAAGTATAGAACCAAAAAGGGTATAAGTATTATGTCATTTGATATGATCAGGGAGGAGAATACTTGAGCATGGAGATCCTGGACTATTCTAAAGGAGAATGAGATTCTCTCTCAGCATTACTCCTCCGTATACACCACAGCACGTCAGTGTATCGGGGCGGAACATTCGCACCGTATTAGATATGGTGCGCTCTATGATGAGTACTACTGAGTTACCTATTTCTTTTTAGGGTTATGCGCTTGAGGAAGCTGCATACCTATTGAATTGGGTTCCAACCAAATCAGGTTCCTACCACTCCATATGCGATATGGTATGGGAAGAGCCCATCTCTTAAGTAAGTTAAGATTTGGGGTTGTTCGGCCTATGTCTAAAAGAAAAATTCAAACAAGCTCGAGGCAAGGTCAGTTCTGTGGAAGTTTGTTGGATATCCCAAGCATTCGCAAGAGAATATCTTCTACCGTACCGAGAAACAAAAGGTGTTTTGTTTCTCAATATGCCACCTTTTTAGAAAAGGAATTTATTTTGGAACAAAATTTGTGGTCATGAGGTAGAACTGGAAGGAGTTCCAGTTATACAAACTACAGTTGCTGATTTGGTAGAACCGGACGATTCAATAGTTCCCGACGAATCTCAGCCTCTCCGCCGATCTAGTAGGGTTCCTCATCTACTCGAGAGATACTTCGGTTTTTTCTATGACAGTGGGAGCGAGGATTGCATCATGAGATGATGACCTAACTAGTTTCGAGCAGGCCATCAAGAGTGGGGACTCTGTAAGAATGGCTAGATGCTGTGCGATCTGAGATGGAATCCATATACACCAACAAAATATGGACTTTGGTTACTTTATCTGAAAGGTTAAATCCCCATCAGGAGCAAGTATATCTTGAGAAGATTACTTAGTGTAGATGGAAAAGTTGTGACTTTCAAAGCTAGACTTGTTATAAAAGGTTCTCGTCATCGACCAGGTGTGGATAATGATGAAACCTTTTCTAATAGCTATGCTTAAGTCCGTCCAGATCCTACTTTCCATTGCTACATACCATGACTGCGATATCTGACGGTTGGTGTTCATATCAGAATACTGCATTTTATACCGCCCATTCTTACGCTCGTGTGTTTATAGGTAGGTGCTTTTGATCAGTGTTTGCTACATATTTGCAGAATACAGGTTCTCGGCTCTGAACAGTGAAATCCATGAAAAGTACGACAAATTCTGGATTACTGCCAACAACTGATAAAACACGGTCTCCGCTCTCTATCCGTGTGTTGCCACATACCAGTTTAAGGGACAAAATGGCAAATCGATTGTCATGTCATGCATAAAGCTCAATGTCAACACAAGATCCAAGAAATTTACGCGGAGCTCGAGGAAATCATGGCAAAAGATCCACATCACATCACCTTTTTGTTCTACTAAAATTCTGGAATAATTGTGAAGAGTTTCTGAGAAAAGTCATATACCACATAGCAGACAACACCAAACCAGGAAAGCACCCAAAACCCGAGGAGCCAACTCCTCTAAACCGCCGCGTTTCCGCGGCATAAGCCTGCTTAGGCTGCGGAAACGCGGCCGTACTGGCTCCTCGGGTGATGAATTTTCAGGGGTAGTTTGGTACTTTTATTTAGGGGCAGATTGTTGCTCTAGGTTTCCCATTCCCCTCCTATAAATACCCCAGAATTAGCTAAGCCAAGTGTCCAATTTTGATGTCCATTCTTTTGCCTCTTTTTGTTAGGTTTTAGTCTTTTTCTTCTTCTTCTTCATCTTTTCTCCATGAAAATTGTAATGAGAGCTTTTTGAGTGGAAGATCAATGAAGATGAGGGCTTTTGTATCATTCTCTTTTGTTTAACTTCCCCGTGAGATTCTTGCTTTCTCTTGATCTTTCAACCTCTTCATTGAGCTTGAAAGGTTAAGAGTTTGTTATTGATCTCAAGGGTCGTATTTTCTTATGGAATTAGCGCTTCATTTCACATGCGTTCTCTACCCTTCTCTTGATCTTGCAACCTCTTGATTGAGCTTGCAAGTTTAAGGGTTGGCTATTGATCCCATGCTTGTCTTGAGTTCTAGTTCTAGTTCTTTTTATTGCTTATTTATTACTTGCTTTTTATTACCTTGCTTTACTTATTTGCAAGTTTATTCATGCACTTACTTACTTGTAATCTTTTCTTTTCTTTTGCTCTTTTTGGTTCTTTTGTGAATGGTTGTAATTATTGTTGTTGTTAAGAATAAATACGGTATTGTAAGTTAAGATTTTCCGTGCTCTTTTCCTTTTCCCGTTATTTTCCATTGAACTCCGCCCAAACGATACGCAAGCGCTCCGTTAGGCACCCTACCCTAACAAGGTAAGGGTGATTTCTAACCGCGACCGGTTGCGTTCGGTTTGGCCGGAGGCAAAAGCAAGAGACAAGAACGGACGGACAAGGGTAAATAAGCCGGATTCCACGAATACCGCGCTTAAATCTCCTAATCCACATTGTTGCCGATTGCTCTAGCTTCAATTGGTCAAGACTCGGTTCAAAGGTTTTGAGTACGGATTTCTTTAGCTTACAATCTCGTATCTTTTTCTTAACAACTTTATACTTGCAAATAATACACATAGGTTAGATTGAACAAATATATACTCATTCTTTATTGACTCGTCTAAGACAAGAAAGGACATACAACCATCTCCCTGTGGACCGACCCGTGCTCAACCGGCCGTCTTGATTGCGGTTAACTTTAATTCTACCAATCAAATGGCGCCGTTGCCGGGGAGACGTTAGCGTATTTTCTTTCTTGTTATTCGGGTTAACATTCTTTTTGTATATATTTATTAAAAAAAAAAAATTCTTTGTTTTTTTTTTGATCATTTTTTGTGGGCAAGAGTGCAGATTTTTGCAGATTTGCAAACTGCGATTGTGGGGAGCAAAGTGTACATTCAAGGCTAAGATGATTGCAAAGTATAGTGCCAAAGATCCAGGTAGTTTGACCCGCGCAAGCGAACTTTTCAAGCTTACCGGATTTGATTCAACGGGGGTTTCCTAACCCAAAAACTTAACGGTACGTACTTTACTAACACCTTCTTCTCAAATCCGACGCATCCAATATACTATTCTTTGCAGGATTCTTTGCAAGTTCGCTGGTAAACGCTAAAAATTGACTAACCCGTATTTGTTGCAGTGCCGCGCTTAAACTAAAAAACGATTTTTTGATTCTTTATAGAATTTTTATTGAATTGCGCATTGCATCAATTAATACGGACTTAAGGGCAAGCGAACCCCACAATATACGGTAAAGGATTTCATCACCTTTTCCGCGGCCCACAAATCACGAACTTGAGCATAACGTTTACCCGCACAAATTTTAAAAGAAATTAGACTTTAATTCTTAAGGACTTCGCGCTCACTAGGAGAAGTCAACTGTGTTTAGAACCTCGCTTAATGGTATATTGTTTACGGGGTGTCTAGGAAAGTATTAACAGCGAAACCGCCAAAAGAGAAAGGGTTATTTAATTAAGGAACTTCGCGAAAGCGTTGGAAAACCTCCCCTTATCTCTGCACTTACCTGGCCTCGTGATCAGTGTATCTTGAGCCCGTTTCTCGATACAGTTTTACTTCGACAATCAAGTTCTGGAGCAGGTCTAGTTGACCTAGGTGAACCCTAGAACGATTAGGTGTGTGGTATTTTTGTGTCGTGATTGTTTTTGTCCATATTCTTTTTTGTGTGTATATTTCATTCTTTTGTTAATATCTAAAAAAAAAATTTAAAAAAAAAATCACATTTTCCCCCTCCTTTTCGCTGCCTTTCTTTCTTTCTCTCTTCATATCATGGGTACCCCACCTCGCAAAACACTTGCCGAACTTTGGTACCCACAACCAGACATTACTTCTTACGGTTCTTGCTTTGGCCGAACGTCGAACGATCCCTCCATGCCCAAAATCTCTTTGAAAGATCGGATAGACGCATCTAGGACAAACACTTGCTCTCCGCAATCCACTTTGTATCAACCTTTTCAACCTCCCCCACCCGCTTATGTTGATACCACTTTTGCAAGTCGTCCTTTGTCCATCGCTGAACGTATTAAACAATCTTATAGCCGATCTTTCACTCCTTTCACCACTTCAAATTCTTGGGATCAACACTTCCATTCACCTTCGTATCCAAATGTTGATCCTACCCCTGTCCAGCTATTCAATTCCTACCAGTCCTACCCGACTTTTGCACCTTCCCTAGACATTGCTTCTGAACAGTCATTTGGGAGTTTTCAGTATCCAAACAACTTTGAATCTTTTACTGAAACCCCGTCACAACCTATGTCTAGTCTGGAACAGTCGTTGGAACACTTTAGGGTTGCGTCATGCCAACAGTTGATGGATTTGAATGCGTCCATGGCCACCCTCATACAACCTACTGACCCGGTAGCTAGTTTCCAACTAGCTCCTAATTTTCCAATGTATGATGAGGCGGTTGGACAGATTGAGAATTTGAGTGGAGAGAGTGAGCTGTACCCCCTTCCAAATCAAACCTACCCGTTTCAAATTGAATCCCACAACTCCTGTGTTGAAAGTCTATCAAGTGTCCCAAATGAATTATCAATTGAAGATGGAATGTTTGATAAGTTGTGCGACTTTGCAGTGTTTGATTTACCCGATTGTGAAGGGACCTTGCCAAGTGAAACCACACCCCATCCTTTTGACCTCTACACCTCCATCTTAGAACCAGAATCAATTGAAATCCATGCTTTTGATGAGGTGTCTGAGAAAATTGACTTTCACTTGATTGAGGATATTGACGCTGGGAATATTTTGGATGATGAACCTGTAGATTTGGCAGAATTTTTCTCTCCAATTCATCATCCCGAGTCATTAATTGTTTTTCCCGAACCCCTGATGCGTCTAGATTTCGATGAAATTTGCATGGATGAGCTAATTTTTGAAGAGAACATTGAGGAAATTTTTGAGGATGAACCAGTTTTAATTGATGAGTCGGATTTTCCAATTTATCCTGTCCCTTCCATTGACTGTGTACCCCCTCCCGAACCTTTATCTGATACCCCTCCTCGATCACTTTCCTCTACCCTTTCCATCGTTCCGACCCTGCAAGTAACTGTATCACTTCCATTTCCATTGTCTGGTTTACCAAGTTCGGCATATCCATGGTTTCTCACGAATCTTGAGGGATTTGACCCCATTTCTCGACGGGTTAATATATTAGCACAATTGCTTTTCACACATCGGTCATCATAAATTGTGCTAATCTATTCACTCCATTTTCACCCTCAATTTCGTATTCCACTTCTTTCTACCTTCCGCCATTCTTCTTCTTATATACCGAGACCGTATCCTGCTTCTATCTCCGTACGGTCTCGCGTAATCTCCATTTCTTTCCTCTTCACCTTCTTTCACCAACCCGCATCTTACAGAGATAGAATTTTTGAATGGTTGGTGTTAACTTTTAACCTTTGTAAGGCCTTGTATAGCTTGATACCATTCTCTTTCCCCCCTAATCCTGAACTTCAACGCTTAAAGTGGAAACACTGTTTTACTTAAGTTTGAGGGGGGACTCCTTTTTTGTATATATTTTTTTTGTTTTCCTTTATGTTTTGTATATAATTTGTTTCTTAGGAGCGCCGACAATTTTGACCCTCTTGGTGTAGCCTGACAGTGAGGGCATTGTCAAGTTTAAGTTTGGGGGTGTGCTCGGTAAGTTTTCTTCCTTCGCATTCATTTGTATATTTTGCATTTGCATACCTTATTAAAAACCCACAAAAATTGAAAATTTTCCAAAAAATATAAAAACTTTGTCGTCAAGTTAGCTAATAGGGTAACTTAGATCTTTATTCCGAAAGTTTAGTTGATATGATAGAAATAACTAAATTCTAGGCTTAGGGATTGAAAACCCTAAAAATAACCCTCATTCTGTCTAACTTTGGTAAGTATACGTCCTTACAGTTTTTTGAGAAATAGGTAATCTTGAGTTCAGTTCTTGAGTTAAGTCAAGATGAAGGGAAAGTATTGATACTTTACTGAAGGATAAGTCTGAAAAATAGTTTCTTTTCTCGAGTTCAAATTTAGAAAGTATATACCCTACAAACTGCACTTACACGCACCTTGAAACTTGGGATAGTAGAGGATACCTTGAAATACTCTTGCCTGAAAGCCTAGTATGAAAGAAAAAACGGTATTTAAAGCTAAACACCAAAAGAGTATATTGAAAAATATATCCGGTCTTGAAAAAGAAAAAGAAAAAAAAAGAAAAAATAGAATAAAATCAAGACCTGGAAACTGCTATTTACGCTTTAAAGTTCACACATTCAGTAATCGGTCGTTAGTGCCTCAAGAAGCATTAATAGTCGCATGAAAGGTGTGTGAGCAAATCCGTCCATCCTTAATGAAAAGAAGTAGTATTTGGTATTAGGGCAAGGGTATTATAGCTTGAATTGAATTCTTGAGTGTAGGGGTGCAAATATACACACACGTAGGGGTATACGATCGATGTTTAGATAAAAGATAGAAATAAAGAATAAGACTTGTGTTTTCTGTAAAGTTGATAAAAATCCCTGATTTGAGGCCGCACTTTAGAAGGAAAACTCAGGAGAACCAACATCTTTCTAAACTTTTTTGGAACGTATAGGATCTAAAGTTAAAACAGATAGGAGGTGTGAAACATAAGGGTTGGATATTTCTAACTTAAGATGATAGAATTTTTAAACGTAAATACTAAACTGTAGGAGTAGAATCGATGTTAACTTATGACACTAGCTTGACGGGATTTTGTGGGTGTAATCCGCTGAAAACCTTCAGGAGACAACACTCCTCCTACTAGGGACACCTAGAGGTTTAACGGCTTGTTGCACGCGCTCAGTGCAATCGCGTTCCCTGCGAAAGTGCGGTTATCATTTTATTTTTGTGAATAATTGGTTTTGCTCGGGACGAGCAAAAGTTAAGTTTGGGGGTATTTGTTCATATCCGAATACTGCATTTTATACCGCCCATTCTTACGCTCGTGTGTTTATAGGTAGGTGCTTTTGATCAGTGTTTGCTACATATTTGCAGAATACAGGTTCTCGGCTCTGAACAGTGAAATCCATGAAAAGTACGACAAATTCTGGATTACTGCCAACAACTGATAAAACACGGTCTCCGCTCTCTATCCGTGTGTTGCCACATACCAGTTTAAGGGACAAAATGGCAAATCGATTGTCATGTCATGCACAAAGCTCAATGTCAACACAAGATCCAAGAAATCTACGCGGAGCTCGAGGAAATCATGGCAAAAGATCCACATCACATCACCTTTTTGTTCTACTAAAATTCTGGAATAATTGTGAAGAGTTTCTGAGAAAAGTCATATACCACATAGCAGACAACACCAAACCAGGAAAGCACCCAAAACCCGAGGAGCCAACTCCTCTAAACCGCCGCGTTTCCGCGGCATAAGCCTACTTAGGCCGCGGAAACGCGGCCGTACTGGCTCCTCGGGTGATGAATTTTCAGGGGTAGTTTGGTACTTTTATTTAGGGGCAGATTGTTGCCCTAGGTTTCCCATTCCCCTCCTATAAATACCCCAGAATTAGCTAAGCCAAGGGTCCAATTTTGATGTCCATTCTTTTGCCTCTTTTTGTTAGGTTTTAGTCTTTTTCTTCTTCTTCTTCATCTTTTCTCCATGAAAATTGTAGTGAGAGCTTTTTGAGTGGAAGATCAATGAAGATGAGGGCTTTTGTATCATTCTCTTTTGTTTAACTTCCCTGTGAGATTCTTACTTTCTCTTGATTTTTCAACCTCTTCATTGAGCTTGAAAGGTTAAGAGTTTGTTATTGATCTCAAGGGTCGTATTTTCTTATGGAATTAGCGCTTCATTTCACATGCGTTCTCTACCCTTCTCTTGATCTTGCAACCTCTTGATTGAGCTTGCAAGTTTAAGGGTTGGCTATTGATCCCATGCTTGTCTTGAGTTCTAGTTCTAGTTCTTTTTATTGCTTATTTATTACTTGCTTTTTATTACCTTGCTTTACTTATTTGCAAGTTTATTCATGCACTTACTTACTTGTAATCTTTTCTTTTCTATTGCTCTTTTTGGTTCTTTTGTGAATGGTTGTAATTATTGTTGTTGTTAAGAATAAATACGGTATTGTAAGTTAAGATTTTCCGTGCTCTTTTCCTTTTCCCGTTATTTTCCATTGAACTCCGCCCAAACGATACGCAAGCGCTCCGTTAGGCACCCTACCCTAACAAGGTAAGGGTGATTCCTAACCGCGACCGGTTGCGTTCGGTTTGGCCGGAGGCAAAAGCAAGAGACAAGAACGGACGGACAAGGGTAAATAAGCCGGATTCCATGAATACTGTGCTTAAATCTCCTAATCCACGTTGTTGCCGATTGCTCTAGCTTCAATTGGTCAAGACTCGGCTCAAAGGTTTTGAGTACGGATTTCTTTAGCTTACAATCTCGTATCTTTTTCTTAACAACTTTATACTTGCAAATAATACACATAGGTTAGATTGAATAAACATATACTCATTCTTTATTGACTCGTCTAAGATAAGAAAGGACATACAACCATCTCCCTGTGGACCGACCCGTGCTCAACCGGCTAGCTGCATAGCGACACCGTCTTGATTGCGGTTAACTTTAATTCTACCAATCAGTTGGGTGGCATGGCTGCTTTTCTAAATACCGATTTGGAAGAGAGCGTCTATAAGTATACAGCCAGAGGGCTTCGTAGATAGTGGGAGCAGCGGAAACGTGTGCAAGTTGCTTTACGAGTTAAAGCAGGCATCGCGGAGTTGGAACATCTGTTTTGATGTGGTGGTCAAAGAGTTTGACTTCATCAAAATGGTAAATGGACTTTGTATGTACAAAAAGGTAGTAGAGAGTATTGTGGTCTTCCTCGTATTGTACGTAGATAACATACTCTTGATAGGAAAGGAGTTTCCTATGCTACGCTCAGTCAATCTCCTCTCATCACGATGATTCTCCAGAAATGATCAAAGTGATACCTCCTAAATCCTGGGTTTTGGATCTATGAGATAGATCTAATTGGATGTTAGTATTCTCACTAGGTGTAGTGAGATGGTATCAATAGATCCTGAGGAGAATCACTGGATAGCTTCCAGGGTGGTAAGGTCGACTGAATGTCAGTCACAGGCATTGTCTTTACCCTCAGTGGAGGGACGGTATATTGGAAGAGTTCCAAGCTAGATACCGTGGAAAACTAGATGATAAAGGTTGGATACATCGCTACCAACGATACTACCAAAGAGGCAGTCTGGGTGTATATTAGTTCATGAGATGAACTTCGTTCCTACCATTGTACGACAATGGAGTTATGGCTTAGGCCTGGAAACCCCGTCCCATCAGTGATCCAGACATATTCTAAGGCAATATCACCTGATTATGGAGATGGTTGATCTCCAGGGAGATCGAGATTAGGAGAGTAGATTCAGAAGACAACACGGCGGATCCACTCACAAAGGCCTTTTCCCAGAGAGAGACTTTTATGGGATGGTTGAGTATGAGATACTACAACCAATGTTATATGATGGCCTTAGTGCAAGTGGGAGATTGTTAGTTATATGTATGCCCTAGAGGCCATTACTGTACATGAGATGTATATTGTAGTGGATGCTTGGACATATATAGGGAGGACTTTCTTGCTCGACATGATAGTATGCTATCTGGTTACTCTTTATCTTAGCATGTACACTGATTGTCTCTCTGCTACATGTTGGTAAAGCCCTTAGGATGTGTACTTGACTACCTAGATTATGATGCGGATCATACTAGTGGGACAATGGTAGTCTGTGAGTACATCCTATAATGTCTCTAGTCGTGGGTGTATCGAGACGGTGCATCGATATACCAGAGTAGACTAGCGTATAACTTCTCGACCCATGTAGATAGGCGATGGATGATACCATATCCATTGGTGTTTGACATCAGAGATGGTATACGGGTGCACAGTGGAGACTGGGTACACAAGACGGACTCGTCGAGAACTCCCAGATGGTATTATACCTCACGTCAGATGGCAGTTCTCTGGTGACACTGGTACAGGTTAGCCTGTTGACCTGAGATCGTCATAGAGTCTTGTGTGATTCCCACTGTGCTTTGATTTCCATCTTACCACGTTTAAGAGAACGTGCAAAATGGTGGTTTTTGGGTACAGTCCCGAGTCACATGGAGGCAATGAGCGATAGGAGGGGATTCGTCTCTCCCGGTATTGGGAGTTGATGTTGCGCTGTGCTCAATTGGCTATAACAGGAAGTCCCTGGCCAGGGCTTTTTCAGAGATTTACTGGTAAGTGTTACCAGTAGTTTCTCGACCCGTTATGAGCCTCATATCGGCACGACTTATCGAGTTACTGGGGTCAGACGTTTACCACCCTAGACGAGATATGCGACATATCAGACGAAGAGACCGGACTGTACGTGGTGTTACTGATTGGATTCGCAGGAGTATGAGCAGGCTTTCTTATTGATCTTCTGATCGCTCAATACCCGGGTGGCCGTTACATTTTGCAGACTGCTTGCGTCTTGTGAGTGTTTGATATGATCATCACCTACTGCCGGCATATTGACGAGTCTTTAAAGTCCTACACAGAGGTTTCCTGGTTCATGCGAAATGGAGTAGGAGCACATATGTGATATGTGAGGGACCGAGATTGATGCGTGTATGTGATACCTCATTCTATTCTCGCGATTTATGACATTGGTTGGTTATATGAGATATAGCCTGATTATCGGATCAAGTGTTGATTCGATATGTTGTTGCATTTGATATTAGTCGGTTATATGTGATATAACCGGATTATTAAATCATGTGTTGATTTAATAATTTAATGTATAATTGTATATTAGATATACTAGATTACATTAACTAATATTAGCTCACTTATGATTTCTTTTCTCACTTGTGTGCATTAGTGTATATGTGATATATATTAATGTACAACTTTTGTGTCATGCTAGATGCCACATGTGACATGGGTGTATGAGACTTGCACCATGCTTAATAATATGATGGGTTTATATTTATCTAAGTTAATCAAAATTAGTGGGATTAAGTCACATGGTTGAAGCTTGTAAAAGATTGTGGAACAATTGACCAAGTCCACTAAGTTTGTTTTACTTGTAGATATTTATTAATCTAACCATTATTAACTAGCCATGGTTTATTAACTACATGGGTTAGTGTATGACACTAACTCACCCATGGTTGCCATTCTCACCTCATGAGTTCATTCTCTCATCTCTTCACTTGAGCTTCTTTTTCCTCATGAGAAAAGCTTACTTGCTTTTCTCAACGTGAGAAAATAATGTGAGAAAAATAAATCTAAAAAGAGCCCACTTCCCACTTCATCATCCTTTACTACTTGCCATTTAGTTTAGGGTGCTTTGCTTCACTAATTTCACAATTAGTGAAGAGGTAGCATGAGCTTGAGTCTCCTCGACGTATGTCATCTTCGGCCTCGAAGACTTCGAGCAAGTTTGTTCGTTTCTCTGGGAGAACCCATACTAGAGTTCGGGAGATCAATACTCGTAGCGAAGGGACTACTACACGGAGCTTTAGAAGTGAAGGACCGGTCTACAAAGGTTGTATTCCTCATTCACTTAGTGTAATGGTTGATTACATGTTATATTGTCTATTTACTCTAGCTTGATCTTACCTTAGGATTGATTAGCACCTTAGAATTTTTAAATTGGCATGCTTGATGTCTTGAAAACCTAGTAGGGTGCTAAGGAATCCCAATAAAGACGAGGATCCCTACCATACTCAGAAGGGTCCCCGACATGAGGCCTCCGCCGCCCCCATAAGGGTCCCTGACATATAGTCTCCGCAGCATGTAAATGGCCACTAACTTTAAGGCTTATACATAAATGTGTTGGGGTTTACTAGCTCCCTGCCATCTACCGTGGCCGATGCGGAACAAAAATGTTGTTTAAAAAACTTTGGCGCTAAAAACCCGTTCTAGAATCGAACTATAAACCTACAATAGCTAACTATAAGATGTTCTAGCTACAAGATTTAAGTGTTATACCGAATGAACCGTGTCCTTCGGTCTTCTACCATATTCCTTAGCTTCTTGAGGTCTCCTTGAACGAGCTTGGCCGCCGGTCTTCCTCCAACGAATATGATCCACCCGAGAGATGTAGCTCATGGCTCTAACTCCATACTAAGAATCAAGTGGAGCAACTAGCGACTCTAGATTGCTAATCTAAAGTGCCTAGAAATATAGTGAGTATCTCTAAATGTTTATCTATCTCATATTATCTTCTCTCTTGATTCTCAACACATGAGATTGTAGAGAGGGGGTTGGAGATGAAGGTGGAGGAGCTCAAGAAAGATAGTGAAGAGAGCGAGCAAAATGGTGAAAGTGTTTTCAAAACCAAACCTTGCCTTAAACTTCAAGTGAGCAAAACCTTAGAGATAGAAAAACATATAGCATGGTTTTGTAAAATCACATTTTTCAAATAAAAATATGCAACCATACTTGAATAGTTTGCACAAATGAATTAATAATTCATTTGCCAACACTATTCAAGTATGGTTCTCACCATTCTCTTTTCTATACTTTTACACCTCATTTCCATTTAAATAAATAAATGGATAATCCAAAATGAGGTGTCCACCTTCTAGAATGTTTTCCGTATAAATACGGATTAAAATCTACTGTATATATATACCTGTATTCGTATCAAAATACAAATACCCAAATAAATAGAATAACACAAAGAAAATAATACTAGAATATACATATCGAAATACATATACTTAAAATTATTAAATCAATACCTGATTTAATAATCCGGCTCAATCCCGAGCCGGCTAGTACTATCAACCGTCCGATCGAAAGTCTGGATAACTAGTACAATCATTCGATCGGAACCCTGCACGTATCAAAATACGGCTACTAAATCATTCGCTTGAACCAGGGAAACCCTCCATGTGGGACACTAAAGACTCGTCAATATGCTGGCAGTGGGTTTAACCACAAGCACGTCAGCGGCATTAGCTGTACGTAATGGCTACCCAGGTATTGAGCAAAAGGAAGGCCGACGGGCAAACTCATCCGATCACCTACTGAGCTTATCGGTGACAATCTCCATACATTCCGGTATGTTCGTCTAAGAGTATCGCATATCGGGTCTGGGGGGTGGATAAAGTCAGACCCCTGATAACACGATATTTCGTGTCGGTGTGAAGCCCATCACTCACTGAGAAACTACTGATCCAAATTAGTAATTCTCATCTATCTTGGCCAAGAATTTATGGTGATGGCCACCAGTGCACAGCGTGACATCCACCCCCAATACTGGGAGAGACGAATCCCCGACGATCCGCTAACTGCCTCCATGTGGCTCGGGACTGTACCCAACTAAAACCCGTTTGCACGACTTCTTTGAGCCATGGTAGGGTAGTAATTAAAGCACTGTAGGAACTCACATGAGACAAGTGATGATCTCAGGTCGATAGACTAACTTGTACTTATGTCACCTGAAAACTGCTATCTGACAATAGGTATAATACCATCTGGCATGTTCCTGGCGAGTCCATCCAGTGTAACTCATAACCCAATGAGCACCTGTATACTATCTTAGATGACTAATAGACACCAATGGCTTGTGAGACCGGCCACCGTCCCTCGTCGGGGTCTCGAAAATTATACATTATTCTAATCCGGAGTATCAATGCCCACTCTCGATACTCTCTCAACTAGGGGATATTTAAGGATGTGCTTATAGACCACCCATCTCCCACGTATATAATCGTCATCATAATGCTGGTAGTCAAGTAAAAATCCTATGGGCTCTATCAACATGTAATAGTGATCTGTAATATAATATAATGCATGTACATAATGATAGAAACAAACCAGATATCATACCATCATCTCGAGTAAGACTGTTCTACTCGTATAGGTCCTTCCTCAATCATCATAATCGCGTGCCTAAGGTTATAATAATTGACTTGAGGGCACTATAGCCAACAATCTCCTACTTGCATGTCACGACCCGAAGGTACGGAACGTGACTGACACTTAAATTACGAAACGTCTAAAGGCGTAACGTAATCTAAGTAAGCCAAAGCCGAGATTTCTAAACCGTTTAAAGAAATAGAGTGAAGGAAAACTTAACTAAAAAAGATGGTTTTGTAAAATAAAGTCACCTTAAAACATTTTAATGCATCAAATTTCCCGAAAATTTCAGCAGAGTCTTCTTTGTAAATACATGCCCCCAAACGGGTACAACACATTAAAATACATATAAATAATGAATAAAGGCATCCCCAAGCGGGAGCTAGCTCTTCGCCAAAGGAGGAATCACAACCACATGCAACGAGTATATATTATAAAGTGCAAAATAAGCATCTGAAAGCAAGATATAAGAAACACCACGTCGGCTCAAGTGAGCATCGACACCAAACGCCACAAATACAAGTCTCACGAGTCTTACTGTCTAGTCCAATATACAAGGGTAGATGGAATATAATACATACAAAATAATATACATGGTGGGTGCAAAAGAATATCCTCAAAACCTACCTACGAGCAAGCTGTAAGTCGATGCAAGGGAAGCAGGAGAGAAAGTATGCCCGCCGCTACTGTGCTGACGGGTCAGACCTGCAAGATACTATGGCACAACGGGGGTGAGTTGCCAACTCATGAGTAGTAAGGAACATCTAATAAGGCTATCGTGAGCATGCACGCAAATGCGTCACAACCTACATATATCGATATGATGCGATGCACTAGTATGTATGCAACATGAATGCATAATCAACACGAAACCTGAATATGTTTGGTATGAGAACATCTGTATTCTTGTCTTAGTAAAACTTCCGAGAAATAACTGAAGTATCATCAAGGAAATCAACGGAAATCTGTGTCAAGTATCGACACAAAAAATGTATATCTCAATGTCTCAATATCTCTAAATCCCAATATCTCAATATCTCGGGCTCCGACAGTCCGTATCGGCCCATATCATCAAATCACACGACTACGGTCGGTATCCTCCTGATATCCGCCGCGTCAATAATAACCGGTCGGTAGTGCTCCCGTGCCGGGCTCAACGTCATCTATGCGATCCTCTTGCCCTGAGGTACCGCACCGGGTCCACCATGTACCCGCAGACAGTGCATCCCCCTCCTTGAATCGGGTATATGATACTGCTCAAGAACCGAGAAAACTCATGGTGGAAGCCACACACATCACATCACGAGAAAACCGTAAATTTCTGTTTTTTTAAAATGATAATAGGTTTATAAAATTCTTGCGTTTTTCACCAAAATCCAGAAATCTCATCAATACTGAAATCTCCAAAAAGAATCACAATATATAAACATGTCGGTAATAATTGAAGTATATGATATCAATAATATGCGATGCGATTTATAACTAGAAAACTATGTATGAGTAAGGATGCAATGAAGTATATGCACATGACTAGTAATCCTATGTATCCATCCTGATGAAATGAATATATAACTACAAGTTACCTATCGTATATGATGCAATTGCTGAGATACTGATTTATACAAGTCTAAAGTGTTCATGGCATAGCAATTACCAAAGGCGTGTGTGTTTGCATGAATAGTGCACGTGCAGCATGAACCAATGGTAATGGTGCAAGTGTCCTATGAGATGGTATCACACACACACACACACACACACACACACACATATACACATATAAGATGATGCAATGCAATGAGACGCATAACTAGGAAACTACGCATATAAATGCAAGTACTACAAGCAATACTAAACCATCGGGCGCCTTGCGCCATCCAGACGATCCCCCCATAGATGTGTACATCTACTCACCGGGATGCCTCGGCTAATCTGATCCGATCCCCGCCTTTTCTTTCCGCGCCACTTCCGACGCCTCTGTACCCGACCCTAGAATCATACACAAGTCAATAAGAGGATAGACATATGAATAGTCGCGGACATAAACGGTGCAAGACAACCAACGCGCACTAACTGGACGCGCACGCACTTGGCGCACAAGACGCGCTCACGACAACGCCACAAACCACAACTAGGATCGCTATACGTGACAACTACCAAGTCTAGAACCCGATCGTACCAATCGCGCATTTACAACACACTAAATATAATATGAAACAGGTTGTAGATCATCAATACCTCAAACTTAATTAAAATCTATTTATTCCAAAAACCTAGTAAGCATCTCCTAACCATTTTAGTGCAAATCTAGATGTTTTAACAAATCTAGTAGCCACAATGTTCATTTAATATCTTAATTAGGCTACACAATTATTAATTAATTTTTAAAACTCACCAATTTACATAAATCATGAATTTAGTTTGCAAGAATATGTAATTTGGACATTTTAAAAGTAACAATTAGCAATTTAACAACTAGGTTAGATTTTGCAAATCTTAAAATGTTAAACTACACATTGTAACCATAATCAAGTGGTAAAAACCTTAGCTTGAATCCAAACCATTCTCTTTAAAAACTAAATCTTTCAATTAAAACCATATTAATACCTAATTAAGTTAGGTTAAAGTAATAAAATAACAAATTAACCATAGGGTTAAGATTATACCTCAACAAATTTGAAATCAAACTTGCAAATCTTGGCCTCTCAAAAAGGTTTCTTGCATCAAGATCCAAGCTAGACAGGTCAAGGAATAATGGATGAAGGTTTAATTAGGACTTAGTGAGAGTTTATATGGATTTTTGATGCATTTCTTGAAGATTTTAGAAGAGAAATGAGGTGGGGGGAAATGGGGGCTGCTACACAAGGGGGCTCGGCCAGATATTGGAGGGGGAGAGAGAGAGAGTGAGATGTGTGTGTGTAGAAACATCTCCAAGTCAAGAAACCCCCCATCATAAAATATATTAACTTATTCATAATTATCTTATTTTCTTAATTAATATTTATCCTAGAAACCTCTAGACCATTGAGACACAATTAAGGAAGAATAATCATGTTACAAACTTGATTCTAAGTTGTCATGGTTCACCATTGTATGCTTAACCCATTCTAATTTGTGATTTACACTAATTAAATGTATAAGTGAAAGCTTAAAAATAATATTTAAAATAATTAATTAAGGAAAAATATTTAAGTAAACCAACAATTTATAAGTGACTAATTAAATACCAAATACTAACAATTACATAGTTAAAATAGGTGTATTTAAGTCTATGTTGAAAAATAATTATAGTTAAGTTTTACGGAAAATATGAGTTATATTACTAATTATCGGACGATTTAACCTAAACGATTTTTAAAACGTTACAATCTTTCCCCCTTAAGGAAATTCGGTCCCTGAATTTAAAATCTAACTACGCGTACCCTTGAAAAGATGGAGATATTTCTTCCGCATCTCGCCCTCGGCTTCTCATATGTCCTTTTCGCTGTTCGGCCACGCCAAAGAACCCTTACGGACGGTATGTCCTCGGACCTCGGTTTCTTCACCTGCCGATCTAGAATGACTATCGGCTGCTTGGTGAAAGAATGATCGTGCTCCAGCTGAATTGTCCAGTACCGAATCGTGTGAGAAGGTCAAGAAGGTACTCTCGAAGTATCGATACATGAAACACGGTGAACATCTAGAAAGATGGGTGCAAAAGCAAAATGATAAGCAACTGCGCCGATACGCTCGAGAATCTCAAAAGGGACCCACATATCTGGAACTAAGCTTTCCTTTTCTTTCCGAATCGGAACACATCCTTCATCGGTGAAATCTTCAAGAAAGTATGATCGCCTACTATAAACTCAAGTCTGTGCCAACGTCAGTCTGCATAAGATTTCCGCCTGTTCTGGGCCCCTCTCGTCCTATCCTGAATCAACTGGATCTCTTTTCGGTCATCTCCTGTATAAGAAATGGTTCCAAAACACTGCTCTCACTGAGCTCCGTCCAACAAACTGGTGATCGATATCTCCTCCTATATAATGCAGGGTTACCTAAGATGGCAGCAAGGTTTCGGGAGGTATCGTCCATGCCAAATTCAAATTTTTGCCGTTTTAGCTAACCCTAACTTTGAATCGTTAACTAGAAATCGACGGAAAAGTAAATGCAAACTCTTTTCAAGTCCAGTGAGCAAGGAATACAACCTTTGTAGACAGGTCCTTCACTTCAATAGCTCCATGTAGTAGTCCCTTCGCTGTGATCGTGAAGTCTCGGACTCTAGAGAGGCTTCCTTGAAGAAACGAACATACTTGTTTCGAAGACTTCGAGGCCGAAGATGATCTACGTCGAGGAGACACTAACCCAAGCTATCTCTTCACTAATCATGGAATTAGTGAAGCAAACACCCTATACTAATTGGCATGTAGTAGACGATGATGAAGTAGGAAGTTTTTTCACATTAGATTTCATTTTCTCACATTTTATCTCACATCTTAATTGAAGATAGAAAGCTTTTGAGGAGGAAGAAGAAGAATTAACTCATATGAAAAATAATGATCCAAATGAATTATTGCGAACATGGGTGAGTTAAACCCTCATGCCTAACTCATGTTGAGAATAAACCAAGGGGTAAGGTTAAGGGTTGGGTTAACAAATATCCAAAGGAATGACAAAAGAGTGGACTTTGTCAATGTTTCTACAAGCTTCATCCAAGCTTGACAACATTGACCAAGTCTTCTCTCTTTTGTTATAACTTAAGAAATAAATAAAACCCTAACTTAACCCTAGCATGGTTTAAGTCTCATACACCCATTTTGCATGTATCATCAAGCATGACACAATACATGTACACAAATATACATATCACATATATACAATGTGCACATCAAGTGAGAAAAGAAATCATAAGTGAGCTAATACTAGTTAATGTAATGTAATATATCTAATATATAATTATACATTAGATTATCAAATCAACTCTTGATTTAATAATCTGGCTATATCATATATAACCGACTAATATCATGTGTAACAACTTATCGAATCAACACTTGATCCGATAACCCGGCTATATCGCATATACCCGACCAATGTCGCAATTCGCGAGAATAGAATACGGTATCTCATATCGTATCAATCTCGGTGCCGCACATATCACATATGTGCTCCTACTCCGTTTCGCTTGAGCCAGGAAACCCCTGTGTAGGACTCTAAAACTCGTCAACATGCCGGCAGTAGGTGATGATCATATCAAACACCCACAAGCCGCAAGCGGTCTGCTAAACGCAATGGCTACCCGGGAATTGAGCGATCAGAAGATCAACAAGCAAGCCTGCTCGCACTCCTGCGAATCCAATCAGTAACACTACCGTACAGTCTGGTCTCTTTGTCTGATATGTCGCATATCTCGTCTAGAGGTGGTAAACGTCAGAACCCAGTAACTCGATAAGTCGTGTCGATGTGAGGCTCATAACGGGTCGAGAAACTACTGATAACACTTACTAGTATACCTCTGAAGCAGCCTTGGCCAAGGACTTCCTGTTATAGCCAATCGAGCACATCGCAACATCAACCCCCAATACCGGGAGAGACGAAACCCCTCCTATCGCTCATTGCCTCCATGTGATTCGGGACTGTACCCAAAAGCCACCATTTTGCACGTTCTCTTGAACGTGGTAAGGTGGAAATCAAAGCACAGTGGGAATCACACAAGGCTCTATGACGATCTCGGGTCTACAGACTAACCAGTACCAGTGTCACCAGAGAACTGCCATCTGACGTGAGGTATAATACCATCTGGGGGTTCTCGGCGAGTCCGTCCATTGCACCCAGTCTTCACTGAGCACCCGTATACTGTCTCTGATGTCAAACACCAAAGGATATGGGATCATCCATCGCCCATCTACATAGGTCGAGAAGCTATACGCTAGTCTACTCTGGTATATCGATGCCCTGTCTCGATACACCTACGACTAGGAACATTTGAAGGATGTACTTAGCGACTACCCTGTCCCCACTAGTATGATCTACATCATAATCCTGGTAGTCAAGTACTCATCCTAAGGGCTTTATCAACATGTAACATAGAGACAATCAGAGTACATGTTATGATAAAGAGCAACCAGATAGCATACTATCATGTCGAGCAAGAAAGTCCTCCTTATATATGTCCAAGCATCCACTACAATATAAATCGTATGTATAGTAATGGGCTCTAGGGCATACATATAACTAACAATCTCCCACTTTCACTAGGGCCATCTGTTGTAGTATCCCATACCCAACAATCAGCAGTGGTTGAAGTATCCCAGACTCAACCATCCCATAAAAGTCTCTCCTAGGAATAGGCCTTTGTGAGTGGATCCGCCCTGTTGTCCTCTGTGTCTACTCTCCTAACCTCGATCTCCCTAGAGATCAACCATCTCCATGATCAGGTGATACTTCCTAAGAATACGTCTGGATCTCTGATGGGACGGGGGTTCATAGGCCTAAGCCACAACTCCATTGTCACACAATGGTTGGAACGAAGTTCATCTCATGAACTTATATACATCCAGACTACTTCTTTAGTAGTATCCTTGGTTGCAATGTATCCAGCCTTTATCGTCTAGTATGTCACGATATCAAGCTTGGAACTCTTCTAACATACCGTCCCTCCACTGAGGGTAAAGATAATGCCTTTGACTGACATGCAGTAGACCTTACCACCCTGGAAGCTATCCAGTGATTCTCCCCAGGAACGATTGATACCGTTTCACTACACCTAGTGAGAATCTTAACATCCATTTAGATCTATCTCATAGATCCAAAACTCAGGATTTAGGAGGTATCACCTTGATCCTATATGGAGAATTCTTGTGATAAGAGGAGATTGACCGAGTGTAGCATAGGAAACTCTTTTCCTATCAAGAGTATGTCATCCACGTACAATACGAGGATCACCACCATACTCCCTACTACCCTTTTGTATATACAAGGTTCATCTACCATTTTGATGAAGTCAAACGCTTTGACTACCACATCAAAACAGATGTTCCAGCTCCACGATGCCTGCTTTAACTCATAAAACAACTTGCACACGTTTCCGCTGCTCCCACTGTATACGAAGCCCTCTGGCTGTCTACTTATAGACGCTCTCTTCTAAATCATTATTTAGAAAAGCAATCATGACACCCAACCGCCAGATATCGTAGTCATGGTATGTAGCAATGGCAAGTAGGATCCGGATGGACTTAAGCATAGGCACTGGAGAAAAGGTTTCATCATAATCCATACCTGGTCAATGACGAGAACCTTTTACAACAAGTCTAGCTTTGAAAGTCTCAACTTTTCCATGTACACCATGTGATCTTCTCAAGATATACTTGCTCCTGATGGGGATTTAACCCTTCAGATAAAGCAAGCAATGTCCATACTTTGTTGGTTTACACAGATTCTATCTCAGATCGCTTAGCATCCCGCCATTCTCACAGAGTCCCCACTCCTGATGGCCTGCTCGAAACTAGTTGGGTCATCATCTCATGATGCAATCCTCGCTCCCACTGTCTTAGAGAAACTGAAGTATCTCTCAAGTGAATGAGGAACCCTACTAGATCGGCTGAGAGGCTGAGGTTCGTCGGAAGCTATTGAATCCTTTAGTTCGATCAACTCATCAGCAGTAGTTTGTTTAGCTGGAACTCTTTCCAGTTCTACCTCATAACCACTAATTTCTTCACAAGAAATCCTTTTCTAAAAAGGTGGTTATGCCGAGAAATAAAACACATTTTGTTCCTTAGTGCGGTAGAAGATATTCCCTTGCGAATGCTTGGGATATCCAACAAACTTCCACAGAATTGACCTTGCCTAAAGCTTGACCGGATTTTGCTTTTGACATAGGCCGGACAACCCCAAATCTTAACTTACTTAAGAGATGGGCTTTTCCCATACCATATCACATATGGAGTGGCTGGAACCTGATTTGATTGGAACCCTATTCAATAAGTATGCAGCTTCTCAAGTGCATAACCCCCGAAAGGAAATAGGCAACTCAGTAGTACTCATCATAGAGCACACCTTATCACATAGGATGAGATTGCTCCACCACGATATACCAACGTGCTGTGGTGCATATGGAGGAGTAATGCTGAGAGAGAATCTCATTCTCCTTTAGAATAGTCCAGGAATTCCGTGCTCAAGTATTCTCCTCCCTGATCTCATCATAGGACATAATACTTATACCCATTGTGGTTCTCTACTTCTGACTTATATTCTTTGAATTTCTCAAAAGCTTCAGACTTTTTTTTCAACAAGAACATATGTCTGAATCTTGAGAGATCATCAGTGAATGTAATGAAGTAAAAAGAACCGATCCTGGCATGTGTAGACAGGGGACCTACATACATCATCATGTATCAATCCCAAGAGTTCACTAACTCTTTCTCTGTTTCCAATAAACGGAGCTATGGTCATCTGATCTTTGTGACATGACTGGAAAGTTTCACAAGATGTAAATTCAAACAGATTTAAATATGCATCTAAATGTAACTTAGTGTTAGTGTATATGTCCTAGAGGCCATTACTGTATCATACTAGTATGTATATTACTTAATGGAAGCTTGGGATATTCACAGTTGTATATACAATCTTGCTCAAAATGGTAGTATGCTACTTGGTTTGTCTCTACTTCAATATGTGCATGTGTTTCTTTTAGCATATCGCTTATATACATATTAGTAGAGCCCTTAGGATCTTTGCTTGATTACCAGCGTTGTGATGGCGCTCACACTCGTGGGGGCTGGGTAATCCATAAGCACATCCTTATACAGGTCCCTAGTCGTTGGACTATCGAGACAGGGCATCGATACTCCGGAGTAGATTGGTGTATGCGCTTCTCATCCCAGCGTGGGAGACGGTCTGTCCCACAGCCGTCAGTACGTCGTACTTGAGATAGTATGCGGGTGCTCGTTAGGTTACGAGTACACTGGACAGGACTCATCGGGAACTGTTGGTTGGTATTATACCTATCGTCAGTTATCAGTTCCCAGGTGACATGAGTACAGCTTAGTCCGCTGACTTGACACTGTCACTTCGCCTCGAGTGTGTTCCCACTGCACTTTGATTACTACCCTACCACGGCTCAAAGGAGTCGTGCAAACAGGTAGTTTTTGGGTGCAGTCCCGAAGCACTTGGAGGCAGTGACGGTTAGACAGGATTCGTCTCTTCCGGTATTGGGGGTTGACATCGCGCTGTGTCCAGGAGTGCCATTACACGAGTAGTCCCTGGCCAGGGCAAGCGAGATATACTGGTAGGTTTCTAGTCTTATCTCAGGGTGTTCTGGGCTACACTCCGACACGACTTGTACCGCTATTAGGGGACTGACGTTCACCGCCCCCTAGGCCCGCCTTGCGATGTATCAGACGAACAGACCGGACTGTACGGAGACTGTCACATACAGGCTCAGTAGGAGTTCAGATGGGGTCACCTCGTCAGTCTTCTTATCGGCATCTACCTGGGGACCGTTACGTACAGCTAGTGCCGCTTGCGGTCTGTGGTTAAACCCACTGCCAGCATAGTATCGAGTCTTTAGAGTCCCACACAGAGAGCTATTCACCTTTAGGCAAAATGAGTAGAGGTCGCATGGTTTTGCGACAGGGTTCGTTCACATCCACGCACTTGTGCACGTTTGCTGTCCGGACAGCTTATACTAGCGGGCTTTGGTTTAAGCCAGATCCTAGTATATGATTTGGGATTGGTTTTATCTCTTTGTATTCGTGTTCCTCGGATCACGAATACGGGTGCGTATGCACAGTTGCTTGAGACAGAGGGAGAGGACTTTGATTAGGGTTGATGACCATTGTCATTTTATTAACCCTAATGCTTATGTGTGTATTATGGTTAATTAATATTAGTTTAATATAATTATGCATGGTCATGGTTGTTGACCATTTGACATTCTTAACTTGTTGACCTAGGTTGACACTTTGACCATCATCATTTCATTTGGAAGATGCTCTTTGATCCTTGCAATTTGCATTAAAAATGAAATGATAATGGTCATGTCTTGATTAAGCCATGACAATTATCTCACTAATTATCAATTCACAATAATTCACACATATATGTGAGAATGCTTCATAATTCTCTCATTCTATGATATAGTTTCTCTCTCTTGCTCTTCCTCTTCCTCAAGCTCTCCCCTCTCATGTGTTGAGAAACACTTGAGCTTGAGAAAAACCATTCCATAGTAATCTCTACTCTCATCTAGGGCTCTAGGATTAGCACTTCTAGCACCCTAGTTACTTCTAGCTTGAAGTTGAAGCCAAAGGTTGAGGCATTCGGGTGGATCCTTCTTCGACGTGAGAAGACGACAAAGGTGATCCCTTTCTACTACTCCAAGGAGCAAGGAGAGAAGGACATAAAGCCCTAGGTATAACCATTCTACCCTTTAGCTAGTTTCTAGTTAGCTTTAGCTAGTTTTTGTTTAGCAATGATCCCGACTTTGTCTAGTCCATGTTGCCTAGAGTAGTAAAATTCCAATTTTTATTCCGTTTTCCGCCTCCCCGCAAGCACCGGGGTGGGCAACGTGGACTTACAGTGGTATCAAAGCCTAACTAAACATGAACTAGCTAGGTAGTAAAGTGTATAGAAGTTCGATCGGAAAAATCGCAAAACTACGACATGCAAAACCCAAGTTTCTGTTAAAAAATTTTCTGCTCTAAAAATAAAAGGTCATACTCCAAAAATCATCTCAGGGTTTTGTGAAGAAAGCCACCAAAAACGATCCAGTGAATCGTTCAAAGCGCCGCGGTTCCGCGGCAATAGCAAGCTATTGCCGCGCAACCGCGGCCGAGTTGACTCGGTTCAGGGTCGTGTTTGGTGCAGTGTTCTTCTGACATGGTTTTGGGATTTTTAAGATGGTTTATTTGTGCCCAGGTTTTCCAGAAAAGAAATTTTTTTTTGGGGGCCTATAAATCCGTATTTTTGATCGAACTTCACTACACTTTGACTATTGGGTTATATCTGTGATGTTAATATGTATTGAACGTCTGCTAATCGCTATACGTCGATTAGTGGGGGTTATACATATCTGTGATCTGTGTTTGTTGATGGTATGTGTATATGAATGCGTTGGATTGTCGCGGGTGAATAGCCGGGTTGGATGTGAGATGAGTGTTTCTTTTTCTTTTATTCATGTAACATGTAAATTGATGTAATATTATTTGTTTGGCCGCACAACCGGGTCGGGGTTGTAGCCGTCATTGTATAATTCTTTTTACTGTTTTTGCTCCTAGGATAGACCCATGGAGGGGGTGCACAAACTACCGGGTATCTCGAAGTGCTGAGTGGCCTACTCACGGTGTTGAGGGAGGTTGCTTCGCTTCGGGTACTTGGCGGGTAGTTTGCCGCACCCGTAGGGGTCTTGGGTGGGGTATTTGGCTATTCACCGCGACCGTGTAATCCGCTTTTCGTTGCAGGCTCGAACAGATTGCGGATTCCTAGTATATCCAATGTATTCATCTGTGATCTGTAATGTCTATCATTGCTATATATTTATATATGATAACTATTTAGGCGTTGCTTATGTTTTACAGCCACGCTAGCCCAGCCCCCGCTCTGTCGTTAGTTAAGTAACCTAACGGGTGATGACGGGGCCCCGTGGCGAATGCGAATGGCATAAGCGTACGTCATATTTTGGTTGTTTTCTGCAATGGTAGGATTAAATGATGGGACGCATTAAAAGAACTAATGCAAAGAAAATAAACCAAGTAAAAGTCGATTGGAACACTTTGAAAACCACTCGGTTCTTTTCAAAACAAAACTTTTAAACGCGGAGCTTGAACCACTCCTTTTAAAAGCTATCTCGTTCCATCGATTATATCAAGTTCACTACGTTCACGGTTTCGCCAAAACCATTCGTAGCCCTCCGTCATTTCGTATGGATATTCAATAGTATTCAAGCTATGTTTTTTGACCTTCGTCAAAGCATAGTGATTGGTAGCTGTTGGGTGTTCATATGTAGCATAGATAGATGCGTTGGTTTGGGACAGTCGTACTACCTTGTTGACCTTCGTCAAGGGTATGTACGGGTGGGTTCAAATTAACCTGGATAATGACGGGTAGAACTTGACATGTGACTTATGATTTGTTGACCTTCGTCAAGGTCATAAGAGCATGGGGCAAAAAATCCACATCGGGAGTTTCATAAGTACTGAAACTTGCTAGCGCTGCATACCATTTGGAGTGTGATGATTCTGGTAGGATTCCTTCGGTTTTATCACGCGATGATATTTGGATCCCGATCCTACTGTGAGTATATGCTACTCCTCGGGAACTTTTTCACTTAACGATCAATGCTATAAACCAAGTAGGTGTCTAGAAAGGTGTTAGCGGGGCTACGCCCACAGGGAAAAGAGGTTACTTAATTAAGGAACTTCGCGAAAGCGTTGGAAAACCTCCCTCGAAGTACCGACACTGGCCTGGCTGAACGGTTAAGCAAGTATTGTACGGTGAGATTGATCCTGACCAATCCTTCCTTTATGGTTTGGGGAGGGATTCGAGAGACAGTGGGAGCCATCCTGTTTAGATAAATTAAAAACCAATTTAAACTTGCAAGAGCATCATGCTAAGTGTTTTCTTCTCTCTCTCTTAATTGCAGCGACCCAATGACCGCACCTAGGTTACATCTAGATAATAAAATGACTGAATCTGACTGTTATGACTGGCAAAAGTATGTCCAGATGTCCATTTCCCAGGACAAGCTGGGACACCTCTTGACTGATCCAACCCCTGCCGTCTCAGGTCCAGTTTCCCCTGTCACGGATATTGATATCCGTAGGACATCAGAAGAAGACTGTGCGAAAGCCAGGTGCCTCGTGTTAGCCTCAGTTGATGGTATATACCAGAGGCAGCACGAGAAGATGGACTCAGCTTCTATCTTCCTCCATAACAAAGTTTTATATGGAGAGCAATCTCGTATCACAAGATATGAGACCTCGAACGAATTGCTTCCAGCGAGGTTGGCTATCAGGTCATCTGTAGGGGGCATCGTCCTTACAGAGACCAGCTCTTTTGAGCTCTCGGACCTGAAGACCACGTTGAAGAACGGGTCAGATGCTGAATTAGTTCAACAGTCTCTACCTACTACCCTAAAGGAAACCAGGGAAGTAGAAAGAAAGGGAAAGGCAGAAGTTTCGGGAATGGATGCAGTAAAAGAGGGATGTTCCTATTGTTACGGGAATGAACATGGGAAGAAGGATTGCAGGGCTTGCAAAGCCAGTAGCCAGAATTCGAAGCATGTTGTGGCTTCAGATTCGGGTGTGTTTGTAATTGAGAACCGTATGTCAGTTAACCCTACTTCCTGGGTATTGGATACCGGATCAGGATCTCATATCTGTAATTCATTACAGGCTCTGAGAAACCATAGGGTTATCAGGAAAGGTGATATGACTCTCAGGGTTGCTAACGGAATGAGCATGTATGCTGAATCCGTAGGGGAATAACATCTAGGACTGACAACTGGGCAGATATTGATTCTGCGTAACTGTTTTTATGTACCAGGTGCGACTTGTAATATCATATCTGTATCCTTGATTTCTAAGGAAGGATATGATTTTACTTTTGTAAGCGATGTAGTTAACATCCACCTAAATCAAGTTCTGATTGGGTCAGGTACATTACAAAACGGGATATACGTATTAAATCAAGCTCAGATCTTCAGTGTCCAGAACACACTTAAAAGAAAGTCTCCGGAAACAAATCAGGCTTTCTTATGGCATTGTAGACTGGGTCACATTAATGAGACACGGTTAACAAAGTTACATAGAGAGGGATACTTGAATCCGTTCGAGTATCAATCTTATGCCACTTGTGAATCTTGTCTCATGGGAAAGATGACAAAGACTCCGTTCACTGGACACGGAGAAAGAGCAAGCGAGCTCTTGGGACTCATACACAGTGATGTGTGTGGTCCAATGTATACACATGCTCGAAGTGGTTATTCATACTTCATTACTTTCACAGATGATTTCTCTAGGTATGGGCATGTCTTCTTGTTGAAGCACAAATCCGAGGCCTTTGAGAAATTTCAAGAATACAAGAATGAAGTTGAAAAACAAACAGGCAAAAGTATCAAGACACTGAGATCTGATCAAGATGGTGAATACTTGAGTACCGAGTTTCTGGGCTACTTAAAAGAGAATGGAATTCTCTCTCAGCTTACTCCTCCATACACACCACAACACAACGGTGTATCGGAAAGGCGGAATCGAACCCTATTGGATATGGTTCGTTCCATGATGAGTAAGGCTGAGTTGCCGCGATCCTTCTGGGGTTATGCGCTAGAAACAGCTGCATATCTCTTGAACAAGGCTCCAACCAAGGCTGTGCCTACCACCCCATATCAGATGTGGAGTGGGAAGAAACCCTGTCTCAAGTACCTTAAGACATGGGGATGTCCAGCTTTTGTAAAAAAGCAGCATGCGGACAAGCTCGAGGCACGCTCAGTACTGTGTAAGTTTGTGGGATACCCAAAGAACTCCAGGGGGTATCTTTTCTATTCCGCAGAGGAACAAAAGGTTTTTGTTTCTCAGCATGCCCACTTCTTGGAAACTGAATTTTTAGAAAATTAGATAAGTGGGAGCGCAATAGAACTGGAAGAAATTCCAGAACCACAAGCTGTTACTGAAAGCTTGGAAGAACCAGAAGTTTCAAGAGAACCGGACATCCCTGCGCCATTCCGCAGGAGTAGTAGGCAGTCTCATCCGCCAGAAAGATACTACGGTTTTCTCGTAGACGGGGATAGAGAGGATTGCACCATGGATTATGGTGAGCCTACTAGCTTCCAGCAAGCCATTCAGAGCGGCGACTCGGTAAAATGGCTGGATGCAATGCGGGCCGAGATGGAGTCCATGTACACCAACAAAGTTTGGACTTTGGACTTTGCACCAGAAGGGGTAAAACCCGTAGGCTGCAAATGGATCTTCAGAAAGAAGATTGGTGTAGATGGGCAGGTTGAGACCTATAAAGCTAGACTTGTTGCAAAGGGTTTTCGTCAAAGACCTGGTTTGGACTATGACGAGACCTTTTCTCCAGTGGCTATGCTGAAATCCATTCGGATCCTTCTTGCCATTGCTGCCTTCCACGATTATGAAATCTGGCAGATGGACGTAAAGACGGCTTTCCTAAATGGAAATTTGGAAGAGTGCATCTATATGGATCAGCCGGAGGGATTCATTCAGAGTGGGAGCAGCGGTAGAGTGTGCAAGTTGCTCAAGTCCATTTATGGACTCAAGCAGGCAACGCGGAGTTGGAACATCTGCTTTGATGATACTGTCAAAGAATTCGACTTTATCAAAAACCCAGATGAACCATGCATTTACAGTAAGATTGTAGGGAGAACTGTGGTATTCCTCGTCTTGTACGTGGATGACATTCTCCTAATAGAAAATGATATTCCTATGCTACAGTCAGTCAAAGGATTCTTGTCGCAGAGGTTCTCTATGAAGGACCTGGGCGATGCCAACTACATTCTGGGGATCCAGATCTATCGTGATAGATCTAAGAGGATGTTGGGACTTTCACAGTCAAGGTACATCGACACCATACTGAAAAGATTCAGTATGGAAGATTCCAAGCGCGGTAATTTACCGGCTTGTCACGGGATCACCCTCTCCAAAGAGAAGTCTCCCAAGACTGATTTGGAAAGGGATCGCATGTCTATTATACCCTACGCTTCTGCGGTAGGCTCTATAATGTATGCGATGTTATGTACTAGACCAGATGTAGCATACGCATTGAGCGTTGTAAGCCGGTATCAGTCAAACCCAGGGAAGAAACACTGGATAGCGGTAAAGAACATTCTCAAGTACCTGAGAAGGACTAAGGAGATGTTCTTAGTGTATGGCGGAAAAGACCTCCAGCTCGAGGCCTTTGCTGACTCCAGCTTCCAGAGTGACAAGGATGACTCCAAGTCCATGTCAGGTTATGTCTTTACCCTCAATGGAGGGGCGGTTTGCTGGAAGAGTTCCAAGCAGGAGACCGTTGCAGACTCAACTATGGAAGCGGAGTACATAGCTGCTTGCGATGCCGCAAAAGAAGCTGTCTGGATGAAGAAGTTCCTCACGGAGCTTCAGGTGGTTCCTACCATTGTTGATCCAATACCGCTGTATTGCGACAACAACGGCGCTATAGCTTTAGTGAAGGAACCCAGGTCCCATCAGAAGTCCAGGCACATTTTGAGGCGGTACCACCTGATCAGGGAGATCATTGATCGCCGGGAGATCGAGGTGAAGAGAGTAAATACGGAGAACAACACTGCAGATCCACTCACGAAGGCCCTACCCCAGACTCAGTTCGAGCGGCTGATCGAGATGATAGATCTTCGATACGCCGGTACATGGCCTTAGTGCAAGTGGGAGATTGTTAGTGTATATGCCCTAGAGGCCATTACTGTATCTAGTATGTATATTACTTAATGGAAGCTTGGGATATTCACAGTTGTATATACAATCTTGCTCAAAATGGTAGTATGCTACTTGGTTTGTCTCTACTTCAATATGTGCATGTGTTTCTTTTAGCATATCGCTTATATACATATTAGTAGAGTCCTTAGGATCTTTGCTTGATTACCAGCGTTGTGATGGCCCTCACACTCGTGGGGGCTGGGGAATCCATAAGCACATCCTTATACAGGTCCCTAGTCATTGGACTATCGAGACAGGGCATCGATACTCCGGAGTAGACTGGCGTATGCGCTTCTCATCCCAGCGTGGGAGACGGTCTGTCCCACAGCCGTCAGTACGTCGTACGAGATAGTATACGGGTGCTCGTTAGGTTACGAGTACACTGGACAGGACTCGTCGGGAACTGTTGGTTGGTATTATACCTATCGTCAGTTATCAGTTCCCAGGTGACATGAGTACAGCTTAGTCCGCTGACTTGACACTGTCACTTCGCCTCGAGTGTGTTCCCACTGCACTTTGATTACTACCCTACCATGGCTCAAAGGAGTCGTGCAAACAGGTAATTTTTGGGTGCAGTCCCGAAGCACTTGGAGGTAGTGATGGTTAGACAGGATTCGTCTCTCCCGGTATTGGGGGTTGACATCGCGCTGTGTCCAGGAGAGCCATTACACGAGTAGTCCCTGGCCAGGGCAAGCGAGATATACTGGTAGGTTTCCAGTGTTATCTCAGGGTGTTCTGGGCTACACTCCGACACGACTTGTACCGCTATTAGGGGACTGACGTTCACCGCCCCCTAGGCCCGCCATGCAATGTATTAGACGAACAGACCGGACTGTACGGAGACTGTCACATACAGGCTCAGTAGGAGTTCAGATGGGGTCACCTCGTCAGTCTTCTTATCGGCATCTACCTGGGGACCGTTACGTACAGCTAGTGCCGCTTGCGGTCTGTGGTTAAACCCACTGCCGGCATAGTGTCGAGTCTTTAGAGTCCCACACAGAGAGCTATTCGCCTTTAGGCAAAATGAGTAGAGGTCGCATGGTTTTGCGATAGGGTTCGTTCACATCCGCGCACTTGTGCACGTTTGCTGTCCGGACAGCTTATACTAGCGGGCTTTGGTTTAAGCCAGATCCTAGTATATGTTTTGGGATTGGTTTTATCTCTTTGTATTCGTGTTCCTCGGATCACGAATACGGGTGCGTATGCACAGTTGCTTGAGACAGAGGGAGAGGACTTTGATTAGGGTTGATGACCATTGTCATTTTATTAACCCTAATGCTTATGTGTGTATTATGGTTAATTGATATTAGTTTAATATAATTGTGCATGGTCATGGTTGTTGACCATTTGACATTCTTGACTTGTTGAACTAGGTTGACACTTTGACCATCATCATTTCATTTGGAAGATGCTCTTTGATCCTTGCAATTTGCATTAAAAATGAAATGGTAATGGTCATGTCTTGATTAAGCCATGACAATTATCTCACTAATTATCAATTCACAATAATTCACACATATATGTGAGAATGCTTCATAATTCTCTCATTCTATAATATAGTTTCTCTCTCTTGCTCTTCCTCTTCCTCAAGCTCTCCCCTCTCATGTGTTGAGAAATACTTGAGCTTGAGAAAAACCATTCCATAGTAATCTCTACTCTCATCTAGGGTTCTAGGATTAGCACTTCTAGCACCCTAGTTACTTCTAGCTTGAAGTTGAAGCTAAAGGTTGAGGCTTTCGGGTGGATCCTTCTTCGACGTGAGAAGACGACAAAGGTGATCCCTTTCTACTACTCCAAGGAGCAAGGAGAGAAGGACATAAAGCCCTAGGTATAACCATTCTACCCTTTAGCTAGTTTCTAGTTAGCTTTAGCTAGTTTTTGTTTAGCAAAGATCCCGACTTTGTCTAGTCTATGTTGCCTAGAGTAGTAAAAATCCGATTTTTATTCCGTTTTCCGCCTCCCCGCAAGCACCGGGGTGGGCAACGTGGACTTACAGTTAGCTAGTCGGGTTGCATTGATATGACCTAGTCTACAACGCCTCAAGAAGGATTCATTCATTTCTGAACTCTTCCTCTTGTGTGTGTTCTGTACGTTAAGAACTGTGGTTTGATTTAGAACGTATATGTCATTAGATAACGTGCCTGAACCGATCAACACTTGATATGGGAAATGTTCAAAAAATTATCCAACAATACAAAATTATATCCTTCTTTACTAAATAAAGAGACTGATATGATATTGTATATCAGGTTCGGTATCTAATAACATTCGTTCAGAATCAATGTATTTTATAATACAGGGTGATAACTGCCAACAAACTTGGCTGCAACAATTGCTCCGTTTCCAACTCTTGAAACTTATCACCTTTTCTCAGTTCTCTACCTATCTGTAGCCCATGTAACAGATTGTATATGTGGGATCCTAATCCGGTATCTCATATCCAGGACGTAAAGGATACTGAGAAACAGTTCTCGGTAATGAACACACCCGAAGAAGATACATCAGCATGCACTTTCTTCATTTGGGCGGCACGGGAATTCTGGTAATCCCCTATTTCCTGCTCGGTCTTATAACAGTTATAAGTTGGAGCGGGACCAACGTTCCCCAGCTCAGTATAACAAACGGGTTTGGTCAATACATCCGTATTATTATCTTGATTAAGGCGTGACATGGTCGCTACCGGGAGAGAGAGAGAAGAAAACACTCAGCGTATGCTCTTGCAAGATTAGATTGGTTATTAATTTATCTAATCAGGATGGCTCCCACTGTTTTAGTCAAATCTTCCTTCAAACCCTAAAAGGAAAGACTAGCCGGGATTAATTACACCTTATAAGTTCGCCAATCTTTCGGCCAGGCTAGTGTCGGTACTTTGAGGGAGGTTCCCCGTGCTTTCGCACGGACCTAATTAAAATAAACCTCTTTTTCCCATAACGTAACCCCGTTGACACCTTTCTAGACACCTATTTGATCGGCTAATTGTAGTGTGTAATACTCTCTCAGGAGTAACTCTTACTCGCAGTGGGTATCGGGATCCAACTACCTCATAGAAGGTGTGCAATCTCATTGCAAATTTCAACACTTGAAATTCCCGATAATATTTTACCCCTAGCATCCTATGAACTTGACGAAATCCAACAAACCATAGGCTTCTAGTCAAGTTCAACCCGTACATTTCCTGATTGAATTAAACCCACCCGCACGACCCTTGACGAAAGCCGACAAAGTCGCATGACTACCCTAACTCAATCGCATCATATGCTTATGCAGATAAGCATAAATAGCTACCGCACACTACGCCTTGATGAAAGCCAACAAACGCAGCACGAATACTATGAAGTACTTATCTGAAATGACGGAGGGCTACGACAGGTTTTTAAGAAAACCTTTTACGTAATGAACTTGATATCGTCATAGAATCGAGTGATTTTGAAAAGGAGTGTTTTTGAGTCTTTTAATAGTTTTGCTAAAGAGGTCACTCCCGGTGAAGGGATCTTGGCTCTTTCCTTATCGAATAAGGTGCAGGATATTTCACAAATACCACTATGCAAAGAAAAAACTATAAAAGCAATCAAAAGACAAACCGAGTTTGTAGCATCTGCTAGTTTCGCTAAAGAGGTCACTCCCGGTGAAGGTATCTCGGCTCTTTCCTTATCGAATAAGGTGCTGGATATTCTACAAGGAATACCGCTATGAAAAGCAAGAACTAGAGCTACCAATTTTCGAGACAAGTTTCTACAACATCTTTAGGTTTCTTTTATTTCATTAATCTCATTAATGAAGTCCCATCATAATATGCTTTCTAAGCAACACATATGAAACAAAAGCAACAATATATAATATATATCATATATATATATAATATAAGCATTCGTCTCAGAGTATAATCAATGATCACATCACAGAATATCGCAGCAGAATAAAACATATGAAATATTTGATATACTAGAATTTCCGTGTTTTAAATTAAGCCTGTATAAAACACGGATTCCACGGCCGTGATGAATAGCCAATCCCACACCCATAGACCCCTACGAGAGCGGCAAGCAACCCTACCAATTCTAGAGTTAGGAGACCCGGTCTCGACTCCTCGAGATGGTCTCCCACTGGACCCTAGAACCCGGTTACTTGTGCTCCCTGCCTTGGGTCTATCCTAATGCGGAAAAGTAAATAATATACAATGGTGACATCATCCTCCACCCGGAAGTGCCCCGATAAAAGAATATTACATACAATGAATTTTACATGAATGAAAATGAAAAACTCTCATCTCACATAAAACCCCCGGCTATTCAAAACACGATGATCCGATATAACATATCACAGCAACACATAACATCACATGCCATCAACGTAAGTAAATATGCGTATCTCAATTTTCGTTGGCATATAGCAACGAAACCGGAGATACACCATATATTACACTTACGGTCGCAGAAAAGAAAGTGAAAAACTACAACAGTTGGAATCCGCAACCACCTTAGACATCAGAAACCCAACGTATCTCATACTTTGGATTTCATGCCTAACCAAATGAATTCCTTAGATATCGCATGCCTAACAATTATAAACCCCACATTTAAGTCTCGATCTCGAAAACACTTTTCAATATCAAGTCGGGTAATTCAACAAGATTCCCGACATCCTGATCGAATGCTCGTCGGAAACTTTAGTAGACGGCCGCACCCCCCGATGCCGTCGACGAAGTGCACTAAGGCGGAACACCGCTGCCGCGAGCACCCAAACGGATGCTTTTGGTGACGGGGTTCTCCTACAGTCACTTGGTCGGGGCTATGGGGCGTGGCTATCTATTAAGTTTACCCGGCGAGTATCCGCGTACGCTACGTGATTGCGATAGACTTTTGATCATGTCAAAATCCCGTGGCAACCGATCAAATGAGACTAAATTGCTAGATTTATAACATTCAAATTAGTTATCTTATAACTATATTTGTGGATTCCAAAAATTGTATCCCATCACATGATATCCAGACGACGTTAAACTTTCGATCGATTCATCAAAGTCCCACAATTTTCCAACAGCTCAACACTTGAACACAGTTCAATAATACACAGAAGATAACACAGTACCTATGAACTAGCCATAGAAGGGTCAAACCAATGCCTCACATGTGGCAACGCTGAACTACCACAAACCCTAGGGTTTAGTGGTGGTTCTGACGGTCACATAATCGAGTTAAGATTTCGTTCTTCTAGAGGGTCCACAGAATCACTTGCATATTTTTCCGAATACGTTAAATTTAGGAAAATGGGTTTTTGACAATCGATAGAACCTTTAAACTTTGCCTAGACAATATGTGAATAACCCGAAACATTGTTAAAACTATGAATACGAAACACTCTGAATTGCTTAAAGTGTAAGATTACATCACATGCAAAATTAGCAAAAACAAACAACACCTGAAACATCAAAACCAAGTAACTGGAACACACAAAAATTTTCAGGGGGGTGCTCGGTTTTGGCCGAGATGTTAGGTATGGTGGCCGGCCCAATTTTCATGAAACCCCCTCAAAATTTCACAGTTTTCATGAAATATCTCATACATCACTCTATACTTATTTTTAAAAAAATTTGACCATTATTTAAAAACGACAGAAACCAGATTTTCACGTTTCAAGTTTCGAAGTATTTTGATTTTGTAATCTTAACAAAATCCGTATAAATTTCTAGCATGGCTCTGATACCACTGCAGGGTTACCTAAGACGGCAGTAAGGTTTCGGGAGGCATCGTCCATGCAAAATTCAAATTTTTGCCATTTTAGCTAACCCTAACTTTGAATCGTTAACTAGAAATCGACGGAAAAGTAAATGCAAACACTTTGCAAGTCTAGTGAGCAAGGAATACAACCTTTGTAGATAGGTCCTTCACTTCAATAGCTCCGTGTAGTAGTCCCTTCGCTGCGATCGTGAAGTCTCGGACTCTAGAGAGGCTTCCTTGAAGAAACGAACATGCTTGCTTCGAAGACTTCGAGGCCGAAGATAATCTACGTCGAGGAGACACTAACCCAATCTATCTCTTCACTAATCATGGAATTAGTGAAGCAAACACCCTATACTAATTGGAAACTAGTAGACGATGATGAAGTAGGAAGTTTTTTAACATTAGATTTCGTTTTCTCATATTTTATCTCACATCTCCATTGAAGCTAGAAAGCTTTTGAGGAGGAAGAAGAAGAATTAACTCATATGAAAAATAATGATCCAAATGAATTATTGCGACCATGGGTGAGTCAAGCCCTCATGCCTAACTCATGTAGAGAATAAACCAAGGGGTAAGGTTAAGGGTTGGGTTAACAAATATCCAAAGGAATGACAAAAGAGTGGACTTTGTCAATGTTTCTACAAGCTTCATCCAAGCTTGACAACATTGACCAAGTCTTCTCTCTTTTGTTATAACTTAAGAAATAAATAAAACCCTATCTTAACCCTAGCATGGTTTAAGTCTCATACACCCATTTTGCATGTATCATCAAGCATGACACAATACATGTACACAAATATACATATCACATATATACAATGTGCACATCAAGTGAGAAAAGAAATCATAAGTGAGCTAATACTAGTTAATGTAATGTAATATATCTAATATATAATTATACATTAGATTATCAAATCAACTCTTGATTTAATAATCTGGCTATATCACATATAACCGACTAATATCATGTGTAACAACTTATCAAATCAACACTTGATCCGATAACCCGGCTATATCGCATATACCCGACCAATGTCACAATTCACGAGAATAGAATACGGTATCTCATATCGTATCAATCTCGGTCCCGCACATATCACATATGTGCTCCTACTCCATTTCGCTTGAGCCAGGAAACCCCTGTGTAGGACTCTAAAACTCGTCAACATGCCAGTAGTAGGTGATGATCATATCAAACACCCACAAGCCGCAAGCGGTCTGCTAAACGCAATGGCTACCCGGGTATTGAGCGATCAGAAGATCAACAAGCAAGCCTGCTCGCACTCCTGCGAATCCAATCAGTAACACTACCGTACAGTCCGGTCTCTTTGTCTGATATGTAGCATATCTCGTCTAGAGGTGGTAAACGTCAGAACCCAGTAACTCGATAAGTCGTGTCGATGTGAGGCTCATAACGGGTCGAGAAACTACTGATAACACTTACTAGTATACCTCTGAAGCAGCCTTGGCCAAGGACTTCCTGTTATAGCCAATCGAGCACATCGCAACATCAACCCCCAATACCGGGAGAGACGAAACCCCTCCTATCGCTCATTGCCTCCATGTGATTCGGGACTGTACCCAAAAGCCACCGTTTTGCACGTTCTCTTGAACGTGGTATGGTGGAAATCAAAGTACAGTGGGAATCACACAAGGCTCTATGACGATCTCGGGTCTACAGACTAACCAGTACCAGTGTCACCAGAGAACTGCCATCTGACATGAGGTATAATACCATCTGGGAGTTCTCGGCGAGTCCGTCCAGTGTACCCAGTCTTCACTGAGCACCCGTATACTGTCTCTGATGTCAAACACCAAAGGATATGGGATCATCCATCGCCCATCTACATGGGTCGAGAAGCTATACGCTAGTCTACTCTGGTATAACGATGCCCTGTCTCGATACACCTACGACTAGGAACATTTGAAGGATGTACTTAGCGACTACTCTGTCCCCACTAGTATGATCTACATCATAATCCTGGTAGTCAAGTACTCATTGTTAGTTATATGTATGCCCTAGAGGCCATTACTATACATAGGATGTATATTGTAGTGGATACTTGGACATATATAGGGAGGACTTTCTCGCTCGCATGATAGTATGCTATCTGGTTACTCTTTACCTTAACGTGTACAATGATTGTCTCTCTGTTACATGTTGGTAAAGCCCTTAGGATATGTACTTGACTACCTGGACTATAATGCGGATCATACTAGTGGGGACATGGTAGTCCATAAGTACATCTTTCAAGGTCCCTAGTCATGGGTGTATCGAGACGGGGCATCGATATACCAGAGTAGACTAGCGTATACCTTCTCGACCCATACAGATGGGCGATGGATGATCCCATATCCATTGGTGTTTGACATCAGAGATGATATACGGGTGCTCAGTGGAGACTGGGTACACTGGACGGACTCGCCGAGAACTCCCAGATGGTATTATACCTTACGTCAGATGGCAGTTCTCTGGTGACACTGGTACAGAGTAGTCTGTTGACCCGAGATCGTCATAGAGTCTTGTGTGGTTCCCACTGTGCTTTGATTTCCACCTTACCACGTCCAAGAGGGCATGCAAAACGGTGGCTTTTGGGTACAGTCCCGAATCACATGGAGGCAATGAGCGATAGGAAGGGATTCGTCTCTCCCGGTATTGGGGGTTGATGTTGCGCTATGCTCGACTGGCCATAACAAGAAATCCCTGGCCAGGGTTGCAGTGATCTACTGGTAAGTGTTATCAGTAGTTTCACACATGTTATGGACCTCACGTCGGCATGACTTATCGAGCTATTGGGGTCTGACGTTTACCACCCCTAGGCGAGATATGCGACATATCAGACGATCAGACCGGACTGTGCGGTAAGTGTTGCTGGTTGGATTCACAGGAGTGTGAGCGGGCTTGCTCGTCGATCTTCTGATCGCTCAATACCCGGGTGGCCGTTACGTTTAGCAGACCGCTTGCGGCTTGTGGGTGTTTGATATGATCATCATCTGCTGCCGACGTATTGACGAGTCTTTAGAGTCCTACACAGAGGTTTCCTGGCTCAAGCGAAACGAAATAGGAGCGCATATGAGATATGTGCAGGACCGAGAATAATGCGTGTATGTGATACCGTATTCCATTCTCGCGATGAATGTATCGAAAGGTTGTATGCGATATAACCTTGTTATCGAATCAAGGATTGATTCGGTAAGCCGATACATAGGATACTAGTCGGTTATATGCGATATGACCGGATCGTTAAATCAAGTGTTGATTTAATGATTTAATGTATAATTATATATTTGATATATTACTTTGCATTAACTAGTATTGGTTCACTTTAAATGGATTTTCTCACTTGAATTGTGCAAGTTGTATATGTGATATACTTTTGTGCACATGATTGTATCATGTTTGATGATACATGCTTATTTGGTTAAGTGTAAAGAACTAAACCATGGTTAAATTGATGATTAGGGTTTTGCTTATTCATTCATTTATTTATTTATTCTTTTTTGAAAATTAAAAGGATAAATTGATATGGTGGCTTTCTTTGTATCTTTCATGAAGCTTCATGAAGTGTTGAAAGTTTGACCACTTTTGTCTCATGCTTAACCCTAACCATTCCACTTAACCATGATTCATTCTCTACACTTAACCATGGTTTGTATATGATAAGAATTCATTTTCTTTTCTATTTGATTATTCTTATCATAACATTATCTTCTTCTTTTTCTTCTTCTTCAAGATGAAGAAGCTTGATTCCATCAATGGTGATTTGATGAAATGAGTGAGAAATCCAATTCTAAAGTGAACCCACCTCCTATTTCTTCATCCTCTACCTCTTCCCAAGTAGTAAAGGGTGTTTTCTTCATAAGTTTCATGACTTGGTGAAGTGGGAGCTTGATCTTGTGATGCCTCGACGTAGATCATCTTCGACATCGTAGTCGATGACCTAGCCCGCCCATTTCTCCGATGAAGCCGACGCTAGAGCCCGGGATTGGATTTGGACAGCAAGGGGACTTCATCATAGAGCTATGGAGGTGGAGAACCGGATCTACAAAGGTTGTATTTCCGTTCACTTAGTTAAATTGTTAACTATTTTCCTTTTTCGCCTAAAATTCTAGTCAACGATCCGTATTAGGGTTTCTCGGCACTTGTAAAATTTAAAATTGGCATGGTTAATGCCTTGTGAGACCTCTTGAGAGTGCCTAGGAACCCTACAGTGGTATCAGAGCCTAGCTAGAGCCTTAGGCGATACGTAGACGGAGTTAGAAATCCGATCGAACCGAAACCCTAACCCTAATATTGCTCTCTGTACATTTTTGAAATTCGTGGATTTTTGTAAATTAAAAATATAAAGAAAAATCAGCAGGTATTTCTAAGAATTACTGTGAAGTTCGAGCACCTAAGCCGATAGAAGAGCGGCGGAACCGCGGCAATAGTATGCCTATTGCGGCGGTTCCGCGGCAAAAGAGTGCAATCAATCAATTTTGTTTTCACAGTAACTCCTAGTTTTTAGTGCTGGTTTTCCTGGGAATTTTTAATTTGAATTCAAGAGTTGAATTTTCTGGGTTGTATTGGGGACTCGGTGTATCGATCGGATTGTCTAATTCTGTCTGTGTGCTTTTCCGGATAATCTTAGAATATGTTAAAAGGTTCGACCGGATATAAATACCCACTTTTTCCCCTGCCGGGAAATTTCCAATTGTTGGACTTTTCCGTAGTTTAATGACGTTCTAAGTGTAAGTGCACGGCGGCGCCCCGGCCGTCAATCCGACGCCGGAATGCGGAAGCGGTGAAAAACTTTAATTTTCTTGCGGACTTAGCAAACCGGCACCACCGCGCACTAAACACCCGGATCGTAACCATTAACTAGTCTAAGCTAACTACAAGAAAGGGAATAGAGATATACCGACGATCCAAGTCCTCCGGTCTTCTCGTCATGGTCCCGATCTCCTGCGGAAAGTCCTGTCTCCTCCTCGTCGCCGGAAGTGCACCACATCGCCTACTTTGTTTACGGGCTCCCACCTCAATGCCGAGGCAACTCGGGCACGAAGCCGGCTACTCGACGTGCCCAAGATATGCTGTAGAATGTTTAGTAGAGGATTGTGTCTCATTTGGGGTTCATGGAGGTGCCATATGGTGGAGGGATGAAAACAAGAACAATGTGGAGGAGCTAGTGGGTATTTTGGAGCATGATATGAACCAAAAATACACACACACAATTTTTGGACAACCCTTGCACATAGTGGCCGGCCACAAGAGATGATGGAGGGAGTGAATGAGAGTGAGGGAGTGATATGAAAAAACAAAAGATCAAACCACAACCATAATCAAAAGAGAGAGAGAAAGGAATGGTTATGATAATCAACCATGATCACAAAGCAATGCCAACACTCCACACAACCATCATCAACAACCATGATGCTAACAAAGTCAAGCCATCATGAAGTATGAAGTCAAGCAAGTCAATGGATGGTGCACCATCATGAAGACTATCATGATGCTACAAAAAGCAAAGACCCCCCTCCACAAATACTAATTTGCAACAATGCAAATAAACCCTCCTCCACCATCTTCGGCCAATGAACGGAACAATGGAAATTGGCCGAAACGGAAAGCAAACTGGCAACTCCAGAAAACTGGTCCCGTAATAAATTACAGGAAAACCCCGATACTGTGCATACACACCCGCATCTGTATTTCGACCGAAATACAAATGCAATGAGACAAAGTCTACACTGTACTATACTAGGATCCGGCTTAAACCAAAGCCGGCTAGCAATATCTGTTCGATCCTGATCCGTGCAATACCGCACGTATCTGATCGAACCCTGCCATATAACCATACGGCCTATAATACAAACTGTCCGATCCTGATCCGTGCAATACCGCACGTATCTGATCGGACCTTGCCATATCTCCATACGGCCTCTACAACTTTTCGCCCGAAAGCTGAGTAACTGAATGTGGGGGACTCTAAAGACTCGTCAACACCTTGGTTGTGGATTTAACCACTAGCACGTCAGAGGTATAAGCCAATACGTAACGGGCTACCAGGTATTGACTAAAAAGGACGTCGATGAGCGAACTCATCCTGACACCCTACTGAGCCTGTCAGTGACAATATCCGTGCAGTCCGGTCCGTTCGTCTATGAGTATCGCATGGCGGGCCTAGGGGGTTGGTAAAAGTCAGACCCCCAAAAGCGGTACAAGTCGTGTCGGAGTGTAGCCCAGAACACCCTGAGATACTACTGGAATACCTACCAGTAAATCTCCTTGCCTTGGCCAAGGACTTTGTGTAATGGCTCTCCTAGACACAGCACGACCTCACCCCCAATACCGGGAGAGACGAACCCCTGAAGATACGCTCACTGCCTCCATGTGGCTCGGGACTGTACCCAACTAAAACCTGTTTGCACGACTCCTTTGAGCCGTGGTAGGGTAGTAATCAAAGTACAGTGGGAACTCACACGAGACAAATGACGATCCCCAGGTCGATGAACTAACCTGCACACATGTCACCAGGGAACTGCCATCTGACGTCTGGTATATGACCAACTAGCATGTTCCCGGCGAGTCCTGTCCGGTGTACTCATAACCCAATGAGCACCTGTATACATCTTAGGTGATCCAACTGACACCAGTAGCTTGTGAGACCGGCCACCGCCCCTCGTCGGGGTCTCGACTGTATACACTAGTCTACTAATGGAGTATCGATGCCCGGTCTCGAAACTCCCACGACTAGGGACCTTTTAAGGATATGCTTGTAGACCCCAGCTCCCACTTATATGATCGCCCTAATACTGCTGGTGGTCAAGCAAGAATCCTAGGGGCTCTATCAACGTGTAATAGCGACGTGTCAGGTCACCTAAAACAGTACACGATGATAAAGGTAAACCAGATAGCATACTATCATCTCGAGTAAGACTGTCCTACCGGGATAGGTCTTCCATCAATCATTACAATCACGTACCTGTGACCTAATAATTGACTCTGAGGGCACTATCTCCAACAATCTCCCACTTGCACTCAAGTATAATTATTGCGATGTCGCATACTCACAGCCCGTGTGATACCGAACACCCAACTCCTCTACTAGTCAGTCTCACAAAGCTCGTTTGCGAAACTATTGCGTTCGAGGAATAGCCTCAGTGAGTGGATCCGCCTTGTTGTCTCTTTCCATGTCTCTCTATATCTCAAGTTCGCGGAGAAACCCATCTCCCGAAATGAGCAATACCTGTCTTAGAATGTGTCTGGATGTCTGATGGGACATAGCTCATAAATGAACTCCAAATCCACACTTCTTAGACTGTATCGACTACTGAACTTAATCAGTGTCCTGCGCCATGCCTCCCTCAGTATTGCCTTGGACCAACTGTCCAGAATACTGCCCCTCGTCAGAAGGAAAAACTATAGCTCTGACAACCTCCTTGTCGTCCATGTCACCTTGGAAGCCTGGAATGATAACTGTTTCCCGAATGAGGCTGTCGTTATCATATCCCTAGAACATCCACTTATGTTCTAAAACTGCTTCCGACTGTTTCTCCAGGATTGGATTAATGTCAACTTATTGCATCTAGTGCAAGAACAACATCTGGTGTGGTACTTGACATCTCACGATTGACTCAATTGCCTGAGCAAGTGATCTGCCAATCATGCCCGTCCCTCTCCCCTTTAGTCTGTAAGACACCTTTGGAGAGGGTGACTCCATTACCTGCAGGTACACTACCGTGCGAGGAGTCGTCCATCCTAAATACTCTTAGAATGCTGTCAAGTACCCTGATTGGGAAACCACCCAAATCTAGATCTAAGACCATAGATCTAGTAACCAGTATGTCTGATATAAAATCCATTTCCTTTGTGGAGAAACAACTGTGTGACGACCAAAGTATAACCGATTGTAGTGTAGGAGTTTCTTTTCCTACTCTGTGTATATCATCCAAATACCAGGATATCACACCCTACTACCTTCTCAACAGATCCATCCCCTATTCTGATGAAGTCAAACCTATGACTGTCACGTCAGAAATAGATGATCTATCTCCGCTACATCTGCTCTAGTCTATAAATAGACATAAGCAACCTGTCCACCAATGCTTCCGCTGCTCCCAATGACTACGACAACCCTCTGGCAGAGTCATATAGACGTACACTTCTAAAACTAGTTTAGAACGACGCCATACTCATCCTCCCGCCTGGTCTCGCAGCCTGGAACAACAGCAATGGTAATTGTGGGTAAATAAGAACTTCCCTGTCACCGTCCTTGAGGCTACCGTAGTACCTCTCGGGTGCCTGAAGTTACCCACCTTATCTGCGGAGTGGCCAATGGAATGTCAATCCAGATTGAATCTTTAGGTTCCTTATCAAATCTTCAGTAATCGTTTGTGGTTCTGGAATCACTTCCAGTTCTACCATACTCCCACTACTGTTTTCTGAAAAAATCCATCTTTAATAAAACTGTGGCGAGTCTAGAACAATATCGCTATTGTTCATCCAGATGGTAGAAAGTCAACCCTCGTCATAGCCTGGGTCAACCCACAAACAGCCATTACAGAAACGTGCCTTGAGTTGTCCAGTGTCTGGTTTTAATCATAAACCGGACAACTCCCCGTAACTTAATATCATTAAGATATGAACTGTTCTATATCCAATATAGAACAGAGGCACTGATTTAATTGAACCAGATTCAAATCATGCAGCTGTCCCTAGCGCATGTCAACTAAATGGAAGGAGGCCGATCAGCGTTACTCAACTTAGGAGTGCTTCCAATTATGAGTAACCTGAAAGAGAAGCAAGATCTCTTAGTCATTACTATCAACTGAATACCATATACAAGTATCTACATCTTCGATCACTTTGAAGAATCCCGATACTTGCTATACCTGGTTCTCTACTCTATTCAAATACCTATAACTTCTCAAAATTCAGACCCTGTGTTTCCACGAAACACCTGTCCAAAAACTAGAGAAGTCATAAGTAAACCGAATATAGTGCGAGGACCAACCCCTCTGTCCTGATGGACCCTGGACAACATACAATACTCTGTACAAGTCCCTTGAGTCTGATAACTCATTCACTGTGTGTCGTAGGTTGAAAACTGTACTTATGGTTAAGAAGAATTACATCGCTGTTTAATGCTCCTTACCTAACCATCCACTGATATAGGTAAATGTCGTAGACATAATTTCAGAAAGGTATATCTCACTCTATGAAAATAGACGTACAGATATATCAATTTGAAATTGGTGCATAACAGCGGATATTCAAAACCAAATATTTGCCGACCGGCAAACAGCCCAGATGATTTCCTCAAATATCACCGATTACAACGAATCCCGATATAATGAGGATAATCACCCAATTCCCAATAACTTACTCCCACTCATCATCTGTAAAAACCATACAGATGTGAGAATCGTACCTGGTAAATACATACCCTGGAGTAAGTATCTAATCAGGAAATCAGTTTTCCTTTAACATTACACAGTGAAACTGAAACATTGAAATGTTCCGATGGGGTATTCTGGTATTCCTAGTAATGCCTCTTCCAGATTCACGACTGTAACCGTATAGTTCTTTGCCACCTCTCCAAATCCCTTCATATGTCTTTAGTCTTTACCTTCTGCATACCCTTTTAGGCCAAATAGTTTTCTTCCTTCCCTACCGTTCGGCACCAGCCTATGGTTTGGAAGAAGACTATCCAATAAGCATAATGGGTGTACTGTCCCAATCCTAGGAACACTCACAATGCGAGAGAAGGTGAAGATAAAAGACACCTGAATAAATCTTATTCCTATTTCTCCTGAACCAGAATCCATCCCCGAACTGGAACAAGTTCCTTTCGAGTTCGTATATAACCATACGATGGAGTATCCAAATAAACTGTGGATCTTCGTAGTGATACGGAGTGTCCTGGAGAAATACAAAGATGATGTGGGAGTGGTAACAAAATACCTGGTTTGGTCGTGAATATCTGTTGCAATTTACTTTGCCCTCTTACTAATCCCTTGCTTTGTCTTAACTTAATACCTTCTGCACACCATCGTTATGCTAATTGGTTTTCTTCATTCCCCACCGGTCGGCACCAGCCTAAGGTTTGGAAGAAGACAATCCAATTTGCGTAACAGGTGTACTACCCCTAAACCAAGGAGTACTCGTAACCTGAGAGAGGGTAAAAGGAAAAGACAACTGAATAATCCTATCCGTTTTCTCCAGAACCAGAAACCATCCTCGAATAAATTCTTTCGAGTTCATATCTAACCATACGATGGTTTTGTCCAATGGAAGTGGACGTTCGTAGTAATACGGGGTGTCCTGAAGAAAAGGGTAAAAGTAGGAGTGGCAATGAGGTTTGCAACTCTGACAATCCAAAAGCCAGTGTTTAAGAAGGTTCGGTCAACTTGGTCACAGAGTCAAAGTCTTAGGATCGGGTCAATGGTCGCTGCCAAAGAGAGAGAGAAAAGAAAACACTCAGCGTGCACTCTAACCTAGATCAGAATGGTCACCAATTTATCTAATCTGGAAACCTCCCACTGTACCTCAAATTCTCCTCCAAACCTGAAAGAAGAATTAGTCGGGGTCACCCGAGGAGTAAACTAACTCATCAGTGGGAATCGGGATCCAACTCTCATCGCATGATAACGTGACGGAATCCGCTCACGCTATCACACTCCAGAAGGTATGCGCATATCTGGCAAGTTTCAGTTCTTTTGAAACTCCCGATGTGATTTCTGCCCCATGCTCTTATGACCTTGACGAAGGCCAACAAATCATAAGTCACATGTCAAGTTCTACCCGTCATTCTCCAGGTTGATTTGAACCCACCCGCACAAGCCCTTGACGAAGGCCAACAAGGCTATACGACTGTCCCAAACCAACGCATCTATCTATGCTGCAGAAAGGCAACAAGCAGCTACCATACACTATGCCTTGACGAAGGCCAACAAACATAGCATGAATACTACGTGCTACCCGTCTGAAACGACGGAGGGCTACGAATGGTTTCTGGCGAAAACCTTTAACGTAAAGAACTTGATATCGTTGAAGGAACTGATAGCTTTTTGAAAATATAGTGACGAAAACCGTTACTAAAGAGGTCACTCCCGGTGAAGGGATCTCGGCTCTTTCCCCGTAGAATGGGGTGCAGGATATTCCAACTGAATACCACGATGCAAAGTAAAAGTAATCGGCTATAGTGAAGTTAATGCCCTGACGCAAACTTATTGTCCAAGGGGTCACTCCCGGTGAAGGGATCTCGGCCCTTGCCTCGTCGACTGAGGAGCAGGATATTCTAAATGAATACCTCGATGCAAAACAAAAGTAAACGTCCTTGCAATAACAGCTTTTTGAAAAGTGTTCCAACAACATCAGATTAGGTTTGTTTTTAAACTTGCATTGATCCGAATCAATGCAGTCCCATCAATTGATCACACCAAAAAGAACGAAAATATACTGATGTACGTATATGCCATCCGCATTCGCCACTGGGTCCCGTCATTACCCGTTAGGTTAGCTAACTAACGACAGAGCGGGGACTGGGCTAGCGCGGATGCAAAACATATACAACATCTACTAATATATATACCAATATATTATATTCGCTCAAGTCGTGAATAAAATGCAACATCACAGAGAATGAACAGCATCACAGAAACAATACAGATATCTGGGATCCCCGGGTTTCACAGAGCCACTGCTGAAACCCGACGTTCCCCTGGTCGTGTGGATAGCCTGTGCAATGAAATCCTAGACCCCTACGGGCGCGGCAAGTTACCCGCCAAAACCTGAAGCGAGGCAGCCTCCTTCAGCTCCGTGAATGGACCACCCAGCACTTCACGGAATCCGGTAACTTGGGCGCCCCTCCTGGGTCAACCTGTACCCCCTACGAGTACGGCGAACAGCCCGCCAATCCTAGAGTGAAGCCCCCTCCGTCTCAATGCCATGAGATGCGGGCTTGTTGCCCTCCAGAACCCGGCTATCCGTGCACCCCTCCGCGGGGTAATCCTAGTGCAGAAAGTAAAATATACATACACCGGGTACATCGACCGCAACCAGGTCGTGCCCCAAAATAATAATATAAGCAGGCAGTGACGGCAGTCCACATGTCGGACGCTCGCCCCGCAGTATCAAATGTACATAATACAAACAAAACTGTACTAGCATTGCATCCAGGCTATCCCCCACGACCAATCCGCAACATCACAGCAAATACATAGAACATCAACATGAAAGTCACGTTCGCAAATCCGTCTAACCGGGCTATAGCAGTTAGACCGGATTTACCGATCGAGTGACATTCACGGTCGCAGATATAATGTAAATACTGTGAAAAATGTGTTTAAAATTTTCCGATTGATCAAACAATTAACAAGTGGGCCCCCAAACAAAACTGTAGCAATCACAGAAAACCTGGGCCCAATTTTAATATCCCAAAACCCCTGAAATAAGCCCATAAGCCCACTGCAAAAAAATTTCCACACGAGCCCATACTCCTGCGGCGGAAGCGCGGCCAGAAGGGGGTTTTGGCCGCCCTTCCGCGGTCGTACGGAGGAATTGTGTGACCAAATTTTTCCAGTGTTCTAATAACTCCCTGCACATCATTCTGAGATGACCTGAAAAATTTTTAGACTCCAAAAAATTTCGACAGAAACTGATGCGAAGGCAATACGGGTTTTGGAACTTTTTGATCGATCGGAAATGCAAACACATTACAAAAAGCTAGACTAAGTTAATGGGGAGGCTCTGATACCACTGTAAGTGCACGGCGGCGCCCCGGCCGTCAATCCGACGCCGGAATGCGGAAGCGGTGAAAAACTTTAATTTTCTTGCGGACTTAGCAAACCGGCACCACCGCGCACTAAACATCCGGATCGTAACCATTAACTAGTCTAAGCTAACTACAAGAAAGGGAATAGAGATATACCGACGATCCAAGTCCTCCGGTCTTCTCGTCATGGTCCCGATCTCCTGCGGAAAGTCCTGTCTCCTCCTCGTCGCCGGAAGTGCACCACATCGCCTACTTTGTTTATGGGCTCCCACCTCAATGCCGAGGCAACTCGGGCACGAAGCCGGCTACTCGACGTGCCCAAGATATGCTGTAGAATGTTTAGTAGAGGATTGTGTCTCATTTGGGGTTCATGGAGGTGCCATATGGTGGAGGGATGAAAACAAGAACAATGTGGAGGAGCTAGTGGGTATTTTGGAGCATGATATGAACCAAAAATACACACACACAATTTTTGGACAACCCTTGCACATAGTGGCCGGCCACAAGAGATGATGGAGGGAGTGAATGAGAGTGAGGGAGTGATATGAAAAAACAAAAGATCAAACCACAACCATAATCAAAAGAGAGAGAGAAAGGAATGGTTATGATAATCAACCATGATCACAAAGCAATGCCAACACTCCACACAACCATCATCAACAACCATGATGCTAACAAAGTCAAGCCATCATGAAGTATGAAGTCAAGCAAGTCAATGGATGGTGCACCATCATGAAGACTATCATGATGCTACAAAAAGCAAAGACCCCCCTCCACAAATACTAATTTGCAACAATGCAAATAAACCCTCCTCCACCATCTTCGGCCAATGAACGGAACAATGGAAATTGGCCGAAACGGAAAGCAAACTGGCAACTCCAGAAAACTGGTCCCGTAATAAATTACAGGAAAACCCCGATACTGTGCATACACACCCGCATCTGTATTTCGACCGAAATACAAATGCAATGAGACAAAGTCTACACTGTACTATACTAGGATCCGGCTTAAACCAAAGCCGGCTAGCAATATCTGTTCGATCCTGATCCGTGCAATACCGCACGTATCTGATCGAACCCTGCCATATAACCATACGGCCTATAGTACAAACTGTCCGATCCTGATCCGTGCAATACCGCACGTATCTGATCGGACCTTGCCATATCTCCATACGGCCTCTACAACTTTTCGCCCGAAAGCTGAGTAACTGAATGTGGGGGACTCTAAAGACTCGTCAACACCTTGGTTGTATATTTAACCACTAGCACGTCAGAGGTATAAGCCAATACGTAACGGGCTACCAGGTATTGACTAAAAAGGACGTCGATGAGCGAACTCATCCTGACACCCTACTGAGCCTGTCAGTGACAATATCCGTGCAGTCCGGTCCGTTCGTCTATGAGTATCGCATGGCGGGCCTAGGGGGTTGGTAAAAGTCAGACCCCCAAAAGCGGTACAAGTCGTGTCGGAGTGTAGCCCAGAACACCCTGAGATACTACTGGAATACCTACCAGTAAATCTCCTTGCCTTGGCCAAGGACTTTGTGTAATGGCTCTCCTAGACACAGCACGACCTCACCCCCAATACCGGGAGAGACGAACCCCTGAAGATACGCTCACTGCCTCCATGTGGCTCGGGACTGTACCCAACTAAACCTTTTTGCACGACTCCTTTGAGCCGTGGTAGGGTAGTAATCAAAGTACAGTGGGAACTCACACGAGACAAATGACGATCCCCAGGTCGATGAACTAACCTGCACACATGTCACCAGGGAACTGCCATCTGACGTCTGGTATATGACCAACTAGCATGTTCCCGGCGAGTCCTGTCCGGTGTACTCATAACCCAATGAGCACTTGTATACATCTTAGGTGATCCAACTGACACCAGTGGCTTGTGAGACCGGCCACCGCCCCTCGTCGGGGTCTCGACTGTATACACTAGTCTACTAATGGAGTATCGATGCCCGGTCTCGAAACTCCCATGACTAGGGACCTTTTAAGGATATGCTTGTAGACCCCAGCTCCCACTTATATGATCGCCCTCATACTGCTGGTGGTCAAGCAAGAATCCTAGGGGCTCTATCAACGTGTAATAGCGACGTGTCAGGTCACCTAAAACAGTACACGATGATAAAGGTAAACCAGATAGCATACTATCATCTCGCGTAAGACTGTCCTACCGGGATAGGTCCTCCATCAATCATTACAATCACGTACCTGTGACCTAATAATTGACTCTGAGGGCACTATCTCCAACACTAAGTAGTGCAAGTAACGCGATGGTCCCTCTAGAAGACAACAAACCTTAACTCGATTATGTGACCGTCTTGAACTGCCCTTTGAACCTTCGGGTTTGGGGCAGTACGGTGTGCCACATGTGAGGCGTTGGCTTGACCCTTCTACGGCTGGACCGTTGGTACTGAGGCACGAACTGAATGCTGTTAGACTTATTTCATGTGTTGAGCTGTATCGGGAAAACTTGGGTGTTCGATTGTTCGATCGAAAAGTTTAGCGTTTTCTATTTATCCGGAATGTGATACAATAATTGGAATTCACAAGTAGTTATGAGATAACGGAATGAATATTATAAACATAGCAGTTTAGTCTCACTTGATCGGTTGCCACGGAATTTTGATGTGATCAAAAGTCCGTCGCAATCACGTAGCGTACGCGGATACTCGCCGGATAAACTTAATAGACAGCCTCACCCCATAGCCCCGACCAAGTGACTGTAAGAGAACCCCGTCGCCGAAAGCATCCGTTCGGGTGCTTGCGGTAGCGGTGTTCCGCCTTGGTGCACTTCGTCGCCGGTATCGGGGGTGCTGCCGTCTACTGAAGTTTGCGACGAGCATTCGATCAGGATGTCGGGAATCTTGTTGAATTGCCCGACTTGATATTGAAAAGTGTTTTCGATTTTGAGACTAAAATGCGGGGTTTATAATTGTTAGGCATGCGATGTCTAAGTAATTCATTTGATTAGGCATGTGATGTCTAAAGAGATTGCGGATTCCAACTGTTGTAGTTACACTTTCTTTTCTGTGACCGTAAGTATAATATGTGATATCGCCAGTTTCGTTGCTATATGTCAACGACAATTGGGATGCACATATTTACTTACGTTGATGACATGTGTTGTTATGTGTTGCTGGATATGTTATATTGGATCGTCGTGTTCGAATAGCCGGGGTTTTTTTATGTGAGATGAGTGTTTTTCCATTTTCATTCATGTAAAAACTTGTATGTAATATTCTTTTATTGGGGCACTTCCAGGTTGCGGAAGATGTCACTTTTTGTATATTATTTACTTTTCCGCACTAGGATAGACCCAAGAAGGAGGGCACAAGTAACCGGGTTCTAGGGTCCAGTGGGAGACCAACTCGAGGAGTCGAGTCCGGGTCTCCTAACCCTAGAATTGGTAGGGTTGCTTGCCGCTCTCGTAGGCGTCTAGGGGTGTGGGTTTGGCTATTCATCGCGACCGTGGAATCCGTGTTTTATACTGGCTCGTATTGAAAACACGGACGTCCTAGTATATCCAATATTTCATATGTTTCTTCTGCTGCGATATCTGTGATGTGATCATGTGATGTTCTGTGATAGATACAGTATATAGTATATATGATATATTATATAGGCGTTACTTATGTTTTACACCCGCGCTAGCTCTGCCCCGCTCTGCCGTTAGTTACCTAACCTAACGGTGCACGAGGGGACATCGAGGCGAATGCGGATGGCATAAGTGTACGTCGTATTTATCTGTGATGTTTAGGTACTTAAATGATGGGACTTCATTAATGTGATTAATGAAAGAAAAGAAACCTAAAGATGTTGTGGAATCAAATTTCAAAAATAAAACAGGTAGCTACAGTTCTTGCTTTGCACAGCGGTATATATGATATATCATGCACCTTATTCGATAAGGAAAGGACCGAGATCCCTTCACCGGGAGTGACTCCTTTAGCAATAACTGGCAGATGCTACAACTCTCGGTTTGTCTTTTGATTGCTTCTATAGTTTCTGCTTTGCACAGAGATATATATGATATATCCCGCACCTCATTCGACGAGGAAAGGACCGACGATCCCTTCACCGGGAATGACTCCTTTAGCAAAACTACAAAAGCCTCAAAAACTCTCCATTTTAAAATCATTTGATTCTACAACGATATCAAGTTCATTACGCAATAGGTTTTTAGAAAAACCTGTCGTAGCCCTCCGTCATTTCAGATAAGTTGTATATAGTATTCGTGCTACATTTGTTGGCTTTCGTCAAGGTGTAGTGTGCGGTAGCTATATGCTGCTTATCTGCTGCATACAATGCGATTGGATTAGGGTAGTCGTGCGGCTTTGTTGGCTTTCGTCAAGGGTCGTGCGGGTGGGTTTAATTCAATCAAGAAATGTACGGGTTGAACTTGACTAGCGGGCTATGGTTTGTTGGCTTTCGTCAAGGTCATAGCACGTTAGGGGCAAAATATTATCGGGAATTTCAAGTGTTGAAATTTGCAATGAGATTGCATACCTTCTATGAGATAGTTGGATCCCGATACCCACTGCGAGTAAGAGTTACTCCTGGGAGAGTTTTACACATTGCAACTAGCCGATCAAGTAGGTGTCTAGAAAAGTGTCAACGGGGTTACGCCTCTGGGAAAACGAGGTTTACTGTAATTAGGTTCGTGCGAAAGCACGGGGGACCTCCCTCAAAGTACCGACACTAACCTGGCTGAAAGATTGGCGAACTTGTAGTATGTAATTAATCCCGGCTAGTCTTTCCTTTTTGGGTTTGAAGGAAGATTTGATAAAAAGCAGTGGGAGCCATCCTGATTAGATAAAATAATAACCAATCTATTCTTGCAAGAGCGCACGCAGAGTGTTTTCTTCTCTCTCTCTCCTGGTAGCGACCATATCACGCCTTAATCAAGATAAAAATACGGATATTTGACCGAACCCGCTTATTATACTGAGCTGGGGAACGTTGGTCCCGCTCCAACTTATAATTGTTATAAGACAGAGCAGGAAATAGGGGATTACCAGAATTCCCGTGCCACCCAAACGAAGAGAGTGCATGCTGATGCATCATCTTCGGGTGTGTTCATTATATAGAATTTTTTCTCAGTGTCCTTTACGTCCTGGGTATATGATACCGGATCAGGATCCCGCTTATGTAATATGTTACATAGGGCTACAGAAAGGTAGAGAACTGAGAACGGGTGATGAGTTTCATGAGGCAGAAAACGGGGCAAGTGTTGCAGCCAAGTCTGTTGGTCACTGTCACCCTGTATTACCAATACATTGATTCTGAATGAATGTTATTAGATACCGAACCTGATATACAAAATCATATCAATCTCTTTATTAGTAAAGAAAGGATATAATTTTGTATTGTTGGATAATGTTTTGAACATTTCCTATATCAAAAGTTGATCGGTTCAGGCACGTTATCTAAAAGCATTAATGTTCTAAATCAAACTACAGTTCTTTAGTATACGGAACACACACAAGAGGAAGAGTTCAGAAATGAACGAATCCTTCTTGAGGCATTGTAGACTAGGTCATATCAATATGACCCGACTAGCTGAAGTTACATGTAGATGCATATTTAAATCAGTTTGAATTTACATCTTATGAAACTTGCGAGTCATGTCACAAAGATAAAATGACCTCAGCTCTGTTTACTGGAAACAGAGAAAGAGTTAGTAAACTCTAGGGATGATACATGTTGATGTATGTAAGGTCCCCTGTCTACATATGCCAGGACTGGTTCTTTGTACTTCGTTACGTTCTCTGATGATCTCTCAAGATTCAGACATATGTTCCTGTTGAAACACAAGTCCGAACCTTTTGAGATATTCACAGAATATAAGTTAGAAGTAGAGAACCAAAATACGGGTAAAAGTTTTATGTCCTATGATGAGATCAAGGAGGAGAATACGTAAGCACGAAATTCTTGGACTTTTCTAAAGGAGAATGAGATTCTCTCTCAGTATTACTCCTCCGTATACACCATAGCACGATGGTATATCGGGGCGGAGCAATAGCACCCTATGTGATATGGTGTGCTCTATGATGAGTACTACTGAGTTTCCTATTTCCTTTTGGGAGTCATGCATTTGAGAAGCTGCATACCTATTCAATAGGGTTCCAATCAAATCAGTAGCCTACCGCTTCATATGTGATATGGAAAGGGAAGAGCCCATATCTTAAGTTGGTTAAGATTTGGGGTTGTCCGGGCTATGTCTAAAAGCATAATCCGGACAAGCTCGAGGCAAGATCAGTTATGTAGAACTGGAATGGTTTCAGCTATACAAACTGCAGCTGATGATTTGGTAGAACCAAAGGATTCAATAGTTTCCAACGAACCTCAACCTCTCCGCCAATCTAGTAGGGTTCCTCACCCACCTGAGAGATACTTCGGTTTCTCTATGACAGTGGGAGCGAGGATTGCATCATTTGATGATGACCCAACTAGTTTCGAGCTGGCCATCAGGAGTGGGACTCTGTAAGAATAGCTGGATGCTTAGCGATCTGAGATGGAATCCTTATACACCAACACAGTATGGACTTTGGTTGCTATATCTGAAGGGTTAAATCCCCATCAGGAGTAAGTACATCTTGAGAAGATTACTTGGTGTATATGGAAAAGTTAAGACTTTCAAAGCTAGACTTGTTAAAGGTTTGCATCATTGACCAGATATGGATCATAATGAAACCTTTTCTAAGGATCTATGCTTAAGTCCATCCAGATCCTACTTACCACGGCTACATATCATGACTACGATATCTGGTGGTTGGGTGTCATGACTGCTTTTCTAAATGATGTTTTGGAAGAGAGCGTCTATAAGTACACAGCCAGAGGGCTTCGTAGACAGTGGGAGCAGCAGAAACGTGTGCAAGATGCTTTATAGGATAAAGCAGGCATCGCGGGGTTGGAACATCTGTTTTGATATGGTAGTCAAAGAGTTTGACTTCATCAAAATGGTAGATGAACCTTGTATATACAAGAAGGTAGTAGGGAGTATGGTGATGATCCTCGTAGAGTACGTGGATGACATACTCTTGATAGGGAAGGAGTTTCCTATGCTACGCTCGGTCAATCTCCGTTTATCATAAGGATTCTCCATATAGGATCAAAGTGATACCTCATAAATCCTAAGTTATCATCTATGAGATAGATGTAATTGGATGCTAGGAATCTCACTAGTAGTAGTAAGATGGTATCAATCGATCCTGAGGAGAATCACTGGAAGGGTTCCAGGGTGATAAAGACGACTGAATGTCAGTCACAGGCATTCTCTTTACCCTCAGTGAAGGGACGGTATGTTGGAAGTGTTGGAGGTAGTGCCCTCAGAGTCAATTATTAGGTCACAGGTACGTGATTGTAATGATTGAGGGAGGACCTACCCCAGTAGGACAGTCTTACTCGAGATGATAGTATGCTATCTGGTTTACCTTTATCATCGTGTACTGTTTTAAGTGACCTGACACGTCGCTATTACACGTTGATAGAGCCCCTAGGATTCTTGCTTGACCACCAGCAGTATGAGGGCGATCATATAAGTGGGAGCTGGGGGTCTATAAGCTTATCCTTAAAAGGTCCCTAGTCGTAGGAGTTTCGAGACTGGGCATCGATACTCCATTAGTAGACTAGTGTATACAGTCGAGACCCCGACGAGGGGCGGTGGCCGGTCTCACAAGCCACTGGTGTCAGTTGGATCACCTAAGATGTATACAGGTGCTCATTGGGTTATGAGTACACCGGACAGGACTCGCCGGGAACATGCTAGTTGGTCATATACCAGACGTCAGATGGCAGTTCCCTGGTGACATGTGTGCAGGTTAGTTCATCGACCTGGGGATCGTCATTTGTCTCGTGTGAGTTCCCACTGTACTTTGATTACTACCCTACCACGGCTCAAAGGAGTCATGCAAACAGGTTTTAGTTGGGTACAGTCCCGAGCCACATGGAGGCAGTGAGCGTATCCTCAGGGGTTCGTCTCTCCCGGTATTGGGGGTGAGGTCGTGCTGTGTCTAGGAGAGCCATTACACAAAGTCCTTGGCCAAGGCAAGGAGATTTACTGGTAGGTATTCCAGTAGTATCTCAGGGTGTTCTGGGCTACACTCCGACACGACTTGTACCGCTTTTGGGGGTCTGACTTTTACCAACCCCCTAGGCCCGCCATGCGATACTCATAGACGAACGGACCGGACTGCACGGATATTGTCACTGACAGGCTCAGTAGGGTTGTCAGGCTGAGTTCACTCACAGACATCCCTTTTAGTCAGTACCTGGTAGCCCGTTACGTATTGGCTTATACCTCTGACGTGCTAGTGGTTAAATCCACAACCAAGGTGTTGATGAGTCTTTAGAGTCCCCCACATTCAGTTACTCAGCTTTCGGGCGAAAGGTTGTGGAGGCCGTATGGAGATATGGCAAGGTCCGATCAGATACGTGCGGTATTGCACGGATCAGGATCGGACAGTCTGTACTATAGGCCGTATGCATATATGGCAGGGTTTGATCAGATACGTGCGGTATTGCACGGATCAGGATCGAACGGATATTACTAGCCGGTTTTGGTATAAGCCGGATCCTAGTATAGTACAGTGTAGATTTTGTCTCTTTGCATTTGTATTTCGGTCGAAATACAGATGCGGGTGTGTATGCACAGTATCGGGGTTTTTCCTGTAATTTATTACGGGACCAGTTTTCTGGAGTTGCCAGTTTGCTTTTAGTTTCGGCCGATTTCCTTTGTTCCGTTCATTGGCCGAAGATTGGTGGAGGAGGGTTTATTTGCATTGTTGCAAATAAGTATTTGGAAGGGGGTCCTTTGCATATTATTTGTATCATGATGGTTTTCATGATGAGCACCATCACTTGACTTCTTCTTCTCATGATGACTTGACTTCTTGAAGCCATCATGCATGAGATGATGGTTGCCTTGGAGTGTTGGATTTGTTGTGATCATTCCCTTTTGCATGATAGCCTTCTCTCTCTCTCCTTTGTATTATTGAGAATGGCTCCCATTATTTTTGGGTCTCTCCCTCATTCTCACACTCCCTCTCCTCTAGTGATGGCCGGCCACCATGAGGGTGGGTTGCCCATTTTTGTAGTGGGGATTTTTGTTCTCTTGATGTTAGAAAAATCCCCAAGTTCCTCCACATTGTTTTTGTTTCATCCCTCCACCAAAAGGCAATTCCAAAACCCCAAATGAGACTTGACGACTACATATTCTACAGCGAACCTTGGGCACGTCGAGTAGCCGGCTTCGTGCCCGAGTTGCCTCGGCATTGAGGTGGGAGCCCGTAAACAAAGTAGGCGATGTGGTGCACTTCCGGCGACGAGGAGGAGACGGGACTTTTCCGCAGGAGATCGGGACCATGACGAGAAGACCGGAGGACTTGGATCGTCGGTACATCTCTAACCCATCTTCTAGTTAGCTTAGACTTGTTAATGGTTACGATCCGGGTGTTTAGTGCGCGGTGGTGCCGGTTTGCTAAGTCCGCAAAATTTAAGTTTTTCACCGCTTCCGCATTTGGCCGTCGGATTGACGGCCGGGGCGCCGCCGTGCACTTACAGTGGTATCAGAGCCTCGCCATTAACTTAGTCTAGCTTTGTGTAATGTGTTTGCATTTCCGATCGATCAAAAAGTTCCAAAACCCGTATTGCCTTCGCATCAGTTTCTGTCGAAATTTTTTGGAGTCTAAAAATTTTTCAGGTGGTCTCAGAATGATGTGCAGGGAGTTATAAGAACACTGGAAAAATTTGGTGACACAATTCGTCCGTACGACCGCGGAAGGGCGGCCAAAACCCCCTTATGGCCGCGCTTCCGCCGCAGTTGTATGGGCTCGTGTGGAAATTTTTTTTGCAGTGGGCTTATGGGCTGTAATTAGGGGTTTTGGAATATTAAAATTGGGCCCAGGTTTTCTGTGAGTGCTACAGTTTTGATTGGGGGCCCACTTGTTAATTTTTGGTCAATCGGAAAATTTTAAACACATTTTTCACAGTATTTACATTATATCTGCGACCGTGAATGTCACTTGATCGGTAAATCCGGTCTAACCGCTATAGCCCGGTTTGACGGATTTGCGAACGTGACTTTCACGTTGATGTTCTATGTATTTGCTGTGTTGTTACGGATCGGTCGTGGGGGATAGCCTGGATGCAATGCTAGTACAGTTTTGTTTGTATTATGTACATTTGATATTGCGGGGCGAGCGTCCGACATGTGGACTGCCGTCACTGCCTGATTGTATTATTATTTTGGGGCACGACCTGGTTGCGGTCGATGTACCCGGTGTATGTATATTTTACTTTCTGTACTAGGATTTCCCCGCGGAGGGGTGCACGGATAGCCGGGTTCTGGAGGGCAACAAGCCCGCATCTCATGGCATTGAGACGGAGGGGGCTTCGCTCTAGGATTGGCGGGCTATTCGCCGCACTCGTAGGGGGTACAGGTTGACCCAGGAGGGGTGCCCAAGTTACCGGATTCCGTGAAGTGCTGGGTGGTCCATTCACGGAGCTGAAGGGGGCTGCCTCGCTTCAGGTTTTGGCGGGTGACTTGCCGCGCCCGTAGGGGTCTAGGATTACATTGCACAGGCTATCCACACGACCAGGGGAACGTCGGGTTTCAGCAGTGGCTCTGTGAAACCCGGGGATCCCGGATATCTGTATTGTTTCTGTGATGCTGTTCATTCTCTGTGATGTTGCATTCTATTCACGCCTTGAGCGAATATAATATATTAATATATATATTAGTAGATGTTGTATATGTTTTGCATCCGCGCTAGTCCAGTCCCCGCTCTGTCGTTAGTTAGCTAACCTAACGGGTAATGACGGGACCCAGTGGCGAATGCGGATGGCATATACGTACATCAGTATATTTTCGTTCTTTGTGGTGTGATCAATTGATGGGATTGCATTGATTCAGATCAATGCAAGTTAAAAACAAACCTAATCTGATGTTGTTGGAACACTTTTCAAAATGCTGTTATTGCAAGGACGTTTACTTTTGTTTTGCATCGTGGTATTCATTGGAATATCCTGCTCCTCAGTCGACGAGGCAAGGGCCGAGATCCCTTCACCGGGAGTGACCCCTTGGACAAAAAGTTTGCGTCAGGGCATTAACTTCACTATAGCCGATTACTTTTGCTTTGCACCGTGGTATTCAGTTGGAATATCCTGCACCCCATTCTACGGGGAAAGAGCCGAGATCCCTTCACCGGGAGTGACCTCTTTAGCAACGGTTTTCGTCACTATATTTTCAAAAAGCTATCAGTTCCTTCAACGATATCAAGTTCTTTACGTTAAAGGTTTTCGCCAGAAACCATTCGTAGCCCTCCGTCGTTTCAGACGGGTAGCACGTAGTATTCATGCTATGTTTGTTGGCCTTCGTCAAGGCATAGTGTATGGTAGCTGCTTGTTGCCTTTCTGCAGCATAGATAGATGCGTTGGTTTGGGACAGTCGTATAGCCTTGTTGGCCTTCGTCAAGGGCTTGTGCGGGTGGGTTCAAATCAACCTGGAGAATGACGGGTAGAACTTGACATGTGACTTATGATTTGTTGGCCTTCGTCAAGGTCATAAGAGCATGGGGCAGAAATTACATCGGGAGTTTCAAAAGAACTGAAACTTGCCAGATATGCGCATACCTTCTGGAGTGTGACACCGTGAGCGGATTCCGTCACGTTGTCATGCGATGATAGTTGGATCCCGATTCCCACTGATGAGTTAGTTTACTCCTCGGGTGATCCCGACTAATTCTTCTTTCAGGTTTGGAGGAGAATTTGAGGTACAGTGGGAGGATTCCAGATTAGATAAATTGGTAACCATTCTGATCTAGGTTAGAGTGCACGCTGAGTGTTTCTTTTCTCTCTCTCTCTGGCAGCGACCATTGACCCGACCCTAAGACTTTGACTCAGTGACCAAGTTGACCGAACCTTCTTAACACCGGCTTTTGGATTGTCAGAGTTGCGAACCTCATTGCCACTCCTACTTTTACCCTTTTTCTCCAGGACACCACGTATTACTACGAACGTCCACTTCCATTGGACAAAACCATCGTATGGTTAGATACGAACTCGAAGGGATTTATTCGAGGATGGTTTCCGGTTCTGGAGAAAACGGATAGGATTATTCAGTTGTCTTTTCTTTTTACCCTCTCTCAGGTTACGAGTACTCCTTGGTTTAGGGGTAGTACACCTATTACGCAAATTGGATTGTCTTCTTCCAAACCTTAGGCTGGTGCCGACCGGTAGGGAATGAAGAAAACAAATTAGCATAACGATGGTGTGCAGAAGGTATTAAGTTCAGACAAAGCAAGGGATTAGTAAGAGGGCAAAGTAAATTGCAACAGATATTCACGACCAAACCAAATATTTCGTTACCACTCCCACATCACCTTTGTATTTCTCCAGGACACTCCGTATCACTACGAAGATCCACAGTTTATTTGGATACTCCATCGTATGGTTATATACGAACTCGAATGGAACTTGTTCCAGTTCGGGGATGGATTCTGGTTCAGGAGAAATAGGAATAAGGTTTATTCGGTTGTCTTTTATCTTCACCCTCTCTCATTGCGAGTGTTCCTAGGATTGGGACAGTACACCCATTATGCTTATTGGATAGTCTTCTTCCAAACCATAGGCTGGTGCCGAACGGTAGGGAAGGAAGAAAACCATTTGGCCTAAAAGGGTGTGCAGAAGGTAAAGACTAAAGACATATGAAGGGATTTGGAGAGGTAGCAAAGAATTATACGGTTACAGTCGTGAATCTGGAAGAGGCATTACTAGGAATACCAGGATACCCCATCGAAACATTTCAATGTTTCAGTTTCACTGTGTAATGTTAAAGGAAAACTGATTTCCCGATTAGATACTTACTCCAGGGTATGTATTTACCAGATACGATTCTCACATCTGTATGGTTTTACAGATGATGAGTGGGAGTAAGTTATTGGGAATTGGGTGATTATCCTCATTATATCGGGATTCGTTGTAATCGGTGATATTTGAGGAAATCACCTGGGCTGTTTGCCGGTTGGCAAATATTTGGTTTTGAATATCCGCAGTTATGCACCAATTTCAAATTGATATATCTGTACGTCTATTTTCATAGAGTGAAATATACCTTTTTGAAATTATGTCTATGACATTTACCTATATCAGCGGATGGTTAGGTAAGGAGCATTAAACAGCGGTGTAATTCTTCATAACCAAAGGTACAGTTTTCAACCTACGACACACGGTGAATGAGTTTTCAGACTCAAGGGACTTATACAGAGTATTGTATGTTGTCCAGGGTCCATCAGGACAGAGGGGTTGGTCCTCGTACTATATTCGGTTTACTTATGACTTCTCTAGTTTTTAGACAGGTGTTTCGTGGAAACACAGGGTCCGAATTTGGAGAAGTTATAGGTATTTGAATAGAGTAGAGAACCAGGTGTAGCAAGTATCGGGATTCTTCAAAGTGATCGAAGATGTAGATACTTGTATATGGTATTCAGTTGATAGTAATGATAAAGAGATCTTGCTTCTCTTTCAGGTTACTCATAATTGGAAGTGTTCCTAAGTTGAGTAACGCTGATCGGCCTCCTTCCATTTAGTTGACATGCGCTGGGGACAGCTGCATGATTTGAATCTGGTTCAATTAAATCAGTGCCTCTGTTTCTATATTGGATATAGAACAGTTCATATCTTAACGATGTTAAGGTACGGGGAGTTGTCCGGTTTATGATTAAAACCAGACACTGGACAACTCAAGGCACGTTTCTGTAATGGCTGTTTGTGGGTTGACCCAGGCTATGACGAGGGTTGACTTTCTACCATCTGGATGAACAATAGCGATATTGTTCTAGACTCGCCACAGTTTTATTAAAAATGGATTTTTTCAGAAAACAGTAGTGGGAGTATGGTAGAACTGGAAGTGACTCCAGAACCACAAACGATTACTGAAGATTTGATAAGGAACCTAAAGATTCAATCTGGATTGACATTCCATTGGCCACTCCGCAGATTAGGTGGGTAACTTCAGGCACCCGAGAGGTACTACGGTAGCCTCAAGGACGGTGACAAGGAAGTTCTTGTTTACCCACACTTGCCATTGCTGTTGTTCCAGACTGTGAGACCCGGCAGGAGGATGAGTATAGCGTCGTTCTGAACTCGCTTCAGAAGTGTACGTCTATATGACTCTGCCAGAGGGTTGTCGTAGTCAGTGGGAGCAGCGGAAGCATTGGTGGACATGTAGCTTATGTCTATTTATAGACTAAAGCAGATATAGCGGAGATAGATCATCTATTTCTGACATGACAGTCATAGGTTTAACTTCATCAGAATAAGGGATGGATCTGTTGAGAAGGTAGTAGGGTGTGATATCCTGGTATTTGGATGATATACACAGAGTAGGAAAGGAAACTCCTACACTTCAATCGGTTATACTTTGGTCGTCACACAGTTGTTTCTCCATAAAGGAAATGGATTTTATATCAGACATACTGGTTACTAGATCTATGGTCTTAGATCTAGATTTGGGTGGTTTCCCAATCAGGGTACTTGACAACATTCTAAGAGTATTTAGGATGGACGACTCCTGGCACGGTAGTGTACCTGCAGGTAATGGAGTCACCCTCTCCAAAGGTGTCTTACAGACTAAAGGGGAGAGGGACGTGCATGATTGGCAGATCACTTGCTCAGGCAATTGAGTCAATCGTGAGATGTCAAGTACCACACCAGATGTTGTTCTTGCACTAGATGCAATAAGTTGACATTAATCCAATCCTGGAGAAACAGTAGGAAGCAGTTTTAGAACATAAGTGGATGTTCTAGGGAGATGATAACGACAGCCTCATTCAGGAGACAGTTATCATTCCAGGCTTCCAAGGTGACATGGACGACAAGGAGGTTGTCAGAGTTATAGTTTTCCTTCTGATGAGGGGCAGTATTTTGGACAGGTGGTCCAAGGCAATACTGAGGGAGGCATGGCGCGCAGGACACTGATTAAGTTCAGTTGTCAATACAGTCTAAGAAGTTTGGATTTGGAGTTCATTTATGAGCTAGGTCCCATCAGACATCCAGACACATTCTAAGACAGGTATTGCTCATTTCGGGAGATGGGCTTCTCCGTGAACTTGAGATATAGAGAGATATAGAAAGAAACAACTAAGCGGATCCACTCACTGAGGCTATTCCTCGAACGCAATAGTTCCGCAAACGAGCTTTGTGAGACTGACTAGTAGAGGAGTTGGATGTTCGGTATCACACGGGCTGTGAGTATGCGACATCGCAATAATTAGCCTTGAGTGCAAGTGGGAGATTGTTGGAAGTAGTGCCCTCAGAGTCAATTATTAGGTCACAGGTACGTGATTGTAATGATTGAGGGAGGACCTACCCCAGTAGGACAGTCTTACTCGAGATGATAGTATGCTATCTGGTTTACCTTTATCATCGTGTACTGTTTTAAGTGACCTGACACGTCGCTATTACACGTTGATAGAGCCCCTAGGATTCTTGCTTGACCACCAGCAGTATGAGGGCGATCATATAAGTGGGAGCTGGGGGTCTATAAGCTTATCCTTAAAAGGTCCCTAGTCGTAGGAGTTTCGAGACTGGGCATCGATACTCCATTAGTAGACTAGTGTATACAGTCGAGACCCCGACGAGGGGCGGTGGCCGGTCTCACAAGCCACTGGTGTCAGTTGGATCACCTAAGATGTATACAGGTGCTCATTGGGTTATGAGTACACCGGACAGGACTCGCCGGGAACATGCTAGTTGGTCATATACCAGACGTCAGATGGCAGTTCCCTGGTGACATGTGTGCAGGTTAGTTCATCGACCTGGGGATCGTCATTTGTCTCGTGTGAGTTCCCACTGTACTTTGATTACTACCCTACCACGGCTCAAAGGAGTCGTGCAAACAGGTTTTAGTTGGGTACAGTCCCGAGCCACATGGAGGCAGTGAGCGTATCCTCAGGGGTTCGTCTCTCCCGGTATTGTGGGTGAGGTCGTGCTGTGTCTAGGAGAGCCATTACACAAAGTCCTTGGCCAAGGCAAGGAGATTTACTGGTAGGTATTCCAGTAGTATCTCAGGGTGTTCTGGGCTACACTCCGACACGACTTGTACCGCTTTTGGGGGTCTGACTTTTACCAACCCCCTAGGCCCGCCATGCGATACTCATAGACGAACGGACCGGACTGCACGGATATTGTCACTGACAGGCTCAGTAGGGTTGTCAGGCTGAGTTCACTCACAGACATCCCTTTTAGTCAGTACCTGGTAGCCCGTTACGTATTGGCTTATACCTCTGACGTGCTAGTGGTTAAATCCACAACCAAGGTGTTGATGAGTCTTTAGAGTCCCCCACATTCAGTTACTCAGCTTTCGGGCGAAAGGTTGTGGAGGCCGTATGGAGATATGGCAAGGTCCGATCAGATACGTGCGGTATTGCACGGATCAGGATCGGACAGTCTGTACTATAGGCCGTATGCATATATGGCAGGGTTTGATCAGATACGTGCGGTATTGCACGGATCAGGATCGAACGGATATTACTAGCCGGTTTTGGTATAAGCCGGATCCTAGTATAGTACAGTGTAGATTTTGTCTCTTTGCATTTGTATTTCGGTCGAAATACAGATGCGGGTGTGTATGCACAGTATCGGGGTTTTTCCTGTAATTTATTACGGGACCAGTTTTCTGGAGTTGCCAGTTTGCTTTTAGTTTCGGCCGATTTCCTTTGTTCCGTTCATTGGCCGAAGATTGGTGGAGGAGGGTTTATTTGCATTGTTGCAAATAAGTATTTGGAAGGGGGTCCTTTGCATATTATTTGTATCATGATGGTTTTCATGATGAGCACCATCACTTGACTTCTTCTTCTCATGATGGCTTGACTTCTTGAAGCCATCATGCATGAGATGATGGTTGCCTTGGAGTGTTGGATTTGTTGTGATCATTCCCTTTTGCATGATAGCCTTCTCTCTCTCTCCTTTGTATTATTGAGAATGGCTCCCATTATTTTTGGGTCTCTCCCTCATTCTCACACTCCCTCTCCTCTAGTGATGGCCGGCCACCATGAGGGTGGGTTGCCCATTTTTGTAGTGGGGATTTTTGTTCTCTTGATGTTAGAAAAATCCCCAAGTTCCTCCACATTGTTTTTGTTTCATCCCTCCACCAAAAGGCAATTCCAAAACCCCAAATGAGACTTGACGACTACATATTCTACAGCGAACCTTGGGCACGTCGAGTAGCCGGCTTCGTGCCCGAGTTGCCTCGGCATTGAGGTGGGAGCCCGTAAACAAAGTAGGCGATGTGGTGCACTTCCGGCGACGAGGAGGAGACGGGACTTTTCCGCAGGAGATCGGGACCATGACGAGAAGACCGGAGGACTTGGATCGTCGGTACATCTCTAACCCATCTTCTAGTTAGCTTAGACTTGTTAATGGTTACGATCCGGGTGTTTAGTGCGCGGTGGTGCCGGTTTGCTAAGTCCGCAAAATTTAAGTTTTTCACCGCTTCCGCATTTGGCCGTCGGATTGACGGCCGGGGCGCCGCCGTGCACTTACAGGAAGAGTTCCAAGCTAGATACCGTGGCATACTAGACGATTAAGGCTGGATACATCGCTACTTAAGATGCTACCAAAGAGGCTGTCTGGGTGTATATATTTGTTCATGAGATGAACTCTGTTCCTCCCATTGTGTGACAATGGAGTTGTGGCTTAAGCCAAGGAACGTCCGTCCCATCAGTGATCCAGACATATTCTAAGGCAGTATTACCTGATCATGGAGATGGTTGATCTCCAGGGGATCGAGGTTAGGAGAGTAGACTCAGAGAACAACACGGCGGATCCACTCACGAAGGCCTATTCCCAGAGAGAGACTTTTATGGGATGGTTGAGTATGAGATACTACAACCACTGCTACAGATGGCCCTTGTGCAAGTGGGAGATTTTTAGTTATATGTATGCCCTAGAGGCCATTACTATACATAGGATATATATTGTAGTGGATGCTTGGACATATATAGGGAGGACTTTCTCGCTCGACATGATAGTATGCTATCTGGTTACTCTTTACCTTAACGTGTACAATGATTGTCTCTCTGTTACATGTTGGTAAAGCCCTTAGGATGTGTACTTGACTACCTGGACTATGATGCGGATCATACTAGTGGGGACATGGTAGTCCATAAGTACATCTTTTAAGGTCCTTAGTCATGGGTGTATCGAGACGGGGCATCGATATACCAGAGTAGACTAGCGTATACCTTCTCGACCCATACAGATGGGCGATGGATGATCCCATATCCATTGGTGTTTGACATCAGAGATGATATACGGGTGCTCAGTGGAGACTGGGTACACTGGACGGACTCGCCGAGAACTCCCAGATGGTATTATACCTTACGTCAGATGGCAGTTCTCTGGTGACACTGGTACAGAGTAGTCTGTTGACCCGAGATCGTCATAGAGGCTTGTGTGGTTCCCACTGTGCTTTGATTTCCACCTTACCACGTCCAAGAGGGCGTGCAAAACGGTGGCTTTTGGGTACAGTCCCGAATCACATGGAGGCAATGAGCGATAGGAAGGGATTCGTCTCTCCCTGTATTGGGGGTTGATGTTGCGCTATGCTCGACTGGCCATAACAGGAAATCCCTGGCCAGGGTTGCAGTGATCTACTGGTAAGTGTTATCAGTAGTTTCACACATGTTATGGACCTCACGTCGGCATGACTTATCGAGCTATTGGGGTCTGACGTTTACCACCCCTAGGCGAAATATGCGACATATCAGACGATCAGACCGGACTGTGCGGTAAGTGTTGCTGGTTGGATTCACAGGAGTGTGAGCGGGCTTGCTCATCGATCTTCTGATCGCTCAATACCCGGGTGGCCGTTACGTTTAGCAGACCGCTTGCGGCTTGTGGGTGTTTGATATGATCATCATCTGCTGCCGGCGTATTGACGAGTCTTTAGAGTCCTACACAGAGGTTTCCTGGTTCAAGCGAAACGAAATAGGAGCGCATATGAGATATGTGCAGGACCGAGAATAATGCGTGTATGTGATACCGTATTCCATTCTCGCGATGAATGTATCGAAAGGTTGTATGCGATATAACCTAGTTATCGAATCAAAGATTGATTCGGTAAGCCGATACATAGGATACTAGTCGGTTATATGCGATATGACCGGATCGTTAAATCAAGTGTTGATTTAATGATTTAATGTATAATTATATATTTGATATATTACTTTGCATTAACTAGTATTGGTTCACTTTAAATGGATTTTCTCACTTGAATTGTGCAAGTTGTATATGTGATATACTTTTGTGCACATGATTGTATCATGTTTGATGATACATGCTTATTTGGTTAAGTGTAAAGAACTAAACCATGGTTAAATTGATGATTAGGGTTTTGCTTATTCATTCATTTATTTATTTATTCTTTTTTGAAAATTAAAAGGATAAATTGATATGGTGGCTTTCTTTGTATCTTTCATGAAGCTTCATGAAGTGTTGAAAGTTTGACCACTTTTGTCTCATGCTTAACCCTAACCATTCCACTTAACCATGATTCATTCTCTACACTTAACCATGGTTTGTATATGATAAGAATTCATTTTCTTTTCTATTTGATTATTTTTATCATAACATTATCTTCTTCTTCTTCTTCTTCTTCTTCTTCAAGATGAAGAAGCTTGATTCCATCAATGGTGATTTGATGAAATGAGTGAGAAATCCAATTCTAAAGTGAACCCACCTCCTATTTCTTCATCCTCTATCTCTTGCCAAGTAGTAAAGGGTGTTTTCTTCACAAGTTTCATGACTTGGTGAAGTGGGAGCTTGATCTTGTGATGCCTCGACGTAGATCATCTTCGGCATCGTAGTCGATGACCTAGCCCGCCCATTTCTCCGATGAAGCCGACGCTAGAGCCCGGGATTGGATTTGGACAGCAAGGGGACTTCATCATGGAGCTATGGAGGTGGAGAACCTGATCTACAAAGGTTGTATTTCCGTTCACTTAGTTAAATTGTTAACTAGTTTCCTTTTTCGCCTAAAATTCTAGTCAACGATCCGTATTAGGGTTTCTCGGCACTTGTAAAATTTGAAATTGGCATGGTTGATGCCTTGTGAGACCTCTTGAGAGTGCCTAGGAACCCTACACTCATCCTAAGGGCTTTATCAACATGTAACATAGAGACAATCAGAGTACATGTTATGATAAAGAGCAACCAGATAGCATACTATCATGTCGAGCAAGAAAGTCCTCCTTATAAATGTCCAAGCATCCACTACAATATACATCGTATGTATAGTAATGGGCTCTAGGGCATACATATAACTAACAATCTCCCACTTTCACTAGGGCCATCTATTGTAGTATCCCATACCCAACAATCAACAGTGGTTGAAGTATCCCATACTCAACTATCCCATAAAAGTCTCTCCTGGGAATAGGCCTTTGTGAGTGGATCCGCCCTGTTGTACTCTATGTCTACTCTCCTAACCTCGATCTCCCTAGAGATCAACCATCTCCATGATCAGGTGATATTTCCTAAGAATACGTCTGGATCTCTGATGGGACGGGGGTTCTTAGGCCTAAGCCACAACTCTATTGTCACACAATGGTAGGAACGAAGTTCATGAACTTATATACATCCAGACTACTTCTTTAGTAGTATCCTTGGTAGCAATGTATCCAGCCTTTATCGTCTAGTATGTCACGGTATCTAGCTTGGAACTCTTCTAACATACCGTCCCTCCACTGAGGGTAAAGACAATGCCAGTGACTGACATTCAGTTGACCTTACCACCGTGGAAGCTATCCAGTGATTCTCCCCAGGAACGATTGATACCATCTCACTACACCTAGTGAGAATCTTAACATCCATTTAGATCTATCTCATAGATCCAAAACTCAGGATTTAGGAGGTATCACCTTGATCCAATATGGAGAATTCTTGTGATAAGAGGAGATTGACCGAGTGTAGCATAGGAAACTCTTTTCCTATCAAGAGTATGTCATCCACGTACAATACGAGGATCATCACCATACTCCCTACTACCCTTTTGTATATACAAGGTTCATCTACCATTTTGATGAAGTCAAACGCTTTGACTACCACATCAAAACAGATGTTCCAGCTCCGCGATGCCTGCTTTAACTCATAAAGCAACTTGCACACGTTTCCGCTGCTCCCACTGTATACGAAGCCCTCTGGCTGTGTACTTATAGACGCTCTCTTCTAAATCATTATTTAGAAAAGCAATCATGACACCCAACCGCCAGATATCGTAGTCATGGTATGTAGCAATGGAAAGTAGGATCCGGATGGACTTAAGCATAGGCACTGGAGAAAATGTTTCATCATAATCCATACCTGGTCAATGACGAGAACCTTTTACAACAAGTCTAGCTTTGAAAGTCTCAACTTTTCCATGTACACCATGTAATCTTCTCAAGATATACTTGCTCCTGATGGGGATTTAACCCTTCAGATAAAGCAAGCAATATCCATACTTTGTTGGTGTACACAGATTCCATCTCAGATCGCTTAGCATCCCGCCATTCTCACAGAGTCCCTACTCCAGATGGCCTGCTCGAAACTAGTTGGGTCATCATCTCATGATGCAATCCTCGCTCCCACTGTCTTAGAGAAACCAAAGTATCTCTCAAGTGAATGAGGAACCCTACTAGATCGGCGGAGAGGCTGAGGTTCGTCGGAAGCTATTCAATCCTTTAGTTCAATCAACTCATCAGCAGTAGTTTGTATAGCTGGAACTCTTTCCAGTTCTACCTCATAACCACTAATTTCTTCACAAGAAATCTTTTTCTAAAAAGGTGGTTATGCCGAGAAATAAAACACCTTTTGTTCCTCAGTGCAGTAGAAGATATTCCCTTGCGAATGCTTGGGATATCCAACAAACTTCCACAGAATTGACCTTGCCTAAAGCTTGACCGGATTTTGCTTTTGACATAGGCCGGACAACCCCAAATCTTAACTTACTTAAGAGATGGGCTTTTCCCATACCACATCACATATGGAGTGGTAGGCACCTGATTTGATTGAAACCCTATTCAATAGGTATGCAGCTTCTCAAGTGCATAACCCCCGAAAGGAAATAGGCAACTCAGTAGTACTCATCATAGAGCACACCTTATCACATAGGATGAGATTGCTCCGCCCCGATATACCAACGTGCTGTGGTGCATATGGAGGAGTAATGCTGAGAGAGAATCTCATTCTCCTTTAGAATAGTCCAGGAATCTTCGTGCTCAAGTATTCTCCTCCCTGATCTCATCATAGGACATAATACTTATACCCATTGTGGTTCTCTACTTCTGACTTATATTCTCTGAATTTATCAAAAGCTTCGGACTTTTGTTTCAACGAGAACATATGTCTGAATCTTGAGAGATCATCAGTGAATGTAATGAAGTACAAAGAACCGATCCTGGCATGTGTAGACAGGGGACCTACATACATCATCATGTATCAATCCCAAGAGTTCATTAACTCTTTCTCTGTTTCCAATAAACGGAGCTATGGTCATCTTATCTTTGTGACATGACTGGAAAGTTTCACAAGATGTAAATTCAAACAGATTTAAATATGCATCTAAATATAACTTAGCTAGTCGGGTCGCATTGATATGACCTAGTCTACAACGCCTCAAGAAAGATTCATTCATTTCTGAACTCTTCCTCTTGTGTGTGTTTTGTACGTTAAGAACTGTGGTTTGATTTAGAACGTATATGCCTTTAGATAACGTGCCCGAACCGATCAACACTTTCCTGGTTTCCTTCAGGGTATAAGTAGAGGGCGGAGACTGTAGAATCAAGTCAGTATTTGACCCGTTCTTCAACGTGGTCTTCAGGTCCGTGAGCTCATCAAAATAGCTAGTCTCTGTAAGGACGTTGTCCTCTACAGATGACCCGACAGCCAACCTCGCTTGAAGCAATTCGTTCGAGGTCTCATATCTTACGATACAAGATTGCTCTCCATATAAATCTTTGTTATGGAGGAAGACAGAAACTAAGTCCATCTTCTCGTGCTGCCTCTGGTATGCACCATCAACTGAGGCCAACACGAGGCACTTGGCATTCGCACAGTCTTTTTCCGATGTCTTATGGATATTAATATCCGTGATAGGGGAAACTGGTCCTGAGACGGCAGGGGTTTGATTAGTTAAGAGGTGTCCCAGCTTGTCATGGGTAATGGACATCTGGACAGACCTTTGCCAGTCATAACAGTCAGATTCAGTCATTTTATTATCTAGATGTAACCTATGTCTGGTCACTGGGTCGATGCAATTAAGAGAGAGAGAAGAAAACACTTAGCATGATGCTCTTGCAAGTTTAGATTAGTTTTTAGTTTATCTAAATAGGATGGCTCCCACTGTTTCTCGAATCCTTCCTCAAACCATAAAAGAAGAATTAGTCGGGTTGATCTCACCGTACAATACTTGCTTAACCGTTCAGCCAGGCCGGTGTTGGTATTTCGAGGGAGGTTTTACGACGCTTTCGCGAAGTTCCTTAATTAAGTAACCTCTTTTCCCTGTGGGCGTAGCCCCTCTAACACGTTTCTAGACGACTACTTGGTTTATAGCATTGATCGTTAAGTGAAAAGTCTTCCGAGGAGTAGCGGATACTCACAGTAGGATTGGGATCCAAATATCATTGTGAGATAATGCTGAAGGAATCCTACCAACATTATCAAACTCCAAATGGTATGCAACACTAGCAAGTTTCAGTTTCTTTAGAAACTCCCGATGTGGATTTTTGCCCTATGCTCTTATGACCTTGACGAAGGTCAACAAATCATAAGTCACATGTCAAGTTCTACCCATCATTGTCCAGGTTAATTTGAACCCACCCGTATATACCCTTGACGAAGGTCAACAAGGTAATACGACTGTCCTAAACCAACGCATCTATCTATGCTACATATGAACACCCAACAGCTACCAATCACTATGCCTTGACGAAGGTCAACAAACAAAGCTTGAATACTATTGAATATTCATATGAAATGACGGAGGGCTACGAATGGTTTTGGAGAAACCGTGAACGTAGTGAACTTGATATAATCGAAGGAACCTGATAGCTTTTAAAAGGAATGGTTTAAGCTCCGCGTTTTTAAAAGTTTTCTGTTTTGAAAAGAAACTGAGTGGTTTTGAAATTGTTCCAACGATTTAACTTTGGTTTGTTTTCTTTGCACTAATATAATGCGTCCCATCAATTAATCCTACCATTGCAAAAAACAACGAAAATATGACGTACGCTTATGCCATCCGCATTCTCCACGAGGCCCCATCATCACCCGTTAAGTTACTTAACTAACAACAGAGCGGGGGCTGGACTAGCGCGGATGCAAAACATAAGCAATGCCTACTAGATATCATATATATATATATATATACATTCGTCAGATGCAATGATAGCCATTCCAGATCACAGATGAACACATTGGATATACTAGGAATCCGCGTTTCGTTCGAGCCTGAAACGAAAGACGGATTACACGGTCGCGATGAATAGCCAAACCCCACACTAGACCCCTACGGGTGCGGCAAACTACCCGCCAAGTACCCGAAATGAAGCAACCTCCCTCAACAATGTGAGTAGGCCACTCGGCACTTCAAAGTACCCGGTAGTTTGTGCACCCCTCCTTGGGTCTATCCTAGGAGCAAAAACAGTAAAAGAAATAATATACAATGGCGGCTACAATCTCAACCCGGATGTGCGGCCATAAAATAATATTACATCAAATTACAAATTTTATATTGAATGAAAAATGAAAACTCTCATCTCACATCCCCGGCTATTCATCACGACAATCCAACAAGTTCATATACACAATCCAACATCACAGATCACAGATATATACAACCCCACTAATCAACGTATAGCGATTAGTAGACGTTCAGTACGTATATCACATCACAGAAGATCCGATTAGCTAAAGTACTTAAAATTTCGATCGATTACCAGATTTGAATCTACCCCAAGCACAACATAGTACTCAACAAAATCTGGGCAGAAACAAAATATCAGAGAAATCACAAAACACCAAGATAGACATTCTGCAGGAAAAACGAGCTGACTCGGAGTCGACTCGGCCGCAGATCCGCGGCGAAACCCATGGTTTCGCCGTGCTTCCGCGGCGGTCTCACCGAGTCACGATCTCGTTTTTCTTGGGTCTTCTTAAAAAGTCCTGCACATATTTTTAAGGTCCCTGGAAAAATTTTTGGACCATATTTTAAAATCGACAGAAAACGTGCAGTTTTGACATGTTTTTGCGATTTCTCCGGCGATCGAATTTCTAACACTTTGCTAACAAGCTAGTAATGGTATGGCGAAGCTCTGATACCACTATAAGTCCACGTTACCCATCCCGGTACTTACAGGGAGGCGGAATAGGTAAAAAACAAGTTTTTAAGACAAGGTAACATGGACTAGAACATGAGGATCTTTGCCAAACCATTGCTAACAAACTACAAGAGGTTCTATCTACTATGCTTAGGAGATTATACCTCACGAACCAAGTCCTTCGGGTCTTCTCTCCGTTGTCCTCCTCGTCCATGCGAGCTCCGAGGATCGATCCGGATCTTGGTCACCTCCGCAGCCTCCTAAAGTCGAAGACGATCCACCCGAGAGTCTGTAATCCGAGCTCCACCTCAAGCCGAGGTAACTAGGGCAACAAGTATGCTACTCTTGATGTCCTAGGTGATGTAGAATATGATGGTGGATTTGTTTGTCTATTTAGATCCTTATTTTCTCAACACATGAGAGCTAAGGAAAAATCTAGAGAGGAAGAAGAAGGAGGAACCATGGGAGCTCTCATTTTGAAGAGAGAGAATGAGAAGAGAATAATGATCCATAAACATCATAATTACTAATCTCTTATCATGTTAAAGTTGATGGTTACCCTTGATTTGACCATTATCATCACAAAAATAAAACCAAAAGCAAAAGAAGGATATAGTGCTCACAAGAAAGATCCAAGTCAACAATGGTCAAATTGTCAACATGGTCAAGCATGGTCAAATGGTCAAAGCAATTAGCCATAACATAATTATCATTAAAAAGATTACTAAATGATTTCCTCACCTCATAATGGTTTTGACCGAACCAACGGTCAAAACCCTAATGAGGAACCTCCTTCTTCTTCGCTCCTCACAACCGTGCATACACACCCGCATCCGTATTCCTTAGAATGCGAATGCACAGAAGACAAAACTAATCCATCCATACAATACTAGGATCCGGCTTAAACCAAAGCCCACTAGTATTGTCTGCCCGAACAACATACACGTACAAGGGCACGTAAGTGATCGTAGCCTTGCCGTAAAACCATACGGCCTCTACACCTTTTGCCCAGTGCAGGGAAACTCTCTGTGTGGGACTCTAAAGACTCGACACTACGCTGGCAGTGGGTTTAACTACAGACCGCAAGCGACACTAGCTGTACGTAACGGTCCCCAGGTAGATGTCGATAAGAAGGACGATGAGGTAAACCCATCCGAACTCCTACTGAGCCTGAATGTGACAATCTCCGTAGAGTCCGGTCTGTTCGTCTGAGAGTATCGGATATCGGGCCTAGGGGGCCGGTAAACGTCAGTCCTCTAATAGCGGTACAAGTCGTGTCGGAGTGTATCCCAGAACACCCTGAGAAAACACTGGAAACGCTACCAGTATATCTCGTTTGCCCTGGCCAGGGACTTTGTGTAATGGCTCTCCTAGACACAGCGCGATATCAACCCCCAATACCGGGAGAGACGAATCCTGTCTAACCGTCACTGCCTCCAAGTGCTTCGGGACTGCACCCAACTACTACCTGTTTGCACGACTCATTTAAGCCATGGTAGGGTAGTAATCTAAGAACAGTGGGAACACACTCGAGACGAAGTGACAGTGTCAAGTCAACGGACTAAGCTGTACTCATGTCACCTAGGAACTGATAACTGACGATAGGTATAATACTAACAAACAGTTCCCAGCGATTCATGTCTAGTATACTCGTAACCTAACGAGCACCTGCATACTATCTCCAGTACGACGTACTAATGGCTGTGGGACAGACCATCTCCCCTCCTGGGATGAGAAGCGTATACACTAGTCTACTCTGGAGTATCGATGCACTGTCTCGATAATCCTATGACTAGGGACCTGTATAAGGATGTGCTTGTAGATTACCCATCCCCTACTAGTGTGACTGCCATCACAACGCTGGTAATCAAGCAAAGATCCTAAGGGCTCCACTAATATATATAGGCGATATGCTAAAAGAAACACATGCACACATTAAAGTAGAAATAAACCAAGTAGCATACTACCATTTTGAGCAAGATTGTCTATACAACTGTGAATATCCCAAGCTTCCATTAAGTAATATACAAACTAGTATGATACAGTAATGGCCTCTAGGGCATATACACTAACAGGTTTGAGTTATTAAATTCAGAGGACTTATACAAAGTACCGTATGTTGTCCGATGTCCATTAGGACAAAGAGGTTGGTACTCGTACTATATTCTGTTTACTTATGATTTCTCTAGTTTTAGACAAGTATTTCATTGAAATACAAGGTCCAAATTTTGAGAAGTTATCAGTATAAGAATAAAGTAAAGAACTATATTGTGAAATTATCAGGACTCTTCGAGGTGATCGAAGATATAGATACTTATGTTAGGTATTCCTTCGTAAGTAATATATTTGAGAACTTGGTTCTCTTTCAGGTTACTCATACATGGGTGCATTCCTTGATGAGTAATGTTGCTTGGCCTTCTTCCATTTAGTCAATATGCACTAGAAATAGCTGCATGTATCTGATTCAAATTAAATTGGTGCCTTTGTTTCTATATTGGATATAGAATGGATTCATATCTTAACAATGTTAAGTCATATGGAGTTGTCTGGATTATACTTAAAACCAGAATCCGGATAAACTCAAGGCACGTTTCAGTAATGGCAGTTTGTGGGTTATCTCGGGCATTGACGAGGGTTAACATTCTACCATTTGGAGGATCAATAGTTATATTGTTCTTAACTCGCCACATTTTTTAGTAAAATGAATTCTTTTCAGAAAATATTAATGGGAGTATGGTAGAACTGGAAGTGATTCCAGAACCACAAACGGTTACTGAAAATTTAGTAGAACCTAAACATTCAATTAGATTTGACAATCTATTATCCACTTCGCAGATTTAGTGGGTAATCTCAGCCACCTGAGAGGTACTTCGGTCTCCTCAAAGACGGTGACAGGAAAGTTTTGATGACCCAAGCCTGCCACTACTGCTGTTCTAGACTATGAGATCTTGAAGGTGGATGAGTATAACGTCGATCTAAATTAGCTTTAGAAGTGCATGCGTATATGACTCTGCCAGAGGGTTGTTGTAGTCAGCGGAAGCAGCGGAAGCATGGTAGGCAAGTAGCTTATGTCTATTTATAGACTAAAGAAAGTATAGCGGAGATAGATCATCTATTTTCTGATGTGACAATCATAGAGTTTGACTTCATCAGAATAATAGATGGACCTTATACGGTTGATCCGTATGTACTGGTTCATGTTTCTGGGTATTTTTAATGCTGCTCAAGTGTTGAGCTTTCTGGGAAATTTTGGGAATTTGTTGATTCGATCGAAAGGTTTAACATCGTTTAGCTATTTGTGGAATGTGATAAAATATGTGGAATTCATGTAGTTAGGCATGAAATCCAAAATATGTGATATTTTGGGTTTATGATGTCTAAGGTTATTATGGATTCCGAATGTTGTAGTTTGACATTTTCTTTTCTGCGACCGTAAGTGTAATATGTGGTGTATTGTCGGTTTCGTTGCTATATGTCAACGACAATTGGGATACGCATATTTACTTACGTTGATAACATGTGATGTTATGTGTTGCTGTGATATGTTATATTGGATCGTCGCGTTTTGAATAGCCGGGGGTTTTATGTGAGATGAGAGTTTTTATTTTCATTCATGTAAAATTCAATATATGTAACATTCTTTTATTGGGGCACTTCCGGGTTGAGGATGATGTCACCATTGTTGTATATTATTTACTTTTCCGGATTAGGATAGACCCAAGGAGGGAAGCACAAGTAACCGGGTTCTAGAGTCCAGTGGGAGACTAACTCGAGGAGTCGAGTCCTGGTCTTCTAACTCTAGAATTGGTAGGGTTGCTTGTCGCTCTCGTAGGGGTCTAGGGATGTGGGTTTGGCTATTCATCGCCACCGTGGAATTATACAGGCTCAAAATAAAACACGGACCTCCTAGTATATCCAATATTTCATATGTTTCTTCTGCTTCTTTGTGATGTGATCACTGTGGATTCTGAGACGAATGGATATACATTATATATGAGATATATAGTAGACGTTGCTTATGTTTTACACCCGCGCTAGTCCCGTCCCGGTATGCCGTTAGTTAAGTAACCTAACGGTGCATAACGGGACACTGTGGCGAATGCGGATGGCATAAGCGTACGTTGTATTTTCGTTTCTTCTGTGATGCTTAGGAAGCATAAATGATGGGACTTCATTAATTAGATTAATGAAAGAAAAGAAACCTAAAAGATGTTGTAGAATAAAAATTTTCAAAAAGGGTAGCTCTAGTTTTTGCTTTGCATAGCGGTATTCCTTGTAGAATATCCAGCACCTTATTCGATAAGGAAAGAGCCGAGATCCCTTCACCGGGAGTGTCCTCTTTAGCGAAACTAGTAAAAGCCTCAAAAACACTCCTTTTCAAAAATCACACAATTCTACAGCGATATCAAGTTCATTACGCAAAAGGTTTTCAGAAAAACCTGTCGTAACCCTCCGTCATTTCAGTTAAAGAATGTTTAGTATTCGTGCTGCGTTTGTTGGCCTTTGTCAAGGCGTAGTGTGCGGTAGCTGAATGGTACTTATCTGCTTATGCATATGATGCAGATTGGATTAGGGTAGTCGTACGACCTTGTTGGCCTTTGTCAAGGATCGTGCCGGTGGGTTTAATTGAATCAGGAAATGACGGGTTGAACTTGAATAGCATCCTATGATTTGTTGGCCTTTGTCAAGGTCATAGGGGGTTAGGGGCAAAATATTATCGGGAATTTCAAGTGTTGAAATTTGCAATGAGATTGCATACCTTCTATGAGATAGTTGGATCCTGATACCCACTGCGAGTAAGAGTTATTCCTGGGAGAGTTTACACAAGACAATTAGCTGATCAAGTAGGTGTCTAGAAAGGTGTTTACGGGGTTATGCCTCTGGGAAAACGAGGTTTATTTTAATTAGGTCTGTGAGAAGCACGGGGAACCTCCCTCAAAGTACCAACACTGGCCTGGCTGAAAGATTAGCGAAATTATAGGGTGTAATTAATCCCGGCTAGTCATTCCTTTTAGGGTTTGAAGGAAGATTTTATAAAAACAGTGGGAGCCATCCTGATTAGATAAAATAATAACCAATCTGATCTTGTAAGAGCATACGCTAAAGTGTTTTCTTCTCTCTCACTCCAGGTAGCGACTATGTCACGTCTTAATCAAGATAATAATATGGATGTATTGACCGAACCCGCATGTGCAGGGGAACGTTGGTTCCGTTCTTTCTTATAATTGTTATAAGACTGAACAGGGAATAGGGAAATATCCGGATTCCCACGCTGCACAAACGAAGAATAAGCATGTCAATGCATCTTTTTCGGGTGTGTTAGTTGTTGAGAACTGTTTCTCAGTTTACTCTACGTCATGGGTATTAGATACCGGAGCGGGATCCCACATATGTAATACGTTACATGGGATAAGGAAAGGTAGAGAACTGGGAATGGGTGATCATTCCGTAAGAGTAGGGAATGAGGCAAATGTTGCAGCCAAAGAAGTTGGCGAATATCACCTTGTATTACCAAATGGTAATACATTGATTTTGAGAAACCGTAGAGTTATCAGGTTAGGTGATATGACTCTCAGGGTTGCTAACGGAATGAGCGTGGACGCTGAATCCGTAGGGGAATATCATCTTGGATTGACAAGTGGCCAGATATTGATTCTGCGTAACTGTTTGTATGTACCTAGTATGGCTTGTAATATCATATCTTTATCCTTACTTTCTAAAGAAGGATATGATTTTACTTTTGTAAGTGATGTGGTCCACATCCACCTAAATCAAGCTCTGATTGGGTCAGGTACATTAGAAAACGGAATATACGTATTGAATCAAGCTCAGGTTTTCAGTGTCCAGAACACACTTAAAAGAATGTCTCCAGACACAAATCAGGCTTTCTTATGGCATTGTAGACTGGGTTACATTAATGAGACACGGTTAACAAAGTTACATAAAGAAGGATACTTGAATCCGTTCAAGTATCAGTCTTATGCTACTTGTGAATCTTGTCTCATGGGAAAGATGACAAAGACTCCGTTCACTGGACACGGAGTAAGAGCGAGCGAGCTCTTGGGACTCATACACAGTGACGTGTATGGTCCAATGTCTACATATGCGTAAAGTGGTTATTCATACTTCATTACTTTTACGGATAATTTCTTTAGGTATGGACTATTCTTCCTGATGAAGCAGAAATCCGATGCCTTTGAGAAATTTCGCGAATACAAGAATGAAGTTGAAAAACAAACAGGAAAAAGTATCCAGACACTGAGATCTGATCGAGGTGGTGAATACTTGAGTGCCGAGTTTCTGGGATACTTAAAAGAGAATGGAATTCTCTCTTAGCTTACTCCTCCATACACACCACAACACAACGGTGTATCTGAAAGGCGGAATCGAACCCTATTGGATATGATTCGTTCCATGATGAGTAAGGCTGAGTTACCGCGATCATTCTGAGGTTATGCACTAGAAACAGCTGCATATCTTTTGAACAAGGTTCCAACCAAGACTGTGCCTACCACTCCATATCAGATGTGGAGTGGGAAGAAACCATGTCTTAAGTATCTTAAGACATGTGGATGTCCAGCTTTTGTAAAGAAGCAGCATGCGGACAAGCTCGAGTCAGGCTCAGTACTGTGTAAGTTTGTGGGATACCCCAAGAACTCCAGGGGATATCTTTTCTATTCCGCAGAGGAACAAAAGGTTTTTCTTTTTCAGCATGCCCACTTCTTGGAAACTGAATTTTTAGAAAATCAGATAAGTGGGAGCACAATAGAACTAGAAGAAATTCTAGAACCACAAGCTATTACTGAAAGCTTGATAGAACCAGAAGTTTCAGGAGAACCGGACATCACAGCGCCACTCCGCAGGAGTAGTAGGCAGTCTCATCCGCCCGAGAGATACTACGGTTTTCTCATTGACGGGGATAGAGAGGATTGTGTCATTGAAAATGATGAGCCTACTAGCTTCCAACAGGCCATTCAGAGTGGTGACTCAGTAAAATGGCTGGATGCAATGTGGACCGAGATGGAGTCTATGTACACCAACAAAGTTTGGACTTTGGACATTACTCCAGAAGGGGTAAAACCCGTAGGCTGCAAGTGGATCTTTAGAAAGAAGATTGGTGTAGATGGGTAGGTTGAAACCTATAAGGCTAGACTTGTTGCAAAGGGTTTTTGTCAAAGACCTGGTTTGGACTATGACAAAACCTTTTCTCCAGTGGCTATGCTCAAATCCATTCGGATCCTTCTTGCCATTGCTGCATTCCATGATTATGAGATCTGGCAGATGGACGTAAAGAAGACTTTTCTAAATGGAAATTTGGAGGAGTGCGTCTATATGGATCAGCCGGAGGGTTTCATTCAGAGTGGGAGCAGCGGTAAAGTGTGCAAGTTGCTTAAGTTCATTTATGGACTAAAGCAGGCATCGCGGAGTTGGAATATCTGCTTTGATGATACTGTCAAATAATTCGACTTTATCAAAAATCCGGATGAACCATACATTTACAGTAAGATTATAGGGAGAACTGTGGTATTCCTCGTCTTGTACGTGGATGACATTCTCCTAATAGGAAATGACATTCATATGCTATAGCCAGTCAAAGGATTCTTGTCACAGAGGTTCTCCATGAAGGACCTGGGTGATGCCAACTACATTCTAGGGATCCAGATCTATCGTGACAGATCTAAGAGGATGTTGGGACTTTCGCAGTCCAGGTACATCGACACCATACTGAAACGATTCAGTATGGAAGATTCAAAGCGCTAATCTACCGGCTTGTCACGGAATCACCCTCTCCAAAGAAATGTCTCCCAAGACTGATTTGGAAAGGGCTCGCATGTCATCTATACCCTACACATTTGCGGTAGGCTCTATAATGTATGCAATGTTGTGTACCAGACCAGATGTAGCATACGCATTGAGCGTTGTAAGCCAGTATCAGTCAGACCCAGGGAAGAAACACTGGATAGCAGTAAAGAACATTCTCAAGTACCTGAGAAGGACTAAGGAGATGTTCTTGGTGTATGGCGGAAAAGACCTCCAGATCGAGGCCTTTGCTGACTCCATCTTCCAGAGTGACAAGGATGACTCCAAGTCCATGTCGGGTTATGTATTTACCCTCAATGGAGGTGTGGTTTGCTGGAAGAGCTCCAAGCAAGAAACCGTTGCTGACTCAACTATGGAAGCGGAGTATATAGCTGCTTGCGATGCCGCAAAAGAAGCTGTCTGGATGAAGAAGTTCCTCACGGAGCTTCAGGTGGTTCCTACCATTGTTGATCCAATACCGCTGTATTGTGACAACAACGACGCTATAGCTTTAGCGAAGGAACCCAGGTCCTATCAGAAGTCGAGACACATTTTGAGGCGGTACCACCTGATCAAGGAGATCGTAGATCGCCGGGAGATCGAGGTGAGGAGAGTAGATTCGGAAGATAACACTGCAGATCCATTCACGAAGGCCATACCCCAGACTCAGTTAGAGCGGCTGATCGAGATGATAGGTCTTCGATACGCCAGTACATGGCCCTAGTGCAAGTAGGAGATTGTTAGTATATATGCCCTAGAGGCCATTACTGTATCATACTAGTTTGTATATTACTTAATGGAAGCTTGGGATATTCACAGTTGTATAGACAATCTTGCTCAAAATGGTAGTATGCTAGTTGGTTTGTTTCTACTTTAATATGTGCATGTGTTTCTTTTAGCATATCGCCTATACATATTAGTGGAGCCCTTAGGATCTTTGCTTGATTACCAACGTTGTGATGACAGTCACACTAGTGGGGGCTGGGTAATCTACAAGCACATCCTTATACAGGTCCCTAGTCGTAGGATTATCGAGACAAGGGATCGATACTCCAGAGTAGACTAGTGTATACGCTTCTCATCCCAGGACGGGAGATGGTCTGTCCCACAGCCATCAGTACGTCGTACTGAAGATAGTATGCAGGTGCTCGTTAGGTTACGATTATACTAGACATGAATCGCTGGGAACTGTTGGTTGGTATTATACCTATCGTTAGTTATCAGTTCCTAGGTGACATGAGTACAGGTTAGTCCGTTGACCTGACACTGTCACTTCGCCTCGAGTGTGTTCCCACTGTTCTTAGATTACTACCCTACCATGGCTCAAATGAGTCATGCAAACAGGTAGTAGTTAGGTGCAGTCCCAAAGTACTTGGAGGCAGTGACGGTTAGACAGGATTCGTCTCTCCCGGTATTGGGAGTTGATATCGCGCTGTGTCTAGGAGAGCCATTACACAAAGTCCCTGGCCAGGACAAGCGAGATATACTGGTAGCGTTTCCAGTGTTTTCTCAGGGTGTTCTGGGCTACACTCCGACACGACTTGTACCGCTATTAGGGGACTGACGTTCACCGCCCCTCTAGGCCCGACATGCGATACTCTCAGACGAATAGACCGGACTGTACGGAGATTGTCACATTCAGGCTCAGTAGGAGTTCATATGGGTTTACCTCATCGGCCTTCTTATCGATATCTACCTGGGGACCGTTACGTACAGCTAGTGCCGCTTGCAGTCTGTGGTTAAACCCACTGCCAGAGTAGTGTCGAGTCTTTAGAGTCCCACACAGAGAGTTTCCCTGCACTGGGCAAAAGGTGTAGAGGCCGTATGGTTTTACGGCAAGGCTACGATCACTTGCGTGCACTTGTGCGCGTATGCTGTTCGGGCAGACAATACTAGTGGGCTTTAGTTTAAGCCGGATCCTAGTATTGTATGGATGGATTAGTTTTGTCTTCTGTGCATTCGTATTCTACGGAATGCGGATGCGGGTGTGTATGCACGGCTGTGAGGAGCGAAGAAGAAGGAGGTGCCTCATTAGGGTTTTGACCGTTGGTTCGGTCAAAACCATTATGAGGTGAGGAAATCATTTACTAATCTTTTTAATGATAATTATGTTATGGCTAATTGCTTTGACCATTTGACCATGCTTGACCATGTTGACAATTTGACCATTGTTGACTTGGATCTTTCTTATGAGAACTAGATCCTTCTTTTGCTTTTGGTTTTATTTTTGTGATGATAATGGTCAAATCAAGGGTAGCCATCAACTTTATCATGATAAGAGATTAGTAATTATGATGTTTATGGATCATTATTCTCTTCTCATTCTCTCTCTTCAAAATGAGAGCTCCCATGGTTCCTCCTTCTTCTTCCTCTCTAGATTTTTCCTTAGCTCTCATGTGTTGAGAAAATAAGGATCAAAATAGACAAACAAATCCACCATCATATTCTACATCACCTAGGACATCAAGAGTAGCATACTTGTTGCCCTAGTTACCTCGGCTTGAGGTGGAGCTCGGATTACAGACTCTCGGGTGGATCGTCTTCGACTTTAGGAGGCCGCGGAGGTGACCAAGATCCGGATCAATCCTCGGAGCTTGCATGGACGAGAAGGACAGCGGAGAGAAGACCCGAAGGACTTGGTTCGTGAGGTATAATCTTCTAAGCATAGTAGGTAGAACCTCTTGTAGTTTGTTAGCAATGGTTTGGCAAAGATCCTCATGTTCCGGTCCATGTTACCTTGTCTTAAAAACTTGTTTTTTACCTATTCCGCCTCCCCGTAAGTACCGGGGTGGGTAACGTGGACTTACAAAACCATGTGCGTCGTAGGTTGAAAACTGTGCTATGGTTAAGAAGAATTACACAGCTGTTGAATGCACCTTACCTAACCATCAACTGATATAGGTAAATGTCATACACATATTTTCAAAAGGTTATATCTCATTTTATAAAATAAACGTACAGATATATCAGTTTGAAATTGGTGTATAACAACGGATATTCAAAACCAAATATTTGTCGTTAGGCAAAATCCATGTGATTTCCTCAAATATCACCAATTACAAAGAATTCCGATATATTGAGGATAAGTTCACCCAATTTCCAATATCCTACTCCCACTTAGCATCTGTAATGCCATACAGATGTGAGAATCAAGTCTGATAAATACATACCCTGGAGTCAGAATCTAATTGGAAAAACAGTTTTCAATTAATATTGCACAATAAAACTGAAACATAAAAATGTTTTTGAAGGGGTGGCTGGGTATTCCTAGTAATGCCTCTTCTACTATCCAGATTTATGACAGTAACCGTATATTTCCTTGCCCTCACTCCAATCTCTTTATATGTCTTTACTTCTTACCTTCTGTACACTATTAGTGTTTATGCCCTAGAGGCCATTACTGTATCATACTAGATTGTATATTACTTAATGGAAGCTTGGGATATTAACAGTTGTATTGACAGTCATGCTAAAAATGGTAGTATGCTACTTGGTTTGTTTCTATTTTAATATGTGCATATGTTTCTTTTAACATTTCGCTTATACATATTAGTAGAGCCCTTAGGATCTTTGCTTGATTACCAGCGTTGTGATGGCAGTCACACTAGTGGGGGCTGGGTAGTCTATAAGCAACATCCTATTCAGGTCCCTGGTCATAGGATTATCGAGACGGGGCATCGATACTCCGGAGTAGACTGGTGTATACGCTTCTCATCCCAGCTGGGGAGATGGTCTGTCCCATAGCCATCAGTACGTCGTACTGGAGATAGTATGCAGGTGCTCATTAGGTTACGAGTACACCGGACAGGACTCGCCGGGAACTGCAGGTTGGTACTATACCCATCGTCAGATAGCAGTTCCCAGGTGACATGAGTGCAGCTTAGCCCGTCCACTTGACACTGCTACTTCGTCTCGAGTGTGTTCCCACTGTACTTAGATTACTACCCTACCACGGCTCAAAGGAGTCGTACAAACAGGTAGTAGTTGGGTGCAGTCCCGAAGCACTTGGAGGCAATGGCGATTAGACAGGATTCGTCTCTCCCGGTAATGGGGGTTGATATCGCACTGTGTATGGAGAGCCATTACGCAAGGTCCCTGGCCAGGGAAAGAGAAATTTACTGGTAGGTTCCAGTAGTTTCTCAAGGTGTAATGGGCTTCACTCCGACACGACTTATACCGCTATTAGGGGTCTAACGTTTACCGCCCCCTAGGCCCGATATGCGATAGTCTTAGACAAACGGACCAGACTGTACGGAGATTGTCACATCAGGCTCAGTAGGAGTTCGGATGGGTTTTCTCATCGACCTTCTTATCGACATCTACCTGGGGACCGTTACGTACAGCTAGTACCGCTTACAGCCTGTGGTTAAACCCACTGCCAGCGTAGTGTCGAGTCTTTAGAGTCCCACACAGAGAGTTTCCCTGCATCGGGCAAAAGGTGTAGAGGCCGTATGGTTTTTACAGTAGGGTCGCGATCACTTACGTACACTTGTGCACGTACTATGATAGGGCAGATAATACTAGCGGGCTTTGGTTTAAGCCAGATTCTAGTATTATACAAATAGATTTATTCAGTCTAAGATTATCCGTGTTTTTTCAGAAATACGGATGGGAGGGGCAGTCTCATAATTTCTCGGGAAGCTTCTAGAAGAAGGTGACTCATTTGTGTTTATTTCCTTTTAGGATTTAAACTAAATGAGGTGGAGGATGAGGTGTATGTTTACATTAAATGCTTAATGACTCATGAGGTGATTCACCCTTGGAATTAAATGAAGCATGCTAGATAATACCTTGATATTATCAAGAGAGATATTATTATGCTTCATATTATTCTAGTATGAGTATTATTCATTTCATTATCACAAAACACTTCTCCCTCCTCAAGTCTTCATCTTCTTCCTCAAACCCTAAAAGCTCTCATGTGTTGAGAATCCTAGGGTTTTAAGTGACTAAGTAATCCATCTAAATACTCTACACCCTCTAGGACTTCTAGATTAGCAAACTAGAAGCCGTAGTTATCTCAGATTCGAGATAGGAGCTCGGACTATAGACTCTCGGGTGGATCGTCTTTGACTCGAGGAGGCCGTTGAGGTGCCCGTGTTCCATAGAGACTACGAGGTGTGGAGGACAGCGATGAAGACTCGAAGTACAAGTAACGTGAGTTATAACTTCGAATCTGAGTAGTTAAACCTCTCGTTGTTTGTTAGTAATGGTTTAGACACGATCCGTGTGCTCAAGTCCGTGTTACGAAGCTTTGATAATTGTTTTTCATATATTCCGCCTCCCTGCGAACACGTAGGGTGCGTGACATGGACTTACAGTGGTATCAGAGCCTACTAAACCATAGCTAACAGTTTAAACAAGAAGTTAAAACTACGAAACCGAAACGACCCGAAAACAAGGATCCCAAGATTCAAGTTTCTGTCGATTTTCAATCAGGCTCTGAAAATTATTTAAACAAGTACAGAGTGCTATTTGAACAGTAAAAAGAACACCAGACAAAAACAAGACCTTACCTCGAAAAACGGGCCGGCCATATGTGCCAAATTTCCGGCGAGCTTGGGTCTTTCATGGAGGAATTGCTTCGTTTTTGTAGTGTGGTTTTTTGACTTTAATCTAGGGCTTCAGGAGTTGTTTATTTTTGCCAATTTTGATTTTACTGTAAACTCTTTACTGTGGAAAATACCGGGTGTTTCGAAGTCGTAGTTTTATGTTGTTTGATGTTTCAAGTTGTGTTTGATGTGTTCGTAAATCTCCGCTAATTGCTAGTATGTCGGTTAGTTGGGGGTTGCACATTTCTGTAATGGATATTGTTTTGTGTATATGAACTTCATTGAATCGTCGTGGATGAATAGACGGGGATGTGAGATGAGAGTTTTTATCTTTCATTCGATGTAAATTGTAATATGTTGTAATATTCTTTTGCGGGGCACATCCGGGTTGAGATTGTAGCCACCGTTGTATTATTTCATTTACTGATTATTGCTCCTAGGATAGACCCAAGTTGGGGTGCACAAACTACCGGGTACTTTGATATGCTTAATGGCCTACTCACGTTGTTGAGGGAGACTGTTTCACTTCTGGTACTAGGCGGGTAGTTTTCCGCACCCGCAGGGGTCTAGGGTAGGGTTTGGCTATTCATCACGACCGTGTAATCCGTCTTTTGCTCAAGGCTCAAACGAAACGTGGATTCCTAGTATATGTTCATCTGTGATCTGGAATGCCTATTATTGCGTCTAACGAATGTACAATATCTATATATGATATCTAGTAGGCGTTGCTTATGTTTTGCATCTGTGCTAGCCCAGCCCCCACTCTGTCGTTAGTTAAGTAACCTAACGGGTGAATGACGGGACCCAGTGGCGAATGCGGATGGTATAAGCGGACGTTGTATTTTCGTTGTTTTCTGCAATGATAGGATAATTGATGGGACGCATTATATTAATGCAAAGAAAACAAACCAAAGCTGAATCGTTGGAACAAATTTAAAAGAAACCACTCGGTTATTTTAAAAAAAGGAGCAGATTTTTTAATTGCGGAGCTTAAACCACTGCTTTTAAAAGCTATCAGGTTCCTTCGATTATATCAAGTTCACTACGTTCACGGTTTCTCTAAAACCATTCATAGCCCTCTGTCATTTCATTTGGGTATTCAGTAGTATTCAAGCTATGTATTTTGACCAACGCCAAGGCATAGTGTTTGGTAGCTGCACGGTATTCATCTGTTGCATAGATAGATGAGTTGGTTTGGGACAGTCATACTACCATTTGGCCAACGTCAGGGGTATGTACGGGTGGGTTCAAATTAACAAGATAATGATGGGTAGAACTTGACATGTGACTTATGATATTTTGGCCAACGTCAAGGTCATAAGAGCATGGGGCAAAAATCCACATCGGGAGTTTCTAAAGAAACTGAAACTTGCTAGTGTTGCATAACATTTGGAGTTTGATTATGTTGGTAGGATTCCTTCAGCATTATCACACGATGATATTTGGATCCCGATCCTACTGTAAGTATAAGCTACTCATCAGGAGATTCGTCACTTAACGATCAGTGCTATAAACCAAGTAGGTGTCTAGAACAGTGTCAGCGGGGCTACACCTCTAGGGAAAAGTGGTTATTTAATTAAGGAACTTCGCGAAAGCGTCGTAAAACCTCCCTCGAAGTACCGACACTAGCCTGGCTGAACGGTTAAGCAAGTATTGTACGGTGAGATCAGTCCTGACTAATTCTTCTTTTATGGTTTGAGGAAGGATTTGAGAAACAGTGGGAGCCATCCTGTTTAGATAAACTTAAAACCAATCTAAACTTGCAAGAGTATCATGCTAAAGTGTTTTCTTCTCTCTCTCTTAATTGCAGCGACCATGTGACCATGACTAGGTTATATATAGATAACAAGTTGACTGAATCTGACTTTTATGACTGACAAAGGTCTGTCCAGATGTCCATTGCCTATGACAAGCTGGACCACCCTATTACTACTCAAGCCCCCGCCGTCCCAGGTCCAGTTTCCACCGTCACGGATATAGATATCGGTCAGACAAAGGAAAAGGACAGTGCGAATGCCAAGTGCCTCGTGTTGGCTTCAGTAGATGCTGTATACCAGAAGCAGCACGAGAAGATGGACCTAGTTTCCATCATCCTCCATAACAAAGATTTATATGGAGAGAAATCTCGTATCGCAAGATATGAGTCCTCGAACGAATTGCTTCAAGCGAGGTTGGCTATCGGGTCATCAGTAGGGGACGACGTCCTTACGATGACTAGCTATATTGATGAGCTCACGGACCTGGAGACCACGTTGGGAAACAGGTCATATGCTGACTTATTTCCACAGTCCCTACCCTCTACTTACAACCTGAAAGAAACCAGGAAGACACCCGCTCTGCTTAATGGAGGACCTTGTTCATCTTCATCCAGGGCGAAAGCAAAGGGTGAAAAGAAGAAAACCTCCACAAAGCCAATATACGGTGTCAGTGAAGTAGAAGGAAAGGGAAGAGCAAAAGTTTTGGGACTTGGTGTAGAGAAGGAGGGATGTTCCTATTGTTATGGGAAAGGGCATTGGCGGAAGGATTGCAGGGCTTTGGAAGCCAGTACCTAGGATTCGAAGCATGTTGTGGCTTCGGTCTCGGGTGTGTTTGTAATTGAGAACTGTTTGTCAATTAACTCTACATCCTGGGTACTAGATACCAGATCAGGATATTATATCTGTAATTCGTTACATGCTTTGAGAAACCGTAGAGTTATCAGGGTAGGTGATATGTCTCTCAGAGTTGCGAATGGAATGAGCATGGACGCTGAATCCGTGGGGGAATATCGCCCAGGACTGACAAGAGGGAAGGTATTGATTCTACGTAACTGTTTGTATGTACCTAGTTTGACTTGTAATATCATATCAGTATCCTCACTTTCTAGAGAGGGATATGATTTTACATTCGTAAGCGATGTAGTAAACATCCACCTAAATCAAGTTCCGATTGGGTCCGGTACATTAGATAACGGTATATACGTATTAAATCAAGCTCAGGTTTTCAATGTCCAGAACACACTTAAAAGAAAGTCTTCAGAAATAAATCAGGCTTTCTTATGGCATTGTAGACTAGGTCACATCAATAAAACACGGTTGACTAAGCTACATAGAGAAGGATATTTGAATCCGTTCGAATATCAATCTTATGCTACTTGTGGATCTTTTCTTATGGGAAAGATGACAAAGTCTCTGTTTACTGGACACGGGGTAAGAGCAAGTGAGCTCTTAGGGTTCATACACAGTGACGTGCGCGGTCCAATGTCTACAATACTTTTACGGATGATTTCTTTAGGTATGGACATATCTTCTTGATGAAGCATAAATCCGAGGCCTTTGAGAAATTCTGGGAATACAAGAATGAAGTGGAAAACCAAACATGCAAAAGTATCAAGACACTGAGATCTGATCGAGGTGGTGAATACTTAAGTGCCGAGTTCCTGGGATACTTAAAAGAGAATGGAATTCTCTCTCAGCTTACTCCTCCAAACACACCGCAACACAATGGTGTATCGGAAAGGCGGAATCGAACCCTATTGGATATGGTTCGTTCCATGATGAGTAAGGCTGAGTTACCGCGATCTTTCTAGGGTTATGCACTAAAATCAGCTGCATATCTTTTGAATAAGCTTCCAACCAAGACTGTATTAGTTATGTGTATGCCCTAGAGGCCATTATTGTACATATGATGCATATTATAGTGGATACTTGGATATTTATAAACAGAGAAGACTTTCTTGCTCGACATGATAGTATGCTATCTGGTTACCTTTATCTCTCGTATTGATAAAGCCCTTAGGATATGTACTTGACTACCAGGAATATGATGTAGATCATACTAGTGGGGCCAGGGTAGTTCACAAGTACATCCTTCAATTGTTCCTAGTCGAGGGAATATCGAGACAGGGCATCGATATTCCAAAGTAGACTAGCGTATAGGCCTCTTGACCCATATGATGGGCGATGGATGATCCCATATCCATTGGTGTTTGACATCAGAGATGGTATACGGGTGCTCAGTGGAGACTGGGTACACTGAACATGACTCACCTAGGACTCCTATGTAGTAGTATACCTATCATCAGATAGCAGTCCTCTGGTGACACTGGTACAGGTTAGTCTGTAGACCCGAGATCGTCATAGAGTCTTATGCGACTCCCGCTGTGCTTTGATTTCCTACCTACCACGCTCAAGAGGAGTCATGCAAACAGGTGGATTTTAGGTACAGTCCCGAGTCGTATGGAGGCAATGAGCGATAGGAGGGGTTTCGTCTCTCCCAGTATTGGGGGTTGATGTTGCGCTATGCTCGATTGGCAATAACTGGAAGTCCCTGGTCAGGGCTGATTTGGAGATCTACTGATAAGTGTTATCGGTAGTTTCTCGACCTGTTATGGGCCTCACATCCACTTGACTTATCACGTTACTGGGGTTTGACGATTTCCACCCCCAGACATGATATGCGACATATCAGACGAAGAGATCGGACTGTACGTTAGTGTTGCTGATAAGCTTCATTGAGACTGTGGACAGGCTTGCTTGTTGACCTTCATATCGCTCAATACCCGGGTAGCCGTTACGTCCAGCTAGTACCGCTGACGGCTTGTAGGTGACTGATATGATCATCACCTACTGCCGGCGTATTGACGGGTCTTTAGAATCCCACACAGAAGTTCCCTGGTTCAAGTGAAACGAAGTAGGACACATATGTGATATGTGTGCGGGCCTGATTAAATACGAGTATGTGATACCGTATTGTAATCTGGCTGTCATCTGTTATCGGTGCGGTTATATGTGATATAACCAGATTGTCGAATCAAGTGTTGATTCAATAATATGATATACAGATATATGATATTAGTCGGTCGTATATGATATAACCGGATTATTAGATCAAATGTTGATTTAATAATATGATATAAATTATATGTGATATAATTACATATTAACTAATATCATTATCTCACTAATTAATTAATCTTCATTAAATATATATTATATATATATTAATATATATGATATATATATATATATATATATGTATATATATATATTAAAATGAAGCATGGTATTTTCTTTTCTATTTTGTGAAAATAGAAATGAGGTGTAAAATGAAGCATGGTTGCAAGCATGGGTTAAATACTTGTTTATTCATTCTTGACTCACTATTCAAGCATGGTTGCAATTTAATATTGCATAATTCCATGCTTGAATGAGTGAGGGGTCAATAATTATGATTGATTCTTGTCCATTCCTAAAAGACTTAGCCATTTTCTTGCTCGTGCTTGCTCTTGCTTCTTCTTCCTCCTCTTGCTTTTTCTGAAGCTTCAACCCTCACATGAGATGTGAATCATGAAGCTTGAGCACAAATTAGTGAGCTCTTAACATCCCCTACTTCATCATCTCACACCTTTTTAGCAAATTAGTGTGATGTGTTTCATGCACTAAAGGGTTTAGTGTAGTGGTAGCTTGAACTAGTAGGAGTTTCGAGGTGGATCATCATTGGCGCGAAGGCTACAAAGGGAGCTTGTTCAAAGTCTCAAGAGAAGCCTTGTGGAGTCACGGGACTACTACACGGAGCATATTGAAGAGAAGGACTTGGTTCTACCAAGGTATAAACATCTTTCCTTCTCTCTAGTTGACATATCATCTAATGAAAACCCTAATAATCTAGTTAAAGATCTTGTTAGTCTAGCTTAGCACCAAGAAAAATTTGAATTTGGCATGGTAGATGCTTCTACAACCTCATCATGGTGTTAAGGTAGTCCTTCATGGTATCAGAGCCGAACTAGATCATCGGGGAAGGTCATTACAAAGTTAAAGAGTTCGATCGGTTTTCAAAACCTGTATTTTTGCATGTTTCTGTCGATTTTTCCAAACGTTGGAATTTTTGAAATTAAAAATATCCAAAAAATCGTGCAGGCTTTTCTATGGACCCATAAGAAAAATGACACCCTGACTCGACCGTACGACCGCGGAACTGCGGCCAAAACTTTGTTTTGGCGGCGGTTCCGCGGCGCAGTAGGTGAGTCAGGGAGCATATTTTCTTGTGTAGGTCCGTAGGAGATTTGTGCACTGTCTGGGTATTTTTAACTGTGATTCTCAAGTTGTTGAGTTCTCTGGATTTTGTTAAACTGGTCGATAAATTTGGCGTCGTATAGATCTTGATGATATGTGATACAATTGTTATGAATCCGGGTTTGTGATGTCATGTGCTGCTGATATGTCTTATTGGATCGTCGTTAAAGAATAGCCGGGGGTTTTATGTGAGATGAGGGTTTTCTTTTTCATTCATGTAAAATTCATTGTATGTAATATTCTTTTCTTGGGGCACTTCCGGGTTGAGGAGACTGTCACCATTGTTGTATATTATTTACTTTTCCGCATTAGGATAGACCCAAGGTGGGGAGCATAAGTAACCGGGTTCTAAAGTCCAGTAGGAGACCATCTCAAGGAGTTCAGACCGGGTCTCCTAACTCTAGAATTAGCAGGGTTACTTGCCGCTCTCGTAGGGGTCTATGGGATATGGGTTTGGCTATTCTTCATGACCGTGGAATCCGTGTTTTACATTACTGGCTAAATTTAAAATACGGACATCCTAGTATATCCAATATTTCATATGTTTATCTTCTGCTGCTGTGTTCTGTGATGTTGATCATATAACTGCGTGAGACGTATGTAATATTATATATAAGATATATATTAAACGTTGCTTATGTTTTGCACCCGCGCTAGTCCAGCCCCCGCTCTGTCGGTAGTGAAGTAACCTAACGGTGCATGACGGGGCCCCATGGCGAATGCGGATGGCATAAACATACGTTCTATTTTCGTTTCATTTCTTCTGTGATGTTGAAGGAAACATTAATTGATGGGACTTCATTAATAAGATTAATGAAAGAAAAGAAACCTAAAGATGTTGTAGAATCAAATTTTCAGAAAGGGTAGCTCTAGTTTTTGCTTTGCATAGCGGTATTCCTTGTAGAATATCCAACACCTTATTCGATAAGGAAAGAGCCGAGATCCCTTCATCGGGAGTGAACTCTTTAGAAAAACTAGCAAATGCTACAAATCACTCGGTTTAGTTTTTGATTGCTTCTATAGTTCTTGCTTTGTATAGCGGTATTCCTTGTAGAATATCCAGCACCTTATTCGATAAGGAAAGAGCCGAGATCCCTTCACCGGGAGTGACCTCTTTAGCGAAACTAGAAAAGCCTCAAAAACACTCCTTTTCAAAACCACTAGTTTTTACAACAATATCAAGTTCATTACGCTCATGGTTTTTCTGAAAAACCTGCGTAGCCCTCCGTCATTTTAGATAGGTACTATTTAGTATTCGTGCTATGTTTGTTGGCTTTCGTCAAGGCGTAGTGTGCGGTAGCTAATTAGTGCTTATCTGCTAAAGCATAAGATGCGATTGGATTATGGTAGTCGTACGACTTTGTTGGCTTTCGTCGAGGGTCGTACGGATGAGTTTAATTCAATCAAGAAATGTACGGGTTGAGCTTGACTAGCGTCCTTTGGTTTGTTGGCTTTCGTCAAGGTCATAGGATGCTGAGGGTAAAAGTATTATCAGGAATTTCAAGTGTTGAAATTTGCAATGAGATTGCATACCTTCTATGAGATAGTTGGATCCCGATACCCACTGCGAGTAAGAGTTACTCCTGAGAGAATTTTACACATAACAATTAGCCAATCAAGTAGGTGTCTAGAAAGATGTTAACGGGGTTACGCCCGTGGGAAAATGAGGTTTACTCTAATTAGGTCCGTGCGAAAGCACGGGGAACCTCCCTCAAAGTACCAACACTGGCCTGGCTGAAAGATTGGCGAACTTGTAAGGTGTAATTAATCCCGTCTAATCTTACCTTTTACGGTTTGAAGGAAGATTTGATAAAAACAGTAGGAGACGTCCTGATTAGATAAGATAATAACCAACCTAATCTTGCAAAGAGCGCATGCTAACGCGTTTCCTTCCATCTTTCTCCAGGTAGCAACCAATGTCACGCCTTAATCAAGATAATAATATAGATGTATTGACCGAACCCGCTTGTTATACTGAGCAGGGGAACGTTGGTCTCGCTCCAACTTATAAGTGTTATAAGTCCGAGCAGGGGATATGAACATATCCAGATTCCCACGCCACCCAAACAAAGAATAAGCATGTTGATGCAACTTCTTCGGGTGTGTTAGTTACAGAGAACTGTTTCTCAGTACACTCTACGTCCTGGGTATTAGATACTGGATCAGGATCCCACATATGCAATATGTTGCATGGGCTAAGGAAAAGCAGAGAACTAGGAAAAGGTGATCATTCCCTAAAAGTAGGAAATGATGCAAATGTTGCAGCCAAAGCAATTGGTGAATATCACCTTGTATTACCAACAGGGAATACATTGATCCTGAACGATTGTTACTACGTACCCTCTATGATATGCAATTTAATATCAATCTCTTTATTAGATAAAGAAGGATATAACTTTGTAGTAGACAATAATGTTATGAACATTTACCTAAATCAAGTGTTGATTGGGTTTGGTGCGTTATGTAACGGATTGTATGTTCTAAATCAAAACACAGTTCTTAACGTACAAAACACACACAAGAGGAAGAGTTCAGAAATGAACGAATCCTTCTTGTGGCGTTGTAGACTAGGTCATATCAATGTGACACGACTAGCTGAGTTGCATAAAGATCGATATTTGAATCCGTTCGAATTTTCATCTTATGACACTTGACAGTCATGTCTCAAAGGCAAAATGACCAAAACTCCGTTTAGTGGACACGGAGAAAGAGTTACGGAACTCTTGGGACTGATACATAGTGATGTATGTGGTCCCATGTCTACACATGCCAGGAATGGTTCCTCGTACTTCATTATATTCACTGACGATCTCTCAAGATATGGACATGTGTTCCTGTTGAAACACAAGTCTGAAGCTTTTGAGAAATTCAAGGAATATAAATCCGAAGTCGAGAACCAAACAGGTAGAAGTATTAAAATCCTTCGATCAGATCGGGGAGGAGAATACTTGAGCACAGAATTCCTTGAATATCTAAAAGGGAATGGGATTCTCTCTCAGCTTACTCCTCCATATACACCGCAGCACAACGGTGTATCGGAGTGGAGGAATCGCACCCTATTAGATATGGTGCGCTCTATGATGAGCACCGCTGAGTTACCTATTTCCTTTTGGCGGTATGCGCTTGAGACAGCCATACTGTTGGATATAGTGCCCTCAGAGTCAATTATTGGATCACAGGCATGTGATTGCAATGATTGAGGGAGGACTTATGCCGGTAGGACAGTCTTACTCAAGATGATAGTATGCTATCTGGTTTATCTTTATCATCGTGTACTGCTTTAGGTGACCTTACATGTCACTATTGCGCGTTGATAGAGCCCTTAGGATTCTTGCTTGACGGCCAGCAGTATGATGGCGATCATATACGTGGGAGTTGCGGTCTATAAGCCAATCCTTAAAAGGTCCCTAGTCGTGGGAGTTTTCGAGACAGGGCATCGATACTCCAGAGTAGACTAGTGTATACAGTCGAGACCCCGACGAGGGGCGGTGGCCGGTCTCACAAGCCACTGGTGTCAGTTGGTTCACCTAAGATGTATACAAGTGCTCATTGGGTTATGAGTACACCGGACAGGACTCGCCGGGAATGTGCTAGTTGGTCTTATACCTGACGTCAGATAGCAGTTCCCTGGTGATATGTGTACAGGTTAGTTCATCGACCTGAGATCGTCATTTGTCTCGTGTGAGTTCCCACTGTACTTTGATTACTACCCTACCACGGCTCAAAGGAATCGTGCAAACAAGTTTTAGTTGGGTACAGTCCCGAGCCATATGGAGGCAGTGAGCGGATCTGCAGGGGTTCGTCTCTCCCGGTATTGGGAGTGAGGTCGCGCTGTGTCTAGGAGAGCCATTACACGAAGTCCTTGGCCAAGGAAGGAGATTTACTGGTAGGTATTCCAGTAGTATCTCAGGGTGTTCTGGGCTACACTCCGACACGACTTGTACCGACTTGTACCATACACTAGGCCAAAAGGTAGCACTTAGTATTCATGCTATGTATGTTGGCCTTCGTCAAGGCATAGTGTATGGTAGCTATTTGTTACTTTTATGCAGCATAGATAGATGCGTTGGTTTGGGACAGTCGTACTACTATTTTGGCCTTCGTCAAGGGTATGTACGGGTGGGTTCAAATTAACCTGGATAATGACGGGTAGAACTTGACATGTGACTTATGATATGTTGGCCTTCGTCAAGGTCATAAGAGCATGGGGTAAAAATCACATCGGGAGTTTCTAAAGAAACTGAAATTTGCCAAATATGCGCATACCTTCTGGAGTGTGATAACGTGAGTGGATTCCATCACGTTATCATGCGATGATAGTTGGATCCCGATTCCCACTGATGAGTTGGTTTACTCCTCGGGTGATCCCGACTAATTCTTCTTTCAGGTTTAGAGAAGAATTTGACGTTACAGTGGGAGGTTTCCTGATTAGATAAAGTGATAACCATTCTGATCTAGGTTAGAGTGCACGCTGAGTGTTTATTTTCTCTCTCTCTCTTTGGCAGCGACCATGGCCCGACCCTTGACTATGACTCAGTGACCAAAATTAACCGAACCTTCTTGAACACTGGCTTTTAGATTGTCAGAGTTGTATACCTCATTGCCACTCCCACTTTTACCCTTTTCTCCAGGACACCCCGTATTACTACAAACGTCCACTTCCATTGGACAAAACCATCGTATGGTTATATACGAACTCGAAGGAATTTATTCGAGGATGGTTTCTGGTTCTGGAGAAAACGAATAGGACTATTCAGTTGTCTTTTCCGTTTACCTTCACTCAGGTTGCGAGTACTCCTTGGATTAGGGGATAGTACACCCGTTACGCCTATTGGATAGTCTTCTTCCAAACCCTAGGCTGGTGCCGAACGGTAGGGAATGAAGAAATACGATTAGCCTAAGTGCGGTGTACAGAAGGTATTAAGTTAAGACAAATAAAGGGATTAGAAGGAGGGCAAAGTAAATTGCGACTGCTATTCACGACCAAACCAAGTATTTCGTTACCACTCCCACTTCACCTTTGTATTTCTCCAGGACACTCCGTATCACTACGAAGATCCACGGTTATTTGGATACTCCATCGTATGGTTATATACGAACTCGAAAGGACTTGTTCTAGTTCGGGGATGGATTCTGGTTCAGGAGAAATACGAATAAGGTTTATTCGGTTGTCTTTTATCTTTACATTCTCTCGCATTGCGAGTGCTCCTAGGATTAGGACAGTACACCTGTTACGCTTATTGGATAGTCTTCTTCCAAACCATAAGCTGGTGTCGAACGGTAGGGAAGGAAGAAAACCATTTAACCTAAGAGGGTGTACAGAAGGTAATGACTAAAGACATATAAAGGGATTTGGAGAGATGGCAAAGAAATATACGGTTACAGTTGTGAATCTGATAATGGAAGAGGCATTACTAGGAATACCCGGATACCCCATCTAAACATTTACATGTTTCAGTTTCACTGTGTACTGTTAAAAGAAAACTGATTTCCCAATTAGATCCTTACTCCAGGGTATGTATTTACCAGGTATGATTCTCACATCTGTATGGTTTTACAGATGATGAGTGGGAGTAAGTTATTGGGAATTAGATGATCATCCTCATTATATCGGAATTCGTTGTAATTGGTGATATTTGAGGAAATCGCCTGGGTTGTTTTCTGGACGGCAAATATTTGGTTTTGAATATCCGTTATAATGCACCAATTTCAAATTGACATATCTGTACGTCTATTTTTATAGAGTGAGATATAACCTTTTGAAATTATGTCGATGAAATTTACCTATATCAGTTGATGGTTAGGTAAGGAACATTAAACAGCGGTGTAATTCTTCTTAACCATAAGTACAGTTTTCAACCTACGTCACACAGGGAATGAGTTATTAGACTCAAGGGACTTATACAGCGTATTGTATGTTGTCCAGTGTCCATGGGGACAAAGGGGTTGGTACTCGTACTATATTCTGTTTACTTGTGACTTCTCTGGTTCTTAGACAAGTGTTTCGTAGAAACACAAGGTCCAAGTTTTGAGAAATTATAGGTATATGAATAAAGTAGAGAACCAGGTATTGCAAGTATCAGGATTCTTCAAGGTGATCGAAGATGTAGATACTTGTGTATGGTATTCAGTTGATAGTAATGATTAAGAGAACTTGCTTCTCTTTCAGGTTACTCATAATTGGAAGCATTCCTAAGTTGAGCAACGCTGATCGGCCTCCTTCCATTTAGTTGACATGCACTGGAGACAGCTGCATGATTTGAATCTGGTTCCAATTAAATCGGTGCCTCTGTTTCTATATTGGATATAGAACGGTTCATATCTTAACGATGTTAAGGTACGGGGAGTTGTACGGCTTATGCTTAAAACCAAACTCTGGATAATTCAAGGCACGTTTCTGTAATGGCTGTTTGTGGGTTGACCCGGGCTATGACGAGGGTTGACTTCCTACCATCTGGAAGATCAATAGTGATATTGTTCTAGACTCGCCACAGTTTTAAGTAAAATGGATTTTTTCAGAAAACAGAAGTGGGAGTATGGTAGAACTGGAAGTGATTCCAGAACCGCAAACGATTACTGAAAATTTGATAAGAACCTAAAGATTCAATCTGGTTTGACATTCCATTAGCCACTCCGCAGATATGGTGGGTAACCTCAGGCACTCGAGAGGTACTTCAGTATGCTCAAAGACGGTGACAGGGAGGTTCTTGTTTACCCAGACTTGCCATTGCTGTTGTTCCAGACTGTGAGACCCGGCAGGAGGATGAGTATAGCGTCGTTCTAAACAAGCTTTAGAAGTGCACATGTATATGATTCTGCCAGAGGGTTGTCGTAGTCAGTGGGAGCAGCGGAAGCATTGGTGGACAAGTGGCTTATGTCTATTTATAGACTAAAGCAGATATAGCGGAGATAGATCATCTATTTCTGATGTGACAGTCATAGGTTTGACTTCATCAGAATAGGGGATGGATCTATTAAGAAGGTAGTAGGGTGTGATGTCCTGGTATCTGGATGACATACACAGAGTAGGAAGTGATATTCCTATACCACGATCGGCTATACTTTGGTTGTCACACAGTGGTTTCTCCACATAGGAATTGGATATTATATCAGACATTCTGCTTACTAGATCTATGGTTTTAGATCTAGATTTGGGTAGTTTCCCATTCAGGGTACTTAAACAGCATTCTAAGAGTATTAAGAATGGATGACTCCAGGCATGGTAGTGTACCTGCAGGTGATGGAGTCACCCTCTCTAAAGGTGTCTTACAGACTAAAGGGGAGAGGGATGCGCATGATTGGCAGATCACTTGCTTAGGCAATTGAGTCAATCATGAGATGTCAAGTACCACACCAGATGTTGTTTTTACACTAGATGCAATAAGTTGATATTGATCCAATCTTGGAGAAACATTCGGAAGCAGTTTTAGAACATAAGTGGATGTTCAAGGGATATGATAACGGCAGCCTCATTCGGGAGAAGGTTATCATTCCAGGCTTCCAAGGTGACCTGGATGACAGAGTGGCTGTCAGAGTTATGGTTTTCCCTCTGACGAGAGGCAGTATTTTGGACAGGTGGTCCAATCGGATACTGAGGGAGGCATGGCACAGGATACTGATTAAGGTCAGTTGACGATACAGTCTAAGAAGTTTGGATTTGGAGTTCATTTATGAACTAGGTCCCATCAGATATCCAGACATATTCTAAGACAAGTATTGCTCATTTCGGGAGATGGGTTTCTCCGCGAGCTTGAGATAAAGAGAGATTTAGAAAGAAACATCAGTGCGGATCCACTCACTGAGGCTATTCCTCAAACGCAATAGTTTTGCAAACGGGCTTTGTGAGACTGATTAGTAGAGGAGTTGGGTGTTCGGTATCACACGAGCTGTGAGTATGCGACATCGCAATAATTAGCCTTGAGTGCAAGTGGGAGATTGTTGGATATAGTGCCCTCAGAGTCAATTATTGGATCACAGGCACGTGATTGCAATGATTGAGGGAGGACCTATGCCGGTAGGACAGTCTTACTCAAGATGATAGTATGCTATCTGGTTTATCTTTATCATCGTGTACTGCTTTAGGTGACCTTACAGGTCACTATTGCGTGTTGATAGAGCCCTCAGGATTCTTTCTTGACGGCCAGCAGTATGATGGCGATCATATACATGGGAGCTGGGGTCTATAAGCCAATCCCTAAAAGGTCCCTAGTCGTGAGAGTTTTCAAGACAGGGCATCGATACTCCAGAGTAGACTAGCGTATACAGTCGAGACCTCGACGAGGGGCGGTGGTCGGTCTCATAATCCACTGGTGTCAGTTGGTTCACCTAAGATGTATACAGGTGCTCATTGGGTTATGAGTACACCGGACAGGACTCGCCGGGAACATGCTAGTTGGTCTTATACCGGACGTCAGATAGCAGTTCCCTGGTGACATGTGTACAGGTTAGTTCATCGACCTGAGATCGTCATTTGTCTCGTGTGAGTTCCCACTGTACTTTGATTACTACCCTACTGTTGGAGATAGTGCCCTCAAAGTCAATTATTAGATCGCAGGTACGTGATTGCAATGATTGAGGCAGGACGTATACCGATATGACAGTCTTTCTCGAGATGATAGTATGCTATCTGGTTTGTCTTTATCATCATATACATGCTTTAATTTACTATTGCATGATGATAGAGCCCATAGGATTCTGCTTGACAGCCAGCAGTATGATGGTGATCATATACGTGGGAGCTGGGGTCTATAAGCACATCCTTAAAAGGTCCCTAGTCGTGGGAGTTTTTGAGACAGGGCATCGATACTCCAGAGTAGACTAGTGTATACAGTCGAGACCCCGACGAGGGGCGGTGGCCGGTCTCACAAGCCATTGGTGTCAGTTGGATCACCTAAGATGTATACAGGTGCTCATTGGGTTATGAGTACACCGGACAGGACTCGCCGGGAACATGCTAGTTGGTATTATACATATCGTCAAATAGCAGTTCCCTGGTGACATGTGTACAGGTTAGTTTGTCGACCTGAGATCGTCATTTGTCTCGTGTGAGTTCCCACCGTGCTTTGATTCCTACCCTACCACACTCAAAGGAGTTGTGCAAACAGGTATTTTTTGGGTACAGTCCCGAGCCACATGGAGGCAGTGAGCGGATCGTCGGGGGTTCGTCTCTCCCGGTATTGGGGGTTGATGTCGCGCAGTGCACGGGTGGCCATCACTAGAAATCCTTGGCCAAGGTAGTGGAGAATTACTGATTCGGATCAGTAGTTTCTCAGGTGGTGATGGGCTTCATACTGACATGAATTATCGCGTTATTAGAGGTCTGACTATATCCACCCCCCTAGACTCGATATGCGATACTCTTTAGACGAACGGACCGGACTGTATATACATTGTCACTGTTAGGCTCAATAAGGTTTATGGATGAGTTCGCTCGTCAGCTTCCCTTCCAATCAATACATAGGCAACCGTTATGTACAGCTAGTACCTCTGACGTGCTAGAGGTTATACCCAGTGCCAGTGTGTTGATGAGTCATTAGAGTCCCCCACAGACACTTTCCCAAGTTCGGGCGAAACGTTGTAGAGGCCGTATGGTTTTATGGCAGAGTTCGGAAAATGCACGTGCGTTTTCGCACGTGTCATTTTTCGGGCAGATAATACTGGTCGGCTTTGGTTTAAGCCGGATCCGAGTATTATACTGTGTAGATATAATATCTTTGTCTCAGATGCATTTGTATTCGGTCGTAATACAAATGCGGGTATGTTTATACCATTACGGGGTTATCCTGAAATTCGTTTCAGGATCACTTTTGGAAGTTGCCAGTTTCCAGTTTTCTATCAGCCGTATTTAACATTCGGTTAAATACGGATTTATCTTTTCTTGAGATGAGTGTGGAAGTTTCTATAAGAGGTGACTAGGATGGTGAGGTGGCTTAGTGCATTAATGGAGCATTTAATGTTTTGGTGACTAAGGTTGATGATTCATTAGTTCTTAAATGTGTTCATACTATGTGTTAAGGTGACTCATTCTTTCATGATAAGTATCATTTTCTTGTGGTCACCACTCCCTCCTCCTACACTCACCCCCTCCCCTCTATTTAGTGGTCGGCCACCTCTAGGTAAGAATGATGGTTGCTTGAGAGAAAAAGATGAGAGTTTAAGTGTATGGAAATTTGATAGCCTCATTTCTCATTTCACCCGATTCCAAAAGGCAATTTCATTAACCGTTCGTCCATAGCCTTGGACGTAACGAAACAAAGTGTTCTACTCATTCTCTATATCATCTTGGTCGTCTCTTTTGGCAAACTTGATGACCGAGTTACCTCGGTTCAGAGGCGGGAGCCCGTTTAAAGATCCGTTGACGTGGTGCCACCTCGACGAGAAGACTGGAGATTCAAGAGATCAGAGCAGCCGCAACAAAGCGTGGGATGATGGTTGAAGACCGAAGGACTCGGATCGTTCGGTATAACATTTCTACCCACTTTGTAATTTGTTAGTTTAGCTTTAATGGCAGATCCGGGTTATAGTACGCGAAGCGTCAGTTGTAAAAAGTTTTTGTTCCGCATTTGGCGTCTGTTAGACGGCCGGGGCGCTACCGTGGTCTTACAGTGGTATCAGAGCCTCACCATTAAGCTATACTAACTTGTGCTAACGCGTTTAAAACATCGATCGAACCGAATTTCGAAAATCACAATTTTCAAGTACTTAAGTTTCTGTCGATTTTTAAAAGGATCTAAAAATAATTTTACATATCACAGAAAACTAAGCAGGGTTTTCTAAGAATACAGGTAAAGTTTGAGCACGTGATCCCACGTGACCGCCGTGGATCCGCGGTCAAACCTAGGGTTTGACCGCGGAACCGCGGCAGTACTGTGGGAACAGTGCGTCAAAATTCTTCAGTAGGCTTTTGTGTGGAAATTGTGGTTTTTGGTATAGTTCTTTTGGGCCCAGTTTTTGTTACAGTACAGCAGATGTACGTGGGGCCCACTTCGAAAAATTTAGTCCATCGAAATTTTAAATTGGTTAGTATGCAGTATTTACATTATATCTCCGACCGGGAATATCATTTGATAGGTAAACCGCATCTGATTGCTATAGTTCTTTTAGATGGGTTTGCGAACGTGACATTCGCGTTGATGTTCTGTGTTGTGCTGTGATGTTGCGGATATGTCGTGGTGGATAGCAGGGTGCAATGATAGTGCAGTTTGGATTTATTTTTACATTTGATATTGCGGGGCGAGCGTCCAACATGTGGACTGCCGTTACTGCCTGTTGTATAATATTCTTTTGGGGCTGGACCGGGTTGAGGTCTATGTACCAGTTGTACATATTTTTATTTCTGTACTAGGTTTATCCCGCGACGGAGTGCACGGATAGCTGGGTTCTGGAGGGCAACGGGTCCGTATCTCATGGCTTTGAGAGGCAGAGAGACCTCACTCTAGAATTGGAAGACTATTCGCCGCACTCGTAGAGGGTACAGGTTGACCCAAGGAGGGGTGCTCAATTTACCGGATTCCGTGAAATGCCGGGTGTTCCATTCACTATACTGTGGGGACTACCTCGCTTCAGGTTTTGGCGGGTAACTTGCCGCACCCGTAAGGGTCTAGGTTTCATTGCACAGGCTATCCACACGACCAGGGGAACGTCGGGTTTCAGTAGCGGCTCTGTGAAACCCGGGGATCCCAGATTATCTGTATTGTTCTGTGATGCTTATTACTTTTCTGTAATGTTGCATATTATCACGCCTTGAGCGATTATTGTATATTAGTATATATACTATTAGATGTTGTATATGTTTTACACCCGCGCTAGTCCAGCCCCTGCTCTGTCGTTAGTTAAGTAACCTAACGGGTGATGACGGGACCCAGTGGCGAATGCGGATGGCATATACGTACATTTTATTTTCGTTCTTTTCTGGTGTGATTGATTGATGGGACTGCATTGATTCTTATCAATGCAAGGATAAAACAAATCTATATTTGATGTTGTTGGAACAAATTTTAAAAGGTGTTATTAGAAAGATGTTTCCTTTTATTTTGCATAGTGATATTCAGTTAGAATATCCTGCACCTCATTCGACGAGTCAAGGGCTGAGATCCCTTCACCGGGAGTGACCCTCTGGGCAGAAGTTTACGTCAGGGTAATAACTTCACTATAGTCGATTACAAGTTGCTTTGCATCGAGGTATTCAGTTGGAATATCCTGCACCTCATTCCACGAGGAAAGAGCCGAGATCCCTTCACCGGGAGTGACCTCTTTAGCAAAGGTTTTCGCCACTATATTTTTATAAAAAGCTATCAGGTTCCTACAACGAGATCAAGTTCATTACGTTAAAGGTTTTTTCGCCAAAAACCAGTCGTAGCCCTCCGTCGTTTCTTATGGATAGTCAGTAGTATTCAATCTATGTTTGTTGAATAAAGTCAAGGCATAGTGTTTGGTAGTTGCTGGGTATTCATCTGTTGCATAGATAGATGTGTTGGTTTAGGACAGTCGTATTACCTTGTTGACTAAAGTCAAGGGTATGTACGGGTGGGTTCAAATCAACCTGGATAATGACGGGTAGAACTTGACATGTGACTTAAGATTTGTTGACTAAAGTCAAGGTCATAAGAGCATGAGGCAAAAATAACATCAGGAGTTTCAAACATACAGGAAACTTGTCAGGCATGCGCATACCTTCTGGAGTGTGATAACTTGAGTGGCTTCCATCAAGTTATCATGCGATGATAGTTGGATCCCGATTCTCACTGATGAGTTTGTTTACTCCTCGGGTGATCCCGACTAATTCTTCTTTCAGGTTTGGAGGAGAATTTGAGATAACAGTGGGAGGTTTCCTGATTAGATAAAGTGATAACCATTCTGATCAAGGTTAGAGTGCACGCAGAGTGTTTATTTTCTCTCTCTCTTTTTGGCAGCGACCTTTGACCGACCCTAGACTATGACTCAGTGACCAAGTTGACCGAACCTTCTTAAAATACTGGCTTTTGGATTGTCTAAAGTTGCATAAAGTCATTGCCTCTCCTTCTTTTACCCTTTATATTTCTCAGAACACCCCGTATTACTACGGACATCCACTTCCATTGGATAGATCCATCGTATGGTTATATACGAACTCGAAGGGATTTCTTCGAGGATGGATCCAAGTTCAGGAGAAATAGAATAAGTTATTATTCAGTTGTCTTTTATTATCACCTTCTCTCAGGTTGCGAGGGCTCCTTAGTTTAGGAGAGTACACCTATTACGCTTATTGGATAGTCTTATTCCAAACCATAGGCAGGTGCCGAAAGGTAGGGAATGAAGAAAACCAATTAGCCTAAGTAGGGTGTACAGAAGGTAATATGTAAAGACAAAATAAAGGGATTAGAAAGAGGACAAAGTAAATTGCGACTGTTATCGTTCACGACCAAACCGCGTACTTCATCTCCACTCCTATTTACCTTTAATAGAATAAAGCATTATTCAGTTATCTTTTATCATCACCTTCTCTCAAGTTGCGAGTACTCCTAGGATTAGGAAAGTACACCTATTATGCTTACTGGATAGTCTTCTTCCAAACCATAGGCTGGTGCCGAACGGTAGGGAAGGAAGAAAACCAATTAGCCTAACGATGGTGTACAGAAGGTAACGACTAAAGACAAATAAAGAGATTTGGAGAGATGGCAATGAAATATACGGTTAAAGTCATGAATTGGATTATGGAAGAGGCGTTACTAAGAATACCAGGATACCCCTACGAAACATTTTCATGTTTCAGTACATTGTTAAAGGAAAACTGATTTCCCGATTAGATACTTACTCCAGGGTATGTATTTACCAGGTTACATTCTCATATCTGTATGGTTTTACAGATGATGAGTGGGAGTAAGTTATTGGGAATTAGGTGATCGTCCTCATTATATCGGAATTCGTTGTAATTGGTGATATTTGAGGAAATCGTCTGGGTACAGTTTTCAACCTACGACGCACAGGTTTTGAGTTATTCAACTCAGCGGACTTATACAGAATATTGTATGTTGTCCAGTGTCCATCAGGACAAAGGGGTTGGTCCTCGTACTCTGTTCTATTTACTTGTAACTTCTCTAATTTTTAGACAAGTGTTTCGTAGAAATACAATGTCTAAGTTTTGAGAAGTTGTGGGTATAAGAATAAAGTAGAGAACCAGATGTCGCAAGTATCGGGATTCTTCAAAGAAATCAAAAATGTAGATGCTTATGATTGGTATTCAGATGATAGTAATGGTTATGAGAAACTTATTTCTCTTTCAGGTTACTCATAATTGGATGGATTCCTAAGTTGAGTAATGCTGATTAGCCTCTCTTCATTAAGTTGATATGCACTGGAGACAGCTGTATGATTTGAATCTGGTTCCAATTAAATAAGTGACAAAGATTCTATATTGTATATAGAATGGTTCATATCTTAACGATGTTAAGGTACGGTGAGTTGTCCGGCTTATACTTAAAACCAGACTCTGGATAACTCAAGGCACGTTTCTGTAATGGCAGTTTGTGGGTTGACCCTGGCCTCGACAAGGGTTGACTTTTCTACCATCTGGAAGATTAATAGTGATATTGTTCTTGACTCGCCACAATTTTAGTAAAATGGATTTTTTCAGAAAACAGTAGTGGGAGTATGGTAGAACTGGAAGTGGTTCCAGAACCGCAAACGATTACGGAAAATTTAATAGGACCTATATATTCAATCAGACTTGACATTCCATTAGCCACTCCGCAAATATGGTGGGTAACCTCAGACACCCGAGAGGTACTCCGGTAGCCACAAGGACGGTGACAGGGAGGTTCTTGTTTACCCAGACTTGACACTACTGCTGTTCCAGACCATGAAACCCGGCAGAAGGATAAGTATAGCATCGTTCTAAACTAGCTTTAGAAGTATACGTATATTTCTGCCAGAGGGTTGTCGTAGTCAGTGGGAGCAGCGGAAGCAATAGTGGGCAAGTAGCTTATGTCTATTTATAGACTTGAGCAAATATAGCGGAGATAATATCATCTATTTTTGATGTGACAGTCATGGGTTTGACTTCATCAGAATAGGGGATGGATCTGTTAAGAAGGTAGTAGGGTGTGATGTCCTGGTATTTGGATGACATACACAGAGTAGGAAGTAAAATTCCTATACTACGATCGGTTGTACTGTGGTCGTCACACAGTTGTTTCTTCACACAGGATATGGATATAATATCGGACATTCAGGTTACTAGATCTATGGTTTTAGATCTAGATTTGGGTAGTTTCCTAATATGAGTACTTTAACTGTATTCTAAAAGTATTTAGAATAGATGACTCCTGGCATGGTGGTGTACCTGCAGGTGATGGAGTCCCCCTCTCTAAAGGTGTCTTACAGACTAAAGGGGAGAAGGATGTGCATGATTGGCAGATCACTTGCTTAGGCAATTGAGTCAATCATAAGATGTCAAGTACCACACCAGATGTTGTTTTTTGCACTTGATGCGATAAGTATATATTAATCCAATCCTGGAGAAACATAAGGAAACAGTTTTAGAACATAAGTGCATGTTCTACGGATTTGATGACGGTAGCTTCCTTCGGGAGACAGTTATCATTCCAGGCTTCAGAGGTGACATGGATGACAGAGTGATTGTCAGAGTTATAGTTTTCCCACTGACGAGGGACAGTATTATGGACAGGTGGTACAAGAGGATACTGTGGAAGGCATGGTGCTGGAAACAGATTAGGTTCAGTTATCGATACAGTCTAAGAAGTTTGGATTTGGAGTTCATTTATGAACTAGGTCCCATCAGATATTCATACATATTCTAAGATAGGTATTACTCGATTCGGGAGATGGCTTTCTCTGCGAACTTGAGATTAAGAGAGACATAGAAAGAAACATCAGGGCGGATCCACTCACTGAGGCTATTTCTCGAACACAAGAGTTGTACAAACTAGCTTTGTGAAACTGATTAGTAGAGGAGTTGGGTGTTCGGTATCACACGGGCTGTGAGTATGCGACATCGCAATAATTAGCCTTAAGTGCAAGTGGGAGATTGTTGGAGATAGTGCCCTCAAAGTCAATTATTGGATCGCAGGTACGTGATTGCAATGATTGAGACAGGACCTATACCGATATGACAGTCTTGCTCGAGATGATAGTATGCTATCTGGTTTGTCTTTGTCATCGTATACATGCTTTAGTTTACTATTGCATGATGATAGAGCCCATAGGATTCTGCTTGACAGCCAGCAGTATGATGGTGATCATATACGTGGGAGCTGTGGTCTATAAGCACATCCTTAAAGTGTCCCTAGTCGTAGGAGTTTCGAGACAGGGCATCGATACTCCAAAGTAGACTAGTGTATACAGTCGAGACCCCGACGAGGGGCGGTGGCCGGTCTCACAAGCCATTGGTGTCAGTTGGATCACCTAAGATGTATACAGGTGCTCATTGGGTTATGAGTACACCGGACAGGACTCGTCGGGAACATTCTAGTTGGTATTATACATATCGTCAGATAGCAGTTCCCTGGTGACATGTGTACAGGTTAGTTTGTCGATCTGAGATCGTCATTTGTCTCGTGTGAGTTCCCACTGTGCTTTGATTCCTACCCTACCACGCTCAAAGGAGTTGTGCAAACAGGTATTTTTTGGGTACAGTCCCGAGCCACATGGAGGCAGTGAGCGGATCGTCGGGGATTCGTCTCTCCCGGTATTGGGGGTTGATGTCGCGCAGTGCACGGGTGGCCATCACTAGAAATCCTTGGCCAAGGTAGTGGAGAATTACTGATTCGGATCAGTAGTTTCTCAGGTGGTGATGGGCTTCATACCGACACGAATTATCGCGTTATTATGGGTCTGACTATATCCACCCCCCTAGACTCGATATGCGATACTCTTTAGACGAACGGAACGGACTGTATATACATTATCACTGTTAGGCTCAGAAGGGTTTATGGATGAGTTCGCTCGTCAGCTTCCCTTTCAATCAATACATAGGCAACCGTTACGTACAGCTAGTACCTCTGACGTGCTAGAGGTTATACCCAATGCCAGTGTGTTGATGAGTCATTAGAGTCCCCCACAGACAGTTTCCCAAGTTCGGGAGAAACGTTGTAGAAGTCGTATGGTTTTATGGCAGGGTTCGGAAAATGCACATGCGTTTTCGCACGTGTCATTTTTCGGGCAGATAATACTGGTCGGCTTTGGTTTAAGCCGGATCCGAGTATTATACTGTGTAGATATAATATCTTTGTCTCAGATACATTTGTATTCGGTCGTAATACAAATGCGGGTATGTTTATACCATTACGGGATTATCCTGAAATTCGTTTCAGGATCACTTTTGGAAGTTGCCAGTTTTCAGTTTTCTATCAGCCGTATTTAACATTCAGTTAAATACGGATTTATCTTTTCTAGAGATAAGTGTGGAAGGATCTAGAAGTTTCTAGAAGAGGTGACTAGGGTGGTGAGGTGGCTTAGTGCATTAATGGATCATTTAATGTTTTGGTGACTAAGGGTGATGATTCATTAGTTCTTAAATGTGTTCATACTATGTGTTAAGGTGGCTCATTCTTTCATGATAAGTATCATTTTCTTGTGGTCACCACTCTCTCCTCCTACACTCACCCCCTCCCCTCTATTTAGTGGCCGGCCACCTCTAGGTAAGAATGATGGTTGCTTGAGAGAAAGAGATGAGAGTTTAAGTGTATGGAAATTTGATAGCCTCATTTCTCATTTCACCCGATTCCAAAAGGAAACTTCATTAACCGTTTGTCCATAGCCTTGGACGTAACGAGACAAAGTGTTCTACTCATTCTCTACATCATCTTGGTCGTCTCTTTTGGCAAACTTGACGACCGAGTTGCCTCGGTTCAGAGGCGGGAGCCCATTTAAAGATCCGTCGTCGTGGTGCCGCCTGGACGAGAAAACTGGAGATTCAGGAGATCGGAGCAGCCGCAACAAAGCGTGGGATGATGGTTGAAGACCGAAGGACTCGGATCGTTCGGTATAACATTTCTACCCACTTTGTAATTTTTTAGTTTAGCTTTAATGGCAGATCCGTGTTATAGTACGCGATAGCGCCAGTTGTAAAAAGTTTTTGTTCCGAATTTGGCGTCTGTTAGACGGCCGGGGCGCTACCGTGGACTTACACCTACCACGGCTCAAAAGAGTCGTGCAAACAGGTTTTAGTTGGGTACAGTCCCGAGCCATATGGAGGCAGTAAGCGGATCTGCAGGGGTTCGTCTCTCCCGGTATTGGGAGTGAGGTCTCGCTGTGTCTAGGAGAGCCATTACACGAAGTCCTTGGCCAAGACAGGAGATTTACTGGTAGGTATTCCAGTAGTATTTCAGGGTGTTTTTGGCTACACTTCGACATGACTTGTACCGCTTTTGGGGGTCTGACTTTTACCAAACCCCTAGGCCCGCCATGCGATGCTCATAGACGAATGGACCGGACTGTACGGTTATTGTCACTGACAGGCTCAGTAGGGTGTCAGCATGAGTTCCCTCATCGACGTCCCTTTTGGTCAATACCTGGTAGCCCATTACATATGGCTAATACCTCTGACGTGCTAGAGGTTAAATCCACAGCCAAAGTATTGACGAGTCTTTAGAGTCCCCCACAGACAGTTTCTCAAGTTTCGGGCGAAACGCTGTAGAGGCCGTATGGATATATGGCAGGGTTCGATCGTATACGTGCGGTATTGCACGAATCATGATCAGACGGGTAATACTAGCGGGCTTTGGTTTAAACCGGATCCTAGTATTGTACAGTGTAGATTTTGTCTCATTGCATTTGTATTCGGTCGGAATACAAATGCGGGTATGTATATACAGTCGCGGGGTTTTCCTGTAATTTATTACGGGATCAGTTTTTTTTGAAGTTGCCAGTTTGCGTTCCGTTTCGGCCAGTTTTCCTTTGTTCCTTCATGGCCGGATTTTTATGATAAGAGGGGGTTCATTTTTGTGGTGGAAAATTGTTCATCTCATATTCTTTGCTTGCTACAAAATTCCTAACCCCTCTCCAAAGCTTATCTCCTTCTCCATTTCATTATGGCAACTTCACAACCCCTTTGAGACAAAAGCTTCTACACTTAGCCTACAGCATTCTTGGACACGTCGGCTCGCCAACTTCGTGCCCGAGTTGCCTCGGTCCAGAGGTGGGAGCCCGTAAAAGAACCCGGCGATGTGGTGCCCTTTCCGACGAGAAGATGCAGATCGGAGATTCCGCGAGGAGATCGGGATGGAGGCCGAAGACCGAAGGACTCGGATCGCTCGGTATAGCTTTCTACCCATTCTCTAGTTTGCTAGCATTAGGTTAATGGCCCAATCCGGGTTTTTAGTACGCGGTAGCGCCAGTTTTTAAAGTTAAAGAAAAGTTTCGTTTCCTCATTTTGGCCTCGGACAGACGGCCGGGGCGCTGCCGTACACTTACACATACATCTATTGAATATGGTTCCTACCAAATCAGTGCCTACCACTCCATATGAGATATGGAAGGGGAAGAGACCACATCTTAACTATGTGAAGATATGGGGTTGTCCGGCCTATGTCAAAAGGCACAATCCGGACAAGCTCGAGGCAAGGTCTGTTCTATGCAAGTTTGTAGGATATCCCAAAAATTCACAAGGGTATATCTTCTACCACACCGAAGAACAAAAGGTGTTTGTTTCTCGGCATGCCACCTTTTTAGAAAAGGAATTTCTTACGAAAGAAATTAGTGGAAAGGAGGTAGAACTGGAAGAAGTTCCAGCTACACAAACTGCAACAAAAGATTTGGTGGAGCCAGAGGATTCAGTAGTTCCCGATGAACCCCAGCCTCTCCGCCGTTCCAGTAGGGTTCCTCATCCACCTGAGAGATACTACAGTTTTCTCGTTGATGGTGGGAGCGAGAATTGCATCATGGAAGATGATGACCCAACTAGTTTCGAGCAGGCCATCACGAGTGGGGACTCTGTGAAATGGCTAGATGCGATGAGATCTGAGATGGAATCCATGTACACCAACAAAGTATGGACTTTGGAAGTTGCTCCTGAAGAGGTAAAACCCATTGGGAGCAAATGGATCTTTAAGAAGAAACTTGGTGTAGATGGAAAAGTTGAGACTTTCAAAGCTAGACTGTTGCAAAAGGTTTTCGTCAACGACCAGGTGTGGATTATGATGAAACCTTTTCTCCAGTAGCTATGCTTAAGTCCATCCAGATCCTTTTTGCCATCGCTGCATACCATGACTACGAAATCTGGCAAAGGGATGTTAAGACCGCCTTTCTAAATGGTGATTTAGAAGAGAGCGTATACATGACTCGGCCGGAGGGCTTCGAAGAAAGTGGGAGCAGTGGAAAAGTGTGCAAGCTGCTTAAATCCATCTACGGGTTAAAGCAGGTATCGCGGAGTTGGAATATCTGTTTTGATGAGGTAGTCAAAGAGTTTGACTTCATAAAAAATATAGATGAACCTTGTATATACAAGAAGGTTGCAGAGAGTAAGGCCGTCTTCCTTCTATTGTACGTGGATGACATACTCTTAATAGGAAATGATGTTCCTATGCTGCACTCAGTCAAGCTCTTCTTATCACAGAGATTCTCAATGAAAGATCTAGGTGATGCCCCCTACATCTTAGGGATTAAGATCTATAAAGATAGATCTAAACGAATACTGGGATTGTCCCAATCCAGGTACATAGACACCGTACTAAAGAGGTTTAGTATGGAAGAGTCCAAGCGTGGGAATGTACCCACGATCTCTGGACTCACTCTCTCCAAAGAGATGTCTCCCAAGACTGATTTGGAGAGAACTCGCATGCAATGGATACCCTATGCTTCGGCGGTAGACTATATCATGTATGCAATGTTATGTACCAGACCCGATGTAGCGTACACTAAGTGTAGTGAGTAGGTATCAAGAAGATCCAGGAGAGAATCACTGGATAGCTGTAAAGAACATTCTCAAGTACTTGAGAAGGACTAAGGAGATGTTCTTAATGTACGGTAACGGTGAACTCCAAGTGGAGTCCTTTACCGACTCGAGCTTCCAAAGTGATAAGGACGACAGTAAGTCGGTCTCGGGTTTTGTCTTTACCCTTAACGGAGGGGCGGTGTGTTGGAAGAGTTCCAAGCAAGACACCGTTGCAGACTTGACGATGGAGGATGAATACATCGCTGCCAACGATGCTGCCAAAGAAGCTGTCTGGATGAAGAAGTTCATTGCTGAGCTTGGTGTGGTTCCATCCATTAAGCATCCAATACCTGTGTATTGTGATAACAACGGAGCGGTGGCTTTAGCCAAGGAACCCCGGTCCCATCAGAGATCCAGACATATTCTGAGGCGGTATCACCTGATCCGAGAGATAGTAGATCGCCGAGAGATCGAGGTCAGGAGAGTTGACACGAAGGACAACGTAGCGGATCCACTCACAAAGGCCCTCCCTCAGACGCAATTTGAGAGACTTTTTGGGATGTTGGGTATGAGATACTACAACACATGGCCTTAGTGCAAGTGGGAGATTGTTAGTTATGAGTATGCCCTAGAGGCCATTATTGTACATATGATGTATATTATAGTGGATACTTGGATATTTATATACAGAGAAGACTTTCTTGCTCGACATAATAGTATGATATCCGGTTACCTTTATCTCTCATATTGATAAAGCCCTTAGGATATGTACTTGACTACCAGGAATATGATGTAGATCATACTAGTGGGGCCAGGGTAGTTCACAAGTACATCCTTCAATTGTTCCTAGTCGAGGGAATATCGAGACAGGGCATCGATATTTCAGAGTAGACTAGCGTATACGCCTCTTGACCTATATGATGGGCGATGGATGATCCCACATCCATTGGTGTTTGACATCAGAGATGGTATACAGGTGCTCAGTGGAGACTGGGTATACTGAACATGACTCACCTAGGACTCCTATGTGGTAGTATACCTATCGTCAGATAGCAGTCCTCTGGTGACACTGGTACAGGTTAGTCTGTAGACCCGAGATCGTCATAGAGTCTTATGCGACTCCTACTGTCCTTTGATTTCCTCCCTACCACGCTCAAGAGGAGTCGTGCAAACAGGTAGATTTTGGGTACAGTCCCGAGTCGTATGGAGGCAATGAGCGATAGGAGGGGTTTCATCTCTCCCGGTATTGGGGGTTGATGTTGCGCTATGCTCGATTGGCAATAACTGGAAGTCCCTGGCCAGGGCTGATTTGGAGATCTACTGATAAGTGTTATCGGTAGTTTCTCGACCTGTTATGAGCCTCACATCGACATGACTTATCACGTTACTGGGGTTTGACGATTTCCACCCCCAGACATGATATGCGATATATCAGACGAAGAGACCGGACTGTACGGTAGTGTTACTGATAGGCTTCATGGAGACTGTGGATAGGCTTGCTTGTTGACCTTCATATCGCTCAATACCAGGGTAGCCGTTACGTCCAGCTAGTACCGCTGACGGCTTGTAAGTGACTGATATGATCATCACCTACTGCCGGCGTATTGACGAGTCTTTAGAGTCTCACACAGAAGTTCCCTGGTTCAAGCGAAACGAAGTAAGACACATATGTGATATGTGTGCGGGCCTGATTAAATACGAGTATGTGATACCGTATTGTAATCTGGCTGTCATCTGTTATCGGTGCGGTTATATGTGATATAACCAGATTCTCGAATCAAGTGTTGATTCGATAATATGATATACAGATATATGATATTAGTCGGTCGTATATGATATAACCGGATTATTAGATCAAATGTTGATTTAATAATATGATATAAATTATATGTGATATAATTACATATTAACTAATATCATTAGCTCACTAATTAATCTTCATTAAATATATATTAATATATATATATATATATTAATATATATGATATATATATATATATATGTATGTATGTATGTATGTATGTATGTGTGTGTGTGTGTGTGTCTATATATATATATATATATATATATATATATATATATATATATTAAAATGAAGCATGGCATTTTCTTTTCTATTTTGTGAAAATAGAAATGAGGTGTAAAATGAAGCATGGTTGCAAGCATGGGTTAAATACTTGTTTATTCATTCTTGACTCACTATTCAAGCAGGGTTGCAATTTAAGATTGCATAATTCCATGCTTGAATGAGTGAGGGGTCAAGAATTATGATTGATTCTTGTCCATTCCAAAAAGACTTAGCCATTTTCTTACTCATGCTTGCTCTTGCTTCTTCTTCCTCCTCTTGCTTTTTCTGAAGCTTCAACCCTCACATGAGATGTGAATCATGAAGCTTGAGCACAAATTAGTGAGCTCTTAACATCCCCTACTTCATCATCTCACACATTTTTAGCAAATTAGTGTGATGTGTTTTATGCACTAAAGGGTTTAGTGTAGTGGTAGCTTGAACTAGTAGGAGATTCGAGGTAGATCATCATTGGCACGAAGGCTACGAAGGGAGCTTGTTCAAAGTCTCAAGAGAAGCCTTGTGGAGTCGCGGGACTACTACACGGAGCATATTGAAGAGAAGTACTTGGTTCTACCAAGGTATAAACATCTTTCCTTCTCTCTAGTTGACATATCATCTAATGAAAATCCTAATAATCTAGTTAAAGATCTTGTTAGTCTAGCTTAGCACCAAGAAAAATTTGAATTTGGCATGGTAGATGCTTCTACAACCTCATTATGGTGTTAAGGTAGTCCTTCAGACTGTGCCTACCACACCATATCAGATGTGGAGTGGGAAGAAACCCTATCTTTAGTACTTGAAGACATGGGGATGTCCAGCTTTTGTTAAAAAGCAGCATGCGGACAAGCTCGAGGCACGCTCAGTACAGTGTAAGTTTATGGGATGTCCAAAGAACTCCAAGGGGTATTATTTCTATTACGCAGAGGAACAAAAGGATTTTGTTTCTCATCATGCCCACGTCTTGGAAGCTGAATTTTTAGAAAATCAGAAGAGTGGGAGCGCAATAGAACTGGAAGAAATTCCAGAACCATAAGCTGTTACTGAAAGTATGGTAGAACAAGAAGTTTTAGAAGAAAGGGATATCCCAACGCCTATCCGCAGAAGTAGTAGGTGTTAGTTGTATGTATGCCCTAGAGGCCAGTATTGTACAGATGATGTATATTATATTGGATGCTTGGACATATATAGAGATGACTTTCTTGCTCGATATGATAGTATGCTATCTGGTTACTCTTTATCTTAACATGTACACTAGTATCTTTAAACTGTCTTATGGTTACATGTTGGTAAAGCCCTTAGGATGTGTACTTGACTACCTGGACTATGATGCAGATCATACTAGTGGGGACATGGTAGTCCATAAGTACATCCTTCAAGGTCCTTAGTCGTGGGTGTATCGAGACGGGGCATCGATATACCAGAGTAGACTAGCGTATATGCTTCTCGACCCATGAGATGGGCGATGGGTGATCCCATATCCATTGGTGTTTGACATCAGAGATGGTGTACGGGTACTCAGTGGAGACTGGGTACACTGGACGGACTCGCCGAGAACTCCCAGATGATATTATACCTCACGTCAGATGGCAGTTCTCAGGTGACACTTGTACAGGTTAGTCTGTAGACCCGAGATCATCATAGAGTCTTGTGTGATTCCCACTGTGCTTTGATCTCCACCTTACCATGTCCATGAGGGCGTGCAAAATGGTGGTCTTTGGGTACAGTCCCGAGTCACATGGAGGCAATGAGCGATAGGAGTGGTTTCGTCTCTCCCGGTATTGGGGGTTGATGTTGCGCTGTGCTCGATTGGCCGTAACAGGGAAGTCCCTGGCCAGGGCTGATCAGAGATTTGCTGGTAAGAGTTACCAGTAGTTTCTCGACCCGTTATGAGCCTCACATCGGCACGACTTATCGGTTATTGGGGTCTGACGTTTACCACCCCTAAACTTGATATGCGACGTATCAAACGAACAGACCGGACTGTACGGTAAGTGTTACTGGTTGGATTCACAGGAGTGTGAGCGGGCTAGCTCGTCGATCTTCTGATCGGTCAATACCCGGGTGGCCGTTATGTTTACCAAACCACTTGCGGCTTGTGGGTGCTTGATATGATCATCATCTGCTACCGGCGTATTGACGAGTCTTTAGAGTCCTACACAGAGGTTTCCTAACTCAAGCGAAATGAAATAGGAGCGCATATGAGATATGTGCGGGAGCGAGAATAATGCGTGTATGTGATACCACATTTCATTCTCGCGATAAATGTTTCGATTGGTTATATTCGATATGACCTAGTTATCGAATCATTGATTCGATAAATCGGTACATTAGATACTAGTCGGTTATATGCGATATAACCGGTTCGTTAAATCAAGTGTTGATTTAATGATTTAATGTATAATTATATATTTGATATATTATTTTGCATTAGCTAGTATTGGTTCACTTTATATGGATTATCTCACTTGATGCGCAAGAAGTATATATGATATACTTTTGTGCACATATTTGTATCATGTTTGATAATACTTGATTATTTTGTTAAGTGTAAAGAATTAAAACCATGGTTAAGTGTTGATTAGGGTTTTGCATATTCATTTATTTATTTATTTGAAAATGATTATGATAAGAATGGTGGCTTTCTTTGTCTTTTAGTTGAAGCTTCATGAAGCTTTGACTTCTTAACCATTCTTGTCATCATGCTTAACCCTAACCCATCCATTAACCATGGTCTATTCTCTACACTTAACCCAAGTTAGAATTATGATAAGTATTCTTTTTCTTTTCATTTTAAAAGAACTTATCATAAAAACTAGCTTCATCTTCTCCTTCTTCTTCAAGTGAGGAACCTTGATGCCATCAATGGCAACTTGAGTTTTAGTGAGAGAAATCCAATTCTAAAGTGAACCCACCTTCTATTTCTTCACCCTCTACCTCTTGCCAAGTTGTTTTGGGTGTTTTCTTCACAAGTTTCACAACTTTGTGAAGTCGGAGCTTGAACTTGTGCAACCTCGACGTAGATCATCTTCGGCACGAAGCCGACGACCTATTCCGCTCACTTCTCCGATGAAGCCGTCGCGAGAGTCCGAGGTTCGAGATGGACAGCGAGGGGACGACCACATGGAGCTAAGCAAGTGGATATCCGGATCTACAAAGGTTGTAGCATCTCAACTTTAGTTAAAGTGTTAACTAGTTTATAGTTTCGCCTAGAAATCTAGCCGACGATCCGTATTAGGGTTTCTCGGCACCCATAAAATTTTAAATTGGCATGTTCGATGCCTTGTGAGACCTCTATAGTGTGTCTAGGAACCCTACAGTGGTATCAGAGCCTAGCTAGAGCCTTAGGCGAAGTCTAGACGGAGTTTGAAGTCCGAACGAACCCGAAAACCTAATTCCAAGGTGCTCTCTGGAAATTTTCTGAAATTTTGGATTTTTGTCAATTAAAAATATGCAGAAAATTATGCAGGGTCTTATATGAAATACTGTGAAATACGAGGGCCTGATTCAACTTTTCCACCGCGGAACCGCGGCATGAGCTTTGCATGCGTGGCGGTTCCGCGGCCGTACTGTCCCCTTGTCTGGTGATTTTTTCACAGTAATTCATGAATTCAGATATTATATTTTCTGGGTATTTTTATTGTGACTCTACAGAAGAGTATTTTGGGGTTGCTTTGGGGATTCAATTATTCGTTCGGGTTATCAGATTTTGTCTATGTGTTTTTCCGGATAACTATAGAATATGTTAAAAAGTTCGACCGGATTTAAATACCCAACTTTTCCCCTGCCGGAAAAATTCCAAGTGTTGGATTTTTCCGTAGTTTAACGACGTTCTAAGTAGTGCAAGTAACGCGATGGACCCTCTAGAAGACAACAAACCTTAACTCGATTATGTGACCGTCTTGAACTGCCCTTTGAACCTTCGAGTTTGGGGCAGTACGGCATGCTACATGTGAGGCGTTGGGTTGACCCTTCTACGGCTGGACCGTTGGTACTGAGGCACGAACTGAATGTTGTTAAACTTATTTCATGTGTTGAGCTGTATCGGGAAAACTTGGGTATTCGACTGTTCGATCGGAAAGTTTAACATTTTCTGTTTATCTGGAATGTGATACAATAATTGGAATTCACAAACAGTTATGAGATAACTGGATGAATGTTATAAATCTAGCAGTTTAGTCCCATATGATATTGAAAAGAGTTTTCGATAATGAGACTAAAATGCGGGGTTTGTAACTGTTAGGCATGTGATGTCTAAAGAGGTTGCGGATTCCAACTGTTGTAGTTTTACACTTTCTTTTCTGTGACCGTAAGTGTAATATGTGATATCGCCGGTTTCGTTGCTATATGTCAACGACAATTGGGATGGACATATTTACTTACGTTGATGACATGTGATGTTATGTGTTGCTTGATATGTCATATTGGATCGTCGTGTTTGAATAGCCGGGGTTTTTTATATGAGATGAGTGCTTTTCATTTTCATTCATGTAAAAACTTGTATGTAATATTCTTTTATTTGGGGCACTTCCAGGTTGCGGAAGTTGTCACCTTTTGTATATTATTTACTTTTCCGCATTAGGATAGACCCAAGGAGGGGAGCACAAGTAACCGGGTTCTGGGGTCCAGTGGGAGACCAACTCGAGGAGTCGAGTCCGGGTCTCCTAACCCTAGAATTGGCAGGGTTGCTTGCCGCTCTCGTAGGGGTCTAGGGGTGTGGGATTGGGTATTCATCACGACCGTGGAATCCGTGTTTTATACTGGCTCGTATTGAAAACACGGACGTCCTAGTATATCCAATATTTCATATGTTTCTTCTGCTGCAATATCTATGATGTGATTCTGTGATGGATATAGTATATAGTATATATGATATATTATATAGACGTTACTTATGTTTTACACCCGCGCTAGCCCTGCCCTGCTCTGTCATTAGTTACCTAACCTAACGGTGCACGAGGGGACATCGAGGCGAATGCGGATGGCATAAGTGTACGTCATATCTATCTGTGATGTTTAGGTACTTAAATGATGGGACTTCATTAATGTGATTAATGAAAGAAAGAAACCTAAGATGTTGTAGAATCAAATTTTAAACAAAACAGGTAGCTACAGTTCTTGCTTTGCATAGTGGTATATATGATATACCCTGCACCTTATTCGATGAGGAAAGGACCGAGATCCCTTCACCGGGAGTGACTCCTTTAGCAATAACTGGCAGATGCTACACACTCGGTTTGCTTTAGACTGATTTTGGGTTTTTGCTTTGCACAGCGATATATATGTTATATCCCGCACCTCATTCGACGAGGAAAGGGCCGACGATCCCTTCACCGGGAGTGACCCCTTTAGCAAAACTAGAAAAGCCGCAAAATCACTCCATTTCAAAACTTCATTTGATTCTACAACGATATCAAGTTCATTACGCTCATGGTTTTTATGAAAAACCTGCGTAGCCCTCCGTCATTTCAGATAAGTACTAGTTAGTATTCGTGCTGCGGTAGTTTGGCCTCCGTCAAGGCGCAGTGTACGGTAGCTAACTAGTGCTTGTCTGCTAGCATATGATGCGATTGGATTAGGGTATTCGTACGGCGTTGTTTGGCCTCCGTCAAGGGTCGTGCGGGTGGGTTTGATTCAATCAAGAAATGGCGGGTTGAACTTGACTAGCGGACTATGGGTTGTTTGGCCTCCGTCAAGGTCATAGGACGTTAGGGGCAAAACATTATCGGGAATTTCAAGCGTTGAAATTTGCAATGAGATTGCATACCTTCTATGAGATAGTTGGATCCCGATACCCGCTGCGAGTAAGAGTTACTCCTGGGAGAGTTTTACACATTGCAATTAGCTGATCAAGTAGGTGTCTAGAAAGGTGTTAACGAGGTTACGCCTCTGGGAAAACGAGATTTACATTAATTAGGTTCGTGCGAAAGCACGGGGGACCTCCCTCAAAGTACCGACACTGGCCTGGCTGAAAGATTGGCGAACTTGTAGTGTGTAATTAATCCCGGCTAGTCTTTCCTTTTAGGGTTTGAAGGAAGATTTGATAAAAAGCAGTGGGAGCCATCCTGATTAGATAAGATAATAACCAATCTGATCTTGCACGAGCATACGCTAAAGTGTTTTCTTCTCTCTCTCTCCAGGTAGCGACCATTTCATGCCTTAATCAAGATAATAATATGGATGTATTGACCGAACCCGCATGTTATACTGTGCAGGGGAACGTTGAACCCGTTCTATCTTATAAGTGTTATAAGAATGAACAGGAAACAGGAGAATATCTGGATTCTCAAGACGCCCAAAAGAACATGCATGTTGATGCATCTTCTAAAGGTGTGTTAGTTATTGAGAACTGTTTCTCAGTCCACCCTACGTCCTGGGTATTAGATACCGGATCAGGATCCCACATATGTAAACAGTTACATGGGCTACGAAAAGGTAGAGAACTGGGAAAGGGTGATCATTCCGTTCAAGTTGGGAACGGTGCAAGTGTTGCAGCCAAAGCAGTTGGCGAATATCACCTAGTATTACCAAGTGGTGATACAATGATTCTGAATGAGTGCTATTATATACCGAGCATGATGTGCAACATTATATCAGTTTCTTTATTGAGTAAAGAAGGATATAATTTTGTAGTAAAGGATAATGTTATGAACATATTCCTAGATCAAAAGTTGATTGCATCAGGCTCGCTACATAATGGCATATTCATTCTCAATCAAAATACAGTCCTCAATATACAAAACACACACAAGAGGAAAAGTTCAGAAATGAACGAATCCTTCTTGTGGCATTGTAGACTTGGTCATATCAATGCAACACGACTGGCTAAGTTACATAAGGATGGTTATTTGAATCCGTTCGAATTATCATCTTATGATGCTTGCCATTCATGTCTCAAAGGAAAAATGACCAAAGCTCCGTTTAGTGGACACGGAGAGAGAGTTACTGAACTCTTAGGACTGGTACATAGTGATGTATGCGGTCCCATGTCTACCCATGCCAGGGATGGTTCTTCATACTTCATTACATTCACTGACGATCTCTCTAGATTCGGATATGTGTTCCTGATGAAACACAAATCAGAAGCTTTTGAGAAATTTAGAGAATATAAACAAGAAGTAGAGAACCAAACGGGCAAAATTATTAAGATCCTTCGATCTGATCGAGGAGGAGAATACTTAAGTAACGAATTCAGAGATTATCTAAAAAAGAATGGGATTCTCTCTCAGCTTACCCCTCCTTATACACCACAGCACAACGGTGTATCGGAGCGGAGAAATCGCACCCTATTAGATATGGTGCGCTCTATGATGAGTGCAGCTGAGTTACCTATTTCCTTCTGGGGATATGCACTGGAGACTGCTGCATACCTACTGAATAGAGTTCCGACCAAATCAGTGCCTACCACTCCATATGAGATATGGAATGGCAAGAGATCATGTCTTAATTTTATTCAGATATGGGGTTGTCCGGCCTATGTTGAAACACAAAATCCGGACAAGCTCGAGGCAAGGTCTGTTCTATGTAAGTTTGTTGGATATCCCAAACATTCGCGAGGGTATATCTTCTACCACTCCGAGGAACAAAAAATGTTTGTTTCTCGACATGCCACTTTCTTAGAAAAGAGTTTTCTTATGAAACAGACAAGTAGCATTGAGGTAGAACTGGAAGAGGTTCCAGCAACACAAACTATAACAGAAGACTTGGTAGAACCAGAGAATTCAGTAGAACTCGACGAACCCCAGCCTCTCCGCCGATCTAGTAGGGTTTCTCGTCCACCTGAGAGATACTGCGGTTTTCTCATTGACGGTGGAAGCGAGGATTGCATCATGGAGGATGATGACCCAACTAGCTTCGAGCAGGCCATCACGAGTGGGGACTCAGTGAAATGGCTGGATGCTATGCGGTCCGAGATGAAATCCATGTACACCAACAAAGTATGGACTTTGGAAGTTGCTCCTGAAGGGGTAAAACCCATTGGGAGCAAGTGGATCTTCAAGAAGAAACTTGGTGTAGATGGGAAAGTGGAGACTTTCAAAGCTAGACTTGTAGCAAAGGGTTTTCGTCAAAGACCAGGTGTGGACTATGACGAAACCTTTTCTCCAGTGGCTATGCTTAAATCCATCCGGATCATGCTTGCCATCGCTGCATATCATGATTACGAAATCTGGCAAATGGATGTTAAGACCGCCTTTCTAAATGGTGATTTAGAAGAGAGCGTGTACATGACTCAGCCAGAGGGCTTCGTAGACAGTGGGAGCAGCGGAATGGTGTGCAAGCTGCTTAAATCCATTTATGGATTAAAGCAAGTATCGCGGAGCTGGAACATCTGCTTTGACGTCGTTATCAAAGAGTTTGATTTCGTCAAAAATCCAGATGAACCTTGTATCTACAAGAAGGTGGCAGAGAGTAAGGTTGTCTTCCTCGTATTGTACGTGGACGACATACTCTTGATAGGAAATGATATTCCTATGCTGCAATCGGTCAAGCTCTTCTTATCACAAAGATTCTCAATGAAAGATCTTGGTGATGCCTCCTGCATATTGGGAATTAGGATCTATAGAGATAGATCCAAAAGGATTTTGGGATTGTCCCAATCCAGGTACATTGACACCATACTAAAGAGGTTTAGTATGGAAGAGTCCAAGCGTGGGAACTTGCCCACGATCTCTGGAGTCACTCTCTCCAAAGAGATGTCTCCCAAGACTGATTTGGAGAGAGCTCGCATGCAAGGGATACCCTATGCTTCGGCAGTAGGCTCTATCATGTATGCGATGCTATGTACCAGACCCGATGTAGCATACTCACTAAGTGTAGTGAGCAGGTATCAAGCTGATCCTGGAGAGAGTCACTGGACAGCTGTGAAGAGCATTCTCAAGTACTTACGAAGGACTAGAGATATGTTCTTGGTGTATGGTAACGGAGAGCTCCAAGTGGAGTCCTTTACCGATTCGAGCTTCCAGAGTGATAAGGACGACTCTAAGTCGCAGTCGGGCTTTGTCTTTACCCTTTACGGAGGGGCGGTTAGCTGGAAGAGTTCCAAGCAGGAAACCGTGGCAGACTCGACGATGGAGGCTGAATACATCGCTGCCAACGATGCTGCCAAAGAGGCTGTCTGGATCAAGAAGTTCATTACTGAACTTGGAGTGGTTCCATCCATTGAGCATCCAATACCTTTATATTGCGATAACAATGGAGCGGTGGCTTTGGCCAAGGAACCCAGGTCCCATCAGCGATCCAGGCATATTCTGAGGCGGTATCACCTGATCCGGGAAATAGTTGATCGCCGGGAGATCGAGGTCAGGAGGGTTGACACGAAGAACAACACGGCGGATCCACTCACGAAGGCCATTCCCCAGATACAGTTTAAGAGACTCTTCGGGATGCTCGGTATGCGATACTACAACAGCTGGCCTTAGTGCAAGTGGGAGATTGTTAGTTGTATGTATGCCCTAGAGGCCAGTATTGTACAGATGATGTATATTATATTGGATGCTTGGACATATATAGAGATGACTTTCTTGCTCGATATGATAGTATGCTATCTGGTTACTCTTTATCTTAACATGTACACTAGTCTCTTTAAACTGTCTTATGGTTACATGTTGGTAAAGCCCTTAGGATGTGTACTTGACTACCTGGACTATGATGCAGATCATGCTAGTGGGGACATGGTAGTCCATAAGTACATCCTTCAAGGTCCCTAGTCGTCGGTGTATCGAGACGGGGCATCGATATACCAGAGTAGACTAGCGTATATGCTTCTCGACCCATGAGATGGGCAATGGATGATCCCATATCCATTGGTGTTTGACATCAGAGATGGTGTACGGGTGCTCAGTGGAGACTGGGTACACTGGACGGACTCACCGAGAACTCCCAGATGGTATTATACCTCACGTCAGATGGCAGTTCTCAGGTGACACTTGTACAGGTTAGTCTGTAGACCCGAGATCGTCATAGAGTCTTGTGTGATTCCCACTGTGCTTTGATCTCCACCTTACCACGTCCATGAGGGCGTGCAAAACGGTGGTCTTTGGGTACAGTCCCGAGTCACATGGAGGCAATGAGCGATAGGAGGGGTTTCGTCTCTCCCGGTATTGGGGGTTGATGTTGTGCTGTGCTCGATTGGCCGTAACAGGGAAGTCCCTGGCCAGGGCTGATCAGAGATTTGCTGGTAAGAGTTACCAGTAGTTTCTCGATCCGTTATGAGCCTCACATCGGCACGACTTATCGGTTATTGGGGTCTGACGTTTACCACCCCTAGAATTGATATGCGACGTATCAGACGAACAGACCGGACTGTACGGTAAGTGTTACTGGTTGGATTCACAGGAGTGTGAGCGGGCTAGCTCGTCGATCTTCTGATCGCTCAATACCCGGGTGGCCGTTACGTTTAGCAGACCGCTTGCGGCTTGTGGGTGCTTGATATGATCATCATCTGCTACCGGCGTATTGACGAGTCTTTAGAGTCCTACACAGAGGTTTCCTGGCTCAAGCGAAACGAAATAGAAGCGCATATGAGATATGTGCGGGAGCGAGAATAATGCGTGTATGTGATACCGCATTTCATTCTCGCGATAAATGTTTCGATTGGTTATATTCGATATGACCTAGTTATCGAATAATTGATTCGATAAATCGGTACATTAGATACTAGTCGGTTATATGCGATATAACCGGTTCGTTAAATCAAGTGTTGATTTAATAATTTAATGTATAATTATATATTTGATATATTATTTTGCATTAGCTAGTATTGGTTCACTTTATATGGATTATCTCACTTGATGTGCAAGAAGTATATGTGATATACTTTTGTGCACATATTTGTATCATGTTTGATGATACTTGATTATTTTGTTAAGTGTAAAGAATTAAAACCATGGTTAAGTGTTGATTAGGGTTTTGCATATTCATTTATTTATTTATTTGAAAATGATTATGATAAGAATGGTAGCTTTCTTTGTCTTTTAGTTGAAACTTCATGAAGCTTTGACTTCTTAACCATTCTTGTCATCATGCTTAACCCTAACCCATCCATTAACCATGGTCTATTCTCTACACTTAACCCAAGTTAGAATTATGATAAGTATTCTTTTTCTTTTCATTTTAAAAGAACTTATCATAAAAACTAGCTTCATCTTCTCCTTCTTCTTCAAGTGAGGAACCTTGATGCCATCAATGGCAACTTGAGTTTTAGTGAGAGAAATCCAATTCTAAAGTGAACCCACCTCCTATTTCTTCACCCTCTACCTCTTGCCAAGTTTTTTTGGGTGTTTTCTTCACAAGTTTCACAACTTTGTGAAGTCGGAGCTTGAACTTGTGCAACCTCGACGTAGATCATCTTCGGCACGAAGCCGACGACCTATTCCGCTCACTTCTCCGATGAAGCCGTCGCGAGAGTCCGAGGTTCGAGATGGACAACGAGGGGACGACCACATGGAGCTAAGCAAGTGGATATCCGGATCTACAAAGGTTGTAGCATCTCAACTTTAGTTAAAGTGTTAACTAGTTTATAGTTTCGCCTAGAAATCTAGCCGACGATCCGTATTAGGGTTTCTCGGCACCCATAAAATTTTAAATTGGCATGTTCGATGCCTTGTGAGACCTCTATAGTGTGCCTAGGAACCATACAGTAGGCAGTCTCATCCGCCCGAGAGATACTACGGTTTTCTCATAGACGGGGATAGAGAAGATTGCATCGTTGACAATGATGACTCTACTAGCTTCCAGCAAGCCATTCAGAGCGGCGACTCAGTAAGATGGCCGGATGCAATGCGGACCGAAATGGAGTCCATCTACACTAACAAAGTATGGAATTTGGACATTGCTCCAGATGGGGTAAAACCCTTAGGATGCAAATGGATCTTCAGAAAGGAGATTGGTGTAGATGAACAGGTTGAAACCTATAAGGCTAGACTTGTTGCAAAGGGCTTTCGTCAAAGACCTGGTTTGGACTATGACGAAACCTTTTCTCCAGTGGCTATGCTCAAATCCTTTCGGGTCCTTCTTGCCATTGCTGCCTTCCACGATTATGAGATCTGGCAGATGGACGTAAAGACGGATTTTCAAAATGGTAATTTGGAAGAATACATTTATATGGATCAGCCAGAGGGATTCATTCAGAGTGGGAGTAGCGGTAAAGTGTGCAAGTTGCTTAAGTCCATTTATGGACTAAAGCAGGTATCGCGGAGTTGGAACATCTGTTTTGATGATACTGTGAAAGAATTCGACTTTATCAAGAATCCAGATGAACCATGCATATACAGTAAGATTGTGGGAGAGCTGTAGTATTTCTCGTCTTATACATGGATGACATTCTCCTAATAGAAAATGATATTTCTATGCTACAGTCAGTCAAAGGATTCTTGTCACAGAAGTTCTCCATGAAGGACCTGGGTGATGCCACCTACATTTTGAGGATCCAGATCTATCGTGATAGATCAAAGAGGATGTTGGGACTTTCGCAGTCCAGGTACATAGACACCATATTGAAAAGATTCAGTATGGAAGATTCTAAGCGCGGTAACCTACCGGCTTGTCACGGAATCACCCTCTCCAAAGAGATGTCTCCCGAGACTGATTTGGAAAGGGCTCGCATGTCGATTATACCGTACGCTTCTGCGGTAGGCTCTATAACGCATGCGATGTTATGTACCAGACCAGATGTAGCATACGCATTGAGCGTTGTAAGCCGGTATCAGGAAAACTCAGGGGAGAAGCACTGGATAGCAGTAAAGAATATTCTCAAGTACCTGAGGAGGACTAAGGAGATGTTCGCGGAAAGGACATCCAGATCGAGGACTTTACCGACTCCAGCTTCCAAAGTGACAAGGATGACTCCAAGTCCATGTCGGGTTATGTCTTTACCCTCGATGGAGGGACGGTCTATTGGAAGAGTTCCAAGCAAGACACCGTTGCTGACTCGACGATAGAAGCGGAGTACATAGCTGCTAGCGATGTTGCAAAAGAAGTTGTCTGGATGAAGAAGTTCCTCACAGAACTTCAGGTGGTTCCTACCAGTGTTGATCCAATACCTCTGTATTGCGACAACAACGGCGATATAGCTTTAGTGAAGGAACCCAGATCCTATCAGAAGTCCAGACGCATCTTAAGGAGGTATCACCTGATCAGGAAGATTATAGATCGCCGGGAGATCGAGGTGAAGAGAGTAGATACGGAGAATAATACTGCCAATCCATTCACAAAGGCCATTCCTCAGACGCAGTTCGAGAGGCTATTCGAGATGATAGGTCTGCGATATGCCAGTACATGGCACTAGTGCAAGTGGGAGATTGTTAGTGTTTATGCCCTAGAGGCCATTACTGTATCATACTAGATTGTATATTACTTAATGGAAGCTTGGGATATTCACAGTTGTATTGACAGTCTTGCTAAAAATGGTAGTATGCTACTTGGTTTGTTTCTACATTAATATGTGCATATGTTTCTTTTAATATATCGCTTATACATATTAGTAGAGCTCTTAGAATCTTTGCTTGATTACCAGCGTTGTGATGGCAGTCACACTAGTGGGGGCTGGGTAGTCTATAAGCAACATCCTATTCAGGTCCCTGGTCGTAGGATTATCGAGACGGGGCATCGATACTCCGGAGTAGACTTGTGTATACGCTTCTTATCCCAGCTGGGGAGATGGTCTGTCCAACAGCCATAGTACGTCGTACTGGAGATAGTATGCAGGTGCTCGTTAGGTTACGAGTACACCGGACAGGACTCGCCGAGAACTGCAGGTTGGTATTATACCCATCGTCAGATAGCAGTTCCGAGATGACATGAGTACAGCTTAGTCCGTCGACTTGACACTGCTACTTCGCCTCGAGTGTGTTCCCACTGTATATAGATTACTACCCTACCACGGCTCAAAGGAGTCATACAAACAGGTAGTAGTTGGGTGCAGTCCCGAAGCACTTGAGGGCAGTGGCGGTTAGACAGGATTCGTCTCTCCCGGTATTGGGGGTTGATATCGGGCTGTGTATGGAGAGCCATTACGCAAGCTCCCTATCCAGGGAAAGCGAAATTTACTGGTAGGTTCCAGTAGTTTCTCAAGGTGTAATGGGCTTCACTCCGACACGACTTATACCGCTATTAGGGGTCTAACGTTTATCGCCCCCTAGGACCGATATGCGATAGCCTTAAACTAACGGACCAGACTGAACGGAGATTGTCACATCAGGCTCAGTAGGAGTTCGGATGGGTTTCCTCATCGACCTTCTTATCGACATCTACCTGGGGACCGTTACGTACAACTAGTACCGCTTACGGCTTGTGGTTAAACCCACTGCCAGCGTAGTGTCGAGTCTTTAGAGTCCCACACAGAGAGTTTCCCTGCACCTGGCAAAAGGTGTAGAGGCCGTATGGTTTTTACGGTAAGGCCGCGATCACTTACGTACACTTGTGCACGTACTATGATCGGGCAGATAATACTAGCGGGCTTTGGTTTAAGCCAAATTCTAGTATTATACAAATGGATTTATTCAGTCTAAGATTATCCGTGTTTTTTCGGAAATACGGATGGGAGGGGCAGTCTCCTAATTTCTCGGGAAGCTTCTAGAAGAAGGTGACTCGTTTGTGTTTATTTCCTTTTAGGATTTAAACTAAATGAGGTAAAGGATGAGATGTATGTTTATATTAAATGCTTAATGACTCATGAGGTGATTCACCCTTGGAATTAAATGAAGCATGCTAGATAATATCTTGATATTATCAAGAGAGATATTATTATGCTTCATATTATTCTAGCATGAGTATTATTCATTTCATTATCACAAAACACTTCTCTCTCCTCAAGTCTTCATCTTCTTCCTCAAACCCTAAAAGCTCTCATGTGTTGAGAATCCCAGGGTTTTAAGTAACTAAGTAATCCATCTAAATACTCTACACCCTCTAGGACTTCTATATTAGCAAACTAGAAGCCGTAGTTATCTCAGATTCGAGATAGGAGCTCGGAATATAGACTCTAGGGTGGATCGTCTTTGACTCGAGGAGGCCGTTGAGGTGCCCATGTTCCATAGAGCCTACGAGGTGTGTAGGACAGCGGTGAAGACCCGCAGGACAAGTAACGTGAGGTATAACTTCGAATCCGAGCAGTTAAACCTCTTGTTGTTTGTTAGTAATGGTTTAGACACGATCCGTGTGCTCAAGTCCGTGTTACTTAGGCTAATTGGTTTTCTTCCTTTTCTGTCTTTCGGTACCTGCCTAAAGTTTGGAAGAAGACTATCCAATAAGCGTAATAGGTGTACTCTTCTAATACTAGGAGCTCTCGCAACCTTAGAGAAGGGGAAAAGAAAAGACAACCAAATAATCTTATTCAATTTCTCTAGAACCAGAAACCATCCTCGAACTGAAACAAGTTTCTTCGAGTTCGTATGTAACTATACGATGGCATACCCAAGTAATATGGATCTTCGTAGTGATACGGAGTGTTCTAGAGAAATGCAAAGGGCAAGTAGGAGCGGCAGGGATATACGCGGCTTCGTCGTGAATGATAGTAGTCGCAATTTCCTTTTGCCATCACTCTGATCCCTTTATATGTCTTTACTTATTAGCTTCTGTACACCATATTTAGGCTGATTGGTTTTCTTCCTTCCCTACCTTTCGGCACCTGCTTATGGTTTGGAAGAAGACTATCTAATAAGCGTAATAGGTGTACTCTCCTAATATTAGGAGCTCTCGCAACCTGAGAGAAGGTAAAGAGAAAAGACAACCGAATAATCTTATTCAATTTCTCCAAAACTGAAACCATTCTCGAACTAAAACAGGTTTCTTCGAGTTTGTATGAAACTATACGATGGCATATCTAAGAAATATGTATTTTCGTAGTGATACAGAGTGTTTTTTAGAAATGCAAAGGGGGTGTAGAAGTGGCAGGGATATATGCGACTATGACAATCCAAAAGCCCAAGTGTTTTAAGAAGATTCGGTTAACGTGGTTTATGAGTTTTAGTTTAGGCTCAGGTCATGGTCGCTGCCATAAGTGAGAGAGAGAGAGAGAAAAAAAATACTCAGCGTGCACTCTAATTTAGATTAGATTGGTTAATCATTTTATCTAATTGGGATGGCTCCCACTGTTTCCTCGAATTCTCCTTCAAATCCTAAAACGAGAATTAGTCGGGATCATCTAAAAATCACCTGAGGAGTATCACCAACTCATTAGTGGGAATCGGGACCCAACTATCATCGCATGATAACTTGATGGAAGCCACTCAAGTCACCACACTTCAGAAGGTATGCGCATGCCTGGCAAGTTTCCTGTATATTTAAAACTCCCGATGTGGTTTTTGCCCCTAAAACCCAAGTGACCTTGACAATGCCAACATATCAAAGGGTCCTAGTCAAGTTCAACCCGTCATTATCTTGATTGCGTTAAACCCATCCGAATATGTTCTTGACAATGCCAACATGACCGTACGACTATCTTAACTAATCATATCTAATACTACAAACAAGCAATACTCAGCTGCCGCATACTACGCCTTGACAATGCCAACATACGCAACACGAATACTGAGCACTACTCGTAGGAAATGACGGAGGGCTACGGCTGTTTTTTAGTGAAAAACCTTTAACGTAATGAACTTGATATCGTTGAAGGAACCTAGTGGTTTTATAAATATATAGTGGCGTAAACTTTTTCTAAAGAGATCACTCCCTGTGAAGGGATCTCGGCGTTTTCCTCATCGAATGCGGTGCAGGATATTCCTAACTGAATACCATGATGCAAAGCAAAACAATCGACTATAGTGAAGTTATTACAATGACGCAAACTTTTGCCCAAGAGGTCACTCCCCATGAAAGAATCTCGGCTCTTGCATCGTCGAATGAGGTGCTGAATATTCATAACCGAACACCGTTGTGCAAAGCAAAAGGAAACGTCTTTAATGTCAGTTTTTAAAAACTTGGTTCCAACAACATCATTTAGGTTTATTTTTACTTGCATTAATCAAAATTAACGCAGTCCCATCAATTAATCCATATCACACCAGAAAAGAACGAAAATACAATGTACGTATATGCCATCCGCATTCGCCACGGGGCCTCGTCATGCACCGTTAGCTTACTTAACTAACGGCAGAGCGGGGTATGGATTAGCGCGGATGCAAAACATATACAACATCTACTAGTATATATAAATATATATATATATATATAACATTTGTCCCAGACATGATATAAGCAACATCACAGAAAAGCGATAAGCAACACAGAATATCGGATAATCTAGGTGACCCGGGTTTCATTTGAGCTGCAAATAAAACTCGACGTTCACTAGTCGTGTGGATAGCCTGTGCAATGAATAACCAAGACCCCTACGAGTGCGGCAAGTTACCCGCCAATCCCAGAAGTGAGACAACCCCAATCAACAAAGTGAATAGGCCACCCAGCACTTCACGAAATCCGGTAACTTGAACATCCCTCCGTGGGTCATCCTATACCCCTTATGAGTGCGGTGAATAGCCCGCTAATTCTAGAGTAAGGCCCCTTCGTCTCAACGCCATGAGATGCGGGCCCGTTGCCCTTTAGAACCCGGCTACTCGAGCATTCCACCGCGGAGTAATCCTAGTACAGAAAAGAAAATTATATATACAATGGCGACATCGACCTCAACCCGGTCGTACCCTAATAAAAGAATATACAATATAGCAACGACGGCTGTCCACATGTCGGATGCTCGCCCCGTAATAACAAATATACAAATGAATCTTAACTGTACTACAACCATTGCACTATAGGCTATCCAACACGACAATCCATCCACAATATCAGCACAACACAGAACATCAACATGAATATCATGTTCGCAAACCCGTCTAATTGAACATATAGCAACTAGTCGGGTTATACCGCTCAATGATATTCACAGTCGCATATATTAACAAATGTACTGATAAACACGTATTCAAAATATCGATCGACTAAAACTTTTCCACATTGGACCCAAATGCAAACAAGCACTCAAACAAATCTGGGCCAAAAACAAATATCCCAAAAATCATATTTCCACATAATAGAGTGCTAGAAGAAATTTGGCGTACAGTGGCCACACATCGACCACGGAACCGCCGCCAATAGGCATGTTATGCGGCGGTTCCGCGGCCATTTAGTTGGCTCATGTGTCCAAATTTCTTCAGTGTTTCTAAATATGCCTGCAAGTATTTTTAAAACAATCTAAATAATTTTTTGAACAAGTTTTAAAAACGACAGCAAGCATACCAAAATAGAATTGTGATTCGGAAAATTTGGTCAATCGATATTCCAACCTTATGCAAACTAGCTAGTAAAGGTTTATGGGGTGACTATGATACCATGTTGGGGTTTGCTAATGCCCTGGCTATCTACCGTGGCCGATGCGGAACAAAATGGTGTTTAAAAAACATGGCGCTAAAAAACCTGTCCTACAATCAAAACCAAAACCAACACTAACTAACTAAAGATAGCTCTAGCTACTATGATAGAAGTTGTTTTACCGAATGAACCGTGTCCTTCGGTCTTCTACCATCTTCCTTAGCTCCTAGAGATTTTCTCGATTGAGCTTGGCCGCCGGTTTTCCTCCGTCGAAGATGATCACCAGAGAGATGTAGCTCATGGATCTAGCTCCACACTTAGAATCAAGTGGAGCAACTAGGGACTCTAGGTTGCTAATCTATAGTGCCTAAAGATATAATGAGTTGCTCAAAATGTTTATCTATCTCTTTTCTACCCTTGTTTCTCAACCCATGAGATGGTAGGGTAGAAGATGAAGAAGAAAGAGGAGGTCAAGAAAGGTAATAAAGAGAGCAAGCAAAATGGTGAGAGTGTTTACAAAAACCGACCATGCCAAACTCTCAAGTGAAGAAAACTCAAGTGAGCAAAAAACTCAAGTGGAAGAACAAGTGAGGAAAAACTTGAGAGGGCAAAACATCTAGCATGGTTTTGTAAAACACCTTTTTTTAATAAAAATATGCAACGATACTTGAATAGTTTTGCACAAATGAATTAACAATTCATTTATCAATACTATTCAAGTATGGTTCTCACCATTCTCTTTTCTTTACCTTTACATCTCATTTCCATTTAAATAAATAAATGGATAAATCAAAATGAGGTGTCCACCTTCTAGAATATTTTCTGTATAAATACGGATTACAGTCTACTGTATATACATACATGTATTCGTATCAAAATACGAATACCCAAAGAGATAGAATAACACAAAGAATATAATACTAGAATATACATATTGAAATACATATACTTAAATTATTAAATCAATACCTGATTTAATAATCCGGCTCAATCCCGAGCCGGTTAGTATTATCAACCGTCCGATCGAAAGTCTGGGTAACTAGTACAATCATTCGATCAGAACCCTACACATATCCAAATACGGCTACTACATCATTTCTCCTGAACCAGGGAAATCTTCTGTATGGGACTCTAAAGACTCGTCAATACGCTGGCAGTGGGTATAACCACAAGCACGTCAGCGGCACCAGCTGTACGTAATGGCTACCCAGGTATTGAGCGAAAGGAAGGCCGACGAGCAAACTCATCCGAACCCCTACTGAGCCTGTCAGTGACAATCTCCATACAGTTCGGTATGTTCTTCTAAGAGTATCGCATATCGGGTCTGGAGGGTGGATAAAGTCAGACCCCGGATAACGCAATATTTTGTGTTGGTGTGAAGCCCATCACCCACTGAGAAACTACTGATCCAAATCAGTAATTTTTGTCTACCTTGGCCAAGGATTTCTGGTGATGGCCACCCGTACACAGCACAACATCAACCTCCAATACCAGGAGAGACGAATCCCCGACAATCCGCTTACTGCCTCCATATAGCTCAGGACTGTACACAACTAAAACCTGTTTGCACGACTTCTTTGAGCCATGGTAGGGTAGTAATCAAAGCACAATGGGAACTCACATAAGTCAAGTGATGATCTCAGGTCGATAGTGTTGGCTATAGTGCCCTCAAGTCAATTATTGTAATCGCAGGCATACGATTATGATGATTGAGGGAGAACCTATACGGGTAGAACATTCTTACTCAAAATGATAGTATTCTATCTAGTTTGTCTTTATCATAATGTACATGCATTAGGTGGTATTACAGATTACTATTATATGTTGATAGAGCCTATAGAATTCTTGCTTGACTACCAGCATTATGATGGCGATCATATACATGGGAGCTGGGTGGTCTATAAGCACATCCTTAAATGTCCATAGTCGAGGGAGTATCGAGACTGGGCATCGATACTCCAGAGTAGACTAGTGTATACTTATCAAGACCCCGATGAGGGGCGGTGGCCGGTCTCACAAGCCATTGGTGTCAGTTAGCCACCTAAGATAGTATACAGGTGCTCATTGGGTTATAAGTACACTGGATGGACCCGCCGGGAACATGCTAGTTGGTATTATACCTATTATCAGGTAGCAGTTCCCAGGTGGCATGAGTACTGGTTAGTCTGTCGACCTGAGATCATCATTTGTCTCGTGTGAGTTCCCACTGTGCTTTTATTACTATCCTACCATGGCTCAAAAGAGTCATGCAAATAAGTTTTAGTTGGGTATAGTCTCGAGCTACATGGAAGCAGTGAGCGGATCGTCGGGAATTCGTCTCTCCCGATATTGGGGGTTGATGTCGCGTTGTGCATGGGTGGCCATCACCAGAAATCCTTGGCCATGGTAGTTGAGAATTACTGATTTGGATCAGTAGTTTCTTAGTTTGTGATGGGCTTCATACCGACACGAAATATCGAGTTATTTAGGGTTGGACTTTATCCATCCCCTAAACTCAATTTACGATACTCTTAGACGAACAGACCGGACTGTATAAAGATTGTCACGGGCAGGCTCAGTAGGGGTTCAGATGAGTTTGCTCGTCGGCCTTCTTTTCGCTTAATACTTGGGTAGCCATTAAGTACAGCTAGTGTTGCTGACATGCTTGTAGTTAAACCGACTGCCAGCGTATTGACGAGTCTTTAGAGTCCCACACAGAGAGTTTCCCTGGTTCTGGCGAAATGATATAGTAGCCGTATTGGATACGTGCATGGTTCCGATCGAATGAGTGTACTAGTTATCCGGACTTTCGATCGGACGGTTGATAATACTAGCCGGCTCGGGTTTGAGCCGGATTATTAAATCAGGTATTGATTTAATAATTTACGTATATGTATTTCTATATGTATATTCTAGTATTATATTCTTTGTGTTATTCTATATTTTCGGGTATTCGTATTTCGGTACGAATACAGGTATGTATATACTATAGAATGTAATCTGTATTTGTACAGATAATATTCTAGAAGGTGGACACCTCATTTATTTTTTTATCCATTTGTTTTAAATGGAAATGAGGTGGAAATTAGAGAGAATAGAGTATGGTGAGGACCATGCTTGCATAGTGTGCACAATGAATTATTAATTCATTTGTGCATACTATTCAAGTATAATTTGCTTTTTAAAATGAAAGAATATGTTTTACAAAATCTCGCATGATAATTTCTCTCTTAATGGATGGTTCATTTTTTTGAGATGGTTTTCTCAACCCCACCATCATACTTCATTCTCCTCTCTAAGTTTTCATGGGTTCCTCAACCTTCATCTCTTAACCTTCTCTTTACAATCTCATGAGTTGAGAATCAAGAGAGGAAGTGAGATAGATAAATACATGGATCCATACACTACAACCTAGGCACTCAAGACTAGCAATCTTGAGTCCTTAGTTGCTTCACTCGGTTTTCATGTGGAGCTAGAGCCATGAGCTACATCTCTCGGGTGGATCATCATCGACGGAGGAAGACCGGCGGCCAAGTTCAGTCTTGGACGCCTCAAGGAGCTTAGGATGATGGCAGAAGACCGAAGGACTTGGTTCATTCGATATAACCATTCTAACCTAGTAGTTTATCTCTTTGTAGATTGCTAGTATAGGTTTATGCTTCGATCTTGGGCATGCTTTGTTTGCGCCAAAAATTTTAAACGCCGGTTTTTGTTCCGCACCGACCATGGTAGATGGCCAGGACGCTGGCAAAACCCAACAGACAGACTAACATGTACTCATGACACCTAAAAACTTAGGTATAATACCATCTAGTATATTCCCGGCGAGTCCGTCCAGTGTAACTCATAACCCAATGAGCACCTGTATACTATCTTAGGTGACTAACCGACACCAATGGCTTGTGAGACCGGCCACCGCCTCTCATCGGGGTCTCAAAAAGTATACACTAGTCTACTCCGGAGTATCGATGCACAGTCTCGATACTCCCTCGACTAGGGACATTTAAGGATGTGCTTATAGACCATCCAACTCCCACATATATGATCGACATTATAATGCTGGTAGTCAAGCAAGAATCCTATGGGATCTATCAATATGTAATAGTGATATGTAATGCATATACATGATGATAGAGACAAACCAGATATCATACTATCATTTCGAGTAAGACCGTTCTACCCGTATAGGTCCTCCCTCAATCATCATAATCGCGTGCCTGCTATTACAATAATTGACTTGAAGGCACTATAGCCAACAAAAATCAAACAGATCAAATCAAAGTCCCACCCGGCAGCACTTCTAAACTCAAAAGTCCCGTTAGACGGGTAAGGAACTTCCAAAACAAATCAACCCTGACACCGTAAGAAACGGAGCAAGTCAACTTCAACCCCAACATCGCAGAAAGCGAAGCAAGTCAAATCAAATCCCGACACCGCAGAAAGCGGAGCAATTCAAATCAAATCCCGACACCGTAAGAAGTGGAGCAAGTCATCGACCATCTATGTCGCAAAAATGGCAGCACCGACCGTCCAAGTCGCAAAATGGCAGTATCGACCGTCCAACTCTCTAAAATGACAGCACCGACCGTCCAAGTCGCAAAAATGGCAGTATCGACCGTACAAGTTGCTAAAATAGTAGCACCGACCATCCAAGTCTCAAAATTGGCAGCACCGACCATCCACGTCGCAAAAAGGGTATCACCGACCGTCCACATCGTAAAAAGGGTAGCACTGATCGTCCACGTCGCAAAAAGGGCAGGATCAACCTCTATGTCGTCAAAACAGGAACCAAATCAAGTCAACCTCCACGCGAAAGAAGATCCATCAATTTCATATACACGACCCACATATGTGGTGTGCATTTATTGATGGAGGACACTTTGTTGGGGTTAAAAATTACACCCCAGTTGACTAAGTCAAAACCAAGGTCAACCCCAAATCAAGTGGGACCGAGCCCAAGCCTAAATCAAGACCAAGCATAGAAGGGGCCGGCTCCATGCCAAAAAGGAGGCAATAAATTAGTCTAGATGTAATTTTTATAAATAAATGTATATAAAATGGGCAGAAAGTCAAAATTTTGTAAACCCTATTGGTTATGTGTAAAAAGAAATAAGCATATAAGGTATGGGATGACACAAGTGCTATTTGGCAAAGCCCAAGGGGCTATATGTAAAGTGTGTAGCCTATAAAGGCAAACATGATGGAAAAATCAAAAAAACTTTTTCATTCTCTCAAAAAAGTCTAGGGTTCTGTGCTTTCTTCTCTTTCCTCAAGATTCTAAACCTTCTTTCTTTTTCATGAATTAAATCAAGAGCCTCACTCTTTTTTTCCCAAAAAAAAATAGTTTTTCACCATAAAACCCAAAAAAGGGAGTTCAGATCTCCCATCAGATCTCTAAAAGGGGAGATTTTTAAGTCCCACCCCCTCTTTTTCTCCAAAATCCAGCCAACAGAGAAGATGAAGAAGGAGACCCATCTCCAAAAATCCCATTTTGGAAAGATCTAAGGCTCAAGAGAAAATCCAGGGCTCAAGGGAGAAGAAAGGGGTCCCCTTTCATTATCTCCGAAAATCTATGAGGAGTTTAACTCCACACAAAAATAATAATAATAATAATAATAAATCCCTTTTTTTAGGAGTTTAACTCCAAAAGTCAATTGGGGAGTACAACTCGCTCTGCAGGGGCTAAGCCCCTCTTTCCTTTTTTAGGAGTTTAACTCCAAAAGTCAATTGGAAAGTACAGCTCCCTATGCAGGGGCTAAGCCCATCTTTCCTTTCTTTAGGAGTTTAACTCCAAAAGTCAATCGGGAGTACAACTCTCAGTACAGGGGCTAAACCCATTTTTTTGCAGGCGCTCAACGCCCACGTGCCAGACATGTGAGGCGCTGGCGCCCAGTGCCCACGTGCCGAACGCGTGAGGCGCGACGCCCAGCACCCACGCGTCCTTAGAACTTCACTCATCCTTTTTGTATTCTTTTTATACACACTTCACACTCAAACACGTCCCCCGTTAGAAAAAAATTTCTAACGGGGCGCTGCCCCGCACTCCGTAAGAGAGCTGCTGGCCTCTTGACCCCCAGCCTGCTATCCGGGTAGTAGGACCCCGTAAACTCTGCGTGGTTCCCGATACAGTCAAGTGTTCTCCAAAACACAACACGCGCAAACCACACATTGAGTTCGCATGACCAGTTTTACCCGTCAATCGGAGGTTCCTTCGCTCCGAGGGAGAGGGGTAATTAACGGCAGGTTAGTCCGCGCCTGCTGAAGATTTGGATCCCCACAATCAATAAACCCCGTCCTATCCAAGACAGGGGGAATCTATAATGCGCCTGACAAGCAACGTGTATTTCCCATCTCAATGGGGTGACGAAAAACACCCTACACTCGTATTCGTATAAATACCATATTCGTATCAAAATATAAATACTGTATTCGCATAAAAATACGAATACCAAAAAAGAGATAATGAGAGAGATATTATACTAGCTAGCAATGATACAATTATCTTTCAAATCTTCCAGTATTATCAAAATGTCTGATTAAAGTATGCGCACTAAATACACGTATTTAATCAAAGCTGAATGTGTATCAAATACGCACATGCTATATAGTATCGCCTAAATCGGGAAATCCTTTATGTAGGACTCTGAAGACTCAACAATACGCTGACAGTGGGTATAACCACAAGCACGTCAGCGGTACTAGCTTTACGTAACGGCTACCCAGATATTGAACGAAAGGAAGGTAGACAAGCAAACTCGTTCGTATCCCTACTGAGCCTGTAAGTGACAATCTCCATACAGTCTGGTCTCTTCGTCTAAGAATATCACATACCGGGTCTAGGGGTGGATAACTTCAGACCCAAAATAACCCGATAAGTCGGGTCGGTGTCAAGCTCATCACCCACCGAGAAACTACTGATCTACAATCAGTAAATCCCATCCATCTTGACCAGGGATTTATGATGATAGCTATCCAAACACAGCACGACATCGACTCCATATACCGGGAGAGATGAATCCCTAACGATTACTCACTTCCTCCATATGGCTCGGGACTATGCCCAACTAAAACCTGTTTGCACGAATCAGTGGAGCCGTGGTAGGGAAGTAATCTAAGTACTGTGAGAACTCACATAAGACAAATGTCGATCTTATGTCAATTGACTACCTGTACTCATGTCAACTGAGAACTGCTATCTGACGATAGATATAATACCATCTAGAAATTCTCGGTGAGTCCGTCCGGTGTACTCACATCCAGTAAGCATATGTATACAATCTTAAGTGCAACACACCAATGGATATGAGACCTGCCACCGCCCCTTGTCTGGGTCTTGAAACGTATATACTAGTCTACTCTGGAATATCGATATCCACTCTCGATACTCCCACCACTAGGGAAATTTAAGGATGTGCTTATGGACTACCAAGCACTCACTTGTATGATCTCCATCACAACTCTAGTAGTCAAGCAAGAATCATAAGGGCTTTATCATATGTATTAGCGACACGTAATAAAATGTATACATATCAATGATAAAAATAAACCAGATAACATACTATCATATCGAGCAAGACTGTATAGGTCTTCCTTCAATTATTGTAATCGCCTATTTTCGATTACAATAATTATCTTGAGAACACTATAGCCAACAATTGAGAGGAAATTGATACCAACTGGGGGCACTATAGCCAACAATTGAGAGTAAATTGGTACCAACTGAGCTAAGCACAGTTGGTGAAATTAATGATAGTTAAAGATAATACTAAAGTTGTGTAATTTAAAGGTAGTGGAAACTCTCATGCAGCACTTTGTTGATTTCTGCAATAAAAATCTGAATTTGTAACAAACTTTTTAGTCACTAAGAGCCCGTTTGGTTGGGCGTTTAGAGTCCCAAAAAGCTTTTTTGGAGCTAAAAAAGAGCATTTGAAAAAATTTCCCCTAAACAGCCCTTAGTATCCGTTTGGTTAGGAGTTTTGAGCTCCCACAAGCTCTTTTGGAGATAAATAAGCACTTTTGAAAAAAAATACTAAACAAGCCCTATTCCTAAAAGCTCTTTTGGAGTTAAAGAAGAAGAAAATCTTCTTTTTTCAGAAGCGAAAAAATAAAGATTTAGGAAAAAAGCTCTTCCTAAATTTTTTTTATTCCTATCATCTCTTCATCATCATTACCCAGCTCGACCCTTGCACTTGATTTCTCACCTCATCATCTCTCTAGTTCGAAATGCTAGACGATCGAGGAGATCGAGGCCCCCAGACCGATCGAGGCCCCATATTGAAGTCCTAATAGATGATGACGACGAAGAAGCCTATACGATCGAGGCCTTTGAACTCGACGCGATCATCGAGAGTTTGATCGATGAGTTCGAAGTTTTGAGCTTCATGCATCAGGCAATCGAAGGCTCTTGACTTCGACGAAAAATCTATAGATTGAGAGGATGGATTTCAAATATTTTTCTGCAAATATTTTTGTGTGGATCTTTTGATCTTTGTGAATGTTTTGAAAGTAAATTTTAATTAAAAAATGATGTTTTTCTTTCACTGTTTTCTCTCAAATATTAAGAAAAATGATATTCTTTGTGGTCATTTAAATAGTCAACAACACTTCTGCAACTGCTAACAGTTTTTCGAACCAAACAACTTTTAACATCAAAAGACATATTTTACAACAACATTTTTGCCTAAAGAGCTTTCTTTAATAGCACTTTTGCTAAAAACTCTTTTCGCAACAGCCTAACCAAACACGTCTTAGTCTCAAAGCACTTTTGGAGCAAAAGCAGAATAACAAATTTTCTTTTTGGAGAAGCTAAAATTGAAGAGTTAGAAAAAAAAGCTCTTTTCGAGCTTGACCCTCTTTGTTATTTCCTTCGATATTTTTTATTATCTCTCTCTCCCTCACATCGCTTTCTCTCTCAAATTCCATCAAATCTCTTCTTCATTCTTCACGAGAAACTCATGGACTTTGACGACGACGGCGAGTTCGGCGACCTCTACAACGACGCCCTCCTCCCTCTTCCTTTGTCCTCGACCTCAAATTCTCCATCGATCCCCTTCCTCCTCGCCGATGGCGGCGGTGGTCAGATCGTCGCCAAAAACCTAGCTCCGATCGACCCCTCGAAATGGATGGATGAAGGGTCTTCTACATCTCTTGCCGTGTGTTCTTCCTCCTCATCGTCAAGTTCCTCTCTTTTGGTCGTTTTATGTGCTCCGTTGTTGCATCAAGTTGGGTTTTCTTATGTTGTTGTTGGATTTGTTTAGGCATTATTTGATATGGGACTTGATTATTAGTGCATTTTAATTTGATTTTTAAGCTTTTGTGATTCATATGTTAATTTTTAGCAGCAGAAACTGAAAATTTAGTGATGAATCCTATTCAATTCAAATCAAAACATTTAGGTATTGATCCAACTGTTGATTTTGTGTGAAATTATGTGTGTAATGGTTGAATCGCCTCCTTAGCTATATGTAGCAGAACTTTTGGAACGAATCAGCTTTTCAAATCAAAAAACACATTCGACAACAGCACTTTTGTTTTCTTCAACAACACTTTTGTTTAAAGCTCTTTTCACAACAGCACAACCAGACGGCGCCTGAGAATCCTGTAAACTTGCTTATCAATGTAAAAACTCTTTCTACTAATAATCTAAACATAGAAAGAGACCCATTTTAATTTGCTTCCATAAATTCTTTGGGCCAAAAGTGATTGAAATAGACCCATTCTTCTATCTCCATACCTAATAAAAATTTTCAAACTTTGGATCTCGTCAAGAAATGATGTGGCAACTTCTGCTCATTTGCTTCTCTTTGTAGACTATTGACTCTTAATGAAATTTCTTCTTATCTTCAATTGCTTAGTCTCTTTTCCTTGCCTTATCCTAAGGTGGCTTAATTAATCATGAGGCAAGCATGTTTGAAATTAATTGTGTAGACGTTATCGTGACGTTACATTGTTATTCAAATGCAAATTTCTTTCAAAGTCTTGAAATATTTACACATTTCATGTTCCAGGCGTACTCAATTCCAGGTAATTTACCAGCTGTTGCTTCATCACAACTCTGGTCTACAAAAATGACGACAGGTTAAAAAAATTCAAAACTCAAGAATCTCAAATTGCTCAAGTTCTTTTTGCAAGGCTAAAATGTTCACAAAGGCTTTGTTCTTCATCTTCTTCATCTTTCTAAGGATCACAACCTCGAGAGAAGACGCTTTCACCTTCAATGGATTCAGCAACTCCAACCTTAGACTCGATGGATTCGCGGCGATTTCACCGAATGGTCTCCTTGCTCTCACAAACAAAACACAGAACAAAATGGGTCATGCCTTTTATCAAACTCCTATCAAATTTAAATCGACTTCAGGTAAAATTCTTTCGTTTTCGACTACCTTTGTGTTTGCTATTCTCCCCGAGGTGTCGTACCTCGGTGGCGATGGCATCGCCTTTTTAATCTCTCCGACCACCAATTTCTCTACTGCAACCGCAAGCCAATACTTGGGCGTATTCAACGATAAGAACAACGGAAACTCGAGCAATCATGTTTTCGGTATCGAGCTCGACACTGTTTTGAACCCTGAATTCAAAGATATCGATGATAACCATGTTGGTATCGATATCAATAGCTTGCACTCCAGTGAGGCGATTAGTGCGGGGTACTACAATGACGCCACGGGCGCGTTTCGGAACGTGACGCTTATCAGCGGGCAACTGATGCAGGTGTGGGTAGATTATGATGGCGAAGATATGCAATTAAACGTTACTTTATCTCCGATACAAATGCCTAAACCGAATAAGCCGCTACTATCTTCGGTAGTTGATTTTTCGAGCTTGATGCAAGATTCAATGTACTTAGGGTTTTCTTCGGCGAACGGCGGTTTTCATACCACGCACTGCATTCTCGGGTGGAGCTTTAAGATGAATGGCGTAGCAGATGCACTTGATTATTCAAAGCTTCCTTCGCTTCCGATTACTAAAACGAAAGGAAGCTCAAAGGCTTTGGCGATTTGGTTGCCCGTCGCTTCGTTGTTGTTTGTGATTTTGATTCTTGCTTCTGTTGTGTTCGTACGGAGGAGGAAGAAATACGAAGAATTGCTCGAAGATTGGGAGCTTCAATACGGGCCTCATCGGTTCAAATACAAAGATTTGTTTCTGGCAACAAAAGGGTTCAGAGAGAAAGAGCTACTAGGTTTCGGGGGTTTCGGTAGAGTCTACAAAGGAAGACTGCCTTCTTCCAGAATGGAAGTTGCGGTTAAGAAAGTCTCTCACGAATCAAGACAAGGAATGAAACAGTTTGTGGCCGAAATCGTTACCATCGGCCAGCTCCGCCACCGAAACTTGGTTCAACTCTTAGGCTACTGCCGCCGCAAAGGAGAACTCCTATTAGTCTACGATTTCATGCCCAAGGGCAGCCTCGACAAATTTCTATACGACCATAGAAGGCCTAGTCTCTGTTGGGCTCAAAGGTTTCATGTAATCAAAGGAGTGGCATCGGGTCTCTTATACTTGCACGAAGACTGGCAGCAAGTTGTGATCCACAGAGACATCAAAGCCAGCAATGTGCTGTTAGACGGCGAACTTAATGGAAGACTCGGAGATTTCGGACTTGCAAGATTGTACGACCACGGCACCGATCCTAATACGACTCATGTAGTCGGTACTATGGGCTATATGGCGCCAGAGCTAACCAGAAGCGGGAAAGCAACTACCGCAACGGATGTATTCGCTTTCGGGGTGTTTCTTCTTGAAGTGGCCTGCGGGCGTAGGCCGGTCGAGCCTAGTTTCGAAGGGGATGAGATGATGCTTATAGGTTGGGTGCTGTTGAATTGGCAAAGGGGGTTGGTTCTTGAGGCGTTGGACTCGAGAATATTGGGAGAAGAGTACAATGCTTATGAGGCCGAGTTGGTGTTGAAGCTTGGCTTACTATGTTCAAACCCGGCGGCTGAGGCTAGGCCGAGCATGCGACAAGCGGTTCAGTTCCTTGAAGGAGATGTGGCGCTTCCTGAGTTGCCGCAGAGTTATTTGAGTTTTAGTAGTTTTTCGCCGTTTCAATGTGAAGGGTTTAATGTCACTACAAGGTCCTCGTTTTCGTCTATGTCGAGTCTTTTTGCTTTATCGGGTGGTCGATGATTCATTTTTTTTCTTCTTATTCTTTTTTGGGCTGATGAAATTGGTGTTGAAATGAATAGTGTATTGTTGAATGTTGATAGAAGAGCTATATAAGTGTTCTATACCAAAATGTTTTTTTTTAATTAAAAAGGTGGATAGATTCGCCCCCAAGATTCAATTCTATACCAAAATGTTTTCGTAGCTAACAGGGATATTTAGAGCTTAACAAAATTGATGTTAAAAATTTAACTAGCATAAACAAAGAATCAACTATATTTAGATTCTCTGGATGATTCCCTGTTCTTCTGGAAGAACTGAAACTGATGGAATGTGTGCCCTGGGTCTGTCCCAGTCCAACTGGTATAGTTGGATTCCAAAGAGACATGCCAAAACGAAATGACGGTGGTCGGTCATACCGGGTACAAAATGTCCGGGTTCACAAACAGTCACTTCACGTGTCGCACTTGTGCGTGTACGTGTGTACCCGAACCTGGGAAACAGGATCTGAGCGAGCGAAGGCCCTCGCCTGTCTCCTTGTAGTTGGATCTCCAAGCTTTTAGAATGCTTGTGTTTGTGTTCCACTTCATACATGGAAGGTTTATCAATTATATGATCAACTTTCCAATAGAAATTTTCCATCTCTGCCCATCAACCCTCAAAGTCCCAATTCAAATTCCCATTTAACATCAAATAATTCATATTTTCAATATATATATATATATATCGCGCCTGGGATAACCTAAAGATTCCCAGAAATATTGTATTCTGGTGTTTGGTTATTCTAAAAGATATATACACATGCGATAGCATAACCCAATTTATTTTCCAAAAGGAAAATTCAATGAAAATGGGCAAAGAAGAAGAGTGGAAAGTGGTAATGACAATAGGCAAACTGTTTCGGCGATGGAGGTAATTCTGATGGTACAAAATCGATAGTATTAACTTATTGGTGCCACCGTGCCATGACTATATTGACAATGGTGGAGATAGTTGAATATAATTTACTGTTAGTTTTGTCACATGTGATGCACAATGATATAATATTTTCATAAAAATTTAACTTTACAATGGGAATGGGAAAAGAAAATAAAAAATAATCATACAAATAAGAAATGTGATAATTCAAATTACAAAAAATTATAATAAGTGTAATGATTTAATTCTGTAAATAGATTTGATTATAATTTTGAAAAAAAAAATTCTTAGAAAACTAGGATGAGCAAGTAGTGTACTCAAATTTACTTCAAAATAAATTTCTTTAAAAAAAGAGAAAATCCTTAATTTTAAGATGATACAAGTCATGGCTCTTTTGATAAGAGAAAATCCTATAAAATCAATAACTTTAAATATTCTAGCTGTCATGTCAGCAAAAAAAATTAAAAACCCCAAAATTGCCCCCTTTTCTAACAAAAATCCTAAATTTTTAAAAAAAATTAAAAAAAAAAAAATAACAATCCCTCTTCTTCTTCCTTCTCCATCTCTATCATCTCCGGCGATGGCTCTGACGTCGTCGTCCCCTGATACTCCCTCCTGCGTCCCAACTTTTCCTCCTCCATGATATCCCTATATGCCCCCTTCTCCGACAGCACCCCTCTACCCCAACCTCCCCCCATCCTCCCCGAACATCCCCTCCCCATCCCCCTCCTCCCGACGACCCCCTCCTCTTATCTACCCCACTCTACCTCCCCCTCTGTCCTTTTCTCCTCCCCCGACGTCCCCACCCTCAACTCTGCCCCATTCTTGATCTCGCCCCTCCTTCCATCAACTCCGCCCTCTCCTTTCGGATCCGCCGCCTCCATCATCATCTTCATCATTGATCTCATCATCTATAATGGCTGCAAAATCCATTTACTTTTTTCTTTGACAATAAAGATCCTTTCATTTTGAAACTGTGTATATTTGTTTCTCTTTGAATTTATATATGAGTGAGGTTGTATCTCATCGGTTGTGATGCTGTGGTGTAATCTAGAGTTCACAAGATTGAACCTTCAGATGTTGCGATCTTTTTTTTACTAAATCATTTTCTTTTTGTAAACCCTAACTTCACTCGAACCCTGGCCAGCGGCTAATTAGTGGCTATTATGACCATTATGGCTAATTGGTGGCCATTACATCCACTCTATATTTTATTCTTCTACCTCAACTCCAACAAAAATTCAGAGAAAACTCCACAGAAATTCAGAGCTCCTTCACTCTTCCCCTTGCATCTCTTGAGTCTTGAAGTCGCCGGAGTTCTTTCACCGCATGGGACAATCGGCAAGACCGGTTTCTATACCGTCTCGCATTCACCGTAAGTCTCTTCTTCTCTCCCTCTTGAATCCGCTCGCTTCGCACTTGCCATGATCTCCATCGAGACTATAACCCATGCATGACCTTGTCTTAATCTATAAGGGAAAAAGGGGGAAAAGAACCGGTCAATGTTTACGTTTGAGATCGTATGGTGTTGTTTACGATACCGTTTCATCAAACTATTTAGAACCCGATTTTGTTAATTTTCCCATCACTTGAAATTGTTGCCTTGCTTGATGTACACGTGAGACCGTCGCCGCGAATTAGATTTATAGTATTTTAATCTTGTGACGGAATTACCGACTGATGATGCACGTAAGTGGGAATTCCCTAGATCATGACACGTGGTAGATGATGTGTCCCGGGGGTTACGGTACAAGAGCAAATAAGATGCTTTGGAGATATTCCTCGGGACTCCGCCCCGAGGAATGAACCGACCCTCGGCGACCTCCCAGAATACTCCTACGTTCGGCCCCACAAGTAACCACCAATTCTCCTATGAGCCCACTACACACTGAGCTTCCTCAGTCTCCCAGCTCGCCCCCGAGCTATTGCAGAACCTATCTTCCTTGGCCCCCGCTCGTCTCCGAGCTCCCGCCGAGCTAAGCCGCCATGGCTCCGTGTATCTCGCCATGGCTCCGCATATCTCGTGATGAGCGGGATATCTGCCACCCGACGATCCCATGTTCCACGCCATCGTATCCCCCATTAATGAGCGTATCTCGTCATTAATGGGGAGATCCCGTCATTCACGTAGGCGTAACGTCTGGAGCGTAACTGACGGCGAAGATCTCGCACCCGCTCGCTCCATACGACCACTATAAAAAAAAACCTCCCAAGAGACTCAGGTAAGTCAATTCTAATCCACTAAGCCGCTACTCTACCAAAATACCTCGGCTAACTTGATCGTCGGAGGGTCCACGGTGGTACAACCACCCCGGGACTTCTTTGTAGGTAGCTCGGCTTCACCTCAAAACAAGCCCATTGAGATCCACATGCTCAAGGAGACAACCTCCAGATTCAATCTAAACCCTTCATCAACGCTCGCTCAAGATCGACGGAGGACAACATCTGAAGGAGATCCAAAGCTCCATAAGTTGGCGTCGTCTGTGGGAAACTAATTTCCTCCACTCATCAAAAAGTTGATCTTCCGCACTCGACTTCATGGCGAGCGAAAACCGTGACGATCCAAGCACAAGACGCCGCCTTCCACACAATGGAAGCGCGGACGGATCTACTCCCCCTCCGAATTCCATCCACGCCCTCTCTACAAGCATCGACAGGCTCGCGTCCATAGTGGATGCCCTTGTCCATGTCCAAACAGCGGGCCCAGCCCCCCAGGTCGCCGCTCCCCTTCCCAGGGATCATGACCTCCACAGAGGGGTGGATGATGCCGCCCATGCTGTCACTACTGAACAACGCCCTGCTAACTCCGGCAATCGTGGCTCCTCCGCGGCGACCGATTCAATGACCCGCTGGGCTCCGCATGGCCCCACGCCGCGGTCTCGCGAAAGAATCCATTGCTCCGGGCCCATCGCATTCCCGTCCTTCCCGAAGAGGCATCGGTCAGCTCGCCTGATCCTAGGCATAACCGACACCCTCTCCCTCGACGGGATCGCGCAAATGGCACTCGCCGGGAAAACTCAAGAAGGACCTCACCGGGGGATCTAAGGAATTTAATAGAACGGAACCGGAGTCACAGCCTGGCGCAGGCCACGAACGGGAACGACCACCACTCCGAGTGCACCGAATCCTCGAGGTACCACGACCACCTCGACGCCCTCAAAAAGAAAATCGAGGGTATACATCGAGAGGGTCATCCATCTGGTGAAGGGGCCAGGTATGCCGCCGACTCACTTACGAAGCCCTTCACCGAGGAGTTGCTTACCGTACATGTCTCATCTAAGAACAAACCGCCAAAGGTGGATCTCTTCGACGGGAAATCCGACCCGAAGGAACACATGGATGCATTCACGACGAGCATGAGCTTCCAGGACAACTCGGATGCAGCACAGTGCCGAGCTTTCCTGACCACTCTCATCCGGAGCGGACGAGACTGGTTCCGGGGCCTAACGCCACTCTCCATCTCCACCTTTGATGAGCTGACCGTCCAGCTCCGCGGTCATTTCGTCGGGAACAGACGGCAGAAGAGGACTGTCGATTACCTCTTCACCATAAAGAGCGAGGACAAGGAATCCTTTAAAGGATACGTCACTCACTTCTATAATGCTCTTCTCGAGGTTCCCGAGCACCGGGATGAAACTGTCATCACTGCTCTACGGTCAGGTCTTAGACACTAAGAGTGGCTCCGCTCTTTTGTATTAGCGCAACCTAAAACTATGGCCAAGGTAAAAGCTTGGACCAAGCGGGAGATCTAACTCGAGTCTGAGGTGAACGCCAACCTGCCTCGGCGAAACCAAGCCGACCAAGAGAAGAGGGGAAAAGAAGAGAAGAAGAAGGTCGACCGGCTAAAACCATACTCCCCAAAGTTTCTGGAGTATACTCCTCTCAACATCTCCCAGACCGAGCTGTTGGAAGAGGCGAAGGGCGAGCGATTCTTCAAACTCCCGTCGGTCACCAATAGAGCAGCTAAACGGACCCGAGGCATATATTTCGCCTTCCATAGGTCGCAGGGACACTCGACCGAGAACTGTAAACGACTCCGCGACTACATCGAAGAGTTGATCTGCTCTGGCCACCTAGCGAAATACCTACGGGAAAAGCGACAGGCAGACAGGGAGCACGACAACCAGCCCCCATCCGGCGAATTAGCGATCGACCAAATCATGGTCGTTTCTTCGAAGTCTGCATGTGGAGCCGGCGAGACTCACCACCTCCTACCCGTCGAAGGAACATGCGACCAACCCAGAAAGAAATGCAGGACCACCGAGCCCATCATCTTCACTAATGAAGACCTCCACGGTATATTCTTTCCTCACAACGACCTTCTCGTCATTACGGCACGGGTCTACTGTTAAGTTTCCCTAGCACCTACTAATGGGTATGGAAGCATCACACATGCCACTTTAAAAATTTCTAAAGGTGCTAAGCAGACTAAGCATGGATCTTTAACTAGAATAGCTAGGGTAACAACACAAGTATCACATACTAAAAATATATTTACACTAAGTGAAAGGAATACAACCTTTGTAGTCCTCTTTGTAGTGACTCCTAAGATCTTTGAGAGGTTGGAAAGGCTTGCCAGTAAGCTCCTACGTCCATGATGATCCACCCGAAGTTCACTACCTCCAAGCTTGTAGCTCCACTTGATGCAAGAAGAAGATAAAGCTAAACACTCTAAACTAATTGGCTAGATTAGAGTAGAATGATGAAGTGCTGAGTTTTCTTTTGTCAAAACTCTTTCTTTTTATCTCTCACTCACTTTGGAAAAACCTAGAGAGCAAGGAGGAAGAAGAAGATGAAGGCAAAAGCTTTTGATAATGATAAAGCTTAATGAAATAATAGAAAAGATAAGTATATATATTTTCTACTCTTCATCTCAAACCATGGTTACTTAATTTAGATATTATTGCACTTGAGTTAAAAAGCAAAAGGAATATTAATCCAAGGTTACAAAGTGGGTGAGCAAGGTTAACTTCAAGAAGAGTGTAGAAGATAACTATGGATGAATAATCATTTTCTTTTCCTTTTAATTTAAATGCAAAAAGAATATATATAAATCAAGTTCCATGTAAGTCTTATATTTCCTTCATATGTGTATCAACAACCATGACACTTTGCATGCATGTATCTATGCACATCAACATGTGCATACATGCACATCAACATGTGCATCCATGCATGCATTCTTCCTCTTTAATAAAAAGAGTTTGACTAAAGAATTAAAATAAAACTAAAAGCCAAAATGTTAAATCAACAATTAATTTAACAATCCGGTCATATCGCATACGACCCGACTAATAGAAAAATGCTCGATTAAAATACGGTATCGCATAGTCGTATTCAATCGGCTCCTCGCGCATATCTCATATGCACACCACATCTTTTCGCCTGGGCTAGGAAACTTCTGTGTGGGACTCTAAGACTCGTCAATACGCCGGAGTGGGTGATGATCATATTAAACACCCACAAGACGCAAGCGATCAGCTAAACGTAACGTCCACCCGGGTATTGAACTGTAACCCTTCGAAAATCGTTTAGGCAGTTTTTCGGTAATCGGCAAATTTTTCGGTTTTTTCCGTAAAAAGTCAAAATAGGTATTTTTCATTGTAGACCTAATTATACAAAATTTAGATAAGATATTACTATAATTTTGTCACTAAAATGTCACTTATAATTTTCTAGTTAAATAAATTTTTTTTGTAATTAATTATTTTTTTATATTATTTTAAGCCTTTTTAAATACATTAAATTAGTGATAAATACAAATTTAATTAGGTAAATTTCATAATTAGGAGTCTTTATAAGCTAAAATATGGTGTTAATAAAATTGTATCATGACTTGCAACATTTTAGTTTTATGGTGTGAAAATTATGAAAAAAATGATGTAAAAAGGGGTTTTTTGTAAAAAGTTGATGTGAAATGCATTAAATGAGATGTGAGGGATCTTTTTGACCTAGAAAATTCTCCAAAAACCCCACACCCTCCTCCTCTTCACCTCTGGCCGAAAATAGCAGCAGCTCCCCCTCTTTTCACCTCAATTCTTGCTTCAAAAATCATGAAAAATCATGAAAAATCCATAAAAATTCACCATTTTCTTCTCCAATTCAATGCTAAACCCTAATCCACTCTCTCCTCAACCAAATTTAGTTCAAAACTAGAAGAAAGGAGGCTTCTTTGGTGGCTTGATCATGCTAGGGTTCCATTTGTGAGGTGAAATTCTAAACTAGTTTGTTAACTTGTAGTTTATGTGTGCTAAAATTCAATTTTGAAGTATTAATTTAGTTGTAAATTCTTGTTCATGAAAATCAAGAATGGGATTTGGTGTTGAACTAGGGTTTGAAGCATGGTTGTTAGAGTTAAGTTAGGGCTTTGGTTACCTATTTGATTAGAGTGGTTAATTGCGGAGGGTTACGCTCGCTAAGTCGTTAAATTGCGACGTTTGCATCGAATCGGTTTGAAATTTGCTTACTAGATTTTTACAAAAATTAGAATGCGATCAAATTGTGTTATGTTAGCGATATAATTAGCTTCATATAGGACTATTAGAGTGCGCGAACGCGGGGTTTCGTCTAGTCGAGTAGTAGTTTTGTCGATTTCCCCGAAATGACGATTCTAGTTAAGGGTTAGCGATTTTCGTGCGTTTTCCCGCGCACCGAGTGCATGCTATGTTTAATTCGAGAGCGCCGATAATTGTATATTGTGACTTGCATCGTTTTAGGTTTTGTAATCTTATGCTTGGTGTTGTGCAAATATAGGATCGGTCGGGGAAATATCGGACACGGCACGTAAAGGCAAGGCGGTGGTCGGATCGGATTAGCGAGGATTTCAGGTGAGTAGATGTATTCATCTATGGGGGAAATCGTCTGAATGGTGCGAGGCGCCCCCTAGTTAGGATTACCCTACTTTTTGCAAGATTCATATTGTTAGCTAGCTTATCCATTCATGTACACTGCATACCCTTATAGCGCACAGTATATTAGATTGCATGGACATTCATCTATACTTATGCGATATTACTTCATAGGACACGAACACCATTACCATTGGCATCCGTTGCACGCGCACTATTCATGTGACACACACGCCTTTGGTAATTGCCATGCCACGTGCACTAGAGAACCTGTTTAACTTAATATCGCCATTTGCATTCATACACGATATATGAAATTGCATAGCATGCATATACCTCGCATTATCATCATATTTACATAGATTCTATCCAAAATTCACATCATATACATTGATATCATAGACATTTATTATATATAACATGTGAACATTATGATTTTCTTGAGGATTTCAGTATTGCTGCGATTTCTGGATTTTTGGGGAAAACCGCAAGAATTTAACAAAAGCTTATATTCATCATTTTTAAAACAAAGTTGCGGTTTTCTCGTGATGTATGTGTCGTCCACCATGAGTTTTCATGTTTTCTGTTGGATTTCGAGACCCGATTCGAGGAGTGGATGAACCGTCTCGGGTACATGGTGGGCCCGGTATGGTACCCCGGGGCAAGAAGATCGAGTTGTAGACGATGAGCCTGGAAGGAGAAGACTATCTACCGGTGATGTCTGGCGCGGCGGATATCCGGAGGATACCGACCGTTGTCATGAGATTTGATGACATGGGCCGATCCGGACTGACGGAGCCCGATATTTGAGACATTGATACAGTGAGACATTGAGACAGATGGGATTTCATATTTGGTGTCGATGCTTGACACGGTTTTCAGATGATTTCTTGATGTTATTTAGCTATTATACAGATATCCTTTTTCTAAAAGATTAGAATGCAGAACTCTTAACATTTAAAACACTTAAAGACTTAATAATGACATTGCATACCTGTGCATGCATACTAGAGATATTATATCACATATGGACATGCATGTTGTGGTGCATTGCGTGCGTTCTTACGATTGCCTTACTAGATGTTATATTCTACTCACGAGCTGGCAACTCACCCCCGTTGTGCCACAGTGTCTTGCAGGTCGGACTCATCAGTCTCGTAGCGGTGGGCTATCTTATCATCAGTCCCTTTTGCTCAGACTCGCGACATCGCCCGTAGGTGGGTTGCGAGCACGCTTTATTTCTTTTGCTTTATCCTTGTATCTAGTATTCTCTATCTACCACTTTATATTGTATATGTGACCTAGTGGTGAGACTGAGAGGTTGTATATTTGTGGTTTCTTTTGGGTCGAGCTCACTTGAGCCGGCGATGTGTTTTCTGATATTTTGCGTTTCTTTTATACTCTTTTCTTGATATGGTTATTATATTGCATGTGGTTGTGATCCGCCTTGGGCGAAGAGCTAGCTCCCACTTGGGGATGCCATTTTATGATTACAGGTTTATTATCTTGTTGTACCTATTTTGGGGGATAGAAAATACAGGGGAGACTCTGCCGAAATTTTCAGAAATTTATGATGTTTTAAAAAGAAAAAAGGGATTCTTTGCAACTTAATTGATTTGAAAATCGTTTTCATTAAAGGTTTTCCTTCACTCTCTTTTGATTTTGGTTTAGATTCTTCTGGGCTTTGGCTGACTTAGGTTACGGTACGCCTTTAGACGTCTCGTAATCTAAGTGCCAGTCGCGTTCCGTACTTTCGGGTCGTAACAAAGTTGGTATCAGAGCGTAGGTTTTACCTTTCTGAGTGTAGGACGACCTTGGTAGATGGAGTAGGTGACTTAAGCAGAGTGGCGTACCGTGGGTATGATCCGCGGCATACTTACGATACGGTACTCCGCCTAAGTGACCTTAGGACATAATTGCTTGTATTTCCTTTCTTGATTCCTTGCATTCCTTGATTCGATTGCAATGTCCTTATCAGTCCTGTTTCTTATTCCAGCTTCAATGCCGCCAAAGACTACGAGAGCTCAGCGGGCTGCCGCTAGGGATGAGATTCGAGCGGGCTCGTCTGAGGCGAGGATCGAGCAGGATGATACACCTACCCCTCACGGTCATACTGATCCGCCTTATCCAAATCGTATTGCCAGACTAGAGGCCGGCATGCAAGAGTTGCGGCAGATGATGGGATCTTTAGTTGAGTCCAGCCGGGCACAGAGATCCGAGGACGTTCCTTCCACCGCACAGACCACGATTGTACCTACTGCACAGATTGTCACTCCTGCTGCTACTACGGAGACTATCCCTGTTTCACTACAGGAGTTCATGAGATTGAGACCTCCAGCTTTTACCGGTACGGATGCGACAGAGGACCCACAGGCATTTCTAGATAGGATGGCTCGGATTTGCCGTTCGTTGAGGTGTTCTGATGATAGATTGGTGGAGTTTGCGAGTTTTCGTCTGGAGGGTCTTGCCCAGACATGGTACGATTCAGTAGAGAGAGGCCGAGCTGCAGGTCTGCCTTCTATGACCTAGGACGAGTTTACAGCTGCATTTCTTGCCCGTTTTCTTCCGGAGAGTGTCCGAGATGCTCGAGCCCGTAGTTTTGAGTCTTTGCGCAAGACTCCTGGGATGACAGTGTCGGAGTATGATATACAGTTTACCCAGTTGTCTCGATATGCTCTGTATCTAGTCGACACAGAAGAGAAGAGAATAAAGAGGTTTGTACGAGGGCTTGATACACAGCTATTCCTTGCCATCGGCACCCAGCACTTTGATACATACGCTGCCGGGATGGATGCAGCCTTACTTTTGGAGGAGCGTATTTCTGAGACTCCGGTCGTTTCTGGGCCGAAGAGGATCCGTACTGATACGCCAGCTCAGCGGCAGATGGGTAGACACCGCGATAGATTATTTCCGGGAGATGGTGGAGGCAGAGGATTGAGACGAGGTCAGTTATTTGGTTCATATCCACAGACCCAGCAGTCGTCTCCAGGATGTTTTCGGTGTGGGAGTCAGTACCACCGTGTCAGAGACTGTACCATGGGACGTCCAGGCTCGGCGACAGTCCCGCATGTGACTTTACCACCCTCACCACCTTCTCAGAGAGCTTTACTTCCTACTCCTGACGATGCTCCACGTCAGTCAGATGCTTCTAGAGGCCGTGGGCATGGCGGTCCAGTTCCGAGAGGACGAGGCGACAGAGGCAGAGGCAGAGGCCGAGGTAGAGGCAGAGGACAGCCAGCTATTAGTGGTGGACAGGCCCGAGTGTTCGCATTGACTCCTCAGGATGCACAGGCATCCAATGCCGTCGTGACAGGTACTCTGCCAGTATGTTCTTTTGATGCACGGGTATTATTTGATCCAGGATCCACACATTCCTATGTATCCACGTACTTTGCACCGAGGTTGGACCGAGAGTCTTCTCCGTTAGATCAGCCGCTTGTCGTTATTACCCCGGTAGGCGAGTCTTTTGTTGCCCGTTTTGTGTACCGATCGTGTTCCGTTCGTATCGGGGAGAGAGATTCTTCAGTTGATTTGATTCTCCTCGATATGCTAGACTTTGACGTTCTTCTTGGTATGGACTGGCTAGCCACCTGTTATGCATCCGTGGACTGCCGTGAAAAAACAGTCAGATTCAGTTTTCCTGGTGAGCCGGTTCTTATTATTCAAGGAGATCGTAGCGATACCCTTCCCAGCTTGATTTCTTCTCTTTGCGCTGGTCAGCTCTTAAGGAAAGGGTGTCAGGGATTCTTAGCTTATGTTTGTGATACTAGCTCCACAGAGGTTCCGTTGGACCAGGTCCCTGTTGTGAGAGAGTTTCCTGATGTATTCCCTGACGAGCTTCCTGGTCTGCCACCAGAGCGCGAGATTGAGTTCTGTATTGACTTGATCCCCGGCACGGGGCCTATCTCTATACCGCCTTATCGGATGGCCCCGGCGGAGCTGAGAGAGCTAAAGGATCAGTTACAGGACTTGCTGGACAAAGGGCTTATCCGACCGAGTGTGTCACCTTGGGGTGCTCCCGTCCTGTTTGTTAAGAAGAAGGACGGAAGTATGCGTTTATGCATTGATTATCGTCAGCTGAACCGGGTTACTGTGCGGAACAGGTATCCCCTACCCCGCATTGATGACTTATTTGATCAGCTCCAGGGTGCAGGGTTTTTCTCGAAGGTTGATTTACGGTCAGGTTATCACCAGTTGCGGGTTCGGAAGGAGGATATTCCGAAGACCGCTTTCCGTACTCGTTATGGTCATTATGAGTTCTTGGTGATGTCGTTCGGGCTCACCAATGCCGCGGCAGCATTTATGGATTTGATGAACCGTGTATTCAGGCCGTATCTCGATCGGTTCATTATTGTGTTCATTGACGACATCTTGGTTTATTCTCGGAGCCGGGAGGAGCATGAGCAGCACTTACGTATCACCTTGCAGACTTTGAGGGAGCATCAGCTGTTCGCCAAATTCTCCAAGTGCGCATTCTGGTTAGACAGTGTTGACTTCTTGGGTCATGTGGTGACGAGAGATGGTATTTGTGTGGACCCGAAGAAGATCGAGGCAGTTCAGCGTTGGCCTAGACCAGTATCAGTTACAGAGGTTCGCAGCTTTCTAGGTCTGGCCGGCTATTATCGACGTTTTGTCCAGGATTTCTCCCGCATTGCTGCACCGTTGACCGGGTTGACCCGGAAGGGGTTTCCTTTTGATTGGACCCAGGCATGTGAGGATAGCTTCCAGCAGTTGAAGACTCGTCTGACTACTGCACCAGTGTTAGCATTGCCTTCAGGATCAGGCGGGTTCGTGGTATATTGTGATGCTTTTAGAGTGGGGCTGGGATGTGTATTGATGCAGCACGACAGAGTTATCGCGTATGCTTCTCGGCAGCTGAGGAAACACGAACAAAACTACCCCACCAATGATTTAGAGATGGCTGCAGTGGTATTTGCACTTAAGATATGGAGACATTACCTATACGGTGAGTCGTGCCAGATATTCACTGACCACAAGAGTTTGAAGTATATCTTCCAGCAGCGAGATCTGAATCTGAGACAGCGCCGTTGGATGGAGTTGGTGAAGGATTATGACAGCGAGATTTTATACCATCCGGGCAAGGCGAATGTGGTAGCAGTTGCTTTGAGTAGGAGGCCCGGAGATAGCTTATCTTGTTTGAGCGCAGTACAGATGCAGTCGACGGCGGATTGGCAGGTGTTATATGACAGCAGAGTGCAGTTCGAGTTTACTCCTACAGGGGGACAGCTGGCCCATTTCAGAGCACGCCCACAGTTACTTGACCGTATCCGCGAGGCACAGTCCGACAATGCCCGTACATTAGAGATTATTGAGCAGATTCGGCAGGGCAGAGTTTCTGAGTTCGTGATTGATGATCAGGGGATACTTCGATTTGGGACTAGACTGTGTGTGCCAGATTCAGAGGGACTGAGGCATGATATTCTCGAGGAGGCACATAGATCAGTATACAGTGTGCATCCAGGTTCCACCAAGATGTACCGTGATTTGAGAGAGGTTTACTGGTGGGACGGGATGAAGAAGGATATTACAGACTTTGTGTCGAGATGCCTGACTTGTCAGCAAGTCAAGGCCGAGCACCAGAGGCCAGCCGGCGAGTTACAGCCTTTGCCCATCCCTGAGTGGAAGTGGGAGCAGGTATCTATGGACTTCGTTGTGGGTCTACCCAGGACCAGTCGAGGGTACGACTCTATTTGGGTGATTGTGGATCGACTGACGAAAGCGGCTCACTTTCTGCCAGTGAAGACCACTTTTGGATTTTCTCAGTACGCCCAGGTTTATATTGATGAGATAGTGCGACTGCATGGTGTTCCGACTTGCATCATGTCCGACAGGGGCACCCAGTTTACCAGCCGATTGTGGCAGAAACTCCAGGAAGCTTTGGGCACCCGATTGAGTTTTAGCACAGCCTTTCATCCTCAGACTGACGGTCAGTCGGAGCGTACTATTCAAACTCTTGAGGACATGCTCAAAGCTTGTGTTTTAGATTTCGGTGGTAGCTGGGATCGTCATTTGCCCTTGATCGAGTTCTCCTACAATAATAGCTTCCAGGAGACGATTCAGATGGCACCTTTCGAGGCTTTATATGGGAGGAGATGTCGATCGCCTGTATGTTGGACAGAGCTCAGGGAGAGCAGTGTTTTGGGGCCGCAGATCGTACAGGAGACGACCGAGAAGATACAGCTGATTCGGGACAGGATGAGAGCGGAACAGAGCAGGCAGAAATCATATGCTGACAGGCGCCGTCGCCGACTCGAGTTCGCTGTTGGTGATCATGTTTTCCTAAAGGTCTCTCCGATGAAGGGTGTGATGAGATTTGGGCGGAAAGGGAAACTGAGTCCTAGATATGTTGGTCCTTTCGAGATCCTAGAGCGTGTTGGTCCAGTCGCTTATCGGTTAGCTCTTCCGCCTAGCTTCCCCGATGTTCACCCCGTATTCCATGTCTCGATGCTCCGCAAGTACCTTCATGATCCTTCCCAGGCGATTCAGCACCAGACGATCCAGCTAGAGCGTGATCTTTCTTTCACCGAGCAGCCGGTGGTCATCTTGGATCGACAGGTGAAGAAATTGAGGTCGAAGGTCATACCGTCCGTCAAGGTCCTTTGGCATGGCCCGAACAGCGAGGAGGTCACCTGGGAGACCGAGGTCGAGATGAGGAAGAGATATCCCCATCTTTTTGAAGGTACGCGTAGTTATATTCTAAATTCAGGGACCGAATTTCTTTAAGGGGGGAAGATTGTAACCCTTCGAAAATCGTTTAGGCAGTTTTTCGGTAATCGGCAAATTTTTCGGCTTTTTCCGTAAAAAGTCAAAATAGGTATTTTTCATTGTAGACCTAATTATACAAAATTTAGATAAGATATTACTATAATTTTGTCACTAAAATGTCACTTATAATTTTCTAGTTAAATAAATTTTTTTCGTAATTAATTATTTTTTTTTATTATTTTAAGCCTTTTTAAATACATTAAATTAGTGATAAATACAAATTTAATTAGGTAAATTTCATAATTAGGAGTCTTTATAAGCTAAAATATGGTGTTAATAAAATTGTATCATGACTTGCAACATTTTAGTTTTATGGTGTGAAAATTATGAAAAAAATGATGTAAAAAGGGGTTTTTTTTGTAAAAAGTTGATGTGAAATGCATTAAATGAGATGTGAGGGATCATTTTGACCTAGAAAATTCTCCAAAAACCCCACACCCTCCTCCTCTTCAACTCTGGCCGAAAATAGCAGCAGCTCCCCCTCTTTTCAACTCAATTCTTGCTTCAAAAATCATGAAAAATCATGAAAAATCCATAAAAATTCACCATTTTCTTCTCCAATTCAATGCTAAACCCTAATCCACTCTCTCCTCAACCAAATTTAGTTCAAAACTAGAAGAAAGGAGGCTTCTTTGGTGGCTTGATCATGCTAGGGTTCCATTTGTGAGGTGAAATTCTAAACTAGTTTGTTAACTTGTAGTTTATGTGTGCTAAAATTCAATTTTGAAGTATTAATTTAGTTGTAAATTCTTGTTCATGAAAATCAAGAATGGGATTTGGTGTTGAACTAGGGTTTGAAGCATGGTTGTTAGAGTTAAGTTAGGGCTTTGGTTACCTATTTGATTAGAGTGGTTAATTGCGGAGGGTTACGCTCGCTAAGTCGTTAAATTGCGACGTTTGCATCGAATCGGTTTGAAATTTGCTTACTAGATTTTTACAAAAATTAGAATGCGATCAAATTGTGTTATGTTAGCGATATAATTAGCTTCGTATAGGACTATTAGAGTGCGCGAATGCGGGGTTTCGTCTAGTCGGGTAGTAGTTTTGTCGATTTCCCCGAAATGACGATTCTAGTTAAGGGTTAGCGATTTTCGTGCGTTTTCCCGCGCACCGAGTGCATGCTATGTTTAATTCGAGAGCGCCGATAATTGTATATTGTGACTTGCATCGTTTTAGGTTTTGTAATCTTATGCTTGGTGTTGTGCAAATATAGGATCGGTCGGGGAAACATCGGACACGGCACGTAAAGGCAAGGCGGTGGTCGGATCGGATTAGCGGGGATTTCAGGTGAGTAGATGTATTCATCTATGGGGGAAATCGTCTGAATGGCGCGAGGCGCCCCCCTAGTTAGGATTACCCTACTTTTTGCAAGATTCATATTGTTAGCTAGCTTATCCATTCATGTACACTGCATACCCTTATAGCGCACAGTATATTAGATTGCATGGACATTCATCTATACATATGCGATATTACTTCGTAGGACACGAACACCATTACCATTGGCATCCGTTGCATGCGCACTATTCATGTGACACACACGCTTTTGGTAATTGCCATGCCACGTGTTAGTTATATGTATGCCCTAGAGGCCATTACTGTACATTGGATGTATATTGTAGTGGATGCTGGGACATATATAGGTAGGACTTTCTTGCTCGACATGATAGTACGCTATCTGGTTGCTCTTTATCTTAACATGTATACTTTCTGTCTCTCTGATTACATGTTGATAAAGCCCATAGGATGTGTACTCGACTTCCAGGACTATGATGTAGATCATACTAGTGGGGCCTGGGTAGTCCATGAGTACATCCTTGAAGTGTTCCTAGTCGAGGGAATGTCGAGACGGGGCATCGATATTCCAGAGTAGACTAGCGCATATCTTCTCGACCCATGCGATGGGCGATGGATGATCCCATATCCATTGGTGTTTGACATCGAAGATGGTATGCGGGTGCTCAGTGGAGACTGGGTACACTGAACGGACTCGCCGAGAACTCCCAGATGGTATTATACCTCACGTCAGATGGCAGTTCTCTGGTGACACTGGTACAGCTTAGTCTGTTGACCCGAGATCGTCATAGAGTCTTGTGTGTCTCCCACTGTGCTTTGATTTCCACCCTACCACGGCTCTACTGAGTCGTGCAAACAGGTGGTTTTTGGGTACAGTCCCGATTCACATGGAGGCAATGAGCGATAGGAGGGGATTCGTCTCTCCCGGTATTGGGGGTTGATGTTGTGCTGTGCTCGACTGGCCATAACAGGAAATCCCTAGCCAGGGTTGCTGTGATATACTGGTAAGAGTTATCAGTAGTTTCACGAATGTTATGGACCCTACGTCGGCATGACTTATCGAGCTATTGGGGTCTGACGTTTACCACCCCTAGGCGAGATATGCGACATATCAGACGAACAGACCGGACTATACGGTAGTGTTACTGGTTGGATTCACTGGAGTGTGAGCGGGCTTGCTCGTCGATCTTCAGATCGCTCAATACCCGGGTGGCCGTTACGTTTAGCAGACCGCTTGCGGCTTGTGGATGCTTGATATGATCATCATCTGCTGCCGGCGTATTGACGAGTCTTTAGAGTCCTACACAGAGGTTTCCTGGCTCAAGCGAAACGAAATAGGAGCGCATATGAGATATGTGCGGGACCGAGAATAATGCGTGTATGTGATACCGTATTCCATTCTCGCGACGAATGTGTCGAATGGTTATATGCGATATAACCTGGTTATCGAATCAAGGATTGATTCGATAAACCGATACATATCATACTAGTCGGTTATATCCGATATGACCGGATCGTTAAATCAAGTGTTGATTTAATGATTTAGTGCATATTTATATATTTGATATATTACTTTGCATTAACTAGTATTGGTTCACTTTAAAAGGATTTTCTCACTTGAATTGTACACATTGTATATGCGATATAGTTTTGTGCACATGTTTGTATCATGTTTGATGATACATGTTTACTTGGTTAAGTGTAAAGAATCAAACCATGGTTTAAGTTAATGATTAGGGTTTTGATTATTTATTCATTTATCTTTTTCTTATTTATTCATTTTGGAAAACGGAAAAGATAAATGAATGGTTGTAAGTTTTGTTTTTTAGTTGAAGTTTCTTGAAACTTTGACTTAGTCTCCTTTTTGTTCTTATCCTTAACCCTAACCATTCCATTAACCATGGTCTTCTCTCTACACTTAACTGAGGTTAAAAGTATGATAAGATTTAATTCTTATTCATTTTTATCATATCTTTTTCATCTTCTTCTTCATGAGCAAGAAGAAGAAAAGCTTTCTAGTTCAATGGCAACATGTGAAATCTAGTGAGAAATCCAAAACTAAAGTTTACCCACTTCCTATTTCTTCATCCTCTACCTCTTGCCAAGTAGTAGAGTGTGTTTCCTTCACAAACTTTCAAGGTTTGGTGAAGGTGGAGCTTGATCTAGCGATGCCTCGACGTAGATCATCTTCGGCATGGACATCGACGACCTAGCTCGCTTATTCTTCGACGAAGCCGACGCTAGAGCCCGGGAGTTCACTTGGACAGCGGAGGCACTTCGTTGCGGAGCTATGGAGGTGGACAAACGGATCTACAAAGGTTGTATTTCCGTTATCTTATAGTTTATTTGTAAACTAGCTTGCTTGTTTCGCCTAAATATCTAGCAAACGATCCGTAGTCGGGTTTGTAGGCACCCGTAAAATTTTATTTGTGCATGTTTGATCACTTGTGAGACCTAACTAGAGTGCCTAGGAACCCAACAGTGGTATCAGAGCCTAGCTAGAGCCTTAGGCGATGCGTAGACGGAATTTGAAGTCCGATCGAACCGAAAACCTACATCCAACTTGCTCTCTGTACTTTTTTCAAATTTGTGGATTTTTGCAAATTAAAAATATGCAGAAAAATAATCAGGAAAATCTAAGAATTACGGTGCAAAAATTACCTAATGATCCCTCAAAAGTGCGGCGTAACCGCGGCATTAGCGTGCTAATGCGGCCCTTCCGCCGCCGTTTTGTCTTATTAGGCACTCAATTTTGCACAGTAACTCCTATTTTTCATTGTAGGTTTTCCTGGAATATTTTTTTTCTGAAATAAAGAGTTGAGTATTTTGGATTGTATAGGGGGTTCGTACATTCGATCGGATTGTCAAATTTTGTCTATGTGTTTTTCCGGATAATTTTTGAATATGTTAAAAAGTTCGACCGGATATAAATACCCAATTTTTCCCCTGTCGGGAAATTTCCAAGTGTTGGATATTTCTGTAGTTTAATCACGTTCTAAGTAGTGCAAGTAACACGATGGTCCCTCTAGAAGACAACAAACCTTAACTCGATTATGTGACCGTCTTGAACTACCCTTTGAACCTTCGGGTTTGGGGCAGTACGGCGTGCCACATGTGAGGCGTTGGCTTGACCCTTCTACGGCTGGACCGTTGGTACTGAGGCACGAACTGAATGTTTTTAGACTTGTTTCATGTGTTGATCTGTATCGGGAAAACTTGGGTGTTCGATTGTTCGATCGGAAAGTTTAACATTTTCTATTTATCCGGAATGTGATACAATAATTGGAATTCACAAGAAGTTATGAGATAACTGAATGAATGTTATAAACATAGCAGTTTAGTCTCACTTGATCGGTTGCCACGGAATTTTGATGTGATCAAAAGTCCGTCGCAATCACGTAGCGTACGCGGATACTCGCCGGGTAAACTTAATAGACAGCCTCACTCCATAGCCCCGACCAAGTGACTGTAGGAGAACCCCGTCGCCGAAAGCATCCGTTCGGGTGCTCGCGGTAGCGGTGTTCCGCCTTGGTGCACTTCGTCGACGGTATCAGGGGTGCGGCCGTCTACTGAAGTTTGCGACGAGCATTCGATCAGAATGTCGGGAATCCTGTTGAATTGCCCGACTTGATATTGAAAAGTGTTTTCGATAATGAGACTAAAATGCGGGGTTTATAATTGTTAGGCATGCGATGTCTAAGTAATTCATTTGGTCAGGCATGCGATGTCTGAGGTGGTTGCGGATTCCAACTGTTGTAGTTTTACACTTTCTTTTCTGTGACCGTAAGTGTAATATGTGATATCGCCAGTTTCGTTGCTATATGTCAACGACAATTGGGATGCGCATATTTACTTACGTTGATGACATGTGATGTTATGTGTTGCTGGATATGTTATATTGGATCGTCGTGTTTGAATAGCCGGGGGGTTTTTATGTGAGATGAGTGTTTTTCATTTTCATTCATGTAAAAACTTGTATGTAATATTCTTTTATTGGGGCGCTTCCAGGTTGCGGAAGTTGTCACTGTTGTTGTATATTATTTACTTTTCTGCACTAGGATAGACCCAAGGAGGGGAGCACAAGTAACCGGGTTCTGGGGTCCAGTGGGAGACCAACTCGAGGAGTCGAGTCCGGGTCTCCTAACCCTAGAATTGGTAGGGTTGCTTGCCGCTCTCGTAGGGGTCTAGGGGTGTGGGATTGGCTATTCATCACGACCGTGGAATCCGTGTTTTATACTGGCTCGTATTGAAAACACGGACGTCCTAGTATATCCAATATTTCATATGTTTCTTCTGCTGTGTTTTATCTGTGATCATGCGATGTTCTGTGACAGGTATTATATATAGTATATATGATATATTATATAGACGTTGCTTTTGTTTTACACCCGCACTAGCCCTGCCCCGCTCTGTCGTTAGTTACCTAACCTAACGGTGCACGAGGGGACATCAAGGCGAATGCGGATGGCATAAGTGTACGTCATATCTATCTGTGATGTTTAGGTAACTTAAAATGATGGGATATTCATTAATGAGATTAATGAAAGAAAATAAACCTAATTGATGTTGTGGAATTGAATTTCAAAATAAAACAGGTAGCTACAGTTCTTGCTTTGCATCGCGGTGTTCATTATAGAACATCCTGCACCTTATTCGATGAGGAAAGGACCGAGATCCCTTCACCGGGAGTGACTCCTTTAGCAATAACTGGCAGATGCTACACACTCGGTTTGTATTTGATCGCTTCTATAGTTTCTGCTTTGCACAGTGATATATATGATATATCCCGCACCTCATTCGACGAGGAAAGGGCCGACGATCCCTTCATCGGGAGTGACCCCTTTAGCAAAACTAGAAAAGCCTCAAAAACATTCCATTTAAAAACCATTTGATTCCGCAACGAGATCAAGTTCAAAGCGTTAAAGGTTTTCACAAAAACCATTCGCAACCCTCCGTCATTTTAGGAAGTAGAGTACTTAGTATTCGTGCTGTGTTTGTTGACCATAGTCAAGGCACAGTGTACGGTAGCTAAGTGATGTCTTCCTACACCGCATATGATGCGATTAGTTAGGACAGTCGCGTGACTTTGTTGACCTTAGTTAAGGGTCATGTGGGTGGGTCTAATTAATCACGAAATGACGGGTAGAACTTGACTAGTACTTATGATTTGTTGACCATAGTTAAGGTCATAGGTGCTAGGGGTAAAAACCTTTATCGGGAGTTTCAAGTGTTGAAATTTGCAATGAGATTGCATACCTTCTATGTGATAGTTGGATCTCGATACCCACTGCGAGTAATTGTTACTCATGGGAGAGTTTTGCACTTTACAATTAGCCGATCAAGTAGGTGTCTAGAAAGGTGTCAACGGGGTTACGCCTCTGGGAAAACGAGGTTTACAGTAATTAGGTCCGTGCGAAAGCACGGGGAACCTCCCTCAAAGTACCGACACTGGCCTGGCTGAAAGATTGGCGAACTTGTAGAGTGTAATTAATCCCGGCTAGTCTTTCCTTTTAGGGTTTGAAGGAAGATTTGATAAAAACAGTGGGAGCCATCCTGATTAGATAAAATATATAACCAATCTGATCTTGCAAGAGCGCACGCTGAGTGTTTTCTTCTCTCTCTCTCCAGGTAGCGACCATATCATGCCTTAATCAAGATAATAATACGGATGTATTGACCGAACCCACTTGTTATACTGAGCTGGAGAACGTTGGTCCCGCTCCAACTTATAATTGTTATAAGACAGAGCAGGAAATTGGGGAATGCCAGAATTCCTATGCCGCCCAAACGAAGAAAGTGCATATGATGCATCTCCTTCGGGTGTGTTCATTACAAAGAACTGTTTCTCAGTATCCTCTGAATCCTGGGTATATGATACCGGATCAGGATCCCAGATATGTAATCTGTTACATAGGGCTACAAAAAGGTAGAAAAACTGAGAACGGGTGATAAGTTCATGAGGCAGAAAACGGGGCAAGTGTTGCAGCCAAGTCTGTTGGTCTCTGTCACCCTGTATTACGAATACATTGATTCTGAACAAATGCTGTTAGATACCGAACCTGATATACAAAATCATATCACTCTCTTTATTAGTAAAGAAGGATATAATTTTGTATTGTTGGATAATGTTTTAAACATTTCCTATATCAAAAGTTGATCGGTTCAGGCACGCTATCTAAAAGCATTAACGTTCTAAATCAAACTACAGTTCCTAGTATACTGAACACACACAAGAAGAAGAGTTCAGAAATGAACAAATTCTTCTTGAAGCATTGTAGACTAGGTCATATCGATGCGACCCGACTGGCTGAAGTTACATTTAGATGTATATTTAAATCAGTTTGAATTTACATCTTGTGAAACTTGCCGGTCGTGTCACAAAGATAAGATGACCATAGCTCTGTTTATTGGAAACAGAGGAAGAGTTAGTAAACTCTTGGGACTGATACATGATGATGTACGTAAGGTCTCCTGTCTGCACATGCCAGGAATGGTTCTTTATACTTCATTATATTCTCTGATAATCTCTCAAGATTCAGTCGTATGTTCCTGCTGAAACATAAGTCCGAACCTTTTGAGGTATTCACAGAATATAAGTTAGAAGTAGAGAACCAAAATACGGGTATAAGTATTATGTCCTATGATGAGATCAGGGAGGAGAATACTTGTGCATAGAATTCCTGGACTATTCTAAAGGAGAATGAGATTCTCTCTTAGTATTACTCCTCTGACTACACCACAGCACACCGGTGTATCGGGGCGGAGCAATCACACAATATTAGATATCATGTGCTCTATGATGAGTATTACTGAGTTACCTATTTCCTTTTTTTGGGGGTTATGCACTTGAGAAGCTGCATACCTATTGAATTAGGTTCGAATCAAATCAGTGCCTACCACTCCATATAAGATATGGTGCGGGAAGATCCTATCTCTTAAGTAAGTTAAGATTTGGGGTTTTCCGGCCTATGTTTAAAGCAAAATCCAGACAAGATCGAGGCAAGATCAGTTCTGTAGAACTGGAAAGGTTCCAGCTGTACAAAACTGCTAATGATTTGGTAGAACCAAAGGATTCAATAGTTTCCGACGAACCTCAGCCTCTCCGCCGATCTAGTTGGGTTCCTCATCCGCCTGAGAGATACCTCGGTTTCTCGATGACAGTGGGAGCAAGGATTGCATCATGAGATGGTGACCCAACTAGTTTCGAGCAGGCCATCGAGAGTAGGGACTCTGTAAGAATGGCTGGATGCTTAGCGATCTGAGATGGAATCCATGTACACCAGCAAAGTATGGACTTTAGCTGCTATATCTGAAGGGTTAAATCCCCATCAGGAGCAAGTATATCTTGAGAAGATTACTTGGTATAGATGGAAAAGTTGAGACTTTCAAAGCTAGACTTATTAAAGGTTTTCGTCATCGACCAGGCGTGGATAATGATGAAACCTTTTTCCAGTAGCTATGCTTAAGTCTATCCAGATCCTACTTACCACGGCTACATACCATGACTACAATATCTGGCGGTTGGGTGCCATGACTGCTTTTCTAAATACTGATTTAGAAGAGAACGTCTATAAGAACACAGCCAGAGGTCTTCGTAAACAGTGGGAGCAGCGGAAACGTGTGCAAGTTGCTTTACATGATGAAGCAGGTATCGCGGAGTTGGAACGTCTGTTTTGATGTGATAGTCAAAGTGTTTGACTTCATCAAAATGGTAGACGAACCTTGTATATAAAAAAAAAGGGGGTAGTAGAGAGTAAGGTGGTCATCTTCGTATTGTACGTAGACAACATACTCTTGATAGGAAAAGAGTTTCCTATACTGCGATCGGTCAATCTCCTATTATCACTAGGATTCCCCAAATAGGATCAAAGTGATACCTCCTAAATCCTGAGTTTTCATCTATGAGATAGATGTAATTGGATGTTAGGATTCTCACTAGATGTAGTGAGATGGTATCAATCGATCCTGAGGAGAATCACTGGAAGTGTTCCAGGGTGATAAAGACGACTGAATGTCAGTCACGGGCATTGTCTTTACCCTCAATAGAGGGACGGTATGTTGGAAGATTTCCAAGCTAGATACCGTGACAAACTAGACGATAAAGGCTGGTAACATCGCTATTAATGATACTACCAAAGAGGCAGTTTGGGTGTATATTGGTTCATAGGATGAACTAGGTTCCTGCCATTGTATGACAATGGAAGTGTGGCTTTGGCCCTGGAACCCTGGTCCCATCAGTGACCCAGACATAATCTAAGACAGCATCACCTGATCATGGAGATAGTTGATCTCCAGGGTGATCGAGGTTAGGAGAGTAGACTCAGAGGACAACATGGCGGATCCACTCACGAAGGCCCTTTTCCCAAAGAGAGACTTTTAAGGGATGGTTGAGTATGTGATACTGCAACCACTGCTACAGATGGCCCTAGTGCAAGTGGGAGATTGTTAGTTATATGTATGCCCTAGAGGCCATTACTGTACATTGGATGTATATTGTAGTGGATGCTGGGACATATATAGGTAGGACTTTCTTGCTCGACATGATAGTACGCTATCAGGTTGCTCTTTATCTTAACATGTATACTTTCTGTCTCTCTGATTACATGTTGATAAAGCCCATAGGATGTGTACTCGACTTCCAGGACTATGATGTAGATCATACTAGTGGGGCCTGGGTAGTCCATGAGTACATCCTTGAAGTGTTCCTAGTCGAGGGAATGTCGAGACGGGGCATCGATATTCCAGAGTAGACTAGCGCATATCTTCTCGACCCATGCGATGGGCGATGGATGATCCCATATCCATTGGTGTTTGACATCGAAGATGGTATGCGGGTGCTCAGTGGAGACTGGGTACACTGAACGGACTCGCCGAGAACTCCCAGATGGTATTATACCTCACGTCAGATGGCAGTTCTCTGGTGACACTGGTACAGCTTAGTCTGTTGACCCGAGATCGTCATAGAGTCTTGTGTGTCTCCCACTGTGCTTTGATTTCCACCCTACCACGGCTCTACTGAGTCGTGCAAACAGGTGGTTTTTGGGTACAGTCCCGATTCACATGGAGGCAATGAGCGATAGGAGGGGATTCGTCTCTCCCGGTATTGGGGGTTGATGTTGTGCTGTGCTCGACTGGCCATAACAGGAAATCCCTGGCCAGGGTTGCTGTGATATACTGGTAAGAGTTATCAATAGTTTCACGAATGTTATGGACCCTACGTCGGCATGACTTATCGAGCTATTGGGGTCTGACGTTTACCACCCCTAGGCGAGATATGCGACATATCAGACGAACAGACCGGACTATACGGTAGTGTTACTGGTTGGATTCACTGGAGTGTGAGCGGGCTTGCTCGTCGATCTTCAGATCGCTCAATACCCGGGTGGCCGTTACGTTTAGCAGACCGCTTGCGGCTTGTGGATGCTTGATATGATCATCATCTGCTGCCGGCGTATTGACGAGTCTTTAGAGTCCTACACAGAGGTTTCCTGGCTCAAGCGAAACGAAATAGGAGCGCATATGAGATATGTGCGGGACCAAGAATAATGCGTGTATGTGATACCGTATTCCATTCTCGCGACGAATGTGTCGAATGGTTATATGCGATATAACCTGGTTATCGAATCAAGGATTGATTCGATAAGCCGATACATATCATACTAGTCGGTTATATCCGATATGACCGGATCGTTAAATCAAGTGTTGATTTAATGATTTAGTGCATATTTATATATTTGATATATTACTTTGCATTAACTAGTATTGGTTCACTTTAAAAGGATTTTCTCACTTGAATTGTACACATTGTATATGCGATATAGTTTTGTGCACATGTTTGTATCATGTTTGATGATACATGTTTACTTGGTTAAGTGTAAAGAATCAAACCATGGTTTAAGTTAATGATTAGGGTTTTGATTATTTATTCATTTATCTTTTTCTTATTTATTCATTTTGGAAAAAGGAAAAGATAAATGAATGGTTGTAAGTTTTGTTTTTTAGTTGAAGTTTCTTGAAACTTTGACTTAGTCTCCTTTTTGTTCTTATCCTTAACCCTAACCATTCCATTAACCATGGTCTTCTCTCTACACTTAACTAAGGTTAAAAGTATGATAAGATTTAATTCTTATTCATTTTTATCATATCTTTTTCATCTTCTTCTTCATGAGCAAGAAGAAGAAAAGCTTTCTAGTTCAATGGCAACATGTGAAATCTAGTGAGAAATCCAAAACTAAAGTTTACCCACTTCCTATTTCTTCATCCTCTACCTCTTGCCAAGTAGTAGAGTGTGTTTCCTTCACAAACTTTCAAGGTTTGGTGAAGGTGGAGCTTGATCTAGCGATGCCTCGACGTAGATCATCTTCGGCATGGACATCGACGACCTAGCTCGCTTATTCTTCGACGAAGCCGACGCTAGAGCCCGGGAGTTCACTTGGACAGCGGAGGCACTTCGTTGAGGAGCTATGGAGGTGGACAAACGGATCTACAAAGGTTGTATTTCCGTTATCTTATAGTTTATTTGTAAACTAGCTTGCTTGTTTCGCCTAAATATCTAGCAAACGATCCGTAGTCGGGTTTGTAGGCACCCGTAAAATTTTATTTGTGCATGTTTGATCACTTGTGAGACCTAACTAGAGTGCCTAGGAACCCAACACCACGTGCACTAGAGAACCTGTTTAACTTAATATCGCCATTTGCATTCATACACGATATATGAAATTGCATAGCATGCATATACCTCGCATTATCATCATATTTACATAGATTCTATCCAAAATTCACATCATATACATTGATATCATAGACATTTATTATATATAACATGTGAACATTATGATTTTCTTGAGGATTTCAGTATTGCTGCGATTTCTGGATTTTTGGGGAAAACCGCAAGAATTTAACAAAAGCTTATATTCATCATTTTTAAAACAAAGTTGCGGTTTTCTCGTGATGTATGTGTCGTCCACCATGAGTTTTCATGTTTTCTGTTGGATTTCGAGACCCGATTCGAGGAGTGGATGAACCGTCTCGGGTACATGGTGGGCCCGGTATGGTACCCCGGGGCAAGAAGATCGAGTTGTAGACGATGAGCCTGGCAGGGGAAGACTACCTACCGGTGATGTCTGGCGCGGCGGATATCCGGAGGATACCGACCGTTGTCGTGAGATTTGATGACATGGGCCGATCCGGACTGACGGAGCCCGATATTTGAGACATTGATACAGTGAGACATTGAGACAGATGGGATTTCATATTTGGTGTCGATGCTTGACACGGTTTTCAGATGATTTCTTGATGTTATTTAGCTATTATACATATATCCTTTTTCTAAAAGATTAGAATGCAGAACTCTTAACATTTAAAACACTTAAAGACTTAATAATGACATTACATACCTGTGCATGCATACTAGAGATATTATATCACATATGGACATGCATGTTGTGGTGCATTGCGTGCATTCTTACGATTGCCTTACTAGATGTTATATTCTACTCACGAGCTGGCAACTCACCCCTGTTGTGCCACAGTGTCTTGCAGGTCGGACTCATCAGTCTCGTAGCGGCGGGCTATCTTATCATCAGTCCTTTTTGCTCAGACTCGCGACATCGCCCGTAGGTGGGTTGCGAGCACACTTTATTTCTTTTGCTTTATCCTTGTATCTAGTATTCTCCATCTACCACTTTATATTGTATATGTAACCTAGTGGTGAGACTGAGAGGTTGTATATTTGTGGTTTCTTTTGGGTCGAGCTCACTTGAGCCGGCGATGTGTTTTCTGATATTTTGCGTTTCTTTTATGCTCTTTTCTTGATATGGTTATTATATTGCATGTGGTTGTGATCCTCCTTGGGCGAAGAGCTAGCTCCCGCTTGGGGATGCCATTTTATGATTACAGGTTTATTATCTTGTTGTACCCATTTTGGGGGATAGAAAATACATGGGAGACTCTGCCGAAATTTTCAGAAATTTATGATGTTTTAAAAAAAAAAAAGGGATTCTTTGCAACTTAATTGATTTGAAAATCGTTTTCATTAAAGGTTTTCCTTCACTCTCTTTTGATTTTGGTTTAGATTCTTCTGGGCTTTGGCTGACTTAGGTTACGGTACGCCTTTAGACGTCTCGTAATCTAAGTGCCAGTCGCGTTCCGTACTTTCGGGTCGTGACATGAACGATCATAAGAATACCAGCAAAGCTGTCAAAACTCCCGTCGAGCCATCCGGCAACACTTACCGTACAGTCCGGTCTCTTCATCAAACTTCTTGCATATCAAGTCTGGGGATGGTGTCTTCGACCTCAATAACTCAATAAGTCATGCCGGTATATAGCTAATAACAGATCGAGAAACTATTGATAACGCTTATCAGTAAATCTCAGTAGCCCTGGCCATGGACTTCCTGTTATAGCCAATCGAGCATAGCAAAACATCAACCCCCAATACCGGGAGAGACGAAACCCCTCCTATCGCTCATTTCCTCCATGTGCCTCGGGACTGTACCCAAAGACCACCTTTTTGCACGAATCAGTAGAGCCGTGGTAGGGTGGTGATTAAAGTACAGTGGGAGAACACACAAGACTCTATGACGATCTCGGGTCTACAGACTAACCTGTACTAGTGTCACCTGAGAACTGCTATCCGACGATAGATATAATACCACATAGGAGTTCTCTATGAGTCCGTTCAGTGTACCCAGTCTCCACTGAGCACCCACATACATTCTTTCGTGTCACCTCACCAGATGGATATGGGAACATCATCGCCCATCATATGGGACAAGAATAGTATACGCTAGTCTATTCTGGAATATCGATGCCCCGTCTCGATATACCTACGACTAGGAACAATTCTAGGATATGCTTATAAACTACACGTGCTCCACTAGTATGATCTGCATCATAGTCACAGTAGTCTAGCAAATATCCTGAGGGCTTTATCAACATGTGAAAATGAATAAAAATATGATCAAATCAACATGTCAGATAAAGTAAACCAGATAGCATACTATCATGTCGAGCAAGAAAGTAATACACACACACACACACACGTCCAAGCATCCACTATACATATAATGGCCTCTAGGGCATACATATATCCAACAATCTCCCACTTGCACTAAGGCCAGTTATTGGCGTATCTCATACCCAACATCTCAAAAAGTCGCTCATGCTGCGGCTGTGGAAGGCCTTGATGAGTGGATACGCTGTGTTATTCTTTGTATCTACTCTCCGAATCTCGATCTCTCGGTGATCTACTATCTCCCGGATCAAATGATATCGCCTTAGGATGTGTCTGGACTTCTGATGGGATCGGGGTTCTTTGGCTAACGCCATAGCCCCATTATTATCACAATACAAAGGTATTGGATCAATAATGGTTGGAACTACTCCTAGTTCCGTGACGAACTTCTTCATCCAGACGGCTTCCTGGGCAGCATCATTTGCAGCAATATACTCAGCTTCCATCGTGGAGTCTGCAACGGTAACCTGTTTGGAGCTCTTCCAACTAACCGCCCCTCCATTGAGGGTAAATACAAACCCTGAGATAGATTTGCTGTCATCCTTATCACTTTGGAAGCTGGAATCAGTAAAGGCCTCCATTTGGATATCCCCATTACCATACACCAAGAACAATTCTATAGTCCTTCGTAAGTACTTAAGAATGTTCTTCACTGCTATCCAATGTTTCTCCCCTAGGTTGGATTGATACCTGCTTACAACAGCTACTGCATAAGCAACATCAGGGCGAGTACATAACATCGCATACATTATAGATCCCACGGCTGAAGCGTAGGGTATAATGTTAGTTATATGTATGCCCTAGAGGCCATTACTATACATAGGATGTATATTGTAGTGGATGCTGGGACATATATAGGGAGGACTTTCTTGCTCGACATGATAGTATTCTATCTGGTTACTCTTTGCTTTAACGTGTATACTGATTCTCTCCCTGTTACATGTTGGTAAAGCCCTTAAGATGTGTACTTGATTACCTGGACTATGATGCGGATCATACTAGTGGGGACATTGTAGTCCATAAGTACATCCTTCAAGATCCTTAGTCGTGGGTGTATCGAGACGGGGCATCGATATACCAGAGTAGACTAGCGTATACCTTCTCGACTCATACAAATGGACGATGGATGATCCCATATCCATTGGTGTTTGACATCAGAGATGATATACGGGTGCTCAGTAAAGACTGGGTACACTGGACGGACTCGCCGGGAACTCCCAGATGGTATTATACCTTACGTCAGATGGCAGTTCTCTGGTGATACTGGTACAGGTTAGTCTGTAGACCCGAGATCGTCATAGAGTCTTGTGTGATTCCCACTGTGCTTTGATTTCCACCTTACCACGTCCAAGAGGGCGTGCAAAACGGTGGTTTTTGGGTACAGTCCCGAATCGCATGGAGGCAATGAGCGATAGGAGGGGATTCGTCTCTCCCGGTATAGGGAGTTGATGTTGCGCTGTGTTCGATTGGCTATAACTGAAAATCCCTGGCCAGGGTTGCTAAGATTTACTGGTAAGTGTTACCAGTAGTTTCTCGAACTGATATAGACCTCATATCGACACGACTTATCGAGCTACTAGGGTCTAACGTTTACCACCCTTAGGCGAGATATGCGACATATCAGACGATCAGACCGGACTGTACGGTAAGTGTTACTGGTTGGATTCACAGGAGTGTGAGCGGGCTTGCTCGTCGATCTTCTGATCGCTCAATACCCGGGTGGCCGTTACGTTTAGCAGACCGCTTGTGGCTTGTGGGTGTTTGATATGATCATCATCTGCTGCCGGCATATTGACGAGTCTTTAGAGTCCTACACAGAGGTTTCCTGGTTCAAGCGAAACGAAATAGGAGCGCATATGAGAAATGTGCGGGACCGAGAATAATGCGTGTATGTGATACCGTATTCTATTCTCGCATTGAATGTATCGATTGGTTGTATGCGATATAACCTAGTTATCGAATCGAGAATTGATTCGATAAGTCGGTACATTGGATATTAGTCGGTCATATGCGGTATGACCGGATCATTAAATCAAGCGTTGATTTAATGATTTAATGCATAATTATATATTTGATATATTACTTTGCATTAACTAGTATTGGTTCACTTAAAATGGATTTTCTCACTTGATGTGCACATTGTATATGTGATATATTTTTGTGCATTTGTTTGTATCATGTTTCATGATACATGCAACCTTGGGTGTGTGTATGCTATACACCATGTTTAGATAAACGGTTAAGGTTTTATTTACTTCTTTTATTTTGGTTAAAAGAAAAAGGAAACTAAATGGTTGCTTTTGTTTTATACAAGAAGCTTCTTGATGCTTCATGAATTTTTGACTAAGTGACCATTTTGTCTCCATCTCTTGACCTAACCATTTAACTAAACCCTAGTTAATTCTCTACACAAAACCATGGTTGCATTATGATAAGAATGACTTGGATTTTCTTTTTAAGATAATTCATTTTATTCTTTCTTCATCTTCATCTTCATCAAGCTTCATGAAAGCTTGCTAGCTTCAATGGTGAAATGAGAAAAAGAGTGAGAAATCCAATTCTAAAGTGAACCCACTTCCTATTTCTTCATTCTCTACCACTTGCCATGTAGTATAGGGTGTTTTCTTCATAAGTTTCATGACTTGGTGAAGTTGGAGCTTGATCTTGAGTTGTCTCGACGTAGATCATCTTCGGTATCGAAGTCGACGACCTAGCCCGATCTTTTCTCCGATGAAACCACCGTGAGAGTCTAGGATTCCGATGGGTACAGTGGAGGGTCGTCAACACGGAGCTGTGGAGGTAGAGGACCGGATCTACAAAGGTTGTATTTCCTTTCACTTTAGAGTAAAGTTGTTTGCTCGCATTTGTTATCGTCTAATCTCTAGTTAACGATCTAGTTAGGGTTTCTCGGCACCGGAAAAATTTGAAATTGGCATGGTTGATGCCTTGTGTAACCTCTTAAATGTGCCTTGGAACCCTACAGTGGTATCAGAGCCTAGCTAGAGCCTTAGGCGATGCGTTAACGAAGTTAGAACCCCGATCGAACCCAAATACGACGAAATACACCCCTCTCTGGTCCATTTTTAAAATCTGGGATTTTTCCTAATTAAAAATGCCTAAAAAAATCAGCAGGAAATTATAAGAAAAACTGTGCAAAACGACACTGTTTGGAGCTCAAACCGCCGCGGAACCGGGGCACGAGCATGGCTCGTGCAGCAGTTCCGCCGCCATTTTTTGACGTCACCCTCTTAAATTTGCACAGTAATGTTTCTTTTTAATTCCCTGATATTTTATGGGTATTTTTATCTGACTCAAGTGTTGAGTATTTTGGGGTTTATTTTGTAGTCGTTGTTTCGATCGGAATTTTTAATTTCATAATGTTTTCCGGATATTTAGAAAATCTTGAAAAGTTCGACCGGATATAAATACCCAATTTTTCCCCTGTTGGGAAATTTCCTAGTGTTGGATCTTTCCGTAGTTTAATGACGTTCTAAGTAGTGCAAGTAACGCGATGGTCCCTCTAGAAGACAACAAACCTTAACTCGATTATGTGACCGTATTGAACTGCCCTTTGAACCTTCGGGTTTGGGGCAGTACGGCGTGCCACATGTGAGGCGTTGGCTTGACCCTTCTACGGCTGGACCGTTGGTACTGAGGCATGAACTGGATGTTTTTAAACTTGTTTCATATGTTGAGCTGTTTCGGGAAAACTTGGGTGTTTGAATGTTCGATCGGAAAGTTTAACATTTTCTATTTATCTGGAATGGGATACAATACTTGGAATTCACAAGTAGTTATGAGATAACTGATATGAATGTTATAAACATAGCACTTTAGTCTCACTTGATCGGTTGCCACAGAATTTTGATGCGATCAAAAGTCCGTTGCAATCACGTAGCGTACGCGAATACTCTCCGGGTAAACTTAATAGACAGCTACACCCCATAGCCCCGACCAAGTGACTGTAGGAGAACCCCGTCGCCGAAAGCATCCGTTCGGGTGCTCGCGGTAGCGGTGTTCCGCCTTGGTGCACTTCCTCGACGGTATCGGGGGTGCGGCCGCCTACTAAAGTTTGCGACGAGCATTCGATCAGAGATGTCGGGAATCTTGTTGAATTGCCCGACTTGATATTGAAAAGTGTTTTCGGTATGGAGACTAAAATGCGGGGTTTATAATCGTTAGGCATGCGATGTCTAAGGAATTCATTTGATTAGGCATGCGATGTCTATCCAGGTTGCGGATTCCAACTGTTGTAGTTTTACACTTTCTTTTCTGTGACCGTAAGTGTAATATGTGATATCGCCGGTTTCGTTGCTATATGTCAACGACAATTGGGATGGGCATATTTACTTACGTTGATGACATGTGATGTTATGTGTTGCTGGATATGTTATATTGGATCGTCGTGTTTGAATAGCTGGGTTTTTTTATGTGAGATGAGTGTTTTTCATTTTCATTCATGTAAAAACTTGTATGTAATATTCTTTTATTGGGGCACTTCCAGGTAGCGGAAGATGTCACCATTGTATATTATTTACTTTTCCGCACTAGGATAGACCTAAGGAGGAGGGCACAAGTAACCGGGTTCTGGAGTCTAGTGGGAGACCAACTCGAGGAGTCGAGTCCGGGTCTCCTAACTCTAGAATTGGTAGGTTTGCTTGCCGCTCTCGTAGGGGGTCTAGGGGTGTGGGTTTGGCTATTCATCGCGACCGTGGAATCCGTGTTTTATACAGGCTCGTATTGAAAACACGGACGTCCTAGTATACCCAATATTTCATATATGTTTCTTCTGCTGCGATATCTGTGATGTGATCATTTGATATGCTGTGATGGATACTGTATATAGTATATATGATATATTATATAGGCGTTACTTATGTTTTACACCCGCGCTAGCCCTGCCCCGCTCTGCCGTTAGTTACCTAACCTAACGGTGCACGAGGGGACATCGAGGCGAATGCGGATGGCATAAGTGTACGTCGTATTTATTTGTGATGTTTAGGTGATTTAAATGATGGGACTTCATTAATGTGATTAATGAAAGAAAAGAAACCTAAGATGTTGTGGAATCGAATTTTCAAAAACAGGTAGCTACAGTTCTTGCTTTGCATCGTGGTGTTCCTTGTAGAACATCCTGCACCTTATTCGATAAGGAAAGGACCGAGATCCCTTCACCGGGAGTGACTCCTTTAGCAATAACTGGCAGATGCTACAACCCTCGGATTGTCTTTTGATTGCTCCTATAGTTTTTGCTTTGCACAGCGGTATATATGATATATCCTGCACCTTATTCGATGAGGAAAGGGCCGACGATCCCTTCACCGGGAGTGACCCCTTTAGCAAAACTAGAAAAGCCTAAAAAACACTCCATTTTAAAATCATTTGATTCTACAACGATATAAAGTTCATTGCGCAAAATGTTTTCTTAAAAACCTGTCGCAGCCCTCCGTCATTTCAGATAAGTAATAGTTAGTATCCGTGCTGCGTTTGTTGACTCAGTTAAGGCGTAGTGTGCGGTAGCTGATTAGTGCTTATCTGCAAAGCATATGATGCGATTGGATTAGGGTAGTCGTGCGGCCTTGTTGACTCAGTCAAGGGTCGTGCGAGTGGGTTTAATTCAATCGGAAAATGACGGGTTGAACTTTACTTGCGGTCTATGGTTTGTTGACTCAGTCAAGGTCATAGATCACTTGGGGCAAAAATATTATCGGGAATTTCAAGTGTTGAAATTTGCAATGAGATTGCATACCTTCTATGAGATAGTTGGATCCCGATACCCACTGCGAGTAGTTGTTACTCCTGGGAGAGTTTTACACATTACAATTAGCCGATCAAGTAGGTGTCTAGAAAGATGTCAACGGGGTTACGCCTCTGGGAAAACGAGGTTTACATTAATTAGGTTCGTGCGAAATCACGGGGGACCTCCCTCAAAGTACCGACACTGGCCTGGCTGAAAGATTGGCGAACTTGTAGCGTGTAATTAATCCCGGCTAGTCTGTCCTTTTAGGGTTTGAAGGAATATTTGATAAAAACCAGTGAGAGCCATCCTGATTAGATAAAATAATAACCAATCTGATCTTGCAAGAGCGCACGCAGAGTGTTTTCTTCTCTCTCTCTCCAGGTAGCGACCATGTCACGCCTTAATCAAGATTATAATACGGATATTGACCGAACCCGCTTGTTATACTGAGCTGAGGAACGTTGGTCCCGCTCCAACTTATAATTGTTATAGGACAGAGCAGGAAATTGGGGATTACCAGGATTCCTTTGCCGCCCAAACGAAGAAAGTGCATGATGATGCATCTTCTTCGGGTGCGTTCATTACAAAGAACTGTTTCTCAGTATCCTCTGCGTCCTAGGTATATGATACCGCATTAGGATCCTAGATATGTAATCTGTTACATAGGGCTACAGAAAGGTAGAGAACTGAGAACGAGTGATAAGTTTCATGAGACAGAAAATGGTACAAGTGTTGTAGCCAATTCTGTTGGTCACTGTCACCCTGTATTCTAAATACATTGATTCTGAACGATTGTTATTAGATACCGAACCTGATATACAAAATCATATCAGTCTCTTTATTAGTAAAGAAATGATAAAATTTTGTATTGTTGGATAATGTTTTGAACATTTCCTATATCAAAAGTTAATCGGTTCAGGCACGTTATCTAAAAGCATTGATGTTCTAAATCAAACTACAGTTCTTAGTATACAGAACACACATAAGAGGAAGAGTTCAGAAATGAACGATTCCTTCTTGAGGTATTGTAGACTAGGTCATATCAATGTGACCCGACTAGCTTAAGTTACATTGTAGATGCATATTTAAATCAGTTTGAATTTACATCTTGTGAAACTTGCCAGTCATGTCATAGAGATAAGATGACCATAGCTCTGTTTACTGGAAACAGAGAAAGAGTTAGTGAACTCTTGGGATGATACATGTTGATGTATGTAGGTCCCCTGTCTACATATGCCAAGACTGGTTCTTTATATTTCATTACATTCTCTGATAATCTCTCAAGATTCAGACATATGTTCCTGTTGAAATATAAGTCCGAACCTTTTGAGATATCCACAGAATATAAGTTAGAAGTAGAGAACCAAAATATGGGTATAAGTATTATGTCCTATGATGAGATCAGGAAGGAGAATACTTGTACATGGAATTCCTGGACTATTCTAAAGGAGAATGAGATTCTCTCTTAGCATTACTCCTCCGTATACACCATAGCACGATGGTATATCGGGGCGGAGCAATTGCACCCTATGTGATATGGTGTGCTTTATGATGAGTACTACTGAGTTTCTAATTTCCTTTTAGGAGTTATGCGCTTGAGAAGCTGCATACCTATTGAATAGGGTTCCGATCAAATCAGTTGCCTACCACTTCATATATGATATGGAAAGGGAAGAGCCCATTTCTTAAGTCAGTTAAGATTTGGGGATTGTCCGGCCTATGTCAAAAGCTAAATCCGGACAAAATCGAGGCAAGGTCAGTTCCGTAGAACTGGAAATGTTCCAGCTATACAAACTGAAGCCGATGATTTGGTAGAACCAAAGGATTCAATTGTTTCCCCGACGAACCTCAGCCTCTCCGCCGATCTGGTAGGGTTCCTCATCCGCCTGAGAGATACTTTGGTTTCTCGATGACAGTGGGAGCGAGGATTGCATCATAAGATGATGACCCAACTAGTTTCGAGCTGGCCATCAAGAGTGGGACTCTGTAAGAATGGCTGGATGCTTAGCAATCTAAGATGGAATCCTTATACACCAACAAAGTATGGACTTTGGTTGCTATATCTGAAGGGTTAAATCCCCATCAGGAGCAAGTATATCTTGAGAAGATTACTAGGTGTAGATGGAAAAGTTGAGACTTTCAAAGACTAGACTTGTTAAACGTTTTCATCATCGACCAGGCGTGGAAAGTGATGAAACCTTTTCAACTAGCTAACCTTAAGTCCATCCAGATCCTACTTGCCACGGCTACATACCATGACTACGATATCTGGAGGTTGGGTGTCATGACTGCTTTTCTAAATGATGTTTTAGAAAAGAGCGTCTATAAGTACACAGCCAGAGGACCTCATAGACAGTTGGAGCAGCGGAAACGTGTGCAAGATGTTTTATATGATAAAACAGGCATCACGGAGTTGGAACATCTGTTTTGATGAGTTAGACAAAGAGTTTGACATCATCAAAATGGTACATGAACCTTGTATATACAAAAAGGGTAGTAGGGAGTATGGTGGTGATCCTCGTAGAGTACGTAGATGACATACTCTTGATAGGGAAGTAGTTTCCTATGCTACGCTCGATCAATCTCCGCTTATCACAAGGATTATCCATATAGGATCAAAGTAATACCTCCTGAATCTTGGATTTTGGATCTATGAGATAGATCTAATTGGATATTAGGATACTCACTAGATGTAGTGAGATGGTATCAATTGATCCTGGGGAGAATCACTGGAAAGGTTCCAGTGTGATAAGGACGACTGAATGTCAGTCACAGACATTGTCTTTACCCTCAGTAAAGGGACAGTATGTTGGAAGAGTTCCAAGCTAGATACCGTGGCATACTAGACGATAAAGGCTGGATACATCGCTACTTAAGATGCTACCAAAGAGGCAGTCTGGATGTATATTTGTTCATGAGATGAACTTAGTTCCTCCCATTGTGTGACAATGGAGTTGTGGCTTATACCAAGGAATGTCCGTCCCATCAGTGATCCAGACATATTCTAAGGCACTATCACCTGATCATGGACATGGTTGATATTCAGGGTGATCAAGGTTAGGAAAGCAGACTCAGATGACAACACGGCGGATCCACTCACGAAAGGCCTTTTCCCAGAGAGAGACTTTTATGGGATGGCTGAGTATGAGATACAGCAACCACTGCTATCAGATGGCCCTAGTGCAAGTGGGAGATTGTTAGTTATATGTATGCCCTAGAGGCCATTACTATACATAGGATGTATATTGTAGTGGATGCTGGGACATATATAAGGAAGACTTTCTTGCTCGACATGATAGTATGCTATCGGTTACTCTTTGCCTTAACGTGTATACTGATTCTCTCTCTGTTACATGTTGGTAAAGCCCTTAGGATGTGTACTTGACTACCTGGATTATGATGCGGATCATACTAGTGGGGACATGGTAGTCCATAAGTACATCCTTCAAGGTCCCTAGTCGTGGGTGTATCGAGACGGGGCATCGATATACCAGAGTAGACTAGCGTATACCTTCTCGACCCATACAGATGGACGATGGATGATCCCATATCCATTGGTGTTTGACATCAGAGATGATATACGGGTGCTCAGTAAAGACTGGGTACACTGGACGGACTCGCCGAGAACTCCCAGATGGTATTACACCTTACGTCAGATGGCAGTTCTCTGGTGACACTGGTACAGATTAGTCTGTAGACCCGAGATCGTCATAGAGTCTTGTGTGATTCCCACTATGCTTTGATTTCCACTTTCCATGTCCAAGAGGGCGTGCAAAACGGTGGTTTTTGGGTACAGTCCCGAATCACATGGAGGCAATGAGCGATAGGAGGGGATTCGTCTCTCCCGGTATAGGGAGTTGATGTTGCGCTGTGTTCGATTGGCTATAACCGGAAATCCCTGGCCAGGGTTGCTGAGATTTACTGGTAAGTGTTACCAGTAGTTTCTCGAACTGTTATAGACCTCATATCGACACGACTTATCGAGCTACTGGGGTCTGACGTTTACCACCCCTAGGCGAGATATGCGACATATCAGACGATCAGACCGGACTATACGGTAAGTGTTACTGGTTGGATTCATAGGAGTGTGAGCGGGCTTGCTCGTCGATCTTCTGATCGCTCAATACCCGGGTGGCCGTTACGTTTAGCAGACCGCTTACGGCTTGTGGGTGCTTGATATGATCATCATCTGCTGCCGGCGTATTGATGAGTCTTTAAAGTCCTACACAGAGGTTTCCTGGCTCAAGCGAAACGAAATAGGAGCGCATATGAGATATGTGCGGGACTGAGAATAATGCGTGTATGTGATACCGTATTCTATTCTCGTGTTGAATGTATCGATTGGTTGTATGCGATATAACCTAGTTATCGAATCGAGGATTGATTCGATAAGTCGGTACATTGGATATTAGTCGGTCATATGCGGTATGACCGGATCATTAAATCAAGCGTTGATTTAATGATTTAATGCATAATTATATATTTGATATATTACTTTGCATTAACTGGTATTGGTTCACTTAAAATGAATTTTCTCACTTGATGTGTACATTGTATATGTGATATATTTTTGTGCATTTGTTTGTATCATGTTTCATGATACATGCAACCTTGGGTGTGTGTATGCTATACACCATGTTTAGATAAACGGTTAAGGTTTTATTTACTTCTTTTATTTTGGTTAAAAGAAAAAGGAAACTAAATGGTTGCTTTTGTTTTATACAAGAAGTTTCTTGATGCTTAATGCATTTTTGACTAAGTGACCATTTTGTCTCCATCTCTTGACCTAACCATTTAACTAAACCCTAGTTAATTCTCCACACAAAACCATGGTTGCATTATTATAAGAATGACTTGGATTTTCTTTTTAAGATAATTCATTTTATTCTTTGTTCATCTTCATCTTCATCAAGCTTCATGAAAGCTTGCTAGCTTCAATGGTGAAATGAGAAAAAGAGTGAGAAATCCAATTCTAAAGTGAACCCACTTCCTATTTCTTCATCTTCTACCACTTGCCATGTAGTATAGGGTGTTTTCTTCATAAGTTTCATGACTTGGTGAAGTTGGAGCTTGATCTTGAGTTGCCTCGACGTAGATCATCTTCGGCATCGAAGTCGACGACCTAGCCCGATCTTTTCTCCGATGAAACCACCGCGAGAGTCTAGGATTCCGATGGGTACAGCGGAGGGTCGTCAACACAGAGCTGTGGAGGTGGAGGACCAGATCTACAAAGGTTGTATTTCCGTTCACTTTAGAGTAAAGTTGTTTGCTCGCATTTGTTATCGCCTAATCTCTAGTTAACGATCTAGTTAGGGTTTCTCGGCACCGAAAAAATTTGAAATTGGCATGGTTGATGCCTTGTGGAACCTCTTGAGTGTGCCTAGGAACCCTACATATAATGCTCATGCGAGCTCTCTCTTCATCAGTCTTCGGACAGAAGTCTTTGGAGAGAGTGATTCCATGGCAAGCGGGCAAGGCACCACGCTTAGAATCTTCCATACTAAACCTTTTTAGGATGGTGTCAATGTACTTTGATTGGGACAATCCCAATAACCTCTTGGATCTATCTCTATAGATCCTTATACCCAAAATGCACGAGGCATCTCACAGGTCCTTCATGGAGAACCTTTGTGATAAGAATAGTTTGAACGATTGTAGCATAGAAATATCATTTCCTATCAGGAGAATGTCATCCATGTATAATACGAGGAATGTGACAGTATTCCCTACAATCTTCTTATAAATGCATGGTTCATCTATATTTTTGATAAAGTCAAACTCCTTGATTGTATCATCAAAACAGATGTTCCAGCTCCGTGAGGCCTTCTTTAATCCATAAATGGATTTAAGCAATCTACATGCTTTCCCGCTGCTCCCACTGTCAATGAAGCCCTCTGGCTGATCCATAAAAACGCATTCTTCTAAATCACCATTCAGAAATGCAGTTTAAATGTCCATCTGCCAGATTTCATAATCATGGTGAGCAGCAATAGCAAGTAGGATCCTAATGGATTTAAGCATTGCTACTGGAGAGAAAGTTTCATCATAGTCCAATCCTGGTTTTTGACGAAAACCTTTCGCTACAAGCCTTGCTTTATAGGTCTCTACCTATCCATCTACACCAATCTTTCTCTTAAAGATCCATTTGCACCCAACAGGTTTTATCCTAGGAGGTGCAACGTCCAAAGTCCATACTTTGTTGGTGTACATGGACTCCATTTCGGATCTCATGGCTTCCAGCCACTTCATAGAGTCACCACTCGTGATAGCTTGCTGAAAACTAGTAGGGTCATCATCATCCATGATGCAATCTACTCTATCACCATCAATGAGAAACCCATAGTATCTCTCCTGTGGGCGAGAAGTTCTACTAGATCTCCGGAGTGGCTGAGGTTCTTGAAGTTCTACTGTAACATCAGTTTCAACCAATTCTTCGTGAGTAATTTGTGTATCTAGAACCTCTTCTAGTTCTACCGCATTGCCATCAGTACTTTCTGTAAAGACTTCATTTTCCAAAAATGTGGCATGCTGAGCAACAAACACCTTTTGTTCCTCCTTGTGGTAGAATAGATATCCATAGGAATGTTTTGGATATCCCACAAATTTACACATGACCGATCATGTCTCGAGTTTATCCGGATTCTGCTTTTTGACATAAACCGGACAACCCCATATCCTAACTCTTTTAAGAGATGGTCTCTTTCCACTCCATATTTCATATAGAGAGGTAGACACGGTCTTGGTTGGAACTCTGTTTAACAGATACATTGCTGAATCCAATGCATGTCCCCAAAAGGAAAGCGGTAACTCAGCATCACACATTATGGATTGTACCATATCTAATAGGGTACTATTCCTCCGTTCTGACACACTGTTGTGCTGTGGTGTGTAAGGAGGAGTGAGCTGAGAGAGAATCCCATTCTCTTTTAAGAAGTCTGAAAACTCTGTACTTAAGTACTCTCCACCTCGATCTGATCGAAGTTTCTTGATGCTCAAGCCCGTTTGTTTTTCTACTTCAAGTTTGTACTCCTTGAATTTCTCGAAAGCTTCGGATTTGTGCTTTATCAAAAACACGTGTCCGAATCTTGAGAAATATCAGTAAAAGTGATGAAGTATGAAAAACCGGCTCTAGCATGTGTAGACATTGGTCCTTATACATCGCTATGTATGAGTCCTAAGAGTTCCTCAGCTCTTTCTCCGTGTACAGTAAACGGAGTTTTGGTCATTTTACCTTTGATACAAGACTGGCAAGTCACATAAGATTTATATTCAAAAGAATTTAAATATCCATATTTATGTAGCTTGTTTAGTCTGGTTTCATTAATATGACCAAGTCTACAATGCCAAAGAAAAGCTTCATTTATATCTGAAAGTTTTCTTTTATTAGTATGTTGTATGTTGAAAACTGTATGTTGGTTCAGGACGTAAATACCATTATTTAATGTACCATACCCAATCAACTCTTGATTCAAGTTAATGTTCATAACATTATTTTGCAACACAAAATGATATCCTTCATTGTCCAACAAAGAAAATGATATTATATTACATAGCATACTAGGTACAAAATAACACGGGTTCAAAACCAAAATACAACCCGAAGGCAATCCAAGATGATACTCTCATACGGATACAGCATGTACATTGGAACCATTTCCAACCCGCAGAGTATGGTCTCCAGTCTTCAAAACTCTACCGTTTCTCAGTCCCTGCATACAATTGCAGATGTGAGAACCAGAACCGGTATCTAATACCCAAGATGCAGAGTTAATTGAAAAACAGTTCTCAGTTACAAACACACCTGAAGTGGAAGCATCAGCATGCTTCTTCGTCTTGAGATCAGCAAGATACAAAGCACAGTTCCGTTTCCAATGTCCCGTCTTGTGGTAGAAAAAACATTCCCCTTTTCCACTTCCCACGGCCCCGGTTTTGTCTTTCCCCTTCGCCTTTTGGACTCCTCCTTTCGGTTTGATGGACTTCTTATTCTTCTTTCCCTTGGCCTTGGCTTTTGGGACGGAAGAGGAAGATGGACCAGCAAGCAGAGCGGGAGTCTTCGCTGTTTTCAGCGTGCTCTCTGCACTTCTCAACATATTGAGAAGTTCAGGCAATGATTTCTCTAAATCGTTTATATTAAAATTCACTATGAACGGAGCAAAGGCGGGGGAGAGAGACTGCAGAACAACATCCGTATATTGCTCATTATCCATAGTCCATCCTAGTTCCTCAGGTTCTTCAATAAGACCAATCATCTTCAAAACATGGTCTCCTACTGATGCACTAGGGGCCATTCGCATCTGAAACAGCTTTCGAGATGCCTCATATCTCAAAGTACGAGATTGCTCTTTATACAACTCCTTTGTATAAAGAAAGATGGATTGTATATCCATCTTCTCGTGCTGTTTCTGATGGATGTTGTCCATAGAAGCAAGCGCGAGGCACCTGACCGTGTTGCAATCAATATCCCATGTTTTTCAAATCTCCTTATCCGTAACAGATGATTTAGGTCCTGAGATGGGTGGGGATTTGGTAGTGAGGACATATGATACTTTATCATATGTGAGTGCAATGTTCAAGTTCCTCTTCCATTCTTTATAATTCGGCCCAGTCAGTTTGTTTTTCTCTAGTAGAAGCTTAAGTCCCGTCATCGATATCTGCCATTAGGAGAGAGAAAAGAATACACTTAGCGAAATACTCTTGCAAAGAATTAGATTGGTTATTATCTTATCTAATCGATGTCTCCCACTGCTTTTATCAAATTTTCTTTCAAAACCTGAAAGGAAAACTAGCCAGGATTAATTACATTCTACAGTTTCGCTAATCGGTCAGCCAGGCCAGTGTCGGTACTTTGAGGGAGGTTCCCCGTGCTTTCGTACGAACCTAATTAAAATAAACCTCATTTTCCCAGAGGTCAAACCCTGTTGACACCTTTCTAGACACCTACTGGATTAGCTAATTGGAAAATGTAAAACTCTCCTGAGAGTAACTCTTACTCACAGTGGGATCGGGATCCAACTATCATATAGATGGTATGCAATCTCATTGCAAATTTCAACTCTTGAAACTCCCGATATGGTTTTTACCCCTAGCTTCTTATGAACTTGGCTATGGTCAACATATCATAACCACTAGTCAAGTTCTACCCGTCATTTCGTGATTAATTAGGCCCACCCATATGATCCTCGGCTATGGTCGACATAATCATATGACTTTCCTAACTAATCGCATCATGTGCGGTGTCGGAAGACATCACTTAGCTACCGTACACTACGCCTCGGCTATGGTCGACATACGTAGCACGAATACTAAGTACTCTGCTTCCTAAAATGACGGAGGGTTGCGGATGGTTTTTATGAAAACCTTTAACGCTTTGAACTTGATCTCGTTATAGAATCAAAACAATTTAGAAAAGGAGTGGCTTAAGCTCCGCATCTTTTGAAACTTGCATTTTTCACAAAAAGGCCGAGTGGGTTTCAAATCTAATTCTGCAACATCTTTAGGTTTCTTTTACTTTGCATTAATCTCATTAATGTAGTCCCATCATTTAAGTTCCTAAGCCATCACAGAAAAGAAATGAAAAATAGAACGTATACTTATACCATCCGCATTCGCCACAGTGTCCCGTTATACATCGTTAGGTTACTTAACTAACGGCATAGCGGGTCAGGACTAGCGCGGGTGTAAAATATAAGCAACGTTTATTACATATCATATATATAATAATAATCCATTCATCTCAGATACTAAGTAATCACATTACAGAATATCAATAGCAGCAGAAGCACATATGAAAATAAAAAGGATAACTAGGAGGTCCGTATTTTGTATTCAGCCAGTAATATAAAATACGGATTCCATGGTCGCGATGAATAGCCAAGCCCACACCCTTAGACCCCTACGAGAGCAGCAAGTGATCCGACAATTCTAGAGTTTAGAAGACCCGGTCTCGACTCCTCGAGATGGCCTCCTACTGAACCCTAGAACCCGATCACTTGTGCTCCCCTCCTTGGGTCTATCCTAATGCGGAAAAGTAAATAATATAAAATAATGGTGACATCATCCACAACCCGGAAGTATCCCAAATAAAAGAATATTACATACATTTAACTTTTACATGAATGAAAATTAAAACTCTCATCTCACATAAAACCCCCGGCTATTCGATCGCGACAATCCTGTATTATATCTCAGCAACACATAATATCTCATATCATCAACGTAAGCAAGTATGCGTATCCCGATTATCGTTGATGTATAGCAACGAAGCCGGCGATACACCACATACTACGCTTACGGTCACAGAAAAGAAAGTGAAAAAACAACAATTGCAATCACAGATATCTAGACGATGTTTAACGTTTCGATCAAATCAACAAACACCCAAGTTTTACCCTAAGAGCTCAACACTTGAGCAAAGTTACAAATACCTAAAATCGCGCCACAGTGTCTTATGATCCAGCCGTAGAAAGAGTTAACCAACGCCTCACCTATGACACCACGGCACTACGGCAAACCCGAAGGTTCATTCGCGGTTCCGAGGGTATAGAATCGAGTTAAGGTTATTATGATCTTCTAGAGGGTCCATAGGATACTTGCGCTACTATTGAATATAAAGTTAACTTTGGAAAAACACAACACTTGGAAATTTCAGCGGGGTAGAAAGTGGGGTGTCCGATGTTCATTCAAAATGCTAAAAATAGTCTAGGTTACCAATTTAGTGTTAAATAAAACGATTACGAATCATTACGAAATAGCCCCAGGTCAATATAATCATCACATGAAAATTGGGCGAAATAAACAATACCAGGAACCCTAACTTGCAGACATGAGAGCACAGGTAAAACAGGGGGTCAATAGGGGCAGGGGGGCCGGCCTGGACGGAATTCATGGGATTGTGCTCGGCCATAATCCGAGCACAACCCCCCGTATTTCACTTGGGTTCTAATGTTTGCCTGCAGGACATTCTGTACCTGTTTGAAAAACTTTTGGACGATCTTTTAAAAAATTTCTAGAGAGCAATCCATGGGTTCCGTAATAACGTATTTTTCGTAGTCGTTTTCGTATTCGCATTTGTTACAACACCAAGTCCAGAATTCTAGCTTGGCTCTGATACCATTGTTAGGTTTCCCTAGCACCTACTAATGAGTATGAATGCATCACACATGCCACTTTAAAAATTTATAGAGGTGCTAAGCAAACTAAGCATGGATCTTGAACTAGAATAGCTAGGGTAACAACACAAGTATCACATACTAAAAATATATTTACAATAAGTGAAAGGAATACAACTTTTGTAGTCTGCTTTGTAGTGACTCCTAGGATCTTTGAGAGGTTGGAAAGGTTTTCTAGTAAGCTCCTACGTCTACGATGATCCACCCGGAGTTCACTAGCTCCACTTGATGCAAGAAGAAGATGAAGCTAAACACTCTAAACTAATTGGCTAGATTAGAGTAGAATGATGAAGTGGTGAGTTTTCTTTTGTGAAAACTCTTTCTTTTTATCTCTCACTCACTTTGGAAAAACCTAGAGAGCAAGGAGGAAGAAGAAGATGAAGGCAAAAGCTTTTGATAATGATAAAGATTAATGAAATAATAGAAAAGATAAGTATATATATTTTCTACTCTTCATCTCAAACCATGGTTACTTAATTTAGATATTATTTCACTTGAGTTAAAAGGCAAAAGGAATATTAATCCAAGGTTAAAAAGTGGGTGAGCAAGGTTAACTTCAAGAAGAGTGTAGAAGATAACTATGGATGAATAATCGTTTTCTTTTCCTTTTAATTTAAATGCAAAAAGAATATATATAAATCAAGTTCTTGTAGGGTTGCTAGGCACGCTCACAAGGTTCTACGAGGCATCAACCATGCCCGATTAAAAATTTAGCCGTGCCGAACAACCCAAAGCCGGATCTTTAAACTAGAGTTTATGCGAAAACAAGTATGTTAAACACTTTAACACTAAGTGAGAGGGATTACAACCTTTGTAGATCCGGTCCTTCACTTCTTAAGCTCCGTCTTGAGGTCCCTTCGCTGCGATCATCGTGTTCCTGACTCTCGAGAGGCTTCACGAAGAGAAAGATGCAGTCTTGCTTCCGATCTTCGATAACAAAGATGATCTACCTTGAAGTTTCATTAACACAAGCTAACACTCACTAAATGAAGTGAACACTCTCATCTAAAGGGAAAGGATAGATGAGGATGATGAAGTAGGATTTTTTTCTCTCTTTTATTTTCTTATTCTCACTCATTTTCATCACTTGGAAAAAAGCTAGAAAGCTTTTTTCATGAAAGAAAGAAGAAGGAAGAAGAAGAAGAATATCATTAGAATCCTTTTGTGATGAATAATGCAAAGATAATAATGATGAATAATGCAACCATGGTCAACTAAACCCATGTAGAGAATTAACTAGGGTTAGGGTTAGGGTTGGATTAAAGCATGAGTCATATGTAAATATCTTTACAAAAACAAAAAGAAACCTTCTAGAAGGTTCATGTATGCACTAACCCAAATCAAACCCTAATCTTGTTTAATCTCCACTAAATATGTTGCATTAGTAATCATATCATGTTACAATATTATATATCACATATATAATATTTATTGTAACAAAATAAAATAATACATTTAACATATATCGCATATATATCAATGTATTGCCCGAGTGAGAAAAAGAATATTTTAGTGAGCTAATATTAGTTAATGTAATTTAATATATCATATATATTATTATACATTAAATTATCGAATCAACACTTGATCCGACAATCCGGCTATATCGCATATAACCGACTAATACGATGACTCGGCTATATCACATATACCCGGCCGATATCTCATATCGCGAGAATCCAATACGGTATCACATACCGTATTATCCTCGGTCCCGCACATATCACATATGTGCTCCTACTCCGTTTTGCCTGAGTCAAGAAATCTCTGTGTAGGACTCTAAAGAATCGTCAATACGCCGGCAGTAGGTGATGATCATATCAAACACCCACAAGCTGTAAGCGGTCAGCTAAACGTAACATCCACCCAAGTATTGAACGATCAGAAGATCAACAAGCAAGCATGTACATTCTCCTGTGAATCCAATCAGTAACACTCCCGTACAGTCCGGTCTCGTCGTCTGATATGTCGCATATCTCGCCTAGGGGTGGTAAACGTCAGACCCCAGTAGCTCGATAAGTCGTGTTGATTTGAGGTCTATAACAGTTCGAGAAACTACTGATAACACTTACCAGTAAATCTCAGCAACCCTGGCAAGGGATTTCCAGTTATAGCCAATCGAACACAGCGCAACATCAACTCCTTATACCGGGAGAGACGAATCGTTTCCTATCGCTCATTGCCTCCATGTGATTCGGGACTGTACCCAAAAGCCACCTTTTTGCACGCCCTCTTGGACGTGGTATGATGGAAATCAAAGCACAGTGGGAATCACACAAGACTCTATGACGATCTCGGGTCAACAGACTACTCTGTACCAGTGTCACCGGAGAACTGCCATCTGACGTGAGGTATAATACCATCTGGGAGTTCTCGGCGAGTCCGTCCAGTGTACCCAGTCTCTACTGAGCACCCGTACACCATCCTTGATGCCAAACACCGATGGATATAGGATCATCCATTGCCCATCATATGGGTCAAGATGCGTATACGCTAGTCTACTCTGGTGTATCGATGTCCTGTCTCAATACACCCTCGACTAGGAACAGTTATAGGATGTACTTGCCTACTATCGTGGCCCCACTAGTATGATCTCATCATAGTCCCAGTAGTCGAGTAAATATCCTAAGGGCTTTATCAACATGTAACATAGAGACAATAAGAGTACATGTTAAGATAAAGTACAACCAGATAGCATACTATCATGTCGAGCAAGAAAGTCCTCCCTATATATGTCCAAGCATCCATTACAATATACATCATATGTACAGTAATGGCCACTAGTGCATATATATAACTAACAATCTCCCACTTGCACTAGGGCCATTTGTTGTGGTATCACATACCAAACAATTAGCTGCGGTTGAAGTATCTCATACTCAACCATCCCATAAAATTCTCTACTGGGAAAAAAGCCTTTGTGAGTGGATCCGCGCTGTTGCCCTCTGTATCAACTCTCCTAACCTCGATCTCCCTGGAGATCAACCATCTCCATGATCAGGCGATACTGCCTAAGAATTATATCTGGATTTCAGATAAGACGGTAGTTCCTTGGCTAAAGCCACAACTCCATTGTCACACAATGGTAGGAATGAAGTTCATCTCATGAACTTATATATATCCAGACTGCCTCTTTGGTAGCATCCTTGGTAACGATGTATCTTGCCTTTAATCGTCTAGTATGTCACGGTATCTAGCTTGGAACTCTTCCAACATACCGTCCCTCCACTGAGGGTAAAAACAATGCCTGCGACTGACATTCAGTCGTCCTTATCACCCTGGAACCTTTCCAGTGATTCTCCCCAGGATCGATTGATACCTGTTAGTTGTATGTATGCCCTAGAGGCCAGTATTGTACAGATGATGTATATTATATTGGATGCTTGGACATATATAGAGATGACTTTCTTGCTCGACATGATGGTATGCTATCTGGTTGCTCTTTATCTTAGCATGTACACTAGTCTCTTTATACTGTCTTATAGTTACATGTTGGTAAAGCCCTTAGGATGTGTATTTGACTACCTGGACTATGATGCAGATCATACTAGTGGGGACATGGTAGTCCATAAGTACATCCTTCAAGGTCCCTAGTCGTGGGTGTATCGAGACGGGGCATCGATATACCAGTGTAGACTAGCGTATACGCTTCTCGACCCATGTGATGGGCGATGGATGATCCCATATCCATTGGTGTTTGACATCAGAGATGGTATACGGGTGCTCAGTGGAGACTGGGTACACTGGACGGACTCGCCGAGAACTCCCAGATGGTATTATACCTCACGTCAGATGGCAGTTTTCAGGTGACACTAGTGCAGGTTAGTCTGTAGACCCAAGATCGTCATAGAGTCTTGTGTGATTCCCTCTGTGCTTTGATCTCCACCTTACCACGTCCATGAGGGCATGCAAAACGGTGGTCTTTGGGTACAGTCCCGAGTCACATGGAGGCAATGAGCGATAGGAGGGGATTCGTCTCTCCCGGTATTGGGGGTTGATGTTGCGCTGTGCACGATTGGCCGTAACAGGGAAGTCCCTGGCCAGGGCTGATCAGAGATTTGCTGGTAAGTGTTACCAGTAGTTTCTCGACCCGTTATGAGCCTCACATCGGCACGACTTATCGGTTATTGGGGTCTGACGTTTACCACCCCTAGAATTGATATGCGACGTATCAGACGAACAGACCGGACTGTACGGTAAGTGTTACTGGTTGGATTCACAGGAGTATGAGCAGGCTAGCTCGTCGATCTTCTGATCGCTCAATACCCGGATGGCCGTTACGTTTAGCAGACCGCTTGCGGCTTGTGGGTGCTTGATATGATCATCATCTGCTACCGGCGTATTGACGAGTCTTTAGAGTCCTACACAGAGGTTTCCTGGTTCAAGCGAAACGAAATAGGAGCGCATATGCGATATGTACGAGACCGAGAATAATGCGTGTATGTGATACCGTATTTCATTCTCGCGATAAATGTTTCGATTGGTTATATTCGATATGACCTAGTTATCGAATTATTGATTCGATAAATCGATACATTTGTTACTAGTCGGTTGTATGCGATATAACCGGATCGTTAAATCAAGTGTTGATTTAATGATTTAATGTATAATTATATATTTGATATATTACTTTGCATTAACTAGTATTGGTTCACTTTATACGGATTTTTCTCACTTGATGCACATTGTATATGTGATATGCTTTTGTGTACATTTTTGTATCATGTTTGATGATACTTGATCCTTTGGTTAAGTGTGAAGAATTAAGCCATGGTTAAATGATAATTAGGGTTTTGCCTTATCATTTATTTATTCATTTCTTTATTTATTTCATTGGATAAATGAAAATAAAATGGTTTGTTTTTGTCATGATGCTTGTTGAAGCTTCATGAAGTTTTGACCAATGAGACCATTTTGTCTTCATGCTTAACCCTAACCCATCCACTTACCATGGTTTATTCTCTACACCTAACCCATGTTAGATTATGATAAGTATACTTTTTTCTTTTCATTTTAAAATAACTTATCATAAACTAGCTTCTTCTTCTTCTTCATCTTCAAGTTAGAAACCTTGATGCCATCAATGGCAACTTGAGTTCTAGTGAGAGAAATCCAATTCTAAAGTGAACCCACCTCCTATTTCTTCACCCTCTACCTCTTGCCAAGTTGTTTTGGGTGTTTTCTTCACAAGTTTCACAACTTGGTGAAGTCGGAGCTTGAACTTGTGATGCCTCGACGTAGATCATCTTCGGCACGAAGCCGACGACCTAGTCCGCCCAATTCTTCGATGAAGCCAACGTTCGAGTTTGGGAATCGAGATGGACAGCGAGAGTATGCCTTCGTGGAGCCAAGGAAGAGGGTAACCGGATCTACAAAGGTTGTAGCATCTAACCTTTAGTTAATTTGTTAACTAGTTTTGTTTTTCGTCTAGAATTCTAGTCTAAGATCCGCGTTAGGGTTTCGCGGCACCCATAAAATTTGAAATTGGCATGTTCGATGCCTCGTGAGACCTCTATAGGGTGCCTAGGAATCTTTCACTGGTATCAGAGCCTAGCTAGAGCCTTAGGCGAAGTCTAGACGACGTTTGAAACCCGATCGAACCGAAACCCAAAACCCTAAAATGCTCTCTGGACTTTTTCTAAAAAATGGGATTTTTGTCAATTAAAAATATGCAGAAAATCAAGCAGGGTGTTATTTGAATTACTGTGAAATACAAGGGCCTAAGTCGACTTTTCCACCTCGGAACCGCGGCACGTGCTATGCATGATGCGGCGGTTCCGCGGCCGTACTGTTCCCTTGTATGATGATTTCTGCACAGTAACTCATATAATTTAATACTATATTTTCTGGGATATTTTTATTGTGACTTGACAGCAGAGTATTCTGGGGTTGTATTGGGAATCAAAGTTTCGATCGGATTATCAAATTTCGTCTTTGTGTATTTCCGGATAATTTTTAGAATATGTTAAAAAGTTCGACCGGATAAAAATACCCAATTTTTCCCCTGTCGGGAAATTTCCAAGTGTTTGATTTTTCAGTAGTTTAACGACGTTCTAAGTAGTGCAAGTAACGCGATGGACCCTCTAGAAGACAACAAACCTTAACTCGATTATGTGACCGTCTTGAACTGCCCTTTGAACCTTCGGGTTTGGGGCAGTACGGCGTGCCACATGTGAGGCGTTGGCTTGACCCTTCTACGGCTGGACCATTGGTACTGAGGCACGAACTGAATGTTGTTAGACTTATTTCATGTGTTAAGCTGTATCGGAAAACTTGGGTATTCGACTGTTCGATCGGAAAGTTTAACATTTTCTGTTTATCTGGAATGTGATACAATAATTGGAATTCACAAACAGTTATGAGATAACTGGATGAATGTTATAAATCTAGCAGTTTAGTCCCATATGATATTGAAAAGAGTTTTCGATAATGAGACTAAAATGCGGGGTTTGTAACTGTTAGGCATGTGATGTCTAAAGAGGTTGCGGATTCCAACTGTTGTAGTTTTACACTTTCTTTTCTGTGACCGTAAGTGTAATATGTTAATCGCCGGTTTCGTTGCTATATGTCAACGACAATTGGGATGCACATATTTACTTACGTTGATGACATGTGATGTTATGTGTTGCTGGATATGTTATATTGGATCGTCGTGTTTGAATAGCCGGGGGTTTTTATGTGAGATGAGTGTTTTTCATTTTCATTCATGTAAAAACTTGTATGTAATATTCTTTTATTTGGGGCACTTCCAGGTAGCGGAAGTTGTCACCCTTTGTATATTATTTACTTTTCCGCATTAGGATAGACCCAAGGAGGGGAGCACAAGTAACCGGGTTCTGGGGTCCAGTGGGAGACCAACTCGAGGAGTCGAGTCCGGGTCTCCTAACCCTAGAATTGGCAGGGTTGCTTGCCGCTCTCGTAGGGGTCTAGGGGTGTGGGATTGGCTATTCATCACGACCGTGGAATCCGTGTTTTATACTGGCTCGTATTGAAAACACGGACGTCCTAGTATATCCAATATTTCATATGTTTCTTCTGCTGCGATATCTGTGTTGTGATTCTGTGATGGATATAGCATATAGTATATATGATATATGATATAGACGTTACTTATGTTTTACACCCGCGCTAGCCCTTCCCTGCTCTGTCGTTAGTTACCTAACCTAACGGTGCACGAGGGGACATCGAGGCGAATGCGGATGGCATAAGTGTACGTCATATCTATCTGTGATGTTTAGGTATTTAAATGATGGGACTTCATTAATGTGATTAATGAAAGAAAAGAAACCCAAGATGTTGTAGAATCAAATTTTAAATAAAACAGGTAGCTACAGTTCTTGCTTTGCACAGCGGTATATGTGATATATCCTGCACCTTATTCGATGAGAAAAGGACCGAGATCCCTTCACCGGGAGTGACTCCTTTAGCAATAACTGGCAGATGCTACACACTCGGTTTGCTTTTGATTGCTTCTATAGTTTATGCTTTGCACAGTGATATATATGATATATCCCGCACCTCATTCGACGAGGAAAGGGCCGACGATCCCTTCACCGGGAGTGACCCCTTTAGCAAAACTAGAAAAGTCTCAAAATCACTCCATTTTTAAAACTTCATTTGATTCTACAACGATATCAAGTTCATTACGCAATAGGTTTTCAGAAAAACCTGACGTAGCCCTCCGTCATTTCAGATAAATCCTACTTAGTATTCGTGCTACGTTTGTTGACCTCCGTCAAGGCGTAGTGTGCGGTAGCTAACTAGTATTTGTCTGCTTATGCATGTGATGCAGATTGGATTAGGGTAGTCGTACGACCTTGTTGACCTCCCTCAAGGGTCGTGCGGGTGGGTTTGATTCAATCAAGAAATGACGGGTTGAACTTAACTTGCACCTTGTGGTTTGTTGACCTCCGTCAAGGTCATAGGATGCTTGGGGCAAAATATTATCGGGAATTTCAAGTGTTGAAATTTGCAATGAGATTGCATACCTTCTATGAGATAGTTGGATCCCGATACCCACTGCGAGTAAGAGTTACTCCTGGGAGAGTTTTACACATTGCAATTAGCTGATCAAGTAGGTGTCTAGAAAGGTGTCAACGGGGTTACGCCTATGGGAAAACGAGGTTTACATTAATTAGGTTCGTGCGAAAGCACGGGGGACCTCCCTCAAAGTACCGACACTGGCCTGGCTGAAAGATTGGCGAACTTGTAGTGTGTAATTAATCCCGGCTAGTCTTTCCTTTTAGGGTTTGAAGGAAGATTTGATAAAAAGCAGTGGGAGCCATCCTGATTAGATAAGATAATAACCAATCTGATCTTGCACGAGCATACGCTAAAGTGTTTTCTTCTCTCTCTCTCCAGGTAGCGACCATTTCATGCCCTAATGAAGATAATAATATGGATGTATTGACCGAACCCGCATGTTATACTGTGCTGGGGAACGTTGGTTCCGTTCTATCTTATAAGAGTTATAGGAATGAACAGGAAATAGGGGAATACCAGGATTCCCATGCCACCCGATTGAAGAAAGTACATGTTGATGCATTTTCTTCGGGTTTGTTCGTTACAGAGAACTGTTTCTCCATTTGCTCTACGTCCTGGGTATTAGATACCGGGTCAGGATCCCATATATGTAATCAGTTACATGGGCTTAAGAAAGGTAGAGAACTTGGAGAAGGTGATAAAGACATTAGAGTTGGAAATGGTGCAATTGTTGCAGCTAAGACTGTCGGGGAATATCACCTTGTATTACCAACTGGTAATACATTGGTTCTGAACGAATGCTATTACATGCCGAACCTGATATGCAACATTATATCGGTTTCTTTATTAAGTAAAGAGGGATATAATTTTGTATTACAGGACAATGTTATGAACATTTTCTGTAACCAAAAGTTGGTTGGATCAGGCACGTTATGCAATGGCATTTATGTTCTAAATCAATCAACAGTTCTGAGCATAACAAACACACATAAGAGGAAGAGTTCTGAACTCAACGAATCCTTCTTGTGGCATTGTAGACTGGGTCACATCAATGCGACACGACTGGCTAAGTTGCATAAGGATGGATATTTAAATCCGTTTGAATTTTCATCTTATGACACTTGGCAGTCATGTCTTAAAGGCAAGATGACCAAAACTCCGTTTACGGGACACGGAGAAAGAGTTACCGAACTCTTAGGACTTATACATAGTGATGTATGCGGTCCCATGTCTACACATGCCAGGGATGGTTCTTCGTACTTCATTACATTCACTGACGATCTCTCTAGATTCGGATATGTGTTCCTGATGAAAGACAAATCAGAAGCTTTTGAGAAATTTAGAGAATATAAACAAGAAGTTGAGAACCAAACCGGAAAAAGTATTAAAATCCTACGATCTGATCGAGGAGGAGAATACTTGAGCATTGAATTCCTGGACTTCCTAAAAGAGAATGGGATTCTCTCTCAGCTAACTCCTCCATATACACCACAGCACAATGGTGTATCGGAGCGGAGAAACCGCACCCTATTAGATATGGTGCGCTCTATGATGAGTGTAGCTGAGTTACCTGTTTCCTTCTGGGGATATGCACTGGAAACGGCAGCATACCTACTGAACAGGGTTCCCACCAAATCTGTGCCTACCACACCATATGAGATATGGGAAGGGAAGAGACCATATCTTAATTTTATAAAGATATGGGGTTGCCCGGCCTATGTCAAAAGACAAAAACCGGACAAACTCGAGGCAAGATCTGTTTTGTGTAAGTTTGTTGGATATCCCAAACATTCGCGAGGGTATATCTTCTACCACAGTGAGGAACAAAGAGTATTTGTTGCTCAACATGCCACCTTTTTAGAAAAGTAATTTCTTGCAAAAGAAATTAGTGGCTCTGAGGTAGAACTGGAAGAGGTTCCAGCTGAACAAAACACAACAGAAGATTTAGTGGAACCAGAGCATTCAGTAGCTTCCGACGAACCTCAGCCTCTCCGCCGATCTAGTAGGGTTCCTCGCCCACCTGAGAGATACTACGGTTTTCTCATGGATGGTGGGAGCGAGGATTGCATCATGGAGGATGATGACCCAACTAGCTTCGAGCAGGCCATCACGAGTGGGGACTCAGTGAAATGGCTGGATGCTATGCGGTCCGAGATGGAATCCATGTACACCAACAAAGTATAGACTTTGGACATTGCTCCTGAAGGGGTAAAACCCATTGGGAGCAAGTGGATCTTCAAGAAGAAACTTGGTGTAGATGGGAAAGTGGAGACTTTCAAAGCTAGACTTGTAGCAAAGGGTTTTCGTCAAAGACCAGGTGTGGACTATGACGAGACCTTTTCTCCAGTGGCTATGCTTAAATCCATCCGGATCATGCTTTCCATCGCTGCATATCATGATTACGAAATCTGGCAAATGGATGTTAAGACCGCCTTTCTAAACGGTGATTTAGAAGAGTGCGTGTACATGACTCAGCCAGAGGGCTTCGTAGACAGTGGGAGCAGCGGGAAGGTGTGCAAGCTGCTTAAATCCATTTATGGATTAAAGCAAGCATCGCGGAGTTGGAACATCTGCTTTGACGTCGTTATCAAAGAGTTTGATTTCGTCAAAAACCCAGATGAACCTTGTATCTACTAGAAGGTGGCAGAGAGTAAGGTTGTCTTCCTTGTATTGTACGTGGACGACATACTCTTGATAGGAAACGATATTCCTATGCTGCAATCGGTCAAGCTCTTCTTATCACAAAGATTCTCAATGAAAGATCTTGGTGATGCCTCCTGCATATTGGGAATTAGGATCTATAGAGATAGATCTAAACGGATTTTGGGATTGTCCCAATCCAGGTACATTGACACCATACTAAAGAGGTTTAGTATGGAAGAGTCCAAGCGTGGGAACTTACCCACGATCTCTGGAGTCACTCTCTCCAAAGAGATGTCTCCCAAGACTGATTTGGAGAGAGCTCACATGAAAGGGATACCCTATGCTTCGGCAGTAGGCTCTATCATGTATGCGATGCTATGTACCAGACCCGATGTAGCATACTCACTAAGTGTAGTGAGCAGGTATCAAGCTGATCTTGGAGAGAATCACTGGACAGCTGTGAAGAGCATTTTCAAGTACTTGCGAAGGACTAGAGATATGTTCTTGGTGTATGGTAACGGAGAGGTCCAAGTGGAGTCCTTTACCGATTCGAGCTTCCAGAGTGATAAGGACGACTCTAAGTCGCAGTCGGGCTTTGTCTTTACCCTTTACGGAGGGGCGGTTAGCTGGAAGAGTTCCAAGCAGGAAACCGTGGCAGACTCGACGATGGAGGCTGAATACATCGCTGCCAACGATGCTGCCAAAGAGGCTGTCTGGATCAAGAAGTTCATTACTGAACTTGGAGTGGTTCCATCCATTGAGCATCCAATACCTTTGTATTGTGATAACAATGGAGCGGTGGCTTTGGCCAAGGAACCCAGGTCCCATCAGCGATCCAGGCATATTCTGAGGCGGTATCACCTGATCCGGGAGATAGTTGATCGCCGGGAGATCGAGGTCAGGAGGGTTGACACGAAGAACAACACGGCGGATCCACTCACGAAGGCCATTCCCCAGATACAGTTTGAGAGACTCTTCGGGATGCTCGGTATGCGATACTACAGCAGCTGGCCCTAGTGTAAGTGGGAGATTTTTAGTTGTATGTATGCCCTAGAGGCCAGTATTGTATAGATGATGTATATTATATTGGATGCTTGGACATATATAGAGATGACTTTCTTGCTCGACATGATAGTATGCTATCTGGTTGCTCTTTATCTTAACATGTACACTAGTCTCTTTATACTGTCTTATAGTTACATGTTGGTAAAGCCCTTAGGATGTGTACTTGACTACCTGGACTATGATGCAGATCATACTAGTGGGGACATGGTTGTCCATAAGTACATCCTTCAAGGTCCCTAGTCGTGGGTGTATCGAGACGGGGCATCGATATACCAGTGTAGACTAGCGTATACGCTTCTCGACCCATGTGATGGGCGATGGATGATCCCATATCCATTGGTGTTTGACATCAGAGATGGTATACGGGTGCTCAGTGGAGACTGGGTACACTGGACGGACTCGCCGAGAACTCCCAGATGGTATTATACCTCACGTCAGATGGTAGTTCTCAGGTGACACTAGTGCAGGTTAGTCTGTAGACCCGAGATCGTCATAGAGTCTTGTGTGATTCCCACTGTGATTTGATCTCCACCTTACCACGTCTATGAGGGCGTGCAAAACGGTGGTCTTTGGGTACAGTCTCGAGTCACATGGAGGCAATGAGCGATAGGAGGGGATTCGTCTCTCCCGGTATTGGGGGTTGATGTTGCGCTGTGCATGATTGGCCGTAACAGGGAAGTCCCTGGCCAGGGCTGATCAGAGATTTGCTGGTAAGTGTTACCAGTAGTTTCTCGACCCGTTATGAGCCTCACATCGGCACGACTTATCGGTTATTGGGGTCTGACGTTTACCACCCCTAGACTTGATATGCGACGTATCAGACGAACAGACCGGACTGTACGGTAAGTGTTACTGGTTGGATTCACAGGAGTATGAGCAGGCTAGCTCGTCGATCTTCTGATCGCTCAATACCCGGATGGCCGTTACGTTTAGCAGACCGCTTGCGGCTTGTGGGTGCTTGATATGATCATCATCTGCTACCGGCGTATTGACGAGTCTTTAGAGTCCTACACAGAGGTTTCCTGGTTCAAGCGAAACGAAATAGGAGCGCATATGAGATATGTGCAAGACCGAGAATAATGCGTGTATGTGATACCGTATTTCATTCTCGCGATAAATGTTTCGATTGGTTATATTCGATATGACCTAGTTATCGAATCATTGATTCGATAAATCGATACATTTGTTACTAGTCGGTTGTATGCGATATAACCGGATCGTTAAATCAAGTGTTGATTTAATGATTTAATGTATAATTATATATTTGATATATTAGTTTGCATTAACTAGTATTGGTTCACTTTATACGGATTTTTCTCACTTGATGCACATTGTATATGTGATATGCTTTTGTGCACATTTTTGTATCATGTTTGATGATACTTGATCCTTTGGTTAAGTGTGAAGAATTAAGCCATGGTTAAATGATAATTAGGGTTTTGCCTTATCATTTATTTATTCATTTCTTTATTTATTTCATTGGATAAATGAAAATAAAATGGTTTGTTTTTGTCATGATGCTTGTTGAAGCTTCATGAAGCTTTGACCAATGAGACCATTTTGTCTTCATGCTTAACCCTAACCCATCCACTTACCATGGTTTATTCTCTACACCTAACCCATGTTAGATTATGATAAGTATGCTTTTTTCTTTTCATTTTAAAATAACTTATCATAAACTAGCTTCTTCTTCTTCTTCATCTTCAAGTTAGAAACCTTGATGCCATCAATGGCAACTTGAGTTCTAGTGAGAGAAATCCAATTCTAAAGTGAACCCACCTCCTATTTCTTCACCATCGACCTCTTGCCAAGTTGTTTTGGGTGTTTTCTTCACAAGTTTCATAACTTGGTGAAGTTGGAGCTTGAACTTGTGATGCCTCGACGTAGATCATCTTCGGCACGAAGCCGACGACCTAGTCCGCCCAATTCTTCGATGAAGACAACGTTCGAGTTTGGGAATCGAGATGGACAGCGAGAGCATGCCTTCGTGGAGCCAAGGAAGAGGGTAACCGGATCTACAAAGGTTGTATCATCTGACCTTTAGTTAATTTGTTAACTAGTTTTGTTTTTCGCCTAGAATTCTAGTCTAAGATCCGCGTTAGGGTTTCGCGGCACCCATAAAATTTGAAATTGGCATGTTCGATGCCTCGTGAGACCTCTATAGGGTGCTTAGGAACCTTTCAATACCATCTCACTACAACTAGTGAGTATCCTAACATCCAAATAGATCTATCCCATAGATCCAGCACCCAGGATTTAGGAAGTATCACTTTGATCCTATATGGAGAATCCTTGTGATAAGCGGAGATTGACCGAGCGTAGAATAAGAAACTCCTTCCCTATCAAGAGTATGTCATCCACGTACTCTATGAGGATCACCACCATACTCCCTACTATCTTTTTGTATATACAAGGTTCATCTACTATTTTGATGAAGTCAAACTCTTTGACTACCACATCAAAGCAGACGTTCCAACTCCGCGATGCCTGCTTTATCACATAAAACATCTTGTACACGTTTCTACTGCTCCCACTGTCTACGAAGCCCTCTGGCTGTGTACTTATTGACGCTTTCTTCCAAAACATCATTTAGAAAAGAAGTCATGACACCCAACCACCAAATATCGTAGTCATGGTATGTAGCCGTGGCAAGTAGGATCTGGATGGACTTAAGCATAGCTTTGAAAGTCTCAACTTTTCCATATACACCAAGTAATCTTCTCAAGATATACTCGCTCCTGATGGGGATTTAACCCTTCAGATAGAGCAACCAAAGTCCATACTTTGTTGGTATATAAGGATTCCATCTCAGATCGATAAGCATCCAGCCATTCTTACAGAGTCTCACTCCTGATGGCCAGCTCGAAACTAGTTGGGTCATCATCTCATGATGCAATCCTCGCTCCCACTGTCATAGAGAAAACCGAAGTATCTCTCAGGTGGGTGAGGAACCCTACTAGATCGGCGGAGAGGCTGAGGTTCGTTGGAAACTATTGAATCCTTTGGTTCTACCAAATCATCTGCTGTAGTTTGTATAGCTGGAACTCCTTCCAGTTCTACCTCATGACCACTAATTTCTTCACAAGAAATTCCCTTTCACAAAGGTGGCATGCTGAGAAACAAAACATCTTTTGTTGCTCTGTTTGGTAGAAGATATTCCCTTGCGAATGCTTGGGATATCCAACAAACTTCCACAGAACTTACTTTGCCTCGAGCTTGTCCGGATTTTTCTTTTTAGACATAGGCCGGACAACCCCAAATCTTAACAAACTTAAGATATGGGCTCTTCCCTTTCCATATCACATATGAAGTAGTAGGCAACTGATTTGATTTGAACCCTATTCGATAGGTATGCAGCTTCTCAAGTGCATAACTCCCAAAAGGAAATAGGAAACTCAGTAGTACTCATCATAGAGCACACCATATCATATAGGGTGCTATTGCTCCGTCCCGATATACCATCTGTAACATTTCAAAAAGATAAAATATTAATTTTGGGAATTTTTATAATTTAATATTATTTTATTGAATATTTTAATATTTTGGAATTATTAAATACAAATAAATGGGAAAAATTTTGGAAAATTATAAAATAGGGTAAATTAGAGAATTATGCCATTTTTAAGTTTAATTGATTAGTTATATGCTAAATTAGTGCTAATCGCGATTAAAAATCGCTAATCGGTTTTTACCTTTCTTTGTGCAAAACATGCACATATCACTTTTTCACACTTGTGCATTTTCACTATGGTTTGTTTTGGGGTTACTATTTGAGTGAGAAGGGTTTTAAGAAAAGAGAAAGAAAAGAAAAGGAAAAGAAAAGGGTTTTAGAATAAAGAATGAGGTTTGGTGAGAAAGAGAGGTATGGGCTTCTTTGACCAAGACTTAGCCATCTCCTTCATTTCCTTCACTCATCTCTCTCTCCCTCTTCATCCTTGCTGCTGCTGCTGCTCCTCACTTCCCTCCCTTCTTCAAAGCCCTCTAAACACATCCAAAACAACTCCAAAACCCCAATCTCATTTTATTAAATGTGTGCACAAGCTCTTGATCTACACCTTGGACCAAGAAAGCAAGGATTTTGGCCACTTGGGGCAACTCAAGAAAATTCTTGAGTTGCCAAATGAGGTATTTACTGAACCCTTAGCTTAGTTTTAGCATTACTTTCACCCCCATGTTGTGATAGAACCGATATTGTTTGATATTGTGGATTTGAGAATAACCAAGTTAGGGTTTGATGGAAACTTGTGTTGTATTGTGAAATTGAGCTCAGTTGAGGTTATATAAACACCCTAATGTATGAATTGAGACCCTAACCTATGAATTGAAACCCGAAATACGGATTTAGAAACCGATATCGGAGAATTTATGAAATCTGTGAAGGTTGTATTGAATCTGCTATCACCCGAGACATCCTAAATTAAAATTGATTGGACAGTGACATGTGCAGGCTCCCAGGAAGCTACCACCAAGACACCAGCCCCTACTTCCTTTTCCCGGCCGCAAATTTAACCCATTTGGCCGCAATTTGCGTCCTGGACCCCACCAAATTGTCTCGTTTTTGTTTTGGTGCCCCCTTACCAGTAGATTAGACTCCTGGTATGCATAGATTTGTCTACTTTGACCTAGGGTGAAATCTGGAACATATTTCCTAAGTTGCTGTTTTGGATTCGTGTTTCCGTATTCCGTATTTTTAAGTCTGAATTTGTGTCTTGTGTTTTACCTCGACTATTTGGCGCTTATACGACGATATAGAGGATTTATTGATGGTTTTGAAGGCGTGCCATAGGTTCTAACCTATAGACCTCTTATCGTATCGTTTTGGGTTTCGTGTGCCGTGTTAGCTTTGATTTGGTTTTAATGTGCATATACGATACTTTGATGTGTAGGTACCCCATGAAGACTTCGGGACGACAAGCAAGCACGTGGCGACGTCCACAAATGAAGACGCAAGGTGAGTAGATTATATCTACTGGGGGTAGTCGGGTGGATGGCGTATAGCACCCCTGCAGTCCGTAGTTATGATAATATATATATGATAGTTAGGTGTACTATGTACGGTGTAGGGTTAGAAGTAACTAGGGTAGTTCATAGTCGCGAACCATAGAATAGATTTACACCTACACGCACACCCTTGCATATTCATTATACTTGCACTGTGTTTGATGATATTGGATGACATTGGGGATGAGTCGATGATGTTGGGCTTTGTGCCGCGAGATCGGTGATTTGATGTGATTTGTATTTGGGATACAATACGTGATCTCTAGCGGGCCTTGGGACGTGTGCTTGCACACGCAGTGTGTTGATGTGTATATTTACACATGGGTATGGAAATATGTGTTCATATACTGGATTTGAGAATAGTATGTGGAATTTGAGATGAGTCGATGAGATTGGGCTTGAGGCCAGGAGATCGATGATGGGATTTGGTTCGTATTGAGATACGACATGATGTTTTAGCGGGTCTTTTGACGCACTGATTCTTGAACCTGCATGCATACTTAGGCGGTATCAGTATTGTACTAGACGTAGATTAGTACCTCGATCATGATATTTGATAAAGAGGATACCAGATGAATAGTATGATGGATGTGATATTGACCCGTACCCAGATTTGGGATGCCGTACGACGGATTTACGTGCGAGCTATATATTGATGATTGATCCGCACTCTTGACTTGGGATGTCTGATTATAGATATGGTATCGGATATGATATTATTGAGGCGGGATCACCGACTATACATATACAGGTATGTATATGTATCGACTCAGATGATAGGTGGTTTCCTTACCTGTAGTTCAGCTTGTTAGTTCAGCCGTATAGTTTAGTGTAGTTGTTAGATTAGATTAGACTCCTACCTATTTCAAAACTAGCGGGTCGTGGGTATTTTAAAAGACAGGTCAAGGGATCTACGGATATTTCAAAAGACGTATCCTTTCTTAAAACCACCGTAGCCCTATTTTCAAAACCCCACGATTTGTGTTATTTCAAATGGCACCATTGTTTAATATTTAGCTCCTGCTCATTTTGGTTGCTCGCTCCGCATCGCATACTTGCATTGTTATTTCATATTGCATTGTTGACATTATACTGTTAGGACACCAGCACCATTACCGATGATGCTACCACGTACACTTACTTGCCGGCTCACACACATCTTCATCGGTAATTGCCATGTCACGTACACCTTAGAAAATATTATCGCCTAATGTAGCTTGTTACTAGTAGTTTTGACATGATGTTTAGTTGCTTGCCTTATATGCTAGTTTAGACATTGTAGTTGTTACTTGTCACTTCGCATACTGTTATTCATTATATGCCGCATTCATGGATGCTCATGCTTATATTCATGGTTTTACATGCTATTGATGATTCGGATTCCCATGATATTTTCTGGATTTGGAGGAAAACCGCAAAACATATATAAACTGCTTTCTCTCTTTTTGAATAAAAAAATGCAGTTTTCCTATGATGTATGAGTCGTCCACCATTAGTTTGCTGATGGATTTCGAGACCCGATTCGAGGAGATGGATGAACCGTTTCGGGTACATGGTGGACTCGGTAAGGTACCCCGGGGCAAGAAGCGCATGATGATGATGATGTGAGCCTGACAGGTGAGCACTACCTACCGGTGATTTTACCCGACGCGTCGGATATCCGGAGGATACCGTCATGGTCTTGAGATGGATGGTAGGGGCCGGTCTGGACTGACGGCGCCCTAGATATTGTGATTGAGACATTGAGATTTCGAGATATTGAGGTACAAAGACCGTGATACAGAGATATCGAGATATTGGGATTACGTTTTGTGCCGATGCTAGGCACTGTTTTATGCTGATTTCATTATGATACCTCATTTTAAAAATACAAAGGAAATCTCACTAAATTATGAAAACAGTTCTTCATTTACATGTATTCTGTTTTCATCCATTCATACCTCATTCATATGATATACTGCTACCTGAGGCACTGACACGGGCATATGAGATTACACTCGGGTTAGATATTTACCCTAGTTATTGTTATTGACTGCTGGTTTCATTTGAGGATTATATATATATATATATATATATATATATATTGATCGTATGACCTAGGATTGCGTCATACATGCGATTTCCTTTCGTAGATGTTTTTCTATTCACGAGTTGGCAACTCACCCCCGTTGTGCCCCAGTTTCTTGCAGGTTTCGCCGTACAGGTTCTTTACGGCTTTGCGGGTACAGTTTCGTTTGGGTGACTTGCTAGTAGGTGGGTTTATTTGTATCGTACCCATCACTATACATTGTATATTATTATTCAGTTGTATCTAGAAGTTCCATCAACCAAACATGTATTTATTTCAGAGATAGAGACCAGTGTTGTTTATTCTATCGACCTTAGAGTCGCGCGTTGTATTTATACGGATTTCATGCTGTTTTGAGTTTCCTTTTTTGTTGTGATCCTCGCCTTTCGGCGTTGTATATTATTGTTTGTGCGGTTGTGGCTGTCGTTTGACGAAGAGCTAGCTCCCGCTTGGGGATGCCCTTTTTTGATTTCGTATACTATTCATGCTGTATCCCGTTTGGGGGCCTGTATTTACAAAGGAGATTCTGCCGTAATTTTCAGGAAATATTTGATGTTTTTATAAAACGCATAATTCGGCTTATGCAATTAAAACTTCTTGATTTAAATTGGTTTTCCTTCACTCTACTACTTTTCTTGGTTTGGATTTCTGGGTTTTCGGCTTACTTAGAATACGTACGCCTTGAGACGTTCGTAGTTTAAGTGCCGATCATATTCCGTACTTTCGGGACGTGACAAAGTTAATATCAGAGCGTTAGGTTTTACCTTCGGAGCGTAGGATGACCCTTGGTTGATGGAATAGGTGACTAAAGTAGAGTGACGTACCGTGGGTATGTTCCGCGGCATATTTACGACACGCAACTCCACTTAAGAAGCCTTAGGATGTACATTTCTTGTTCAGTATCATATTCATTCCTGATCTAGCCTCATCGGTACCAGTTTTGGTTTTGCTGACACGATTACGGGCAGGGAGAGCTACGGCTAGAGTTGCGGTCAGCATGAGCTCATCACGAACGAGGACTGACCAGGGCGTGATCCCGGCGACACACAATTGTAGAGATGTGTCTTTTGATTGTATTTTGCGCCACGAGCGTTGGATGTATCGCTGTATGAGATTACTCGGACGTGCGGATTAGCACCAGAGGTTGGAGCCACTAAAGGAGGCCAGCCATATTTCGATGATCGTCGATGTATTACTCATTCATGATGATTGGGGCACAGTTCAGCGAGCAGACGAGTGAGCCAGTCATTGCTGCGAACGACGAGATATCGCCCCAGATGTTGGAGCTATTGCAGTACGAGTTGTACTAAGCGATGATAGAAGGTCGCTAGTCATTAAGGATGAATGACTAGGACATGTGGTTCGTTCGTCTACCCCGATGCGAGGTCATCAGATAGATTGATTCCAGCTAGAGACGACTTCACGCGGAGACGTTGAGAGTCGACAGAGACCATCGAAGGTCAGAAACCTATTATTCCAAGTTTAAAGTATTCGGAAAGACATGCAGGAAATTCTATGGACCCTCTAGGAGAATGAAACCCTAACTCGACGTAATGACCGTATGAAAGCCTTTGAACCTTAGGGTTTGCGGCAGTTCTGCGGTGCCATTAGTGAGGCTTGGGTTTGCCCTTCTCCGGCTGGACCACCGATGCTGTGGTATGTACTCGATACTATTATACTGTACCCAAGATGTTGAGCTCTTGGGGGATTATGAGGTTCTGAAGAATCAATCGGATAGTTCGACTCCAATCGGATACTAGGTGGTGAGATGCATTCTTAGGAAACTCCAGATACGAGGATAGCCGTTGGAGCTCAGTCCATGCAGCCGCGACGAGACGAGTCCGAAGCAGTCGACGTTAGAGAAAAGTGGAGTAAGAGGTTCGTACGAGATCTTGATGATGACGTTCCCCTCCGCCGACATCAGAGATGTGATACGCACCCAGAGACGTTGTATATGAATATATCTTCCAGAAAGAAGCGCGATCAGTATGCAGCCATTCCGGAATAAGAATTTGCTTCAGCAATGGATGAAGACTTCCGGGCAATCCGGCAGGAAGGAGATTTGAGAGAGAAATCTCGATAGGACCTTTTTGGAAAACGATACGAGAAGACCTAGACCCAGGAGTGGTCATATTGCGCACACCCAGCAGGCCAGAGTTCGTCATCGTCGACAAGGTAGTTGACCAGGTTCGGATAAAGGACCTTACCCAGATGCGTTGTGGATTGATCAAGGACGGATGAGTATTGAGTATTCCTCCGATGGTTGGGACGCGTTTCCGAGGACCTGTTCGGCCAGACATATTCTATAGAATGGTGAAGCTACAGAGTACGCGATTTCGAGTCCGTGCGAGAGACTTCAGATTGACCGTGGCCGAGAACAGTGCAGTGCGTAGATAGCATGGCGTGACGTCATAGTGGACGACGATAGAGACAGGTGGAACCAGAGGTTCGGGCGAGACGCTGACGAGCTGTCATTACTTCCCGTCGAGACTAGAGACCTGATATGCTTACAGAGGCGTTGGGATGCGACCAATTTCCGAGAAAATATTGTGCTGAGGACACAGATGTCTATCGAGTGAGAAGAGATTATGCAAGAGAGCCAGCCTCCGTACAAGTTCGGCATAGGCAAGATCGGAAAAGACCTTGAGCAGAATTCCTTCCAGGATATTGCTGCAATGATGTTTGCACCCAGGATCAGATGTGTGATGTGCATTCAGAGAGCCAGAGGCCGACGCCAGTGACATGCTGCCTTACAAGTGGTTGTGAGGATTGACCGAGAGATGACCAGAGAAGTGCCAGAACGGAATCGTCCCCGTTAGCATACCTGACAGGGCCGATGAGCCGATTGACTGCGATATAGCTAATCTGCAAAGAAGATAAGGACCAAGAGTCAGAGGACGCCAGACCGTGAGCAAGAGGCAAGTAGATATCTTGCGCTGCTAGCATTGGATGCACCGACTCCTTCTCGACCTTGAAGGAGGAACTACCGACAACGGTATTTGTGATTTTGTGATTCGATTATCACGTATCTGTCATCTTGAAATTTTGGTATTTTGGGCGTTCTATTGCATGATTTAGTTTTGATGACTGAGTTTCATGATATTGTTTCATGCACCCACTGGACATTTATATTTTGCGCATAAGTTATTACATTCGAGGTATTGATTGTGATTTCACGCCTATCTTATGCAGTGATTTGATTTACACTTCCAGCATAGTTTTCATGCACCTTTAGTGTTTTGATATACGATTTTGGTGCACGCCAGATGCACTAAATCGGGATTCTTCGTGCATGTCACATGCACCTGATTTTTACTGTCAGGCACACACGTTGCCTACGACTGATGTTTCGTGCACACCAGTTGCACCTAGATGTTGTTTTGTACATCTTTTTGACACATATATGGATTTTGATTCCTTGCGCACCGGACGCACAGGATAATCTTATATATGCATTTTGGGGATTGATTTCTAGTAGAGCAGTATATTTTTATGATATTCGCTATGTATTGATGTTTTCGGAGCCCCGACAAATTGGATTTTTACTGAAATGTTTTAGTATTGGGGGTTTAAATTTAAATTCGGGGACCGAATTTCTTTAAGGGGGGTAGATTGTAACATTTCAAAAAGATAAAATATTAATTTTGGGAATTTTTATAATTTAATATTATTTTATTGAATATTTTAATATTTTGGAATTATTAAATACAAATAAATGGGAAAAATTTTGGAAAATTATAAAATAGGGTAAATTAGAGAATTATGCCATTTATAAGTTTAATTGATTAGTTATATGCTAAATTAGTGCTAATCGCGATTAAAAATCGCTAATCGGTTTTTACCTTTCTTTGTGCAAAACATGCACATATCACTTTTTCACACTTGTGCATTTTCACCATGGTTTGTTTTGGGGTTACTATTTGAGTGAGAAGGGTTTTAAGAAAAGAGAAAGAAAAGAAAAGGAAAAGAAAAGGGTTTTAGAATAAAGAATGAGGTTTGGTGAGAAAGAGAGGTATGGGTTTCTTTGACCAAGACTTAGCCATCTCCATCATTTCCTTCACTCATCTCTCTCTCCCTTTTCATCCTTGCTGCTGCTGCTGCTCCTCACTTCCCTCCCTTCTTCAAAGCCCTCTAAACACATCCAAAACAACTCCAAAACCCCAATCTCATTTCATTAAATGTGTTCACAAGCTCTTGATCTACACCTTGGACCAAGAAAGCAAGGATTTTGGCCACTTGGGGCAACTCAAGAAAATTCTTGAGTTGCCAAATGAGGTATTTACTGAACCCTTAGCTTAGTTTTAGCATTACTTTCACCCCCATGTTGTGATAGAACCGATATTGTTTGATATTGTGGATTTGAGGATAACCAAGTTAGGGTTTGAGGGAAACTTGTGTTGTATTGTGAAATTGAGCTCGGTTGAGGTTATATAAACACCCTAATGTATGAATTGAGACCCTAACCTATGAATTGAAACCCGAAATACGGATTTAGAAACCGATATCGGAGAATTTATGAAATCTGTGAAGGTTGTATTGAATCTGCTATCACCCGAGACATCCTCAATTAAAATTGATTGGACAGTGACATGTGCAGGCTCCCAGGAAGCTACCACCAAGACACCAGCCCCTACTTCCTTTTCCCGGCCGCAAATTTAACCCATTTGGCCGCAATTTGCGGCCTGGACCCCACCAAATTGTCTCGTTTTTGTTTTGGTGCCCCTTTACCAGTAGATTAGACCCCTGGTATGCATAGATTTGTCTACTTTGATCTAGGGTGAAATCTGGAACATATTTCCTAAGTTGCTGTTTTGGATTCGTGTTTCCGTATTCCGTATTTTTAAGTCTGAATTTGTGTCTTGTATTTTACCTCGACTATTTGGCGTTTATACGACGATATAGAGGATTTATTGATGGTTTTGAAGGCGTGCCATAGGTTCTAACCTATAGGCCTCTTATCGTATCGTTTTGGGTTTCGTGTGCCGTGTTAGCTTTGATTTGGTTTTAATGCTCATATACGATACTTTGATGTGTAGGTACCCAATGAAGACTTCGGGACGACAAGCAAGCGCGTGGCGACGTCCACAAATGAAGACGCAAGGTGAGTAGATTATATCTACTGGGGGAAGTCGGGTGGATGGCGTATAACACCCCCGCAGTCCGTAGTTGTGATAATATATATATATGATAGTTAGGTGTACTATGTACGGTGTAGGGTTAGAAGTAACTAGTGTAGTTCATAGTCGCGAACCCTAGAATAGATTTACACCTACACGCACACCCTTGCATATTCATTATACTTGCACTGTATTTGATGATATTGGATGACATTGGGGATGAGTCGATGATGTTGGGCTTTGTGCTGCGAGATCGTTGATTTGATGTTATTTGTATTTGGGATACAATACGTGATCTCTAGCGGGCCTTGGGACGTGTGCTTGCACACGCAGTGTATTGATGTGTATATTTACACATGGGTATGGGAATATGTGTTCATATACTGGATTTGAGAATAGTATATGGAATTTGAGATGAGTCGATGAGATTGGGCTTGAGACCAGGAGATCGGTGATGTGATTGAAAGGTTCCTAGGCACTCTCAAGAGGTCTCACAAGGCATCAACCATGCCAATTTCAAAAATTAGAGGTGCCGAGAAACCCTAATACGGATCGTTGGCTAGAAGTTTAGGTGAAACGATAACAAGTTAACTACTTAACTATGAGTTTACGAAAATACAACCTTTGTAGATCCATTTCTCCACCTCCATAGCTCCGTGATGAAGTCCTCTCCGCTGTCCAAATCAAACCATGACTCTAGTATCGGCTTCATCGAAGAATGGGCGGGCTAGGTCATCGACGACGATGCCGAAGATGATCTACGTCGAGGCATCGCTAGATCAAGCTCCAACTTCACCAAGTCAAGAAAACTTGTGAAGGAAACACCCTATACTACTTGGCAAGAGGTAGAGGATGAAGAAATAGGAGGTGGGTTCACTTTAGAATTGGTTTTCTCACTCATTTCATCAAAACACCATTGATGGAATCAAGTTTTTCTTCTTGAAGAAGAAGAAGAAGATGAAGAATATGATAAGTTCTTTGGTAAAAAGAAAATAATAAGAATACTTATCATATCTCAACCATGGTCAAGTGTAGAGAATAAATCATGGTTAGTGGGAATGGTTAGGGTTAAGCATGGAGACAAAATGGTCACTTGGTCAAAGCTTCATGAAGTTTTAACTAGAAAACAAATTAAGCCACCATTTTCCTTTATGCTTATTATTTTTCCAAAAAGAATAAATAGACAAATAAATGAAAAAGAAAACAAAACCCTAAACATAAGTTTAACCATGATTTAATTCTTTACACTTAACCAAGTAAACATGTATCATCAAACATGATACAATAATTTGCACAAAAAGTATATCACATATACAACTTGTACATCCAAGTGAGAAAATCCTTTAAAGTGAACCAATACTAGTTAATGAAAAGTAATATATCAAATATATAATTATACATTAAATCATTAAATCAACACTTGATTTAACGATCCGGTCATATCGCATATAACCGACTAGTATCCTATGTATCGGCTTATCGAATCAATCTTCGATTCGATAACTAGGTTATATCGCATACAGCTAATCGATACATTCATCGCGAGAATAGAATACGGTATCACATACACGCATTATTCTCGGTCCCGCACATATCTCATATGCGCTCCTATATCGTTTTGCTTGAGCCAGGAAACCTCTGTGTAGGACTCTAAAGACTCGTCAATACGCCGGCAGCAGGTGATGATCATATCAAACACCCACAAGCCGCAAGCGGTCTGCTAAACGTAACGGCCACCCGGGTATTGAGCGATGAGAAGATCGATGAGCAAGCTCGCTCACACTCCTGTGAATCCAACCAGTAACACTTACCGTACAGTCCGGTCTCGTCGTCTGATATGTCGCATATCTCGCCTAGGGGTGGTAAATGTCAGACCCCAATAGCTCGATAAGTCGTGTCGATATGAGGTCCATAACAATTCGAGAAACTACTGGTAACACTTACCAGTAAATCTCAGCAACCCTGGCCAGGGATTTCCGGTTATAGCCAATCGAACACAGCGCAACATCAACTCCCTATGCCGGGAGAGACGAATCCCCTCCTATCGCTCATTGCCTCCATGTGACTCGGGAATGTACCCAAAAACCACCGTTTTGCACGTCCTCTTGGACGTGGTAAGATGGAAATCAAAGCACAGTGGGAACCACACAAGACTCTATGACGATCTCGGGTCAACAGACTACTCTGTACCAGTGTCACCAGAGAACTGCCATCTGACGTAAGGTATAATACCATCTGGGAGTTCTCGGCGAGTCCGTCCAGTGTACCCAGTCTCTACTGAGCACCCGTATATCATCTCTGATGTCAAACACCGATGGATATGGGATCATCCATCGCCCATCTGTATGGGTCGAGAAGGTATACGCTAGTCTACTCTGGTATATCGATGCCCCGTCTCGATACACCCACGACTAGGGACTTTGAAGGATGTACTTATGGACTACCATGTCCCCACTAGTATGATCCGCATCATAGTCCAGGTAGTCAAGTACACATCCTAAGGGCTTTACCAACATGTAACAGAGAGACAATCAATGTACACGTTAAGGTAAAGAGTAACCAGATAGTATACTATCATGTCGAGCAAGAAAGTCCTCCCTATATATGTCCCGGCATCCACTACAATATACATCCAATGTACAGTAATGGCCTCTAGGGCATACATATAACTAACAATCTCCCACTTGCACTAGGGCCATCTGACAGCAGTGGTTGTAGTATCTCATACTCAACCATCCCATAAAAGTCTCTCTCTGGGAATAGGCCTTCGCGAGTGGATCCGCCGTGTTGTCCTCTTAGTCTACTCTCCTAACCTTGATCCCTTAGAGATCAACCATCTCCATGATCAGGTGATACTGCCTTAGAATATGTCTGGATCACTAATGGGACCGACGTTCCTTGGCATAAGCCACAACTCCATTGTCTCACAATGGTAGGAACGTAGTTCATCTCATGAACCAATATATACCCAAACAGCCTCTTTGGTAGCATCTTAAGTAGCGATGTATCCAGCCTTTATCATCTAGTATGCCACGGTATCTAGCTTGGAACTCTTCCAACATACCGTCCCTTTACTGAGGGTAAAGACAATGCCTGTGACTGACATTCAGTCGTTTTTATCACCCTGGAACACTTCCAGTGATTCTTCCCAGGATCGATTGATACCATCTCACTACTACTAGTGAGATTCCTAACATCCAATTAGATCTATCTCATAGATCCAAAATCCAGGATTTAGTAGGTATCACTTTGATCCTAGATGGAGAATCATTGTGATATGCGGAGATTGATCGAGCGTAGCATAGGAAACTCCTTCCCTATCAAGAGTATGTCATCCACGTACTCTACGAGGATCGTCACCATACTCCCTACTACCTTTTTGTTTATACAAGGTTCATCTACCATTTTGATGATGTCAACTTCTTTGACTAATCCATCAAAACAGATGTTCCAACTCCGTGATACCTGCTTTATCCTGTAAAGCATCTTGCACACGTTTCCGCTGCTCCCACTGTCTACGAGGCCCTCTGGCTGTGTACTTATAGACGCACTCTTCTAAAACATCATTTAGAAAAGTAGTCACGACACCCAACCGCCAGATATCGTAGTCATGGTATGTAGCCGTGGCAAGTAGTATCTGGATGGACTTAAGCATAGGTACTGGAAAAGGTTTCATCATTATCCATACCTGGTCAATGATGCAAACCTTTAACATGTCTAGCTTTGAAAGTCTCAACTTTTCCAAGTACACCAAGTAATCTTCTCAAGATATACTTGCTCCTGATGGGGATTTAACCCTTCAGATATAGCAACCAAAGTCCATACTTTGTTGGTGTATAAGGATTCCATCTCAGATCGCTAAACACCCAGTCATTCTTACAGAGTCTCACTCCTGATGGCCAGCTCGAAACTAGTTGGGTCATCATCTCATGATGCAATCCTCGCTCCCACTATCACAGAGAAACCGAAGTATCTCTCAGGTGGGTGAGGAACCCTACTAGATCGGCGGAGAGGCTGAGGTTCATTGGTAACTATTGAATTCTTTGGTTTTATCAAATCATCTGCTGTAGTTTGTATAGCTGGAACCTTTCCCGTTCTACATTACAGACATTGCCTCGAGCTTGTCCAGATTTTGCTTTTAGACATAGGCCGGTCAACCCAAAATCTTAACTATCTTAAGATATGGGCTCTTCCCTTTCCATATCACATATGAAGTGGTAGGCAACTGATTTGATTGGAACCCTATTCAATAGGTATGCAGCTTCTCAAGCGCATATTTCCCAAAAAGAAATAGGTAACTCAGTAGTACTCATCATAGAGTGCACCTTATCATATAAGGTGTGATTGCTCCGCCCCGATATACCATCGTGCTATGGTGTATACGGAGGAGTAATGCTGAGAGAGAATCTCATTCTCCTTTAGAATAATCCAGGAATTCCGTGCACAAGTATTCTCCTCCCTGATCTCATCATAGGACATAATACTTATACCCGTATTGGTTCTCTACTTTTAGCTCATATTCTGTGAATATCTCAAAAGGTTCGGACTTGTGTTTCAACAGGAACATATGTCTGAATCTTGAGAGATCATCAGAGAATGTAATGAAGTATAAAGAACCAGTCCTGGCATGTGTAGACAGGAGACCTTACATACATCATCATGTATCAGTCCCAAGAGTTCATTAACTCTTTCTCTGTTTCCAATAAACAGAGCTATGGTCATCTTATCTTTGTGACATGACTGGCAAGTTTCACAAGATATAAATTCAAACTGTTTTAAATATGCATCTAAATGTAACTTCAGCCAGTCGGGTCGCATTGATATGACCTAGTCTACAATGCCTCAAGAAGGATCCGTTCATTTCTGAACTCTTCCTCTTGTGTGTGTTCCGTATACTAAGAACTGTAGTTTGATTTAGAACATCAATGCTTTTAGATAACGTGCCTGAACCGATCAACTTTTGATATAGGAAATGTTCAAAACATTATCCAACAATACAAAATTATATCATTTCTTTACTAATAAAGAGACTGATATGATTTTGTATATCAGGTTCGGTATCTAATAACATTCGTTCAGAATCGATGCATAGGTAATACAGGGTGACAGTGACCAACAGACCTGGCTGCAACACTTGCCCCGTTTTCTGCCTCATGAAACTTATCACCCGTTCTCAGTTCTCTACCTTTCTTTAGCCCATGTAACGGATTACATATCTCGGATCCTGATCTGGTATCACATACCCAGGACGTAGAGGATACAGAGAAACAGTTCTTTGTAATGAACACACCCGAAGATGATGCATCAGCATGCACTCTCTTCGTTTGGGCGGCACGGGAAATCTGGTATTCCCCAATTTCCTGCTCTGCCTTATAACAATTATAAGGTGTAGCGGGACCAACGTTCCCCAGCTCAGTATAACAAGCGGGTTCGGTCAATATTCCGTATTGTTATCTTGATTAAGGCGTGATATGGTCGCTACCTGGAGAGAGAGAGAAGAAAACACACAGCGTGCGCTCTTGCAAGAATAGATTGGTTATTATTTTATCTAATCAGGATGGATCCCACTGCTTTTTATCAAATCTTCCTTCAAACCCTAAAAGGAAAGACTAGCCGGGATTAATTACACACTACAAGTTCGCCAATCTTTCAGCCAGGCCAGTGTCGGTACTTTGAGGGAGGTCCCCCGTGCTTTCGCACGAACCTAATTAATGTAAACCTCGTTTTCCCAGAGGCGTAATCCCGTTGACACCTTTCTAAACACCTACTTGATCGGCTAATTGTAATGTGTAAAACTCTCCCAGGAGTAACTCTTACTCGCAGCGGGTATTGGGATCCAACTATCTCATAGAAGGTATGCAATCTCATTGCAAATTTCAATACTTGAAATTCCCGATAATATTTTGCCCCTAGTGTTCTATGACCTTGACGAATGCCAAACAACCCATAGTCCACTAGTCAAGTTCAACCCGTACATTTCTTGATCGAATTAAACCCACCCGCACGACCCTTGACGAATGCCAAACAACACCGTACGAATACCCTAATCCAATCTGAATCATATGCAAAAGCAGATAAATACTAGTTAGCTACCGCACACTACGCCTTGACGAATGCCAAACTACCGCAGCACGAATACTAACTAGTACTTATCTGAAATGACGGAGGGCTACGACAGGTTTTTCTGAAAACCTATTGCGTAATGAACTTGATATCGTTGTAGAATCAAATGATTTTGAAAATGGAGTGTTTCTGAGGCTTTTCTAGTTTTGCTAAAGGAGTCACTCCCGGTGAAGGGATCGTCGGTCCTTTCCTCGTCGAATGAGGTGCGGGATATATCATATATATCACTGTGCAAAGCAAAAACTCTTAAAAGCAATCAAAAAACAAACCGAGTGTGTAGCATCTGCCAGTTATTGCTAAAGAAGTCACTCCCGGTGAAGGGATCTCGGTCCTTTCCTCATCGAATAAGGTGCAGGATATATCGTATATACCGCTGTGCAAAGCAAGAACTGTAGCTACCTGTTTTTATTTTGAAATTCGATTCTACAACATCTTAGGTTTCTTTTATTTCATTAATCTCATTAATGAAGTCCCATCATTTAAGTACCTAAACATCACAGATAAATACGACGTACACTTATGCCATCCGCATTCGCCTCGATGTCCCCTCATGCACCGTTAGGTTAGGTAACTAACGGCAGAGCGGGGCAGGGCTAGTGCGGGTGTAAAACATAAGTAACGTCTATATAATATATCATATATACTATATACTGTATCTATCACAGAACATCACATGATCACATCACAGATATCGCAGCAGAAGAATCATATGAAATATTGGATATACTAGGACGTCCGTGTTTTCAATACGAGCCAGTATAAAACACGGATTCCACGGTCGCGATGAATAGCCAAACCCACACCTCTAGACCCCTACGAGAGCGGCAAGCAACCCTACCAATTCTAAAGTTAGGAGACCCGGACTCGACTCCTCGAGTTGGTCTCCCACTGGACTCCAGAACCCGGTTACTTGTGCCCTCCTCCTTGGGTCTATCCTAGTGCGGAAAAGTAAATAATATACAAACGGTGACAACTTCCGCAACCTGGAAGTGCCCCAATAAAAGAATATTACATACAAGTTTTTACATGAATGAAAATGAAAAACACTCATCTCACATAAAAACCCCCCGGCTATTCAAACACGACGATCCAATATAACATATCCAGCAACACATAACATCACATGTCATCAACGTAAGTAAATATGCGCATCCCAATTGTCGTTGACCTATAGCAACGAAACCGGCGATATCACATATTACACTTACGGTCACAGAAAAGAAAGTGTAAAACTAAAACAGTTGGAATCCGCAACCACCTCAGACATCGCATGCCTGACCAAATGAATTCTTTAGACATCGCATGCCTAACAATTATAAACCCCGCATTTTAGTCTCAAAATCGAAAACTCTTTTCAATATCAAGTCGGGCAATTCAACAAGATTCCCGACATCCTGATCGAATGCTTGTCGCAAACTTCAATAGACGGCCGCACCCCCGACGCCGTCGACGAAGTGCACCAAGGCGGAACACCGCCACCGCGAGCACCCGAACGGATGCTTTCGGCGACGGGGTTCTCCTACAGTCACTTGGTCGGGGCTATGGGGTGTAGCTGTCTATTAAGTTTACCCGGCGAGTATCCGCGTACGCTACGTGATTGCGATGGACTTTTGATCACATCAAAATTCCGTGGCAACCGATCAAGTGAGACTAAATTGCTATGTTTATAACATTCATTCCGTTATCTCATAACTATCTGTGAATTCCAATTATTGTATCACATTCCAGATAATTAGAAAATGTTAAACTTTCCGATTGAACATTCGAACACCCAAGTTTTCCCGAAACAGCTCAATACATGAAATAAGTCTAACAACATTCAGTTCGTGCCTCAGTACCAACGGTCCAGCCGTAGAAGGGTCAAGCCAACGCCTCACATGTGGCACGCCGTACTGCCCCAAACCCTAAGGTTTAAAGGGCAGTTCAAGACGGTCACATAATCGAGTTAAGGTTTGTTGTCTTCTAGAGGGTCCATCGCGTTACTTGCACTACTTAGAACGTCTTCAAACCACGGAAAAATCCAACACTTGGAAATTTCCCGACAGGGGAAAAATTGGGTATTTATATCCGGTCGAACTTTTTAACATATTCTTAAATTTATCCGGAAAGCTACAAAGACAAAATCTGATACTCCGATCGAAACACCGAATCCCCAAAAAAACCCCAGAAAATTCAACTCTTGAATTAAAATTAAAAATTCCCAGAAAACTCAGCATAATAAAATAGGAGTTACTGCGCAAACAGTGAATGATGATGTCATCAACTTGCCGCAGAACCGCCGCATAAGCTAGGCTTATGCCGCGGTTCCGCCGCACATTAGAGGGATCATGAGATAATTTTTGCGCCGTAATTCTTAGAATTCCCTGCTGAATTTTTTAAGCATTTTTAATCTGGAAAAATCCCAGTTTTTAGAAAAAGTCCAGAGAGCATGTAAAACTTAGGGTTTCGGGTTCGATCGGGTTTCAAACATCGTCTAGACTTCGCCTAAGGCTCTAGCTAGGCTCTGATACCAATGAAAGGTTCCTAGGCACTCTCAAGAGGTCTCACAAGGCATCAACCATGCCAATTTCAAAAATTAGAGATGCCGAGAAACCCTAATACGGATCGTTGGCTAGAAGTTTAGGTGAAACGATAACAAGTTAACTACTTAACTATGAGTTTACGAAAATACAACCTTTGTAGATCCATTTCTCCACCTCCATAGCTCCGTGATGAAGTCCTCTCCGCTGTCCAAATCAAACCATGACTCTAGTATCGGCTTCATCGAAGAATGGGCGGGCTAGGTCATCGACGACGATGCCGAAGATGATCTACGTCGAGGCATCGCTAGATCAAGCTCCAACTTCACCAAGTCAAGAAAACTTGTGAAGGAAACACCCTATACTACTTGGCAAGAGGTAGAGGATGAAGAAATAGGAGGTGGGTTCACTTTAGAATTGGTTTTCTCACTCATTTCATCAAAACACCATTGATGGAATCAAGTTTTTCTTCTTGAAGAAGAAGAAGAAGAAGATGAAGAATATGATAAGTTCTTTTGTAAAAAGAAAATAATAAGAATACTTATCATATCTCAACCATGGTCAAGTGTAGAGAATAAATCATGGTTAGTGGGAATGGTTAGGGTAAAGCATGGAGACAGAATGGTCACTTGGTGAAAACTTCATGAAGCTTTAACTAGAAAACAAATTAAGCCACCATTTTCCTTTATGCTTATTATTTTTCCAAAAAGAATAAATAGACAAATAAATGAAAAAGAAAACAAAACCCTAAACATAAGTTTAACCATGGTTTAATTCTTTACACTTAACCAAGTAAACATGTATCATCAAACATGATACAATAATTTGCACAAAAAGTATATCACATATACAACTTGTACATCCAAGTGAGAAAATCCTTTAAAGTGAACCAATACTAGTTAATGCAAAGTAATATATCAAATATATAATTATACATTAAATCATTAAATCAACACTTGATTTAACGATCCGGTCATATCGCATATAACCGACTAGTATCCTATGTATCGGCTTATCGAATCAATCTTCGATTCGATAACTAGGTTATATCGCATACAACCAATCGATACATTCATCGCGAGAATAGAATACGGTATCACATACACGCATTATTCTCGGTCCCGCACATATCTCATATGCGCTCCTATATCGTTTTGCTTGAGCCAGGAAACCTCTGTGTAGGACTCTAAAGACTCGTCAATACGCCGGCAGCAGGTGATGATCATATCAAACACCCACAAGCCGCAAGCGGTCTGCTAAACGTAACAGCCACCCGGGTATTGAGCAATGAGAAGATCGATGAGCAAGCCCGCTCACACTCCTGTGAATCCAACCAGTAACACTTACCGTACAGTCCGGTCTCATCGTCTGATATGTCGCATATCTCGCCTAGGGGTGGTAAACGTCAGACCCTAATAGCTCGATAAGTCGTGTCGATATGAGGTCTATAACAATTCGAGAAACTACTGGTAACACTTACCAGTAAATCTCAGCAACCCTGGCCAGGGATTTCCGGTCATAGCCAATCGAACACAGTGCAACATCAACTCCCTATACCGGGAGAGACGAATCCCCTCCTATCGCTCATTGCCTCCATGTGACTCGGGACTGTACCCAAAAACCACCGTTTTGCACGCCCTCTTGGACGTGGTAAGATGGAAATCAAAGCACAGTGGGAACCACACAAGACTCTATGACGATCTCGGGTCGACAGACTACTCTGTACCAGTGTCACCAGAGAACTGCCATCTGACGTAAGGTATAATACCATCTGGGAGTTCTCGGCGAGTCCGTCCAGTGTACCCAGTCTCTACTGAGCACCCGTATATCATCTCTGATGTCAAACCCCGATGGATATGGGATCATCCATCGCCCATCTGTATGGGTCGAGAAGGTATATGCTAGTTTACTCTGGTATATCGATGCCCCATCTCGATACACCCACGACTAGGGACTTTGAAGGATGTACTTATGGACTACCATGTCCCCACTAGTATGATCCGCATCATAGTCCAGGTAGTCAAGTACACATCCTAAGGGCTTTACTAACATGTAACAGAGAGACAATCAATGTACACGTTAAGGTAAAGAGTAACCAGATAGCATACTATCATGTCGAGCAAGAAAGTCCTCCCTATATATGTCCCGGCATCCACTACAATATACATCCAATATACAGTAATGGCCTCTAGGGCATACATATAACTAACAGTGATTTGGTTCGTATTGAGATACGACATGATGTTTTAGCGGGTCTTTTGACGCACTGATTCTTGCACCTGCATGCATACTTAGGCGGTATCAATATTGTACTAGACGTAGATTAGTACCTCGATCATGATATTTGATAAAGAGGATACCAGATGAATAGTATGATGGATGTGATATTGACCCGTACCCAGATTTGGGATGCCGTACGACGGATTTACGTACGAGCTATATATTGATGATTGATCCGCACTCTTGACTTGGGATGTCTGATTATAGATATGGTATCGGATATGATATTATTGAGGCGGGATCACCGACTATACATATACAGGTATGTATATGTATCGACTCAGATGATAGGCGGTTTCCTTACCTGTAGTTCAGCTTGTTAGTTCAGCCGTATAGTTTAGTGTAGTTGTTAGATTAGATTAGACTCCTACCTATTTCAAAACTAGCGGGTCGTGGGTATTTTAAAAGACAGGTCAAGGGATCTACGGATATTTCAAAAGACGTATCCTTTCTTAAAACCACCGTAGCCCTATTTTCAAAACCCCACGATTTGTGTTATTTCAAATGGCACCATTGTTTAATATTTAGCTCCTGCTCATTTTGGTTGCTCGCTCCGCATCGCATACTTGCATTGTTATTTCATATTGCATTGTTGACATTATACTGTTAGGACACCAGCACCATTACCGATGATGCGTATGTACCACGTACACTTACTTGCCGGCTCACACACATCTTCATCGGTAATTGCCATGTCACGTACACCTTAGAAAATATTATCGCCTAATGTAGCTTGTTACTAGTAGTTTTGACATGATGTTTAGTTGCTTGCCTTATATGCTAGTTTAGACATTGTAGTTGTTACTTGTCACTTCGCATACTGTTATTCATTATATGCCGCATTCATGGATGCTCATGCTTATATTCATGGTTTTACATGCTATTGATGATTCGGATTCCCATGATATTTTCTGGATTTGGAGGAAAACCGCAAAACATATATAAACTGCTTTCTCTCTTTTTGAATAAAAAAATGCGGTTTTCCTATGATGTATGAGTCGTCCACCATGAGTTTGCTGATGGATTTCGAGACCCGATTCGAGGAGATGGATGAACCGTTTCGGGTACATGGTGGATCCGGTAAGGTACCCCGGGGCAAGAAGCGCGTGATGATGACGATGTGAGCCTGACAGGGGAGCACTACCTACCGGTGATTTTACCCGACGCGTCGGATATCCGGAGGATACCGTCGTGGTCTTAAGATGGATGGTAGGGGCCGGTCTGGACTAACGGCGCCCTAGATATTGTGATTGAGACATTGAGATTTCGAGATATTGAGGTACAGAGACTGTGATACAGAGATATCGAGATATTGGGATTACGTTTTGTGCCGATGCTAGGCACTGTTTTATGCTGATTTCATTATGATACCTCATTTTAAAAATACAAAGGAAATCACACTAAAGTATGAAAACAGTTCTTCATTTACATGTATTCTGTTTTAATGCATTCATACCTCATTCATATGATATATTGTTACCTGAGGCACTGACACGGGCACATGAGATTACACTCGGGTTAGATATTTACCCTAGTTATTGTTATTGACTGCTGGTTTCATTTGAGGATTATATATATATATTGATCGTATGACCTAGGATTGCGTCATACATGCGATTTCCTTTCGTAGATGTTTTTCTATTCACGATTTGGCAACTCACCCCCGTTGTGCCCCAGTTTCTTGCAGGTTTCGCCGTACAGGTTCTTTACGGCTTTGCGGGTACATTTTCGTTCGGGTGACTTGCTAGTAGGTGGGTTTATTTGTATCGTACCCATCACTATACATTGTATATTATTATTCAGTTGTATCTAGAAGTTCCATCAACCAAACTTGTATTTATTTCAGAGATAGAGACCAGTGTTGTTTATTCTATCGATCTTAGAGTCGCGCGTTGTATTTATACGGATTTCATGCTGTTTTGAGTTTCCTTTTCTGTTGTGATTCTCGCCTTTCGGCGTTGTATATTATTGTTTGTGCGGTTGTGGCCGTCATTTGATGAAGAGCTAGCTCCCGCTTGGGGATGCCCTTTTTTGATTTCGTTTACTATTCATGCTGTATCCCGTTTGGGGGCCTGTATTTACAAAGGTGATTCTGCCGAAATTTTCAGGAAATATTTGATGTTTTTATAAAATGTATAATTCGTCTTATGCAATTAAAACTTCTTGATTTAAATTGGTTTTCCTTCACTCTACTACTTTTCTTGGTTTGGATTTCTGGGTTTTCGACTTACTTAGAATACGTACGCCTTGAGACGTTCGTAGTTTAAGTGCCGGTCATATTCCGTACTTTCGGGACGTGACACCATCGTGCTATGGTGTATACTGAGGAGTAATGCTGAGAGAGAATCTCATTCTCCTTTAGAATAGTCCAGGAATTCCGTGATCAAGTATTCTCCTCCTTGATCTCATCAAAGGACATAATACTTATACCCATTTTTGGTTCTCTACTTCTAGCTTATATTCCGTGAATATCTCAAAAGCTTCGGACTTATGTTTCAACAGGAACATATGTCTAAATCTTGAGAGATCATCAAAGAATATAATGAAGTATAAAGAACCGGTCTCGGCATGTGTAGACAGAGGACCTACATACATCATCATGTATCAATCCCAAGAGTTCACTAACTCTTTCTCTGTTTCCAATAAACGGAGCTGTGGTCATCTTATCTCTGTGAAATGACTGACAAGTTTCATAAGATGTAAATTCAAACTAATTTAAATATGCATCTATATGTAACTTCAGCTAGTCGGGTCGCATTGATATGACCTAGTCTACAATACCACAAGAAGGATCCGTTCATTTCTGAACTCTTCCTCTTGTGTGTGTTCTATACGTTAAGAACCACGGTTTGATTTAGAACGTCTATACTTTTAGATAACGTGCCTGAACCGATCAACTCTTGATATAGGAAATGTTCAAAACATTATCCAACAATACAAAATTATATCCTTTCTTTACTAATAAAGAGACTGATATGATGTTGTACATCAGGTTCGGTATCTAATAACATTCGTTCAGAATCAATGTGTTCTGATAATACAGGGTGACAGTGACCAGCAGACTTGGCTGCAACACTTGACCGTTTCTATCTCATGAAACTTATCACCCGTTCTCAGTTCTCTACCTTTCGGTAGCCCATGTAACAAATTACATATGTGGGATCCTGATCCGGTATCTCATACCCAGGACGTAAAGGATACTGAGAAACAGTTCTCTGTAATGAACACACCCGAAGAAGATGCATCAGCAATCACTTTCTTCGTTTGGGCGGCACGAGAATTCTGGTAATCCCCTATTTTCTGCTCTGTCTTATAACAATTATAAGTTGGAGCGGGACCAACGTTCCCCAGCTCAGTATAACAAGCGGGTTCGGTCAATACATCCGTATTATTATCTTGATTAAGGTGTGATATGGTCGCTACCTGGAGAGAGAGAGAGAAGAAAACACTCAGCGTGCGCTTTTACAAGATTAGATTGGTTATCAATTTATCTAATCAGGATGTCTCCCACTGTTTTAGTCAAATCTTCCTTCTAACCCTAAAAGGAAAGACTAGCCGGGATTAATTACACGCTACAAGTTCGCCAATCTTTCAGCCAGGCCAGTGTCGGTACTTTGAGGGAGGTTCCCCGTGCATTCGCACGGACCTAATTAAAGTAAACCTCATTTTCCTAGGGGCGTAACCCCGTTAACACCTTTCTAGACACCTACTTGATCGGCTAACTGTAATGTGTAAAACTCTCCCAAGAGTAACTCTTACTCGCAGCGGGTATCGGGATCCAACTACTTCATAGAAGGTATGCAATCTCATTGCAAATTTCAACACTTGAAATTCCCAATAATATTTTGCCCCAAGCGATCTATGACCTTGACTAAGTCAACAAACCATAGACCGCAAGTAAAGTTCAACCCGTCATTTCCCGATTGAATTAAACCCACCCGCACGACCCTTGACCGAGTCAACAAGGCCGCACGACTACCCTAATCCAATCGCATCATATGCTTTGCAGATAAGCACTAATCAGCTACCGCACACTACGCCTTGACTGAGTCAACAAACGCAGCACGAATACTAAAAACTACTTATCTGAAATGACGGAGGGCTACGACAGGTTTTTAAGAAAACCCTTTGCGTAATGAACTTTATATCGTTGTAGAATCGAGTGATTTTAAATGGAGCGTTTTTGATGCTTTTCTAGTTTCGCTAAAGAGGTTACTCCCGGTGAAGGGATCGTCGGCTCATTCCTCATCGACTAAGGTGCAGGATATTTCACAAATATCACTATGCAAAGAAAAAACTATAGAAACAATCAAAAGACAAACCGAGTTTGTAGCATCTACTAGTTTCACTAAAGAGGTCACTCCCGGTAAAGGGATCTCGGCTCTTTCCTTATCGAATAAGGTGCTGGATGTTCTACAAGGAACACCGCTATGCAAAGCAAGAACTAGAGCCACCAGTTTTTAAACAAGTTTCTACAACATCTTTAGGTTTCTTTTAGTTTTCATTAATCTCGTTAATGAAGTCCCATTTTATTATGCTTCACAAGCATCTCATTTGAAACGAAATCTTCAATATAACATATATCTTATATATATAATATAAACATTCGTCTCAGGCAATAATATGATCTCATCACAGAACATGGTAGCAGAAGAAACATATATGAAATATTGGATATACTAGGGCGTCCGTGTTTTAATACGAGCCTGTATAAAACATGGATTCCACGGTCGTGATGAATAGCCAAACCCACATCCCTAGACCCCTACAAGAGAGGCAAGCAACACTGCCAATTCTAGGGTTAGGAGACCCGGTCTCGACTCCTCGAGATGGTCTCGCTCTGGACCCTAGAACCCGGTTACTTGTGCTCCCCTCCTTGGATCTACCTAATGCGAAAAAGTAAATAATATACAATGGTGACATCATCCTTAGTCCGGAAGTGTCCCAATAAAAGAATATTACATACAAATGAATTTTACATGAATGAAAAAGAAAAACTCTCATCTCACATAAAACATCCGGCTATTCAAAACACGACGATCCAATATAACATATCACAGCAACACATAATATCTCATATCATCAACGTAAGCAAGTATGCGTATCCCGATTGTCGTTGATGTATAGCAACGAAGCCGGCGATACACCACATACTACGCTTACGGTCACAGAAAAGAAAGTGTAAAACTACAACTGTTGGAATCCGCTGTTAGTTATATGTATGCCCTAGAGGCCATTACTATACATAGGATGTATATTGTAGTGGATGCTGGGACATATATAGTGAGGACTTTCTTGCTCGACATGATAGTATGCTATCTGGTTGATCTTTACCTTAACGTGTACACTGATTGTCTCTCTATTACATGTTAGTAAAGCCCTTAGGATGTGTACTTAACTACCTGGACTATGATGCGGATCATACTAGTGGGGACATGGTAGTCCATAAGTACATCCTTCAAAGTCCCTAGTCGAGGGTGTATCGAGACGGGGCATCGATATACCAGAGTAGACTAGCGTGTACCTTCTCGACCCATACAGATGGGCGATGGATAATCCCATATCCATTGGTGTTTGACATCAGAGATGATATACGGGTGCTCAGTAGAGACTGGGTACACTGGACGGACTCGCCGAGAACTCCCAGATGGTATTATACCTCACGTCAGATGGCAGTTCTCTGGTGACACTGGTACAGAGTAGTCTGTTGACCCGAGATCGTTATAGAGTCTTGTGTGGTTCCCACTGTGCTTTGATTTCCATCTTACCACGTCCAAGAGGGCGTGCAAAACGGTGGTTTTTGGGTACAGTCCCGAGTCACATGGAGGCAATGAGCGATAGGAGGGGATTCGTCTCTCCCGGTATAGGGAGTTGATGTTGCGCTGTGTTCGATTGGCTATAACAGGAAATCCCTGGCCAGGGTTGCTGAGATTTACTGGTAAGTGTTACCAGTAGTATCTCGAATTGTTATAGACCTCATGTCGACACGACTTATCGAGCTATTGGGGTCTGACGTTTACCACCCCTAGGCGAGATATGCGACATATCAGACGATCAGACCGGACTGTACGGTAGTGTTACTGGTTGGGTTCACTGGAGTGTGAGCGGGCTTGCTCGTCGATCTTTAGATCGCTCAATACCCGGGTGGCCGTTACGTTTAGCAGACCGCTTGCGGCTTGTGGATGTTTGATATGATTATCATCCGCTGCCGGCGTATTGACGAGTCTTTAGAGTCCTACACAGAGGTTTCCTGGCTCAAGCGAAACGAAATAGGAGCGCATATGAGATATGTGCGGGACCGAGAATGATGCGTGTATGTGATACCGTATTTCATTCTCGCGATGTAACATTGATCGGTTATATGCGATATAGCCGGGTTATCGGATCAAGTGTTGATTCGATAAGTTGTTACTGATGATACCAGTCGGTTATGTGCGACATGACCGGATCATTGAATCAAGTGTTGATTTAGTGATTTAATGCATAATTATATATTTGATATATTACTTTGCATTAACTAGTATTGGTTCACTTTAAATGGATTTTCTCACTTGGTTTGTGCACATTGTATATGTGATATACATTTGTACATATTATTGTATCATGTTTGATGATACATGTTTACTTGGTTAAGTGTAAAGAATTGAACCATGGTTAAACTTATGATTAGGGTTTTATTTCCTTTTCTCATTTATTTATCTATTTATTCATTTTGGAAATAAATAAAAAGGGCATGAAAAGAAAATGGTGGCTTGTTTTGTTTCATATTGAAGCTTCTTGAAGACTTTGACCAAGTGACCATTTTGTCTCATGCTTAACCCTAACCATTCCATTTAACCATGATTAACTCTCTACACTTGACCATGGTTCATTATATGATAAGTATTGATATTCTTTTCTTTTTTAATTAACTTATCATATCATTTTCTTCTTCTTCTTCCTTGAACTCAAGAAGAAAACCTTGAGGTCATCAATGGTGATTGATGATAAAGAGTGGGAAATCCAATTCTAAATTGAACCCACTTCCTATTTCTTCATCCTCTACCTCTTGCCAAGTAGTAGAGTGTGTTTCCTTCACAAGTTTTCATGGCTTGGTGAAGGTGGATCTTGATCTAGCGATGCCTCGACGTAGATCATCTTCGGCACGAAGCCGACGACCTTGCCCGCTCTTTCTCCGATGAAGCCGACGCTAGAGCCCGGATTTTGATTTGGACAGCGGAGATGACTTCATCACGGAGCCGTGGAGGTGGAGGACCGGATCTACAAAGGTTGTATTTCCGTATCCAAGTAGTTAAGTGTTAACTAGTTTACTTTTCGCCTAAAAATCTAGCCAACGATCCGTACACTAGGGTTTCTCGGCACCGTATTTTTTGAAATTGGCATGGTTGATGCCTTGTGAGACCTCCTTGGGGTGCCTAGGAACCCTACAGTGGTATCAGAGCCTAGCTAGAGCCTTAGGCGATGCGTAGACGGAGTTAGAAGTCCGATCGACCCGAAACCTCGACTTGAAAGTGCTCTCTGGACATTTTCTGTTTTCGTGGATTTTTGAGAATTAAAAATATGCAGAAAAATCAGCAGGAAATTCTAAGAATTACGGTGCAAAAGTTAACTAATGATCCCTCAAAAGTGCGGCAGAACCGCGGCATTAGCATGCTAATGCGGCGGTTCCGCGGCCGTTTTGTCTTATTAGGCACTCAATTTTGCACAGTAATTCCTATTTTGCAGTGCTGGTTTTCCTGGGAATTTTTGATCTGAAATAAAGAGTTGAGTATTTTGGGTTGTATTGGGAGTTCGTTTATTCGATCGGATTGTCAAACTCTGTCTATGTGTCTTTCCGGATGATTTTTGAATATGTTAAAAAGTTCGACCGGATATAAATACCCAACTTTTCCCCTGCCGGAAAATTTCCAAGTGTTGGATCTTTCCGTGGTTTAAAGACGTTCTAAGTAGTGCAAGTAACGCGATGGACCCTCTAGAAGACAACAAACCTTAACTTGATTATGTGACCGTCTTGAACTGCCCTTTGAACCTTAGGGTTTGGGGCAGTGCGGCGTGCCACATGTGAGGCGTTGGCTTGACCCTTCTACGGCTGGACCGTTGGTACTGAGGCACGAACTGAATGTTGTTAGACTTGTTTCATGTGTTGATCTGTATCGGGAAAACTTGGGTGTTCAAATGTTCAATCGGAAAGTTTAACATTTTCTAATTATCTGGAATGGGATACAATAATTGGAATTCACAAAGAGTTATGAGATAACTAAATGAATGTTATAAACATAGCAGTTTAGTCTCACTTGATCGGTTGCCACGGAATTTTGATGTGATCAAAAGTCCATCGCAATCACGTAGCGTACGCGGATACTCACCGGGTAAACTTATTAGACAGCTACATCCCTTAGCCCCGACCAAGTGACTGTAGGAGAACCCCGTCGCCGAAAGCATCTGTTCAGGTGCTCGCGGCAGCAGTGTTCCGCCTTGGTGCACTTTGTCGACGGCGTCGGGGGTGCGGCCGCCTACTGAAGTTTGCGACGAGCATTCGATCAGGATGTCGGGAATCTTGTTGAATTGCCCGACTTGATATTGAAAAGAGTTTTCGATAATGAGACTAAAATGCGGGGTTTATAATTGTTAGGCATGCGATGTCTAAGGAATTCATTTGGTCAGGCATGTGATGTCTGAGGTGGTTGCGGATTCCAACTGTTGTAGTTTTACACTTTCTTTTCTGTGACCGTAAGTGTAATATGTGATATCGCCGGTTTCGTTGCTATATGTCAACGACAATTGGGATGCGCATATTTACTTACGTTGATGACATGTGATGTTATGTGTTGCTGGATATGTTATATTGGATCGTCGTGTTTGAATAGCCGGGGGTTTTTATGTGAGATGAGTGTTTTTCATTTTCATTCATGTAAAAACTTGTTTGTAATATTCTTTTATTGGGGTGCTTCCAGGTTGCGGAAGTTGTCACCGTTTGTATATTATTTACTTTTCCGCACTAGGATAGACCCAAGGAGGGGAGCACAAGTAACCGGGTTCTGGAGTCCAGTGGGAGACCAACTCGAGGAGTCGAGTCCGGGTCTCCTAACTCTAGAATTGGTAGGGTTACTTGCCGCTCTCGTAGGGGTCTAGGGGTGTGGGTTTGGCTATTCATCACGACCGTGGAATCCGTGTTTTATACTGGCTCGTATTGAAAACACGGACGTCCTAGTATATCCAATATTTCATATGTTTCTTCTGCTGCGATATCTGTGATGTGATCATGTGATGTTCTGTGATAGATACAGTATATAGTATATATGATATATTATATAGGCGTTACTTATGTTTTACACCCGCGCTAGCCCTGCCCCGCTCTGTCGTTAGTTACCTAACCTAACGGTGCACGAGGGGACATCGAGGCGAATGCGGATGGCATAAGTGTACGTCGTATTTATCTGTGATGTTTAGGTACTTAAATGATGGGACTTCATTAATGTGATTAATGAAATAAAAGAAACCTAAGATGTTGTAGAATCGAATTTCAAAATAAAACAGGTAGCTACAGTTCTTGCTTTGCACAGAGGTATATGTGATATATCCTGCACCTTATTCGATGAGGAAAGGACCGAGATCCCTTCACCGGGAGTGACTCCTTAAGCAATAATTGGCAGATGCTACACACTCGGTTTGTCTTTTGATAGCTTTTAAGAGTTTTTGCTTTGCACAGTGATATATATGATATATCCTGCACCTCATTCGACGAGGAAAGGACCGACGATCCCTTCACCGGGAGTGACTCCTTTAGCAAAACTAGAAAAACCTCAAAAGCACTCCATTTTAAAATCATTTGATTCTACAACGATATCAAGTTCATTACGCAATAGGTTTTCAGAAAAACCTGTCGTAGCCCTCCGTCATTTCAGATAAATGGTAGTTAGTATTCTGCTACGTTTGTTGGCCTGCGTCAAGGCGTAGTGTGCGGTAGTTAACTAGTATTTATCTGCTTATGCATATGATGCAGATTGGATTAGGGTAGTCGTGCGACTTTGTTGGCCTGCGTCAAGGGTCGTGCGGGTGGGTTTAATTCAATCAGGAAATGACGGGTTGAACTTGACTAGCGCACTATGGTTTGTTGGCCTGCGTCAAGGTCATAGGACGCTAGGGGCAAAATATTATCGGGAATTTCAAGTGTTGAAATTTGCAATGAGATTGCATACCTTCTATGAGATAGTTGGATCCCGATACCCGCTGTGAGTAATTGTTACTCCTGGGAGAGTTTTATACATTACAATTAGCCGATCAAGTAGGTGTCTAGAAAGGTGTCAACGGGGTTATGCCTCTGGGAAAACGAGGTTTACATTAATTAGATTCGTGCGAAAGCACGGGGGACCTCCCTCAAAGTACCGACACTGGCCTGGCTGAAAGATTGGCGAACTTGTAGTGTGTAATTAATCCCGGCTAGTCTTTCCTTTTAGGGTTTGAAGGAAGATTTGATAAAAAGCAGTGGGAGCCATCCTGATTAGATAAAATAATAACCAATCTATTATTGCAAGAGCGCACGCTGAGTGTTTTCTTCTCTCTCTCTCCAGGTAGCGACCATATCACGCCTTAATCAAGATAATAATACGGAATATTGACCGAACCCGCTTGTTATACTGAGCTGGGGAACGTTGGTCCCGCTCCAACTTATAATTGTTATAAGACAGAGCAGGAAATTGGAGAATACCAGAATTCCCGTGCCGCCCAAACGAAGAGAGTGCATGCTGATGCATCATCTTCGGGTGTGTTCATTACAGAGAACTGTTTCTCAGTGTCCTTTACGTCCTGGGTATGTGATACCAGATCAGGATCCCAGATATGTAATATGTTACATAGGGCTACAGAAAGGTAGAGAACTGAGAACGGGTGATAAGTTTCATGAGACAGAAAACGGGGCATGTGTTGCAGCCAAGTCTGTTGGTCACTGTCACCCTGTATTATCAGTACATTGATTCTGAACAAATGCTATTAGATACCGAACCTGATATACAAAATCATATCAGTCTCTTTATCAGTAAAGAAATGATAAAATTTTGTATAGTTGGATAATGTTTTGAACATTTCCTATATCAAAAGTTGATCGGTTCAGGCACGTTATCTAAAAGCGTTGATGTTCTAAATCAAACCACAGTTCTTTAGTATACGGAACACACACAAGAGGAAGAGTTCAGAACTGAACGAATCCTTCTTGAGGCATTGTAGACTAGGTCATATCAATGCGACCCGACTAGCTGAAGTTACATGTAGATGTATATTTAAATCAGTTTGAATTTACATCTTATGAAACTTGCCAGTCATGTCACAAAGATATAATGACACCAGCTCTGTTTATTGGAAACAGAGAAAGAGTTAGTAAACTCTTGGGATGATACATGTTGATGTATGTAAGGTCCCCTGTCTACACATGCCAAGACCGGTTCTTTATACTTCATTATATTCTCTGATAATCTCTCAAGATTCAGTCATATGTTCCTGTTGAAACATGAGTCCGAACCTTTTGAGATATTCACAGAATATAAGCTAGAAGTAGAGAACCAAAATACGGGTATAAGTATTATGTCCTTTGATGTGATCAAGGAGGAGAATACTTGAGCATGGAATTTCTGGACTTTTCTAAAGGAGAATGAGATTCTCTCTCGGCATTACTCCTCCGTATACACCATTGCACGATGGTATATCGGGATGGAGCAGATACACCCTATTTGATATTGTGTGCTCTATGATGAGTACTACTGAGTTACCTATTTCCTTTTGGGAGTTATGCACTTGAGAAGCTGCATACCTATTGAATAGGGTTCCACTCAAATCAGTTGCCTACCATTTCATATGTGATATGGAAAGGGAAGAGCCCATATCTTAAGCTAGTTAAGATTTGGGGTTGTCCAGCCTTTGTCTAAAAGCAAAATCCGGACAAGCTCAAGGCAAGGTCTGTTATGTAGAACTGGAAATGTTCCAGCTATACAGACTGTAGCTGATGATTTGATAGAACCAAAGGATTCAGTAGATTCCAACGAACCTCAGCCTCTCCGCCGATCTAGTAGGGTTCCTCACCCACCTGAGAGATACTTCTGTTTCTCTATGACAGTGGGAGCGAGGATTGCATCATGAGATGATGACCCAACTAGTTTCGACCTGGCCATCAGGAGTAGGACTCTGTGAGAATGGCTGGATGTTTATCGATCTGAGATGGAATCCTTATACACCAACAAAGTATGGACTTTAGTTGCTATATTTGAAGGGTTAAATCCCCATCAGGAGCAAGTAAATCTTGAGAAGATTACTTGGTGTACATGGAAGAATTGAGACTTTCAAAGCTAGACTTGTTAAAGGTCTACATCATTGACCAGGTATGGATGATGATGAAACCTTTTCTAAGTAGCTATGCTTAAGTCCATCCAGATCCTACTTGCCACGGCTATATACCATGACTACGATATCTGGCGGTTGGGTGTCATGACTGCTTTTCTAAATGATGATTTAGAAGAGAACGTCTATAAGAACACAGCCAGAGGGCTTTGTAGACAGTGGGAGCAGCGGAAACGTGTGCAAGATGTTTTATGTGATAAAGCAGGCATCGCGGAGTTGGAACATCTGTTTTGATGGATAAGTCAAAGAGTTTGACATCATCAAAATGGTAGATGAACCTTGTATAAACAAAAAGATAGTAGGGAGTATAGTAATGATCCTCGTAGAGTACGTAGATGACATACTCTTGATAGGGAAGGAGTTTCCTATGCTACACTCGATCAATCTTCGCTTATCACAATGATTCTCCATATAGGATCAAAGTGATACCTCTTAAATCCTGGGTTTTGGATCTATGAGATAGATCTAATTGGATGTTAGAATTCTCACTAGTTGTAGTGAGATGGTATCAATCGATCCTGGGGAAAATCACTGGAAGTGTTCCAGGATGATAAAGACGACTGAATGTCAGTCACAGGCATTGTCTATACCCTCAGTAAAGGGACGGTATGTTGGAAGAGTTCCAAGCTAGATACCGTGGCATACTAGACGATAAAGGCAGGATACATCGCTACTTAAGATGCTACCGAAGAGGCTGTTTGGGTGTATATTGGTTCATGAGATGAACTACGTTCCTACCATTGTGAGACAATGGAGTTGTGGCTTATGCCGAGGAACGCCGGTCCCATCAGTGATCCAGACATATTCTAAGGCAGTATCACCTGATCATGGAGATGGTTGATCTCCAGGGGATCGAGGTCAGGAGAGTAGACTCAGAGGACAACACAGCGGATCCACTCACAAAGGCCTGTTCCCAGAGAGAGACTTTTATGGGATGGTTGAGTATGAGATACTTCAAACCACTGCTACAGATGGACCTAGTGCAAGTGGGAGATTGTTAGTTATATGTATGCCCTAGAGGCCATTACTATACATAGGATGTATATTGTAGTGGATGCTGGGACATATATAGTGAGGACTTTCTTGCTCGACATGATAGTATGCTATCTGGTTGATCTTTACCTTAACGTGTACACTGATTGTCTCTCTATTACATGTTGGTAAAGCCCTTAGGATGTGTACTTAACTACCTGGAATATGATGCGGATCATACTAGTGGGGACATGGTAGTCCATAAGTACATCCTTCAAAGTCCCTAGTCGAGGGTGTATCGAGACGGGGCATCGATATACCAGAGTAGACTAGCGTGTACCTTCTCGACCCATACAGATGGGCGATGGATGATCCCATATCCATTGGTGTTTGACATCAGAGATGATATACGGGTGCTCAGTAGAGACTGGGTACACTGGACGGACTCGCCGAGAACTCCCAGATGGTATTATACCTCACGTCAGATGGCAGTTCTCTGGTGACACTGGTACAGAGTAGTCTGTTGACCCGAGATCGTCATAGAGTCTTGTGTGGTTCCCACTGTGCTTTGATTTCCATCTTACCACGTCCAAGAGGGCGTGCAAAACAGTGGTTTTTGGGTACAGTCCCGAGTCACATGGAGGCAATGAGCGATAGGAGGGGATTCGTCTCTCCCGGTATAGGGAGTTGATGTTGCGCTGTGTTCGATTGGCTATAACAGGAAATCCCTGGCCAGGGTTGCTGAGATTTACTGGTAAGTGTTACCAGTAGTATCTCGAATTGTTATAGACCTCATGTCGACACGACTTATCGAGCTATTGGGGTCTGACGTTTACCACCCCTAGGCGAGATATGCGACATATCAGACGATCAGACCGGACTGTACGGTAGTGTTACTGGTTGGATTCACTGGAGTGTGAGCGGGCTTGCTCGTCGATCTTCAGATCGCTCAATACCCGGGTGGCCGTTACGTTTAGCAGACCGCTTGCGGCTTGTGGATGTTTGATATGATTATCATCCGCTGCCGGCGTATTGACGAGTCTTTAGAGTCCTACACAGAGGTTTCCTGGCTCAAGCGAAACGAAATAGGAGCGCATATGAGATATGTGCGGGACCGAGAATGATGCGTGTATGTGATACCGTATTTTATTCTCGCGATGTGACATTGATCGGTTATATGCGATATAGCCGGGTTATCGGATCAAGTGTTGATTCGATAAGTTGTTACTGATGATACCAGTCGGTTATGTGCGACATGACCAGATCATTGAATCAAGTGTTGATTTAGTGATTCAATGCATAATTATATATTTGATATATTACTTTGCATTAACTAGTATTGGTTCACTTTAAATGGATTTTCTCACTTGGTTTGTGCACATTGTATATGTGATATACATTTGTACATATTATTGTATCATGTTTGATGATACATGTTTACTTGGTTAAGTGTAAAGAATTGAACCATGGTTAAACTTATGATTAGGGTTTTATTTCCTTTTCTCATTTATTTATCTATTTATTCATTTTGGAAATAAATAAAAAGGGCATGAAAAGAAAATGGTGGCTTGTTTTGTTTCATATTGAAGCTTCTTGAAGACTTTGACCAAGTGACCATTTTGTCTCATGCTTAACCCTAACCATTCCATTTAACCATGATTAACTCTCTACACTTGACCATGGTTCATTATATGATAAGTATTGATATTCTTTTCTTTTTTAATTAACTTATCATATCATTTTCTTCTTCTTCTTCCTTGAACTCAAGAAGAAAACCTTGAGGTCATCAATGGTGATTGATGATAAAGAGTGAGAAATCCAATTCTAAATTGAACCCACTTCCTATTTCTTCATCCTCTACCTCTTGCCAAGTAGTAGAGTGTGTTTCCTTCACAAGTTTTCATGGCTTGGTGAAGGTGGAGCTTGATCTAGCGATGCCTCGACGTAGATCATCTTCGGCACGAAGCCGACGACCTTGCCCGCTCTTTCTCCGATGAAGCCGACGCTAGAGCCCGGATTTTGATTTGGACAGCGGAGATGACTTCATCATGGAGCCGTGGAGGTGGAGGACCGGATCTACAAAGGTTGTATTTCCGTATCCAAGTAGTTAAGTGTTAACTAGTTTACTTTTCGCCTAAAAATCTAGCCAACGATCCGTACACTAGGGTTTCTCGGCACCGTATTTTTTGAAATTGGCATGGTTGATGCCTTGTGAGACCTCCTTGGGGTGCCTAGGAACCCTACATCCGCAACCTTTTTAGACATCGCATGCCTAACCAAATGAATTCCTTAGATATCGCATGCCTAACAATTATAAACCCCGCATTTTAGTCTCATTATCGAAAACTCTTTTCAATATTAAGTCGGGCAATTCAACAAGATTCCCGACATATATGATTGAATGCTTGTCGCAAACTTTAGTAGACGGCCGCACCCCCGGATGCGTCGACGAAGTGCACTAAGGAGGAACACCGTTGCCGCGCGCACCCGAACGGATGCTTTTGGCAACGGGGTTCTTCTACAGTCACTTGGTCGGGGCTATAGAGCCTGGCTGTCTATTAAGTTTACCCGGCGAGTATCCGCGTATGCTACGTGATTGCGACGGACTTTTGATCACATCGAAATTCCGTGGCAACCGATCATTTGAGACTAAACTGCTATATTTATAATATTCAAATTAGTTATCTCATAACTATCTGTGGATTCCAAATATTGTATCACATTCCAGATAAAAAGACAGTGTTAAACTTTCCGATCGAATAATCAAACACCCAAGATTTCCCAAATAGCTCAACACTTGAGCGGAGTTCAAAAAATATCCATGACATGCCACAGTACCAATGGTCCAGCCGTAGAAGGGTCAAGCCAACGCCTCACATGTGGCACGCCATACTGCCACAAACCCTAAGGTTCAGAGGCGGTTCAAGACGGTCACATAATCGAGTTAAGGTTTGTTGTCTTCTAGAGGGTCTACCGCGTTACTTGCACGACTTACAACGTTCTTAAACTACGAAAAAATCCAACGCTTGGAAATTTTCCGGCAGGGGAAAAAGTGAGTTATTGATATCCGTTCGAACTTTTTAACAATTTCTAAAAATTACCCGAACAAACTAAACAAAGTTAAATTATCCGATCGAATCAACGAGTCCCCAATACAACCCTAGAAAACTCAACACTTGAGTGGAATTAAAATATTACCAGAAAAAAATGACAAGAAAGGACCTAAGAATAAATATATGAAGTTCCAGGGACTAATTCAAAATTTTGGCCGCGGAACCTCGGCCAAACCAAGGGTTTGGCGGCGGTTCCGCGGCCGAATGAGCGAATTAGTGGGCCGTACTTCACAGTAATTCTTAGTTTTTCCTGCTAGTTTTTCTGAGTATTTTTAATGCAGAAAAAATCACATTTTTGAAAATTGTCCAGAGAAGGGTTCGTATCGGGGTATCCGGGTTCGATCGGACTTTAAACTTCGCTCAGACTTCGCCTAAAGCTCTATCTTGGCTTTGATACCACTGTAGGGTTGCTAGGCACGCTCACAAGGTTCTACGAGGCATCAACCATGCCCGATTAAAAATTTAGCCGTGCCGAACAACCTAAAGCCGGATCTTTAAACTAGAGTTTATGCGAAAACAAGCATGTTAAACACTTTAACACTAAGTGAGAGGGATTACAAGCTTTGTAGATCCGGTCCTTCACTTCTTAAGCTCCGTGTTGAGGTCCCTTCGCTGCGATCATCGTGTTCCTGACTCTCGAGAGGCTTCACGAAGAGAAAGATGCAGTCTTGCTTCCGATCTTCGATAACAAAGATGATCTACCTTGAAGTTTCATTAACACAAGCTAACACTCACTAAATGAAGTGAACACTCTCATCTAAAGGGCAAGGATAGATGAGGATGATGAAGTAGGATTTTTGCTCTCTTTTATTTTCTCATTCTCACTCATTTTCATCACTTGGAAAAAAGCTAGAAAGCTTTTTCCATGAAAGAAAGAAGAAGGAAGAAGAATATCATTAGAATCCTTTTGTGATGAATAATGCAAAGATAATAATGATGAATAATGCAACCATGGTCAACTAAACCCATGTAGAGAATTAACTAGGGTCAGGGTTTGGGTTGGGTTAAAGGATGAGTCATATGTAAACATGTTGCATGAGTCAAGAAATATCTTTGCAAAAACAAAAAGAAACCTTCTAGAAGGTTCATGTATGCACTAACCCAAATCAAACCCTAATCTTGTTTAATCTCCACTAAACATGTTGCATTAGTAATCATATCATGTTACAATATTATATATTACATATATAATATTTATTGTAACAAAATAAAATAATACATTTAACATATATCGCATATATATCAATGTATTGCCCGAGTGAGAAAAAGAATCTTTTAGTGAGCTAATATTAGTTAATGTAATTTAATATATCATATATATTATTATACATTAAATTATCGAATCAACACTTGATCCGACAATCCGGCTATATCGCATATAACCGACGAATACGATGACCCGGCTATATCACATATACCTGGGCGATATCGCATATCGCGAGAATCCAATACGGTATCACATACCGCATTATCCTCGGTCCCGCACATATCACATATGTGCTCCTACTCCGTTTTTCCTGAGTCAAGAAACCTCTGTGTAGGACTCTAAAGAATCGTCAATACGCCGGCAGTAGGTGATGATCATATCAAACACCCACAAGCTGCAAGCGGTCAGCTAAACGTAACAGCCACCCAGGTATTGAGCGATCAGAAGATCAACAAGCAAGCCTGTACATTCTCATGCGAATCCAATCAGTAACACTCCCGTACAGTCCGGTCTCGTCGTCTGATATGTCGCATATCTCGCCTAGGGGTGGTAAACGTCAGACCCCAGTAGCTCGATAAGTCGTGTCGATTTGAGGTCTATAACAGTTCGAGAAACTACTGATAACACTTACCATTAAATCTCAGCAACCCTGGCCAGGGATTTCACGTTATAGCCAATCGAACACAGCGCAACATCAACTCCCTATACCGGGAGAGACGAATCCCCTCCTATCGCTCATTGCCTCCATGTGATTCGGGACTGTACCCGAAAGAAACCTTTTTGCACGCCCTCTTGGACGTGGTATGATGGAAATCAAAGCACAGTGGGAATCACACAAGACTCTATGACGATCTCGGGTCAACAGACTACTCTGTACCAGTGTCACCGGAGAACTGCCATCTGATGTGAGGTATAATACCATCTGGGAGTTCTCGGCGAGTCCGTCCAGTGTACCCAGTCTCTACTGAGCACCTGTACACCATCCTTGATGTCAAACACCGATGGATATGGGATCATCCATCGCCCATCATATGGGTCAAGATGCGTATACGCTAGTCTACTCTGGTGTATCGATGCTCTGTCTCAATACACCCTCGACTAGGAACAGTTATAGGATGTACTCGTCGACTACCGTGGCCCCACTAGTATGATCTCATCATAGTCCCAGTAGTCGAGTACATATCCTAAGGGCTTTATCAACATGTAACATGGAGACAATCAGAGTACATGTTAAGATAAAGTACAACCAGATAGCATACTATCATGTCGAGCAAGAAAGTCCTCCCTATATATGTCCAATCATCCATTACAATATACATCATATGTACAGTAATGGCATCTAGGGCATACATATAACTAACAGTTCTATGTAAGTCTTATATTGCCTTCATATGTGTATCAACAACCATGACACTTTGCATGCATGTATCTATGCACATCAACATGTGCATACATGCACATCAACATGTGCATCCATGCATGCATTATTCCTTTTTAATAAAAAGAGTTTGACTAAAGAATTAAAATAAAACTAAAAGTCAAAATGTTAAATCAACAATTGATTTAACAATCCGGTCATATCGCATACGACCTGACTAATAGAAAAACGCCCGATTAACATATGGTATCACATAGTCGTATTCAATCGGGTCCCTGCGCATATCTCATATGCACACCACATCTTTTTGCCTGGGCTAGGAAACTTCTGTGTGGGACTCTAAGACTCGTCAATACGCCGGCAGTGGGTGATGATCATATCAAACACCCACAAGCCGCAAGCGGTCAGCTAAACGTAACGGCCATCCTGGTATTGAACGATCAGAAGAAAACCAGCAAAGCTGTCAAAACTCCCGTCGAGCCATCTGGCAACACTTACCGTACAGTCCGGTCTCCTCGTCAAATAAGTTGCATATCAAGTCTGGAAATGGTGTCGTCGACCCCAATAACTCAATAAGTTATGCCGGTATATAGCTGATAACAGATCGAGAAACTATTGATAACGCTTATCAGTAAATCTCAGTAGCCCTGGCCAGGGACTTCCTGTTATAGCCAATCGAGCATAGCACAACATCAACCCCCAATACTGGGAGAGACGAAACCCCTCCTATCGCTCATTGCTTCCATGTGCCTCGGGACTGTACCCAAAGACCACCTTTTTGCACGACTTAGTAGAGCGTGGTAGGATGGAGATCAAAGTACAGTGGGAGGACACACAAGTCTCTATGACGATCTCGGGTCTACGGACTAACCTGTACCAGTGTCACCTGAGAACTGCTATCCGACGATAGAAATTATACCACATAGGAGTTCTCTGTGAGTCCGTTCAGTGTACCCAGTCTCCACTGAGCACCCGCATACATTCTATGGTGTCACCTCACCAGATGGATATGGGAACATCCATCGCCCATCATATGGGACAAGAATAGTATACGCTAGTCTACTCTGGAATATCGATGCCCCGTCTCGATACACCTACGATTAGGAACAATTTTAGGATATGTTTATAAACTACACGTGCCCCACTAGTATGATCTGCATCATAGTCACAGTAGTCTAGCAAATATCCTGAGGGCTTTATCAACATGTGCAAATGAATAAAAATATGATCATCAACATGTCAGATAAAGTAAACCAGATAGCATACTATCATGTCGAGCAAGAAAGTAATCTATACATATATATATACACGTCCAAGCATCCACTATACATATAATGGCCTCTAGGGCATACATATATGTAACATTCTAAAAATAATTAAATAAATAATTAAATGAATAAAATTGTTTAAGTGAATTTTATGATTTTCGGTAAAGTAAAAAGTATTTTTCGTAAAACAAAACCGTAATTGTTTTTCATTATAATTTCAAAAATACCTATTTTAATTATGTAATTACTAGTAAATGGTGTTTATTTATCCAATTATAAATTTTTAGTTTAATTAAATATTTTTCCTAAATTAATTATTTTAAATATTAACATAAACTTTATTTTTTACACTAAATTAGTGTAAATTACAAATTTGAATGGTTTTAATTTGTAAAAATGAACCATGGTATATTATAATTTAGTGTGTATCATGCAAAATTCATTTGCAAATTTTTCCAATTTTCTAGAGTTTTCTTGAGTTGATATAGTAAAGAAATAAAAGAAAATAAATAAATTCATGAAAAGACAATATGAAGTGATATTTTGGGGGAAAGTTCTACACAACTCCTCACTCATTCCTTTCTCTCCCTCACCTCCCTCTCATGGCCGGCCATCACCCCATGGCAGCCCCCCAATTTCCACTTCATTTTTTGTACAAAAATCCATCAAATTACATAAAAAATTCAACAAAAAATGCACAAAATCCTATTTATTTCCTACCCTTTATTCTTTGCTCTTCTTTACATGGATTTTGGAAATGGATAACATGCATTTTGGAGGCTTATTTCATGTTTGGATTTCATAGTTTCGAGGTATACATCTTCTCCTTTTTATTTATTGTTATTAGATGTTTCTTTTAAACATAATTAGATTTAATATATCAATTCTAGTTGCAAATTTTAAAATTAAAGTTAGGGTTTGTAAATTCAAGTTGTGGTTTTTAATAATTAATTAGGGTTATAATAACTAGTTTACCATTTTTAGAAGTGGAAAAATCTTGCATGATTGTTGTATAATAAATTGTTTATTCAAATTGATTTAATTAAGCTATTTAGCTAACTAGGTTTTTACAATATATATATATATATATGGGTGAGATAAAATTCTAATTAATGTTTTTATCATTATATTATGATTTTAATAGGGATATTAACATGTTAGTGGAATGCAAAACCTAATCTAGTTATTAGTTTCAATTGTTAGTTAATAAAGTGTGATAAATATGCTAATTATGCTAGTTTTTGCAAACTAGAATTTGGAAATTCCTAAATAAATGAGATTAAAAATATAATTATGGTTTCATCATATCATTATCATCATGAATTGTAGTTTAATATATTAATTCATGCACAATCAAGTTTTGTTGTGGAATTGTGGTATTTTGCTTAAAAGATGTTAAAAATTACTAAAGGTTGCAAACTAGAAATTTCAAATTAATACAAATTTGTGTTATAAAAATATAGTAGTGGTTTGTATAGTCTAGTTATGCTATTTAATGAGTTTTATGACCATTGGTTTCATTCAAATGTCAAGTTTTGAAAAAAAACGGTAAATTGGCATTTTCGGGTTCTACGAAATCGGGCGATTTGATGGATTTCAGTGTTTCGATGTATTAAATCATGTTTTATAATATAAGTAATGATTTTTAAAACTATGAGTTATTTGTTCATGTTATCTCGATCCATCGGAGTTTGTATGCCGATATCGAGCGATATTTGGTTCTTTTGCGTGGACGGGACATAGGTTTTAACCTATGCTGGTTCCTTGCGTCGTTTTGACTTTTATATGTGATTCAGTTTACGATACTATTTATATGTTTGCGTTTAGGTGCCCTCACGTGGACTGCGAGCGATGAAGAGGAGGATGGCGACACCGTCTTCGGCAGACATGGACCAGGTGAGTAGATGCATATCTACGGGGGGAAGTCGGGTGGATGGCGTTTAGCACCCCCGCAACATAGAATAGGAATAATACTTATTGTCATTAGGAAACCAGATGTGACCCTAGATTCTTAATGAGTAGGACCCTAGTAATGACCCTAGGCTGGACTAGATTGATTTAGGAAGACCATACCAGAGGATGAATACCTTGGAAGAGGTTCATAGGATTCAGGTAGAAACACACACACGCACACACTAAAACTCGACATGGTGTATACGGATATGTGTATATATATATATAGGACTAGGTATAGCTATATATATACACACACACACACACACACACACACACACACACACACAACACGTATGTGGGATACATTGATATGATATGATACACGGGAATGAAACAGTATAACTGGGCTTGATGCCGTGATTCTTGACTATACAGTCGTATTAAAGTGTTAGCGGATCATTAGAGAATGAGATAATGAACATGTATACATAAATTATAATGGGTAGTGATGATATTGAGGTACATGGAACTCTAAAATAGAACCCGAACTGTAACTTGTGACTTGATGACGATATGATATCAGTATGACTTAATCATAATATGATACATATGACATGATATTTCTGAGGATAAACTAATGATGCATATTATAATGGCAATGATATATGATTGATGTATGCGATTACAGTTGAGCACCTTGATCTTGAGATGTGTTGATGATGACATTATACGAATGATGAGACACCTAGGAGATACTTGACCCGTACCCCGATATTGGGATGCCGTACGATGGATTTTACCATACGAGGCATAGATATGATGATTGATCCGCACTCTTGATTCGAGGAAGCCGTACTACGTACGTGATACTATTGAGGCTGGATCGCCGACTATTAGAGATATTGATTCAGACCTTAGGTAGACTCTTGTTTCTTATTGACTAGTTTCTTAGATTTAGTTCCTTAGGGGGTTGGATGGACACTAGTTTAGGTTCGAGTCTTATAGTGGTAGTGGTAATTGTATATCAAATGAGTGGATAACACACATCCGTCTTTACTTTCACATTGTAATCATAATGTTGCATGTTCATACATATGTTGCTATAATCAGTATAAACCTTACCTGTTAGGACACCAGCACCATTACCGATGATACGCATATTCCACGCACACTTATTCGCCGGCTCACACACATCATCACCGGTAATTGCTATGCCACGTACACTTTAGATCATATTATCTTTTATTGATAGAATCAGCTAGCAACTAGATCGATATATAATATTGTGATTACTCTCAGATGTTAGTCTAGACATGGCAATTATTACTTGGATATTCATGCATTCATATTTTCATGTTATCATGCAGTATTATGGGGCATATGCCGACACTTATCATATACTTACTCATGATTTTGAGATTTGGATTCTATGAGATTTCTGGATTTTTGGGGAAAACCGCAAGAATATATAAGAACTTCTCTCTCTCTCTCCTCCTATCGTTTTAAAATCTAAGATGCGGTTTTCTCGTGTTGTATGTGTCGTCCACCATGAGATTTCGTGTTTTCTGATGGATTTCGAGACCCGATTCGAGGAGTGGATGAACCGTCCCGGGTATATGGTGGGCCCGGTATGGTACCCCGGGGAAAGAAGATCGAGTTGTAGACGATGAGCCTGGCAGGGGAAGGCTACCTACCGGTGATGTCTGGCGCGGCGGATATCTGGAGGATACCGACCGTTGTCGTGAGATTTGATGATATGGGCCGATCCGGACTGACGGAGCCCGAGATATTGAGACTATGATACATTGAGATTATGAGGTATTGAGACTTGAGATTTACATGTTTTGTGTCGATGATTGACACGGATTTCATGGATTTCATTGTTGATATTTCAGATTTCTATACACATTTTGCTATGATAACAGCTAAAGATTTCTTATACAGATATATCTGGATTTCAGTATTGATTATTTTACATTCATGGCGCATGCATATCCATTCATATGACATAGTACTATATGAGGCACTGATACGAGCACGGAGTATCTGCATTTACACGTAGTATTACCCTGCTATTACTAGGTGATTGGGATATAGTAGTGTATTATTTTATGACCTAGGATAGCGTCGTGCATTCGATTTCTTTTCGTAGATGTCTTCTACTCACGAGTTGGCAACTCACCCCCGTTGTGCCAAATTTTATTACAGGTTCGATGTATAGGTTTCCCTGGCAGCTTGCTGGCACATCTTTTCTTTCAGGGTGATTTGCACGGTAGGTTGGTTCACTTGTATCTGGACCGCCATTGTATTTGTATTATTTCATTTGTATCTAGAAATCTCCATCAACCATACTTGTATTACTTGATAAGTTTATTGGACCAGTCTTTTATTTCGACCTTAGAGTCGCGCATGTATTATTCTGATCTGGTGGTTTTGTTTTCTTTTGAGTTTTGAGCCTCACCCTTTGGCGTTGTATATTATTGTGCATGTTGTGGTTGTTTCCGCCTGTTGGCGTTGAGCTAGCTCCCATTTGGGGATGCTTTTTATTGTTTATGTATATTATACTTGTTGTACCCGTTTGGGGACAGTTTTTACAGAGGAGACTCTGCCGAAATTTTTGGAAAAATTTGCTGATGCTTTTAAACTTGTTTTTCTTCATGTTTTCTTTTACTTCTTCTTCTTTTATATGGTTTAGATTTTTGGGCTTCGGCTTACTTAGGTTACGTGGCGCCTCTAGACGCTTCGTAATCTAAGTGCCGGTCACGTTCCGTACTTTCGGGTCGTGACAATATATCCAACATCTACCGCTATGAGGTTCAGAGGATATTGGTCAACTCAAGAAGCTCGGCAGATATCCTTTTCTATGACTGCTTCCAGCGTATGGGGCTCGGGCTGTCCGACCTATGGCCAACCTCCCACATCCTATCAGGGTTTACCAACCACTCCATCCCGGCCGAAGGAGTGGTCACCCTCCTTCTTAACATCGGGGAAGCGGGCTATACTAGGACTGTACCGGTGGAATTCATCGTCGCCAGGGTCCCCTCGTCCTACAACATCCTCCTGGGACGTCCCACATTAAACGCCCTCCGAGCTCAAATCTCGACCTACCACCTTGCGGTCAAATTTCCATTAGACCGATGGGGGATAAGCCAGGCCTACGGGAACCAACAAATTGCCAAGATTTGCTTCACCGAGACCGTCACCGCCGGAGAACAGGACGACGACCTCGCAGACACAAATGATTTCTTGGGGTCCTTGGACACTCGGGATGAACAGAAAGAAATCCGAGGAACCCTGGTGGAAGCGCTAACGGAAGTCCCCCTCGTTGAGGGGAGTGAGGAACGAACCGTCCAGATCGGATCTCTTTTAACGGGAGCCCAACGCGAAGACATGATACACTTTCTCTGAGGAAACTCGGACGTATTCACCTGGGCGCCTGCTGAAATGCCCGGGATCGACCCCAAAGTAATCTCGCATAAGCTCAGAGTCGACCCAAGGGTCTGACCCGTCAGACAAAAGAAGCGAAGTTTCGCGCTGATCAAACAAAAGGCGATAGAGGATGAGGTCGATAGACTTCTCGCAGCCAACTTCATTTGAAATATTGACTACTCGAACTGGTTGGCAAATGTAGTCATGGTAAAGAAAGTGAACGGGAAGTGGCACATGTGCGTCGACTATACTGACCTGAACAAGGCCTGTCCGAAATACAACTATCCCCTCCCTCGAATAGACCAGCTAGTAGACAGCTCGGCATGCCATAAATTGCTCAGCTTCATGGACTCTTTCTCCGGCTATAACCATATCCATATAAACCCGGCAGATGAAGAACTTACCGCATTCACCACGGACCGGGGGTGTACTGCTATAAAGTGATGCCCTTCGGCCTCAAAAATGCCGGGGCTACGTATCAGTGCCTGGTTAATAAAATGCTCAAACCACATATTGGGAAGAACATGGAGGTTTACGTCGACGACATGCTCGTGAAATCAACCTCATCGGAAGAGAACACCAAAGATCTTAGCGAGGCATTCAACATCCTCCACAACTACAAAATGAAACTGAATCCGGCTAAGTGCGCATTCGGAGTCACTGGCGGAAAATTCCTAGGGTTCATGGTTACCCGCCGAGGAATTGAAGCTAACCCGAAAATGATCAGCGCCATTCTCAACATGGCCACACCAAAGAGCAATGTGGAGATCATGCGACTCATGGGGAGCGTGGCCTCTCTGAGTCGCTTCATGTCCAGATCTGGAGAAAAGTGCCGCCCATTATTGAAAGCCCTGAAGAAGATCCCAAAGTTCGAATGGTCGAAAGAATGTCAAATCGCTTTTGAGAAGCTCAAAATGCACCTGGAAACTCCCCCACTGCTCACCCAACTAATCGAAGGAGACGAGCTATTATTGTACCTTGCGGTTTCCGATCATGCTGCTGGCTCGGTGCTCATCCGAGAAGTCGATGGAGTATAGAAGCGGTCTACTACGTGAGCCATGTCTTCAAAGACGCGGAAATGAGGTACCCAGCCATAGAAAAGATTGTCTTGGCGCTTATCATCGCCTTAAAGAAGCTACGACACTACTTCCGGGCACACACTATCCTCGTCCTCATCGAGCACCCTATAGGGACTATTCTTGCCTCGTCCGAATCGTCTGGTCATCTGGAGAAATGGAGGTTGAAGTTATCCCAGTTCGACATCAAATACTGCCCTAGGCAGGCCATCAAAGCACAAGTCTTAGCAGAATTCGTTGTCGAATGCATTATCCTCACCAAGGAAGCAGCATCGGCGCTTGTTCCCAAGTCCCGACCCTCGGTCGAAGAAATACCCGACTCCATCCCCGATTGGGTCCTTTATGTGGATGGGTCCTCTTGTTAGTTATATGTATGCCCTAGAGGCCATTAATGTACATACGATGTATATTGTAATGGATGCTTGGACATATATAGGGAGGACTTTCTTGCTCGACATGATAGTATGCTATCTGGTTGTACTTTATCTTAACATGTACTCTGATTGTCTCTATGTTACATGTTGATAAAGCCCTTAGGATATGTACTCGACTACTGGGACTATGATGAGATCATACTAGTGGGGTCACGGTAGTCGACGAGTACATCCTATAACTGTTCCTAGTCGAGGGTGTATCGAGATAGGGCATCGATACACCAGAGTAGACTAGCGTATACGCATCTTGACCCATATGATGGGTGATGGATGATCCCATATCCATCGGTGTTTGACATCAAGGATGGTGTACGGGTGCTCAGTAGAGACTGGGTACACTGGACGGACTCGCCGAGAACTCCCAGATGGTATTATACCTCACGTCAGATGGCAGTTCTCCTGTGACACTGGTACAGAGTAGTCTGTTGACCCGAGATCGTCATAGAGTCTTGTGTGATTCCCACTGTGCTTTGATTTCCATCATACCACGTCCAAGAGGGCGTGCAAAAAGGTGGCTTTTGGGTACAGTCCCGAATCACATGGAGGCAATGAGCGATAGGAGGGGATTCGTCTCTCCTGGTATAGGGAGTTGATGTTGTGCTGTGTTCGATTGGCTATAACCGGAAATCCCTGGCCAGGGTTGCTGAGATTTACTGGTAAGCGTTATCAGTAGTTTCTCGAACTGTTATAGACCTCATATCGACACGACTTATCAAGCTACTGGGGTCTGACGTTTACCACCCCTAGGCGAGATATGCGACATATCAGACGACGAGACCGGACTGTACGGGAGTGTTACTGTTTGGATTCACAGGAGAATGTACAGGCTTGCTTGTTGATCTTCTGAGCGCTCAATACCTGGGTAGCTGTTACGTTTAGCTAACCGCTTGCAGCTTGTGGGTGTTTGATATGATCATCACCTACTGCCGGCGTATTGACGATTCTTTAGAGTCCCACACAGAGGTTTCTTGGCTCAGGAAAAACGGAGTAGGGGCACATATGTGATATGTGCGGGACCGAGGATAATGCGGTATGTGATATCGTATTTTATTCTCGCGATATTTGATATCAGCCGGGTCATCGGATCAAGTGTTGATTCGATGAATCGATACGGATAAATATTAGTTGGTTATATGCGATATAGCCGGATTGTCGGATCAAGTGTTGATTCGATAATTTAATGTATAATAATATATATGATATATTAAATTACATTAACTAATATTAGCTCACTAAAAGATTCTTTTTCTTACTCGGGTAATACATTGATATATGTTAATTGTATTATTTTATTTGGTTACAATAAATATTATATATGTGATATATAATATTGTAACATGATATGATAACTAATGCAACATATTTAGTAAAGATTAATCAAGATTAGGGTTTGATTTGGGTTAATGAATTCTAGTAGATTCTAGAAGGTTTTCTTTTTGTTTTTGAAAAGATATTTTCAAGTGACTTATTCTTAACTCAACCCAAACCCTAACCCTTGGTTAATTATCTACAATGGTTAAGTCAACCATGGTTGCATTATTTATCATATTAATCCTTTCATTATTCATCACAAAAGAAAATGGATCACTATTCTTCTTCTTCCTTGAGTTCTTCATGCAAAGCTTTCATGTTTTGATATTTATGATGAAAATATGTGAGAAAAAGATAAATAAAGAGAGCAAAAATCCTACTTCATCATCCTCATCTTCCCTTGCCCTTTAGATGAGAGTGTTCACTCAATTTTAGTGAGTGTTAGCTTATGTTAACGAAACTTCAAGGTAGATCATCTTTGTATCGAAGATCGGAAGCAAGACTGCATCTTTCTCTTCGTGGAACCTCTCGAGAGTCCGGAGTACGATGATCGCAGTGAAGGGACCTCAACACAGAGCATATGAAGTGAAGGACCGGATCTACAAAGGTTGTAATCCCTCTCACTTAGTGTTAAAATGTTTAGCATGTTAGTTTTCGCCTAAACTCTAGTTTAAAGATCCGTATTCGAGTTGTTCGGCATGGCTAAATTTTTAATCGGGCATGGTTGATGCCTCGTAGACCCTTGTGCGCGTTCCCAGCAACCCTACACCTCTACCGAGGAAGGGAGCGGTGCATGTCTTATCATCCAAGGCCCGAACGAGGCGGAGATGGAGTACTCTTTGAAGCATGGGTTCAGAGCTTCAAACAACACCACGGAGTAAGAGGCTTTGCTATCTGGGTTGCGAATTTCTTCCGATGTTGGGATTCGCAGCGACTCTGCCCTAGTTGTCAGCCAAGTGATTGGGTGCTTCGAGGCCCGAGAGCCGCTCTAGGTGAAGTACTTGGCCGAGGTGAAAAGACTACGAAAAGGTTTCGACGAAGTCCAAGTAGAACAAATTCCTCGGCAACTGAACGCCCAAGACGACGCCCTAAGCAAGCTTGCCTCACCTATACGGACAACAATAAGAGGAATATTCTTTTCGAAGTCTTGCCACGGCCCAGCGTGGAAGACAGAGAGGTGACACTTCAATTATACTCTGCTTGGGAGGAAGGCCAGGATTGGAGGAAGCCCCTCGTGGAGTTCCTGAAGGAGGGTACACTTCCGGAAGACCGAGAGGAAGCGTGCCGCCTTTGAGCTAAATCCCGCCAATTCATATGGAGCAAGGGAAACCTTTACAAGAAGTCATACACGCAGCCTCTGCTCTGGTGCGTCGACCCTCACGAAGATGACTTTGTCCTACGTGAGATACACGAAGGGGTCGGTAGAGTATATCAAGGGGTCCGTACCTTGGTCCAGAAGACGCTGCGCCAAGGATATTATTGGCCGACAGTACACCAAGACGTTCAGAGGCTCATCAGAAGATGCCAAAGCTGCTAACTCCATGGCAGCATACCCCGTCTCTCTGCTACCGAGCTAACAGCCATAATGTCCCCTTGGCCGTTTGCCCAGTAGGGGATGGACATGGTGGGGAAACTCTCCACTGGTACGGGAGAACACAAGTACATTCTCATCACGGTAGACTATTTCATGAAGTGGATCGACGTCGTCCTCATTAGAAAACCAGATGCCACCACTACCATAAAGTTCCTGCAAAACAATGTAATCTCTCTATTCGGAATCCCAAGGTCCCAAGGTGCATCATTACTGACCACGGGACGAATTTCGAAAACGACAAAGTCAAAGAGTTCTGCAACGAATACCACATATTAATGAAGTTTGCCACAGTCGCGCATCCTCAATGAAACGGGCTGGCCGAGGTTGCTAACCGAGACATCATCCGAGGTCTTCAAACTTGTTTGGAAGGAAGGCATGGCTGGTGGGTCGAGCAACTACCGCGGGCGCTATGGGCCTTACGCACATCGAAGAAAACGTCCACGGGAGAGACCCCCTTCAGCCTCTGCTACGGTACTGAGGCTATGGTCCCAGAGATATCGGAATGCCTAGTTACAGAGTCGAACACTTCGATAACGAAGCCAACACCTCGGCGCTCCGGACTAATTTGGATATCTTGCTAGAGAAGCGGGACCGAGCACAGATCAAAGCAGCCGCTTACCAACAGCAAATTGCTCGCTACTACAACGCACGAATAAATCATCGCGCCTTCAAGATGGTAGATTTGGTCTTAAGACGGAATGAATTCGTAGACCAGGGAAAAATGCACAAGTTCTCTCCGAAGTGGGACGGCCCATTCCTCGTCTCCTAAGTATTGCCCGGTGGAGCCTATCGCTTACAAGACGCAGTGGGACGCAAGTTTCTTCGGCCCTACAACGCTGAAAAACTTAAATTGTATAAATGAATGCATTTTCTTCTTTTCGAGGCGATGTAATTTTTTATTATTATTATCATTAAAGTCTCCTAAGTTATAAGAGACTTTTTTCGTAAATTTTGTTCTTTTTCTTCTCGATTTCGAGATTCCTAAATTCGTCTTTAAGAAAATATGCAAAAGTACTAAGGGGATAAATAAAAAAGAGACAAAATCACATTGGAAAAGAAGAACTTTATTCATTGAGGCGTATTATGGGCACCTCAGCCTTACAAAAAAAATTTTACAACAAAGGGGGTAGGGATGGAGAAAGCACTGCTGATGGTACTCCGAGGAGATCTCCGCCAGCCGAGCCCTAGCTTCTTCAGCCCGCTCCCTCTGATGTTGCTTACGGACACGAGATGCCATGGAAGGGCCACAGACCGCACCTGCCGGGTAAGATTTGGTGATATGCCTTTGCTGGAAACACTCCAGAACAAGGGCCACCGAGCGATCCCACCTGCTCTTTGTGATCAGGCCGTGGTGGTAAAGCGAGTGCAGCTTGTCGACCGCCTCATCCTTCAGCTCTTTAGACAGGGCATTATGCAGCCCTGGGGACATCCGCCAAATTGCATATACGAGCAATTGAAGGATGGGTGACCGACGGGGAAGTAGACAGCCGAAGTGGTCCTCGACGCGCTGGACTACCGTCTGGTACGTCTCCTCGGTAGATGCCTGACCGTATAGGTAGACGTCATCGTGAGAGATGATCTGTTGTATGAAGTAGATAAGCCCAGCCATTTTTCAGAAATGCAAAGCTAGAAGAAACCGGCATGCCTTCGCTATTTATAGCCCCAACAGAATCCCTAAAGGCCCAAATTTGCGCACGCAGCAACTCGAATCATGGGATATTTTCAAATTTCCCACTATGGAGATGCCATGCGGCGACCATGCCAATCATCACGGGCCTTAAGTGCCCAGAGGAAGTTGGAACGGCGCTGATCATGGAGCGTCGCCCCTTGCCGGTGCATTCCTGCCATGCGTTGAATGTGACGGTCACTCTTCTCGATTTTACAGGTCAAGGGAGATTGAACGACGCCCCATGAAGGCGAAGAGAAGTCTAAAAGCCCTCATCAAGATGCCACCGAGCAGCTTCCATGCTCGGTCAATCCTTAGCAGGTATCTTCTACCCACCTACGCTGAGGATCGAAGCCCTCACCAAGAGGCAACCGAGCAGCTTCCCTGCTCGATCAATCCTTAGCGGGTATCTTCTACCCACCTACGCTGAGGATCGAAGCCCTCACCAAAAGGCAACCGAGCAACTTCCCTGCTCGGTCAATCCTTAGCGGGTATCTTCTACCCACCCATGCTGAGGATCGAATCCCTCACCAAGAGGCCACCGAGCAGCTACCCTGCTCGGTCAATCCGTGGCGGGTAGTTCCCTACCCACCGACGCCAAGAATCTAAAGCCCTCATCAAGAGGTCACCGAGCAGCTTCCATGCTAGGTCAATCCCTAGCGGGTAATTTCCTACACACCTAGGCTAAGGATCGAAGCCCCGCCAAAGGGCACCTCGCATATCCCTCCTCGGCTAACCTCCGAATAATAAATTCCTACCATCCCAAGATAAGGGTCTAGGAACTACATCAAGGGGAAATCAGTCAACGCCGACCAATTCTAACTTGGCTATTGTTCAACCTACGCTAAGAGATCGTGGTCACTAATCCGACTATAAGAAATGGGAGGATACCGACCTTCCTACACTGAAAGATCTTCCGATGTATTCTGAGTGAACGATCGCCACCTCGACTCTAGGGGCGGGAGATCACCGACCTTCATGCACTTGGATATTAATTGACTTACACTCGACGGGCGATCGTCACCTAAAAGGTTGGTCATCAACGTACAGCCTAGCAAGTGAATCAAAGAAAAGACTGACAAACTCAAGTACTCATGTAGGAAACACATTGTAATGCAGAGGAAAATAAACTCAGTTTTATTCATACTCCAAAAAAATTTTACAGGGTATTCTGGGCTACCCAGCCTTACAAAAAGTGCCCGGAGGCTTACAAGAAAAAATAAAGTGGGCACAAGGAAAAATAGCTTAGGCTGCAGGCTCTGCCCGGATCTCGCCATGCTCGGTCCCGCCTTCCTCATGGGCCGGAGCTTCAACTGCCGCACCTCCCCCAGCGCCATCTGCTTGCAGCGTATCCACCAAAAGCGGGACCCGAGTGTGGAGCTCACTGTCGGCAAACTCCGGCATTAACGCCTTGACGACATCAAGAGCTTCATGCTAGACGATGACAGTGGCTTCGCCGAGGTTGGCATAGAACTGGTTTGATGTCTTGTACTCGTTCACCGACTTGCGAGCCCGGAGCTCGGCGATCTTCGCCGCCTCGAGTGCAGCCTCGGCCTCCCACTTACTGGCGTCCCTCGCCTTCTTCATGATGGCGTGGCTCTTGCCCGCCTTCTCCAACCGGGCCTCGAGCGCTCGGTGGGATTCGCTCAGAAGTCGGTGGGAATCCTGGCACTTGGAGATCGTGAGCTCCCCGGCAACCAATTGGGTTTCGAGGGCGGATGACTTTTCCTTCTCCTACCGTAGATATAGGCGCAGGTCCTCCACCTCCGAAGACGATTCCCCCGCCTTCCTCATAGCCGGGGCTATTTCCTCGGCTTCCATGTTGACGATGAGGGCGCAATGTTGGAGGACCTGAGGAGAGCAGCAGACTGATTTAGAAGTGTTCAGACTAAGAAAGGGCGCTTAAGATAAACACTTGAACAGTAACTAACCTGAACTGCCTCCTGAGAAATGGCGGCCACTTGGGCCTTCAGGGTCCCCCGGGGAATCTTGTCCCCAGCCGACTGCTCCATGTCCGCGAGCAAGCTGTCGACGACAGAAAGCCCCGAGGGAACCACGAAGCAGACGTCCCCCTCCTGCATGGGAATCCCCTCCTGCATGGGAATCCCCTCAAGGATCTCAGTCGATGGCGCTCGGGAGACCGTCCTCTTCCTCTTGAGGGGAACCTCGGCTTCCTCCTCCTCCCTCACCCGATGTTTCGGGCCTTGCTTGTGCTTTTGGCTACCCCCACGGCGGTCATCAGGGGCTTGTGGCAATGCGGAAGGCCTCACCGATGGTTTCGGCCTTGGGGCCGAGCTTGGGCCGGCTCAGGATACGGTCATGCCCCCGGTCTTCTTCTGGGACGTAGCGCCTATAGCAGATAGAATCCTAGATCGGTCCATTTTTCCTGCCAAAGGAAAATACACAAAAAAGTTAGTGATGCAAGAAGGGCAAAAGGTAATTATTCAAGTCTAAACAGATGGTCCAAGCTCCTAAATTAATAAAGAAACTGATATAATATTGCATATCAGGTTCGGTATATAATAACATTCGTTCAAAATCAATGTATTACCACTTGGTAATACAAGGTGATAATCGCCAACTGCTTTGGCTGCAATAATTACACCATTTCCAACTCTTATATCCTTATCATCCATTCCCAGTTCTCTACCTTTCTTAATCCCATGTAATAGATTACATATATGGGATCCTGATCCGGTATCTAATACCCAGGACGTAGAGCATACTGAGAAACAGTTCTCGGTAACGAACACACCCGAAAAAGATGCATCAACATGCTCTTTCCTCATTTGGGTTGCATAGGAATCCTGGCATTCCCCCATTTCCTGCTCGGTCTTATAACAATTATAAGGTAAAGCGGGACCAACGTTCCACAGCTCAGCATAACAAGCGGGTTCGGTCAATACATCCATATTATTATCTTGATTAAGGCATGACATGGTCGCTACCTGGAGAGAGAGAGAAAGAAGAAAACACTTAACGTATGCTCTTGCAAGATTAGATTGGTTATTATTTTATCTAATCAGGATGGTTCCCACTGTTTTTGTTAGTTATATGTATGCCCTAGAGGCCATTATTGTACATGTGATGTATATTATAGTGGATGCTTGGACATATATAAGGAGGACTTTTTTGCTCGACATGATAGTATGCTACCCGGTTGCTCTTTATCTTAACATGGAGATTAGTATATTGATATTGTCTTGCTCTCACATGTTGGTAAAGCCCTTAGGATGTATACTTGACTACCAGGATTATGATGCAGATCATACTAGTGGGGCAAGGGTAGTCAGTACGTACATCCTTCAAATGTTCCTAGTCATGGGAGTATCGAGACGGGGCATCGTTATTCCAGAGTAGACTAGCGTGTACGCTTCTCGACCCAAGTGATGGGCGATGGATGATCCCATATCCATTGGTGTTTGACATCAGAGATGGTATACGGGTGCTCAGTGAAGACTGGGTACACTGAACGGACTCGCCGAGAACTCCTAGATGGTATTATACCTCACGTCAGATATAAGTTCTCTGGTGACACTGGTACAGGGTAGTCTGTCGACCCGAGATCGTCATAGAGTCTTGTGTGTATCCCACTGTGCTTTGATTTCCACCCTACCACGGCTCTACTGAGCCATGCAAACAGGTGGTTTTTGGGTACAGTTCCGAGTCACATGGAGGCAATGAGCGATAGGAGGGGATTTCGTCTCTCCCGGTATTGGGGGTTGATATTGCGCTATACTCGATTGGCCATACCAGGAAATCCCTGGCCAGGGTTGCTAAGATTTACTGGTAAGTGTTATCAGTAGTTTCTCGAACCGTTATGGACTTTACATCGGCATGACTTATCAAGTTACTGGGGTCTGATGTTTACCACCCCTAAACTAGATATGCGATATATCAAACGAAGAGATCGGACTGTACGGTAGTGTTACTTATTGGATTCATGGGAGTATGCATGCTTGTTGATTTTCTGATCGCTCAATACCCGGTTGACATTACGTTTAGCAGACCGCTTGCGGCTTGTGAGTGTTTGATATGATCATCACCTACTGCCGGTGTATTGACGAGTCTTTAGAGTCCTACACAGAGGTTTCCTGGCTCAAGCGAAATAAAGTAGGAGCACATATGTGATATGTGCAGGACCGAGAGTAATACGCGTATGTGATACCGTATTCTATTCTCGCAATTTGTGTTATCGGTCGGATATATGTGATATAGCCGGGTTATCGAATCAAGTATTGATTCGATAAATTGATACATATGATATTAGTCAGTTATATGTGATATAGCCGGATTATTAAATCAAGTGTTGATTTAATAATTTAATGTATAATTATATATTTGATATATTAAGTTACATTAACTAATACATGCTCACTTAAGATTTCTTTTCTCACTTTGATTGTGCACTTAGTATATATGTGATAAATATTGATGTACTTTTTTGTGTCATGCTTGATGATACATGCTTCATGGGTGTGTATGACTTACACCATGCTTGTTATAATGTAGGGTTTTTATTTGATTAAGTAATTCAAAATTGGTTAGAAATTTGTCATGGCAAGAAGCTTAGAGAAGCTTATTTTGTTCATTGACTTGTCCACCAATTTTGTTTTACTTAAGATATTTGTTAACCTAACCATTATCCTAAGCCATGGTTAAGTCTCTACAAGCGTTAGTATATGACACTAACTCACCCATGGTTGCCATTCTACACTTGCTTTTTCCATGGTTGCATTTCTTCATCGCCTTCATCAAGCTCACTAGCTTTTTGGGAGGTGAAGAAAATGAGTGACAAAAACATTTCTAAAGTGAGCAAAATTCCTACTTCCTCATCCTACACTAGACTAGCCATTTAGTATAGCGTGTTTGCTTCACTAATTCCAAATTAGTGAAGTAGTAGCTTGATGAGTGTCTCCTCGATGTAGATCATTTTCGTCCTTGAAGGCTTCAAGCAAGTTTGATCATTTAGCTTTGTGGAGCCCTGCTAGAGTCCGGGAGATCACTACTTGGAGCGAAGGAACTACTACATGGAGCTATTTGAAGTGGAGGACCGGTCTACAAAGGTTGTATTCCTCATTCACTTAGTTGTAATGTTTGATTACAAGTTTGCTTTGTCTAATTACTCTAGTAAGATCCTAGGCTACGGTTCTTTAGCACTTTAGAAATTTTGAAAGTTGCATACTTAATGCATTGAAAACCCAGTAGGGGTGCTAAGGAATCCCAACAGGTTTTATCAAATATTCCTTCAAACCCTAAAAGGTAAGACTAGCTGGGTTAATTACACCCTACAAGTTCGCCAATTGTCACGCCCTGAAATGGCACATGACTGGCACTAGAATCATATGAAGTCTATAGGACCTCATCTAATTCGATTAAGCCAAAATCCCAGAAATCTAAACCATTTTAAATAATAAGCGAAGGAAAACATATTTTAAGGTTTCCATATAATCACTTGAAAAGTCGTAGTAAAACCTTTTTAAAACATTGAGTCTTTTCCGAAAATTTCGGCAAAGTCTCCTTTATAAATACTGGCCCCAAACGGGTACAAACATGAATATACGAATAAAGGCATCCCCAAGCGGGAGCTAGCTCTTCGCCAATTGGCGGTCACAACCACGCAAGCAATATAATATATAACGCCAAAGGGAGAGAATCAAAACTCAAAAGGAAACTCAAAATCATCAAGAAAACCATAATAATACAACGCGCGACTCTAAGGTCGAAAGAATATACAACTGGTCTTCTAAGGTTATAAATGAATACAAGTCTGGTTGATGGAGTTTGCTAGATACAACTGAAATAAATGAATGTATAATAGTGGTCACGATGTAAGTGATCCCACCTACCAAAACAATCACCCGGAAAGGAACTGTGTGCCAGCAAAGCCGCAACGAAACCTGTATGGAAAAACCTGCAAGAAACTGTGGCACAACGGGGGTGAGTTGCCAACTCATGAGTAGAAAACATCACTGAGCAGAAATCGTATGTATGACTCAATCCTAGGTCAATACGATCAAATATATAAATCCTCAAAATGATAAATCCTGAAGTATGATAAGGTGGCAAGGGTAACCATCTATACATAAGTGTAATACCAAGTGCTCGTGTCAGTGCCTCAGGTACCAACATATCATAAATATGAGGTATGAATGCAATATAATGAAAACAGAATACATCATGAATAAGAAAACTGTTTTCTTAATTTATTGAGATTTCTGTATAATTAAATCGGGGTATCATCAATGAAATCAACAGGGAATCAGTGTCTAGCATCGACACAAAATATATATAAATCCCAATATCTCAATATCTCAGGCTCCGGAAATCCGGACTGGCCTGTATCATCAAATCTCAATATCTAGGGCTCCGGCTATCCGGACTGGCCCATACTCCGATCGGTATCCTCCGGATATCCGTCGAGTCACAATAAAATCACTGGTCGGTAGTGCTTCCCTGCCAGGCTTAACGCCATCATCTGTGACCATCTTGTCCCGGGGTACCGCACCGGGTCCACCATGCATCCACAGACGGTTCCTCCTCCTCCTCGAATCGGGTGTATGATATCGCTCAAGAGCCGAGAAAACTCATGGTGGACATATCTCAAATCATTTCATGAGAAAACCACACTTTTTATCTTTTGAAATAAAATGAGTTTATAAAGTCTTGCGGTTTCTCCAAATCCATAAATCACATGGAAAATCCGAATCCCATAATCAAAAGTCAATAAACAATGAATACTGGAATAAAGCCTCATAATATTGCATGACAAATGAAAATACATATGCATGAAATATCACAGTAATAAATGCAATGTCTAAGGTATCGTATAAAAGCAAGCTCACTAATATCATGTCGAAACTATCAGCTAACATTTATACTAATGAAGTAGTATTTTCTAATGTGTACGTGACATGTGTAAGTGCACGGCGGCGTCCCGGCCGTCGATCCGACGCCGGAGACGCGGAAACGAAAAAAACTTTGCAAACTAGCAAACCGACACCACCGCGCACATTTATCCCGGATCGGGCCATTAACCTAGTTACTAGCAAACTAAAAGATGGGAAGAGAGATATACCAAGCGATCCATGTCCTTCGGTCTTCATCTCCACTCCGATCTCCCGCGGAATCTCCGTCCGTCACCTCCTCGTCGGAAAGGGCACCACATAGCCGATTTCTTTTACGGGCTCCCACCTCTGGACCGAAGCAACTCGGGCGCGAAATTGGCTAGCCGACGCGTCCAAGGAATGTTGTAGGCAAGTGTAGAAACCATGTCTCTTTGGAGTTTATGTTGTTGCCATGGTGGAGGAAGTGAAGAATGAACTTTTGAGAGGTGAAGGATTTTGTGGAAAACATAGAATGAAATGAGATGAATGATTTCACTCACAAGATGAACTCTCTCTCTTTTTCTCCTCACCCCTCAAGTGGCCAGCCCCTCATGATAAGGAATGGTGGAGGAAATTAAAATTGCCACAAGAGAATAAGGTGTGATAAAAAGAAAAAGGAAAATGGTCGCACCCATTTCTCACTCACATCCTTTCACCTCTCCATCATAATAAATGCAATGGAATGGACTAGAAAAGAATCTCATGATGATAAGAATATCATAACGAAGCAACAAATGCAAGAAACCCCTCCATAATAAGTTATTTGCACTTTTGCAAATAGCTCCCTCCATCGGAAAGTCCGGCCGCGAAGGAACAAAGGAAAACCGGCCGGAACAGAATGCAAACTGGCACCCTCAGAAAACTGATCCCGTAATAAATTATAGGAAAACCCCGCTACTGCATATACATGCCCGCATTTGTATTCCCACTGAACACAAATGCAAAGAGACAAAACTACATTATCTAATACTAGGATCCGGCTTAAACCAAAGCCGGCTAGTAAAATCCGTCTGATCACGATTCGTGCAATACCGCACGTATCTGATCGAACCCTGCCATATCTCCATACGGCCTCTACAGCATTTCGCCCGAAACTTGAGTAACTGTGTGTGGTGGTGGACTCTAAAGACTCGTCAATACTATGGCCGTGGATTTAACCACTAGCACGTCAGAGGTATTAGCCATACGTGACGGGCTACCAGCTATTGACCAAAAGGGACGTTCATGAGCGAACTCATCCTGACACCCTACTGAGCCTATCAGTGACAATATCCGTATATTTCAGTCAGTTCGTCTATGAGCATCGCATGGCGGGCCTAGGGGGTTGTTAAAAGTCAGACCCCCAAAAGCGGTACAAGTCGTGTCGGAGTGTAGCCCAGAACACCCTGAGATACTACTGGAATACCTACCAGTAAATCTCCTGCCTTGGCCAAGGACTTTTCATGTACTGGCTTTCCTAGACACAGCGCGACCTCACCCCCAATACCGGGAGAGACGAACCCCTGCAGATCCGCTCACTGCCTCCATGTAGCTCGGGACTGTACCCAACTAAAACCTGTTTGCACGACTCCTTTGAGCCGTGGTAGGGTAGTAATCAAAGCACAGTAGGAACTCACACGAGATAAATAACGATCTCAGGTCGATGAACTAACCTGCACACATGTCACCAGGGAACTGTTATCTGACGTCAGGTATAATACCAACTAGCAGGTTCCCGGCGAGTCCTGTCCGGTGTACTCATAACCCAATGAGCACCTGTATACATCTTAGGTGAACCAACTGACACCAGTGGCTTGTGAGACCGGCCACCGCCCCTCGTCGGGGTCTCGACTGTATACACTAGTCTACTCTGGAGTATCGATGCCCTGTCTCGAAACTCCCACGACTAGGGACCTTTTAAGGATGTGCTTATAGACCCCAGCTCCCCCGTATATGATCGCCCTCATACTGCTGGTAGTCAAGCAAGAATCCTAGGGGCTCTATCAACGTGCAATAGTGACTCGTAAGGTCACCTAAAGCAGTACACGATGATAAAGATAAACCAGATAGCATACTATCATCTTGAGTAAGACTGTCCTACTGGGACAGGTCCTCCCTCAATCATTGCAATCACGTGCCTGTGATCCAATAATTGACTCTGAGGGCACTATCTCCAACAATCTCCCACTTGCACTCAAGGCTAATTATTGCGATGTCGCATACTCACAGCGCGTGTGATACCGAACACCCAACTCCTCTACTAGTCAGTCTCACAAAGCTCGTTTGCGAAACTATTGCGTTCGAGGGATAGCCTCAGTGAGTGGATCCGCTCTGATGTTTCTTTCTATGTCTCTCTCTATCTCAAGTTCGCGGAGAAAGCCATCTCCCGAAATAAGCAATACCTGTCTTAGAATGTGTCTGGATATCTGATGGGACCTAGCTCATAAATGAACTCCAAATCCAAACTTCTTAGACTGTATCGTCAACTGAACTTAATCAGTATCCTGGGCCATACCTTCCCTCAGTATCCACCTGGACCACCTGTCCAATATACTGCCCCTCGTCAGAGGGAAAACTATAACCCTGACAACCTCTCTGTCATCCAGGTCACCTTGGAAGCCTGGAATGATAACTGTCTCCCGAAGGAGAATGCTTGTTATCAGATCCCTAGAACATCCACTTATGTTCTAAAACTGCTTCCGATCATTTCTCCAGAATTGGATTAATATCAACTTATTGCACCTACTGCAAAAACAACATCTGGTGTGGTACTTGACATCTCATGATTGACTCAATTGCCTAAGAAAGTGATCTGCCAATCATGCATATCCCTCTCCACTTTAGTCTGTAAGACACCTTTAGAGAGGGTGACTCCATTACCTGCAGGTACACCACATGCCAAGAGTCGTCCATTCTAAATACTTTTAGAATGCTGTCAAAGTACCCAGATTGGGAAACCACCCAAATCTAGATCTAAAACCATAGATCTAGTAACCAGAATGTACGATATAATATCCAATACCTATGTGGAGAAACTACTGTGTGACAACCAAAGTATAACCGATCGTAGTATAGGAATATCACTTCCTACTCTGTGTATGTCATCCAAATACCAGGACATCATACCCTGCTACCTTCTTAACAGATCCATCTCTTATTCTAATGAAGTCAAACCTATGACTGTCACATCAGAAATAGATGATCTATCTCCGCTATATCTGCTTTAGTCTATAAATAGACATAAGCCTGATGTCCACCAATGCTTCCGCTGCTCCCACTGACTACGACAACCCTCTGGCAAAGTCATATAGGCGTACACTTCTAAAGCTAGTTTAGAACAATGCTATACTCATCCTCCTGCCGGGTCTCACAGTCTGGAACAACAACAATGGAAAGTCTGGGTAAACAAGAACCTCCCTTCCACCGTCCTTGAGCGTACCGAAGTACCTCTAGAGCGCCTGAGGTTACCTACTTTATCTGTGGAGTGACCAATGGAATGTCAAGCCAGATTGAATCTTTAGGTTCTTATTAAATCTTCAGTAATCGTTTGCGGTTCTGGAATCACTTCCAGTTCTACCATACTCCCACTACTGTTTTCTGAAAAAAATCCATTTTTTTTAAAACTGTGGCGAGTCTAGAACAATATCACTATTGATCTTCCAGATGGTAGAAAATCAACCCTCGTCATAGCCCAGGTCAACCCACAAACAGCCATTACAGAAACGTGCCTTGAGTTGTCCAGTGTCTGGTTTTAAGCATAAGCCGGACAACTCCCCGTATCTTAACAATGTCAAGATATGAACTGTTCTATATCCAATACAGAAACAGAGGCACTGATTTAATTGAACCAGATTCAAATCATGCAGCTGTCTCCAGTGCATGTCAATGTAGGGTTCCTAGGCACACTCAAGAGGTTCCACAAGGCATCAACCATGCCAAATTCAAAAAATTCCAGTGCCGAGAAACCCTAATGCGATCGTTGACTAGAGTTTAAGGCGAAACTACAACTAGTTAAAAACTTAACTGCTAAGTGAATGGAAATACAACCTTTGTAGATCCGGTCCTCCACTTCCTAAGCTCCGTGTTGACGTCCCTTCGCTGCGATCACCACGATCCCGGACCCTAGCGATGGTTTCGTCGGAGAAATGATCGGGCTAGGTTGTTGACTTCGATGCCGAAGATGATCTACGTCGAGGCAACTCAAACTCAAGCTCCACCTTCACTAAGTCATGAAACTTATGAAGAAAACACCCAATACAACATGGCAAGTGGTAGAGGATGAAGAAATAGGAAGTGGGTTCACTTTGGATTTGGATTTCTCACTTGATTTCATCACTTAAGAATTTTCAAGTATGGTTTTCTTTTTCTTCATGAAGAAGAAGAAAAAGAGAATGAAAAATCAATTATTTTTTTAAATAATAATTCAAGTGAATACTTATCTTAATGCAACCATGGGTGAAGTTTACTCATGTAGAGAATAAACTAGGGTTAGGTGAATGGTTAGGTTAGGCAAAAGAAACAAAAATGGTTGAACTTTTCAAAGCTTCATGAAGCTTCAAAGTAAATCCAAAAGAAGCAACCATTTCTTTTCTTGCTAAAAGAATAAATAAATAAAATAAATAAAATAAATAATCAAGAGAAGATAATAAAACCCTAACCATTCACTTAAACATGGTTTAAAGTAAACACAAACCCAAATTTGCATGTATCATCAAACATGATACAAACAAGTGCACAAAAAATATATCACATATACAACTTATGCATTTCAAGTGAGAAAATCAATCTTGAGTGAACCAATACTAGTTAATGCAAAGTAATATATCAAATATATAATTAAACATTAAATCATTAAATCAACACTTGATTTAATGATCCGGTCATAATGCATATAACCGACTAATATCAAGTGTATCAATGTATCGAATCAACACTTGATTCGGTAACCCGGCTATATCACATATAACCTGCCGATGATACAAATCGCGAGAATAGAATACAGTATCACATACTGGTATTATTCTCGGTCCCGCACATATCTCATACACGCTCCTATTTCGTTTCGCTTGAGCCAGGAAACCTCTGTGTAGGACTCTAAAGACTCGTCAATACGCCGGCAGCAGATGATGATCATATCAAGCACCCACAAGCCGCAAGCGGTCTGCTAAACGTAACGGCCACCCGGGTATTGAGCGATAAGAAGATCAACGAGCAAGCCCGATCACACTCCTGTGAATCCAACCAGTAACACTTACCGTACAGTCCGGTCTATTCGTCTGATATATCGCATATCTCGCCTAGGGGTAGTAAACGTCAGACCCCAGTAGCTCGATAAGTCGTGTCGATATGAGGTCTATAACAGTTCGAGAAACTACTGGTAACACTTACCAGTAAATCTCAGCAACCCTGGCCAGGGATTTCCGGTTATAGCCAATCGAACACAGCGCAACATCAACTCCCTATACCGGGAGAGACGAATCCCCTCCTATCGCTCATTGCCTCCATGTGATTCGAGACTGTACCCAAAAACCATCATTTTGCACGCCCTCTTGTACGTGGTAAGGTGGAAATCAAAGCACAGTGGGAATCACACAGGACTCTATGACGATCTCGGGTCTACAGACTAACCGTACCGGTGTCGCCAGAGAACTGCCATCTGACGTAAGGTATAATACCATCTGGGAGTTCTCGGCGAGTCCGTCCAGTGTACCCAGTCTCCACTGAGCACCCGTATATCATCTCTGATGTCAAACACCAATGATATGGGATCATCCATCACCCATCTGTATGGGTCGAGAAGGTATACGCTAGTCTACTCTGGTATATCGATGCCCCGTCTCGATACACCCACGACTAGGGACCTTGAAGGATGTACTTATGGACTACCATGTCCCCACTAGTATGATCCGCATTATAGTCCAGGTAGTCAAGTACACATCCTAAGGGCTTTACCGACATGTAACAGAAAGAAAATCAGTATACACGTTAAGGTAAAGAGTAACCAGATAGCATACTATCATGTCGAGCAAGAAAATCCTCCCTATATATGTCCCAGCATCCACTAAAATATACATCCTATGTACAGTAATGGCCTCTAGGGCATACATATAACTAACAGTCAACTAAATGGAAGGAAGTCGATCAGCGTTACTCAACTTAGGAATGCTTCCAATTATGAGTAACCTGAAAGAGAAGCAAGTTCTCTTACTCATTACTATCAACTGAATACCATACACAAGTATCTACATCTTCGATCATCTTGAAGAATCCCGATACTTGCAATACCTGGTTCTCTACTTTAATCTTATACTTATAACTTCTCAAAACTTGGACCCTGCATTTCTACGAAACACCTGTCTAAGAACTAGAGAAGTCACAAGTAAACAGAATATAGTATGAGTACCTACCCCTCTGTTCTAATGGACACTGAACAACATACAATACTCTGTATAAGTCCCTTGAGTCAAATGACTCATTCACTGTGTGTCGTAGGTTGAAAACTGTACTTATGGTTAAGAAGAATTACACCGCTGTTCAATGCTCCTTACCTAACTTTCCACTGATATAGGTAAATGTCATAGACATAATTTCAAAAAGGTATATCTCACTCTATAAAAATAGACGTACAGATATATCAATTTGAAATTGGTGCATAACAACGGATATTCAAAACCAAATATTTGCCGTCCGGCAAACAACCCAGGTGACTTCCTCAAATATCACCAATTACAACGAATCCCGATATAATGAGGATAATCACCTAATTCCCAATAACTTACTCCCACTCATCATCGGTAAAACCATAGAGATGTGAGAATCTGAACCTGGTAAATACATATTCTGGAGTAAGTGTCTAATTGGGAAATCAGTTTTCTTTTAACAGTACACTGTGAAAATGAAACATTGAAATATTTCGATAGGGTATCCCGGTATTCCTAGTAATGCCTCTTCCATTATCCAGATTCACAACTGTAACCGTATAATTCTTTGCCATCTCTCCAAATCCCTTTATATGTCTTTAGTCATTACCTTCTGTACACCCCTTTAGGCCAAATGGTTTTCTTCCTTCCCTACCGTTCGGCACCAGCCTATGGTTTGGAAGAAGACTATCCAAAAAGCATAATGGGTGTACTGCCCTAATCTTAGGAGCACTCGCAATACGAGAGAAGGTGAAGATAAAAGACAACCGAATAAACCTTATTCCTATTTCTCCTGAACCAGGATCCATCCCCGAACTAGAACAAGTTCCTTTCGAGTTCGTATATAACCATACGATGGATTATCCAATAAACTGTGGATCTTCATAGTGATACGGAGTGTCCTGGAGAAATACAAAGGTGATTTAGGATTGGCAAAGAAATATTTGGTTTGGTCGTGAATAACAGTCGCAATTTACTTTGCCTCTTACTAATCCCTTTCTTTGTCTTAACTTAATACCTTCTGTACACCGTTTAGGCTAATTGGTTTTCTTCATTCCCCACCGTTCGGCACCAGCCTAAGGTTTGGAAGAAGACTATCCAATTTGCGTAATAGGTGTACTATTTCCTAAACCAAGGAGTACTCGCAACCTGAGACAATGTAAAAGGAAAAGACAACTGAATAATCCTATTCGTTTTCTCCAGAACCAGAAACCATCCTCGAATAAATTTCTTCGAGTTCGTATATAACCATACGATGGTTTTGTCCAATGGAAGTGGACATTCGTAGTAATACGGGGTGTCCTGGAGAAAAGGGTAAAAGTAGGAGTGGCAATAAGGTTTGCAACTCTGACAATCCAAAAGCCAGTGTTAAGAAGGTTCGGTTAACTTCATCACTGAGTCATAGTCTAGGGTCGGGTCAATGGTCGCTGCCAAAGAGAGAGAGAAAAGAAACACTCAGCGTGCACTCTAACCTAGATCAGAATGGTTATCACTTTATCTAATCTGGAAACCTCCCACTGTAACGTCAAATTCTTCCCCAAACCTGAAAGAAGAATTAGCCGGGATCACCCGAAGAGTAAACCAACTCATCAGTGGGAATCGGGATCCAACTATCATCGCATGATAACGTGACGGAATCCGCTCACGTTATCACACTCCAGAAGGTATGCGCATATCTGGCAAGTTTCAGTTTCTTTAGAAACTCCCGATGTGAATTTTTACCCCATGCTCTTATGACCTTGACTTTGGCCAACATATCATAAGTCATATGTCAAGTTCTACCCGTCATTCTCCAGGTTAATTTGAACCCACCCGTACAAGCCCTTGACTTTGGCCAACAAGGCTATACGACTATCCCAAACCAACGCATCTATCTATGCTGCATATGAATACCCAATAGCTACCAATCACTGTGCCTTGACTTTGGCCAACATACACAGCTTGAATACATATTGACTATTCATATGAAACGACGGAGGGCTACGAATATTTTCTGGCGAAAACCTTTAACGTAATGAACTTGATATCGTTGAAGGAACCGGATATCTTTTAAAAATATAGTGACGAAAACCTTTGCTAAAGAGGTCACTCCCGGTGAAAGGATCTCGGCTCTTTCCCCGTAGAATGAGGTGCAGGATATTCCAACCAAATACCACGATGCTGTCACGACCCAAAATTGGCCCGTGACGGCCCTAATACTACGCAACGCCAAAAGACGTAACGCAGTAAAAGAAAGCCAAAACCAAGAAATCTAAACCAAGAAAATACGGAAAAGATAATATAGTATTTGAAACATTTGAAATCATAACCCAGATTCTTTAAAAGTCTCACTTTCTTTCTTTAAAATTTTGGCAACACCCTTTTTTGTAAAAACTAGCTCAAGACGGAAAACAATAACATCATAAATATACGACGCCGTAGCGAAGAAATAAGAGACAATAGAGAGAGAGCTGTATATAAAAGATAACAAATCCACAAATAAAATACAATAACGTCCTCACCAAGTCTCTAAGTCAACAATACAATAGTAGATGGAGAGTATAAAATACAACGAATATACAATATGAAATACAGATAATCATCTAACACACCTAAGCAAAATAGTACTGTAAGCTGATGCGGTATCTGTAGCAAAAGATGATAGATGGATACTGAATAACCTGCCTCGACTACTCTAGGGAACAACCTGAAACACCTGTGGCACAACGGGGGTGAGTTGCCAACTCGTGAATAGTAGATAACATATGCAGGTAATCGCAGGAATGTACGTACAGCATGAATCTAAGATATGCGATTACAGTAATAACATGTCATGCAAATGCTGAATAAAGGAAAGTACACTAGCAGGTACAATCAATATATGAAGCAATGATGACCTGATGATAGTATGCAATAACTATGCAATAGGGATATGAGAATGAAAAAATGCAACTATCATAAGGGTACACTAACAGGTACTACCAATATATGAATCTGTGCAAAGAATAGACAAGTGTGAGGTATGGGGTGGAATATGTCATTTCCACGGAAACCTGACATCGTGGCAGGATCACAATCCATCAAGACACTCAAATCCCAAATCCTCAAATCAGCCCCCAAACTGGGCTCTCACGTCATATAAGTCTCACATCATCTCAATGTACAATATCGAGTAGCTCTCCTATATCTCGAATGTACAAATCAACAATCTCTTTCATATCCAATGTCAATGAATCACCTATATGCCAAGTCGAATCTCAAGTAAGTTTCTAACATCCTAAAGGTATATATATATTTACAGAAATAAATATGATGGGGGCAATACACATATATTAGCGTCCCATTCCACTAATATTGGTGTAAGGATATATATAACAACGGCTAAATCCCCTGTTATATATACAAAGGTATTAAAAGAAATATCATGAAAACAATGTGCCAAGCATCGACACAGAAATCCTGATCACGTATCATACGCTATCCCGAAAGCACGAGTGCCTAGCTCTGACCCTCGCCTTTCGACGTATGCATACGTACATGACTCCCAGCGGTGTCTCCGTGATCCCCCGCCGAGTCATGGGTACTGTCACCGGTAGGTACTCGCCCGCCTCCAGGCTCAATCGACAAAATCCATCGATCTTCTTGCCGAGGGGAACCATACCGGGCCCACCATGTACTCTCATACGGCAACCACACCTCGTATGGAGTATATAATCAGCACCGATAAAACTCATGGTGGACGCGCAAATATCATATCAAGGAAACCGGGTTTTTCAATGTATGCATAATTTCATGAACTCCCACGGTTCCCAAATCCCGAAAACACCATGTAAAATCCAAATAAATAAATGCGCAAATCCAGGAACAATATGTGCGATATATCCGAAATGCATGCATATGAATGAAAATATGTAGCTGAAACCAGATGCATGCGAAATCAAAAAGGTACAGCTAAGTAACATCAGTAAAGGTAAATATGTAACAGCAACTGAATATGTGTCTAACATACAGGTGTAGCAATGTATATGTATCTACCTATAAGAACTGATGTCGTATACCCCCCTGGGTATAAGTAAAATATGTAGGATATCCCCCGGTATAACTAAAATATGTCAAGGTATACCTATAAGCTAGATATCATGTGTGATAAGCAATAGTATCTATAATGGTTAGTGTGTGACATGGCAATTATTGACGGTGTGTGTGTAGCATGCAATCCGTGCTCGTGCAACATGAACCGTCAGTAATAGGTGCAGTGCCCTACGGCTACTAGTCACGGTACAACTATATCTAAGTAAATAAGGTAAAGGAGCGATTCTAACACTGATGTAGAATATGCGACAGGTATTGAATCCTAGCCCAGACGCATAACGCCATGCGGGCGATTCCCCTGTAGATGTTAAATCTACTCACCTACACTCCACGCTAGGTGAATCCTACCATGTGCTCCCCCTGTAGCCGTGTTCGTAGTCCCTGCCTCCAACCCTGCAAATAAGACATGTAAATCATATATAAGCCAAATATTCCGCGAAACGCGATATCGAACCAAAACGAGAAACTCGCGTCGCGAACTAAACGCACGTGTGCACGACACGCTGAATCGTGTGTACGCGTCTAAAACTATCGTGACACGCCGCGATACGCTGGATCACAGAACCCACTCACGTATCGCGCGTATCGCGCAAACACAACGGACATGCAAAATGATATATGATCCCAGATTCTCCTATAGATCAAAACTTACAAAACTAGACATGCCAAAACACTACAATACACTGCAGACTACCCTACACAAAACCCCAGAATCCAACTCACCTTCGTGGCCGCAATTTGCTGCCAGATTGAATTATTTGGCGGCCTGGGTAGGGAGAAGGTGGCTCGTGTTCTTGTGGTGAAATCTAGACCTAGGTAGCATATTCCAGTTTCCTCAATTTTACCCTGAAGGGTCCGTGTCAAAAGCAGATTACAAATACCCAATATATCGCTTTAAAATCACCAATTTGTACAATAGGCAAACCCTATGGTAATTTAGTGTAATTTGGGGTTAAAACCAGTTAAGGTGACCCTAACAACACTTAAACAAGTAGGGTTAACTAACACAATCAACAATTTACCACCACATCTCACAAATCACCAAAACTAGCACCACACTAGCTAATTAACACTAACCGAAGCTAATCAATGCACAACTCAAGCAAACTAGGAATTTGGGTTAAGAAATTATACCCTAATGGACCCTAGAGAGCAGGAGAGGAAGTGTATGGAGGAGGTGAGAGCTTCTGCAAGTGCTGGGGCTCCTCCTGCTGCTGTTGATGCCTGCTGTTGCCACTGCTGCTGCTTGCTGATGCTGATGTTGTTGTCACTGCTGTTGCTGCTGCTGCTTCTCTCTGGTGTGAGTGTGTGTGTGTGAGTTTGAGAGTGAGAGGATGAGAGAAATGAGTGAGAATGAGGGAACACCAACAAGTCAAACCCCCTCCTCTCTCTCTCTTCATTAATGAAGGCACGGGCAAGCCATGATGCCCCATCATGCACTCTCTCTCTCTCTCACCAAGGTCAACACAAGAAGTCAAATTTAAAAAAACCTTTTTCAAATTCATTTTAAAACAACCATACACTATTAAACCCAAAACACCTAATACAATATTAAACTAGATTAGGGAATGGTTAGTTCACCATGTTGCTAATCATGGTTAAACCCCCAAAACAACCCTAGTTATCATGCACAAGTGTGTGCAAGCCTAGGAAAAATCTAATAAAATACTCAATAAATAGGATAAAATATTTGAAACTTAATTTGGTAAACTTTTTATTAAAAACTATATATTAAAATATAATTAGCTACAAAACACATTCTAAGGTGTTACAATCTCCTCCCCTTAAAAGAAATTCATCCCCGAATTTAAAAATATACTAAACGTACCTTCAAAGAGAAGATTACAAACTCTCAGATCTCGCTCGCAGCCCCCTAAGTGATTACCTCACTATACAGCTACGTCCAAGAAAAACCCTTCACAGATGGCAAGACTCTTGACCGATGTCCCTCCACCTGCCGGGCCATTAACACAATTGGCTGCTAGTGAACGAAAGATCGCGTCAAGCTAAATGGTCTGATGCTAGATCATGTGAGAAAGGTCAAGAAGGTAATTGTAAAGTATTATCACAAGAAATACGGGATGAAAATCCAATAATCTGGGCGGAAGAGCCAAATTAAAGGCAACGAAACTAACTCGCTTATAGGATCTCAAAAGGACCTAGAATCCTGGGACAATCTCCCCAAAATCCAACACGTCATTCCTCGGAAGGTCCGTAGGAATACATGATTTGCCACTGCGCACTCAAGCCTGCGACCAGCACAGTCGCATAAGACATCTGTTTGCAATGGACAATGCCCATCCTGACCTAACACAACTGGACCATCTCCGAAGCTCTAGACTAGCCGGGGTCCAAAATCCTACTCACGCAGAGTCAAAAAAACAACAGACTAGTGATCGACACGACCTAACCCCTAAACCTAAAGGTGGCCAATTGGAGTGTCTCCTAATAACAGCTATCGAAGGAGAACCCTAACGATTGCGAGTGACGATCCCCAACTGCTGACAACAATCAATACAAAAACACAACACTTAAAAAAGAACAACCGAGCAAACTGAGTATAACCGGACGACAAGAATCCGAATGGAGTCACACCCTGACTAAACTTGGGTAGAAACCATAACGAAATTCGTGGAGATCTGCTCCCACTCCTACATCGGAACGGTAAAAGATTGCAACCCTCCAGCCGGCCTCAGATGCTCGACCCAAGCACACAACAAGACAGACACCTTGAAATGAAACCTGTAATTTCTCTTTACATCCCTGTCCACCCGTAACTATCTCATAAGTCACGCTAAATGTTGGTGGAACTTGAATGCATATAGAGAGTTGACAGATGTGCATGTTCTAGGATTTCACGTCTCTACCCGATGATGTCAGGTACACAAACGCGTCCCTAACTTAGCACGCCATTGTCACAATTCAAAGTCTCCGAATCATTACCCAGCCGAGTATGCTCAAGTATCTCTGACGAACGAGCATCGGCGGGCAGTGTCTCGCGAAAACGAATTAAGGAAAGTGGTCGGGCGCGGACATGAGCAAGTTGTCCCCTCGTAGAGACGAACTTAAGATGTACTCAACGATCACACAAGAACTGTAAATCTGCAGAAGACTATCACAACAATCAAAATCCGCTGCAGGAAGATGTTCATTAAGCTCTAGTGGTCCGTGGAAAATCTGACACGACTCTCAAGCAAGTAGTGTCCCCAAATCTCCAACGCAAAACCACCGCGGCAATCTCCAGATCATGAGCGGAATATCTTTTTCGTCCTTCCTCCAATGTAGGGAAGCAAAAGCGATGACTCTGTAGTGTCACATCAGTACACACTCGAGCCCACTCAAGAAACATTACAGTTAAACAACAAAGTCGCCCGAACCAAAGGCAAAGAAAGAACTAATACAGTTGTTAACCGAATCTCCAACTGCTGAAAACTCCGTACACATGCCTCAGTCCAAAGAAAAGAAACCTCCCTTCCGGTCCATTCAGTCGACGGTGCAGCACTACTCTAGCAAATCCTGCATGAAACGGCGGTAAAACCTGCTAAGCCCAAAAATTTACGGATCTCTGTCCTGCAGACAAGTCTGGACCTAAGCTGTACGGCCACGATCTCCCTCGGAACCATACGAAACCATCTCCCGTGACTACAAGACCTAGGAGTTAAACAAAACAAGCCTGAAGAAACACTCCGAGAATCTAGCAAACTGCTGGTACTCTCCCAGTATCTGCATAACAAATCCTCAAGTGCTACTACTGTCCCTCAAGACAAATTAAGTAGACCAGAATGTCGTAAATAACACAACGAAAACTGGTCGAGGAACGGCTTGAAGAAATCTGGTTCATCACATCTACGAATGCTGCTACGGCACTGGTGAGTCCAGTGACACGCCAAAACACACAAAGCCTGTAGCAAGCATAAGGCAGTCTTTGGAATGCCATCACTCCGAACCACAATAATGATGACCTGATCCCAAACAAACTTAGAAAATGTCCCGCACTCTGGAGCTGATCGAAGAAATCGACACGGCGAGGTGAAGGATACCTATCCACACCGTAAGCCGGTTCAATTGACGATCCATCGATACCAACCCTAAGCTGCCGTCTTTCTCCCTGACGAACAGAAATAGGAGCTTCCAAAAGCGAAACACTCCGACGCACAAAACTCCCAAACCACAACTCTGCAGCTGATCTTTAAGCTCCCCAAGCTTCGCCGGCTTATCCGGAGCAACGTCGGAAAAACTCTCGCACGAAAGAAACCCGGTCCAACAATCCCACTGTAGCTCCGGTATCACGAATGAACGCCAAGAATCCACGACATCTCCTTAAAAGCCGACTAGCGAAAAAGGCTGAATTCAAGCTGTGAGAGGCGGCACCACCATCCACCTGCACAACAAGAACTGACCTGCCGGGAAAACAAACCTGACTGTTTCCTCGCGGTAATCCACAAATGCCTAACACGTAGTTAACCAGTCCGTGCCCAGGAAAACGTCAAAGGATCGAAACGATGGACGAATCTCTATCTCCTATCCGATTGGCACACAATTGAATACGTGTCGCGCAACAAAAGAATCGCTGACAGAAGTTAAAACAACAACTATGACTAAACTACCCAACCACAGTACAAGGTGAAAACAACGAATACATCAAAAGAATATGCTGAAAAAGGATACCTGAAACCCCCACATTGGATGCCTGTGAGTCCCGATGAGTAGAAGCAAACTCCTGTGTCTGCCCTCTACCCGCAACTGGATGAACTCCTCTGATAGACTGAGCCTTCTGAGCGAACCTTCCACGTCCACGGCCTCTCTGATGACGATCCTGGCGAGGTGCTAAGGAACAATCCCTAACGAAGTGCTGAAGGCTTCCGCATCGAAAACATCCATGCGCTGACCATCCTGGGGATGAGAGTTGAACGACCGTCCTCGTCCTAAGCCTCTGCTACTCCCGCGATGGCCACGAAATCTGTCTCGATGACCAAACCTCTGTCTCTGGGCTGGTACACTGGTACGAGTCCTCCAATGTCCTAGAATTGTCTGAGCCTCTAAGTATATGATGTTATTGTTTTCCGTTTTGAGCTAGTTTTTACAAAAAAGGGTGTTGCCAAAATTTTAAAGAAAGAAAGTGGGACTTTTAAAGAATCTGGGTTGTGATTTCAAATGTTTCAAATACTATATTATCTTTTCCGTATTTTCTTGGTTTAGATTTCTGGGTTTTGGCTTTCTTTTACTGCGTTACGTCTTTTGGCGTTGCGTAGTATTACGGCCGTCACGGGCCAATTTTGGGTCGTCACAAAGTTGGTATCAGAGCGCTAGGTTTTACCTTTCGGAGTGTAGGATGACCTTAGTATGATGGAGTAGGTAGCTTAAGCAGAGTAACGTAGTGTGTGTATGTCTGCAGCATACCCACGATGCGGTACTTTGCATTGAGTGACCTAAGTACAATTTGCTTGAAATTCCTTCCTTGATGATTCATATCCTTGAGATTCGATTTCCTTAGTCTTATCGAATCTTATCTTATATCTATTTATAGCCTTGCCGCCGATGACTATGGGGACTCAGAGTGATGCAGCGAGGACCGAGGTCAGAGTTGGCTCGGGTGAGACGAGTACTGATCAGGATGGCACTTAGTTGCACAGGTGCAGACGGATCAGCCTACGACATATACTATTGATAGAATTTTGGCAGAGATGCAGGACTTTCGCCAGACTATGAGTTCATTGGTTGATATCGTTCGGGAGCTACGACAGGAGGTTGTCATCCCTGTTACTCAGTTGTCACTTACGGTCAGCATGCAGCAGTCCGTCACCTACATAGCACCAGTGGTTGCAGCTCCAGTTGACGAGGCACATATTTCAGAGGCGCCTTTTGGATGAATCGGAATTCCGGAGTTTGAAAAACTCCGTAGTTAAGCGTTCTCGGGCTAGGGAAGTCCTGGGATGGGTGACCTCCTGGGAAGTGGCCCCTGGTCGGGTCCGATTCGCTCCGAAGGACAAAACCGTGCGGCTTCGGCCAGAGTGGACAATACTCTCTGTATTGGGGACGGGTCGTGACAGATGCAAAGCAAAAATAATCGGCTATAGTGAAGTTATTGTCCTGATGCAAACTTCTGTCCAAGGGGTCACTCCCGGTGAAAGGATCTCGGCCCTTTGCCTCGTCGACTGAAGAGCAGGATATTCCAACTGAATACCACTGTGCAAAACAAAAGAGAACGCCCTTACAATAACAGCTTTTTGAAAAGTGTTCCAACAACATCAGAATAGGTTTTTTTTAGCTTGCATTGATCCGAATCAACGCAGTCCCATCAATTGATCACACCACAAAAGAACGAAAATAATGATGTACGTATATGCCATCCGCATTCGCCACTCGGTCCCGTCATCACCCGTTAGGTTACTTAACTAACGACAGAGCGGGGACTGGACTAGCGCGGATGCAAAACATATACAACATCTACTAGTATATATATCAATATATAATATTTCGCTCAAGGTGTGATAAAATACAACATCAAAGAAATGTACAGCATCACAGAACAATACAGATATCTGGGATCCCCGGGTTTCATAGAGCCGCTACTGAAACCCGACGTTCCCCTGGTCGTGTGGATAGCCTGTGCAATAAAAATCCTAGACCCCTACGGGCGCGGCAAGTTACCCGCCAAAACCTGAAGCGAGGCAGCCACTTTCAGCAACGTGAATGGACCACCCAGCACTTCACGGAATCCGGTAACTTGGGCACCCCTCCTGGGTCAACCTGTACCCCCTACGAGTGCGGCGAATAGCCCGACAATTCTAGAGTAAAGCCCCCTCCGTCTCAAAGCCATGAGATGCGGGCTCGTTGCCCTCTAGAACCCGGCTATCCGTGCACCCCACCTTGGGGTAATCCTAGTACAGAAAGTAAAATACACATACAACGGGTACATCGACCTCGACCCGGTCGTGCCCCAAAAGAATAATATACAAACTGGCAGTGACGGCAGTCCACATGTCGGACGCTCGCTCCGCAATATCAAATGAACATATAAAACAAAACTGTACTAACATTGCATCCAGGCTATCCTCCACGACCGATCCGCAACATCACAGCACAACACAGAACATCAACGTGAATGTCACGTTCGCAAATCCGTCTAAAAGTGCTATAGCAGATAGACTGTATTTACCGATCGGGTGACATTCACGGTCGCATATATAATGTAAATACTGTGAACTAACATGTTTAAAATATCCGATCGAACAAATTTACCGAAGTGGGCCCCAAGCAGTACTGTAGCACTTACAGAAAATCTGGGCCCAAACAGAATATCCCAAAATCCTATTTCCTATTCAAAAGCCCACTGGAAAAATTTTGTGCAAAGATAGCACTTTCCCACCGCGGAACCGCGGCCAAACCAGGTGTTTGGCCGCGTTTCCGCGGTCGTACTAAGGAATCTTTTCATCGAATTTTCCCAGAATGCTTAGAATTGCCTGCTTATGTTTCTGAAACAACCTGAAAAATTTTTGAAGCTAAAAAAAATTTCGACAGAGAACACATGCACTAAAAATACGGTTTTGGGGATTTTTTTCGATCGAGTTCTAAACATACTAGAGCAAGCTAGACTAGGTTAACGGCGTGGTTCTGATACCAATGTAAGTGCACGGTGGCGCCCCGGCCGTCGATCCGACGCCGGAGACGCGGAAACGAAAAAAACTTTGCAAACTAGCAAACCGGCACCACCGTGCACATTTATCCCGGATCGGGCAATTACTAGCTACTAGCAAACTGAAAGACGGGAAGAGAGATATACCAAGTGATCCGTGTCCTTCGGTCTTCGTCTCCACTCCGATCTCCCACGGAATCTCCGTCCGTCACCTCCTTGTCGGAAAGGGCACCATATAGCCGATTTCTTTTACGGGCTCCCACCTATGGACCGAGGCTACTCGGGCGCGAAGTTGGCTAGCCGACGCGTCCAAGGAATGCTGTAGGCAAGTGTACAAACCATGTCTCTTTGGGGTTTATGTTGTTGCCATGGTGGAGGAAGTGAAGAATGAACTTTTGAGAGGTGAAGGATTTTGTGGAAAACATAGAATGAAATGAGATGAATGATTTCACTCACAAGATGGACTCTCTCTCTTTTTCTCCTCACCCCTCAAGTGGCCGGCCCCTCATGATAAGGAATGGTGGAGGAAATCAAAATTGCCACAAGAGAATAAGGTGTGATAAAAAGAAAAAGGAAAATGGTCACACCCATTTCTCACTCACATCCTTTCACCTCTCCATCATAATAAATGCAATGGAATGGACTAGAAAAGAATCTCATGATGATAAGAATATCATAATGAAGCAACAAATGCAAGAAACCCCTCCACAATAAGTTATTTCCACTCTTGCAACTAACCCCCTCCATTGGAAAGTCCGGCCGTGAAGGAACAAAGGAAAACCGGCCAGAACAGAATGCAAACTGGCAACCTTAGAAAACTGATCCCGTAATAAATTACAGGAAAAACCCGCTACTGCATATACATGCCTGCATTTGTATTCCCACTGAACACAAATGCAGAGAGACAAAACTACACTTTCTAATACTAGGATCCGGCTTAAACCAAAGCCGGCTAGTAAAATCCGTCCGATCACGATTCGTGCAATACCGCACGTATCTGATCGAACCCTGCCATATCTCCATACGGCCTCTACAGCGTTTTGCCCGAAACTTGAGTAACTGTGTGTGGTGGTGGACTCTAAAGACTCGTCAATACTATGGCTGTGGATTTAAGCACTAGCACGTCAGAGATATTAGCCATACATGACGGGCTACCAGCTATTGACCAAAAGGGATGTTGATGAGCGAACTCATCCTGACACCCTACTGAGCCTGTCAGTGACAATATCTGTACAGTCCGGTCAGTTCGTCTATGAGCATCGCATGGCGGGCTAGGGGGTTGGTAAAAGTCAGACCCTCAAAAGCGGTACAAGTAGTGTCGGAGTGTAGCCTAGAACACCCTGAGATACTACTGGAATACCTACCAGTAAATCTACTGCCTTGGCCAAGGACTTTTCATGTACTGGCTCTCCTAGACACAGCGCGACCTCACCCCCAATACCGGGAGAGACGAACCCCTGCAGATCCGCTCACTGCCTCTATGTGGCTCGGGACTGTACCCAACTAAAACCTGTTTGCACGACTCCTTTGAGCCGTGGTAGGGTAGTAATCAAAGCACAGTGGGAACTCACACGAGACAAATGACGATCTCAGGTCGATGAACTAACCTGTACACATGTCACCAGGGAACTGCTATCTGACGTCAGGTATAATACCAACTAGCAGGTTCCCGGCGAGTCCTGTCCGGTGTACTCATAACCCAATGAGCACCTGTATACATCTTAGGTGAACCAACTGACACCAGTGGCTTGTGAGACCGGCCACCGCTCCTCGACGGGGTCTCGACTGTATACACTAGTCTACTGTGGAGTATCGATGCCTTGTCTCGAAACTCCCATGACTAGGGACCTTTTAAGGATGTGCTTATAGACCCCAGCTCCCACGTATATGATCGCCCTCATACTGCTGGTAGTCAAGCAAGAATCCTAGGGGCTCTATCAACGTGCAATAGTGACTCGTAAGGTCACCTAAAGTAGTACACGATGATAAAGATAAACCAGATAGCATACTATCATCTTGAGTAAGACTGTCCTACTGGGACAGGTCCTCCCTCAATCATTGCAATCACGTTCCTGTGATCCAATAATTGACTCTGAGGGCACTATCTCCAACAACATGAACATTACCGATGATGATGTGTGAGAGCCGAAAAGCAGGTGTACATGGAGCATACGCATCATCGGTAAAAGTGCTGTGTCTTGACAGCATGATTTTTAATAATAACTAATGAAAACACAGTATAAGCATGCAATGCGATGCGAACAGTAAGAATATGCAGAACATGAATAAAAAGCACCATGTAAGAATATACATTTAAATATATAAGTCATACAGTTTTGACATTTGTAATAACACGAATCGTGGTGTTTAGAAAATAAGGGCTATGATGTTTTTAAAAAAAGGTACGTCCTTGAAATGTCTGTAGAATCCCTTGGCCTTTCTTTAATATACTCACGATTCGTTAGTTTGAAATAGGTATGACTCGAGTCTAGTCTAACATCTACAAGTAAACTATAGGACTAAACTAACAGACTAATCGAAAGGTAAGGAAAACCATCTAAGTCTGAGTCGATCTCTCTCTCTCTCTCTCTCTCTCTATATATATATATATATATATATAGGTAGTCGGTGATCCCGCCTCAATAGTATCACGAACGATACAATATATATAATATAACATCCTCGAGTCAAGAGTGCGGGACTATCATCATAATTATATCACGTACGGTAAATCCATTGTACGACATCCCAAATCTGGTTACGGGTCAAATATCACATTATCACATTGTTCAACCGGTATCCTTATCATCATATCCTGTATTAGGGGTACTGATCTAAAGTCTAGTACATACTGATGCCATCTACAATTATATATGCGTGTGTATAAAAACTCACCGCCTAAAGACCCGCTATAATATCATGTCGTATCTCATAATACGAACCATGTCTCATCACCGATCTCGTGGCATTATGCCCAATCACAACGACTCATCTCCAAGTATCATATACTATCCTCAACATCCATGTATATGTATACTGTAGGGTTGCTAGGCACGCTCACAAGGTTCTACGAGGCATCAACCATGCCCAATTAAAAATTTAGCCGTGCCGAACAATCCAAAGCCGGATCTTTAAACTAGAGTTTAGGTGAAAACAAGCATGTTAAACTCTTTAACACTAAGTGAGAGGGATTACAACCTTTGTAGATCCGGTCCTTCACTTCTTAAGCTCCGTGTTGAGGTCCCTTCATTGCGATCATCGTGTTCCGAACTCTTGATAGGCTCCGCGAAGAGAAAGATGGAAGCTTGTTTCCGATCTTCGATAACAAAGATGATCTACCTTGAAGTTTCGTTAACACAAGCTCTCACTCTCTAAAAGAAGTGAACACCCTCATCTAAATGGTAAGGATAGATGAGGATGATGAAGTAGGATTTTTGCTCTCTTTTGTTTTCATATTCTCACATATAAACATCACTTTTGAAAAAGATAGAAAGCTTTTTCTTGAAGAACTCAAGGAAGAAGATGAAGAATCCTTTTGTGATGAATAATGAATTATTGTAGTGGTTACCAATCTAACCAAGGGTTAAGCATGAAGGAGTTAACCCTTGTAGAGAGTTAACTAGAGTTAATGGTTTGGATTGGGTTAAAAATATTTTCACAAAATATCAAGCAAAACACAGAGTCAAAGCTTCATGGAAGCTCCATGCAAAATCTAACCCTAATCCTAACCCTAACCAAGTTTAAACCCTAAACCATTGTTAAATTTGTAATCCTAACATGTTACAATATTACATATCACATATACAATATATTTTTTAACAATAGAAAATAATAAAATTAACATATATCGCATATATATCAATGTATTATCCCGTGAGAAAATGAATCTTTTAGTGAGCTAATATTAGTTAATGTAATTTAATATATCATATATATTATTATATATTAAATTATCGAATCAACACTTGATCCGACAATCCGGCTATATCGTATATAACCGACTAATACGATGACCCGGCTATATCACATATACCCGGCCGATATCTCATATCGCGAGAATCCAATAAAGTATCACATACCACATTATCCTTGGTCCCGCACATATCACATATATGCTCCTACTCCGTTTTGCCTGAGTCAAGAAACCTCTGTGTAGGACTCTAAAGAATTGTCAATACGCCGGTAGTAGCTAATGATCATATCAAACACCCACAAGCTGTAAGCGGTCAGCTAAACGTAACAGCTACCCAGGTATTGAGCGCTCAGAAGATCAACAAGCAAGCCTGTACATTCTCCTGTGAATCCAATCAGTAACACTCCCGTACAGTCCAGTCCCGTCGTCTGATATGTCGCATATCTCGCCTAGGGGGGTAAACGTCAGACCCCAGTAGCTCGATAAGTCGTGTCGATATGAGGTCAATAACAGTTCGAGAAACTACTGATAACACTTACCAGTAAATCTCAGCAACCCTGGCCAGGGATTTCCGGTTATAGCCAATCGGACACAACATAACATTAACTCCCTATACCGGGAGAGACGAATCCCCTTCTTTCGCTCAATGCCTCCATGTGATTCGGGACTGTACCCAAAAGCCACTTTTTTGCACGCCCTCTTGGACGTGGTATGTGTAAGTCCATGCTACCTCTCCCGGTACTTACGGGCATGCGGAATTTGATGAAAAAACAATTTTCTAGAGGCGGTAACATGGACTCAAAATGGATCTTTGTTAAATTATCTACCTAACAACCTAACTAGGAGTTGTTAACTACTCGGTTAGGGGGTTATACCTTTCTTTCTTGACCTCCTTCGTCTTTGACTCTCGATGGTGTACGGATCGGCTTCACCCCGTCGTCTCCTTGCGCCGAAGATCGATCCACCCGAAAGCTTCTACCTTTGGTTTCATCTTCGAGCTTTGAAGACACTAGTTCACTCGGTTTGCTAAACCTTATGAACTAAAGTGAGTAGAGGAGAGTGTGTTGGGATTTTTCTCTATGGTTCTTGCTTCTCAACACATGAGACAAGTGAACCATAGACTAGAGAGAGGGAGAGCAAGAGGAAGAGGATGAGAGCTCAAATATAAGAGAGAGAAAGGAAATGAGAGAATTCAGTAAGACTTTTCTCTCTTGGCTCTCATAATCCAAAGCCATCATAAACAATAATAGCAATCAAGTATTGGTGATGGTTTAAGTCAAAATAGCCATATCATTTCATGCACTCATTTTGCACAAGATAAACAAGCAAGCAAAAGTCTTTGCCATGAAATGATAGCTATTGTCATGATGATGGTCAACTAGTCCAACCTAGTCAACCGGTCAACAAAGTCAACAAGTCAACAAAGTCAACCCCTCAACAACCATGTCACTATAATACTTAATTAATATTAATGTTAATCATATATCATATTCTCATTAGGATTGAGCAAAAAGTCAACAGTCAACAGTCAACAGTCAACAACCCTAATGAGAATCCTCTGCTTCTGTCTCTCCGTCAACTGTGCATACACACCCGCGTCCGCGTTCCGAGGAACACGAATATATACTAGAAAAAACCAATCCCAAAACGTACACTAGGATCTGGCTTAAACCAAAGCCCGCTAGTGTTAACTGTCCGGACACTGTACGTGCACAAGTGCACGGATGTGACCGAATCCTGTCGCAAAACCATGCGACCTGTCGCAAAACCATGCGACCTCTACTCTTTTGCCTAAAGGAGAATAGCTTTCTGTGTGGGACTCTAAAGACTCGACACTACGCTGGCAGTGGGTTTAACCACAGACCGCAAGCGGTACTAGCTGTGCGTAACGGTCCCCAGGTAGATGCCGACAAGAAGACTGACGAGGTGAAACCCATCTGAACTCCTACTGAGTCTGACTGTGAAAGTCTCCATACAGTCCGGTCTGTTCGTCTGATACATCGCATGGCGGGCCTAGGGGGCGGTAAACGTCAGTTCCCCAATAGCGGTACAAGTCATATCGGAGTGAAGCCCAGAACACCCTGAGATAACACTGGAAACCTACCAGTATATCTCACTTGCCCTGGCCAGGGACTACTCATGTAATGGCTCTCCTAGACACAGCGCGATGTCAACCCCCAATACCGGGAGAGACGAATCCTGTCTAACCGTCACTGCCTCCAAGTGCTTCGGGACTGCACCCAAAAACTACCTGTTTGCACGACTCCTTTGAGCCGTGGTAGGGTAGTAATCAAAGTACATTCGGAACACACTCGAGGCAAAGTGACAGTGTCATGTCAGCGGACTAAGCTGTACTCATGTTACCTGGGAACTGATGACCGACGATAAGTATAGTACCAACCAACAGTTCCCGACGAGTCCTGTCCAGTGTACTCGCAACCCAACGAGCACCCGCATACTATCTCCAGTACGACGTACTGATGGCTGTGGGACAGACCATCTCCCACACTGGGATGAGAAGCGCATACGCTAGTCTACTCCGGAGTATCGATGCCCTGTCTCGATAGTCCTGCGACTAGGGACCTGCATAAGGATGTGCTTATAGATTACCCAGCCCCCACTAGTGTGACTGCCATCACAATGCTGGTAATCAAGCAAAGATCCTAAGGGCTCCACTAATGTGTATAGGTGATATACTAAAATAAACACATGTACACATTGAAGTAGAAACAAACCAAGTAGCATACTACTATATTGAGCAAGATTGTTTATACAAGGTGAATATCCCAAGCTTCCATTAAGTAATATACAAACTAGTATGATACAGTAATGGCCTCCACGGCATATACACTAACAATCTCCCACTTGCACTAAGGCCATGTACTGGCGTATCGAAGACCTATCATCTCGATCAGTCGCTCGAACTGAGTCTGGGGTAAGGACTTTGTGAGTGGATCAGCAGTGTTTTCTTCCGTAGAAACACTCCGAACCTCGATCTCCTGGGGACCCATGATCTCCCTGATCAGGTGATACCGCCTTAAGATGTGTCTGGACTTCTGATGGGACCTTGGTTCCTTTGCTAAAGCTATAGCCCCGTTGTTGTCGCAATACAGAGGTATTGGATCAACAATGGACGGAACCACCTGAAGTTCAGTTAAGAACTTCCTTACCCAGACAGCTTCTTTTGCGGCATCTGCAGCAGCGATATATTCCGCTTTTATCGTCGAGTCAGCAACGTTTTCCAGTTTGGAACTCTTCCAACACACCGCCCCCCCATTGAGGGTAAAGACATAACTCGACATGGACTTGGAATCATCCTTGTCACTTTGGAAGCTGGAGTCAGCAAAGGCCTCGATCTGGAGGTCTTTTCCGCCATACACCAAGAACATCTCCTTAGTCCTTCTCAGGTACTTGAGAATGTTCTTTACTGCTATCCAGTGTTTCTCCCCAGGGTTTGACTGATACCGGCTTACCACGCTCAGTGCATAAGCTACATCTGGTCTGGTACACAACATCGCATACATTATAGAGCCTACCGCAGAAGCGTAGGGTATAATAGACATGCGATCCCTTTCCAAATCAGTCTTGGGAGACATCTCTTTGGAGAGGGTGATCCCGTGACAAGCCGCTAGATTACCGCGCTTGGAATCTTCCATACTGAATCTTTTCAGTATGGTGTCGATGTACCTGGACTGTGAGAGTCCCAGTATCCTCTTGGATCTGTCACGATAGATCCAGATCACCAGAATGTATAAGGCATCACCCAGGTCTTTCATGGAGAACCTGTGTGACAAGAACCCTTTGACAGATTGTAGCATAGGAATGTCATTTCCTATTAAGAGAATGTCATCCACGTATAAAACGAGGAATACTACAGTTCTCGCTTCAAATCTACTATAGATGCATGGTTCATCTGGATTTTTGATAAAGCCAAATTCCTTGACCATCTCATCAAAACAGATGTTCCAATTCCACGATGCCTGCTTTAGTCCGTAGATGGACTTAAGCAACTTGCACACCTTTCCGCTGCTCCTACTCTGAATGAAACCCTCTGGCTGGTCCATATAAACACACTCCTCTAAATTTCCATTTAGAAAAGCGGTTTTTACGTCCATCTGCCAAATCTCATAATCGTGGAAGGCAGCAATGGCAAGAAGGATCCGAATGGATTTCAGCATAGCTACTGGAGAAAAGGTCTCGTCATAGTTCAAACCAAGTCTTTGACGAAAACCCTTTGCAATCAGTCTAGCTTTATAGGTCTCAACCTGTCCATCTACACCAATCTTCCTTTTGAAGATCCACTTGCATCCTACGGGTTTTACCCCATCTGGAGCAACGTCCAACGTCCATACTTTGTTGGTGTACATGGACTCCATTTCGGTCCGCATTGCATCCAGCCATTTTACCGAGTCAACGCTCTGAATGGCCTGTTGGAAGCTAGTCGGCTCATCATAATCTATGATGCAATCCTCTCTATCCCCGTCTATGAGAAAACCGTAGTATCTCTCGGGCGGATGAGACTGCCTACTACTTCTGCGGAGCGGCGTAGGAATGTCCTGATCTTTCGAACCGTCTGGTTCTACTAAGCTTTCAGTAATAGCTTATGGTTCTGGAATTTTTTCCAGTTCTATTGCGTTCTCACTTATCTGATTTTCCAAAAATTCAGTTTCAAAGAAGTGGGCATGACGAGAAACATAAATCTTTTGTTCCTCTTCGCAATAGAAGAAATATCCCTTGGAGTTCTTTGGATATCCCACAAACTTGCACTGTACTGAGCGTGCTTCGAGCTTGTCCGCATGCTGCTTTTTGACAAAAGCTGGACATCCCCATGTCTTAATGTGATTAAGATAGGGTCTCTTCCCACACCACATCTCATATGGTGTAGTAGGCACAGTCTTAGTTGGAACTCGGTTCAAAAGGTATGCAGCTGATTCTAGTGCATATCCCCAGAATGATCGCGGTAACTCAGCGTTACTCATCATGGACCGTACCATATCCAATAGGGTTCGGTTCCGTCTCTCCGATACACCGTTATGTTCCGGAGTGTATGGAGGAGTAAGCTGAGAGAGAATTCTGTTCTCTTTTAAATAGTCCAGGAACTCGGCACTCAAGTATTCACCACCTCGATCCGATCTTAGAATCTTGATACTTTTGCCGGTTTGTTTTTCTACTTCATTCTTATATTCCTGGAATTTTCCAAAGGCTTCGGACTTATGTTTCATTAAGAAGACATATGTCACGACCCGAAAGTACGGAACGTGATCGGCACTTAGATTACGAAGCGTCTAGAGGCGCAACGTAACCTAAGTAAGCCGAAGCCCAGAAATCTAAACCATAAAGAAGAAGAAGAAGTAAAAGAACATGAAGAAAAACAAGTTTAAAAATATCAGCAATTTTTCCCAAAAATTTCGGCAGAGTCTCCTCTGTAAAAACTGGCCCCCAGACGGGTACAACAAGTATAATATAAATAAACAATAAAAAGCATCCCCAAACGGGTGCTAGCATCAACGCCAACAGACGGAAACAACCACAACAAGCACAATAATATACAACGCCAAAGGGCGAGGCTCAAAACTCAAAGAAAACAAAACCACCATATCAGAATAAAACATGCGCGACTCTAAGGTCGAAATAAAAGACTGGTCCAATAAACTTATCGAGTAATACAAGTATGGTTGATGGAGCTTACTAGATACAAATGAAAGAATAAAAGTACAATGGTGGTTCGGATACAAGTGAACCAACCTACCGTGCAAATCACCATGAAAGAATAGATGTGCCTGCAAGCTGCCAGGGAAACCTGTACATCGAACCTGTAATAAAATTTGGCACAACGGGGGTGAGTTGCCAACTCGTGAGTAGAAGATGTTAGTTATATGTATGCCCTAGAGGCCATTACTGTACATAGGATGTATATTGTAGTGGATGCTGGGACATATATAGGGAGGACTTTCTTGCTCGACATGATAGTATGCTATCTGGTTACCCTTTACCTTAATGTGTATGCTGATTGTCTCTCTGTTACATGTTGGTAAAGCCCTTAGGATCTGTACTTGACTACCTGGACTATGATGCGGATCATACTAGTGGGGACATGGTAGTCCATAAGTACATCCTTCAGAGTCCCTAGTCGTGGGTGTATCGAGACGGGGCATCGATATACCAGAGTAGACTAGCGTGTACCTTCTCGACCCATACAGATGGGCGATGGATGATCCCATATCCATCGGTGTTTGACATCAGAGATGATATACGGGTGCTCAGTAGAGACTGGGTACACTGGACGGACTCGCCGAGAACTCCCAGATGGTATTATACCTCACGTCAGATGGCAGTTCTCTGGTGACACTGGTACAGAGTAGTCTGTTGACCCGAGATCGTCATAGAGTCTTGTGTGGTTCCCACTGTGCTTTGATTTCCATCTTACCACGTCCAAGAGGGCGTGCAAAACGGTGGTTTTTGGGTACAGTCCCGAGTCACATGGAGGCAATGAGCGATAGGAGGGGATTCGTCTATCCCGGTATAGGGGGTTGATGTTGCGCTATGTTCGATTGGCTATAACAGGAAATCCCTGGCCAGGGTTGCTGAGATTTACTGGTAAGTGTTACCAGTAGTTTCTCGAATAGTTATAGACCTCATATCGACACGACTTATTGAGCTATTGGGGTCTGACGTTTACCACCCCTAGGCGAGATATGCGACAGATCAGACGATCAGACCGGACTGTACGGTAGTGTTACTGGTCGGATTCACTGGAGTGTGAGCGGGCTTGCTCGTCGATCTTCAGATCGCTCAATACCCGGGTGGCCGTTACGTTTAGCAGACCGCTTGCGGCTTGTGGGTGTTTGATATGATCATCACCTGCTGCCGGCGTATTGACGAGTCTTTAGAGTCCTACACAGAGGTTTCCTGGCTCAAGCGAAACGAAATAGGGGCGCATATGAGATATGTGCGGGACCGAGAATAATATCAGTATGTGATACTGTATTCGATTCTCGCGATGTGACATTGATCGGTTATATGCGATATAGCCGGGTTATCGGATCAAGTGTTGATTCGATAAGTTGTTACTAATGATACCAGTCGGTTGTGTGCGACATGACCGGATCATTGAATCAAGTGTTGATTTAATGATTTAATGCATATTTATATATTTGATATATTGCTTTGCATCAACTAGTATCGGTTTACTTAAGATGGATTTTCTCGCTCGAGTGTGCGCATTGTATATGCGATATGTTTATGTGCACATGCTTGTATCATGTTTGATGATGCATGCCAAACTTGGTTAAGTGTAAAGAATGAACCATGGTAATGAATGGGTTAGGGTTTTGATTTTTATTTATTCATTTATCTTTCTTATTTATTTTTTTTTTGAAAAAAAGGAAAAGAAAGATAAATGGTGGCATTTTTTGGATTTAGTTGAAGTTTCTTGAAACTTTGACTAAGTCTTCATTCTTATCATATTCTTAACCCTAACCAATTTAACTAACCTAAGTTAATTCTCTACACTTAACTAGAGTTAAAAGTATGATAAGTATTGTTTTTGTTTTATTTTTAAATTCAAGACTTATCATAACATTCTTCTTCTTCCTCCATTTTCTTCAAGTGAAGAAAGCTTGCCCCATCAATGGCAAGTGATGGAAATGAGTGAGAAATCCGATTCTAAAGTTAACCCAACTCCTATTTCTTCATCCTCTACCTCTTGCCAAGTAGTAGAGTGTGTTTACTTCACAAGTTTCATGACTTGGTGAAGTTGTGAGCTTGATCTAGCGATGCTTCGACGTAGATCATCTTCGGCATGGACATCGACGACCTAGCTTGCCCATTCTCCGACGAAGCCGATCCTAGAGCCCGGATTTTATTTGGACAGCGGAGAGGACCTCGTTGCGGAGCCGTGGAGGTGGAGCACCGGATCTACAAAGGTTGTATTTCCGTATCTTTTAGTTAAGTGTTAACTAGTTAGCTTGTTCGCCTAGACATCTAGCAAACGATCCGTACTTTAGGGTTTGTAGGCACCATAATTTTTGAAATTGCCATGGTTGATGGCTTGGGAGACCTCACTAGAGTGCCTAGGAACCCTACAGTGGTATCAGAGCCTAGCTAGAGCCTTAGGCGAAGTCCAGACGGAAATTGAAGTCCGAACGAACCCGAAAACCCAAACCTAACATGCTCTCTGTCCAGATTTTAAAATCGTGGATTTTTCCATATTAAAAATGTTCAGAAAAATCAGCAGGCAATCCTAAGAATAACTGTGAAATACGAGTACTTGTTTCCAACAGTGCGCCGCGCTTCCGCGGCACGAGCATGCCTCGTGCGGCGGAAGCGCGGCAGTTTTGTCGTTTGTGGCATCCTAATTTGTACAGTAATTCACAATATTCTGTGCTGGTTTTCCTGGGTATTTTTAATATTTTTTCAAGAGTTGATTTTTCTGCAGTTGTTTTGGGGATTCGGTGTTTCGATCGGGATATCAAATTTTGTCTGTGTGGCTTTCCGGATAAATTTTAGAATATGTTAAAAAGTTCGACCGGATATAAATACCCAATTTTTCCCCTGTCGGGAAATTTCCAAGTGTTGGATTTTTCCGTAGTTTAACGACGTTCTAAGTAGTGCAAGTAACGCGATGGTCCCTCTAGAAGACACAAACCTTAACTCGATTATGTGACCGTCTTGAACTGCCCTTTGAACCTTCGGGTTTGGGGCAGTACGGCGTGCCACATGTGAGGCGTTGGCTTGACCCTTCTACGGCTGGACCGTTTGTACTGAGGCACGAACGGAATGTTGTTAGACTTATTTCATGTATTGAGCTGTATCGGGAAAACTTGGGTGTTCGAATGTTCGATCGAAAAGTTTAACATTTTCTGTTTTTCTGGAATGTGATACAATAATTGGAATTCACAAGTAGTTATGTGATAACTAAATGAATGTTATAAACATAGCAGTTTAGTCTCACTTGATCGGTTGCCACGGAATTTTGATGTGATCAAAAGTCCGTCGCAATCACGTAGCGTACGCGGATACTCGCCGGGTAAACTTAATAGACAGCCTCACTCCATAGCCCAGACCAAGTGACTGTAGGAGAACCCCGTCACCGAAAGCATCCGTTCGGGTGCTCGCGGTAGCGGTGTTCCGCCTTGGTGCACTTCATCGACGGTATCAGGGGTGCAGCTGTCTACTGAAGTTTGCGACGAGTATTCGATCAGACTGTCGGGAATCTTGTTGAATTGCCCGACTTGATATTGAAAAGAGTTTTCGATTTTGAGACTAAAATGCGGGGTTTATAATTGTTAGGCATGCGATGTCTAAGTAATTCATTTGGTCAGGCATGTGATGTCTGAAGAGGTTGCGGATTCCAACTGTTGTAGTTTTACACTTTCTTTTCTGTGACCGTAAGCGTAATATGTGATATCGCCGGTTTCGTTGCTATATGTCAACGACAATTGGGATGGACATATTTACTTACGTTGATGACATGTGATGTTATGTGTTGCTGGATATGTTATATTGGATCGTCGTGTTTGAATAGCCGGGGGTTTTTATTTGAGATGAGTGTTTTTTCATTTTCATTCATGTAAAAACTTGTATGTAATATTCTTTTATTGGGGCACTTCCAGGTTGCGGAAGTTGTCACCTGTTGTATATTATTTACTTTTCTGCACTAGGATAGACCCAAGGAGGGGAGCACAAGTAACCGGGTTCTGGAGTCCAGTGGGAGACCAACTCGAGGAGTCGAGTCCAGGTCTCCTAACTCCAGAATTGGTAGGGTTGCTTGCCGCTCTCGTAGGGGTCTAGGGGTGTGGGTTTGGCTATTCATCACGACCGTGGAATCCGTGTTTTATACTGGCTCGTATTCAAAACACGGACGTCCTAGTATATCCAATATTTCATATGATTCTTCTGCTGCGATATCTGTGATGTGATCATGTGATGTTCTGTGATAGATACAGTATATAGTATATATGATATATTATATAGACGTTACTTATGTTTTACACCCGCGCTAGCCCTGCCCTGCTCTGTCGTTAGTTACCTAACCTAACGGTGCACGAGGGGACATCGAGGCGAATGCGGATGGCATAAGCGTACGTCATATCTATCTGTGATGTTTAGGTACTTAAATGATGGGACTTCATTAATATGATTAATGAATTAAAAGAAACCTAAGATGTTGTAGAATCGAATTTCAAAATAAAACAGGTAGCTACAGTTCTTGCTTTGCACAGCGGTATATGCGATATATCCTGCACCTTATTCGATGAGGAAAGGACCGAGATCCCTTCACCGGGAGTGACTCCTTTAGCAATAACTGGCAGATGCTACAACCTTCGGTTTGTCTTTTGATTGCTTTTAAGTGTTTTTGCTTTGCACAGTGATATATATGATATATCCCGCACCTCATTCGACGAGGAAAGGACCGACGATCCCTTCACCGGGAGTGATTCCTTTAGCAAAACAAGAAAAGCCTCAAAAGCACTCCATTTCAAAATTCATTCGATCCTACAACGATATCAAGTTCATTACGCAATAGGTTTTCAGAAAAACCTGTCGTAGCCCTCCGTCATTTCAGATAAGTTGTATATAGTATTCGTGCTGCATTTGTTGGCTTTCGTCAAGGTGCAGTGTGCGGTAGCTATTTGCTGCTTATCTGCTAGCATACGATGCGATTGGATTAGGGTAGTCGTGCGGCTTTGTTGGCTTTCGTCAAGGGTCGTGCGGGTGGGTTTAATTCGATCAAGAAATGTACGGGTTGAACTTGACTAGCGGGCTATGGTTTGTTGGCTTTCGTCAAGGTCATAGCACGTTAGGGGCAAAATATTATCGGGAATTTCAAGTGTTGAAATTTGCAATGAGATTGCATACCTTCTATGAGATAGTTGGATCCCGATACCCGCTGCGAGTAAGAGTTACTCCTGGGAGAGTTTTAGACATTACAATTAGCCGATCAAGTAGGTGTCTAGAAAGGTGTCAACGGGGTTACGCCTCTGGGAAAACGAGGTTTACATTAATTAGGTTCGTGCGAAAGCACGGGGGACCTCCCTCAAAGTACCGACACTGGCCTGACTGAAAGATTGGCGAACTTGTAGTGTGTAATTAATCCCGGCTAGTCTTTCCTTTTAGGGTTTGAAGGAAGATTTGATAAAAAGCAGTGGGAGCCATCCTGATTAGATAAAATAAAAACCAATCTATTCTTGACAGAGCGCACGCTGAGTGTTTTCTTCTCTCTCTCTCCTGGTAGCGACCATATCACGCCTTAATCAAGATAATAATACGGATAATTGACCGAACCCGCTTGTTATACTGAGCTGGGGAACGTTGGTCCCGCTCCAACTTATAATTGTTATAAGACAGAGCAGGAAATTGGGGAATACCAGATTTCCCGTGCCGCCCAAACGAAGAGAGTGCATGCTGATGCATCATCTTCGGGTGTGTTCATTATACAGAACTGTTTCTCAGTATCCTCTGCGTCCTGGGTATTTGATACCAGATCAGGATCCCAGATATGTAATCTGTTACATAGGGCTACAGAAAGGTAGAGAACTGAGAACGGGTGATAAGTTTCATGAGGCAGAAAACGGGGCAAGAGTTGCAGCCAAGTCTGTCGGTCACTGTCACCCTGTATTACAAATACATTGATTCTGAACGAATGTTATTAGATACCGAACCTGATATACCAAATCATATCACTCTCTTTGATAGAAAAGAAAGGATATAATTTTGTATTGTTGGATAATGTTTTGAACATTTCCTATATCAAAAGTTGATCGGTTCAGGCACGTTATCTAAAAGCATTAATGTTCTAAATCAAATCACAGTTCTTAGTATATGGAACACACACAAGAGGAAGAGTTCAGAAATGAACGAATTCTTCTTGAGGCATTGTAGACTAGGTCAGATCAATGTGACCCGACTAGCTAGAGTTACATAAAGATGCATATTTAAATCAGTTTGAATTTACATCTTGTGAAACTCGCCAGTCATGTCACAAAGATAAGATGACCATAGCTCCGTTTACTGGAAACAGAGAAAGAGTTAGTGAACTCTTGGGATGATACATGTTGATGTATGTAAGGTCCCCTGTCTACACATGCCAAGACTGGTTCTTTATACTTCATTATGTTCTCTGATGATCTCTTTAGATTCAGACCTATGTTCCTGTTGAAACACAAGTCCGAACCTTTTGAGATATTCACGGAATATAAGTTAGAAGTAGAGAACTAATACGGGTATAAGTATTATGTCCTATGATGAGATCAAGGAGGAGAATACTTGAGCACGGAAATACTGGACTATTCTAAAGGAGAATGAGATTCTCTCTCAGTATTACTCCTCTGCATACACCATAGCACGATGGTATATCGGGGCGGAGCAATAACACCCTATATGATAAGGTGTGCTCCATGATGAGTACTACTGAGTTACCTTTTTCCTTTTTGGGAGTTATGCACTTGAGAAGCTGCATACCTATTGAATAGGATTCGAATCAAATCAGTTGCCTACCACTTCATATGTGATATGGAAAGGGAAGAGCCCATGTCTTAAGTTAGTTAAGATTTGGGGTTGACCGGCCTATGTCTAAAAGCAAAATCCGGACAAGCTCGAGGCAAGGTCTGTAATGTAGAACTGGAAATGTTCCAGCTATACAAACTACAGCTGATGATTTGAAAGAACCAAAGGATTCAATAGTTACCAACGAACCTCAGCCTCTCCGCCGATCTAGTAGGGTTCCTCACCCACCTGAGAGATACTTCGGTTTCTCTATGACAGTGGGAGCGATGATTGCATCATGAGATGATGACCCAACTAGCTTCGAGCTGGCCATCAGGAGTAAGACTCTGTAAGAATGGCTGGATGCTTAGTGATCTGAGATGGAATCCTTATACACCAACAAAGTATGGACTTTGGTTGCAATATCTGAAGGGTTAAATCCCCATCAGGAGCAAGTATATCTTGAGAAGATTACTTGGTGTAAATGGAAAAGTTGAGACTTTCAAAGCTAGACTTGTTAAAGCTTTTTCGTCATCGACCAGGCGTGGATAATGATGAAACCTTTTCAAGTAGCTATGCTTAAGTCCATCCAGATCCTACTTACCACGGCTGCATACCATGACTACGATCTCTGGTGGTTGGGTGTCTTGACTACTTTTCTAAATGATGATTTAGAAGAGTGCGTCTATAAGTACACAGCCAGAGGGCCTCGTAGACAGTGGGAGCAGCGGAAACGTGTGCAAGATGTTTTATAGGATAAAGCAGGCATCGCGGAGTTGGAACATCTGTTTTGATGAATTAGTCAAAGAGTTTGACATCATCAAAATGGTAGATGAACCTTGTATAAACAAAAAGGTAGTAGGGAGTATGGTGACGATCCTCGTAGAGTACGTGGATGACATGCTCTTGATAAGAAAGGAGTTTCTTATGCTACGCTCGATCAATCTCCGCTTATCACAATGATTCTCCATATAGGATCAAAGTGATACCTACTAAATCCTGGATTTTGGATCTATGAGATAGATTTAATTGGATGTTAGGATTCTCACTAGTTGTAGTGAGATGGTATCAATCGATCCTGGGGAGAATCACTGGAAGTGTTCCAGGGTGATAAGGACGACTGAATGTCAGTCCCAGGCTTTGTCTTTACCCTCAGTAAAGGGACGGTATGTTGGAAAGGTTCCAAGCTAGATACCGTGGCATACTAGACGATAAAGGCAGGATACATCGCTACTTAAGATGCTACCAAAGAGGCTGTTTGGGTGTATATTGGTTCATGAGATGAACTACGTTCCCACCATTGTGTGACAATGGAGCTGTGGCTTATGCCAAGGAACGCCCGTCCCATCAGTGATCCAGACATATTCTAAGGAAGTATCACTTGATCTCCAGGGAGATCGAGGTTAGGAGAGTAGACTCAGAGGACAACACAGCGGATCCACTCACAAAGGCCTGTTCCCAGAGAGAGATTTTTATGGGATGGTTGAGTATGAGATACTGCAACCACTGCTACAGATGGCCCTAGTAAAAGTGGGAGATTGTTAGTTATATGTATGCCCTAGAGGCCATTACTGTACATAGGATGTATATTGTAGTGGATGCTGGGACATATATAGGGAGGACTTTCTTGCTCGACATGATAGTATGCTATCTGGTTACCCTTTACCTTAATGTGTATGCTGATTGTCTCTCTGTTACATGTTGGTAAAGCCCTTAGGATCTGTACTTGACTACCTGGACTATGATGCGGATCATACTAGTGGGGACATGGTAGTCCATAAGTACATCCTTCAGAGTCCCTAGTCGTGGGTGTATCGAGACGGGGCATCGATATACCAGAGTAGACTAGCGTGTACCTTCTCGACCCATACAGATGGGCGATGGATGATCCCATATCCATCGGTGTTTGACATCAGAGATGATATACGGGTGCTCAGTAGAGACTGGGTACACTGGACGGACTCGCCGAGAACTCCCAGATGGTATTATACCTCACGTCAGATGGCAGTTCTCTGGTGACACTGGTACAGAGTAGTCTGTTGACCCGAGATCGTCATAGAGTCTTGTGTGGTTCCTACTATGCTTTGATTTCCATCTTACCACGTCCAAGAGGGCGTGCAAAATGGTGGTTTTTGGGTACAGTCCCGAGTCACATGGAGGCAATGAGCGATAGGAGGGGATTCGTCTATCCCGGTATAGGGGGTTGATGTTGCGCTGTGTTCGATTGGCTATAACAGGAAATCCCTGGCCAGGGTTGCTGAGATTTACTGGTAAGTGTTACCAGTAGTTTCTCGAATAGTTATAGACCTCATATCGACACGACTTATTGAGCTATTGGGGTCTGACGTTTACCACCCCTAGGCGAGATATGCGACAGATCAGACGTTCAGACCGGACTGTACGGTAGTGTTACTGGTCGGATTCACTGGAGTGTGAGCGGGCTTGCTCGTCGATCTTCAGATCGCTCAATACCCGGGTGGCCGTTACGTTTAGCAGACCGCTTGCGGCTTGTGGGTGTTTGATATGATCATCACCTGCTGCCGGCGTATTGACGAGTCTTTAGAGTCCTACACAGAGGTTTCCTGGCTCAAGCGAAACGAAATAGGGGCGCATATGAGATATGTGCGGGACCGAGAATAATATCAGTATGTGATACTGTATTCGATTCTCGCGATGTGACATTGATCGGTTATATGCGATATAGCCGGGTTATCGGATCAAGTGTTGATTCGATAAGTTGTTACTAATGATACCAGTCGGTTGTGTGCGACATGACCGGATCATTGAATCAAGTGTTGATTTAATGATTTAATGCATATTTATATATTTGATATATTGCTTTGCATCAACTAGTATCGGTTTACTTAAGATGGATTTTCTCGCTCGAGTGTGCGCATTGTATATGCGATATGTTTATGTGCACATGCTTGTATCATGTTTGATGATGCATGCCAAACTTGGTTAAGTGTAAAGAATGAACCATGGTAATGAATGGGTTAGGGTTTTGATTTTTATTTATTCATTTATCTTTCTTATTTATTTATTTTTTGAAAAAAGGAAAAGAAAGATAAATGGTGGCATTTTTTGGATTTAGTTGAAGTTTCTTGAAACTTTGACTAAGTCTTCATTCTTATCATATTCTTAACCCTAACCAATTTAACTAACCTAAGTTAATTCTCTACACTTAACTAGAGTTAAAAGTATGATAAGTATTGTTTTTGTTTTATTTTTAAATTCAAGACTTATCATAACATTCTTCTTCTTCCTCCATTTTCTTCAAGTGAAGAAAGCTTGCCCCATCAATGGCAAGTGATGGAAATGAGTGAGAAATCCGATTCTAAAGTTAACCCAACTCCTATTTCTTCATCCTCTACCTCTTGCCAAGTAGTAGAGTGTGTTTACTTCACAAGTTTCATGACTTGGTGAAGTTGTGAGCTTGATCTAGCGATGCTTCGACGTAGATCATCTTCGGCATGGACATCGACGACCTAGCTTGCCCATTCTCCGACGAAGCCGATCCTAGAGCCCGGATTTTATTTGGACAGCGGAGAGGACCTCGTTGCGGAGCCGTGGAGGTGGAGCACCGGATCTACAAAGGTTGTATTTTCGTATCTTTTAGTTAAGTGTTAACTAGTTAGCTTGTTCGCCTAGACATCTAGCAAACGATCCGTACTTTAGGGTTTGTAGGCACCATAATTTTTGAAATTGCCATGGTTGATGGCTTGGGAGACCTCACTAGAGTGCCTAGGAACCCTACAGAAGACATCTACGAAAAGAAATCGAATGCACGACGCTATCCTAGGTCATAATAATAATACACTACTAAGTCTCAAACCTCAAGTAATAGCAGGGTAATAATACGTGTAAGTGCAGATACTCCGTGCTCGTGTCAGTGCCTCATATAGTACTATGTCATATAAATGGATATACATGCACCATGAATGTAAAATAAGCAATCCTGAAATCCAGGTATATCTGTATAAGAAATCTTTGGCTGTTATCATAGTAAAATGTGTATAAGAATCTGAAATCTCAACAATGAAATCCATGGAAATCCGAGTCAAGCATCGACACAAATATGTAAATCTCAAGTCTCATAGTCTCAATACCTCGGGCTCCGTCAGTCCGGATCGGCCCATATCATCAAATCTCACGACAACGGTCGGTATCCTCCCGAGACGGTTCATCCACTCCTCGAATCGGGTCTCGAAATCCAACAGAAAACATGAAATCTCATAGTGGACAACACATACATCACGAGAAAACCGCATCTTATTTTAAAAAAGAGGGGAGGAGAGAGAGAGAGAAGGTTTTATAATTTCTTGCGGTTTTCCCCAAAAATCCAGAAATCTCATAGAAATCCAAATCTTAAAATCATGAGTAAGTATATGATAAGTGTCGGCATATGCCCATAATACTGCAGGATAACATGAAAATATGAATGCATGAATGTCTAAGCAATAAATATCATGTCTGTACTAATGTCAGAGAATAATCACAATATTATATCGGTCTAGTTGTTAACTGATTCTATCTATAAAAGACAATATGATCTAAAGTGTACGTGACATAGCAATTACCGATGATGATGTCTGTGAGCCGGCAAATAAGTGTGCGTGGAATATGCGCATCATCGGTAATAGTGCTGGTGTCCTAACAGGTAAAGTTTATACTGATTATAGCAACATATAAAAGAACATGCACCATGATGATTACAGTATGAATGCAAGACAGATGTGCATTATCCACTCCTCTGCGATATACGAGTACAACTACCACTATATGAATCAAACCTAAACTAGTGTCTATCTAACCTTCTAAGGAACTTAACCTAAGAAACTAGTCAGTAAGAAACTAGAGTCTACCTAAGGTCTGAATCAATATCTCTAATAGTCGGCGATCCCGCCTCAATAGCGTCACGTACGTATTACGGCTTCCTCGAATCAAGAGTGCGGATCAATCATCATAACTAGGCCTCATACGGTAAAATCCATCGTACGGCATCCCAATATCGGGATACAGGTCAAGTATCTCCTAGGCGTCTCATCATTCGTATAATTTCATCACCAACACATCTCATGATCAAGGTACAAAACTGTAATCGCCTACATCAATCATATATCATTGCCCTCATAATATGCATCATTAGTTTATCCTCAGAAATATCATGTCATATGTATCATATCGTAATCAAGTCATACATATCCCATATCGTGATCAATCACAAGTTATAGTTCGGGTACTATTTTAGAGTCTCATGTACCTCAATATCATCACTACCCCTTATAATTTAAATATACATGTTCATTATCTCATTCTCTAATGATCCGCTAACACTTAATACGACTGTATAGCCAAGAATCACGGTATCAAGCCCAGTTACACTATTTCATCATACCTCGGATATCATATCACATCAATGAATCACATATACGTGTTGTATATATATGTATATACCTATACCTAGTTCTATATATATACACATACACGTATACCCCATGTCGAGTTTCAGTGTGTGCGTGGGTGTGTTTCTATCTGAAACCTACGAATCTCTTCCAAGGTACTCATCCTCTGATATGGTTTTCCTAAATCAGTCTAGTCCCGCCTAGGGTCAATACTAGGGTCCTACTAGGGTCACATCTTGTTTCCTAATGTCAATAAGTACTATTCCTATTCTACGTTGCGGGGGTGCTAAACGCCATCCACCCGACTTCCCCCCGTAGATATGCATCTACTCACCTGGTCCATGTCTGCCGAAGACAGTGTCGCCATCCTCCTCTTCATCGCCCGTAGTCCACGTGAGGGGTACCTAGACGCAAATATATAAATAGCATCGTAAACTGAATCACATACGAAAGTCAAACGATACAAGGAACAAGCATAGGTTAAAACCTATGTCCCGTCCACGCAAAAGCACCAAATATCGCTCGATATCGGCGTACAAACTCCGATGGATCGAGATAAACATTAACAAATAACTCGTAGTTTTAAAACACATTATTTATATTATAAAACATGATTAAATCCATCGAAACCCTAAAATCCATCAAATCGCCCGATTTCGTAAAACCCGAAAATGCCAATTTACCGTTTTTCATCAAAACTTGACATTTAAATGAAACCAATGGTTATAAAACTCATTAAATAGCATAACTAGACTATACAACCCCTTACTTTATTTTTATTACACAATTTTGAGATTTATTTTTGGAATTTTTGATGAATTTTTATGATTTTTAATGCAAAAATGATGGGGGAAAATTTTTGGGGCTACCCATGGAGGGGAGGCCGGCCATGGAGAGGGAGGAGGGTGGAGAGAGAGAAAAAATGTGTGGTATTGTGTAGAAAGTTCATAAATAATGCATTTTTTTCACTTAAACCCTTTATTATCTAACTTTTTCAATTTAACCCTTTTCCTAGAAATTTCTAGAACCATGGAGAGATTTTGGAAAAGATTTTGCATATTAGACACTTGATTCTAATATACCATGGCTCATTTTTACAAATTAAAACCATTCAAATTTGTAATTTACACTAATTTAGTGTAAAAAATAAAGCTTATATTAATATTTAAAATATTTAATTTAGGAAAAATATTTAATTAAAATAAAAATTTATAAGTGACTAAATAAACACCATTTACTAGTAATTACATAATTAAAATATGTATTTTTGAAATTATAATGAAAAACAATCACGGTTTAATTTTACGAAAAGTACATTTTACTTTACCGAAATTCATAAAATTCACTTAAACAATTTTATTCATTTAATTCTTTATTTAATTATTTTTAAAACGTTACAATCTTCCCCCCTTTAAGAAATTCGGTTTCCGAATTTAAATTAAAACTCCCCCTCCAAATACTAAAACATTTAGCAAAACACTCAAATCATCGGGGCTCCGAAATCATCAATACATAACAAAAATCAACTCCGTCAAGCATAACGCAATCATCGGAGTTATGGCGAGAATAAAATATCAAAACCAATATGAAAACCAACATAATATACATCAATCTACAACTTATATATAGTGTGCATCATAGTGAAATCACCTAAATATCATAATAAAGAAGCATACGAAAACCCCTCTTGAAAATCGCCGTGCAATGCACGTGTCACGGCATAAGTAGCGGACGTTTATTTTAAAAAAAATAACTATATATATATATATCTTTTATTTAGCATACACGTCCCGCCTGGTTACTAAATCAAGTAATAATGATTATGAAACATACTGCTCAAACTGAAATCAATCCCAATCACATCAATAAAATATCATGTGCGTCCGGTGCGCACTGAAATCGAAACCAAATACAGATACCATGAATACACACAAAAACAAAATAAGTGCAACAGGTGTGCACCAAAATATCTGTCAAGTGCAACGGGCGTGCACGACTCACTATCAGGTGCATTTAATCAGCACAAAACCCCGATTTAGTGCATCTGGTGTGCACAAAATCGCATCAAGTGCGCCAAGTATGCGCAGGAATCCTAATCAGGTGCACATGGTGCACGAAAACATACATCGAATATCAGAATCGAAATCACAATACGAAAATGGATAAAAACTAGGTCGAAGCATATATCAAAATCATATGTAACCAATATCCACGAAATCAAATAAAAAATCTCAAAATATATAAAACCAAATCAAGTGTACTGGGTGTATACCAAGCAACATCAATACAGCTGATATGTGAAACACGGATAGAATGCAATGAAGGTACACATAAGAAATACCAATCGTAGAACAAAATCCTCAAAATACCTAAATCCAATAACAGAAATATGAAATTCAAATCACCAAGTCACATCGTAAACACTATCGTCAATGTGCGCCTCTTTCCTCTGATGTCGATTGCTTCGAACTCGTCTCTTCGTAGCTGTGCTGACTGCGCTACCAACGGCAATACTCATATCTAGAGCCTCCCACGTAGTCGATCCCTTCACTTGATATCCGGACTACATTAAACCTTTCGATCGATCCATCAAAATCCCATAATTCCCCGAGAGCTCAACACTCAAGTACAGTTTAAAATATCCGGTACATACCCCAGCATCGATGATCCAGCCGTAGAAGGGCAAACCCAAGCCTCACTAATGGCACCGCGGAACTGCCGTAAACCCTAAGGTTCAAGGGCGTTCTCGTGGTCATTATGTCGAGTTAGGGTTTCATTCTTCTAGAGGGTCCATCGAAATACTTGCATGTTCTTCCGAATACTTTAAACTTGGGAAAATGGTTTTCTGATAATCGTTCGAACCCTTTAACTTCATCCGGACGGCATGTGAATACCCTTTATCCGCACGCTACGCAATGCTTCGATCCTCAAGAATAACCAATACTTTAATGGTTATCGCATTCGAGCCGCAGCTCCTTCTGCCAGTGTGCCCGTGGTTAACAGAAACTACCATCCGATATCGACGAAGATAGATCAAGGGAACGAATGAAATACGGTGCAAACAATGTACATCCTAGGGCTCCTTAAGCAGAGTAGCGTATCGTAAGTATGCCGCGGACCATACCCACGGTACGTTACTCTACCTAAATCGCCTACTCCATCAACCAAGGGTCACCTAGACTTATACAAGGTTAAACCTAGCGCTCTGATACCAACTTTGTCACGACCTGAAAGTACGGAACGTGATCGGCACTTAGATTACGAAGCGTCTAGAGGCGCAACGTAACCTAAGTAAGCCGAAGCCCAGAAATCTAAACCATAAAGAAGAAGAAGAAGTAAAAGAACATGAAGAAAAACAAGTTTAAAAATATCAGCAATTTTTCCCAAAAATTTCGGCAGAGTCTTCTCTGTAAAAACTGGCCCCCAGATGGGTACAACAAGTATAATATAAATAAACAATAAAAAGCATCCCCAAACGGGTGCTAGCATCAACGCCAACAGGCGGAAACAACCACAACAAGCACAATAATATACAACGCCAAAGGGCGAGGCTCAAAACTCAAAGAAAACAAAACCACCATATCAGAATAAAACATGCGCGACTCTAAGGTCGAAATAAAAGACTGGTCCAATAAACTTATCGAGTAATACAAGTATGGTTGATGGAGCTTACTAGATACAAATGAATGAATAAAAGTACAATGGTGGTTCGGATACAAGTGAACCAACCTACCGTGCAAATCACCCTGAAAGAATAGATGTGCCTGCAAGCTGCCAGGGAAACCTGTACATCGAACCTGTAATAAAATTTAGCACAACGGGGGTGAGTTGCCAACTCGTGAGTAGAAGACATCTACGAAAAGAAATCGAATGCACGACGCTATCCTAGGTCATAATAATAATACACTACTAAGTCTCAAACCTCAAGTAATAGCAGGGTAATAATACGTGTAAGTGCAGATACTCCGTGCTCGTGTCAGTGCCTCATATAGTACTATGTCATATAAATGGATATGCATGCACCATGAATGTAAAATAAGCAATCCTGAAATCCAGGTATATCTGTATAAGAAATCTTTGGCTGTTATCATAGTAAAATGTGTATAAGAATCTGAAATCTCAACAATGAAATCCATGGAAATCCGAGTCAAGCATCGACACAAATATGTAAATCTCAAGTCTCATAGTCTCAATACCTCGGGCTCCGTCAGTCCGGATCGGCCCATATCATCAAATCTCACGACAACGGTCGGTATCCTCCGGATATCCGCCGCGCCAGATATCACCGGTAGGTAGCCTTCCCCTGCCAGGCTCATCGTCTACAACTCGATCTTCTTGCCCCGGGGTACCATACCGGGCCCACCATGTACCCGAGACGGTTCATCCACTCCTCGAATCGGGTCTCGAAATCCAACAGAAAACATGAAATCTCATAGTGGACAACACATACATCACGAGAAAACCGCATCTTATTTTAAAAAAGAGGGGAGGAGAGAGAGAGAGAGAAGGTTTTATAATTTCTTGCGGTTTTCCCCAAAAATCCAGAAATCTCATAGAAATCCAAATCTTAAAATCATGAGTAAGTATATGATAAGTGTCGGCATATGCCCATAATACTGCAGGATAACATGAAAATATGAATGCATGAATGTCTAAGCAATAAATATCATGTCTGTACTAATGTCAGAGAATAATCACAATATTATATCGGTCTAGTTGTTAACTGATTCTATCCATAAAAGACAATATGATCTAAAGTGTACGTGACATAGCAATTACCGATGATGATGTGTGTGAGCCGAAAAATAAGTGTGCGTGGAATATGCGCATCATCGGTAATAGTCCTGGTGTCCTAACAGGTAAAGTTTATACTGATTATAGCAACATATAAAAGAACATGCACCATGATGATTACAGTATGAATGCAAGACAGATGTGCATTATCCACTCCTCTGCGATATACGAGTACAACTACCACTATATGAATCAAACCTAAACTAGTGTCTATCTAACCTTCTAAGGAACTTAACCTAAGAAACTAGTCAGTAAGAAACTAGAGTCTACCTAAGGTCTGAATCAATATCTCTAATAGTCGGCGATCCCGCCTCAATAGCGTCACGTACGTATTACGGCTTCCTCGAATCAAGAGTGCGGATCAATCATCATAACTAGGCCTCGTACGGTAAAATCCATCGTACGGCATCCCAATATCGGGATACGGGTCAAGTATCTCCTAGGCGTCTCATCATTCGTATAATTTCATCACCAACACATCTCATGATCAAGGTACAAAACTGTAATCGCCTACATCAATCATATATCATTGCCCTCATAATATGCATCATTAGTTTATCCTCAGAAATATCATGTCATATGTATCATATCGTAATCAAGTCATACATATCCCATATCGTGATCAATCACAAGTTATAGTTCGGATACTATTTTAGAGTCCCATGTACCTCAATATCATCACTACCCCTTATAATTTAAATATACATGTTCATTATCTCATTCTCTAATGATCCGCTAACACTTAATACGACTGTATAGCCAAGAATCACGGTATCAAGCCCAGTTACACTATTTCATCATACCTCGGATATCATATCACATCAATGAATCACATATACGTGTTGTATATATATGTATATACCTATACCTAGTTCTATATATATACACATACACGTATACCCCATGTCGAGTTTCAGTGTGTGCGTGGGTGTGTTTCTATCTGAAACCTACGAATCTCTTCCAAGGTACTCATCCTCTGATATGGTTTTCCTAAATCAGTCTAGTCCAGCTTAGGGTCAATACTAGGGTCCTACTAGGGTCACATCTTGTTTCCTAATGTCAATAAGTACTATTCCTATTCTACGTTGCGGGGGTGCTAAACGCCATCCACCCGACTTCCCCCCGTAGATATGCATCTACTCACCTGGTCCATGTCTGCCGAAGACAGTGTCGCCATCCTCCTCTTCATCGCCCGCAGTCCACGTGAGGGGTACCTAGACGCAAACATATAAATAGCATCGTAAACTGAATCACATACGAAAGTCAAACGATACAAGGAACAAGCATAGGTTAAAACCTATGTCCCGTCCACGCAAAAGCACCAAATATCGCTCGATATCGGCGTACAAACTCCGATGGATCGAGATAAACATTAACAAATAACTCGTAGTTTTAAAACACATTACTTATATTATAAAACATGATTAAATCCATCGAAACCCTAAAATCCATCAAATCGCCCGATTTCGTAAAACCCGAAAATGCCAATTTACCGTTTTTCATCAAAATTTGACATTTAAATGAAACCAATGGTTATAAAACTCATTAAATAGCATAACTAGACTATACAACCCCTTACTTTATTTTTATTACACAATTTTGCATTTATTTGAAATTTCTAGTTTGCAACTTTTAACAATTTTTAACATTTTTCAAGCAAAATACCACAATTCCACCACAAAACGTGATTTTTCATGAATTAATGTATTAAACCATAATTCATAATGATAATGATTTAATGAAACCATAAATTATATTTTTAATCATATTTATTTAGAAATTTCTAAAATCTAGTTTACAAAATAGCAATTTTTATCACAATTTATCAATTATCAATAGAAACTAGCAATCAAACTAAGTTTTTCTTTCCATTAACATGATAAAGTTCTCACTAAAACTACAATCTAATAATAGCCACCTTAATTGGAATTTTATATCACCCACATATATATTTTACAAAAACTAGTTAGCTAAATAGCTTCATTTAAACAATTTTAAATGAAAAAATTTACAATTCAACAAACATGCAAGATTTTTCCACTCTAAAAATGTTAAACTAGCTATTATAACCTTATTTAATCAATAAAAATCACAACTTGATTTTTCAAACCCTAACTTGAATTTTAAAAGTAGCAAATAGAATTAATATATTAAATCTAATTATGCTTAAATGAACATCTAATAACAATAAATCAAAAGAAGGAAATTTATACCTCCAAAATATGAAACCCAAACATGAAATAAGCCTCCAAAATGCATGCTTTCCATCTCCAAAATCCATGCTAAATAGGTCAAAGGAAAATGGTAGAGATTGAATGTTGATTTTTGAGATTTATTTTTGGAATTTTTGATGAATTTTTATGATTTTTAATGCAAAAATGATGGGGGAAAATTTTTGGGGCTACCCATGGAGGGGAGGCCGGCCATGGAGAGGGAGGAGGGTGGAGAGAGAGAAAAAAATGTGTGGTATTGTGTAGAAAGTTCATAAATAATGCATTTTTTTCACTTAAACCCTTTATTATCTAACTTTTTCAATTTAACCCTTTTCCTAGAAATTTCTAGAACCATGGAGAGATTTTGGAAAAGATTTTGCATATTAGACACTTGATTCTAATATACCATGGCTCATTTTTACAAATTAAAACCATTCAAATTTGTAATTTACACTAATTTAGTGTAAAAAATAAAGCTTATGTTAATATTTATAATATTTAATTTAGGAAAAATATTTAATTAAAATAAAAATTTATAAGTGACTAAATAAACACCATTTACTAGTAATTACATAATTAAAATATGTATTTTTGAAATTATAATGAAAAATAATCACGGTTTAATTTTACGTAAAGCACATTTTACTTTACCGAAATTCATAAAATTCACTTAAACAATTTTATTCATTTAATTCTTTATTTAATTATTTTTAAAACGTTACAACATAACCGTACCTTGAAAAGTCATCCGTAAAAGTAATGAAGTAAGAATAACCGCTTCGCGCATGTGTAGACATTGGACCGCACACGTCGCTGTGTACGAGTCCCAAGAGCTCGCTCGTTCTTACTCCGTGTCCAGTGAACGGAGTCTTTGTCATCTTTCCTTTGAGACAGGATTGACAAGTGGCATACGATTGATATTCGAACGGATTCAAATATCTTTCTGTATGTAACTTCGTCAACCTTCTCTCATTGATGTGACCCAGTCTATAATGCCATAAGAAAGTCTGATTTATTTCCGGAGACTTTCTTTTGTGTGTATTCTGGACATTGAAAATCTGTGGTTGGTTTAATACGTATATACCATTGCTTAATGTACCTGACCCAATCAGAACTTGATTAAGGTGAATGTTTACAACATTACTTACAAACGCAAATTCATAACCTTCTTTAGAAATCAAAAATACAGAAATGATATTACAAGTTGCGTTGGGTACAAAAAAGCAATTACGTAAAACCAAAACATGTCCATCTGACATTCCTAGGTGATAGTCCCCCACGGCCTTAGCATCCATGCTAGTTCCGTTTGCAACTTTGAGGGTCATGTCACCTGCCTTCAAAACCCTACGGTTTCTCAATGCCTGCAAAGAATTACAGATATGAGATCATGATCCGGTATCCAATACCCAGGAAGTAGAGTTTACTGATAGACAGTTTTCAATAACATACACACCTGAAACTGAAGACGCAACTTGCTTTAGTTCCTGTATCCTGGCTTTCCAATCCCTGCAATCTTTCTTCTAGTGACCACTCTTATGACAGAAAAATCACTCTTCCTTATCCACAAGCCTTCCCGCTACCTTTGTTGCTTTTGCTTTTCCCTTCGTATCCACTTTACTAACACCGCCCCTTGGTTTGGCGGAGGCTTTCTTCTTCTTTCCCTTGGCTTTCGCCTTGGACCTAGAAGATGAAGATCCTCCTACAAACAAAGTGGATGTTTCACTACCTTACTGTAGGGTGCCCTCTACACTCCTCAGCATGTTGAGGAGTTCTGAAAATTCAACTTATTTTTCTTGTAAGTTGAAGTTCAGTATAAACTGGGCGTAAGTGGAAGGAAGGGACTGGAGAATCAAGTCCGTATAGAGCCCGTTCTCTAACGTGGTCCCAAGTTCCGCGAGCTCCTCAATGAAGCCAATCATCTTAAGCACGTGTTCCGCTACCAATGATCCGATGGCCAACCTTGCCGAAAATAATTTCTTCGACACTTCGTATCTTGCGATACGAGATTGCTCTCCATACAGTTCTTTTGTATGGAGAAATATGGATTCGAGGTCCATATTCTCGTGCCTCCTCTGATGTTCGTTGTCCATAGAGGCAAGCACGAGGCACCTGGCCTTCGCGCAATCGATCTCCCAAGTTTTACGGATTTCCTTATCCGCGACGCTGGAGGTGGGACCTGGGACAGGGGGAGCTTTGGTGGTAAGGAGATACCCCAACTTGTCATAAGTGATTGCCATTTTGACATTCCTGAGCCAATCTTTGTAGTTTGGCCCTGTCAGTATGTTTTTATCTAGAAGTAACTTAAGTCCAGTCATGTCGATTGGTCGCTGCAATTAGGAGAGAGAGAAGAAACACTCAGCATGATGCTCTTGCAAGTTTAGAGTGGTTTTTAGTTTGTCTAAACAGGATGGCCCCCACTGTCTCTTGGATCCCTCCTCAAACCAAAAAGGAAGAATTAGTCAGGATCAATCTCACCGTACAATACTTGCTTAACCGTTCGGCCAGGCTGGTGTTGGTACTTCGAGGGAGGTTTTCCAACGCTTTCGCGAAGTTCCTTAATTTAAGATCCTCTTTTCCCTGGGGGCGTAGCCTCGCTAACACCTTTCTAGACACTTACTTGGTTTATAGCATTGATCGTTAAGTGAGAAATTTCCCGAGGAGTAGCATATACTCACAGTAGGATCGGGATCCAAATATCATTGCGTGACGAACTGAAGGAATCCTACCAGAATCCTCACACTCCAAATGGTATGCAACACTAGCAAGTTTCAGTTCTTTTGAAACTCCCGTGCGTATTTTTGCCCCATGCTCTTATGACCTTGACTTTGGCCAACAAATCATAAGTCACATGTCAAGTTCTACCCGTCATTCTCCAGGTTAATTTGAGCCCACCCGCACATACCCTTGACTTTGGCCAACAAGGTAGAACGACTTCCCCAAACCAACATATCTATCTATGCTGCACATGAATACCCAATAGCTACCAATCACTATGTTTTGACTTTGGCCAACAAACATAGCTTGAATACTATTGACCATCCATGTGAAACGACGGAGGGCTACGAATGGTTTTGGCAAAACCGTGAACGTAGTGAACTTGATATAATCGATGGAACGAGATAGCTTTTAAAAGGAGTGGCTCAAGCTCCGCATTTAAAAGTTTGGTTTTGAAAAGAACCGAGTGGTTTTCAAAGTGTTCCAACGAATTTTACTTGGTTTATTTTTCTTGCATTAGTTCTTTTAGTGCGTGTTTTTCTTGCATTAGTTCTTTTAATGCGTCCCATCATTTAATCCTACCATTGCAGAAAACAACCAAAATATGACGTACGCTTATGCCATTCGCATTCGCCACGGGGCCCCGTCATTACCCATTAGGTTACTTAACTAACGACAGAGCGGGGGCTGGGCTAGCACGGCTGTAAAACATAGGCAACGCCTAAATAATATCATATATAGATATATTGCAATAATAGCCATTTCAGATCACAGATGAACACATTGGATATACTAGAAACCTGCAATTCGTACGAGCCTGTAACGAAAAGCAGATTACTCGGTCGCGGTGAATAGCCAATACCTCACCCAAGACCCCTACGGGTGTGGCAAACTACCCGCCAAGTACCCGAAGCGAAGCAACCTCCCTCAACTCCGTGAGTAGGCCACTCGGCACTTCGGGATGCCCGGTAATTTGTGCACCCCCTCCATGGGTCTATCCTAGGAGCAAAAACAGTAAAAAGAAATTATACAATGACGGCTACAACCCCGACCCGGTTGTGCGGCCATATAAATAATTATTACATCAATTTACAAATTTACATGAATTGAAAGTAAAGAAAACTCTCATCTCACAACCCCCGGCTATTCACCCGCGACAATCCAATGAATTCATATACACATACCAATAACATTACAGATCATAGATTTGTATAACCCCCACTAATCGACATATAGTGATTAGTAGACGTTCAATACAAATATCACATCACAGATAAATACCCGTCAGCTCAAGTCTTTAGAAACTCAATCAAAATACGGTTTTTAAAGCCCCAAAAACAAAATTTTCTTTCTGGAAAATCTGGTCTGAAAAAACATATACCAAAAATCCCAAAATACCCCACTGAACAAACTGCAATGAAGAAAATCCACAGAAAAGTTAAATGGGCCGCGGAACCGTGGAAAGAGAAAGCTCTTGCCGCGTTTCCGCGGCGCTTTGAAGAGATCTCTTGATCGTTTTTCTTCAGTGCACTATAAAAACCCTGAGTCGATTTTTGAAGCATGATTTATTACTTTTACAGCACTTTAAAAATCAACAGCAAGTTTGATATCGGGGTGTATTTCGCGACTTTTTCTCCGATCGAATTTCTAGTTACTATGCTAACATGTTAGGTAGTGTTCAACTAGGCTCTGATACCACTGTAAGTCCATGCTACCTCTCCCGGTACTTACGGGCATGCGGAATTTGATGAAAAACAATTTTCTAGAGGCGGTAACATGGACTCAAAACGGATCTTTGTTAAACTATCTACCTAACAACCTAACTAGGAGTTGTTAACTACTCGGTTAGGGGGTTATACCTTTCTTTCTTGAACTCCTTCGTCTTTGACTCTCGATGGTGTACGGATCGGCTTCACCCCGTCGTCTCCTTGCGCCGAAGATCATCCACCCGAAAGCTTCTACCTTTGGCTTCTTCTTCGAGCTTTGAAGAAACTAGTTCACTCAGTTTGCTAAACCTTATGAACTAGAGTGAGTAGAGGAGAGTGTGTTGGGATATTTCTCTATGGTTCTTGCTTCTCAACACATGAGACAAGTGAACCATAGACTAGAGAGAGGGAGAGCAAGAGGAAGAGGATGAGAGCTCAAACACAAGAGAGAGAAAGGAAATGAGAGAATTCAGTAAGACTTTTCTCTCTTGGCTCTCATAATCCAAAGCCATCATAACCAATAATAGCAATCAAGTATTAGTGATGGTTTAAGTCAAAATAGCCATATCATTTCATGCACTCATTTTGCACAAGATAAACAAGCAAGCAAAAGTCTTTGCCATGAAATGATAGCTATTTTCATGATGATGGTCAACTAGTCCAACCTAGTCAACAAGTCAACAAAGTCAACAAAGTCAACCCCTCAACAACCATGTCACTATAATACTTAATTAATATTAATGTTAATCATATATCATATTCTCATTAGGGTTGAGCAAAAAGTCAATAGTCAACAGTCAATAGTCAACAACCCTAATGAGAATCCTCTGCTTCTGTCTCTCCGTCAACTGTGCATACACACCCGCATCCGCGTTCCGAGGAACACGAATACTTACTAGAAAAAACCAATCCCAAAACGTACACTAGGATCTAGTTTAAACCAAAGCCCGCTAGTGTTAACTGTCCGGACACTGTACGTGCACAAGTGCACGGATGTGACCGAATCCTGTCGCAAAACCATGCGACCTGTCGCAAAACCATGCGACCTCTACTCTTTTGCCTAAAGGAGAATAGCTTTCTGTGTGGGACTCTAAAGACTCGACACTACGCTGGCAGTGGGTTTAACCACAGACTTCAAGCGGCACTACCTGTGCGTAATGGTCCCCAGGTAGATGCCGACAAGAAGACTGACGAGGTGAAACCCATCTGAACTCCTACTGAGTCTGACTGTAACAGTCTCCATACAGTCCGGTCTGTTCGTCTGATACATCGCATGGCGGGCCAAGGGGGCGGTAAACGTCAGTCCCCCAATAGCGGTACAAGTCGTGTCGGAGTGAAGCCCAGAACACCCTAAGATAACACTGGAAACCTACCAGTATATCTCGCTTGTCCTGGCCAGGGACTACTCATGTAATGGCTCTCCTAGACACAGCGTGATGTCAACCCCCAATACTGGGAGAGAAGAATCCTGTCTAACCGTCACTGCCTCCAAGTGCTTCGGGACCGCACCCAAAAACTACCTGTTTGCACGACTCCTTTGAGCTGTGGTAGGGTAGTAATCAAAGTACAGTGGGAACACACTCGAGGCGAAGTGACAGTGTCAAGTCAGCGGACTAAGCTGTACTCATGTCACCTAGGAACTGATAACTGACGATAGGTATGGTACCAACCAACAGTTCCCGACGAGTCCTGTCCAGTGTACTTGTAACCCAACGAGCACCCACATACTATCTCCAGTACGACGTACTGATGGCTGTGGGATAGACCGTCTCCTACACTGGGATGAGAAGCGCATACGCTAGTCTACTCCGGAGTATCGATGCCCTGTCTCGATAGTCTTGCGACTAGGGACCTGCATAAGGATGTGCTTATAGATTACCCAGCCACCACTAGTGTGAATCCCATCACAATGCTGGTAATCAAGCAAAGATCCTAAGGGCTCCACTAATGTGTATAGGTGATATACTAAAATAAACACAAGTACACATTGAAGTAGAAACAAACCAAGTAGCATACTACTATATTGAGCAAGATTGTTTATACAAGGTGAATATCCCAAGCTTCCATTCAGTTATATACAAACTAGTATGATACAGTAATGGCCTCTAGGGCATATACATTAACAGTATGATGGAAATCAAAGCACAGTGGGAATCACACAAGACTCTATGACGATCTCGGGTCAACAGACTACTCTGTACCAGTGTCACCGGAGAACTGCCATCTGACATGAGGTATAATACCATCAGGGAGTTCTCGGCGAGTCCGTCCAGTGTACCCAGTCTCTACTGAGCACCCGTACACCATCCTTGATGTCAAACACCGATGGATATGGGATCATCCATCGCCCATCATATGGGTCAAGATGCGTATTCGCTAGTCTACTCTGGTGTATCGATGCCCTGTCTCGATACACCCTCGACTAGGAACAGTTATAGGATGTACTCGTCGACTACCATGGCCCCACTAGTATGATCTCATCATAGTCCCAGTAGTCCAGTATATATCCTAAGGGCTTTATCAACATGTAACATAGAGACAATCAAAGTACATGTTAAGATAAAGTACAACCAGATAGCATACTATCATGTCGAGCAAGAAAGTCATCCCTATTTATGTCCAAGCATCCATTACAATATACATCGTATGTACAGTAATGGCCTCTAGGGCATACATATAACTAACAATCTCCCACTTGCACTAGGGCCATCTGTTGTGGTATCACATACCCAACAATTTGCTATGGTTGAAGTATCTCATACTCAACCATCCCATAAAAGGCTCTACTAGGAAAAAGGTCTTTGTGAGTGGATCCGCGCTTTCGTCCTCTGTGTCTACTCTCCTAACCTCGATCTTCCTGGAGATCAACCATCTCCATGATCAGGTGATACTTCCTAAGAATTATATCTGGATTTCAGATGGGACGGGGGGTTCCTTGGCAAAAGCCACAACTCCCTTGTCACATAATGGTAGGAACGAAGTTCATCTCATGAACTTATATGTATCCAGACTACCTCTTTCGTAACATCTTTGGTAACGATGTATCTTGCCTTTAATCATCTAGTAAGTCACGGTATCTAGCTTGGAACTCTTCCAACATACCGTCCCTCCACTGATGGTAAAGACAATACCTGCGACTGACATTCAGTCGTTCTTATCACCCTAGAACCTTTCCAGTGATTCTCCCCAGGGTCGATTGATACCATCTCACTACAACTAGTGAGTATCCTAACATCCAATTAGATCTATCTCATAGATCCAAAACCCAGGATTTAGGAGGTATCATTTTGATCCTATATGGAGAATCCTTGTGATAAGCGGAGATTGACCGATCGTAGCATAGGAAACTCCTTCCCTATCAAGAGTATTTCATCCACGTACTCTACGAGGATCACCACCATACTCCCTACTACCTTTTTGTATATACAAGGTTCATCTACCATTTTGATGAAATCAAACTCTTTGACTACCACATCAAAACAGATGTTCCAACTCCGCGATGCCTGTTTTATCACATAAAACATCTTGCACACGTTTTCGCTGCTCCCACTGTCTACGAAGCCCTCTGGCTGTGTACTTATAGACGCAATTTTCTAAAACATCATTTAGAAAAGCAGTCATGACATCCAACCGCCAGATATCGTAGTCATGGTATGTAGCCATGGCAGGTAGGATCTGGATTGACTTAAGCATAGCTTTGAAAGTCTCGACTTTTCCATGTACACCAAGTAATCTTCTCAAGATATACTTGCTCCTGATGGGGATTTAACCCTTCAGATAAAGCAACCAAAGTTCATACTTTGTTGGTGTATAAGGATTCCATCTCAGATCGATAAGCATCCAGCCATTCTTATAGAGTCTCACTCCTGATGGCCAGCTCGGAACTAGTTGGGTCATCATCTCATGGTGCAATCCTCGCTCCCACTGTCATAGAGAAACCAAATTATCTCTCAGGTGGGTGAGGAACCCTACTAGATCGGCGGAGAAGCTGAGGTTCGTTGGAAACTATTGAATCCTTTGGTTCTACCAAATCAGCTGTTGTAGTTTGTATAGCTGGAACTCCTTCTAGTTCTACCTCATGACCACTAATTTCTTCACAAGAAATTCCCTTTCACAAAGGTGGCATGCTGAGAAACAAAACATCTTTTGTTCCTCTGTTTGGTAGAAGATATTCCCTTGCGAATGCTTAGGATATCCAACAAACTTCCACAGAACTTACTTTGCCTCGAGCTTGTCCGGATTTTTCTTTTAGACATAGGCCGGACAACCCCAAATCTTAACAAACTTAAGATATGGGCTCTTCCCTTTCCATATCACATATGAAGTGGTAGGCAACTGATTTGATTTGAACCCTATTCGATAGGTATGCAGCTTCTCAAGTGCATAACTCCCAAAAGGAAATAGGAATCTCAGCAGTACTCATCATAGAGCACACCATATCACATAGGGTGCTATTGCTCCGCCCCGATATACCATCGTGCTATGGTGTATACGGAGGAGTAATGCTGAGAGAGAATCTCATTCTCCTTTAGAATAGTCCAGGAATTCCGTGCTCAAGTATTCTCCTCCTTGATCTCATCAAAGGACATAATACTTATACCCGTTTTTGGTTCTCTACTTCTAGCTTATATTCCGTGAATATCTCAAAAGCTTCGGACTTATGTTTCAACAGGAACATATGTCTGAATCTTGAGAGATCATCAAAGAATATAATGAAGTACAAAGAACCGGTCTCGGCATGTATAGACAGGGGACTTACAAACATCATCATGTATCAATCCCAAGAGTTCACTAACTCTTTCTCTGTTTCCAATAAACGGAGCCGTGGTCATCTTATCTCTGTGATATGACTTACAAGTTTCATAAGATGTAAATTCAAACTAATTTAAATATGCATCTATATGTAACTTCAGCTAGTCGGGTCGCATTGATATGACCTAGTCTACAATACCTCAAGAAGGATTCGTTCATTTCTGAACTCTTCCTCTTGTGTGTGTTCTATACGTTAAGAACCGCGGTTTGATTTAGAACGTCTATACTTTTAGATAACGTGTCTGAACCGATCAACTCTTGATATAGGAAATGTTCAAAACATTATCCAACAATACAAAATTATATCCTTTCTTTACTAATAAAGAGACTGGTATGATGTTGTACATCAGGTTCGGTATCTAATAACATTCGTTCAGAATCAATGTGTTCTGATAATACAGGGTGACAGTGACCAGCAGACTTGGCTGCAACACTTGCCCCGTTTTCTATCTCATGAAACTTATCACCCGTTCTCAGTTCTCTACCTTTCGGTAGCCCATGTAATAAATTACATATGTGGGATCCTGATCCGGTATCTCATACCCAGGACGTAAAGGATACTGAGAAACAATTCTCTGTAATGAACACACCCGAAGAAGATGCATCAGCATTCACTTTCTTCGTTTGGGCGGCACGAGAATTCTGGTAATCCCCTATTTCCTGCTCTGTCTTATAACAATTATAAGTTGGAGCGGGACCAACGTTCCCCAGCTCAGTATAACAAGCGGTTTCGGTCAAAACATATTTTGTTCCTCTGTTTGGTAGAAGATATTCCCTTGCGATTGCTTGGGATATCCAACAAACTTCCACAGAACTTACTTTGCCTCGAGCTTGTCCGGATTTTTCTTTTTAGACACAGGCTGGACAACCCCAAATCTTAAGATACTTAAGATATGGGCTCTTCCCATTCCATATCACATATAAAGTGGTAGGCAACTGATTTGATTTGAACCCTATTCGATAGGTATGCAGCTTCTCAAGTGCATAACTCCCAAAAGGAAATAGGAAACTCAGTAGTACTCATCATAGAGCACACCATATCACATGGGGTACTATTACTCCGCCCCGATACACCGACGTGTTATGGTGTATATGGAGGAGTAATGCTGAGAGAGAATCTCATTCTCCTTTAGAATAGTCCAGGAATTCCGTGCTCAACTATTCTCCTCCTTGATCTCATCAAAGGACAATACTTATACCCGTATTTTGGTTCTCTACTTCTAACTTACATTCTGTGAATATCTCAAAAGGTTCGGACTTGTCTTTTAATAGGAACATATGTCTGAATCTTGAGAGATCATCAGAGAATGTAATGAAGTACAAAGAACCGGTCTTGGCATGTGTAGACAGGAGACTTTCATACATCAGCATGTATCAATCCCAAGAGTTCACTAACTCTTTCTCTGTTTCCAATAAACAGAGCTATGGTCATCTTATCTTTGTGATATGACCGGCAAGTTTCACAAGATGTAAATTCAAACAAATTTAAATATGCATCTTAATGTAACTTCAGCTAGTCGGGTCGCATTGATATGACCTAGTTTACATTACCTCAAGAAGGATTCGTTCATTTCTGAACTCTTTCTCTTGTGTGTGTTCCGTATACTAAGAACTGTAGTTTGATTTAGAACGTTAATGCTTTTAGATAACGTGCCTGAACCGATCAACTCATGATATAGGAAATGTTCAAAACATTATCCAACAATACAAAATTATATCCTTCTTTACTAATAAAGAGACTGCTATGATGTTGTATATCAGGTTCGGTATCTAATAACATTCGTTCAGAATCAATGTATTCTGGTAATACAGGGTGATAGTGACCAACAGACTTGGCTGCAACACTTGCACCGTTTTCTATCTCATGAAACTTATCACCCGTTCTCAGTTCTCTACCTATCTGTAGCCCATGTAACAGATTACATATGCGGGATCCTGATCCGGTATCTCATACCCAGGACGTAAATGATACTGAGAAACAGTTCTCTGTAATGAACACACCCGAAGATGATGCATCAACATGCACTTTCTTCATTTTCCCGGCACGGGAAATCTGGTATTCCCCAATTTCCTGCTCTGTCTTATAACAATTATAAGTTGGAGTGGGACCAACGTTCCCCAGCTCAGTATAACAAGCGGGTTCGGTCAATTTATCCGTATTATTATCTTGATTAAGACGTGATATGGTCGCTACCTAGAGAGAGAGAGAAGAAAATACTCAGCGTATGCTCTTGCAAGATTAGATTGGTTATCTAATATACCTAATCAGGATGTCTCCCACTGTTTTAGTCAAATCTTCCTTCAAACCCTAAAAGGAAAGACTAGCCGGGATTAATTACACGCTACAAGTTCGCCAATCTTTCAGCCAGGCCAGTGCCGGTACTTTGAGGGAGGTCCCCAGTGCTTTCGCACGAACCTAATTAAAGTAAACCTCGTTTTCCCAGGGGCGTAACCCCGTTAACTCCTTTCCAGACAGCTACTTGATCGGCTAATTGTAATGTGTAAAACTCTCCCAGGAGTAACTCTTACTCGCAGCGGGTATCGGGATCCAACTATCTCATAGTAGGTATGCAATCTCATTGCAAATTTCAACACTTGAAATTCCCAATAATATTTTACCCCTAGTGTCCCATGACCTTGACGCATGCCAACAAACTACAGTGCACTATTCAAGTTCAACCCGTCATTTCTTGATTGAATTAAACCCACCCACACGACCCTTAATGCAGGCCAACAAAGTCACACGACTACCCTAATCCAATCTGTATCATATGCATAAACAGATAAATACTAGTTAGCTACCGCACACTACGCCTTGACGCAGGCCAACAAACGTAGCACGAATACTAAGTAGGACTTATCTGAAAAGACGGAGGGCTACGACAGGTTTTTATGAAAACCCTTTGCGTAATGAACTTGATATCGTTGTAGAATCGAGTGATTTTAAATGGAGTGTTTTTTAGGCTTTTCTAGTTTTGCTAAAGAGGTCACTCCCGGTGAAGGGATCGTCGGCTCTTTCCTCATCGAATAAGGTACATGATATTTCATAAATATCGCCGTGCAAAGCAAGAACTATAGAAGCAATCAAAAGACAAACCGAGTTTGTAGCATCTGCTAGTTTCAAGAAAGAGGTCACTCCTGGTGAAGGAATCTCGGCTCTTTCCTTATCGAATAAGGTGCTGGATGTTCTACAAGGAACTATGTAAAGCAAGAACTAGAGCTACCAGTTTTTAAACAAGTTTCTACAACATCTTAGGTTTGTTTTATTTCATTAATCTCCTTAATGAAGTCCCATTTAAATTATGCTTCACAAGCATCAGATATGAAACGAAATCAACAATATATAATATATATCTCATATATATAATATAAACATTCATCTCAGGCAGTAATATGATCTCATCACAGAACATTGCAGCAGAAGAACATATATGAAATATTGGATATACTAGGAGGTCCGTGTTTTCAATACAAGCCTGTATAAAACACGGATTCCACGGTCGCGATGAATAGCCAAACCCACATCCCTAGACCCCTACGAGAGCGGCAAGCAACACTGCCAATTCTAGGGTTAGGAGACCCGGTCTCGACTCCTCGAGATGGTCTCCCACTGGAACCTAGAACCCGGTTACTTGTGCTCCCCGCCTTGGGTCTACCTAATGCAGAAAAGTAAATAATATACAATGGTGACATCATCCTCAGCCCGGAAGTGCCCCAATAAAAGAATATTACATACAATTGAATTTTACATGAATGAAAAAGAAAAAACTCTCATCTCACATAAAACCCACGGCTATTCAAAACGCGACGATCCAATATAACATATCACAGCAACACATAATATCTCATATCATCAACGTAAGCAAGTATGCGTATCCCGATTGTCGTTGATGTATAGCAACGAAGCCGGCGATACATCACATACTACGCTTACGGTCACAGAAAAGAAAGTGTAAAACTACAACAGTTGGAATCCGCAACCTTCTTAGACATCGCATGCCTAACCAAATGAATTCCTTAGATATCGCATGCCTAACAATTATAAACCCCGCATTTTAGTCTCATTATCGAAAACTCTTTTCAATATCAAGTCGGGCAATTCAACAAGATTCCCGACATCCTGATCGAATGCTCGTCGCAAACTTTAGTAGACGGCCGCACCCCCGGACGCCGTCGACGAAAAGCACTAAGGCGGAACACCGCTGCCGCGAGCACCCGAACGGATGCTTTTGGTGACGGGGTTCTCCTACAGTCACTCGGTCGGGGCTATAGGGCGCGGCTGTCTATTAAGTTTACCCGGCGAGTATCCGCGTACGCTACGTGATTGCGACGGAATTTTGATCGCATCAAAATCCCGTGGCAACCGATCATCTGAGACTAAACTGCTATGTTTATAACATTCAAATTAGTTATCTCATAACTACTTGTGGATTCCAAATATTCTATCATATTCCAGATAAATAGACAATGTCAAACTTTCTGATCGAATAAACAAACACCCAAGATTTCCCAAATAGCTCAACACTTAAGTTTAGTTTAAAAACATCCATCACATGCCACAGTACCAATGGTCCAGCAGTAGAAGGGTCAAGCCAACACCTCACATGTGGCACGCCGTACTGCCACAAACCCTAAGGTTTAGAGGCAGTTCAAGACGGTCACATAATCGAGTTAAGGTTTGTTGTCTTCTAGAGGGTCCACCGCGTTACTTGCATGACTTAGAACGTTCTTAAACTACGAAAAAATCCAACGCTTGGAAATTTTCCGGCAGGAGAAAAAGTGAGTTATTGATATCCGTTCGAACTTTTTAATACGTTCTAAAAATTACCCGGAAAAACTAAACAAAATAAATTATCCGATCGAATCAACGAGTCCCCAATAAAACCCTATAAAACTCAACACTTGAGTGGAATTAAAAAATAACAAGAAATGACCTAAGAATAATTATATGAAATACGAGGGACCAAATCATAATTTTGGCCGCGGAACCGCTGCTAAACCCTTGTTTTGGTCGCGGTTCCGCGGTCATTTGAGCTCATTAATGGTCCGTACTTCACAGTAATTCTTAGTTTGTCCTGCTGTATTTTCTGAGTATTTTTAATCCATAAAAAATCACATTTTTAGAAAATGTCCAGAGAGGGGTATACTCGGGTGTGTCAGAGTTCGATCGGGCTTTAAACTGTTAGTGTATATGCCCTAGAGGCCATTACTGTATCATACTAGCTTGTATATTACTTAATGGAAGCTTGGGATATTCACAGTTGTATAGACAATCTTGCTCAAAATGGTAGTATGCTACTTGGTTTGTTTCTACTTCAATATGTGCATGTGTTTCTTTTAGCATATCGCTTATACATATTAGTAGAACCCTTAGGATCTTTGCTTGATTACCAGCGTTGTGATGGCAGTCACACTCGTGGGGGCTGGGTAATCCATAAGCACATCCTTATACAGGTCCCTAGTCGTAGGACTATCGAGACAGGGCATCGATACTCCGGAGCAGACTAGCGTATGCGCTTCTCATCCCAGCGGGGGAGATGGTCTGTACCACAGCCATCAGTACGTCGTACTGGAGATAGTATGCGGGTGCTCGTTAGGTTACGAGTACACTGGACAGGACTCGTCGGGAACTGTTGGTTGGTATTATATCTATCGTCAGTTATCAGTTCCCAGGTGACATAAGTACAGCTTAGTCCGCTGACTTGACACCGTCACTTCGCCTCGAGTGTGTTCCCACTGTACTTAGATTACTACCTACCACGGCTCAAAGGAGTCGTGCAAACAGGTAGTAGTTGGGTGCAGTCCCGAAGCACTTGGAGGCAGTGACGGTTAGACAGGATTCGTCTCTCCCGGTATTGGGGGTTGACATCGTGCTGTGTTTAGGAGAGCCATTACACGAGTAGTCCCTGGCCAGGGCAAGCGAGATATACTGGTAGGTTTCCAGTGTTATCTAAGGGTGTTCTGGGCTACACTCCGACACGACTTGTACCGCTATTAGGGGACTGACGTTCACCCCCTAGGCCCGCTATGCGATGTATCAGACGAACAGACCGGACTGTACGGTGATTGTCACATACAGGCTCAGTAGGAGTTCTGATGGGTTTACCTCATCGGCCTTCTTATCGACATCTACCTGGGGACCGTTACGTACAGCTAGTGCCGCTTGCGGTCTGTGGTTAAACCCACTGCCAGCGTAGTGTCGAGTCTTTAGAGTCCCACACAGAGAGTTTCCCTGCACTGAGCGAAACATGTAGAGGCCGTATGGTTTTACAGCAGGGCTACGATCACTTACGTGCACTTGTATGCGTATGCTGTTCGGGCAGGCAATACTAGTCGGCTTTGGTTTAAGCCGGATCCTAGTATTGCGCGGATGGATTTGTTTTGTCTTCTGTGCATTCGCATTCTACGGAATGCGGATGCGGGTGTGTATGCACTGTTTTGAGGAGTGATGAAGGAGGAGGTGCCTCATTAGGGTTTTCGCAGTTGGTTCGGCCAAAACCATTATATGGCAGGCTCATTAGGGTTTTGGCAATTCGTTTGGTAAAAACCATTATGAGCCGGAGACATGTTTACTAATCCTTTTAGTGATAGTTTAGTGATGGCTAATTGCATTGACCATTTGACCACCATGACCTCTCTTGACTTTGTTGATCCGTTGACCGGAATTGACCATTGACCTTCATGAGAGGTCTAAATTCTTCTTTGGTTTTCTTTTATTTCTTGAGTTATGAAAATGGTCAAGTCATTTATGCCATCAACTTTATCATGATAGGATTAGTAATGATGGTTTTAGTGTATTATTGCAACCATGGTTCATTTTCTTTAGTTAATCTTTTTCATTATTCTTTACTCATCCTCTCTCTTGAAAGTGAGAAGAAAAGAAAAGCTCCATGGTTGCTTGATCTCCTCCTTCTTCCTCCTCTTGATAAATTCTTTTGATCTCATGTGTTGAGAGAAAAAGAATCCACATAGACAAACACTTCCATCTTTCTCTTCTACACAACCTAGGGCATCTATACTAGCGATCTCGTTGCCCTAGTTGCCTCGGCTTGAGGTGGAGCTCGGTGTACAACTCTCGGGTGGATCGTCTTCGACTCAAGAAGGCCGCGGAGGTGACCAAGATCCGGATCGTGCCTTGGAGCTTGGACGGACGAGCAGGACAGCGGAATGAAGACCCGAAGGACCGGTTCCGTGAGGTATAATTTCTACGGTATAGTAGTTAAAGCCTCTAGTAGTTTGTTAGTTACAAGTTTAGCAAAGATCCTCGCTTTTTAAGTCCATGTTGCCTTGCGCCAAAATTTTGTTTTTCGCCGTTTCCGCCTCCCCGTAAGAACCGGGGTGAGCAACACGGACTTACAGTGGTATCAGAGACTAGCTAAACATAAACTAGCAAGTTAGCAAAGTGTTAAGAATATCGAACGTAAAAAATCACAAAACAAGTCCGGAAAAAACCATGTTTCTGTCGAATTTTTATACTGCTCAAAAAGTGATTTAACATATATGAAAAATCGTCTCAGGGTTTTGTAAAAACACACCAGAAAAACGATCCAGTGACTCGGTCAAAGCGCCGCGGATCCGCAGCAAGAACATGCTTTCTGCCGCAGATCCGCGGCCGAGTTGACTCGGCCGTGGACCGGGTTTTCTGCAGTGTTTTTATTTGGCTGTTTTGGGATTTTTAATACATGTTGTCTTTACCCAGATTTTCCAGAGAACAAAATGACTTTTGGGGTGGTTACAAATCCGTATTTTGATCGATATTCCGTAAACTTTGGCTAATGAATATTTTCTGTGATGTGATATATGTATTGAACGTCCGCTAATCGCTATACGTCGATTAGTGGGGGTTATACATATCTGTGATCTGTAATGTTGATGGTTTGTGTATATGAACTCGTTGGATTGTCGCGGATGAATAGCCGGGAATGGATGTGAGATGCGAGTTTCTTTTTCTTTCATTCAATATAAAATTTGTAAATTGATGTAATATTATTTGTATGGCCGCACAACCGGGTCGGGGTTGTAGCCGTCATTGTATAATTTCTTTTATTGTTTTTGCTCCTAGGATAGACCCAAGGTGGGGTGCACAAACTACCGGGTATCTCGAAGTGCCGAGTGGCCTACTCACGGGTTGAGGGAGGTTGCTTCGCTTCGGGTACTTGGCGGGTAGTTTTCCGCACCAGTAGGGATCTATGGTGGGGTTTGGCTATTGATCGCGACCGTGTAATCCGCTTTTCGTTGCAGGCTCGAACGAATCGCGGGTTCCTAGTATATCCAAAGTGTTCATCTGTGATCTGGATTGGCTATCATTGCTATATATCTATATATGATATCCATTTAGGTGTTTCTTATGTTTTGCATCCGCGCTAGTCCAACCCCCGCTCTGTCGTTAGTTAAGTAACCTAACGGGTGATGATGGGGACCCGTGGCGAATGCGGATGGCATAAGCGTACGCTATATTTTGGTTGTTTTCTGCAATGGTAGGATTAAATGATGGGACGCATTGGAATTAATGCAAGAAAATAAACCAAGTAAAAGTAGTTGGAACACTTTAAAAACCACTCGGTTCTTTTCAAAAACCAGCTTTTAAACGTGGATCTTGAACCACTCCTTTTAAAAAGCTATCTCGTTCCATCGATTATATCAAGTTCACTACGTTCACGGTTTCGCCAAAACCATTCGTAGCCCTCCGTCATTTCGGTTAAATATTCAGTAGTATTCAAGCTATGTATTTTGACCTTCGCCAAGGCATAGTGATTGGTAGCTGCTGAATATTTATCTGTAGCATAGATAGATGCGTTGGTTTGGGACAGTCGTACTACTATTTTGGCCTTCGTCAAGGGTATGTACGAGTGGGTTCAAATTAACCTGGACAATGACGGGTAGAACTTGACATGTGACTTATGATATGTTGGCCTTCGTCAAGGTCATAAGAGCATGGGGAGAAAATCAACATCGGGAGTTTCAAAAGAACTGAAACTTGCTAGCGCTGCATACCATTTGGAGTGTGATGATTCTGGTAGGATTTGTTTAGTTTTGTCACGCGATGATATTTGGATCCCGATCCTACTGTGAGTATATGCTACTCCTCGGGAACTTTCTCACTTAACGATCAATGCTATAAACCAAGTAAGTGTCTAGAAAGGTGTTAGCGGGGCTACGTCCACATGGAAAAGAGTTTATTTAATTAAGGAACTTCGCGAAAGCGTTGGAAAACCTCTCTCGAAGTACCGACACTGGCCTAGCTGAACGGTTAAGCAAGTATTGTACGGTGAGATTGATCCTGACTAATTCTTCCTTTATGGTTTGAGGAGGTGTTGGATATAGTGCCCTCAGAGTCAATTATTGGATCACAGGCACGTGATTGCAATGATTGAGGGAGGACCTATCCCGGTAGGACAGTCTTACTCAAGATGATAGTATGCTATCTGGTTTACTATTATCATCGTGTACTGCTTTAGGTGACCTGACAGGTCACTATTGCACGTTGATAGAGCCCCTAGGATTCTTTCTTGACTACCGGCAGTATGAGGGCGATCATATACGTGGGAGCTGGTAGTCTATAAGCACATCCTTAAAAGGTCCCTAGTCGTGGGAGTTTCGAGACAGGGCATCGATACTCCAAAGTAGACTAGTGTATACAGTCGAGACCCCGACGAGGGGCGATGGCCGGTCTCACAAGCCACTGGTATCAGTTGGTTCACCTAAGATGTATACAGGTGCTCATTGGGTTCTGAGTACACTGGACAGGACTCGCCGGGAACATGCTAGTTGGTCTTATACCTGACGTCAGATAGCAGTTCCCTGGTGACATGTGTATAGGTTAGTTCATCGACCTGAGGATCGTCATTTGTCTCGTGTGTGTTCCCACTGTACTTTGATTACTACCCTACCACGCTCAAAGGAGACGTGCAAACAGGTTTTAGTTGGGTACAGTCTCGAGCTACATGGAGGCAGTGAGCGGATCTTCAGGGGTTCGTCTCTCCCGGTATTGGGGGTGAGGTCGTGCTGTGTCTAAGAGAGACATTACATGAAGTACTTGGCCAAGGCAGAAGATTTACTGGTAGGTATTCCAGTAGTATCTCAGAGTGTTCTGGGCTACACTCCGACACGACTTGTACCGCTTTTGGGGTCTGACTTTTACCAACCCCCTAGGCCGGCCATGCGATGCTCATAGACGAACGGACCGGACTGTACGAATATTGTCACTGACAGGCTCAGTAGGGTGTCAGGATGAGTTCGCTCATCGACGTCCCTTTTGGTCAATAGCTGGTAGCCCGTCACGTATGGCTAATACCTCTGACGTGCTAGTGGTTAAATCCACAGCCATAGTATTGATGAGTCTTTAGAGTCCCCCACATTCAGTTACTCAAGTTTCGGGCGAAACGCTGTAGAGGCCGTATGGAGATATGGCAGGGTTCGATCAGATACGTGCGGTATTGCACGGATCAGGATCGGACGGTTAGTACTAGAGGCCGTATGGATATATGGCAGGGTTCGATCAGATACGTGCGGTATTGCACGGATCAGGATCGGACGGATAATACTAGCCGGCTTTTGTTTAAGCCGGATCCTAGTATAGTACAGTGTAGATTTTGTCTCATTGCATTTGTATTTCGGTCGGAATACAAATGCGGGTATGTATATACAGTAGTGGGGTTTTCCTGTAATTTATTACGGGATCAGTTTTTTGGAGTTGCCAGTTTGTTTTCCGTTTCAGCCATATTTTCTTTGTATCTTTCACTGGCTGAAGATTGGTGCAGGAGGGCTTATTTGCATTTGTGCAAATAAGCATTTGTGGAGGGTGTTATTTGCATATCCTTGGATCATGATGGTTCTTTCTTCCTTGACTTCTTGCTTCATGATTATGCTTCATGATTGCTTGACTTTTTGACTTGATGATGTGAGATGGTTGTTGAGTGTGGACTTTGGCTTGTGATCATTTTTCTTCTCATGATCACATATGATTTCTCTTTTTTGCATTATTTGAGTTACACCCCCCTTGGACTTTGACTCTCTCCTCTTCATCACTTGAGGCCGGCTACTATGAGAGGGGCTGTCCCAATTTTTAGAGTGAGGATTTCGGTATCTCATTGGCTTAGAAAAACCATATTGATCCTCCTCCAAAAGTATATATCAATTCTTCCACCAAATGGCAACCTCCTACAACCCCAAATGAGACACAACACTACACTATTCTATAGTAAACCTTGGGCACGTCGACTCGCCAACTTTGTGCCCGAGTTGCCTTGGTCCAGAGGTGGGAGCCCGTAAAAGAAGCAGGCGACGTGGTGCCCTTCCGGCGACTTGGTGGAGACCGGAGATTCCGCGGGGAGATCGGGATGACGACGAGAAGACCGAAGGACACGGATCGCTCGGTATATCTCTCTACCCCTTCTCTAGATAGCTAGGACTAGATTAATGGCACGATCCGGGTTTATAGTGCGCGGTGGTGCCGGTTTGAAAAGTTAAAGTAAATCACGGCTTCCGCATTCCGGCGTCGGATTGACGGCCAGGGCGCCGCCGTGCACTTACAGTAGTATCAGAGCCTCACCATTAACCTAGTCTAGCTTGGTCCAATGTGTTTACTCTTTCGATCGAACAAAATCCCGAAAACCCGATTTCAAGTTGCACAGTTTCTGTCGAAATTTTTTTGGAGTCTAAAAATTTTTCACGTTGTTTCAGAATGATGTGCAAGGTGTTATAAGAGTTCTAGGAAAATTTGGTCTCGTGAACAGTCTATACCACCGCGGAACCGCGGCCAAACCCATGCTTGGGCCGCGGTTCCGCCGCACTTTTCACTGTTCATGGCCCCAAAATTTTACAGAGGCCTCCTGGCTTGAAAATATGATTTTTGGAATGTTATTTTTTGGGCCCAGATTTCTTTGAGTGCTACAGTAGTGCTGGGGGCCCACTTGGTAAAATTTGATCGATCGAATATTTTAAACACATTGGTTCACAGTATTTACATTATATCTGCGACCGTGAATGTCACTTGATCGGTAAATCCTGTTTAACTGCTATAGCCCAGTTAGACGGATTTGCGAACGTGACATTCACGTTGATGTTCTGTGTTATGCTGTGATGTTGCGGATTGGTCGTGGGGGATAGCCTGGATGCAATGCTAGTATAGTTTTTGTTGTATTATGTACATTTGATATTGCGGGGCGAGCGTCCGACCTGTGGACTGCCGTCACTTCCTGATTGTATATTATTCTTTTGGGGCACGACCAGGTCGAGGTCGATGTACCCGTTGTATGTATATTTTACTTTCTGTACTAGGATCACCCCGCGGTGGGGTGCACGGATAGACGGGTTCTAGAGGGCAACAAGCCCGCATCTCATGGCATTGAGACGGAGGGGGCTTCACTCTAGAATTGGCGGGCTATTCGCCGCACTCATAGGGGGTACAGGTTGACCCAGGAGGGGTACCCAAGTTACCGGATTCCGTGAAGTGCCGGGTGGTCCATTCACGTTGCTGAAGGGGGCTGCCTCGCTTCAGGTTTTGGCGGGTAACTTGCCGCGCTCGTAGGGGTGTAGGATTTCATTGCACAGGCTATCCACACGACCAGGGGAACGTCGGGTTTCAGTAGTGGCTCTGTGAAACCCGGGGATCCCAGATATCTGTATTGTTCTGTGATGCTGTACATTTCTGTGATGTTGCATTTTATCATGCCTTGAGCGAAATATTATATATTGATATATATACTAGTAGATGTTGTATATGTGTTGCATCCGCGCTAGTCCAGTCCCCGCTCTGTCGTTAGTTAGCTAACCTAACGGGTAATGACGGGACCCAGTGGCGAATGCAGATGGCATATACGTACATCATTATATTTCGTTCTTTTTGGTGTGATCAATTGATGGGACTGCGTTGATTCGAATCAATGCAAGTTAAACAAACCTATTCTGATGTTGTTGGAACACTTTTCAAAAGCTGTTATTGCAAGGACGTTCGCTTTTGTTTTGCATCGTGGTATTCAGTTGGATCATCCTGCTCCTCAGTCGACGAGGCAAGGGCCGAGATCCCTTCACCGGGAGTGACCCCTTGGACAAAAAGTTTGCGTCAGGGCAATAACTTCACTATAGCCGATTACTTTTGCTTTGCACCGTGGTATTCAATTGGAATATCTTGCACCTCATTCTACGGGGAAAGAGCCGAGATCCCTTTGTTAGTGTATATGCCCTAGAGGCCATTACTGTATCATACTAGTTTGTATATTACTTAATGGAAGCTTGGGATATTCACCTTGTGTAAACAATCTTGCTCAATATAGTAGTATGCTACTTGGTTTGTTTCTACTTCAATGTGTACATGTGTTTATTTTGCGATATCACCTATACGCATTACTGGAGCCCTTAGGAACTTTGCTTGATTACCAGCGTTGTGATGGCAGTCACACTAGTGGGGGCTGGGTGATCTATAAGCACATCCTTATACAGGTCCCTAGTCGCAGGACTATCGAGACATGGCATCGATACTCCGGAGTAGACTAGCGTATGCGCTTCTCATCCCAGTGTGGGAGATGGTCTGTCCCACAGCCATCAGTACGTCGTACTGGAGATAGTATATGGGTGCTCGTTGGGTTACGAGTACACTGGACAGGACTCGTCAGGAACTGACAGGTTGGTATAATACCTATCGTCAGTTATCAGTTCCCAGGTGACATGAGTACAGTTTAGTCCGCTGACTTGACACTGGCACTTCGCCTCGAGTGTGTTCCCACTATACTTTGACTACTACCCTACCACGGCTCAAAGGAGTCGTGCAAACAGGTGGTAGTTGGGTGCAGTCCCGAAGCACTTGGAGGCAGTGACGGTTAGACAGGATTCGTCTCTCCCGGTATTGGGGGTTGACATCGCGCTGTGTCTAGGAGAGCCATTACACGAGTAGTCCCTGGCCAGGGCAAGCGAGATATACTGGTAGGCTTCCAGTGTTATCTCAGGGTGTTTTGGGCTTCACTCCGACACGACTTGTACCGCTATTAGGGGACTGACATTTACCGCCCCCTAGGCCCGCCATGCGATGTATCAGACGAACAGACAGGACTGTACGGAGAATGTCACATTCAGACTCAGTAGGAGTTCAGATAGGGTTCACCTCGTCAGCCTTCTTGTCGGCATCTACCTGGGGACCGTTACGCACAGCTAGTGCCGCTTACGGTCTGTGGTTAAACCCACTGCCAGCGTAGTGTCGAGTCTTTAGAGTCCCACACAGAGGGTATTCGCCTTTGGGCAAAATGAGTAGAGGTCGCATGGTTTTGCGGCAGGGTTCGTTCTCATCCGCGCACTTGTGCACGTTTGGAGTCCGGACGGATTATACTAGCAGGCTCTGGTTTGAGCCAGATACTGGTATATGTTTTGGGGTTGCTTTTATCTCTCGGTATTCTTGTTCCTCGGAACGAGAATACAGGTGTGTATGCACAGTTGCTTGAGGCGGAGGATGAGTTTTTTCATTAGGGTTTCGGAACGGGTGCGTATGCACAGTTGACAGTCGTCTTTTTCCAAACCCTAATAGATTTATGAAATATCAATTAATAATAGTAATTAAATGAAATATTGTTATGGTTGATTTTTTTGACTTGTTGACCATGGTTGACTTGTTGACCATGGTTGAATATTGACCACCATCATTACTTTGCAAGGATACTCCTTGATTCTAGCTTACACTCATTTATTGAAAGTTATGATAGTGGTCATTCTAAATACAACCATCAACTATTTCATTTTTGATTTATTATTATTAATTAGATAATTCCTTTTCTTTTAGTTATGGTTGCAAAAGAAAAGAGCTCATTCTATCATAATCATTCTCTCTCCTCACTTCATCTTCTTCTTCCTCAAGCTCAAGGAGAATCCTTCTCATGTGTTGAGAATCCCTCTCCTTGAAAAGAAAACAACCCCTAGACACTCTCTATTCACTCTAGGATCAAAGGTTTAGCAAGCCGAAGACTCTAGTTCTCTCAAAGTTCGAGAAAGAAGCCGAAGGTTGAACCCTCAGGTGGATCCATCTTTGACGGAAGAAGGCGACGAGGAAAGAACCATCAACCTCTACAAAGTTTGAAGAAGAAGGAGTTTAAGTTTAGGTATAACCATCTTTCCAAGTAGCTAACTCTCTTTAGCATGTTTGCTAGTTTTAGTTTAGGAAAAGATCCCGACTTTGTTAGTCCATGTTGCCCCATGCGCTAAAAATTTGATTTTTATACCGTTTCCGCCTCCCCGTAAGGACCGGGGTTCGCAACGTGGACTTACAGTGGTATCAGAGCCTAACTAAACTTAAACTAGCTTGGTAGTGAAGTGTAACGAAGTTCGGAACCGAAAAATCCAAAAACCAAACTTTTCAAAAACTCTAGTTTCTGTTAAAAATTTTCTGGTCAAAACAAAATTTGTTATATACCAAAAATTATCTCAGGGTTTTTTAAAGATAACCACCAAAAACGAGCCAGAGATCTTACCAAACGACCGCGTTTCCGCGGCGACAGCAAGCTATGTCGCCGCGGATCCACGGCCGTCTTGTCTCCTCTCTGCCTCGATTTTGGTGCAGTGTATCTCTGTATTGGTTTTAGGATTTTTAAGATATATTATATGTGCTCAGATTTTCCAGAATAGAAATTTGTTTTTGGGGGCCTATAATTCCGTATTTCTCCGAACTTCACTACATTTTGACTATGATGGTTATATCTGTGATATTTGTATGTATTGAACGTCGGCTAATCGCTATAAGTCGATTAGTCGGGGTTATACATCTCTGTGATCTGTGTTTGATATTGGAATGTGTATATGAATGTGTTGGACTGTCGCGGGTGAATAGCCAGGGTGGATGTGAGATGAGCTTTTTGTTTTTCTTTCATTCATTTGTAAATGTAAATTGATGTAATAATATTATTTGTATGGCCGCACAACCGGGTCGGGGTTGTAGCCGTCATTGTATAATTCTTTTTACTGTTTTTTCTCCTAGGATAGACCCATGGAGGGGTGCACAAACTACCGGGTACTTGGCGGGTGGTTTGCCGCACCCGTAGGGGTCTTGGGTGGGGTTTTGGCTATTCACCGCGACCGTGTAATCCGATTTTCGTTGCAGGCTCGAACGGATTGCGGATTCCTAGTATATCCAATGTATTCATCTGTGATCTGTAATGTCTATCATTACTTTATATTTAGGCGTTGCTTATGTTTTACAGCCGTGCTAGCCCAGCCCCCGCTCTGTTGTTAGTTAAGTAACCTAACGGGTAATGACGGGACCCCGTGGCGAATGCGAATGGCATAAGCGTACGTCATATTTTGGTTGTTTTCTGCAATGGTAGGATTAAATGATGGGACGCATTAAAAGAACTAATGCAAGAATATCACGCATTAAAAGAACTAATGCAAGATAATAAACCAAGTTAAAGTCGTTGGAACACTTTCGAAAAACCACTCGGTTCTTTTCAAAAACTAACTTTTAAATGCGGAGTTTGAGCCACTCCTTCTAAAAGCTATCTCGTTCCATCGATTATATCAAGTTCACTACGTTCACGGTTTTACCAAAACCATTCGTAGCCCTCCGTCGTTTCACATAAATAGTCAATAGTATTCAAGCTATGTATTTTGGCCAAAGTCAAGGCATAGTGATTGGTAGCTATTGGGTATTCATGTGTAGCATAGATAGATGCGTTGATTTGGGACAGTCGTACTGCCATTTTGGCCAAAGTCAAGGGTAGGCACGGATGGATCCAAATTAACCAGGATAGTGACGGGCAGAACTTGACATGTGACTTATGATATTTTGGCCAAAGTCAAGGTCATAAGAGCATGGGGCAAAAATCCACATCGGGAGTTTCATAAGTACTGAAACTTGCTAGATTTGCATACCATTTGGAGTGTGATGATTCTGGTAGGATTCCTTCAGTTTCGTCACGCGATGATATTTGGATCCCGATCCTACTGTGTGTATATGCTACTCCTCGGGAAATTTCTCACTAAACGATCAATGCTATAAACCTAGTAGGTGCCTAGAAAGGTGTTAGCGGGGCTACGCCCCCAGGGAAAAGAGGTTCTTAAATTAAGGAACTTCGCGAAAGCGTTGGAAAACCTCCCTCGAAGTACCGACACTAGCCTGGCTGAACGGTTAAGCAAGTATTGTGCGGTGGGATTGATCCCGGCTAATTCTTCCTTTGTGGTTTGAGGAGGGATTCGAGAGACAGTGGGAGCCATCCTGTTTAGACAAATTAAAAACCATTCTAAACTTGCAAGAGCATCGTGCTAAAGTGTTTCTTCTCTCCTCCCTGCAGCAACCAAATCGAAATGACTGGACTTAAGTTACTTCTAGATAAAAACATACTGACAGGGCCAAACTACAAAGATTGGCTAAGGAATGTCAAAATGGCAATCACTTACGACAAGCTGGGGTATCTTCTTACCACCAAAGCTCCCCCCGTCCCAGGTCCCACCTCCAGCGTCGCGGATAAGGAAATCCGTAAGACTTGGGAGATTGATTGCGCGAAGGCCAGATGCCTCGTGCTTGCCTCTATGGACATGGAACATCAGAGGAGGCATGAGAATATGGACTTGGAATCCATATTTCTTCATACAAAAGAACTGTATGGAGAGCAGTCTCGTATCGCAAGATACGAAGTGTCGAAGAAGTTATTTTCGGCAAAGTTGGCCGTCGGATCATCGGTAGCGGACCACGTGCTTAAGATGATAGGCTACATTGAGGAGCTCGCAGAACTTGGGACCACGTTGGAGAGTGAGCTCTATACGGACTTAGTTCTCCAGTCCCTTCCTTCCACTTACGCCCAGTTCATACTGAATTTCAACATGCAAGAAAAGAAAGTTGAACTTTCAGAACTCCTCAACATGCTGAGGAGTGCAGAGGGCACCCTACAGAAAGGTAGGGAAACATCCACTTTGTTTGTAGGAGGATCTTCTTCTTCTAGGTCCAAGGCGAAAGCCAAGGGAAAGAAGAGGAAAGCCCCCGCCAAACCAAGGGGCGGTGTTAGTAAAGTGGATACGAAGGGAAAAGCAAAGGCAACAAAGATAGCGGGGAAGCTTGTGGGTAAAGAGGAATGCTTCTATTGTCACAAGAGTGGACACTGGAAGAAAGATTGCAGGGCTTGGAAAGCCAGGACACAGGAACTGAAGCAGGTTGCGGCTTCAGCTTCAGGTGTGTATGTTATTGAAAACTGTCTTTCTATAAACTCTACTTCCTGGGTATTGGATACCGGATCAGGATCTCATATCTGTAATTCTTTGCAGGCGTTGAGAAACCGTAGGGTTTTGAAGGCAGGTGACATGACCCTTAGAGTTGCGAACGGAGCTAGCATGGATGCTAAAGCCGTGGGGGACTATCACCTGGGAATGTCAGATGGGCATGTTTTGGTTTTGCGTAATTGCTTTTTTGTACCCAACGCAACTTGTAATATCATTTCTGTATCTTTGGTTTCTAAAGAAGGTTATGAATTTGCGTTTGTAAGTAATGTTGTAAACATTCACCTTAATCAAGTTCTGATTGGGTCAGGTACATTGAGCAATGGTATATACGTATTGAACCAACCACAGATTTTTAATGTCCAGAATACACACAAAAGAAAGTCTCCGGATATTAATCAGACTTTCTTATGGCATTGTAGACTGGGTCACATCAATGAGAGAAGGTTGACTAAGTTACATACAGAAGGATATTTGGATCCGTTCGAATATCAATCATATGCCACTTGTCAATCCTGTCTCAAAGGAAAGATGACAAAGACTCCGTTCACTGGACACGGAGTAAGAGCGAGCGAGCTCTTGGGACTCGTACACAGCGACGTGTGCGGTCCAATGTCTACACATGCGCGAAGCGGTTATTCTTACTTCATTACTTTTACGGATGATTTTTCAAGGTACGGTTATGTCTTCTTAATGAAACATAAGTCCGAAGCCTTTGAAAAATTCCAGGAATATAAGAATGAAGTAGAAAAACAAACCGGCAAAAGTATCAAGATTCTAAGATCGGATCGAGGTGGAGAATACTTAAGTGCCGAGTTCCTGAATTATTTAAAAGAGAACGGGATTCTCTCTCAGCTTACTCCTCCATACACTCCGCAACACAACGGTGTATCGGAGAGACGGAACCGAACCCTATTGGACATGGTACGGTCCATGATGAGTAACGCTGAGTTACCGCGATCTTTCTGGGGGTATGCACTAGAATCAGCTACGTACCTTTTGAACCGAGTTCCTACTAAGACTGTTCCTACTACACCATATGAGATGTGGTGTGGGAAGAGGCCCCATCTCAGTCACATTAAGACGTGGGGAAGTCCAGCTTTTGTTAAAAAGCAGCATGCGGACAAGCTCGAGGCGTGCTCAGTACTGTGTAAGTTTGTGGGATATCCAAAGAATTCCAAGGGATATCTCTTCCACTACGAAGAGGAACAAAAAGTTCTTATTTCTCGTCATGCCCACTTTCTAGAACACCAGTTCTTAGAAAAAGAATTAAGTGGGAGCGCAGTAGAACTGGAAGAAATTCCAGAACCACAGACTATTACTGAAAGCTTAGTGGAACCAGAGGGTTCAAATGAATAGGACATTCCTACGCCGCTCCGCAGGAGTAGTAGGCAGTCTCATCCGCCCGAGAGATACTACGGTTTTCTCATAGACGGGGATAGAGAGGATTGCATCATAGATTATGATGAGCCTACTAGCTTCCAGCAGGCCGTTCAGAGCGTTGACTCAGTAAAATGGCCGGATGCAATGCGGACCGAAATGGAGTCCATGTACACCAACAAAGTATGGACGTTGGACATTGCTCCAGACGGGGTAAAACCCGTAGGATGCAAGTGGATCTTCAGAAGGAAGATTGGTGTAGATGGACAGGTTGAGACCTATAAAGCTAGACTTGTAGCAAAGGGTTTCCGTCAAAGACCTGGCTTGGACTATGACGAAACCTTTTCTCCAGTGGCTATGCTGAAATCCATTCGGATCCTTCTTGCCATTGCTGCCTTCCACGATTATGAGATTTGGCAGATGGAAGTAAAAACCGCTTTTCTAAATGGAAATTTAGAGGAGTGTGTTTATATGGATCAGCCAGAGGGTTTCATTCAGAGTGGGAGCAGCGGAAAGGTGTGCAAGTTGCTTAAGTCCATCTATGGACTAAAGCAGGCATCGCGGAGTTGGAACATCTGTTTTGATGAGACGTTCAAGGAATTTGACTTTATCAAAAATCCAGATGAACCATGCATCTATAGTAGATTTGTAGCGAGAACTGTAGTATTCCTTGTTTTATTCGTGGATGACATTCTCTTAATAGGAAATGACATTCCTATGCTACAATCTGTCAAGGGTTTCTTGTCACACAGGTTCTCCATGAAAGACCTGGGTGATGCCTCTTACATCCTGGGGATCCGGATCCATCGTGATAGATCCAAGAGGATATTAGGACTTTCACAGTCCAGGTACATCGACACCGTACTGAAAAGATTCAGTATGGAAGATTCCAAGCGCGGTAACCTACCGGCTTGTCACGGGATCACCCTCTCTAAAGAGATGTCTCCCAAGACCGATTTGGAGAGGGATCGCATGTCTATTATACCCTACGCTTCTGCGGTAGGCTCTATAATGTATGCGATGTTGTGTACCAGACCGGATGTAGCTTATGCACTGAGTGTAGTAAGCCGGTATCAGTCAAACCCTGGGGAGAAACACTGGATAGCAGTAAAGAACATTCTCAAGTACCTGAGAAGGACTAAGGAGATGTTCTTGGTGTATGGCGGAAAAGACCTCCAGATCGAGGCCTTTGCTGACTCCAGCTTCCAGAGTGACAAGGATGATTCCAAGTCCATGTCGGGTTTTGTCTTTACCCTCAATGGAGGGGTGGTGTGTTGGAAGAGTTCCAAACAGGAAACCGTTGCAGACTCGACTATGGAAGCGGAATACATCGCTGCATCTGATGCCGCAAAAGAAGCTGTCTGGATGAGGAAGTTCTTGAAAGAACTTCAGGTGGTTCCATCCATTGTTGACCCAATACCTCTGTATTGCGACAACAACGGGGCTATAGCTTTAGCGAAGAAACCCAGGTCCCATCAGAGATCCAGGCACATCTTGAGGCGGTATCACCTGATCAGGGAGATCGTGGATCGCAAGGAGATCGAGGTTCGGAGGGTTGCTTCAGAAGAAAACACTGCAGATCCATTCACCAAGGCCCTACCCCAGACTCAGTTCGAGCGGCTGATCGAGATGATAGGTCTTCGATACGCCAGTACATGGCCTTAGTGCAAGTGGGAGATTGTTAGTGTATATGCCCTAGAGGCCATTACTGTATCATACTAGTTTGTATATTACTTAATGGAAGCTTGGGATATTCACCTTGTATAAACAATCTTGCTCAATATAGTAGTATGCTACTTGGTTTGTTTCTACTTCAATGTGTACATGTGTTTATTTTGCGATATCACCTATACGCATTAGTGGAGCCCTTAGGAACTTTGCTTGATTACCAGCGTTGTGATGGCAGTCACACTAGTGGGGGCTGGGTGATCTATAAGCACATCCTTATACAGGTCTCTAGTCGCAGGACTATCGAGACAGGGCATCGATACTCCGGAGTCGACTAGCGTATGCGCTTCTCATCCCAGTGTGGGAGATGGTCTGTCCCACAGCCATCAGTACGTCGTACTGGAGATAGTATACGGGTGCTCGTTGGGTTACGAGTACACTGGACAGGACTCGTCGGGAACTGATAGGTTGGTATAATACCTATCGTCAGTTATCAGTTCCCAGGTGACATGAGTACAGCTTAGTCCGCTGACTTGACACTGGCACTTCGCCTCAAGTGTGTTCCCACTGTACTTTGACTACTACCCTACCACGGCTCAAAGGAGTCGTGCAAATAGGTGGTAGTTGGGTGCAGTCCCGAAGCACTTGGAGGCAGTGACGGTTAGACAGGATTCGTCTCTCCCGGTATTGGGGGTTGACATCGCGCTGTGTTTAGGAGAGCCATTACACGAGTAGTCCCTGGCCAGGGCAAGCGAGATATACTGGTAGGCTTCCAGTGTTATCTCAGGGTGTTTTGGGCTTCACTCCGACACGACTTGTACCGCTATTAGGGGACTGACGTTTACCGCCCCCTAGGCCCGCCATGCGATGTATCAGACGAACAGACCGGACTGTACGGAGAATGTCATATTCAGACTTAGTAGGAGTTCAGATGGGGTTCACCTTGTCAGCCTTCTTGTCGGCAACTACCTGGGGACCGTTACGCACAGCTAGTGCCGCTTACGGTCTGTGGTTAAACCCACTGCCAGCGTAGTGTCGAGTCTTTAGAGTCCCACACAGAGGGTATTCGCCTCTGGGCAAAATGAGTAGAGGTCGCATGGTTTTGCGGCAGGGTTCGTTCTTATCCGCGCACTTGTGCACGTTTGGAGTCCGGACGGATTATACTAGCAGGCTCTGGTTTGAGCCAGATACTGGTATATGTTTTGGGTTGCTTTTATCTCTCGGTATTCTTGTTCCTCGGAACGAGAATACAGGTGTGTATGCACAGTTGCTTGAGGCGGAGGATGAGTTTTTTCATTAGGGTTTCGGAACGGGTGCGTATGCACAGTTGACAGTCGTCTTTTTCCAAACCCTAATAGATTTATGAAATATCAATTAATAATAGTAATTAAATGAAATATTGTTATGGTTGATTTTGTTGACTTGTTGACCATGGTTGACTTGTTGACCATGGTTGAATGTTGACCACCATCATTACTTTGCAAGGATACTCCTTGATTCTAGCTTACACTCATTTATTGAAAGTTATGATAGTGGTCATTCCAAATACAACCATCAACTATTTCATTTTTGATTTATTATTATTAATTAGATAATTCCTTTTCTTTTAGTTATGGTTGCAAAAGAAAAGAGCTCATTCTATCATAATCATTCTCTCTCCTCACTTCATCTTCTTCTTCCTCAAGCTCAAGGAGAATCCTTCTCATGTGTTGAGAATCCCTCTCCTTGAAAAGAAAACAACCCCTAGACACTCTCTATTCACTCTAGGATCAAAGGTTTAGCAAGCCGAAGACTCTAGTTCTCTCAAAGTTCGAGAAAGAGCCCGAAGGTTGAACCCTCAGGTGGATCCATCTTTGACGGAAGAAGGCGACGAGGAAAGAACCATCAACCTCTACAAAGTTTGAAGAAGAAGGAGTTCAAGTTTAGGTATAACCATCTTTCCGAGTAGCTAACTCTCTTTAGCATGTTTGCTAGTTTTTGTTTAGGAAAAGATCCCGACTTTGTTAGTCCATGTTGCTCCATGCGCTAAAAATTTGATTTTTATACCGTTTCCGCCTCCCCGTAAGGACCGGGGGTCGCAACGTGGACTTACACCCTTCACCGGGAGTGACCTCTTTAGCAAAGGTTTTCTTCACTATATTTTCATAAAAGCTATCCAGTTCCTTCAATGATATCAAGTTCATTACGTTAAAGGTTTTTGCCAGAAACCATTCGTAGACCTTCGTCGTTTCAGACGGGTAGCACGTAGTATTCATGCTATGTTTGTTGACCTTCGTCAAGGCATAGTGAATGGTACCTGCTTGTTACCTTTCTGCTGCATAGATAGATGCGTTGGTTTGGAACAGTCGTATAGCCTTGTTGACTTTCGTCAAGGGCTTGTACGGGTGGGTTCAAATTAACCTGGAGAATGACGGGTAGAAATTGACATGTGACTTATGATTTGTTGACCTTCGTCAAGGTCATAAGAGCATGGGGCAAAAATCACATCGGGAGTTTCTAAAGAAACTGAAACTTGCCAGATATGCGCATACCTTCTGGAGTGTGATGACGTGAGCGGATTCCGTCACGTTATCATGCGATGATAGTTGGATCCCGATTCCCACTGATGAGTTGGTTTACTTCTCGGGTGATCCCGACTAATTCTTCTTTCAGGTTTGGAGGAGAATTTGAGGTTACAGTGGGAGGTTTCCACATTAGATAAATTGGTAACCAATCTGATCTAGGATAGAGTGCACGCTGAGTGTTTCTTTTCTCTCTCTCTTTGGCATTGACCATTGACCCAACCCTAAGACTATGACTCAGTGACCAAAATTAACCGAACCTTCTTTAAACACTGGCTTTTAGATTGTCAGAGTTGCAAACCTCATTGCCACTCCTATTTTTACCCTTTTCTCCAGGACACCCCGTATTACTACGAACGTCCACTTCCATTGGACAAAATCATCGTATGGTTAGATACGAACTCGAAGGAATTTATTCGAGGATGCTTTCCGGTTCTGGAGAAAACGGATAGGACTATTCAGTTGTCTTTTCCTTTTACCTTCTCTCAGGTTGCGAGCACTCCTTGGTTTAGGGGATAGTACACCTATTACGCAAATTGGATAGTCTTCTTCCAAACCTTAGGCTGGTGCCGAACGGTGGGGAATGAAGAAAACCAATTAGCATAACGATGGTGTATAGAAGGTATTAAGTAAAGACATAACAAGGGATTGGTAAGAGGGCAAAGTAAATTGCGACTGCTATTCATGACCAAACCAAGTATTTCTTCGCCAATCCTAAATCACCTTTGTATTTCTCCAGGACACTCCGTATCACTACGAAGATCCACGGTTTATTGGATACTCCATCGTATGGTTATATACGAACTCGAAAGGATCTTGTTCCAGTTCGGGGATGGATTCTAGTTCAGGAGAAATAGGAATAAGGTTTATTCGGTTGTCTTTTATCTTCACCTTCTCTCGCATTGCGAGTGCTCCTAGGATTAGGACAGTACACCCATTATGCTTATTGGATAGTCTTCTTCCAACCCATAGGCTGGCGCCGAACGGTAGGGAAGGAAGAAAACCATTTGGCCTAAAGGGGTATGCAGAAGGTAATGACTAAAGACATATAAAGGGATTTGGAAAGATGGCAAAGAATTACACGGTTACAGTTGTGAATCTGGATAATGGAAGAGGCATTACTAGGAATACCGGGATACCCCATCGAAACATTTCAATGTTTCAGTTTCGCTGTGTACTGTTAAAGGAAAATTGATTTCCCAATCAGATCTTGCTCCAGGGTATGTATTTACCAGGTATGATTCTCACATCTGTATAGTTTTACAGATGATGAGTGGGAGTAAGTTATTGGGAATTAGGCGATCATCCTCATTATATCGGGATTCGTTGTAATCAGTGATATTTAAGGAAATCACCAGGGCTGTTTGCCGGTCGGCGAATATTTGGTTTTGAATATCCGCTGTTATGCACCAATTCAAATCCATATATCTGTACGTCTATTTGCATAGAGTGAGATATACCTTTTGAAATTATGTCTATGACATTTACCTATATCAGTGGATGGTTAGGTAAGGAGCATTAAACAGCGGTGTAATTCTTCATAACCATAGTACAGTTTTCAACCTACGACACACAGGGATTGAGTTATCAGACTCAAGGGACTTATACAGAGTATTGTATGTTGTCCAGCGTCCATGAGGACAGAGGGGATGGTCCTCGTACTATATTCGGTTTACTTATGACTTCTCTAGTTTTTAGAAAAGTGTTTCATGGAAACACAGGGTCCGAATTTTGAGAAGTTATAGGTATTTGAATAAAGTAGAGAACCAGGTATTGCAAGTATCGGGATTTTTCAAAGTAATCGAAGATGTAGATACTTGTGAATGGTATTCAGTTGATAGTAATGATTAAGAGAACTTTCTTCTCTTTCAGGTTACTCATAGTTGGAAGCATTCCTAAGTTGAGTAACGCTGATCGGCTTCCTTCCATTTAGTTGACATGCACTGGAGACAGCTGCATGACTTGAATCTGGTTCAATTAAATCAGTGCCTCTGGTTCTATATTGGATATAGAACAGTTCATATATTAACGATGTTAAGGTACGGGGAGTTGTCCGGCTTATGCTTAAAAGCAGACTCTGGATAACTCAAGGCACGTTTCTGTAATGGCTGTTTGTGGGTTGACCCAGGCTATGACGAGGGTTGACTTTCTACCATCTGGAAGATCAATAGTGATATTGTTCTAGACTCGCCACAGTTTTATTAAAAATGGATTTTTTTCAGAAAAACAGTAGTGGGAGTATGGTAGAACTGGAAGTGATTCCAGAACCACAAACGATTACTGAAGATTTCATTGGAACCTAAAGATTCAATCTGGCTTGACATTCCATTGGCCACTCCGCAGATAAGGTGGGTAACTTCAGGCACCCGAGAGGTACTCCGGTAGCCTCAAGGACGGTGAAAGGGAAGTTCTTGTTTACCCAGACTTGCCATTGCTGTTGTTCCAGACTGTGAGACCCGGCAGGAGGATGAGTATAGCGTCGTTCTAAACCAGCTTTAGAAGTGTACGTGTATATGACTCTGCCAGAGGGTTTTCTTAGTCAGTGGGAGCAGCGGAAGCATTGGTGGACAGGTGGCTTATGCCTATTTATAGACTAAAGCACATGTAGCGGAGATAGATCATCAATTTCTGATGTAACAGTCATAGGTTTGACTTCATCAGAATAGGGGATGGATCTGTTGAGAAGGTAGTAGGGTGTGATGTCATGGTATTTGGATGACATACACAGAGTAGGAAGTGATATTCCTATACTACGATCGGTTATACTTTGGTCGTCACACAGTGGTTTCTCCACATGGGACTTGGACATTAGATCAGACATACAGGTTACTAGATCTATGGTTTTAGATCTAGATTTGGGTGGTTTCCCAATTAAGGGTACTTAGACAGCATTCTAAGAGCATTTAGAATGGACGACTCCTGGCACGGTAGTGTACCTGCAGGTGAGGGGGTCACCATCTCTAAAGGTGTCTTATAAACTAAAGGGGAGAGGGATGTGCATGATTGGAAGTGTTGGAGATAGTGCCCTCAGAGTCAATTATTAGGTCACAGGTACGTGATTGTAATGATTGAGGGAGGACCTATCCCGGTAGGACAGTCTTACTCGAGATGATAGTATGCTATCTGGTTTACCTTTATCATCGTGTACTGCTTTAGGTGACATGACACGTCGCTATTACACGTTGATAGAGCCCCTAGGATTCTTGCTTGACCACCAGCAGTATGAGGGCGATCATATAAGTGGGAGCTGGGGGTCTATAAGCTTATCCTTAAAAGGTCCCTAGTCGTGGGAGTTTCGAGACTGGGCATCGATACTCCATTAGTAGACTAGTGTATACAGTCGAGACCCCGACGAGGGGCGGTGGCCGGTCTCACAAGCCACTGGTGTCAGTTGGATCACCTAAGATGTATACAGGTGCTCATTGGGTTATGAGTACACCGGACAGGACTCGCCGGGAACATGCTAGTTGGTCATATACCAGACGTCAGATGGCAGTTCCCTGGTGACATGTGTGCAGGTTAGTTCATCGACCTGGGGATCGTCATTTGTCTCGTGTGAGTTCCCACTGTACTTTGATTACTACCCTACCACGGCTCAAAGGAGTCATGCAAACAGGTTTTAGTTGGGTACAGTCCCGAGCCACATGGAGGCAGTGAGCGTATCTTCAGGGGTTCGTCTCTCCCGGTATTGGGGGTGAGGTCGTGCTGTGTCTAGGAGAGCCATTACACAAAGTCCTTGGCCAAGGCAATGAGATTTACTGGTAGGTATTCCAGTAGTATCTCAGGGTGTTCTGGGCTACACTCCGACACGACTTGTACCGCTTTTGGGGGTCTGACTTTTACCAACCCCCTAGGCCCGCCATGCGATACTCATAGACGAACGGACCGGACTGCACGGATATTGTCACTGACAGGCTCAGTAGGGTTGTCAGGCTGAGTTCGCTCACAGACATCCCTTTTTAGTCAGTACCTGGTAGCCCGTTACGTATTGGCTTATACCTCTGACGTGCTAGTGGTTAAATCCACAACCAAGGTGTTGATGAGTCTTTAGAGTCCCCCACATTCAGTTACTCAGCTTTCGGGCGAAAGGTTGTAGAGGCCGTATGGAGATATGGCAAGGTCCGATCAGATACGTGCGGTATTGCACGGATCAGGATCGGACAGTTTGTACTATAGGCCGTATGGTTATATGGCAGGGTTCGATCAGATACGTGCGGTATTGCACGGATCAGGATCGAACAGATATTACTAGCCGGCTTTGGTATAAGCCGGATCCTAGTATAGTACAGTGTAGACTTTGTCTCATTGCATTTGTATTTCGGTCGAAATACAGATGCGGGTGTGTATGCACAGTATCGGGGTTTTCCTGTAATTTATTACGGGACCAGTTTTCTGGAGTTGCCAGTTTGCTTTCCGTTTCAGCCAATTTCCATTGTTCCGTTCATTGGCCGAAGATTGGTGGAGGAGGGTTTATTTGCATTGTTGCAAATAAGCATTTATGGAGGGGGTCTTTGTATATTATCATGTCATGATACTTGTCCCATCATTTGACTTCATATCTTCATGATGGCTTGACTTTATGTAACCATCATGGTTGTTGATGATGGTGGTGTTGGAGTGAGGGTTTTCTTGTGATCATTGGTTTTTCTTTCATTATCTCTTGCTTGCATCATTGCTATCCAACCACCCTCTTGACCTTGGTTTTTCTCTCTCCAATCAATCTTGAGAAAGGGGGGGCCGGCCATTTCCAAGAGGTGGAATGGGATTCATTTTCTTGTGGTGGGGGAAAAAATTGGGATTCTCATTCTCTTTGTATGCTACATTTTTCCCCACCTCTCTCCAAGCTCTCTTCTCCTCCACAAATGGCAACTCCACAACCCCAAAAAAAATGAGACTTCTTCTACTACACATTCTACAGCGATTCTTGGGCACGTCGAGTAGCCGGCTTCGTGCCCGAGTTGTCTCGGCATTGAGGTGGGAGCCCGTAAACAAAGTTGGCGATGTGGTGCACTTCCGGCGACGAGGAGGAGACGGGACTTTTCCGCAGGAGATCGGGAGCATGACGAGAAGACCGGAGGACTTGGATCGTCGGTATATCTCTATTCCCATTCTTGTAGATAGCTTAGACTAGTTAATGGTTCGATCCGGAGTTTAGTGCGCGGTGGTGCCGGTTTGCAAAGTCCGCAAAATTTTAGTTATTCACCGCTTCCGCATTCCGGCGTCGGATTGACGGCCGGGGCGCCGCCGTGCACTTACAGTGGTATCAGAGACTCCCCATTAACTTAGTCTAGCTTTGTGTAATGTGTTTTTCTGTTCCGATCGATCGAAATGTCCGAAAACCCCAATACACCCACGACAGTTTCTGTTGAAATTTTTCTGTCTCCAAAAATTTTTCAGGTTGCATAAAAGTACTGTGCTAGAAATTCTAAGAACACTGTTCAAATTCGACGCACTAATCTTCTTACTTGACCGCGGAAGGGCGGCCAAAACCCACGTTTGGCCGCGCTTCCGCCGCAGTCTACAGGGATCAGTGGGTTGGGTTTTTACAGTGGGCTTCTGGGCTTAAATTAGGGGTTTTGGGATATTAAAATTGGGTCCACGTTTTCTTTAACTGCTACAGTATTCTTTGTGGGCCCACTTGTTAAAGTTTGATCAATCGGAATATTTTAAACACATTTTTCACAGTATTTACATTATATCTGCGACCGTGAATGTCACTCGATCGGTAAATCCGGTCTAACTGCTATAGCCCGGTTAGACGGATTTGCGAACGTGACTTTCACGTTGATGTTCTATGTATTTGCTGTGATGTTGCGGATCGGTCGTGGGGGATAGCCTGGATGCAATGCTAGTACAGTTTTTGTTGTATTATGTACATTTGATATTGCGGGGCGAGCGTCCGACATGTGGACTGCCGTCACTGCCTGATTGTATTATTATTTTGGGGCACGACCTGGTTGCGGTCGATGTACCCGTTGTATGTATATTTTACTTTCTGTACTAGGATTGCCCCGCGGAGGGGTGCACGGATAGCCGGGTTCTAGAGGGCAACAAGCCCGCATCTCGTGGCATTGAGACGGAGGGGGCTTCACTCTGGGATTGGCGGGCTATTCGCCGCACTCGTAGGGGGTACAGGTTGACCCAGGAGGGGTGCCCAAGTTACCGGATTCCGTGAAGTGCTGGGTGGTCCATTCACGTTGCTGAAGGGGGCTGCCTCGCTTCAGGTTTTGGCGGGTAACTTGCCGCGCCCGTAGGGGTCTAGGATTTTATTGCACAGGCTATCCACACGACCAGGGGAACGTCGGGTTTCAGTAGTGGCTCTGTGAAACCCGGGGATCCCAGATATCTGTATTGTTTCTGTGATGCTGTTCATTCTCTGTGATGTTGCATTTCATTCACGCCTTGAGCGAAATATAATATATTGGTATATATATATTAGTAGATGTTGTATATGTTTTACATCCACGCTAGTCCAGTCCCCGCTCTGTCGTTAGTTAGCTAACCTAACGGGTAATGACGGGACCCAGTGGCGAATGCGGATGGCATATACGTACATCAGTATATTTTCGTTCTTTTTGGTGTGATCAATTGATGGGACTGCATTGATTCGGATCAATGCAAGTTAAAAACAAACCTAATCTGATGTTGTTGGAACACTTTTCAAAAAGCTGTTATTGCAAGGGCGTTTACTTTTGTTTTGCATCGTGGTATTCATTGGAATATCCTGCTCCTCAGTCGACGAGGCAAGGGCCGAGATCCCTTCACCGGGAGTGACCCCTTGGACAAAAGTTTGCGTCAGGGCATTAACTTCACTATAGCCGAGTACTTTTGCTTTGCACCATGGTATTCAGTTGGAATATCCTGCACCCCATTCTACGGGGAAAGAGCCGAGATCCCTTCACCGGGAGTGACCTCTTTAGCAAAGGTTTTCGTCACTATATTTCTAAAAAGCTATCAGTTCCTTCAACGATATCAAGTTCTTTACGTTAAAGGTTTTCGCCAGAAACCATTCGTAGCCCTCCGTCGTTTCAGACGGGTAGCACGTAGTATTCATGCTGTGTTTGTTGACCTTCGTCAAGGCATAGTGTATGGTAGCTGCTTGTTACCTTTCTGCTGCATAGATAGATGCGTTGGTTTGGGACAGTCGTATAGCCTTGTTGACCTTCGTCAAGGGCTTGTACGGGTGGATTCAAATTAACCTGGATAATGACGGGTAGAACTTGACATGTGACTTATGATTTGTTGACCTTCGCCAAGGTCATAAGAGCATGGGGCAGAAATCACATCGGGAGTTTCAAAAGAACTGAAACTTGCCAGATATGCGCATACCTTCTGGAGTGTGATAGCGTGAGCGGATTCCGTCACGTTATCATGCAATGATAGTTGGATCCCGATTCCCACTGATGAGTTAGTTTACTCCTCGGGTAACCCCGACTAATTCTTCTTTCAGGTTTGGAGGAGAATTTGAGGTACAGTGGGAGGTTTCCAGATTAGATAAATTGGTGACCATTCTGATCTAGGTTAGAGTGCACGCTGAGTGTTTGTTTTCTCTCTCTCTTTGGCAGCGACCATTAACCCGACCCTAAGACTTTGACTCAGTGACCAAGTTGACCGAACCTTCTTAAACACCGGCTTTTGGATTGTCAGAGTTGCAAACCTCATTGCCACTCCTACTTTTACCCTTTTCTCCAGGACACCCCGTTTTACTACGAACGTCCACTTCCATTGGACAAAACCATCGTATGGTTAGATACGAACTCGAAAGAATTTATTCGAGGATGGTTTCCGGTTCTGGAGAAAACGGATAGGATTATTCAGTTGTCTTTTCCTTTTACCCTCTCTCAGGTTACGAGTACTCCTTGGTTTAGGGGTAGTACACCTATTACGCAAATTGGATTGTCTTCTTCCAAACCTTAGGCTGGTGCCAACCGGTAGGGAATGAAGAAAACCAATTAGCATAACGATGGTGTGCAGAAGGTATTAAGTTCAGACAAAGCAAGGGATTAGTAAGAGGGCAAAGTAAATTGCAACAGATTTTCACGACCAAACCAAATATTTCGTTACCACTCCCACATCACCTTTGTATTTCTCCAGGGCACTCCGTATCACTACGAAGATCCACAGTTTATTTGGATACTCCATCGTATGGTTATATACGAACTCGAATGGAACTTGTTCCAGTTCGGGGATGGATTCTGGTTCAGGAGAAATAGGAATAAGGTTTATTCGGTTGTCTTTTATCTTCACCCTCTCTCATTGCGAGTGTTCCTAGGATTGGGACAGTACACCCATTATGCTTATTGGATAGTCTTCTTCCAAACCATAGGCTGGTGCCGAACGGTAGGGAAGGAAGAAAACCATTTGGCCTAAAGGGGTGTGCAGAAGGTAATGACTAAAGACATATGAAGGGATTTGGAGAGCTGGCAAAGAATTATACGGTTACAGTCGTGATTCTGGAAGAGGCATTACTAGGAATACCAGAATACCCCATCGGAACATTTCAATGTTTCAGTTTCACTGTGTAATGTTAAAGGAAAACTGATTTCCCGATTAGATACTTACTCCAGGGTATGTATTTACCAGGTACGATTCTCACATCTGTATGGTTTTACAGATGATGAGTGGGAGTAAGTTATTGGGAATTGGGTGATTATCCTCATTATATCGGGATTCGTTGTAATCGGTGATATTTGAGGAAATCACCTGGGCTGTTTGCCGGTCGGCAAATATTTGGTTTTGAATATCCGCTGTTATGCACCAATTTCAAATTGATATATCTGTACGTCTATTTTCATAGAGTGAGATATACCTTTCTGAAACTATGTCTACGACATTTACCTATATCAGTGGATGGTTAGGTAAGGAGCATTAAACAGCGGTGTAATTCTTCTTAACCATAAGTACAGTTTTCAACCTACGACACACAGTGAATGAGTTATCAGACTCAAGGGACTTATACAAAGGATTGTATGTTGTCCAGGGTCCATCAGGACAGAGGGGTTGGTCCTCATACTACATTCAGTTTACTTATGACTTCTTTAGTTTTTAGACAAGTGTTTCGTGGAAACACAGGGTCCGAATTTGGAGAAGTTATTGGTATTTGAATAGAGTAGAGAACCAGGTATAGCAAGTATCGGGATTCTTCAAAGAGATCGAAGATGTAGATACTTGTGTATGGTATTCAGTTGATAGTAATGATAAAGAGATCTTGCTTCTCTTTCAGGTTACTCATAATTGGAAGTATTCCTAAGTTGAGTAACGCTGATCGGCCTCCTTCCATTTAGTTGACATGCGCTGGAGACAGCTGCATGATTTGAATCTGGTTCAATTAAATCAGTGCCTCTGTTTCTATATTGGATATAGAACAGTTCATATCTTAACGATGTTAAGGTACGGGGAGTTGTCCGGTTTATGATTAAAACCAGACACTGGACAACTCAAGGCACGTTTCTGTAATGGCTGTTTGTGGGTTGACCCAGGCCATGACGCGGGTTGACTTTCTACTATCTGGATGAACAATAGCGATATTGTTCTAGACTCGCCACAGTTTTATTAAAAATGGATTTTTTCAGAAAAACAGTAGTGGGAGTATGGTAGAACTGGAAGTGATTCCAGAACCACATACGATTACTGAAGATTTGATAAGGAACCTAAAGATTCAATCTGGATTGACATTCCATTGGCCACTCCGCAGATAAGGTGGGTAACTTCAGGCACCCGAGAGGTACTACGGTAGCCTCAAGGACGATGACAGGGAAGTTCTTGTTTACCCACAATTGCCATTGCTGTTGTTCCAGGTTACGAGACCCGGCGGGAGGATGAGTATAGCGTCGTTCTAAACCAGTTTTAGAAGTGTACGTCTATATGACTCTGCCAGAGGGTTGTCGTAGTCAGTGGGAGCAGCGGAAGCATTGGTGGACAGGTTGCTTATGTCTATTTATAGACTAGAGCAGATGTAGCGGAGATAGATCATCTATATCTGACGTGACAGTCATGGGTTTGACTTCATCAGAATAGGGGATGGATCTGTTGAGAAGGTAGTAGGGTGTGATATCCTGGTATTTGGATGACCTACACAGAGTAGGAAAAGAAACTCCTACACTACGATCGGTTATACTTTGGTCGTCACACAGTTGTTTCTCCACAAAGGAAATGGATTTTATATCAAACATACTGGTTACTAGATCTATGGTTTTAGATCTAGATTTGGGTGGTTTCCCAATCAGGGTACTTGACAGCATTCTAAGAGTATTTAGGATGGGCGACTCCTGGCACGGTAGTGTAGCTGCAGGTAATGGAGTCACCCTCTCCAAAGGTGTCTTACAGACTAAAGGGGAGAGGGACGGGCATGATTGGCATATCACTTGCTCAGGCAATTGAGTCAATCGTGAGATGTCAAGTACCACACCAGATGTTGTTCTTGCACTGGATGCAATAAGTTGACATTAATCCAATCCTGGAGAAACAGTCGGAAGCAGTTTTAGAACATAAGTGGATGTTCTAGAGAGATGATAACGACAGCCTCATTCAGGAGACAGTTATCATTCCAGGCTTCCAAGGTGACATGGACGACAAGGAGGTTGTCAGAGTTATAGTTTTCCTTCTGATGAGGGGCAGTATTTTGGACAGGTGGTCCAAGGCAATACTGAGGGAGGCATGGCGCGCAGGATACTGATTAAGTTCAGTTGACGATACAGTCTAAGAAGTTTGGATTTGGAGTTCATTTATGAGCTATGTCCCATCAGACATCCAGACACATTCTAAGACAGGTATTGCTCATTTCGGGAGATGGGTTTCTCCGCGAACTTGAGATATAGAGAGACATAGAAAGAAACATCGAAGAGGATCCACTCACTGAGGTTATTCCTCGAACGCAATAGTTTCGCAAACGAGCTTTGTGAGACTGACTAGTAGAGGAGTTGGATGTTCGGTATCACACGGGCTGTGAGTATGCGACATCGCAATAATTAGCCTTGAGTGCAAGTGGGAGATTGTTGGAGATAGTGCCCTCAGAGTCAATTATTAGGTCACAGGTACGTGATTGTAATGATTGAGGGAGGACCTATCCCGGTAGGACAGTCTTACTCGAGATGATAGTATGCTATCTGGTTTACCTTTATCATCGTGTACTGCTTTAGGTGACATGACACGTCGCTATTACACGTTGATAGAGCCCCTAGGATTCTTGCTTGACCACCAGCAGTATGAGGGCGATCATATAAGTGGGAGCTGGGGGTCTATAAGCTTATCCTTAAAAGGTCCCTAGTCGTGGGAGTTTCGAGACTGGGCATCGATACTCCATTAGTAGACTAGTGTATACAGTCGAGACCCCGACGAGGGGCGGTGGCCGGTCTCACAAGCCACTGGTGTCAGTTGGATCACCTAAGATGTATACAGGTGCTCATTGGGTTATGAGTACACCGGACAGGACTCGCCGGGAACATGCTAGTTGGTCATATACCAGACGTCAGATGGCAGTTCCCTGGTGACATGTGTGCAGGTTAGTTCATCGACCTGGGGATCGTCATTTGTCTCGTGTGAGTTCCCACTGTACTTTGATTACTACCCTACCACGGCTCAAAGGAGTCGTGCAAACAGGTTTTAGTTGGGTACAGTCCCGAGCCACATGGAGGCAGTGAGCGTATCTTCAGGGGTTCGTCTCTCCCGGTATTGGGGGTGAGGTCGTGCTGTGTCTAGGAGAGCCATTACACAAAGTCCTTGGCCAAGGCAAGGAGATTTACTGGTAGGTATTCCAGTAGTATCTCAGGGTGTTCTGGGCTACACTCCGACACGACTTGTACCGCTTTTGGGGGTCTGACTTTTACCAACCCCCTAGGCCCGCCATGCGATACTCATAGACGAACGGACCGGACTGCACGGATATTGTCACTGACAGGCTCAGTAGGGTTGTCAGGCTGAGTTCGCTCACAGACATCCCTTTTTAGTCAGTACCTGGTAGCCCGTTACGTATTGGCTTATACCTCTGACGTGCTAGTGGTTAAATCCACAACCAAGGTGTTGATGAGTCTTTAGAGTCCCCCACATTCAGTTACTCAGCTTTCGGGCGAAAGGTTGTAGAGGCCGTATGGAGATATGGCAAGGTCCGATCAGATACGTGCGGTATTGCACGGATCAGGATCGGACAGTTTGTACTATAGGCCGTATGGTTATATGGCAGGGTTCGATCAGATACGTGCGGTATTGCACGGATCAGGATCGAACAGATATTACTAGCCGGCTTTGGTATAAGCCGGATCCTAGTATAGTACAGTGTAGACTTTGTCTCATTGCATTTGTATTTCGGTCGAAATACAGATGCGGGTGTGTATGCACAGTATCGGGGTTTTCCTGTAATTTATTACGGGACCAGTTTTCTGGAGTTGCCAGTTTGCTTTCCGTTTCGGCCAATTTCCATTGTTCCGTTCATTGGCCGAAGATTGGTGGAGGAGGGTTTATTTGCATTGTTGCAAATAAGCATTTGTGGAGGGGGTCTTTGTATATTATCATGTCATGATACTTGTCCCATCATTTGACTTCATATCTTCATGATGGCTTGACTTTATGTAACCATCATGGTTGTTGATGATGGTGGTGTTGGAGTGAGGGTTTTCTTGTGATCATTGGTTTTTCTTTCATCATCTCTTGCTTGCATCATTGCTATCCAACCACCCTCTTGACCTTGGTTTTTCTCTCTCCAATCAATCTTGAGAAAGGGGGGGCCGGCCATTTCCAAGAGGTGGAATGGGATTCATTTTCTTGTGGTGGGGGAAAAAATTGGGATTCTCATTCTCTTTGTATGCTACATTTTTCCCCACCTCTCTCCAAGCTCTCTTCTCCTCCACAAATGGCAACTCCACAACCCCAAAAAAAATGAGACTTCTTCTACTACACATTCTACAGCGATTCTTGGGCACGTCGAGTAGCCGGCTTCGTGCCCGAGTTGTCTCGGCATTGAGGTGGGAGCCCGTAAACAAAGTTGGCGATGTGGTGCACTTCCGGCGACGAGGAGGAGACGGGACTTTTCCGCAGGAGATCGGGAGCATGACGAGAAGACCGGAGGACTTGGATCGTCGGTATATCTCTATTCCCATTCTTGTAGATAGCTTAGACTAGTTAATGGTTCGATCCGGAGTTTAGTGCGCGGTGGTGCCGGTTTGCAAAGTCCGCAAAATTTTAGTTATTCACCGCTTCCGCATTCCGGCGTCGGATTGACGGCCGGGGCGCCGCCGTGCACTTACAGGAAGATCACTTGCTTAGGCAATTGAGTCAATCATGAGATATCAAGTACCACACCAGATGTTGTTCTTGCACTAGATGCAATAAGTTGACATTGATCCTATCCTGGAGAAACAGTCGGAAGCAGATTTAGAACATAAGTGGATGTTCTAGGGATATGATAACGACAACCTTTTTTAGGAGACAGTTATCATTCCAGGCTTCCAAGGTGACCTGGACGACAAGTAGGTTGTCAGAGTTATAGTTTTTCCTTCTGACGAGGGGCAGTATTTTGGACAGGTGGTCCAAGGCAATACTGAGGGAGGCATGGCGCAGGATACTGATTAAGTTCAGTTGACGATACAGTCTAAGAAGTTTGGATTTGGAGTTCATTTATGAGCTAGGTCCCATGAGACATCCAGACACATTCTAAGAAAGGTATTGCTCATTTCAGGAAATGGCTTTCTCCGCGAACTTGAGATATAGAGAGACATAGAAAGAAACATCAAAAGCGGATCCACTCACTGAGGCTATTCCTCGAACGCAATAGTTTCACAAACGAGCTTTGTGAGACTGACTAGTAGAGGAGTTGGGTGTTCGGTATTACACGGGCTGTGAGTATGCGACATCGCAATAATTAGCCTTGAGTACAAGTGGGAGATTGTTGGAGATAGTGCCCTCAGAGTAAATTATTGGATCACAGGCACATGATTGCAATAATTGAGGGAAGACCTATCCCGGTAGGACAGTCTTACTCAAGATGATAGTATGCTATCTGGTTTACTTTTATCATCGTGTACTGCTTTAGGTGACCTGACAGGTCACTGTTGCACGTTGATAGAGCCCCTAGGATTCTTGCTTGACTACCGGCAGTATGAGGGCGATCATATACGTTGGAGCTGGTAGTCTATAAGCACATCTTTAAAAGGTCCTTAGTCGTGGGAGTTTCGAGACAGGGCATCGATACTCCAGAGTAGACTAGTGTATACAGTCGAGACCCCGACGAGGGGCGGTGGCCGGTCTCACAAGCCACTGGTGTCAGTTGGTTCACCTAAGATGTATACAGGTGCTCATTGGGTTATGAGTACACCGGACAGGACTCGCCGGGAACATGCTAGTTGGTCTTATACCTGACGTCAGATAGCAGTTCCCTGGTGATATGTGTACAGGTTAGTTCATCGACCTGAGGATCGTCATTTGTCTCGTGTGAGTTCCCACTGTACTTTGATTACTACCCTACCACGCTCAAAGGAGACATGCAAACAGGTTTTAGTTGGGTACAGTCCCGAGCCACATGGAGGCAGTGAGCGGATCTTCAGGGGTTCGTCTCTCCCGGTATTGGGGGTGAGGTCGCGCTGTGTCTAAGAGAGATATTACATGAAGTCCTTGGCCAAGGCCGGAGATTTACTGGTAGGTATTCCAGTAGTATCTCAGGGTGTTCTGGGCTACACTCCGACACGACTTGTACCGCTTTTGGGGTCTGACTTTTACCAACCCTCTAGGCCCGCCATGCGATGCTCATAGACAAACGGACCGGACTGTACAGATATTGTCACTGACAGGCTCAGTTGGGTGTCAAGATGAGTTCGCTCATCGACGTCCCTTTTGGTCAATAGCTGGTAGCCAATCACGTATGGCTAATACCTCTGACGTGCTAGTGGTTAAATCCACAGCCATAGTATTGACGAGTCTTTAGAGTCCCCCACATTCAGTTACTCAAGTTTCGGGCGAAACGCTGTAGAGGCCGTATGGAGATATGGCAGGGTTCGATCAGATACGTGCGGTATTGCACGGATCAGGATCGGACGGTTAGTACTGGAGGCCGTATGGATATATGGCAGGGTTCGATCAGATACATGCGGTATTGCACGGATCAGGATCGGACGGATAATACTAGCCGGCTTTGGTTTAAGCCGGATCCTAGTATAGTACAGTGTAGATTTTGTCTCATTGCATTTGTATTTCGGTCGGAATACAAATGTGTGTATGTATATACAGTAGCGGGGTTTTCCTGTAATTTATTACGGGATCAGTTTTTTGGAGTTTCCAGTTTGTTTTCCGTTTCAGCCATATTTTTTTTGTATCTTTCACTGGCTGAAGATTGGTGCAGGAGGGCTTATTTGCATTTGTGCAAATAAGCATTTGTGGAGGGTGTTATTTGCATATCCTTAGATCATGATGGTTCTTTCTTCCTTGACTTCTTGCTTCATGATTATGCTTCATGATTGCTTGACTTTTTGACTTGATGATGTGAGATGGTTGTTGAGTGTGGACTTTGGCTTGTGATCATTTTTATTCTCATGATCACATATGATTTCTCTCTTTTGCATTATTTGAGTTACACCCCCCCTTAGACTTTGACTCTCTCCTCTTCATCACTTGAGGCCGGCCACTATGAGAGGGGCTGTCCTAATTTTTAGACTGAGGATTTTGTTATTTCATTGGCTTGGAAAAACCATATTGATCCTCCTCCAAAAGTATATATCAATTCCTCCACCAAATGGCAACCTCCTACAACCCCAAATGAGACACAACACTACACTATTCTACAGCAAACCTTGGGCACATCGACTCGCCAACTTCATGCCTGAGTTGCCTCGGTCCAGAGGTGGGAGCCCGTAAAAGAAGCAGGCGACGTGGTGCCCTTCCGGCGACTTGGTGGAGACCAGAGATTCCGCGGGGAGATCGGGACGACGACGAGAAGACCGATGGACACGGATCGCTCGGTATATCTCTCTACCCCTTCTCTAGATAGCTAGGACTAGATTAATGGCACGATCCGGGTTTATAGTGCGCGGTGGTGCTGTTTGAAAAGTTAAAGTAAATCACCGCTTCCGCATTCCGGCGTCGGATTGACGGCCGGGGCGCCGCCATGCACTTACAGGAGGGATTTGAGAGACAGTGGGAGCCATCCTGTTTAGATAAATTAAAAACCAATCTAAACTTACATGAGCTTCATGCTAAGTGTTTTCTTCTCTCTCTCTTAAATTGCAGCGACCTATTGACCGCACCTAGGTTACATCTAGATAATAAAATGACTGAATCTGACTATTATGACTGGCAAAGGTCTGTCCAGATGTCCATTGCCCATGACAAGCTGGGACACCTCTTTACTGATCCAACCCCTGCCGTCTCAGGTCCAGTTTCCCCTGTCATGGATATTGATATCCGTAGAATATCGGAAGAAGACTGTGCGAAAGCCAAGTGCCTCGTGTTAGCCTCAGTTGATGGTACATACCAGAGGCAGCACGAGAAGATGGACTCAGTTTCTATCTTCCTCCATAACAAAGATTTATATGGAGAGCAATCTCGTATCGCAAGATATGAGACCTTGAACGAATTGCTTCCAGCGAGGTTGGCTATCGGGTCATCTGTAGGGGGCAACGTCTTTACAGAGACCAGCTCTTTTGAGCTCTCGGACCTAAAGACCACGTTGAAGAATGGGTCAGATGCTGACTTAGTTCAACAGTCTCTACCTACTACCCTGAAGGAAACCAGGGAAGTAGAAAAGGGAAGGGCAGAAGTTTCGGGAATGGATGGAGTAAAAGAGGGATGTTCCTATTGTTACAGGAATGAACATTGGCAGAAGGATTGCATGGCTAGTATAGCCAGTAGCCAGAATTCGAAGCATGTTGTGGCTTCGGCTTCGAGTGTGTTTGTAATAGAGAACTGTATGTCAGTTAACCTTACTTCCTGGGTATTGGATACCGTATCAGGATCTCATATCTGTAATTCGTTACAGGCACTGAGAAACCGTAGGGTTATCAAGAAAGGTGATATGACTCTCAGGGTTGCTAACGGAATGAGCATGTATGCTGAATCCGTAGGGGAATATCATCTAGGACTGACAACTGGGCAGATATTGATTCTGCGTGACTGTTTTTATGTACCGGGTGCGACTTGTAATATCATATATGTATCCTTACTTTCTAAGGAAGGATATGACTTTACTTTGTAAGCGATGTAGTAAACATCCACCTAAATCAAGTTCTGATTGGGTCAGGTACATTGAAAAACGGTATATACGTTTTGAATCAAGCTCAGGTCTTCAGTGTCCAGAACACACTTAAAAGAAAGTCTCCAGAATTAAATCAGGCTTTCTTATGGCATAGTAGACTGGGTCACATTAATGAGACACGGTTGACAAAGTTACATAAAGAAGGATACTTGGATCCGTTCGAGTACCAGTCTTATGCAACTTGTGAATCTTGTCTCATAGGAAAGATGACAAAGACTCCGTTCACTGGACACGGAAAAAGAGCAAGCGAGCTCTTGGGACTCATACACAGTGACGTGTGTGGTCCAATGTCTACACATGCGTGCAGTGGTTATTCATACTTCATTACTTTCACAGATGATTTCTCTAGGTATGGGCATGTCTTCTTGATGAAGCACAAATCCGAGGCCTTTGAGAAATTTTGGGAATACAAGAATGAGGTTGAAAAACAAACAGGCAAAAGTATCAAGACACTGAGATCTGATCGAGGTGGTGAATACTTAAGTGCCGAGTTTCTAGGCTTCCTAAAAGAGAATGGAATTCTCTCTCAGCTTACTCCTCCATACACACCACAACACAACGGTGTATCGGAAAGAAGGAATCGAACCCTATTAGATATGGTTCGATCCATGATGAGTAAGGCTGAGTTGACGCGATCCTTCTGGGGTTATGCACTAGAATCAGCTGCATATCTTTTGTACAAGGTTCCCTCCAAGACTGTGCCTACCATACTATATCAGATGTGGTGTGGGAAGAAACCCTGTCTTAAGTATCTGAAGATATGGGGATGTCCAGCTTTTCTAAAAAGGCAGCATGCGGACAAGCTCGAGGCACGCTCAGTACTGTGTAAGTTTTTGGTATACCCAAAGAACTCCAGGGGGTATTTTTTCTATTACGCAGAGGAACAAAAGGTTTTTGTTTCTCGTCATGCCCACTTTCTGGAACATCAGTTTTTAGAAAAAGAAGCAAGTGGGAGCGTAGTAGAACTGGAAGAAATTCCAGAACCACAAGTTATTACTGAAAGCTTGGAAGAACCAGAAGTTTCAAGAAAACCGGACATCCCGGCGCCACTCCGCAGGAGTAGTAGGCAGTCTCATCCGGCCGAGAGATACTACGGTTTTCTCATAGACGGGGATAGAGAGGATTGCACTATGGATTATGGTGAGCTTACTAGCTTCCAGCAAGCCATTCAGAGCGGTGACTCGGTAAAATGGCTGGATGCAATGCGGGCCGAGATGGAGTCCATCTACACCAACAAAGTTTGGACTTTGGACTTTACTCCGGAAGGGGTAAAACCCGTAGGCTGCAAATGGATCTTCAGAAAGAAGATTGGTGTAGATGGGCAGGTTGAGACCTATAATGCTAGACTTGTTGCAAAGGGTTTTCGTCAAAGACCTGGTTTGGACTATGACGAGACCTTTTCTCCAGTGGCTATGCTGAAATCCATTCGGATCCTTCTTGCCATTGCTGCCTTCCACGATTATGAAATCTGGCAGATGAACGTAAAAACGGCTTTCCTAAATGGAAATTTGGAAGAGTGCGTCTATATGGATCAGCCAGAAGGATTCATTCAGAATGGGAGCAGCGGTAAAAAGTGCAAGTTTCTAAAGTCCATCTATGGACTTAAGTAGGCATCGCGGAGTTGGAACATCTTATTTGATGACACTGTCAAAGAATTCAACTTTATCAAAAACCCAGATGAACCATGCATTTACAGTAAGATTGTAGGGAGAACTGTCGTATTCCTCATCTTGTACGTGGATGACATTCTCCTAATAGGAAATGATATTCCTATGCTACAGTCAGTCAAAGGATTCTTGTCGCAGAGGTTCTCCATGAAGGACCTGGGCGATGCCAACTATATTCGGGGGATCCATATCTATCGTGATAGATCTAAGAGGATGTTGGGACTTTCACAGTCAAGGTACATCGACACCATACTGAAAAGATTCAGTATGGAAGATTCCAAGCGCGGTAATTTACCGGCTTGTCACGGGATCACCCTCTCCAAAGAGATGTCTCCCAAGACTGATTTGGAAAGGGATCGCATGTCTATTATACCTTACGCTTTTGCGGTAGACTCTATAATGTATGCGATATTATGTACCAGACCAGATGTAGCATACGCATTGAGCATTGTAAGCCGGTATCAGTCGAACCCAGGGGAGAAACACTGGATAGCGGTAAAGAACATTCTCAAGTACCTGAGAAGGACTAAGGAGATGTTCTTGGTGTATGGCGGAAAAGACCTACAGCTCGAGGCCTTTGCCGACTCCAGCTTCCAGAGTGACAAGGATGACTCCAAGTCCATGTCGGGTTATGTCTTTACCCTCAATGGAGGGGCGGTTTGCTGGAAGAGTTCCAAGCAAGAGACCGTTGCTGACTCAACTATGGAAGCGGAGTACATAGCTGCTTGCGATGCCGCAAAGGAAGCTGTCTGGATGAAGAAGTTCCTCACGGAGCTTCAGGTGGTCCTACGATTGTTGATCTAATACCGCTGTATTGCGACAACAACGGCGCTATAACTTTAGCGAAGGAACCTAGGTCCCATCAGAAGTCCAGGCACATTTTGAGGCGGTACCACCTAATCAGGGAGATCGTAGATCGCCGGGAGATCGTAGATCGCCGGGAGATCGTAGATCGCCGGGAGATCGAGGTGAAGAGAGTAAATACGGAGAACAACACTGAAGATCCACTCACGAAGGCCCTACCCCAGACTCAGTTCGAGCGGCTGATCGAGATAATAGGTCTTCGATACGCCAGTACATGGCCTTAGTGCAAGTGGGAGATTGTTAGTGTATATGCCCTAGAGGCCATTACTGTATCATACTAGCTTGTATATTACTTAATGGAAGCTTGGGATATTCACAGTTGTATAGACAATCTTGCTCAAAATGGTAGTATGCTACTTGGTTTGTTTCTACTTCAATATGTGCATGTGTTTCTTTTAGCATATCGCTTATACATATTAGTAGAGCCCTTAGGATCTTTGCTTGATTACCAGCGTTGTGATGGCAGTCACACTCGTGGGGGCTGGGTAATCCATAAGCATATCCTTATACAGGTCCCTAGTCGTAGGACTATCGAGACAGGGCATCGATACTCCGGAGTAGACTAGCATATGCTCTTCTCATCCCAGCGGGGGAGATGGTCTGTCCCACAGCCATCAGTACGTCGTACTGGAAATAGTATGCGGGTGCTCGTTAGGTTACGAGTACACTGGACAGGACTCGTCGGAAACTGTTGGTTGGTATTATACATATCGTCAGTTACCAGTTTCCAGGTGACATAAGTACAGCTTAGTCCGCTGACTTGACACTGTCACTTCGCCTCGAGTGTGTTCCCACTGTACTTAGATTACTACCCTACCACGGCTCAAAGGAGTCGTGCAAACAGGTAGTAGTTGGGTGCAGTCCCGAAGCACTTGGAGGCAGTGACGGTTAGACAGGATTCGTCTCTCCCGGTATTGGGGGTTGACATCGCGCTGTGTCTAGGAGAGCCATTACATGAGTAATCCCAGGCCAGGGCAAGCGAGATATACTAGTAGGTTTCCAGTTTTATCTCAGGGTGTTCTGGGCTACACTCTGACACAACTTGTACCGCTATTAGGGGACTGACGTTCACTACCCCTTAGGCCCGCCATGCGATGTATCAGAAGAACAGACCGGACTGTACGGAGATTGTCACATACAGGCTCAGTAGGAGTTCTGATGGGTTTACCTCATCGGCCTTCTTATCGACATCTACCTGGGGACCGTTACGTACAGCTAGTGCCGCTTGCGGTCTGTGGTTAAACCCACTGCCAGCGTAGTGTCGAGTCTTTAGAGTCCCACACAGAGAGTTTCCCTACACTGAGGGAAACGTGTAGAGGCCGTATGGTTTTACGGCTGGGCTACGATCACTTACGTGCACTTGTGTGCGTATGCTGTTCGGGCAGGCAATATTAGTCGGCTTTGGTTTAAGCCGGATCCTAGTATTGCGCGGATGGATTTGTTTTGTCTTCTGTGCATTCGCATTCTACGGAATGCGGATGCGGGTGTGTATGCACAGTTTTGAAGAGTGATGAAGGAGGAGGTGCCTCATTAGGGTTTTGGCAGTTGGTTCGGCCAAAACCATTATGTAGCTGGCTCATTAGGGTTTTGGCAATTCGTTTGGTAAAAACCATTATGAGCCAGAGACATTGTTTACTAATCCTTTTAGTGATAGTTTAGTGATGGCTAATTGCATTGACCATTTAACCACCATGACCTCTCTTGACTTTGTTGACCCGTTGACCGGAGTTGACCATTGACCTTCATGAGAGGTCTACACTCTTCTTTTATTTCTTGAGTTATGAAAATGGTCAAGTCATTTGTGCCATCAACATTATCATGATAGGATTAGTAATGATGGTTTTAGTGTATTATTGCAAGCATGGTTCATTTTCTTTAGTTAATCTTTTTCATTATTCTTTAATCATTCTCTCTCTTGAAAGTGAGAAGAAAAGAAAAGCTCCATGGTTGCTTGATCTCCTCCTTCTTCCTCCTCTTGATAAATTCTTTTGATCTCATGTGTTGAGAGAAAAAGAATCCACATAGACAAACACTTCCATCTTTCTCTTCTACACAACCTAGGGCATCTAGACTAGCGATCTCGTTGCCCTAGTTGCCTCGGCTTGAGGTGGAGCTCGGTGTACAACTCTCGGGTGGATCGTCTTCGACTCAAGAAGGCCGCGAAGGTGACCAAGATCCGGATCGTACCTTGGAGCTTGGACGGACGAGCGGGACAGCGGAATGAAGACCCGAAGGACCGGTTCCGTGAGGTATAATTTCTACGGCATAGTAGTTAAAGCCTCTAGTAGTTTGTTAGTTTCAAGTTTAGCAAAGATCCTCGCTTTTGAGTCCATGTTGCCTTGCACTAAAATTTTGTTTTTCACCGTTTCCGCCTCCCCGTAAGAACCGGGGTGAGCAACGTGGACTTACATAAACTTCGCTCAGACTTCACCTAAAACTCTAGCTTGGCTCTGATACCACTGTAGGGTTACTAGGCACGCTCACAAGGTTCTACGAGGCATCAACCATGCCCAATTAAAAATTTAGCCGTGCCAAACAACCCAAAGCCGGATCTTTAAACTAGAGTTTAGGTGAAAACAAGCATGTTAAACTCTTTAACACTAAGTGAGAGGGATTACAAGCTTTGTAGATCCGGTCCTTCACATCTTAAGCTCCTTGTTGAGGTACCTTCGTTGCGATCATCGTGTTCCGAACTCTCGATAGGCTCCGCGAAGAGAAAGGTGCAAGCTTGCTTCCGATCTTCGATAACAAAGATGATCTACCTTGAAGTTTCGTTAACACAAGCTCTCACTCTCTAAAAGAAGTGAACACCCTCATCTAAATGGCAAGGATAGATGAGGATGACGAAGTAGGATTTTTGCTCTCTTTTGTTTTCATATTCTCATAAATAAACATCACTTTTGAAAAAGATAGAAAGCTTTTTCATGAAGAACTCAAGGAAGAAGATGAAGAATCCTTTTGTGATGAATAATGAATTATTGTAGTGGTTACAAATCTAACCAAGGGTTAAGCATGAAAGAGTTAACCCTTGTAGAGAGTTAACTAGAGTTAATGGTTTGGATTGGGTTAACATAATATCTTCACAAAATATCAAGCAAAACACAAAGTCAAAGCTTCATGAAGCTTCATGCAAACGCTAACCCTAATCCAAACCCTAACCAAGTTTAAACCCTAAACCATTGTTAAATTTGTAACCCTAACATGTTACAATATTATATATCACATATACAATATATTTTGTAACAATAGAAAATATTACAATTAACATATATCGCATATATATCAATGTATTATCCCATGAGAAAATGAATCTTTTAGTGAGCTAATATTAGTTAATGTAATTTAATATATCATATATATTATTATACATTAAATTATCGAATCAACACTTGATCCAACAATCCGGTTATATCGCATATAACCGACTAATACGATGAACCGGCTATATCACATATACCCGGCCGATATCTCATATCGCGAGAATTCAATACGGTATCGCATAACGCATTATCCTCGGTCCCGCACATATCACATATGTGCTCTTACTCCGTTTTGCCTGAGTCAAGAAACCTCTGTGTAGGACTCTAAAGAATCGTCAATACGCCGGCAGTAGGTGATGATCATATCAAACACCCACAAGCTGCAAGCGATCAGCTAAACGTAACAGCTACCCAGCTATTGAGCTCTCAGAAGATCAACAAGCAAGCCTGTACATTCTCCTATGAATCCAATCAGTAACACTCCCGTACAGTCCAGTCTCGTCGTCTGATATGTCGCATATCTCGCCTAGGGGTGGTAAACGTCAGACCCCAGTAGCTCGATAAGTCATGTCGATATAAGGTCTATAACAGTTCGAGAAACTACTGATAACACTTACCGGTAAATCTTAGCAACCCTGGCCAGGGATTTCCGGTTATACCCAATTGGACACAGCACAACATCAATTCCTTATAACGGGAGAGACGAATCCCCTCCTATCGCTCATTGCCTCCATGTGATTCGGGACTGTACCCAAAAGCCACCTTTTTGCACGCCCTCTTGGACATGGTATGATGGAAATCAAAGCACGGTGGAAATCATACAAGACTCTATGACGATCTCGGGTCAACAGACTACTCTCTACCAGTGTCACCGGAGAACTGCTATCTGACGTGAGGTATAATACCATCTGGGAGTTCTCGGCGATTCCATCCAGTGTACCCAGTCTTTACTGAGCACCCATAAACCATCCTTGATGTCAAACACCGATGGATATGGGATCATCCATCGCTCATCATATGGGTCAAGATGCGTATACGCTAGTCTACTCTGGTGTATCGATGCCCTGTCTCGATACACCCTCGACTAGGAACAGTTATAGGATGTACTCGTCGACTACCGTGGCCCCACTAGTATGATCTCATCATAGTCCCAGTAGTCCAGTACATATCCTAAGGGCTTTATCAACATGTAACATAGAAACAATCAAAGTACATGTTAAGATAAAGTACAACCAGATAGCATACTATCATGTCGAGCAAGAAAGTCCACTCTATATATGTCCAAGCATCCATTACAATATACATCGTATGTACAGTAATGGCCTCTAGGGCATACATATAACTAACATATACATATATACACACACACACACACATATTCACATACCTATATGTATATATATATATATATATATGAATATATCCCCATATACCCACAAGTAAAACAATGTAAGCGTGTGTGTGCGCTTGTGGGTGTAATCTTTACTCTAGGGTTCGCGACTAAGAAGCTAAACTAAGTTACTTCTTGTAGGGTTACCTACGACGGCAACAAGGTTTCGGGAGGCATCGTCCATGCCAAATTAAAATTTTGCCGATTTAGATAACCCTAACTAGAATCGTTAACTAGAAATAATACGAAAAACTAAAGCAAACACTTTGCAATATGTAGTGAGCAAGGAATACAACCTTTGTAGACCGGTCCTTCACTTCAATAGCTCTGTGTAGAAGTCCCCTCCGCAGCGATCTCAAAACACGAACTCTAGAGAGGCTCCGTTGAAGAAACGAACGTGTTTGCTTCGAAGACTTCGAGGCCGAAGATGATCTACGTCGGGGAGACACTAACTCAAGCTATTCTTTCACTAGGTCAAGAACTTTGTGAAGAGAACACCCTATACAACATGGAAAGTAGTAGAGAATGATGAAGTAGGAAGTGGGCTCACTTTAGAATTGATTTTCTCACACTTTTTCTCATAGCACCATTAGAGCTAGAAAGCTTTTTCATGGAGCTTGAAGAAGAAGAAGAACTCATCACAATAATTCATCCAAAATGAATTAAGTAACCATGGGTGAGTTAAAGCTATCATGCTTAACTCTTGTAGAGAATTAACCAAGGTGTAAGGTTAAGGGTTTGGTTAACTAATATCCTAAGGAATGACAAAAGAGTTAACTTTGTCAATATTTCTACAAGCTTCATCAAGCTTGATAACTTTGATCAAAGTCTCGTCTCTTTTGTTATTCTTTAGAAAATAAGTAAACCCTAATTTAACCTTGATTTGGTTTAAGTCTCATACAGCCAACTTGTATATATCATCAAGCATGATACAAACATGTACACTTGCATATATCACATATAAACAATGTGCACAATCTAGTGAGAAAATAAATCTTAAGTGAGCAAATACTAGTTAATGTAATATAATATATCAAATATATAATTATACATTAAATTATTAAATCAACTCTTGATTTAATAATCCGGCTATAATATCATGTGTAACAACTTATCGAATCAACACTTGATCCGATAACCCGGCTATATCGCATACAACCGATCAATGTTACAAATCGCGAGAAGAGAATACGGTATCTCATATCGTATTAATCTCCGTCCCGCACATATCACATATGTGCTCCTACTTCGTTTCGTTTGAGCCAGGAAACCCCTGTGTAGGACTCTAAAGACTCGTCAATACGCAGGCAGTAGGTGATGATCATATCAAACACCCACAAGCCGCAAGCGGTCTGCTAAACGTAACGGCTACTCGGGTATTGAGCGATCAGAAAATCAACAAGCAACCCTGCTCACACTCCTGTGAATCCAATCAATAACACTCCCGTACAGTCCGGTCTCTTCGTCTGATATGTCACATATCTCGTCTAGGGGTGGTAAACGTCACACCCCAGTAACTCGATAAGTTATGTCGATATGAGGCTCATAACGGGTCGAGAAACTACTGATAACTCTTACCAGTATATCTCTGAAGCTACCTTGCCTAAGGAGTTCCTGTTATAGCCAATCGAGCACAACGCAACATCAACGCCCAATACCGGGAGAGACGAAACCCCTCCTATCGCTCATTGCCTCCATGTGACTCGGGACTGTACCCAAAAGCCACCGTTTTGCACGGCCTCTTGGACGTAGTATGATGGAAATCAAAGCACAGTTTGAATCACACAAGACTCTATGACGATCTCAGGTCTACAGACTAATCTGTACGAGTGTCACCAGAGAACTGCCATCTAACCATAGGTATAATACCATCTGGGAGTTCTCGGCGAGTCCGTCCAGTGTACCCAGTCTCCACTGAGCATCCGTATACTGTCTCTAATGTCAAACACCAATAGATATGGGATCATCCATCGCCCATCTACACGGGTCCAGAAGCTATACGCTAGTCTACTCTGGTATATCGATGCCCTGTCTTGATACACCTACGACTAGGAACATTTGAAGGATGTACTTAGCGACTACACTGTCCCCACCAATATGATCTACATCATAGTCCTGGTAGTCAAGTACTCATCCTAAGGGCTTTATCAACATGTAACATAAAGACAATCAGTATACACGTTAAGATAAGGAGCAACCAGATAACATACTATCATATCGAGCAAGAAAGTCCTTTATATATATGTCCAAGCATCCACTACAATATACATCGTATGCACAGTAATGGCCTTTAGGGCATACATATCACTAACAATCTCCGACTTGCACTAGGGCCATCTGTTGTAGTATCTCATACCCAACAATCAGCAGTGGTTGAAGTATCTCATACTCAACCATCCCATAAAAGTCTCTACTGGGAAATAGGCATTTGTGAGTGGATCCGTGGTGTTGTCCTCTGTGTCTACTCTTCTATCCTCGATCTCCCTAGAGATCGACCATCTCCATGATCAGGTGATACTGCCTAAGAATATGTCTGGATCACTGATGGGACAGGGGTTCCTAGGCTAAAGCCAACTCCATTGTCACACAATGGTAGGAACGAAGTTCATCTCATGAACTAACATATATCCAGACTACCTCTTTGGTAGCATCTTTGGTAGCAATGTATCTAGCCTTTATCGTCTAGTATGCCTCGGTATCTAGCTTGGAACTCTTCTAACATACCGTCCCTCCACTGAGGGTAAAGACAATGCCTGTTACTGACATTCAGTCGACCTTACCACCCTGGAAGCTATCCAGTGATTCTCCCCAGGATCGATTGATACCATCTCTCTACACCTAGTGAGAATCCTAACATCCACTTAGATCTATCTCATAGATCCAAAACCCAGGATTTATGAGGTATCACCTTAATCCTATATGGAGAATCCTTGTGATAAGAGGAGATTGTCCGAGCGTAGCATAGGAAACTCCTTCCCTATCAAGAGTATGTCATCCACGTACAATACGAGGATCACCACCATACTCCCTACTACCTTTTTGTATATACAAGGTTCATCTACCATTTTGATGAAGTCAAACTCTTTGACTACCACATCAAAACAGATGTTCCAACTCCGTGATGCCTACTTTAACTCATAACGTAACTTGCACACATTTCCGCTGCTCCCACTGTCTACGAAGACCTCTGGCTGTGTACTTATAGACGCTCTCTTCTAAATCACTATTTAGAAAAGCAGTCATGACACCCAACCGCCAGATATTGTAGTCATGGTATGTAGCAATTGCAAGTAGGATCTGGATGGACTTAAGCATAGGCACTAGAAAAGGTTTCATCATTATTTATACTTGGTCGATGACGAGAACCTTTTACAACTAGTCTTAGCTTTGAAAGTCTCAACTTTTCCATGTACACCTAGTAATCTTCTCAAGATATACTTGCTCCTGATGGGGATTTAACCCTTCAGTTAAAGCATCCAAAGTCCATACTTTGTTGGTGTATATAGATTCATCTTAGATCACTAAGCATCCAGCCATTCTCACAGAGTCCCCACTCTTGATGGCTTGCTTGAAACTAGTTGGGTCATTATCTCATGATGGAATCCTCACTCCCACTGTCATAGAGAAACCGAAGTATCTCTCAGGTGGATGAGAAACCCTACCAGATCGGCGGAGAGGCCGAGGTTCGTTGGGAACTATTGAATTCTCCGGGTTTACCAAATCATCAGCTATAGTTTGTATAGTTGGAACTCCTTCCAGTTCTACCTCATGACCACTAATTTCTTCATAAGAAATTCCCTTTCTCAAAAGTGGCATGCTGAGAAACAAAACACCTTTTGCTCCTCAGTGTGGTAGAAGATATTCCCTTGCTGATGCTTGAGATATCCAACAAACTTCCACAGAACTGATCATGCCTTGAGCTTGTCCAGATTTTGCTTTTAGACATAGGCCAGACAACCCCAAATCTTAACATCCTTAATAGATGAGCTCTTTCCATACCATATCATATATGGAGTGGTAGGCACCTGATTTGATAGAAACCCTATTCAATAGGTATGCAGCTTCTCAAGTGCATAACCCCTAAAAGGAAATTGGCTAGTCAGTAGTACTCATCATAGAGCACACCATATCACATAGGGTGTGATTGCTCCGCCCCGATATACCAACGCACTGTTATGTATACGGAGGAGTAATGTTGAGAGAGAATCTCATTCTTCTTTAGAATAGTCCAGGAATTCCGTGCTCAAGTATTCTCCTCCCGGATCATATCAAAGGACATAATACTTATACCCATTTTGGTTCTCTATTTCTATCTTATATTCTTTGAATATCTCAAAAGGTTCAGACTTTTGTTTCAACAGGAACATATGTACGAATCTTGAGAGATTATCAGTGAATGTAATGAAGTACAAAGAACCAGTCCTGGCATATATAGATAGGGGACGTACATACATCATGTATCAATCCCAAGAGTTTACTAACTCTTTCTCTGTTTCCAATAAACGGAGCTATGGTCATCTTATCTTTGTGACATGACTGGCAAGTTTCACAAGATGTAAATTCAAACAGATTTAAATATGCATCTAAATGTAACTTAGTTAGTCGGGTCGCATTGATATGACCTAGTCTACAATGCCTCAAGAAGGATTCGTTCATTTCTGAACTCTTCCTCTTGTGTGTGTTTTGTACGTTAAGAACTGTAGTTTGATTTAGAACGTATATGCTTTTAGATAACGTGCCTGAACCTATCAACTCTTGATATAGGAAATGTTCAAAACATTATCCAACAATACAAAATTATATCCTTCTTTACTAAATAAAGAATCTGATATGATGTTGTATATCAGGTTCGGTATCTAATAGCATTCGTTCAGAATCAATGTACTCTGGTAATAAAGGGTGATAACTGCCAACAGACTTGGATGCAAAACTTGCACCATTTTTAACTCTTAAAACTTATCACCCATTCTCAGGTCTCTACATATCTGTAGCACATATAACAGATTACATGTGTGGGACCCTAATCCGGTATCACATACCCAGGACGTAAAGGATACTGAGAAACAGTTCTCTGTAATGAACACACCCGAAGAAGATGCATCATCATGTACTTTCTTAGTTTGGGTGGCACGGGAATTCTGGTAATCCCCTATTTCCTGCTCGGTCTTATAAAAATTATAAGTTGGAGCGGGACCAACGTTCCCTAGCGCAGTATAACAAGCGGGTTTGGTCAATACATCCGTATTATTATCTTGATTAAGGCGTGAGATGGTCGTTACCTGGAGAGAGAGAGAAGAAAACACTCAGCGTATGCTCTTGCAAGATTAGATTGGTTATCAATATATCTAATCAGGATGGCTCCCACTGTTTTAGTCAAATCTTCCTTCAAACCCTAAAAGGAAAGACTAGCTGGGATTAATTACACCCTACAATTTCGCCAATCTTTCAGTCAGGCCAGTGCCGGTACTTTGAGGGAGGTTCCCCGTGCTTTCGCACGGACCTAATTAAAATAAACCTTGTTTTCCCAGGGGCATAACCCCGTTGACAATTTTCTAGACACCTACTTGATCGGCTAATTGTAATGTGTAAAACTCTCCCAGGAGTAACTCTTACTCGCAGCGGGTATCGGGATCCAACTATCTCAAAGAAGGTGTGCAATCTCATTGAAAATTTCAACACTTGAAACTCCCAATAATATTTTACCCCTAACGTCCTATGACCTTGACGGAGGTCAACAAACCATAGGCTACTAGTCAAGTTCAACCCGTCATTTCCTGATTGAATTAGACCCACCCGCACGACCCTTGACGGAGGCCAAACTACGCCGTATGAATACCCTAATCCAATCGCATCGTATTCTAGCAGATAAGCACTAGTTAGCTATCGTACACTACGCCTTGACGGAGGCCAAACTACCGCAGCACGAATACTAAGCAGTACTTATCTGAAATGACGGAGGGCTACACAGGTTTTTAAGAAAACCATGAGCGTAATGAACTTGATCGCGTTGTAGAATCAAATGATTTAAATGGAGTGTTTTGAGGCTTTTACTAGTTTTGCTAAAAAGGTCACTCCCGGTGAAGGGATCGTCGGCTCTTTCCTTATCGAATAAGGTGCATGATATTCACAATACCACTATGTAAAGAAAAAACTATAGAAGCAATCAAAAGACAAACCGAGGGTTGTAGTATCTGCCAGTTATTGCTAAAGAGGTCACTCTCGGTGAAGGGATCTCGGCTCTTTCCTTATCGAATAAGGTGTTGGATATTCTACGAGGAATACCGCTATGCAAAGCAACAACTAGAGTTACCTGTTTTGAAAATTCGATTCCACAACATCTTTAGGTTTCTTTTATTTCATTAATCTCATTAATGAAGTCCCATCATTTTAAGTTACCTAAACATCACAGATAAATACAAAGTACTCTTATGCCATCCGCATTCGCCTCGATGTCCCCTCATGCACCGTTAGGTTAGGTAACTAACGGCAGAGCGGGGCAGTGCTAGTGCGGGTGTAAAACATAAGCAACATCTATATAATATATCACATATACTATATCCTGTATCCATCTCAACATATCAATTGATCACATCACAGATATCGCAGCAGAAGAACAACATATGAAATATTGGATATACTAGGATTTCCGTGTTTTATTTTAAGACTGTATAAAACACAGATTCCATGGTCGTGATGAATAGCCAATCCCATACCTCTAGACCCCGACGAGAGCGTCAAGCAACCCTATCAATTCTAGAGTTAGGATACCCGGTCTCGACTCCTCGAGATGGTCTCCCACTGGACTCTAGAACCCGGTTACTTGTGCTCCCTGTCTTGGATCTATCCTAATGCGGAAAAGTAAATAATATACAATGGTGACATCATCCTCAACCCGGAAGTGCCCTAATAAAAGAATATTACAACAATGAATTTTACATGAATGAAAATGAAAAACTCTCATCTCACATAAAACCCCCGGCTATTCAATCACGACGATCCAATATAACATATCCAAGCAACACATAACATCACATGTCATCAACGTAAGTAAATATGTGTATCCCAATTTTCGTTGGCATGTAGCAACGAAACCGGCGATACACCACATATTACACTTACGGTCACAGAAAAGAAAGTGAAAAACTACAATAGTTGGAATCCACAACCATCTTAGACATCACATGCCTGACCAAATGAATTCCTTAGACATCGCATGCCTAACAATTATAAACCTCGCATTTTAGTCTCGATCTTGAAAACACTTTTCAATATAAAGTCGGGCAATTCAACAAGATTCCCGACATCCTGATCGAATGCTCGTCGGAAACATTAGTAGACGGCCGCACCCCTCGATGCCGTCGACGAAGTGCACCAAGGCAGAACACCGCTGCCGCGAGCACCCGAACGGATGCTTTTGGCGACGGGGTTCTCCTACAGTCACTTGGTCGGGGCTATGGGGCGTGGCTATCTGTTAAGTTTACCCGGCGAGTATCCGCGTACTCTACGTGATTGCGACGGACTTTTGATCGCATCAAAATCCCGTGGCAACCGATCAAATGAGCTAAACTGCTAGATTTATAACATTCATTCTAGTTATCTCATAACTAATTGTGGATTCCAAATATTTTATCCCATCACATAATATCCGGACAAAGTTAAACTTTTCGATCGATTCATCAAAGTCCCATAATTTCCCGACAGCTCAACACTTGAGCACAGTTTTAATAATACCCAGAAGATGCCACAGTGTTGGAGATAGTGCCCTCAAAGTCAATTATTGGATCGCAGGTACATGATTGCAATGATTGAAGCAGGACCTATACCAATATGACAGTCTTGCTCAAGATGATAGTTTTCTATCTGGTTTGTCTTTATCATCGTATACATGCTTTAGTTCACTATTGCATATTGGTAGAGCCCATAGGATTCTTGCTTAACTACCAGCAGTATGATGGCGATCATATACGTGGGAGCTGGGGTGTATAAGCACATCCTTAAAGTGTCCCTAGTCGTGGGAGTTTCGAGACAGGGCATCGATACTCTAGAGTAGACTAGTGTATACAGTCGAGACCCCGACGAGGGGCGGTGGCCGGTCTCACAAGCCACTGGTGTCAGTTTAATCACCTAAGATGTATACAGGTGCTCATTGGGTTATGAGTACACCGGACAGGACTCGCCGGGAACATGCTAGTTGGTATTATACAAATCGTCATATAGCAGTTCCCTGGTGACTTGTGTACAGGTTAGTTCATCGACCTGAGATCGTCATTTGTCTCATATGAGTTCCCACTGTGCTTAGATTACTACCCTGCCACGCTCAAAGGAGTTGTGCAAATAGGTTTTAGTTGGGTACAGTCCCGAGCCACATTGGAGGTAAGTGAGCGGATCGGCAGGGGATTCGTCTCTCCCGGTATTGGGGGTGAGATCGCGCTGTGTCTAGGAAAGCCATTACACAAAGCCCTCGGCCGAGGCAGGAGATTTACTGGTAGGTACTCCAGTAGTATCTCAGGGTGTTCTGGGCTACTCTCTGACACGACTTATACCGCTATTGGGGGTCTGACGTTACTACCCCCTAGGCCAGATATGCGATACTCATAGACGAACGGACCGGACTGTATGTATATTGTCACTATTAGGCTCAGTAGGGTTTATGAATGAGTTCGCTCGTCAGCTTCCCATCCAATCAATACATAGGCAAAACGTTACGTACAGCTCGTACCTCTGACGTGCTAATGGTTATACCCAGTGCTAGTGTGTTGATGAGTCATTAGAGTCCTCCACAGACACTTTCCGAAGTTCGGGCGAAACGTTGTAGAGGCCATATGGGTTCATGGCAAGGTTCGGAAAATGCACGTGCATTTTCGTACGTGTCCATTTTCGGGCAGATAATACTGGTCGGTTTTGGTTTAAGCCGGATCCGAGTATTATGCTGTGTAGATATAATATCTTTGTCTCAGTTGCATTTGTATTCGGTCGTAATACAAACGCGGGTATGTTTATACTGATACGGGGTTATCCTGAAATTCGTTCAGGATCACTTTTGGAAGTTGCCAGTTTCCAGTTTTCTATCAGCTGTCACGTCCCGAAAGTACGGAACATGACCGGCACTTAAACTACGAAACGTCTCGAGACGTACGTAATCTAAGTAAACCGAAAACCAAGAAATCCAAACCAAGAAAAGTAGTAGAGTGAAGGAAAACCAATTTATAATCAAGTAGTTTTAATAACATAAGCCGAGTTATGCGGTTTTAAAAACATCAAGTATTACCTAAAAATTTCGGCAGAGTCTCCTTTATAAATACTGGCTCCCAAACGGGATACAACATGAATAGTATACGAAATCAATAAAAAGTCATCCCCAAGCGGGAGCTAGCTCTTCGTCAATCGACGGTCACAACCACACAAGCAATATAATATACAACGCCAAGGGCGAGTATCAAAACTCAAAAGGAAACTCAAAACAGCAAGAAATCCATAGAAATACAACGCGCGACTCTAAGGTCGAAAGAATAAACATCACTGGTCTCTATCTGAGATAAATACAAGTTTGGTTGATGGAACTTCTAGATACAACTGAATAATAATATACAATGTAGAATGATGGGTATGATACAAATAAACCCACCTACTAGCAAGTCACCCGAACGAAACTGTACCCGCAAAGCCGTAAAGAAACCTGTACGGCGAAACCAGCAAGAAACTGGGGCACAACAGGGATGAGTTGCCAACTCGTGAATAGAAAAACATCTACGAATAGAAATCGCATGTATGACGCAATCCTAGGTCATACGATTAATATATATAATCCTCAAATAAAACCAGCAGTTTATAACAATGACTAGGGTAAATATCTAACCCGAGTATAATCTCATATGCCCGTGTCAGTGCCTCAGGTAGAATTATATCATGAATGAGGTATGAATGCATGAAAATAGATTACATGTAAATGAAGAAACTGTTTTCATAATTTAGTGAGATTTCCTTTGTATTTTTAAAATGAGGTATCATAAATGAAATCAGCATCAACAGTGTCTAGCATCGACACAAAACATAAATCTCAATGTCTCGAAACCTCAGGCTCCGGCTATCCGGACTGGCCTGTATCATCAAATCTCAGTATCTCAATATCTCGAAATCTCAATGTCTCAATCTCAATATCTAGGGCGCCGTCAGTCCAGACCGGCCCCTACCATCCATCTCAAGACCACGACGGTATCCTACGGATATCCGTCGCGTCGGGTAATATCACCGGTCGGTAGTGCTTCCCTGCCAGGATCAACGTCAACAACAAGGCCTTCTCGCCCCGGGGTACCGTACCGGGCCCACCATGTACCCGAAACGGTTCATCCAACTCCTCGAATCGGGTCTCGAAATCCATCAGCAAACTCATGGTGGACGACTCATACATCATGGGAAAACCGCATTTTTATTTAAAAAGAGAGAAAGCAGTTTATATATGTTTTGCGGTTTTCCTCCAAATCCAGAAAATATCATGGAAATCCAAATCATCAATAGCATGTAAAACCATGAATATAAGCATGAGAATGAATAACAGTATGCATGAAGCGACGAGTAATAACTACAATATCTAAGCTGGCATATAAGGTATGTACACTAATATTATGTCAAACTACTGGCTATCAAGCTAAGTTAAGCAATAATATTTTCTAAGGTGTACGTGACATGGCAATTACCGATGAAGATATATGTGAGCCGGCAAGTAAGTGTATGTGGTATATACGCATCATCGGTAATGGTGCTGGTGTCCTAACAACATAATGTCAACAATGCAATTTGAAATAACAATGTAAATATGCGATGCGGAGCGAGCAACCAAAATGAGCGGGAGCTAAATATTAAACAATGGTGCCATTTGAAATAACACGAATCGCGGGGTTTTGAAAATAGGGGCTACGGTGGTTTTTAAGAAAGGATACGTCTTTTGAAATATCCGTAGATCCCTTGACCTGTCTTTTAAAATACTCACGATCCGCTAGTTTTGAAATAGGTAGGAATCTAATCTAATCTAACAACTACACTAAACTATATGGCTGAACTAACAAGCTAAACTACAGGTAAGGAAACCGCCTATCATCTGAGTCGATACATATACATACCTCTATATATACAGTCGGTGATCCCGCCTCAATAATATCATATCCGATACCATATCTATAAGCAGGCATCCCAAGTCAAGAGTGCGGATCAATCATCAATATAGCTCGTACGTAAATCCGTCGTACGGCATCCCAAATCTGGGTACGGGTCAATATCACATTCATCATACTATTCACCAGGTATCCTCTTTATCAAATATCATGATCGGGGTACTGATCTACGTCTAGTACAATACTGATACCGCCTAAGTATGCATGCACGTGTATGAAACACTACGTCAAGACCCGTTACAACGTCATGTCGTATCTCAAATACGAACCCTGCTATATCACCGATCTCACAGCCTTAAATCAAATCTCATCGACTCATCTTAAATCCCAAGTACATCCTTATTATCCATGCATGTGTATATGAATGTACATATGCATAGTCCCATACCCACGCATATATACATATATACACATCCCAATCGGCGCACAAGAAAGTAATGTATGCAAGTCTGTGTGTGCGTATGTGGGTATAACAACTACTCTAGGGTTTCACAACTAACCCAAAGGTACTCCATGAACACATAAACATAACATGAATGAACATTCTCGTATCATAAAATACCTATAAAAACATATATATATAAGCTACACTACGGACTGCGGGGTGCTATACGCCATCCACCCGACTTCTCCCCGTAGATAGAAATCTACTCACCTGGTCCTCGCTCGCCGGTGCCGACGTCGCCACGCGCTTGCCACGCGCTTGCTTGTCGTCTCGAAGTCCACATGGGGGTACCTACATATCACAACGTATCGTATCGCATAAAAACTAAATCCGAAATCGATACGGTATATGAAAACCAATTCGGCACGCGTATCACGCAGAGGTCAAAACCAATCGGCTACGCATGCAAGAATAGCTAAAGCAACCCTCGATGTTGATCTACAAACATCAAACCATCGAGAAAAACCCAAACACACCCATTTACGCATTCCCAAACACTAATTATAATATGAATTAGGTTGCAATTCACAAAAACCTCAAACTCACTTTAAAAGCCATTTTTCCGAAAATCAAGCAAGCAAAAATTAACCGTTTTAGTACAAAACTCGACATATAAATGAATCTAGCGGCCACAATATTCACTAAATATCTTAATTAAGTCATAAAAACAATTCCCATAATTTAATCTCATTAATTTCCATAAACCTTAAAAATCTAGTTCACAAAATACCTAAATTTTAACAATTTTATAGCAAAAATGCACAAACTACAATCTAGCTTGGATTTTCATGAACTAAAAGTATTAAACCACTCAATATAATCTTTATAATAAGATGAAACCTAAATTTGAATTTTATCTCACAAGAATATAATTATTTTAAAAACCTAGTTTACCATTTATATACTTATCACAATTTAAATCAACAAATATGCAACTAGCAACTTAAATTGGATTTAGCATAACCTAATATGTCAAATACATCACACAACCCTAAACTCACAACACAAACCCCAATTTGAATTCAAGCCCCACTCTTGAATTTCAAATCATGCACTTGGAATTAAAATAAAAACCTATTTAAACACCTAATTAAGCTAACTTAAAACAATTAACAACAATTTAACACAAAGGTTAGAATTTATACCCAAATAATTTGAAGATCCCACAAGCACACTTAGCCTCCCAAATTGAAATCTAAATCCCTAGATCCATGCTTGAATAGCTAAAGAATAATGGGTAAAGCTTGGATTTAGAATTAGCTTTGAATTTTTGAGAAAAATGGTGGATTTTTGATAGAAATTTTGGGGATTTTGATGGAAAATGAGATGAAGAATTTGGGGGCTGTTGTGGGTTCAGGTTTCGGCCAGAATTGGTGGGGATTGGGTGAGGGAGGAGAGAGAGTGAGGTGGGAAAAGTCCACTCTAGTCAAAGTCCACTCTAATTCTATCATTTTCTACTCTTTTCTTTTCTTTTCTTTTGAAAAAAAAAGTGATTGGAGAGAGGGAGAGGGGGAGGGCTGTCATGGTGGGGCCGGCCATATGGGGAGAGGGTGAGGTGTGGGTGTGTGGGTTAGGAAAAAGATAAATGCTAAACTCCAATTCCCATTAACACTAATTTCACCGAAAAAAGCCTTTTTCTTCGATATTTTCTAAACCGTTTTGGCAAACGATTTCATTTCAAAAACCACATGATAAAATTTTATTTAATGTTTTATGATGCACAAAATTTGTTTCAACTCATTCCCATTTGTAATTTTCCCCAATTAAATGTATTAGTGACGGCTTAAAATAATATTAAAATAATTAATTTCGGAAAAATTTTCAGAAAATTTGAAATTTCACCAGTGGCTCAATAAACACCAAATACTAGTAATTTCATAGCTAGAATATGTATATTTAATTTTATAATAAAAATATTTGCATTTTGAATTTTTACAGAAAACCCCCCTTATTTTACCGTTTTTTCGAAATTTCACCGAAACGATTTTCAAAACGTTACAATCTTCCCCCCTTAAAGAAATTTGGTCCCTGAATTTAAATTAAACCCCCCCCCCCCAAATACTAAAATATTTCAGCCAAAACCATCAAATCGCCGGGGCTCCGAAATCATAAATACATAAACACATCATAGCGCAATGCATGCGCATGAGTAATGAGTAGATAACTCGAAATCAAAACTCCATCAAGCATCCCGCAATCATCGGAGTCAAGGTGAAGACACGAATGCCAAATCTCAAGCAAGACCGATATGTTATAAATCGGAACTATACATGCAAATATAAGGAGGAAATGCATGCCAAATCATTTAAGTTGCTGTGCAATGCACATAACACTGCACAGTGGCGGACGTCTATCATAAGAAAATAACTATATACATATATACCTTTATTTGAAATGTACGTTCCGCCGTTTTGGGAAATAATTTAGAAGGGTTTTCCTTATTTTAAACGTTTCGCGTCATATCAGACACGTAGGTAAATACTGAGATTATAGCTCGCTTTTTGGAATTCCCTTCAATAGCTATCAATGCATGCAAAATATATTCAGGTACTGTTCTCTGACTAGTCCTGCTTAGTACGAAAACACATCACAATTATCATAAAAAAACGTACTGCTCTATAAGAAATCAATCCCAAAATACGCGTATGAATACTACGTGCGTCTGGTGCGCACAACAATCAAAATCCATATACGTGCCATACAAGTGCACAGAAACAAGATCTAAGTGCATCGGGTATGCACAAAGCATCTGTCGTAGGCAACGTGTGTGCCTGACAGCAAAATCAGGTGCATCTGACATGCACGAAAAATCTCGATTTAGTGCATCTGGTGTGCACCAAAATCGCATCTCAAGACATGCGCTCAACATGCGCAAAAACCCAAAACCAGGGACATCCATCATGCACGAAATCATGAAATCCAATATCAGGCGCCGAACATGCGCAAAATCAAATCAGGTGCACAAGGTGCACAAAACAAATATCGAGTATCATAATCGAAATCGAAGTCCAGTGCATCTAAGTGCACAAAAGGCGTATCACTGCACTGCAAGCATATATAAACTATACAGAGTGCAGGAACCAAATCGTGTGCGTGCATACGCACAAAATCAACTCAAATGTCTAAAACCGTAAAATCACAAACATGTGAAACCAAAGCACGAAAACGATATCAAGTGCAACACTGTGCAAAGATCGTAAATCCTCAATCATCAAAATCAAATCATGCGAATAAATCACCCAAAACATCAAAATCAATAATGGCGGAATAGTACCGCTCAAGCGCATCCTCTAAGAATCTCGGCCAACTGTCGCGGTTACAAGTGGGACGTCTTGTCGATGATCATGAACTCTGGCCTGCTGGTGTGCGTAATAATGACCACTCCTGGGTCAAGGTCTTCACTGTGAATTACCGATCTCTCGGTCCATCGGCTCATCGGCCCTGTCAGGTGTGCTAACGGGGATGATCCCGTTCTGGCACTTCTCTGGTTATCTCTCGGTCAATCATCACAACCACTCGTAAGACAGCATATCACTGGCGTCGGCCTCTGGCTCTCTAAATATACGTGACACATCTGATCCTGGCTGCAAGTATCATTGCAGCAGTGTCCTAGAAGGAATCCTGCTCACGTTCACTTCCATGTCTCGTCTCTGCCAACTGTCTGGAAGTCATCGTCCTTTCCTATATTTGCATCTTGCTCTGGAACGACTGCATACTCATCGCGACTCCTTCTGGAAGGTAAATCCAAGTACAATGCCTCGGCATACGCATCGCATCTCTGATGTCGGCGGAGTGGAATGTCATCTTATCTAGATCTGGTACGAACCTCTTACTTCACTTTTCTCTAATGTCGTCTGCTTTGGACTTGTCTCGTCGCGAATGCATAGACTGAGCTCCAACGGCTATCCTCGTATCGAGAGTCTCCCAAGAAATGCATCTCATCACCTAGCATCCGAATTAAGTCGAGCCATCCGATCGAGTCGTCAAAACCTCATAATCCCACAAGAGTTCAACATCTTGGGCACAGTTTAATAGTATCGAGTACATACCACAGCATCGGTGGTCCAGCCGTAGAAGGGCAAACCCAAGCCTCACTAATGGCGCCGTAGAACTGCCGCAAACCCGAAGGTTCAAAGGCTTTCACACGGTCATTAAGTCGAGTTAGGGTTTCATTCTTCTAGAGGGTCCATAGAATTGCCTGCATGCCCTTCCGAATACTTTAAACTTGGAATAATAGGCTTCTGACATTCGATCGTCTCTGTCGACTCCCAACGTCTCTGCGTGAAGTCGTCTCTAGCTGAAATCAATCTATCTGATGACCTCCTATCGGGTAGGCGAACGAACCACATGTCCTAGTCATTCATCCTCGGGTGACTAGTGACCTTCTATCATCTCTTAGTACAACCTGTACTGCAATAGCTTCAACATATGGGGCGATATCTCGTCGCTCGCAGCAACAACTGGCTCACTCGTCTGCACGCTGAACAGTTTCTCAATCATCATGAGTAAGCAATACACCGACGGTCATCAAAATCTGGCTGGCCTTTATCATTGGCTCAATCTTCTAGTGTCGATCAGCACATCCGAGTAACCTCATAAAGGCGATCCGCCAAACGCTCGTGGAGCGGAAACATAGTAAAAAGACACATCTCCGCAATCGTGTGTCGCCGGAATTTCGCCCTGGTCAGTCCTCGTTCGTGACAAGCTCGTGCCGACCGCAACTCTAGCTGTAACTCTCCCTGCCCGTAATCGTGGCAGCAAAACCATAACTGGTACTGATGAGGCTAGATCGGAATGAATACAATACTGAGCAAAGAAATGTACATCCTAAGGCTTCTTAAGTGGAGTAGCGTATCGTAAGTATGCCGCGGAACATACCCACGGTACGTCACTCTACTTTAGTCACCTATTCCATCAACCAAGGGTCATCCTACGCTCCGAAGGTAAAACCTAACGCTCTGATACCAACTTTGTCACGCCCCGAAAGTACGGAACATGACCGGCACTTAAACTACGAAACGTCTCGAGGCGTACATAATCTAAGTAAGCCGAAAACCCAGAAATCCAAACCAAGAAAAGTAGTAGAGTGAAGGAAAACCAATTTAAAATCAAGTAGTTTTAATACCATAAGCCGAGTTATGCGGTTTTAAAAACATCAAGTATTTCCTGAAAATTTCGGCAGAGTCTCCTTTGTAAATACTGGCTCCCAAACGGGATACAACATGAATAGTATACGAAATCAATAAAAAGGCATCCCCAAGCGGGAGCTAGCTCTTTGTCAATCGACGGTCATAACCACACAAGCAATATAATATACAACGCCAAGGGCGAGGATCAAAACTCAAAAGGAAACTCAAAACAACAAGAAATCCATAGAAATACAACGCGCGACTCTAAGGTCGAAAGAATAAACATCACTGGTCTCTATCTGAGATAAATACAAGTTTGGTTGATGGAACTTCTAGATACAACTGAATAATAATATACAATGTAGAATGATGGGTACGATACAAATAAACTCACCTACTAGCAAGTCACCTGAACGAAACTGTACCCGCAAAGCCGTAAAGAAACCTATACGACGAAACCTGCAAGAAACTGGGGTACAACGGGGGTGAGTTGCCAACTCGTGAATAGAAAAACATCTACGAATAGAAATCGCATGTATGACGCAATCCAAGGTCATACGATCAATATATATAATCCTCAAATAAAACCAGCAGTCTATAACAATGACGAGGGTAAATATCTAACCCGAGTATAATCTCATGTGCCCGTGTCAGTGCCTCAGGTAGCAATATATCATGAATGAGGTATGAATGCATGAAAACAGATTACATGTAAATGAAGAAACTGTTTTCATAATTTAGTGAGATTTCCTTTGTATTTTTAAAATGAGATATCATAAATGAAATCAGTATCAACAGTGTCTAGCATCGACACAAAACATAAATCTCAAAGTCTCGAAACCTCAGGCTCCGGCTATCCGGACTGGCCTGTATCATCAAATCTCAGTACCACAATATCTCGAAATCTCAATGTCTCAATCTCAATATCTAGGGCGCCGTCAGTCCAGACCGGCCCCTACCATCCATCACAAGACTACGACGGTATCCTCCGGATATCCGACGCGTCGGGTAATATCACCGGTCGGTAGTGCTCCGCTGCTAGGCTCAACGTCAACAACACGGCCTTCTCGCCCCGGGGTACCTCACCGGGCCCACCATGTACCCGAAACGGTTCATCCAACTCCTCGAATCGGGTCTCGAAATCCATCAGCAAACTCATGGTGGACGACTCATACATCATGGGAAAACCGCATTTTTCTTTAAAAAGAGAGAAAGCAGTTTATATATGTTTTGCGGTTTTCCTCCAAATCCAGAAAATATCATGGAAATCTGAATCATCAATAGCATGTAAAACCATGAATATAAGCATGAGAATGAATAACTGTATGCATGAAGCGACAAGTAATAACTACAATATCTAAGCTGGCATATAAGGTATGTACACTAATATTATGTCAAACTACTGGCTATCAAGCTAAGTTAAGCAATAATATTTTCTAAGATGTACGTGGCATGGCAATTACCGATGAAGATGTGCGTGAGCCGGCAAGTAAGTGTATGTAGTACATACGCATCATCGGTAATGGTGCTGGTGTCCTAACAGCATAATGTCAAATATGAAATAACAATGTAAATATGCGATGCGGAGCGAGCAACCAAAATGAGCGGGAGCTAAATATTAAACAATGGTGCCATTTAAAATAACACGAATCGCGGGGTTTTGAAAATAGGGGCTACGGTGGTATTTAAGAAAGGATACGTCTTTTGAAATATCCGTAGATCCCTTGACCTGTCTTTTAAAATACCCACGATCCGCTAGTTTTGAAATAGGTAGGAGTCTAATCTAATCTAACAACTATACTAAACTATACGGCTGAACTAACAAGCTGAACTACAGGTAAGGAAACCGCCTATCATCTGAGTCGATACATATACATACCTGTATATATACAGTCGGTGATCCCGCCTCAATAATATCATATCCGATACCATATCTATAAGTAGGCATCCCAAGTCAAGAGTGCGGATCAATCATCAATATAGCTCGTACGTAAATCTATCGTACGGCATCCCAAATCTGGGTACGGGTCAATATCACATTCATCATACTATTCACCAGGTATCCTCTTTATCAAATATCTTGATCGGGGTACTGATCTACGTCTAGTACAATACTGATACCGCCTAAGTATGCATGCACGTGTGTGGAACACTACGTCAAGACCCATTACAACGTCATGTCGTATCTCAAATACGAACCCTGCTATATCACCGATCTCACGGCCTCAAATCAAATCCCATCGACTCATCTTAAATCCCAAGTACATCCTCATTATCCATGCATGTGTATATGAATGTACATATGCATAGTCCCATACCCATACATATATACATATATACACATCCCAATCGGCGCACAAGAAAGTAATGTATGCAAGTCTGTGTGTGCGTATGTGGGTATAACAACTACTCTAGGGTTTCGCAACTAACCCAAAGGTACTCCATGAACACATAAACATAACATGAATGAACATTCTCGTATCATAAAACACCTATAAAAACATATATATATGAGCTACACTACGGACTGCGGGGGTGCTATACGCCATCCACTCGACTTCTCCCCGTAGATAGAAATCTACTCACCTGGTCCTCGCTCGCCGGTGCCGACGTCGCCACGCGCTTGCTTGTTTTCTTGAAGTCCACATGGGGGTACCTACATATCGCAACATATCTTATCGCATAAAAACCAAATCCGAAATCGATACGGTATATGAAAACCAATTCGACACGCGTATCACGCAGAGGTCAAAACCTATCGGTTACGCATGCAAGAATAGCTAAAGCAACCCTCGATGTCGATCTACAAACGTCAAACCATCGAGAAAAACCCAAACACACCCATTTACGCATTCCCAAACATTAATTATAATATGAATTAGGCTGCAATTCACAAAAACCTTAAACTCACTTTAAAAACATTTTTCCGAAAATCAAGCAAGCAAAAATTAACCGTTTTAGTACAAAACTCGACATATAAACGAATCTAGCGGCCACAATATTCACTAAATATCTTAATTAAGTCATAAAAACAATTCCCATAATTTAATCTCATTAATTTCCATAAACCTTAAATTCTAGTTCACAAAATACCTAAATTTTAACAATTTTATAGCAAAAATGCACAAACTACAATCTAGCTTGATTTTCATGAACTAAAAGCATTAAACCACTCAATATAATCATTATAATAACATGAAACCTAAATTTGAATTTTATCTTACACGAATATACTTAGTTTCAAAACCTAGTTTACCATTTATATACTTATCACAATTTAAATCAACAAATATGCAACTAGCAACTTAAATTGGATTTAGCATAACCTAATATGTCAAATACATCACACAACCCTAAACTCACAACACAAACCCCAATTTGAATTCAAACCCCACTCTTGCTTTCAAATCATGCACTTGGAATTAAAATAAAAACCTATTTAAACACCTAATTAAGCTAACTTAAAACAATTAACAACAATTTAACACAAAGGTTAGAATTTATACCAAAATAATTTGAAGATCCCACAAGCACACTTAGCCTCCCAAATTGAAATCTAAATCCCTAGATCCATGCTTGAATAGCTAAAGAATAATGGGTAAAGCTTGGATTTAGAATTAGCTTTGAATTTGTGAGAAAAATGGTGGATTTTTGATAGAAATTTTAGGGATTTTGATTGAAAATGAGATGAAGAATTTGGGGGCTGTTGTGGGTTCAGGTTTCGGCCAGAATTGGTGGGGATTGGGTGAGGGAGGAGAGAGAGTGAGGTGGGGAAAGTCCACTCTAGTCAAAGTCCACTCTAATTCTATCATTTTCTACTCTTTTCTTTTCTTTTCTTTTGAAAAAAAAAGTGATTGGAGAGAGGGAGAGGGGGAGGGCTTTCATGGTGGGGCTGGTCACATGGGGAGAGGGTGAGGTGTGGGTGTGTGGGTTAGGAAAAAGATAAATGCTAAACCCCAATTCTCATTAACACTAATTTCACCGAAAAAAGCCTTTTCCTTCGATATTTTCTAAACCGTTTTGGAAAACGATTTCATTTCAAAAACCACATGATAAAATTGTATTTAATGTTTTATGATGCACAAAATTTGTTTCAACTCATTCCAATTTGTAATTTTCCCCAATTAAATGTATTAGTGACGGCTTAAAATAATATTAAAATAATTAATTTCGGAAAAAATTTCAGAAAATTTGAAATTTCACCAGTGGCTCAATAAACACCAAATACTAGCAAATTCATAGCTAGAATATGTATATTTAATTTTATAAGAAAGATATTTGCATTTTGACTTTTTACAGAAAACCCCCTTAATTTACCGTTTTTTCGAAATTTCACCGAAACAATTTTCAAAACGTTACATCAGCCGTATTTAACATTCGGTTAAATGCGGATTTATCTTTCCGTCACTTGGGTGAGTCATGAGATGAGTCGTGATTCTAGAAGGTTCTAGTGTGGTGCCTAGGTTCATGAATCATTCTTATGCATTAATGGTTTTGATGACTAGGTTAAGTGAGTCATTCTTCTCCTTTAATGCTTTTTGTTCTTGTTAATGATATTTGATTAAGATCTTTTCCTTTAGAGTCACCACTTTGCTCCTACACTCACCTCCCCCTCATCTATAAGTGGCCGGCCCCCCTCTCATTTGAGGATCATGGTTGTTATTTGGAAAAGAGATATAAGTTTTGGTACAAAGAAATTAGATGTGATCGATTTCTCTTTTCCATTCGATCCAAAAGGCAACTTCATTAACCGTTTGTCCATAACCTTGGACTTAACGAGACAAAGTGTTCTACTCATTCTCTACTTCATCTTGGTAGTCTCTTTTAGCAAACTTGACGATCGAGTTGCCTCGGTTCAGAGGCGGGAGCCCGTTTAAAGATCCGTCAATGTGGTGCCATCTAGACGAGAAGACTGGAGATTCAGGAGATCGGAGCAGACGCAACAAAGCGTGGGATGATGTTGAAGACCGAAGGTCTCGGATCGTTCGGTATAAGATTTCTTCCCACTTTGTAGTTTGTTAGTTTAGCTTTAATGGAAGATCCGGGTTATAGTACGCAATTGCGCTAGTTGTTAAAAGTTTTTTTTCCGCATTTGGCGTCTGTTAGACGGCCGGGGCGCTACCGTGGATTTACACACAGTACCTATGAACCAGCCGTAGAAGGGTCAAACCAACGCCTCACATGTGAAACGCTAAACTACCACAAACCCTAGGGTTCAAGTGGCGGTTTTGACGGCCACATAATCGAGTTAAGGTTTCGATCTTCTAGAGGGTCCACGGAATCACTTGCATGTTTTTCCGAATACGTTAAACTTGGAAAAATGGGTTTTTGACATTCGATCGAACTTTTTAAAATTGTCTAGACAATATGTGAAAACCTGAAACAATGTTAAAACTACGAATACGAAACACTCCGAGTTACCTTTGCATTGAATTAATCACCACATGAAAAAGTAGCAAAAATAAACAATACCTGAAACACCAAACCACAGAGAAAAGACCTAAGAAAAAATTTGGGACCATTCTGCCAAGCCCAGGCCGGCCTGCTCGGAATTATAGGCCTTGTGCTCGGTCCAAATCCGAGCACAGGGTCCCCAATTTTTCCTATGTTCTTATGTCTACCCAAATGTGATCCTGCACTTGTTTGAAAAATTTTTGGAGCTCATATTGAAATCGACAGAAACATCGATTTAGCGTTTCAAGTTCCGGAGTTATTTCGGTTTCGTGATCTTAACAAAATCCATATTTATTCCTAGTATGGCTCTGATACCAATATGGGGTTACCTACGACCGCAGCAAGGTTTCGGGAGGCATCGTCCATGCCAAATAAAAATTTTGTCGATTTAGATAACCCTAACTAGAATTGTTAACTAGAAATAATACGGAAAACTAAAGCAAACACTTTGAAATATGTAGTGAGCAAGGAACACAACCTTTGTAGACCGGTTCTTCACTTCAATAGCTCCGTATAGATGTCCCCTCCACTGTGATCTCAAGTCCCGGATTCTAGAGAGGCTCCGTTGAAGAAACGAACGTGCTTGCTTCGAAGACTTCGAGGCCGATGATGATCTACGCCGGGAAGACACTAACTCAAGCTATTCCTTCACTAGATCAAGAACTTTGTGAAGAGAACACCCTATACTACATGGCAACTAGTAGAGGATGATGAAGTAGGAAGTGGGCTCACTTTAGAATTGATTTTCTCACACTTTTTCTCATAGCACCATTAGAGTTAGAAATCTTTTTCATGAAGCTTGAAGAAGAAGAAGAAGAACTCATCACAATAATTCATCCAAAATGAATTAAGTAACCATAGGTGAGTTAAAGCTATCATGCTTAACTCTTGTAGAGAATTAACCAAGGTGTAAGGTTAAGGGTTGGGTTAACTAATATCCTAAGGAATGGCAAAAGAGTTGACTTTGTCAATATTCTACAAGCTTCATCAAGCTTGATAACTTTGACCAAAGTCTCATCTCTTTTGTTATTCTTTAAGAAATAAGTAAACCCTAATTTAACCTTGATTTGGTTTAAGTCTCATACACCCAACTTGTATGTATCATCAAGCATGATACAAACATGTACACTTGCATATATCACATATAAACAATGTGCACAATCTAGTGAGAAAATAAATCTTAAGTGAGCAAACACTAGTTAATGTAATGTAATATATCAAATATATAATTATACATTAAATTATGAAATCAACTATTGATTTAATAATCCGGTTATAACTGACTAATATCATGTGTAACAACTTATCGAATCAACACTTGATCCAATAACCCGGTAATATCGCATACAACCGATCAATGTTACAAATCGCGAGAATAGAATACGATATCTCATACGTATTAATCTCAGTCCCGCACATATCACATATGTGCTCCTACTCCATTTCGCTTGAGCCAAGAAACCCCTGTGTAGGACTCTAAAGACTCGTCAATACGCCGGCAGTAGGTGATGATCATATCAAACACCCACAAGCCGCAAGCGGTCTGCTAAACGTAACTGCCACCCGGGTATTGAGCGATCAGAAGATCAATAAGAAAGCCTGCTCACACTCATGGGAATCCAATTAGTAACACTCCTGTACAGTCCGGTTTCTTCGTCTGATATGTCGCATATCTCGTCTAGGGGTGGTAAACGTCAGACCCAAGTAACTCGATAAGTCGTGTCGATATGAGGCTCATAACGGATTGAGAAACTACTGATACTCTTACCAGTATATCTCTGAAGCTGCCTTGGCGAAGGACTTCCTGTTATAGCCAATCGAGCACAATGCAACATCAACTCCCAATACCCGGAGAGACGAAACCCCTCCTATCGCTCATTGCCTCCATGTGACTCGGGACTGTACCCAAAAGCCACCGTTTTGCACGCCCTCTTGGATGTGGTATGATGGAAATCAAAGCACAGTGGGAATCACACAAGACTCTATGACGATCTCGGGTCTACAGACTAACCTGTACCAGTGTCACCAGAGAACTGCCATCTGATGATAGGTATAATACCATCTGGGAGTTCTCGGCGAGTCCGTCCAGTGTACCCAGTCTTCACTGAGCATCCGTATACTGACTCTGATGTCAAACACCAATGGATATGGGATCATCCATCGCCCATCTACATAGGTCGAGAAGCTATACGCTAGTCTACTCTGGTATATCGATACACCTACGACTAGGAACATTTGAAGGATGTACTTAGCGACTACACTGTCCCCACTAGTATGATCTGCATCATAGTCCTGGTAGTCAAGTACTCATCCTAAGGGCTTTATCAACATGTAACATAGAGACAATCAGTGTACACATTAAGATAAAGGGAAACTAGATAGCATACTATCATGTCGAGCAAGAAAGTCCTCCATATATATGTCCAAGCATCCACTACAATATACATCGTATGTACAGTAATGGCCTCTAGGGCATACATATCACTAACACTTCTAATTACACTAAAACTATCCAATGAACACATAAACCTATCTTGAAAATCATTAATCTCACAATACGCACATTTATATATATAATATAATATATTCATATTTTACACTACGAAACTGCGGGGGTGCTATACGCCGTCCACCCGACTTCCCCCGTAGATATATATCTACTCACCTTGATCCTCGCTTGCTGAAGTCGATGTCGCCATGCTCATCCTTGTTGCTCCAAGTTCTCATGGAGGTACCTACATATCACACAAAGTATCGTAAACCGAAATCGCACACCAAAATCTAATCGGCACGCGTATCATACATAGGTTAAAACCTATAATCTATACATGTACGAATAACTAAACAACTCTCGACGATTGACGTATAAACGTGAATCGACCGAGATAAAACACAAATACAAAGTTCAGGTTATAAACAAGCACGAAACCAAAACAGAATCTCAGAAAATATGCTCTAGATTTTACCCTAGGTCAAATTAGCCAATTTTGCACATATGGAGGGTCTAGTTTACTAGAGATGAAGACATGAACCAAACACGAACCCAAAAGTCCCTACCCTGGCCGCAAATTGCGGCCAAATGGAAAAAATCTACGGCCTGAAGGAATGGTTGGGGTCTCGGGTCTTGGGGTTAGCTCCTAGGTGGCCTGCTTGTCTCACTGTGTTTGATAAATATTTTTCAGGTGTCCCGGGTGATAGCAGATACCAATATATCCTCACAGAATCCATAAATTCCGATATCGGGGATTTATTATTTCGCGAAAAGGGGTTTTGGTCTCAGGTTTAGTCCAATATATTATCACTAAAGGGGGTTTGAGGTCACTACTAACTCAATTACACTATCTCAATTCAAGAATTCCTCAAAACCCTAACTTGGAATTTTCTAACCTCACTAAACACCACAATATCACTTCTAAACATGCATGGATACTAAAGTGAATGAAATACTAAGCTAATGGTAAAGGAATTACCTCATTTGGCAACTCAAGAAAATTCTTGAGTTGCCCCAAGTTTCCAAAATCCTTGCTTTCTTGGTCCAAAGTGCTTGTAGTGAGCTTGTGCATGTTTTTAGTGAAAGGTGGATGATGTTTTGATGAGGGATTGAGCGTGTTTGTGAGGGTTTTAGAGGAGGTAGGGATGAGGGCAGCCATGGTGAGAGGATGACAGAAAACGATCAAGGAAATAATGGAGGGAAGCAAATGGGAGAATGGTCAAGACCCCTCACCTCTCTCTCCTTTATCTCTCTTGCCCATACTCTTTTGTTTATTCCTTTTCTTTTTCTTTTCGTTTCTTTTCTTTTCTTCTCTCTTCTCATTTAAAACCAAATCAAATGAAAAATAAAGAGAAGCCATGGTAGAGAAAATGTAACAAGAGTGTAATATGACATGGTGCATGTCATGTGCACAAATCAAGCATAATGCACGATTAGCGATATTTAATCGCGATTAGCATTAAAATTGTATATAGTTAATTATAAAAATTCATAATTTGCCTAAATCATATAAAACACTCTCATTTCAGAAATTCCTATAATTTTCCAAATATTTCCCAATTTATTGGAAATTAATTATACCGCATTATCAAATATTCATAATATTTATTATTTAATTTTATAAATTCCAAAAAATAATATTTTATTTTTATGAAATGTTACAGTCTTCCTCCCTTAAAGAAATTCGGTCGCCGAATTTAAATTTAAACCCCTAATATACTAAAACGTTTCAGTAAAATTATCATGTTGTCGGGGCTCCGAAATCCTAAATACATAAAACATATCGTAGAGCAATGCACGCGCATGAAAAAAAACGAGTATATAAACCAAAATCCAAACTCCGTCAAGCATCCCGCAATCATCGGAGTTATGGTGAAGACACAATATCAAAATCCAATACGAAAATCAACATGATATACATCAAACTATACATGTACATATCATTAAAACGTCTGAAAGAAATGCATGCCAAACCTTTTCAAGTCGCTGTGCAATGCACGTATCACGGCACAGTGGCGGACGTCTATTATAAGAAAATAACTATATATATATATATATATATATATATACCTTTTGTTTAACATACATGTCCCGCTGTTTTGAAAAAAATTAATTTAGAAGGGTTCCCTTAGTTAAATGTCTTGTGTCATCTCGGATACGTAGGTAAATACTGAGACTATAGCTCTTTTTTTTGGAAATCCCTTCGATAACTGTCAATGCATGCAAAAATATATTCAGGTACTGTCCTCGGACTAGTCCTGCTTAGCTACTATACCGAATAGTAAATATCATAAAACATACTGCTCCAAAAGAAATAAATCTCAAAATGTGTATAAGGATGCCGCGTGCGTCTGGTGCGCACGGAAATCGAAATCAATAAATGTGCCATACATGTGCACAGAAACAAAATCTAAGTGCAACGGGTGTGCACGAAACACCTGTCAAAGGCAGCGGATGTGCCTGACAGCAATATCAGGTGCATCTGATATGCATGAAGAATCCCGATTTAGTGTATCTGGTGTGCACCAAAATCGTATCGAGCGCGTCAAGTATGCGCAAGAATTCAAACCAAGTGCACAAGGTGCACGAAAACAAATATCGAGTGTCACAATCGAAATCGACGGTATACAACACATCTCAATCCAAATCAGGTATACCGTGGTATATAACCTCACAACCATATGCATCAGCGTGCACAAAATCGAATCAAAATACTAAAAGTGCATGAAAACTATGCCGAAGGCATAAGTCAAATCACATGCATACCATAGGCATGAAATCAAAATCAACATCTCGAATGACATCAAATCGAAGTCAAGTGCAACCGTGGTACACAAATCTCAATCATGCAAATAAATCGCCCAAAATACCGAAGTCAAAGATGGCGGAAATAGTCCCGCTCTGGCATATCCTCTAAAGATCTCTGGCCAACTGTCATGGTCACTCATAACATGTCTTGTCGACGATGCCGAACTCTAGCCTACTGGGTGTGCGCAATATGACCGATCCTGGGTCCAAGTCTTCTCGTATAGTATTCCAGAAGGTTCTGTCGAAATCTCTCCCAAATCTCGTTTCTGCCGAAATGCCCGGAAGTTATCATCCTTTACTAAACTATTTCTTGTTCCGGAACGGCTGCATATTCATCGCGACTCCTTCTGGAAGATATATCCACATACAACGCCTCTGCATGCGTATCACATCTCTGATGTTGGCGGAGTGGAACGTCATCTCATCAAGATCTCGTACGAACCTCTTACTCCATTTTTCTCTAATGTTGACTGATTCGGACTCGTCTCTTCGTGGCTGCAAGGACTGTGCTCCAATGACTATACTCATATCTGGAGGCTCCCAAGCAATGTATCCCATCACATGATATCCGAACGACGTCGAACTTTTCGATCGATTCATCAAAGTTTCATAATCCCCCAAGAGCTCAACATCTTGAGTACAGTTTAATAGTATTCCAGTACATGCCACAGTACCTATGATCCAGCTGTAGAAGGGAAAGCCCAAGCCTCATTAATGGCACCGCTGAACTGCTGCAAGCCCTAAGGTTTCAAAGCGTTCTTATGGTCATTATATCGATTTATGGTTTCATTCTTCTAGAGGGTCTACGGAATTACTTGCATATTTTTCTGAATACGTTAAACTTGGAAAAATGGGTTTCTGACATTCGATCGTCTTTTATCGACTCTCAACGTAACTGCGTGAAGTCGTCTCTAGCTGGAATCAATCAATCTGATGACCTCACATCGGGGTAGGCAATGAATCACATGTCTTAGTCATTCCTTCTTGGGTGACTAGAGATCTTCTATCATATCTCTATGTACAACTCGTGCGGCGTTAACTTCAAACATCTGGGCGACATCTCGTCAGTCACATCAACAACTGAATCATTCGTCCGCACGCTGAACAGTGCCTCAATCATCAAGTATAATCGGTGCATTGACGGTCATCACATTTTGGCTGGCCTCTAACAGTGGACCAATCCTCTGGTGCTGATCTGCATGTTTGAGAAATTTTGTAAAAGCAATCCATCAAACGCTCATGGCGTGAAAACATAATAAAGTGACATATCTATACAATCGTGTGTCCCTGGAATCATGCCCTGGTTAGTCCTCGTCCGTGATGAGCTTGTGCTGAGACAACTCTAGCCGTAGCTCTCTCTGCCCGTGTAATCGTGGCAGCAAAACCATAAACCGGTATTGATGAGTATAGATCATATGAATGAATATAATGCTGTGCGAGGTAATGTACATCCTAAGGCTTCTTAAGCGGAGTAGCATATCGTAAGTATGCCGTAGAACATACACACGGTACGTCACTCTCCTTAAGTCACCTACTCCATCAACCAATGTCAACCTACGGACGAAAGTTCGGGTCTAATACCCTCTCGAGTAAGTCTATGTTCCATAAGGTCAAGCCTAGGTTCCGAATATATACAAATGCCCTAGGCTCCGCACAGTCAAACATAGAATCGAACCAAGGTTAACCTAGCACTCTGATACCAACTTTGTCGCGCCCCGAAATGGCACGTGACTGGCACTTAAATCATATGAAGTCTATAGGACCCCATCTAATTCGAGTAAGCCAAAATCCCAGAAATCTAAACCATTTTAAATAAGAAGCGAAGGAAAACTTATTTTAAGGTTTGCATATAATCACTTGAAAAGTTGTAGTAAAACCTTTTTAAAATATCGAGTCTTTTCCGAAAATTTCGGCAGAGTCTCTTTTGTAAATACTGGCCCCAAACGGGTACAAACATGAATATATGAATAAAGGCATCCCCAAGCGGGAGCTAGCTCTTTGCCAATTGGCGGTCGTAACTACGCAAGCAATATAATATACAATGCCGAAAGGCGAGGATCAAAACTCAAAAGGAAACTCAAAATCATCAAGAAAACCATAATAATACAACGCGCGACTCTAAGGTCGAAAAAATATACAACTGGTCTTCTAAGGTTATAAATTAATACAAATCTGGTTGATGGAGTTTACTAGATACAACTGAAATAAATGAATGTACAATGGTGGTCATGATGCAAGTGATCCCACCTACCAAAGCAATCACCCGGAAAGGAGTAGTGTGCCAGCAAAGCCGCAACGAAACCTGTACGGCAAAACCTACAAGAAACTGTGGCACAACGGGGGTGAGTTGCCAACTCGTGAGTAGAGAACATCACCGAGCAGAAATCATATGTATGACTCAATCCTAGGTCAATACGATCAAATATATAAATCCTCAAAATGATAAAGCCTGAAGCATGATAAGGTGTCAAGGGTAACCATCTATACATAAGTGTAATACCAAGTGCTCGTGTCAGTGCCTCAGGTAGCAACATATCATAAATATGAGTTATGAATACAATATAATGAAAACAGAATACATCATGAATGAGAAAGCTGCTTTCTTAATTTAGTGAAATTTCTGTATAATTAAATCGGGGTATCATCAATGAAATCAACAAGGAATTAGTGTCTAGCATCGACACAAAATATATATAAATCCCAATATCTCAATATCTTAGGCTCCGGCAATTCGGATTGGCCTGTATCATCAAATCTCAGTAACTAGGACTCCGGCTATCCGGACTGGCCCATACTCCGATCTGTATCCTCCGGATATCCGTCGAGTCATAATAAAATCACCGGTCAGTAGTGCTCCCCTGCCAGGCTCAACGCCATCATCTGCGACCATCTTGCCCCGGGTACCGCACCGGGTCCACCATGCACCCACAGACGGTTCCTCCTCCTCCTCGAATCGGGTGTATGATATCGCTCAAGAGCCGAGAAAACTCATGGTGGACATATCTCAAATCATATCATGAGAAAACCGCACTTTTTATCTTCTGAAATAAAATGAGTTTATAAAGTCTTGCGGTTTCTCCAAATCCATAAATCGCATAGAAAATCCGAATCCCATAATCAAAAGTCAATGAACAATGAATACTGGTATAAAGCCTCATAATATTGTATGACAAATGAAAATACATATGCATGAGATATCACAGTAATAAATGCAATGTCTAAGGTATCATATGAAAGCAAGCACACTAGTATCATGTAGAAACTATCATTTATACTAATGAAGTAGGATTTTCTAATGTGTACGTGACATGAACATTACCGATGATGATGTGTGTGAGCCGCCAAGCAGGTGTACGTGGAGCATATGCATCATCGGTAAAGGTGCTGTGTCCTGATAGCATGATTTTTAATAATAACTAATGAAAACACAGTATAAGCATGCAATGCGATGTGAACAGCAAGAATATGCAGAACATGAATAAAACGCAACATTTAAGAATATACATTTATATATATGAGTCATACAGTTTTGACATTTGAAATAACACGAATCGTGATGTTTAGAAAATAAGGGCTACGGTGTTTTTAAGAAAAAGGTACGTCCTTTGGAATGTCCATAGAATCCCTTGGCCTGTCTTTAAAATACTCACGATTCGTTAGTTTGAAATAGGTATGACTCGAGTCTAGTCTAACATGTACAATTAAACTACAGGACTAATCGAAAGGTAAGGAAAACCATCTAAGTCTGAGTCGATGTATATATATATATATAGTAGTCGGTGATTCCGCCTCAATAGTATCACGTACGATATAATATATATAATATAACATTCTCGAGTCAAGAGTGCAAGTCTATCATCATAATTATATTACGTACGGTAAATCCATCGTACGGCATCCCAAATCTGGGTACGGGTCAAATATCACATTATTACATTGTTCATCTGGTATCCTTATCATCATATCTTGTATTAGAGGTACTGATCTAAAGTCTAGTACATACTGATGCCATCTACAATTATATATGCGTGTGTATAAAAACACACCGCCTAAAGACCCGCTATAATATCATGTCGTATCTCATAATACGAACCATGTCTGATCACCGATCTCGTGGCATCATGCACAATCATATCGACTCATCTCCAAGTATCATATACTATCCTCATCATCCATGTGTATATATACACACACACACACACACACACACACATACATATTCACATACCTATATGTATATATATATATGAATATATCCCCATATACGCACAAGTAAAACAATGTAAGCGTGTGTTTGTGCGGGTGGATGTAATCTTTACTCTAGGGTTCACGACTAAGAAGCTAAACTAAGTTACTTCTAATTACACTAAAACTAACCAATAAACACATAAACCTATCTTTAAAATCATTAATCACACAATACGCGCGCGAGCGCACACACATACACACACATATATATAATATAATATATTCATATTTTACACTAAGAAACTGCTGGGGTACTATATGCCATCCACCCGACTTCCCCCGTAGATATAATATCTACTCACCTTGATCCTCGCTTGCCGAAGTCGATGTCGCCACGCTCATCCTTGTTGCTCCAAGTCTTCTTGGGGGTACCTACATATCACACATAGTATCGTAAACCGAAATCGCACACCAAAACCAAATCGGCACGCGTATCACACATAGGTTAAACCTATGATCTATGCATGCACGAATAACTAAACTCTCGACGATCGACGTATAAACGTGAATCGACCGAGATAAAACACAAATACAAAGTTCTGTTTATAAACAACCACGAAACAAAAACAGAATCTCAGAAAACATGCTCCAGATTTTACCCTAGGTCAAATTAGCCAATTTTGCACATGTGGAGGGTCTAGTTTACTGGAGATGGAGACATGAACCAAACACGAACCCAAAAGCCCCTACCCTGGCCGCAAATTGCGGCCAGATGGAATAAACCTGTGGCCTGAAGGAGTGGTTGGGGTTTCGGGTCTTGGGGTTAGCTCCTAGGTGGCCTACTTGTGTCACCGTGTTTGATAAATATTCTTCAGGTGTCCCGGGTGATAGCAGATACCAATATATCCTCACAGAATCCACAAAATCCGATATTGGGGATTTCTAAGTTTGTGAAAAGGGGTTTTGGTCTCAGGTTTAGTCCAATATATTATCATTAAAGGGGGTATAAGGTCACTACTAACTCAATTACACTATCTCAATTCAAGAATTCCTTAAAATCCTAACTTTGAATTTTCTAACCTCACTAAATATCACAAGATCACTTCTAAACATGCATGGATACTAAAGTGAATGAAATACTAAGCTAATGGTAAAGGAATTACCTTATTTGGCAACTCAAGAAAATTCTTGAGTTGCCCCAAGTCTCCAAAATCCTTGCTTTCTTGGTCCAAAGTGCTTGTAGTGAGCTTGTGCATGTTTTTAGTGAAAGAGGGATGATGTTTTGATGAGGAATTGAGGGTGTTTGTGAAGGTTTTAGAGGAGGTAGGGATCAGGGAAGCTATGGTGAGAGGAAGAGAGAAAACGATCAAGGAAATAATGGAGGGAAGCAAATGGGAGAATGGTCAGGACCCCTCACCTCTCTTTCCTTTCTCTCTCATGCCCATACTCTTTTGTTTATTCCTTTTCTTTTTCTTTTCTTTTCTTCTCTCTTCTCATTTAAAACCAAACCAAATGAAAAATAAAGAGAAGCTATGGTAGAAAAATGTAACAAGAGTGAAATAATTGGAGAAGCTATGGAAGCAAATGGGAGAAGTCATGTGCAGAAATCAAGCTTAATGCACGATTAGTGATATTTAATCGCGATTAGCATTAAAATTGTATATAATTAATTATAAAAATTCATAATTTGCCTAAATCACATAAAACACTCTCATTTCAGAAATTCCTATAATTTTCCCAATATTTCCCAATTTATTGGAAATTAATTATACCTCATTATCAAATATTCATAATATTTATTATTTAATTTTATAAATTCCCAAAAATAATATTTTATTTTTCTGAAATGTTACACCAATCGTTCAGCCAGGCCAGTGCCGGTACTTTGAGGGAGGTTCCCCGTGCTTTCGCACGGACCTAATTAAAATAAACCTCGTTTTCCCAGAGGCATAATCCCGTTGACACCTTTCTAGACACCTACTTGATCGGCTAATTGTCAAGTGCAAAACTCTACCAGGAGCAACTCTTACTCACAGTGGGTATCGAGATCCAACTATCTCATAGAAGATATGAAATGTTAGTTGTATGTATACCCTAAAGGCCATTAGTGTACATATGATGTATATTATAGTGGATGCTTGGACATATATAGAAATGACATTCTTGCTCGACATGATAGTATGCTATCTGGTTGCTCTTTATCTTAACATGTATACTTGTGCCTTGATACTGTCTCATAGTTACATGTTGGTAAATCCCTTATGATGTATACTTGACTACCTGGATTATGATGCAGATCATACTAGTGGGGCAATGGTAGCCCATAAGTTCATCCTTTAATGTTCCTAGTCGTGGGTGTATCGAGACAGGGCATCGATATACCAGAGTAGACTAGCGTATACGCTTCTCGACCCATGAGATGAGCGATGGATGATCCTATATCCATTGATGTTTGACATCAGAGATGGTATATGGGTGCTCAGTGGAAGCTGGGTACACTGGACGGACTCGCCGAGAACTCCTAGATGATATTATACCTGACGTCAAATAGCAGTTTCTTGGTGACACTGGTACAGGTTAGTCTGTAAACCCGAGATCATCATAGAGTCTTGTGTGATTCCCACTGTGCTTTGATTTCCACCTTACCACGTTCAAGAGGACATGAAAAACGGTGGTTTTTGGGTACAGTCCCAAGTCACATGGAGGCAATGAGCGATAGGAAGGGATTTCATCTCACCCGGTATTGGGGGTAAATGTCGTGCTGTGCTCGATTGGCTATAACTGGAATTCCCTGGCCAGGTCTGATTTGGATATCTACTGGTAAGTGTTATCAGTAGTTTCTCAACCCGTTATGAGCCTCGTATCGGCATGACTTATCGAGTTATTGGGGTCTGATGTTTACCACCCCTAGACGAGATATGCGACATCTTAGACGAAGAGACCGGACTGTACGGTAGTGTTACTGATTGGATTCACAGGAGTATGAGCAGACTTGCTTGTTGATCTTCTGATCGCTCAATACCCGGGTGGCCATTACGTTTAGCTGACCACTTGCGGCTTGTGGGTGTTTGATATGATCATTACCTACTGCCGGCGTATTAACGAGTCTTTAGAGTCCTACACAGAGGTTTCTCGGCTCAAGGGAAACGAAGTAGGAGCACATATGTGATATGTGCGAGACCGAGAATAATACGAGTATGTGATACCGTATTCTATTCGCACGATTTATTTGTATCGGTCGTTTATATATGATATAACCGGGTTATCGAATCAAGTGTTGATTCGATAAGTTGATACATATAATATTAGTCGGTTATATGAGATATAGCCGGATTATTAAATCAAGTGTTGATTTGATAATTTAGTGTATAATTGTATATATGATATACTAGTTTATGTTAACTAATATTATCTCACTTAAATGTTTTTTTTCTCACATGTGTGCATAAGTATATATGTGATATATATTAATGTACATTTTTTAGTGTGTCATGCTTGATGATACACACTGCATGGGTGTATGAGACGTACACCATGCTTATGATAATTGTGAGGTTTAAATATTTAAAGTAAATCTAAATTTGTTGGAAATTAGTCACATGCATGAAGCTTGTAGAAGCTTGTGGATGCATTGACTTAGTCCACTAATTTTGTTTTACTTAAGATATTAATTAACCTAACCATCATCACTTTGCCATGGTTATGTCTCTACATAAGTTAGTATATGTGATACAAACTCACCCATGGTTGCCATTCACTCTCTCATCTATTATTTTCTTCATCGTCTTCAAGCTCAAGCTAAGCTCTCTAGGTTTTTGAGAGAAGAAGAAAAAGAGTGAGAAAATTAATTCTAAAGTGAACAAAAATCCTACTTCATCATCCTCTACTAGATTAGCCATTTAGTTTAGGGTGTTAGCTTCACTAATCCCACATTAGTGAAGATGTAGTTTGGGTTAGTGTCTCCTCGACGTAGATCATCTTCGGCCTCGAAGACTTCAAGCAAGCTCGTTCCTTTCTTCTTGTGAAGCCATCCTAGAGTCCGGAAGATCACTATTTGGAGCGAAGGGACTACTACACGGAGCTATTGAAGTGAAGGACCGGTATACAAAGGTTGTATTCCTAGTTCACTTAGTTGTAAAGTAGTTTACACTATGTTTCGTATGATTCTCTAGTTAAAGATTCTAGTTTAGGGTTCTTTAGAACGGCAAAAATTTGAAAACGGCATGGATGATGCCTCCCGAAACCTTGTTGTCGTGCTTAGGAACCCTACAGTGGTATCAGAGCCAAGCTAGAGAATTAGACGGATATTGTAGTATTAAGAAACTGAAACAACTCTGAAACTTGAAACAAGATTACCCAGTTTCTATCGAAATTTTAAAGTCGTCAATTTCTTTTTAAACAACTGCAGAATGTTGCATATGATGTAACATGAGCACTGAACCAAGACCAACCAATTTGACCAGTTTTTGACCGGCCAGACATGCAAAATTTCCGAGCTGGACGGACCAAATTTTGATTCTGGGGTTCGTCTTGGTTTGGTGCTCAGTCTCTGGGTTTTGGTGTTTCTGGTGTTGTTTGTTTTTTCTAAATTTTCATGTGATGTTAACTTTCTGCAAAGGCAACTCGGAGTGTTTCGTACTCGTAATTATAAAAGTTTTTCGGGTTATTTTAGACCGTGTTAAAAAGTTCGAACGGATATCAAATACCAATTTTAACCCTCGCCGAAAAATTTTCCAAGAGTTGGATTTTTTCCGAGTTAAAGAACATTCAAACATCATACAAGTAATGCGATGGACCCTCTAGAAGAACGAAACTCTAACTCGATTCTATGACCGTAAGAACCGCCGCCAAACTCTAGGGTTTGCGGTAGTTCCGCTGTGCCATAGGTGAGGCAAGGGTTGACCCTTCTACGGTTGGTCTATTGGTAGTGTGGCATGTGATGAATATTTTTAAACTGCGCTCAATTGTTGAGCTTTTTGGGAATTTTTTAGTGTTTGTTAATTTGATCGGAATGTTTAATATCGTCTAGTTATTTATGGAATGTGATACAATATGTGGAATTCATATAGTTAGGCATGAAATCCGAAGTATGTGATATTTCGGGTTTATGATGTCTAAGGTGATTGTGGATTCCAAAGGTTGTAGTTTGACATTTTCTTTTCTGTGATCGTAAGTGTAATATATGGTGTATCGCCGGTTTCGTTGCTATATGTCAACGACAATTGGGATACACATATTTACTTATTTTGATGACATGTGATGTTATGTGTTATTTTGATATGTTGTATTAGATCGTCGTGTTTTGAATAGCCGGGGGTTTATGTGAGATGAGAGTTTTTATTTTCATTCATGTAAAATTCATTGTATGTAATATTCTTTTATTGGAGCACTTCCGGGTTGAGGATGATGTCACCATTGTTGTATATTATTTACTTTTCCGCATTAGGATAGCCACAAGGAGGGGAGCACAAGTAACCGGTTTCTAAAGTCCAGTGGGAGACAATCTCGAGGAGTCGAGTCCGGGTCTCCCAACTCTAGAATCGGTAGGGTTGCTTGCCACTCTCGTAGGGGTCTAGGGATATGGTTTTGGTTATTCATCGCGACCGTGGAATCCATGTTTTATACTGGCTTAAAATAAAACACGGAATTTCTAATATATCCAATATTTCATATGTTATCTTCTGCTGCTGATATTCTGTGATGTGATCACTTTATATGCGTGAGACGAATGCTTTATTATTATATAATAAATGTTGCTTATATTTTGCACCCACGCTAGTCCCGCCCCTCTATGCCATTAGTTAAGTAACCTAACAGTGCATAACGGGACACTGTGGCTAATGCGGATGGTATAAGCGTACATTGTATTTTCGTTTCTTCTGTGATGCTTAGGAAGCATTAATGATGGGAATTCATTAATGAGATTAATGAAAGAAAAGAAACCTAAAAGATGTTATAGAATCAAATTTTCAAAAAAAAAAGGGTAGCTCTAGTTTTTGCTTTGCATAGCGGTATTTCTTATAGAATATCCAGCACCTTAATCGATAAGGAAAGAGCCGAGATCCCTTCACCGGGAGTGACCTCTATAGCGAAACTAGTAGATGCTACAACTCACTCGGTTTTGTTTTTGATTGCTTCTTTTAGTTCATGCTTTGCATAGTGGTATTTGTGAAATATCCTGCACCTTATTCGATAAGAAAAGAGCCGAGATCCCTTCACCGGGAGTGGCCTCTTTAGCAAAACTAGTAAAAAGCCTTAAAAATAATCCTTTTAAAAAATCACTTGTTTCTACAACGATATCAAGTTCATTAAGCAAATGGTTTTCTTAAAAACCTGTCGTAGCTCACTGTCATTTCAGATAAGGACTATTTAGTATTCGTGCTGCGTTTGTTGGCCTTTGTCAAGGCGTAGTGTGTGGTAGCTGAATGGTACTTGTCTACTTAAGCATGTGATGCTATTGGATTAGGATAGTCGTACGACCTTGTTGGCATTTGTCAAGGGTCGTGCGGGTGGGTTTAATTCAATCAGGAAATAACGGGTTGAACTTGACTAGCATCCTATGGTTTGTTGGCCTTTGTCAAGGTCATAGAGGGTTAGGGGAAAAATATTATCGGGAATTTCAAGTGTTAAAATTTGCAATGAGATTGCATACCTTCTATGAGATAGTTGGATCCCGATATCCACTGCGAGTAAGAGTTACTCCTGGGAGAGTTTTACACATCACAATTAGCCAATCAAGTAGGTGTCTAGAAAGGTGTTAACGGGGTTATGCCTCTAGGAAAACGAGGTTTATTTTAATTCGGTCCGTGCGAAAGCATGGGAAACCTCCCTCAAAGTACCAACACTGGCCTGGCTGAAAGATTGGCGAACTTGTAAGGTGCAATTAATCCCGGCTAGTCTTACCTTTTAGGGTTTGAAGGAAGATTGATAAAAACAATGGGAGCCATCCTGATTAGATAAAATAATAACCAATCTGATCCTGCAAGAGCATACGCTAAAGTGTTTTCTTCTCTTTCTCTCCAGGTAGCGACCATGTCAGGCCTTAATCAAGATAATAATATGGATGTATTGACTGAACCCGCTTGTTATACTGAGCAGGGGAACGTTGGTTCCGTTCATTCTTATAATTGTTATAAGACTGAGCAGGGAATAGGGATATATCCAGATTCCCACGCCGCCCAAACGAAAAATAAGCATGCTGATGCATCTTCTTCGGCTGTGTTAGTTATCGAGAACTATTTCTCGGTTCACTCTACGTCCTGGGTATTAGATACCGGATTGGGATCCCACATATGTAATATGTTACATGGGCTAAGAAAAGGTAGAGAACTGGGAATGGGTTATCATTCCGTAAGAGTAGGGAATGGTGCAAATGTTTCAGCCAAAGCTGTTGGCGAATATCTCCTTGTATTACCAAATGGTAATACATTGATTCTGAACGAATGCTATTACATTCCGACCCTGATATGCAATCTTATATCAATTTCTTTACTAAGTAAAGAAGGATATAATTTTGTAGTACAGGATAATGTTATGAACATCTTCCTGAATCGAAAGTTAATTGGATCAGGCTTGTTAAATAATGGCATATACGTTCTAAATCAAACCACGGTTCTTGATGTACAAAACACACACAAGAGGAAGACTTCAGAAATGAACAAATCCTTTTTGTGGCATTGTAGACTAGGTCATATCAATGCGACACGACTAGCTAAGTTAGATAAAGATGGATATTTGAATCCGTTCGAATTATCAACTTATGAAACTTGCCATTCATGTCTCAAAGGAAAGATGACCAAAACTCCGTTTAGTGGACACGGAGAAAGAGTTACTGAACTCTTGGGACTGATACATAGTGATGTATGTGATCCCATGTCTACACATGCCAGGAATGGTTCCTCATACTTTATTACACCTACTGATGATCTCTCAAGATTCAGATATATGTTCCTGTTGAAACACAGGTCTGAGGCTTTTGAGAAATTCAGAGAATATAAACACGAAGTCGAGAACCAAACGGGTAAAAGTATTAAAATTCTTCGATATGATCGAGGAGGAGAATACTTGAGCAATGAGTTCCTGGACTATCTAAAAGAGAATGGGATTCTCTCTCAGCTTACTCCTCCATATACACCCCAGCACAACGGTGTATCAGAACGGAGGAATCACATCCTATTAGATATGGTGCGCTCTATGATGAGCACCGCTGAGTTGCCTATTTCCTTTTGGGGTTATGCGCTTGAGACAGCAGCATACCTATTAAATCAAGTTCCATCTAATTCTGTACCTACCACACAATATGAGATATGGTGTGGGAAGAGACAATGTCTTAAACGAGTTAAGATATGGGTTTGTCCGGCCTATGTCAAAAGGCAAAATCCGGACAAACTCGAGGCACGGTCAGTTCTTTGCAAGTTTGTGGGATATCCCAAACATTCACATGGATATCTTTTCTACCATGGCGAGGAACAAAAGGTGTTTGTTTCACGACATGCCACCTTTTTAGAAAAGGAATTTCTTGCAAAGGAAATTAGTGGAAACGAGGTAGAACTGGAAGAAATTCCGGCTACACAAACTGCAACTGAAGATTTAGTGGAACCGGGGGATTTGATAGCTCCCAACGAACCTCAGCCTCTCCGCCAATCTAGTAAGATTCCTCATCCACCTGAGAGGTACTGCGGTTTTCTCATTGATGGTGGGAGCAAGGATTGCATCATGGAAGATGATGACCCAACTAGCTTTGAGCAGAGCATCACGAGTGGGGACTCTGTGAAATGGCTGGATGCAATGCGATCTGAGATGAAATCCATATACACCAACAAAGTATAGACTTTGGAAGTTGCTCCTGAAGGGGTAAAACCGATTGGGAGAAAATGGATCTTTAAGAAGAAACTTGGTGTAGATGGAAAAGTTAAGACTTTCAAAGCTAGACATGTTGCAAAAGGTTTTCGTCAACGACCAGGTGTGGATTATGATGAAACCTTTTCTTCAGTGGCCATGCTTATGTCCATCCAGATCCTACTTGCCATTGCTGCATACCATGACTATGAAATATGGAAAATGGATGTTAAGACCGCCTTTCTAAATGGTGATTTGGGAGAGTGTGTGTACATGACTTAGCCAGAGGGCTTCGTAGACAGTGGGAGCAGCGGAAAGATGTGCAAGCTGCTTAAATCCATTTACGGGTTAAAACAGGCATCGCGGAGTTGGAACATCTATTTTGATGTCGTTGTCAAAGAGTTTTACTTCGTAAAAAACGTAGATGAACCTTGTATATACAAAAAGGTGGCAGAGAGTAAGGTTGTCTTCCTCGTATTGTACGTGGATGACATACTCTTGATAGGAAATGATATTCCTATGCTGCAATCGGTCATGCTCTTCTTATTACAAAGATTCTCAATGAAAGATCTAGGTGATGCCTCCTACATCTTGGGGATTAAGATCTATAGAGATAGATCTAAACGGATACTGGGATTGTCCCAATCCAGGTACATTGACACCATACTAAAGAGGTTTAGTATGGAAGAATCCAAGCGTGGAAATTTATCCACGATCTCAGGACTCACTCTCTCCAAAGAGATGTCTCCCAAGACTGATTTGGAGAGAGCTCGCATGCAAGGGATACCCTATGCTTCGGCAGTAGGCTCTATCATGTACGCGATGCTATGTACCAGACCCGATGTAGCATACTCACTAAGTATAGTGAGTAGGTATCAAGCAGATCCTGGAGAGAGTCACTGGACAGCCGTGAAGAACATTCTCAAGTACTTGAGAAGGACTAAAGAGACGTTCTTGGTGTATAGTAACGGAGAACTCCAAGTGGAGTCCTTTACCGATTTGAGCTTCCAGAGTGATTAGGAAGACTCTAAGTCGCACTCGGGATTTCTCTTTACCCTCAATGGAGGGGCGGTTTGCTGGAAGAGTTCCAAGCAGGAAACCGTGGCAGACTCAACGATGGAGGCTGAATACATCGCTGCCAACGATGCTGCCAAAAAGGTTGTCTGGATGAAGAAGTTCATAACCGAACATGGAGTGGTTCCATCTATTGTGTATCAAATACCTTTGTATTGTGATAATAATGGAGCTGTAGCTTTAGCCAAGGAACCCAGGTCCTATCAGCGATCCAGACATATTCTAAGGTAGTATCACCTGATCCGGGAGATAGTTGATCGCCGGGAGATCGAGGTCAGGAGAGTTGACATGAAGAACAACACAGCGGATCCACTGACGAAGTCCATTCCCTAGATACAGTTCGAGAGACTCTTCGGGATGTTGGGTATGCGATACTACAACAACTGGCCCTAGTGCAAGTAGGAGATTGTTAGATGTATGTATGCCCTAGAGGCCATTATTGTACATATGATGTATATTATAGTGAATGCTTGGACATATATAGAGAGGAATTTCTTGCGCGATATGATAGTATGCTATCTGGTTGCTGTTTATCTTAACATGTATACTTGTCTCTTGATACTGTCTCATAGTTACATGTTGGTAAAGCCCTTAGGATGTATACTTGACTACCAGGATTATGATGCAGATCATACTAGTGGGGCCATGGTAGTCCATAAGTTCATCCTTTAATGTTCCTAGTCATGGGTGTATCGAGATAGGGCATCAATATACCGGAGTAAACTAGCGTATACGCTTCTCGACCCATGAGATGGGCGATGGATAATCCCATATCCATTGATGTTTGACATCAGATATGGTATACAGGTGCTCAGTAGAGATTGGGTACACTGGACAGACTCGCCGAGAAGTCCTAGATGGTATTATACCTGGCGGCAGATAGCAGTTCTCTGGTGACACTGGTACAGGTTAGTCTGTAGACCCGAGATCGTCATAGAGTCTTGTATGATTCCTACTGTTCTTTGATTTCCACCTTACCATGTGTTGGCTATAGTGCCCTCAAAGTCAATTATTGGATCATGTAAGTGCACGGCGGCGCCCCGGCCGTCAATCCGACGCCGGAATGCGGAAGCGGTGAATAACTTAAATTTTGCGGACTTTGCAAACCGGCACCACCGCGCACTAAACTCCGGATCGAACCATTAACTAGTCTAAGCTATCTACAAGAATGGGAATAGAGATATACCGACGATCCAAGTCCTCCGGTCTTCTCATCATGGTCCCGATCTCCTGCGGAAAAGTCCCGTCTCCTCCTCGTCGCCGGAAGTGCACCACATTGCCTTCTTCGTTTACGGGCTCCCACCTCAATGCCGAGGCAACTCGGGCACGAAGCCGGCTACTCGACGTGCCCAAGATATGCTGTAGGAAGTGTAGTGTAGAGGCTACTTGTCTCTTTGGGGTTTGTTGCCTTTGGATGGAGGAATGAGGATTGAACTTTGGAGGGAAAATGAAGCTACCAATTTTGCAAGGAAATGAGATGAAGAATGAAGCAAAAAAATGAACCTCTCATTTTTCCTCTCCTCAATTAGTGGCCGGCCAAATTGCTTTTGGAGAATGGTGGAGAGGTATACAAATTGCAAGAGGGAGGTAAGTGTAGGAGAGACAAAAGAGGTGACCACAACATCAACCATACCCTTTCCTCCATACCCTTTCTATTCAATCAAATCTCAAAAAGCAAAAGTATGGTGGAAAAGATATGAAAGTTATCATATCAAACAGTTTTGCAAGAAACCCCCTCCACAAAGATTATTTGCACAATTGCAAATAACCCCCTCCATCAGAAAAGTCCGGCCGGGAAAAAGCAAAGGAAAACCGGCCGGAACGGAATGCAAACTGGCAACACCAGAAAACTGGTCCCGTAATAAATTACAGGAAAAACCCCGATACTGTGCATACACACCCGCATCTGTATTCCGTCCGGATACAAATGCAATGAGACAAAATCTACACTGTACTAAACTAGGACCGGCTTAAACCAAAGCCGGCTAGTAATATCCGTTCGATCCTGATCCGTGCAATACCGCACGTATCTGATCGAACCCTGCCATATACCTATACGGCTACTAGTACAAACCGTCCGATCCTGATCCGTGCAATACCGCACGTATCTGATCGGACCCTGCCATATCTCCATACGGCCTCTACAGCGTTTCGCCCGAAAGCTGAGTAACTGAAAGTGTGGTGGACTCTAAAGACACGTCAATACTATGGCTGTGGATTTAACCACTAGCACGTCAGAGGTATTAGCCAATACGTGACGGGCCACCAGCTATTGACCAAAAGGGACGTCGATGAGGAAGCTCACCCCGACACCCAACTGAGCCTGTCAGTGACAATATCCGTGCAGTCCGGTCCGTTCGTCTATGAGTATCGCATGGCGGGCCTAGGGGGTTGGTAAAAGTCAGACCCCCAAAAGCGGTACAAGTCGTGTCGGAGTGTAGCCCAGAACACCCTGAGATACTACTGGAATACCTACCAGTAAATCTCCTTGCCTTGGCCAAGGACTTTGTGTAATGGCTCTCCTAGACACAGCACGACCTCACCCCCAATACCGGGAGAGACGAACCCATGAAGATACGCTCACTGCCTCCATGTGGCTCGGGACTGTACCCAACTAAAACCTGTTTGCACGACTCCTTTGAGCCGTGGTAGGGTAGTAATCAAAGTACAGTGGGAACTCACACGAGACAAATGACGATCCCCAGGTCGATGAACTAACCTGCATACATGTCACCAAGGAACTGCCATCTGACGTCTGGTATATGACCAACTAGCATGTTCCCGGCGAGTCCTGTCCGGTGTACTCATAACCCAATGAGCACCTGTATACATCTTAGGTGATCCAACTGACACCAGTGGTTTGTGAGACCAGCCACCGCCCCTCGTCGGGGTCTCGACTGTATACACTAGTCTACTAATGGAGTATCGATGCCCGGTCTCGAAACTCCCACGACTAGGGACCTTTTAAGGATATGCTTGTAGACCCCCAGCTCCCACTTATATGATCGCCCTCATACTGCTGGTGGTCAAGCAAGAATCCTAGGGGCTCTATCAACGTGTAATAGCGACGTGTCATGTCACCTAAAGCAGTACACGATGATAAAGATAAACCAGATAGCATACTATCATCTCGAGTAAGACTGTCCTACCGGGATAGGTCCTCCCTCAATCATTACAATCACGTACCTGTGACCTAATAATTGACTTTGAGGGCACTATCTCCAACAATCTCCCACTTGCACTCAAGGCTAATTATTGCGATGTCGCATACTCACAGCCCGTGTGATACCGAACATCCAACTCCTCTACTAGTCAGTCTCACAAAGCTCGTTTGCGGAACTATTGCGTTCGAGGAATAGCCTCAGTGAGCGGATCCGCTTAGTTGTTTCTTTCTATGTCTCTCTATATCTCAAGTTCGTGGAGAAAGCCATCTCCCGAAATGAGCAAAATCAGTCTTAGAATATGTCTGGATGTCTGATAGGACGTAGCTCATAAATGAACTCCAAATCCAAACTTCTTAGACTGTATTGACAACTGAACTTAATCAGTGTCCTGCGCGCCATGCCTCCCTCAGTATTGCCTTGGATCACCTGTCCAAAATACTGCCCTACATCAGAGGGAAAACTATAACTCTGACAACCTCCTTTTCTTCCATGTCACCTTGGAAGCCTGGAATGATAACCGTCTCCTGAATGAGGCTGTCGTTATCATATCCCTAGAACATCCACTTATGTTCTAAAACTGCTTCCGACTGTTTCTCCAGGATTGGATTAATGTCAACTTATTGCATCTAGTACAAGAACAACATCTGGTGTGGTACTTGACATCTCATGATTGACTCACTTGCCTAAGCAAGTGATCTGCCAATCATGCACGTCCCTCTCCCCTTTAGTCTGTAAGACACCTTTAGAGAGGGTGACTCCATTACCTGCAGATACCCTACCGTGCCAGGAGTCGTCCATCCTAAATACTCTCAGAATGCTGTCAAGTACCCTGATTGGGAAACCACCCAAATCTAGATCTAAAACCATAGATCTAGTAACCAGTATGTCTGATAAAATCCATTTCCTTTTTGGAGAAACCACTGTGTGACGACCAAAGTATAACCGATTGTAGTGTAGGAGTTTCTTTTCCTACTCTGTGTATAACATCCAAATACCAGGATATCACACCCTACTACCTTCTCAACAGATCCATCCTCTATTCTGATGAAGTCAAACCTATGACTGTCACGTCAGAAATAGATGATCTATCTCCGCAACATCTGCTTTAGTCTATAAATAGACATAAGCTACTTGTCCACCAATGCTTCCGCTGCTCCCACTGACTACGACAACCCTCTGGCAGAGTCATATAGACGTACACTTCTAAAACTGGTTTAGAACGACGCTATACTCATCCTCCCGCCGGGTCTCGTAACCTGGAACAACAGCAATGGCAATTGTGGGTAAACAAGAACTTCCCTGTCACCGTCCTTGAGGCTACCGGAGTACCTCTCGGGTGCCTGAAATTACCCACCTTATCTGCGGAGTGGCCAATGGAATGTCAATCCAGATTGAATCTTTAGGTTCCTTATCAAATCTTCAGTAATCGTTTGTGGTTCTGGAATCACTTCCAGTTCTACCATACTCCCACTACTGTTTTCTGAAAAAATCCATTTTTAATAAAACTGTGGCGAGTCTAGAACAATATCGCTATTGTTCATCCAGATGGTAGAAAGTCAACCCTCGTCATAGCCTGGGTCAACCCACAAACTGCCATTACAGAAACGTGCCTTGAGTTATCCAGTGTCTTGTTTTAATCATAAACCGGACAACTCCCCGTACCTTAATATCGTTAAGATATGAACTGTTCTATATCCAATATAGAAACAGAGGCACTGATATAATTGAACCAGATTCAAATCATGCAGCTGTCTCCAGCGCATGTCAACTAAATGGAAGGAGGCCGATCAGCGTTACTCAACTTAGGAAGCATTTCCAATTATGAGTAACCTGAAAGAGAAGCAAGTTCTCTTAATCATTACTATCAACTGAATACCATACACAAGTATCTACATCTTCGATCACCTTGAAGAATCCCGATACTTGCTACACCTGGTTCTCTACTCTATTCAAATACCTATAACTCCTCAAAACTTAGACCTTGTGTTTCTACGAAACACATGTCTAAGAACTAGAGAAGTTAAAAGTAAACAGAATATAGTATGAGGACCAACCCCTCTGTCCTTATGGACACTGGACAACATACAATACTCTGTATAAGTCCGCTGAGTCTAACAACTCTTTCACTGTGTGTCGTAGGTTGAAAACTGTACTTATGGTTAGGAAGAATTACACCGCTGTTTAATGCTCCTTACCTAACCATCCACTGATATAGGTAAATGTCGTAGACATAATTTCAGAAAGGTATATCTCACTCTATGAAAATAGACGTACAGATATATCAATTTGAAATTGGTGCATAACAGCGGATATTCAAAACCAAATATTTGCCGACCGGCAAACAGCCCAGGTGATTTCCTCAAATATCACCGATTACAACGAATCCCGATATAATGAGGATGATCACCCAATTCCCAATAACGTACTCCCACTCATCATCTGTAAAACCATACAGATGTGAGAATCATACCTGGTAAATACATACCCTGGAGTAAGTGTCTAATCGGGAAATCAGTTCTCTTTTAATATTACACAGTGAAACTGAAACATTGAAATGTTTCGATGGGGTATCCTGGTATTCCTAGTAATGCCTCTTCCATCATCACGTCTGTAACCTTGTAATTCTTTGCCACCTCTCCAAATCCCTTCATCTGTCTTTAGTCTTTACCTTCTGTACACCCCTTTGGGCCAAATGGTTTTCTTCCTTCCCTACCGTTCGGCACCAGCCTATGGTTTGGAAGAAGACTATCCAATAAGCATAATGGGTGTACTGTCCCTATCCTAGGAACACTCGCAACACGAGAGAAGGTGAAGATAAAAGACACCTGAATGTACTTTATTCCTATTTCTCCTGGACCAGGATCCATCCCCGAACTGGAACAAGTTCCTTTCGAGTTCGTATATAACCATACGATGGATTATCCAATAAAATGGGATCTTCGTAGTGATACGGAGTGTCCTGGAGAAATACAAAGGTGATTTAGGATTGGCGAAGAAATACTTGGTTCGGTCGTGAATAGCAGTCGCATTTTACTTTGCCCTCTTACTAATCCCTTGTTTTGTCTGAACTTAATACCTTCTGTACACCGTTTAGGCTAACTGGTTTTCTTCATTCCCTACCGGTCGGCACCAGCCTATGGTTTGGAAGAAGACTATCCAATTTGCGTAATAGGTGTACTACTCCTAAACCAAGGAGTACTCGCAACCTGAGAGAAGGTGAAAAAGAAAAGACAACTGAATAATCCTATCCGTTTTCTCCAGAACCGGAAACCATCCTCGAATCCCTTCGAGTTCGTATCTAACCATACGATGGTTTTGTCCAATGGAAGTGGACGTTCGCAGTAATACGGGGTGTCCTGGAGAAAAGGGTAAAAGTAGGAGTGGCAATGAGGTCTGCAACTCTGACAATCCAAAAGCCTGTGTTAAAGAAGGTTCGGTCAACTTGGTCACTGAGTCAAAGTCTTAGGGTCGGGTCAAATGGTCGCTGCCAGAGAGAGAGAGAAAAGAAACACTCAGCGTGCACTCTAACCTAGATCAGAATGGTTACCAATTTATCTAATCTGGAATCCTCCCACTGTACCTCAAATTCTCCTCCAAACCAGAAAGAAGAATTAGTCGGGGTCACCCGAGGAGTAAACCAACTCATCAGTGGGAATCGGGATCCAACTCTCATCGCATGATAACGTGACGGAATCCGCTCACGGTATCACACTCCAGAAGGTATGCGCATATCTGGCAAGTTTCAGTTCTTTTGAAACTCCCGATGTGATTTCTGCCCCATGCTCTTATGACCTTGACTAAGGCCAACAAATCATAAGTCACATGTCAAGTTCTACCCGTCATTGTCCAGGTTGATTTGAACCCACCCGTACAAGCCCTTGACTAAGGCCAACAAGGCTATACGACTGTCCCAAACCAACGCATCTATCTATGCAGCATATGAATACCCAATAGCTACCAAACACTGTGCCTTGACTAAGGCCAACAAACACAGCTTGAATACTATTGACTACCCATATGAAACGACGGAGGGCTACGAATGGTTTCTGGCGAAAACCTTTAACATAATGAACTTGATATCGTTGAAGGAACGGATAGCTTTTTAGAAAATATAGTGACGAAAACCTTTACTAAAGAGGTCACTCCCGGTGAAGGGATCTCGGCTCTTTCCCCGTAGAATGGGGTGCAGGATATTCCAACTGAATACCACGGTGCAAAGCAAAAGTAATCGGCTATAGTGAAGTTAATGCCCTGACGCAAACTTTTGTCCAAGGGGTCACTCCCGGTGAAGGGATCTCGGCCCTTGCCTCGTCGACTGAGAAGCAGGATATTCTAAATGAATACCACGATGCAAAACAAAAGTAAACGTCCTTGCAATAACAGCTTTTGAAAAAGTGTTCCAACAACATCAGATTAGGTTTGTTTTTAACTTGCATTGATCCGAATCAATGCAGTCCCATCAATTGATCACACCAAAAAGAACGAAAATATACTGATGTACGTATATGCCATCCGCATTCGCCACTGGGTCCCGTCATTACCCGTTAGGTTAGCTAACTAACGACAGAGCGGGAACTGGACTAGCGCGGATGCAAAACATATACAACATCTACTAATATATATACCAATATATTATATTCGCTCAAGGCGTGAATAAAATGCAACATCACAGAAATGTACAGCATCACAGAACAATACAGATATCTGGGATCCCCGGGTTTCACAGAGCCGCTGAAACCCGACGTTCCCCTGGTCGTGTGGATAGCCTGTGCAATGAAATCCTAGACCCCTACGGGCGCGGCAAGTCACCCGCCAAAACCTGAAGCGAGGCAGCCCCCTTCAGCGCCGTGAATGGACCACCCAGCACTTCACGGAATCCGGCAACTTGGGCACCCCTCCTGGGTCAAACCTGTACCCCCTACGAGTGCGGCGAATAGCCCGCCAATCCTAGAGCGAAGCCCCCTCCGTCTCAATGCCATGAGATGCGGGCTTGTTGCCCTCCAGAACCCGGCTATCCGTGCACCCCTCCGCGGGGCAATCCTAGTACAGAAAGTAAAATATACATACACCGGGTACATCGACCGCAACCAGGTCGTGCCCCAAAATAATAATACAATCAGGCAGTGACGGCAGTCCACATGTCGGACGCTCGCCCCGCAATATCAAATGTACATAATACAACAGCACAGTACTAGCATTGCATCCAGGCTATCCCCCACGACCGATCCGCAACATCACAGCAAATACATAGAACATCAACGTGAAAATCACGTTCGCAAATCCGTCTAACCGGGCTATAGCAGTTAGACCGGATTTACCGATCGAGTGACATTCACGGTCGCAGATATAATGTAAATACTGTGAAAAATGTGTTTAAAATATTCCGATTGATCAAACATTAACAAGTGGGCCCCCAAAAAAAACTGTAGCAACCACAGAAAACATGGGCCCAATTTTAATATTCCAAAAACCACATTTATCATTCAGGAACACACTGCAAAAATTTGGGGGGGTGAACAGTTAAATACGCGGCGGAAGCGCGGCCAAACCAGGGGTTTGGCCGCCCTTCCGCGGCGGTATGAGGAGTTCGTTGAACAAAATTTTTACAGTGACCTTAGAATTCCCTGCACATCACTCTGAGACAACCTGAAAAATTTTTGGACTCAAAAAAAATTCGACAGAAACTGATGTGGGAAAAATACGGGTTTTTGGACTTTTTGATCGATCGGAAATGCAAACACATTACACAAAGCTAGACTAAGTTAATGGGGAGGCTCTGATACCACTGTAAGTGCACGGCGGCGCCCCGGCCGTCAATCCGACGCCGGAATGCGGAAGCGGTGAATAACTTAAATTTTGCGGACTTTGCAAACCGGCACCACCGCGCACTAAACTCCGGATCGAACCATTAACTAGTCTAAGCTATCTACAAGAATGGGAATAGAGATATACCGACGATCCAAGTCCTCCGGTCTTCTCGTCATGGTCCCGATCTCCTGCGGAAAAGTCCCGTCTCCTCCTCGTCGCCGGAAGTGCACCACATCGCCTTCTTCGTTTACGGGCTCCCACCTCAATGCCGAGGCAACTCGGGCACGAAGCCGGCTACTCGACGTGCCCAAGATATGCTGTAGGAAGTGTAGTGTAGAGGCTACTTGTCTCTTTGGGGTTCGTTGCCTTTGGATGGAGGAATGAGGATTGAACTTTGGAGGGAAAATGAAGCTACCAATTTTGCAAGGAAATGAGATGAAGAATGAAGCAAAAAAATGAACCTCTCATTTTTCCTCTCCTCAATTAGTGGCCGGCCAAATTGCTTTTGGAGAATGGTGGAGAGGTATACAAATTGCAAGAGGGAGGTAAGTGTAGGAGAGACAAAAGAGGTGACCACAACATCAACCATACCCTTTCCTCCATACCCTTTCTATTCAATCAAATCTCAAAAAGCAAAAGTATGGTGGAAAAGATATGAAAGTTATCATATCAAACAGTTTTGCAAGAAACCCCCTCCACAAAGATTATTTGCACAATTGCAAATAACCCCCTCCATCAGAAAAGTCCGGCCGGGAAAAAGCAAAGGAAAACCGGCCGGAACGGAATGCAAACTGGCAACACCAGAAAACTGGTCCCGTAATAAATTACAGGAAAAACCCCGATACTGTGCATACACACCCGCATCTGTATTCCGTCCGGATACAAATGCAATGAGACAAAATCTACACTGTACTAAACTAGGACCGGCTTAAACCAAAGCCGGCTAGTAATATCCGTTCGATCCTGATCCGTGCAATACCGCACGTATCTGATCGAACCCTGCCATATACCTATACGGCTACTAGTACAAACCGTCCGATCCTGATCCGTGCAATACCGCACGTATCTGATCGGACCCTGCCATATCTCCATACGGCCTCTACAGCGTTTCGCCCGAAAGCTGAGTAACTGAAAGTGTGGTGGACTCTAAAGACTCGTCAATACTATGGCTGTGGATTTAACCACTAGCACGTCAGAGGTATTAGCCAATACGTGACGGGCCACCAGCTATTGACCAAAAGGGACGTCGATGAGGAAGCTCACCCCGACACCCAACTGAGCCTGTCAGTGACAATATCCGTGCAGTCCGGTCCGTTCGTCTATGAGTATCGCATGGCGGGCCTAGGGGGTTGGTAAAAGTCAGACCCCCAAAAGCGGTACAAGTCGTGTCGGAGTGTAGCCCAGAACACCCTGAGATACTACTGGAATACCTACCAGTAAATCTCCTTGCCTTGGCCAAGGACTTTGTGTAATGGCTCTCCTAGACACAGCACGACCTCACCCCCAATACCGGGAGAGACGAACCCCTGAAGATACGCTCACTGCCTCCATGTGGCTCGGGACTGTACCCAACTAAAACCTGTTTGCACGACTCCTTTGAGCCGTGGTAGGGTAGTAATCAAAGTACAGTGGGAACTCACACGAGACAAATGACGATCCCCAGGTCGATGAACTAACCTGCACACATGTCACCAGGGAACTGCCATCTGACGTCTGGTATATGACCAACTAGCATGTTCCCGGCGAGTCCTGTCCGGTGTACTCATAACCCAATGAGCACCTGTATACATCTTAGGTGATCCAACTGACACCAGTGGTTTGTGAGACCAGCCACCGCCCCTCGTCGGGGTCTCGACTGTATACACTAGTCTACTAATGGAGTATCGATGCCCGGTCTCGAAACTCCCACGACTAGGGACCTTTTAAGGATATGCTTGTAGACCCCCAGCTCCCACTTATATGATCGCCCTCATACTGCTGGTGGTCAAGCAAGAATCCTAGGGGCTCTATCAACGTGTAATAGCGACGTGTCATGTCACCTAAAGCAGTACACGATGATAAAGATAAACCAGATAGCATACTATCATCTCGAGTAAGACTGTCCTACCGGGATAGGTCCTCCCTCAATCATTACAATCACGTACCTGTGACCTAATAATTGACTTTGAGGGCACTATCTCCAACAGATCACAGGCACATGATTGCAATGATTGAGGGAGGACCTATACCGGTAGGACAGTCTTACTCGAGATGATAGTATGCTATCTGGTTTGTCTTTATCATCATGTACATGCTTCAGGTGACATTACAAATCACTATTACATGTTGATAGAGCCCATAGGATTCTTTCTTGACTACCAGCAGTATGATGTCGATCATATATGTGAGAGTTGGGTAGTCTATAAGCACATCCTCAAAGTGTCCCTAGTCGTGGGAGTTTCGAGACTGGGCATCGATACTCCATCAGTAGACTAGTGTATACGGATCGAGACCCCGACGAGGGGCGGTGGATGGTCTCATAAGCCATTGTGTCAGTTGGTTCACCTAAGAGAGTATACAGATGCTCATTAGGTTATGAGTACACAAGACGGACTCGCAGGGGTACTGCTAGTTGGTATTATACCTATCGTCAGGTAGCAGTTCCCAGGTGACATGAGTACAGCTTAGTCTGTTGACATGACACTGCTACTTCGCCTCAAGTGTGTTCCCAATGTTCTTTGATTGCTACCCTACCACGGCTCAAAGGATTCGTGCAAACAAGTAGTAGTTGGGTGCAGTCCCGAAGCACTTAGAGGCAGTGGCGGTTAGATAGGATTCGTCTCTCCCGGTATTGGGGGTTGATATCGCGCTGTTTTTGGAGAGCCATTACACAAAGTCCTTGGCCAAGGAAAGTGAGATTTACTGGTAGCTATTCCAGTAGTTTCTCAACGTGTTCTGGGCTACACTCCGATACGAATTATACCGCTATTGGGGGTCTGACGTTTACCATCTCCCTAGGCCCGATATACGATACTCATAGACGAACAGACCGGACTGTACGGAGATTATCACTGTCAGGCTCAGTAGGGTTTCAGGATGAGTTCACTCGCCGGCCTCCCTTTCTCTCAATACCTTGGTAGCCGTTACGTACAGCTAGTGCCACTGACGTGCTTGTGGTTAAACCTACTGCCAGCGTATTGAAGAGTCTTTAGAGTCCCACACAGAGGGTTTCCCTAGTTCGGGCGAAACGTTGTAGAGGCCGTATGGTTTTATGGCAGGGTTCGATCATATACGTGCACTTGTGCATTGATCATGATCGGACGAATCATACTAGTGGACTTTGGTTTAAGCCGGATCCTGGTATTAGATTGTTGGATTACTTTCGTCTCGCAGTATCCGTTTTCAGTCGGAATAAAGATGCGGGTATGCATATACAGATGAGGGGTATTCTTGTGATCCATCATGAGTTTACTTTAGAAGTTGTCATTCTCTTTTTGATTCAACATTTAGTTTAATGTTTGATTATGTGGAAATTGTGAGTGCAAGTTTTGACCAAGAGCATTAAATATGGCATATGCATTTTTGGTGACTCATGGTGTGTTTTCTTGTGCCATGTCTATTTTCTTGATTGATTATTGTGTGGGATTAATTATGGAGAGAGAGAGGGAAGACACTAGAGGCAAAGGTTTGGTCTTGAGATATTTATAGAGCTCTCACAATATATCTCACACAATAAGCAAGATCTTTTTTTCACTAGCTTTTTCTTGAGCTCACAACTTCCATCAATGGCTTCTTCTTCAACCTCCACTCTATCCCTCTCATGTGTAGAGAATCCTAGAGTGTACCGAGACAAAGTAATCACACACTATCTCCACTTCATCTTGAGCACCTAGGTTAGCAAACTAGTTGTTCGAGTTGCTTCGGTTTGAAGCGGGAGCCCGTATTATGAATCCTCGAGGTGGATTGTCTTCGATGAGGGAGAGCGGAGAGCGGACTTGTTTGGGGGCGGCCGTGAGGAGCTTGGCGCAGAGATTGAAGACCGAAGGACACGGATCGATCGGTATAATCTCTCCAAACTCTTTTACAGTTTTCTAGTAAACGGTTAATGGTTCGATCCGGGTAATAGGTTATGGTAGCGCCAACTTTGAAAAGTTTTTGTTCCACATTTGGCCGCGGATTGATGGTCGGAGCGCTGCCGTAACCCAACATGGTATCAAAGCCAACCCATTAACCTTTAACTAGCTTGTTTAGACAATGTTAGACTATCGAAACCGAAACAACTCCATTACACTACACCGAACATTCCAGGTTCTGTCGATTTTAAAAGTGTCTTCAAAAATTATTTAAACACCTGCAGAAGACTACTGATATGACCTTTAGAGTACACCCCAAAAACGAGGCACTTCCACCAAACTTTGGCCGAGCACAATGCTCCAAAATCCGAGGAGGCTGGCCAGAATGAAGCTTCTGGGTTTCGTCTTTTGGGTGTGGTCTTGTCTCTGGAATCTTGGTTCAGTGGTATTGTTTGTTTAGCCCAGTTTGGATATGGTTTTATCTACTTGTTTAGGGCTATTTGGGGTTATTTCGAACTCGATATTTTCTAACATTCTTTAAAGTTTACAGTACATACATTTTTATCTGCGACCGTGAATGTCATTTGATCGATACAACTTGTCTAATCGCTATAGTCCTTTTAGACGGGTTTGCGAACGTGACATTCATGTTGATGTTCTGTGTTGTACTGTTATGTTGCGGACTGTCGTGGTGGATAGCTTGGAAGCAATGGTAGTGCAGTTTAGTTATATTTATGCATTTGATATCGCAGGGCGAGCGTCCGACATGTGGATTGCCGTCACTGCCTGTTTGTATATTATTCTTTTGGGGCATAACCGGGTTGAGGTCGATGTACCCGTTGTACATATTTTCTTTTCTGTACTAGGATTACCCCGCGATGGAGTACATGGATAGCCGGGTTCTGGAGGGAAACGGGTCCGCATCTCATGGCGTTGAGACAGAGGGGGCCTCACTCTAGAATTGGCGGGCAATTCACCGCACTCGTAGGGGGTACAGGTTGACCCAAGGAGGGGTGCTTAAGTTTCCGGATTCCGTGAAGTGCCGGGTGGCCCATTCACTTTGCTGAAGGGGGCTGCCTAGCTTCTGGTTTTGGAGGGTAACTTGCCGCGCTCATAGGGGTCTAGGTTTTCATTGCACAGGCTATCCATATGACCAGGAGAACGTCGGGTTTCACTTGCGGCTCAAAGGAAACCCGGGGCTCCCAGATTATCTGTATTGTTCTGTGATGCTTATTACTTTTCTGTGATGTTGCATTTCTCACGCCTGGAGAGATTATTGTATATTGTTATATATATACTAGTAGATGGTATATATGTTTTATACCCGCACTAGTCCAGTCCCCGCTCTGTCGTTAGTTAAGTAACCTAACGGGTGATGCCGGGACCCAGTGGCGAATGCGGATGGCATATACGCACATTATATTTTTGTTCTTTTGTGGTGTGATTAATTGATGGGACTGCGTTGATTCGGATCAATGCAAGGAAAAAAAACCTATTCGATGTTGTTGGAACAATTTTCAAAAAGGTGTTATTACAAGGACATTCTTTTTTGCTTTGCACAAAGGTATTCAGTTATGAATATCCAGCACCTCATTCGAGGAGGCAAGGGCCGAGATCCCTTCATCGGAAGTGACCCCTTCGGCAGAAGTTTGCGTCAAGGTAATAACTTCGCTATAGTCAATTACTTTTTGCTTTGCGTCGTGGTATTCAGTTGGAATATCCTGCACCTCATTCGACGAGGAAAGAGCCGAGATCCCTTCACCGGGAGTGACCTATTTAGCAAAGGTTTTCGCCACTATATATTTATAAATAGTTTTCCGGTTCCTTCAACAAGATCAAGTTCATTACATTAAAGGTTTTCTCGCCAAAAATCAGCCATAGCCCTCCGTCATTTCAGATTAGTATTGCTTAGTATTCGCGCTATGTTGTCGTTGCTATTCGCCGAGGCGTAGTGTGCGGTAGCTCTGTAATGGTTTTCTGTCGCATGGACATGTGGATTGGTTAGGACGGTCATACGACTTTGTTGATTATTCGTCAAAGGTCGTGCTGGTGGGTTTAACGCAATCAAGATAATGACGGGTTGAACTTGACTATGAACTTTTGATTTGTTGATTATTTGTCAAGGTCACATAGGTCCTAGGGATAAAAATCACATCGGGGGTTTCAAAAGAAACTGAAACTTGCCAGGAATGCGCATACCTTCTGGAGTGTGCTTACTTGAGTGAATTCCACCAAGTTATCATGCGATGATAGTTGGATCCCGATTCCCACTGTTGAGTTGGTTTACACCTCGGGTGATCCCGACTAATTCTTCTTTCAGGTTTGGTGAAGAATTTGAGGATACAGTGGGAGACATCCTGATTAGATAAAATGATTAACCATTCTGATCTAGGTTAGAGAGCACGCTGAGTGTTTCTTTTCTCTCTCTCTCTTTGACAGCAACCATGACCTGACCCTAGACTATAACTCAGTAACCAAGTTAACCGAATTTTCTTAAAACACTGGCTTTTGGATTGTCAGAGTTGCATACTTCATTGCCACTCCTACTTTTACCCTTTGCTTTTCTCCGGAACATTCCGTATCACTACGCAGATCCCATTTTTATTGGATATGACTATTGTATAGTTACATACGAACTCGAAGAAAATTGTTTCAAATTCGAGGATGGTTTCCGGTTCAGGAGAAAATGAATAGGACTATTCAATTGTCTTTTCCTTTTACCTTCTCTCAGGATGTGAGGGCTCCTAGGATTAGGAGAGGGTACACCTATTGTGCTTATTGGATAATCTTCTTCCAAACCATAGGCAGGTGCCGAAAGGTAGGGAATGAAGAAAACCAATTAGCCTAACTGTGGTGTACAGAAGATAATAAGTAAAGTCAAATAAAAGGACTATAAAGAGGGCAAAGTAAATTACGACTGCTATCACTCATGACCAAACCATGTATTCCATCGCCACTCCTACTTCACCTTTGAATTTCTCCAGAACACCACGTATCACTACGAAGATCCACAGTTATTGGATAATCCACCGTATGGTTATATACGAACTCGAAGGAACTTGTTCCAGAACGAGGACGGATTCTGGTTCAGGAGAAATAGAATAAGCTATATTCAGTTGTTTTTTTATCATTACCTTCTCTCAGGTTGCGAGTACTCCTAGAATTAGGAGAGTACACCTATTATGCTTATTGGATAGTCTTCTTCCAAACCATAGGCCGGTGCCGAACGATAGGGAAGGAAGAAAACCATTTAGCCTAAGTATGGTGTACAGAAGGAAATGAGTAAAGACAAATAAAGGGATTTGGAGAGATGGCAAAGAAATATACGGTTACAGTCATGAATCTGGATAATGGAAGAGGCATTACTATGAATACCCAAATACCCCTTCGAAACATTTTCATGTTTCAGATTCACTATGCGTTGTTAATTGAAAACTGATTCCCAATTAGATTCTTACTCCAGGGTATGTATTTACCAGGTTAGATTCTCACATCTGTATGGTTTTACAGATGATGAGTGGGAGTAAGTTATTGGGAATTATGTGATCATCCTCATTATATCGGGATTCGTTGTAATTGGTGATATTTGAGGAAATCGCCTGGGTTTTTGCCGGACAGCAAATATTTGGTTTTGAATATCCGTCGTTATGCACCAATTTCAAACTGATATATCTGTACATTTATTTTATAAAGTGACATACAACTTTTTGAAATTATGTTCATGACATTTACCTATATCAATTGATGGTTAGGTAAGGAGCATTCAATAGCGGTGTAATTCTTCATAACCATAGTACAGTTTTCAACCTACGACACATAGGGTTTGAGTTATTCAACTCAGGGGACTTATACAAAGTATTATATGTTTTCCAGTGTCCATTAGGACAAATGGGTTGGTCCTCGTACTATATTCTGTTTACTTGTGACTTCTTAAGTTTTTGACAAGTGCTTCGTAGAAATACAAGGTCCAAGTTTTGAGAAGTTATAGGTACAAGAATAAAGTAGAGAACCATGTGTTGCAAGTATCGGGATTCTTCAAGGTGATCGAAGAAGTAGATACTTGTGTTTGGTATTCAGTTGATAGTAATGGTTTTGAGAACTTGCTTCTCTTTCAGCTTACTCATATCTGGATGCACTCCTAAGTTGAGTAATGTTGATCGGCCTCTCTCCATTTGGATGACATGCACTGGAGACAGCTGCTTGATTTGAATCTGGTTCCAATTAAATCAGTGTCTATGTTTCTATATTGTATATATAATGGTTCATATCTTAACGATGTTAAGGTATTTGGAGTTATCCGGCTTATGCTTAAAACCAGACTCTGGATAACTCAAGGCATGTTTCTGTAATGGCAGTTTGTGGGTTAACCTAGGCTATGACGAGGGTTAACTTACTACCATCTGGAAGATCAATAGTGATATTGTTCTTGACTCGCCACATTTTTAGTAAAATGGATTTTTTTTCAGAAAACAGTAGTGGGAGTATGGTAGAACTGGAAGTGATTCCAGAACCACAGACGATTACTGAAAATTTAATAAGAACCCAATGATTCAATCAGGTTAGACATTCCATTAGCCACTCCGCAGATATGGTGGGTAACTTCAGGCGCCCGAGAGGTACTTCGGTATTGATCAGTCGAAAATATTGCATATTTTAGCCGGCAATTTCCTCATCATTTGCATTCATATAAAAGTGTTCGGTATCCGTATTTCACATATTAGCAAATCTATCACAGATTACAAGATTACAGGTATTAGACCTTAAAACCGGCATTTCTAGGGAAATTGACTGCATTGCATGGCATCGCAATATTTCTATATGTCGCAACCCGTGTTTCGAAGTCTGTGCAGGAAAAGGAGAAGCTCGCTCAAATTTACACCGCTCAAAGATACGTTAACTCACTAACTTCAAATCTGGTATCATTACAAAGGAGCAATTGCCAATCAACATATCAAAGGAAGCCCTAAACTACAGTACAAGCCCATAGAAGAAAGTACAAAGCCCAAGCTCTTCAAAGTGCCGCGGATCCGCGGCAGGAGCTTGCTAATGCCGCGGATCCGCGGTGGGTTCAGGGAATTAGCTCCTCAAATTTGCACCAAAACTCCTGTTTCATCTGCTACACTTCAAAAAGACATGTCAACTTCCAGAAGACTCCAGAGGTTTCTGCCAGATCAGCAAACAAGGGTTTCTAAAGCTTAATTAATCCTAGCTTAAACCCTAAGCTAGCTCCTAACAAACTACCTTCTAGAAGACTCAACAAACTTTTGGAGGGAACTACCATTTCAAACCTAAACCTAGGGTTTATGAAGTCTATAAATAGAAGCCTAGACCTAGGGTGAATGATCTTATCTTAGAATCATCATAGTGTGGAGATAGATAGAATCAACCCATTTTATAGTTTTTTTTAGCCAATCTCCTTCTTCATCTCCTTCGTCCTCAAGTCTAGTGAGAGGGCTTGTAGGAAACCCTAACCCTAATTCCAATTAAAGATCAAGATCCCGAGTACCCATTAAGCAAGAAGCCTTACAACCTTTAGGAGCGGAGCCGATCTTCAACAGAGCAAGCGATCCGAGCCGATCCATGACTCACGAAGCCGAGCGACGCCCGATCAACGATTTAGATTCTTCCTCTTGTAGTTCTTGAAGCGAATGTAATCAAAATTGTTGAGATAAATAAAGGTGATATTCTTTTATCTTGTTTTCTTTAAATTCTGTATCATGATATCTTTACAATTTGTGAATCTTTTCTGTGTGGTGATGTGTGAATAAAACTCCGCTCGTCGAGGAGTCGAGACGGTCAATAGAATGATGATGTAACATAGCTTTAATCGATTCTTGAGTCCTACGAGTTTTGTAAACCCTAGCAAGTTCATGAAACGACGACCCATTTCGTTTCGACGCTTTCTTGATTGACATCGATCGAAATTGGGGAGTCACGATCGTTTCTTGAATTTGGTAGAGGCTAGAAAAGGAATGATATCGACGAAAGAACAAGGGTTAAAAGATGAACCCTAGTTTCATCAAGAAAGCCCTAACTCTCGTCGATGATCATCGATCTAGTATCAATCCTTCGAAGGACAAGAACACGATATCTTTAGATTACATCACGTCTAGTGATCCTATCGATTCCTACGAGCCTCTTTTAGATTCTTGATTGTTGATTGGAAATATCATTGATACACCGATTCTTGACTGTTTATCTTTTTCTTTATTCTTGAATAGAATAGTGACACTTGAAAATCAATACTCTTGAATCATGTTTTCGTTTATCTTAGCTTAACTTTTCAATTCAAGCATATCAATACAACGAATCGTGCAATCCCTGTGGACGATCCGCACTCATTCATGAACTACAATTGACACCGTAGTTTGATTGCGGTCAAAATATTTTTTTGGTTGTGAAATTCTTTACAAATTTTCTACATACTACACAACGGAAAATCTTAACGATCAAAATGGCGCCGTTGCCGGGGATCGCGCGCTAATTCGTTTCATATTATAGTTTGAATTGAAAGAATTATTCCATTGTTGTTTTTGAGATCAAAATTCGTGCAAACCCTAAACGATTTGCTGTTGTTCATTGCAAGGAAATCTGGAGCTGTTTGGAAATTGAAGAAAATTTTTGGAATATACCAGAGAACAGAGGGAAGCAACAGGAGCTTCCTAGTGAATTTTGGTGCAGAGATCACACCAGAGGACCGCGTTTCCGCGGCTATTGCCTACTATTTGCGGCGGAACCGCCGCGCATTTGGGGTTTCTCTGAAATTTTTTTAGTGCAGGTAACTTCTTACTCTCTCCCCTCTCCCCTTTTAGCTCCAACTAACACTTTGCTGCAGGATTCTTTGCAAATAATCGCAGCGCCGCAAAAGCAAAATTAAAAATTGTGCATGATTTTGATTTCTAGGTTGTTTGCATTCTAATACGGAAATTTAAGGGGCACGGCCAAATCCAAATTAGGTGGTGATTTCATTACCCTTCCTAGGCCCCGAAAACCACCAAACTTGCATCCGCATTACCCTCATTAACTAAAAGAAATCTAGAGAAGACTCTAAGGACTGTCGCGCTCAATTAGGACAAGAGAAGGCCGTGGGTAATTCATTGCTTATCCGCGTTTTCTTGTGGTGCCTAAGACGAGTGTGTCTAAGGCTAGTGGTTTTTAATTAGGCCCACTACTTACGTAGTGGAGTACCTTCCCACTTACCTGGCACTTATCCGGCCACAGGGGGACAAAGAGGCAGTGGAGGATTCTATCCTGCGACTTGTCTTTTGGCAGTTAGGAGCGGTCTAGAGCCGGACCTAGGTGACCACTAGATTCTAGGGATTGTGTGCTGCATTTGTTTTGTCGCATCATTTTTTCAAAAATCCGTCCCTTTTTCAAAAGCAAACACTGCATTCATTTACCCCTAATTATAAGCCAACGCTGCCACTTGTACTAACCCTTTTTAGTACAAGATAGGCTGGACACGGGATTCTAGTGCCCGTTTAGTCCGCGTACCCCTTATCGACTTCGAAGTCGATATTTCTCCATTTACCTTTCCTTTACCTACTATCACACCCACACCGATGGATCCGAATCCATCAAACTTCTTTAATCCTAATCTGCCGCCGTCCGTTGGTGCGCAGAATCCACCCCGCATTTCTATCCAGGAGAGATGCTATCCACATAGAGGTCCTCTTTCGACCTGCTTATCCACACCACCAGCCAATGGGGATAACTTTGAAATTAAGCCCCAGTATATCAATCTTTTACCCAAATACCACGGACTCGAGACTGAGGACGCTTACGTTTTCATTACCAAATTTGAAAACGTATGCGCAATGATGGGTACGTCACAACTTTCAGTGGATACGATGCGTCTACGACTTCTTCCATTTACCTTGTGCGATATAGCCGAGAAGTGGCTATATAACACTACCGCACATTCTATTACGAATTGGAAAGAATTCATCGCTGCATTCCTTAAGAAATTCTACCCACACCAAAAGACAGCTCGAATCCGTAGCGAACTGAACCAATTTGCCCAGCTCCCTGCTGAACCATTCTCTAAATACTTTGAACGTTTCAAGGATCTATTGGTTCAATGTCCTCATCACGGCATCCCGAGATGGGAGCTTTGCCGAATCATATATGAGGGCAGTAACCCTAACACTAAACAGAGCCTTGAAAACATGTGTCAAGGTACATTTATGACTAAGGATGATGGGGAAGCTTGGAGGTACTTAGAAGAGTTCGCTGAAAAATCACTACAGTGGGAGAGTGGAACCCAACCATTGAATAGGGGTGGCGTACACCAAATAGATGTGTCCATAGGTGTTCGAGTTGAAATGGCAGCAATGCAAAAGAAGCTCGACGCTATGGAACACAAATTTGCAGCAGCCTCCCTAAACCCAGTGTCACTCCCCAAAACTGTTTGTGGGTGCTGTTCTGATCCGTCACATTTAACGGAAGAATGTCCATTAAACTCTGCGTTTCAAGGTCACGAGCATTCTAATGCACATTTCAAAGACCTCGAAACGATCCATATTCTTCCACGTACAATCAAGGTTGGAGGAACCACCCGAATTTCGCTTGGAACCAAAACCAATCTCAAAACACAGTTCCAAACACGAATAATTTTCAAAGGGCTCTTCCTCCACCATAATAGCAACCCCTTCAACTCACTCAGCACCCCTATCAGTCACAAAATTTCCAAAACCAGGGCAACAATCCTGCACAGTCTAATCCTATGCAGTTGTCATGTCCTGACGATTTCTCTCAATTCACTCAAACCATGAAATCACTTTTGTCAAATTTCATAGAGGTTTCGGCTGAGGTTAGATCTTCCGTCGGTGAGATAAAGAAAAACTCAGCGTCCCAAGCTGAGAGTATCAGAACGATGGAAGCTGAAATCGCACGACTTAAAGCCGAAATGAGTGCGAGAGAAAAAGGGAAACTTCCCTCTCAACCCCTACAAAATCCTGGGCATTACAATGTAAATGCCATTACAACGTTGAGATCGGGAAGAGTGCTGAATAATAATGTCGGGGAAGATATTGATAATACTGAAAATCATATCAACACCCCGGCTGAGACCTTTCCACACACTTCTCCTTCTGATCCTTCTTCTTCTACCAAACCACCTTCTAGCGAGCCTATTCTCCATTTCCCTTTAGGCTCGACACCTTCACCCAACCCTTATAGTTCTCCATAGACGGTCCCCACACCTCCTTTGGGACCTCGTCTACCCCCCTTTCCTTCTCCTATGATGGACCCTGCGCTTATTGCGAAAGCTCCTTACCTGAACCGGTTAAGGGCTAATAGAACGAGTCCTCATATGGAGAAAATTTTAGAAATGTTCAAACAGGTTAACATCAATATCCCTCTCCTAGATGCTATTCAGCAAGTCCCCGCTTATGCGAAAATTCTTAAGGACTTGTGCACTAGGAAGAGGAAGACTCAAGTGCCAAAGAAGGTCTTTATGTCTAATAATATCAGCACTGCTTTTATACCCCAGCTTCCAAAGAAAAGAAAGGACCCAGGATGTCCTACAATATCGATTTCTATTGGGGGTAAAAACATAAATCGTGCTCTTTTAGACCTTGGCGCAAGTGTTAACCTGCTCCCTTATTCTATCTATGAGCAATTAGGGATTGGAGAGCTGAAACCTGCTCACTGCACTCTCCAGATGGCAGACCGATCTATCACCAAACCAAGGGGTGAATTAGAAGATGTGTTAATAAAGGTCGGGGAATTTGTTTTCCCTGTAGACTTCATTGTAATTGACACACAGCCTGTAGCAAATCCCCGGAGCCAAATTCCGGTGATTCTGGGTCGTCCTTTCCTTGCCACTTCCAACGCTGTTATAAACTGTAGAAATGGTTCAATGAACTTATCATTTGGAAATATGACCATTGAACTAAACATCTATAGAGTTGGAAGTCAGCCATCAGAACCCTCTGCTCATATTTTAGATGTGTGCTCTGTCCATGAGATCACTCCCGATAGTTGTGGAGCCGAGGATCTTTGCTTTACTGATCTCGATGACATTACCACATCTCTGCTTGATCTTACACATGATCTTAGTGAGGACACTTTCTCTACACTTGAGTCCTGCACTTCTGACTTTTCTCCACCCGAGTCTGTATCTTTCACAGGCTCTGAGCTTCTTTGTAGATCCAAAAATCACTCAATGATCCCTCCTTCTATCATTTCTCCGCCTGAGTTAGACCTCAAAATTTTAACTTCTCACCTCAAATATGCATATCTAGGTAAGAATGAGTCTTTACCGGTTATCATATCCGCTTCTCTTGCATTAGAGCAAGAGAATGCACTTTTATCGGTATTGAGATCTAACAAAGAGGCGTTTGGTTGGAGAATGCCGGACATCAAAGGGATTAGTCCCTTGATAGTTGAACATCATATACATGTGATGGAAGATGCCAGACCGACCCGAGAACCACAGAGACGGTTGAATCCCGTCATGAAGGAGGCGGTCATGAAAGAGATCGTCAAGTGCTTAGATAATGGTATTATATACCCCATCTCCGATAGCCAGTGGCTGAGTCCTATACATGTCGTTCCTAAGAAATCCGGCATCACAGTTATCACAAATAAGGCGAATGAGTTGATTCAGACACGCGCCCAAACTGGGTGGCGTGTATGTATTGATTATAGAAAACTCAATGCTGCCACGAGGAAAGACCACTTTCCTCTACCATTCATTGATCAGATGCTGGAACGCTTAGCGGGACGAGAGTACTATTGTTTTATGGACGGATACTCAGGCTATAATCAGGTCCCCATCGCCAAAAAGGATCAAGATAAAACCACTTTTACTTGTCCTTTTGATACCTTTGTTTACAGTCGCATGCCCTTTGGGTTATGCAATGCTCCCGCTACCTTTCAGCGGTGTATGATGGGGATATTCTCTGATATGGTAGAGAATTTTCTGGAGATCTTTATGGACGATATCTCGATTTTTGGAGACTCTTTTTCTGATTGCCTAGCGAATCTTGACGCTGTTCTTACTCGTTGCAAAGAGAAGAACTTGACATTAAACTGGGGAAAATGCCATTTTATGGTCCAAGAAGGAATAGTCCTTGGACATGTCATTTCACAGAAAGGCATTGAGGTTGACAGAGCTAAAGTAGATGTCATTCAAAACCTCCCTCATCCCAAAAGTGTCAAAGATATTCGCTCTTTCCTTGGCCATGCGGGCTTTTATAGGAGATTCATTAAGGATTTTAGCAAAATTGCTAGACCTTTAACACTACTCCTGGCCAAGGATACGACCTTCCACTTTGACTCGGACTGCGAGACAGCTTTCGAATCACTTAAACACTCACTCACTTCAGCCTCCGTTTTATCATCACCAAACTGGGACTACCCCTTTGAGCTGATGTGTGACGCATCTGATTTTGCAGTAGGTGCAGTCTTAGGACAGTACATCGAAAAGATGCCACACGTGATTTACTATGCTAGTAAGACCTTGAATGATGCGCAAATCAATTATACAACCACAGAGAAAGAACTTTTAGCGGTTGTATTTGCATTAGAAAAATTCAGGCCTTACTTAATCGGCTCACCTATAGTTGTGTATACTGATCATTCCGCTTTAAAACATCTTCTGGCGAAGAAAGATGCAAAAGGTCGACTAATACGTTGGATCCTACTGTTACAAGAATTTGATCTTGTTATCAAAGATAAGAAAGGATGTGAAAACGTAGTAGCTGACCACCTTTCACGCATCATTTCTTCCCCTATGACCCTGCCGATCGATGACTCGTTCCCTGACGAACAACTCTTGAGCGTATCCACTGAACCATGGTTCAGGGATATTGTGAACTATCATGCCACGGGACTTATACCGAGCGATTGGTCGAAACAGGACAAATACCGCTTTCTTTCCCAAGTAAAACACTTTTACTGGGATGAACCCTATTTGTTTAAATATTGTCCTGATCAGATCATTCGCCGGTGTGTCCCGAATGAAGAGGTCAAGAGTGTTCTTTCATTTTGTCATGATCAGGCTTGTGGGGGTCACTTTGGTCCTAGAAAGACAGCGGAAAAGGTTTTGCAATGTGGATTTTATTGGCCGACCTTATTCAAGGACGCATTTGAGTATTGCAAAACCTGTACACAATGTCAGTATACGGGTAGAATATCCCAGAGGAATGAAATGCCTCAGCAACCCATCTTGGTTGTTGAAATATTCGATGTTTGGGGCATTGATTTTATGGGTCCTTTTCCCAACTCCTTTGGGAATCTGTACATATTGCTGGCGGTTGATTATGTCTCAAAATGGGTAGAAGCCATTCCATGTCACACTAATGACAAGAAAGTTATCATTAAGTTCTTGAAAGAGAATATCTTCTCGCGATTTGGACACCCACGCGCTATCATTAGCGATAATGGGACACACTTCTGCAACAGGTCTTTCGAGACTCTGATGCGAAAATACTCAATCAACCACCGACTTTCTACACCCTATCACCCCCAAACAAGCGGGCAGGCTGAAATCTCAAACAGACAAATCAAACTTATCCTGGAGAAAACTGTTGCTAAAAATAGAAAAAGACTGGTCGACCAAATTGACGGATGCTCTTTGGGCATTCATGACTGCATATAAGACCGACCTAGGAATGTCTCCATATAGGATAGTATTTGGAAAAGCATGTCATTTACCCGTCGAGATAGAGCATAAAGTATTGTGGGCTATTAAAGAAATAAATTTTGATTTAAACCTTGCTTGCAACTTTCGGAAGCTGCAACTTAATGAGCTAAGCGAACTCCGCGATGAAGCTTATGATAATGCTGTAATCACAAAGAATAGGACTAAGGTTTTTCACGATAAAAACATTTTGAGGAAAACATTTTCACCTGGTCAACAAGTCCCTCTTTATGATTCACGATTACACCTTCACGCGGGTAAGCTCCGATCTCGATGGAAGGGACCTTTTGTTGTGCGGTCTGTATACCCGCACGGGGCAGTAGAAGTAGAAAATGTTAAAAACGGCACATTTTTCAAAGTAAATGGACATAGACTAAAGCCGTATTTTTCCACTGACCCCACGGAGGAGCTCTTGTTTTTACAAGAGCCAGTTTATTTAGATTAAAATTCCTCCGTCTCACCTTCATATCCTGTATATCATTGCATATTTTTTGAATGAAGGTGAGTGAAAGATAAGTTTGGGGGAAGTTCTTCACTTATATATTTTGCCCCCACTAATAATCCCTCCCAGACTTACAAGTTTTGTAGATAGCTGTCGGCAACAGTGAGGACACTGTTGAAAACAAGTTTGGGGGAGGTTTGTGCTTATTTTTGCATCATTTGCATATCATCTGCATAAGCACAAAACATTTCTTTAAAAATCTATAAAAATTGAAAATTTTTCAAAACCCATAAAAATTTAAAAAATTTTCAAGTATAAAAATAATTTTAATATTTACACTTTTTTGTAAATAAATAAGATAATGAAAGTTTAGATAGTGAAAAGTTACATCCATGAGATTAGAAAAATTTTAGAAAACTAAGAAATTTAGAAGTTTTCTTATACGAACTAGTAATAAGTAGTTATGAGCCGTTGTCCCAAGGGTTAGTAAGATGAAAGACGTCACTAATCTGAGGATAAAACTAAGTCTGAAAAATAGTTTCTATTCTGGAAGCCAAACATTTTGAACGTTGCTACCCTGCTATTCGCACTTACACACGTTTTGAAGCCTGGGATAGTAGAGGATACCTTGAAATGCTCTTGTCTTAAAGCCAAAAGTATGAAGGAAATAAAAAAAAAATGAATAAAAATATAAAGTGGTGAGAAAAATGGACACTGGTTTTGTTATCACCGAGGGCAATAAAAATGTATAGCGAGGGTGCTTCATCACCTGGTGTCCTAAGGCCAACTGGTCTGGGAGTCACTGCTATGCCTGAGGTGGTGCAAGACGAGGAAAATACACCAAGTAAGCAAGCACAGGAGTAATTGGTCGGTTAGTACCTCAAGAAGTATTAACGGTCGCATGAAAGTGTGTGAGCAATCTCATCTAAATATTCATTAATTAAAAAGTACTGAGGCTGATGGGCAAGAGTATGATAGCTTGAATTGAATTCTCCGGGTGTAGGGATATCCTTTACACACACGCAGGGTTATATGATCAATGTTTGGAAGAAAGACAGGAATGAAGAATAAGACGATGTTTTATTGAGGGAGGACGTGATTTCCGACATCTTTTCATGACCATTAAGATAGGGCTCATGACAACCAAAAAGCTAGCTTAGTTGGAAACCCTAATTTTCAAAGCTTTTCTTTTACGATTCTCTTCTTTAAATGTAATATTCATGATCTTGCTTTTATTATTGGATTTTGTGGGTGCAATCCGCTGAAAACCCTCAGGAGACAACACTCCTACTACTAGGGACACCTAGAGGTTTAAAGGCTTGTTGCACGTGCTCAATGCAATCGTGTTGCCTACGAAAGTGTGCTAGTTAGTTTTTCTCTTTCTTTATTTTCTCCTTCTCTTTTTTAATAAAACATTCGCTCGAGACGGTCGAAATTAAGTTTGGGGGTATTTGATCAGTCGAAAATATTGCATATTTTAGCCGGCAATTTCCTCATCATTTGCATTCATATAGAAGTGTTCGGTATCCGTATTTCACATATTACCAAATCTATCACAGATTACAAGATTACAGGTATTAGACCTTAAAACCAGCATTTCTAGGGAAATTGACTGCATTGCATGGCATCGCAATATTTCTATATGTCGCAACCCATGTTTCGAAGTCTGTGCAGGAAAAGGAGAAGATCGCTCAAATTTACACCGCTCAAAGATACGTTAACTCACTAACTTCAAATCTGGTATCATTACAAAGGAGCAATTGCAAATCAACATATCAAAGGAAGCCCTAAACTACAGTACAAGCCCACAGAAGAAAGTACAAAGCCCAAGCTCTTCAAAGTGCCGCGGATCCGCGGCAGGAGCTTGCTAATGCCGCGGATCCGCGGTGGGTTCAGGGAATTAGCTCCTCAAATTTGCACCAAAACTCCTATTTCATCTGCTACACTTCAAAAAGACATGTCAACTTCCAGAAGACTCCAGAGGTTTCTGCCAGATCAGCAAACAAGGGTTTCTAAAGATTAATTAATCCTAGCTTAAACCCTAAGCTAGCTCCTAACAAACTACCTTCTAGAAGACTCAACAAACTTTTGGAGGGAACTACCATTTCAAACCTAAACCTAGGGTTTGGGAAGTCTATAAATAGAAGCCTAGACCTAGGGTGAATGATCTTATCTTAGAATCATCATAGTGTGGAGATAGATAGAATCAACCCATTTTATAGTTTTTTTTAGCCAATCTCCTTCTTCATCTCCTTCATCCTCAAGTCTAGTGAGAGGGCTTGTGGGAAACCCTAACCCTAATTCCAATTAAAGATCAAGATCCCGAGTACCCATTAAGCAAGAAGCCTTACAACCTTTAGGAGCGGAGCCGATCTTCAACGGAGCAAGCGATCCGAGCCGATCCACGACTCACGAAGCCGAGCGACGCCCGATCAACGATTTAGATTCTTCCTCTTGTAGTTCTTGAAGCGAATGTAATCAAAATTGTTGAGATGAATAAAGGTGATATTCTTTTATCTTGTTTTCTTTAAATTCTGTATCATGATATCTTTACAATTTGTGAATCTTTTCTGTGTGGTGATGTGTGAATAAAACTCCGCTCGTCGAGGAGTCGAGACGGTCAATAGAATGATGATGTAACATAGCTTTAATCGATTCTTGAGTCCTACGAGTTTTGTAAACCCTAGCAAGTTCATGAAACGACGACCCATTTCGTTTCGACGCTTTCTTGATTGACATCGATCGAAATTGGGGAGTCACGATCGTTTCTTGAATTTGGTAGAGGCTAGAAAAGGAATGATATCGACGAAAGAACAAGGGTTAAAAGATGAACCCTAGTTTCATCAAGAAAGCCCTAACTCTCGTCGATGATCATCGATCTAGTATCAATCCTTCGAAGGACAAGAACACGATATCTTTAGATTACATCACGTCTAGTGATCCTATCGATTCCTACGAGCCTCTTTTAGATTCTTGATTGTTGATTGGAAATATCATTGATACACCGATTCTTGACTGTTTATCTTTTTCTTTATTCTTGAATAGAATAGTGACACTTGAAAATCAATACTCTTGAATCATGTTTTCGTTTATCTTAGCTTAACTTTTCAATTCAAGCATATCAATACAACGAATCGTGCAATCCCTGTGGACGATCCGCACTCATTCATGAACTACAATTGACACCGTAGTTTGATTGCGGTCAAAATATTTTTTTGGTTGTGAAGTTCTTTACAAATTTTCTATATACTACACAACGGAAAATCTTAATGATCAGGTATCCTCAAAGACGGTGGCAGGGAGGTTCTTGTTTACCCAGACTTAACACTACTGTTGTTCCAAACTATGAGACCCGGCAGGAGGATGAGTATAGCGTCGTTCTAAACTAGTTTTAGAAGTGCACGTTTATATGACTCTGCCAGAGGGTTACTGTAATCAGTGGGAGCAGCGGAAGCATGGTGGATAAGTAGCTTATGTCTATTTATAGACTAAAGTAGATATAGCTGAGATAGATCATCTATTTTTGATGTGACGGTCATAGGTTTTGACTTCATCATAATAGGAGATGGATCTGTTAAGAAGGTAGTAGGGTGTGATGTCCTGGTATTTGGATGTCATACACATTGTAGGAAGTGAAATTCCTACACTACGATCGGTTATACTGTGGTTATCACACAGTAGTTTCTCCATATAGGATATGGATATAATATTAGGCATTCTGGTCACAAGATCTATGGTTTTAGATCTAGATTTGGGAAGTGTCCTAATCTGGTTACTTAGAAAGCATTCTAAAAGTATTTTAGAATGGATGACTCCTGGCATGGTGGTGTACCTGCAGGTGAAGGAGTCACCCTCTTTAGAGGTGTCTTACAGACTAAAGGGGAGAGGGATGTGCATGGTTGGCATATCACTTGCTTAGGTAATTGAGTTAATCATGAGATGTCAAGTACCACACCAGATGTTGTTTTTGCACTAGATGCAATAAGTTGAGATATTAATCCAATTCTGGAGAATCGTTCGGAAGCAGTTTTAGAACATAAGTGGATGTTCTTGGGATATGATAATGGCAGCCTCATTCGGGATACGGTTGTCATTCCAGGCTTCCAAGGTGACCTGGATGACAGAGTGACTGGCAGATTTATAGTTTTTCCTCTGACAAGGGGCAGTAGTTTGGACAGGTGGTCCAAGCGGATACTGAGGGAGGCATGGCGTAGGATACTGGTTAAATTCAGTTGACGATACAGTCTAAGAAGTTTGCTGGATTTAGAGTTCATTTATGAACTGGGTCCCATCAGATATCCAGATATATTCTAAGACAGGTAGTGCTCATTTCGGGAGATGGCTTTCTCCGCGAACTTGAGATAAAGATAGACATAGAAAGAAACATCAGAGCGGATCCACTCACTTGGGATATTTCTCGAAAGAAATAGTTTTACAAACGAGCTTTGTGAAACTGATTAGTAGAGAAGTTGGGTGTTCGGTATCACATGGGCTGTGAGTATGCGACATCGCAATAATTAGCCTTAAGTGCAAGTGGGAGATTGTTGTCTATAGTGTCCTCAAAGTCAATTATTGGATCGCAGGGACGTAATTACAATGATTGAAGGAGGAACTATACCGGTAGGACAGTCTTACTCGAGATGATAGTATGGTATCTGGTTTTTCTTTATCATCATGTAAATGCTTCATGTGACATTACAGATCGCTATTACATGTTGATAGAGCCCATAGGATTCTTGCTTGACTACCAGCAGTATGATGGCGATCATATATGTGAGAGTTGGGTAGTCTATAAGCACATCCTTAAAGTGTCCCTAGTCATGGGAGTTTCGAGACTGGGCATCGATACTCTATGAGTAGACTAGTGTATACAGATCGAGACCCCAACGAGGGGCGGTGGCTGGTCTCAAAAGCCATTGGTGTCAGTTGGTTCACTTAAGATAGTATACAGGTGCTCATTGGGTTATGAGTACAACGGACAGACTCGCAGGGGTACTGCTAGTTGGTACTAAACCTACCATCAGGTAGCATTTCCCAGGTGACATGAGTACAGCTTAGTCCGTTTACTTGGTACTGCTACTTCACCTCAAGTGTGTTCCCACTGTTCTTTATTGCTACCTTACCATGGCTCAAAGGAGTCGTGCAAACAGGTAGTAGTTGGGTGCAGTCCAGAAGCACTTGGTGGAAGTGGCGGTTAGATAGGATTCGCCTCTCCCGATATTGGGGGTTGATATCGTACTGTGTTTGGAGAGCCATTACACAAAGTCCTTGGCCAAGGCAAGTGAGATTTACTGGTAGGTATTCCAGTAGTTTCTCAAGGTGTTCTGGGCTACACTCTGACACGACTTATACCGCTATTGGGGGCCTGACGTTTACCATCCCCTTAGGCCTGATATGCGATACTCATAGACGAACAGACCAGACTGTACGAAGATTGTTACTATTAGGCTCAGTAGGGTTTCAGGATGAGTTCACTCGTCGGCCTCCCTTTCTCTCAATACCTGGGAAGCCGTTATGTACAGCCAGTGCCACTGACGTGCTTGTGGTTAAACCCACTGCTAGTGTATTGACGAGTCTTTAGAGTCCCACACAGAGGGTTTCCCTAGTTCGGGCGAAACGTTGTAGAGGCCGTATGGTTTTATGGCAGGGTTCGATCATATACGTGCACTTGTGCACGGATCATGATCGGACGGATCATACTAGTGGGCTTTGGTTTAAGATGGATCCTAGTTTTATATTGTTGGATTACTTTCGTCTCGTAGTATCCGTATTCAGTCGGAATACGGATGCGGGTATGTATATACAGATGAGGGGTATTCTTGTGATCCATCACGAGTTTACTTTAGAAGTTTCCATTCTCTTTTTTATTAAACATTTAGTTTAATGTTTGATTATGTGGAAATTATAAGTGCAAGTTTTGACCAAGAGCATTAAATATGGCATGTGCATTTTTGGTGACTCATGGTGTGTTTTCTTGGGCCATGTTTATTTTCTTGATTGATTATTGTGTGGGATTAATTGTAGAGAGAAAGAGGGCAGCCACTAGACGCAAAGATTTGGTCTTGAGATATTTCTAGAGCTCTCACAAAATATCTTACATAATAAGCAAGCTCTTGTTCTTCACTAGCTTTTTCTTGAGCTCACAACTTCCATCAATGGCTTCTTCGTCAACCTCCACTCTATCCCTCTCATGTGTCGAGAATCCTAGAGTGTATTTAGACAAAGTAATCACACACTATCTCTACTTCATCTTGAGCACCTAGGTTAGCAAACTAGTTGTTCGAGTTGCTTCAGTTTGAACCGGGAGCCCGTATTATGAATCCTCGAGGTGGATCATCTTCGACGAGGGAGACCGGAGAGCGGACTTGTTTGGGGACATCCACGAAGATCTTGGCGCAGAGATTGAAGACCGAAGGACACGGATCGATTGGTATAATATCTCCAAATTATTTTACAGTTTTCTAGTAAACGGTTAATGGTTCGATCTGGGTAATAGGTTGTGGTAGCGCCAACTTTGAAAAGTTTTTATTCCGCATTTGGCTACAGATTGATGGCCGGGGCGCTGCCGTAACCCAACACCATGTTCAAGAGGACGTGCAAAATGGTGGTTTTTGGGTGCAGTCCCGAGTCACATAGAGGCAATGAGCAATAGGAGGGGATTTCGTCTCTCCCAGTATTGGGGGTAGATGTCGTGCTGTGCTCGATTGGCTATAACTGGAAGTCCCTGGCCAGGAATGATTTGGAGATCTAGTTGTAAGTGTTATCAGTAATTTCTCGACCCGTTATGAACCTCGTATCGGCATGACTTATCGAGTTATTGGGGTCTGACGTTTACCACCCCTAGACGAAATATGCGACATCTTAGACGAATAGACCGGACTGTACGGTAGTGTTACTAATTGGATTCACAGGAGTATGAGAAGGCTTGCTTGTTGATCTTCTGATCGCTCAATACCCGGGTGGCCGTTATGTTTAGCTGACCGTTTGCGGCTTGTGGGTGTTTGATATGGTCATCACCTACTGCCGGCGTATTGACGAGTCTTTAGAGTCCTACACAGAGGTTTCCTGGCTCAAGCGAAACGAAGTAGGAACACATATGTGATATGTGCGGGACCGAGAATAATACGAGTATGCGATACCGTATTCTATTCTCGCGATTTATTTGTATTGGTCTGTTATATATGATATAGTCGGGTTATCGAATCAAGTGTTGATTCGATAAGTTGATACATATAATATTAGTCGGTTATATGAGATATTGCCGGATTATTAAATTAAGTGTTGATTTGATAATTTAGTGTATAACTGTATATATGATATACTAGTTTACATTAACTAATATTAGCTCACTTAAATGTTTCTTTTCTCACATGTGTGCATAAGTATATATGTGATATATATTAATGTACATTTTTTTGTGTGTCATGATTGATGATACACACTGCATGGACGTATGAGATGTACACCATGCTTATGATAATTGTGAGGTTTAAATATTTAAAGTAAATCTAAATTAGTTGGAAATTAGTCACATGCATGAAGCTTGTGGATGCATTGACTTAATCCACTAATTTTGTTTTACTTAAGATATTTATTAACCTAACCATTATACTTAGCCATGGTTACATTTCTACATGAGTTAGTATATATGATACAAAATCACCCATGGTTTCTATTCACTCTCTCATATATTATTTTCTTCATCTTCTTCAAGATCAAGCCAAGCTCTCTAGGTTTTTGAGAGAATAAGAAAAAGAGTGAGAAAATTAATTCTAAAGTGAGCAAAAATCCTACTTCATCATCCTCTACTAGATTAGCCATTTAGTTTAGGTTGTTAGCTTCACTAATCCCACATTAGAGAAGAGGTAGCTTGGGTTAGTGTCTCCTCAACGTAGATCATCTTCGGCCTCGAAGACTTCAAGCAAGCTCGTTTCTTTCTTATTGTGAAGCCATGCTAGAGTCCGGAAGATCACTACTTGGAGCGAAGGGACTACTACACGGAGCCATTGAAGTGAAGGACCGGTCTATAAAGGTTGTATTCCTAGTTCACTTAGTTGTAAAGTAGTTTACACTATGTTTCGTATGATTCTCTAGTTAAAGATTCTAGTTTAGGGTTCTTTAGAACGGCAAAAATTTGAAAACGGTATGAACGTTGCCTCCCGAAACCTTGCCGTCGTGCTTAGGAACCCTACATGCAATCTCATTGCAAATTTCAACACTTGAAATTCCCAATAGTATTTTGCCCCTAGCGGCTTATGACCTTGACAGAGGTCAACAAACCATAGGCCGCTAGTCAAGTCCAACCCGTACATTTCGTGATTGAATTAAACCCACCCGCACGACTATTGACGGGGGTCAACAAGGCTGTACGACTACCCTAATCCAATAGCATCATATGCGGCAGATAAACACTAATCAGCTACCACACACTACGTCTTGACGGAGGTCAACAAATGGAACACAAATACTAAATAGCACTTATCTGAAATGACGGAGGGCTACGTCAAATTTTTATGAAAACCTTTTGCGTAATGAACTTGATATCGTTGTAGAATCGAGTGGTTTGAAAAGGAGCAGTTTAAGCTCCGCTTTTTAAAATCGAACAGTTTTTAAAACAAACCAAGTGGGTTATAGCGTCTGCTAGTTTTTGCTAAAGAGGTCATTCCCGGTGAAGAGATCTCGGTTCTTTCTTCGTTGAGTGAGGTGCAGGATATTCACAATACTACTATGCAAAACAACAGCTAGAGCTACCTTTTTGAAAATTTGATTCCACAACATCATTAGGTTTCTTTCCTTTTCATTAATCTCATTAATGAAAGCCCTATCACTTAAGCTTCCTAAGCATCACAGATAAATACAACGTACGCTTATGCCATCCGCATTCGCCATAGGGTCCCGTCATGCACAGTTAGGTTAGATAACTAACGGCAGAGCGGGGACAGGACTAGCGCGGGTGCAAAACATAAGCAACGTCTATTATATATCATATATATAATATAAAGATTCATCTCAAACATTAATATATTCTCATCATAGAACATCGCATTAGAAACAACATATGAAATATTGGATGTACTAGGAGGTCCGTGTTTTAAATTAAGCCAATAAAAAACATGGATTCCACGGTCGTGATGAATAGCCAATCCCACATCCCTAGACCCCTACGAGAGCGGCAAGCAACCCTATCAATTCTAGAGTTAGGAGACCCGGACTCGACTCCTCGAGATGGTCTCCCACTGGACTCTAGAACCCGGTTACTTATGCTCCCCGTCTCGGGTCTATCCTAATGCGAAAAGTAAATAATATACATCAATAGTGGTATCATCCTCAACCCGAAAGTGTCCCAATAAAAGAATATTACATACATTTTTACATGAATGAAAATGAAAAACTCTCATCTCACGCAAAAACCCCCGGCTATTCAAATACGGCGATCCAATATAACATATCACAGCAACACATAGTATCACATGTCATCAACGTAAGTAAATATGTGTATCCCAATTGTCATTGACATATAGCAACGATACCGGCGATATACCACATATTACACTTACGGTCGCAGAAAAGAAATGAAATATATAATAATTAGAATCCGCAATCACCTTAGAAATCATAAACCCGAAATATCTCATATTCCGGATTTCATGCCTACAATTATAAACCTGGCATTTTAGTCTCAAATTGAAAACACTTTTTCAATATCCAATCGGACAATTCAACAAGATTCCCAACAAATGATCGAACGCTTGTCGGAAACTTTAGTAGACGGTCGCACCCCCGATACCGTCGATGAAGCGAACTTAGGCAGAACACCGCACCCGCAAGCACCCGAACGGATGCTTTTGGCAATGGAGTTCTCCTACAGTCACTTGGTCGGGACGATGGGGCGTGGCTGTCTATCATTGTTACCCAGCAAGTGTTCACGTACACTACATGATTGCAACAGAGTTTTGATCCAAATCAAAACCCCGCGGCAACCGATCAAAAGAGACTAACTTTCTAGATTCATAAAATACGAATTAGTTTTCACAATACAAATTATTGTGGATTCCAAATATTGTATCACAAATCACAGATATCTAGACGATATTAAACATTTCGATCGACTCATCAAACTCCCAAAATTCTCAGAGACCTCAACACTTGAGTCACAGTTAAAAATACCCAGAACATGCCACAAGCAGCTACGGACCTACACAAGAAGGGTCGTTCCTTGTCTCACCAACGACGTCGCGGTACCGCCACAAACCCTAGGGTTTGGTTGCGGTTCCGCGGTCGTATAGTTGAGATAGGAGTTCGTTCTTCTTGGTGATCCATAGAAAACCCTGCATGATTTTTTGAATATTTTTAATATGAAAAAATCCAACTTTTGGAAAAATTTCCAGTGACTAGGATTTTTCGGTTTCGAAAAAGCCGATTGAACACTTTAACTTCGCCTAGACTACTCCTAATGCTCTAGCTTGGCTCCGATACCACTGTTGGGTTCCTTAACACGACTACTAGGTTTAGGAAGGCATCAAGCATGCAATTTAATAAAAATCTGGTGTGCTAACAAACCCAAACCAAGGATCTAACTAGAAAATTAGGGTTTAACTAAGAAAGTAAACAACTTTACACTAAGTGAACAAGGAATACAACCTTTGTAGACCGCTCCTTCACTTTTAAAGCTCTGTGTAGTAGTCCCTTCGCTCCAAGTAGTGGTCTTCCGGACTCTCCATAGGCTCCACTAAGTGAAAGGAATAAGCTTGCTTAAGGATGTTTGAGGCCGAAGATGATCTACGTCGAAGAATCTCTAACTCAAGCTATCTCTTCACTAATCAAGAACTAGTGAAGCAAACAACCTACACTAATGGGCTAGATGAGAGTAGGTTGATGAAGTAGGAATTTTGCTCGCTTTATAATATTTTTCCTCTTTTTCTTTTTCTTTTTCTTTTTCTTCTTACAAGAAAGCTAGAATAGAAAAAATGGAGATAAAGAAGAAAATCTCAAGTGATCTCTCTTGATCAAGTGTGAACCATGGGTGGGTAAATATCCCATATAACTCATGTAGAGACTAAATCATGACTAAAGATAATGGTTAGGTTAATAAATATCAAGAGTAAGACAAAATTAGTGGACTAAAATCAAGGCCCGACAAGCTTCCACAAGCTTCTTAGCCATGACAATTTTCCATCTAATTTTTCTTTATCCCTTAATATTTAAACACCCAAATTATCTTAAGTTGTGTATGAGTCTCATACACTCAAGTCCAATATATCATCTAGCACGACACAAAAAAATATACATTAATATATATCACATATATATTAAATGCATAAATGATAAAAATAAATTCTTAAGTAAGCTAATACTAGTTAATGTATATTAATATACACATTAAATTTTTAAATCAACACTTGATTTAATAACCCGGCTGTATCGCATACAACCGACTAATATCAATTTATATGTATATCGCATTATCGAATCAACACTTGATTCAATAACCCGGTCATATCTCATATAACCGATCAATATCATATATCAATCTATATACATAACATATCATTGAATCAACACTTGATTCAACAATCCGGTTATATCACATATAACCTGTATCGCGAGATTAGAATACGGTATCACATACTCGTATTAATCTCGGTCCGGCACATATCTCATATGTGCCCTACATCGTTTCGCATGAGCTAGGAAACCTCTGTGTAGGACTCTAAAGACTCGTCAATACCTCGACAGTAGGTGATGATCATATAAAACACCCATAAGCCATCAGCGGTACTAGCTGAACGTAACGGCTACCCAGGTATTGAGCGATCAGAAGATCAACAAGCAAACTTGTCCATACTCCCGTGAATCCATCAGTAACACTACCGTATAGTCCGGTCTCTTCGTCTGATATGTCGCATATCTAGTCTGGGGGTGGTAAACATTAGACCCCAATAACTTGATAAGTCATGCCGATATGAGGCTCATAACGGGTCGAGAAACTACTGATAACACTTAACAGTAAATCTCAGTATCAGCCCTGGCCAGGGACTTCCTTGTTAGGGTCGAAAATTGCACCCCGATCGACCAAGTCAAAGTCAAGGTCAACCCTAAGCCAAGTGGGCCTAAGCCCGGATCAAGTGGGCCCATGCCCAGGTCGAGTCCGAACATGAAGCGGCCGGCCCTCCTCCATGCCCAAAATGAACTCATGTAATAAATAATTTTTATGTAATTTTTTATGCATGAATGGGCATAGAGCCAAATTTTTATAAAGTCCATGGCTTATATGCAAAAAGAAATTGCACATGAGCCATAGGATGGGCAAAATGCCATTTTTGTAAAGCCTAAGGGGCTATAGGTAAAGTGTATAGCCTATAAAGGCCAAGATAATGAAAATATCTCAACAACTTTTTCTCTCTCAAAAAGCACCAAGATCTGTGATCTTCTCCTTCCTCAAGGTTCTAAAACCTTCTTCTTTCTTTTGAATTAAATCAAGAGTTTTACTCTTCCTTTTGTAAAACTAAATAGTTTTTCACCACAAAACCCACAAAGGGGAACTCAGTTCTCAGAAAGGAGAGATTTTTAAAATCTCATACTTCTTGATCTTCAAGATCCGGCAAACAAAGGAAGAAGAAGGAGACCCATCTCCAGAAACCCCACTTTGGGGAAGATCCAGGGCTCAAGGGGAGAAGCCCTCTTCATCAGCTTCGAAATATATTAGGAGTTTAACACCTCATATATATACATATATACAAAATAATAAGTGCTCCTTTTTGGGAGTACAACTCCCATTGCAGGGACCAAGTCCCTTTTTCCTCCCGAGCGCCCACGTGCCCGGCACGTGGGGCGCTAGCGCCCGAGCGCCCACTTGCCTGGCACATGGGGCGCTAGCGCTCTTGCGCTCAGAGCTATAGCGCCCGAGCGCCCACGTGCCTGGCACGTAGGGCGCTAGCGCTCTTGCGCTCAGAGCACTAGCGCCCAAAGCGCTAGCGCCCGAGCGTCCACGTGCCTGGCACGTGGGGCACTAGCGTTCAAAGCGCTAGCGCTGTAGCGCCCAAAGCACTAGCGCTCGAGCGCCCATGTGCCTGGCACTTGGGGGGCTAGCGCCCAAAGCGCTAGCACCCTTGCCCTCAAAGCGTTGGCGCTTTTTTCCACGCGTCCTTTGGATGCCCTTTCCTTTTTTTATATATGTACATATACACACACACACACACACACACACATACTCCATGACATTGTCCCTGTTAGAAAAAATTTCTAACGGGGCCCTGCTATGCACCCCGCACCCTACAAGGGGCTGCTAGCCCCCTTGACCCCCAGCCCGCTATCCGGGTATCGGGACCCCCGTAAAAACTCTGCGGGCCCCCCGATATATCCAAAACCCCTTTCAAAACATAACACACGCACATTGCACAATTGAGTTCGCATGACCTGTTTGACCCGTCAATCGGAGGTTCTCTTGCACCAAAGGCGAGGGGTAATTAACGGCAGCTTAGTCCGCGGCTGCCGAAGATTCGGATCCCTACAATCAATAAACCCCAGCCTACCACAGGCATGGGGAATTTGTAATGCGCCTGACAAGCGCGCGCATATTCCCATCTCAATGGGGTGACGAAAAACACCCTACAGATTCTGGCATGCCCGGTTGGACCAATCTCTCCTCCCATATTTTGAGTTAAACGTTCATGCGAACTCAATCAATATACATATCTATATTTATACTAAAATAATTCTCTTTCATGCAAGTTTTCAAGCAATCATTTCTCAACAATGTCTCCAAAAATGAACTCAGCTCCCATCTTATACACGATGAAGATGGATTCCAGGACGTTCCTCCCGGCAAGTCTCGGACGACAGTGGGAAGAACCGCTTCTACAATTTGGGTCTATTCTGTTTGTCTCGGCTAATGCCATCCCTGCACCTCATGCCCCGGTAACAGACAAACCGGTCTCGAAAGGCAAGAGGCCAAATGTGGTGGTCTCGAAGACGCCCCAACTCAAACGCAAGTCGGTGTTTGAACGACTCTCCTTGGCCCCAGCTGGGGGCAAGGCCATTAACACCAACAAAGCAACAAGGCCTCTCGATCAAGCCCCGACGGTGCCCCTGACAACTGCTCGATCGGGTGTCTTCTCTAAGCTCCCCGCTAATCGACTCACGGTGGCTTCCCAGGAAATGGATGCCCGCCAAGCCCTTAAAATTGAGAAGCTAAGGCAGAAAAGGCTCAGATATAGAGCCAAAAAAAGGGCTAGGGCTCCTGCTAGGCTGAACCTCATGAGGTTCGAAGAACAGGGTTACCCCGCCAAAGATGAGAAAATGGCTGGATATGTGGTCCACACTGTCTACATGGTGGGCACGCATAGCAAGAGCAAGGACAGAGCCACCACATCTCAAATCCAATCTGGCATGAATGTGGTTGCCGTTTCCCAAGAACAGCCGCCTCCGCTAGATGAGGGAAACCCTCTCGATGAGGATGATAGGCAGAAAGACCCCTCAGTCCATGTAGGGTCAAGCTCGGAAAGCGAAGATGAGCCAACTTTCCATCCTAAGACCGCAGAGCAGCAACTTCTCCAGAAGCTCTGAAAGCAGCTCAGAAACAAAAACAAGGAGATGGCCAAGCTCTACTTAAAAATTGACGACTTGACAAACGTCGTCTTACAGCTCACGGTCCAACTTGCCTCTCAGCCGCCCAATCAAGCGCATGGTTCTACTCATAGACCGGGAAACGGTGTCCCGAGATAGCCGATGCCTATTCCCTCAAATCCAAAGGTGGGCGGACCGCATGAAGGCCAGTCGCATCCTATCTCGGGAAATGTCTTGGCGGCCGATGACAGCAACCCGCTAACTCAAGATCAAATAATGGATTTGGTTGCCAACAAAGTCAAAACAATGGTAGCCGAAGCCGGAAAGCAAAAAGATGCCAGCAGTAGCAGGAGACTATATCCTGCTCGGTACGATCTTGTGGAGTTTCCCACTGGCTATGTCATCCCCAAATTTTAAAGGTTCGATGGGAGGGAAAATGTGAACCGGCACATTACCCAATTTAAAGCATCATGCGCAAATACTGGGGGCAATGATGCGCTCCTTCTCCGTCAGTTTGTTAATAGCTTGACGGATGTTGCTTTCGATTGGTATGCAAGCATACCAGATGACTCGATCACGACGTTCGCTCAAATAGAATCCATGTTCAAGCAAAGGTTCATGAGTGTCAGCGATAAAATCACCATTGCCGACCTTGTAAGGACAGAGCCAAAGAACAACGAAAGCAACATGGATTTTATAGTCCGATGGTGCAATCTCTCTGTCAAATGTGAACCGCCGTTGGAGCAAGACCAATCCGTCAGTCTTCTTATAGAAAATCTGAAGGACTAGATGAAACCTTTCCTGCGCACGACAGGCCTTAAAACATTCCAAGAGCTAACCAAAAAGGTCCAAACGTTGGAACGCTCAAAGCCCGAGTCCGCTCAGGATCTTCAGTTCACAAACAGACTGAAACCTTGGAGGGATGGCAACCGAAAAGGCGGAAGTTCTAACAGCACCGATTCTCTAAATAAGCAGAGAGCGGGCGGAGCAAAAACTAACAAATCTTGAGATCCAACTTTGGAGGAAAGAAGAAATAAGGTCCACACATTCCGAAGGGACAAGGTCCACAAAATTTTTAAAGATGCTCTGAAGAATGGCCTACGGCTACCAGAACCAAAAAAGCTAAGTGAAGCAAACAGGACTGATCATCCCAACTTTTGCCCATACCACCGAGTGCTGGGACACACTATTGAAGACTGTTGCATCTTCAAGGATTAGGTCGAGAAACAATACAAGGCTGGATAAATATCATTGTCCCCTGGCGTGTTAACAAACAATCAAGCTGCGACCGCCAATTTCATACAAACGGAGACCGAAGTCCTTCAGGGACCTGATTCTCTCAGACATCTGCCTTTCTCTAAAATGAGCGGACCAAGTCAACAAGCTAAGAGCCAAGCGAGCAACATTTTCAATGAAGAAGCAATAGACGGGTACACAACCCATACGGTCAATATGATGGAGCTCAGAGGAAAAAGCCCTCCTACGCCTTATAACCATGATAATGACGCGGTTGTTTCCATCCTACATCGGACCGATCCAAATGATGAAGAGATCGCTCAGGCCATTGAGACAAAGGAACCCGTGCTTCATGCTGAATCAAGTTCAGGCAGTAGGGATGACTCCGTTGTCATACCCGGAACTATAGAACAAGCATTATTCCAATGGATTAAATGGCAACTTCAGGACAGGGATGAGAAGATGGCCAAGGTCCATTCTAAAGTCGACGAGCTGGCGAATGTCGTGGCGGATCTCACGACCCAAGTCGCCCGATTGCAATTACAGCAAAATCAAATTTCGGTTCGTGAGCTGGGGATTGATATCCGGAAGCAGCCGACCGATGCTCCCTCCAGCCCGAGAGCGGAACACCTTTGTGAAAAACGGACGCGATCAGCCTCCAGTCCCTCCGATACGTTCACTGAATGTGGTAAGCGGACAGTAGGCGAACCAAAGACCGATCGTCCTCAGGGTCCAGCATCAGTAAGGGCACCTATTCTAATGGAGAGAAAAAAGAAAGTATACTCCTTCAGGAGGGATAAAGTCCTCGAAATATTCATGGACGCCTTGAACAACGGTCTTCAACTGCCTATTCCAAAGAGACCACATGAGATGAACATGATCGGCAATCCCATATACTGCCCATATCATAGAATGGCGAGTCATACTATTGAAGACTGCTATATTTTTAAAGATTGGGTGGAGAACCAATACAAACTTGGGAAATCCTCACAGTCGTCAGATGAACCGACAAGCCACAAAGCTAAGATCATTAACACAGCCCCGCTAAGATCAAAGTTCGAGGAGCTAGGATAAGAAAACCCCAGACCACCAAGTCTTTAAACTGAGAATAAACGATCACCACGACGTTAAACTGGGAACAATCGACCTCTAAGTCGTTAAACTGGGAATGTAAAAATGTGTAAATAAAACAAAAATAATAAAAAGCCGAAATGATAGGGAAACTCGCAATAAAAATCAGCGAGTAAAAATAAAGATGAAAATAAACAGCCGAAATTATGGGGAAACCGCGAATAAATAGCAGAAATGATAGGGCAATCGTGACCTTCGCGATAAGAAAAGCTGAGATGATAGAGCAATCGCGGTGATAAAAAAAGGGCGAATGCTGAGTCGCTCCTGGTACCATATTCCAGTGCAGCGATGCAGACGCCAACCAAAATCCAATTTCCCAAAATTCTTCCAGCCCTACGGGTGGTTCCCCAAGTTGACTACCGTATACAATCCATGGGCTCAAATAATTCTCGTCATACCCAAGCTCCACTGCAATCACCAGTTACACGGCTGGTCTTTGCCCTCGGAATTATGCTCCATTGGGAAGACCCACTCATGTGTCCTCACGATACATGAGGAGAACAAACCTACGTGGGATCCTTATGACTCACAAAGGAAAAACACACTTGGAGGTCCTCACGACTTCTAAGGAGAAAATGCACCTACGGGATCCTTACAACTCATAGGGAGAAATGCTTTTATGGGACCCTTAAGGCCCATAAAATTGAAAAGCCTTAGGTGATAGGAATCTAAACCTGTCTCCAAATCCATCGCTCCCTAATCCCCAAGTGGCGAATGATGAGTCGCTCCTGGTACCATATTCCAGTGCAGCGATGCAGACGCCAACCAAATTCCAACTCCCATGCCCCAACGGCGAATGATGAGTCGCTCCTGGTACCATATTCCAGTGCAGCGATGCAGACGCCAACAAAGTCCCGAAATTTTTCCGGCCTTACGATCTGGATCATACATCCTGCAAAACCGTATACAATCTACGGACGTAAAACGATCAAAATCTCTCAAGTCCTTCCGGTGAGACTACTTTTAAAGTCCCACAAGCGGGCGGAAAAAAAACGATATGTCCACAAGCAAAACGGGCACGGATGAAAACCCGAAAGGGCTCCATGAGTAAAAACAGCAGGACTGCCGGCGAGTTTGTGAAAACCCGAAAGGGCGCAAACTCGTGAAAAAGGGATGAAATGCACTCGCAAAGTCCTCTCAACTTTGTGAGGAGAAAATTCCCGCGTGAGATCCTTACGACTCACAAAGGAGCAACACACTTAGGAGTCCCTACGACTCTTAAGGAGAACATACACCTACGAGATCCTTTCGACTCGTAGGGAGAAAATGCTTTTATGGGACCCTTACGGCCCATAAAATTGAAAAGCCTTAGGTGATAGGGATATAAACCTACCTCCTAAGCCATCAATTCCCAAATCCTTTCGGGGGCAAATGATGAGTTGCTCCTGGCATTATTCCAGTGCAGCAATGCAGATGCCAAACAAAAAAACCAATCCCCAAATCCTCTCAAAGACAGATGATGATTCGCTCCTGGTACCATATTCCAGTGTAGCGATGCTGATGTCAACTCAAATCAAACAAATCAAACCAATCAATTCCAACATCGACCTTTGCGTCAAACAACAGACACTCCTTAACGGGGAAACTTCAAGCAGACACTCCGTCTCGGGAAAACGTCGACCAGCGACACTCCATAATGGGGAACGTCAAGAAGACACTCCATCTCGGGGACACGTCAGCAAACAGACACTCCGTCTTGGGGACACGTCAAGCAGACACTCCGTGCCGGGGGCACGTCGACTACAGATATTCCGCCTCGGGGAAACGTCGAACATCGACGCTCCGTACCGGGGAAACGTCCAACACAGACACTCCGTCTCGGGGACACGTCAACCAGCAACACTCCATCTCGGGGAAACGTCCAACACAGACACTTCGTCTCGGGGACACGTCAACCAGCGACACTGCGTCTTGGGAAAACGTCCAACACAGACACTCCGTCTCGGGGACACGTCAACCAGCGACACTCCGTCTCGAGGAAATGTCGAACACAGACACTCCGTCTCGGGGACACGTCAACCAGCGACACTCATTGCCGGGGAGACGTCCAACACAGACACTCCATCTCGGGGAAACGTCGACCAGCGACACTACATAACGGGGTAACGTCAAGCAGACACTCCGTCTCGGGGACACGTCAACCAGCCGATACTCCACCTTAGGGAAACGTCAAGCAGACACTCTATGCCGGGGGCACGTCGACTACAGACACTCCGCCTCAGGGAAACGTCGACCAGCGACACTCCGTGCCGGGGGCACGTCTACTAAATCACTTCGGGCCAGGGAAACGTATACCACGGACACTCCGTCTCGGAGACGCAATAAGCGTCGACCGTCCATGTCTTAAAAATGGCAGTGCATTCCAAAAAGTGGGAACCAAAGCAAGTCGCCTCCATGCGAAAGAAGATCCATCAATTTCATGCACACGACCCACATATGTGGTGTGCATTTATTGATGGGGGGCACTTTGTTGGGGTCGAAAATTGCACCCCGATCGACCAAGTCAAAGTCAAGGTCAACCCCAAGCCAAGTGGGCCCAAGCCCGGATCAAATGGGCCCATACCCAGGTCGAGTCCGAACATGAAGCGGCCGGCCCTCCTCCATGCCCAAAATAAAATCATGTGATAAATAATTTTTTATGCATGAATGGGCATAGAGCCAAATTTTTGTAAAGCCTATGGCTTGTGTGCAAAAAGAAATGGCACATGAGCCATGGGATGGGCAAAATGCCATTTCTGTAAAGCCCAAGGGGTTATATGTAAAGTGTATAGCCTATAGAGGCCAAGATAATGAAAATATCTCATTAACTTTCTCTCTCTCAAAAAGCACCAAGATCTGTGATCTTCTCCTTCCTCAAGGTTCTAAAACCTTCTTCTTTCTTTTGAATCAAATCAAGAGTTTTACTCTTTCTTTTATAAAACTAAATAGTTTTTCTCCACAAAACCCACAAAGGGGAACTCAGATCTTCCATCAGATCTCAGAAAGGAGAGATTTTTAAAATCTCATACTTCTTTATCTTCAAGATCCGGCAAACAAAGGAAGAAGAAGGAGACCCATCTCCAGAAACCCCACTTTGGGGAAGATCCAGGGCTCAAGGGGAGAAGCCCTCTTCATCAGCTTCGAAATATCTTAGGAGTTTAACTCCACATATATATACATATATACAAAATAATAAGTGCCCTTTTCTGGGAATACAACTCCCATTGCAGGGATCAAGTCCATTTTTCCTCCCGAGCGCCTACGTGCCTAGCACATAAGGTGCTAGCGCCCAAAGCGCTAGCGCCCGAGCACCCACGTGCTTAGCACGTGGGGCGCTGCACACTTGCGCGCAAAGTGCTAGCGCCCAAAGCGCTAGTGCCCGAGCGCCCACGTGCCTGGCACATGGGGAGCTAGCGCTCTTGCGCTCAGAGCGCTAGCGCCAAAGCGCCCACGTGCCTGGCACATGGGGCGCTAGCGCTTAGAGCGCTAGCGCCCGAGCGTCCACGTGCCTGGCAAGTGGGGCGCTAGCACACAAAGCGCTAACGCTCTAGCGCCCAAGGCGCTAGCGCCCGAGCGCCCACGTGCCTGGAACGTAGGGGGCTAGCGCCAAAGCGCTAGCGCCCTTGTACTCAAAGCGCTAGCACCCAAAGCGCTGGGGCTTTTTCCCACGCGTCATTTGAATGCCCTTTCCTTTTTTATATATGTATATACACAGACACACACACACACATACTCCACGACATTGTCCCTGTTAGAAAAAATTTCTAACGGGGTGTTGGCCCGCACCCCGCAAGGAAGCTGCTAGCACCCTTGACCCCCAGCCCGCTATCCGGGTAGCAGGAGCTCCGTAAAAACTCTGCGGGGCCCCCAAGATATCCAAAACCCCTTTCAAAACACAACACACGCACACTGCACAATTGAGTTCGCATGACCTATTTGACCCGTCAATCGGAGGTTCTCTCGCTCCAAAGGCGAGGGGTAATTAACGGCAGGTTAGTCCGCGGCTGTCAGAGATTTGGATCCCCAAAATCAATAAACCCTAGCTTACCCCAGGCACGGGGAATCTGTAATTCGCCTGACAAGCACACGCATATTCCCATCTCAATGGGGTGACGAAAAAAACCCTACATATCGCTCATTGTCTCCATGTGACTCGGGACTAAACCCAAAAACCACCGTTTTGCATGCTTTATTGAACGTGGTAAGATGGAAATCAAAGCACAGTGGGAATCACACAAGACTCTATGACGATCTCGGGTCTACAGACTAACCTATACCAGTTTCACCTGAGAATTGCTATCTGACAATAGATATAATATCATCTAGGAGTTCTCGGCGAGTCCGTTCAGTGTACCCAGTCTCCACTGAGCACCCGCATACAATCTTTAATGTCAAACACCAATGGATGTGGGATCATCCATCGCCCATCAAATGGGTCATGAAACGCATACGCTGGTCTACTCTGGAATATCGATGCCCCGTCTCGATACTCCCACAACTATGAACAATTAAAGGATGAACTTGTGGACTACCCTGGCCCCACTAGTATGATCTGCATCATAATCTTGGTAGTCAAGTACACATCCTAAGTGTTGGATATATGTATGCCCTAGAGGCCATTATATGATAGTGGATGTATCTATACATGTATATATATTCAGTATGCATTCTTGCTCGACATGATAGTATGCTATCTGGTGCTTCTTTGTCTAACATGTTGATTTGATCATACTTTTATTCATTCATACATGCTGATAAAGCCCTGAGGATATCGGCTTGACTACTCTGATTATGATAGAGATCATACTAGTGGGACATCTGTAGTCTATAAGCATATCCTGGAAAGTCCCTAGTCGTAGGTATATCGAGACGGGGCATTGATATACCAGAGTAGACTAGCGTATATGATACTAGACCCATACGATAGGCGATGAATGTTCCCACATTCATCGATGTTTGACATCAAGATCATATACGGGTGCTCAGTGGTGACTGGGTACACTGGACGGACACACCGAGAACTCCTATATGGAATTATATCTATCGTCGTATAGCAGTTCTCAGGTGACACAGGTACAGGTTAGTCTGTAGACCCGAGATCGTCATAGAGTCTTGTGTGTTCTCCCACTGTACTTTGATTGCCACCCTACCACGGCTCTACTGTGTCGTGCAAACAGCTGGCCGTTGGGTACAGTCCCGAGACACACGAAGGCAATGAGCGATAGGAGGGGTTTCTTCTCTCCTGGTATTGGGATTTGATGCTGTGCTGTGCCCGACTGGTTATATTAGTAAGTCCCTGGCCAGGGCTGCTGAGATTTGCTGATAAGTGTTATCAGTAGTTTCTCGATCTGTTATAGACCATTCACCGGCACGACTTATTGAGTTATTGGGGTCGACGTGACCATCCCTAGGCTCGATATGCAGCATATCTGACGAAGAGACCGGACTGTACGGTAGTGTTGCCGGTTGGCTCGACGGGAGTTGTAGCAGGTTCGCTTGTTTTCTTCTGATCGCTCAATACCCGGGTGGTCGTTACGTTTAGCTGACCGCTTGCGGCTTGGGGGTGCTTGATATGATCATCACCCTCTGCCGGCGTATTGACGAGTCTTAGAGTCCCACAAATGAGTTACCTAGTCCAGGCGAAACGTTGTGGTGCGCGTATACGATATGCGCATGGACCCGATTAAAATGCGCGTATATGATACCGTACATTGATCGGGCGGCTTGCTTTTGGTAGGGTCATATGTGATATGGCCGGATTGATAAATCAAGTGTTGATTTATCATTTAACCATTAGTTTTCTCACTTAAAACCTTTTTCTTGTATGTGATGGGTGTATGCATGCATGTATGTTTTTCTTTCTATCTTACTAGTTTCATGCACATATGGATGTGCATACATACATACATGCATACACCATCTATCATGGTTGTTTACACATGGAAATGGTGGAAATATAAGACTCACACCATGGATAAATGGATGGATTATTATTTGATTTTATGTTTAAAAGAAAATAGAAAAGAAAAGGATAATTCTTGCTTGCTTCTACATTCTTCTTTAAACCTAACCATGCTCACCTACTTCTAACCATGAGTTATCCTTCTCTTTGTGTTTTTAAACTCAATTTCAATAATGTCTCCATCATCTAACCATGGTTTGAGATGAGGATTAAAAAATATATATACATATATTTTCTTTTTCCTTCAAGAGAGTTATCATTTTCTACTCTTGTTAAAAAACAAAAGCCATCATCTTCCTCCTTCTTCCTTTTGCTCTCTAGTTTTTTCTAGCGAGTAAAACACACATTAAGAAAGGTTTTTGAAGTGAGAATTATAACCACGACATCATTGTACACAAGTTTAGCCAACTTATTTAGAGTGTTCTCTTCGTTTCTCATCTTGATAATCGAAGTTGCGAGCTTGGACGAGGAACTCCAGGTGGATCGTCGTGGACGCGAGAAGACTTCAAGAGGACCTTCTTCCAAGACCCAAGAGGCCAAAGAGTCTAGCGAAAGGGAGCTACAAAGGTTGTAGTCTCGAAACCTTAGTTTTTATTGGCTTTAACTTTCGAAACCCTAATTTTCTAGGATCGATTCCTTTGTATACTTGCTTAGCACCATAAAAATTTAAACTTTGTGACATGTGATGCTTCAAAACTATACATAGGGTGCTAGGTAAACCTTTCATTGGTATCAGAGCTACTAGACATTGGATGTCGACCTATGGGGGGTTCTCACTGCGTGACAGTGTGGCGAAGTATAGGCTCTTACCCCTAGGGTTTCCCGAGACCGGAAGGTGTTCTGGCCGGTTGTAGTCCTCGCGAGGGGGCATGCGTAAAAAGTAGCTGCTGAGGGACCCGTTGGTGCCACGGTGACCCCATTGGATGGGGTGGCTTCCTGACTAACATTAGTATCAGAGCCGACCTAGAACAATAGGCGACGCTTTTACGAAGTAAAAATCCCGATCGGACAAAAATACGACATTTTAAGACCCTCTCTGGACAAATTTTAAAATCTGACATTTTTCAGAATTAAAAATACTTAAAAAATAGAGCAGGAAATTATATGGAATATTGTGAAAAACGAACAAATGATCCGTACATATGGCCGCGGAACCGCGGCAATTACTTGCTTAGGTCGCGATTCCGCGGCCGTACAGAGAGTTCATTTCTTCATTTTTCCACAGTAATTCATAATACTGCTCGTACAGTGTTTTAAGTATGTTTAATCTGAATATAGTATTGTATTTTCTGGAGATGGTTTTGGACGCGTAGATTCGATCGGAATGTTCATTTCGTTGCTTTTCCGGGTAAATTAGAAAGTATTTAAGTGTTTGAACGAGTATCATTTGCTCACTATTTAAGGGGTTTAAATACTTTGGAGATACGTGCAAGTCTTTTTTATGGTGGACCCTCTAGAAGACAACAAACCTTAACTCGATTATGTGACTGTCTTGAACTGCCCTTTGAACCTTAGGGTTTGGGGCAGTACGGCGTGCCACATGTGAGGCGTTGGCTTAACCCTTCTACGGCTGGACCGCTACTACTGTGTCACACTCCAGATTTTTGAACCCTGCTCAAGTGTTGAGCTTTAGTGAATCTTGGGTACTTGATCGTTCGTTCGAAAACTTTAATACTGTCTGTTTATCTGGAATGTGATACAATATGTGGAATTCATATAGTTTAGGCATGAAATACGAAATATATGATATTTCGCATTTATGATGTCTAAAGAGAATGTGGATTCCAAATATTGTAGTTTTACACTTTCTTTTCTGTGACCGTAAGTGTAGTATGTTCGATATCGCCGGTTTCGTTGCTATACATCAACGACAATTGGGATATGCATACTTACTTACGTTGATGATATGAGATATTATGTGTTGCTGAGATATGATGTGCAGGATTGTCGCGATTGAATAGCCGGGTTTTTTTTATGTGAGATGAGAGTTTTATATTTTCATTCATGTAAATTCAAATGTAATGTAATATTCTTTTATTTGGGGCACTTCCGGATTGAGGTTGTGTCACCAGTATTGTATATTATTTACTTTTCCGCATTAGGATGGACCCAAGGAGGGGAGCACAGGTGACCGGGTTCTGGGGTTCAGTGGGAGGCCATCTCGAGGAGTCGAGACCGGGTCTCCTAAACTCCAGAATTGGTAGGGTCACTTGCCGCTCTCGTAGGGGTCCAGGGTGTGGGCTTGGCTATTCATCGCGACTGTGGAATCCGTATTTTCTATTCTGTCTAAATACGAAATACGGACGTCCTAGTATATCCCACTTTATATCTATGTTTCTGCTGCCTGTGTTCTGTGATATCTGAGACGAATGACATATTATATATATGATATATAGTAGACGTTGCTTATGTTTTACACCCGTGCTAGTCCCGTCCCGGTATGCCGTTAGTTAAGTAACCTAACGGTGCATAACGGAACATTACGGCGAATGCGGATGGCATAAACGTACGTGTTATTTTCGTTTCTTTTCTGTGATTGGCATAAGGACTTAAATGATGGGATTACATTAATGTGATTAATGTAAAGAAAATAAAGCTAAAAAGATGTTGAAGAATCGGATTTGAAAACCACCCGGCTATTTATGAAAATGCTATATTTCAAAACTGCGGAGCTTAAGCCACTCCTTTTGAAAACCATTTGATTCTACAACGATATCAAGTTCAAAGCGTTAAAGATTTTCTTAAAAATCATCCACAACCCTCCGTCATTTTAGGAAGTAGAGTACTTAGTATTCGTGCTACGTTTGTTGACTATAGTTAAGGCATAGTATACGGTAGCTAAGTGATGTCTTCCTATATTGCATATGATGCAGATTAATTAGGACATTCTTATGACTTTGTTGACCATAGTTAAGGGTCATATGAGTAGGTCTAATTAATCAAGAAATGACGGGTAGAACTTGACTGGTACTTATGATTTGTTGACCTTAGTTAAGGTCATAAGTACTAGGGGTAAAAACAACATCGGGAATTTCAATAGTTGAAATTTGCAAGGAGATTGCATACCTTCCATGTGATGGTTGGATCCCGATCCCACTGTGGGCAATAGTTGCTCCTAGGAGAGTTTTACAGTTTACAATTAGCTAAACTCATTAGGTGTCTAGAAAGGTGTTAACGGGGCTCCGCCTCTGGGAAAACGAGGTTTACTCTAATTAGGTCCGTGCGAAAGCACGGGGAACCTTCCTCAAGTACCGACACTGGCCTGGCTGAACGGTTAGCGAAGTTGTAGACTGTAATTAATTCTGGCTAGTTTTTCTTTTTAAGGTTTGAAAGAAAAACTCGATAAAAGCAGTGGGAAACATCGATTAGACAAGATAATAACTAATCTGATCTATGCAAGAGCTTTCGCTGAGTGTATTCTTTTCTCTCTCTTAATGGAAGATACCCATGACTGGACTCAAGCTTCTACTAGATAAAAACAAACTGAATGGGACCAACTATAAAGACTGGCTGAGGAATCTGAAAATCGCCTTGACTTATGATAAAGTATCATATGTCCTCACGGCTTCAGCCCCGCCTGTCCCAGGTCCAAAATCCTCAGTTGCGGACATTGAAGTCCGCAAGACATGGGACGCTGACTGTGCCACGGCAAAATGCCTCGCGCTTGCATCGATGGATAACACACATCAAAAGCAGCACGAGGATATGGACATTCACGGTATATTGCTCCATACAAAGGAGTTGTATGGAGAGCAATCCCGTGTATTACGATACGAAGCATCAAAGAAATTGTTTCAGATGCGAATGGCCCCTGGCACACCAGTAGGAGACCATGTTCTGAAGATGATAGCTCTTATAGAAGAGCTTGAGGACCTTGGATGGACGATGGACAATGAACAATATATAGATATTATTCTGCAGTCCCTTCCCTCCACCTTTGCTCAGTTCATAGTGAACTTCAACATGCATGGCATGGAGAAGGAACTCCCTGAACTCCTTAACATATTAAGGAGTGCAGAGAGCACTATGAAGTCAGCAAGAACTCCCGTTATGATTGTTGGACAATCTTTTTCTTCTCGCCCGAAAGCTAAGGCCAAGGGAAAGAAAAAGAAGAAGCCCACCAATCCTAAAGGTGGAGTTAAAAAGGTGAAGGGAAAGGAAAAGTCCAAGGCTGGAGACTCGGAGAAAGGCGAATGTTTTCATTGCCACAAGACAGGACATTGGAAGCGCAACTGCACGGAGTACTTAAGTCTCAAGAAGAAGCATGGTGATGCTTCTGCTTCAGGTGTGTTTGTGACAGAAAACTGTTTTTCAATAAACTCTGCTTCCTGGGTATTGGATACCGGTTCAGGTTCTCATATTTGCAATTCTATGCAGGGGCTGAGAAATAGTAAGGTTTTGAAGACAGGTGACCATACTCTTCGCGTTGGAAATGGTTCCAATTTACATACAGTCGCAGTGGGAGAGTATCACTTGGGGTTGCCATCTGGATGTATTTTGGTTTTGAATCCATGTTATTTTGTACCAAGTATGCTATGTAATATAATATCCGTTTCTTTGTTGGACAATGAAGGATATAATTTTGTATTGCAGAACAATGTTATGAACATTCATCTGAATCAAATGTTGGTTGGGTATGGTACGCTTAATAACGGAATATATATCCTAAATCAACACACAGTTTTCAGTATACAACACACTAATAAAAGAAAACTTTCATAATTAAATGAAGCTTTTCTTTGGCACTGTAGACTTGGTCATATTAACGAAACAAGCTAAACAAGTTACACAAAGATGGATATTTAAACTCTTTTGAATATAAATCTTATGCGACTTGCCAGTCTTGTATCAAGGGTAAAATGACCAAAACTCCGTTTACCGGACACGGAAAAAGAGCTACTCAGCTCCTAGGCCTCATATATAGTGATGTATGTGGGCCAATGCCTACACAGGCTAGAGACGGTTTTTCATACTTCATTAAATTCACTGACGATTTCTCAAGATTCGGTCATGTATTTTTATTAAAGCACAAGTCCGAAGCTTTCGAGAAATTCATTGAATATAAACAAGAAGTAGAAAAACAAACCGGCTTGAGTATCAAGATGCTTCGATCAGATCGAGGTGGTGAGTATCTTAGTACAGAATTTGCAAACTTCCTAAAAGAGAATGGGATTCTCTCTCAGCTCACTCCTCCTTACACACCACAGCACAACGGTGTGTCAGAACGACGGAATAGGACCCTATTAGATATGGTCCGGTCCATGATGAGTGACGCTGAGTTACCAGTCTCGTTTTGGGGGCATGCATTGGAGACTGCAGCGTTTCTGCTAAACAGGGTTCCAACCAAAACCGTGTCTTCCACGCCATATGAGATATGGCATGGGAAGAGACCATCTCTTAAAAGAATTAAGATTTGGGGTTGCCCGGCCTATGTTAAAAAGCAGAATCCGGAAAAACTCGAGACACGGTCAGTCATGTGTAACTTTGTGGGATATCCAAAGAATTCTTATGGATATCTGTTCTACCACAAAGAGGAACAAAAAGTGTTTGTTTCTCAGTTTGCAACATTCTTGGAAAAAGAGTTTTTCACAGATAAAGATGATGGCAAGGTGATGGATATAGAAGAGGTTCTGGAGACACAAACTACAAATGACGACTTGGTTGAACCGGTTGTTACAACAGAAACTGAAGAACCTCGGCCACTCCGTAGGTCTGGTAGGACTTCTCGCCCACCGGAGAGGTACTACGGTTTCCTCATTGATGGTGACAGAGAAGACTGTATCATGGATGATGATGATCCTACCAGTTTTCAGCAAGCTATCACGAGTAGAGACTCTGTGAAGTGGCTGGATGCCATGAGATCCGAAATGGAGTCTATGTACACCAACAAAGTATGGACTTTGGACGTTGTACCCCCTGGGGTAAAACCTGTGGGCTGCAAATGGATCTTTAAAAGAAAGATTGGTGTAGATGGGCAGGTGGAGACCTATAAGGCAAGACTTGTGGCGAAGGGTTTTCGTCAAAGACCAGGTTTGGACTATGACGAGACTTTTTCTCCCGTAGCCATGCTTAAATCCATTCGGATCCTACTTGCTATTGCTGCTCACTACGACTATGAAATCTGGCAGATGGACGTTAAAACTGCATTTCTAAATAGAAATTTAGAAGAATGCGTTTATATAGATCAGCCAGAGGGCTTCATTGACAGTGGGAGCAGCGGGAAAGCATGTAAATTGATTAAATCCATATATGGGTTAAAGCAGGCATCACGGAGTTGGAACATCTGTTTCGATGATGTCATCAAAGAGTTTGATTTCATCAAATATCTAGATGAACCTTGTGTTTATAAGAAGGCTGTAGGGAGAGATGTCACATTCCTCGTATTATACGTGGACGACATTCTTCTGATAGGAAATGATATTCCTATGCTACAGTCGGTCAAATCTTTCTTATCACTGAGGTTCTCCATGAAGGACCTGGGTGATGCCACATAAATTCTGGGCATAAGGATCTATAGGGATAGATCCAAAAGGTTATTGGGATTGTCCCAAACCAGGTACATTGACAACATCCTAAACAGGTTTAGTATGGAAGACTCCAAGCGGGGTGCCTTACCCGCTTGCCATGGGGTCACTCTCTCCATGGATTCTTGTCCAAAGACCGATGAAGAGAGAGCTCGCATGAGTGTTATACCCTATGCTTTGGCAGTAGGATCTATAATGTATGCGATGTTATGTACACACCCAGATGTAGCTTATGCAGTTAGTGTTGTAAGCAGGTATCAATCCAACCCAGGGGAGAATCACTGGACAGCTGTGAAGAACATTCTTAAGTACTTGCGAAGGACTAAAGAATTGTTCTTGGTGTATGGTAATGGAGATCTCCAAATGGAGGCCTTTACCGATTCGAGCTTCCAGAGCGATAAGGACGACAGCAAATCTATCTCTGGGTTTGTATTTACCCTCAATGGAGGGGCAGTGAGTTGGATGAGTTCCAAACAAGATACCGTTGCAGACTCTACGATGGAAGCTGAGTACATTGCTGCAAATGATGCCGCCAAGGAAGCCGTCTGGATGAAGAAGTTCGTCTCGGAGCTAGGAGTAGTTCTAACCATTATTGATCCAATACCTTTGTATTGTGATAATAATGGGGCTATGGCGTTAGCCAAGGAGCCCAGATCCCATCAGCGGTCCAGACACATCCTGAGGCGTTTTCATTTGATCCGGGAGATTGTAGATCGCCGTGAGATCGAGATTAGGAGAGTGGACACAAAGAATAACGCCGTGGATCCATTCACCAAGGCCCTCCCTCAGCCGCAGCATGAGCGACTTTTTGAGATGTTGGGTATAAGATACGCCAATAACTGGCCTTAGTGCAAGTGGGAGATTGTTGGATATATGTATGCCCTAGAGGCCATTATATGATAGTGGATGTATCTATACATGTATATATATTCAGTATGCATTCTTGCTCGATATGATAGTATGCTATCTGGTTCTTCTTTGTCTAACATGTTGATTTGATCATGCTTTTATTCATTCATACATGCTAATAAAGCCCTGAGGATATCAGCTTGACTACTCTGATTATGATGGAGATCATACTAGTGGGACATCTGTAGTCTATAAGCATATCCTGAAAAGTCCCTACTCGTAGGTATATCGAGACGGGGCATTGATATATCAGAGTAGACTAGCGTATATGATACTAGACCCATATGATGGGCGACGAATGTTCCCACATTCATCGATGTTTGACATCAAGATCATATACGGGTGCTCAGTGGTGACTGGGTACACTGGACGGATTCACCGAGAACTCCTATATGGAATTATATCTATCGTCGGATAGCAGTTCTCAGGTGACACTGGTACAGGTTAGTCTGTAGACCCGAGATCGTCATAGAGTCTTGTGTGTTCTCCCACTGTACTTTGATTGCCACCCAACCACGGCTCTACTGAGTCATGCAAACAAGCGGCCGTTGGGTACATTCCCGAGACACACGAAGGCAATGAGCGATAGGAGGGGTTTCGTCTCTCCCGGTATTGGGATTTGATGCTGTGCTGTGCCCAACTGGTTATATCAGTAAGTCCCTGGCCAGGGCTGCTGAGATTTGCTGATAAGTGTTATCAGTAGCTTCTCGATCTGTTATAGACCATTCACCGGCACGACTTATTGAGTTATTGGGGTCGACGTGACCATCCCTAGGCTCGATATGCAGCATATCTGACGAAGAGACCGTACTGTACGGTAGTGTTGCCGGTTGGCTCGACGGGAGTTGTGGACCCGATTAAAATGCACGTATATGATACCGTACATTGATCGGGCGGCTTTCTTTTGGTAGGGTCATATGTGATATGGCCGGATTGATAAATCAAGTGTTGATTTATTATTTAACCATTAGTTTTCTCACTTAAAACCTTTTTCTTGTATGTGATGGGTGTATGCATGCATGTATGTTTTTCTTTCTATCTTACTAGTTTCATGCACATATGGATGTGCATACATACATACATACACCATCTATCATGGTTGTTTAAAAATGGAAATGGTGGCAATATAAGACTCACACCATGGATAAATGGATGGATTATTATTTGATTTTATGTTTAAAAGAAAATAGAAAAGAAAAGGATAATTCTTGCTTGCTTCTACATTCTTCTTTAAACCTAACCATGCTCACCTACTTCTAACCATGAGTTATCCTTCTCTTTGTGTTTTTAAACTCAAGTTGAATAATGTCTCCATCATCTAACCATGGTTTGAGATGAGGATTAAAAAATATATATACATATATTTTCTTTTTCCTTCAAGAGAGTTATCATTTTCTACTCTTGTTAAAAAACAAAAGCCATCATCTTCCTCCTCCTTCTTCCTTTTGCTCTCTAGTTTTTTCTAGTGAGTAAAACACACATCAAGAAAGGTTTTTGAAGTGAGAATCATAACCACAACATCATTCTACACAAGTTTAGCCAACTTGTTTAGAGTGTTCTCTTCGTTTCTCATCGTGATAATCGAAGTTGCGAGCTTGGACGAGGAACTCCGGGTGGATCGTCGTGGACGTGAGAAGACTTCAAGAGGACCTTCTTCCAACACCCAAGAGGCCAAAGAGTCTAGTGAAAGGGAGCTATAAAGGTTGTAGTCTCGAAACCCTAGTTTTTATTGGCTTTAACTTTCGAAACCCTAATTTTTTAGGATCGATTCCTTTGTATGCTTGTTTAGCACCATAAAAATTTAAACTTTGTGACATGTGATGCTTCAAAACTATACATAGGGTGCTAGGCAAACCTTTCACTAAGGGCTTTACCAACATGTGAGATCATGACAGTATCACTATACTAGACAACATATTAAGATAAAGAGCAACCTGATAGCATACTATCATGTCAAGAAAGAAAGTCATCCCTATATATCTCCAAGCATCCATTATAATATACAATCATGTACAATAATGGCCTCTAGGGCATACATATAACTAACACCGCATACCTCGGTAGGAAAGGGTAGACGCATTCCATCCCAGAATGCATCCAAATACAGGGCAATCTCCTTGCCCTGCACCTGATCCGCCCTTTCGTTCTCCCTAGCTAAACGAAGCGAATAGCTATGTGGAATGTGGAAGTGAGCCTGAATCTCGGTAAGCTCGTCCACATTTCTTAAGATGGAGGACGCATTATGAGCGTTCCCGATGCGCACTTTAGGGGCCGTTGCCGTCGCCTTACGACGAGCGGCGCAGGTGGCCCTAACTCTATAGGGGGAACTTGACTAAGAAGCAGGAGAGGACTCCCTAGACTCAGCTCCAACAGCTCAAACCTCATCGCCCGACTCAACCTTAACTATTTCTACAGACTCTTCAGAGGAAGACATCTAACCTGATTCAAAGGAGGGTTTCGCCGAGGAAAAAACGCAGGTGATCTGGTCCAGAAAGAAGGAGGAGCGACGAGAAATCTCTCGCAACAAGGGGAAAACAATGGCGGATGCGTTAACCCCGGGAGGATCCCCATCCTATTTATACTACTCTTGAAGATGCATCCGACGGCCCTGATCAATTCCCGCCAAATCAAAGCGTCGCGTCTGCTAGCCGTCGAAACTCCACATGTTGAGCGACCATTGGAGGCGTCCCTTCGGCCGTAGGCGACAGCGACAGGCTGTTGCTCAATCCGCGTCGGCCACGTGGTTTGCACCTCAATAGGCGTGCGAACGAATCGGCGCCCTCTCTTTAATGCACGATCCTTTCCTCATCCGCTGACATCATCGAAGAAGCCCCTGGAAATCCGTGCCTAATGATTCCTATCGACGAACTGCACCTAACAAAATCGATCAAACCACTCTCGCCCCGACCTATAAATAGATCGGGACGAGAGTGGGGGGCTAATGATGATGTTCGTAAGTGGGAATTCCCCAGATCATGACACGTGGTAGATGACGTGTCTCAGGGCTTATGGTACAAGAGCAAATAAGATGCTTTGGAGATATTCCTCGGGACTCCACCCCGAGGAATGAACCGACCCTCGGCGGCCTCCCAGAATACTCCTACGTTCGCCCCACAAGATCAGCTGACCTCCGAGCCCACTACATGCTGAGCTTCCTTAGCCTCCCAGCTCGCCCCCGAGCTATTGCCGAACCAAGCTTCCTCGGCCCCCGCTCATCTCCGAGCTCCCGCTGAGCTAAGCCGCCAGGGCTCCGTGTATCTCACCATGGCTCCGCGTATCTCGTGATAAGCGAGATATCCTCCACCCGACGATCCCGCGTTCCACGCCATCGTATTCCCCCGTTAACGAGCATATCTCATTATTAATGGGTAGATCCCATCATTCACGTAGGTGTAACGTCGGGAGCGTAACTGGCGGCAAAGATCTTGCACCCGCTCGCTCCATACGACGACTATAAAAAAAAACCTCCCAGACGACTCAGGTAAGTCAATTCTAATCCACTAAGCCGCTACCCTGCCAAAATATCTCGGCTAATTTGATCGTCGGAGGGTCTCCGGTGGTACAACCACCCCGGGACTTTTTTGCAGGTAGCTTGACTTCACCTCAAAACAAGGCTTTCACCTCAAAACGAGCCCATTGAGATCCACACGCTCAAGGAGACAACCTTCAGATCCAATCTCAACTCTTCATTAACGCTTGCTCAAGATCGACGGAGGAAAATATCTGAAGGAGATTCGAAGCTCCATCACCGATGTAGAGAAACCGTTAGAACGCAACCTATGGAGTTGCTAGATTTTTCTGCGCAACTGTACTCGAAGGCTTATATCGCCCACTATAAAACTCTGAATATGATGAATCCTTAACCTAACGACATTTAGTCGGACGGACATACAATTTTCCAGTAATCCGTATTTTCAAACTAAAAACGTAGTACCCTTAAATCTGCAATACAAAACACGACTAGGGCGCTGACCGGGTTGTTAGAACAACACAGACCAGCCACAGTTAGCCTCAGATTCCTTATACATATGAACCCCGAATTGACTGAATCTTTAGCCGTTTAATATCTATGTGAAATCATCAAAAAATTTCATGTTGTGAGTTTCTTCTGAAATTTATGTTTAATCTGAGTTTTCTGCTCTTTAAAATTATGCAACGATAAAACACCCTTGTTGTCCTGGAACCTCAGGACGACTATAGTAAAATACCCTTTACTTCCACCAGGAAGTCCAATCTGGATAAAACTTATATGTAGCTACATCTACATTGAAAAACACATATATTTCTAGTTGAACACTTTTGTGGATTTTAAATTGAAACCACTCAAAATTGCACCTTAATTTCAGTATTGTCCTCTGGAAAAGTTCTGGACTGCAGCCTGCAGCCTGCAGCGAACTTGTAAACACTGTAGCTTAGGCTGCCGTTTCCTAATCTAAAAGAAACTTATATGCATTGTTATCTAGACCTACAGGACTTCATTTGTCCAGAAAACCATGTTTACTATGACTTTTCTGCACTCTGAGTCCCTACTTGTATGTTGTCCAGTTTATACCATATGTTTTGCCAAGCCATGTTAACATGTGTTAGTTTATTATAAATGGTTGTCTCGGAGAAAGAAATGATGACGTATGTCATTTTGCCGTGCTCAAGTCATGTCATGTTATTGCACACCGGTGTTCCATGTGTCATGAGTTACTCTTGCTTTTGATTACAACCGTTTACCTACTTGTTTAACATAGCACGGGTGTGGGATAGTTCGGTAAAGGAAGTGAACACGGTTTCGGGAGTCCTCTTACAGGTTGTCGTGATTCCGGATGGTTACAGAATGCTAACCCTCTTGTTCATATGTTGTGATTCCGAGCTGTAAACGGAATGCTAGCTGACATATGTCGGATCACGTCAAGATGTTACCTTCCGTTGATCTGCTAATGGCGGCAATAGACGACTGAGATTGGATCTGGAGACTGGCTCCTAAAGCGTATGGATCTCAATGGGTTTGAGGTTGTTTGGGCCGAGCTACCTGCAAGGAAGTCCCGGGGTGGTTGTACCACCGAGAACCCTCCGACGTTCAAGTTAGAGAGGAAATCCGAGCAGAGTAACGGCTTAGTGGAGTAAAAATGGCTTACTTGAACCGTCTGAAGGAGAGGTTTATATAGCGGTGGCAGCAGGCAGGCATGCGCCGGCCGTTACGCTCCCGGCTTCACGCCCGCGTGATGAGCGGGATCTGCATTAATGGCGAGACATGCTTGTTAATGGGGAGATCGTGATAGCGTGGAACGCGGGATGTGGCCGGCGGATATCTCGCGCATGGCGAGATTCGCGGGAGTGAGGCGGTTGCCCCTATGTGTGGTGCCGTTGATCAGTCAATGAGACCGAGGAAGATGACCTTGGCGGGAGAGCTCGCGGACAAGCGGGAGAGCCGAGGTATCTTGGTTCTGCGATAGCCCGGAGACGAGCTGAGAGACCGAGGAGGCCAATTGTGCAGGGGCTCGGAGGTGAGCCAGCGGTTGTTTATAAGACGGGCATAGGAGTGGTCTGGTCGGCCACTGTAGGTCCTCTCTTGTGAGCTTCGGGACACGTCATCTGCCACGTGTCATGATCTGGGAGGTCACCGATATCGAGTATCATCATTAGCCCCCCATTCTTATCCTGACCAACTGACGGGTCGGATCGAGAGTGGTCTGCCGTGTCACCCGAGGTGAGCTTCTTTTTCAAAATATCGTCGGGACGTGTTCCCGGGCAATTTGTTGTATTGTTTGGATGACGCCAGTGAATCGGGGGTGAGATCTTTGCATTAAAGAGGGTGTGCCGGATCGTGCGTACGTTCACCGAAGAGACTGCCCACGTGTCGGGCGCAGGTTGGCTGATGCGACGGACCGCAGGTTCCTTGCGCCCGATGGGAGTACCAAAGTTCGGCAAGAGTTTTGTGAGGTGGGGTACCCATGATGTAAGAAGGAGAAGAAAAAGAAGGTGGGTGTAAGTGGGGTGCAATGGATTTCTTAGCGACAAAATTTGAAAGTCTTTTTGTAAATTTTTTTTTTCTTTTTGTGTTTTTTATGGAACTTTTTTTTTTGCAAAAGGATTTTCGATAAAAGGCTTGGACACACGTTCAATCAACCACTAATGCACAATCAGGCCTAGATCTAGGGTCACCTAAGTCAATTAGACAGCTCCAAATTGTTCCAAAGGGCAAGAAATAGGACCTCAAACCGCCTCTTCACCGCCAATTGTGGCCAGATAAGTGCCAGGTAAGTGGGAGGCTCTCCACCACGTAAGTAGTGGACCTAATTAAGTAACCACTTGCCTTAGACACATTTGCCTAGACACCACAGAGTCAGGTTAGGATCGACGGTCGATGCCTACAACTATTTCTCTGTCCTATTGAGCGCGAAGTCTTTAGGGCTGAGTCTAATCTTTTTTAATTAATACGATGGTCAATGCAAAATGCCTTAAGTGATTTCTGGGGTCCTGAGAAGGGTGATGAAATCCCCACCCAATCTGGATTGGTTTCCAGCCCCTTAAAGTCCAATTAAAAATATGCAAAGCAGTAACAATCACTTGCAATCAAATTTTTAGCGCGGCGCAAAGAATCCTGTACAAGATCAATTATTGGAAGGGGGAGAGATTTTTTTAGCACAAAGAATCCTAAAGGAAAACTTTTACAGAGGAAATATTGGGGTTCAGAAGGAGAAAGAAAACTTACAGTGGAATTTTAGCTTGCTGACGTCAGCAAGGAGCCGCGGATGCGCGGTCGGAGCATGGGTCTCGCGGCGGAAGCACGGTCGTCCTGTTGACTCGGCCCTCCAAATTTCTTCTGTTGTTCTGTTATGGTACTCCTCGGTTGTTCAGATCTGCTGTTTTCTGTTTTGTTATCTAGATTTTTCCAAATCTGAACTTGTTCTTCGGTCCTGCAAAATTCAAACAAAAATACCCTTCACAAATGATGATAATTTTTTATATTTTTTTAAATTTTGTCAGTTTTTATGATTTTTTTAATTTATATTAACCCGAAATTACAAAAAGAAAATAACACGCCATCCCCGGCAACGACGCCATTTGATTTTTGTCTCAAAGAATATTTATAACCGCAATCAAGAATGGCGTCGCTTGGTAGCTAGCCGGTGAGTACGGGTCGGTCCGTAGGGATATTGTATATTTCCTAATTTGGTCTAACGAGTTAATTCCAAACGGTGTGAATGGATTATCGCTAAAAACTAAACTGATTTATACTAAGACTAGAATCTTGTTAGGGTTAGATTTAGGTTAAGTTTGGAAATTGAAGATTTCCTCACCGCTTTCAACGCCTTAATTTAGATCTCCTTAGGTGTTATGGTAACAATTAATAAAGGGGATTAGTTCCATCAGGAAGAAACGATATTTCTTCCTCTAGGTTCTAGTCCTTCCTTTCTTAATTCTTACCCTAATCTCCATGGAAAACATACGCAACCGGTCGTTTATACTACGGTATCACCGTTACCTTGAGGGGTAAGGTGCCGTATGTAGGGTTCCTAGGCACTCTCAAGAGGTCTCACAAGGCATCAACCATGCCAATTTCAAAATTTACGGGTGCTGAGAAACCCTAATACGGATCGTTAACTAGAATTCTAGGCGAAAAAGCAACTAGTAAACTACTTTACTAAGAGAATACGGAAATACAACCTTTGTAGATCCGGTCCTCCACCTTCATAGCTCCATGATGAAGTCCTCTCCGCTGTCCTCATGCAATCCCGGGCTCTAGCGTCGGCTTCATCGGAGAAGAAGCGGGCTAGGTCATCGACGACGTGCCGAAGATGATCTACGTCGAGGCATCGCTAGATCAAGCTCCAACTTCACCAAGTCAAGAAAACTTGTGAAGGAAACACACTCTACTACTTGGCAAGAGGTAGAGGATGAAGAAATAGGAAGTGGGTAGACTTTAGAATTGGATTTCTCACTCATTTTCATCAATCACCATTGATGAAGTGAAGCTTTCTTCATGAAAGAAGATGAAGAAGAAGAAGCATATTGTATTATGATCATGTTCCCAATAAAAAATAAATAAAAGGAATCCTTATCATAATCTAACCATGGTGAAGTGTAGAGAATCAACTAGGGTTAAGTGGAGTGGTTAGGGTTAAGCATGAGACAAAATGGTGACTTAGTCAAAGCTTCATGAAGCTTCAACATGCAAGTCCAAAATAAGCCACCGTTTCATTTCTTTATGCCATTTATTTTCCAAAATAAATAAACAAATAAATAAATGAATTAAATAAATATTGGAAAAACAAAACCCTAATTTCCAACTTAACCATGGTTTAATTCTTTATACTTAACCAAAAAGCATGTATCATCAAACATGATACAATCAAGTGCACAAAACTATATCGAATATACAATGTGCACATCCGAGCGAGAAAATCCATTTAAAGTGAACCCATATTAGTTAATGCAAAGTAATATATCAAATATATATAATTATACATTAAATCATTAAATCAACACTTGATTTAACGATCCGGTCATATCGCATATAACCGACTAATATCCAATGTATCGATTTATCGAATCAATCCTTGATTCGATAACTAGGTTATATCGCATACAACCATTCGACACATTCATCGCGAGAATAGAATACGGTATCACATACACGCATTATTCTCGGTCCCGCACATATCTCATATGCGCTCCTATTTCGTTTCGCTTGAGCAAGGAAACCTCTGTGTAGGACTCTAAAGACTCGTCAATACGCCGGCAGCAGGTGATGATCATATCAAACACCCACAAGCCGCAAGCGTTCTGCTAAACGTAACGGCCACCCGGGTATTGAGCGATCAGAAGATCGACGAGCAAGCCCGCTCACACTCCAGTGAATCCAACCAGTAACACTACCGTACAGTCCGGTCTGATCGTCTGATATGTCGTATATCTCGCCTAGGGGTGGTAAACGTCAGACCCCAATAGCTCGATAAGTCGTGTCGATATGAGGTCTATAACAGTTCGAGAAACTACTGGTAACACTTACCAGTAAATCTCAGCAACCCTGGCCAGGGATTTCCGGTTATAGCCAATCGAACACAGCGCAACATCAACCCCCTATACCGGGAGAGACGAATCCCCTCCTATCGCTCATTGCCTCCATATGACTCGGGACTGTACCCAAAAACCACCGTTTTGCACGCCCTCTTGGACGTGGTAAGATGGAAATCAAAGCACAGTGGGAACCACACAAGACTCTATGACGATCTCGGGTCAACAGACTACTCTGTACCAGTGTCACCAGAGAACTGCCATCTGACGTAAGGTATAATACCATCTGGGAGTTCTCGGCGAGTCCGTCCAGTGTACCCAGTCTCCACTGAGCACCCGTATATCATCTCCGATGTCAAACACCAATGGATATGGGATCATCCATCGCCCATCTGTATGGGTCGAGAAGGTATACGCTAGTCTACTCTGGTATATCGATGCCCCTTCTCGATACACCCACGACTAGGGACCTTGAAGGATGTACTTATGGACTACCATGTCCCCGCTAGTATGATCTGCATCATAGTCCAGGTAGTCAAGTACACATCCTAAGGGCTTTACCAACATATAACAGAGAGACAATCAGTGTACACGTTAAGGTAAAGATTAACCAGATAGCATACTATCATGTCGAGCGAGAAAGTCCTCCCTATATATGTCCCAGCATCCACTACAATATACATCCTATGTATAGTAATGGCCTCTAGGGCATACATATAACTAACAATCTCCCACTTGCACTAGGGCCATCTGTAGCAGTGGTTGTAGTATCTCATACTCAACCATCCCATAAAAGTCTCTCTCTGGGAATAGGCCGTCGTGAGTGGATCCGCCGTGTTGTCCTCTGAGTCTACTCTCCTAACCTCGATCCCCTGGAGATTAACCATCTCCATGATCAGGTGATACTGCCTTAGAATATGTCTGGATCACTGATGGGACGGACGTTCCTTGGCATAAGCCACAACTCCATTGTCACACAATGGGAGGAACTAAGTTCATCTCATGAACTAATATACACCCAGACATCCTCTTTGGTAGCATCTTAAGTAGCGATGTATCTAGCCTTAATCGTCTAGTATGCCACGGTATCTAGCTTGGAACTCTTCCAACATACCGTCCCTTTACTGAGGGTAAAGACAATGCCTGTGACTGACATTCAGTCGTCTTTATCACCCTGGAACCTTTCCAGTGATTCTCCCCAGGATCGATTGATACCATCTCACTACAACTAGTGAGTATCCTAACATCCATTTAGATCTATCTCATAGATCCAAAATCCAGGATTTAGGAGGTATCACTTTGATCCTATATGGAGAATCCTTGTGATAAGCGGAGATTGATCGAGCGTTGCATAGGAAATTCCTTCTCTATCAAGAGTATGTCATCCACGTACTCTACGAGGATCACCACCATACTCCCTACTACCTTTTTGTTTATACAAGGTTCATCTACCATTTTGATGATGTCAAACTCTTTGACTAAGACATCAAAACAGATGTTCCAACTCCGCGATGCCTGCTTTAACCTATAAAGCATCTTGTGCACGTTTCCGCTGCTCCCACTGTCTACGAAGCCCTCTGGCTGTGTACTTATAGACGTTCTCTTCTAAAACATCATTTAGAAAAGCAGTCATGACACCCAACCGCCAGATATCGTAGTCATGGTATGTAGCCGTGGCAAGTAGGATCTGGATGGACTTAAGCATAGCCACTTGAAAAGGTTTCATCATTATCCACGCCTGGTCGATGACGAAAAGCTTTAACAAGTCTAGCTTTGAAAGTCTCAACTTTTCCATCTACACCAAGTAATCTTCTCAAGATATACTTTCTCCTGATGGGGATTTGACCCTTCAGATATAGCAACCAAAGTCCATACTTTGTTGGTGTACATGGATTCCATCTCAGATCACTAAGCATCCAGCCATTCTTACAGAGTCTTACTCCTGATGGCCATCTCGAAACTAGTTGGGTCATCATCTCATGATGCAATCCTCGCTCCTACTGTCATAGAGAAACCGAAGTATCTCTCAGGTGGGTGAGAAAACCCTACTAGATCGGCGGAAAGGCTGAGGTTCGTTGGTAACTATTGAATCCTTTGGTTCTATCAAATTATCAGCCGCAGTTTGTATAGCTGGAACATTTCCAGTTATACATAACTGACCTTGCCTCGAGCTTGTCCGGATTTTGCTTTTAGACATAGGCCGGACAACCCCAAATCTTAACTAACTTAAGATATGGGCTCTTCCCTTTCCATATCACATATGAAGCGGTAGGCAACTGATTTGATTGGAACCCTATTCAATAGGTATGCAACTTCATAAGTGCATAACTCCCAAAAGGAAAAAGGTAACTCAGCAGTACTCATCATAGAGCACACCATATCAAATAGGGTGTATCTGCTCCGCCCCGATATACCATCGTGCTATGGTGTATACGGAGGAGTAATGCTGAGAGAGAATCTCATTCTCCTTTAGAATAGTCCAGGAATTCCGTGCTCAAGTATTCTCCTCCTTGATCACATCAAAGGACATAATACTTATACCCGTATTGGTTCTCTACTTCTAACTTATATTCTGCGAATATCTCAAAAGGTTCAGACTTGTGTTTCAACAGGAACATAGGTCTGAATCTCGAAAGATCATCAGAGAATGTAATGAAGTATAAAGAACCATTCCTGGCATATGCAGACAGGAGACCTTACATACATCAACATGTATCATCCCAAGAGTTTACTAACTCTTTCTCCGTTTCCAATAAACAGAGCTGAGATCATTTTATCTTTGTGACATGACTCGCAAATTTCATAAGATGTAAATTCAAACTAATTTAAATATGCATCTAAATGTAACTTCAGCCAGTCGGGTCGCATTGATATGACCTAGTCTATAATGCCTCAAGAAGGATTCGTTCATTTCTGAACTCTTCCTCTTGTGTGTGTTCCGTATACTAAGAACTGTAGTTTGATTTAGAACATCAATGCTTTTAGATAACGTGCCTGATCCGATCAACTTTTGATATAGGAAATGTTCAAAACATAATCCAACAATACAAAATTTTATCATTTCTTTACTAATAAAGAGACTGATATGATTTTGTATATCAGGTTCGGTATCTAATAACATTCGTTTAGAATCAATATATTTGTAATACAGGGTGACAGTGACCAACAGACTTGGCTGCAACACTTGCCCCGGTCTCTGCCTCATGAAACTTATCTCCCGTTCTCAGTTCTCTGCCTTTCTGTAGCCCTATGTAACAGATTACATATCTGGGATCCTGATCTGGTATCACATACCCAGGACGTAGAGAATATGGAGAAACAGTTCTTTGTAACGAACACACCCGAAGGAGATGCATCATATGCACTTTCTTCGTTTGGGCGGCACGGGAAATCTGGTATTCCCCAATTTCCTGCTCTGTCTTATAACAATTATAAGTTGGAGCGGGACCAACGTTCCCCAGCTCAGTATAACAAGAGGGTTCGGTCAATATTCCATATTATTATCTTGATTAAGGCGTGATATGGTCGCTACCAGGAGAGAGAGAGAAGAAAACACTCAGCGTATGCTCCTGCAAGAATAGATTGGTTATTATTTTATCTAATCAGGATGGCTCCCACTGCTTTTTATCAAATCTTCCTTCAAACCCTAAAAGGAAAGACTAGCCGGGATTAATTACACACTACAAGTTCGCCAATCTTTCAGCCAGGCCAGTGTCGGTACTTTGAGGGAGGTCCCCCGTGCTTTCGCACGAACCTAATTAATGTAAACCTCGTTTTCCCAGAGGCATAATCTCGTTGACACCTTTCTAGACACCTACTTGATCGGCTAATTGTAATGTGTAAAACTCTCCCAGGAGTAACTCTTACTCGCAGCGGGTATCGGGATCCAACTATCTCATAGAAGGTATGCAATCTCATTGCAAATTTCAACACTTGAAATTCCCGATAATTTTGCCCCTAGTGTTCTATGACCTTGACGAATGCCAAACAACCCATAGTCCACTAGTCAAGTTCCACCCGTACATTTCTTGATCGAATTAAACCCACCCGCACGACCCTTGATGAATGCCAAACAACGCCGTACGAATACCCTAATCCAATCTGCATCATATGCATAAGCAGATAAATACTAGTTAGCTACCGTATACTACGCCTTGACGAATGCCAAACTACCGCAGCACGAATACTAACTAGTACTTATCTGAAATGACGGAGGGCTACGACAAGTTTTTCTGAAAACCTATTGCGTAATGAACTTGATATCGTTGTAGAATCAAATGATTTTGAAATGGAGTGCTTTTGAGGCTTTTCTAGTTTTGCTAAAGGAGTCACTCCCGGTGAAGGGATCGTCGGTCCTTTCCTCGTCGAATGAGGTGCGGGATATATCACATATATCACTGTGCAAAGCAAAAACTCTTAAAAGCAATCAAAAGACAAACCGAGTGTGTAGCATCTGCCAGTTATTGCTAAAGGAGTCACTCCCGGTGAAGGGATCTCGGTCCTTTCCTCATCGAATAAGGTGCAGGATATATCTCATATACCGCTATGCATAGCAAGAACTGTAGCTACCTGTTTTGATTTTGAAATTCAATTCTACAACATCTTAGGTTTCTTTTATTTCATTAATCTCATTAATGAAGTCCCATCATTTAAGTACCTAAACATCACAGATAAATACGACGTACACTTATACCATCCGCATTCGCCTCGATGTCCCCTCATGCACCGTTAGGTTAGGTAACTAACGGCAGAGCGGGGCAGGGCTAGCGCGGGTGTAAAACATAAGTAACGCATATATAATATATCATATATACTATATACAGTATCCATCACAGAACATATCACATGATCACATCACAGATATCGCAGCAGAAGAATCATATGAAATATTGGATATACTAGGACGTCCATGTTTTCAATACGAGCCAGTATAAAACACGGATTCCACGGTCGTGATGAATAGCCAAACCCACACCCCTAGACCCCTACGAGAGCGGCAAGCAACCCTACCAATTCTAGAGTTAGGAGACCCGGACTCGACTCCTCGAGTTGGTCTCCCACTGGACTCCAGAACCCGGTTACTTGTGCTCCCCTCCTTGGGTCTATCCTAGTGCAGAAAAGTAAATAATATACAAAGGGTGACATCTTCCGCAATCTGGAAGTGCCCCAATAAAAGAATATTACATACAAGTTCTTACATGAATGAAAATGAAAAACACTCATCTCACATAAAACCCCCCGGCTATTCAAACACGACGATCCAATATAACATATCCAGCAACACATAACATCACATGTCATCAACGTAAGTAAATATGCGCATCCCAATTGTCGTTGACATATAGCAACGAAACTGGCGATATCACATATTACACTTACGGTCACAGAAAAGAAAGTGTAAAACTACAACAGTTGGAATCCGCAATCTGCATAGACATCGCATGCCTAATCAAATGAATACCTTAGACATCGCATGCCTAACTATTATAAACCCCGCATTTTAGTCTCAAATCGAAAACACTTTTCAATATCAAGTCGGGCAATTCAACAAGATTCCCGACATCCTGATCAAATGCTCGTCGCAAACTTTAGTAGACGGCCGCACCCCCAATACCGTTGACAAAGTGCACCAAGGCGGAACACCGCTGCCGCGAGCACCCGAATGGACGCTTTCGGCGACGGGGTTCTCCTACAGTCACTTGGTCGGGGCTATGGAGTGAGACTGTCTATTAAGTTTACCCGGCGAGTATCCGCGTACGCTACGTGATTGCGACGGACTTTTGATCACATCAAAATTCCGTGGCAACCGATCAAGTGAGACTAAACCGCTAGATTTATAACATTCATTCAGTTATCTCATAACTAATTGTGAATTCCAATTATTGTATCCCATTCCAAATAAATAGAAAATGTTAAACTTTCCGATCGAACAATCGAATACCCAAGTTTTCCCGATACAGATCAACACATGAAATAAGTTCAAAAACATTCACTTCGTGCCTCAGTACCAACGGTCCAGCCGTAGAAGGGTCAAGCCAACGCCTCACAAGTGGCACGCCGTACTGCCCCAAACCCGAAGGTTCAAAGGGCGGTTCAAGACGGTCACATAATCGAGTTAAGGTTTGTTGTCTTCTAGAGGGACCATCGCGTTACTTGCACTACTTAGAACGTCTTTAAACCTCGGAAAAATCCAACACTTGGAAATTTTCCGACAGGGAAAAATTGGGTATTTTTATCCGGTCGAACTTTTTTAACATATTCTAAAATTATCCGGAAAAAAACATAGACAAAATTTGACAATCCGATCGAATCTGCGAACTCCCAATACAACCCAAAATACTCAACTCTTGAGTTCAGAAAAAAAATATCCCAGGAAAACCAGCACTGCAAAATAGGAATTACTGTGCAAAATTCAATGGGAGAAGAGACAAAATGGCCGCGGAACCGCCGCATTAGCACGCTAATGCCGCGGTTCCGCCGCACTTTAGACAGATCATTAGGTAATTTTTGCACCGTAATTCTTAGAATTTCCTGCTGAATTTTCTGCATATTTTTAATCTGAAAAAAACCCAATTTTTGAAAAAAGTCCAGAGAGCATTTTAGATTTAGGGTTTTGGTTCGATCGGTTTTCAAACATCGTCTACGCATCGCCTAAGGCTCTAGCTAGGCTCTGATACTACTGTAGTGTAAGTCTACGCTAGCGCCCCAGCCGTCTACAGACGCCAAATGCGGAACAAAACTTTTTAACTGGCGCTATCGTATACTTTAACCCGGATCTTCCATTATTGCTAAACTAACAAACTGTAAAGAGTGTAGAAAGGTTATACCGAACGATCCGAGTCCTTCGTTCTTTAACCATCATCCCACGCTCCGTTGCGGCTGCTCCGATCTCGTCGATCTCCGATATCCTCGTCGAGGTGGCACCACGTCGACGATTCTTTAAACGGGCTCCCGCCTCTGACTCGAGGCAACTCGGTCGTCAAGTTTGCTAAAAGAGACGACCAAGAATGATGTAGAGAATGAGTAGACGACTTTGTCTCACTTCGTCCAAGTCCGTGGACGATCGGTTAATGAAGTTGCCATTTTATCGGGTGATGGAAATGAAAGAGGTAATGAAATTTCCATGCACCCTTAACCATAGTCTTTTCTCTCCAAAAATGAAATCAATCTCTCATTTTCTCTCAAGGGTGGCCGGCCACTATATATGCAAGAGGGAGGTGATGGTAGGAGCAAGTGGTGACCATAACATGAAGCATATCATGAAGAAAAGATCTTAACCAAAACAAAATGCTTTAATGTTAAAGCATGAGTCATAAACCTAGTCATCATGCATTAATGAACCATTAAATGCATCCAATGAAAACTCAACACCAATTAATCCTAGTCACCTAATCTAGATGCTTCTAGAACACTGACTCACCACAACTGAAGAAAAGATAAATCCTTCTTTAACCAAATGTTAAAAGACGGCTGATAGAAAACTGGAAACTGGCAACTTCCAAAAGTGATCCTGAAACGACTTTCAGGATAACCCCGTAACTGTATAAATATACCCGCATTTGTATTACGACCAAATACAAATGCAACTGAGACAAAGATATTATACCTACTCAATATAATACTCGGATCCGGCTTAAACCAAAGCCGACCAGTATCAACTGCCCGAAAAATAACACGTGCGTAAACGCACGTGCATTTTCCGAACCCTGCCATACAACCATACGGCCTCTACAACGTTTCGCCTGAACTTGGGAAACTGTCTGTGGGGGACTCTAATGACTCGTCAGTACCCTGGCAGTGGGTTTAACCACAAACCGTCAGCGGCACTAGCTATGCGTAACGGCTGCCCATGGACTGACCTCAAGGGAGGCTGATGAGCGAACTCAAGGGAGGCCGATGAGCGAACTCATCCAGAAACCCTACTGAGCCTAACAGTGACAATGTATATACAGTCCGGTCCGTTCGTCAATGAGTATCGCATATCCGCCTAGGGGGCTAGTAACGTCAGACCCCCAGAAGCAGTATAAGTCGTGTCGGAGTGTAGCCCAATAACACACTGAGATACTACTGGAGTACCTATCAGTAAATCTCCTGCCATGGCCATGGACTTTGTGTAATGCCTCTCCTAGACACAGCACGACCTCGCCCCCAATACCGGGAGAGACGAATCCCCTGCCGATCCGCTCACGTGCCTCCATATGGCTCGGGACTGTACCCAAAAGCTACCTGTTTGCACGACTCCTTTGAGCCGTGGTAGGGTAGTAATCAAAGCACAGTGGGAACTCACACGAGACAAATGACGATCTCAGGTCGATGAACTAACCTGTACACATGTCACCAGGGAACTGCTATCTGACGATAGGTATAGTACTAACTAGCAGATTCCCGGCGAGTCCTGTCCGGTGTACTCATAACCCAATGAGCACCTGTATACATTTTAGGTGATCCAACTGACACCAGTGGCTTGTGAGACCGGCCACCGCCCCTCGTCGGGGTCTCGACTGTATACACTAGTCTACTCCGGAGTATCGATGCCCTGTCTCGAAACTCATACGACTAGGGACCACAATTAAGGATATGCATATAAACTACCCAACTCTCACGTATACGATCGCCATCATACTGTTGGTAGTAAAGCAAGATCCTAAGGGCTCTATCAAAGTGTAACATGCAATCAGTCACCTGAACATGTACACGACTGATAAAGGCAAACCAGATAGCATACTATCATCTCGAGTAAGACTGTTCTACCGGTATAGGTCCTCCGCAATCATTGCAATCACGTACCTGTGATCCAATAATTGACTATGAGGGCACTATCTCCAACAATCTCCCACTTGCACTCAAGGCTAATTATTGCGATGTCGACTACTCACAGCCCGTGTGAAACCGAACATCCAACTCCTCTACTAATCAGTTTCACAAAGCCCGTTTGTAAAACTATTGTGTTCGAGAAATAGCCTCAGTGAGTGGATTCGCCTAGATGTTTCTTTCTATATCTCTCTAAAACTCAAATTCGCGGAGAAAGCCATCTCCCGAATCGAGTAATACCTGTCTTAGAATATGTTTGGAAATCTGATGGGACCTAGCTCATAAATGAACTCCAAATCCAAACTTCTTAGACTGTATCGATCACTGAACCTAATCAGTATCCGGCACCAAGCCACCCACAGTATCCTCTTGGACCACCTGTCCATAATACTGTCCCTCTTCGTCAGAGGGAAGACTATAACTCTGACAATCACTCTGTCATCCATGTCACCTTTGAAGCCTGGAATGATAACCGTCTCCCGAAGGAGGCTGCCGTTATCAAATCCGTAGAACATCCACTTATGTTCTAAAACTGCTTCCTTATGTTTCTCCAGGATTGGATTAATACAAACTCATTGCATCTAGTGCAAAAACAACATCTGGTGTGGTACTTGACATCTCATGATTGACTCAATTGCCTAAGCAAGTGATCTGCCAATCATGCACATCCCTCTCCCCTTTGGTCTATACGACACCTTTAGAGAGGGTGACTCCATCACCTGCAGGTACACTACCATGCTAGGAGTCAACTATTCTAAAAACCATTAGAATATCTGTCAAAGTACCCACATTAGGAAATTACCCAAATCTAGATCTAAAACCATAGATTCAGAAACCAGAATGTCAAATATTATATCCATATCCTGTCTGGAGAAACAACTGTGTGACGACCACAGTACAACCGATCGTAGTATAGGAATTTTACTTCCCACTCTGTGTATGTCATCCAGATACCATGACATCACACCCTACTACTGTAACGTCTTCATAATAATAAAATATGATTTTTGGGAAATTTTATAATTTAATATTATTTTAATGAATATTTTAATATTCTGGTATAATTAAATACAGATAAATGGGGAAAAATTATGGAAAATTCTAAAATAAGGTATTTTAAGGAATTGCCTCGTTTTCTGTGCATGCCCCCATTTCCTCTAGTTTTGACCCTGAGTATGTCTAGTTTTGACTGATTTCATCTAGGGTGAAATCTGGGTTGATTTTCCTATGTTGGTGTATAATTTGGGACTTATTTTAGCATGGATTTTGGTATTTGGTGATTCATTCCTGTCGGGTGGCGTTTGGACGTCAACGACAAGTGGATTTTGATTGTGTTTACATGCGAATCGATAGGTTTTTACCTATGCGGGTAGCGTGTGCTATTTTGGTTTCCGATGTGATTTTCATGTGCTTTAGCATTGTGATATACTTGTAGGTACCCCGCATGATGTTGAGGCAAAGGAGGTGAAGATAGCGACATCGGCTTTGGCACACGAGAAGCAATGTGAGTAGATTTATATCTACGGAGAGAAGTCGGGTGGATGGCGTATAGCACCCCCGCAGTCCGTGGTGATGTATACGAATACGTATACACACGAATATTTATTATGTGTTGTTTAGGGTTATTGATGGTAATAATGATATTTTGACGATAAGAATATATTGGTTTAGTATAGTGTGAACCCTAGAGTAGTGGTTGCACTCACACATACATTTACACACATACTTGCATTCATTCTTTCATTTATTAGAGTGCATATGATGGTGCGTATATCTACACATGGGTATGGGACTATGTGTTTATATACGGGATTGGAGGATGATACGTGGTTTGAGATGATACTTGATGTGAGGCCGTGAGATCGGCGATGTGACATAGTTTGCCTTTGAGGTGCGATATGATAGTTTTAGCGGGCCTTTGGACATATGCTTTACCCGCATTCATATTTTATAGATGGTGTCGATTTGTACTAGACTTATAGTAGTACCCCAGATTGTGTGATCTGATGATAAGTGATACCTGATATGTGATGAGATAGTGTGATATTGACCCCTACCCAGCTATTGGGATGCCATACGACGATTTACCGTACGAGCCGATATTGATGATAGATCCGCACTCATGACTCGAGGATATCATACGATATGTTATTGAGGCGAGATCACCGACTATCATATCTATATTTATATATTGACTCAGATTAGGTGGTTTCATACCCCTCCTGTCTAGATTATTTAGTAGACATTAGACTAGACCGAGTCATACCTATTTCAAAACTAACGAATCGGGGATATTTTAAAGATAAGAAGAAGGGTTATACGGATATTTTCAAATGATGCATCTTTTCTTAAAACACCGTAGCCCTTACTTTACCAAAAGCCCTGATTCGTCTTATTTCAAAAGGCAAGGTTGCATGACATATCTATTGGGGCAGGTTCTGTACTTTTGCATTGATCATTCGTTTCCGCATATTCCTGCTATTTGCATTGCATCGCTTGTATTGTTGTGACATTCAGTCATGCTGCTAGGACACCAGCACCATTATCGATGATGTATATGTTCCACGTACACTTGTTGCCGGCTCACACACTCATCATCGATAATTGCCATGTCACTACACTATAGTACTATTGCATTCATGATATGATTCTGGCATGGCATATTGTACACTTATACCTGTACACATATATAGATGATTCTAGCTTGATTGGGGATTTGGGAACCGCAAGATACTCTTTAAAAACAGATTCCTTTTAAAAGAGCGGTCTCCCTCGACATGTGCACATTATTATTCCATGTTGCATGACTTACTGATATGCTTGCATTACTGTTACATGCCGCATACATCATGCTTTGACTGTACGCATTGAGATATGTTGTTTCTATGATATTTCTGGATTTGGGAACCGAGGGTATTTCAAAAGAGAATATGTCATTTCTTTAAAAACCCGGTTACCCTTGATATGATATTTCAGTGCGTCCACCATGTGTTTTCTCGGTGCTGAGAGCGATATGTGTAACCCGAATCGAGGCGTGGATGAGCCGATTGCGGGTACATGGTGGACCCGGTATGGTTCCCCTCGGCAAGATGATCGATGAGCTTTGCCGATTGAGCCTGGAGGCGGGCGAGTACCTACCGGTGATTGGTTGGACCTGGCGGTTATCCGGAGGATACCGACCAGAGTCGATAGATGTTTTAGGCATACTGCCGGGGCCGAGGGCCGATACCGCAGACAGAGCCCGCGGGCCGATCCGGACTGACGGAGCCCGATATATGAGGATTTACGTGCCGATGCTGGGTATAGTTTTCATGATGTTTTCGGGTGTCGATGCTGGGCATCCCGGTTCCATGATTTTGATGTGTCGCGAGGGACACGGGTGGTTATATCCTCATATTATTTCCCATGCACATGATTCATGATATGTACATGCATGGTGGTTATTGTCAGTGGGTGACGAGTGGACGGGATCCACGAGTGTGCAGATTTGATTACATTCGTTATACCTCATATTCATGACATGCTATTACCTGAGGCACTAGCACGAGCACTTGGCACTACACTCATGTATAGAGATTACATTGCCAGTTTAGCATGCTTCAGCTTTATTCATATTGAGGTTTTTTTATTATCTGATCGTATTGACCTAGGATAGGTCATGCATTCGATCTCTGCTTGTAGATATTTTCTATTCACGAGTTGGCAACTCACCCCCGTTGTGCCCCAGTTCTTGCAGGTTTTTGCCGTACAGATTCCATAGCGGCATTTCTGGCACACTGCTTCCTATGGGTGACTTGCTTGGTTAGGTGGGTTCTTTGTATCAGAACCGCCATTGTTCATGTATTTTTATTGTATCTAGAATTGTCCATCAACCAAAACTTGTAGTTTGTTTCAGACTTAGAAATCAGTGTTGTATTGTTTCGACCTTAGAGTCGCGCTTGTAGTATTGCGGTTTTCTGGCTGATTTTGAGTTTCTTTTCAGTTTTGATCCTCGCCCCTTGGCGTTGTATATTATTATTGCTTGCGTGGTTGTGACCGTCGATTGACGAAGAGCTAGCTCCCGCTTGGGGATGCCTTTTATCATGTCATATATATTATTCTTGTTGTACCCCGTTCGGGGCCAGTTTTTACAAAGGAAACTCTGCCGGAATTTTCAGGAAAAATTACACATTTTAAAAATTCATATTCGGCTTAGTTATTTAAAAACTTGATTTTCAAACATGTTTTCTTTACCTCTTAAAACTAATTTTCCCTATTTACTCCTTAAATGGTTTTAGATTGCTGGGCTTTTGGCTTACTTGGATCAGATGGGGTCCTATAGACTTCATATGGTTCAAGGGCCAGTCACGTGCTCTTTCGGGTCATGACAACTACCTCCTTAACAGATCCATCCCCTATTCTGATTGAAGTCAAACCCATGACTGTCATATCAAAATTAGATGATCTATCTCCGCTATAACTGCTCTAGTCTATAAATAGACATAAGCTACTTGCCCACTAAACTTCCGCTGCTCCCACTGACTACGACAACCCTCCTACCGGGTCTCATATCCTGGAACAACAGTAGTGTCAAGTCTTGGTAGATAAGAACCTCCCTGTCACCGTCCTTGAGCCTACCGAAGTACCTCTCGGGTGTCTGAGGTTATCCACCATATCTGCGGAGTGGCTATTGGAATGTCAAACCTGATTGAATATATAGGTCCTACTAAATTTTCCGTAATCGTTTGCGGTTCTGGAATCACTTCCAGTTCTACTATACTCCCACTACTGTTTTCTGAAAAAGATCCATTTTACTAAAACTGTGGCGAGTCAAGAACAATATCACTATTGATCTTCCAAATGGTAGAATATCAACCCTCGTCATAGCTAGGGCCAACCCACAAACAGCCATTACAGAAACGTGCCCTGAGTTATCCAGTGTCTGGTTTTAAGCATAAGCTGGACAACTCCCCGTACCTTAACATCTTTTAAGGTACGATCTATTCTATATCCAATACAGAAACTTTGGCACTTATTTAATTGGAACCATATTCAATCATGCAGCTGTCTCCAGTGCATATCAACTTAATGGAAAGAGGCTAATCAGCATTACTCAACTTAAGAATCCATCTAATTATGAGTAACCTGAAAGAGAAACACGTTTCTCAAAACCATTACTATCATCTGAATACCATTCACAAGAATCTACATCTTCGATCTCTTTGAAGAATCCCGATACTTGTGACACCTGGTTCTCTACTTTATTCTTATACCCACAACTTCTCAAAACTCAGACCTTGTGTTTCTACGAAACACTTGTCTAAATACTAGAGAAGTTATAAGTAAATAGAACATAGTACGAGGACCTACCCCTGTGTCCTGATGGACACTGGACAACATACAATACTCTGTATAAGTCCGCTGAGTTTGAACAACTCAAATCCTGTGCGTCGTAGGTGAAAAACTGTACCCCGGAGATTTCCTCAAATATCACCAATTACAACGAATTCCGATATAATGAGGATGATCACCTAATTTCCAATAACTTACTCCCACTTATCATCTGTAAAACCATACGGATACGAGAATGAAATCTGGTAAATACATACCCTTGGAGTAAGTGTCTAATCGGGAAAACAGTTTTCCATTAACAATGCACTGAAACATGAATATATTTCGTAGGGGTATCCTGGTATTCATAGCGATGCCTCTTCCATAATCCAATTCATGACTTCAACCGTATATTTTATTGCCATCTCTCCAAATCCCTTTATTTGTCTTTAGTCGTTACCTTCTGCACACCATCGTTAGGCTAAATGGTTTTCTTCCTTCCCTACCGTTCGGCACCAGCCTATGGTTTGGAAGAAGACTATCCAGTAAGCATAATAGGTGTACCCTCCTAAACCAAGAAGTACTCGCATCTCGAGAGAAGGTGATGATAAAAGACAACTGAATAATACCTTATTCCTTTAAAGGTGAAATAGGAGTGGCGATGAAGTACGCGGTTTTGGTCGTGAATGATATCAGTCGCAATTTACTTTGCTCTCTTTCTAATCCCTTTATTTTGTCTTTACATATTACCTTCTGCACACCCTAGTTAGGCCAATTGGTTTTCTTCATTCCCTACCTTTCGGCACCTGCCTATGGTTTGGAATAAGACTATCCAATAAGCGTAATAGGTGTACTCTCCTAAACCAAGGAGCCCTCGCAACCTGAGAGAAGGTGATAATAAAAAACAACTGAATAAACCAATTCAATTTCTCCTGAACCTGGATCCATCCTCGAAGAAGTCCCTTCGAGTTCGTATATAACCATACGATGGATCTATCCAATGGAAGTGGATATCCGTAGTAATACGGGTGTTCTGAGAAATTCAAAAGATAGAAGAAGGAGTGGCAATGACTTATGCAACATAGACAATCCAAAAGCCAGTATTTTAAGAAGGTTCGGTCAACCTGGTCACTGAGTCATAGTCTAGGGTCGGTCAAAGGTCGCTGCCAAAGAGAGAGAGAAAAGAAACACTCTGCGTGCACTCTAACCTAGATCAGAATGGTTATCACTTTATCTAATCCGGAAACCTCCCACTGTCCTGTCAAATTCTCCTCCAAACCTAAAGAAGAATCAATCGGGATCACCCGAAGAGTAAACCAACTCATCAGTGGGAATCGGGATCCAACTCTCATCGCATGATAACGTGACGGAATCCACTCGCGTTATCATACTCCAGAAGGTATGCGCATGCCTGGCAAGTTTCAGTTTCTTTAGAAACTCCCGATGTGATTTTTACCCCATGCTCTTATGATCGTGACTAAGGGCCAGCCCATCATAAGTCACATGTCAAGTTCTTCCCATCATTATCTTGTTAATTTGAACCCACCCGTACTCGCCCTTGACTAAGGGCTAACAAGGCTGTAAGACTGTCCCAAACCAACGCATCTATCTATGCAACATGTGAATACCCCAGCAGCTACCAATCACTATGTCCTGGCTAAGGGCCAGACCAACATAGCTTGAATACTACTGACCACTCATATGAAATGACGGAGGGCTACGGCTGGTTTTTGGCGAAAAACCTTTAGCGTAATGAACTTGATCTCGTTGAAGGAACCTGATAGCTTTTTAAAATATAGTGGCGAAAACCTTTTGCTAAAGAGGTCACTCCCGGTGAAGGGATCTCGGCTCTTTCCTCGTAGAATGAGGTGCACGATATTCCACTGAATACCGCTATGCAAAGCAACATGTAATTGACTATAGTGAAGTTATTACCCTGACGCAAACTTCTGCCCAAGGGGTCAGTCCCGGTGAAGGGATATCGGCCCTTGCCCCGTCGAATGAGGTGCAGGATATTCCACTGAATACCGCTATGCAAAACAAAAGGAAACGTCTTTGCAATAACACCTTTTAAATTGTTCCAACAACATCAAACAGGTTTGTTTTACTTTGTATTGATCAGAATCAACGCAGTCCCATCAATGAATCACACCAGAAAAGAACGACAATAAAATGTACGTATATGCCATCCACATTCGTCACTGGGTCCCGTCATCACCCGTTAGGTTACTTAACTAACGACAGAGCAGGGACTGGACTAGCGCGGGTGTAAAACATATACAACATCTAATAGTATATAAACCAATATACAATAATCGCTCCAGGCGTGATAATATGCAACATTACAGAAAAGTAATAAGCATCACAGAACAATACAGATAATCTGGGATCCCCGAGTTTCACAGAGCCGCTGCTGAAACCCGACGTTCCCCTGTCGTGTGGATAGCCTGTGCAATGAAACCTAGACCCCTACGGGTGCGGCAAGTTACCCGCCAAAACCTGAAGCGAGGTAGTCCCCACAGCATAGTGAATCGAACACCCGGCACTTCACGGAATCCGGTAAATTGAGCACCCTTCATTGGGTCAATCTGTACCCCCTACGAGTGCGGCGAATAGTCTGCCAATTCTAGAGTGGGGCCCCTCTGCCTCTCAAAGCCATGAGATGCGGACCCGTTGCCCCCCAAAACCCGGCTATCCGTGCACTCCGTCGCGGGGCAAAACCTAGTACAGTAATGAAAAATAGTACAACAGGTACATCGACCGCAACCTGGTCGTGCCCCAAAAGAATATAATACAACAGGCAGTGACGGCAGTCCACAAGTTGGACGCTCGCCCCGCAATATCAAATGTACAAATAAACTCAAACTGTACTACCATTGCACACTGCTATCCACCACGACAAATCCGCAACATTACAGCACAATACAGAACATCAACGCGAATGTCACGTTTGCAAACCCGTCTAAAAGAACTATAGCAATCGGACGCGGTTTACCGATCAAATGACATTCCCGGTCGGAGATATAATGTAAGCACTGTAAACTAACATGTTTAAATTTCGATCGACTAAATATCACAAAGTGGGCCCCACGCAAATCTGTAGAACAGTAACAAAACTTGGGCCCAAAAGATATATACCAAAAACCCCAATTTCCAGAGAAGAACCCACTGAGCAAATTTGGGGGCATGATGACACAGAATGGCCGCGGATCCGCGGACGAACCATGGGTTTGGCCGCGTTTCCGCGGCAGTCTTGTCGAATCATGATCCTAAATTTGTACGTCGTTCTTAAAAAACCCTGCACAGTTTTCTGAGATGTGTGAAATATTTTTAGGACACCGTTTAAAATCAACAGAAACTGTCAAGCTGAAAAATTGTGATTTTTGATTTCCGGTTCGATCGATATTTTAAACGCGTTAGCACAAGTTAGTATAGCAAAATGGTGAGGCTCTGATACCACTGTAAGTCTACGCTAGCGCCCCGGCCGTCTACAGACGCCAAATGCGGAACAAAACTTTTTAACTGGCGCTATCGTATACTTTAACCCGGATCTTCCATTATTGCTAAACTAACAAACTGTAAAGAGTGTAGAAAGGTTATACCGAGCGATCCGAGTCCTTCGTTCTTTAACCATCATCCCATGCTCCGTTGCGGCTGCTCCGATCTCGTCGATCTCCGATATCCTCGTCGAGGTGGCACCACGTCGACGATTCTTTAAACGGGCTCCTGTCTCTGACTCGAGGCAACTCGGTCGTCAAGTTTGCTAAAAGAGACGACCAAGAATGATGTAGAGAATGAGTAGACGACTTTGTCTCACTTCGTCCAAGTCCGTGGACGATCGGTTAATGAAGTTGCCATTTTATCGGGTGATGGAAATGAAAGAGGTAATGAAATTTCCATGCACCCTTAACCATAGTCTTTTCTCTCCAAAAATGAAATCAATCTCTCATTTTCTATCAAGGGTGGCCGGCCACTATATATGCAAGAGGGAGGTGATGGTAGGATCAAGTGGTGACCATAACATGAAGCATATCATGAAGAAAAGATCTTAACCAAAACAAAATGCTTTAATGTTAAAGCATGAGTCATAAACCTAGTCATCATGCATTAATGAACCATTAAATGCATCCAATGAAAACTCAACACCAATTAATCCTAGTCACCTCATCTAGATGCTTCTAGAACACTGACTCACCACAACTGAAGAAAAGATAAATCCGTCTTTAACCAAATGTTAAAAGACGGCTGATAGAAAACTGGAAACTGGCAACTTCCAAAAGTGATCCTGAAACGACTTTCAGGATAACCCCGTAACTGTATAAATATACCCGCATTTGTATTACGACCGAATACAAATGCAACTGAGACAAAGATATTATACCTACTCAATATAATACTCGGATCCGGCTTAAACCAAAGCCGACCAGTATCAACTGCCCGAAAAATAACACGTGCGTAAACGCACGTGTATTTTCCGAACCCTGCCATAAAACCATACGGCCTCTACAACGTTTCGCCCGAACTTAGGAAACTGTCTGTGGGGGACTCTAATGACTCGTCAGTACCCTGGCAGTGGGTTTAACCACAAACCGTCAGCGGCACTAGCTATGCGTAACGGCTGCCCATGGACTGACCTCAAGGGAGGCTGATGAGCGAACTCAAGGGAGGCCGATGAGCGAACTCATCCAGAAACCCTACTGAGCCTAACAGTGACAATGTATATACAGTTCGGTCCGTTCGTCAATGAGTATCGCATATCCGCCTAGGGGGCTAGTAACGTCAGACCCCCAGAAGCAGTATAAGTCGTGTCGGAGTGTAGCCCAATAACACACTGAGATACTACTGGAGTACCTACCAGTAAATCTCCTGCCATGGCCATGGACTTTGTGTAATGGCTCTCCTAGACACAGCACGACCTCGCCCCCAATACCGGGAGAGACGAATCCCCTGCCGATCCGCTCACGTGCCTCCATATGGCTCGGGACTGTACCCAAAAGCTACCTGTTTGCACGACTCCTTTGAGCCGTGGTAGGGTAGTAATCAAAGCACAGTGGGAACTCACACGAGACAAATGACGACCTCAGGTCGATGAACTAACCTGTACACATGTCACCAAGGAACTGCTATCTGACGATAGGTATAGTACTAACTAGCAGATGTAAGTGCACTGCGGCGCCCCGGCCGTCAAACCGACGCCGGAATGCGGAAACGGTGAAAAACTTAAATTTTGCGGACTTTGCAAACCGGCACCACCGCGCACTATAACCGGATCGAACCATTAACTAGTCTAACTATCAACAAGAATGGGAATAGAGATATACCGACGATCCAAGTCCTCCGGTCTTCTCGTCATGGTCCCGATCTCCTGCGGAAAAATCCCGTCTCCTCCTCGTCGCCGGAAGTGCACCACATCGCCTTTTTCGTTTACGGGCTCCCACCTCAATGCCGAGGCAACTCGGGCGCGAAGTTGGCTAGCCGACGCGTCCAAGATTTGCTGTAGAATAATGTAGAATCGTTGTCATTTTGGGGTTAATGAGGTTGCCATTTTGGAGGAATTTTGCACAAGAGTTTTCATGGAAACTTGCTAGAAAAAGAATGGAGCATCCTCTCCAAGAATTGAGCTCGGCCACTGCTGAAGGAGAAGCTCACTGGAAATGAAATGAATGATTAGCTAAGCCCAAAAACCATCAGCACACTCATATTTTATACATTCCCTACTCATCAATTAATTAAAACCCCATCCCACAAAACACCTCCAGCCCACTCCATCAAAAAATAAAATAATATTAATTAACCCATCACACTAAAAAATTCTCCTGCACACTCATCAACTTCCAACAGTGGCCGGCCAACACTAACCCATACCCAATCAAGTCCCATTAATGCATGAATAGGAAAGATGTTATCATAATCAAACCTTTTGCAAGGAAACCCCCCAACAAAATGTTAATTGCAAACTTGCATTTAACACCCTCCAACGAAAAGTCCGACCGGGAAGGAAAAAGAGAAAACCGGCCGGAACGGAATGCAAACTGGCAACCCCAGAAAACTGGTCCCATAATAAATTACAGGAAAACCCCGATACTGTGCATACACACCCGCATCTGTATTCCGTCCGGATACAAATGCAAAGAGACAAAATTTACAATATCTAAAACTAGAATCCGGCTTAAGCCAAAGCCGGCTAGTAAAAACCGTCCGATCACGATCCGTGCAATACCGCACGTATCTGATCGAACCTTGCCATATCTCCATACGGCCTCTACAGCGTTTCGCCCGAAAGCTTGAGTAACTGAAAGTGTGGTGGACTCTAAAGACTCGTCAATACTATGGCTATGGATTTAACCACTAGCCCGTCAGAGGTATAAGCCAATACATAACGGGCCACCAGCTATTGACTAAAAGGGATGTCGATGAGCGAACTCATCCTGACACCCTACTGAGCCTGTCAGTGACAATATCCGTGCAGTCCGGTCCGTTCGTCTATGAGCATCGCATGGCGGGCCTAGGGGGTTGGTAAAAGTCAGACCCCCAAAAGCGGTACAAGTCGTGTCGGAGTGTAGCCCAGAACACCCTGAGATACTACTGGAATACCTACCAGTAAATCTCCTTGCCTTGGCCAAGGACTTTGTGTAATGGCTCTCCTAGACACAGCACGACCTCACCCCCAATACCGGGAGAGACGAACCCCTGAAGATACGCTCACTGCCTCCATGTGGCTCGGGACTGTACCCAACTAAAACCTGTTTGCACGACTCCTTTGAGCCGTGGTAGGGTAGTAATCAAAGTACAGTGGGAACTCACACGAGACAAATGACGATCCCCAGGTCGATGAACTAACCTGCACACATGTCACCACGGAACTGCCATCTGACGTCTGGTATATGACCAACTAGCATGTTCCCGGCGAGTCCTGTCCGGTGTACTCATAACCCAATGAGCACCTGTATACATCTTAGGTGATCCAACTGACACCAGTGGCTTGTGAGACCGGCCACCGCCCCTCGTCGGGGTCTCGACTGTATACACTAGTCTACTAATGGAGTATCGATGCCCGGTCTCGAAACTCCCACGACTAGGGACCTTTTAAGGATATGCTTGTAGACCCCCAGCTCCCACTTATATGATCGCCCTCATACTGCTGGTGGCCAAGCAAGAATCCTAGGGGCTCTATCAACGTGTAATAGTGACGTGTCATGTCACCTAAAGCAGTACACGATGATAAAGATAAACCAGATAGCATACTATCATCTCGAGTAAGACTGTCTTACCGGGATAGGTCCTCCCTCAATCATTACAATCACGTACCTGTGACCTAATAATTGACTCTGAGGGCACTATCTCCAACAATCTCCCACTTGCACTCAAGGCTAATTATTGCGATGTCGCATACTCACAGCCCGTGTGATACCGAACATCCAACTCCTCTACTAGTCAGTCTCACAAAGCTCGTTTGCGGAACTATTGCGTTCGAGGAATAGCCTCAGTGAGTGGATCCGCTTAGTTGTTTCTTTCCATGTCTCTCTATATCTCATATTCGCGGAGAAACCCATCTCCCGAAATGAGCAATACCTGTCTTAGAATATGTCTGGATGTCTGATGGGACATAGCTCATAAATGAATTCCAAATCCAAACTTCTTAGACTGTATCGTCAACTGAACTTAATCAGTATCCTGCGCGCCATGCCTCCCTCAGTATTGCCTTGGACCACCTGTCCAAAATACTGCCCCTCATCAGAAGGAAAACTACAACTCTGACAACCTCCTTGTCGTCCATGTCACCTTGGAAGCCTGGAATGATAACTGTCTCCTGAATGAGGCTGTCGTTATCATATCCCTAGAACATCCACTTATGTTCTAAAACTGCTTCCGACTGTTTCTCCAGGATTGGATTAATGTCAACTTATTGCATCTTGTGCAAGAACAACATCTGGTGTGGTACTTGACATCTCACGATTGACTCAATTGCCTTAATAAGTGATCTGCCAATCATGCACGTCCTTCTCCCCTTTAGTCTGTAAGACACCTTTGGAGAGGGTGACTCCATTACCTGCAGGTACACTACCGTACCAGGAGTCGTCCATCCTAAATACTCTTAGGATGCTGTCAAGTACCCTGATTGGGAAACCACCCAAATCTAGATCTAAAACCATAGATCTAGTTAACCAGTATGTCTGATATAAAATCCATTTCCTTTGTGGAGAAACAACTGTGTGACGACCAAAGTATAACCGATCGTAGTGTAGGAGTTTCTTTTCCTACTCTGTGTATATCATCCAAAAACCAGGATATCACACCCTACTACCTTCTCAACAGATCCATCCCCTATTCTGATGAAGTCAAACCCATGACTGTCACGTCAGAAACAGATGATCTATCTCCGCTACATCTGCTCTAGTCTATAAATAGACATAAGCAACCTGTCCACCAATGCTTCCGCTGCTCCCACTGACTATGACAACCCTCTGGCAGAGTCATATAGACGTACACTTCTAAAACTGGTTTAGAACGACGCTATACTCATCCTCCCGCCGGGTCTCGTAACCTGGAACAACAGCAATGGCAATTGTGGGTAAACAAGAACTTCACTGTCACCGTCCTTGAGGCTACCGTAGTACCTCTCGGGTGCCTGAAGTTACCCACCTTATCTGCGGAGTGGCCAATGGAATGTCAATCCAGATTGAATCTTTAGGTTCCTTATTAAATCTTCAGTAATCGTTTGTGGTTCTGGAATCACTTCCAGTTCTACCATACTCCCACTTCTGTTTTCTGAAAAAATTCATTTTTAATTTAAAACTGTGGCGAGTCAAGAACAATATTGCTATTGATCTTCCAGATGGTAGAAAATCAACCCGCGTCATAGCCTGGGTCAACCCACAAACAGCCATTACAGAAACGTGCCTTGAGTTGTCCAGTGTCTGGTTTTAAGCATAAACCGGACAACTCCCCGTACCTTAACAATGTTGAGGTATGAACTGTTCTATATCCAATATAGAACCAGAGGCACTGATTTAATTGAACCAGATCCAAATCATGCAACTGTCTCCAGTGCATGTTAACTAAATGGAAGGAGGCCAATCAGCGTTACTCAACTTAGGAATGCTTCCAATTATGAGTAACCTGAAAGAGAAGCAAGATCTCTTTATCATCACTATCAACTGAATACCATACACAAGTATCTACATCTTCGATCTCTTTGAAGAATCCCGATGCTTGCAACACCTGGTTCTCTACTCTATTCAAATACCTATAACTCCTCAAAACTTAGACCCTGTGTTTCCACGAAACACCGGTCTAAAAACTAGAGAAGTCATAAGTAAACCGAATATAGTACGAGGACCTACCCCTCTGTCCTTATGGACCCTGGACAACATACAATACTCTGTATAAGTCCCTTGAGTCTGATAACTCATTCACTGTGTGCCGTAGGTTGAAAACTGTACTTATGGTTAAGAAGAATTACACCGCTGTTTAATGCTCCTTACCTAACCATCCACTGATATAGGTAAATGTCGTAGACATAATTTCAGAAAGGTATATCTCACTCTATGAAAATAGACGTACAGATATATCAATTTGAAATTGGTGCATAACAGCGGATATTCAAAACCAAATATTTGCCGACCGGCAAACAGGCCAGGTGATTTCCTCAAATATCACCGATTACAACGAATCCCGATATAATGAGGATGATCACCCAATTCCCAATAACTTACTCCCACTCATCATCTGTAAAACCATACAGATGTGAGAATCGTACCTGGTAAATACATACCCTGGAGTAAGTATCTAATCGGGAAATCAGTTTTCCTTTAACATTACACAGTGAAACTGAAACATTGAAATGTTCCGATGGGGTATCCCGGTATTCCTAGTAATGCCTCTTCCAGATTCACGACTGTAACCGTATAATTCTTTGCCACCTCTCCAAATCCCTTCATATGTCTTTAGTCTTTACCTTCTGCACACCCTTTTAGGCCAAATGGTTTTCTTCCTTCCCTACCGTTCGGCACCAGCCTATGATTTGGAAGAAGACTATCCAATAAGCATAATGGGTGTACTTTCCTAGTCCTAGGAGCACTCGCAATGCGAGAGAAGGTGAAGATAAAAGACACCTGAATGTACTTTATTCCTATTTCTCCTGAACCAGAATCCATCCCCGAACTGGAACAAGTTCCTTTCGAGTTCGTATATAACCATACGATGGAATATCCAAATAAACTGTGGATCTTCGTAGTGATACGGAGTGTCCTGGAGAAATACAAAGGTGATGTGGGAGTGGTAACGAAATATTTGGTTTGGTCGTGAATATCTGTTGCAATTTACTTTGCCCTCTTACTAATCCCTTGCTTTGTCTGAACTTAATACCTTCTGCACACCATCGTTATGCTAATTGGTTTTCTTCATTCCCTACCGGTCGGCACCAGCCTAAGGTTTGGAAGAAGACAATCCAATTTGCGTAATAGGTGTACTACCCCTAAACCAAGGAGTACTCGTAACCTGAGAGAGGGTAAAAGGAAAAGACAACTGAATAATCCTATCCGTTTTCTCCAGAACCGGAAACCATCCTCGAATAAATTTTTTCGAGTTCGTATCTAACCATACGATGGTTTTGTCCAATGGAAGTGGACGTTCGTAGTAAAACGGGGTGTCCTGGAGAAAAGGGTAAAAGTAGGAGTGGCAATGAGGTTTGCAACTCTGACAATCCAAAAGCCGGTGTTTAAGAAGGTTCGGTCAACTTGGTCACTGAGTCAAAGTCTTAGGGTCGGGTCAATGGTCGCTGCCAAAGAGAGAGAGAAAAGAAACACTCAGCGTGCACTCTAACCTAGATCAGAATGGTTACCAATTTATCTAATCTGGAATCCTCCCACTGTACCTCAAATTCTCCTCCAAACCTGAAAGAAGAATTAGTCGGGGTCACCCGAGGAGTAAACTAACTCATCAGTGGGAATCGGGATCCAACTCTCATCGCATGATAACGTGACGGAATCCGCTCACGTCATCACACTCCAGAAGGTATGCGCATATCTGGCAAGTTTCAGTTCTTTTGAAACTCCCGATGTGATTTCTGCCCCATGCTCTTATGACCTTGACTAAGGCCAACAAATCATAAGTCACATGTCAAGTTCTACCCATCATTGTCCAGGTTGATTTGAACCCACCCGTACAAGCCCTTGACTAAGGCCAACAAGGCTATACGACTGTCCCAAACCAACGCATCTATCTATGCAACATATGAATACCCAACAGCTACCAAACACTGTGCCTTGACTAAGGCCAACAAACACAGCTTGAATACTATTGACTACCCATATGAAACGACGGAGGGCTACGAATGGTTTCTGGCGAAAACCTTTAACGTAGTGAACTTGATATCGTTGAAGGAACGAATAGCTTTTTAGAAAATATAGTGACGAAAACCTTTACTAAAGAGGTCACTCCCGGTGAAGGGATCTCGGCTCTTTCCCCGTAGAATGGGGTGCTGGATATTCATAACCGAATATCTCGATGCAAAGCAAAAGTAATCGGCTATAGTGAAGTTAATGCCCTGACGCAAACTTCTGTCCAAGGGGTCACTCCCGGTGAAGGGATCACAGCCCTTGCCTCGTCGACTGAGGAGCAGGATATTCCAAATGAATACCACGATGCAAAACAAAAGTGAACGTCCTTGCAATAACAGCCTTTTGAAAAGTGTTCCAACAACATCAGAATAGGTTTGTTTAACTTGCATTGATCCGAATCAATGCAGTCCCATCAATTGATCACACCACAAAGAACGAAAATATACTGACGTACGTATATGCCATCCGCATTCGCCACTGGGTCCCGTCATCACCCGTTAGGTTAGCTTACTAACGGCAGAGCGGGGACTGGACTAGCGCGGATGAAAAACATATACAACATCTACTAATATATATACCAATATATAGTATTTCGCTCAAGGCGTGAATAGAAATGCAACATCACAGAAATGTACAACATCACAGAACAATACAGATATCTGGGATCCCCGGGTTTCACAGAGCCACTACTGAAACCCGACGTTCCCCTGGTCGTGTGGATAGCCTGTGCAATGAAATCCTAGACCCCTACGGGCGCGGCAAGTCACCCGCCAAAACCTGAAGCGAGGCAGCCCCCTTCAGCGCCGTGAATGGACCACCCAGCACTTCACGGAATCCGGCAACTTGGGCACCCCTCCTGGGTCAACCTGTACCCCCTACGAGTGCGGCGAATAGCCCGCCAATCCTAGAGTGAAGACCCTCCGTCTCAATGCCATGAGATGCGGGCTTGTTGCCCTCCAGAACCCGGCTATCCGTGCACCCCTCCGTGGGGTAATCCTAGTACAGAAAGTAAAATATACATAAACCGGGTACATCGACCGCAACCAGGTCGTGCCCCAAAATAATAATACAAACTAGCAGTGACGGCAGTCCACATGTCGGACGCTCGCCCCGCAATGTCAAATGTACATAATACAATAAAACTGTACTAGCATTGCATCCAGGCTATCCCCCACGACCGATCCGCAACATCACAGCAAATACATAGAACATCAACGTGAATGTCACGTTCGCAAATCCGTCTAACCGGGCTATAGCAGTTAGACCGGATTTACCGATCGAGTGACATTCACGGTCGCAGATATAATGTAAATACTGTGAAAAATGTGTTTAAAATATCCGACCGATCAAATTATAACAAGTGGGCCCCAAAACAATACTGTAGCAGTTCAGGAAATAATGGGCCCAAAATTAATATTCCAGAAACCCAATTTTAACCCCAGAGGCCCACTGTAGAAATCCAGCCCAATGATTCCTCCATACTGCGGCGGAAGCGCGGCCAGAAGTGGGGTTAGGCCGCGCTTCCGCGCTCTGGTTGGAAGATCGTTGTGTCGAATTTCAACAGTGGTCTTATAATTTTTAGTACAGTACTTTTATACAACCTGAAAAATTTTTGGAGACTGAAAAATTTCAACAGAAACTGTCGTGGGCAAATACGGGTTTTTGGACATTTCGATCGATCGGAACTCAAAAACACATTACACAAAGCTAGACTAAGTTAATGGGGAGGCTCTGATACCACTGTAAGTGCACTGCGGCGCCCCGGCCGTCAAACCGACGCCGGAATGCGGAAACGGTGAAAAACTTAAATTTTGCGGACTTTGCAAACCGGCACCACCGCGCACTATAACCGGATCGAACCATTAACTAGTCTAACTATCAACAAGAATGGGAATAGAGATATACCGACGATCCAAGTCCTCCGGTCTTCTCGTCATGGTCCCGATCTCCTGCGGAAAAATCCCGTCTCCTCCTCGTCGCCGGAAGTGCACCACATCGCCTTCTTCGTTTACGGGCTCCCACCTCAATGCCGAGGCAACTCGGGCGCGAAGTTGGCTAGCCGACGCGTCCAAGATTTGCTGTAGAATAATGTAGAATCGTTGTCTTTTTGGGGTTAATGAGGTTGCCATTTTGGAGGAATTTTGCACAAGAGTTTTCATGGAAACTTGCTAGAAAAAGAATGGAGCATCCTCTCCAAGAATTGAGCTCGGCCACTGCTGAAGGAGAAGCTCACTGGAAATGAAATGAATGATTAGCTAAGCCCAAAAACCATCAGCACACTCATATTTTATACATTCCCTACTCATCAATTAATTAAAACCCCATCCCACAAAACACCTCCAGCCCACTCCATCAAAAAATAAAATAATATTAATTAACCCATCACACTAAAAAATTCTCCTGCACACTCATCAACTTCCAACAGTGGCCGGCCAACACTAACCCATACCCAATCAAGTCCCATTAATGCATGAATAGGAAAGATGATATCATAATCAAACCTTTTGCAAGGAAACCCCCCAACAAAATGTTAATTGCAAACTTGCATTTAACACCCTCCAACGAAAAGTCCGACCGGGAAGGAAAAAGAGAAAACCGGCCGGAACGGAATGCAAACTGGCAACCCCAGAAAACTGGTCCCATAATAAATTACAGGAAAACCCCGATACTGTGCATACACACCCGCATCTGTATTCCGTCCGGATACAAATGCAAAGAGACAAAATTTACAATATCTAAAACTAGAATCCGGCTTAAGCCAAAGCCGGCTAGTAAAAACCGTCCGATCACGATCCGTGCAATACCGCACGTATCTGATCGAACCTTGCCATATCTCCATACGGCCTCTACAGCGTTTCGCCCGAAAGCTTGAGTAACTGAAAGTGTGGTGGACTCTAAAGACTCGTCAATACTATGGCTATGGATTTAACCACTAGCCCGTCAGAGGTATAAGCCAATACATAACGGGCCACCAGCTATTGACTAAAAGGGATGTCGATGAGCGAACTCATCCTGACACCCTACTGAGCCTGTCAGTGACAATATCCGTGCAGTCCGGTCCGTTCGTCTATGAGCATCGCATGGCGGGCCTAGGGGGTTGGTAAAAGTCAGACCCCCAAAAGCGGTACAAGTCGTGTCGGAGTGTAGCCCAGAACACCCTGAGATACTACTGGAATACCTACCAGTAAATCTCCTTGCCTTGGCCAAGGACTTTGTGTAATGGCTCTCCTAGACACAGCACGACCTCACCCCCAATACCGGGAGAGACGAACCCCTGAAGATACGCTCACTGCCTCCATGTGGCTCGGGACTGTACCCAACTAAAACCTGTTTGCACGACTCCTTTGAGCCGTGGTAGGGTAGTAATCAAAGTACAGTGGGAACTCACACGAGACAAATGACGATCCCCAGGTCGATGAACTAACCTGCACACATGTCACCAGGGAACTGCCATCTGACGTCTGGTATATGACCAACTAGCATGTTCCCGGCGAGTCCTGTCCGGTGTACTCATAACCCAATGAGCACCTGTATACATCTTAGGTGATCCAACTGACACCAGTGGCTTGTGAGACCGGCCACCGCCCCTCGTCGGGGTCTCGACTGTATACACTAGTCTACTAATGGAGTATCGATGCCCGGTCTCGAAACTCCCACGACTAGGGACCTTTTAAGGATATGCTTGTAGACCCCCAGCTCCCACTTATATGATCGCCCTCATACTGCTGGTGGCCAAGCAAGAATCCTAGGGGCTCTATCAACGTGTAATAGTGACGTGTCATGTCACCTAAAGCAGTACACGATGATAAAGGTAAACCAGATAGCATACTATCATCTCGAGTAAGACTGTCCTACCGGGATAGGTCCTCCCTCAATCATTACAATCACGTACCTGTGACCTAATAATTGACTCTGAGGGCACTATCTCCAACAGCAGATTCCCGGCGAGTCCTGTCCGGTGTACTCATAACCCAATGAGCACCTGTATACATCTTAGGTGATTCAACTGACACCAGTGGCTTGTGAGACCGGCCACCGCCCCTCGTCGGGGTCTCGACTGTATGCACTAGTCTACTCCGGAGTATCGATGCCCTGTCTCGAAACTCCCACGACTAGGGACCATAATTAAGGATATGCATATAAACTACCCAACTCTCACGTATATGATCGCCATCATACTGTTGGTAGTAAAGCAAGATCCTAAGGGCTCTATCAAAGTGTAACATGCAATCAGTCACCTGAACATGTACACGACTGATAAAGACAAACCAGATAGCATACTATCATCTCGAGTAAGACTGTTCTACCGGTATAGGTCCTCCGCAATCATTGCAATCATGTACCTGTGATCCAATAATTGACTATGAGGGCACTGTCTCCAACATGTAGGGTTCCTAGGCACTCTCAAGAGGTCTCACAAGGCATCAACCATGCCAATTTCAAAATTTACGGGTGCCGAGAAACCCTAATACGGATCGTTAACTAGAATTCTAGGCGAAAAAGCAACTAGTAAACTACTTTACTAAGAGAATACGGAAATACAACCTTTGTAGATCCGGTCCTCCACCTTCATAGCTCCATGATGAAGTCCTCTCCACTGTCCTCATGCAATCCCGGGCTCTAGCGTCGGCTTCATCGGAGAAGAAACGGGCTAGGTCATCGACGACGTGCCGAAGATGATCTACGTCGAGGCATCGCTAGATCAAGCTCCAACTTCACCAAGTCAAGAAAACTTGTGAAGGAAACACACTCTACTACTTGGCAAGAGGTAGAGGATGAAGAAATAGGAAGTGGGTAGACTTTAGAATTGGATTTCTCACTCATTTTCATCAATCACCATTGATGAAGTGAAGCTTTCTTCATGAAAGAAGATGAAGAAGAAGAAGCATATTGTTTTATGATCATGTTCCCAATAAAAAAAAATAAAAGGAATCCTTATCATAATCTAACCATGGTGAAGTGTAGAGAATCAACTAGGGTTAAGTGGAGTGGTTAGGGTTAAGCATGAGACAAAATGGTGACTTAGTCAAAGCTTCATGAAGCTTCAACATGCAAGTCCAAAATAAGCCACCATTTCATTTCTTTATGCCATTTATTTTCCAAAATAAATAAACAAATAAAAAAATGAATTAAATAAATAATGGAAAAACAAAACCCTAATTTCCAACTTAACCATGGTTTAATTCTTTATACTTAACCAAAAAGCATGTATCATCAAACATGATACAATCAAGTGCACAAAACTATATCGAATATACAATGTGCACATCCGAGCGAGAAAATCCATTTAAAGTGAACCCATATTAGTTAATGCAAAGTAATATATCAAATATATATAATTATACATTAAATCATTAAATCAACACTTGATTTAACGATCCGGTCATATCGCATATAACCGACTAATATCCAATGTATCGATTTATCGAATCAATCCTTGATTCCTTAACTAGGTTATATCGCATACAACCATTCGACACATTCATCGCGAGAATAGAATACGGTATCACATACACGCATTATTCTCGGTCCCGCACATATCTCATATGCGCTCCTATTTCGTTTCGCTTGAGCCAGGAAACCTCTGTGTAGGACTCTAAAGACTCGTCAATACGCCGGCAGCAGGTGATGATCATATCAAACACCCACAAGCCGCAAGCGGTCTGCTAAACGTAACGGCCACCCGGGTATTGAGCGATCAGAAGATCGAAGAGCAAGCCCGCTCACACTCCAGTGAATCCAACCAGTAACACTACCGTACAGTCCGGTCTGATCGTCTGATATGTCGCATATCTCGCCTAGGGGTGGTAAACGTCAGACCCCAATAGCTCGATAAGTCGTGTCGATATGAGGTCTATAACAGTTCGAGAAACTACTGGTAACACTTACCAGTAAATCTCAGCAACCCTGGCCAGGGATTTCCGGTTATAGCCAATCGAACACAGCGCAACATCAACCCCCTATACCGGGAGAGACGAATCCCCTCCTATCGCTCATTACCTCCATGTGACTCGGGACTGTACCCAAAACCACCGTTTTTCATGCCCTCTTGGACGTGGTATGATGGAAATCAAAGCACAATGGGAACCACACAAGACTCTATGACGATCTCGGGTCAACAGACTACTCTGTACCAGTGTCACCAGAGAACTGCCATCTGACGTAAGGTATAATACCATCTGGGAGTTCTCGGCGAGTCCGTCCAGTGTACCCAGTCTCCATTGAGCACCCGTATATCATCTCCGATGTCAAACACCAATGGATATGGGATCATCCATCGCCCATCTGTATGGGTCGAGAAGGTATACGCTAATCTACTCTGGTATATCGATGCCCCATCTCGATACACCCACGACTAGTTACCTTGAAGGATGTACTTATGGACTACCATGTCCCCACTAGTATGATCTGCATCATAGTCCAGGTAGTCAAGTACACATCCTAAGGGCTTTACCAACATGTAACAGAGAGACAATCAGTGTACACGTTAAGGTAAAGATTAACCAGATAGCATACTATCATGTCGAGCGAGAAAGTCCTCCCTATATATGTCCCAGCTGTTAGTTATGTATATGCCCTAGAGGACATTGTTGTACATATGATGTATATTATAATGGATGCTTGGTTATATATAGAGAAGACTTTCTTGCTCGTTATGATAGTATGCTATTTGGTTTCACTTTATCTTAGCATGTTGACTTGTATTGGTTTACTGTTTTACTCTCACATGTTGATAAAGCCCTTAGGATCTGTACTCGACTACTGGGACTATGATGAGATCATACTAGTGGGGCCGTGGTAGTCGATGAGTACATCCTATAACTGTTCCTAGTCGAGGGTATATCGAGACAGGGCATCGATACACCAGAGTAGACTAGCGTATACGCATCTTGACCCATATGATGGGCGATGGATGATCCCATATCCATCGGTGTTAGACATCAAGGATGGTATACGGGTGCTCAGTGAAGACTGGGTACACTGGACGGACTCGCCGAGAACTCCCAGATGGTGATATACCACGCGTCAGATGGCAGTTCTCCGGTGACACTGGTACAGCGTAGTCTGTAGACCCGAGATCGTCATGGAGTCTTGTGTGATTCCCACTGTGCTTTGATTTCCACCTTACCACGTCCAAGAGGGCGTGCAAAACGGTGGCTTTTGGGTACAGCCCCGAATCACATGGAGGCAATGAGCGATAGGAGGGGATTCGTCTCTCCCGGTATAGGGAGTTGATGTTGTGCTGTGTTCGATTGGCTATAACTGGAAGTCCCTGGCCAGGGCTGATATAGAGATTTACTGGTAAGTGTTACTAGTAGTTTCTCGACCCGTTATGAGCCACACATCGACACGACTTATCGGTTACTGGGGTCTGACGTATACCACCCCTAGACTTGATATGCGACATATCAGACGAACAGACCGGACTGTACGGGAGTGTTACTGGTTGGATTCACAGGAGAACGCACAGGCTAGCTTGTTGATCTTCTGATCGCTCAATACCTGGGTGGCTGTTACGTTTAGCTGACCGCTTGCAGCTTGTGGGTGTTTGATATGATCATCACCTGCTACCGGCGTATTGACGATTCTTTAGAGTCCTACACAGAGGTTTCTTGGCTCAGGCGAAACGGAGTAGTGGCGCATATGTGATATGCGCAGGAGCGTGAATAATGCGATATGGGATACCGTATTATATTCTCGCGATATATGGATATGAACCGGGTCATCGGATCAAGTGTTGATTCGATGAATCGGTACATGATATATTAGTCGGTAATATTCGATATAGCCGGATCATCGATTCAAGTGTTGATTCGATGATTTAATGTATAATAATATATATGATATATTGTATTACATTATCTAATATTGGCTCGCTTTATTATTTCATTTTCTCAGTGGATGATACATTGATATATATGCGATATATGTTAATTGTATTATTTTCTTTTGTTGCAAATATATAATATATATGTGATATATATTATTGTGACATGATATGATTAATTGTTAAACATGTTTAAGGATGATTAGTTGAGGTTAGGGTTTGATTAGGGTTAGATGCTTCAAGTTCCTTTTAGAAGCATTTTTTCTTTTGTCATTGCAAAGATATTTTGGATGACACATTTTTAACTTAACCAAACCCTAACTCTAGTTGTTTCTTTACTCAATAAAGAAACTGATATAATGTTGCACATCATGTTCGGTATATAATAACACTCATTTAGAATCAGTGTATTACGACTTGGTAATACAAGGTGATATTCGCCAACTGCTTTGGCTATAATACTTGCACCGTTCCCTACTTGAACGGAATGATCATCTTTTCCCAGTTCTCTACCTTTCCGTAGCCCATGTAACTGTTTACATATGTGGGATCCTGATCCGGTATCTAATACCCAGGACGTAGGGTGAACTGAGAAACAGTTCTCAATAACTAACACACCCGATGAAGATGCATCAACATGCATGTTCTTTTGGGCGGCGTGAGAATCTAGATATTCTCCTGTTTCCTGTTCAGTCTTATAACTCTTATAAGAAAGAACGGGTCCAACGTTCCCCTGCTCAGTATAATAAGCGGGTTCAGTCAATACATCAATATTATTATCTTGATTAAGGCCTGAAATGGTCGCTACCTGGAGAGAGAGAGAAGAAAACACTTTAGCGTATGCTCTTGCAAGATTAGATTGGTTATTATCTTATCTAATCAGGATGTCTCCCACTGTTTTTATCAAATCTACCTTAAAACCCTAAAAGGTAAGATTAGCCGGGATTAATTACACCCTACAATTTCGTCAATCTTTCAGCCAGATCAGTGTCGGTACTTTGAGGGAGGTTCCCCGTGCTCCCGCACGGACCTAATTAAAGCAAACCTCGTTTTCCCAGAGGCGTAACCTCGTTAACACTTTTCTAGACACCTACTTGATCGGCTAATTGTCCTGTGTAAAACTCTCCCAGGAGTAACTCTTACTCGCAGCGGGTATCAGGATCCAACTATCTCATAGGAGGTATGCAATCTCATTACAAATTTCAACACTTGAAATTCCTGATAATGTTTTTACCCCTAGCATCCTATGACCTTGACGCAGGCCAACAAACCATAGTGCGCTAGTCAAGCTCAACCCGTCATTTCTTGATTCAATTAAACCCACCCACACGACCCTTGACGCAGGCCAACAAAGTCGCACGGCTACCCTAATCAAATCTACATCATATGCATAAACAGATATATACTAGTTAGCTACCGCACACTACGCCTTGACGCAGGCCAACAAGCGTAGCACGAATACTAAATAATATCTATCTGAAATGACGGAGGGCTACGCAGGTTTTTCAGAAAACCCTGAGCGTAATGAACATGATATCGTCGTAGAATCAAGTGAAGTTTTGAAAAGGAGTGTTTTTGAGGCTTTTCTTAGTTTCGCTAAAGGGGTCACTTCCGGTGAAGGGATCGTCGGCCCTTTCCTCATCGAATAAGGTGCAGGATATATCATACATACCGCTGTGCAAAGAAAAACTCTAAAAGCAATCAAAAGACAAACCGCGTTTTGTAGCATCTGCCAGTTTTGCAAAAGGAGTCACTCCCGGTGAAGGGATCTCGGTCCTTTCCTCATCGAATAAGGTGCAGGATATATCGTATATATCACTGTGCAAAGCAAAACTGTAGCTACCCTTTTTATAAAGTTTTGATTCTACAACATCTTTAGGTTTCATTTCTTTTATTAATCTCATTAATAAAAATCCCATCAGCTTATGCTTCCTAAGTATCACAGAAGAAACGAAAGCAGTAATATTTATATATCAGTATATATATATAGTATAAGCATTCGTCTCAGGCAGTAATATGATCTCATCACAGAATATTGCAGCAGAAGAACATATATGAAATATTGGATATACTAGGACGTCCGTGTTTTCAATACGAGCCTGTATAAAACACGGATTCCACAGTCGCGACGAATAGCCAAACCCACATCCCAAGACCCCTACGAGAGCGGCAAGTAACACTGCCAATTCTAGGGTTAGGAGACCCGGTCTCGACTCCTCGAGATGGCCTCCCACTGGACCCTAGAACCCGGTTACTTGTGCTCCCCACCTTGGGTCTACCTAATGCGGAAAAGTAAATAATATACACTGGTGACAGCAACCGCAACCTGGAAGTGCCCCAAATAAAAGAATATTACATTACAAATGAATTTTACATGAATGAAAATAAAAACCCTCATCTCACATAAAACCCCTGGCTATTCTGAACGCGACGATCCAATATAACATATCACAGCAACACATAATATCACATATCATCAACGTAAGTAAATATGCGCATCCCAATTGTCGTTGAATCATATAGCAACGAAACCGGCGATATCACATATTACACTTACGGTCACAGAAAAGAAAGTGTAAAACTACAATATTTGGAATCCACAATCACTTTAGACATCGTAAATCCGAAATATCACATACTCCGCATTTCATGCCTAACTCTATGAATTCCACATATTGTATCACATTCCAGATAAATAGACAGTATTAAACTTTTCGAACAGATAATCAAACACCCAAAATTTCCCAAAGTGCTCAACTCTTGAGCGGAGTTCAAATAATCCCAGAATATGTCAAAGTACCAGTGATCCAGCCGTAGAAGGGTCAAGCCAACGCCTCACATGTGGCATGCCGTACTGCCCCAAACCCGAAGGTTCAAAAGGCAGTTCAAGACGGTCACATAATCGAGTTAAGGTTTGTTGTCTTCTAGAGGGTCCACCGCTTAACTTGTACAATTTTTTCGAAAGATTTAAACCCGAATAAATTTCAACACTTGAAAATTTGCCGTACCGGGAAACAGTAAGTTAATGATATCCGTTCAAATAGTTTAACAGTTTCTAAATATCCGGAAAGAAATACGAATTTAAATATTCCGATCGAATCTACGATTACAAAATAAACCCCAGATTTTATCAACACCTGAAACAGATTAAAAATACCCATAAGCATCAGCAAGCACCTACGGTCATTACCAGAAAAGCCACGTGTCACAATCCTATCAATCCGCCGCGGAACCGCCGCGCAAGCCATGCTTGCGCCGCGCTTCCGCGGCCGTTTGATCGAATTGGGGGCTCGAGCTTCTTGGTATTTCTTAGAATTCCCTGCTGATTTTTTTACATATTTTTAATTCTGAAAAATCCCAAAATTTAAAAAATTTCCAGAGAGGGGTCAAATTTCGTCGTTTCGGGTTCGATCGGAGTTTTAACTTCGTAAACACATCGCCTAATGCTCTAGCTAGTCTCTGATACCACTGTAGGGTTCCTAGGCACTCTTGTGAAGGTTCATAAGGCATCAAACATGCCCGGATTAAATTTTAGACATGCCGAACAACCCAAAGCCGGGATCTTTGCTAGATTATTAGGGTTAAACATGCAATAAGAAACCTTTTCTCTAGTGGCTATGGTTAAGTCCATCCGGATCTCACTTGCCATTGCTGCATACCATGACTACGAAATCTGGCAAATGGATGTTAAGACCGCCTTTCTAATCGGAGATTTGGAATACTTCGAGCTAGCATGGATCGTTCGAGTCGTGGAGCCTCTCATGAGTCCGGGAGATCGTGGATCGCGGCAAAGGGACTTCTACTCGGAGCTTGTGAAGTGAAGGAGCGGACTACAAAGGTTGTAATCCCTCACACTTAGATAAAAGTTATCTTATTGCATGTTTAACCCTAATAATCTAGCAAAGATCCCGGCTTTGGGTTGTTCGGCACGTCTAAAATTTAATCCGGGCATGTTTGATGCCTTATGAACCTTCACAAGAGTGCCTAGGAACCCTACACCAGCATACACTACAATATACATCCTATGTATAGTAATGGCCTCTAGGGCATACATATAACTAACACCGTAGGGAACGGTGTGTGTATGTATGCATGGAGTCCTATTAATTATATGTGATGGGGCAAGAAAGGGGTGAGAGATTTCATCTCCCAAGCCTTCCCCAAATCTAACCCTAACAAGCGAGGAGACTACTCGCTCATTAGGGAATTGAAAAACATCTCTAACTATCTAACTAGGGCAAAGAAGAAAATTAAACTAAGGCAATTAAATAAAACTACTTACTTTATTGATGGCTCTCTCCAAACATTTACACAGGAATTTACAAATCTGAATTGATGAATAAAAAAAGGCACGACCTAAAATATGTTTTTAGGGTTCTATATATAGATTCATAGAAAACCCTAGGTTTACAATCGACGCACATCTGCTTTTACAATTTTACCTCTATAGAAGACTAGTCAACCCACCGACTCCAGAATTTGCCACCGACACGTGTCTCACATGGCCGCGGTTCCGCGGCCAAGAGCAGGGTTTGGCTGCGGAACCGCAGCCAAATAGGGAGCTTGCTGCTTCAGTATTTTAGGTAATCTTCTGGTTGGCTTTGTCTTCTGCTTTCCTTAGTTTGTTCTTCAGAATGTCTTTTAGTTCTTTTCCAGATCTCTACAGTGAGTAATGTCATGGACTTTTCCATCTGCTTTGTGTCGAAGTCTTGAATCTTGAGCTGCCTTTGTACTTTGTGAACTTGTTTATTGATTTTCGTTATTCTCTAAATTGTAGGCTTGATCAAGATTCTTTCATTTGTCTGTCGTAGTCTCACTTTGTATCGTCTTTTTCATCAATTTCACTGTTTTTATTCCAAGAACCTGTAACCTGTAACTAAGTAGCAGACATGGGTCAAAAGCACAAGTTTATTTGTAAACTGAATAAGAATGGGGAATAAAATAATGCAAAATTATGGTATGAACAAATACTCCCAAACTTATCTTTTGCTCGTCTTCGAGCAAACCTAGTTTTATTCTCGACAAAATCTTAACCTCACTTTCGCAGGGAAACGCGATTGCACTGAGCTCGTGCAACAAGCCGTTAAACCTCTAGGTGTCCCTAGTAGGAAGAGTGTTGTCTCCTGAGGGTTTTCAGCGGATACTACCCACAAAATCCTATCAATTAGGCCTATTGACTTTTATTCTCCAATTAGGTTTTCCACAAGGAAGTCTATTATCTTCGACTCATAAATTATCCACCCGTATTCTTCACGCTTCCTTATCATTCAACTTAAGATTATATATGTTCTGTAGACTTACTTAGCTTTTGGCATCTTTTAATTTTTCCTTATAGGGTTCTATCTTAACTTAGGAATTTTTATCATCTCTATTAAAAATATAAGTCCTATTCTTCATTCTTATCTCTTATCTAAACCCCAATCACATACCCCTACGTATGTGTATATATCATCCCTACACTTGGAAATTCAAATCAAGCTATCATACTTTTGTCCGTCATCCAAAGCACTTCTTAATTGGTGAATTTTTAGATGAAATTTGCTCACACATCCTTCATGCGACCGTTAATACTTCTTGAGGTACCAACAACCGATTACAAAATGTGTTTGCACATTAAAGCGTAATTCCTAGGCTTGTAACACCTAAGGCGTATAGCAGTGACTCCCAAACCAGTTGGTCTAAGACACTAGGTGATGAAGCACCCTCGCTAAATATTTTTTTATTAATGGAGCCTTAAGTAATTAAAAAAACCAGTGTTCATTTTTTTATCTATTTATTCACACTTGTATTTATTTTATTTTCCTTCATACTAAAGACTTTAGACAAGAGCATTTCAAGGTCTCTTCTACTATTCCAAGTTTCAAGGTTCGTGTTCGTGCAATTTTGTAGGGTATATATTTTCAGAATTTAGACTTAAGCTGGGAATTATTTTCCAAACTTATACTTTAATAAAGATATCAATACTTTTCCTTTATTTTAACTTAGTCCAAGAAGTGAACTCGAAATTTGCCTATTTCTAAATAAACTACAAAGACATATACTTTCTACCGTTAAATTTTAAGAAAGGTTATTTTAGGGTTTTTAATTTACTAAATCTAAGATCTAGTTGTTCCTAGCTAGTTAATCTATTTGTCCAACTCAAGTCAATTATGGCTAAAACTTAATACTTTAATTTTTATAATTTTTAAATTTTTTTCAATTTTTATGGGTTTTAAAATAAGTATGCAAATGCAAAAATATACACATGAATGCGAAGGAAGAAGGCTTACCGAGCATACCCCCAAACTTAAACTTGACAGTGTTCTCACTGTTATGCTACACCAAGAGGGTCAAAATGTCGGCACTCCCATGTTTATTTTTTTTAAAAAAGAAAAAAAAATTAATATACAACAAGGTTCCCCCCAAACTTAAGTGAGACAGTGTTTCCACTGTTTAATCGTTAAAGTTCAGAGTTGGGGAGGATAAAAATCAAACTATACAAGGCCTTACACAGACCAAAGGTTAGCACCAACCATTCAAAAATTCTATCGTGATAATGTTAGGGTTGGTGGAAGAATGGAGTGTAGAGAAAGGAGTTGAGAAATACACGAGACCGTATGGGAAGAAGAGTGGAATATGGTCTCGGTGGAGGAGAAGATCGGCTGAAAAGAGAAGGAAGTGTAGCACGAACTTGAGGGTGTAAATTGAGTGAATAAATTAGCGCAATTTGTGATGACCGATGTGTTAAAAGTGATTGTGCTAATCTATCAACCCGTCGAGAAATTGGGTCAAATCTCTCAAGATTCGCGATAAAACAAGGGTACATTGAACTTGGTAAACCATCCATTGGAAGCGGAAACGCGATGAATTCTTGCGTGGTCGAAACGATAGGAAGGACGAAAGGGAGTGATTTAGGGATAATCTTATTCTCACCTAAGGAAACTGTCTCGAACTTGAAGGATTCCATCAATGGTTCGAAATTACTGTAAGCAACCGAGTCTGATGGTTCAACTAACTCATCTGAAAATTCAAATGACTCAAACTCGGGCGGTGAGTCTTCACAATCGTCCGAAAAAGTTAAACACTCGTAATCATTATCGTCTGTAAGAACCGTGTCAGATTCAAAGAGGTACGCACTAGTGGCGTCAAAACTGTTGTGATCAAACAGAAATTTTTCAAGCTCACAGTCCTCAAGCGTGATCTTTTGCGTGGTCGGAACGATGGAAAGAAGGGGGTTTGATTTAGGAAGTATAACAGTTAAAGGTTCAGGAGGATGAATTGGAAAATCCAATACATCAAACAAAACTGGTTCATCCTCAGTGCTATCCTCAATACTCTCCTCAATACTATCCTCATAATTCTCCTCAAAAGTGATCTCCTCCATGCAATTATCATCAAAATCAAGACGCATATGATATTCGGGAGAAACATTTAATGACTCGGGATGATGAATTGGAAATACAATTTCAGTTAAATTTACGGGTTCATCATCCAAAATATTCCCGGCATCAATTTCCTCAATCAAGTGAAAATCAATTTTTTTGGACACCTCATCACAAGCATGGATGTTTATCAATTCAGGTTCTAGATTGGAGGTGTATAGGTCAAAAGGATTGGTGATGGTTTCACTCGAAAGGGACCCATCACAATCTGGCAAATCAAGCACTACAAAGTCGCACAACTCATTAAACGTTTTATTTTCAACGGGTAAATCTTTTGGAACACTTGTTTGAAAACCGGAGTATGGGATTCAATTATTGATGGGTAGGTTTAATTTGGAAGTGTGTAGAACTCACTCTCACCACTCAAATTCTCACTCTGTCTAACCGCCTCATCATACATTGGAATTTTTGGAGCTACTTGGAAATTAGTTACCGGTTCACTAAGTTGCATAAGAGCGGCAATGGACACATCCACATTCCTCATCATTTGGTTTGTCGCTACCATATAAGCTTCCAACGACTGTTCTAGACTAGACATAGGTTGTGAAAGGGTTTCAATAAAAGATTCAAAGTTGCTTGGATTCATGAAGCTCCAAAATGGTTGTGTAGAAGCAATGTCTATGGAAGGTGTGAAAGTCGGGTAAGACTGGTAGGAATTGAATGGTTGGACAGGAGTAGGATCAACATTTGGATAAAAAGGTGAATGGACTCGTTGATCCCAAGAACTGGAAGTGTTGAAAGGAGTGAAAGATCGGTTACGAGATTGTTAAATATGTTCAGCAATAGACATGGGTATAGGAGTTACAACAGGACTCGAAAAAGGGGTATCAACGTAAGAAGGTGGTGAAGATTGAAATAGTTGATACAAAGTGGATTGTGGATTCGAACTGTTTCTCCTAAACGCTTCTATTCAATTTTTCAAAGAAATTTTGGGCATAGAGGGGTCGTCCGTAATTCGACCAAAACAATTCGCGTATGAAGCAATGTTTTGATGATGGTACCAAAGTTCGGCAAGAGTTTTGTGAGGTGGGGTACCTATGATGTAAGAAGGAGAAGAAAAAGAAGGTGGGTGTAAGTGGGGTGCAATGGATTTCTTAGCGACAAAATTTGCAATTCTTTTTGTAAAAAATATTTTTTTTCTTTTTGTGTTTTTTTTATGGAGCTCTTTTTTTTTTGCAAAACGATTTTCGATAAAAGGCTTGGACACACGTTCAATCAACCACAAATGCACAATCAGGCCTACATCTAGGGTCACCTAGGTCAGCTAGACAGCTCCTAACTGTTCCAAAGGACAAGAAATAGGACCTCAAACCGCCTCTTCACCGCCAATTGTTGCCAGGTAAGTGTCAGGTAAGTGGGAGGCTCTCCACCACGTAAGTAGTGGACCTAATTAAGTAACCACTTGCCTTAGACACACTTGCCTAGACACCACAAAGTCAGGTTAGGATCAACGGTCGATGCCTACAACTATTCCTCTGTCCTATTGAGCGTGAAGTCCTTAGGGCTGAGTCTAATCTTTTTTAATTAATATGATGGTCAATGCAAAATGCCTTATGTGATTTCTGGGGTCCTGGGAAGGGTGATGAAATCCCTATCCAATCTGGATTGGTTTCAAGCCCCTTAAAATCCAATTAAAAATATGCAAAGCAGTAACAATCACTTGCAATCAAATTTTTAGCGCGGCGCAAAGAATCCTGCACATGATCAATTATTGGAAGGGGGAGAGGTTTTTTTTAGCACAAAGAATCCTGCAGGAAAACTTTTACAGAGGAGATATTGGGTTTCAGAAGGAGAAAGAAAACTTACAGTGGAATTTTAGCTTGCTGACGTTAGCAAGGAGCCGCGGATGCGCGGTCGGAGCATGGGTCTCGCGGCGGAAGCGCGGTCGTCCTGTTGACTCGGCCCTCCAAATTTCTTCTGTTGTTCTGTTATGGTACTCCTCGGTTGTTCAGATCTGCTGTTTTCTGTTTTGCTCTCTGGATTTTTCCAAATCTAAATTTGTTCTTTGGTCCTGCAAAATTCAAACAAAATACCCTTCATAAATGATGATAAATTTTTATATTTTTTTTAATTTTGTCAGTTTTTATGATTTTTTTAAATTTATATTAACCCGAAATTATAAAAAGAAAATAACACGCCATCCTCGGCAACGGCGCCATTTGATTTTTATCTCAAAGAATATTTATAACCGCAATCAAGAACGGCGTCGCTTGGTAGCTAGCCAGTGAGTACGGGTCGGTCCACAGGGATGTTGTGTATTTCCTAATTTGGTCTAACGAGTTAATTCCAAATGGTGTGAATGGATTATCGCTAAAAACTAAACTGATTTATACTAAGACTAGAATCTTTTTAGGGTTAGGTTTAGGTTAAGTTTGGAAATTGAAGATTTCCTCACCGCTTTCAATGCCTTAATTTAGATCTCCTTAGGTGTTATGGTAACAATTAATAAAGGGGATTAGTTCCATCGGGAAGAAACGATGTTTCTTCCTCTAGGTTCTAGTCCTTCCTTTCTTAATTCTTACCCTAACCTCCATGGAAAACATACGCAATCGGTCGTTTATACTACGGTATCACCATTACCTCGAGGGGTAAGGTGCCGTAGGGAAGGGTGTGTGTATGTATGCATGGAGTCCTATTAATTATATATGATGGGGCAAGAAAGGGGTGAGAGATTTCATCTCTCAAGCCTTCCCTAAATCTAACCCTAACAAGCGAGGAGACTACTCGCTCATTAGGGAATTGAAAAACATCTCTAACTATCTAACGAGGGCAAAGAAGAAAATTAAACTAAGGTAATTAAATAAAACTACTTACTTTATTGATGGCTCTCTCCAAACATTTACACAGGATTTTACAGACCTGAATAGATGAATAAAAAGAGGCATGACCTAAAATAGGTTTTTAGGGTTCTATATATAGATTCATAGAAAACCCTAGGTTTACAATCGACGCACATCTGCTTTTACAATTTTGCCCCTATAGAAGACTAGTCAACGCACCGACGCACCGACTCCAGAATTTGCCACTGACATGTGTCTCACATGGCTACGGTTCTGCGGCCAAGAGCAGGGTTTGGACGTGGAACCGCGGCCAAATAGGGAGTTTGCTGCTTCAGTATTTTAGGAAATCTTCTGGTTGGCTTTGTCTTCTTCTTTCTTTAGTTTGTTCTTCTGAATGTCTTTTAGTTCTTTTCCAGATCTCTACAGTGAGTAATGTCATGGATTTTTCTGTCTGCTTTGTATCGAAGTCTTGAACCTTGAGCTGCCTTTGTACTTTGTGAACTTGTTTATTGATTTTCGTTATTCTCCAAATTGTAGGCTTGATCAAGATTCTTTCATTTGTCGGTCGTAGTCTTACTTTGTATCATTTTTTCATCAATTTCACTGTTTTTATTCCAAGAACCTGTAACCTGTAACTAAGCAGCAGACACGGGTCAAAAGCACCAGTTTATTTGTAAGCTGAATAAGAATGGGGAATAAAATAATGCAAAATTATGGTATGAACTACCGGCGGGAAGACGGTATCTCTATGCCCCCGAAGTCGAGGTGGAGATCGCTCAGACATAGATAGACCGGATGCCTTTTGGTGAGGGCTTTGCTCCACAGTGTGGGAGGCACAGTGAGGTGTGCTAAGGATGGATCAAGTAGGGTAGCTGCTCAGTCGCCTCATGGCGAGGGCTTAAATCCCTGGCGTTGTGGGGTAGGGAGCTACCAGCCAGGGAAGACCGAGCAAGGGCGGGCCCGGTTGCCTCTCGGCGAGGGCTTTGTTCCTTAGCGCGGGAGGGGCCGTGAGAGGCCTACTAAGGAAGGGTCGAGTAGGGTTGATGCCCGGTGCCTTTTGTCGAGGGCTTTGATCCCTGGCGTTATGGGGTAGGGAACTACCGTCCAGAGATAACCGAGCAAGGGCGGGCTCGATTGCCTCTTAGAGAGGGCTTTGACCCTTAGCATGGGAGGGGCCGTGAGGGTCCTACTAAGGACGGGCCGAGCAGGGTTGCTACCCGGTGCCTCTTGGCGAGGGCTTTGATCCCTGGCGTTGTGGGGGTAGGGAACTACCAGCCAGGGATAACCGAGCAAGGGCGGGCCCGGTTGCCTCTTGGCGAGGGCTTTGATCCTTAAGGACGGGTCGGACATGGTTGCTGCCCGGTGCCTCTTGGCGAGGGCTTTGATCCTTGGCGTTGTGGGGTAGGGAGCTACCAGCCAGGGATAACCGAGCAAGGGCGGGCCCGGTTGCCTCTTGCTAGGGCTTTTGATCCTTAGCGTGGGAGGGGCCGTAAGAGGCCTACTAAGGATGGGCCTAGCAGGGTTGCTTCCCGGTGCCTCTTGGCGAGGGCTTTGATCCTTAAGGATGGTCGAGCAGGGTTGCTGCCTGGTGCCTCTTGGCGAGGGCTTTGATCTTTGGCGTTGTGGGGATAAGGAAATACCAGCCAGGGATAGCCGAGCAGGATAGCCTCTCGGCTGCCTCTTGGTGAGGGCTTTGATCCTTAGCGTTGTGGGGTAGGGGACTACCAGCCAGGGATAGCCGAGCAGAGTAGCCACTCGGCTGCCACTTGGTGAGGGCTTTGATCCTTGGTATTGTGGGGTAGGGAACTACCAGCCAGGGATAGCCGAGCAGGGTATCCTCTCGGCTTTCTCTTGGTGAGGGCTTTGATCCTTGGCGTTGTGGGGTAGGGAACTACTAGCCAGGGATAGCCGAGTAGGGTAGCCGCTCGGCTGCCTCTTGGTGAGGGCTTTGGTCTTTAGCACAGGAAGGGTCGTTCGAGGCCTGCTAAGGATAGACCGAGCAGTGAAGCTGCTCGGTGCCTCTTGGCGAGGGCTTTGACCCCTGGTGCCGTGGGGTAGGGAACTACCAGCCAGGGATAACCGAGCGAGGGCGGGCCCGGTTGCCTCTTGGCGAGGGCTTTGATCCTTAAGGACAGGCCGGGCAGGGTTGCTGCCCCGTGCCTCTTGGTGAGGGCTTTGATCCCTGGCGTTGTGAGGTAGGGAGCTACCATCCAGGGATAACCGGGCAAGGGCGGGCCCGGTTGCCTCTTGCGAGTGCTTTTGATCCTTAGTGCGGGAAGGGCCGTAAGAGGCCTACTAAGGACGGGCCGAGCAGGACTGTCGTAGGGACTTTTCCGACCCCCCGACATGCAAACATCGGGAAGGGTAACAGTCGCGGATGACACGTGTCAGGAACGTACAGGGGAAGGCCGAACGTTTTTGGAAGCCGTGTCATTTCTGCCATGTGGCGGCGTAGCATTGGGCAAGTCGATGTGATTCCCAAGATCCGTGCCGATATGCGCGAGAATCCGGGTCCTTGAAGATTTTTCTTGGAGTTATAAATAGGGAGGGAGATGGCAGCTCCTTCGGCACCGCTTCTTTTGAGATGACTGGGCGCGTTTATTTGATCGAAGAGATCATCTCCCTTGGTGATGTCTCTTTGTACGACCAATCTCTGGCCGAGGATGGGTACCGGGGAGTGGTTCAACGCCTCGAGGATCACTTTGTCCTGCTTCTCCGTAAGCGGTCGTCCCTACTTCAGATGTTGATGTATGCGATCAGGAGGAGGTCCCCGGGTCTGGATAAACCCTTCACTGAGGAGCTTCTGTACGAAGCGCTCGACAAGGTGCGTTCAATTTTCTTGTTCGGCATCATATCGAAAGCCAAGCATGACCGATCCTTGGCTCTCATTCTGGAGTGTTTCAAGATGAGGTACACCATGGTCTAAGTCTCAGAGGGCGGAGCGTCGGGTGCTTCCGTGGCTTCCCGGGTCCGCGCACAGCGTCGGCAGGAGTAGGCTATAGCGGCTATGGCCGGCTAACGGAGATCTACTCCGAGTATCACCGGGAGTACTTCCTTGAACCCGTTCCACCCTTGTTGTAACATTATTTTTTTTGTAAGGTTGGGGAGCCCATAGTACCTTTTTGGATGAATAAGATTTTTCTTTTGCAATGTTCTAGCATTCCCTTCTTGTTATTTTAGTGGAGAGGACTTTTTAGAAAAATTTGCATTGTCTTTGTGAAAGAAGAGGTACACACTCATAGGTATTCATTTCACTGGTACATCTTGAGCTTCTCAGCGTTGTAAGGTTGTGGAAACTTGCGCCCGTCCGCGTCTTGCAAACGGTAGGCTCCACCGGGAAGTACCTCAGAGACGAGGAAAGGACCGTCCCATTTCGGGAAAAACTTATGCAGTCGGATTTGATCGACGAACTCGTTTCGCCTCAGGACCAGGTCCCTGGTCTTGAAGAAGCGGCGCTTGACCCACGTGTTGTAGTGTCGGGCGGTTTGCTGCTGATAGGCGGCTGCTCTGATCTAATCCCGGTCTTGTTTCTCCAACAAGATGTCCAGGTTGGTCCGGAGTGCCGTGGTGTTTGCTTTGTCGTCGAAGTGTTCGACCCAGTGACTGGGTAGCCCGATATCCGCTGGTACCATTGCGTCGGTCCCGTAGCAGAGGCTGAAAGGGGTTTCCCCGGTGGGAGTCTTTCTTGACATGCGCAGGGCCCATAGGACCCGGGGTAACTCCTCGACCCAACTGCTTTGGTGTCCTTCCAGGCGTGTTCGGTGACCTCGGAGGACGTCCCGATTAGCGACTTCAGCTTGCCCGTTGCATTGGGGATGTGCGACCATGGCAAACTTCATGAGGACATGATACTCACTGCAGAATTCCTTCACTTTCTCATTTTCGAAGTTCGTCTCGTGGTCGATGATGATACACCTCGGGATACCGAACCGGAGTATCACTTTGTTCTACAGGAATTTGATAGTCATGGCGGCGTCCGGTTTCCTGATGGGGATGGCCTTAATCCACTTCGTGAAGTAATCCACTGCGATGAGGACATACTTGTGCTCGCCCGTACCGGTAGGGAACTGGCCTATCATGCCCAATCCTTACTCGGCGAACGCCCACGGGGAGGTTAAAGCGTCCAGCTCGGTAGCCGGAAGGCGAGGTATGCTTCCGTGGAGTTGGCAACTTTTGCATCTCCTGACGAGTTTCTGGGCATCTTCGTGAATAGTTGGCCAGTAGTACCCCTAGAGCAATGCCTTCTGGATTAAGGTTCGGGCCTCTTGGTGTGCGCCGCCGACCCCTTCATGGATTTCACGGAGGACATAGTCGGTTACGTGGGGGTCGACGCACCGGGCTGAGTGAAAGATACTTGTAAAGGTTCCCATTACTCCAGACGAAGTGACGGGCTTTGGCCCGGAGATGGCGGGCTGCTCCTCGATCTTCTGGGAGCGTACCATCCCTTAGGAATTCTACGAGGGGCTTCCTCCAGTCTCCGTCTTCTTCCTAGGCTGTGTACACAAGAAGTATTGTCGCCCCGTCTCCCACGCTGGGCCGCGGCAGGATTTCAAAGAGGATAGATCGCTTGTTGTTGGCCGAATAGGATGAATCCAGCTTACTCAGGGCATCGGCTTGAGCATTGAGCTTTCTGGATATCTGCTCAATCTGTACTTCATCGAAGTTCTTTCGAAGTTTTCTTACCTCGGCCAGATACTTCACAATTAGAGGTTCCCGAGCCTCGAATTGGCCCATCACATGGCCAACGACCAGGGCTGAGTCACTGCGGATCCAAATTGTTTTCAGCCCCAGCCCGGAGGCCATGCGAAGTCCAGCTAGCAGGGCCTCGTACTCTGCCGCGTTGTTTGAATCCTTGAACCCGAGCTTCAGAGAATACTCCATTTCTGCCTCGCTCTGGCCTCAAATGATGAGGCCGGCACCACAGCCTTCCTCGGTTGAGGACCCGTCGACGTAAATGAGCCATTCAGGGACTGAGTCGGGCCTTCCCTCGACCGGGGTTTGAACCACGACGGTTGGCGTGGACTCCGGTTCCTTACTGGGGATGGTGCACTCAACGATAAAATCGACTAGGGCTTGTGCTTTGATGGCCTGCCTTGGACGGTATTTTATGTCAAACTGGGACAACTCCCACCTCCACTTCACTAAGCAGCCCGGGGATTCGGGTGAGGCGAGGATAGCCCCTAGCGGGCGCTCGGTAAGAACGAGAATAGTATGCGCCTGGAAGTAGTGTCGTAGTTTCCTTGAGGCCACAATGAGTGCCAAGACGATCTTCTCTATGGCCGGATACCTCGTTTCTATGTCTTTGAAGACGTGGCTCACGTAGTATACTGGCTTCTGCACTCTATCGACCTCTCGTACGATCACTGAGACTGCTGCTTGCTCGGATACCGCAAGATATAGTGAGAGCTCGTCTCCTTCAACTGGTCGGGTTAGCAGTGGTGGCGTCGTAAGGTGCCTATTTAATTAGTTGAAGGTGGTCTGGCACTCCTCTGACCACTCGAACCTTGGGATCTTCCTCAGAGCTTTGAAGAACGGGAAGCACTTCTCCCCAGACCTCGACATGAAATGGCTCGGAGCAGCTACCCGCCCTGTTAGTCGTATGATCTCGACGTTGGTCTTGGGCGCGGCCATGTTGAGGATAGCATCGATTTTCTCTGAGTTAGCTTCGATTCCTTGGTGGGTGACCATGAAACCGAGGAACTTTCCCCCGGTGATCCCGAATGTGCACTTGGCGGGGTTCAGTTACATCTTGAATTTGCGGAGTACTTCGAAGGCTTCGCCCAGATCCTTGGCATGGTCATCTGATGAGACTGATTTGACGAGCATGTCATCGATGTAAACTTCCATGTTCCTACCGATCTGCGGCTTGAACATGCGGTTGACCAATCGTTGGTACATAGCTCCGGCGTTCTTGAGGCCGAAGGGCATCGCTTTGTAGCAGTAGACCCTCGGTCCGTTGTGAATGCGGTGAGGTCTTCGTCCGCCGGATTCATACGGATATCATTTTAGCCGGAAAAGGCATCCATGAAGCTCAATAGCTCGTGGCCTGCTGAGCTGTCGACGAGCTGATCTATTCGAGGGAGGGGATAGTTGTCTTTGGGGAAGGCCTTGTTGAGGTCGGTGAAGTTGACGCATATGCCCCATTTCCCGCTGGAATTTTTAACCAGAACTACGTTCGCCAGCCACTCCGAATAGGGCACATTCCGAATGAAGTTGGCAGCGAGTTGTCGATCTACTTCGTCCTCGATAGCCTTCTGTTTGACCGGGGTGAAGCTTCGCTTTTTCTGCCTGATGGTCGGGCCGTAGGATCTACCCCGAGCTTGTGAGATATGATTTTGGGGTCGATCCCATGCATGTCAGAAGGCGCCCAGGCAAACACGTCGGAGATGTTTATGAGGAAATGAACCAGGTCATCTCGCTGAGTTCCTTTCAGCAGCGACCCGATCTGAACGATTTTCTCGTCGTCCCCTTCTACGAGGGGGCCCTCTGTCAGAGACTCCACCGGGGTCCCTCGGACCTGTTTTGGCTCGTATCGAGTGTCCAGAGCACCCTTGATGTTACCTTCGCTCTCGACATCCTCAATTGGCCGCTCAAACGAAGATGTCGCGGTGAAGCAAAACTTTGCAATTCGCTGGTCTCCATAGATCCAACCTATTCCGCCCTAGTCGAGGGGAAACTTCATCGCCAGGTTGTAGGTTGATATCTGGGCCCGGAGGGAGTTTAGCGTTGGGCGGCCGAGGAGGATGTTGTAGGCCAATAGGATTCTTGCTACGATGAATTCCACATGCACTGTTCGCGTTCGGCCTGCTTTCCTGACGTTGAACTGCAGAGTGATTACCCCTTCCGCCGGGATGGAGTGGTTGGTGAATCCCTGTTGGCTATAGTGCCCTCAAGGCAATTATCATAGTCGCGGACTTGTGATTATGATGATTGAGTGAGGACCTATACCGATAAAACAGTCTTACTCAAGATGATAGTATGCTATCTGGTTTGTCTTCATCATCATATACATGTTGATAGAGCCCATAGGATTCTTGCTTGACTGCCAGCATTGTGATGGCGATCACATACGTGGGAGCTGGGGGTCTATAAGCACATCCTTAAATGTCCCTAGTCGTGGGAGTATCTAGACCGGGCATCAATACTCCAGTGTAGACTAGTGTATACTGATCGAGACCCCGACGAAGGGCGGTGGCCAGGTCTCACAATCCATTGGTGTTAGTTTGTTCACCTAAGATAGTATACAGGTGCTCATTGGGTTATGAGTACACTGGATGGACTCGCCGGGAACCTGCTAGTTGGTATTATACCTATTGTCAGATAGCAGTTCCCAGGTGACATGTGTACAGGTTAGTCTGTCGACTTGAGATCGTCATTTGTCTCGTGTGAGTTCCCACTGTGCTTTGATTACTACCCTACCACGGCTCAAAGGAGTCGTGCAAACAGGTTTTAGTTGGGTACAGTCTCGAGCCACATAGAGGCAGTGATCGGATCGTCGAGGATTCGTCTCTCTCAGTATTGGGGGTTGATGTCGCGTTGTGTACGGATGACCATCACCCGAAATCCGTGGCCACGGTGGACGAGAATTACCAATCCAGGATTGATAGTTTCTCAGGTGGTGATGGGTTTCATACCGACACTAAATATCGCGTTGTTGGGGGTCTGACTTTATCCATCCCCCTAGACTCGATATTCGATACTCTTAGACGAACAGACCGGACTGTACGGATATTGTCACTGACAAGCTCAGTAGGGGTTCAGGATGAGTTTGCTCGTCGGCCTCTTTTTCGCTCAATATCTGGGTAGCCGTTACGTACAGCTAGTGCCGCTGACGTGCTTGTGGTTAAACCCACTACCAGAGTATTGAAGAGTCTTTAGAGTCCCACACAGAGGGTTTTCACGGTTCAAGCGATATGGTGTACATGGCGTATGTTGGTACATACAGGTGTTCGATTAAATATGTGCATGCTGCGCAGACTTTAATCGGACGGTTGATAATACTAGCGGCTTTGGATTAAGCCGGATTATTAGATCAGGTTTTGATTTGATAATTAATATATGTATTTGTACATACGTATTCTAGTATTATTGTTCACTATTCGTTTTTCTCTCTCGGCTATTCGTATTTTGGTACGAATACACGTATATGTATTTCGATACATGTACCGAGAAGTATTCCGTATTTTATACGGAATAGATTCTAGAAGGTGGCCACGTCTTTTGCATGATTTTCCATTTTTAGAATATTCATTTGACTCATAAATGAGGTGGAGATGTGAGGTGGCATGTGCATAGTGATAAGCATGGTTTTGGGCATGTAGCAAAGTATGGTTGTGTATTGTTTATTTGATTAATTGAAAAAGGAAATTGATATTTTTTTATGGGGATGAGAGAGGGGGGCCGGCGAATTCATTGGGGGGTTCATTTTCATTTGATTCATTATTCCATTTGTGAGATTATGCTTGCTACACTCCACTCTCTCATTCACCCAAAAAGACTTAGCAAATTTTGCTCATGCCAAAGTTCACCTCCTTCTTCATCTTTCTTGAGTTTCTTATTGAGCTCAAGGGTAGAGAGAAAAACATAGTGACACACTACTACACCTTGACTCTCCATCGCTAGCAACTTTGGAGCGTCGGTTACCTCGTTCGTCGAGGTTGGAGTTTGCGCCGTTTCCCTCGGGTGGATCATCGGAGATGGAGGAAGACCAGCAACCAAACATCATCAAAGGATCACTAGTTGCTTGGAATGAAGACCAAAGGACACGGATCAACTCGGTATAACGATTCTAACTCTTAGTTAGTTTGCTACTTTAGGGTTTAAGGTCGATCCGGGTTTCGGATAACGGTAGAGCCGGTTTTAGAAATTTTTGTTCCGCATTTTGGCCGCGTTTCGATGACCTGGGCGCTGCCGCAACCCTTCATGGTATCAGAGCCACCCTTTAAACCCCTTACTAGCTTGTTTAAACATGCTTAAAATATCGATCAACAGATTTTACCGAAATCACGATTCCATTTTTATACTTTCTGCCGATTTTCCAAAGTGGTTAAAAAATTATTTCCAGAGGCTTAAAAATCCATGCAGGCGTTTTTATGGATACAGAAAAAATTTGGGCTCCTGAATCCTCTAAGTCGTCGCGGATTCGCCGCACTTTCACCCTATTAGCGGCGGTTCCGCGGTCGATTAGTGGCGACGGGCTTCCAAATTTTCTCTGTAGCTCCGTTTCATGGAATTGGGATTTTTTTAATATTCTGTCTTGGCCTAGGTTTTAGTGAAGTGTTGTTTTTGCTATTGGGGCCAATTTGGAACTTAGTCGATCGATATTTTAAGTGTGCGTTTAACAGTACATACATTTCTATCTGCGACCGTGAATGTCACTTGATCGGTAAACTCGTCTAATTGCTATATGTCTTTTAGACGGGTTTACGAACGTGACATTCATGTTGATGTTCTGTGTTGCGCTGTGGTGTTGGTTAGATCGTCATGATGGATAGCCAGTGGTGCAATGTTAGTACAGTTTATTTCATTTGTACATTTGATATTGCGGGGCGAGCGTCCAACATGTGGACTGCCGTCTCTGCCAGTTTGTACATTATTCTTTTGGGGAACGACCGGGATGAGGTCGATGTCACCCTTGTATATTATTTTCTTTTCTGTACTAGGATTACCCCGCGGTGGGGTGCACGAATAGACGGATTCTAGAGGGAAACTGGTCCGCATATCATGGCGTTGGGACGGAGGGGACCTTACTCTAGAATTGGAAGGCTATTCGCCACACTCGTAGGGGGTATAGGTGACCCAGGAGGGGTGCTCAAGTTACCGGATTCCGTGAAGTGCTGGGTGGTCCATTCACGTTGCTGAAGGGGGCTGCCTCACTTCTGGTTTTGGCGGGTAACTTTCCGTGCTCGTAGGGGTCTAGGTTTCATTGCACATGCTATCCATACGACAAGGAACGTCGAGTCTCACTTGCGGCTCAAGTGAAACCCGGGGCTCCAGATTATCCACCATTCTGTGTTGCTTCTGTGATGTTTCTGTGATGTTGCTTTATATAATGCCTGGGATGAATGTTATATATATATATTTATATATATTAGTAGATGTTGTATATGTTTTGCACCCGCGCTAGTCCAGTCCCCGCTCTGTCATTAGTTAAGTAACCTAACGGGTGATGACGGGACCCAGTGGCGAATGCGGATGGCATATACGTATATTTTATTTTCATTCTTTTCTGGTGTAATTAATTGATAGGACTGTATTTATTCTTATCAATGCAAGGATAAAACAAACCTATATATATGATGTTGTTGGAACCAAGTTTTTTAAAACTGATATTACAGACGTTCTCTTTTGCTTTGCACAGTGGTATTCGGTTATGAATATCCTGCACCTCATTCGACGAGGCAAGGGCCGAGATCCCTTCATCGGGAGTGACCCCTTAAGTAAAAGTTTGCGTCAACGTAATAACTTCACTATAGTCGTTTCCTTTTGCTTTGCATCATGGTATTCAGTTTGGAATATCCTGCACCTCATTCTACGAGGAAAGAGCCTAGATCCCTTCACCTGGAGTGACCTCTTTAGCAAAAGTTTCACTATATCTTTATAAAACCACTTGGATTCCTTCATCGATATCAAGTTTATTATGTTGAAGGTTTTTCGCCAAAAACCAGTCGTAGCCCTCCGTCATTTCTTACAGGTATTACTTAGTATTCATGCTGTGTATGTTGACCTCTGTCAAGGCACAGTGCTTGGTAGCTGGGTAATGATTGTTTGTTGCATAGATATGCGATTATTTAGGACAGTCGCACGGTCATGTTATCCCTGTCAAGGGCTCGTGCGGGTGGGTCTAAGTTAATCCAGGACAATGACGGGTTAAACTTGACTTGCGACTTATGATATGTTGACCTCTGTCAAGGTCATAAGCCGCTTGGGGTAAAAACACACATCAGGAGTTTCAAACATACAGGAAACTTGCCATGCTTGCGCATACCTTCTGGAGTGTGGAGACTTGAGTGGCTTCCATCAAGTTATCATGCGATGATAGTTGGATCCCGATTCCCACTGATGAGTAGGATTACTCCTCGGGTGATTTTGACTAATTCTCCTTTTGGGTTTGGAGGAGAATTCGAGGAAACAGTGGGAGCCATCCAGATTAGATAAAATGATTAACCATTCTAATCTAGGTTAGAGCGCACGCTGAGTGTTTCTTTTCTCTCTCTCTCTGGCTGCGACTATGACCCGACCTTTGACTAAAACTCATGAAACCAAGTTAACCGAACCTTCTTAAAACACTTTGACTTTTGGAATGTCATGGTGTCGCATACATCATTGCCACTTCTATATCACCTTTACATTTCTCCAGAACACCTCGTATCACTACGAACATCCACTTCCATTGGATAAATCCATCGTATAGTTACATACGAACTCGAAGGAACTTTTTCGAGGATGGATTCTGGTTCTGGAGAGATTGAATAGGATTATTCGGTTGTCTTTTCTCTTTACCTTCTCTCTGGTTGTGAGGGCTCCTAGGATTAGGAGAGGGTACACCTATTGAGCTTATTGGATAGTCTTCCCCCAGACCATAGGCAGGTGCCAAACGGTAGGGAAGGAAGAAAACCAACAAGCTTAACTGTGGTGTACAGAAGGTAATAAGTAAAGACATATAAAGGGATTAGAATAATGGCGAAGAATGTTGCGATCACCATCATTCACGACAAAGATCGTATATACCCCTGCCACTCCTACATCCACTTTTCTTTTCTCTAGAAAACTCCGTATCACTACGGATATCCACTTCCATTGGATAAATCCATCGTATAGTTACATACAAACTCGAAGGAATTTTTTCGAGGATGGATTCTGGTTCAGGAGAAAAAGAATAGGATTATTCAGATGTCTTTTCTCTTTACCTTCTCTCAGGTTGCGAGGGCTCCTAGGATTAGGAGAGTATACCTATTACACTTATTGGATAGTCTTCTTCCACACCTTAGGCTAGTGCCGAAGGGTAGGGAATGAAGAAAACCAATTAGCGTAAAGGAGGTGTACAGAAGGTAATAAGTAAAGACATAATAAAGGGATTGCAGAGAGGGCAGGCAAGTATATGGTTACTGTCGTGAATCAGGATAGTGGAAGAGGCGTTACTAGGAATACCAGTTAACCCTTTTTGAAACATTTTCATGTTTCAGTTTCACTATGCGATGTTAATTAAAAAGTGTTTTCCCAATAAGAATCTAATTAACTCCAGGGTATGTATTTACCAGATCAGTTTCTCACTTTTGTATGTTATTACAGATGGTGAGTGTGAGTAAGATATTTGGAATTGGGTGATTAGATCCTCATTATATCGGAATTCGTAGAAATTGGTGTTATTTGAGGAAATCATCTGGATTTTGTCGGATGGAAAAAAAATTGTTTTGAATATCCGTTGTTATGCACCAATTCCAAACTGATATATCTGTACATTTATTTTATAAAGTGAGATATAACTTTTTGATATTGTGTCTATGAAATTTACCTATATCAGTTGGTGATTAGGTAAGGTGCATTCAACAATGGTGTAACTCTTCTTAACCAAAGTACAGTTTTTCAACCTACGACGCACAGAGTTTGAGCTATTGGACTCAGGGGACTTATACAAAGTATTGTATGTTATCCAGTGTCCGTTAGGACAATGGGGTTGGTACTTGTACTATATTCTGTTTACTTGTGACTTCTCCAGTTCTGGACAAGTATTTCGTTGAAATACAAAGTCCAGATATTGAGAAGTTATAGGTATAAGAATAAAGTAGAGAACCATTTGTTGGAAGTATCAGGATTCTTCGATGAATTCGAAGATGTAGATACTTGTGTTTGGTATTTCGCTGAAAGTAATGGTTTTGAGAACTTGCTTCTCTTTCGGGTTACTCATATATGGATGCACTCCTAGATGAGTAATGCCGATTGTCCTCTTTCCATTTGGTTGATATGCACTGGAGAATGCTGCATGATTTTGAATCTGGTTTTAATTAAATAAGTACTTTTGTTTCTATATTAGATATATATAGAATCAATTTATATCTTAACGATATTAAGGTATAGGGAGTTGTCCGGCTGATGCTTAAAACCAGAATCCGGATAAACTCAAGGCACGTTTTAGTAATGGCTGTTCGTGGGTTATCCCGGGCTTTGACGAGGGTTAACTTTCTACCATCAGGAAGATCAGTATTTATATTGTTCTTGACTCGCCACAGTTTTAGTAAAATGGATTTTTTCAGAAAAACAAAAGTGGGAGTATGGTAGAACTGGAAGTGATTCCAGAACCACAAACGATCACTGATGACTTAATAGAACCTAACAATTCAATTAGTTTCGACGTTCTATTAGCCACTCCGCAGATTTTGGTGGGTAACCTCAGGCACCCGAGAGGTACTTCGATCTTCTCAGAGACGGTGACATGGAGGTTCTAGTTTAACCAGACTTGCCATTACTGCTATTCTAGACTATGAGACCCGGCAGGTGGATGAGTATAGCGTCGTTCTAAACTAGCTTTAGAAGTGCACATGTATATGACTCTGCCAGAGGGTTTTTGTAGTCAGTGGGAGCAGCGGAAGCATAGTGGGCAAGAAGCTTATGTCTATTTATAGACTAATGCAAGTATAGAGCAAATAGATCATCTATTTTTGATGTGACAGTCATAGGTCTTGACCTCATCAGAATAGGAGATGGATCTGGTAAGAAGGTAGTAGGGTGTGATGTCCTGGTACTTGGGATGACATGCACTTGATAGGAAGAGATATTCCTATACTATGTTCGGTTATATGGTGGTTGTCACAAAGTTGTTTCTCCACACAGGATATGGATGTAATATCAAGGTTTCTGGTAACTAGATCTATGGTTTTAGATCTAGATTTGGGAAGTATCCTAATCTGGGTACTTTGACATTAAATGGACGACACCTGGCATGGTGGTGTACCTGCAGGTGATGGAGTCACCCTCTCTAAAGGTGTCTTACAGACTAAAGGGGAGAGGGATCTGCATGATTAGCATATCACTTGTTTAGGCAATTGAGTTAATCATGAAATGTCAAGTACCACACCAGATATTGCTTTTGCACTAGATGCAATAAGCAGATATATTAATCAAATCCTAGAGAAACATTGGGAAGCAGTTTATGAGCATAAGTGAATGTTCTTGGGATATAGTAACGACAGCCTCCTTCAGGAGACGGTTATCATTTCAGGCTTCCAAGGTGACCTACATGACAGAGTGACTGTCAGAGTTATAGCTTTCCCTCTTCTGAGGGACGGTATGTTGGACAGGTGGTCCAAGCGAATACTGAGGAAAGGCAAGGCGCAGGATACTGATTAAATTCAGTGGATGATACAGTCTAAGTAGTTTGTTGGATTTGGAGTTCATTTGTGAACTGGGACTTATCAGATATCCAGACAAATTCTAAGACAAGTATTGCTCATTTTGGGAGATAGTTTTCTCCGCGAAGTTGAGATTAAGAGAGATACATAAAGAAATTTTGGTCCGGATCCACTCACTGAGGCTATTTCTCGAACGCGATCTTTTTCGCAAATGAGCTTTGCGAAACTGATTAGTAGAGAAGTTGGGTGTTCGGTATCACACGGGCCGTGAGTATACGACATCGCAATAATTGGCCTTAAATGCAAGTGGGAGACTGTTGGCTATAGTACCCTCAAGGCAATTATCATAGTCCCGGACTTGTGATTATGATGATTGAGTGAGGACCTATACCGATAAAATAGTCTTACTCAAGATGATAGTATGCTATCTCTTTTGTCTTCATCATCATATACATGTTGATAGAGCCCATAAGATTCTTACTTGACTGCCAGCATTGTGATGGCGATCACATACGTGGGAGATGGGGGTCTATAAGCACATCCTTAAATGTCCCTAGTCATGGGAGTAACGAGACCGGGTATCGATACTCCAGTGTAGACTAGTGTATACTGATCGAGACCCAGACGAGGGGCGGTGGCCAGGTATCACAAGCCATGGGTGTTAGTTTGTTCACCTAAGATAGTATACAGGTGCTCATTGGGTTATGCGTACACTGGACGGACTCTCCGGGAACCTGCTAGTTGGTATTATACCTATTGTCAGATAGCAGTTCCCAGGTGACATGTGTACAGGTTAGTCTGTCGACTTGAGATCGTCATTTGTCTCGTGTGAGTTCCTACTATGCTTTGATTACTATCCTACCACGGCTCAAAGGAGTCATGCAAACAGGATTTAGTTGGGTACAGTCCCGAGCCACATGGAAGCAGTGATCGGATCGTCGGGGATTCGTCTCTCCCGGTATTGGGGGTTGATGTCGCGTTGTGTACGGATGACCATCACCCGATATCCGTGGCCACGGTGGACGAGAATTACCAATCCAGGATCGATAGTTTCTCATGTGGTGATGGGTTTCATACCGATACTAAATATCGCGTTGTTGGGGGTCTGACTTTATCCACCCCTCTAGACTCGATATGCGATACTCTTAGACGAACAGACCGGACTGTACGGATATTGTCACTGACATGCTCAGTAAGGGTTCAAGATGAGTTTGCTCGTCGGACTCCCTTTCGCTCAATACCTGGGTAGCCGTTACGTACAGCTAGTGCCGCTGACGTGCTTGTGGTTAAACCCACTGGCAGCGTATTGACGAGTCTTTAGAGTCCCACACAGAGGGTTTTCACGGTTCAGGCGATATGGTGTACATGGCGTATGTTGATACATACAGGTGTCCGATTAAATATGTGCATGCTGCGCAGACTTTAATCGGACGGTTGATAATACTAGCGGCTTTGGATTAAGCCGGATTATTAAATCGGGTTTTGATTTAATAATTAATATATGTATTTGTATATACGTATTCTAGTATTATTGTTCACTATTCGTTTTTTCTCTCTTGGCTATTCGTATTTTGGTACGAATACGTGTATATGTATTTCGATACATGTACCGGGAAGTATTCCGTATTTTATACGGAATGGCTTCTAGAAGGTGGCCACCTCTTTTGCATGATTTTCCATTTTTGGAAAATTCATTTGACTCACAAATGAGGTGGAGATGTGAGGTGGCATGTGCATAGTGATAAGCATGGTTTTGGGCATGTTGCAAAGTATGGTTGTGTATTGTTTATTTGATTAATTGAAAAAGGAAATTGATATTTTTTTGTGGGGATGAGAGAGGGGGGCCGGCCAATTCATTGGGGGTTTATTTTCATTTGATTCATTATTCCATTTGTGAGATTATGCTTGCTACTCTCCATTCTCTCATTCACCCAAAAAGACTTAGCAAATTTTGCTCATGACAAAGTTCACCTCCTTCTTCATCTTTCTTGAGTTTCTTCTTAAGCTCAAGGGTAGAGAGAAAAACATAGTGACACGCTACTACAACTCGACTCTCCATCGCTAGCGACTTTGGAGCGTCAATTACCTCGTTCGTCGAGGTTGGAGCTTGCGCCGTTTCCTTCGGGTGGATCATCGGAGATGGAGGAAGACCGGCAACCAAACATCATTAAAGGATCATTAGGAGCTTGGAATGAATACCGAAGGACACGGATCAACTCGGTATAACGATTCTAACTCTTATTTAGTTTGCTAATTTAGGGTTTAAGGTCGATCCGGGTTTCGGGTAATGGTAGCGCCGGTTTTAGAAATTTTTGTTATGCATTTTGGCCGCGTTTCGATGGCTGGGGCGCTGCCGCAACCTTTCAATCCGAAAGGACGTGGGAGGTCGGTCTTAGGTCTGCTTAGGTGAGCCCCATGCACAGAAAGCAGTCGTTGAAGAGAATGTCTGCCGAGCTTCCCGAGTCGACCAGGATCCTGTGCACTTCGTATTGGTAGACCCGAGCTGTAATCACTAGGGAGTCGTTGTGGGGCAGGGATATGCCGTGAAAGTCCCCGTCGTCAAAGATGATCGGCTCGGTCTCCCTGGCCTTCTTCCTCGGACGGCTGTCGGCCTTCGCAACTGGCGTGGGGTGCTGAGTCTCGCAGGTACTCGGCGTACCCCCCGCCTTTATGACCATGATTTTTGATGAACCCCGTGGCAAGGTAGTGTTCGAGCGGCCGGGACGAGTCATGTCTGCACGACCCCGTCGAGGGAGGGGGTGTTGGTCATGCCTGGGAGCAGGCGAGCTGACCAACATCTCCTCGGGAGGGACAGGTGCGCGGAGGAGCTCGTGGTGAGGCGCTCTGGTGACGTACCTCGGTGTTGAACTGTTGGACGCCCAGAGAGTCATAGAATGCACTGGCCTGGGAGATCTGCAGCCGTGGGAGGTAGTGAGGCGGTTGTCGGCAGTGCCGACGCGAGCGGAGTCTTCTCTTCCTCTGCAGGGGTCCTGGTCCCAATGTGGGGGAGCAGCGACCTAGGGAGCTTGCCTTACCGTCTGGACACGGACGAGCGCTTCCACGACGGACACAATTCGATCTATCCGGCTATCTAGGGCGTTGATGGCATTCGGGGGAGGAGATTCGTCCGCGCCTCCGTTGTGGGGGAGGCGACGACTGGTGCTTGGATCGTCGTGATGACCGCTCGCCATTTGGTTGAGATCGGAAGATGAACTTTTGTTTTTGTGAAATCAAGGATTTCCCACAGACGACGCCAGCTGACGTATGTCGGATCATGTCAAGATGCTACCTTCCGTTTATCTGCTGATGGCAGCGATAGACGGCTGAGATTGGATCTGGAGGCTGGCTCCTGAAGCGTGTGGATCTCAATGGGTTTGAGGTTGTTTGGGCTGAGCTACCTGCAAGGAAGTCCCTGGGTGGTTGTATCACCGAGGACCCTCCGACGGTCAAGTTAGAAAGGAAATCCGAGCAGAGTAATGGCTTGGTAGAGTAAAAATGGCTTACTTGAACCGTCTGAAGGAAGGGTTTATATAGCGGTAGCAGCAGGCAGGCAGGTGCGAGAATCAGGACGGCCGTTACGCTCCCAGTGTCACGCTCGCGTGATGAGTGGGATCCGTATTAATGGCGAGACATTCTCATTAATTGGGGGGATCTTGATAGCATGGAACGCGGGATGTAGCCGGCGGATATCTCGCGCATGGCGAGATTCGCGAGAGTGAGGCGGTTGCGCCTGTGAGTGGTGTCGTCGGTCGGTCAATGAGACGGCGGGAGAGCTCGCGGACGAGCGGGAGAGCCGAGGTATCTTGGTTCTGCGGTAGCCCAGAGACGAGCTGAGAGGCCGAGGAGGCCAATTGTACAGGGGGCTCGGAGGTGAGCCAGCGGTTGTTTGTAAGACGGATATAGGAGTAGTCTGGTCGGCCACTGTAGGTCCTCTCTTGTGAGGTTTGGGACACATCATCTGCCACGTGTCATGATCTGGGAGATCACCGATATCGAGCATCATCACTAAACCTCATATCCAGTTGAGGTTGTTCTATGGGACTAACAAAATACACTTGAAACCAATGTGCACTTCCCTTTCTCAAACTCGAATTGAACGCAATTAGTTATTGTTTTCACTGTGCTTCTGAGAACTGCATGTTGTTCATGTTTATGTCAGTCACGTATGCTTCATGTCATGTTTACAATTTCTATATACATATATTTATCGTTTTATCCTGAGATACTTACCCAATCTGCAGTTCGTTAATGGATGTTTCCTTTGAAATGTCCGTCAGGTTCAGAGACACAGGCGGTGATCAGGCAGTGCAAGTAGAGTAGGAGCCGATCGAGAGAGACCTGTCATACTTCATTTCCCGAGCACAGTATTAGCCTCCTTTACTTTTTAATTATTTGCTTTTTGGTTGTTTCAGACATGCTTTATTTGTTCAAGGCTTTTATTTGTTATCTTATTCGGTTGAAATACTCTTGTAGGGTTACTAGGCACTCACACAAGGGTCTATAAGGTATCAACCATACCCGATTTAAAATTTAGACGTGCCGAACAACCCTAACCAAGATCTTTAAACTAGAGATTAGGCAAAAACAAAGCATGTTAAACACTTTAACATCTAAGAGTTTGGGATTACAACCTTTGTAGTCCGGTCCTTCACTTCATAAGCCCCGTGTTGAGGTCCCTTCGCTGCGATCATCGATTTCCCGGACTCTAGAGAGGTTCCACAAAGAGAAAGATGCATGCTTGCTTCCGATCTTCGATAACAAAAATGATCTACCTTGAAGTTTCATTAACATAAGCTCTCACTTATAAATGAAGTGAACACCCTAATCTAAATGGCTAGTATAGATTAGGATGATGAAGTAGGATTTTAGCTCTCATTTGTTTTCTTAATCCCACTCAAAATCATCACTAATGAAAAAGCTAGTAAGCTTTTCCATGAAAGAAGAAGGAAGAAGAAGAAGAACCATTCTCTTTGTGATGAATAATGAAAGTGTTGTGAGGTTAGAAATGCAACCATGGGTTAAGAATGATGTCTTGACCCATATAGAGAGTTAACTATGGTGAAGGGTTGGGTTGGGTTAAGCAAATATCTTCACAAAATATCTAAAGTCAAAGTCAAAGCTACAAAAAGCTTCTTGAAAGCTTCATGCATGCTTAACCCTAATCCAAACCCTAACCATAATTAAACTCCATAAATCATGTTGCATTTATAACCACAATATGTTACAATATTATATATCACATATACAATATTTATTGTAACAAAATAAAATAATACAATTTACATATATCGCATATATATCAATGTATTACCCGAGTGAGAAAAAGAATCTTTTAGTGAGCTGATATTAGTTAATGTAATTTAATATATCAAATATATAATTATACATTAAATTATTGAATCAACACTTGATCCGATAATCCGGCTATTTCTCAAATAACCGACTAATATAATCTGTATCATTTTCATCGAATCAACACTTGATCCGATGATCCGGCTATATCTCATATACCCGGCCGATATCTCATATCGCGAGAATCTAATAAGGTATCACATACACGTATTGTTCTCGGTCCCGCACATATCACATATATGCCCCTACTCCTTTTTGCCTGATTCAAGAAATCTCTGTGTAAGACTCTAAAGAATCGTCAATACGCCGGCAGTAGGTGATGATCATATCAAACACCCACAAGCTGCAAGCGGTCAGCTAAACATAACAGCCATCCAGGTATTGAGCGATCAGAAGATCAACAAGAAAGCCTGTACATTCTCCTGCAAATCCAATCAGTAACACTCCCGTACAGTCCGGTCTCTTCGTCTGATATGTCGCATATCTCGCCTAGGGGTGGTAAACGTCAGACCCTAGTAGCTTGATAAGTCGTGTTGATATGAGGTCTATAACAGTTCGAGAAACTACTGATAACACTTACCAGTAAATCTCAGCAACCCTGGTGATTGAATGATATTCTTGATGTGTAGTATTTGAGAAAATTGTATTTAGAAATCACAACCAAAAATATTTTGACCGCAATCAATAACGGTGTCGGATGTAGCGCGTTAGTAAGTGCGGATCGTACACAGGGAAAGTGAGTTCCGTTCAATTTTCAAATTAGATGAGTTGAAAATTTAAGGCAAAGAAAAGAAAACAATTCATGATTTGTAATTGAAGATCAAAAGTAAGAAAAATCTAGATCTAAAAGAAACATTAAAAACAAGAATTGAGATGAGAGATAATTTCCAATCAACAATCAAGATTATAAGTATGGCTCGTAGGACTAGATCGGATCTATAGATGTGATGAGATCTAATGATTACTCATTCTTATCCATTAACGAATTGATACTAGATCGATGCAATTTCATCGAGGTTTAAGGATCTTGCGAGGAAATTAGGGATTTCACAACTAACCCTTTGTCCTTTCGATGGATCGCATTCAAATTCTAGCTTCTAGTTAATCAAATGGTCCATAGTTGTTCCCTAATTTCGAGTGAACACAATCAAGAAAGCATCATCTCGAAACTAGGTCATTAATCATTTGATTCACTAGAATTTCCAAACATTATAGGATTTAAGAATTGTAGAAATATCTAAATCATCATCATCTAAAGATCGTCACAACACCTACACGAGCGGAGATTACTCAAACATCATGATCACAAACACAATCACAAATTGAGATCTAATCATTATGCTTGAATTAAAAGATAAGCAAGAGTATAGAAAATTCACCTTTATTTATCGACAAATTTCGTTACAACTCTCTTGAAATTACAAAAGGAAGGAACTAGATCGTCGATTTCGGCTTCGCTCGGCTCCTTGAGTCGCGGATCGGAGTGGATCTCTTGCTCCGTTGGAATTCGGCGTCGCTTCTAAAGGTTGAAGGCTCTCTTGCTCAAATTGCCCTCGGGATCTTGATCTTGATTTTGAATTGGGGATGGGGATTGAATTTGGCACAAGCTTCGTCACTAAACTTGTGGGTTGAAGATGGTGGTGATTCTTGAACATTTTGCACCCTAGATCTAGGCTCCTTTTTATAGACCTCTAGATCTAGAATTTAAATTTGAATTCCCTCCACAAGTTAGTTAACCAAAAGATTTAAATTTCTCTCCAAAAAGTTAGTTAAGCCCAAAATTTGAATTTCCCTCCAAGAGTTTGTTAAGCCGAGCCTTCTAGATGTGCCACGTGGAGCTTCTGGGGTCTTCTGGAAGCTTTTGCCGTTAGAGGGGACACGTGTAAAATATCTGAAGCCTTGATCTCATCAAAGCGCCGCGGTTCCACGGCGCAAGCCAGCTCCCGCCGCGGAACCGCGGCTCTTTGGAGGCCTCTGGGCTTGATCTCTTTGGTGTGGTCTTGGGCTGTTCAATGGGCCTTATTTTGATATTTTAATTTCTCTTTAGCCTTCTGTACTACTACCAGATCCTCAGCCTTTGAGTTGGCGCTTCTTTTATCGGATCTTTTCCCAATTTTGGGCTTTTGCTTCTGGAATTTCCTGCATTAGACCCCAGCCAAGAGTTGCGCAATATAAGGATGATGCGATGCCATGAAAAACACACAATTTCCCTAAAAGTTCCGGTTTTAGTCTACAGTACAAGTAATCCAGTATTTTACATGTGTTTTGCAAATATGTGTGATATGAATACCGGATACCTTTACTTGACTGCAAAATGTAGGGAAATTGCCATGTTAGAAATGCAGTATTTTCGACTGATCAAATTCTCCCAAACTTATTTTTGATCGTCTCGATCGAACTGTTTTATTAAAAAGAGAAGGAGAAAATAAAGAAAGAGAAAAGCACACTTTCGTAGGCAACACGATTGCACTGAGCACGTGCAACAATCCTTTAAACCTCTAGGTGTTCCTAGTAGGAGGAGTGTTGTCTCCTGAGGGTTTTCAGCGGATTGCACCCACAAAATCCAATAATAAAAGAAAGATCATGAATATTACATTTAAAGACAAGAATTGTAAAAGAAAAGCCTTGAAAATTAGGGTTTCCAACTAAGCTAGCTTTTCGGTCGTCATGAGCCCTATCTTAATGGTCATGAAAAGATGTTAGAAATCACGTCCTCCCTCAATAAAACATCGTCTTATTCTTCATTCCTATCTTTATTCCAAACATCGATCATATTACCCTGCGTGTGTGTAAAGGACATCCCTACACCCGGAGAATTCAATTCAGGCTATCATACTCTTGCCCATCTGCCTCAGTACTTTTTAATTAGATGTGCTTACACACTTTCATGCGGCCGTTAATATTTCTTGAGGTACTAACCGACCGATTACTCATTTGCTTGCTTATTTGGTGTATTTTCCTCGTCTTGCACCACCTCAGGCATAGTAGTGACTCCCAGACCAGTTGGCCTTAGGGCACTAGGTGAAGAGGCACCCTCGCTATATATTTTTTATTGCCCTCGGCGATAACAAAACCAGTGTCCATTTTTCTCACCACTTTATATTTTCTTCATTTTTTTTATTTCCTTCATACATTGGCTTTAAGACAAGAGCATTTCAAGGTATTCTCTACTATCCCAGGCTTTAAGACGTGTGTAAGTGCGAATAGCAGGGTATCAACGTTCAAAATGTTTGGCTTTCCAGAATAGAAACAATTTTTCAGATTTATTTTTATCCTCAGATTAGTGACTTCCTCTATCTTACTAATCCTTGGGACAACGGCTCATAACTACTTATTACTAGTTCGTATAAGAAAACTTCTAATTTTCTTAAATTTTTCTAATCTCATGGATGTAATTGTTCACTATCTAATCTTTTATTCTCATAAATATTAAATATTTTTATATTTTGAATTTTTTTTTATATTTTTATGAGTTTTGAAAATTTTTGAATTTCTATGGATTTTGAAAATTTTTAAATTTTTATAAGTTTTAATGGGTTTTGAAAAATTATTTACAAAAAAAAATGATGAACCAAAAGAAAAATATTTACACAAAATTTTTATGGGTTTTGAAATTTTTTTAATTTATTATGGGTTTTTAAAGAAATGTTTTGTGCTTATGCAAATGATATGCACATGATGCAAAACTAAGCACAAACCTCCCTCAAACTTGTTTTCAACAGTGTCCTCACTGTTGCCAACTGCTATATCTACAAAACCTGTAAGCCGGGGAGGAATTTATTAGTGGGGGCAAAATATATAAGTGAAGACCCTCCCCCAAACTTATTTTTGACTCGCAATTTTTATAAAAATTTTCTTTTCAAGAGCCAGAAAAATTGTTCCCCCCCAAACTTGAGTTATGCAATGTTAAGCTTTGAAAATCACATGAGGGGGTCAAGAATCATTGGTCGATACCAAGCTTTGCAAAGACCGAAGATCAACACCAACCATTCGAAGATTTTATCAATGCAGTGCTCGGGTTGGTGGAAGAAGAAGTGGGGAAAGGGTAAGGGGTAGAAGAGAGTGTGTGTGCGTCTCATTTTGGAGAGACGAAGCAGTGAATGTAATGGATTACTCGCATTCTTTTTACAGTTCAGAAGAGGGGGTGGAGGTTCAATTTCAATGATTGGGACATGATTCATCTCAACACCCGTGTTATTCAGAAATGCGAGTTCATCAGCAAAGATCTCCTCAAAAGTTTCATCAATACCCCGAAGAATAATGTCATCACAAAGTGCGGGGTGATCTTTAGACTCTAAAAGCAATTCATAATCGGTGTTAGTTGTTGACCCGGACATCTCGGTGGAAGTGTCCGTATGTGTATGATACATAGTTGGGTCAAACAACAACGTATGAAAAGAGTCAAGATCGGTATCAGGAGGATCATCAAATTCGCTGCCGTCGACATCCATTAAGTCGACAGAACAGACATGAGCAGTAGGTTCGGAGGGTACACTTCCAATCTTGTAAATGTTCAGCTCTATTGACCTATTCTAAAAGGATAAGGTCATAGAGCCATTACGACAGTTGATGATAGCGTTGGAAGTGACCAAAAAGGGACGACCTAAAATCACCGGAATTTGCTTCCGGGGATTCGCTACAGGCTGTGTATCAAGTACAATAAAATCCACAGGGAATACAAATTCCCCGATTTTTATTAACACATCCTCTAGTTCACCCCTAGGTTTGGTGATTGATCGGTCAGCCATCTGAAGAGTGCAATGGGCTGGTTTCAACTCTCCGATCCCTAGTTGCTCATAGACTGAGAAAGGAAGCAGGTTAACACTGGCGCCAAGGTCTAAAAGAGCACGATTGATGTGTTTATCCCCAATAGAAATCGATATCGTAGGACATCCTGGGTCCTTACGTTTCTTTGGTAGCGGAGGGATAAAAGCAATGCTAATGCTATTAGACATGAAGACCTTCTTTGGCACTTGAGTCTTCCTCTTCCTAGTGCACAAGTCCTTAAGAATTTTCGTATAAGCGGGGACTTGTTGGATGGCATCTAGGAGAGGGATGTTGATATTAATTTGCTTGAACATGTCCATAATCTTCTCCATATGTGCACTCGATATGTTAGCCCTTAACCGATTAGGATAAGGTGCTTTAGCAATAAGTGCTGGGTCCATCATAGGAGAAGGCAGTGTGTGTGGCCCCGATCCCAAAATAGAAGTGGGGATCATCTGTGGAGGAGTAAAAGTGGTGGGTTGAGGTGGCGAGTCTAGAGGGAAATGGAGAATAGGCTCGCGAGAAGGCGGTGGGGTAGAAGAACAAGAATCAGAAGCAGAAGTGTGCGTGAGGAAAGGTCTCAGCCTGGGTGTTGATAGGATTCTCAATATCATCAACTTCTTCCCCAACATGGTTATCCAGCACTCTCCCAGATCTCAACGTGGTGATTGCATTCACATGATGTGAATAGCCAGGATTGGGTACAGGTTGAGCTGGGAGTTTCCCTTTCTCTCTTGCACTCATTTCGTCCTTAAGTCGTGCAATCTCAGCTTCCATCGTTTTGATACTCTCAGCTTGGGACGCTGAGTTTTTCTTTATCTCACCGACAGAAGACTTAACCTCGGCCGACACTTCCATGAAATTTGACAGGAGTGATTTCGTGGTTTGAGCGAATTGAGAGAACTCGTCAGAACAGGTCGACTGCATAGGATTAGATGGTGCAAGAGTGTTGACCTGGTTTTGGAAATTTTGTGACTGGTAGGGGTGCTGGGTGAGTTGAAGTGGTTGTTGTTGTGGTGGAGGGACCCGTTGGAATTGATTAGGGTTTGGAACCGTGTTTTGGGATTGGTTCCAGGAAAAATTCGGGTGATTCCTCCAACCCTGATTGTATGTGGAAGAAAAAGGGTCGTTTCCAGGTCTTTGAAATGCGGCATTGGTATGCTCGAGACCTCGAAACTGAGAGTTTAATGGACATTCTTCCGTTAAGTGAGAAGGGTCAGAACAGCACCCACAAACGGTTTTGGGGGGCGACAATGGGTTTAGGGAGGCTGCTAGGAATTTATGTTCCATAGCGTCGAGCTTCTTTTGCATTGCTGCCATCTCAGCTCGAACACCTATGGACACATCTATTTGGTGTACGCCTCCCCTACTCGACGGCTGGGTTCCAGTCTCCCACTGTTGTGACTTTTCAGCGAACTCTTCTAAAAATTTCCATGCTTCCCCATCATCCTTGGTCATAAAGATGCCTTGACACATGTTTTCAAGGTTTTGTTTAGTGGTAGGGTTACTGCCCTCATATATGATTCGGCAAAGTTCCCATCTCGGGATGCCGTGATGTAGGCATTGAACCAAAGATCCTTGAATCGGTCAAAGTATTTTGAAAATGGTTCAGCCGGAAGCTAGGAGAATTGATAGAGTTCGCTACGGATTCGAGCTGTCTTTTGCATAGGGTAGAATTTTTTAAGGAATGCCGCAACGAATTCTTCCCAATTCGTGATGGAGTGTGCAGTGGTGTTATATAGCCACTTCTCGGCTAAATCGCACAAGGTAAATGGAAGAAGTCGTAGACGCATGGTATCCACAGAAAGTTGTGATGTACCCATCATTACGCATACGTTTTCAAATTTGGTAATAAAAACGTACGAGTCTTCAGTCTCGAGACAGTGGAATTTGGGTAGAAGGTTGATGTACTGGGGCTTAATCTCAAAGTTATCTCCGTTGGCTGGTGGAATGGAATGACAGGTGGAAAGGGGGCTTCGTGTTGGATAGCACCTCTCTTGGAGAGAGATGCGAGGAGGAATCTGCGCACCAACAGACGGCGGCAGAGTAGCGGTAAAGAGGTTCGATGGAGAAGGATCCATCGGTGTGGGTGTGGTGGGGGGTAAAAGAAAGGTATATGAAGAAATGCCGACTTCGGAGTCGATCGAGGGGACGCGGACAAGACGGGCACTAGAAACCCGTGTCCAGCCTATCTTGTACTAAAAGGGGTTAGTACAAGTGGTAGCGTGATTTATAATTAGGGGAATGATGTGAATGTGGTGTTAGTTTTGAAAAATGATACGGATTTTTAAAAAATGATGCGAATCCTAAAATGCAACACACAAAACCCTAATTCTAGTGGTCACCTAGGTCCGGCTCTAGACCGCTCCTAACTGCCAAAAGACAAGTCGCAGGATAGAATCCTCCACTGCCTCTTTGTCCCCCTGTGGCAAGGTAAGTGGGAAGGTACTCCACTACGTAAGTAGTGGGCCTAATTAATAACCACTAGCCTTCGACACACTTGCCTTAGACACCACAAGAAAACGCGGATAAGCAATGAATTACCCAAGGCTTTCTTCTGTCCTAAGTGAGCGCGACGGTCCTTAGAGTCATCTCTAGATATTTTTTAAATTAATGAGGGTAATGCGGATGCAGGTTTGTGATTTTGGGGGCCTAGGAAGGGTAATGAACTCCCCACCTAATCTGGATTTTGCCGTGCCCCTTAATATCCGTATTAATTATGCAAACAACCACAAAGTCAAAACAAGCACAATTTATTTTTTTGCAATTTGCGCGATGCGAATATTTGCAAAGAAACCTGCACAAAATGTTAATTGGAGCAGATTTTAGGAAGGAGATAAGAAAGTTAGAGATTACCAGATAAAATTTTTCCAGAGAACCCCTTGATAGACCATGGAACCGCCGCAATTAGCTCCCCATGCCGCGGAAACGCGGTGGAATAGTGTGATCTCTGCACTAAATTTTTCCAGAGAGCTTCTGTTTAGCCCTTGAGTCCTTTGGAATTCTCCAAATAATTTTCCAATTTCGCAGAAAGCTCCATATTTCCTTGCAATTAACCACAACAACACGTATTAGTGTTTGCGCGAGTTTTGATCTTAAAAATTTTTAGATGGAATAAACTTTTCAACTAGAATTTCAAAAAATGAACAAATAGCACACGATCCCCGGCAACGGCGCCATTTGATTGAATGATATTCTTGATGTGTAGTATTTAAGAAAATTGTATTTAGAAATCACAACCAAAAATATTTTGACCGCAATCAATAACGGTGTCGGATGTAGCGCGTTAGTAAGTGCGGATCGTACACAGGGAAAGTGAGTTCCGTTCAATTTTCAGATTAGATGAGTTGAAAATTTAAGGCAAAGAAAAGAAAACAATTCATGATTTGTAATTGAAGATCAAAAGTAAGAAAAATCTAGATCTAAAAGAAATATTAAAAACAAGAATTGAGATGAGAGATAATTTCCAATCAACAATCAAGATTATAAGTATGGCTCGTAGGAGTAGATCGGATCTATAGATGTGATGAGATCTAATGATTACTCATTCTTATCCATTAACGAATTGATACTAGATCGATGCAATTTCATCGAGGTTTAAGGATCTTGCGAGGAAATTAGGGATTTCACAACTAACCCTTTGTCCTTTCGATGGATCGCATTCAAATTCTAGCTTCTAGTTAATCAAATGGTCCATAGTTGTTCCCTAATTTCGAGTGAACACAATCAAGAAAGCATCATCTCGAAACTAGGTCATTAATCATTTGATTCACTAGAATTTCCAAACATTATAGGATTTAAGAATTGTAGAAATATCTAAATCATCATCATCTAAAGATCGTCACAACACCTACACGAGCGGAGATTACTCAAACATCATGATCACAAACACAATCACAAATTGAGATCTAATCATTATGCTTGAATTAAAAGATAAGCAAAAGTATAGAAAATTCACCTTTATTTATCGACAAATTTCGTTACAACTCCCTTGAATTTACAAAAGAAAGGAACTAGATCGTCGATTTCGGCTTCGCTCGGCTCCTTGAGTCGCGGATCGGAGTGGATCTCTTGCTCCGTTGGAATCCGGGGTCGCTTCTAAAGGTTGAAGGCTCTCTTGCTCAAATTGCTCTCGGGATCTTGATCTTGATTTTGAATTGGGGATGGGGATTGAATTTGGCACAAGCTTTGTCACTAAACTTGTGGGTTGAAGATGGTGGTGATTCTTGAACATTTTGCACCATAGATCTAGGCTCCTTTTTATAGACCTCTAGATCTAGAATTTAAATTTGAATTCCCTCCACAAGTTAGTTAACAAAAAGATTTAAATTTCCCTCCAAAAAGTTAGTTAAGCCCAAAATTTGAATTTCCCTCCAAGAGTTTGTTAAGCCGAGCCTTCTAGATGTGCCACGTGGAGCTTCTGGGATCTTCTGGAAGCTTTTGCCGTTAGAGGGGACACATGTAAAAAATCTGAAGCCATGATCTCATCAAAGCGCCGCGGTTCCGCGGCGCAAGCCAGATCCCGCCGCGGAACCGCGGCTCTTTGGAGGCCTCTGGGCTTGATCTCTTTGGTGTGGTCTTGGGCTGTACAATGGGCCTTATTTTGATATTTTAATTTCTCTTATGCCTTCTGTACTACTACCAGATCCTCAGCCTTTGAGTTGGCGCTTCTTTTATCGGATCTTTTCCCAATTTTGGGCTTTTACTTCTGGAATTTCCTGCATTAGACCCCAGCCAAGAGTTGCGCAATACAAGGATGATGCGATGCCATGAAAAACACACAATTTCCCTAAAAGTGCCGGTTTTAGTCTACAGTACAAGTAATCCAGTATTTTACATGTGTTTTGCAAATATGTGTGATATGAATACCGGATACCTTTACTTGACTGCAAAATGTAGGGAAATTGCCATGTTAGAAATGCAGTATTTTCGACTGATCACCTGGCCAGGGATTTCCAGTTATAGCCAATCGAACACAGCGCAACATCAACTCCCTATACCGGGAGAGACGAATCTCCTTCGATCGCTCATTGCCTCCATGTGATTCGGGACCGTACCCAAAAGCCACCGTTTTGCACGCCCCGTTGGACGTTGTATGATGGAAATCAAAACACAGTGGGAATCACACAAGACTCTATGACGATCTCGGGTCTACAAACTAACCTGTACCAGTGTCACCAGAGAACCGCCATCTGACGTGAGGTATAATACCATCTGGGAGTTCTCGGCGAGTCCGTCCAGTGTACCCAGTCTCCACTGAGCACCCGTATACCTTCTCTGATGTCAAACACCAATGGATATGAGATCATTCATCGCCCATCATATGGGTCAAGAAGCGCATACGCTAGTCTATTCTAGAGTATCGATGCCCTGTCTCAGTACTCCCATGACTAGGAACATTTGAAGGATGTACTTGACGACTACACTGTCCCCACTAGTATGATCTGCATCATAGTCCTGGTAGTCAAGTACTCATCCTAAGGGCTTTATCAACATGTAACATAGAGACAATCAGAGTACATGTTAAGATTAAGAGCAACCAGATAGCGTACTATCACGTCGAGCAAGAAAGTCCTCTATATATATGTCCAAGCATCCACTACAATATACATCGTATGTACAGTAATGGCCTCTAGGGCATACATATAACTAACAACTCTTATGTTGTTGGATTGCAATAGATGTATTGTTGGATTTCTATCTGATGGAGCTACTTTTCGGGCCTCCGTCAGATGTCTTCCGTTGATCTCGCGGTGAACTTAGCTGATTATCCTTCGTTGCGTGTGGGTCTCAATGGTTTTTTGGAGGAAGGGGTGAGGTGAGGAAGCTGTTGCTGAGTACCTGCAAAGAAGTCCCGGGGTGGTTTGGTACCACCGAGGACCCTCCGATGCTCAAGTTAGTGATGAGATCCGAGCAGAGTAACGGCATAAAAGTGTAGAAAAATGGCTTACTTGACCCCTCTGTGATGGGGGTTAATATAGCGGCGGCAGCACGCAGCAGTAGGCGCGAGAATCTCGCCGGCAGTTACGTTCCCGACGTCACGACCGCGTAAAGAGCGGATCGCCCATTAATGGGGATCGTGATGGCGTGGAACGTGGGACGTTGCTGGCGGAGAATCTGCGCGTGGAGAGATTTGCGGAGAGGCGGTTATGCCTGTGAGTGGTGGAGTTGGTCGGTCGGAGGGACCAAGGAAGACGACCTCGGCTGGGGAGCTCGGAGACGAGCAAGAGGGCTGAGGAGTCTTGGTCCTGTGGCAGCTAGGGGCGAGCTGAGGGGCTGAGCTGAGGGGCCGAGGAGGCCAATTTGCAGGGGCCGCGAGGAGGGCCAGTTTGCGCTTGCAGGTCGGGTACAAGGGTGGCCTGGTCGGCCTCTGTGGGCCCTTTCTTCTGGGTCTTAGGACATGTCATCTGCCACGTGTTCTGGTCTTGAAAGGTCGCCAGTATTGAGAATCATCATTAGCCCTCCACTCTTGTCCTGACCAGCTTGTGGGCCAGGTCAAGAGTGGACTGCCGGGCCATCTGGGGTAAGCTCCTTCCTAAGGTTTCGTCGGGACGCGTTCCTGGGGTGTCAGCTGTCTTTTCTGCCAGCTTATTGGGGCGAGATCTCTGCATTTAGGGAAGGTGCGCCGGTTCGAGCGTCCTGCCATTGAAGTGACGGTCCATGTGTCGAGCGCCGGTTGGTCGACGCGACGTGTGCAGACCTGTGGACTGATGGGGCGCAGCCCAGTATGGGCGTGACATGTGGAGCAACCGGTCGTCGAGTTGATTTCGATCACTTGCCGAGTGTGCCAAGCGCTGCTGAGAAGGAGGTATCTCCATGGCCCCGAAATTGAGGAGGGATTACTCAGACTTGGATAGACCTAATGTCTCTTGTTGGGGCTTCGGATCCACTGCATGTGATGGGCTCAGTGGCCTCGTTATGAGGGCTACAAACCCACAGCGTCTGTTGGGCAGGAGGATGCCTGCTGGGGATGACCGAATAGGGAAGCTGCTCGGTTGATCTTGGCGAGGGTCTTGACCCCTGGTATTGCGAGTAGGGAAGCTACCGGCCAGGGATAGTCGAGTCTGGAAGGACTTTGATCCTTGTCTTTGTTAGGTAGGAAGCTACCCGCCGGGATGCGCCGAGTAGGAAGGGGCTCGGCGGCCTCGCGATGAGGGCTTCAGACCATTAGCGTCTGGTGGGCAGGAGGGTACCCGCTGGGGATGCACCGAGCAGGAAGGAACTCGGCGGCCTCACGATGAGGGCTTGAGATCCTCAGCATCTGATGGGCAGGAGGATGCCCACTGGGGATGCGCCGAGCAGGAAGGAACCCGGCGGCCTCACGATGAGGGCCTGAGATCCTCAGCATCTGATGGACAGGAGGATACCCGCTGGGGATGCGCCGAGCAGGAAGGAACTTGGCGGCCTCATGATGAGGGCTTGAGATCCTCAGCATCTGATGGGCAGGAGGATGCCCGCTAGGGATGCGCCGAGCAGGTGGGAACTCGGCGGCCTCATGATGAGGACTTTGATCCTTGACGCCGGAGGGGCCGTGAGAGGCCTGCGAAGGGTGGCCGAGCAGGGTAGTTGCTTGGTGCTTCTTGGCGAGGGCTTTGATCCTTGATGCTGGAGGGTCCCTGAGAGGCCTGCGAAGGATGGCCGAGCAGGGTAGCCGCTCAGTGCCCCTTGGAGAGGGCCTTGATCCTTGACGCTGGAGGGGACCTGAGAGGCCTGCGAAGGATGGCCGAGCAGGGTAGCTGCTCGGTGCCTCTTGGTGAGGGCTTTGATCCTTGACGCTGGAGGGTCCCTGAGAGGCCTGCGAAGGATGGCCGAGCAATGTAGCTGCTCGGTGCCTCTTGGTGAGGGCTTTCTGATCCACGGTGTTGGAGGGGCCCTGAGAGGCCTGCGAAGGATGGCCGAGCAAGGTAGCTGCTTGGTGCCTCTTGGCGAGGGCTTTGATCCTTGACGCTGGAGGGTCCCTGAGAGGCCTGCGAAGGATGGCCGAGCAGGGTAGCTGCTTGGTTCCTCTTGGCGAGGGCATTGATCCTTGACACTGGAGGGGCCCTGAGGCCTGCGAAGGATGGCCGAGCAGGGTAGCTGCTCGGTGCCTCTTGGCGAGGGCTTTGATCCTTGTCGCTGGAGGGTCCCTGAGAGGCCTGCGAAGGATGTCCGAGTAGGGTAGCTGCTCGGTGCCTTTTAGAAAGGGCTTTCTGATCCACGGCGTTGCGGTAGGGAAGCTACCCGCCGGGGATAGCCGAGCGAGGGATCTTCGGGCTCGACTGCCTCTGGGAGGACTTTTGATCCTTCAGGACGGGGACCGAGCAGGGTTACTACCCAGTGCCTCTTGGCGAGGACTTTGTCCCCTGTCGGTTGTGGTAGGAAGCTACCAGCCGGGGATAGCCGAGCAAGGACCCGACTGCCTCTGGGAGGACTTTGGTTCTTGGCGCGGGAAGAGCTATAGGGCTGTAAGAAGCCAACCAAGGACCCTTGGTCGGGCAGGGTTGCTGCCCGGTGCCTCTTGGCGAGGGCTTTTGTCCTGAAGGATAGCCGAGCGAGGGATCCTCGGGCTCGACTGCCTCTGGGAGGGCTTTCTGATCCCTAGCGTTACGGTAGGGAATCTACCCGCCAGGGATAGCCGAGCGAGGGATCCTCTGGCTCGACTGCCTCTGGGAGGACTTTCTGATCCCTGGCGTTGCGGTAGGGAAGCTACCCGTCAGGGATAGCCGAGCGAGGGTTCCTCGGGCTCGACTGCCTCTGGGAGGACTTTCTGATCCCTTGCGTTGCGGTAGGGAAGCTACTTGCCAAGAATAGCCGAGCGAGGGATCCTTGGGCTAGACTGCCTCTGGGAGGACTTTCTGATCCCTGGCATTGCGTTAGGGAAGCTACCCGCTTGGGATAGCCGAGCAAGGGATCCTCGGGATCCTGCCTCTGGTAGGGCTTTCTGATCCCTAGCGTTGCGGTAGGGAATCTACCCGCCAGGGATAGCCGAGCGAGGGATCCTCGGGCTCGACTTCCTCTGGGAGGGCTTTCTGATCCCTGGCGTTGTGTTAGGGAAGCTACTCGCCAGGAATAGCCGAGCAAGGGATCCTCGGGCTCGACTGGCTCTGGGAGGACTTTCTGATCCCTGGCGTTGCGGTAGGGAAGCTACCCGCCAGGGATAGCCGAGCGAGGGATCCTCAGGCTCGACTGCCTCTGGGAGGACTTTCTGATCCCTGGCATTGCGGTAGGGAAGCTACCCGCCAGGGATAGACGAGCAGGATAGCTGCTGGGTTGCCTTTTAGTGAGGTCTTAGATCCTTGGGCGAGGTGGCCTTCGAGCCGCCGTGGCATGCCCCCTCTGTGCGACACCATCAAGGGAGGGGGTGTCGGTCTATTCGGCTGGCGAGGGCATTGATGACGGTCTCCGGAGGAGGTTAATTCGTGCCTCCGGGGAGGGGGAGGCGGCGACTGGTATTTGGATCTTCAGGATGATCGCTTGCCATGGGGATGGAGATCGGAAGGCCAACTTTGTTTTTTTGTGGAGTTTCGGTTCCCACAGACGGCGCCAACTGATGGAGCTCCTTTTCTGGCCTCCGTCAGATGTTGTCTTCCGTTGATCTCGCGGTTAACTTAGCTGATTATCCTTTGTTGCGTGTGGGTCCCTGTGAGGCCTGCGATGGAGGGCCGAGCAGGGTAGCTGCTCGGTGCCTCTTGGCGAGGGCTTTCTGATCCATGGCGTTGCGGTAGGGAAGCTACCAGCCGGGGATAGCCGAGCGAGGGATCCTCGGGCTCGACAGCCTCTGGGAGGACTTTTGATCCTTCACGATAGGGACCGAGCAGGGTTACTTCCCAGTACCTCTTGGCAAGGACTTTGATCCCTGTCGGTTGTGGTAGGAAGCTACCAGCCGTGGATAACCGAGCAAGGACCCGACTGCCTCTAGGAGGACCTTGGTTCTTGGCGCGGGAAGAGCTATAAGGCTGTAAGAAGCCTACAAAGGACCCTTGGCCGGGAAGGGTTACTTCCCGGTGCCTCTTGGCGAGGGCTTTTGTCCTGAAGGATAGCCGAGCGAGGGATCCTCGGGCTCAACTGCCTCTGGGAGGGCTTTCTGATCCCTGGCGTTGCGGTAGGGGAGCTATCTGCCAGGGATAGCCGAGCGAGGGATCCTCAGGCTCGACTGCCTATGGGAGGACTTTCTGATCCTTGGCATTGCGGTAGGGAATCTACCCGTCAGGGATAGCCGAGCGAGGGATCGTCGGGCTCGACTGCCTCTGGGAGGACTTTCTGATCCCTGGCGTTGCGGTAGGGAACCTACCCTCCAGAATAGCCGAGCGAGAGATCCTCGGGCTTGACTGCCTCTGGGAGGACTTTCTTATCCCTGGCGTTGCGGTAGGGAAGCTACCCGCCAGGATAGCCGAGCGAGGGATCCTCGGACTCGACTGCCTCTGGGAGGGCTTTCTGATCCTTGGCGTTGCGGTGGGGAACCTACCCGCCAGGGATAGCCGAGCGAGGGATCCTCGGGCTCGACTGCCTCTCGGAGGGCTTTCTGATCCCTGGCGTTATGGTAGGGAAGCTACCCGCCAGGGATAGCCAAGTGAGGGATCCTCGGGCTCGACTGCCTCTGGGAGGACTTTCCGATCCCTGATGGTGTGGTAGGGAAGCTGCCCGCCAAGAATAGCCGAGCGAGGGATCCTCGGGCTTAACTGCCTCTGGGAGGACTTTCTGATCCCTGGCGTTGCGGTAGGGAAGCTACCCACCAGGGATAGCCGAACGAGGGATCCTCGGGCTCGACTGCCTCTGGGAGGACTTTCTGATCCCTGGCGTTGCGGTAGGGAAGCTACCCGCCAAGGATAGCCGAGCAAGGAATCCTCGGGCTGGACTGCCTCTTGGAGGATTTTCTGATCCCTAGCGTTGTGGTAGGGAAGCTACCCGCCAGGGATACCTGAGCAGGGTAGCTGCTGGGCTGCCTCTTAGTAAGGGCTTAGATCCTTGGGCGAGGTGGCCCTCGCGCCGCCGTGGCGAGCCCTCTCTGTGCGACCCCGTCAAGGGAGGGGGTGTCGGTCTATTCGGCCGGCGAGGGCATTGATGACGGTCGCCGGAGGAGGTTCATCCATGCCTCCGGTAAGGGGGAGGCGGCGGCTGGTATCCGGATCTTCAGGATGATCGCTTGCCATGGGGATGGAGATCGGAAGGCCAACTTTGTTTTTTTGTGGAGTTTCGGTTCCCATAGACGGCGCCAACTGATGGAGCTCCTTTTGGGGCCTCCGTCAGATGTTGTCTTCCGTTGATCTCGTGGTGAACTTAGCTGATTATCCTTCGTTGCGTGTGGGTCTCAATAGGTTTATGGAGGAAGAGGTGAGGTGAGGAAGCTGTCGCCGAGTACCTGCAAAGAAGTCCCGGGGTGGTTTTGTACCACCGAGGACCCTCCGACGCTTAAGTTAGTGATGAGATCTGAGCAGAGTAACGGCATAAAAGTGTAGAAAAATGGCTTACATGACCCCTCTGTGATGGGGGTTTATATAGCGGCGGCAGCACTTAGCAGCAGGCGCGAGAATCTCGCCGGCAGTTACGCTCTCTACGTCACGCCCGTGTAAAGAGCGGATCGCCCATTAATGGGGATCGTGATGGCGTGGAACGTGGTACGTTGCTGGCAGAGAATCTGCGCATGGCGAGATTTGCAGAGAGGTTGTTACGCCTGTGAGTGGTGGAGTTGGTCGGTCGGAGGGACCGAGGAAGACGGCCTCGGCTGGGGAGCTCGGAGACGAGCAAGAGGGCCGAGAGGGCCGATGAGTCTTGGTCCTATGGCAGCTTGGGGCGAGCTGAAGGGCCGAGGAGGCCAATTTGCAGGGGCCCCGAGGAGGGCCAGTTTCCGCTTGCAGGTCGGGTACAAGGGTGGCCTGGTCGGCCTCTGTGGACCCTTTCTTCTGGGTCTTGGGACATGTCATCTGCCACGTGTCCTGATATTGAAAGGTCGCCAATATTGAGCATCATCACTATCTCTTTTTAAATTCTTGTTATATTAACTGATTACCAAACGTTTAGCTTATTTATATCGAGGAAGCGTGCTTCTCAGTATAGATATGTCGCGTCTCTAGTCGCGCCCCCGCTACCGTATTTTGGGAAGTGGGGTGTGACGTCGCCTATCATCTTCTTCATCGATCCTCTTCTCTTATCATTTGTTTTTCCGGTGCCCTCCTCTTTCCGCCTATGACTATCTCTGCCGTTATGACCGCCGACCTCCTCCATGACTAACATCGTTAATTTTTTTCTAAATTAATATTTAATAATTATTTAAAATTGTTAATAAAATAATAAGAAAATTGTAGTTTTCTCACTTGCCCAAACCCCAGAGGAGTTTTAAGTAATAAGTCCAAATTTTAAACAGCCCACTAATGGGTGGTATGGTTATGAGCCAAGCTTGGGCATATTTATTTGGGTAAATTGTCAAAAAAAAACAACTGTTTTTATTAGATGTGAAAAACTCCCTGGCCCTAAAACTTTGGTCAAAATCCCCCTAATACATTAATATTTTTTTGCTTAATTGCTTAATAATACCATAATATTTCACATTTATTGCAGAATAATACCACAATATTTTTTCCGGCACTTAAATAACATAATGTTTTAAATACCATGATGGTGTTAACATCAGAGAAAAAATTACTAAAATACCCCTGGTTATTTTGGATTTAAAAAAGAAAATAAAAACTAACCCTACACCTAATGACCTAGCCTAACCCTAACATTCACCATAATTAGCTAACCTTAACCCTAATTACCTAACATAACCCATATCCATGGCTACCAGGTCCACCACCGTCACCTCCACCCCATCACTTTCGCCGCAACATCACCGCCTCCATCCCATGGCCACCTCCGTCGCATCATGTATGCCACAGCATCACCACCTCCGCTCCATCACCTCTGTCGCCGCATCACCACCTTCGCCTCCCCCTATAGCCACATATTCAAAGAGAAGCTCAAAAGAGAGAATAAGGAATTCCATTACTTTATTGCCTAATCTGAAGACCCTAACAAGTTCTTTCATTTACATATCACATAGTTAAGAAGACCAAATTGGAATATCTCGCACAAAATCGTCTAAAACTAAGCGACCAATTGACAGTTTCTTCGTGGACAACCTGCAACTCATTTACGGCTAGTCTCTAGTGACACCTTCCTTGATTGCGGTATGTACACTTCACTCTTTTTATACCAATCAAATGGCACCGTTACCGGGGAAACGGCTTAGTTAATTACTTTGTTATTTGAGTTGTCCCTTATGAATATTTTAAAACCTAAAAAACATAAAAACAATATAAAAAACCTCAACTTGTTATTTTTGACGGCTTTGTTAAGTGTGCAAGAAATCTGGAGTAACTAGGCTGGTCAAACAGAGAGTCTTGGAGCTGTAACTAGAAGTTTAGGAGGATAGATGCACGGTGCAAAAGTCATTGGCACTTTGGCCAACATCTCACCACTGATCGGCAACCAGTTTTTCTTGGCCGACCGCCAAAACGTAGTTGGATATAGTGCCCTCAAGGCAATTATTGTGATGGTAAGTAGACGATCATGATAATTGAGGGGGACCTATACAGGTATAACAGTCTTATTTGAGATGATAGTACTGGATTCCTTCGCACCCTCACCGTATTTTCTAAGGCATCAAGTATGCAATTTTAAAAAATCTAGAGTGCTAACGAACCCAAACCATGAATCGAACTAGAAAATTAGGGTATAACATGAACAAGTAAACAACTTTACTCTAAGTGAATGAGGAATACAACCTTTGTAAACTGGTCCTTCACTTTTAAAGCTCCGTGTAGTAGTCCCTTCGCTCCAAGTAGTGGTCTCCCGAACTCTTCGTAGGCTCCATTAGGCGAAATGAACGATCTTGCTCAAGGATTTTCGAGGCCGAAGATGATCTATGTCGAAGAGACTCTAGCTCATGCTACCTCTTCACCAATTGGGAATTAGTGAAGCAAACGACCTATACTAAAGGGCCAGTCTAGTGTAGATTGGTGAAATAGGAATTTTGCTCACTTTAGAAATATTTTTCTCACTCTCTTGCGTCACCTCAAGAAAACCTAGTGAGCTCTCAAGAGATGATGAAGAAGAAGAATATAATGGAATGAATGGCAACCATGGGTAAGAAAATATCTAATATCACTCATGTAGAGACTTAACCATGGGTTAAAGTAATGGTTAGGTTAATAAATATCTAGGATGAGACAAAATTAGTAGACTAAGTCAATAGTTACTACAAGCTTCTGCAAGCCTCACAACCATGACAATCTTCCAACTAATTTTGATTTTCCCTTAATAATTAAAAACCCTAATTATCTTAAGTATGGTATGATTCTCATACACCCATGTACAATGTATTATCTAGCATGACACAAGGAAAAATATGCATTAATATATATCAGACATATATATAAAATGTATAAGTGAGAAAAAGGAAATCATAAGTGAGCTAATACTAGTTAATATATATCAATATATAAAATATATAATTACATTAAATTATTAAATCAACACTTGATTTAATAACCTGGCCGCATCGTAATACAACCGACTAATATCATTTGTATCAACTTATCGAATCAACACTTGATCCGATAACCAGGCTATATCGCATATAACCAACCGATATCACATATCGCGAGATTAGAATACGGTATCATATACACGTATTAATCTCGGTCCTGCATATATCACATATGTGACCTACTTCATTTCGGATGAGTTAGGAGACATCTATATAGGACTCTAAAGACTCGTCAATACATCGGCAGTAGGTGATGATCATATCAAACACCCACAAGCCGTCAACGGTACTAGCTGGACGTAACGGCTACCCGGGTATTGAGCGATCAGAAGATGAACAAGCAAGCTTGTCTATACTCCCATGAATCCAATCAGTAACACTACCGTACAGTCCGGTCTCTTCGTCTAATATGTCGCATATCTCGTCTGGGGGTGGTAAACGTCAGACCCCAATAACTTGATAAGTCATGCTGATATGAGGCTTATAACGGGTTGAGAAACTACTGATAATACTTACCAGTAAATCTCTGAATCAGCCCTGGCCAGGGACTTCTTGTTATAGCCAATCGAGCATAGTACGGCATGAACCCCCAATATTAGGAGAGACGAAATCCCCTCCTATCGTTCATTGCCTCCATGTGACTCGGGACTGTACCCAAAAACTATTGTTTTGCACGTTCTCTTGAACGTGGTAAGGTGGAAATCAAAGCACAGTGGGAATCATACAAGACTCTATGACGATCTCGGGTCAATAGACTAACCTGTACCAGTGTCACCAGAGAACTACTATCTGACGTAAGATATAATACCATCTAGGAGTTCTCGGTGAGTCCGTTCAGTGTACCCAGTCTCCACTGAGCACATGTATACCATCTTTGATGTCAAACACCAATGGATATGGGATCATCCATCGCCCATCACATGGGTCAAGAAGCGTATATGTTAGTCTACTATGGAATATCGATGCCCCGTTTCGATACACCCACGACTAGGAACAATTAAAGGATGAACTTATGAACTACCCAGGTCCCATTAGTATGATCTGCATCATAATCCTGGTAGTCAAGTATACATCCTAAGGGCTTTACCAACATGTGAGAGCAAGACAGTATCGGTATACTAGTCTACATGTTAAGGTAAAAAGGAAACAGATAGCATACTATCATGTTGAGCAAGAAAGTCCTCCCTATATATGTCCAAGCATCCATTATAATATATAATCATGTAAAATAATGGCCTCTAGGGCATACATATAACTAACAGATAGTATGCTATCTAGTTTGTCTTCATCGTTGATGAAGCCCGTATAATAGTTGCTTGACAACCAGCATTATGATGGCGATCATATATGTGGGAGCTGGGTTGTCCATAAGCACATCTTTAAATGTCTCTAGTCGTGGGAGTATTGAGACCGAGCATCGATATTCCGGAGTATACTAGTATATACGCTTCTAGACCCCGAAGAGGGGCGGTAGCCAATCTCACAAGCCATTGGTGTTGTGTCACCTAAGATAGTATACATGTGCTCACTGGATGTGAGTACACTAGACGGACTCGCCGAGAACTTCTGGATGGTAGTATATTTATCGTCAGAAGGAAGTTCTCAGGTGGCATAAGTACATGTTAGTCCTTTGACCTGAAGCCGTCAGTTGTCTCGTGTGAGTCCCACTGTACTTTGATTACTACCCTACCATGGCTCAAAAGAGTCGTGCAAACAGGTTTAATTGGGTACAGTCCCGAGCCACATGGAGGCAGTGGTCGACTGTCAGGGATTCATCTCTCCTGGTATTAGGAGTCAATGTCGCGTTGTGTTCAGTTGGCTATCCCCAGAAATCCGTGGCCACGGTGGATGAGATTTACTGATAGTTGATCAGTAGTATCTCAGTTGGTGATGAGCTTGACTCAGACATGACTTATTGGGTTAGTAGGGTTCTGACGTTATCCACCCCTTAGACCCGATATGCGATACTCTTTGACAAGAGACCGGACTGTACGGAGATTGTCACATTCAGGTTCATTAGGGTAAGGACATACTTGATTATCGACCCCCCTTTCGACAAGTACCTGGATAGCCATTACGTACAGCTAGTGCCGCTGACGTGGTTGTGGTTAAACCCACTGCCAGCGTACTATCGAGTCTTTAGAGTCTCACACAGAGGGTTTTCCCGGTTCAGGCGATAGATGTAGGAGCCATATGTTGGTACGTGCAGGGGGTCCGATTAAATATGTGTACGTGATACACAGACTTTGATCAGACGGTTGATAATACTAGCCGGCTTAGGATTAAGCCGGATTATTAAATCGGGTTTTGATTTAATAATTTACATATGTATTTTGATACATATATTTTAGTATTATTGTTCACTTTTTATTTTCTCTCATTGGTGCTATTCGTATTTTTATACGGATACGCGTATATGTAGTGATACATATTCTAGGTGAAGTATTCCGTATTTATACAGGAATACATCTAGAAGATAGACACCTCATATTTGATTTTCATTTGGAAAATCAAATAATGAAATGTGGAAAATGGGTTTTAATGAAGCATGGTGACGAGGGATGTCTTGGATAGTGATGTGCATTTATTGATGCACTATTGCTTCATGGTTGTAGTTTTTATTTAGCCATTCTCTTTTCATTTGTATGATGATGATATTTTTCATCTAGTGAGTTAATACATCATTCTCTCCTCCTCTTCTTCTTCTTCTTGCTCTCCTTTTGAGCATGGTTTATGAGAAAATTTTTAGTGAAAAATTCCCACATCACCGAACATCAACACCTAGCGAGTCTGGATCATCGGTTAGAGCCTCCTCCGTTTTTCCTCGGGTGGATCGTCTTCGGCGAGGGTGGTCGATCTTCAAGCGCGATCCCGGCGGCTACGAGATTGGAGGGGTCTTCCACAATTGGGTGGACACGTGACATGTTAGTTATATGTATGCCCTAGAGGCAATTACTGTACATGAGATGTATATTGTAGTGGATGCTTTGACATATATATGGAGGACTTTCTTGCTCGACATGATAGTATGCTATCTGGTTACTCATTATCTTAACATGTACACTGATTTTCACTCTGTTACATGTTGGTAAAGCCCTTAGGATGCGTACTTGACTACCTAGATTATGATGGAGATCATACTAGTGGGACAAAGGTAGTCCGTGAGTACATCCTTTAATGTCCCTAGTCGTGGGTGTATCGATACGGGGCATCGATATACCAGAGTAAACTAGCGTATAGCTTCTCGACCCATATAGATGGGCAATGGATGATCCCATATTCATTAGTGTTTGACATCAGAGATGATATACGGGTTCTCAGTGGAGACTGGATACACTGGACGGACTCGCCGAGAACTCCCAGATGGTATTATACCTGTCGTCAGATGGCAGTTCTCTGGTGACACTGGTACAGGTTAGTCTGTCGACCCAAAATCGTCATAGTGTCTTGTGTGATTCCCACCGTGGTTTGATTTCCACCTTACTACGTTCATGAGAACGTGCAAAACGGTGGTTTTTGGGTACAGTCCTGAGTCACATGGAGGCAATGAGCGGTAGGAAGCGATTCGTCTCTCCCGGTATTGGGGGTTGATGTTGCGCTGTGCTCGATTGGCTATAACAGGAAGTCCTTGACCAAGGCTGTTTATGAGATTACTGGTAAGTGTTATCGGTAGTTTCTCGACCCGTTATGAGCCTCATATCGGGATGACTTATCGAGTTATTGGGGTCTGACGTTTACCACCCCTAGACGAGATATGCGACATATCAGACGAAGAGACCGGACTGTACGGTAGTATTACTGATTGGATTTGCAGGAGTATGAGCAGGCATGCTTGTTGATCTTCTGATCGCTCAATACCCGGGTGGCCGTTACGTTTAGCAGATCACTTGCGGCTTGTGGGTGTTTGATATGATCATCACCTACTGCCGGCGTATTGACGATTCTTTAGAGTCCTACACAGAGGTTTCATGGTTCATGCGAAACGGAGTAGGAGCACATATGTGATATGTGCGGGACTGAGATTAATGCGCTTATGTGATACCGCATTCTTTTCTCGTGATTTGTAACATCGGTCGGTTATATGTGATATAGCCGGGTTATCGGATCAAGTGTTGATTCGATAGATTGTTACATTTGATATTAGTCGGTTGTATGTGATATAGCCGGATTATTAAATCATGTGTTGATTTTATAATTTAATGTATAATTATATATTTGATATATTAATTTACATTAACTAATATTTGCTCACTAAATATTTCTTTTTCTCACTTGTGTACACTTAGTATATATGTGATATATATTAATGTACATTATTTTGTGTCATGCTAGATGCCACATGCTATATGGGTGTGTGAGACTCACACCATGCTTATAATAATGATATGGTTTTATTTATTTAAAGTTAATCAAAATTAATGGTAATTAGTCACATGGTTGAAGCTTGTAGAAGCTTGTGGAACTATTAACCAAGTCCACTAATTTTGTTTTACTTGAAGATATTTATTAACCTAACCATTATTGTTAGCCATAGTTAAGTCTCTACATGGGTTAGTGTATGACACTAACTCACCCATGGTTGCTATTCTCACATCAAGAGTTCATTCTCTCTTCTTCATTCTTCATCTTCTTCTTCACTGAAAAAGCTTGCTATCTTTTTTCTAAGTAAAAAAATAATGTGAGAAAAATAAAACTAATGTGAGACAATTTCCTGCTTCATCATCCTCTACTACTTGCCATTTAGTATAGGGTGTTTGCTTCACTAATTTCACAATTAGTGAAGAGGTAGCATGAGCTTGAGTCTCCACGACGTAGATCATTTTCGGCCTCGAAGACATTAAGCAAGCTCGTTCATTTCTTCATGTGGATCCTTTCTAGAGTTCGGGTGATCACTACTTGGAGCGAAAGGACTACTACACGAAGCTTTAGAAGTGAAGGACCGGTCTGCAAAGGTTGTATTCCTCATTCACTTAGTGTAATGTTTGATTACATGCTAGTGTAAGTCCTAATTTTCTAGTTAGATCCTTGGCATGGGTTACATAGCTCTCTAGGTTTTTCAAAATTGTATACTTGATGCTCCAAAAATCCTAGTTAGGGTGCTATGGAACCCATCATTGGTATCGGTGCCAATCTAGAGCATTAGGCGTTGTCTAGGCGAAGTTAAAAGTCCGATCGAACCCCGAAAACTCAAGTTTGCACCCCTCTCTGGAAAATTTTCGAAAAGTTAGATTTTTCCATGTTAAAGATACTCTAAAAATCATGCAAGTAATTCTATGGACCCACCTGAAGAACGAGTCCCTAACTCGTCTAAGTCACCGCGGAACCGCGGCCAAAACATGGTTTTGGCAGCGGTTCCGCGGCGCCACTTGAGAGGCTTGGGACGGGCCTTCAGCTGCTGGTCCATAGGCACTGTGGTATGGTTCTAGGTACTTCTAACACTGCTCAAGTGTTGAGCTCTCTTGGAAAATTTGAGAATTCTTTTATTCAATCGAAACGTTTAATATCGCCTAGCTATCTATGATTGTGATACAATATTTGGAATCCACATAATTAGTTATATGATAACTAGTTTGAATTTTATAAATCTAGCAATTTGGTCTCAATTCATCGGTTGCCAAGGAATTTTGATGTGGATCAAAAGTCCGTCGCAATTATGTAATGCACGCGGATACTCGCCGAGTAATATTGTTAGATATCCACGCCCCATAGCCCCGACCAAGTGACTGTAGGAGAACCCCATTGCCTAAAGCATCCGTTCAGGTGCTCGCGGTCGCGGTGTTCCACCTAAGTGGTATCGGGGGTGCGACCTTCTACTAAAGTTTCCGACGAGCATTCGATATAGATGTCAGGAATCTTGTTGAATTGCCCGACTTGATATTTGAAAGTGTTTTCAATGTCGAGACTAAAATGCGGGGTTTATAATTGTTAGGCATAAGATGTCTAAGGAATTCATTTGGTTGGGCATGAAATCCAAAGTATGTGATACATTGGATTTATGATATCCAAGGTGGTTGCGGATTCCAATTGTTGTAGTTTTTCACTTTCTTTCCTGCAACCGTAAGTGTAATATGTGGGGTATCGCCAGTTTCGTTGCTATATGTCAACGACAATTGGGATACGCATATTAACTCATATTGATGACATGAGATGTTATGTGTTGTTGTGATATATTATATTGGATCGTCGTGTTTTGAATAGCCGGGGGTTTTAAGTGAGATGAGAGTTTTTCATTTTCATTCATGTAAAAAACTTGTATGTAATATTCTTTTATTGGCGCACTTCCGGGTTGAGGAAGGTGTCACCGTTGATGTATATTATTTACTTTTCCGCATTAGGATAGACCCAAGGAGGAGAGCACAAGTAACCGGGTTCTAGAGTCCAGTGGGAGACCATCTCGAGGAGTCGAGACCGGTTCTCCTAACTCTAGAATTGGTAGGGTTGCTTGCCGCTCTCGTAGGGGTCTAGGGATGTGTGTTTGGCTATTCATCATAACCGTGGAATCCATGTTTTATACAGGCTTAATATAAAACCCGGAAATCCTAGTATATCCAATATTTCATATGTGATTTCTGTTGCGATATCTGTGATGCGATCATTTGATATGTTGAGATAGATACTGTAGATAGTATATATGATATATTATATAGACGTTTCTTAAGTTTTACACCCGCGCTAGCCTTGCCCCACTCTGCCGTTAGTTACCTAACCTAACGTTGCATGACGGGACATCAAGACGAATGCGGATGGTATAAGCGTACGTTGTATTTATCTGTTATTCTTAGGTAACATAAATGATGGGACTTCATTAATGAGATTAATGAAAGAAAATAAACCCAAAGATGTTGTGGAATCAAATTTTCAAAAACTGGTAGTTCTAGTTCTTGCTTTGCATAGCGGTATTCTTTGTAGAATATCCAGCACCTTATTCGATAAGAAAAGAGCCAAGATCCCTTCACCGGGAGTGGCCTCTTTAGCGAAACTAGCAGATGCTAGAAAACTCGGTTTGTCTTTTTATTGCTTTTATAGTTTTTGCTTTGCATAGTGGTATTTGTGAAATATCCTGCACCTTATTCGATAAGGAAAGAGCCGAGATCCCTTCACCGGGAGTGACCTCTTTAGCAAAACTAGTAAAAGCCTAAAAAACACTCCTTTTCAAAATCATTTGATTCTACAATGATATCAAGTTCATTACGTAAAAGGTTTTCAGAAAAACCTGTCGTAGCCCTCCGTCATTTCAGATAAGTCCTACTTAGTATTCGTGCTACGTTTGTTGACCTTTATCAAGGCGTAGTGTGCGGTAGCTGACTAGTATTTATCTGCTTATGCATATGATGCAGATTGGATTAGGGTAGTCGTACGACCTTGTTGACCTCCGTCAAGGGTCGTGCGGGTGGGTTTAATTCAATCAAGAAATGATGGGTTGAACTTGACTAGCAGCCTATGATTTGTTGACCTCCGTCAAGGTCATAGGACACCAGGGGCAAAATATTATCGGGAATTTCAAATGTTGAAATTTGCAATGAGATTGCATACCTTCTATGAGATAGTTGGATCCCGATACCAACTGTGAGTAATTGTTACTCCTGTGAGAGTTTTGCACTTTACAATTAGCCGATCAAGTAGGTGTCTAGAAAAGTGTCAACCGGGTTACGCCCCTGGGAAAACGAGGTTTATTTTAATTAAGTCCGTGCGAAAGCACGGGGAACCTCCCATAAAGTATTGGCACTGGTCGGGCTGAAAGATTGGAGAACTTGTAGGGTGTAATTAATCCCAGCTAGTCTTTCCTTTTAGGGTTTGAAGGAAGATTTGATAAAAACAGTGGGAGCAATGCTGATTAGATAAAATAATAACCAATCTGATCTTGCAAGAACATACGTTGAGTGTTTTCTTCTCTCTCTCTCTCTCTCCAGGTAGCGACCATATCACGCCTTAATCAAGATAATAATATGGATGTATTGACCGAACCCGCTTGTTATACTGAGCTAGGGAAACGTTGGTCCCGCTCCAACTTATAATTGTTATAAGACCGAGCAAGAAATAAGGGATTACCAGGATTCCCGTGTCGCCCAAACAAAGAAAGTGCATGCTGATGCATCTTCTTTGGGTGTGTTCATTACAGAGAACTGTTTCTCAGTATCCTTTATGTCCTGGGTATGAGATACCGGATCAGGATCCCACATATGTAATATGTTACATGGGCTATTGATAGGTAGAGAACTGAGAATGGGTGATAAGTTTCAAGAGTTGGAAACGGTGCAATTGTTGCAGCCAAAGTGTTGGCAGTTATCACCCTGTATTACCAAATACATTGTTTCTGAACGAATGTTATTAGATACCGAACCTGATATACAACATTATATCAGTCTCTTTATTTAGAAAAGAAGGATATAATTTTGTATTGTTGGATAATATTTTGAACATTTCCTATATCAAGAGTTGATCGGTTCATGCACGTTATCTAAAAGCATATACATTCTAAATCAAACCACAGTTCTTAACGTACAGGAACACACACAAGAAGACGAGTTCAGAAATGAACAAATCCTTCTTGAGGCATTGTAGACTAGGTCATATCAATGCGACCCGACTAGCTAAGTTATATTAAGATGCATATTAAATTAGTTTGAATTTACATCTTGTGAAACTTGCCAGTCATGTCACAAAGATAAGATGAACATATCTCCATTTACTGGAAACAGAGAAAGAGTTAATGAACTCTTGGGATTGATACATGATGATGTATGTCAAGTCCCCTGTCTATACATGTCAAGACTGTTTCTTTATACTTCATTACATTCACTGATGATCTCTCAAGATTCGGACATATGTTCCTGTTGAAACACAAGTCTGAAGCTTTTGAGAAATTCAAAGAATATAAGTTAGAAGTAGATAACCAAAATGAGTATAAGTATTATGTCCTTTGATGTGATCAGGGAAGAGAATTCTTGAGCACGGATTCCTGGACTATTCAAAAGGAGAATGATATTCTCTCTCAGCATTACTCCTCCGTATACACCACAACACAACGGTGTATCAGGGCGGAGCAATCGCACCCTATTAGATATGGTGCGCTCTATGATGAGTACTACTGAGTTGTTTATTTCCTTTTGGGGATTATGCACTTATGAAGCTGCATACCTATTGAATTGGGTTCCAACCAAATCAGGTGCCTACCACTCCATATGAGATATGGTATGGGAAGAGCCCATGTCTTAAGTGAGTTAAGATTTAGGGTTGTCCAGCCTATGTCAAAAAAAAATCCGGACAAGCTCGAGGCAAGGTCAGTTCTATGGAAGTTTGTTGGATATCCCAAGCATTTGCAAGGGAATATCTTCTACCGCACCGAGGAACAAAAAGTGTTTTATTTCTCGGCATGCCACCTTTTTTAGAAAAGGAATTTATTTTGCAAAGAAATTTGTGGTCATGAGGTAGAACTGGAAAGAGTTCCAGCTATACAAACTGCAGCCGATGATTTGGTAGAACTGGAGGATTCAATAGTTCCCGACGAACCTCAGCCACTCCGCCGATCTAGTAGGGTTCCTCATCCACCTAAGAGATATTTCGGTTTTCTCAATGACAGTGGGAGCGAGGATTGCATCATGAGATGATGACCCAACTAAGTTTCGAGCAGGCCATCAAGAGTAGCGACTCTGTAAGAATGGCTTGATGCTATGTTATCTGAGATGGAATCTATGTACACCAACAAAGTATGGACTTTGGTTGCTCTATCTGAAAGGTTAAATTCTCATCAGGAGCAGGTATATCTTGAGAAGATTACTTGGTCTAGATGGAAAAGTTGAGACTTTCGAAGCTAGACTTGTTGTAAAAGGTTTTCGTCATTGACCAGGTGTGGACTATGATAAAACCTTTCTCCAGTGTCTATGCTTAAGTCCATTCGGATCCTACTTGCCATTGCTACATACCATGACTATGAAATCTGGCGGTTGGGTGTCATGACTGCTTTTCTAAATAGTGATTTAGAAGAGAGTGTAGTTTCTATAAGTACACAACCAGAGGACTTCGTAGACAGTGGGAGCAGCGGAAACGTATGCAAGTTGCTTTACTGGTTAAAGATGGCATCGCGGAGATGGAACATCTATTTTGATGTGGCGGTTAAAGCGTTTGACTTCATCAAAATGGTATATGAACCTTGTATATACAAAAAGGCAGTAGAGAGTAAGGTGTTCTTCCTCGTATTGTACGTGGATGACATACTCTTGATAGGAAAGGTGTTTCCTATGCTACGCTCAGTCAATCTCCTCTTATCACAAGGATTCTCCATATAGGATCAAGGTGATATCTCCTAAACCCCGGGTTATGGATCTATGAGATAGATCTAAGTGGATATTAGGATTCTCACTAAGTGTAGTGAAATGGTATCAATCGATCCTGGGGAGAATCACTGGATAGCTTCCATGGTGATAAGGTCGACTGAATGTCGGTCACAGGTATTGTCTTTACTCTCAGTAGAGGGAAGGTATGTTGGAAGAGTTCCAAGCTAGATACCGTAGCAAACTAGACGATAAAGGCTGGATACATCGCTACCAAAGATGCTACCAAACAGGAAGTCTGGGTGTATATTAGTTCATGAGATGAACTTCGTTCCTACCATTGTGTGACAATGGAGTTGTGGCTTAGGCCTAGGAACCCCCATCCCAACAGTGATCTAGACATATTCTAAGGCAGTATCACCTGATCATGGAGATGGTTGATCTCCAGAGGATCGAGGTTAGGAAAGTAAACTCAGAGGAAAACATGGAGGATCCACTCACAAAGGCCTTTTTCCAGAGAGAGACTTTTATAGGATGGTTGAGTATGAGATACTACAACCCCTGCTAGATGATGGCCCTATTGCAAGTGGGAGATTGTTAGTTATATGTATGCCCTAGAGGCCATTACTATACATGAGATGTATATTATAGTGGATGCTTTGACATATATAGGGAGGACTTTCTTGCTCGACATGATAATATGCTATCTGGTTACTCTTTATCTTAATATGTACACTGATTGTCTCTCTGTTACAGGTTGGTAAAGCCCTTAGGATGCGTACTTGACTACCTAGATTATGATGGAGATCATACTAGTAGGACAAAGGTAGTCTGTGAGTACATCCTTTAATGTCCCTAGTTGTGGGTGTATCGAGACGGGGCATCGATATACCAGAGTAGACTAGCGTATAGCTTCTCGACCCATGTAGATGGGCGACGGATGATCCTATATCCATTGGTGTTTGACATCAGAGATGATATACGGGTGCTCAGTAGAGACTGGGTACACTAAACGGATTCGCCGAGAACTCCCAGATGGTATTATACCTGACGTCAGATGGCATTTCTCTGGTGACACTGGTACATGTTAGTATGTTGACCCGAGATCGTTATAGTGTCTTGTGTGATTCCCACTGTGCTTTGATTTCCACTTTACCACGTTCATGAGAACGTGCAAAACGGTGGTTTTTAGGTACAGTCCTGAGTCACATGGAGGCAATGAGCGGTAGGAGGGGATTCGTCTCTCCCGGTATTGGGGGTTGATGTTGCGTTGTGCTCGATTGGCTATAACAGGAAGTCCCTGGCCAGGGCTATTTATGAGATTTATTGGTAAGTGTTATCAGTAGTTTCTCGACCCGTTATGAGCCACATATCGGCATGACTTATTGATTTATTGGGGTCTGACATTTACCACCCCCAGACGAGATATGCGATATATCAGACGAAGAGACCAGACTGTACGGTAGTGTTACTGATTTGATTCGCAGGAGTATGAGCAGGCATGTTTGTTGATCTTCTGATCGCTCAATACCCGGGTGGCCGTTACGTTTAGCAGACTGCTAGCGGCTTGTGGGTGTTTGATATGATCATCACATACTACCGTCGTATTGATGAGTCTTTAGAGTCCTACACAGAGATTTCCTGGTTCATGCGAAATGGAGAAGGAGCACATATGTGATATGTGCGGGGCCGAGATTAATGCGCGTATGTGATACCGCATTCTATTCTCGCGATTTGTAACATCGGTCGGTTATATGTGATATAGCCGGGTTATCGGATCAAGTGTTGATTCGATAGATTGTTACATTTGATATTAGTCGGTTGTATGTGATATATCCGGATTATTAAATCAAGTGTTGATTTAATAATTTAATATATAATTATATATTGGATATATTAACTTTCATTAACTAATATTTGCTCACTAAATATTTTTCTTTTTCTCACTTGTGTACACTTAGTATATATGTGATATATATTAATGTACATTATTTTGTGTCATGCTAGAGTGCACGCTGAGTGTTTCTTCTCTCTCTCTCTCTCTCTGGCTGCGACTATGACCCGATCCTTGACTAAAACTCATAAACCAAGTTGACCGAACCTTCTTAATACACTTTGACTTTTGGAATGTTACGGTGTCGCATACATCATTGCCACTTCTATATCACCTTTGCATTTCTGTAATGTTTTGGAAAATTAAGAATATTTAATTGCATTTTATTATAAAAATAATAAAATCGATAAGTTTATGCAAAATGATATCGCTTATGAATTTGGGGTATCGGAATTATATCCGAAAAATGTAATTATTTTGATAAATATGAGTAAAGCGGGCCATATCAAGAAAAAATGATATTTTAATTATTTTATCATGACATTGTATTTGTCATTAAGCTAATAATAATTAAGAAATAGATTTATCATTTCATATCTCTTATGTTATATGAAACTGATTTATAATATAAGAGTTTTACTTATTGTTATATTTTATCATGAATGACACATGTCATTATATGTTAACCCTTACACAAAACACCTCATTCTTCCCTTAATAATAAGCTAACACCTCCTTTAAAACCCTTGTTTAAAACTGAACACCTCCTCCTTCATTACCTTTACACATCCTTCTTCAAATCCAACACCTCATCCTTTGCATGAATCATCCATGCTTCACCAAGTGCCACAACCTCCTTCCTCCATGCCACCTCCTCCTTTCTCTACCACAAACCCTCACTCATTTCCTTATCCTACCCCCTTTGTTCAGTTCATTAGATCAGAAAATTTAAGAGAAGGAAAGGAAGAGAAAAACTTTAGAACACATAAAAGAAAATAAGAAAAGGAAGAAGAGAAGAAGAACAAGTTCTAAGGATTTTCACCATCACGCTCTAGTTAGTAGCTAAGGACTTGGGCATCTTGAGGGAAGCATTCTTAGCAATCTTCAGAGGGTATAATCTCTAAAACTCTTTAGAATTCTAATTCTGAAAAGTTAAATATTGAAATCGGATATCGTATTTTGATTAGTTTAGCCTCTGTGTGAATCTGCTATAGTTTAGAGGTAAATTAGAAAACCCAAACAGTGTCTTAACCTTGTAAATTGGACCTAGAGTAAACCACAGGAAGACGGACCCCTTACCTCGGAGATAAGCCGGCGACATGAAGGAAATTTCCGACCTCGCCGGATTTCTGGTGGAGTTGGACATTGTGGTTTTTAGGGTAGTTCTATATAGATATATAAGTGTGTTTAGAATTGTTTAATTGTTTTAGTTTAGTGGTATAAGAAATCTGGAAACAAATATCAGTTTGGGGTTAAGATTCTTAGATACGATACGGACATATCTTATCATGAGTTCTGTTTTTATTTATCTCGACCAGAAAAGGGTTAGCTCAGAGTAACTTAAGTTTTGTAACTAATGATACGTAGCATGTCTAGCTATGCTGCATCATAAACTAGGTTTTGTGATAATTTAGCTACTGTAATCGAATCTGGAACTGATAGGTATAATCACTAGATATTTCAACAAGACCAAAGGTATAATAAGACTACTAGGAGACACCACTTCAAACACGAGCCCCAAACACCCTAGAAAATCCGGCGACACGTAACCCAATTCCGACGACTCCGGCCCACCTTGAGAGTTTGGTGTTGGTTTTTCTCCTGTAACTTTGTTTTGGTATTTTATAAGTATCTGTATTGTTTGTTTTGCCTAATTATTCATAAAGAGGAATCTGGAAATGTTTTAAAAATGGGTTTCTCAAAATTCAGAAATTTATGATACGAAGTTTCGTATTTTGATGTTGAAGTTGAATCGTTAACGTTTATACGTTAACGACAGAAATTTATTGTCATTTTTGAGTTAAGTATGCTGTAGGTTCTAACCTACGGGTGTTTAGCTTGTTATTTTGATTTCCAGTATGATATTTACATCTATGCGATTTAAATACGACTGTAGGTACGATTCGAGGATTCCGAGACGGAGTGAGCGATGTAGCAACATGGATTCAGCAAGCTCATCAAGTTGGTGAGTAGATTTATATCTACTGGGGAAGTCAGTGTAAGTCCATATTGCGACCCCCGGTGCTTACGGGGAGGCGGAAACGGTATAAAAAACAAATTTTTATCGCAAGAGGCAACATGGACTAAACAAGGTCGGGATCGTGTCTAAACTAAACTAGCAAATACGCTAAAAGGAGTTAGCTACTCGGATGAGGGTTATACCTAAACTTGAACTCCTTCTTCTTGAAATCTAGTAGAGGTTGATGGTTCTCTTTTGTCGCCTTCTTCCGTCGAAGATGGATCCACCTCGAGGGTTCGACCTTGGGCTCTTTCTCGGACTTGGAGTGAACTAGAATCTCCGGCTTGCTAATCCTTTGATCCTAGAGTGAGTAGAGAGTGACTAGGGTTTGCTTTTCTTTTTAAATAGAAAGATTCTCAACTCATGAGAAGGTTTCTCTTTGCTAGAGGAAGAAGAAGATGAAGAGAGGAGAGAGAATGAGAATGATAGAATGAGCTATATTTTTTCTTTCTTGCAACCATAATGCAAAAGAAAAGAATTATCTAATAATAATAATTGAAAATGAGAATAGTTGATGGCAATTTGGAATGACCACAACCATGCTTCATTTAAAAATGTAAGCATAAATCAAGGAAGACTTTTGAAGCATGATGGTGGTCAACTTTCAACCATGGTCAACAAGTCAACCATGGTCAACAAGTCAACAAAATCAACCATAACAAAATTCTCATTTAATTACTATTATAAATAGATAATCCATAAATCCATTAGGGTTTGGAAAAAGATAACTGTCAACTGTGCATACGCACCCGTTCCGAAACCCTAATGAAATACCTCATCCTCCGCCTCAAGCAACTGTGCATACACACCTGCATTCTCGTTCCAAGGAACAAGAATACCAAAATATAAAAGCAACCCCAAATATATATACTAGTATCTGGCTCAAACCAGAGCCTGCCAGTATAATCCGTCCGGACTCCAAACGTGCACAAGTGCGCGGATGAGAACGAACCCTGTCGCAAAACCATGCGACCTCTACTCTGTTTTGCCCAGAGGCGAATACCCTCTGTGTGGGACTCTAAAGACTCGACACTACGCTGGCAGTGGGTTTAACCACAGACCGCAAGCGGCACTAGCTGTGCGTAACGGTCCCCAGGTAGATGCCGACAAGAAGGCTGACGAGGTGAAACCCCATCTGAACTCCTACTGAGTCTGAATGTGACAGTCTCCGTACAGTCCGGTCTGTTCGTCTGATACATCGCATGGCGGGCCTAGGGGGTGGTAATCGTCAGTCCCCCAATAGCGGTACAAGTCGTGCCGGAGCGAAGCCCAAAACACCCTGAGATAACACTGGAAACCTACCAGTATATCTCGTTTGCCCTGGCCAGGGACTACTCGTGTAATGGCTCTCCTAGACACAGCGCGATGTCAACCCCCAATACCGGGAGAGACGAATCCTGTCTAACCGTCACTGCCTCCAAGTGCTTCGGGACTGCACCCAACCACCACCCGTTTGCACGACTCCTTTGAGCCGTGGTAGGGTAGTGATCAAAGTGCAGTGGGAACACACTTGAGGCGAAGTGCCAGTGTCAAGTCAGCGGACTAAGCTGTACTCATGTCACCTGGGAACTGATAACTGACGATAGGTATAATACCAACCTGTCAGTTCCCGACGAGTCCTGTCCAGTGTACTCGCAACCCAACGAGCACCCGTATACTATCTCCAGTACGACGTACTGATGGCTGTGGGACAGACCATCTCCCACACTGGGATGAGAAGCGCATACGCTAGTCTACTCCGGAGTATCGATGCCCTATCTCAATAGTCCTGCGACTAGGGACCTGTATAAGGATGTGCTTATAGATTACCCAGCCCCCACTAGTGTGACTGCCATCACAACGCTGGTAATCAAGCAAAGATCCTAAGGGCTCCACTAATGCGTATAAGTGATATACTGAAATAAACACAAGTACACATTGAAGTAGAAACAAACCAAGTAGCATACTACTATTTTGAGCAAGATTGTATATACAAGGTGAATATCCCAAGCATCCATTAAGTAATATACAAACTAGTATGATACAGTAATGGCCTCTAGGGCATATACACTAACAATCTCCCACTTGCACTAAGGCCATGTACTGGCGTATCGAAGACCTATCATCTCGATCAGCCGCTCGAACTGAGTCTGGGGCAAGGCCTTGGTGAATGGATCTGCAGTGTTCTCTTCTGAAGCAACCCTCCGAACCTCGATCTCCTTGCGATCCACGATCTCCCTGATCAGGTGATACCGCCTCAAGATGTGCCTGGATCTCTGATGGGACCTGGGTTCCTTCGCTAAAGCTATAGCCCCGTTGTTGTCGCAATACAGAGGTATTGGGTCAACAATGGACGGAACCACCTGAAGTTCTTTCAAGAACTTCCTCATCCAGACAGCTTCTTTTGCGGCATCAGATGCAGCGATGTATTCCGCTTCCATCGTCGAGTCTGCAACGGTTTCCTGTTTGGAACTCTTCCGTAACACCGCCCCTCCATTGAGGGTGAAGACAAAACCCGACATGGACTTGGAATCATCCTTGTCACTCTGGAAGCTGGAGTCAGCAAAGGCCTCGATCTGGAGGTCTTTTCCGCCATACACCAAGAACATCTCCTTAGTCCTCCTCAGGTACTTGAGAATGTTCTTTACTGCTATCCAGTGTTTCTCCCCAGGGTTAGACTGATACCGGCTTACCACACTCAGTGCATAAGCTACATCCGGTCTGGTACACAACATCGCATACATTATAGAGCCTACCGCAGAAGCGTAGGGTATAATAGACATGCGATCCCTCTCCAAATCAGTCTTGGGAGACATCTCTTTAGAGAGGGTGATCCCGTGACAAGCCGGTAGGTTACCGCGCTTGGAATCTTCCATACTGAATCTTTTCACTATGGTGTCGATGTACCTGGACTGAGAAAGTCCCAATATCCTCTTGGATCTATCACGATGGATCCGGATCCCCAGGATGTATGAGGCATCACCCAGGTCTTTCATGGAGAACCTTTGTGACAAGAATCCCTTGACAGATTGTAGCATAGGAATGTCATTTCCTATTAAGAGAATGTCATCCACGTATAAAACGAGGAATACTACAGTTCTCGCTACAAATCTACTATAGATGCATGGTTCATCTGGATTTTTGATAAAGCCAAATTCTTTGACTGTCTCATCAAAACAGATGTTCCAACTCCGCGATGCCTGCTTTAGTCCATAGATGGACTTAAGCAACTTGCACACCTTTCCGCTGCTCCCACTCTGAATGAAACCCTCTGGCTGATCCATATAGACACACTCCTCTAAATTTCCATTTAGAAAAGCTGTCTTTACGTCCATTTGCCAGATCTCATAATCGTGGAAGGCAGCAATGGCAAGAAGGATCCGAATGGATTTCAGCATGGCTACTGGAGAAAAGGTTTCGTCGTAGTCCAAGCCAGGTCTTTGACGAAAACCCTTTGCTACCAGCCTAGCTTTATAGGTCTCAACCTGTCCATCTACACCAATCTTCCTTTTGAAGATCCACTTGCATCCTACGGGTTTTACCCCGTCTGGAGCAATGTCCAACGTCCATACCTTGTTGGTGTACATGGACTCCATTTCGGTCCGCATTGCATCCAGCCATCTCACTGAGTCAACGCTCTGAACGGCCTGCTGGAAGCTAGTAGGCTCATCATAATCTATGATGCAATCCTCTCTATCCCCGTCTATGAGAAAACCGCAGTATCTCTCGGGCGGATGAGACTGCCTACTACTCCTGCGGAGCGGCGTAGGAATGTCCTGTTCTGTTGAACCCTCTGGTTCCACTAAGCTTTCAGTAACAGTCTGTGGTTCTGGAATTTCTTCCAGTTCTATTGTGTTCCCACTTATCTGGGTTTCCAAAAACTCAGTTTCCAAGAAGCGGGCATGCTGAGAAACAAAAACCTTTTGTTCCTCAGTGGAATAGAAAAGATACCCCCTGGAGTTCCTTGGGTATCCCACAAACTTACACTGTACTGAACGTGCCTCAAGCTTGTCCGCATGCTGCTTTTTTACAAAAGCTGGACATCCCCATACCTTGAGATAATTAAGACAGGGTTTCTTCCCAGTCCACATCTCATATGGGGTGGTGGGCACAGTCTTGGTAGGAGCCTTGTTCAAGAGATACGCAGCTGCTTCTAGTGCATATCCCCAGAATGATCGCGGTAACTCAGCGTTACTCATCATGGACCGCACCATATCCAATAGGGTGCGGTTTCGTCTCTCCGATACACCGTTATGTTGCGGGGTGTATGGAGGAGTAAGCTGAGAGAGAATTCCGTTCTCTTTTAAATAGTCCAGGAACTCGGCACTTAAGTATTCTCCACCTCGATCCGATCTTAGAATCTTAATACTTTTGCCGGTTTGTTTCTCTACTTCATTCTTATACTCCTGGAATTTTCCAAAAGCCTCGGACTTATGTTTCATTAAGAAGACATAACCGTACCTTGAGAAGTCATCCGTAAAAGTAATGAAGTAAGAATGTCCGCTTCGGGCATGTGTAGACATTGGACCGCACACGTCACTGTGTACGAGTCCTAAGAGCTCGCTCGCTCTTACTCCACGTCCAGTAAATGGAGTCTTTGTCATCTTTCCTTTGAGACAAGATTGACAAGTGGCATATGATTGATATTCGAACGCATTCAAATATCCTTCTGTATGCAACTTAGTCAACCTTCTCTCATTGATGTGACCCAATCTACAATGCCATAAGAAAGTCTGATTTATTTCTGGAGACTTTCTTTTGTGTGTATTCTGGACGTTGAAAATCTGTGGTTGGTTTAACACGTATATACCATTACTCAGAGTACCTGACCCAATCAATACTTGATTAAGGTGAATGTTTACAACATTACTTACAAACGCAAATTCATAACCTTCTTTAGAAACTAAAGATACAGAAATGATATTACAAGTTGCGTTGGGTACAAAAAAGCAATTACGCAAAACCAAAACATGTCCATCTGACATTCCCAGGTGATAGTCCCCCACGGCTTTAGCATCCATGCTAGCTCCGTTCGCAACTCTGAGGGTCATGTCACCTGCCTTCAAATCCCTACGGTTTCTCAACGCCTGCAAAGAATTACAGATATGAGATCCTGATCCGGTATCCAATACCCAGGAAGTAGAGTTTATTGAAAGACAGTTTTCAATAACATACACACCTGAAGCTGAAGCTGCAACCTGCTTCAATTCCTGTGTTCTGGCCTTCCAGGCCCTGCAATCATTCTTCCAGTGTCCTTTCTTATGACAAAAGAAGCATTCTTCCTTATCCACAAGCTTCCCCGCTATCTTTGTTGCTTTCCCTTTTCCCTTCGTATCCACTTTACTAACACCGCCCCTTGGTTTGGCGGGGGCCTTCTTCTTCTTTCCCTTGGCTTTCGCCTTGGACCTAGAAGAAGATGATCCTCCTACAAACAAAGTGGATGTATCCCTACTTTTCTGTAGGGTGCCCTCTGCGCTCCTCAGCATGTTGAGGAGCTCTGATAGTTCAACCTCTTTTTCTTGTAGGTTGAAGTTCAGTATAAACTGGGCGTAAGTGGAAGGAAGGGACTGGAGAACTATATCCGTATATAGTTCACTCTCCAATGTGATCCCTAGGTCAGCGAGCTCCTCAATGTAGCCGATCATCTTTAGCACGTGCTCGGCTACTGATGATCCGACGGCCATCTTTGTCGAAAACAACTTTTTCGACGCTTCGTATCTTGCGATACGTGATTGCTCTCCATACAGTTCTTTTGTATGGAGCAATATGGACTCCATGTCCATATTCTCATGCCTCCTCTGATGTTCGTTGTCCATCGAGGCAAGCAGGAGGCACTTGGCCTTCGCGCTATCAATCTCCCAAGTCTTGCGGATTTCCTTATCCGCGACACTGGAAGTTGGACCAGGGACAGGGGGAGCTTTGGTGGTAAGAAGATACCCCAGCTTGTCATAAGTGATTGCTATCTTGACATTCCTGAGCCAATCTTTGTAGTTTGGCCCTGTCAGTTTGTTTTTATCTAGGAGTAACTTAAGTCCAGTCATGTTGATTGGTCGCTGCAATTAGGAGAGAGAAGAAGAAACACTCAGCATGATGCTCTTGCAAGTTTAGAGTGGTTTTTAGTTTGTCTAAACAGGATGGCTCCCACTGTTTCTCGAATCCCTCCTCAAACCATAAAGGAAGAATTAGTCAGGATCAATCCCACCGTACAATACTTGCTTAACCGTTCAGCCAGGCCGGTGTCGGTACTTCGAGGGAGGTTTTCCAACGCTTTCGCGAAGTTCCTTAATTAAAGAACCTCTTTTCCCTGGGGGCGTAACCCCGCTAACACCTTTCTAGGCACTTACTAGGTTTATAGCATTGATCGTTAAGTGAGAAATTTCCCGAGGAGTAGCATATACTCACAGTAGGATCGGGATCCAAATATCATCGCGTGACGAAACTGAAGGAATCCTACCAGAATCGCCACACTCCAAATGGTATGCAAATCTAGCAAGTTTCAGTACTTATGAAACTCCCGATGTGGATTTTTGCCCCATGCTCTTATGACCTTGACGAAGGTCAACAAATCATAAGTCACATGTCAAGTTCTGCCCGTCATTATCCAGGTTAATTTGAATCCACCCGTATATACCCTTGACGAAGGTCAACAAGGTAATGCGAGTGTCCCAAACCAACGCATCTATCTATGCTACATATGAACACCCAATAGCTACCAATCACTATGCCTTGACGAAGGTCAACAAACACAGCTTGAATACTATTGAATATTCATACGAAACGACGGAGGGCTACGAATGGTTTTGGCAAAACCGTGAACGTAGTGAACTTGATTTGGTCGATGGAACGAGATAGCTTTTAAAAGGAGTGGCTCAAGCTCCGCATTTAAAAGTTATTTTTGAAAAGAACCGAGTGGTTTTTCGAAAGTGTTCCAACGACTTTAACTTGGTTTATTATCTTGCATTAGTTCTTTTAATGCGTGATATTCTTGCATTAGTACTTTTAATGCGTCCCATCATTTAATCCTACCATTGCAGAAAACAACCAAAATATGACGTACGCTTATGCCATTCGCATTCGCCACGGGGCCCCGTCATTACCCGTTAGGTTACTTAACTAACGACAGAGCGGGGGCTGGGCTAGCGCGTCTGTAAAACATAAGCAACGCCTAAATAGAAAGCAATGATAGACATTTCAGATCACAGATAAATACATTGGATATACTAGCAATCTGTAATTTGTACGAGCCTGTAACAAAAACAGATAACACGGTCGCGGTGAATAGCAAATACCCCACCCAAGACCCCTACGGGTGCGGCAAACTACCCGCCAAGTCCTCGGTAGTTTGTGCACCCCTCCATGGGTCTATCCTAGGAGCAAAAACAGTAAAAAGAATTATACAATGACGGCTACAACCCCGACCCGGTTGTGCGGCCAAACAAATAATATAATTACATCAATTTACATTTACAATGAATTGCAAGAAAAGAAAACTCTCGTCTCACAACCCCCGGCTATTCACCCGCGACAATCCAACATATTTATATACACATTCCAGCACATTACAGATCATGTATAACCCCGACTAATCGTCTTATAGCGATTAGCCGACGTTCAATACATGCAAACATCACAGATATAACCAACACAGCCAAAGTGCAGTGAAGTTCGGAAAAAATACGGAATTATAGGACCCCAAAAGTGAATTTCAGTTCTGGAAAATCTGGGTACATATAATATATCTTAAAAATCCCAAAACCAACACAGAAGAACACTGCACGAAAAACGATGCAAAGATGACACCAACTTGCGGCGGTTCCACGGCCAGATGAGTAGCTAAGGCCGCGGAAGGGCGGCGGTTTTGATGAAACATGCTATCGTTTTTCTTGTGTGTTCTTAGAAAACCCTGAGACAATTTTACAAGTATAAAGTTTTTCATTTTGAGCAGAAAAAATTTCAACAGAAAGTTAGGGTTTTGATTTTCCGGTTTTGCGATTTTTCGGTTCCGAACTTCGTTACACTTCACTACCAAGCTAGTTTGAGTTTAGTTAGGCTCTGATACCACTGTAAGTCCATATTGCGACCCCCGGTGCTTACGGGGAGGCGGAAACGGTATAAAAAAAACAAATTTTTATCGCAAGAGGCAACATGGACTAAACAAGGTCGGGATCGTGTCTAAACTAAACTAGCAAATACGCTAAAAGGAGTTAGCTACTCGGATGAGGGTTATACCTAAACTTGAACTCCTTCTTCTTGAAATCTAGTAGAGGTTGATGGTTCTCTTTTGTCGCCTTCTTCCGTCGAAGATGGATCCACCTCGAGGGTTCGACCTTGGGCTCTTTCTCGGACTTGGAGTGAACTAGAATCTCCGGCTTGCTAATCCTTTGATCCTAGAGTGAGTAGAGAGTGACTAGGGTTTGCTTTTCTTTTTAAAGAGAAGGATTCTCAACTCATGAGAAGGTTTCTCTTTGCTAGAGGAAGAAGAAGATGAAGAGAGGAGAGAGAATGAGAATGATAGAATGAGCTATATTTTTTCTTTCTTGCAACCATAATGCAAAAGAAAAGAATTATCTAATAATAATAATTGAAAATGAGAATAGTTGATGGCAATTTGGAATGACCACAACCATGCTTCATTTAAAAATGTAAGCATAAATCAAGGAAGACTTTTGAAGCATGATGGTGGTCAACTTTCAACCATGGTCAACAAGTCAACCATGGTCAACAAGTCAACAAAATCAACCATAACAAAATTCTCATTTAATTACTATTATAAATAGATAATCCATAAATCCATTAGGGTTTGGAAAAAGATAACTGTCAACTGTGCATACGCACCCGTTCCGAAACCCTAATGAAATACCTCATCCTCCGCCTCAAGCAACTGTGCATACACACCTGCATTCTCGTTCCAAGGAACAAGAATACCAAGATATAAAAGCAACCCCAAATATATATACTAGTATCTGGCTCAAACCAGAGCCTGCCAGTATAATCCGTCCGGACTCCAAACGTGCACAAGTGCGCGGATGAGAACGAACCCTGTCGCAAAACCATGCGACCTCTACTCTGTTTTGCCCAGAGGCGAATACCCTCTGTGTGGGACTCTAAAGACTCGACACTACGCTGGCAGTGGGTTTAACCACAGACCGCAAGCGGCACTAGCTGTGCGTAACGGTCCCCAGGTAGATGCCGACAAGAAGGCTGACGAGGTGAAACCCCATCTGAACTCCTACTGAGTCTGAATGTGACAGTCTCCGTACAGTCCGGTCTGTTCGTCTGATACATCGCATGGCGGGCCTAGGGGGTGGTAATCGTCAGTCCCCCAATAGCGGTACAAGTCGTGCCGGAGCGAAGCCCAAAACACCCTGAGATAACACTGGAAACCTACCAGTATATCTCGTTTGCCCTGGCCAGGGACTACTCGTGTAATGGCTCTCCTAGACACAGCGCGATGTCAACCCCCAATACCGGGAGAGACGAATCCTGTCTAACCGTCACTGCCTCCAAGTGCTTCGGGACTGCACCCAACCACCACCCGTTTGCACGACTCCTTTGAGCCGTGGTAGGGTAGTGATCAAAGTGCAGTGGGAACACACTTGAGGCGAAGTGCCAGTGTCAAGTCAGCGGACTAAGCTGTACTCATGTCACCTGGGAACTGATAACTGACGATAGGTATAATACCAACCTGTCAGTTCCCGACGAGTCCTGTCCAGTGTACTCGCAACCCAACGAGCACCCGTATACTATCTCCAGTACGACGTACTGATGGCTGTGGGACAGACCATCTCCCACACTGGGATGAGAAGCGCATACGCTAGTCTACTCCGGAGTATCGATGCCCTGTCTCGATAGTCCTGCGACTAGGGACCTGTATAAGGATGTGCTTATAGATTACCCAGCCCCCACTAGTGTGACTGCCATCACAACGCTGGTAATCAAGCAAAGATCCTAAGGGCTCCACTAATGCGTATAAGTGATATACTGAAATAAACACAAGTACACATTGAAGTAGAAACAAACCAAGTAGCATACTACTATTTTGAGCAAGATTGTATATACAAGGTGAATATCCCAAGCATCCATTAAGTAATATACAAACTAGTATGATACAGTAATGGCCTCTAGGGCATATACACTAACAGTCAGGTGGATGGCGTATAGCACCCCCCCGCAACCTTATAAATATTATTATAATAGTTAGTTAGTATAATAGTTGTTCAAGACATTGATATAGTATCGTATCTTATATGTCCTTCATTGCATAAGGTTCATATCTAGTTTTAAGTGAGATATGTGCATAATGATTAGATCCGTATGACATGGATATGATTTGATGAGTTTGTACGAGGAATCATGCCGTACTTAAGATAATACAAGGATTTATGCAAATTGAAAACGAGGAACTTTGTGTGCCGAATATGGCCAATTTATCTTTTGACTCGTAGAGTTAGGTTATATTCTGTTTTTAGGATGTAATACTTGTATGAGCTATATTCTTTTAAAAACTATGATTCGTTTTCTTTTAAATAAAATACGCGGATGCTTGCCGGTTTCTAAAACGAATACCTATTTTAAATTTAGGGCAGCTTCCTTATTTTAAACTTAACGCTTCGATCATTTCTAAAGTTAATGGTATAGCTCATAGCAAGTAATTACAATAGTTACGTTTAGGTTAATTTACATGTTTGCATTGTATTACTCATATTATACGTTTATGCGATTACGCACACTCTGATAGAACACTGCACAAATACCAATGAGTACTATGCTGCACAAGCACTTGAATATATGTTACACTACACCTCATTGGTACTGCCATGTCACTATAGAACCGTGTTGTTATATATTTATTAAAATAAATAGGATGTTACACCGAAGAACACTTGCACAAATACTAATGATTGCCATGTTGCACGAGAACAGATGCGTATGTTACACTACACATCATTAGTAGTATCATGACACAGTAGAATTGAAATCTATAATTATGTGATGTAATTATGTAGTCTTCTGTATTACTGTTGTAAGTTACGAATATTAATACTATAAATGTTGTATTTGATTCTTATGGATTTTCTGGATATTTTACTCCTGATGATATATATCGGTGGTATGGGACACTGTTATATATGTATATATATAATATATCATCAACATAATCTATGCAAGCATTCTTATTTCTTACTTGATATTTGATATGATGAGTTAAAACGTCCACCATGAGTTTTATGTTTCCTGATTTTTATTCTGGACCGGGTGGGGTAGCTATACGGTTTCGGATTTGTGAAATATCCGGACTAAGTGGTGGAGCAATACAATCGGATACATGGTGGACCCGGATCGAGACCGAGGGGCAGGATTCCACAGTGAGGCGGGGGAGCCTAACGAGGATACTCGATTCCGGAGATAAAAATGAACACGGCAGATATCCAGGGGATACTGACCGAGGTTCGACTTGGTGTGACAGATATCCAGGGGATACTGATCGTAGCAAGGATATCGGATGGCGATCATCTATTGAGGTGGTGTCGACGATATATGTATTTATGTGCCGATGATGGACACGAGAGATTTCGGATTTTGATGTCAATGCTGGACATCTATATATATTGGTATATATTGATATGATCATTATCATGAGGTACATATTTAGAGATTATTAGTGGATCCAGCCAGGACTGATCCGGAGGACAGTACCTGCATATATTGGTATAGACATTCATATACAAATAAAAGGATTCAAGTATGAACTATAGATTCATGATTTGGACTCATATGACATTGGGATATTATAATTGGGATTGCATGATAATTAGTATTGCACATACATGTCATATAGCATATCCGTACAGATTATGATAGTACTATACTTATGACCTAGGTATCGTCATGCAGTCTGATTTCTATCTTTAGATGTACTTTAATTCACTGAGTTGGCAACTCGTCTCCGTTGTGCCACAGTTTCATGCAGGTTTTGTCACTTGGATTATCAGCGGTTTGGGCACACATTCTTTTGGGGATTGATGGGTAAGTGAGTTATTATTGTATCATACTCACTCTTGATTATTCATTTATTCTTGTATCTAGTGGAAACTCCATCAACTTAGAAATGATATACTGTGGACTTAGAATCGAGACTTAGAGTTTATGTGTGGTGATGTCGCACTCTTTGGAGTCGACTTCCGATATAGATTATTTGGCTGTTCCGTCTTCTTGACGTGAAAGCTGGCTTCCGTTGGGATGCCATTTTATTATTATGTTGTATAGGGGTTTTATAAAAATACAAAGGGAGTGATGTTAAGTTTCAAAACGTCATAAATGTTTTTTTTATACTTATATAAATATAGATGTTATTTTAAATGGATTTTGTAGGATGATTAATTAAACCTCACCTCAACTATTTTCAAAAAGGGTTTAGATTCCGGATTTTGGCTTACTTGAACCACATCGATGTCTTTAGAGGTCACGTGATTTAAGCGCCGGTCACGTGCAACATTTGGGTCGTGACAATTTCTCCAGAACACCTCGTATCACTACGAACGTCCACTTCCATTGGATAAGTCCATCGTATGGTTATATACGAACTCAAAGGATCTGATTCGAGGATGGATTCTGGTTCTGAAGAGATTGAATAGGATTATTCGGTTGTCTTTTCTCTTTACCTTCTCTCAGGTTGAGAGGGCTCCTAGGATTAGGAGACGGTACACCTATTGAGCTTATTGGATAGTCTTCCTCCAAACCATAGGCAGGTGTCAAACGGCAGGGATGGAAGAAAACCAACAAGCTTAACTGTGGTGTACAAAAGGTAATAAGTAAAGACATATAAAGGGACTAGAATAATGGCAAAGAAAATTGCGATCACCATCATTCACCACAAAGACCATGTATACCCCTGCCACTCCTACTTCCACTTTGCATTTCTCTAGGACACTCCGTATCACTACGGATATCCACTTCCTTTGGATAAATCCATCGTATAGTTACATACGAACTTGAAGGAACTTTTTCGAGGATGGATTCTGGTTCAGAAGAAATTGAATAGGATTATTCAGATGTCTTTTCTTTTTATCTTCTCTCAGGTTGCGGGGGCTCCTATGATTACGAGAGTACACCTATTGCGCTTATTGGATAGACTTCTTCAAAACCTTAGGCTGGTGCCGAAGAGTAGGGAATGAAGAAAACCAATTAGCGTAAAGGAGGTGTACAGAAGGTAATAAGTAAAGACATATTAAAGGGATTGTAGTGAGGGCAGGTAAGTATATGGTTACTGTCATGATTCAGGATAATGGAAGAGGCGTTACTAGGAATACCAGTTAACCCCTTTTGAAACATTTTCATTTTTCAGTTTCACTGTGCGATATTAATTGAAAACTGTTTTCCCAACTGGAATCTAACTCCAGGGTATGTATTTACCAGATCAGTCTCTCACATCTGCATGTTATTACGGATGGTGAGTAAGAGTAAGATATTGGGAATTGGGTGATTAGATCTTCATTATATCGGAATTCATTGTAATTGGTGATATTTGAGGAAATCATCTGGATTTTGCCGGATGGCAAATATTTGGTTTTGAATATCCGTTATTATGCACCAATTTCAAACTGATATATCTGTACATTTATAAAGTGTGATATAACTTTTTGATATTGTGTCTATGACATTTACCTATATTAGTTGGTGATTAGGTAAGGTGCATTCAACAGCGGTGTGACTCTTCTTAACCAAAGTACAGTTTTTCAACCTACGACGCACAGGGTTTGAGTTATTGAACTCAGGGGGCTTATACAAAGTACTGTATGTTGTCCAGTGTCCATTAGGACAAAAGAGTTGGTACTCGTACTATATTCTGTTTACTTATGACTTCTCCAGTTCTGGACATGTATTTCGTTGCAATGCAAGGTCCAGATATTCAGAAGTTATAGGTATATGAATAAAGTAGAGAACCATTTGTTGTAAATATCAGGATTCTTCGAGGAAGTCGAAGATGTAGATACTTGTGTTTGGTATTCAGTTAATAGTAATGGTTTTGAGAACTTGCTTCTCTTTCAGGATACACATATATGGATGCACTCCTAGATGAGTAATGCTGATTGTCCTCTTTCCATTTGGTTGATATGCACTGGAGACAGCTGCATGATTTTGAATCTGGTTCAAATTTGATTAGTGCTTTTGTTTCTATATTAGATATATATAGAATCAATTTATATCTTAACGATGTTAAGGTATAGGGAGTTGTCCGGCTGATGCTTAAAACCAGAATCCGGATAAACTCGAGGCACGTTTCAGTAATGGCTGTTTGTGGGTTATCCCGGGCTTTGACGAGGGTTAACTTTCTACCATCAGGAAGATCAATATTTATATTGTTCTTGACTCGCCACAGTTTTAATAAAATGGATTTTTTCAGAAAACAGAAGTGGGAGTATGGTAGAACTGGAAGTTATTCCAGAACCACAAACGATTACTGGAGATTTAATAGAACCTAACGATTCAATTAGTTTCGACGTTCCATTAGCCACTCCGCAGATTTTGGTGGGTAACCTCAGGCACCCGAGAGGTATTTCGGTCTTCTCAGAGACGGTGACAGGGAGGTTCTTGTTTACCCAGACTTGCCATTGCTGCTGTTCTAGACTATAAGACCCAGCAGGTGGATGAGTATACCGTCATTCTAGACTAGCTTTAGAAGTGCACGTGTATATGACTCTGCCAGAGGGTTGTTGTAGTCAGTGGGAGCAGCGGAAGCATAGTAGGCAAGTAGCTTATGTCTATTTACAGACTATAGCAGGTATAGCTGAAATAGATCATCTAATTTTTGATGTGACACTCATAGTCTTTAACCTCATTAGAATAGGAGATGGATCTGGTAAGAAAGTAGTAGAGAGTGATGTCTAGGTATTGGGATGACATGCACTTGATAGGAAGGGACATTCCTATACTACGATCGGTTATATTGTGGTTGTCACAAAGTTGTTTTCTCCACACAGGATATGGAAATAATATCAGGTTTTCTGTATACTAGATCTATGGTTTTAGATCTAGATTTGGGAAGTATCCTAATCTGGGTACTTTGACATTAAATGGACGACTCCTGGCATGGTGGTGAACCTGCAGGTGATGGTGTCAACCTCTCTAAAGGTGTCTTACAGACTAAAGGGGAGAGGAATCTACATGATTAACATATCATTTGCTTAGGAAATTGAGTTAATCATGAAATGCTAAGTACCACACCAGATATTGCTTTTACACTAAATGCCATAAGTAGATATATCAATCCAATCATGGAGAAACATTGGAAAGCAGTTTATGAGCATACGTGAATGTTCTTGGGATATGGTAACGACAGCCTCCTTCGGGAGACGATTATCATTTCAGGCTTCCAAGGTGACCTGGATGACAGAGTGACTGTTAGAGTTATAGTTTTCCCTCTTTTGTGGGACAGTATGTTGGACAGGTGGTCCAAGCGAATACTGAGGGAAGGCATGGCGCAGGATACTGATTGAATTCGGTGGACAATACAGTCTAGGAGGTTTGCTGGATTTACAGTTCGTTTGTGAACTGGGTCCCATCAGATATCCAGACAAATTCTAAGACAGGTATTGCTCATTTTGGGAGATAGTTTTCTCCGTGAAGTTGAGATACAGAGAGATACAGAAAGAAACATTGGAGCGGATCCACTCACTGAGACTATTTCTCGAACGCAATCATTTTCGCAAACGGGCTTTGAGAAACTGATTAGTAGAGAAGTTGGGTGTTCGGTATCACACGGGCTGTGAGTTTGCGACATCGCAATAATTGGCCTTAAGTGCAAGTGGGAGATTGTTAGATATAGTGCCCTCAAGGCAATTATCATAGTCACGGACTTGTGATTATGATGATTGAGTGAGGACCTATACCGATAAAACAGTCTTACTCAAGATGATAGTATGCTATCTGGTTTGTCTTTATCACCATATACATGTTGATAGAGCCCGTAGGATTCTTGCTTGACTGCCAGCATTGTGATGGCGATCACATACGTGGGAGCTGGAGGTCTATAAGCACATCCTTAAATGTCCCTAGTCGTGGGAGTATTGAGACCGGGCATCGATACTCCAGTGTAGACTAGTGTATACTGATCGAGACCCCGACGAGGGGCGGTGGCCAGGTCTCACAAGCCATTGGTGTTTGTTTGTTCACCTAAGATAGTATACAGGTGCTCATTGGGTTATGAGTACACTGGACGGACTCGCCGGGAACCTGCTAGTTGGTATTATACCTATTGTCAGATAGCAGTTCCCAGGTGACATGTATATAGGTTAGTCTGTCGAACTGAGATCGTCATTTTTCTCGTGTGAGTTCCCACTGTGCTTTGATTACTACCCTACCACGGCTCAAAAGAGTCGTGCGAACAGGTTTTAGTTGGGTACAGTCCCGAGCCACATGGAGGCAGTGATCGGATCGTCAGGGATTCGTCTCTCCCGGTATTGGGGGTTGATGTCGCGTTGTGTACGGATGGCCATCACCATAAATCCGTGGCCACGGTGGACGACAATTATCAATCCAGGATCGATAGTTTCTCAAGTGGTGATGGGTTTCATACCGACACTAAATGTCGCGTTGTTAGGGTCTGACTTTATCCACCCCCCTAGACTCGATATGCGATACTCTTAGACGAACAGACCGGACTGTGCGGATATTGTCACTGTCAGGCTCAGTAGGGGTTCGGGATGAGTTTGCTCGTCGGCCTCCCTTTCTCTCAATACCTGGGTAGCCGTTACATACAGCTAGTGCCGCTGACGTGCTTGTGGTTAAACCCACTGCCAGCGTATTGACGAGTCTTTAGAGTCCCACACAGAGGGTTTTCACGGTTCAGGCGATATGGTGTACATGACGTATGTTGATACATACAGGTGTCCGATTAAATATGTGCACTTGCTGCGCAGACTTTAATCGGACGGTTGATAATACTAGCGGCTTAGGATTAAGCCGGATTATTAAATTGGGTTTTTGATTTAATAATTTATATATGTATTTGTATATACGTATTCTAGTATTATTGTTCACTATTGGTTTTCTCTCTTGGCTATTCGTATTTTTGGTACGAATACGCGTATATGTATTTCGATACATGTACCGGGAAGTATTCCATATTTTGTACGGAATAGCTTCTAGAAGAAGATGCCACCTCATTTATATGATTTTCTATTTTGGAAAATCATTTGTTTTATAAATGAGGTGGAAGGGATGATGTGCCAAAGGCATGAGTCAAAGCATGGTGCAAAGTATGGTTGGATTTGTTTATTTGATTAATTGGAGAAAAAAAATTGTGGGGGAGAGAGAGGGGGACGACCAATACATTGGAGGAAGGGGTTCATTTCATCTGATGGATGATTAATTTACATGCTAGCCCACTCTCTCATGCTCAAACAAAAAGAAAAAGAGTTAGCCATTTTTTTGTTCATGCCAAGTCTTCATCACCTCCTTCATTCATCTTCTATGGATGCTCTCTTGAGCTCATGGGTAAAGAGACAAATGTAGTGACACTTTCATATACCTGGACTCTCCATCGTTAGCGACTTTGGAGCGTCGGTTACCTCGTTCAACGAGGTTGGAGCTTGCGCCGTTTCCCTCGGGAGGATCATCGGAGATGGAGGAAGACCGGCAACCAAACATCATCGAAGAATCACTAGGAGCATGAAATAAAGACCGAAGGACACGGATCAACTCGGCATAATGATTCTAACTCTTAGTTTAGTTTGCTAGTTTTGGGTTTAAGGACGATCCGGGAATCAGGTAACGGCAGCACCGGTTTTGAAAAAAAAAATTCCGCATTTTGGTCGCGTTTCGATGGCCGGGGCGCTGCCGGGACCCTTCAGTTTGTGCTTGGGGCCAATGCGAAAAGTTTTAATCGATCAAAATTTTGAATTTGTGGTTTTCAGTGCATTTGTTAGTTTCTGCGACCGTGAATGTCATAGCGCGATATAATTCGACTGGTTGCTATATGCACAATCAGTCGGTTTTACGAACATAACATTCACATTGATGTTCTGTATTGCACTGATGTTATGGATGGTTTGTCATGATGCATAGCCTTGTTGTTGGATATATGTATGCCCTAGAGGCCATTATATGATAGTGGATGTATTTTTACGTGTGTGTATATATATATATATATATATTCAGTGTACATTCTTGCTCGACATGATAGTATGCTATCTGGTTCTTCTTTATCTGACATGTTGATTTGATCATGCTTTCATTCATTCACACATGTTGATAAAGCCCCGAGGATATAGACTTGACTACTGTGATTATGATAGAGATCATACTAGTGGGACACCTGTAGTTTATAAGCATATCCTCGAATGTCCCTAGTCGTAGGTGTATCGAGGCGGGACATCGATATACCAGAGTAGACTAGCGTATATGATACTAGACCCATATGATGGGCGATGGATGTTCCCACATTGATCGACGTTTGACATCGAGATCGTATATGGGTGCTCAGTGGTGACTGAGTACACTGGACGGACTCGCCGAGAACTCCTATATGGAATTATATCTATCGTCGGATAGCAGTTCTCAGGTGACACTGGTGCAGGTTAGTTTGTAGACCCGAGATCGTCATAGAGTCTTGTGTGTTCTCCCACTGTACTTTGATTAACACCCTACCACGGCTTTACTGAGTCGTGCAAACAGGTGGCCGTTGGGTACTGTCCCGAGACACACGAAGGCGATGAGCGATAGGAGGGGTTTCGTCTCTCCCGGTATTGGGAGTTGATGCTGTGCTGTGCTCGACTGGCTATATCAGTAAGTCCCTGGCCAGGGCTGTTGAGATTTGCTGATAAGTGTTATCAGTAGTTTCTCGATCTGTTATAGACCATTCATCGGCACGACTTATTGAGTTATTGGGGTCGACGTTACCATCCCTAGACTTGATATGCAGCATATCTGACGAAGAGACCGGACTGTACGGTAGTGTTGCCGGTTGGATCGACGGGAGTTGTAACAGGTTCGCTTGTTTTCTTATGATCGCTCAATACCCGGATGGCCGTTACGTTTAGCTGACCGCTTGCGGCTTGTAGGTATTTGATATGATCATTACCTACTGCCGGCGTATTGATGAGTCTTAGAGTCCCACAATGAAGTTTCCTGGCTCAGGCGAAAAGATGTGGTGTGCATATGAGATATGCGCGGGGACCCAATTAAATACGGATATGTGATACCGTATATTAATCGGGTATTTTCTATTAGTCGGGTCGTATGTGATATGACCCGTTTGTAAAACCAAGTGTTGATTTAACAAATGACTTTTAGATTAATTCTTTAATAAAACTCTTTTTCTATTTTTTTGTATGCATGCATGTATGCACATGATGATGTGCATGGATACATACATACATACATTGTATCATGGTTGTTGATACATGTTTGGTGGCAATGCAAGACTTACATTATAGAATTATCTATTTACTTATCATTTAGAAAAAGAGAAAGGATAATTCACAAAAGGTTTATACTTATCATCTTTGACCATGCTTCAACCACCATTTAACCTTGAGTTAATTATCCTTTTGTCTTTAACCCATTTGATAATTATCTAGATGATTCTAACCATGGTTGAAGTGAGAAAGTATTAATATATATTATTTTTTTCTTATTTCAAATATAATTCACTCTCATATCTTTTCTTTTGTGAGAAAGCTTAGCCACCATCTTCTTCTTCCTCTCTTGATTATTTTCTTAAGTGAGGTTGATAAAAAGAAAGAGTTTTGATCAAAGAATACAAACCACATCATCATACTACACACATCTAGCTGGTTTGTATAGGGTGTTTGCTCTACTTCATTGACATATTGAGTAAAGCAAGGAGCTTTGGGCAAAGGAGCTTCGGGTGGATCGTCGTGGACCTAGAAGTTTTCAAGCGAACCTTTTTCCAACCCTCAAGTAGCCAAAGAGTATAGCGTAGGGAGCTGCAAAGGCTGTACTCTCAAAACCCTAGCTTTTATTACTTGTGATGTTGTCTTTGTAATGAAACCCTAAATTTCTAGTGATGATTCTTTGTATGTTCACTTAGCACCTTAAAAATTTGATTTTGAGACATGTGATGCTTCCAAACCCTTCATGAGGTTCTAGGTAAACCTAACATTGGTATCAGAGCCGACCCAGAGCTTTAGGCGACACTTTAGAGAAGTTAAAACTCCGATCGTACCTAAAATACAGATTTTTCAACCCTCTCTGGACAATTTTTGAAACTGTGTTATTTTCAGAATTAAAAATACGTAAAAAATTCAGCAGGGAATTCTAAGATCTTCTTTAAAAAATGAAGCCATAAGTCGTACAAGCCGCCGTGGAACCGCGGCCATACCTTTCTTGGGCCGCGGCCGTACAGATGCTTTATGGCCTCGTATTTATACAGTAAAGTCTAGACCTGCTTGTATAGATTTTTGGGTATTTTTAATATGATTCAAGTGTTGAATGTTCTGGGTATTGTTTTGTATTCGGTGATTCGATCGGAATTTTAATTTAGTGCCTTTTTTGGATAATTTAGAAAGTATTAAAAAGTTTGAAAGGATATCATTAACTCAATTTTTTCCCGGCACGAAAAATTTTCAAGTGTTGAATTTTTTTCTCGAGTTTAAATCTTTCAGAAATACGTGCAAGTTTTGTGGTGGACCCCCTAGAAGAACACAAACCTTAACTCGATTATGTGACCGTCTGAACTGCCTTTAAACCTTAAGGTTTGGGGCAGTGTGGCGTGCCACATGTGAGGCGTTGGCTTGACCCTTCTACGGCTGGACCGCTACTACTTTGACACATTCCGGGTTTTTTGAACTCGCTTAAGTGTTGAGTTTTAAGAAATTCTGGGTATTTGATTATTCGATCGAAATGTTTAATACTGTCTATTTATCTGGAATGTGATACAATATGTGGAATTCATATAGTTAGGCATGAAATGCGAAGTATGTGATATTTCGGATTTACGATGTCTAAAGAGAATGTGGATTCCAAATGTTGTAGTTTTACACTTTCTTTTCTGTGACCGTAAGTGTAGTATGTTGCTAATCGCCGGTTTCGTTGCTATACATCAAAGACAATCGAGGTACGCATACTTACTTACGTTGATGATATATGATATTATGTGTTGCTGAGATATGATGTGCAGGATTGTCGCGATTGAATAACCGGGGGTTTTTATGTGAGATGAGAGTTTTATTTTCATTCATGTAAAATTCAAATGTAATGTAATATTCTTTTATTTGGGGCACTTCCGGGTTGAGGTTGATGTCACCAGTGTTGTATATTATTTACTTTTCCGCATTAGGATAGACCCAAGGAGGGGAGCACAAGTGACCGGGTTCTGGGGTTCAGTAGGAAGCCATCTCGAGGAGTCGAGACCGGGTCTCCTAAACTCCAGGATTGGTAGGGTCGCTTGCCACTCTCGTAGGGGTCTAGGGGTGTGGGCTTGGCTATTCATCGCGACTGTGGAATCTGTATTTTCTATTATTGGCTAAATACTAAATACGGACGTCCAAGTATATCCCACATTATATCTGTGTTTCTGCTGCCTGTGTTCTGTGATATCTGAGACGAATGATATATTATATATGAGATATATAGTAGACGTTGCTTATGTTTTACACCGGCGCTAGTCCCGTCCCGGTATACCGTTAGTTAAGTAACCTAACGGTGCATAACGGAACACTGCGGCGAATGCCGATGGCATATGCGTACGTTGTATTTTCGTTTCTTTTTTGTGATTGGCTTAAGGACTTAAATGATGGGACTACATTAATATGATTAATGTAAAGAAAATAAACCTAAAAAGATGTTGTAGAATCGGATTTGAAAACCACTCGGCTCTTTATGAAAAAGCTATATTTCAAAACTGCGTAGCTCAAGCCACTCCTTTTGAAAACCATTTGATTCTACGACGATATCAAGTTCAAAGCGTTAAAGATTTTCTTAAAAATCATCCGCAACCCTCCGTCATTTTAGGAAGTAGAGTACTTAGTATTCGTGCTACGTTTGTTGACCTTAGCCAAGGCGTAGTGTACGGTAGCTAAGTGATGTCTTCCTACAATGCATATGATGCAGATTAATTAGGACGGGCATATGACTTTGTTGACCTTAGCCAAGGGTCATGTAAACGGGTCTGATTAATCAAGAAATGACGGGTTGAACTTGACTAGTGCTTGTGATTTGTTGACCATAGCCAAGGTCATGAGTGCTAGGGGTAAAAACCGCATCGGGAATTTCAAGTGTTGAGATTTGCAATGAGATTGCATACCTTCCGTATGATGGTTGGATCCGATCCCACTGTGGGCAATAGTTGCTCCCAGGAGAGTTTTGCAGTTTACAATTAGCTAACTCATTAGGTGTCTAGAAAGGTGTTAACGGGGCTACGTCTCTTGGAAAACGAGGTTTACTTTAATTAGGTCCGTGCGAAAGCACGGGGAATCTCCTTCAAGTACCGACACTGGCCTGGCTGAACGGTTAGCGAAGTTGTAGACTGTAATTAATCCTGGCTAGTTTTCTTTTTAAGGTTTGAAAGAAAAACTTGATTAAAGCAGTGGGAGACATCGATTAGACAAGATAATAACCAATCCGATCTTTGCAAGAGCTTTCGCTGAGTGTATTCTTTTCTCTCTCTTAATGGCAGATACCAATGACTGGACTCAAGCTTCTACTAGATAAAAATAAACTGAATGAGACCAATTATAAAGACTGGCTAAGGAATCTGAAAATAGCCTTGACTTATGATAAAGTATCATATGTCCTCACGGCTTCAGCCCCGCCTGTCCCGGGTCCAAAATCCTCAGTTGTGGACAAAGAAGTCCGCAAGACATGGGACGCTGACTGTGCCACGGCCAAATGCCTCGCGCTTGCATCGATGGACAACACACATCAAAAGCAGCACGAGAATATGGACATTCAAGCCATATTCATCCATACAAAGGAGTTGTATGGAGAGCAATCCCGCATATTACGATACGAAGAATCAAAGAAATTATTTCAGATGCGAATGGTCCCTGGCACACCGGTAGGAGACCATGTTCTGAAGATGATAGCTCTCATAGAAGAGCTTGAGGATCTTGAATGGACGATGGACAATGAACAATATACAGATATTATTCTGCAATCCCTTCCCTCCACCTTTGCTCAATTCATAGTTAACTTCAACATGCACAACATGGAGATGGAATTACCTGAACTCCTTAATATGTTAAGGAGTGCAGAGAGCACACTGAAATCAGTGAAAACTCCTATTTTGAGTGTTGGGAAATCTTCTTCTTCTCGCCCAAAGGCTAAGGCCAAGGGAAAGCTCAAGAAGAAGCCCACCAAGCCTAGGGGTGGAGTTAAAAAGGTTAAGGGAAAGGACAAGTCCAAAGCTGGAGAATCGGGGAAAGGGGAATGTTTTCATTGCCACAAAACATGACATTGGAAGCGCAACTGTACGGAGTACTTAAATCTCAAGAAGAAGCATGGGGATGCTTCCACTTCAGGTGTGTTTGTGACAGAAAACTGTTTTTCAATAAACTCTGCTTCCTGGGTATTAGATATCGGTTCAGGTTCTCACATTTGCAATTCTATGCAGGGGATAAGAAATAGCAAGGTTTTGAAGACAGGTGACCATACTCTCCGCGTTGGAAATGGTTCCAACGTACATACAGTCGCAGTGGGAGAGTATCACTTGGGGTTGCCATCTGGGTGTATATTGGTTTTGAACCCATGTTATTTTGTACCAAGTATGATTTGTAATATAATATCTGTTTCTTTGTTAGAAAATGAAGGATATAATATTTTATTGCAGAACAATGTTATGAACATTCACCTGAATCAAATGTTGGTTGGGTATGGTACGCTTAATAACGGGATATACGTCCTAAATCAACACACAGTTTTCAGCATACAACACACTAATAAAAGAAAACTTTCAGAAATAAATGAAGCTTTTCTTTGGCACTGTAGACTTGGTCATATTAATGAAACAAGACTAAACAAGTTACACAAAGATGGATATTTAAATTCTTTTGAATATAAATCTTATGCGACTTGCCAGTCTTATATTAAGGGTAAAATGACCAAAACTCCGTTTACCGGACACGGAGAAAGAGCTATCGAGCCGCTAGGACTCATACATAGTGATGTATGTGGGCCAATGTCTACACAGGCTAGAGGCGGTTTTTCATACTTCATTACTTTCACTGACGATTTCTCATGATTTGGTTATGTATTTTTATTAAAACACAAATCCGAAGCTTTCGAGAAATTCACTGAATATAAACAAGAAGTAGAAAAACAAACCGGCTTGAGTATCAAGATGCTTCGATCAGATCGAGGTGGGGAGTACCTCAGTACATAATTTGCAAACTTCCTAAAAGAGAATGGGATTCTCTCTTAGCTCACTCCTCCTTACACACCACAGCACAACGGTGTGTCTGAACGATGGAATAGGACCCTATTAGATATGGTCTGATCCATGATGAGTGATGCTGAGTTACCTGTCTCATTTTGGGGGCATGCATTGGAAACTGCAGCATTTCTACTGAACAGGGTCCCAACCAAAACCGTGTCTACCACGCCATATGAGATATGGCATTGGAAGAGACCATCTCTTAAGAGAATTAAGATTTGGGGTTGCCCGGCCTATGTTAAAAAGCAGAATCCGGACAAACTCGAGACACGATCAGTCATGTGTAATTTTGTGGGATATCCAAAGAACTCTTTTGGATATCTTTTCTACCACAAGGAGGAACAAAAGGTGTTTGTTTCCCAGCATGCCACATTCTTGGAAAAAAAGTTTTTTACAAATGAAACTGATGGCAATGTGGTAGATCTAGAAGAGATTCTAGAGACACAAACTACAAATGACGACTTGGTTGAACCGGCTGTTGCAACAGAAACTGAAGAACCTCGGCCACTCCGTAGGTCTGGTAGGACTTCTCGCCCACCGGAGAGGTACTACGGTTTCCTCATTGATGGTGACAGAGAAGATTGCATCATGGAGGATGATGATGATCCTACCAGTTTTCAGCAAGCTATCACGAGTGGAGACTCTGTGAAGTGGCTGGATGCCATGAGACCCGAATTGGAGTCTATGTACACCAACAAAGTATGGACTTTAGACGTTGTACCCCCTGAGGTAAAACTTGTGGGGTGCAAATGGATCTTTAAAAGAAAGATTGGTGTAGATAGGCAGGTGGAGACCTATAAGGCAAGACTTGTGGCGAAGGGTTTTCGTCAAAGACCAGGTTTGGACTATGACGAGACTTTTTCGCCCGTAGCCATGCTTAAATCCATTCGGATCCTACTTTCTATTGCTGCTCACTACGACTATGAAATCTGGCAGATGGACGTTAAAACAGCATTTCTAAATGGGGATTTAGAAGAATGCGTTTATATGGATAAGCCAGAGGGCTTCATTGACAGTGGCAGCTGCGGGAAAGTATGTAGATTGCTTAAATCCATATATGGGTTAAAGCAGGCATCACGGAGTTGGAACATCTGTTTCGATGATGTTATCAAAGAGTTTGATTTCATCAAAAATCCAGATGAACCATGTGTTTATAAGAAGGCTGTAGGGAGAGCTGTCACATTCCTCGTATTGTACGTGGATGACATTCTTCTGATAGGAAATGATATTCCTATGCTACAGTCGGTCAAATGTTTCTTATCACTAAGGTTCTCCATGAAGGACCTGGGTGATGCCACATACATTCTGGGCATTAGGATCTATAGGGATAGATCCAAGAGGTTATTGGGATTGTCCCAAACCAGGTACATCAACACCATCCTAAAAAGGTTTAGTATGGAAAACTCTAAGCGGGGTACCTTACCCGCTTGCCATGGAGTCACTCTGTCCAAGGACTCTTGCCCAAAGACCGATGAAGAGAGAGAGCTCGCATGAGCATTATACCCTATGCTTCGGCAGTAGGATCTATAATGTATGTGATGTTATGTACACGCCCAGATGTAGCTTATGCACTGAGTGTAGTAAGCAGGTATCAATCCAACCCAGGGGAGAATCACTGGATAGCTGTGAAGAACATTTTTAAGTACTTGCGAAGGACTAAAGAATTGTTCTTGGTGTATGGTAATGGAGATCTCCAAATGGAGGCCTTTACCGATTCGAGCTTCCAGAGCGATAAGGACGACATCAAATCTATCTCAGGATTTGTATTTACCCTCAATGGAGTGGAGGTAAGTTGGAAGAGTTCCAAACAGGATACCGTTGCAGACTCTACGATGGAGGCTGAGTACATTGCTGCGAACGATGCCGCCAAGGAAGCCGTCTGGATGAGGAAGTTCGTCTCGGAGATAGGAGTTGTTCCAACCATTATTAATCCAATACCATTGTATTGCGATAATAATGGGGCTATGGCGTTAGCCAAGGAGCCCAGGTCCCATCAGCGATCCAGACACATCCTGAGGCGCTTTCATTTGATCCGGGAGATTGTAGATCGCCGCGAGATCGAGATTAAGAGAGTAGACACAAAGAATAACGTCGCGGATCTACTCACCAAGGCCCTCCCTCAGCCGCAGCATGAGCGACATTTTGAGATGTTGGATATGAGATACGCCAATAACTGGCCTTAGTGCAAGTGGGAGATTGTTGGATATATGTATGCCCTAGAGGCCATTATATGATAGTGGATGTATTTTTACATGTATATATATATATATATATATATTCAGTGTACATTCTTGCTCGACATGATAGTATGCTATTTGGTTCTTCTTTATCTGACATGTTGATTTGATCACGCTTTCATTCATTCACACATGTTGATAAAGCCCTGAGGATATAGACTTGACTACTGTGATTATGATAGAGATCATACTAGTGGGACACCTGTAGTTTATAAGCATATTCTGGAATGTCCCTAGTCGTAGGTGTATCAAGGCGAGACATCGATATACCAGAGTAGACTAGCGCATATGTTACTAGACCCATATGATGGGCGATGGATGTTCCCACATTCATCGATGTTTGACATCGAGATCGTATACGGGTGCTCAGTGGTGAATGGGTACACTGGACGGACTCGCCGAGAACTCCTATATGGAATTATATCTATCGTCGGATAGCAGTTCTCAGGTGACACTGGTGCAGGTTAGTCTGTAGACCCGAGATCGTCATAGAGCCTTGTGTGTTCTCCTACTGTACTTTGATTACCACCCTACCACGGCTCTACTGAGTCATGCAAACAGGTGGCCGTTTGGTACAGTCCCGAGACACACGAAGGCGATGAGCGATAGGAAGGGTTTCGTCTCTCCCGATATTGGGAGTTGATGTTGTGTTGTGCTCGACTGGCTATATCAGTAAGTCCCTGACCAGGGCTGTTGAGATTTGCTGATAAGTGTTATCAGTAGTTTCTCGATCTTTTATAGACCATTCATCGGCACGACTTATTGAGTTATTAGGGTCGACGTTACCATCCCTAGACTTGATATGCAGCATATCTGACGAAGAGACCGGACTGTACGGTAGTGTTGCCGGTTGGATCGACGGGAGTTGTAACGGGTTCGCTTGTTTTCTTCTGATCGCTCAATACCCGGGTGGCCGTTACGTTTAGCTGGCCGCTTGCGGCTTGTAGGTATTTGATATGATCATTACCTACTGTCGGCGTATTGACGAGTCTTAGAGTCCTACAATGAAGTTTCCTGGCTCAGGCGAAAAGATGTGGTGTGCATATGAGATATGCGCGGGGACCCGATTAAATACGGATATGTGATACCGTATATTAATCGGGCATTTTCTATTGGTCGGGTCGTATGTGATATGACCGGTTTGTAAAATCAAGTGTTGATTTAACAAATGACTTTTAGATTAATTCTTTAATAAAACTCTTTTTCTATTTTTTTGTATGCATGCATGTATGCACATGTTGATGTTCATGGATACATACATACATTGTATCATAGTTGTTGATACATGTTTGGTTGCAATGCAAGACTTATATTGTAGAATTATCTATTTATTTATCATTTAGAAAAAGAGAAAGGATAATTCACACAAGGTTTATACTTATCATCTTTGACCATGCTTCAACCACCATTTAACCTTGAGTTAATTATCCTTTTGTCTTTAACCCATTTGATAATTATCTAGATGATTCTAACCATGGTTGAAGTGAGAAAGGATTAATATATATTATTTTTTTCTCATTTCAAATATAATTCACTCTCATATCTTTTCTTTTATGAGAAAGCTTAGCCACCATCTTCTTCTTTCTCTCTTGATTATTTTCTTAAGTAAGGTTGATAAAAAGAAAGAGTTTTGATCAAAGAATACAAACCACATCATCATACTACACACATCTAGCCGGTTTGTGTAGGGTGTTTGCTCTACTTCATTGACATATCGAGTAAAGCAAGGAGCTTTGGGCAAAGGAGCTTCGGGTGGATCGTCGTGGACATAGAAGTTTTCAAGCGAACCTTTTTCCAACCTTCAAGTAGCCAAGGAGTCTAGCGTAGGGAGCTACAAAGGTTGTACTCTCAAAACCCTACCTTTTATTACTTGTGATGTTGTCTTTGTAATGAAACCCTAAATTTTTAGTGATGATTCTTTGTATGTTCACTTAGCACCTTAAAAATTTGATTTTGAGACATGTGATGCTTCCAAACCCTTCATGAGGTGCTAGGTAAACCTAACACTTGTGTGCGAAGTTAGATGTACAGTTTAGATTCATTTGTATATTGATTATTTCGGGACGAGCATCCGACATGTGGACTGTCGTTTCTGCCAGTTTGTATATTCTTTTATTGGGGCACGACCGGGTTGAGGTCGATGTCACCATTGTATATATATTTTCTTTTCTGCACAAGGATTACCCCGCGGAGGAGTACTCGAATAGCCGGGTTTTAATGGGCAACGAGCCCGCTTCTCATGGCGTTGAGACCGGGGGGCCTTACTCTGGAATTGGCGTGCTATTCGCCGCACTCTTAGGGGGTATAGGTTGACCTACGTAGTGGTGCTTAAGTTACCAGATTCTGTGAAGTGCTGGGTGGCCCATTCACTTTGTTGATTGGGGTTGCCTCACTTCCGGGATTGGCGGGTAACTTGCCGCACTCGTAGGGGTCTAGGTTCTTCATTGCACTAGTTATCCACATGACCGGGGAACGTTACGTCTCATTTATGACTCAAATGAAACGCGGGGCTCCTAGATTATCTGCTATTCTATATCGTTGTTCGCATGCTTGTAATGATTTTTATCTGCCTGTGATGACTATTATCTTCCTGTGATGTTGATATATATATATATATATATATAATTAGTAGATACTTCTATATGTTTTGCATCCGCGCTAGTCCTGCCCCCGCTCTGCCGTTAGTTAAGTAACCTAACGGTGAATGATGGGGCCCCGTGGCGAATGCAGATGGCATATAAATAGTATGTTATTTTGGTTGTTTCTTTTGTGGCTTGAAAACTTAAAATGATGGGAACGCATTATCTGAATAATGCAGGAAAATAAATCTAAATGATGTTGTTGGAACCAATTTTAAAACTATTCGGTTTTCTTCAAAACTCATAGTCGTATTCTTTTACTTTGCATAGAGGTATTTGGTTAGGAATATCTCGCACCTCATTCTATGAGGGAAGAGCCTTGATCTCTTCACTGAGAGTTCACTCTTAAGCAAAAAATTATGTTACTAGTTTTAAAAAGCAGAGTTTAAACCACACCATTTCAAAGCCACTGAAGTTCCTTCAACGATATCAAGTTCATTACGTTAATAGTTTTTCTCTAAAAACCAACCGTAGCCCTCCGTCATTTCAGATTAGTATTGCTTAGTATTCGTGCTGTGTTTGTTGACCTTGTCAAGGCGTAGTATGCGGTAGCTCTGTAATAATTTTCTGTCGCATGAATATGTGGATTGGTTTAGACAATCGTTCGATCTTATTGACCTTGTCAAGGTTCTGTGTGGGTGAGTCTAATACAATCAGGATAATGACGGGTTGAACTTGACTAGGACCCTTTGACTTGTTGACCTTGTCAAGGTCACTAGGTCCCAGGGGCAATGTCACGACCCGAAATATTAGCTCGTGACCAGCACTTAAATCACGCAACGTCTAAAGGAGTAACGTAATTCAAGTAAGCTGAAACCAAGAAATCTAAACCTTTTTAAGAAAATAAAGGAGGTGAAGTTTTGAAATAAAAGTATAATGAATTCAAGTTTCTAAAATGCATGGAAAAGGAACATGAAAGATGCAAGTAAAATTTACCGGTTTGAAAACATGTTTCGTCTTTTTATAAAAATTCGGGCAGCACCTCCTTTGTATTTTTTTGATCCAAACCCACAAATACCTAACAAGAATAATGACATCCCCAAGCGGGAGCTAGCTCTTAGCCAACCGGCGGATCACAACCACGGAAAGCATAAGCATAAGTATACGACGCCTAACGGCGAAGTTCACCAGAAAAGATAAAGAAATAAGCAAGACATCAAAATCAAAAGTAGCGGAAAATCCCCCTCGCTCTAAGTCTCGCAACCACAACCTCACTAAGTCTCATTTCTTATACAATTTACTAATTTTTATTGATGGAGTTGACAAGATACAATATGAAATATAAATACAAGAGTGGGTACGATACAAATGCCCCACCTACCAATGCAAAACACCCAAATGAAGCTATGTGCCAGCGAAGCCGCTACGGATCCATGCGGTCAACCTGCAAGAACGGTGGCACAACGGGGGTGAGTTGCTAACTCGTGAATAAAAAAATATCTACAAGTAGAAATCGAATAAACGACTCCTAGGTCAACTATATCATGAAGGTAATACTATGATATCTAGGGTGTCCGTATCATCATATGTGCCAACAATGTAATCAATACCTATATGTATGCGGATATATTCCATCAATGTAATCAATGTATGCATGCATGTAGATCTCGTCCAACCATATAATCAATGTCTGAAGGTATGAGGATATAAATCAACGGTGTCCCTCCCGACACATCAAAATCATGGAACCTGGGTGTCCAACATCGACACCCGAAAACATCATGAAACCCATGTCCAGCATCGACACGTAAATCTTCATATCTCGGGCTCCGTCAGTCCGGATCGGCCCATATCATCTCTCGACTCCGGTCGGTATCCTTCGAATATCCGCCAAGCCTAACCAATCACCAGTATGTATTAGTCCCTTTGCCAGGCCCATCGTCATCCACACGAAATCTCTTTCTCGCCCCGGGGTACCATACCGGGTCCACCATGTACCCGCAAACGGAATCATCCGCCTCCTCGAATCGGGATTCACATGTCACTCTCAGAACCGAGAAAACACATGGTTGACGCACTGAAATATCATATCAAGAGAAACCGAGGTTTTTTTTAAAACAGTACATACTTTCTTTTGAAATAGCCACGGTTCTCAAATCCAGAAATCTCATGAAAACAACATATCTCAATGCGTAAAATCATAAAGCATGATGTATGCGACATATGATAAAAATGTAAGCATAACCGAATATCATGCAACATGGAACAATGATATGACGTATTAAGGGAAAACCGTTCTTTTAAATGGATCCAGTTTTGAACATATATCATGCGGTTCCCAAATCTCCAAAATCGAATGCAATATCGTATAAAGGTGCATATGTGTATATACGCAAATGTGGGTGTACAATATGTATGTACGTAAATATGGATGTAGCAATCCTACTGTGCAGTGACATGGTAATTATCGATGATAAAGTGTGTGAGCCGGCAAATTTGTGTACGTGTAACATACGCATCATCGATAATGGTGCAGGTGTACTAGCATAGGTATAAGTAATGAAATGCGAATAACATGAATGCAGCATAAGGTAAATCATATGCAAATGCTGACGGGTATACGCATCTATCATGACTGAGTCAGTGAATCTATCAATCGGCATCCAACCTCACAACATCGCGTACGGTACAATCCATCGTACGGCATCCTCTAGTTAAGGGTATAGATCAAACCTCAAGTCCAACTCATCACGTACGGAAAATCATCGTACGGCGGCATTAAGCAATCAGAGGTCCTATCAACCTATAAGACGAGGAGGGTACGGACATAACCTCTCATACAGCTATCACTCATGATTCACAACATATATAAATATCTCTATATACCTATGTCCCAGGTCACATCCATAACAATCTCTTATCAGGGGACCGGTAAGGTATCAATCATCTCAATCGACACGCATCCGTATCCCAACATATCATCATATCATCATACTACGTCTTATATTCTTTTCATCGCATTTATATCCCACATCAAGTCAATTTCACATATTCATTCTACCTTTACTAAAAACATAAGTATCTAATCTAATAGACACACCCGAACCATACAAATAGCTTTTGAAAGATACGAATCGTAGTTTTGAAAGTTGGGGTTACGATGTTTTTAAGGAAAAGATATCATTTGAAAATCCGTAACATCCCTTCGGGTATATGTTTTGTTGGATATATGTATGCCCTAGAGGCCATTATGTGATAGTGGATGTATCTATACATGTATATATATATATATATATATTCAGTTTGCATTCTTGCTCGACATGATAGTATGCTATCTGGTTCTTCTTTATCTGACATGTTGATTTGATCGTGCTTTTATTCATTCATACATGCTGATAAAGCCCTGAGGATATCGGCTTGACTACTCTGATTATGATGGAGATCATACTAGTGGGACATTTGTGGTCTATAAGCATATCCTGGAACGTCCCTAGGCGTAGGTATATCGAGACGGGGCATTGATATACCAGAGTAGACTAACGTATATGATACTAGACCCATACGATGGGCGATGAATGTTCCCACATTCATCGATGTTTGACATCAAGATCATATACGGGTGCTCAGTGGTGACTGGGTACACTGGACGGACTCACCGCGAACTCCTATATGGAATTATATCTATCGTCGGATAGCAGTTCTCAGGTGACACTGGTACAGGTTAGTCTGTAGACCCGAGATCGTCATGGAGTCTTGTGTGTTCTCCCACTGTACTTTGATTGCCACCCTACCACGGCTCTACTGAGTAGTGCAAACAGGTGGCCGTTGGGTACAGTCCCGAGACACACGAAGACAATGAGCGATAGGAGGGGTTTCGTCTCTCCCGGTATTGGGAGTTGATGCTGTGCTGTGCCCGACTGGTTATAACAGCAAGTCCCTGGCCAGGGCTGCTGAGATTTGCTGATAAGTGTTATTAGTAGTTTCTCGATCTGTTATAGACCATTCACCGACACGACTTATTGAGTTATTGGGGTCGACGTGACCATCCCTAGGCTCGATATGCAGCATATCTGACGAAGAGACCGGACTGTACGGTAGTGTTGCCGGATGGCTCGACGGGAGTTGTAGCAGGTTCGCTTGTTGTCTTCTGATCGCTCAATACCCGGATGGCCGTTATGTTTAGCTGACCGCTTGCGGCTTGAGGGTACCTGATATGATCATCACCCTCTGCCGGTGTATTGACGAGTCTTAGAGTCCCACAAAGGAGTTACCCAGTCCAGGCGAAACGTTGTGGTGCGCATATGCGATATGCGCATGCACCCGATTGAAATGTGCGTATATGATACCGAACATTGATCGGGTGAACTGCTTTTGGTGGGGTCATATGAGATATGACCGGATTGATAAATCAAGTGTTGATTTATCATTTAACCATTAGTTTTCTCACTTAAAACCTTTTCTTAGATGATAGATGTGTGCATGCATGTATGCTTTTCTTTCTTTCTTTCATGCTAGTTTCATGCACATGTGGATGTGCATACATGCACACATACATACACTCATCCATCATGGTTGTTAGCATATGGAAATGGTGGCAATATAAGACTCACACCATGGATTATATAATGGATTATTATTTAATTTTGGATTTAAAAGAAAATGAAAAAGGAAAGGATAATCATTCTTGCTTCTACATTCTTCCTTTGACCTAACCATGCTCAACTACCACTAACCTAAGGTTATCCTTCTCTTTATCATTCCAAACTAAAGTTAAATAATGTCTCCATCACTTTAACCATGGTTCATAGCATGAAGGAATAAAATATATATTGATATATTTCTTTTTCTTCACTTGAGTTATCTTTTTACCTCTTGTCAAAAATTGCCACCATCTTCTTCCTCTAGCTCTTTTGCTCTCTAGTTTTTTTTCTAGTGAGCAAATACCACTTAAAGATAGGTTTTTGAAGTGAGAAACCTAACCACAACATCATTCTACACAAGCTTAGCCGTTTTGTTTAGAGTGTTCTCTTCGGTTTGACGAAGTTGCGAGCTTGGACGGAGATCTCCGTGGTGGACCTTCGTTCAACACCCTAGAGACCAAGGAGTCCAGCGAAAGGGAGCTACAAAGGTTGTAGCCTTCAAACCCTAGATTAGTTCGCTTTTTATTTCGTAACCCTAATTTTCTAGGATCGATCCCTTTGCATGTTAGTCTAGCACCATAAAAATTAAAACTTTGGGTCATGTGATGCTTCAAAACTCTTCATAGGGTGCTAGACTAACCTTACATTGGTATCAGAGCTGACCTAGAACATTAGGCGACGTTTTTACGAAGTGAAAACCCCGATCGGACAAAAATACGGTATTTTTGGGTGCTCTCTGGAAATTTTCTAAAATTTGATAATTTGCAGAATTAAAAATATGTAAAAAATACAGCAGGAAAAAATAAGAGTTACGGTACAAAATTTTTCCAGTGAACAGTAATTCTCGCCGCGGAAACGCGGCCTAAGCTTGCTTAGGCCGCGGTTCCGCGGCCGTATATATGTATTGATGAATATTTTTTGTACAGTAATTCATGAATCTGCTTGTAAAATTTTTTGAATATTTTTAATCTGTATTTGGTTTTGAAAAATTCTGGAGATGGTTTTGAACTCGTCATTTCGATTGGGATTTTTATTTCGTAGCTTTTCCGGGTAAATTAGAAAGTATTGAAGTGTTTGAACGAGTATCATTTACTCACTATTCACGGGGTTTAAATACTTTAGAGATACGTGCAAGTCTTTTTGCGGTGGTCCCTCTAGAAGACAACAAACCTTAACTTGATTATGTGACCGTCTCGAACTGCCCTTTGAACCTTAGGGTTTGGGGCAGTACGGCGTGCCACATGTGAGGCGTTGGCTTGACCCTTCTACGGCTGGACCGCTACTACTGTGTCACACTCCGGATTTTTGAACCCTGCTCAAGTGTTGAGCTTTAGTGAATCTTGGGTGCTTGATCGTTCGTTCGAAAACTTTAATACTGTCTGTTTGTCTGGAATGTGATACAATATGTGGAATTCATATAGTTTAGGCATGAAATACGAAATATGTGATATTTCGCATTTATGATGTCTAAAGAGAATGTGGATTCCAAATATTGTAGTTTTACACTTTCTTTTCTGTGACCGTAAGTGTAGTATGTTAGATATTGCCGGTTTCGTTGCTATACATCAACGACAATTGGGGTATGCATACTTACTTACGTTGATGATATGAGATATTATGTGTTGCTGAGATATGATGTGTAGGATTGTCGCGATCGAATAGCCGGGGGGTTTTGTGAGATGAGAGTTTTATATTTTTATTCATGTAAATTCAAATGTAATGTAATATTCTTTTATTTGGGGCACTTCCAGGTTGCGGTTGTGTCACGAGTGTTGTGTATTATTTACTTTTCCGCATTAGGATGGACCCAAGGAGGGGAGCACAGGTGACCGGGTTCTGGGGTTCAGTGGGAGGCCATCTCGAGGAGTCGAGACCGGGTCTCCTAAACTCCAGGATTGGTAGGGTCACTTGCCGCTCTCGTAGGGGTCCAGGGTGTGGGCTTGGCTATTCATCGCGACTGTGGAATCCGTATTTTCTATTCTGGCTAAATACTAAATACGGACGTCCTAGGATATCCCACGTTATATCTATGTTTCTGCTGCATGTGTTCTGTGATATCTGAGATGAATGACATATTATATATATGATATATAATAGAAGTTGCTTATGTTTTACACCCGCGCTAGTCCCGTCCCGGTATGCCGTTAGTTAAGTAACCTAACGGTGCATAACGGAACATTGCGGCGAATGCGGATGGCATAAGCGTACGTGTTATTTTCGTTTCTTTTCTGTGATTGGCTTAAGGACTTAAATGATGGGATTACATTAATGTGATTAATGTAAAGAAAATAAACCTAAAAAGATGTTGTAGAATCAGATTTAAAAACTACTCGGCTATTTATGAAAAGGGTATATTTCAAAACTGCGGAGCTTAAGCCACTCCTTTTGAAAACTGTTTGATTCTACAACGATATCAAGTTCAAAGCGTTAAAGATTTCCTTAAAAATCATTCGCAACCCTCCGTCATTTTAGGAAGTAGAGTACTTAGTATTCGTGCTACGTTTGTTGACTTTAGTTAAGGCGTAGTGTACGGTAGCTAAGTGATGTCTTCCTACACTGCATATGATGCAGATTAATTAGGACATTCATGCGACTTTGTTGACCATAGTTAAGGGTCATATGGGTGGGTCTAATTGATCAAGAAATGACGGGTAGAACTTGACTGGTACTTATGATTTGTTGACTATAGTTAAGGTCATAAGTACTAGGGGTAAAAAATTACATCGGGAATTTCAAGTGTTGAAATTTGCAATGAGATTGCATACCTTCCATGTGATGGTTGGATCCCGATCCCACTGTGGGCAATAGTTGCTCCTAGGAGAGTTTTACAGTTTACAATTAGCTAACTCATTAGGTGTCTAGAAAGGTGTTAACGGGGCTCCACCTCTGGGAAAACGAGGTTTACTCTAATTAGGTCCGTGCGAAAGCACGGGGAACCTCCCTCAAAGTACCGACACTGGCCTGGCTGAACGGTTAGCGAAGTTGTAGACTGTAATTAATCCTGGCTAGTTTTTCTTTTTAAGGTTTGAAAGGAAAACTTGATAAAAAGCAGTGGGAAACATCGATTAGACAAGATAATAAACCAATCTAATCTGTACAAGAGCTTTCGCTGAGTGTATTCTTTTCTCTCTCTTAATGGCAGATACCAATGACTGGACTTAAGTTTCTACTAGATAAAAACAAACTGAATGGGACCAACTATAAAGACTGGCTAAGGAATCTGAAGATCGCCTTGACTTATGATAAAGTATCATATGTCCTCACGGCTTCAGCCCCGCCCGTCCCAGGTCCAAAATCCTCAGTTGCGGACATTGAAGTCCGCAAGACATGGGACGCTGACTGTGCCACGGCCACATGCCTCGCGCTTGCATCAATGGATAACACACATCAAAAGCAGCACGAGGACATGGACATTCACGGTATATTGCTCCATACAAAAGAGTTGTATGGGGAGCAATCCCGCGTATTACGATACGAAGCATCAAAGAAATTGTTTCAGATGCGAATGCCCCCTGGCACACCAGTAGGAGACCATGTTCTGAAGATGATAGCTCTTATAGAAGAGCTTGAGGACCTTGGATGGACGATGGATAATGAACAATATATAGATATTATTTTGCAGTCCCTCCCCTCCACCTTTGCTCAGTTCATAGTGAACTTCAACATGCATGGCATATAGAAGGATCTCCCTGAACTCCTTAATATGTTAAGGAGTGCAGAGAGCACTATGAAGTTAGCAAAATCTCCCGCTATGACTATTGGACAGTCTTCCTCTTCTCGCCGAAAGCCAAGGCCAAGGGAAAGAAAAAGAAGAAACCCACTAATCCTAAAGGGGGAGTTAAAAAGGTGAAGGGAAAGGGAAAGTCCAAGGCTGGAGACTCAGGGAAGGGAGAATGTTTCCATTGCCACAAGACATGACACTGGAAGCGCAATTGCACGGAGTACTTAAGTCTCAAGAAGAAGCATGGTGATGCTTCTGCTTCAGGTGCGTTTGTGACTGAAAACTGTTTTTCTATAAACTCTGCTTCCTGGGTATTGGATACCGGTTCAGGTTCTCACATTTGCAATTCTATGCAGGGGCTGAGAAATAGCAAGGTTTTGAAGACAGGTGACCATACTCTCCGCGTTGGAAATGGTTCCAATGTACATACAGTCGCAGTGGGAGAGTATCACTTGGGGTTGCCATCTGGATGTATTTTGATTTTGAATCCATGTTATTTTGTACCAAGTATGCTATGTAATATAATATCCGTTTCTTTGTTGGACAATGAAGGGTATAATTTTGTGTTGCAGAACAATGTTATGAACATTCACCTAAATCAAATGTTGGTTGGGTATGGTACGCTTAATAACGGAATATATGTCCTAAATCAACACACAGTTTTCAGTATACAGCACACTAATAAAAGAAAACTTTCAGAATTAAATGAAGCTTTTCTTTGGCGCTGTAGACTTGGTCATATTAACAAAACAAGACTAAACAAGTTACACAAAGATGGATATTTAAATTCTTTTGAATATAAATCTTATGCCACTTGCCAGTCTTTTATCAAGGGTAAAATGACCAAAACTCCGTTTACCGGACACGGAGAAAGAGCTACTCAGCTCCTGGGCCTCATACATAGTGATGTATGTGGGCCTATGTCTACACAGGCTAGAGGCGGTTTTCATACTTCATTACATTCACTGACGATTTCTCAAGATTCGGTCATGTATTTTTATTAAAGCACAAGTCCGACGCTTTCGAGAAATTCATTGAATATAAACAAGAAGTAGAAAAACAAACCGGCTTGAGTATTAAGATGCTTCGATCAGATCGAGGTAGAGAGTATCTCAGTACAGAATTTGCAAACTTCCTAAAAGAGAATGGGATTCTCTCTCAGCTCACTCCTCCTTACACACCACAGCACAACGGTGTGTCAGAACGACGGAATAGGACCCTATTAGATATGGTCCGGTCCATGATGAGTGACGCTGAGTTACCAGTCTCATTTTGGGGGCATGCATTGGAGACTGCAGCATTTCTGCTAAACAGGGTTCCAACCAAAGCCGTGTCTACCACGCCATATGAGATATGGAATGGGAAGAGACCAACTCTTAAGAGAATTAAGATTTGGGGTTGCCCGGCCTATGTTAAAAAGCAGAATCCTGACAAACTCGAGACACGGTCAGTCATGTGTAACTTTGTGGGATATCCAAAGAATTCTTATGGATATCTGTTCTACCACAAAGAGGAACAAAAAGTGTTTGTTTCTCAGTATGCCACATTCTTGGAAAAAGAGTTTTTCACAGATAAAGATGATGGCAAGGTAGTAGATCTAGAAGAGGTTCTGGAGACACAAACTACAAATGACGATTTGGTTGAACCGGCTGTTGCAACAGAAACTGAAGAACCTCGGCCACTCCGTAGGTCTGGTAGGACTTCTCGCCCACCGGAGAGGTACTACGGTTTCCTCATTGATGGTGACAGAGAAGATTGCATCATGGATGATGATGATCCTACCAGTTTTCAGCAAGCTATCACAAGTAGTGACTCTGTGATGTGGCTGGATGCTATGAGATTCGAAATGGAGAGTATGTACACCAACAAAGTATGGACTTTGGACGTTGTACCCCCTGGGGTAAAACCTGTAGGGTGCAAGTGGATCTTTAAAAGAAAGATTGGTGTGGATGGGCAGGTAGAGACCTATAAGGCAAGACTTGTGGAGAAAGGTTTTCGTCAAAGACCAGGTTTGAACTATGACGAAACTTTTTCGCCCGTAGCCATGCTTAAATCCATTCGAATCCTACTTGCTATTGCTGCTCACTACGACTATGAAATCTGGCAGATGGACGTTAAAACAGCATTTCTAAATGGAGATTTAGAAGAATGCGTTTATATGGATCAGCCAGAGGGCTTCATTGACAGTGGGAGCAGCGAGAAAGCATGTAGATTGCTTAAATCCATATATGGGTTAAAGCAGGCATCTCGGAGTTGGAACATCTGTTCAAAGAGTTTGATTTCATCAAAAATCCAGATGAACCTTGTGTTTATAAGAAGGCTGTAGGAAGAGCTGTCACATTCCTCGTATTGTACGTGGATGATATTCTTCTAATAGGAAATGATATTCCTATGCTACAGTCGGTCAAATCATTCTTATCACTAAGGTTCTCCATGAAGGACCTGGGTGATGCCACATACATCCTGGGCATAAGGATCTATAGGGATAGATCCAAAAAGTTATTGGGATTGTCCCAAACCAGGTACATCAACACCATCCTAAAGAGGTTTAGTATGGAAGACTCCAAGCGGGATGCCTTACCCGCTTGCCATGGAGTCACTCTCTCCAAGGATTCTTGTCCAAAGACCGATGAAGAGAGAGCTCGCATGAGCATTATACCTTATGCTTCGGCAGTAGGATCTATAATGTATGCGATGTTTTGTACACGCCCAGATGTAGCTTATGCACTTAGTGTTGTAAGCAGGTATCAATCCAACCCAGGGGAGAACCACTGGACAGCTGTGAAGAACATTCTTAAGTACTTGCGATGGACTAAAGAATTGTTCTTGGTGTATGGTAATAAAGATCTCCAAATGGAGGCCTTTACCAATTCGAGCTTCCAGAGCGATAAGGATGACAGAAAATCTATCTCAGGGTTTGTATTTACCCTCAATGGAGGGGCGGTAAGTTGGAAGAGTTCCAAACAAGATACCGTTGCAGACTCTACGATGGAAGCTGAGTACATTGCTGCAAATGATGCCGCCAAGGAAGCCGTCTGGATGAAGAAGTTCGTCTCGGAGCTAGGAGTAGTTCCAACCATTATTGATCCAATACCTTTGTATTGTGACAATAATGGGGCGATAGCGTTAGCCAAAGAGCCCAGATCCCATCAGCGGTCTAGACATATCCTGAGGCGCTTTCATTTGATCCGGGAGATTGTAGATCGCCGCGAGATCGAGATTAAGAGAGTAGATACAAAGAACAACGCCGCGGATCCACTCACCAAGGCCCTCCCTCAGCCACAGCATGAGCGACTTTTTGAGATGTTGGGTATGAGATACGCCAATAACTGGCCTTAGTGCAAGTGGGAGATTGTTGGATATATGTATGCCCTAGAGGCCATTATGTGATAGTGGATGTATCTATACATGTATATATATATATATATATATATATATATATATATTCAGTTTGCATTCTTGCTCGACATGATAGTATGCTATCTGGTTCTTCTTTATCTGACATGTTGATTTGATCGTGCTTTTATTCATTCATACATGCTGATAAAGCCCTGAGGATATCGGCTTGACTACTCTGATTATGATGGAGATCATACTAGTGGGACATTTGTGGCCTATAAGCATATCCTGGAACGTCCCTAGTCGTAGGTATATCGAGACGGGGCATTGATATACCAGAGTAGACTAGCGTATATGATATTAGACCTATACGATGGGCGATGGATGTTCCCATATTCATCGATGTTTGACATCAAGATCATATACGGGTGCTCAGTGGTGACTGGGTACACTGGACGGACTCACCGAGAACTCCTATATGGAATTATATCTATCGTCGGATAGCAGTTCTCAGGTGACACTGGTACAGGTTAGTCTGTAGAACCGAGATCGTCATGGAGTCTTGTGTGTTCTCCCACTGTACTTTGATTGCCACCCTACCACGGCTCTACTGAGTCGTGCAAACAGGTGGCCGTTGGGTACAGTCCCGAGACACACGAAGACAATGAGCGATAGGAGGGGTTTTGTCTCTCCCGGTATTGGGAGTTGATGCTGTGCTGTGCCCGACTGGTTATAACAGCAAGTCCCTGGCCAGGGCTGCTGAGATTTGCTGATAAGTGTTATCAGTAGTTTCTCGATCTGTTATAGACCATTCACCGACACGACTTATTGAGTTATTGGGGTCGACGTGACCATCCCTAGGCTCGATATGCAGCATATCTGACGAAGAGACCGGACTGTACGGTAGTGTTGCCGGATGGCTCGACGGGAGTTATAGCAGGTTCGCTTGTTGTCTTCTGATCGCTCAATACCCGGGTGGCCGTTACGTTTAGCTGACCGCTTGCGGCTTGAGGGTACCTGATATGATCATCACCCTCTGCCGGCGTATTGACGAGTCTTAGAGTCCCACAAAGGAGTTATCCAGTCCAGGCGAAACGTTGTAGTGCGCATATGCGATATGCGCATGCACCTGATTGAAATGTGCGTATATGATACCGAACATTGATCGGGTGAACTGCTTTTGGTGGGGTCATATGAGATATGACCGGATTGATAAATCAAGTGTTGATTTATCATTTAACCATTAGTTTTCTCACTTAAAACCTTTTCTTAGATGATAGATGTGTGCATGCATGTGTGCTTTTCTTTCTTTCTTTCATGCTAGTTTCATGCACATGTGGATGTGCATACATGCACACATACATACACTCATCCATCATGGTTGTTAGCATATGGAAATGGTGGCAATATAAGACTCACACCATGAATTATATAATGGATTATTATTTAATTTGGATTTAAAAGAAAATGAAAAAGGAAAGGATAATCATTCTTGCTTCTACATTCTTCCTTTGACCTAACCATGCTCAACTACCACTAACCTAAGGTTATCCTTCTCTTTATCATTCCAAACTAAAGTTAAATAATGGTTCCATCACTTTAACCATGGTTCATAGCATGAAGGAATAAAATATATATTGATATATTTCTTTTTCTTCACTTGAGTTATCTTTTTACCTCTTGTCAAAAATTGCCACCATCTTCTTCCTCTTGCTCTTTTGCTCTCTAGTTTTTTTTCTAGTGAGCAAATACCACTTAAAGATAGGTTTTCGAAGTGATAAACCTAACCACAACATCATTCTACACAAGCTTAGCCATTTTGGTTAGAGTGTTCTCTTCGGTTTGACGAAGTTGCGAGCTTAGACGGAGATCTCCGTGGTGGATCGTCGTGGACACAAGGGGACTTCAAGAGGACCTTCGTTCAACACCCTAGAGACCAAGGAGTCCAGCGAAAGGGAGCTACAAAGGTTGTAGCCTTCAAACCCTAGATTAGTTCGCTTTTTATTTCGTAACCCTAATTTTCTAGGATCGATCCCTTTGCATGTTACTTTAGCACCATAAAAATTAAAACTTTGGGTCATGTGATGCTTCAAAACTCTTCATAGGGTGCTAGACTAACCTTACATATTTAAAGGATGCATACGATTCTTTAGTTTGGAAATAGGTATGGTTCGGATGACACATCTACGTCGGCTATCTAGTCCTATAGTACCCTAAATGGCAATATCGTCAAACATCATCCTCAAATCCCGTCATCACATATTAGCAATATTATATCACTTCTAGCTATCCTTTAGTTTCAATTATGTTTCTCTAACTACCTTTCTAACTCTATCTATAGTTTTCTATTAAAGGTTTCATTAACCATAATCTATGTATAAATCGGTTTCCATCAAGAGTGTGGGGGTGCTATTCGCCATCCACCCGGCTTCCCCCGTAGATATAGATCTACTCACCTTGGCCTTCGCTTGCCGAAGTCAACGACGCCACGCTCCGTCACCTCGGAATCCACGAAAAGGTACCTACAATAATACACAATCGCAATCGCTATTAAAATCGAATTCAGAAAACCGAAACGGCACACGGCACGCTCATAGGTTAGAACTTATGGCCTACGCGTGCAAAACAATCAAACAACACTTGTTGTTGATGTAAAAAATCCAACAACCAAATACAAATCCAAATATCAAAACTAAACATTTCAAAATACGGAAACATAGCCAAAAACCACACTAAAGTGCTCCCAGATTTTGACTCAGGCCAAAACAAGGTGCACAAACAATACTGGGGTGCTATATAGGGTGCATATGAGCTTTGGAAACAACTTGGACACCCCTACCCACCAAGTGGCCGGCCACTTCCTCAAAAAATCTGGCCTTCTCGGGTCCCCCTGCACAGATTGGGTTCATCTCGTCAGGTGGTCTCCTATTGGTCAAATTTGGCCTATGGTATTGTTTGCTACTCTCAAAAATCCCCCGGGTTGCTCCAGATTTTCCTGCACACCCTATTTTCTCACAAAACCGACACGGACAAAATTCTAAATCCGTAATTTGGTTACTACACTCAAATCCATCTCTAGAATCACCTCAAAAGTCCTATTGACAGCCACTAACATCATCAATATCCCAAACCCTTCACTAGGATTCAAAGTTCACAAAACCAACACTAAACGACTTCTAAACTTAAACAACAAGCTAGAAAATCAAACTACCCTAAATGAAAAGAATTATACCTCATGGTTAATCCCAAACAAAACCCTAGAAATCCTAATGTTGTTAAAATTCCACTTTACTTGGTTCAATGTGATGAGCATGAAGAGAGGATCATTTTTAGTGAAAGAGGTTTAGGGTTTTGATGGAGTTTGGAGGTGGATTTAGGGGTTGAAGGTGGAGGGAGATGAGGGTGAGGAAGATGAAGAAGGAGATGAAAAAATGGTGGGGAAAAGATATGAGGCAGCCCCCTCTCTCTCTCAATTATTCTCACCCACTCACTTTCCAAGTCATCATTGTCCCCTCTCTCCAACTCATCATGACACCTTTTTCTTTTCTTTTTCTTTTCTCACCACAATAAAACCATAACACATGATATAAATGAAATGAAACAACATGTAACATGTCATTGTGCACTATCCATAGAAAACTGTATTAACACGGATTTGGCTTAATCGCGATTAGCAGTGCACTAATCCGTTTTTATCAAAACTGCATATAATAAATCTTAAAAATACCAAATCCTTTAAATATATTTTAAATGAATAAATCATTTTAATTTTCAATTATTTCACAATTATTAGTATATATTTGTACCCTTTTTCGAAAACCCCAATTTCGCAAATTGGGCAGTTTTCGGGAAATATATTATTTTAATATTAAATTCCAAAAATAATATTTTATATTTTCTGAAATGTTACAGTCTTCCCCCGTTAAATAAATTTGATCCCCGAATTTAAATTTAAACCCCCAAAATCTAAAACATTTCAATAATCAGCTCAAATCAACGGGGCTCCGAAATCACGGAAGATGTAGAAACAACACAGCGCGTCAAGTGCGCATGAAAACGAGTACAAAACTCAAAATCGAACTCTGTCAAGCGTTACGCAAATCATCGAATTTACACGCATATCCTCGAAGTTATAATAGAGATACAGATCTCGAAATCCACAACTGAAATCCAATATGCACTAGTCCAATACTATAATATGTATATAGTACGCATACTTGAAAAATCTCCAAAAATAAATAAAATACATGCAAAATCTTGTCTGAATCACCGTGTGATGCGTAACTCACGGCTCTAGTGGCGGATTCTCATTTTTAAAATAGTAATATATGTCTATATATGGTTTGCTAACTATGTGTTCCGTCGTTTCAAAAAATTCCAAAAGGGTTTTCCTTTATAAGCATTCGTGTCGCTCATAGACACGTAGGAAATAGCGAGACTATAACTCCTTTTCAAAAACCTCTAAGTAAACTTTTCATGCATGAAAAGTACTCAGGTACTGTCCTCAGATCAGTCATGTTCGTCTACTACACAAAATGGTGCCCAACATGGAAACAAAGTGCTCAAAAGCAAAATGAGCTTCAAAAGGCATATCCAATAATCACGTGCGTCTAGTGCGCACGGAAATTAAATCCTAATACAAGTTCTACGAATGTGCACAAAATCAAAACTAAGTGCAACTGGTGTGCACGAAAGCATCTGTCAAGTGCAACGGGTGTGCACGACAACAATATCAAGTGCATCTAGAGTGCATCTGGTGCAACTAACATGCACGAATAAAAATCCCAAATCGAGTGCATCCGGTGTGCACAAAATCACATTTCGTATCATACGCCCAACATGTGCGAAAATCCAAATCAGGTACATCCATCATGCACGAAAGAAATCTAAATCAAGTGCATCCGACATGCACGAGTAAAAATCTCACTCAAGTGCATCCGATGCGCACAAAAATCCAAAATCAAGCGCCTAATATGCGTAAAAATCCAACCAAAGCGCGTTAGGTAAGTAAGGAACATCAAGTGCCATAGCATGCACGAAAACGAATATCAAGTATAAACGCGCACAAAAATACAAATCTGGTAAAGCGAATGCTCAAGGACATAAATCGGGTGCAACTAAGGTACGGAGTATAAATCCAGTGCGAAAAATGCATAAATACCTGTCCGGTGCAACAAATGTAAGAATTGCAAATCTAGTGCAACTAATGTGGGAAATACGAATCTGGTGCAGGAAATGCACAAAATATAAATCTGGTGCGACAATTGCACGAAATGAAAACCTAGTGCAACAAATGCACGAGGTGCAAATCTGGTGCAACAAATGCACGAAGTGCAAATCTGGTGCATCCAGTGCACGAAATACAAATACAGTGCATCCAGTGCACGAAACACAAATCCATAACTCAAATGCGTATTAAAGCAACACCAAGTGTACCAGGGTGTATAAAATCGTAAACGCGTGCAACTGCGTGCAAAAACACGTATCAATGCACTGCAAGCACATATAAGATATACCGAGTGCAAAATCAAATCGAGTGTGTACCACATGCACAAAATCAAATCAACCGTATGAAATCCATGAAATCATAATTACGTGCAGCCAAGGCAAAAACCGAATCTCAAGTGTAATAGATATGCACAAATTGCAAATCAACACAACGGTGTATAAAATATATATCAAGTGCAATAACTATGCACAAAAATGTAAATACCTAGTAGGTGCAGCCATAGTTCACGAAAACAATATCATGAAACTCAATTATCAAAACTCAAATCCAAGCGATATAAGCGTGATACTCGGATCACAAACGCAAATCGCAATAAATGATATTGAGGTACACCTCCTACAATGTCGAAAAGTAAATTGGTGCGCCTAAAACCGGCACAACAAGAACATCTGATTGCCTCCTGCTCACGGTCTGGTGTCCTCGGTCTCTGGGTCCTTATCTTCTCTGTGGATTTACCAATCTCGCAATTCATCGGCTCATTGGCCCAGTCAGGGGTGCTAACGGGGACGATTCCATCCTAGCACTTCTCTGGTCATCTCTCGGCCAATCATCACGACCACTCGTAAAGCAGCACGTTACTGGAGTCAGCCTCTGGTCCTCTGAATACACGTGACACAACTGATCCTGGGTGCAAATCTCATTGCAGTAGTGTCCTGGAAGGAATCCTGCATCAAGGTCTCTTCTGATCTCGCCTATGCCTAACTGTACGGAGGCTGGTACTCCTACATAATCTTTTCTCGTTTTCTGGACATCTGCGTGTTCCGCACACATTTCCTCGGGAATTGGTCGTATCCCAACGCCTCTGTATGCATATCAGATCTCTAATCTCGACGGAGAGTAGCAACAGCTCATCAGCATCTCGCATGAACCTCTGGCTCCACTCGTCTTTATCATCGTCCGCTTCGACGTCACGTCTTGCTGTCTGTGTACTGCTACTGTTCTCGGCCATGGTCAATCCATAGTCTCTCACACGGACTCGAAATCGCGTACTCTGTATCTTCATCACTCTGTAGAAGATATCTGGCCGAACACATCCTTAGGAACTCGTCCCAACCATCGGAGGAATACTAAATACTCTTCCGTTCTCGATCAACTCACATCGCATCGGGGTGAGGTCCTCTATCCAAAGCTGGTCAGCTTGCTAATCTCTTATCACATGATATCTGGACGACGTCAAACTTTTCGATCGAGTCATCAAAGTCCAATAATTTCCCGAAAGCTCAACACCTGAGCACGGTCTAATAATATCTGGTACATACCACAGTACCTACGGACAAGCCGTAGAAGGGCAAACCCAAGCCTCACTGATGGCACCGTTAAACTGCCGCAAACCCTTAGGTTCAAAAGCGGTTCCATGGTCATCATGTCGAGTTAGGGTTTCATTCTTCTAGAGGGGAATTACCTGCATGTTCCTCCGAACACTTTAAACTTGGGAAAAATGGGATTCTGACACTTGCTCGAACTTTTTAGCTTCGCCCAGGCGACATGTGAATACCCTTCGTCCGCATGCTAAACAATGCCTAAACCCTCCAGGAAAGACGATACATCAACGTTCATCTCTAGATCGGTCTGCTCTAGATCTGAGTAAGACTCTCCACACTGAAAATCTTCAACTCATCTGGGCCTACGTCAGCTCATCAATCTGAAGAATCTCCTTCGTCTCTCAAATTGGGGTAGGCTAGCTATCACCTGTCGCATCTCTGCCTGGAAGCTCCAGCGATCTTAGCTATTAAGCTCTGGAAGCGACATCCCATCATTTCAGCAACATCTGGGTCATCTGTCTGCACAGTAGACGACATCACAATCTCGGAGGTACGCTATACATCAACAATCCTCTCACCACTGGCAGCCTCTATCAATGGCCCGATCATCCGGTGCAAACTAAACACTCGCCTCATCCGAGAGGTCACATATAAATACTAACTCGATACGTTCCCATGTCACCAAAAAACACGATGGTCAGCCCTCGTACCAGATGAGCTCGTCCTGACCGCAACATTAGCAGCAGCTCAATCTGCGCTCAAACATGGTGACAGGAACCTCAATCGTGTATCAATGAAAACAGATCAAGGGCATAAAAGGAAACGACAGATCCAGAATGGATACATGATCATAAGGAGGAACAACATCAATAAGAGTATGATCACGGAACGAATAGAATCAAGGATCTTAAATGGATGTATAATCATGGGTATGAAGAGAATCATAGGTCTCAAAAATATGTACATCCTAAGGTTTCCTAAGTAGAGTATCGTATCGTAAATATGCCGCGGAACATACGTACGGTACATCACTCTACTCAGGCTACCTACTCCATCAATCAGGGTCAACCTAAGAAACGAATGTCCGGGTCTAATACCCCCCGTTCAAGTCTAAGTTCCATAAGGTCAAGCCTAGGTTCCGAAATATACATACGCCCTAGACTCCGCATAGTCAAACATAGACTCGAATCAAGGTTAAACCTAGAGCTTTGATACCAACTTTGTCATGACCTGAAATATTAGCTCGTGACCAGCACTTTAATCACGCAACGTCTAAAGGCGTAACGTAATTCAAGTAAGCTGAAAACCAGAAATCTAAACCTTTTAAAGAAAATAAAGCAGGTGAAGTTTTGAAATAAAGGTATAATGAAATCAAGTTTCTAAAATGCATGGAAAAGGAACATGAATGATGCAAGTAAAATTTACCAGTTTGAAAACATGTTTCATCTTTTTATAAAAATTCGGGCAGCACCTCCTTTCTATTTTTTTGATCCAAAACCACAAATACCAAACAAGAATAATGGCATCCCCAAGCGGGAGCTAGCTCTTCACCAACCGGCGGATAACAACCATGCAAAGCATAAGCATAAGTATATGATGCCCAACGACGAAGTTCACCAGAAAAGATAAAGAAATAAGCAAGACATCAAAACCACAAGTAGCGGAAAATCCCCCTCGCTCTAAGTCTCGCAACCAAAACCTCACTAAGTCTCATTACTTATAAAATTTACTAATTTTGATTGATGGAGTGACTAGATACAATATGAAATATAAATACAAGAGTGGATACGATACAAATGCCCCACCTACCAATGCAAAACACCCAAATGAAGTTATGTGCCAGCGATACCGCTACGGATCCATGCGGTCAACCTGCAAGAACTGTGGCACAACGGGGGTGAGTTTCCAACTCGTGAGTAGAAAAACATCTACAAGTAGAAATCGAATAAACAACGACTCCTAGGTCAACTATATCATGAAGGTAATACTATGATATCTAGGGTGACCTATCATCATATGTGCCAACAATGTAATCAATACCTATATGTATGCGGATATATTCCATCAATGTAATCAATATATGTATGCATGTGGATCTCGTCCAACCATATAATCAATGTCTGTATGCACGTAATATCATAAAAGAGTTTGCATGAAGGTATGAGGATATAAATCAACGGTGTCCCTCGCGACACATCAAAATCAAGGAACCTGGGTGTCCAGCATCAACACCCGAAAACATCATGAAACCCATGTCCAGCATCGACACGTAAATTCTCATATCTCGGGCTCCGTCAGTCGGGATTGGCTTACGGGCTCCGTCAGTCCGGATCGGCTCATATCATCTCTCGACTTCGGTCGGTATCCTCCGGATATCCGCCAGGCCCAACCAATCACCGGTAGGTAGTAGTCTCTCTGCCAGGCTCATCGTCATCCACACTAAATCTCTCTCTCGCCCCGTGGTACCATACCGGGTCCACCATGTACCCGCAAACGGAATCATCCACCTCCTCGAATCGGGATTCACATGTCACTCTCAAAACTGAGAAAACACATGGTGGACGCACTGAAATATCTATCAAGAGAAACCGGGGTTTTTTTAAAACAGCACATACTTTCTTTTGAAATAGCCATGGTTCTCAAATCCAGAAATCTCATGAAAACAACATATCTCAATGCGTAAAATCACAAAGCATGATGTATGCGACATATGATAAAAATGTAAGCATAACCGAATATCATGCAACATGGAACAGTGATTGTTAGTTATATGTATGCCCTAGAGGCCATTACTGTACATAGGATGTATATTGTAGTGGATGCTGGGACATATATAGGGAGGACTTTCTTGCTCGACATGATAGTATGCTATCTGGTTGAACTTTACCTTAACGTGTATGCTGATTGTCTCTCTGTTACATGTTGGTAAAGCCCTTAGGATGTGTACTTGACTACCTGGACTATGATGCGGATCATACTAGTGGGGACATGGTAGTCCATAAGTACATCCTTCAAAGTCCCTAGTCGTGGGTGTATCGAGACGGGGTATCGATATACCAGAGTAGACTAGCGTATACCTTCTCGACCCATACAGATGGGCGATGGATGATCCCATATCCATTGGTGTTTGACATCAGAGATGATATACGGGTGCTCAGTAGAGACTGGGTACACTGGACGGACTCGCCGAGAACTCCCAGATGGTATTATACCTTACGTCAGATGGCAGTTCTCTGGTGACACTGGTACAGAGTAGTCTGTTGACCCGAGATCGTCATAGAGTCTTGTGTGGTTCCCACTGTGCTTTGATTTCCATCTTACCACGTCCAAGAGGGCGTGCAAAACGGTGGTTTTTGGGTACAGTCCCGAGTCACATGGAGGCAATGAGCGATAGGAGGGGATTCGTCTCTCCCGGTATAGGGGGTTGATGTTGCGCTGTGTTCGATTGGCTATAACAGGAAATCCCTGGCCAGGGTTGCTGAGATTTACTGGTAAGTGTTACCAGTAGTTTCTCGAACAGTTATAGACCTCATATCGACACGACTTATCGAGCTATTGGGGTCTGACGTTTACCACCCCTAGGCGAGATATGCGACATATCAGACGATCAGACCGGACTGTATGGTAGTGTTACTGGTCGGATTCACTGGAGTGTGAGCGGGCTTGCTCGTCGATCTTCAGATCGCTCAATACCCGGGTGGCCGTTACGTTTAGCAGACCTCTTGCGGCTTGTGGGTGTTTGATATGATCATCATCTGCTGCCGGCGTATTGACGAGTCTTTAGAGTCCTACACAGAGGTTTCCTGGCTCAAGCAAAACGAAATAGGAGCGCATATGAGATATGTGCGGGACCGAGAATGATACCAGTATGTGATACTGTATTCGATTCTCGCGATATGTGACATTGATCGGTTATATGTGATATAGCCGGGTTATCGGATCAAGTGTTAATTCGATAAGTTGTTACTGTTGATATTAGTCGGTTATATGCGATATGACCGGATCGTTAAATCAAGTGTTGATTTAATGATTTAATGCGTAATTGTATATTTGATATATTACTTTGTATTAACTAGTATTGGTTCACTTTAAAATGGATTTTCTCACTCGGGTGTGCGCATTGCATATGCGATATGATTTTGTGCACTTGCTTGTATCATGTTTGATGATGCATGCCAAACTTGGTTAAGTGTAAAGAATGAACCATGGTAATGAATGGGTTAGGGTTTTGATTTTTATTTATTCATTTATCTTTCTTATTTATTCTTCTTTGGAAAAAGGAAAAGAAAGATAAATGGTGGCATATTTTGGATTTAGTTGAAGTTTCTTGAAACTTTAACTAAGTCTTCATTCTTGTCATATTCTTAACCCTAACCAATTTAACTAACCTAAGTTAATTCTCTACACTTAACTAGAGTTAAAAGTATGATAAGTATTGTTTTATTTTATTTTTAATTCAAGACTTATCATAACATTCTTCTTCTTCCTCCATTTCTTCAAGTGAAGAAAGCTTTCCCCATCAATGGCAAGTGATGGAAATGAGTGAGAAATCCAATTCCAAAGTCTACCCACTTTCTATTTCTTCATCCTCTACCTCTTGCCAAGTGTTAGAGTGTGTTTCCTTCACAACTTTTCACGGTTTGGTGAAGGTGGAGCTTGATCTTTCGATGCCTCGACGTAGATCATCTTCGGCATGGACATCGATGACCTAGCTCGCTCGTTCTCCGATGAAGTCGACGCTAGAGCCCGGATTTGATTTGGACAGCGGAGAGGACCTCATCTCGGAGCCGTGGAGGTGGAGGACCGGATCTACAAAGGTTGTATTTCCGTTTCCCATTAGTTAATTGTTAACTAGTTTACTTTTCGCCTAGAAATCTAGCAAACGATCCGTAGTTTAGGGTTTCTCGGCACGTTAAAATTTTGAAATTGGCATGATCGATGCCTTGTGAGACCTCATTGGTGTGCCTACGATCCCTACAGTGGTATCAGAGACTAGCTAGAGCCTTAGGCGAAGTCCAGACGGAAATTGAAGTCCGAACGAACCCGAAACCCCGAACCAATATTGCTCTCTGTCCAATTTTTAAAAACAGGGATTTTTCAGTATTAAAAATATCCAGAAAAACATGCAGGAAAATCTAAGAGTAATTGTGCAATTCGTAACCCTAATTCCATTAAAGCGCCGCGCTTCCGCGGCACGAGCATGGCTCGTGCGGCGGAAACGCGGCCGTTTTGTCGTTTTGTGAGACGAAGTTTACACAGTAACTCCTAATTTCCAGTGTTGGTCTTCCTGGGTATTTTTAATATTTTTTCAAGAGTTGAATTTTTCTGGGTTATTTTGGGGATTCGAAGTTCGATCGGATTATCAAATTTTGTCTGTGTGGCTTTTCGGATAAATTTTAGAATATGTTAAAAAGTTCGACCGGATATAAATACCCAATTTTTCTCCTGTCGGGAAATTTCCAAGTGTTGGATTTTTCCGTAGTTTGACGACGTTCTAAGTAGTGCAAGTAACGCGATGGTCCCTCTAGAAGACAACAAACCTTAACTCGATTATGTGACCGTCTTGAACTGCCCTTTGAACCTTCGGGTTTGGGGCAGTACGGCGTGCCACATGTGAGGCGTTGGCTTGACCCTTCTACGGCTGGACCGTTGGTACTGAGGCACGAACTGAATGTTGTTAGACTTGTTTCATGTGTTGATCAGTTTCGGGAAAACTTGGGTGTTCGATTGTTCGATCGGAAAGTTTAACATTTTCTATTTATCTAGAATGGGATACAATAATTGGAATTCACAAAAAGTTATGAGATAACTAAATGAATGTTATAAACGTAGCACTTTAGTCTCACTTGATCGGTTGCCGCGGAATTTTGATGTGATCAAAAGTCCGTCGCAATCACGTAGCGTACGCGGATACTCGCCGGGTAAACTTAATAGACAGCCTCACTCCATAGCCCCGACCAAGTGACTGTAGGAGAACCCCATCACCGAAAGCATCCGTTCGGGTGCTCGCGGCAGCGGTGTTCCGTCTTGGTGCACTTCGTCGATGGTTTCGGGGGTGCGGCCGTCTACTGAAGTTTGCGACGAGCATTCGATCAGGATGTCGGGAATCTTGTTGAATTGCCCGACTTGATATTGAAAAGTGTTTTCGATAATGAGACTAAAATGCGGGGTTTATAATTGTTAGGCATGCGATGTCTAAGTAATTCATTTGGTCAGGCATGCGATGTCTGAGGTGGTTGCGGATTCCAACTGTTGTAGTTTTACACTTTCTTTTCTGTGACCGTAAGTGTAATATGTGATATCGCCGGTTTCGTTGCTATATGTCAACGACAATTGGGATGCGCATATTTACTTACGTTGATGACATGTGATGTTATGTGTTGCTGGATATGTTATATTGGATCGTCGTGTTTGAATAGCCGGGGGTTTTTATGTGAGATGAGTGTTTTTCATTTTCATTCATGTAAAAACTTATATGTAATATTCTTTTATTGGGGCACTTCCAGGTTGCGGAAGATGTCACCGTTTGTATATTATTTACTTTTCCGCACTAGGATAGACCCAAGGAGGAGGGCACAAGTAACCGGGTTCTGGAGTCCAGTGGGAGACCAACTCGAGGAGTCGAGTCCGGGTCTCCTAACTCTAGAATTGGTAGGGTTGCTTGCCGCTCTCGTAGGGGTCTAGGGGTGTGGGTTTGGCTATTCATCACGACCATGGAATCCGTGTTTTATACTGGCTCGTATTGAAAACACGGACGTCCTAGTATATCCAATATTTCATATGATTCTTCTGCTGCGATATCTGTGATGTGATCATGTGATGTTCTGTGATAGATACAGTATATAGTATATATGATATATTATATAGACGTTACTTATGTTTTACACCCGCGCTAGCCCTGCCCCGCTCTGCCGTTAGTTACCTAACCTAACGGTGCACGAGGGGACATCGAGGCGAATGCGGATGGCATAAGTGTACGTCGTATTTATCTGTGATGTTTAGGTATTTAAATGATGGGACTTCATTAATGTGATTAATGAAATAAAAGAAACCTAAGATGTTGTAGAATTGAATTTCAAAATTAAAACAGGTAGCTACAGTTCTTGCTTTGCACAGCGGTATATGTGATATATCCTGCACCTTATTCGATAAGGAAAGGACCGAGATCCCTTCACCGGGAGTGACTCCTTTAGCAATAACTGGCAGATGCTACACACTCGGTTTGTCTTTTGATTGCTTTTATGAGTTCTGCTTTGCACAGTGATATATATGATATATCCCGCACCTCATTCGACGAGGAAAGGACCGACGATCCCTTTACCGGGAGTGACTCCTTTAGCAAAACTAGAAAAGCCTCAAAAACACTCCATTTTAAAAATCATTTGATTCTACAACGATATCAAGTTCATTACGCAATAGGTTTTCAGAAAAACCTGTCGTAGCCCTCCGTCATTTCAGATAAGTGCTGTTTAGTATTCGTGCTGCGTTTGTTGGCCTCCGTCAAGGCGCAGTGTGCGGTAGCTAACCAGTATTTATCTGCTTATGCATATGATGCAGATTGAGTTAGGGTAGTCGTGCGACCTTGTTGGCCTCCGTCAAGGGTCGTGCGGGTGGGTTTGATTCGATCAAGAAATGACGGGTTGAACTTGACTAGTAGCCTATGGTTTGTTGGCCTCCGTCAAGGTCATAGGGTGCTAGGGGCAAAAGATTATCGGGAATTTCAAGTGTTGAAATTTGCAATGAGATTGCATACCTTCTATGAGATAGTTGGATCCCGATACCCGCTGTGAGTAAGAGTTACTCCTGGGAGAGTTTTACACATTACAATTAGCCGATCAAGTAGGTGTCTAGAAAGGTGTCAACGGGGTTACGCCTCTGGGAAAATGAGGTTTACAGTAATTAGGTTCGTGCGAAAGCACGGGGGACCTCCCTCAAAGTACCGACACTGGCCTGGCTGAAAGATTGGCGAACTTGTAGTGTGTAATTAATCCCGGCTAGTTTTTCCTTTTAGGGTTTGAAGGAAGACTTGATAAAAAGCAGTGGGAGCCATCCTGATTAGATAAAACAATAACCAATCTATTCTTGCAAGAGCGCACGCTGAGTGTTTTCTTCTCTCTCTCTCCAGGTAGCGACCATATCACGCCTTAATCAAGATAATAATACGGATTATTGACCGAACCCGCTTGTTATACTGAGCTGGGGAACGTTGGTCCCGCTCCAACTTATAATTGTTATAAGACAGAGCAGGAAATTGGGGAATACCAAGATTCCTATGCCGCCCAAACGAAGAGAGTGCATGCTGATGCATCATCTTCGGGTGTATTCATTATACAGAACTGTTTCTCAGTATCCTCCGCATCCTTGGTATGTGATACCGGATCAGGATCCCAGATATGTAAGCTGTTACATAGGGCTACAAAAGGTAGAAAAACTGAGAACGGGTGATAAGTTTCATGAGGCAGAAAACGGGGCAAGAGTTGCAGCCAAGTCTGTTGGTCACTGTCACCCTGTATTACAAATACATTGATTCTGAACGAATGTTATTAGATACCGAACCTGATATACAAAATCATATCAGTCTCTTTATTAGTAAAGAAATGATAAAATTTTGTATTGCTGGATAATGTTTTGAACATTTCCTATATCAAAAGTTGATCGGATCAGGCACGTTATCTAAAAGCATTGATGTTCTAAATCAAACTACAGTTCTTAGTATACGGAACACACACAAGAGGAAGAGTTCAGAAATGAACGAATCCTTCTTAAGGTATTGTAGACTAGGTCAGATCAATGTGACCCGACTAGCTAGAGTTACATAAAGATGCATATTTAAATTAGTTTAAACTTACATCTTGTGAAACTCGCCAGTCATGTCACAAAGATATAATGACACCAGCTCTGTTTATTGGAAACAGAGAAAGAGTTAAGTAAACTCTTGGGATGATACATGTTGATGTATGTAAGGTCCCCTGTCTACACATGCCAGGATTGGTTCTTTATACTTCATTATATTCTCTGATAATCTCTTAAGATTCAGTCATATGTTCCTGTTGAAACATGAGTCCGAACCTTTTGAGATATTCATAGAATATAAGTTAGAAGTAGAGAACCAATATGGGTATAAGTATTATGTCCTATGATGAGATCAGGGAGGAGAATACTTGAGCACGGAAATACTGGACTATTCTAAAGGAGAATGAGATTCTCTCTCAGCATTACTCCTCCGTATACACCATAGCACGATGGTATATCGGGGCGGAGCAATCACACCCTAATTGATAAGGTGTGCTCTATGATGAGTACTACTGAGTTACCTGTTTCCTATTGGGAGTTATGCACTTATGAAGCTGCATACATATTGAATAGGGTTCCAATCAAATCAGTTGCCTACCGCTTCATATGTGATATGGAATGGAAAGAACCCATGTCTTAAGTTAGTTAAGATTTGGAGTTGTCCGGCCTATGTCTGAAAGCAAAATCCGGACAACCTCGAGGCAAGGTCAGTTATGTAGAACTGGAAAGGTTCCAGCTATACAAACTACAGCAGATGATTTGGTACAACCAGAGGATTCAGTAGAAACCAACGAACCTCAGCTCTCCGCCGATCTAGTAGGGTTCCTCACCCACCTGAGAGATACTTCGATTTCTCTATGACTTTGGGAGCGAGGATTGCATCATGAGATGATGACCCAACTAGTTCCGAGCTGGCCATCAGGAGTGTGACTCTATAAGAATGGCTGGATGTTTAGCGATCTGAGATGGAATCCTTATACACCAACAAAGTATGGACTTTGGTTGCTATATCTGAAGGGTTAAATCCCCATCAGGAGCAAGTATATCTTGAGAAGATTACTTGGTGTAGATGGAAAAGTTGAGACTTTCAAAGCTAGACTTGTTAAAGGTTTTCTTCATTGACCAGGCGTGGATAATGATGAAACCTTTTCCAGTGGCTATGCTTAAGTCCATCCAGATCCTACTTACCACGGCTGCATACCATGACTACGATCTCTGGTGGTTGGGTGTCTTGACTGCTTTTCTAAATGATGATTTAGAAGAGAGTGTCTATAAGTACACAGCCAGAGGGCCTCGTAGACAGTGGGAGCAGCGGAAACGTGTGCAAGATGCTTTATAGGATAAAGCAGACATCGCGGAGTTGGAACATCTGTTTTGATGAATAGGTCAAAGAAGTTGACATCATCAAAATAGTAGATGAACCTTGTATAAACAAGAAGGTAGTAGGGAGTATGGTGACGATCCTCGTAGAGTACGTGGATGACATACTCTTGATAGGGAAAGAGTTTCCTATGCTGCGCTCGGTCAATCTCCGTTTATCACAATGATTCTCCATAAAGGATCATAATGATACCTACTAACTCCTGGATTTTGGATCTATGAGATAGATCTAAATGGATGTTAGGATTCTCACTTGTCGAAGTGAGATGGTATCACATGATCCTGGGGAGAATCACTGGAAGGGTTCCAGGGTGATAAGGACGACTGAATGTCAGTCGCAGGCATTGTCTTTACCCTCAGTAAAGGGACGGTATGTTGGAAGAGTTCCAAGCTAGATACCGTGACATACTAGACGATAAAGGCAGGATACATCGCTACTTAAGATGCTACCAAAGAGGCTGTTTGGGTGTATATTGGTTCATGAGATGAACTTCGTTCCTACCATTGTGAGACAATGGAGTTGTGGCTTATGCCAAGGAACACCCGTCCCATCAGTGACCCAGGCGTATTCTGAGGCCGCATCACCTGATCATGGAGATAGTTGATCTCCAGGGTGATCGAGGTAAGGAGAGTAGATTCTGAGGACAACACAGTGGATCCACTCACAAAGGCCTGTTCCCAGAGAGAGACTTTTATGGGATGGTTGAGTATGAGATACTACAACCACTGCTATCAGATGGCCCTAGTGCAAGTGGGAGATTGTTAGTTATATGTATGCCCTAGAGGCCATTACTGTACATAGGATGTATATTGTAGTGGATGCTGGGACATATATAGGGAGGACTTTCTTGCTCGACATGATAGTATGCTATCTGGTTGAACTTTACCTTAACGTGTATGCTGATTGTCTCTCTGTTACATGTTGGTAAAGCCCTTAGGATGTGTACTTGACTACCTGGACTATGATACGGATCATACTAGTGGGGACATGGTAGTCCATAAGTACATCCTTCAAAGTCCCTAGTCGTGGGTGTATCGAGACGGGGCATCGATATACCAGAGTAGACTAGCGTATACCTTCTCGACCCATACAGATGGGCGATGGATGATCCCATATCCATTGGTGTTTGACATCAGAGATGATATACGGGTGCTCAGTAGAGACTGGGTACACTGGACGGACTCGCCGAGAACTCCCAGATGGTATTATACCTCACGTCAGATGGCAGTTATCTGGTGACACTGGTACAGAGTAGTCTGTTGACCCGAGATCGTCATAGAGTCTTGTGTGGTTCCCACTGTGCTTTGATTTCCATCTTACCACGTCCAAGAGGGCGTGCAAAACGGTGGTTTTTGGGTACAGTCCCGAGTCACATGGAGGCAATGAGCGATAGGAGGGGATTCGTCTCTCCCGGTATAGGGGGTTGATGTTGCGCTGTGTTCGATTGGCTATAACAGGAAATCCCTGTCCAGGGTTGCTGAGATTTACTGGTAAGTGTTACCAGTAGTTTCTCGAACAGTTATAGACCTCATATCGACACGACTTATCGAGCTATTGGGGTCTGACGTTTACCACCCCTAGGCGAGATATGCGACATATCAGACGATCAGACCGGACTGTATGGTAGTGTTACTGGTCGGATTCACTGGAGTGTGAGCGGGCTTGCTCGTCGATCTTCAGATCGCTCAATACCCGGGTGGCTGTTACGTTTAGCAGACCGCTTGCGGCTTGTGGGTGTTTGATATGATCATCATCTGCTGCCGGCGTATTGACGAGTCTTTAGAGTCCTACACAGAGGTTTCCTGGCTCAATCGAAACGAAATAGGAGCGCATATGAGATATGTTCGGGACCGAGAATGATACCAGTATGTGATACTGTATTCGATTCTCACGATATGTAACATTGATCGGTTATATGTGATATAGCCGGGTTATCGGATCAAGTGTTGATTCGATAAGTTGTTACTGTTGATATTAGTCGGTTATATGCGATATGACCGGATCGTTAAATCAAGTGTTGATTTAATGATTTAATGCGTAATTGTATATTTGATATATTACTTTGCATTAACTAGTATTGGTTCACTTTAAAATGGATTTTCTCACTCGGGTGTGCGCATTGCATATGCGATATGATTTTGTGCACTTGCTTGTATCATGTTTGATGATGCATGCCAAACTTGGTTAAGTGTAAAGAATGAACCATGGTAATGAATTGGTTAGGGTTTTGATTTTTATTTATTCATTTATCTTTCTTATTTATTCTTTTTTGGAAAAAGGAAAAGAAAGATAAATGGTGGCATATTTTGGATTTAGTTGAAGTTTCTTGAAACTTTGACTAAGTCTTCATTCTTGTCATATTCTTAACCCTAACCAATTTAACTAACCTAAGTTAATTCTCTACACTTAACTAGAGTTAAAAGTATGATAAGTATTGTTTTATTTTATTTTTAATTCAAGACTTATCATAACATTCTTCTTCTTCCTCCATTTCTTCAAGTGAAGAAAGCTTGCCCCATCAATGGCAAGTGATGGAAATGAGTGAGAAATCCAATTCCAAAGTCTACCCACTTCCTATTTCTTCATCCTCTACCTCTTGCCAAGTAGTAGACTGTGTTTCCTTCACAACTTTTCACGGTTTGGTGAAGGTAGAGCTTGATCTTTCGATGCCTCGACGTAGATCATCTTCGGCATGGACATCGATGACCTAGCTCGCTCGTTCTCCGATGAAGTCGACGTTAGAGCCCGGATTTGATTTGGACAGCGGAGAGGACCTCATCTCGGAGCCGTGGAGGTGGAGGACCGGATCTACAAAGGTTGTATTTCCGTTTCCCATTAGTTAATTGTTAACTAGTTTACTTTTCGCCTAGAAATCTAGCAAACGATCCGTAGTTTAGGGTTTCTCGGCACGTTAAAATTTTGAAATTGGCATGATCGATGCCTTGTGAGACCTCATTGGTGTGCCTACGATCCCTACAGTGATATGACGTATTAAGGGAAAACCGCTCTTTTAAATGGATCCAGTTTTGAAAATATATCATGCGGTTCCCAAATATCCAAAATCGAATGCAATATCATATAAAGGTGCATATGTGTATGTACGAAAATGTGGGTGTACAATATGTATGTACGCAAATATGGATGTAGCAATCCTACTGTGCAGTGACATGGCAATTATCAATGATGAAGTGTGTGAGCCGGCAAATTTGTGTACGTGTAACATACGCATCATCGATAATGGTGCAGGTGTACTAGCACAGGTATAAGTAATGCAATGCAAATAACATGAATGCAGTGTAAGGTAAATCATATGCAAATGCTGACGGGTATACGTATCTATCATGACTGAGTCAGTGAATCTATTAATCGGCATCCAGCCTCACAATATCGCATACGGTACAATCCATCATACGATATTCTCTAGTCAAGGGTATAGATCAAACCTCAAGTCCAAATCATCACGTACAGAAAATTATCGTACGACGGCATTAAGCTATCAGGGGTCCTATCAACCTATAAGACGAGGAGGGTACGACCTAACATCTCGTACGGCTATCACTCACGATTCACAACATATATAAATATCTCTATATACCTATGTCCTAAGTGACATCCACAACAATCTTATATCAGGGGACCGGCAAGGTATCAATCATCTCAATCGACTCGCATCCGTATACCAACATATCATCATATCATCATACTACGTCTTAAATTCTTTTCATCGCATTTATATCCCACATCAAGTCAATTTCACATATTCATTCTACCTTTACTAAAAATATAAGTATCTAATCCAATAAACACACCCGAACCATACAAACCGTTTTTGAAAGATGCGAATCGTAGTTTTGAAAGTAGGGGTTACGGTGTTTTTAAGTTAAAGATATCATTTGAAAATCTGTAACATCCCTCCGGGTATATGTTTAAAGGATGGATACGATTCTTTAGTTTGGAAATAGATATGGTTAGGATGACACATCTACGTCTGCTATCTAGTCCTATAGTACCCTAAACGACAATATCGTCAAACATCATCCTCAAATCCCATCATCACATATTAGCCATATTATATCACTTCTAGCTATCCTTTAGTTTCAATTATTGTTCTCTAACTACCTTTCTAACTCTATCTATAGTTTTATATTAAAGGTTTCATTAACCATAATCTATGTATAAATCGGTTTCCGTCAAGAGTGCGGGGGTGCTATACGCCATCCACCCGACTTCCCCCGTAGATATAGATCTACTCAGTTTGGTCTTCGCTTGCCGAAGTCGATGACGCCACGCTCCGTCACCTCGGAATCCACGCAAAGGTACCTACAATAACACACAATCGTAATCGCTATTAAAATCGAATTCGGAAAACCGATACGGCATACGGCATGCTCATAGGTTAGAACCTATGGCCTACGCGTGCAAAACAATCAAACAACCCTTATTGTTGATGTACAAACATCCAACAACCAATTACAAATCCAAATATCAAAACTAAACATTTCAAAATACGGAAACATAGCCAAAAACCACACTAAAGTGTAGGGTTCCTAGGCACACACATGAGGTTCCACAACAGATCAAACATGCCAAAATCAAAATTTTCTTGTGCCGAGAAACCCTAATGATATATCGATAACTAGAGGCAAAGGCGAAACATGCAATTAAACAACTTTATTGCTAAGTGAACGGAAATACAACCTTTGTAGATCCGGTCCTCCACTTCCTTAGCTCCGTGATAATGTCCCTCCGCTGCGATTATCGGATCCCGGACTCTAGCGATGGTTTCGTCGAAGAAATGATCGGGCTATGTCGTCGACTTCGATGCCGAAGATGATCTACGTCGAGGCAACTCAAGATCAAGCTCCAACTTCACCAAGTCATGAAACTTGTGAAGAAAACACCCTATACTACATGGCAAGTGGTAGAGGATGAAGAAATAGGAAGTGGGTTCACTTTGGATTTGGATTTCTCACTTGAAAATATCACTTGGAAATTTTCAAGAGAACTTTCTTCTCTTCATGAAGATGAAGAAGAAGAAGAAAAGAAAAAACCTTATTAAAAATAAAATCCAAGTGATTCTTATCAATTTTGCAACCATGGTTGAGTGTAGAGAATAAACTATGGTTTTGGTGAATGGTTAGGTTAAAGGAAAGAAACAAGATGGTTACTTATTCAAAGCTTCATGAAGCTTCAACAAAAGACAAAGCAAGCCACCATTTCATTTTCCTTTCCAAAAATAAATGAATAAAAGAATAAATAAAACAAATATAAAACCTAACCATTAACCTAAACATTGTTTAACATAAACACACACCCAAGTTTGCATGTATCATCAAACATGATACAATCTAGTGCACAAAACTATATCATATATACAATGTGCACATCAAGTGAGAAAATCCATCTTAAGTGAACCAATACTAGTTAATGCAAAGTAATATATCAAATATATTATTATACATTAAATCATTAAATCAACACTTGACTTAATGATCCGGTCATACTGCATATAACCGACTAATATCAAGTGTATCAATGTATCGAATCAACACTTGATTCGGTAACCCGGCTATATCTTATATAACCGTCCATTGATACAAATCGCGAGAATAGAATGCAGTATCACATACTGGTATTATTCTCGGTCCCGCACATATCTCATATGCGCTCCTATTTCGTTTCGCTTGAGCCAGGAAACCTCTGTGTAGGACTCTAAAGACTCGTCAATACGCCGGCAGCAGGTGATGATCATATCAAACACCCACAAGCCGCAAGCGGTCTGCTAAACGTAACGGCCACCCGGGTATTGAGCGATCAGAAGATCAACGAGCAAGTCCGCTCACACTCCTGTGAATCCAACCAGTAACACTTACCGTACAGTCCGGTCTGATCGTCTGATATGTCGCATATCTCGCCTAGGGGTGGTAAACGTCAGACCCCAGTAGCTCGATAAGTCGTGTCGAGATGAGGTCTATAACAGTTCGAGAAACTACTGGTAACACTTACCAGTAAATCTCAGCAACCCTGACCAGGGATTTCCGGTTATAGCCAATTGAACACAGCACAACATCAACTCCCTATACCGGGAGAGACGAATCCCCTCCTATCACTCATTGCCTCCATGTGATTCGGGACTGTACCCAAAAACCACCGTTTTGCACGCCCTCTTAGACGTGGTAAGGTAGAAATCAAAGCACGGTGGGAATCATACAAGACTCTATGACGATCTCGGGTCTACAGACTAACCTGTACCAGTGTCACCAGAGAACTGCCATCTGACGTAAGGTATAATACCATCTGGGAGTTCTCGGCGAGTCCGTCCAGTGTACCCAGTCTCTACTGAGCACCCGTCTATCATCTCTGATGTCAAACACCAATGGATATGGGATCATCCATCGCCCATCTATATGGGTCGAGAAGGTATACGCTAGTCTACTCTGGTGTATCGATGCCCCGTCTCGTTACACCCATGACTAGGGACCTTGAAGGATGTACTTATGGACTACCATGTCCCCACTAGTATGATCTGCATCATAGTCCAGGTAGTCAAGTACACAGCCTAAGGGCTTTACCAACATGTAACAGAGAGACAATCAGTATACACGTTAAGGTAAAGAGCAACCAGATAGCATACTATCATGTCGAGTAAGAAAGTCCTCCCTATATATGTCCAAGCATCCACTATAATATACATCCTATGTATAGTAATGGCCTCTAGGGTATACATATAACTAAAAATCTCCCACTTGCACTAGGGCCATCTGTAGCAGTGGTTGTAGTATCTCATACTCAACCATCCCATAAAAGTCTCTCTCTGGGAATAGGCTTTCGTGAGTGGATCCGCCGTGTTATCCTCTGAGTCTGCTCTCCTAACCTTGATCACCCTGGAGATCAACTATCTCCATGATCAGGTGATACTGCCTCAGAATATGTCTGGATCACTGATGGGACGGACGTTCCTTGGTATAAGCCACAACTCCATTGTCACACAATGGGAGGAACGAAGTTCATCTCATGAAACAATATCCATCCAGACTTCCTCTTTGGTAGCATCTTTGGTAGCGATGTATCCAGCATTTATCGTCTAGTATGCCACGGTATCTAGCTTGGAACTCTTCCAACATACCGTCCCTTTACTGAGGGTAAAGACAATGCCTGTGACAGACTTTCAGTCGTCCTTATCACCCTGGAACCTTTCCAGTGATTCCCCCCAGGATCGATTGATACCATCTCACTACAACTAGTGAGTATCCTAACATCCAATTACATCTATCTCATAGATGAAAACTCAGGATTTAGGAGGTATCATTTTGATCCTATTGGAGAATCATTGTGATAAGCGGAGATTGACCGAGCATAGCATTGGAAACTCCTTCCCTATTAAGAGTATGTCATCCACGTACTCCACGAGGATCACCACCATACTCCCTACTACTTTTTTGTATATACAAGGTTCATCTACCATTTTGATGATGTCAAACTCTTTTACTAACACATCAAAACAGACGTTCCAACTCCGCGATGCCTGCTTTATCACAGAAAACATCTTGCTCGCGTTTCCGCTGCTCCCACTGTCTACGAGGCCCTCTGGCTGTGTACTTATAAACACACTCTTCTAAAACATACCTTAGAAAAGCAGTCATGGAACCCAACCGCCAGATATCGTAGTCATGGTATGTAGCCGTGGCAAGTAGGATCCGGATGGACTTAAGCATAGCCACTGGAAAAGGTTTCATCCTGGTTGATGACGAAAACCTTTAACAAGTCTAGTTTTGAAAGTCTCAACTTTTCCATCTATACCAAGTAATCTTCTCAAGATATACTTGCTCCTGATGGGGATTTAACCCTTCAGATATAGCAACCAAAGTCCATACTTTGTTGGTGTATAAGGATTCCATCTCAGATCGATAAGCATCCAGCCATTTTTACAGAGTCCCACTCTTGATGGCCAGCTCGAAACTAGTTGGGTCATCATCTCATGATGCATTCCTCGCTCCCACTGTCATAGAGAAACCGAAGTACCTCTCAGGTGGGTGAGGAACCCTACTAGATCGGCGGAGAGGCTGAGATTCGTTGGTTACTATTGAATCCTTTAGTTCTATCAAATCATCTACTGCAGTTTGTATAGCTGGAACATTTCCAGTTCTACAGAACTGACCTTCCTCGAGCTTGTCCGGATTTTGCTTTTTAGACATAGGCTGGACAACCCCAAATCTTAACAAACTTAAGATATGGGCTCTTCCCTTTCCATATCACATATAAAGCGGTAGGCAATAGTTTTGATTTGAACCCTATTCAATAGGTATGCAACTTCATAAGTGCATAACTCCCTAAAAGGAAATAGGAAACTCAGTAGTACTGTTCATATCATAATATTGCATTATTATATTCCCCATTCTTATTCTTTTTATAAATAAACAGGTGCTTTTGACGCATGTCTGCTACATATTACAGGTTACAGGTTCTTGGATCTAAAACAGCGAAAACAATGAAAAGACGATGCAAAAGTGGACTTTGACCAACAAATAGAAGACTCTTCATCAAGCCTACATCAAAAATAAAATTCACAAAGTACAAGGCAATGCAAGGTCCAAGATTACAAAGCGAACGGTTAAAAGTCCACCGCAATTATTCACTGGAGATCTGGAAGAAACATAGAAGCTATTTTAATAAAGAACAAAATAATAAGGAAGCCTAAAGATCCAAGGCCCAATACTTTCTTTAAAGAGACAGAGACATAAAATTTTACCAAAACTTGAAGTCTACTTTGACTAGGTCTTCCTAAGGATATTTTGGTAAATGTAGACATGCAAATCAATTGTAACCTAGGGTTTCCTATTCTCTATAAATAGGAACTCTACTCATTGTAATTTCTTATGCCTCCCTATGCCTCCCTTCATTAATAAATTTCAGCATTCTTTTGGAGAGCATCATTTTTTGTAAGTTCTTTATTTTCTGCTCTAGGTTAATTTTCTATTCTTGCCCTAGATAAATTTAATTTCTTGCCCTAGTTAATCTTTTATTCTCTGCCCTAGATAAATGTATTTTAATTCCCTAATGAGTGAGTAGTCTCCTCGCTTGTTAGGGTTAGATCTGGGGAAGGTTTGAGAGACGAAGATCTCTTATCCCCTTTCTTGCCCGTCATATATTTTCATAGAACAACATGCATACCTTCTTATTCCGCTCCCTACGGCACTCTACTCATGAGGTAGCGGTGATACCGTAGTCTAAAGGCCCGGATTTTAAGGTTTTCCATGGAGGTTAGGGTAAAGATTAAGAAAGGAAGGACAAGGATCTAGAGGAAGAACAATCTTCCCAATCATCCTAATCCCTTTTATTAATACTTACCACAACACCTAATTAGATCTTCATATGGGTATAGAAAGTGGTGAGATTTATAGACTTTCCAAACTTAACCTAGACCTAACCCTAGCAAGACTTAGATATAGATTAATTAGGTTTTAGATTTAATAATCCGTCCGAACACCCATCGGAATTAACGCGTTTGAGCGATTAGGAGATTCACAACATCCCTGTGGACCGACCCGTACTCACCGGCTAGCTTCATGCGACGCCGTTCTTGATTGCGGTAATAGATAGTTTTTTAGATCAATCAAATGGCGCCGTTGCCGGAGATGGCGTAGAACTTTCCTTTTTGCAATTTCGGGTTAATCATAAAATTTAAAAAATCATAAAAATCTGAAAAATCCAAAAAATAAATATAAAAATATATCATCTGTTATTTTTGGAAAGGGTATCTTTGTGTGAATTTTGCAGGATCTACGCACAAATTCGGATCTGAAAATCGACAGAGATCAAAACAGCAAGTATCAAATTCGAATAAACAGAGAAATACCACAACAGAAAACAGAAGAAATTTGGAGGACCGAGTCAACAAGTCAACTGCGCGATCTGCCAAAAAAAAAACTCGCGACCCTATTCCGGCCGCGGAACCGCTGCCAGATCCTACCTGTGACCACGTAACCGCCGCGTGTTGGTCAAAAAAAAAGGAGGGGAAAGAAGCGCAGTAAAAAAAAACGGGGTTCGGCCACTGTAATTCTCTGTGAGTTTTCTCTCTCCTTCTCTGCAAATCTTGATATATCTTTTATAAATTTGCCTGCAGGATTTCTTTGCGCTTTAAAAATATTCCTTTCCAAATAACAAATCTTATGTAAGATTCTGTGTGATATTCTTAAAATAATAATTGATTGCAAGTGATCTTTTCTGATTTGCATATCCTTAATCTTTTTGCTAAAAATATCTTTCCAAATAAAGAGCAAAAGAAAAAAGGAAAATTTTAATTAGAAAACTTACAAACTTTGAAATTCATAGGAAAAAAAAGATTTGATTGAAAATGATTTACTGTTTTGCATATCTTTAATCGGATTTTAAGGGGCTTTTGACCAATTCAGATTGGGTGGGGATTTCATCACCTTTCCCAGGACCCCAGAAATCACATAAAGCATTTGCATTGACCAATCTTTAATTAAAAAATACTAGACTCGGCCCTAAGGACTTCGAGCTCAATAGGACAGAGGACTAGTATAGGCATCGGTCGTTTATCCTAACTTGTCTTTGCGGTGACTAGGCAAGTGTGTCAAAGGCTAGTGGTTTTTAATTAGGCCCACAGTGTGGTTCCTTCCCACTTACCTGGCACTTACCTGGCCGCAATTGGCGGTGAAGAGACGGTTTGAGGTCCTATTTCTAGCCCTTTGGAACAGTTAGGAGCTGTCTAGCTGACCTAGGTGACCCTAGATCTAGGACTGATTGTGCATTTCTGGTTATTTGCATTTGTGTCTTAGCCCTTTATCGAAAATTTTTGCAAAAAAAATAAAAAAGAATAATAAGAGGAAATTTTTTTAAAAAGACTTGCAACTTTTGTCGCTGAGAAATCCTTGCACCACCTACCTTCTTCATCTTCTTTTTCTTCTATCATGGGTACCCCACACCATAAATCACTTGCCGAACTTTGGTATCCCGAACCTAATTTTGCGTCGTACGTTAATTTGTTCGGTCAATTTAAAGACGATCCCTCCTTGCCAAAAATATCTTTGAAAGATCAAATAGAGGCGTCTAGGAGAAACGGTTTGACTTTTCAATCAACCAAGTCAACCTTCACCACCTCCATTTGTTGACACCACTTTTTCCAGTCCTACCGTCTCTCCTAAGCCGATGTCCATTGCTGAGCATATTGCTCAATCTCGCAGCCGATCTTTCACCCCTCTCCACTCATCTAGTTCTAGGGATCCACAAGACTATTCACCTTTTTATCCATATGTTGACCCTACCCCTGTCCAATCTCCCACTTCCTACCAGTCCTACCCGACCTTACCACCTTCACTAGACACTGCTTCGACACAGCCATTAAAAAGTTTCACATATCCAAACAATTTCGAATTTTTTACCGAAACCCCCTTACCACCCAAGTCTAGCTTGGAAGAGGCGTTGGAGGCGTATATCGCAGCAACAAATAAAATGGTTAGGAATGTGGAAGCGTCCGTGGCCGCCCTTATGCAACCTGCTGAACCGGTAGCTAGTTTCCCGCTAGCCCCAAATTTTTCAATGTATGAGGAGGCGGTTGGACAGAATGAGAATGTGAGAGGATTTACAAATCAAACCTACCCTTACCCAATTGAATCCCACAACTCCAGTTTTCCATCGATTGCCCTAAATAGTTCACCTGTTCAAAATAAAAATGAGTCGTGTGATTTTGTAGTGTTTGATTTGCCAAATTGTGAGGAACCCCCTTCGAGTGAAACAGCACCCAATCCGTTTGACCTTTACATTTCCACTTTAGAACCTACATTGATAAACATCCATGCTTTTGAGGAGGTGTCTAAAGAAATTGACTTTCACTTGAGTGAGGATACAGACGCCGGGAATATTTCGGATGATGAACCTATCGATTTAATTGAAATTTTATGCTCAAATCATCATCCCGAGTTATTAAATGTTTCTCCCGAATCTCATATGCGTCTTGATTTTGATGATAATGGCATGGATGAGTTGAATATTAAGGAGAATTATGAGGATAACATTAACGAGAGTAGTGAGGATCATATTGAGGTTGAACCATTTTTCTTTGATGTGTCGGATTTTCCAATTCATCCTCTTGAACCTTTACCTAAATCACCCTCCCTCTTTTCCATCGTTCCGACCACGCCTCATTTCACGCTTGACGACTGTGAGCTTGAAAACTTTTCCTTTGAATCTGACACAATTCTTACAGACGATGACACCTACGAGTGTTTCACTTTTTCGGACGATGTTGATGACTCACCGCCCGAGTTTGAGTCCTTTACATTTTCAGATGAGCCATCAGACTCGGTTGATTATAGTAGTTTCGAACCATTAATGGAATCTTTCAAGTTCGAAACAGTTTACTACGGTGAGAAAGATACTATCCCTAATTCACTCTCTTTCGTCTTTCCCATTGTTCCGACCGAACAAATGACCGTTACGCTTTCATCTCCGATACCAAGTTCGGCGTACCCATGTTTTCTTGCGAATCTTGAAGGATTTGATCCCATTTCTCGACGAGTAGATAGGTTAGCGCAATCGCTTATAACATATCGGTCATCACATATTGCGCTAATTTATTCACTCAATTTACACCCTCAAGATCGTACTTCACTTCCTTCTTCTTTTCACCATTCTTCTCCCCCACCGAGACCATATTCTACCATTCTTCTTTCCATACGGTCTTGCGTGCTTCTCATTTTCTTGCACCAACTATACCATTTCCACGATAAGATTTTTGAATGGTTGGTGCTAACTTTTGGCTTGTGCAAGGCCAAGCTTAAGTTTAAGGGAATCTTTGTATATATGTATATATATTTTTGTTTTCTTTTTCTATAAAAAAAATTCAAAACATTAAAAATATAAAAAAAATTATAAATAAATAAACAGGGGAGTGCCGGTATTTTGACCCTCTTGGTTTAGCACGACAGTGAGGGCACTGTCAAGTTCAAGTTTGGGGGTATGCTCGGTACGTCTTCTTCCTTCGCATTCATTTTTTTGCATTTGCATACTTATTTGAAAACCCATAAAAATTGAAAATTTTCAAAAATTATAAAAATTAATGTATTCAATTTTGGCCTAATTGACTTGAGTTTGACAAATAGGTTAACTAGTTAGGAACAACTAGATCTTTGACGTAGTAAATTAAAACCCCTAAAGATAACTTTCCTTAAAGTTTAACGGTAGAAAGTATATGCATTGTAGTTTATTTAGAAATAGGCAAATTTTGGGTTCACTTCTTGGGCTAAGTCTAAACAAGGGAAGAGTATTGATGTTCTTATTAGAGTATAAGTTTGAAAAATAGTTCTTAGCTTAAGTCTAGATTCTGAAAACGTATACCCTACAAATCACACAATCACGCATCTTGAAACTTCGAACAGTAGAAGAGACCTTGAAATGCTCTTGTCTAAAGTCCTTAGTACGAAGAAAATAAAAAAAAAGAAAAAAAGTGTGAATAAAGAATTAAAAAAAATGGACACTGGTTTTTGTGATTACTTAAGGCTGTAAAAATAGAAAAATATTTAGCGAGGGTGCCTTATCACCTAGTGCCTTAGACCAACTGGTTTGGGAGTCACTGCTAAAGCCTTGGGTGTTGCAAAACTAGGAAGTACGCTTTAAAGTGCTAACGCATCTTGTAATCGGTTGTTGGTACCTCAAGAAGTATTAACGGTCGCATGAAGGATGTGTAAGCAAAATTCAATTAAAAATTCACCTACTAATAAGAACTTTGGACAACGGACAAGGGTATGATTGCTTGATTTGAATTTCCAAGTGTAGGGGTGATCTATACACACACGTAGGGGTATGTGATTGGAGTTTAGATGAGAGAGAGGAATGAAGAATAGAACTTGTATCTTTAGTAGAGTTGATAGAAATTCCTAAGTGGAGATGTAACCCTAGAAGGAAAACTTAAGAAATGCCGAAAGCTAAGTAAGTCTACAGAACATATATAATCTTAAGTTAGATGATGAGGAAGCGTGAAAAATATGGGTGGATAATTTACGAGTCGATGGTAATAGAATTCTTAGTTAGAAAACCTAATTGGAGAACAAAAGTCAATAGGCTGAATTGATAGGATTTTGTAGGTAGTATCCGCTGAAACCCTCAGGAGACAACACTCCTACTAATAGGGACACCTAGAGATTTAACGGCTTGTTGCACGAGCTCAGTGCAATCGCGTTTCCCTGTGAAAGTGAGGTTAGGTTTTTTTGTAGAGAATAAAAATAAGTTTGCTCGAGGACGAGCAAAAGATAAGTTTGGGGGTATTTGTTCATATCATAATATTGCATTATTATATTCCCCATTCTTATTCTTTTTATAAATAAACAGGTGCTTTTGACGCATGTCTGCTACATATTACAGGTTACAGGTTCTTAGATCTAAAACAGTGAAAACAATGAAAAGACGATGCAAAAGTAGACTTTGACCAACAAATAGAAGACTCTTCATCAAGCCTACATCAAAGATAAAATTCATAAAGTATAAGGCAATGCAAGGTCCAAGATTACAAAGCGAACGGTTAAAAGTCCACCGCAATTATTCACTGGAGATCTGGAAGAAACAAAGAAGCTATTTTAATAAAGAACCAAATAATAAGGAAGCCCAAAGATCCAAGGCCCAATACTTTCTTTAAAGAGACAGAGACATAAAATTTTACCAAAGCTTGAAGTCTACTTTGATTAGGTCTTCCTAAGGATATTTTGGTAAATGTAGACATGCAAATCAATTGTAACCTAGGGTTTCCTATTCTCTAAAAATAGGAACTCTACTCATTGTAATTTCTTCAAACCCGAAAGATGCATCACATGCACTTTCTTTGTTTGAGCGGCATGGAAATCTTGGTATTCCCCTAATTCCTGCTCGATCTTATAACAATTATAAGTTGGAGCGGAACCAACGTTCCCCAGCTCAGTATAACAAGCGGGTTCGGTCAATTTATCCGTATTATTATCTTGATTAAGGCGTGATATGGTCGCTACCTGGAGAGAGAGAGAAGAAAACACCCAGCGTATGCTCTTGCAAGATCAGATTGGTTATAATTTTATCTAATCAGGATGGCTCGCACTTTTTTTATCAAATATTCCTTCAAACCCTAAAAGGAAAGACTAGCCGGGATTAATTACACGCTACATGTTCGCCAATCATTCAGCCAGGCTAGTGTCGGTACTTTGAGGGAGGTCCCCCGTGCTTTCGCACAGACCTAATTAAAGTAAACCTCGTTTTCCCAGAAGCGTAACCCCGTTGACACCTTTCTAGACACCTACTTGATCGGCTAATTGTAATGTGTAAAACTCTCCCAGGAGTAACAATTACTCGCAGCGGGTATCGGGATCCAACTATCTCATAGAAGGTATGCAATCTCATTGCAAATTTCAACACTTGAAATTCCCGATAATTTTACCCCTAGCGTCCTATGACCTTGACGCAGGCCAACAAACCATAGTGCGCTAGTCAAGTTCAACCCGTCATTTCCTGATTGAAATAAACCCACCCGCACGACCCTTGACGCAGGCCAACAAAGTCGCACGACTACCCTAATCCAATCTGCATCATATGCATAAGCAGATAAATACCAGTTAGCTACCGCACACTACGCCTTGACGCAGGCCAACAAACGTAGCACGAATACTAACTACTACTTATCTGAAATGACGGAGGGCTACGATAGGTTTTTCTGAAAACCTATTGCGTAATGAACTTGATATCGTTGTAGAATCAAATGATTTTAAAATGGAGTGCTTTTGAGGCTTTTCTAGTTTTGCTAAAAGGTCACTCCCGGTGAAGGGATCGTCGGCCCTTTCCTCATTGAATAAGGTGCAGGATATATCATATATACCGTTGTGCAAAGCAAAAACTATAGAAGCAATCAAAAGACAAACCGAGGATTGTAGCATCTGCCAGTTATTTCTAAAGGGTTCACTCCCGGTGAAGGGATCTCGGCCCTTTCCTTATCGAATAAGGTGCAGGATGTTCTACAAGGAACACCGCGATGCAAAGCAAGAACTGTAGCTACCTGTTTTTAAGAAATTCGATTCCACAACATCTTAGGTTTCTTTACTTTCATTAATCACATTAATGAAGTCCCATCATTTAAGCACCTAAACATGACAAATAAATACGACGTACACTTATGCCATCCGCATTCGCCTCTGAAAGGTTCCTAGGCACACTATAGAGGTCTCACAAGGCATCAACCATGCCAATTTAAAATTTTATGGGTGCCGAGAAACCCTAATACGGATCGTCGGCTAGAATTCTAGGCGAAATACGAAACTAGTTAACAATTTAACTAAAGATCAGAAGCTACAACCTTTGTAGATCCGGATATCCACTTCCTTAGCTCCACGTAGGCGTCCTCTCGCTGTCCATCTCGAATCCCGAACTCAAACGTCGGCTTCATCGGAGAATTGGGCGGACTAGGTCGTCGGCTTCGTGCCGAAGATGATCTACGTCGAGGTTTCACAAGTTCAAGCTCCGACTTCACCAAGTTGTGAAACTTGTGAAGAAAACACCCAAAACAACTTGGCAAGAGGTAGAGGGTGAAGAAATAGGAGGTGGGTTCACTTTGGAATTGGATTTCTCACTTTATATCTCAAGTTGCCATTGAAGGCATCAAGTTTTCTATCTTGAAGAAGAAGATGAAGAAGGAGATAGAATATGATAAGTTGTTTAAAATGAAAAACAAAATCAATACTTATCATAATCTTAACCATAGTTAAGTGTAGAGAATGAACTAGGGTTAGTTTAAATGGTTAGGGTTAAGCATGAGACAAGAATGGTGACTAAGTCAAAGCTTCATGAAGCTTCAATAAAAAACAAAGAAAGCCACCATTCTCATCTTTATCTTTTCCAAATAAATAAATGAACAAATAAATAAATAAATGAATATGCAAAACCCTAATCATCAAATTAATCATGGTTTAATTCTATACACTTAACTAAGTGATCAAGTATCATCAAACATGATACAAATATGTGCACAAAAGTATATCACATATACTTCTTGCACATCAAGTGAGAAAATCCATATGAAGTGAACTAATACTAGCTAATGCAAAGTAATATATCAAATATATAATTATACATTAAATCATTAAATCAACACTTGACTTAACGATCCGGTCATATCGCATATAACCGACTAGTATCCTATGTATCGGCTTATCGAATCAATCGTTTATTCGATATCTAGGTTATATCGAATATAACCATTCGATACATTCATCGCGAGAATGGAATACGGTATCACATACACGCATTATTCTCGGTCCTGCACATATCTCATATGCGCTCCTATTTCGTTTCGCTTGAGCCAGGAAACCTCTGTGTAGGACTCTAAAGACTCGTCAATACGCCGGTAGCAGATGATGATCATATTAAGCACCTACAAGCAGAAAGCGGTCTGCTAAACGTAACGGCCATCCGGGTATTGAGCGATCAGAAGATCGACGAGCTAGCCCGCTCACACTCCTGTGAATCCAACCAGTAACACTTACCGTACAGTCCGGTCTGTTCGTCTGATATGAAGCATATCAAGTCTAGGGGTGGTAAACGCCAGACCCCAATAACCGATAAGTCATGCCGATGTGAGGCTCATAACGGGTCGAGAAACTACTGGTAACACTTACCAGCAAATCTCTGATCAGCCCTGGCCAGGGACTTCCCTGTTACGGCCAATCGAGCACTGCGCAACATCAACCCCCAATACCGGGAGAGACGAAACCTCTCCTATCGCTCATTGCCTCCATGTGACTCGGGACTGTACCCAAAGACCACCGTTTTGCATGCCCTCATGGACGTGGTAAGGTGGAGATCAAAGCACAGTGAGAATCACACAAGACTCTATGACGATCTCGGGTCTACAGACTAACCTGTACAAGTGTCATCTGAGAACTGCCATCTGACGTGAGGTATAATACCATCTGGGAGTTCTCGGCGAGTCCGTCCAGTGTACCCAGTCTCCACTGAGCACCCGTATACCATCTCTGATGTCAAACATCAATGGATATGGGATCATCCATCGCCCATCTCATGGGTCGAGAAGCGTATACGCTAGTCTACACTGGTATATCGATGCCCTGTCTCGATACACCCACGACTAGGGACCTTGAAGGATGTACTTATGGACTACCGTGTCCCTACTAGTATGATCTGCATCATAGTCCAAGTAGTCAAGTACACATCCTAATGGTTTTACCAACATGTAACTATAAGACAGTTTAAAGAGACAAGTGTACATGTTAAGATAAAGAGTAACCAGATAACATACTATAATATCGAGCAAGAAAGTCATCTCTATCTATGTCCAAGCATCCAATATAATATACATCATCTGTACAATACTGGCCTCTAGGGCATACATACAACTAACAATCTCCCGCTTGCACTAGGGCCAGCTGCTGTAGTATCGCATACCGAGCATCCCGAAGAGTCTCTCAAACTGTATCTGGGGAATGGCCTTTGTGAGTGGATCCGCCGTGTTGTTCTTCGTGTCAACCCTCCTGACCTCGATCTCCCGGCGATCAACTATCTCCCGGATCAGGTGATACCGCCTCAGAATATGCCTGGATCGCTGATGGGACCTGGGTTCCTTGGCCAAAGCCACCGCTCCATTGTTATCGCAATACAAAGGTATTGGATGCTCAATGGATGGAACCACTCCAAGTTCAGTAATGAACTTCTTGACCCAGACAGCCTCTTTGGCAGCATCGTTGGCAGCGATGTATTCAGCCTCCATCGTCGAGTCTGCCACGGTTTCCTGCTTGGAACTCTTCCAGCTAACCACCCCTCCGTAAAGGGTAAAGTCAAAGCCCGACTGCGACTTAGAGTCGTCCTTATCACTCTGGAAGCTCGAATCGGTAAAGGACTCCACTTGGAGTTCTCCGTTACCATACACCAAGAGCATCTCTTTAGTCCTTCGTAAGTACTTGAGAATGCTCTTCACAGCTGTCCAGTGACTCTCTCCAGGATTAGCTTGATACCTACTCACTATACTTAGTGAGTATGCAACATCGGGTCTGGTACACAGCATCGCGTACATGATAGAGCCTACAGCTGAAGCATAGGGTATCCCTTGCATGCGAGCTCTCTCCAAATCAGTCTTGGGAGACATCTCTTTGGAGAGAGTGACTCCATAGATCGTGGGCAAGTTCCCACGCTTGGATTCTTCCATACTGAACCTCTTTAGTATGGTGTCAATGTACCTGGATTGGGACAATCCCAGTATCCGTTTGGATCTATCTCTATAGATCCTGATTCCCAATATGCAGGAGGCATCACCAAGATCTTTCATCGAGAATCTTTGTGATAAGAAGAGCTTGACCGATTGCAGCATAGGAATATCATTTCCTATCAAGAGTATGTCGTCTACGTACAATACGAGGAAGACAACCTTACTCCCTGCCACCTTCTTGTAAATACAAGGTTCATTTGGGTTTTTGACGAAATCAAACTCTTTGATAACGACATCAAAGAAGATGTTCCAACTTCGCGATGCTTGCTTTAATCCATAAACGGATTTAAGCAGCTTGCACACCTTGCCGCTGCTCCCACTGTCTACGAAGCCCTCTGGCTGAGTCATGTACATGCACTCTTCTAAATCACCGTTTAGAAAGGCGGTCTTAACATCCATTTGCCAGATTTCGTAATCATGATATGCAGCGATGGCAAGCATGATCCGGATGGATTTAAGCATAGCCACTGGAGAAAAGGACTCGTCATAGTCCACACCTGGTCTTTGACGAAAACACTTTGCTACAAGTCTAGCTTTGAAAGTCTCCACTTTCCCATCTACACCAAGTTTTTTCTTGAAGATCTACTTGCTCCCAATGGGTTTTACCCCTTCAGGAGCAACTTCCAAAGTCCATACTTTGTTGGTGTACATGGATTCCATCTCGGACCGCATAGCATCCAGCCATTTCACTGAGTCCCTACTCGTGATGGCCTGCTCGAAGCTAGTTGGGTCATCATCCTCCATGATGCAATCCTCGCTCCCTCCATCCATGAGAAAACCGTAGTATCTCTCAGGTTGGCGAGGAACCCTACTAGATCGGTGGAGAGGCTGAGGTTCATTGGGTGCTACTGAATCTTCTGGTTCGACTAAATCTTCAGTTACGGTTTGTGTATCTGGAACTTCTTCCAGCTCTACCACTTTGCCACTAATTTCTTTTTCAAGGAATTCCTTTTCTAAAAAGGTGGCATATTGAGAAACAAACACCTTTTGTTCTTCAGCATGGTAGAAAAGATACCCTTGTGAATTCTTAGGATATCCCACAAACTTGCAAAGAACTGACCATGCCTCGAGTTTGTCTGGATTTTGCCTTTTGACATAGGCCGGACAACCCCATATCTTAACTCGTTTAAAATATGGTCTCTTCCCACTCCATATCTCATATGGTGTGGTAGGTACAGATTTAGATGGAACTTGATTCAATAGGTATGTTGCTGTCTCCAGCGCATATCCCCAAAAGGAAATAGGTAACTCAGCTGTGCTCATCATAGAGCGCACCATATCTAATAGGGTGCGGTTTCTCCGTTCTGATACACCGTTGTGCTGTGGTGTATATGGAGGAGTCAGCTGAGAGAGAATCCCATTCTCTTTTAGGAAGTCCAGGAATTCATTGCTCAAGTATTCACCTCCTCGATCAGATCGAAGGATTTTAATACTCTTTCCGGTTTGGTTTTCGACTTCTTTTTTATATTCTCTAAATTTCTCAAAAGCTTCTGATTTGTGTTTCATCAGGAACACATATCCGAATCTAGAGAGATCGTCAGTGAATGTAATGAAGTATGAAGAACCATCCCTGGCATGTGTAGACATAGGACCGCATACATCACTATGTATCAGTCCTAAGAGTTCGGTAACTCTTTCTCCGTGTCCCGTAAACGGAGTTTTGGTCATCTTGCCTTTGAGACATGACTGGCAAATGTCATAAGATGAAAATTAGAATGGTTTCAAATATCCATCCTTATGCAACTTAGCCAGTCGTGTCGCATTGATGTGACCCAGTCTACAATGCCACAAGAAGGATTCGTTCAGTTCAGAACTCTTCCTCTTGTGTGTGTTTGTTATGCTCAGAACTGTTGATTGGTTTAGAACATAAATGCCATTGCACAACGTGTCTGATCCAACCAACTTTTGGTTACGGAAAATGTTCATAACATTGTCCTGTAATGCAAAATTATATCCCTCTTTACTCAATAAAGAAACCGATATAATGTTGCATATCAGGTTCGGCATGTAATAGCATTCGTTCAGAACCAATGTAATACCAGTTGGTAATTCAAGGTGATATTCCCCGACAGTCTTAGCTGCAACAATTGCACCATTTCCAACTCTAATGTCTTTATCACCTTCTCCAAGTTCTCTACCTTTCCTAAGCCCATGTAACTGATTACATATATGGGATCCTGATCCGGTATCTAATACCCAGGACGTGGAGCAAATGGAGAAATAGTTCTCTATACCGAACACACCCGAAGAAAATGCATCAACATGTACTTTCTTCATTTGGGTGGCATGGGAATCCTGGTATTCCCTTATATCCTGTTCAGTCCTATAACTCTTATAGGTAAGAACGGAACCAACGTTCCCCAGCACAGTATAACATGCGGGTTCGGTCAATATATCCATATTATTATCTTTATTAAGGCATGAAATGGTCGCTACCTGGAGAGAGAGAGAGAAGAAAACACTTTAGCGTATGCTCGTGCAAGATCAGATTGGTTATTATCTTATCTAATCAGGATGGCTCCCACTGTTTTTATCAAATCTTCCTTCAAACCCTAAAAGGAAAGACTAGCCGGGATTAATTACACACAACAAGTTCGCCAATCTTTCAGCCAGGCCAGTGTCGGTACTTTGAGGGAGGTCCCCCGTGCTTTCGCACGAACCTAATTACTGTAAACCTCGTTTTCCCAGAGGCGTAACCTCGTTAACACCTTTCTAGACACCTACTTGATCGGCTAATTGTAATGTGTAAAACTCTCCCAGGAGTAACTCTTACTCGCAGTGGGTATCGGGATCCAACTATCTCATAGAAGGTATGCAATCTCATTGCAAATTTCAACACTTGAAATTCCCGATAATATTTTTCCCCTAGCAGCTATATGACCTTAACATAGTCAACAAATCATAAGTGCTAGTCAAGTTCAACCCGTCATTTCCTGATTGAATTAAACCCACCCGCACGACCCTTAACATAGTCAACAAAGTCGCATGACTACCCTAATCCAATCTGCATCATATGCGTAAGCAGATAAATACTGGTCAGCTACCGCACACTACGCCTTAACATAGTCAACAAACATAGCACGAATACTAACTAGTACTTATCTGAAATGACGGAGGGCTACGACAGGTTTTTCTGAAAACCTATTGCGTAATGAACTTGATATCGTTGTAGAATCAAATGAATTTTTGAAATGGAATGATTTTTGAGGCTTTTCTAGTTTTGCTAAAGGGGTCACTCCCGGTGAAGGGATCGTCGGCCCTTTCCTCGTCGAATGAGGTGCGGGACATATCATATATATCACTGTGCAAAGCAGAAACTATAGAAGCTATCAAAAGTCAAACCGAGTGTGTAGCATCTGCCAGTTATTGCTAAAGGAGTCACTCCCGGTGAAGGGATCTCGGTCCTTTCCTCATCGAATAAGGTGCAGGGTATATCATATATACCGCTTTGCAAAGCAAGAACTGTAGCTACCTGTTTTATTTGAAATTTGATTCTACAACATCTTAGGTTTCTTTTCATTCATTAATCACATTAATGAAGTCCCATCATTTAAGTACCTAAACATCACAGATAAATACGACGTACACTTATGCCATCCGCATTCGCCTCGATGTCCCCTCGTGCACCGTTAGGTTAGGTAACTAACGGCAGAGCGGGGCAGGGCTAGCACGGGTGCAAAACATAAGTAACGTCTATATAATATATCATATATACTATATACTGTATCTATCACAGAACATCACATGATTACATCACAGATATCGCAGCAGAAGAAACATATGAAATATTGGATATACTAGGACGTCCGTGTTTTCAATACGAGCCAGTATAAAACACGGATTCCACGGTCGTGATGAATAGCCAATCCCACACCCCTAGACCCCTACGAGAGCGGCAAGCAACCCTACCAATTCTAGGGTTAGGAGACCCGGACTCGACTCCTCGAGTTGGTCTCCCACTGGACCCCAGAACCCGGTTACTTGTGCTCCCCTCCTTGGGTCTATCCTAGTGAAGAAAAGTAAATAATATACAAAGGGTGACATCTTCCGCAACCTGGAAGTGCCCCAAATAAAAGAATATTACATACAAGTTTTTACATGAATGAAAATGAAAAAACACTCATCTCACATAAAAACCCCCGGCTATTCAAACACGACAATCCAATATAACATATCCAGCAACACATAACATCACATGATATCAACGTAAGTAAATATGCGCATCCCAATTGTCGTTGACATATAGCAACGAAACCGGCGATATCACATATTACGCTTACGGTCACAAAAAAGAAAGTGTAAAACTACAACAATTTGAATCCTCAACTTCTTTAGACATCGCATGCCTAATCAAATGAAATACTTAGACATCACATGCCTAACAGATATAAATCCCGCATTTTAGTCTCATTATCGAAAACTCTTTTCAATATCAAGTGAGACTAAACCGCTAGATTTATAACGTTCATTCAGTTATCTCATAACTGTTTGTGAATTCCAATTATTGTATCCCATTCCGGATAAATAGAATATATTAAACTTTCCGATCGAACATTCGAACACCCAAGTTTTCCCGAAACCGTTCAACACATGAAATAGGTTCAAAGACATTCACTTCATGCCTCAGTACCAACGGTCCAGCAGTAGAAGGGTCAAGCCAACGCCTCACATGTGGCACGCCGTACTGCCCCAAACCCGAAGGTTCAAAGGGCAGTTCAAGACGGTCACATAATCGAGTTAAGCTTTGTTATCTTCTAAAGGGACCATCGCATTACTTGCACTACTTAGAACGTCCTTAAACCACACAAAAATCCAACACTTGGATATTTTCCGGCAGGGGAAAAGTTGGGTATTTTCATCCGGTCGAACTTTTTAACATATTCTTAAAATATCCGAAAAACACATAGACGAAATTTGATAATCCGATCGAACTATCGAAGCTCCAAAACAACCCCAGAAAATGCAACTCTTGAATAAATTTTAAAAATTCCCAGGAAAACCAGCACTATCAATTAGGAGTTACTGTATAAAATATATTGAATAAGGAGGTCGTAAGACCGCGGAACCGCCGCACGAGCCATGCTCGTGCCGCGGAACCGCGGCGATTTAATGGAGTCAGGCACACGAAATTCACAGTAACTCTAAAAATCACCTGCTGATTTTTTTGCATATTTTTAATATTGAAAAATCCCGATTTTCAAAAATTGGACAGAGAGCATTTTGTGAGTTAGGGTTTCGGTTCGTTCGGGTTTCAAACGTCGTCTAGACTTCGCCTAATGCTCTAGCTAGGCTCTGATACCAGTGAAAGGTTCCTAGGCACACTATAGAGGTCTCACAAGGCATCAACCATGCCAATTTAAAATTTTATGGGTGCCGAGAAACCCTAATACGGATCGTCGGCTAGAATTCTAGGCGAAATACGAAACTAGTTAACAATTTAACTAAAGATCAGAAGCTACAACCTTTGTAGATCCGGATATCCACTTCCTTAGCTCCACGTAGGCGTCCTCTCACTGTCCATCTCGAATCCCGAACTCAAACGTCGGCTTCATCGGAGAATTGGGCGGACTAGGTCATCGGCTTCGTGCCGAAGATGATCTACGTCGAGGTTTCACAAGTTCAAGCTTCGACTTCACCAAGTTATGAAACTTGTGAAGAAAACACCCAAAACAACTTGGCAAGAGGTAGAGGGTGAAGAAATAGGAGGTGGGTTCACTTTGGAATTGGATTTCTCACTTTATATCTCAAGTTGCCATTGAAGGCATCAAGTTTTCTATCTTGAAGAAGAAGATGAAGAAGGAGATAGAATATGATAAGTTGTTTAAAATGAAAAAAAAAAATCAATACTTATCATAATCTTAACCATAGTTAAGTGTAGAGAATGAACTAGGGTTAGTTTAAATGGTTAGGGTTAAGCATGAGACAAGAATGGTGACTAAGTCAAAGCTTCATGAAGCTTCAATAAGAAACAAAGAAAGCCACCATTCTCATCTTTATCTTTTCCAAATAAATAAATGAACAAATAAATAAATAAATGAATATGCAAAACCCTAATCATCAAATTAATCATGATTTAATTCTATACACATAACTAAGTGATCAAGTATCATCAAACATGATACAAATATGTGCACAAAAGTATATCACATATACTTCTTGCACATCAAGTGAGAAAATCCATATGAAGTGAATTAATACTAGCTAATGCAAAGTAATATATCAAATATATAATTATACATTAAATCATTAAATCAACACTTGACTTAACGATCCGGTCATATCGCATATAACCGACTAGTATCCTATGTATCGGCTTATCGAATCAATCGTTGATTCGATATCTAGGTTATATCGAATATAACCATTCGATACATTCATTGCGAGAATGGAATACGGTATCACATACACGCATTATTCTCGGTCCTGCACATATCTCATATGCGCTCCTATTTCGTTTCGCTTGAGCCAGGAAACCTCTGTGTAGGACTCTAAAGACTCGTCAATACGCCGGTAGCAGATGATGATCATATCAAACACCTACAAGCCGCAAGCGGTCTGCTAAACGTAACTGCCATCCGGGTATTGAGCGATCAGAAGATCGACGAGCTAGCCCGCTCACACTCCTGTGAATCCAACCAGTAACACTTACCGTACAGTCCGGTCTGTTCGTCTGATATGTCGCATATCAAGTCTAGGGGTGGTAAACGCCAGACCCCAATAACCGATAAGTCATGCCGATGTGAGGCTCATAACGGGTCGAGAAACTACTGGTAACACTTACCAGCAAATCTCTGATCAGCCCTGGCCAGGGACTTCCCTGTTACGGCCAATCGAGCACTGCGCAACATCAACCCCCAATACCGGGAGAGACGAAACCCCTCCTATCGCTCATTGCCTCCATGTGACTCAGGACTATACCCAAAGACCACCGTTTTGCACGCCCTCATGGACGTGGTAAGGTGGAGATCAAAGCACAGTGGGAATCACACAAGACTCTATGACGATCTCGGGTCTACAGACTAACCTGTACAAGTGTCACCTGAGAACTGCCATCTGACGTGAGGTATAATACCATCTGGGAGTTCTCGGCGAGTCCGTCTAGTGTACCCAGGCTCCACTGAGCACCCGTATACCATCTCTGATGTCAAAAATCAATGGATATGGGATCATCCATCGCCCATCTCATGGGTCGAGAAGCGTATACGCTAGTCTACACTGGTATATCGATGCCCTGTTTCGATACACCCACGACTAGGGACCTTGAAGGATGTACTTATAGACTACCATGTCCCCACTAGTATGATCTGCATCATAGTCCAGGTAGTCAAGTACACATCCTAAGGGCTTTACCAACATGTAACTATAAGACAGTTTAAAGAGACAAGTGTACATGTTAAGATAAAGAGTAACCAGATAGCATACTATAATATCGAGCAAGAAAGTCATCTCTATATATGTCCAAGCATCCAATATAATATACATCATCTGTACAATACTGGCCTCTAGGGCATACATACAACTAACAGCCTCGATGTCCCCTCGTGCACCGTTAGGTTAGGTAACTAACAGCAGAGCGGGGTAGGGCTAGTGCGGGTGTAAAACATAAGTCACGTCTATATAATATATCATATATACTATATACAGTATCCATCACAGCATATCAAATGATCACATCACAGATATCGCAGCAGAAGAAACATATGAAACATTGGATATACTAGGACGTCCGTGTTTTCAATACGAGCCAGTATAAAACATGGATTCCACGGTCATGATGAATAGCCAAACCCACACCCCTATGTAGGGTTCCTAGGCACCCTAATGAGGTCTCACAAGGCATCAACCATGCCATTTTCAAAAAATCTAGGTGCCGAGAAACCCGACTACGGATCGTTGGCTAGAAATCTAGGCGAAAAAGCAACTAGTTAACTACTTTAACTAAGTGAAAGGAAATACAACCTTTGTAGATCCGGTTCTCCACCTCCATAGCTCCGCAACGAAGTATCCTCGCTGTCCAAATCGACATCCGGGCTCTTGCGTCGGCTTCATCGGAGAAGAAGCGGGCTAGGTCATCGACGACGTGCCGAAGATGATCTACGTCGAAGCATCACTAGATCAAGCTCCACCTTCACCAAGCCATGGAAACTTATGAAGGAAACACACTCTACTACTTGGCAAGAGGTAGAGGATGAAGAAATAGGAAGTGGGTAGACTTTAGAATTGGATTTCTCACTCTAATTCATCAATCACCATTGATGGATGCAAGCTTCTTTCTTGAAGTGAAGAAGAAGAAGAAGAAGATGATAGAATATCATATGTCATTTCTGAAAAGGAAAATAAATGAATACTTATCATTTAGCAACCATAGTTTGTTGTAGAGAATAAACCATGGTTAGAATGAAGGGTTAGGGTTAAGCATCAAGACAAAATGGTCACAAGGTCAAAGCTTTATGAAGCTTCAATGTACAAACAAAGAAAGCCACCATTTTCTCTTTATGCAAATTATTTTCCAAAAAGAAATGGATAAATAAATAAGTGAATAAAACAAAACCCTAACCATAATCATGTAACCATGGTTTGATCTTTACACAAACCCTAGTGAGCATGTATCATCAAACATGATACAATCAAGTGCATAAAAAGTATATCACATATACAATGTGCACATCCGAGCGAGAAAATCCATTTAAAGTGAACCAATACTAGTTAATGCAAAGTAATATATCTAATATATAATTATTCATTAAATCATTAAATCAACACTTGATTCAATGATCCGGTCATATCGTATATAACCGACTAGTATACAATGTATCGGCTTATCGAATCAACCCTTGATTCGATAACTAGGTTATATCGCATACAACCAATCGATACATTCATCGCGAGAATGAAATACGGTATCACATACACGCATTATTCTCGGTCCCGCACATATCTCATATGCGCTCCTATTTCGTTTCGCTTGAGCCAGGAAACCTCTGTGTAGGACTCTAAAGACTCGTCAATACGCCGGCAGCAGGTGATGATCATATCAAACACCCACAAGCCGCAAGCTGTCTGCCAAACGTAACGGCCACCCAGGTATTGAGCGATTTGAAGATCGACGAGTAAGCCCGCTCACACTCCAGTGAATCCAACCAGTAACACTACCGTACAGTCCGGTCTGATCATCTGATATGTCGCATATCTCGCCTAGGGGTGGTAAACGTCAGACCCCAATAGCTCGATAAGTCGTGTCGATATGAGGTCTAGAACAATTCGAGAAACTACTGGTAACACTTACCAGTAAATCTCAGCAACCCTGGCCAGGGATTTCCGGTTATAGCCAATCGAACACAGCGCAACATCAACTCCCTAAACCGGGAGAGACGAATCCCCTCCTATCGCTCATTGCCTCCATGTGATTCGGGACTGTACCCAAAAACCACCGTTTTGCACGCCCTCTTGGACGTGGTAAGATGGAAATCAAAGCACAATGGGAACCACACAAGACTCTATGACGATCTCGGGTCAACAGACTACTCTGTACCAGTGTCACCAGAGAACTGCCATCTGACGTGAGGTATAATACCATCTGGGAGTTCTCGGCGAGTCCGTCCAGTGTACCCAGTCTCTACTGAGCACCCGTATATCATCGCTGATGTCAAACACCGATGGATATGGGATCATCCATCGCCCATCTGTATGGGTCGAGAAGGTACATGCTAGTCTACTCTGGTATATCGATGCCCCGTCTCAATACACCCACGACTAGGGATTTTGAAGGATGTACTTATGGACTACCATGTCCCCACTAGTATGATCCGCATCATAGTCCAGGTAGTCAAGCACATATCCTAAGGGCTTTACCAACATGTAACAGAGAGACAATCAGTATACACGTTAAGGTAAAGTGTAACCAGATAGCATACTATCATGTCGAGCAAGAAAGTCCTTCCTATATACGTCCCAGCATCCACTACAATATACATCCTATGTACAGTAATGGCCTCTAGGGCATACATATAACTAACAATCACCCACTTGCACTAGGGCCATCTGTAGCAGTGGTTGGAGTATCTCATACTCAACCATCCCATAAAAGTCTCTCTCTGGGAACAGGCCTTTGTGAGTGGATCCGCTGTGTTGTCCTCTGAGTCAACTCTCCAAACCTCGATCACCCTGGAGATCAACCATCTCCATGATCAAGTGATACTGGCTTAGAATATGTCTGGATCACTGATGGGACCTGCGTTCCTTGGCACAAGCTACAACTCCATTGTCTCACAATGGTTGGAACGTAGTTCATCTCATGAACCAATATACACCCAGACTGCCTCTATGGTAGCATCTTAAGTAGCGATGTATCCAGCCTTTATCGTCTAATATGTCACGGTATTTAGCTTGGAACTCTTCCAACATACCGTCCCTTTACTGAGGGTAAAGACAATGCCTGCGACTGACATTCAGTCGTCTATATCACCCTGGAACCTTTCCAGTGATTCTCCCCAGGATCAGTTGATACCATCTCACTACAACTAGTGAGTGTCCTAACATCCATTTGGATCTATCTCATAGGTCCAAAACCCAGGATTTAGTAGGTATCATTTTGATCCTATGTGGAGAATCGTTGTGATGGGCGGAGATTGATCGAGCGTAGCATAGGAAACTCTTTCCCTATCAAGAGTATGTCATCCACGTACTCTACGAGGATCATCACCATACTCCCTACTACCTTTTTGTATATACAAGGTTCATCTACCATTTTGATGATGTCAAACTCTTTGACTTATCCATCAAAACAGATGTTCCAACTCCGCGATGCCTGCTTTATCCTATAAAACATCTTGTACACGTTTCCGCTGCTCCACTGTCTACGAGGCCCTCTGGCTGTGTACTTATAGACGCACTCATCTAAAACATCATTTAGAAAAGCAGTCATGACACCCAACCACCAGATATCGTAGTCGTGGTATGTAGCCGTGACAAGTAGGATCTGGATGGACTTAAGCATAAGCACTGGAAAAGGTTTCATCATTATCTACGCTTGGTTGATGACGAAAAACCTTTCATAAGTCTAGCTTTGAAAGTCTCAACTTTTCCATCTACACCAAGTAATCTTCTCAAGATATACTTGCTCCTGATGGGGATTTAACCCTTCAGATATAGCAACCAAAGTCCATACTTTGTTGGTGTATAAGGATTCCAACTCAGATCGCTAAGCATCCAGCCATTCTTATAGAGTCTCACTCCTGATGGCCAGCTCGAAGCTAGTTGGGTCATCATCTCATGATGCAATTCTCGCTCCCACTGTCATAGAGAAACCGAAGTATCTCTCAGGTGGGTGAGGAACCCTACTAGATTGGCGGAGAGGCTGAGGTTCGTTGGTAACTATTGAATGCTTTGGTTCTTTCAAATCATCAGCTGCAATTTGTATAACTGGAACATTTCCAGTGATACATAACAGACCTTGCCTCGAGCTTGTCCGGATTATGCTTTTACACATAGCCCGGACAACCCCAAATCTTAACTAACTTAAGATATGGGCTCTTCCCTTTCCATATCACATATGAAGTGGTAGGCAACTGATTTGATTTGAACCTTATTCAATAGGTATGCAGCTTCTCAAGTGCATAACTCCCAAAAAGGAAATAGGTAACTCAGTAGTACTCATCATAGAGCACACCTTATCATATAGGGTGTGATTGCTCCGCCCCGATATACCATCGTGCAATGGTGTATTCGGAGGAGTAATGCTGAGAGAGAATCTCATTCTCCTTTAAAATAATCCAGGATTTTCGTGCTTAAGTATTCTCCTCCTTGATCTCATCATAGGACATAATACTTATACCCGTATTGGTTCTCTACTTCCAACTTATATTCTGTGAATATCTCAAAAGGTTCGGACTTGTGTTTCAACAGGAACATATGTCTGAATCTTGAGAGATTATCAGAGAATGTAACGAAGTACAAAGAACCAGTCCTGGCATATGTAGACAGGGGACCTTACATACATCATCATGTATCAGTCCCAAGAGTTTACTAACTCTTTCTCTGTTTCCAATAAACGGAGCTATGGTCATCTTATCTCTGTGACATGACTGGCAAGTTTCACAAGATGTAAATTCAAACTGATTTAAATATGCATCTAAAATGTAACTTCAGCCAGTCGGGTCGCATTGATCTGACCTAGTCTACAATGCCTCAAGAAGAATTTGTTCAGTTCTGAACTATTCCTCTTGTGTTTGTTCTGTATACTAAGAACTGTAGTTTGATTTAGAACAGCAATGCTTTTAGATAACGTGCCTGAACCGATCAACTTTTGATATAGGAAATGTTCAAAACATTATCCAACAATACAAAATTTTATCATTTCTTTACTAATAAAGAGATAGATACGATTTTGTATATCAGGTTCGGTATCTAATAACATTCGTTCAGAATCAATGTATTTGTAATACAGGGTGATAGTGACCAACAGACTTGGCTGCAACATTTGCCACGTTTTCTGCCTCATGAAACTTATCACCCGTTCTCAGTTCTCTACCTTTCTGTATCCCTATGTAACAGATTACATATCTGGGATCCTGATCTGGTATCACATACCCAGGACGTAGAGGATACTGAGAAACAGTTCTCTGTAATGAACACACCCGAAGATGATGCATCAACATGCACTCTCTTCGTTTGGGCGGCACGGGAAATCTGGTATTCCCCAATTTCCTGCTCTGTCTTATAACAATTATAAGTTGGAGCGGGACCAACGTTCCCCAGCTCAGTATAACAAGCGGGTTCGGTCAATAATCCGTATTATTATCTTGATTAAGGCGTGATATGGTCGCTACCTGGAGAGAGAGAGAAGAAAACACTCAGCGTGCGCTCTTACAAGAATAGATTGGTTATTATTTTATCTAATCAGGATGGCTCCCACTGCTTTTTATCAAATCTTCCTTCAAACCCTAAAAGGAAAGACTAGCCGGGATTAATTACACACTACAAGTTCGCCAATCTTTCAGCCAAGCCAGTGTCGGTACTTTGAGGGAGGTCCCCCGTGCCTTCGCACGAACCTAATTAATGTAAACCTCGTTTTCCCAGAGGCGTAACCTCGTTAACACCTTTCTAGACACCTACTTGATCGGCTAATTGTAATGTATAAAACTCTCCCAGGAGTAACTATTACTCGCAGCGGGTATCGGGATCCAACTATCTCATAGAAGGTATGCAATCTCATTGCAAATTTCAACACTTGAAATTCCCGATAATATTTTGCCCCTAACGTGCTATGACCTTGACGAAAGCCAACAAACCATAGCCCGCTAGTCAAGTTCAACCCGTACATTTCTTGATCGAATTAAACCCACCCGCACGACCCTTGACGAAAGCCAACAAAGCCGCACGACTACCCTAATCCAATCGCATCGTATGCTGGCAGATAAGCAGCATATAGCTACCGCACACTGCACCTTGACGAAAGCCAACAAATGCAGCACGAATACTATATACAACTTATCTGAAATGACGGAGGGCTACGACAGGTTTTTCTGAAAACCTATTGCGTAATGAACTTGATATCGTTGTAGGATCGAATGAATTTTGAAATGGAGTGTTTTTGAGGCTTTTCTAGTTTTGCTAAAGGAGTCACTCCCGGTGAAGGGATCGTCGGTCCTTTCCTCGTCGAATGAGGTGCGGGATATATCACATATATCACTGTGCAAAGTAAAAACTCTTAAAAGCAATCAAAAGACAAACCGAGTGTGTAGCTGTTCCCCTCCGAAAGACGGCGCGACAGGACGTCTTGCTTGAGATTCGGGGCAGATGCTAATTGGTGCTATCCGTCCACCTCTCCGAAGATGCCAAGTTGATTTATGGCACTATGTATCGAAGGTTTAGACGGATGCGTCCGATGTAGCAGACTTCGTCAGATTCCCCCTCGAATGAGGGGTTTTTGATTGTGGGGACGCTCTTCCCTGCAGGCGCAAGCCCCTGCAGTTAATTACGCTACCGCATTGCGGTAACAACTTTCTCCTTCTCCAGATGGTCACTTCGTGTCGTGGGTGTTTGTTTTGTATTTTGTTGCCCGTGGATTGTTTACGGAGACTGAGTTATGTCGTCGCCCGTAGGGCGTAGACTAGTCCAAATCCGTATTATCTTAGATTTGGGTTTGGGGGGGTTTGGTTTGAGGATACGTCGGCCATACTTGAGGCTAAGATCAACTCAAACGCTTGTTAAGGATACGTTAGTCTAACTTTGTGACTAAGATCAACTTAACGGGATCGTTTAGATCCGACAAAAGAGCGTTTGGACTATAATGTTCCAGTTTAGGGACATAGTGGTCCATCGTATGTATGGCCGTCGGGACCCGTCACCTCTCTGACGACGTTGAGGGATTACAACGACGGATGTCAGAGGAGTTCGGGGATGTACCCTTGAGCCAGAGTTAATTGGGGGGATTCGTAGTCCACTCTGTTTGAAGGTTTAAGGATACGTTAGCCATCTTTGAGGCTAAGATCAACTTAAACGGGACCGTTTAGATCCGACAAAAGAGCATACGGGGCTCTATTGTTCTAGTTTAAGGACGTTGCGGTCCATGGGTAGTTTAAGGACATTGCGGTCCATGGGTAGTTTAAGGACATTGCGGTCCAGGTTAAGGACGTCGTAGTCCATGGGTTTAAGGACCCCACAGTCCATTGTTAGTTTTAAGACATCTCGGTCAAGGTTAAGGACGTCGTAGTCCATGGGTTTAAGGACCCCACAGTCCATTGTTAGTTTTAAGACATCTCGGTCAAGGTTAAGGACGTCGTAGTCCATGGGTTTAAGGACCCCACAGTCCGGTATGTGCTCTGGATGCTTCACACGGGTTCACTGCCGCGCTTGGCGAGGACCAGGCTCCGCTCTGGACGTTTTCCACGGGGTCAAAGAGTAACATTATCCGCGTTCCACGTAACCAGGAATTTGCATTAGACAGGAGTTTAAGGACCCCACAGTCCATATCAATGTGTGGTCGTCGGGATCCGTCACCTCTTTGAAGACATTGAGGGATTACAATGCCAAGTATCAAAGGAGTGAAGAGATGTACCCTAGAACCGGAGTGGATTAAATAGTCCTTAGCCCAATTTGGGGTCAAGACGAATTAATTATGTTATGAGTCCATTGGACCAGTTAATTACCAATTGAGGACTTATGGCCATCTTGGGCTAAGTCCAATCAGGAGAGGCTTTGCCTCTATCCATTTAGGCCAATTGGGCCAAAGTCTAGTGTTAAACACTACAGAGCAGTCAGTGTTGAACACTGGGAATGAGGTTGACAAGTTAGTGTTTAACACTAAGAGATAGTTGGTGTTAAACACCAGCAACAAGGCTTTTCAAATTAGTGTTAAACACTAAAACAGATCAGTGTTGAATACTACAGACAAAGCTTTTTGATTAGTGTTGAACATTAAGGCCCAACAGTGTTTTAACACTGGGTTCGAGAGTTTCAATTTAGTGTTAAACACTAAGACAAGAGAGGTCACGTGGCAGCACGTGAGAGCGCCCTCCCTTCATTTATTCTGAGATTATCGTGTCTTTCAGGGCATCACGTGCCATCACGTGATGGGCATTCAAATGCCTATGTATTAGAGCTTCTGCCGAGGGTCACGTGGGGTGCTGCCTCAAAGGGGCTCTCTGTAGACCTCTTGGGGGGTCACGTGATGACACGTGACCCTGCCTCTATATATTTTTATTTAGAGGCTTTGTTAATCTCTTTTCAGGAATTAAATTCCTCGAACTGTAAATTTCAGCGGAATTAAATTCCTACTTCCTTTCGAAGACTTTGTATTCTGGAATAGAGTTTAACTCTGAATTTTCTGTAGGAATTAAATTTCTCATATATGTGACGGGCTGAATAGGGTTAAACCCTAATAAAAGTTTTTAAGGAGTTTAAACTTCCATCCTCTGTTAAATTATGATTAAGGGAATTAAATTCCTGATGTTTCAACAGAACTGGGTTTTTTAATTGGGGTTAAACCCTGTTTCTTTTTATTCTGAAGGAATTAAATTCCCATGATATAAGGTCAAGCCCTATTTTTATTTTAAAGGAATTAAATTCCTATAGTTCTGTGAGAATTAAATTCTCGTGCTTGCATTCCTTCTCTATGTTTTGGATCTGCATGGCAGGATCTCAACCCATTGAGAATTAAATTCTCAATCTTAAGGGGAGATGTGCACTTTGCAGATCCTCTATCAAAGAGAGAAGAAGTATGTTCTTCTGTTTTTACATTATCAGAGTTAAACTCTGTTGAGAATTAAATTCTCTTTCTTTCAAAAGGCCTTCCCTTTCTTACCTAGGGTTTTTGCAGAAGATCCGAGTCTTTTCAAAGTATCAAAGCTCTCCTCCTTTTCTTTTTTCTTCTCTGCTTATGTATATATATATCTCTCTCTGTGTCTCTTGGCTCCTATTTATAGGAGAAGCAGCCGAATCAATCAGTTTTTGACGAATCTTCATGAGAGATTTGATTTGCATTCATCATTTATTTTGGACCTTTGGATTATTAGGTGAATTTTATTCACCATTGGATCTCTAATCCAAAGGTTCCCCATTATTATTTCGGTTAGATTTAAAGGGGAAATCTTTCCAAACCCGAGATTTTCCCATAGATAGATCACCTCTGAATCTTTAATTCGATTGGTTCCAGATAACCGCTTTCCTTTGGAAAGATTTGAATTTCTTTCAGAATTTAATTCTGTTAACACAATGGGCTTTGAAAGCCGGTCACGTGTGACCACGTGACTCATGGTCACGTGTGGGCACGTGACCCCCTTTGGAATGAGTCTTTTCCCTTTCTTTTGCGTTCTGTCTTCTTATTGCTGCTTAAACGTCACGTGCTATCACGTGACCCCTGGTCACGTGTGAGCACGTGACCCTTGTTTGAACTCTCTTTCCTTGGTTCATCTGGAGTACGAGTCTGATGTCTTGAACGTCACGTGCCAACACGTGACCCTGGTCACGTGGAAGCACGTGACCTCTTCTGAAGCCTTTTCCTTGACTTGATCAGGGAACTTGTGTGCCTTTGACGCTTGCATTTAAATGTCACGTGTCGCCACGTGACCCTGGTCACGTGGGAACACGTGACTCTTTCTGAAGCCCATTTTCTTCAGCGTAGTCAGGAAACTGAACTTGATTTGATGATGCTTTTTAGGTGTCACGTGCCAACACGTGACCGCTAGTCACGTGTAAGCACGTGACCCTCTTCTGAAGCTTTTCCCAGAAGTTTTCCTGATTTTAAATCAGGAAACAAATGCCCCCACAGCGTTGTTCTCACGTGTCAGCACGTGAGTGCAACACTGTCACCTCTTATGACCGCTGGACCTGCTTTGGGGGAGTAGGGTAGATGAAACGTCCTTTTAGAAGCGCCTTCACTTTTTCATGTCCTTCCTTTCAAACCTTTCTTTTAAGAATTTGATTCTCATTCTCAGAGCTTAGTTCTCTGTTGTGCCTGTGCAGTGCCGCCTCATTTTCCATCAAAGGCTAGTGCTCGCGTGTTGCGTATGCAGGGATCTGCTTGATGGGGACGTTTCATTTCCCTAACCTAATTCCGATGCGTCGTCGGATTTCATTCCCAACGCTCTCCCCTTCTTTTCGGGCTTTGAGAATAGTCCCACCATGCACAACATTTTTTATGCATGGCATTAAATGCGCCCCTTTATAACCTGAACCTTATGCCTTACTTCTTTTCTTCACAGAGAAACCCATTCATACCTTAAGGTGGTCATTTTTGAGAACCCGATCAATCTCCATGGCTTGCGATCGTCCCCATGCTCGTCGGCAACCATGGGAGGTGCCCCTTGAGGAGATAATTCCTCGCTTCGCCGCGCGGCTGGCGGATCCCCTTCTCACCGACGCTCAATGTGACACGGTGATGTACGAGCTACTGACCCGTCGGGGTTCTCCTCTTCCCATGGGCTCCATTTGGCTCCGGATGATCCTCCTGTCTGTGCTTGCCGATATACCCCCTCATCCGGCGGAGATGACTTCGGCGATCCTTGACGCGGCGGAGGACAAGCTTGAGTGCTTTCATGAGGCTTGTCTAATCACTCAAGCTCTGAAGGATCACTCAGTTCATTTACTGAGTCAGATAAGAGCTCGTCGGGCCGTCATGTCTGCTTTCGCTGATGAGCACGGCTCCAACCGGTGGGGAGCGACTCCTCGTGAAAACCTCCGTTTTGACGTGCTGGAGAAGGCGGAAAGGGAGTTGGAGAATTTTGTGTTTTGCTTTGTTAACCCTTGTATTTCTGATCCCTTGTTTGGTAATCTTTTCCCACTGATGTAGTATGTTTGAATCAATGTACTCCTTTAATCATTGGTGGTTTGCATGCTTTCTGTTGAATTTTCATGCTTGTCAGGTAGTCGTACGTGTGTCTTGCTTGCGTAAATGAGCTGTCTGTTTTTCTTTAATTACGAGAACCATCGTTACGTTGCATGCACATCAGTGCCTCGGGCAACATTTCCTTTTAAACATTCGTACAGTTGCAAATGCGCGCCTGATAGGATACAGATCAGAAACTTGCCACGTTATCTCCCGTATCGGGTGGTTTGTGCTGGCTTTAGATCTAGTATTGTTGTCGAAGGGAGGTTTATAAATGAAGGCATATTCTTCTCTTCAATGGTGTGTCCCCTTTCTATTGAACGTATTCTGCGGATTTTTTATCTTGATCTCCTTGCAGGACAGCGATGGCTCAGGATTCAGGGTTAAGATCTGCTTCCTAAGACTTTTGCATTTTACGAGCCACGAGGCTCTCATAAAGGGTTTTTCTCCCTACAGGTCGAGAGGATTCCATAGGTGTGAGTTCTTCTTAAAGATCGTGAGGATCCTTAAGCGGGTTTTCCCTTGAGAGTCGTAAGGATCTCACAAGAGAGTTTTTTCGTCCTTACAGGTTGTGAGGGCCTGCAAGTGCCGGATGTGATCGTCCTTATCCGTGTTTCACGGGGTCAGGGATCTCTCAAGGTATCGTAGTTTAAAGACGTCACGGTCAAGGTTAAGGACCTCATAGTCCGTGGATTTAGGGACTCCACAGTCCGGTGTTTGGTTGCAGGGACCAGTCACCTCTTTGAAGACGTTGAGGAATTACAACGCCGGGCATCAAAGGAGTGGAGAGATGTACCCTTAAACCAAGGTAGAATTCGTAGGGAATTGGGGTGGTTGGTCGTTAGTTTTAAGACATCACGGTCAAGGTTAAGGACGTCATAGAACGTGGATTTTAAGGGCTCCACAGTCCGGTATTTGCTCTGGATGCTTCACACGGATTCACTGCCGTGCTCTGCGAGGACCAGGCTCCGCTCTGGACGTTTTCCACGGGGTCAAAGAGTGACATCATCCGCGTTCCATGTAACCAGGAATTTTGCACTAGATGCTTCACACGGGTTCACTGCCGCGTTAGGCGAGGACTAGGCTCCGCTCTGGATGCTTTGCACGGGTTCACTGCCATGCTCTGCGAGGACCAGGATCCGCTCTGGACGTTTTGCACGGGGTCAAAGAGTGACATTATCCGCGTTCCACGTGACCATGAATTTTGCACTAGATGCTTCACACGGGTTCACTGCCGCGTTAGGCGAGGACTAGGCTCCGCTCTGGATGCTTCGCACGGGTTCACTACCATGCTCTGCGAGGACCAGGATCCGCTCTGGACGTTTTCCACGGGGTCAAAGAGTGACATTATCCGCATTCCACGTGACCAGGAATTTTGCACTAGATGCTTCACACGGGTTCATTGCCGCGTTAGGCGAGGACTAGGCTCCGCTCTGGATGCTTCGCATGGGTTCACTGCCATGCTCTGCGAGGACCAGGATCCGCTCTGGACGTTTTCCACGGGGTCAAAGAGTGACATATCCGCATTCCACGTGACCAGGAATTTTGCACTAGATGCTTCACACGGGTTCACTGCCGCGTTAGGCGAGGACTAGGCTCCGCTCTGGATGCTTCGCACAGGTTCACTACCATGCTCTGCGAGGACCAGGATCCGCTCTGGACGTTTTCCACGGGGTCAAAGAGTGACATTATCCGCGTTCCACGTGACCAGGAATTTTGCACTAGATGCTTCACACGGGTTCACTGCCGTGCTCGGCAAGGACTAGGCTCCGCTCTGGATGCTTCACACGGGTTCACTGCCGTGCTCTGCGAGGACCAGGATCCGCTCTGGACATTTTCCACGGGATCAAAGAGTGACGTTATCCGTGTTCCACGTGACCAGGAATTTTGCACTAGATGCTTCACACGGGTTCACTGCCGTGTTAGGCGAGGACTAGGCTCCGCTCTGGATGCTTCGCATGGGTTCACTGCCATGCTCTGCGAGGACCAGGATCCGCTCTGGACGTTTTCCACGGGGTCAAAGAGTGACATTATCCGCGTTCCACGTAACCAGGAATTTTGCACTAGATGCTTCACACGGGTTTACTGCCGTGTTAGGCGAGGACTAGGCTCCGCTCTGGATGCTTCGCACGGGTTCACTGCCATGCTCTGCGAGGACCAGGATCCGCTCTGGACGTTTTCCACGGGGTCAAAGAGTGACATTATCCACGTTCCACGTAACCAGGAATTTTGCACTAGATGCTTCACACGGGTTTACTGCCGTGTTAGGCGAGGACTAGGCTCTGCTCTGGATGCTTCGCACGGGTTCACTGCCATGCTCTGCGAGGACCAGGATCCGCTCTGGTCGTTTTCCACGGGGTCAAAGAGTGACGTTATCCGCGTTCCACGTGGCCAGGAATTTTGCACTAGATGCTTCACACGGGTTTACTGCCGTGTTAGGCGAGGACTAGGCTCCGCTCTGGATGCTTCGCACGGGTTCACTGCCATGCTCTGCGAGGACCAGGATCCGCTCTGGACGTTTTCCACGGGGTCAAAGAGTGACGTTATCCGCGTTCCACGTGACCAGGAATTCTGCACTAGATGCTTCACACGGGTTTACTGCCGTGTTAGGCGAGGACTAGGCTCCGCTCTGGATGCTTTGCACGGGTTCACTGCCATGCTCTGCGAGGACCAGGATCCGCTCTGGACGTTTTCCACGGGGTCAAAGAGTGACATTATCCGCGTTCCACGTAACCAGGAATTTTGCACTAGATGCTTCACACGGGTTCACTGCCGCGTTAGGTGAGGACTAGGCTCCGCTCTGGATGCTTCGCACGGGTTCACTGCCATGCTCTGCGAGGACCAGGTCCGCTCTGGACGTTTTCCACGGGGTCAAAGAGTGACATTATCCGCGTTCCACGTAACCAGGAATTTTGCACTAGATGCTTCACACGGGTTCACTGCTGCATTAGGCGAGGACTAGGCTCCGCTCTGGATGCTTCGCACGGGTTCACTGCCATGCTCTGCGAGGACCAGGATCCGCTCTGGACGTTTTCCACGGGGTCAAAGAGTGACATTATCCGCGTTCCACGTAACCAGGAATTTTGCACTAGATGCTTCATACGGGTTCACTGCCGCGTTAGGCTAGGACTAGGCTCCGCTCTGGATGCTTTGCACGGGTTCACTGCCATGCTCTGCGAGGACCAGGATCCGCTCTGGACGTTTTCCATGGGGTCAAAGAGTGACATTATCCGCGTTCCACGTAACCAGGAATTTTGCCGATTGTATCCGCATTTCACGGAATGGGGGTTTGACTCTTGGTGATACGTATATCACCGATCCATGGAACTGGGGGTTGCCGCTGTTCCATTTCGCTTGATGTTGTGTCTGCTGCGTCGAGATGATCTCCAGGTTATTTGTGAACCGTCGAGATTTGGCTTCCTCTCATGATGAAACCTGGGGGAGGAGTACGACTCCTTCTTTGTTTGCGCCCCTGGATTGTATACAGGGATTGATGTAGTATCACCTGTAGGGCAAAAAGGTTTCATTTTTCCACCATTTCTTTTATTCTTTCCGCGATGCTCTATCATTTCAGCTTTTTATATCGCGAAGGTCGCGATTGCCCAATCATTTTGGCTATTTTTCGCGGTGCCCAATCATTTCGGCTATTTGTTTTAGTTTTACTCGCTGCTTTTTATTGCGAGTTGCCCCATCATTTCGGCTATTTTTCATGCATACATTTTTACTTGCTGCTTTTTATTGCAAGTTGCCCCATCATTTCGGCTATTTCGTAGGCATGTGTGGCCTGCTAGCTTTTTTTTTCGCCGCAAGCTCGGATTTTGGACACCGATTTCGGCATCAGCATCGCTGCAACTGGGATGTTGCCAGGAGCGAATCATCATTTGCCATGAAAGAACTTGGTATTTGATACCGGTTTAGGCGTCAGCATCGCTGCAACTCGAATATTGTCAGGAGCGAATCATCATTTGCCTCTGTCGATGTTGAACAAAGGTGGCTTAGCAAACAGGATTAAGGTCCTGTCGACTAAGGCTTTCGACTTCATGAGCCGTAAGGGTCTCACAAAGGTATTTCTCCCTACAAGTCGTGAGGATCTTGCAGGTGTATTTTCTCCCTAGGGATCGTGAGGATTCCTAAGTGTATGTTCCTCTGTAAGTCGTAAGGATCGTACAGGAGGGTTTTCTCCTTATGGGTCGAGGGGACCTACAAGGGTTGGACTTTGCTGGGGAAATGTTTATTCGCGCCCGTGGATTGTATACAAGGGTCAGTATTGAGCTTCTTGTATGGCAATATCGGAGGTTGTGGAGGATTTGCTTAAGAACAGGTTCAGGTTTCTGTAACTTAAGACTTTCAAATCTCATGAGCCGTGAGGGTCCCATAAGAGAATTCTCCTTACGAGTCGTGAGGATCTCATAAGTGTATTTTCTCCTTAGGAATCGTGAGGATCCCTAAGTGTGTTGCTCTTTTGTGAGTCGTAAGGATCTCACACAGGTGGTTTCTCCTTACAAGGTCGAGAGGACCCTACAAGTGTCTTTTAACGAGGTTGCGCCCTTTCGGGTTTTCACAAACACTCGCCGGTAGTCCTGCTGTTTTTACTCACGGAGCCCTTTCGGGTTTTCATCCGTGCCCATTTTGCTTATGGACATAACGTTTTTTTTTCTTTTTCACTTTTTTTTTTTTTACAAGGTCGCGCCCTTTCGGGTTTTCACGAACACTTGCCGGCGGCCCTGCTGTTTTTACTCACGGAGCCCTTTCGGGTTTTCATCCGTGCCCATTTTGCTTATGGACATACCTTTTTTTTATTCTTTTTCATATATATATATATATATATATATATTTTTTCTTTCTTTTTTTTTCTTTTTTTTTTATTGTCTCGTCAGCCTAAAGATGCTGCGGTAGTAGTTTTAGGGACGTTTCGGTTCGTCGTTAGTTTAAGGACGTTTCGGTCCGTCGTTAGTTTAAAGACGTTTCGGTCCGCCGTTAGTTTAAGGACGTTTCGGTCCGCCGTTAGTTTAAGGACGTTTCGGTCCATCGTTATGGGAAGGCCGGCTGCTGCTTGTAAGGTCTGAGCCTAGGAAGACAGTGAGCGGACATAGTCGTCGTCATTTATCATTGACCCCGGCTGTGGCTCATTAAGCATAGTACTTCTTTAAGAAGCGACCGTTTATTGGCCTGAAAGGCCTTTCACCGTGCATGTCCATGAGTAGATAGGCTCCACCCTGGTAGACCTTGTCTATGATGTACGGGCCTTCATAGTTTGGCTCAAATTTTCCTCGCTTGGCGCGATTAGGGATCATAGGTCTTTTGACTACTAGTACGAGTTCGCCTTGGCGGAATGTCCTCGGCCTGGTCAATCTTTCGTATGAGCGCGTCATTTTTGCTTTGTAGGCCTCTAGATGTTGTTGCGCTATGAGCCGGGTTTCATCGAGGGCATCAAGCTCCTCAAGCCGAAGGTGAGCATTTCCTTCGTTCGTCAGCTCGTGGTGGACTGCTACTCGTAGAGAGGGTAACTCTATCTCGAGGGGGAGCACTGCTTCCGTCCCAAATACCAACGCGTACGGCGTTGTGTTCGTGGCCGTCTTGAATGTAGTTCGATAAGCCCATAGGGCTTCTTGCAGCCTTTCGTGCCAGTCTCTCTTATTCCTGGAAACGGTCTTTTTTATGATCTTCGTCAAGGTCTTATTGAAGGCCTCGGCCAGACCGTTAGCTCGTGGATTGTAAACCGAAGAATATCTCCAGTCTATATTATGCTGCTGTGCGAAGCGGCTAATCTTATGGCTTCGGTAGGCTGGCCCGTTATCGGAGATAATCCGCCGTGGAGTTCCGAACCGATAGATGACGTGCGTCTTGAAGAAATAGAGGATATTCTCCGTCTTCACTTCCCTCAGTAGTACTGCTTCTGCCCATTTGGAGAAGTAATCAGTTGTCGCCAGAATAAAACGGTGTCCCCGGGATGATGCTGGCTCAATGGGGCCGACTATGTCAGTCCCCCACATTTCGAATGGCCAACTAGCCAGCGTCGGGTGCAGTGGATTCGGATGTTGGTGGATGAAGTCTCCATGGATCTGGCATGAGTGGCATTGCTTCGCATACTCGAGGCAGTCCTGGATCATCGTGGGCCAGTAATAACCCATCCGTTTAATTTTTAACTTCATCTTTGGGCCTGCTTGGTGAGAACCGCAAAGTCCGTCGTGAACTTCTTGAATGACTCTTTCTGCTTCGCCAGGTCCTAAGCATCTCAGCCATAGAGAATCAAACGATCTCTTGTATAGAATATCGTTGACAAAAGCGAAAGATAAAGCTCGTTTCATGAGCTGATGTCTTGAGGACGCTTCTTCGGGCATTCGGTGGGACTTAAAGTAGTCTATGAAGACTTCCCTCCAGTCTTCGGCCTTCTCATGGTCTTTTATTTGTAGGGTCGTCTGCTCAGTCGTTCCCTTTTCTTCGCATGATTCCGGAGATATTTCTGCCGGGGCGAGCACTCGGCGGCTTTGTACCACGATTCTGACGTCGTCGAGGTTCTCGTCAGCCAGTTCTTTAGCAAGTTTAGCCAACGCGTCTGCTTTGCTGTTTTCCGCACGCGGTATGTTCTCCAAAGTATAGGAGGGAATTTGGGTCAATAGTTGTTGCACCCTTTCGCCGTATTTCACCAACTCCGGCTTGCACGTTTGGTAGTCACCATTTACTTGACTAACGACTAGCTGAGAATCCCCGTATATAAGGAGGTCTTCAATTCCCATGTCTATGGGGATTTCGAGGCCTGCTATCAGAGCTTCGTATTCAGCTTCATTGTTTGTCCTCGGCTCTGTTAAGGAGAAGGCGAAGCGCATTATCCCTCCTCGTGGAGTTGCAAAGATGAGGCCTATCCCTGATTTGACCATTGGGACACCTTGTTTCTGTTTCTTTATGGAGGATGCTCCATCGAAATAGAGTTCCCATCGGGCGTTTCCGCCGCTAATCGCCTCAAATGCATGCTCGTCCGGCAAATCACAGTTCAGAGGAGAATCGGCCGGTATCGGGTGCTCGGCGAGGAAGTCGGCTATGGCCTGGCCTTTCACTGCCTTGAGAGGTTGATACGTTATCGAGAACTCCATCAAGAGCAGGGCCCACTTAGCGAGTCGCCCCGTCAGTATGGCTTTCGACATCAAATATTTAAGAGGGTCCACCTTCGAAATAAGACGGACTTCGTGTGCTAATGCGTAATGTCTAAGCTTTGTTATTGCGAAGATCAATGCCAAGCAGTGCTTTTCAATGGGGGAATAGTTGCTTTCTGCCCCCAGTAGAACTAGACTTAAGTAGTAGAGTGCTCTCTCCTTCCCCTGATCGTTCTCTTGTGCCCATAATGCGCCTAAAGAACCTTCGAGGGCGGTCGTATAAAGAATGAGGGGTTTTCCCTTGACCGGCGCGGCCAACACCGGAGGGTTCTGCAGGTACTGCTTGATCTCGTCTAGTGCACCTTGACATTTGTGATCCCAAACGAATGGGGTTCCCTTTTTTATCAGGTGGCTGTAAGGACGGCATTTGCCCGAAAGATTAGCGATAAACCGCCGGATGTATGCGAGCTTCCCTTGGAGAGACCGCAACTGCTTGAGCGTTCTTGGCGGAGGCATTTCCATGATCGCTTTAATCTTTGACGGATCTATTTCAATACCTCGGTGTCGAATGATGAATCCCAGGAATTTGCCCGAGGAGACTCCAAACGCGCATTTGAGGGGATTCATTTTCAAATTATATTGCCGAAGGCGTTGAAATACAGTCTCCAGATGCTTTAAATGATCTTCGTATGACATGCTCTTTACTACAAGGTCATCGATATAGCACTCGACGACGTCGTGTATGAGGTCATCAAAGATCTTTGTCATGGCCCTTTGATAGGTAGCGCCAGCGTTCTTAAGACCAAAGGGCATAACCCTGTAGCAAAATATACCCAAAGGGGTACGGAAAGCGGTATGCTTCTGGTCTTCGGGATGCATCTTTATCTGATTGTATCCCGATGAACCATCCATAAAGGAGAAAACCTCGTGAGTTGACGTGTTATCTATCATTAGCTCGGTTACCGGTACTGGGAAATCATCCTTTGGACAGGCTTTATTGAGATCCCTGAAATCCACGCATATGCGTACCGTCCCATTCTTCTTCATTACCGGGACGATATTGGCAATCCAGTCGGGATATTGGACTTCTTGGATAAATCCAGAATCGATCAACTTCTTGACTTCGGCGTTGATGCTCATTTCAAGCTCGAGTCGCATTCTCCTTGGCGCCTGCTTGACTGGCTTGATATCTGGGGATATTGCTAATCTATGCACAGCAATCTCCGGGTCTAATCCTGGCATCTCGGAGTAGTTCCACGCGAAGCAGTCTCTATACCGTAGAAGCACGTTCTTTAACGCAGCCACCCTCTCTTCGGATAACAGCTCGCTGACAAATGTCGGTCGCAGGTCGTCTGCCGATCCCAACTCAATCTTCCTGAGGTTATCTGCAGTAGTATGTATACCATCTTCCAGTTCTTTTGGAGCGGGCGGAAATTCTGAGATCACCTCATCATTGCTGTTCTCAAAGCACCGGGGAAGGTCATCTACGTTCTCGGGCTCTTCTCCTAATATCGTAATCGTATAACAAGTGCGAACTCGCTCCCTGGACTGAGGTGGACCGGGTTCTGCTCTTGCGGCCTTGGGCTCATGCCTTCGCGGCGGCATTACCTTCCAGCCGTCGGATAAAGCGAATCTACCCCGTCGGTACTGGTCCTCGACCCAGTTCTTGAAGGTGAAGCAGTCTTCGGTAGGATGTCCTATGGCTTGGTGATAAGAGCAATAACTCGGATGAGAGACCTTGCTAGCTTGCTCAGGATGTCTAGACTCTGGAAGCGTGATCATTTGATGTTTTATAGCGAGGTTGAGTAACCTCTCCGTCTTGTCTCGGGGGAAGGAATATGCTCGACTCATCTTCTTCACGAGGGACAAACCCGAGCCGCTTCTTGATTTATTTCCGTCTCTGCGTCGGGCCTTTCGTACAACGGATTGACGAGGATATGCGTCTTTGTCTTTTTCGGTACGTTGAGATAGACGTTGCGTCCTGGCCTTCTTGTAGATGGCCATCTCGCGGTTGTGGTCTTCCTGAGCTCTCTGACCTAATTTCCTGATAGGCTTGTTCGTTCGTTCTTCAAACGACGGACTCGGTGCTTCAATCGCGGGGTCTAGTTTTAATGAAGGGTTGGCATCTCCTGACGGGACGTCCTCTTCTTCATCAAAGGTATATATAGTGTAGCTGTTATGAGTCCGTTCCCATTTTCCAGCTCTTGCGTATCCAAGCCCGAGTGTTTCCATCTTCCCGTTGGGCAATTTGCGTTGAGTCCCGGGGACATCCCAAATCTTGTTGTAGAACCGAGCCTGCCGAACAGCCTGTTTTAAGGGTACTCCTTGGCGCTTCAATAGCTTCTTTAATCCATCCGTATAGTATCTGGGCAGACGGATGGGTTGGAGCCTGTCGAGTGTAGTATCTGCGCCATGCCAGATCTCTTTCTCTATTTTCGACTCTGAGGATCGGTAAAATAGGATCACTTTCTCACCCCTTCGCCTGGGAGGGATGTAAAATGTTTCCAGGTCCTGCACACTGTGAGCTTGAAGCGTGTCGAGATCCTTGTAGTGTTCTCGCGGTACCATGGTGATTTGCAAACTATGGTCATCGCCAGGGGGTGCTTGTATTGACAGCCGATTGGAGAACACAGCATTAACTTCATCTTCTGCATCACTTCCGAAGACCAACACGGGGGCGGGCGTCCCCAGGTTGTTGCGTTGAGATGGCCCTGCATAAACTATCTCTTCCTCTTCTTCGGTGTCGCTTCCGAAAACGGGGATGGTGGCGGCGGCTTTGTTGTCCGGATTGCGACACCTTTCTGTATCCTCGAAATCTGGCAAAAAGTACTTCGCATCTTCGCATTTGCGGACTTCGTTCACGGAAAATGGGTTTAACTCACCTGTTACGGTATACTCGAAACCATCCTTGAAGTACTTCATACACTGATGTTGTGTAGAAGGGATGATATTGTACTCGTGTAGCCAAGGACGGCCGAGCAAGGCGTTGTAGCAGGTCTTGGCGTCAATGACATGGAATTTGATATCTGTGACGAGAAGTCCAAAGCGTAAGGTTAGTATCACAGATCCAAGAGTCCGTGACGATTGTGAATCAAAACCGGAGATAGTAATCTTGTCACGAGCGAGGTGTTGCACGCTCATGCAGATTTCCTTCAACACCCGAACATTAAGGAGATTGACGGAGGATCCATTATCCACCAGGATCTTGCCTATCTTGATATCATGGCAGTATCCAGAGACATATAGGGGACGGTTATGGTCGCACGTCCCGAGAAGGAGGTCTTCATCACCGAAAGTGACGTCGGCCGTATGCACTTCCTCTAGTTCATCCTTCATCTTTTCAGTGGCAAGGAAGGCTTGGAATTGCTCGGGTTCTTGTAACGCCTTAATTAGTGAGTCTCGCGCTTCTTTCGATAATAGGAGGGCATCGAGAATGCTAAGCTGAGAAGGTAGCTGTTCATATCAGAATACTGCATTTTATACCGCCCATTCTTACGCTCGTATGTTTATAGGTAGGTACTTTTAATCCGTGTTTGTTACATATTTGCAGGATACAGGTTCTCGGTTCTAAAACAGTGAAATTCATGGAAAACACGACAAAATCCGGGTTCCTGCCAACCACAGATAAAACACGGTCTCCGCTCTTCATCCGTATGTTGCCAGATATCAGTTTAAGAGACAAAATGTCAAATCAATGTCGCTTTCATGCACAAGGCTCAATGGCAGCACAAGATCCAAGAGATCTACGCGGAGCTCGAGGCAATCATGACAAAAGCATCCACAAAAGTCCACCTTTCCTCAACAGAAATTCTGGAAGAAATGTAAAAGTATTTTCAGAAAATATGTATATTAGACAACAGGGGACAATAAACCAGGAAAAGTACCAAAAGCCTAGAGCCCAACTCACCAAGGGAGCCGCGGAACCGCGGCCAAAGGGGGGTCTTTGCCGCGGTTCCGCGGCCATGTGGGGCCCACTTACTGACGTCTTTTGGGGGCAGTTTGGTCTTTGCATGTGTGGTCTGCTGGTTGCCCTAGAACATCAACTCCCTGCCTATAAATACAGCAGAACTGAGCTCAACCAAGGGTCATTCTTTGTATTCTTTTGTTCCTCTTTCTTTTGTAGTTTTTAGTTCTTTTTCTTCTTCTTCTTCATTCCTCTTCCATGAATTGTAGTGAGAGCTTTTTATGGATGTGAATAAAGATGAGGGTTTTGTATCATTCTCTTGTGCTTCTTCTTCCCCTTTGAGATTTTTGCTTTCTCTTGCTCATTCAACCTCTTCATTGAGCTTGAATGGTTAAGGGTTAGTTATTGATCTCAAAGGTCGTATTTTCTCCCGGGACTAGTTCTTCACTTCACATGCGTTTTCTACCCTTCCCTTGATCTTGCAATCTCTTCATTGAGCTTGTAAGTTTAAGGGTTGGCTATTGAGCACATGCTTGGCTTGGGTTCTACTTCCGTGTTCTTTTCTTGTTCTTTTTATTACTCGCTTTTTATTACTTGTCTTTTTATTACTTGCAATTTTATTCATGCACTTTAATACTTGTATCTTTTCTTTTCTTTGTTCTCTTCTTTTTGTTCTCTTTTGTTTATTTTGTGAATGTTGTAATTATTGTTGTTGTTAAGAATTAATACGGTTTTATAAGTTAACATTTCCTTCTCATTTCCTTTTCCCGTTATTTTCCTTTTGAACTCCGCCCAAACCATACGCAAGCGCTCCGTTAGGCACCGTACCCTGACAAGGTAACGGTGATTCCTAACCACGACCGGTTGCGTTCGGTTTGGCCGGAGGCGAAGGCAAGAGACAAGAACGGAAGGACAAGGGTAAATAAGCCGGATTCCACGAATACCGCGCTTAATCCCCTAATCCACGTTGTTGCCAATTGCTAAGCTTCAATTGGTCAAGACTCGGCTCAAAGGTTTTGAGTACGGATTTCTTAGCTTATAATTTCGTATTTTCTTAACAACTTTATACTTGCAGATAACACATAGGTTAGACAAAACTCATACAAGATTCTTTATTGACTCGTCTAAAGCAAGAAGGTAAGATAACACCATCTCCCTGTGGACCGACCCGTGCTCACCGGCTAGCTGCAAAGCGACACCGTCCTGATCGCGGTTACACTTAAATTCTTTCATCCGACACGCCAAAAGCGTGCGATCAAATGGCGCCGTTGCCGGGGAGACGGTAGCGTATTTTCTTTCTTGTTATTCGGGTTAATATTCTTTTTGTATATAAAAAAATATATTCTTTTTTGTTTTTTGGACAATATTTTTGTGGGCAAGTGTGCAGATTTTTGCAAGTTTGCAAACTGCAATAGTGGGGAAGCAAAGTGTGCATTCAAGGCAAAGGTGATTACGAAGTACAGTGCCAAAGATCTGGGTAGTTTGACCCGCGCAAGCGAACCTTTCAAGCTTACCGGATTTGATTCAACGGGGGTTTCCTAACCCAAAACTTAACGGTACGTATTTTACTAACACTTTCTTCTCAAATCCGACGCTTCCAATATACTATTCTTTTGCAGGATTCTTTGCAAGTTCGCTAGCAAACGCCAAAATTGACTAACCCGTATTTGTTGCAGCGCCGTGCTTAAAATAAAAAAAAACGATTGTTTGATTCTTTATAGAATTTTTGAATTGCGCATTGCATACATTAATACGGATTTAAGGGCAAGCGAACCCCACAACATACGGTAAAGGATTTCATCACCTTTTCCGTGGCCCACAAATCACGAACTTGTGCATAACGTTTACCCACACAAAATTTAAAAGAAATTAGACTTTAAGCCTTAAGGACTTCGCGCTCACTAGGAGAAGTTAACTGTATTTAGAAGCTTGCTTAACGGTATATTGTTTACGGGGTGTCTAGGAAAGTGTTAACGGCGCAACCGCCAAAAGAGAAAGGGTTATTTAATTAAGGAACTTCGCGAAAGCGTTGGAAAACCTCCCCTTATCTCTGCACTTACCTGGCCTCGTGATCAGTGTATTTTTAAGCCTGTTTTTCGACACAGTTTTTCTTCGACAATCAAGTTCTGGAGCAGGTCTAGTTGACCTAGGTGAACCCTAGAACGATTAGGTGTGTGGTATTTTTGTGTCGTGATTTTTTGTCCATATTCTTTTTTGTGCATATTTCATTCTTTTGCTAACAACTAACAAAAAAAAAATTTTTAAAATAAAAAAAATCACATTCTTTTCCCCTTCCTTTTCTCTACCTTTCTCTCTTTCTCTCCTCATATCATGGGTACTCCACCTCGCAAAACTCTTGCCGAACTTTGGTACCCACAACCAGACATTACTTCATACGGTTCTTGTTTTGGTCGAACTTCGAACGACCCCTCCATGCCGAAAATTTCTTTGAAAGATCGGATAGACGCGTCTAGGACAAACAATTTGACTCCGCAATTCACTTCGTATCAACCATTTCAAACAGTCACCCCTTCTTACGTTGATACCCCTTCTTCGAGTCATGTTGCCACTCCTAGACCTATGTCTATTGCTGAACGTATTGAACAATCTCGTTGCCGATCTTTCACTCCTTTCCCCACTACAAATTCTTGGGATCAACAATTCCATTCACTTTCTTATCCCAATGTTGATCCCACTTCTGTCCAGCCATTCAACTCCTACCAATCCTACCCTAATTTTGCACCTTCCCTAGACATTGCATCAGAACCGCAATTTGGGAGTTTTCAGTATCCAAATAACTTTGAATCTTTTACTGAAACCCCTTCACAACCAATGTCTAGTTTAGAACAGTCCTTGGAAGACTTTAGGGTAGCGTCAAGCCAACAGATGATGGATTTGAATGCGTCCATGGCCGCCCTCATGCAACCTAGTGACCCGGTAGCTAGTTTTCAATTAGCTACAACTTTTCCAATGTATGATGCGGTGGCAGGACAGGCTGTGAATTTGAGTAGAGAGAGTGAGGTATACCCCCTTCCAAATCAAACCTACCCATCCCAAATTGAATCCGACAACTCCTGTTTTGAAAGTCTATCGAGTATCCCAAATGAATTATCAATTGAAGATAGAATGTTTAATGAGTTGTGCGACTTTGTAGTATTTGATTTGCCCGATGGTGAAGGGTCCCTTTTGAGTGAAACCATACCCAATCCTCTTGACCTCTACACCTCCACTCTAGAACCTGAATTGATTGATATCCATGCTTTTGTTGAGGTGTCGGAGAATTTTGATTTTCACTTGATTGAGGATATCGACGCTGGGAATATTTTGGATGATGAAACCGTAGATTTGGCTGAGTTTATCTCTTCAAGTCATCATCCCGAGTCATTAAATGTTTTTCCCGAACTTCATATGCGTCTGGATTTTGAAGAAATGTGCATGGATGTGCTAAATTTTGAGGAGAATATTGAGGATAGTTTAGAGGATGAACCAGTTTTAATTGATGAGTCGGATTTTCCAATTCATCCTGTCCCTTCCACTGACTGTGTACACCCTCCTGAACCTTTAACCGATAACCTTCCTCAACCACTTCCCTCCATCCGTTCCATCGTTCCGACCTTGCAAGAACCCGTCTCGCTCTCATTTCATATGTCTGGTTTACCAGGTTCGGCGTACCCATGGTTGCTTACGAATCTTGAGGGATTTGACCCAATCTCTCGACGGGTAAATATATTAGCACAATCGCTTTCCACACATCGGTCATCGCAAATTGTGCTAATCTATTTACTCCATTTGCACCCTCAAGTTCGTATTCCACTTCTTTTTCCCTTCCGCCATTCTTCTTCCCCTCATCTACCGAGACCGCATTCCACTTCTCTCCACAAGCGGTCTCGCGTAATCTCCATTTCTTACCTCTTCACCTTCTTTCACCAACCACTGCTGTACCATGATAAAATCTTTGAATGGTTGGTGTTAACTTTTGGCCTGTGTAAGGCCTTGTATAGCTTGATACTGTTCTCTCCCCTCCCTAATCCTGAATTTCAACGCTTAACAGTGGAAACACTGTTTTACTTAAGTTTGGGGGGGGACATTTTTTTGTATATATTTTTGGTTTTCCTTTTTCGTTTTGTATATAATTTGTTTTTAGGAAGCACCGGCAATTTTGACCCTCTTGGTATAGCCTGACAGTGAGGGCACTGTCAAGTTTAAGTTTGGGGGTGTGCTCGGTAAGCTTTCTTCCTTCGCATTCATATGTATATTTTGCATCTGCATATTAAATCAATAAAACCCATAAAAATCTGAAAATTTTCTAAAAATATAAAAACTTTCTTTTTTGTCGAGTTAGATTGTGGAAGAACTCTGATTCAACATTCGACGGCTTTTGTTTGGAAAAATAGGAATAACTAAATCTTATGTTTAGATTTTGAAAACCTGAAAGATAACTCTCCTTTGAAGTTAACTATGGCTGATATACGTCTTTACATTACACTACACGTGTTGTGAGTCTTGGAAATTAGATGACAAGTCTTTTATGTTTAAAAAAACTTTTAAATAGATAAATGATTTTCTGAGGATCAAATAGGTTTGTTCTGAAATAAGTAATACATCAAGAATAGTCTATGAAGTAAGTGAATATGAAGGAATGTTATTGAGGCCTTAATTGGAACTAAGTCTGAAAAATAACCCATCTGAAACTTGATTGGAATGATTACACACCGAACCCACTAAACACGTCTTTTATCCAAAAAATAATTGAACTACCGGTTATATCTCCGTTCGTATTGAATCATCATGTTTTTCATGCCAAACTGTCTTTTGTTTTTGGACCTAGGTAACTTGAGTAATTAAGTCCGCTGGGGTGTTTCTACACCTAATGCCCTAAAACCAACTGGTTTGGGAGCATTGGCCCAAAGCTCGCTAAGAAGCCTAGAAAGTCCAGATAAAAACAAAGTCAAGCAAGTGTTCTCTCCGAGTTAAAATTCCTAACGGTTCTTTGTGTGAGAATAATCTTGATAAAAGACAAGCTTTTATAAAGAAAATTTTAACGGAGATATGAAGGTTTAACTCTATGATAAAGACTATTGCACGTTCACAGAGGTGTGTATGAAATGAAAACAAGAAAAAGGTGGAGTGAAGAATAAGACCTAGTTTCCTGTTAGGGAAGATAGAAATTCTGAAGTTGAAACTTTACTGGAAAACGAAACTTGAAAAATGCTTAACTCTTTATAAAACTTATGTGATCCTTTTAAAATTGTTATCTGGGCTTTATTGTGTGACATAATGACTTTATTCGACCTTTCGGGAACTTAACAACACTATTTTGCACTGCACGTAAAGACATATAAAATCTGTAGTTAAATAAGAAGAGAGATGTGAAAAATAAAGGTTCGGTAGTCTAAACTTAGGATTATAGAATTGTTATTTTCTGAAACAAAAACTTTAGGGTTTGAATCTTAGTTATTGTACAAAACCAACTTGACCGGATTTTGTGGGTAGTATCCGCTGAAAACCCTCAGGAGACAACACTCCTCCTACTAGGGATACCTAGAGGTTTAACGGCTTGTTGCACGCGCTCAGTGCAATCGCGTTCCCTGCGAAAGTGCGGTTATCATTTTATTTTTATGAATAATTGGTTTTGCTCGGGACGAGCAAAGGTTAAGTTTGGGGGTATTTGTTCATATCAGAATACTGTATTTTATACCGCCCATTCTTACGCTCGTATGTTTATAGGTAGGTACTTTTAATCCGTGTTTGTTACATATTTGCAGGATACAGGTTCTCGGTTCTAAAACAGTGAAATTCATGGAAAACACGACAAAATCCGGGTTCCTGCCAACCACAGATAAAACACGGTCTCCGCTCTTCATCCGTATGTTGCCAGATATCAGTTTAAGAGACAAAATGTCAAATCAATGTCGCTTTCATGCACAAGGCTCAATGGCAGCACAAGATCCAAGAGATCTACGCGGAGCTCGAGGCAATCATGACAAAAGCATCCACAAAAGTCCACCTTTCCTCAACAGAAATTCTGGAAGAAATGTAAAAGTATTTTCAGAAAATATGTATATTAGACAACAGGGGACAATAAACCAGGAAAAGTACCAAAAGCCTAGAGCCCAACTCACCAAGGGAGCCGCGGAACCGCGGCCAAAGGGGGGTCTTTGCCGCGGTTCCGCGGCCATGTGGGGCCCACTTACTGACGTCTTTTGGGGGCAGTTTGGTCTTTGCATGTGTGGTCTGCTGGTTTCCCTAGAACATCAACTCCCTGCCTATAAATACAGCAGAACTGAGCTCAACCAAGGGTCATTCTTTGTATTCTTTTGTTCCTCTTTCTTTTGTAGTTTTTAGTTCTTTTTCTTCTTCTTCTTCATTCCTCTTCCATGAATTGTAGTGAGAGCTTTTTATGGATGTGAATAAAGATGAGGGTTTTGTATCATTCTCTTGTGCTTCTTCTTCCCCTTTGAGATTTTTGCTTTCTCTTGCTCATTCAACCTCTTCATTGAGCTTGAATGGTTAAGGGTTAGTTATTGATCTCAAAGGTCGTATTTTCTCCCGGGACTAGTTCTTCACTTCACATGCGTTTTCTACCCTTCCCTTGATCTTGCAACCTCTTCATTGAGCTTGCAAGTTTAAGGGTTGGCTATTGAGCACATGCTTGGCTTGGGTTCTACTTCCGTGTTCTTTTCTTGTTCTTTTTATTACTCGCTTTTTATTACTTGTCTTTTTATTACTTGCAATTTTATTCATGCACTTTAATACTTGTATCTTTTCTTTTCTTTGTTCTCTTCTTTTTGTTCTCTTTTGTTTATTTTGTGAATTTTGTAATTATTGTTGTTGTTAAGAATTAATATGGTTTTATAAGTTAACATTTCCTTCTCATTTCCTTTTCCCGTTATTTTCCTTTTGAACTCCGCCCAAACCATACGCAAGCGCTCCGTTAGGCACCGTACCCTGACAAGGTAACGGTGATTCCTAACCACGACCGGTTGCGTTCGGTTTGGCCGGAGGCGAAGGCAAGAGACAAGAACGGAAGGACAAGGGTAAATAAGCCGGATTCCACGAATACCGCGCTTAATCCCCTAATCCACGTTGTTGCCAATTGCTAAGCTTCAATTGGTCAAGACTCGGCTCAAAGGTTTTGAGTACGGATTTCTTAGCTTATAATTTCATATTTTCTTAACAACTTTATACTTGCAGATAACACATAGGTTAGACAAAACTCATACAAGATTCTTTATTGACTCGTCTAAAGCAAGAAAGTAAGATAACACCATCTCCCTGTGGACCGACCCGTGCTCACCGGCTAGCTGCAAAGCGACACTGTCCTGATCGCGGTTACACTTAAATTCTTTCATCCGACACGCCAAAAGCGTGCGATCAGTAGCTTCCTTAGGTGCGCGAGGATGTTATAGTCCACTTTACTCTTCCTAGGAGGGTCTTTGGCAGCCAGCTCTCTTATGACTTGGTCATCTAAAGTGATATCTTCAGTGACCTTTTCCTTTCCCTTATCCTTTCTATTCCCGGGCCCGAGATTCTTTTCTGGGAGTGTGCGATTGCGCAGCTGAATGTTCTCGCAGGCCTCCGATTCTTCTTCTTTCCCCAAAACGGATTCTTTAAAGAGAGGGCCCAGAGCCATTTCTTCATCAGAGTCGCTCCCAAAGGTGAGAACTTGTGACCCCCTGGCGTTAACCATGCAGCAGTTGCCAGTCGTTCTGTTGTGCCCATCGACAGTACTTCTTCACTCCCGACGGATCTTGCGTTTCATGCGCTTAACATGTTGCCGACGAGTGACATATCCTTGCCACCATATCTTAAAGGCGTCGCACTCCTCCGTGGGGTGTGAGACTTTCCGGTGATATGCGCAATAGTCAGGGTGCCTCTCCACCCCATCGTGTGTGTTTCCTTTCGAGGGCGGCAGCTTCATCCCCATTGACATGGCTTTGGCAAACCTTTTTCTCGTCTTGAATATCTTCTTGTCTACTTCGGATACCTTTCGCTCTGGCGGAGGTAGTTCAACTCTTCCGTTCAGTCGCCCGTATTTGGCTCTTTCTGACGTGGTCATTTCACGCTCCTGGTCCGCTTTACATTTTAGACGAATCTCGTCTAGAAAAGCGTCGATCATTTCGTCTGTTGGCCATGCACGCTCTGGTACAGGTTCTGCCTCCAGCTTCTTAGTGCCGGGAGTTTTCCCATCATCGGTAAACGAGTGGGAGATTACGTTACAACTCGCCACATATCCTTCGGATTCATCCGACGAGCTCTCTCTATCATCTCCCTCTTGAAAGATGTGGTTGAGGAACTCTTGCAGTGTGACAGGAGTTCGCGCCTTTTGATTGTATTCTTCCAGCGCGTCGATTTGCTTCTGCAAGTTCGTGTGCTCGTTTCCAGGCTTCACGGACTTCTTGGATTTCTTCTTCTTTTTCTTCGAAGATTTTGACGGTTGGACGTGAGTATTTGGGCTCTTATCGCGAGTCTTCGTAATTGGGCGGGGCTTCAACATTCCTTTGATAATTTGAGATTCAAGAGGGTCCTTCCATTCGATCGCAGGGCACGCATGAAGGTCTCTCAGCATTCTTTTGGTTTTAGTTGATAGCACGACCTCCCACGGAGCTTCTTCAATAAAAGAACATGTTGCCCCCGGTGTATCCGCTTTCCTAGGAGCATGCGGCTGTGGTGGGTTCACCTTCCACTTTTCGGACAGTACAAATTTTCCCTGGAGGTACTGGTCTTCAATCCATCCTTTGAAGACGAAGCAATCTTCAATCGGATGGCCTACCGTCTGATGGTAAGGGCAATAGTTAGGGTTATTCACCTCGGTGGGTTGCGGCGGTCGCCTTGGATTTGGCAGGTTTATAAGTCTGTTGCGTATTGCCAGCTCGAATAGCCGTTTCGTCTTGTCCCGTGGGAACGAGTAGGGACGCTTCATCTTCTCATTATAATACCGACGTCTTTCCTCCAGTTGATCTGCCGGTTTCGGGGCGTTAGGTTGCTGTTGGGCATTCGCAACAAAAGTTGCCCTTCCTTTACCCTTGTCATTCCGAGGTTCCGACTTCGGGGGAGGTGGTCTATGACCCATCTGGTCCATCTGAGCCAACTTGTCGATCAAAGCCTGGAATGTGGTTGGCTTAAAGAACATCATAAACTGGGAGATAGTTGCGTGAGGGTCTAGAGTTCCTACGAACATGCCCACCGCAGGTGCTTCCTCGATGCGTTGCTCACATCTCGACCACAAGTTCCGCCAGCGTATAGCGTACTGGACCCAGGTTTCGCCCGGTTTTACCCTGGCGTTAATAAGTGCAGTTATTGGAGTGCGTTCGCTGGCACTTACAAATCGCTGAGTGAACAACAACTCCATTTCAGCGAACGTTTTGATAGAATCGTTCGGGAGTTCCGAATACCATTCGAACGCTGTTTCTGATAAGCTGCCCACGAACTGGAGGAGCAACAATTTATCATCACCGCCGGTGTTACCGCAGAGGGCCCGAAACTGGGCGACATGTTGATGGGGATTGCCGGTCCCCTTATACATGTGGAATTTTGGTATCGTATAGCCTTGCGGGTATTTGATTTGGTCGTACCAGCTCGGATACGGCCGCCCCGTTTTCACGACTTGACCAGCTGCCTCAGTCGCGTGATGAACCCGGATTTGCTGGGCTATGTAGTCAGCCAAGTCAGCCTTAGAGATTGCCTCCTCCTTGGCCGTTGAGAGGGCCGGCGGTGGATTTGACGTTTCTCCTCGGTCGTCTTCAAGAACGATTGGGGGATCCTCGGCGGGTAAGTCCTGCTGGATCATCATTCCTATCACATCTTGGAAGAGAAGGCCCATCCGTTGTATGTTGGCCGCTTGTTCAGCAGCCTCTTTGTCCCTTTTCTCTAGTGTCCGGCGAAGGAATTCAGCGTCGGTTTCTTCCTCCCGGCGTGCGTCTGAGGACGTTTCTGGGTTTTCTTTTGGCTCGGTGAGCGCGGCCATAGCATTCATCATTTTTTGAAGCTTTTGTTGCTGCTCCTGGGCTTTCGTCACGGATCGGGTTAGCGGTCGGTGGCCCGTAGAAGTGCGGCTTTCCTCTTTTCCAGAGGCCATGTAAACAGTGTGCACCACCATACCCCCAGACTTAGGGCGTCTGGGCTCGGTGCTTTTAGCCGTCGTTGCATGCTGGGGGGTCTTCTCTGGCCTCCTCCTTTTATGAGCCATGGAGGTTGAGGGGGCCGTTGAGGTGGGCATCCAGACAGCCTTTTGGGGTTTAGCCTGGTGACACGCTTCCGGTTGGATTTTCGGCTTCTTGTGCTGGCGGGAGAAGTTTGGATCGATGATCGAGTCCCGGGCCCGCCGCCAAACCTTATAGATTTTGGAAGACAGCCGTTGAGGAGATCGGGGCTGTTCTGATTTTATTTCCACAACCTTTTTTAATGGGGGAGGAGACCTCTTCAGCACTGCAGTAGGAGAATTCCTTCGCACCTTGTTTAGCATTTCGAATCTGTTCCCAGTTGGAATAGCAGCATTAACTTCTGCCACCGGGGCCGATGGAGTCAACCCGGAGGGGGAATTGCCCCCAGCCTTCCTTACTCGGCGCCAATGGCGACGTCGAGCGTGTCGAGCGGACGGTGTAGGGTCAGCGGTAAGAATGGTTTCGTCTTGCCCCCTGTCTGGGTGGGGGGTCGTTGTTGGTGTTAACCTGTTAAAGACCGACGTCCTTTGGGCAGCAGGAGCGGGAGCCGTCAATCTTGTAAAGACCGACCTTTTGGCCGGAGAAGCCGCCTTGACGATTTCGGGAGCAGGAGCAGCCACTTTCTTGGAAGCAGCCTTCTCTGAGATTGTAGGCCCCATGATGGGTTTACAGGATTTCTGGCCCAATCTAGAGAAGACCGAGGCGTTGACGTTGGGCGACTCGTTGAGAGGAGCCGCGGCAGGGGTAAGACGATCAAAGACTGACTTCTTGAGAGCTTCCGTTGTCAGCACTGGAGCGGTGAAGTTCGTCGGCGGGACCATGGTCCCAAAGAACAATCCTATGGTGGCGCGAGTGACCTGTTCCACGGGCATTGTGAATAGCGAAGCAGCTTGGGGTCCGTAGGCTATACCTCCTGGCGAGGCAGAGCGTTGGTTGCAATTGCAGTCTGAGCAGTTGGAGACTTTCACGGAAGTAGAAGCCATCGATCCTTTGCTTTCTGCAATAAGCAAGACGCCAATTCTTAGTATCTTGAAACCCAAGGGCAACCATTGGCGAACCGCGATTGGTTCGCGAGTCACGACACACGAAGTGTGGAGTGGAAAGAGGAAAAGGTCCCACCGAGCGTGCCAGAATCTGTTCCCCTCCGAAAGACGGCGCGACAGGACGTCTTGCCTGAGATTCGGGGCAGATGCTAATTGGTGCTATCCGTCCACCTCTCCGAAGATGCCAAGTTGATTTATGGCACCATGTATCGAAGGTTTAGACGGATGCGTCCGATGTAGCAGACTTCGTCAGATTCCCCCTTGAATGAGGGGTTTTTGATTGTGGGGACGCTCTTCCCTGCAGGCGCAAGCCCCTGCAGTTAATTACGCTACCGCATTGCGGTAACAACTTTCTCCTTCTCCAGATGGTCACTTCGTGTCGTGGGTGTTTGTTTTGTATTTTGTTGCCCGTGGATTGTTTACGGAGACTGAGTTATGTCGTCGCCCGTAGGGCGTGGACTAGTCCAAATCCGTATTATCTTAGATTTGGGTTTGGGGGGGGGTTTGGTTTGAGGATACGTCGGCCATACTTGAGGCTAAGATCAACTCAAACGCTTGTTAAGGATACGTTAGTCTAACTTTGTGACTAAGATCAACTTAACGGGATCGTTTAGATCCGACAAAAGAGCGTTTGGACTCTAATGTTCCAGTTTAGGGACATAGTGGTCCATCGTATGTATGGCTGTCGGGACCCGTCACCTCTCTGACGACGTTGAGGGATTACAACGATGGATGTCAGAGGAGTTCGGGGATGTACCCTTGAGCCAGAGTTAATTGGGGGGATTCGTAGTCCACTCTGTTTGAAGGTTTAAGGATACGTTAGCCATCTTTGAGGCTAAGATCAACTTAAACGGGACCGTTTAGATCCGACAAAAGAGCATACGGGGCTCTATTGTTCTAGTTTAAGGACGTTGCGGTCCATGGGTAGTTTAAGGACATTGCGGTCCATGGGTAGTTTAAGGACATTGCGGTCCAGGTTAAGGACGTCGTAGTCCATGGGTTTAAGGACCCCACAGTCCATTGTTAGTTTTAAGACATCTCGGTCAAGGTTAAGGACGTCGTAGTCCATGGGTTTAAGGACCCCACAGTCCATTGTTAGTTTTAAGACATCTCGGTAAAGGTTAAGGACGTCGTAGTCCATGGGTTTAAGGACCCCACAGTCCGGTATGTGCTCTGGATGCTTCACACGGGTTCACTGCCACGCTTGGCGAGGACCAGGCTCCGCTCTGGACGTTTTCCACAGGGTCAAAGAGTGACATTATCCGCGTTCCACGTAACCAGGAATTTGCATTAGACAGGAGTTTAAGGACCCCACAGTCCATATCAATGTGTGGTCGTCGGGACCCGTCACCTCTTTGAAGACATTGAGGGATTACAATGCCAAGTATCAAAGGAGTGAAGAGATGTACCCTAGAACCGGAGTGGATTAAATAGTCCTTGGCCCAATTTGGGGTCAAGACGAATTAATTATGTTATGAGTCCATTGGACCAGTTAATCACCAATTGAGGACTTATGGCCATCTTGGGCTAAGTCCAATCAGGAGAGGCTTTGCCTCTATCCATTTAGGCCAATTGGGCCAAAGTCTAGTGTTAAACACTACAGAGCAGTCAGTGTTGAACACTGGGAATGAGGTTGACAAGTTAGTGTTTAACACTAAGAGATAGTTGGTGTTAAACACCAGCAACAAGGCTTTTCAAATTAGTGTTAAACACTAAAACAGATCAGTGTTGAACACTGCAGACAAAGCTTTTTGATTAGTGTTGAACACTAAGGCCCAACAGTGTTTTAACACTGGGTTCGAGAGTTTCAATTTAGTGTTAAACACTAAGACAAGAGGGGTCACGTGGCAGCACGTGAGAGCGCCCTCCCTTCATTTATTCTGAGATTATCGTGTCTTTCAGGGCATCACGTGCCATCACATGATGGGCATTCAAATGCCTATGTATTAGAGCTTCTGCCGAGGGTCACGTGGGGTGCTGCCTCAAAGGGGCTCTCTGTAGACCTCTTGGGGGGTCACGTGATGACACGTGACCCTGCCTCTATATATTTTTATTTAGAGGCTTTGTTAATCTCTTTTCAGGAATTAAATTCCTCGAACTGTAAATTTCAGCGGAATTAAATTCCTACTTCCTTTCGAAGACTTTGTATTCTGGAATAGAGTTTAACTCTGAATTTTCTGTAGGAATTAAATTCCTCATATATGTGAGGGGCTGAATAGAGTTAAACCCTAATAAAAGTTTTTAAGGAGTTTAAACTTCCATCCTCTGTTAAATTATGATTAAGGGAATTAAATTCCCGATGTTTCAACAGAACTGGGTTTTTTAATTGGGGTTAAACCCTGTTTCTTTTTGTTCTGAAGGAATTAAATTCCCATGATATAGGGTCAAGCCCTATTTTTATTTTAAAGGAATTAAATTCCTATAGTTCTGTGAGAATTAAATTCTCGTGCTTGCATTCCTTCTCTATGTTTTGGATCTGCATGGCAGGATCTCAACCCATTGAGAAATAATTTCTCAATCTTAAGGGGAGATGTGCACTTTGCAGATCCTCTATCAAAGAGAAAAGAAGTATGTTCTTCTGTTTTTACATTATCAGAGTTAAACTCTGTTGAGAATTAAATTCTCTTTCTTTCAAAAGGCCTTCCCTTTCTTACCTAGGGTTTTTGCAGAAGATCCGAGTCTTTTCAAAGTATCAAAGCTCTCCTCCTTTTCTTTTTTCTTCTCTGCTTATGTATATATATATATATCTCTCTCTGTGTCTCTTGGCTTCTATTTATAGGAGAAGCAGCCGAATCAATCAGTTTTTGACGAATCTTCATGAGAGATTTAATTTGCATTCATCATTTATTTTGGACCTTTGGATTATTAGGTGAATTTTATTCACCATTGGATCTCTAATCCAAAGATTCCCCTTTATTATTTCGGTTAGATTTAAAGGGGAAATCTTTCCAAACCCGAGATTTTCCCATAGATAGATCACCTCTGAATCTTTCATTCGATTGGTTCCAGATAACCGCTTTCCTTTGGAAAGATTTGAATTTCTTTCAGAATTTAATTCTGTTAACACAATGGGCTTTGAAAGCCGGTCACGTGTGACCACGTGACTCATGGTCACGTGTGGGCACGTGACCCCCTTTGGAATGAGTCTTTTCCCTTTCTTTTGCGTTCTGTTTTCTTATTGCTGCTTAAACGTCACGTGCTATCACGTGACCCCTGGTCACGTGTGAGCACGTGACCCTTGTTTGAACTCTCTTTCCTTGGTTCATCTGGAGTACGAGTCTGCTGTCTTGAACGTCACGTGCCAACACGTGACCCTGGTCACGTGGAAGCACGTGACCTCTTCTGAAGCCTTTTCCTTGACTTGATCAGGGAACTTGTGTGCCTTTGACGCTTGCATTTAAATGTCACGTGTCGCCACGTGACCCTGGTCACGTGGGAACACGTGACTCTTTCTGAAGCCCATTTTCTTCAGCGTAGTCAGGAAACTGAACTTGATTTGATGATGCTTTTTAGGTGTCACATGCCAACACGTGACCGCTAGTCACGTGTAAGCACGTGACCCTCTTCTGAAGCTTTTCCCAGAAGTTTTCCTGATTTTAAATCAGGAAACAGTAGCATCTGCTAGTTATTGCTAAAGGAGTCACACCAGGTGAAGAGATCTCGGTCCTTTCCTCATCGAATAAGGTGCAGGATATATCACATATACCTCTGTGCAAAGCAAGAACTGTAGCTACCTGTTTTATTTTGAAATTCGATTCTACAACATCTTAGGTTTCTTTTATTTCATTAATCTCATTAATGAAGTCCCATCATTTAAGTACCTAAACATCACAGATAAATACGACGTACACTTATGCCATCCGCATTCGCCTTGATGTCCCCTCGTGCACCGTTAGGTTAGGTAACTAACGGCAGAGCGGGGCAGGGCTAGCGCGGGTGTAAAACATAAGTAACGCCTATATAATATATCATATATACTATATAAAGTATCCATCACAGAATATCACATGATCACATCACAGATATCGCAGCAGAAGAAACATATGAAATATTGGATATACTAGGACGTCCGTGTTTTCAATACGAGCCAGTATAAAACACGGATTCCACGGTCGCGATAAATAGCCAAACCCACACCCCTAGACCCCTACGAGAGCGGCAAGCAACCCTACCAATTCTAGGGTTAGGAGACCCGGACTCGACTCCTCGAGATGGTCTCCCACTGGACCCCAGAACCCGGTTACTTGTGCTCCCCTCCTTGGGTCTATCCTAGTGCGGAAAAGTAAATAATATACAAATGGTGACATCTTCCGCAACCTGGAAGTGCCCCAATAAAAGAATATTACATACAAGTTTTTACATGAATGAAAATGAAAAACACGCATCTCACATAAAAAACCCCGGCTATTCAAACACGACAATCCAATATAACATATCCAGCAACACATAACATCACATGTCATCAACGTAAGTAAATATGCGCATCCCAATTGTCGTTGACATATAGCAACGAAACCGGCGATATCACATATTACACTTACGGTCACAGAAAAGAAAGTGTAAAACTACAACAGTTGGAATCCGCAACCATCTCAGACATCGCATGCCTGACCAAATGAATTTCTTAGACATCGCATGCCTAACAATTATAAACCCCGCATTTTAGTCTCATTATCGAAAACACTTTTCAATATCAAGTCGGGCAATTCAACAAGATTCCCGACATCCTGATCGAATGCTCATCGCAAACTTCAGTAGGCCGCCGCACCCCCGATACCGTCGACAAAGTGCACCAAGGCGGAACACCGCTACCGCGAGCACCCGAACGGATGCTTTCGGCGATGGGGTTCTCCTACAGTCACTTGGTCGGGGCTGTCTATTAAGTTTACCCGGCGAGTATCCGCGTACGCTACGTGATTGCGACGGACTTTTGATCACATCAAAATTCCGTGGCAACCGATCAAGTGAGACTAAATTGCTAGATTTACAACATTCATTCAGTTATCTTATAACTTTTGTGAATTCCAATTATTGTATCACATTCCGGATAAATAGAAAATGTTAAACTTTTCAATCGAACAATCGAACACCCAAGTTTTCCCGATACAGCTCAATACATGAAATAAGTCTAACAACATTCAGTTCGTGCCTCAGTACCAACGGTCCAGCCGTAGAAGGGTCAAGCCAACGCCTCACATGTGGCACGCCGTACTGCCCCAAACCCGAAGGTTCAAAGGGCAGTTCAAGACGGTCACATAATCGAGTTAAGGTTTGTTGTCTTCTAGAAAGACCATCGCGTTACTTGCACTACTTAGAACGTCGTTAAACTACGGAAAAATCCAACACTTGGAAATTTCCCGACAGAGGAAAAATTGGGTATTTATATCCGGTCGAATTTTTTAACATATTCTAAAATTTATCCGGAAAAACACAAAAGACGAAATTTGATAATCCGGTCGAAACACCGAAGCTCTAAAACAGCCCAGAAAATTAAACTCTGGAATAATTATTAAAAATACCCATAAAACTCAGCTGCAGAAACTATGAATTACTGTGCAGAGGAGAAGGGATGACGTCATCAAGCCGCCGCGTAACCGCCGCCTAAGCTGGCTTAGGCCGCGGTTACGCCGCGCTTATCACTGTTCATTGAAAATAATTTGCATCGTAATTCTTAGAATTCCCTGCTGAATTTTTTAAGCATTTTTAATATTGAAAAATCCCAGAATTTAGAAAATGTACAGAGAGCATGTTACGTTTAGGGTTTCGGGTTCGTTCGGGCTTCAAATTGCGTCGGGACTTCGCCTAAGGCTCTAGCTAGGCTCTGATACCACTGTAGGGTTCCTAGGCACCCTAATGAGGTCTCACAAGGCATCAACCATGCCATTTTCAAAAAATCTAGGTGCCGAGAAACCCGACTACGGATCGTTGGCTAGAAATCTAGGCGAAAAAGCAACTAGTTAACTACTTTAACTAAGTGAACGGAAATACAACCTTTGTAGATCCGGTTATCCACCTCCATAGCTCCACAACGAAGTATCCTCGCTGTCCAAATCGAAATCCGGGCTCTTGCGTCGGCTTCATCGGAGAAGAAGCGGGCTAGGTCATCGACGACGTGCCGAAGATGATCTACGTCGAAGTATCACTAGATCAAGCTCCACCTTCACCAAGCCATGAAAACTTGTGAAGGAAACACACTCTACTACTTTGCAAGAGGTAGAGGATGAAGAAATAGGAAGTGGGTAGACTTTAGAATTGGATTTCTCACTCTAATTCATCAATCACCATTGATGGATGCAAGCTTCTTTCTTGAAGTGAAGAAGAAGAAGAAGAAGATGATAGAATATCATATGTCATTTCCAAAAAGGAAAATAAATGAATACTTATCATTTAGCAAACATAGTTTGTTGTAGAGAATAAACCATGGTTAGAATGAAGGGTTAGGGTTAAGCATCAAGACAAAATGGTCACAAGGTCAAAGCTTCATGAAGCTTCAATGTACAAACAAAGAAAGCCACCATTTTCTCTTTATGCAAATTATTTTCCAAAAAGAAATGGATAAATAAATAAGTGAATAAAACAAAACCCTAACCATAATCATGTAACCATGGTTTGATCTTTACACAAACCCTAGTGAGCATGTATCATCAAACATGATACAATCAAGTGCACAAAAAGTATATCACATATACAATGTGCACATCCGAGCGAGAAAATCCATTTAAAGTGAACCAATACTAGTTAATGCAAAGTAATATATCTAATATATAATTATGCATTAAATCATTAAATCAACACTTGATTCAATGATCCGGTCATATCGTATATAACCGACTAGTATCCAATGTATCGGCTTATCGAATCAACCCTTGATTCGATAACTAGGTTATATCGCATACAACCAATCGATACATTCATCGCGAGAATGAAATACGGTATCACATACACGCATTATTCTCGGTCCCGCACATATCTCATATGCGCTCCTATTTCGTTTCGCTTGAGCCAGGAAACCTCTGTGTAGGACTCTAAAGACTCGTCAATACGCCGGCAGCAGGTGATGATCATATCAAACACCCACAAGCCGCAAGCGGTCTGCCAAACGTAACGGCCACCTGGGTATTGAGCGATCTGAAGATCGACGAGCAAGCCTGCTCACACTCCAGTGAATCCAACCAGTAACACTACCGTACAGTCCGGTCTGATCATCTGATATGTCGCATATCTCGCCTAGGGGTGGTAAACGTCAGACCCCAATAGCTCGATAAGTCATGTCGATATGAGGTCTATAACAATTCGAGAAACTACTGGTAACACTTACCAGTAAATCTCAGCAACCCTGGCCAGGGATTTCCGGTTATAGCCAATCGAACACAGCGCAACATCAACTCCCTATACCGGGAGAGACGAATCCCCTCCTATCGCTCATTGCCTCCATGTGATTCGGGACTGTACCCAAAAACCACCATTTTGCACGCCCTCTTGGACGTGGCAAGATGTAAATCAAAGCATAGTGGGAACCACACAAGACTCTATGACGATCTCGGGTCAACAGACTACTCTGTACCAGTGTCACCAGAGAACTGCCATCTGACGTGAGGTATAATACCATCTGGGAGTTCTCGGCGAGTCCGTCCAGTGTACCCAGTCTCTACTGAGTACCCGTATATCATCTCTGATGTCAAACACCGATGGATATAGGATCATCCATCGCCCATCTGTATGGGTCGAGAAGGTACACGCTAGTCTACTCTGGTATATCGATGCCCCGCCTCGATACACCCACGACTAGGGACTTTGAAGGATGTACTTATGGACTACCATGTCCCCACTAGTATGATCCGTATCATAGTCCAGGTAGTCAAGCACACATCCTAAGGGCTTTACCAACATGTAACAGAGAGACAATCAGTATACACGTTAAGGTAAAGTGTAACCAGATAGCATACTATCATGTCGAGCAAGAAAGTCCTTCCTATATACGTCCCAGCATCCACTACAATATACATCCTATGTTCAGTAATGGCCTCTAGGGCATACATATAACTAACACCCTAGACCCCTACGAGAGCTGCAAGCAACCCTACCAATTCTAGAGTTAGGAGACCCGGACTCGACTCCTCGAGATGGTCTCCTACTGGACTCCAGAACCCGGTTACTTGTGCCCTCCTCCTTGGGTCTATCCTAGTGCGGAAAAGTAAATAATATACAAATGGTGACAACTTCCGCAACCTGGAAGTGCCCCGATAAAAGAATATTACATACATATTTTTAATGAAAAACACTCATCTCACATAAAAAAAAACCCGGCTATTCAAACACGACGATCCAATATAACATATCCAGCAACACATAACATCACATGTCATCAACGTAAGTAAACATGCGTATCCCAATTGTCGTTGACATATAGCAACGAAATCTCATCAACGTAAGTAAACATGCGTATCCCAATTGTCGTTGACATATAGCAACGAAATCGGCGATCTCATATATTACACTTACGGTCACAGAAAAGAAAGTGTAAAACTACAACAGTTGGAATCCGCAACCTCCTTAGACATCGCATGCCTAACCATCTGAATTGCTTAGACATCACATGCCTAACAATTATAAACCCCGTATTTTAGTCTCATTATCGAAAACACTTTTCAATATCAAGTCAGGCAATTCATCAAGATTCCCGGCATTTTGATCGAATGCTCGTCGCAAACTTTAGTAGGCAGCCGCACCCCCGATGCCGTCGACGAAGTGCACCAAGGCGGAACACCGCTACCGCGAGCACCCGAACGAATGCTTTCGGCGACGGGGTTCTCCTACGGTCACTTGGTCGGGGCTATGGGGCGTGGCTGTCTATTAAGTTTACCGGTGAATATCCGCGTACGCTACGTGATTGCGACGGACTTTTGATCGTATCAAAATTCCGTGGCAACCGATCAAGTGAGACTAAAGTGCTATGTTTATAACATCCAGATCAGTTATCTCATAATTACTTGTGGATTCCAAATATTGTATCAAATTCCAGATAAATAGAAAATGTTAAACTTTCCGATCGAACGATCAAACACCCAAGTTTTCTCGAAACAGCTCAACACATGAAATAAGTTCAAAAACATCCTTTTCATGCCTCAGTACCAACGGTCCAGCCGTAGAAGGGTCAAGCCAACGCCTCACATGTGGCACGCCGTACTGCCCCAAACCCTAAGGTTCAAAGGGCAGTTCAAGACGGTCACATAATCGAGTTAAGGTTTGTTGTCTTCTAGAGGGTCCATCGCGTTACTTGCACTACTTAGAACGTTATTAAACTACGGAAAAATCCAACAATTGGAAATTTCCCGGCAGGGGAAAAATTGGGTATTTATATCCGGTCGAACTTTTTAACATATTCTAAAATTACCCGGAAAAATACATAGACAAAGTTAAACAATCTGATCGAATCGTCGAATTCCTAAAACAACTCCAGAAAACTCAACTGTTGAGTATAATTTAAAAAACACAGAAAATTCATATAGGCATTACTGTGCAAAGCACGTGCCAAGAATCACCATTATGGCCGCGGAACCGCCGCACATGCTAGGGTGGGGCCGCGGTTCCGCGGCGCTTTGGTTGACTTAGCAGCAAGTGCTTCACAGTAACTCCTATAATCTCCTGCTGTATTTTTTGGATATTTTTAATTCACAAAAATCCAAAATTCCAGAAAATGTCCAGAGAGTGGTTTGAGTTAGGGTTTCGGAGTTCGTTCGGATTTCTAACATCGTCTACACATCGCCTATGGCTCTAGCTAGTCTCTGATACCACTGTAGGGTTCCTAGGCACACACATGAGGTTCCACAACAGATTAAACATGCCAAAATCAAATTTTTCTTGTGCCGAGAAACCCTAATGATAGATCGATAACTAGAGGCAAAGGCGAAACATGCAATTAAACAACTTTATTGCTAAGTGAACGGAAATACAACCTTTGTAGATCCGGTCCTCCACTTCCTTAGCTCCGTGATAATGTCCCTCCGCTGCGATCATCGGATCCCGGACTCTAGTGATGGTTTCGTCGAAGAAATGATCGGGCTAGGTTGTCGACTTCGATACCGAAGATGATCTACGTCGAGGCAACTCAAGATCAAGCTCCAACTTCACCAAGTCATGAAACTTGTGAAGAAAACACCCTATACTACATGGCAAGTGGTAGAGGATGAAGAAATAGGAAGTGGGTTCACTTTGGATTTGGATTTCTCACTTGAAATCATCACTTGGAAATTTTCAAGAGAACTTTCTTCTCTTCATGAAGATGATGAAGAAAAAGAAAAGAAAAAGCCTTATTAAAAATAAAATCCAAGTGATTCTTATCAATTTTGCAACCATGGTTGAGTGTAGAGAATAAACTATGGTTTTCGTGAATGGTTAGGTTAAAGGAAAGAAACAAGATGGTTACTTATTCAAAGCTTCATAAAGCTTCAACAAAAGACAAAGCAAGCCACCATTTCATTTTCCTTTCCAAAAATAAATGAATAAAAGAATAAATAAAACAAATATAAAACCTAACCATTAACCTAAACATTGTTTAACATAAACACACACCCAATTTTGCATGTATCATCAAACATGATACAATCTAGTGCACAAAACTATATCATATATACAATGTGCACATCAAGTGAGAAAATCCATCTTAAGTGAACCAATACTAGATAATGCAAAGTAATATATCAAATATATAATTATACATTAAATCATTAAATCAATACTTGACTTAATGATCCAGTCATACTGCATATAACCGACTAATATCAAGTGTATCAATGTATCGAATCAACACTTGATTCGGTAACCCGGCTATATCTTATATAACCGTCCATTGATACAAATCGCGAGAATAGAATGCAGTATCACATACTGGTATTATTCTCGGTCCTGCACATATCTCATATGCTCTCCTATTTCGTTTCGCTTGAGCCAGGAAACCTCTATGTAGGACTCTGAAGACTCGTCAATACGCCGGCAGCAGGTGATGATCATATCAAACACCCACAAGCCGCAAGCGGTCTGCTAAACGTAATGGCCACCCGGGTATTGAGCGATCAGAAGATCAACGAGCAAGCCCGCTCACACTCCTTTGAATCCAACCAGTAACACTTACCGTACAGTCCGGTCTGATCGTCTGATATGTCGCATATCTCGCCTAGGGGTGGTAAACGTCAGACCCCAGTAGCTCGATAAGTCGTGTCGATATGAGGTCAATAACAGTTCGAGAAACTACTGGTAACACTTACCAGTAAATCTCAGCAACCCTGGCCAGGGATTTCCGGTTATAGCCAATCGAACACAGCACAACATCAACTCCCTATACCAGGAGAGACGAATCTCCTCCTATCGCTCATTGCCTTCATGTGATTCGGGACTGTACCCAAAAACCACCGTTTTGCACGCCCTATTGGACGCTGTAAGGTGGAAATCAAAGCATAGTGGGAATCACACAATACTCTATGACGATCTCGGGTCTACAGACTAACATGTACCAGTGTCACCAGAGAACTGCCATCTGACGTAAGGTATAATACCATCTAGGAGTTCTCGACGAGTCCATCCAGTGTACCCAGTCTCTACTGAGCACCCGTATATCATCTCTGATGTCAAACACCAATGGATATGGTATCATCCATCGCCCATCTATATGGGTCGAGAAGGTATACGCTAGTCTACTCTAGTGTATCGATGCCCCATCTCGATACACCCACGACTAGGGACCTTGAAGGATGTACTTATGGACTACCATGTCCCCACTAGTATGATCTGCATCATAGTCCAGATAGTCAAGTACACATTCTAAGGGCTTTACCAACATGTAACAGAGAGACAATCAGTATACACGTTAAGGTAAAGAGCAACCAGATAGCATACTATCATGTCGAGCAAGAAAGTCCTCCTATGTCCAAGCATCCACTACAATATACATCCTATGTATAGTAATGGCCTCTAAGGCATACATATAACTAACATAGAGTGCTCCCAGATTTTGACTCAGGCCAAAACAAGATGCACAAACAATACTGGGGTGCTATATATGGTGCATATGAGCTATGGAAACAACCTAGACACCCTACCCACCAGGTGGCCGGCCACTTCCTCAAAAAATCCGGCCTCCTCGGGTCCCCCTACTCAGATTGGGTCCGTCTCGTCAAGGTGGTCTCCTATTGGTCAAATTTGGTCTCCGGTATTGTTTGCTACTCTCAAAAATCTCCCGGGTTGCTCCAGATTTCCCTGCACTCCCTATTTTCTCACAAAACCGACACGGACAAAATTCTAAATCCGTAATTTGGTTACTACACTCAAATCCAGCTCTAGAATCATCTCAAAAGTCCTATTGACAGCCACTAACATCATCAATATCCCAAACCCTTCACTAGGATTCAAAGTTCACAAAACCAACACCAAACGACTTCTAAACTTAAACAACAAGCTAGGAAATCAAACTACCCTAAATGAAAAGAGATATACCTCATGGTTACTCCCAAACAAAACCCTAGAAATCCCAATGTTGTCAAAATTCTACTTTGCTTGGTTCAATATGATGAGCATGAAGATGGGATCATTTTTAGTGAAAGGGTTTACTTGATTCTCTCGCAGGTTGCTCATACGTGGATGCACTCCTTGATGAGTAATGTTGTATTGGCATTTTTCCATTAGGTAATATGCACTGAAAACAGCTACATGTCATTCGAATCTGGTTCCATCTAAATTAGTGCCTTGATTCTATATGAATATAAAATGGTTACATATCTTGATATTGTTAAGATATGGAGTTATCCGGTTTCTGTTTAAAAGCAGAATCCGGAAAAACTCGAGGCATACTTCGATAATGGCAGTTTGTGGATTATCCTAAGCATTTGCTAGGATTTTATTTCTACCATTTCCAAAATCAGTAGTTACATTGTTCTTTACTCGCCACCATTTTATAAAAGAAATCTTTTTGCAAAAGAAAGAAGTGGGAGTATGGTAGAATTGAAAGTGATTCCAAAACCACAAACGGTTACCGAAAATTTAGTAAAACCAAGGATTCAATTGGACTTGAAAAACCATTAGCCACTCCGTAGATTTTGGTAGGTGATCTCAAACTGTCACGACCCAAAATAGCACGTGACTGGTACTTGAATCATGTGAAGTCTATAGGACCACACATAATTCAAGTAAGCCAAAAGCCCAGAAATCTAAACCATTTTTTTTGGAAAATGAAAGAAAAACTTGTTAAAAGCAAGTGGTTTAAATAAAATGAATGACATTAAACGTTCAAAAGCAACATCAAATTTTCCCGAAAATTTCGGCTGAGTCTCCTTTGTAAATACTAGCCTCAAACGGGTAAAAACATGAATAATATACATAAAGGCATCCCCAAGCGGGAGCTAGCTCTTTGTCAATTGACGGTCACAACCACGCAAGCAATATAATATACAACGCCAAGGGTGAGGATCAAAACTCAAAAGGAAACTCAAAATCATCAAGAAAACCCATATTAATACAACGCGCGACTCTGAGGTCGATATAATAACAACTGGTTTTCTAAGCCTGAAATAATATACAAGTCTGGTTGATGGAGTTACTAAATACAACTGAATATAATAAATGTACGAGGGTGGTCACGATGCGAGTGAACCCACCTACCAAAGCAATCACCCGGAATGGAAGCAGTGTGCCAAAAAGCCTCAATGAAACCTGTACGGCAAAACCTGCAAGAACTGTGGCACAACAGAGGTGAGTTGCCAACTCGTGAGTAGAAAATATCACCGAGCAGAAATCGTATGCATGAATCAATCCTAGGTCAATACGATCAGTAAGATAAATATCCTCAATATGATAAAGTCTGAAGCATGATAAGGTGGCAAGGGTAAATATCTATACATAAGTGTAATACCATGTACTTGTGTCAATGCCTCAGATAGCAACATATCATAAATATGAGGTATGAATGCATGAAAACAGAATGCATCATGAATATGACAACTGTTTTCTATAGTGAGATTTCTGTATATTTATAAATCAACATATCATCAATGAAATCAATGTTAAGCATCGACACAAAACATAAAACTCAATATCTCAGGCTCCGGCAATCCGGACTGGCCTGTAACCTCGAATCTCAATATCTAGGGCTCCGGCTATCCGGACTAGCCCATAACATCAAATCTCAAAACCTCAGGCTCCGGCTATCCGGACTGGCCTGTACTCCGATCGGTATCCTCCGGATATCCGTCGAGTCACAATAAAATCACCGGTTAGTAATGCTCCCCTGTCACAGGCTCAACGTCATCGTCTGCGACCTTGTCGCCCCAGGGTACCGCACCGGGTCCACCATGTACCGACAGACGGTTCCTCCTCCTCCTCGAATCGGGTGTATGATATTGCTCAAGAGCCGAGAAAACTCATGGTGGACATATCTCAAATCATATCATGAGAAAACCGTAACTTTCATTTTAAAATGAATATCAGTTTATAAAATCCTTGCAGTTTCTCTAAATCCAGAAATCTCATGGAAATCCCGAAATCCAAAACTGAATAATCAATAATAATGAATACTGGGCTCCGGCAATCCGGACTGGCCCTTATAATATTGCATGACAATGAATATATAAATATGCATGAAATATCAAGCAATGAATGCAATAATGAACTAGCATATGAAACAATAACATCTAGGAACTATCCTCTAGCAAGCTATGTCAAGGAAATAATATTCTCTAAAGTGTTCGTGATATAGCATTTACCGATGAAGATGTGTGTGAGCCGGCAAGCGAGTATACGTGGAGCATACGCATAATCGGTAATGGTGCTGGTGTCCTAATAACATGTTTCATCATTACTAATGAAAATACATAAAAGCATGCAATGCAATGCGAACAGCAGCATAAATGGAAAATGAATAGTAAATGCTGCAATAATATGCGAAACATGAATAATAACGTAACATGCACGAATATAAACATTAATGTAAATGAGCCAATACAGTTTTGCCATTTGAAATAACACGAATCGTGGTGTTTTGAAAATAAAGGCTACGGTGTTTTAAGAAAATATGCGTCCTTTGAAATATCCGTAGAATCCCTTGTCCTGTCTTTAAAATACTCACGATTCGTTAATTTTGAAATAGGTATGACTCGAGTCTAGTCTAACATCTACAAGTAAACTACAGGACTAAACTAACAGGCTAATAAAAAAAGGTAAGGAAACCACCTAAATCTGAGTCGATATATATAACACATAATAGTCGGTGATCCCACCTCAATAGTATCACATACGATACAATATATAACATGACATCCTCGAGTCAAGAGTGCGGATCTATCATCAATATAGCTCGTACGGTACATCCATCATACGGCATCCCAAATCTAGGTACGGGTTAAATATCATATTTATCTCATCATTTATCTGGTATCCTTATCATCACGTATCGTGAACTGGGGGTACTGATCTAAGTCTAGTACTATACTGATACCATCTACATATATATAAATGCGTGTGTATGAAAACACATCGCCCCAAGGACCCGCTATAATATCATGTCGTATCTCAAATACGAACCATGTCACATCGCCCGATCTCATGGCATTATGCCCAATCTCATCGACTCATCTCCAAATATCATGTACTATCCTCATCATCCATATATATGTATACGTATACACACACACACATACACACACACATACACAGTCCCATATCCATGTGTGTGTATATATATACATATCCCCATATACGCACAAGTAATAAAATGTATGCAAGTGTATGTGTGTGCGTGTATGCAAATCATTTATCTAGGGTTCGCGACTAAAACTAACTATCGACACTATCATCCAATTACACTAAAGTTTATCCATGAACTCCTAAAGTCTATCTAGATAATCATCTAGTCTCATAACAAACATATATATATATATATATATATGCATGTATGTATGTATGTATGCATGTATGTATGTATGTATACGTATTCGTATACTACACTACGAACTGCGGGGGTGCTATACACCATCCACCCGACTTCCCCCGTAGATATATATCTACTCACCTTGATCTTTGCTCGCCGATGCCGATATCGCCATGTGCTTACTTTTTGTCTCGAAGTCCTCGTGAGGGTACCTACGTATCATAATAGATCGTATCGCATTAAAATCCGACTCATTACCAAAACGACATACGAATCTCACATAGGTCAAAACCTATGGTCCGCTCTTGCAAAAGAACCAAATAACCCTCGATATCGGCGTACAAACGCCGATTGATCGAGAAAAACACAAACGTACAATTCGTAGCTTCACAACACACTAAACATATATATGAAATATGGTGCAAATCATCAAAACCAATAAATTGATCAAATCGATTTATTACAAGAAACCTAGTAAGCATCAATTAGCCGTTTTAAAACAAAACTTGATGTTTTAACAATTCTAATGGCCACAATGTTCACCAATTATCTTAATTAGGTCACATAAACATTTACTAGATTTTATCACACTAATTTTTATTAAACCAAAATTCTTAATTTGCAAATTAATCCAATTTTAACAATTACAAAGCAACAATACACCAATCCACAACTAGACTAGGTTTTGCATGACCTAAAGTGTTAAACTACACATTATATTATTAATGATGTGATGAAAACCCTAACCATATTTTAATCTCACATTTTGAATTAATTTCTAAAACCTAGTTTGCTAAAAAATACTTAATTTGGACATTTTAAATGTTACAATTAGCAAATTAGCAACTAGATTAGTTTTGCATAGCATTAACATGTTAAATACCTCACACAACCATAATCTCATAACTCAAAACCCTAAGTTGAATTCAAACCCCATTCTCTTGGATTCTCAAGTTGCAATTGAAACCATAATTAAACACCAATTATGCTAGATTCAAGTAATTAAACAACAAATTAAGCAAAGGGTTAGAATTTATACCCAATCAATTTGAAGATCCCACAAGCAAACTTAGCCCTCCAAATTAGCTTCTTTTCACCAAGATCCATACTAGATAGGCTAAGGAAAAATGGGTAGGGCTTGGATTTGGATTTTGTGGGGTTTTTAATTGGATTTTTTTTGGATTCTTGAGATGTTTTGGAGATGGAATGAGAAGAAACATGGGAGGGGGCTGCTGCCGAAATGAGAGGAAGAAAGGTGAGAGAGTGATGGGTATGAAATGCTAAGTCAATGAAAGTTCAAGTCAACCCAACCCATACCTCTTTCTTCTTCTCATTTTCTTTTTATTTTATTTTAAAAGAAATGAAAAGTGAAAATGATTAGAGAGAGAGAGAAAGAGGGAGGGGGGCTGAGCATGGCTCGGCCAAGGCAATGGGGAGAGCTGAGGGCAAGTGAGGGGGGGTGGTGACCACATCCCACACACACAACATCCTTTAAGTTACAAAATATCATTTATTTTATTATTCACTTTAAACCTTTTCTATAAATTTCAAGAACCAATTGGAAATTTCATTTCATTTCAAAAACAACACGTTACATTTTGGTTTGATATGCCGTGATGCACAAAACTTGTATTAACCCATTCCAATTTGTAATTATCACTAATTAAATGTATGAGTGAAGCCTTAAAATAACATTTAATTAATTAATTTCGGAAATTTTTTAAGTAAATCATAAATTTACAAGTGGACAATTAAAAATCAAATACTAATAATTTCATAGCTAGAATAGGTATATTTAATTTTATATTAAAAGATATTTATATCTTAGTTTTTACGGAAAACACCCGTTATTTTACCGATTCTCCGAAATTTCACCTAAACGATTTTCAAAACGTTACACAAACACCCAAGAGATACTTCAGTTTTCTCTAGACGGTGACAGGGAGGTCAAAATCATGGTGATGTTGACCCTACTTGTTATCAGTAGGTCATAGGAAGTGGTAAATTTCAGGTGACCAGATGCTTCATATCCAAGATGGACTCCACGCACTTCAGCAAATCATAGATTTTAGACTTTGTTGGGCGCTCCTGAAGGCGTAAAACCCATTAGAAGCAAGTGGATCTTTCATGATCTATGCAGGTAGAAAGACTCTAACCAATTAAGGCCAGACTTGTAGTAAAGAGTTTTCATCAAATACCCGTTATGGATTGTGATGAGACTTTTACTTCAGTATCTATGCTGAAGATCATACGGATATGTCTTGACACTGCTGTTCTCCCTACTTGTTATCAGCAAGTCATAGGAAGTGGTAATTTCCAGGTGACTGGATATTTCATATTCAAGATAGACTCCACGCACTTCAGCAAATCATGGATTTTGGAATTTGCTGGGTGCTCCTGAAGGGGTAAAACCCATTAGGAGAAAAAATATATTTCGAGATCTGTGCATGTGAAAAAGTACTAACCTAATAAGGATAGACTTATTGTAAAGAGTTTTCAGCAAATACCCATTGTGAATTATGATGTGATTTTTACTTCAGTGTCTACGCTGAAGTCCATATGGATTTGACTTAGCGCTGATACAGTTCTTGGCTATGATATCTGGTAGGTGGATGACTATAACGTCTTTCCAAATGGGATTTGGAAACACACGTGTATATGACTCTGCAAGAGGGTTATCGTAGTCAGTGGGAGAAGCGGAAGGTGTGCAAGATGCTTTTGTCTATTCATAGACTAAAGCAAGGATAATGGAGACGGATCATCTGTTTTGATGTGATAATCAAGGTGATCGCCTTCATCAAAACTAAAGATGAACCTAATAAGAAGGATATAGGGAGTACTGTCCTGGGATTTGAATGACATACTCCAGATAGGAAATGATATTCCTATAATACAATCAATCAAAGTTTGGTTGTCACACAGTGTTTTCTCCATGTTAAATGTAGATAGTGTATCAGGAATTCTGGTGACTAGATCTAGATTTAGGAAGTTTTCTAAATCGGATACTTAGACATCATTCTAATAGTATTTTAGAATGGACGACTCCTGACGTGGTAGTGTAGCCACAGGTGATGGAATCATCCTCTCTAAAGAGATATCTTCTTGATTAATGAAGAGAGAGAATGACATGAATGACATGTCATTTGCTTAGGCAATTGAGTCAATCATGCAATTTCTTATACAAAACTAGATGGATAATGTATCAGGGATTCTGGTTTTAGATCTAGATTTGGGAAGTTTCCTAATCGGGTACTTGGACAGCATTTTAAAAGTATTTTAGAATGGACGACTCCTGGCATGATGGTGTACCCGCAGGTAATGGAGTCATCCTCTCTAAAAAGGATGTCTTCTAAATTGATAAGGAGAGGGATTGACATAAATGACATATCATTTGCTTAAAAAATTGAGTCAATCATGCAATATCTTGTACAACACCAGATATTGCTTTTGCACTACTTGCAACGAGCATATATTAATCCAATCCTCGAGAAACAAAGGGAAGCTATCATGAACATAAGAGGATATTCTTGGTATAAGATAACGGCAACCTCCTTTGGATGGCGGCTATCAGTTCAGGCCTCCAAGGTGACCTGGACACAGAGATGCTGTCAGAGTTTTGAGTTTAGCCTCTTGTGAGGATCGGTATATTGGATATGTTCTAATAGGGATACTGAGGTAATTCTGATGCAGGATACTGGTTATAACTCAACAGAGGATACAACCCAATAGGTTTGTTGGATGGAGTTGTTCATTTATGAACTTGGTTCCATCAAGTATCCAGACAAATTCTTGAGGCAGGGTATCGCTCAATTTGGGAGATTGCTAATCTCCACAAAGTTGAGATATAGGGAGATGAAGTTAGAACATTGTAGCGGATTCACTCACTGAGGCTATTTCTCAAACACATTAAGTTTCATAAACATAGTTTACGATCTTGATTAGTAGAGAAGTTAGGATTCGGTAGCACACGAGCTATGGGCACGCGATACCGCAATAATTGACCTTGAGTGCAAGTAGGAGATTGTTTGATATAGTGCCTTCAAGGCAATTATTGTGATCGTAAGTAAGCGATCATGATAATTGAGGGAAGACCTAAATAGGTATAACAGTCTTACTCGAGATGATAGTATGCTGTCTGATTTGTCTTCATCGTTGATGAAGCCCGCAGGATAGTTGCTTGACAACCAGCATTATGATGGCGATCATATATGTGGGAGCTGGGTTGTCTGTAAACACATCCTTAAATGTCCCTAGTCGTGGGAGTATCGAGACTAGGCATCAATATTCCGGAGTAGACTAGTGTATACGCTTCTAGACCCCGAAAAGGGGCGGTGACCGATCTCACAAGCCATTGGTGTTGTGTCACCTGAGATAGTATACAGGTTCTCAATGGAAGTGAGTATACTGGACGGACTCGCCGAGAACTTCTGGATGGTATTATATCTATCGCCAGATGGAATTTCTCAGGTGGAATAAGTGCAGGTCAGTCCTTTGACCTGAAGTCGTCATTTGTCTCGTGTGAGTTATGATTAGTCTAAAAAGTGTTTTTGTAAATACTGCAATCAAAACGGTGTCGCTAGTAGCTATCCGTGATGAGTACGGGTCGTCCGCAGGGAAACGTGAACCCTTTACATGCTTTATACGAGTTGATAGAAGATAGGGTGATTGGTTGTAGATCTATTTTAATATGGATGTAAAATTTATAAAGAAAAGGCTTGTAGGGTTCATAAAACTTAATAGTAATGGATGACTAATTAAAAATGACTCATTTTATCTTTTAATAGTTTAAAACTAAATCGATAGTGATGAATGTAGATTAGGGTTTCTTGGAAGAAACTAAGGTTTCCCCACTATTAACCCTTATCTTTGCATTAATCACTATTTATGTCTAGCCCTTAACAAAACAAGTGTTAAACCAATCTCAAATCATGGTCGTGGCTATCAATAAATTGGTAGTGTGCCTGATAAGGAGGTTAACATTTATTTTGCTAAAGTTTATAAACCTTAAAATGTATAAAAGAAGTTAAATAATTTTCTCATCCATTGTTTTACCCTAGCCTACAAACCCTAGCAAGTTAGGAATTACTCACTCATGGTTTGAGATTTAGGAGAAAGGTTGAAGAATGAAAACATGATTAAGATGCAGAAATTAAATGCAGAAATTAAGTGTGGAAATTAAATGCAAAAAAGAATTAAAAACAACTACCTTTATTATTCAACTATTGCATTTACAAATCCTTTGAAGGTAGATTACAAGAACCCTAGTTTTTGCTCTCGCTCTCTCTCTTGTTGGAAGTAGATGACTAGTTGAAGATCACTCGGATGCATCGATCTCTTGGATCTCTTGATCTCTTCAGTGATGATTTTTTTATGTGAAGCTCTCGGTCCTATATATAGTCACAGAAACTAGAAACCCTAGATATCATATGTGAATATACGCTGATATGATCCTATCACCAAAATTTCTCATCCAACGGCCCTAGATGTGCCACGGATCCACCGCAAATTTTGCATTTGGCTGCCCAACCGCGGCACTTTGGTGGGATCAAGTTCTGGAATTTTTTTGTGCTGTCTTGTGTTGACATGTGGAGATCTCTTCGATATCTGGATTTTGATAATAATGCTCTGAATCTTTGCCGTTACTAAATCTTACGATTTGCTTTCGTATTTCGGCAGATTTAATTCCGACATCCCGGATCTCCTGATCAGTTTCCAGACCTGAGCTAAATATTTGCACAATATCTCAAATCAAAGTGTTAGTAATATTTAGTATCTTTGAGATATTATCCTAACCATTTTATATGATATTATATGTTAAGAATATTTATTAGAAATATTTGATATGATATGCATATTTTAATTACAATATTTCATTTAAATATTATATGCATATATTTTCCTTCATTATGTTAATTATAATGTAGAAACATATGATAATAAACTTTTTACATATAAACCCTCATATGTTCTATAATTACAATAAATACCTTTTAGTATGCGACAATAATAGGGAAAATGTTCATTCAAATGTACAATATTTTAGACTAATCAAATATCCCAAACTTATTTTTGATCATTCTGAGCAAACTAGTTATTAAAAAGAAGAAAAAGAAAAAGAAAAAAGAAAAACCTAGCACACTTTCGTAGGCAACACGATTGCACTAAGCACGTGCAACAAGTCTTTAAGCCTTTAGGTGTCCCTAGTAGGAGGAGTGTTGTCTCCTCAGGGTTTTCAGCAGATTACACCCACAAAATCCCATAATAAAAGAAAGAAGATGAAACTTACATACAAAGATAAGGAACATGTAAAAGAAAGAACTTGAAAAGTTTCAAACTATACTAGCTTTTTAATTGTCATGATCCCTATCTTAATGGTCTTGATAAAATATATTAGAAATCACTTCATCCCTCAATAAAACACCGTCTTTAGTCTTTCTCCCTACCTTTCTTCTAAACATCGATCATATACCCCTACGTGTATGTAAAAGACATCCCTACACTTTGAGAATTCAATTCAAGCTATCATACTCTTGTCCATCTTCCTTAGTACTTTTTAGTCAGTGAATGTTTTCAGATGGAATTGCTCACACATTCTTCATGCGACCGTTAATACTTCTTGAGGTACTAACCAACCGATTACCAAATGTTCTCGCACTTTTAGACGTAATTAGCAATATCCTGGTCTTGCAAGACCTAAGGCTTAGCAGTAACTCCCAAACCAGTTGGTCTAAGGCACTAGGTGATAAAGCACCCTCGCTATATTTTTTTATACTGTCTTAAGTAATTACAAAACCAGTGTTCATTTTTCTTCACCATTTTTTGTGTCATTTATATTTTTGTTTATTTCTTTTTCTTCATTCTAAGGCTTTTTAGACAAGAGCATTTTAAGGTATCCTCTACAATCCCAAGTTTCAAGATGTGTGCAAGTGCATATAATAGGGTATCGGCGTTTTGATGTTTAGACTCAAGAATAGGGACTATTTTTCAGACTTATTTCTATCCGCGGATTAGTGATTCCTTCATCTTACTAACCCTTAAGACAACAGCTCATGACTACATATTACTAGCTTCATTTTAAAACATCTAATTTTCTTGCTTTTCTTAAATTTCTTCCTATCTTTCATATGTATTTTTCACTTTCTAACTTTTATTATCAATTTTTTTTCTTTTATGTAGTATAATACAAAATAGTATAATGCAAAATGATGCATGAATAAGCACAAACCTCCCCCAAACCTATTTGCAGCAGTGTCCTTACTGATGTCATCTTTTAAGCACAAAACCTATAGACTTGGGAGGAAAAGTTTTTAATGATTAGTAAAGGGGACAAAAACTCAATGATAGTGAAATCCTTCCCCAAACTTGTTTTGGCTCATAATTGTGTAAAAAATTTGTTTTTCTTTTAAGAGCCAAAATATTTTTTTCTGCCCCCCCAAACTTGAGTGAAACAGTATTAAGCATTTAAAATTATAAGAGGGAGGGTAAAGTTATTGGTCTAAACAAAGTTTTACAAAGACCAAAATTCAACACCAACCATTCGAATATTTTATCAATATAACATCATAGTTGGTAGAAGATCATAAATGTGAAGAAGTGGGGAGATAAGAGGCATAATCGATCAGGTTTACGTCTCGGTTGGTAGAGACGAAACAGTGATGGTGGATGAAAACGCGGATGTGAAAGATAATGATTAGGTGGAATATTCGCATTCTCGTACTTGATAAGAAGAAGGGGTGGCGGTTCAACTTCTTTGGGTGGAGGTTGATTCATCACAACATCCATGTCTTTTAGGAATGTGATTTCTTAGCCGAAAATGTCTTCAAAACTTCTATCGATATTCCGAATGATAATCTCATCGGAAAGTAAGTTATTATACTCGGATAGCTTGACTAAATCATTCGACAAATGAAAGGATTCAGGCTTGGGTGTGGACTTGTCGACAGAAGGGTCTTCATTTGTATAATAAATAGCTGGATCAAACACTGATGCACTAGTGTTATCGAGATCAGTATCGTAAAGCTCCTCAAATTCGCAACTGTCGGAAGCTATCTTTTCGACAGAACATACATAAACTATATGAGAATAGGGTTCGGAGGGTTGACTTCATAACTTGTAGATGTTAAGCTCAATTGTCATCTTCCTAAAGGACAGGTTCATTGAACCGTTACGACAATTGATTACAGCATTGGAAGTTGCTAGAAAAGGACGACCTAGAATTACTGGAATTTGGTTTCGTGGGTTTGCTACAGGCTGTGTATCTATAACTATAAAGTCCACAGGGAATATAAATTCCCCGACTATGATCAACACGCCCTCTAACTCACCCTTAGGTTGAGTGATAGATCAATCGATCATCTACAGAGTGCAGTGCGTAGGCTTCAACTCTCCTATGCCTAATTACTCATAAACAGAATACGGAAACAAGTTAACACTAGCACCTAAATCGAGTAGAGCACGATTGATAGTTTTACCCTCAATAGTTATAGATATTGTAGGACAACCAGGGTTCTTACATTTCATGGGCACCAATTGGGTAAGAGAATTGCTCATATTACTCGCTACGAAAACTTTTTTAGGCACTTGAATTTTTCCTTTCCTAGTGAACAAGTCCTTTAAAATTTTGCATAGGAAGGAACTTGTTTGATAGCATCTAGGAAAGGAATATTTATATTAACTTGCTTAAAAATTTCTGCAATTTTCTCCATTTGGAGACTTGGTAATTTGGGCCTTGACCTGTTTGGAAAATGAGGTTTATCAATAAGGGTTAGGTCCAACTTTTGAGGAGAAGTTTGTGGAAATGGAATGGATCCTAAAATTGGATTTGGGATAGTCGTCGATGGTAATTCTTTCAAGCAAGTGGGCTGAGGGTTCGAGCCTAGGGGAAAACGGAGAATAGGCTCGGAAGAAGATGTTGGACTAGACGAAGTAGAAGTAGAAGTAGTAGCCGGGGTATCATCAATATCATCATCAACCTGTTCACCAACTTTGTTCTTCAACACTCTTCCCGATATCAACGTAGTTACGGCACTCATATTATGATTTTGAAGAATGAGATTTGCGCTGTGTGAGTGGCCGGGGATTTGGTAGAGGTTGAGATGGAAGTTTCCTTTTCTCTCTCTCACTCATAACAGCATTTAACTGTGCAAGTTGTTCTTCGATTGATTTTATGCTTTCACCATGGGAAGCAGTGTGTTTGGAGTACGGTAGGGGTAGAGGGAATTTCCGATGGAGCGGTGAAATACGTATAGATCGGGAAGAACACCAACGGAGAAAGCACTCTGCTGGGCCGACACTGACACTGAGAGACGAAAGCTAGGTGTAAAGTGAGTTCCCCACCAACTGTAGCCACCGGAAAAACCAGTCGTTGCAATAGGTTTAGCCGTCCCGAAGGACAGAGCAATTAAATTAGCCGTCGTTTGTATGGATTGATTAATGAACGTTTCTAAGTTTCGTTTGTAAGTCTATGTCGTGCACCCCGCGAGTCCGCTGGGAGGTGGAATAGATGAAAAACAATTTTCAAAAAGATCGCGACACAGACTCGAACTCCAGGATCAGTGCTAAACCCTAACTAGCAAACTTAGTGAGATGTAAACTACATGTACAGAAGTTTATACCACACGATTCCGGTCCTTCGGGTCTTCATTCCTCGTTGTCCTCCACCTTGTCGTCGACTCCATGGATCGTATCAGATCGCCTCGTCTTCGTTGGCCTCCTCAAATCGAAGATGATCCACCTGAGAGGATGTGCATCGAGCTCCTACCTCAACCGAAGCAACTAGGGCACCATGATCGCTACTCATGATGTCGTAGAAAATGTAGAGTGTGAAGATGGATTGGGATGTCTTTTCTTACCCTAGGTTACTCAACACATGAGTGTTCTAGGGTTTTAAGAAAGAAGATGACCTTGGAGAAAAAGCTAGTGAAAAAGAAGATGAAAAATGGAGATATTTCTTGTTTTCTCAACTGAACCAAATGAATTATCCTCTTGATAAATCAAATGAATAATCACTAATATGGTTCAATTTACAATATATGAGTCATGGGTCAAAAAGACACCATGTGTCATGAAAATCTATGTCCAAATTCATGCATTTTCCACCTCATTTTCTCTTTGCCATAATGTATTTTCATTTAAACTAAAATGAAAAATACCAATATGACATATCACCTTCTAGAAGCATCTTTGACCAATTTACAAAAATGCCCCTCGTCCGTATATACATACCCATATCCGTGTTCTAAAAAATGTGGATACAAAAGACGAAAACAATCCATCAATACAATACTAGGATCTGGCTTAAACCAAAGCCCACTAGTATTGTCCTTCCGAATCATCATGCGCGCATAAGTACACGCACGTGACCAAACCCTGTCGTAAAACCATACGACCTCTATATTTTTTGCCCAATGCAGGGAAACCCTCTGTGTGGGACTCTAAAGACTCGACACTACGCTGGCAGTGGGTTTAACCATAGGCTGCAAGCGGTACTAGCCGCACGTAACGGCCCCCGGGTATAGTCGATGAGAAGGCCAATGAGAATAACTCATCTATACTCCAACCGAGTCTATCTGTGACAATCTCCGTACAGTCCGATCTGTTCGTCTAAGAGTATCGCATATCGGGCCTAAAGGGCAGTAATCTTTAGACCCCTAATAGCGCAATAAGTCGTGTCGGAGAGTAGCCCATAACACCCTGAGAAACTACTGGAGTACCTACCAGTAAATCTCGCTTGCCTTGGCCAAGGACTTTGTGTAATGGCCTTCCGAACATAGCGCGATATCAACCCCCAATACCGGGAGAGACGAATCCTATCTAACCGCCACTGCCTCCAAGTGCTTCGGGACTGCACCTAACCATTACATGTTTGCATGACTCTTTTGAGCTGTGGTAGGGTAATAATCAAAGTACAGTGGGAACACACTCGAGGCGAAGCAGCAGTATCAAGTCGACAGACTATGTTGTACTCATATCACCTGGAAACTACTACCCGACGATAGGTATAATACCCACCAACAGTTTCCGATGGGTCCTTTGCGGTGTACTCATAACCTAATGAGCACCTGCATACTATCTCCAGTACAACGTACTAATGGTCGTGAGAAAGACCATCTCCTCTGCTGGGATGAGAAGCGTATACACTACTCTACTCTAGAGTATCGATGCCCCGTCTCGATAATCCTACGACTAGGGACCTGTATAGGATGTGCTTATAGACTACCCAGCCCCCACTAGTGTGACTGCCATTACAACGCTGGTAATCAAGCAAAGATCCTAAGGGCTCTACCAATATGTATAAGCGATATGCTAAAAGAAACATACGAACATATTGAGGTAGATGCAAACCAAGTAGCATACTATCATTTTGAGAAAGATTGTTACTATATCCGTGTATATCCTAAGATTCCATTAAGTAATATACAAACCAGTATTATACAATACTGGCCTCTAGGGCATATATCACTAACATCGTTCGAGTGCAGTGATTTTATTGGTACCGGCCATTGGGAAAGAGTCATTAAAAGGTGCAAAGTTTTTGGCTGGATTTCGAAAAGATTACGGTTCAAAGGGGTGCTGACTGTTAGTGATATATGTTCTAGAGGCCATTATTGTATCATACTGGATTGTATATTACTTAATGCGAGCTTGGGATATACAAGGATATAGTAACGGTCTTACTTGAAATGGTAGTATGCTACCTTATTTGTTTCTACCTTAATATGTGCATATGTTTTTTTTAGCATATCGTTTATACATATTGGTAGAGCCCTTAGGATCTTTGCTTGATTACCAGCGTTGTGATGGCAGTCACACTAGTGGGGGCTGGGTAATCTATAAGCACATTCTATACAGGTCCCTAGTCGTAGGATTATCGAGATGGGGCATCGATACTTTACAGTAGACTAGTGTATACGCTTCTCATCCCAACAGGGGAGATGGTCTGTCCCACAGCCATCAGTACATCGTACTGGAGATAGTATGCAGGTGCTCATTAGGTTATGAGTACACTAGACAGGACTCGTCGGGAACTGTTGGTGGGTATTATACCTGTCGTCGGGTAGTAGTTCTCAGGTGACATGAGTACAGCTTAGTCTGTCGACTTGACACTGCTACTTCGCCTCGAGTGTGTTCCCACTGTACTTTGATTACTACCTTACCATGGCTCAAAGGAGTCATGTAAACAGGTAGTAGTTGGGTGCAGTCCCAAAGCACTTGGAGGCAGTGGCGGTTAGATAGGATTCGTCTCTCCCGGTATTGGGGGTTGATATCGCGCTGTGTTCGGAAGGCCATTACACAAAGTACTTAGCCAAGGCAAGCGAGATTTATTGGTAGGTATTCCAGTAGTTTCTCAGAGTGTATTGGGCTACTCTCCGACATGACTTATACCGCTATTAGGGGTCTCACGTTTACCACCCCCTAGGCCCGATATGCGATACTCTTAGAAGAATAGACCGGACTGTACAGAGATTGTCACATTCAGGCTCAGTAGGAGTTCAGATGGGTTTTCCTCATTGGGCTTCTTATCGACATCTACCTGGGGACCGTTACGTACAGCTAGTACTGCTTGTGGCCTGTGGTTAAACCTACTTCTAGCGTAGTGTCGAGTCTTTAAAGTCCCACATAGAGAGTTTCCCTGCACTGGGCAAAAGGTGTAGAGGCCGTATGGTTTTACGGCAGGGTTTTGATCACTTATGTACACTTGTGCGCGTATGATGTTCGGGCGGATAATACTAGTGGGCTTTGGTTTAAGCCGGATCCTAGTATTATATTGATGGATCAGTTTCGTCTCTTTGTGTTCATGTTTCTTGGAACACGAATGCGGGTATGTATATACGGATGAGAGGAGCACAGAAGGAGACACCTTATTAGGGTTTTAACCATTTATTTGATTAAAACAATTATGAGGTGGAGAAAAGTATTTGTTATTTTTGTAAATGATAATTGTTGCATGGCTACTAGTTTTGACTACTTGACTTGGTCTGACCATTTGACTTGGTTTGACTCTTTTACTAGATATTTCTAGTGAGATATTTTTTGGCACTAGATATTTTGGGTAAGATATTTTCTTGACATGAGAGTGGTCAAATCTAGCGAGCCATCACAATTTTCTATTATCATTAACACAAATCATTTCTCTTTCCTCAAGTGAGCTCTCATGCTAGCTCTCTTCTTCTTCCTCACTACAAACCCTAAAAGCTCTCATGTGTTGAGAATTCTAGGGTTTCAAGAGATAAATAAATCCATCTTCATACTTTACATCACCTAGGACATCAAGTTTAGCAAGCTTGTTTCCTTAATTACCTCGGTTTTGAGGTGGAGCTCGGACTATAGACTCTCGGGTGGATCATCTTCGACTCGAGGAGGCCGTGGAGGTTGCTACGGTCTGGATCGTTCCTTGGAGCCTACGTAGAAGAGGAGGACAGCGGTGAAGACCCGAAGGACATGTATCGTGAGGTATAATTTTGTATCTGAGTAGTTAAACCTCAAGTATTTTGCTAGCTATGGTTTATGGATGATCCTTGGTTCTAGTCGGTGTTGCGAAGCTCGTAAAAATCATTTTTTGCAAATTCCGCCTCCCCACGAACACGTGGGGTGCGCGACATCGACTTACACTGGCTTCATTATGGTGGCTGCTGTTGCTATGGGGGAGGCCTTTGATAGTTGCTTAGGAACTGGTTTTGATTTTGAGTTTGGTTTTGGTTCCAAGAAAAATTAGGATGATTCCTCCATCCTTGATTGTATGTGGAAGAATAAGGATCGTTTCTAGATCGTTACTAAAAAGCAGCATTAGTTTGTTCTTGACCTTGAAATGGAGGATTTAAAGGACATTCTTCCGTTAAATATGATGGGTCAGAACAGAAATCACACACGGTTTTGGGGAGCGTAAGTTGGTTTAGGGACGCTGACGAAAATTTGTTTTCCATAGCTTCCAGTTTCTTATGTATCGCTGCCATTTCGGCTTTTACTGCGATGGAAATATCGAGTTGATGAATACTTGCCCTAGATAAAGATGAAATTGGTCTAATGCTTTCCCACTGTAAGGTTTGTTCAGCGAGATTTTCTAGGAATTGTCAAGCTTCGCCATCGTCTTTAGATATAAAATGACATTGACAAATGGTTTCAAGCATTTGTTTTGTGGCAGGATTAACACCCTCATATATAATTCGGCAAATTTTCCATCTATCAATTCCGTGATGGGGCATTATAGAAGAAGATCCTTAAACCGCTAAAAGCATTTCCAGAATGGTTCGTTGGGAAGTTGGGTAAACTGGTTAATCTCGCTTTGAACACGGGCGGTTTTGTGATTGGGATAAAATTTCTTACGGAATGCTATAACGAATTCATCCTATTTAGCGATAGAATGTGCGGTAGTGCAATAAAGCCATTTTTCTGCTAGGTCGCACAAGGTAAAAGGGAGAAGACGTAATCGCATAGCATCCCCTGAAAGTTGGGTTGTGCCATCATTGCACATACGTTCTCAAAATTTACCTGAAGATTTTAGGGGCCCAACTCCTCACTTCAGCCGCGGTTCCGCTGCAAAACCACCACTTCAGCCATTATTCCGCTGCAAAACCACCACTTCGGCCGCGGTTTCGCCGCAAGTTGGTAGGTAAGGTTCCCAAGTTTTCCTCATTGCTCCCCTATGCTCCTATGGGGTACGATGAAAGTCTCTGAATATCTGTTTCCTTGCTCCAGTTACTCTAGATTCCATTGCAAAACTCGCACAATAATCGTTAAATACACGAGATGCGGTTTTTTTTTATGGTTGCCGGATTTTATAAGAAATCAACCCGAATAGCAAGAAAAAAATTACGACCGTCTCCCCGGCAACGACGCCATTTGATTGGTCTAAAAAGTGTGTTTGTAAATACCGCAATCAAAACGGTGTCGCTAGTAGCTATCCGTGATGAGTACGGGTCGTCTGAGGGAAACGTGAACCCTTTTCCTGCTTTAGACGAGTTGATAGAAGATATGGTGATTGGTTATAGATCTATTTTAATATAGATGTAAAATTTATAAAGAAAAGGCTTGTAGAGTTTATAGGACTTAGTAGTAATGGATGACTGATTAAAAATGACTCCTTTTATCTTTTAATAGTTTAAAACTATATCGATAGTGATGAATGTAGATTAGGGTTTCTTAGAAGAAACTAGGATTTCCACACTATTAACCCTTATCTTTGCATTGATCTCTATTCATTTCTAGCCCTTAACAAAATAAGTGTTAAACCAATCTCAAATCGTGGTCGTGAATATCAATAAATTGGTAGCGCACCCGATAAGGAGGTTAACATTTATTTTGCTAAAGTTTATAGACTTTAAAATGTATAAAAGAAGTTAAATGATTTTCTCATCCATTGTTCTGCCCTAGCCTACAAACCCCAGCAAGTTAGGAATTACTCACTCATGATTTGAGATTTAGAAGAAAGGTTGAAGAATGAAAACATGATTAAGATGCAGAATTTAAATGCAGAAATTAAATGCGGAAATTAAATTCAAAAAAGAATTAAAAACAACTATCTTTATTATTCAACTATTGCATTTACAAATCCTTTGAAGGTAGATTATAAGAACCCTAGTTTTTGCTCTCGCTCTCTCTTGTTGGAAGTAGATGACTAGTTGAAGATCACTCGGATGCGTGGATCTCTTGGATCTCTTGATCTCTTCGGTGATAATTTTTTGATGTGAAACTCTCGGTCCTATATATAGTCACAGAAACTAGAAACCCTAGATATCATCTGTGAATATATGCTTATACGATCCTATCACCAAAATTTCTTATCCAACGGCCCTAGATGTGCCGGGGATCCGCCGCAAATCTTGCATTTGGCTGCCCAACCGTGGCACTTTGGTGGGATCAAGTTCTCGAATTTTTTTGTGCTGTCTTTTGTTGACATGTGGAGATCTCTCCGATATCTAGATTTTGAGAATAATGCTCTGAATTTCTGTCATTGCTAAATCTTATGATTTGCTTCCATATTTCGGCAGATTTGATTTCGACATCCTGGATCTCCTGATCAGTTTCTAGACCCGAGCTAAATATTTGCACAATATCTCAAATCAAAGTGTTATTAATATTTGGTATCTTTGAGATATTATCCTAACCATTTTATATGATATTATATGTTAAGATTATTGATTAGAAATAATTGATATGATTGTCACGACCCAAAATTGGGCACATGACCAGCACTTAAACTACGTAATGTCAACAGGCGTAACGCAATTAAGTAAGACGAAAACCCAACAATCTAAATCATTACAAGAAAGAAAGACAGATCACTTTTAAAAATCTCGATGCAAAAACTTTTGAACTTAAGTTTGTTTTTCATAAAAATTTCGGCAGCACCTCCTTTGTAAAAAATAGCCCCGAAACGGGTACAAACATAAGATAAAAGTAAAGCATCCCCGAATGGGAGCAAATCTCTCCCAACGGCGGAACAACCACCACAACAGATATACGACGCCGCAGTGAAGAAAATATAAACCACATATATAAAAGGGCGTCTCACATGAGCACGACAACCAGAGTCATAAGAATATACAACATCGATCCTCATAACTCGTCTCTAAGTCAATACATGAAGGTGGTAGATGGAGAGTACTAGATACAAGAGATATACAATGTACAACATCGAATAACCGCAACCCACCTAAAGCAAACGGCCTCACAGCCAACCGTAGCGGTATCTGCAAAAGTAGAGATAACAAATTGTTAGTTATATGTATGCCCTAGAGGCCATTACTATACATAGGATGTATATTGTAGTGGATGCTTGGACATATATAGGGAGGACTTTCTTGCTCGACATGATAGTAAGCTATCTGGTTGATCTTTACCTTAACGTGTACACTGATTGTCTCTCTGTTACATGTTGGTAAAGCCCTTAGGATGTGAACTTGACTATCTGGACCATGATGCGGATCATACTAGTGGGGACATGGTAGTCCATAAGTACATCCTTCAAGGTCCCTAGTCGTGGGTGTATCGAGATGGGGCATCGATATACCAGAGTAGACTAGCATATACCTTCTCAACCCATACGGATGGGCGATGGATGATCCCATATCCATTGGTGTTTGACATCGGAGATGATATACGGGTGCTCAGTGGAGACTGGGTACACTGGACGGACTCGCCAAGAACTCCCAGATGGTATTATACCTTACGTCAGATGGCAGTTCTCTGGTGACACTGGTACAAAGTAGTCTGTTGACCCGAGATCGTCATAGAGTCTTGTGTGATTCCCACTGTGCTTTGATTTCCACGTTACCACGTCCAAGAGGGCGTGCAAAACGGTGGTTTTTGGGTACAGTCCCGAATCACATGGAGGCAATGAGCGATAGGAGGGGATTCGTCTCTCCCAGTATAGGGAGTTGATGTTGCACTGTGTTCGATTGGCTATAACCGGAAATCCCTGGCCAGGGTTGCTGAGATTTACTGGTAAGTGTTACCAGTAGTTTCTCGAATTGTTATAGACCTCATATCGACACGACTTATCGAGTTATTGGGGTCTGACGTTTACCACCCCTAGGCGAGATATGCGACATATCATACGACGAGACCGGACTGTACTGTAAGTGTTACTGGTTGGATTCACAGGAGTATGAGCGGGCTTGCTCGTCAATCTTCTAATCGCTCAATACCCGGGTGGCTGTTACGTTTAGCAGACCGCTTGCGGCTTGTGGGTGTTTGATATGATCATCATCTGCTGCCGACGTATTGACGAGTCTTTAGAGTCCTACACAGAGGTTTCCTGGCTCAAGCGAAACGAAATAGGAGCGTATATGAGATATGTGCGGGACCGAGAATAATGCGTGTATGTGATACCGTATTTCATTCTCGCGATGAATGTGTTGAATGGTTGTATGCGATATAACCTAGTTATCGAATCAAGGATTGATTCGATAAATCGATACATTGTATACTAGTCGGTTGTGTGCGACATGACCGGATCATTGAATCAAGTGTTGATTTAATGATTTAATGTATAATTATATATTTGATATATTACTTTGCATTAACTAGTATTGGTTCATTTAAATTGGATTTTCTCACTTGATGTGCACATTATATATGTGTGATATATTTTTGTGTGCACTAGTTTGTATCATGTTTGATGATACATGCTCACTTGGGTTTGTGTATAGATTAAACCATGGTTGTGTAATGGTTAGGGTTTTCTTTTTATTATTCATTTATTTATTTATTTCTTTTTGGCAAAAGAAAAGAAAAATGGTGGCTTTCTTTGTTTGTTGTTGAAGCTTTATGAAGCTTTGACTAAGTGACCATTTTGTCTTCATGCTTAACCCTAACCATTCCACTTAACCCTAGTTCATTCTCTACACTTGACCATGGTTTCTAAATGATAAGTATTCATTTATTTTCTATTTTGAAAATACTTATCATAAGATTATCTTCTTCTTCTTCTTCATCATCAACATGAGAAACCTTGCTCTATCAATGGCAACTTGAGCAAATGAGTGAGAAATCCAATTCTAAAGTGAACCCACCTCCTATTTCTTCATCCTCTACCTCTTGCCAAGTAGTATAGGGTGTTTTCTTCACAAGTTTCATGACTTGGTGAAGTGGGAGCTTGATCTTGTGATGCCTCGACGTAGATCATCTTCGGCATCGAAGTCGACGACCTAGCCCGCCCATTTTTCCGATGAAGCCGACGCTAGAGCCCGGGATTCGATTTGGACAGCGAGGAGACTTCATTGCTGAGCAATGGAGATGGAGGACCGGATCTACAAAGGTTGTATTTCCGTTCTTTTAGTTAAGTTGTTAACTAGTTGCATCTTTCGCCTAAAATTCTAGTTAACGATCCGTATTAGGGTTTCTCGGCACTTGTAAAATTTTAAATTGGCATGGTTGATGCCTTGTGAGACCTCCTTAGTGTGCCTAGGAACCCTACAGTGGTATCAGAGCCTAGCTAGAGCCTTAGGCGAAGTGCAGACGACGTTTGAAGTCCGATCGAACCGAAACCCTAAATCCAATTTGCTCTCTGGACTTTTTTCAAAAACGGGGATTTTTTAGAATTAAAAATATGCAGAAAAATCAGCAGGAATTTATAAGAGTTACTGTAAAATTCGAGTGTCTAATTCAACTATAGTGCGGCGGAACCGCGGCAATAGCATGGCTATTGCGGCGGTTCCGCGGCCAAATTGTCTCATTGTTCAAATAGTTTTATACAGTAATTCTTACTTAACAGTGCTGGTTTTTCTGGGAATTTTTAATATTTATTCAAGAGTTGAATTTTCTGGGTTTGTATTGGGTCTTCGTAGATTCGATCGGATTTTTTTTAATCTTGTCTATGTGTTTTCTGGATATTTTTTGAATATGTTAAAAAGTTCGACCGGATATAAATACCCACTTTTTCCCCTTTCGGGAAATTTCCAAGTGTTGGATCTTTCCGTAGTTTAACGACGTTCTAAGTAGTGCAAGTAACGCGATGGACCCTCTAGAAGACAACAAACCTTAACTCGATTATGTGACCGTCTTGAACTGCCCTTTGAACCTTCGGGTTTGGGGCAGTACGGCGTGCCACATGTGAGGCGTTGGCTTGACCCTTCTACGGCTGGACCGTTGGTACTGAGGCACGAACTGGATGTTTTTTAAACTTATTTCATGTGTTGATCTGTTTCGGGAAAACTTGGGTGTTTGACTGTTCGATCGAAAAGTTTAACATTTTCTATTTTATCTGGAATGTGATACAATAATTGGAATTCACAAGTAGTTATGAGATAACTAAATGAATGTTATAAACATAGCAGTTTAGTCTCACTTGATCGGTTGCCACGGAATTTTGATGTGATCAAAAGTCCGTCGCAATCACGTAGCGTACGCGGATACTCGCCGGGTAAACTTAATAGACAGCCTCACTCCATAGCCCCGACCAAGTGACTGTAGGAGAACCCCGTCGCCGAAAGCATCCGTTCGGGTGCTCGCGGTAGCGGTGTTCCGCCTTGGTGCACTTCGTCGATGGCGTCGGGGGTGCGGCCGCCTACTGAAGTTTGCGACGAGCATTCGATCAGGATGTCGGGAATCCTGTTGAATTGCCCGACTTGATAGTGAAAAGTGTTTTCGATAATGAGACTAAAATGCGGGGTTTATAATTATTAGGCATGCGATGTCTAAGGAATTCATTTGATTAGGCATGTGATGTCTAAGGAGGTTGCGGATTCCAACTGTTGTAGTTTTACACTTTCTTTTCTATGACCGTAAGTGTAATATGTGATATTGCCGGTTTCGTTGCTATATGTCAACGACAATTGGGATGCGCATATTTACTTACGTTGATGACATGTGATGTTATGTGTTGCTGGATATGTTATATTGGATCATCGTGATTGAATAGCCGGGGGGTTTTATGTGAGATGAGTGTTTTTCATTTTCATTCATGTAAAAACTTGTATGTAATATTCTTTTATTGGGGCACTTCCAGGTTGCGGAAGATGTCACCTTTTGTATATTATTTACTTTTCCGCACTAGGATAGACCCAAGGAGGGGAGCACAAGTAACCGGGTTCTGGAGTCCAGTGGGAGACCAACTCGAGGAGTCGAGTCCGGGTCTCCTAACCCTAGAATTGGTAGGGTTGCTTGCCGCTCTCGTAGGGGTCTAGGGGTGTGGGTTTGGCTATTCATCGCGACCGTGGAATCCGTATTTTATACTGTCTCGTATTGAAAACACGGACGTCCTAATATATCCAATATTTCATATGATTCTTCTGCTGCGATATTTGTGATGTGATCATGTGATGTTCTGTGATAGATACAGCATATAGTATATATGATATATTATATAGGCGTTACTTATCTTTTACACCCGTGCTAGCCCTGCCCCGCTCTGTCGTTAGTTACCTAACCTAACGGTGCACGAGGGGACATCGAGGCGAATGCGGATGGCATAAGTGTACGTCGTATTTATCTGTGATGTTTAGGTGCTTAAATGATGGGACTTCATTAATGTGATTAATGAAAGTAAAAAGAAACCTAAAGATATTGTAGAATCGAATTTCAAAATAAAACAGGTAGCAACAGTTCTTGCTTTGCACAGTGGTATATATGATATATCCTGCACCTTATTCGATGAGGAAAGGACCGAGATCCCTTCACCGGGAGTGACTCCTTTAGCAATAACTGGCAGATGCTACAACCCTCGGTTTGTCTTTTGATTGCTTTTAAGAGTTTTTGCTTTGCACAGTGATATATATGATATATCCCGCACCTCATTCGACGAGAAAAGGACCGACGATCCCTTCACCGGGAGTGACTCCTTTAGCAAAACTAGAAAAGCCTCAAAAACACTCCATTTCAAAATCATTTGATTCTACAACGATATCAAGTTCATTACGCAATAGGTTTTCAGAAAAACCTGTCGTAGCCCTCCGTCATTTTAGATAAGTCCTATTTAGTATTCGTGCTACGTTTGTTGGCCTGCGTCAAGGCGTAGTGTGCGGTAGCTAACTAGTATTTATCTGTTTATGCATATGATGCAGATTGGATTAGGGTAGTCATGCGACTTTGTTGGCCTGCGTCAAGGGTCGTGCAGGTGAGTTTAATTCAATCAGGAAATGACGGGTTGAACTTGACTAGCGGACTATGGTTTGTTGGCCTGCGTCAAGGTCATAGGACGCTAGGGGCAAAATATTATCGGGAATTTCAAGTGTTGAAATTTGCAGTGAGATTGCATACCTTCTATGAGATAGTTGGATCCCGATACCCGCTGCGAGTAAGAGTTATTCCTGGGAGAGTTTTACACTTTACAATTAGCCGATCTAGTAGGTGTCTAGAAAGGTGTCAACGAGATTACGCCTTTGGGAAAACGAGGTTTACATTAATTAGGTTCGTGCGAAAGCACGGGGGACCTCCCTCAAAGTACCGACACTGGCCTGGCTGAAAGATTGGCGAACTTGTAGCGTGTAATTAATCCCGGCTAGTCTTTCCTTTTAGGGTTTGAAGGAAGATTTGATAAAAACAGTGGGAGCCATCCTGATTAGATAAAATAATAACCAATCTATTCTTGCAAGAGCGCACGCTGAGTGTTTTCTTCTCTCTCTCTCCAGGTAGCGACCATATCACGCCTTAATCAAGATGATAAAATGGATTATTGACCGAACCCGCTTGTTATACTGAGCTGGGGAACGTTGGTCTCGCCCCAACTTATAATTGTTATAAGACAGAGCAGGAAATAAGGGGAATACCAGAATTCCTATGCCGCCTAAACGAAGAGAGTGCATGCTGATGCATCATCTTCGGGTGTGGTCATTATAAAGAACTGTTTCTCAGTATTCTCTACGTCCTGGGTATTAGATACCAGATCAGGATCCCGCAAATGTAATCCGTTACATGGGATACAGAAAGGTAGAGAACTGAGAACGGGTGATAAGTTTCATGAGGCAGAAAACGGGGCAAGTGTTGCAGCCAAATTTGTTGGTCACTGTCACCATGTATTACCAATACATTAATTCTGAACGAATGTTATTAGATACCGAACCTGATATACAAAATCATATCTGTCTCTTTATTAGTAAAGAAACGGTAAAATTTTGTATTGTTGGATAATGTTTTGAACATTTCCTATATCAAAATTTGATCGGTTCAGGCACGTTATCTAAAAGCATTGATGTTCTAAATCAAACTACAGTTCCTAGTATACAGAACACACACAAGAGGAAGAGTTCAGAAATGAACGAATCCTTCTTGAGGCATTGTAGACTAGGTCATATCGATGCGACCCGACTGGCTGAAGTTACATTTAGATGCATATTTAAATCAGTTTGAATTTACATCTTGTGAAACTTGCCAGTCATGTCACAAAGATAAGATGACCATAGCTCTGTTTATTAGAAACAGAGAAAGAGTTAGTGAACTCTTGGGATGATACATGTTGATATATATAGGTCCCCTGTCTATATATGCCAAGACCGGTTCTTTGTATTTCATTACATTCTCTGATAATCTCTCAAGATTCAGATATATGTTCCTATTGAAACATAAGTCCGAACCTTTTGAGATATTCACAGAATATAAGTTAGAAGTAGAGAACTGATTAAGAGAGGTTTTGTCGATCAAAAATATTTACCGCAATCAAGAACGGCGTCGCTTGAAGCTAGCCGGTGAATACGGGTCGGTCCACAGGGATATGTAAATCTCCTTTAAGTTCTTACGAGTTAATTCCAAATGGTGTTTGGATTTATAATTAAACCTAAAAATTGAAGTTGTATGATACTAGGATTAGAAACTTACTAGGATTAGGTCTAGGGAAAATTTGGTAAACAAAGATCTACATCTCTTTCCATTGCCTTTAATTAAAGATTTCATATTAGTGTTATGGTAAATCTTAACAAAGGGGATTAGGATGATTGGGAAGATTGATTCTTTCTCTAGATCCTTATCCTTCCTTTTTTAATCTTTACCCTAACCTCCATGGAAAACCTTAAGATCCGGGCCTTTAGACTACGGAATCACCGTTACCTTGAGGGTAAAAGTGCCGTAGGGAGCGGAATAAGAAGGTATGCATGGAGTTCTAATGTTCGTAAAAGTTTGGCAACGAAAAAAGATGAGAGATTTCATCTCTCAAATCCTTCCCTATTCCTAACCCTAATAAGCGAGGAAACTACTCGCTCATTGAGGGGATGAAGAAAGACATGATTTTATTAAAGAGAGAAAACATCGATTGCAAGTTAATAAAAGCTAAACTAAATTAAACTAAGGCGAGAAAATAATTTACCTATAGCAGATATGAAAAACTACAACTACTGCAAGGAAAATAACCTACTTACTTTTGATGCGCTCTAACTTCAAGAAAACAGAATTTTATTCATGAATAGAGGCATAAGAAAATACAAGGCTTTGGGTTCTATTTATAGGACATAGAAACCCTAGGTTTACAATTGCTCCGCATGTCTACAATTACAAATATACCCCTAAAAAAATCTTTCCAAAGTCGCCAAAAATTATGGTAAAATTTCCTGCGCACTAGGGCTTCAACGCGCTTAGGCCGCGGTTCCGCGGCCCTTTAATGTAATCATTTGATGGTTTTTTCTGGGCTTCTTCAGGTTCTTCTAGGCTTTTCATTTCTTTAGTTCTTTTTCCATTTGGGCTTCTACAGTGATTCCAGATCTTCAGTGAACACTTTGCAAGGGATCTTCTAACCGTTTTTCTCGCAAATTTGGATCTTGCGTTGCCTTGTTGATGGTGAACCGTTCTTCTGCTGGGCTTTACTAAGATCTTCCTATTTGTTGGTCAAAAATCCTTCTTTTGTGTCGTCTTTTGTGTTTTTCACTGTTTTCGCGCCAAGAACCTGTAACCTGTAACATGTAGCAGACATGGGTCAAAAGCACCTGTTTTCATTGTAAAATGCATAAAAATGGGGAATACAAAATGCAATATTATGTTATGAACAAATACCCCCAAACTTATCTTTTTCTCGCCCTCGAGCAAACTTATTATTTTACTTAGTCTCGATAAAAATCTAACCTAGCCGCACTTTCGCAGGGAAACGCGATTGCACTGAGCTCGTGCAACAAGCCGTTAAACCTCTAGGTGTCCCTAGTAGGAGGAGTGTTGTCTCCGGAGGGTTTTCAGCGGATTACACCCACAAAATCCTATCAATTTGGTTTTTCGACTTTTGTTTTCTAATTAGGTTTTCTAACAAGGAATTCTGTTATCGTCAACCCGCAAATTATCCACCCATATTCTTCACACTTCCATATTATTTAACTTAAGATTATATATATCCTGTAGAATTACCTAGCTTTCGGCATTTCTTAAGTTTTCCTTCTTGGGTTCCATCTTCACTTAGGAATTTCTATCAACTCTATCAAAGATACAAGTTCTATTCTTCATTCCTTTCTCTTATCTAAACTCCAATCACATATCCCCACGTGTGTGTAAATATCACCCTTACACTTGGAAATTCAAATCAAGCAATCGTACTCCCGTCCGTTGTCCAAAGCACTTATTAATTGCTGATTTTTCGCTTTCACATCCTTCATGCGACTGTTAATACTTCTTGAGGTACCAACAACAGATTACAAGATGCGTTAGCACTTTAAAGCGTACTTCCTAGTTTTGCAACACCCAAGGCTTTTAGCAGTGGCTCCCAAACCAGTTGGTCTAAGGCACTAGGTGATGAAGCACCCTCGCTAAATATTTTTCTATTTTTTCAGCCTTAAGTAATCACAAAAACCAGTGTCCATTTTTTTCTTTATTCACTTTTTTTTTCTTTTTATTTTCATTGTACTAAGGACTTTAGACAAGAGCATTTCAAGGTCTCTTCTACTATTCCAAGTTTCAAGGTGCGTGATTGTGCAAATTGTAGGGTATACATTTTCAGAATTTAGACTTAAGCTAGGAACTATTTTTCAAACTTATACTCTAATAAGAACATCAATACACATCCCTTGTTTTGACTTAGCCCAAGAAGTGAACCCAAAATTTGCCTATTTCTAAATAATCTACAAAGACATATACTTTCTACCGTTAAACTCTAAGAAAGGTTATTTTTAGGGTTTTTAATTTGCTAAGTCTAAGATTTAGTTTTTCCTAGCCAGTTAACCTATTTATCAATCTCGAGTCAATTAGCCAAAATTGAATACAATAATTTTTATAATTTTTTCAATTTTTTCAATTTTTATGGGTTTTTCTGTTTTCTAATTTTTTTTTATTTTTCAAATTTTCAAATTTTTATGATTTTTTATATAAAGATGCAATGCAGAAATATACATATGAATGCAAAAGGAAAAACTTACCGAACATACCCCCAAACTTACAATAGACAATGTCCTCACTGTCATGCTGCACCAAGTGGGTTGATAATATCGGCGAGTTCCTGCTTATTATTATATTTACATATTATATACACCCCCAAACTTATTGGAAATAAAGTTTTGGAAAAATTGGAAATTCGAGGGTGAAGGTGGAGGAAAATCAATCGGTGTAAATCGGCTCCTGTAAAAGCAGGAGCTCCTCCGAATGGTCCGCTGAGAAGAACGGTTTCAATCGATGTCCATTTACTTTGAATAAAGCACCGTCTTCTGGATTCTCAAGGTCAACCGCACCGTGCGGATAAACCGTGCGGACTACAAAAGGTCCTTTCCATCGGGACCGGAGCTTGCCGGGATGAAAATGTAACCGAGTATCATATAATAAAACCTGTTGACCTTGTTTAAATGTCTTTCGCAAAAGGTTTTTATCATGAAATACCTTAGCTCGGTTCTTAGCAATCACGGCATTATCATATGCCTCATCCCGCAGCTCCTCCAATTCATTCAATTGCAGCTTTCGATTGCTTCCCGCATCTCCTAAAGATAAATTCAGCTCTTTAATGGCCCAAAATGCCTTATGCTCAATTTCTACTGGAAGGTGGCAAGCCTTCCCGTAAACAAGCCGGTATGGAGACATGCCAAGATCGGTCTTGTATGCAGTACGGAAAGCCCATAGCGCGTCGATTAATTTGAGTGACCAATCTTTACGGTTTTTAGAAACCGTTTTCTCCAAGATTTGCTTAATTTGCCGATTCGATACCTCGGCTTGCCCACATATTTGGGGATGGTATGGCGTTGACAGCTTATGGGTGATAGAGTATTTGCGCATTAAGGACTCAAAAGTCCTATTGCAAAAGTGAGAACCATTATCACTTATTATCGCACGAGGGTGCCCAAATCGAGAAAAGATGTGTTCTTTTAAAAATCGAACGACAACCTTGTTGTCATTCGTTCGACTTGGTACAGCCTCGACCCACTTTGAAACATAGTCAACAGCCAAAAGAATATACACATTTCCAAAAGAGTTAGGAAATGGTCCCATAAAATCTATACCCCAAACATAAAAAATGTCTACAACCAAAATTGGTTGGAGCTGCATTTCATTTCTCCGCGATATCCGGCCCAACTGTTGGCACCGGGAGCAAGTTTTGCAGTATTCGAATGCATTTTTGAAGAGTCGTGGCCAATAGAACCCACATTGCAAAACTTTCTCGGCTGTCTTCTTTGGGCCAAAGTGCCCACCACATGCTTGATCGTGGCAAAAAGACAGCACACTCTTGACCTCATTTTCTGGCACACACCGACGAATGATTTGGTCGGAACAATATTTAAAAAGATAAGGTTCATCCCAGTAAAAATGCTTTACTTGGGACAAAAATCGTAGTTTGTCTTGTTTCAACCAATCTTTAGGTATCAAGCCGGTGGCTAAGTAGTTTACAATATCGGCGAACCATGGTTCGTAAGAAACGGTCAAGAGTTGCTGATCGGGGAAAGCATCAGTGATAGGCAGTTCAAGTGTAGGCGAAGAAGGAAGTCATGAAAGGTGATCGGCCATTACGTTTTCACATCCTTTTTTGTCCCTTATAACAAGGTCAAATTCTTGCAGCAAAAGGATCCAACGTATTAGCCTAGACTTAGCATCCTTCTTCGCAAAAAGGTGGCGAAGAGCTGAGTGATCCGTGTACACTATAACTGGAAAGCCGATTAAATAAGGCCGAAATTTTTCAAGTGCAAACACAACCGCTAAAAACTCTTTTTCTGTTGTTGTGTAGTTTAATTGGGCCTCATTTAATGTTCGGCTAGCGTAGTAAATTACATGCGGCATCTTGTTAATGTGTTGTCCAAGAACAGCACCAATGGCAAAATCTGATGCGTCGCACATAATTTCGAAGGGATGCGTCCAGTCTGGAGATGAAAGGATGGGCGCAGAAATGAGTGAGTGTTTCAAAGACTCGAACGCTTCCATGCAAGTTGAGTCGAAAACAAAGGTAGTGTCCTTGGCCAACAAGAGAGTCAAGGGTCTAGCAATCTTGCTAAAGTCCTTGATGAACCGTCTATAAAAACCGGCATGGCCAAGGAAAGCTCGGATATCTTTGACGCATTTAGGAGGAGGAAGATTAGAAATGACTTCGATTTTAGCTCTATCAACTTCTATGCCGTTTTGCGAGATTACATGTCCTAAGACAATGCCTTCTCGTACCATAAAGTGGCACTTCTCCCAATTTAAAGTCAAGTTCTTTTCCCTACAGCGGGTGAGAACTGCGTCAAGATGTCGTAAACACTCATCGAAGGAGTCACCAAAAATGGAGAAATCATCCATAAAGATTTCCAAAAACTTCTCCACCATGTCCAAAAAGATCCCCATCATGCATCGCTGAAATGTAGCGGGCGCATTGCATAACCCAAAGGGCATGCGACGATAAGCAAAAGTGCCAAAGGGACAAGTAAATGTAGTCTTGTCTTGATCCTCTTTGGCTATGGGGACTTGATTATAACCGGAATAGCCATCTAAAAAGCAGTAGAATTCGTGCCCCGCCAATCATTCTAGCATTTGGTCAATGAATGGTAAAGGAAAGTGGTCCTTCCTTGTCGCGGCATTGAGTTTTCGGTAGTCGATGCAAACTCGCCACCCAGTTTGGGTGCGAGTGGGAATTAACTCATTTGCCTCATTGGTGATGACCGTGATGCCTGATTTCTTTGGCACGACATGAATGGGGCTAACCCATTGGCTATCCGAGATAGGGTAAATAATACCGCTATCAAGACACTTAACAATCTCCTTCTTGACCGCCCCTTTCATGATGGGGTTGAGGCGTCTTTGTGGATCTCTTGCTGGCTTGGCATCATTCATCAAGTGTATATGATGTTCGACTATGAGGGGACTAATCCCCTTGATGTCCGCCATAGACCAGCCGAAAGCTTGCCGATTATTGTATAAGACCGTTAAAAGAGCCTTCTCTTGCTCAAGAGCTAGAGAGGCCGATATGATAACTGGTAAGGTCTCATTTTCACCTAGATAAGCATATTTTAGGTGCGACGGCAAAAGCTTTAGCTCGAGTTTAGGTGGTGAAACAATAGATGGTAACAATGGAGTAACTGTTTCAAACTCGAAGGATTCCATCAAAGGTTCAAATTGAGTGTACGCTACCGAGTCGGATGGTTCAACTAACTTATCCGAAAAAGCAAAAGACTCAAACTCGGGTGGAGAGTCTTCAAGATCATCAACAAAGGTGAAACACTCATAATCTTTGTCCGTCGTGAAAGCTGTGTCGGATTCTAGGAAGAACGCATTAGTGGCGTCTATATTACTGTGATCAAACATAAAATTTTCGAACTCACAGTCCTCCTCCGCGATCTCATCGATCGAGCACACATCAAGTACGCTAGAATTAGGCTCGCAAGGCTGACTTCCTAACTTGAAAATGTTAAGCTCAACTGTCATCTTGCCAAAAGATAGATTCATTGAACCGTTACGACAGTTGATTACCGCGTTAGAAGTCGCGAGGAATGGTCGACCAAGTATCACCGGAATTTGATTACGGGGGTTAGCGATAGGCTGTGTATCCATAACAATAAAGTCAACGGGAAAAATGAAATCCCCTACTTTAATTAACACATCCTCCAACTCTCCCCTAGGATGGGTGATTGATCGGTCGGCCATTTGGAGAGTACAATGAGTGGGCTTAAGCTCTCCAACGCCTAATTGTTCGTACACCGAATAAGGTAGTAAATTGACACTAGCACCAAGATCTAATAGTGCTCTATTGATGGTCTTGTTCCTAATTGTGATCGAAATAGTAGGACAACCGGGGTCCTTGTGCTTTGGGGGTAAAGAATTGACAAGAGCATTACTAACAGCACTAGCCACGAAAACTTTCTTTGGTACTTGTGACTTCCTCTTTTTGGTGCATAAGTCCTTTAAGATTTTTGCATATGAAGGAACTTGTTGGATTGCATCCAAAAGAGGGATATTTATGCTAACCTGTTTGAACAACTCTACAATCTTCTCCATCTGTGGAGTTGGTTTATTGGATCTCAACCGATTTGGAAAAGGAACATTTTGAAAAGTTGTTGAGTCCAATTTTTGCGGATCAGATTGTTGAGTTGGAACGGAACCCCGTGTAGATGTGTTCGTGTTGTGAGAAGATGGTCCGTTCGAGCTAGAAGAAGTAGAGCCATGTGAAGGATGAAGAATAGGCTCTAACGAAGAAGAAGAGGAAGATGAAGAACCACCAGCAGAGGTGTCATGGTGAATACCCACATTGTTTTGCAGCACTTTTCCGGATCTCAACGTAGTCACAGCATTCACGTTATGATTCTGATGTTCATGTGCAACATGTGCGTGACCGGGATTTGGGAGTGGTTGAGACGAAAGTTTTCCTTTCTCTCGCTCTTTCAATGCTGCGTTGAGTTGTGCAATTTGTGCCTCAATAGCTTTGATGCTTTGATCGTGTGAGGCACTATTTTGCACCAAAGATTGAACAGAAGTCACTATCCTAGCTGTGGATTGTGCAGATTGCTTTAGGAATGCTTCTAGACTTCTTTCGAGCGAGCTAACAGCATTTTGAGGGGGAACAAAATTGTTGGGCACAAAATTGTTCATCTGATTAGGGTAAGGTTGCTGTTGGAGAGGTTGCTGAAATTGAGTTTGTGGAGATGCTTGTTGTTGTGGAGGAGGAGCCCTTTGAAAATTGTTGTTTCTTTGGGATTGTTGATTTTGGTTCCAAGCGAAATTAGGGTGGCTCTTCCAACCCGGATTGTATGTTGAAGAGTATGGATCATTTCTTTGTCGTTGCTGAAAGGCAGTATTGACTTGATCTTGTCCTTGAGTGGATGCAGTGTAAGGACACTCTTCAGTGAGATGTGACGGATCCGAACAACAAGCACAAACAGTTCGTGGGGGCACAACAGGGGCAGGGGAAGGTGCTGAGATTTTGGTCTCAAGCGCTTCTAGCTTTTTCGTAAGAGCGGCCATCTCGGCCTTCATAGCAATTGACATCTCTACTTGATGTATGCCTGCCCTAGGTTGAACAATAGAAGAAAATGATAATGTGGTCTTGGTGCTTTCCCACTGAATTGTTTGTTCACTAAGATCCTCAAGAAACTGCCACGCTTCCTCACTAGATTTGGACAGAAAGTGACCTTGATTAATGGTTTCTAGCAACTGCTTTGTTGCCGGGTTCAATCCCTCGTATAATGTTTGGCAAAGTTGCCATCTTTCGATCCCATGGTGAGGGCATTGAACGAGTAGGTCTTTGAATCTTTCAAAACATTTCCAAAATGGTTCGGCAGGAAGCTGTGAAAATTGTATAATCTCATTACGGATTTTAGCAGTTTTGTGATGAGGATAGAACTTTTTAAGAAAAGCTTTCACAAACTCGTCCCAATTTCTAATTGAGTGTGATGCGGTGCTGTATAGCCACTTTTCGGCTAGGTCACATAAGGTGAAAGGAATGACCCTTAGCCTTATAGCGTCATCACTTAATTGGGTAGTTTTCATCATGGCGCAAACGTTTTGGAATTTGTTGATAAAGATATATGCATCTTCGGATTCCAAACCATGAAACTTAGGCAGCATATTGATGAAGTGGGGTTTGATCTCAAAATTGTCCCCATTAGCCGGTGGGAGGGAAAGACAAGTAGGAAGGGCGGTGAGGATGGGGTAGAAAAGATCCTGGAGCGCGACTCGTGCGGGCGCTTCGACAGGCGGAAGATTTGGGTTATTCGCACCTAACGGAGGTGGAATCCTTCCCGTCGGTAAGTTGTTGTTAGGATCGTATCCCGACATACCTTCGGAAGAATGTGATGGTGGAAGTGAAGAAGTGGACAAGATTTCGACTTCGGAGTCGAAAGGTTCGTCGGTCGGTACCAACGAAACACGGACTAATCAGGCGCTAGGGTCCCTAGTCCAACCGGAAATACACTAAAAGGGTTAGTGTAGTCGAAAGATGAAGGATAGAGTGTGAAGGTAAGAAAACGTCAATGAGAAGAAGTGGTGTGAGTGAGTGCAAAGATTCTTTAGCGGCAAGTTGCAAGTTTTGAAAAGATTTTCCTTTTTCTTTTTAAGTGAGCTTTTGCAAAAAGATTTTTTAAAAGAGACTTGTGACACAAATGCAATTAACCACACATGCATAATCAGGCCTAGATCTAGGGTCACCTAGGTCTGCTAGACAGCTCCTAACTGTTCCAAAGGGCTAGAGATAGGATCTCAAACCGCCTCTTCACGGACAAGTACGGCCAGGTAAGTGGGAAGGAACCACCACGACAGTGGGCCTAATTAAAAACCACTAGCCTAGACACCGCAATGTCAGTTAGGATAAACGGCCGATGCCTATACTAGTCCTCTGTCCTATTGAGCTCGAGGTCCTTAGGGCTGAGCCTAATATTTTGGTAAAAGTATTATGTCCTTTGATGTGATCAAGGAGGAGAATACTTGAGCACGGAAATCCTAGACTATTCTAAAGGAGAATGAGATTCTCTCTCAGCATTACTCCTCTGTATACACCATAGCACGATGGTATATCGGGGCGGAGCAGATACACCCTATATGATATGGTGTGCTCTATGATGAGTACTATTGAGTTTCCTATTTCCTTTTAGGGAGTTATGCACTTATGAAGTTGCATACCTATTGAATAGGGTTCAAATCAAATCAGTTGCCTACCACTTCATATGTGATATGGAAAGGGAAGAGCCCATGTCTTAAGCTAGTTAAGATTTGGGGTTGTCCGGCCTATGTCTAAAAGCAAAATCCGGACAAGCTCGAGGCAAGGTCTGTAATGTAGAACTGGAAAGGTTCCAGCTATACAAACTACAGCAGATGATTTGGTAGAACCAAAGGATTTAGTAGAATCCAACGAACCTCAGCCTCTCCGCCGATCTAGTAGGGTTCCTCACCCACCTGAGAGATACTTCGGTTTCTCTATGACAGTGGGAGCGAGGATTGCATCATGAGATAATGACCCAACTAGTTTCGAGCTGGCCATCAGGAGTGAGACTCTGTAAGAATGGCTGGATGCTTAGCGATCTGAGATGGAATCCTTATACACCAACAAAGTATGGACTTTGGTTGCTATATCTGAAGGGTTAAATCCCCATCAGGAGCAAGTATATCTTGAGAAGATTACTTGGTGTAGATGGAAAAGTTGAGACTTTCAAAACTAGACTTATTAAAGGTTTTCGTCATCGACCAGGCGTGGATAATGATGAAACCTTTTTCCAATGGCTATACTTAAGTCCATCCAGATCCTACTTGTCACGGCTACATACCATGACTACGATATCTGGTGGATGGGTGTCATGAAAGCTTTTCTAAATAATGTTTTGGAAGAGAGCGTCTATAAGTACACAGCCAGAGGGCCTCATAGACAGTGGGAGCAGCGGAAACGTGTGCAAGATGCTTTATAGGATAAAGCAGGCATCGCGGAGTTGGAACGTCTGTTTTGATGTGTTAGTCAAAGAGTTTGACATCATCAAAATGGTAGATGAACCTTGTATATACAAAAAGGTAGTAAGGAGTATAATGGTGATCCTCGTAGAGTACGTGGATGACATACTCTTGATAGGGAAGGAGTTTCCTATGCTACGCTCGGTCGATCTCCGCTTATCACATGGATTCTCCATATAGGATCAAAGTGATACCTCCTAAATCCTGAGTTTTCATCTATGAGATAGATGTTATTTGGGTGTTAGAATACTCACTAGCTGTAGTGAGATGGTATCAATTGATCCTGGGAAGAATCACTGGAAGTGTTCTAGGGTGATAAAGACGACTGAATGTCAGTCACAGGCATCGTCTTTACCCTCTATCGAGGGATGGTATGTTGGAAGAGTTCCAAGCTAGATACCGTGACAGACTAGACGATAAAGGCTGGATACATCGCTACTTAAGATGCTACCAAAGAGGCTGTTTGGGTGTATATTGGTTCATGAGATGAACTACGTTCCTACCATTGTGAGACAATGGAGTTGTGGCTTATGCCAAAGGACGTCCGTCCCATCAGTGATCCAGACATATTCTAAGGCAGGTTCACCTGATCGTGGAGATGGTTGATCTCCAGGGGATCAAGGTCAGGAGAGTAGGCTCAGAGGACAACACGGTGGATCCACTCACGAAGGCCTATTCCCAGAGAGAGACTTTTATGGGATGGTTGAGTATGAGATACTACAACCACTGCTATCAGATGGCCCTAGTGCAAGTGGGAGATTGTTAGTTATATGTATGCCCTAGAGGCCATTACTATACATAGGATGTATATTGTAGTGGATGCTTGGACATATATAGGGAGGACTTTCATGCTCGACATGATAGTAAGCTATCTGGTTGATCTTTACCTTAACGTGTACACTGATTGTCTCTCTGTTACATGTTGGTAAAGCCCTTAGGATGTGAACTTGACTATCTGGACTATGATGCGGATCATACTAGTGGGGACATGGTAGTCCATAAGTACATCCTTCAAGGTCCCTAGTCATGGGTGTATCGAGATGGGGCATCGATATACCAGAGTAGACTAGCATATACCTTCTCGACCCATACAGATGGGCGATGGATGATCCCATATCCATTGGTGTTTGACATCGGAGATGATATACGGGTGCTCAGTGGAGACTGGGTACACTGGACGGACTCGCCAAGAACTCCCACATGGTATTATACCTTACGTCAGATGGCAGTTCTCTGGTGACACTGGTACAGAGTAGTCTGTTGACCCGAGATCGTCATAGAGTCTTGTGTGATTCCCACTGTGCTTTGATTTCCACCTTACCACGTCCAAGAGGGCGTGCAAAACGGTGGTTTTTGGGTACAGTCCTGAATCACATGGAGGCAATGAGCGATAGGAGGGGATTCGTCTCTCCCGGTATAGGGAGTTGATGTTGCACTGTGTTCGATTGGCTATAACCGGAAATCCCTGGCCAGGGTTGCTGAGATTTACTGGTAAGTGTTACCAGTAGTTTCTCGAATTGTTATAGACTTCATATCGACATGACTTATCGAGCTATTGGGGTCTGACGTTTACCACCCCTAGGAGAGATATGCGACATATCAGACGACGAGACCGGACTGTACGGTAAGTGTTACTGGTTGGATTCACAGGAGTATGAGCGGGCTTGCTCGTCGATCTTCTGATCGCTCAATACCGGGGTGGCCGTTACGTTTAGCAGACCGCTTACGGCTTGTGGGTGTTTGATATGATCATCATCTGCTGCCGGCGTATTGACGAGTCTTTAGAGTCCTATACAGAGGTTTCCTGGCTCAAGCGAAACGAAATAGGAGCGCATATGAGATATGTGTGGGACCGAGAATAATGCATGTATGTGATACCGTATTTCATTCTCGCGATGAATGTGTCGAATGGTTGTATGCGATATAACCTAGTTATCGAATCAAGGATTGATTCAATAAATCGATACATTGTATACTAGTCGGTTGTGTGCGACATGACCGGATCATTGAATCAAGTGTTGATTTAATGATTTAATGTATAATTATATATTTGATATATTACTTTGCATTAACTAGTATTGGTTCATTTAAATTGGATTTTCTCACTTGATGTGCACATTATATATATGTGATATATTTTTGTGTGCACTAGTTTGTATCATGTTTGATGATACATGCTCACTTGGGTTTGTGTATAGATTAAACCATGGTTGTGTAATGGTTAAGGTTTTCTTTTTATTATTCATTTATTTATTTATTTATTTTTGGCAAAAGAAAAGAAAAATGGTGGCTTTCTTTGTTTGTTGTTGAAGCTTCATGAAGCTTTGACTAAGTGACCCTTTTGTCTTCATGCTTAACCCTAACCATTCCACTTAACCCTAGTTCATTCTCTACACTTGATCATGGTTGCTAAATGATAAGTATTCATTTATTTTCTATTTTGAAAATACTTATCATAAGATTATCTTCTTCTTCTTCTTCATCATCAACATGAAGAAACCTTGCTCCATCAATGGCAACTTGAGCAAATGAGTGAGAAATCCAATTCTAAAGTGAACCCACCTCTTATTTCTTCATCCTCTACCTCTTGCCAAGTAGTATAGGGTGTTTTCTTCACAAGTTTCATGACTTAGTGAAGTGGGAGCTTGATCTTGTGATGCCTCGACGTAGATCATTTTCGGCATCGAAGTCGACGACCTAGCCCGCCCATTTTTCCGATGAAGCCGACGCTAGAGCCCGGGATTCGATTTGGACAGTGAGGAGACTTCATTGTGGAGCAATGGAGGTGGAGGGCCGGATCTACAAAGGTTGTATTTCCGTTCTTTTAGTTAAGTTGTTAACTAGTTGCATCTTTCGCCTAAAATTCTAGTTAACGATCCGTATTAGGGTTTCTCGGCACTTGTAAAATTTTAAATTGGCATGGTTGATGCCTTGTGAGACCTCCTTAGTGTGCCTAGGAACCCTACACAAAGCACCCTGCAACGACCACTCTGATGATCAGACCTGAAAAACCCTGCGGCACAACGGGGGTGAGTTGCCAACTCATGAATAGTAAATAACATCATACAATAATCGCAAGTATGAACTAACAACAATAATCTATCACAGGTAATCTGATAGAATAAGTATGACAATATGTATATGCAACAGTCATGAAAGGTACTCTATCAGGTACTACTAATACATGAAGCAATGCATATAGAATAAATGCGGAGTACGAGGTAAAATATGTCATCCTCACGGAATCCTCATCGTGGCGGACCAGTGTCCATCAAGACAATCTAAATCCCTAAATTCCCTCAAATCGGCCCCATATCGGCCCTCATATTGGGCACTTCGGCCCCTCACATCGGGCATATCAGCCCCTCATATCGGGCACAATCAGCCCCTCATATCGCAATGAATAAGAATACATGCACAGATCATTATGAAGATATATATTATAGGTATACATATATAACAGCGTCCCATACCACTGATATATATACACAAGAGTAACATCCAGAAACATCATATGAAATCCATATATCAATGCGAAATCCATGAAATGAAATATATGCAACATGAAATAGTAATATGAGCATATAAAGGAAATCTGCTATTTAACTGCAACATGTTATTGAATATATCATGCGGTTCCAAATTCTCCGAAACCAAACGCAACATCATATATAAAAGTGAACATGTAGCTATAGCCAGGTATGCGTAACCATGTCGGTATAGCAAGATATGTGTATCTACCTATCAATAATGATGTAATACCCTCCAGGTATATGTGTAGCTATATCAAGCTAGGTATGCGTATCTACATGTCAATAATAATACAATACCCTCCAGATATATGTGTAGCTAGCATGTAGTCATGGCAAGGCATATGTGCAAGCATGTAGGTATACAGGTATGCAATATGCCATATGCATAATAAAATATGAATCAATGTCTCAATGTCCCTAACCATACCATATCACGTATGTATAGGTGTTGTGCGTGTCATGGCAATTATTGACGGTGTGTGTGGCATACAATCCGTGTCCGTGCAACATGAGCCGTCAATAATAGTGCAGTGTCCAAAGGGTACAAGTCCAGGCACAACAAGTAATAATATGCAATGAAGTTTATGCACAATCTCTATATGTGAAATATAAACATGCGGCTAATATCATATCATATCTAGCCCTGACGCATAACGCCATGCGGGCGAATTTCCCGTAGATGTTAAATCTACTCACCGACAATCACAGGCTAGGTAAATCCAATCACATGCTTCTCTTTCTTCACAGCGTCCGAAGTCCCCGCCTGCGATCCTATTAACACAAAACATAACCAGTGCGAATCTCAGAAAGTGATCAATACCACATACACAAGACGTTTGACCAACGCACCAACTCTAATCCGACCCACAAGTGTTCTTCTAACGGCTAACGTGTGTAGCGACACACCAAAACCAGCCCACACGCAACAGCTACATGAGATCACGAACTTTGTCGGATCACGTAACACGCATACCCAAATATAAGAACATAGCAAAGTGGTCCCAGATTTCGATACACAAATAATTGGTAAAATTTGCAAGTACCACGAGACCACAAACAACTACAGAGACCCTACGCCCAAACCCCAACACCCCAGCCCCCACTCTGACCGCAATTTGAGGCCAGAACTAATAAATCTACGGCCTGTCTTTAGAGGGGTGGTCTCTGGTTTTTATGGTGGGTTCTATACCTCAACACTATGTCACGGTGATGGGAACATTTCCAGAAAATACCTAGTTCTACGGCAGATCTCAGAGACTCAAAGTTGACACTAAAAATACGGTTTTTGCATAAAAGGATACCTTAAGTGTTTAAAACAGCAACCAACAAGCTATACAACATTATAACTCCTAAATATCAGTTTAGAGATCATTATATATCCACTCTTCCTAAAAAATCCTAGCTTTCCAAGCTCCAAGGCAACCAAGTGGATAAATCAAGACATTTGAAGTGTTTAAATGGGATTTTGTGAAGTTTTTGCAAATATTTGTGAAGAGGGAGTGAGGTTTCAGTTTGGGAGTTTAGAGAATATGAGAAATGAATGAGAGTGAGAGAAATTGAGAGAGTTAAAGGGTGAGAGGGTGAGTGTAGGGTCAATAATTTCCTTATGCTCACTCTCTCCCTCACCTCAATTAATGCCACCATTAATGTGTAAGTGCACGGCAGCGCCCCGGCCGTCGATCCGACGCCGGAAACGCGGAAACGAAAAACTTTGCAAACTAGCAAACCGGCACCACCGCGCACAAAAATCCCGGATCGGGCCATTAACCTAGCTACTAGCAAACTAAAAGACGGATAGAGAGTTATACCAAGCGATCCATGTCCTTCGGTCTTCATCTCCACTCCGATCTCCCGTGGAATCTCCGTTCGTCACCTCCTCGTCGGAAAGGCACCACGTAGCTGAATTCTTTTACGGGCTCCCACCTCTTGACCGAGGCAACTCGGGCGCGAAGTTGGCAAGCCGACGCATCCAAGAGTGCTGTAGGTGTAGTGTAATAGCTTGTCTCTTTTGGGGTTTATGAAGTTGCCTTTTATGTTGGAGAAGAGAATGAACTTTGGAGAGATGAGAAATGCAATTTTTTTGGCAAGGAAAAAATGAGAACCATATCAAATGAAATTTCCTCTCCCCTCTTCTTCTTGTGGCCGGCCACTCTAAGAATGGTGGTAGAAAAAAGATGAATTATCAAGAGAAGAAAAGGTATCATAATGAGAAGAAATTGGTCACACTCATTTCTAATCTAAACCCCACTCAATCTCATCACAATAAATGCTAGCAAAGTGATGGAAAGAGAATATAATGATGATGGTCATATCATAATCCCTCAAATGCAAGACAACCCCTCCACAATAAGTTATTTGCAAACTTGCAAATAACCCCCTCCACTAGAAAGTCCGGCCGTGAAGGAACAAAGGAAAACCGGCCGGAACGGAATGCAAACTGACAACTTCAGAAAACTGATCCCGTAATAAATTACAGGAAAACCCCGCTACTGCATATACATGCCCGCATTTGTATTCCCACTGAACACAAATGCAAAGAGACAAAATCTACACTGTCTAATACTAGGATCCGGATTAAACCAAAACCGGCTAGTAAAATCCGTCCGATCACGATCCGTTCAATACCGCACGTATCTGATCGAACTCTGCCATATCTCCATACGGCCTCTACAGCGTTTCACCCGAAACTTGAGTAACTGTGTGTGGTGGACTCTAAAGACTCGTCAATACTATGGTTGTGGATTTAACCACTAGCACGTCAGAGGTATTAGCCATACGTGATGGGCTACCAGCTATTGACCAAAAGGGACGTCGATGAGCGAACTCATCCTGACACCCTACTGAGCCTGTCAGTGACAATATCCGTACAGTCTGGTCCATTCGTCTATGAGCATCGCATGGCGGGCCTAGGGGGTTGGTTAAAGTCAGACCCCCAAAAGTGGTACAAGTCCTGTCGGAGTGTAGCCCAGAACACCTTGAGATACTACTGGAATACCTACCTGTAAATCTCCTGCCTTGGCCAAGGACTTTTCATGTACTGGCTCTCCTAAACACAGCGCGACCTCACCCCCAATACCAGGAGAGACGAACCCCTGCAGATCCGCTCACTGCCTCAATATGGCTCGGGACTGTACCCAACTAAAACCTGTTTGCATGACTCCTTTGAGCCTTGGTAGGGTAGTAATCAAGGCACAGTGGGAACTCACACGAGACAAATGACGATCTCAGGTCGATGAACTAACCTATACACATGTCATCAGGGAACCGCTATCTGACGTCAGGTATAATACCAACTAGCAGGTTCCCGGCGAGTCCTGTCCGGTGTACTCATAACCCAATGAGCACCTGTATACATCTTAGGTGAACCAACTGACACCAGTGGCTTGTGAGACCGGCCACCACCACTCGTCGGGGTCTCGACAGTATACACTAGTCTACTCTGGAGAATCGATGCCCTGTCTCGAAACTCCCATGACTAGAGACCTTTTAAGGATGTGCTTATAGACCCCAGCTCCCACGTATATGATCGCCCTCATACTGCTGGTAGTCAAGCAAGAATCCTAAGGGCTCTATCAACGTGTAATAGCGACTCGTAAGGTTACCTAAAGCAGTACATGATGATAAAGATAAACCAGATAGCATACTATTATCTTGAGTAAGACTGTCCTACCGGGATAGGTCATCCCTCAATCATTGCAATCACGTGCCTGTGATCCAATAATTGACTCTGAGGGCACTATCTCCAACAATCTCCCACTTGCACTCAAGGATAATTATTGCGATGTCGCATACTCACAGCTTGTGTGATACCGAACACCCAACTCCTCTACTAGTCAGTCTCACAAAGCTTGTTTGCGAAACTGTCGCGTTCGAGGAATAGCCTCAGTGAGTGGATCCGTTGTGGTGTTTCTTTCTATGTCTCTCTTTATCTCAAGTTCGTGGAGAAAGCCATCTCCTAAAATGAGCAATACCTGTCTTAGAATGTGTCTGGATATCTGATGGGACCTAACTCATAAGTGAACTCCATATCCAAACTTCTTAGACTGTATCGTCAACTGAACTTAATCAGTATCCTGCGCCATGCCTTCCCTCAGTATCCACCTGGACCATCTGTCCAAAATACTGCCCCTCGTCAGAGGGAAAACTATAACTCTGACAACCTCTCTGTCATCCAGCTCACTTTGGAAGCATGGAATGATAACAATCTCCCGAAGGAGAATGCTGTTATCATATCCCTAGAACATCCACTTATGTTCTATTTACTGCTTCCGATCGTTTCTCCAGAATTGGATTAATATCAACTTATTGCACCTACTGCAAAAACAACATCTGGTGTGGTACTTGACATCTCATGATTGACTCAATTGCCTAAGCAAGTGATCTGCCAATCATGCACATCCCTCTCCCCTTTAGTCTGTAAGACACCTTTAGAGAGGGTGACTCCATCACCTGCAGGTATACTACCGTGCCAGAAGTCGTCCATTCTAAATACTCATAGAATGTTGTCTAAGTACCCAGATTGGGAAACCCAAATCTAGATCTAAAACCATAGATCTAGTAACCAGAATGTCTGATATAATATCCAAGTCATGTGTGGAGAAACCACTGTGTGACGACCAAAGTATAACCGATCGTAGTATAGGAATATCACTTCCTACTCTGTGTATGTTATCCAAATACCAGGACATCACACCCTACTACCTTCTTAACAGATCCATCCCCTATTCTGATGAAGTCAAACCTATGACTGTCACATCAGAAATAGATGATCTATCTCCGCTATATCTGCTTATGTCTATGAATAGACATAAGCCACTTGTCCACCAATGCTTCCGCTGCTCCCACTGATAACGACAACCCTTTGGCAGAGTCATATAGACGTACACTTCTAAAGCCAGTTTAGAACGACGCTATACTCATCCTCCTGCCGGGTCTCACAGTCTTGAACAACAGCAATGGCAAGTCTGGATAAACAAGAACCTCCCTGTCACCGTCCTTGAGCCTACCGGAGTACCTCTCGGGTGCCTGAGGTTACCCACCATATCTGCGGAGTGGCCAATGGAATATCAAATCAGATTGAATCTTTAGGTTATTATCAAATCTTCAGTAATCGTTTGCGGTTCTGGAATCACTTCCAGTTCTACCATACTCCCACTACTGTTTTCTGAAAAAATCCATTTTTGTTAAAACTGTGACGAGTCTAGAACAATATCACTATTGATTTTCCAGATGGTAGAAAGTCAACCCTCGTCATAGCCCGGGTCAACCCACAAATAGCCATTACAGAAATGTGACTTGAGTTATCCAGAGTCTGGTTTTAAGCATAAGCTGGACAACTCCCCGTACCTTAACAATGTTAAGATATGAACTATTCTATATCCAATATAGAAACAGAGACACTGATTTAATTGAACCAGATTCAAATCATGCAGCTGTCTCCAGTGCATGTCAACTAAATGGAAGGAGGCCGATCAGCGTTACTCAACTTAGGAATGCTTCCAATTATGAGTAACCTGAAAGAGAAGCAAGTTCTCTTAATCATTGCTATCAACTGAATACCATACACAAGTATCTACATCTTCGATCATCTTGAAGAATCCCGATACTTGCAATACCTGGTTCTCTACTTTACTCTTATACTTATAACTTCTCAAAACTTAGACCCTGTGTTTCTACGAAACACTTCTCTAAAAACTAGAGAAGTCATAAGTAAACCGAATATAGTACGAGAACCAACCCCTCTGTCCTAATGGACACTGGACAATATACAATACTCTGTATAAGTCCCCTGAGTTTAGTGTCTCATTCACTGTGTGTCGTAGGTTGAAAACTGTACTTATGGTTAAGAAGAATTACACCGCTGTTTAATGCTCCTTACCTAACCATCCACTGATATAGGTAAATATCACAGACATAATTTCAAAAAGGTATATCTCATTCTATAAAAATAGACGTACAGATATATCAATTTAAAATTGGTACACAAGAACGGATATTCAAAACCAAATATTTGTCGTCCGGCAAACAACCCAGGTGACTTCCTCAAATATCACTAATTACAACGAATCCCGATATAATGAGGATGATCACCTAATTCCTAATAACTTACTCCCACACATCATCTGTAAAACCATACAGATGTGAGAATCAAACCTGGTAAATACATACCCTGGAGCAAGTGTCTAATTGGGAAATCAGTTTTCTTTTAACAGTACACAGTGAAACTGAAAACATTGAAATGTTTCGATGGGGTATCCCGGTATTCTTAGTAATGCCTCTTCCATTATCCGATTCACAACTATAACCATATAATTCTTTGCCATCTCTCCAAATCCCTTTATATATCTTTAGTCATTACCTTCTGCACACCCCTTTAGGCCAAATGGTTTTCTTCCTTCCCTACCGTTCGGCACCAGCCTATGGTTTGGAAGAAGACTATCCAATAAGCATAATGGGTGTACTGTCCTAATCCTAGGAGCACTCGCAATGCGAGAGAAGGTGAAGATAAAAGACAACCGAATAAACCTTATTCCTATTTCTCCTGAACCAGAATCCATCCCCGAACTGGAACAAGTTCCTTTCGAGTTCGTATATAACCATACGATGGAGTATCCAAATAAACTGTGGATCTTCGTAGTGAAACGGAGTGTCCTGGAGAAATACAAAGGTGATTTAGGATTGGCGAAGAAATATTTGGTTTGATCGGGAATAGCAGTCGCAATTTACTTTGCCCTCTTACTAATCCCTTTCTTTGTCTTTACATAATACCTTCTGTACACCACCGTTAGGCTAATTGGTTTTCTACATTCCCTATCGTTCGGCACCAGCGTAAGGTTTGGAAGAAGACTATCCAATTTGCATAATAGGTGTACTGTCTCCTAAACCAAGGAGTACTCGCAACCTGAGAGAAGGTAAAAGGAAAAGACAACTGAATAGTCCTATTCGTTTTCTCCAGAACCGGAAACCATCCTTGAATAAATTCCTTTGAGTTCGTATATAACCATACAATGGTTTTGTCCAATGGAAGTGGACGTTCGTAGTAATACGGGGTGTCCTGGAGAAAAGGGTAAAAGTAGGAGTGGCAATGAGTTTTGCAACTCTGATAATTCAAAAGCCAATGTTTAAGAAGGTTCGGTTAATTTTGGTCACTGAGTCATAGTCTAGGGTCGGGTCATGGTCGCTGCCAAAGAGAGAGAGAAAAGAAACACTCAGAGTGCACTCTAACCTAGATCAGAATGGTTACCAATTTATCTAATCTGGAAACCTCCCACGGTAACGTCAAATTCTTCCCCAAACCTGAAAGAAGAATTAGTCGGGATCACCCGAGGAGTAAACCAACTCATCAGTGGGAATCGGGATCCAACTATCATCGCATGATAACGTGACGGAATCTGCTCACGTTATCACACTCCAAAAGGTATGCGCATATCTGGCAAGTTTCAGTTTCTTTAGAAACTCCCGATGTGATTTTTGCCCCATGCTCTTATGACCTTGACTTTGGCCAACATATCATAAGTCACATGTCAAGTTCTTCCAGTCATTGTCCAGGTTGATTTGAACCCACCCGTACATACCCGTGACTTTGGCCAAAATAGTTGTACAACTGTCCCAAACCAACGCATCTATCTATGCTGCATATGAATACCCAATAGCTACCAATCACTGTGCCTTGACTTTGGCCAACATACACAGCTTGAATACTTATTGACTATTCATATGAAACGACGGAGGGCTACGAATGGTTTCTGGCGAAAACCTTTAACGTAATGAACTTGATATCGTTGAAGGAACCAGATAGCTTTGTAAAAATATAGTGACGAAAACCTTTGCTAAAGAGGTCACTCCCGGTGAAGGGATCTCGGCTCTTTCCCCGTAGAATGAGGTGCATGATATTCCAACTGAATACCACGATGCAAAGCAAAAGTAATCGTCTATAGTGAAGTTATTGCCCTGATGCAAACTTCTGTCCAAGGGGTCACTCCCGGTGAAGGGATCTCGGCCCTTGCCTTGTCGACTGAGGAGCTGGATATTCACAACCGAATACCACTGTGCAAAACAAAAGTGAACGTCCTTGCAATAACAGCTTTTTGAAAAGTGTTCCAACAACATCAGAATAGTTTTGTTTAGTTTGCATTGATCCGAATCAATGCAGTCCCATCAATTGATCACACCACAAAAGAACAAAAATAATGATGTACGTATATGCCATCCACATTTGCCACTGGGTCCCGTCATCACCCGTTAGGTTACTTAACTAACGACAGAGCGGGGACTGGACTAGCGTGGATGCAAAACATATACAACATCTACTAGTATATATATCAATATATAATATTTCGCTCAAGGCGTGATAAAATGTAACATCATAGAAATGTACAGCATCATAGAACAATACAGATATCTGGGATCCCCGGGTTTCATAGAGCCGCTACTGAAACCCGACGTTCCCCTGGTCGTGTGGATAGCCTATGCAATGAAATCCTAGACCCCTACGGGCGCGGTAAGTTAACCGCAAAACCTGAAGTGAGGCAGCCCCCTTCAACAACGTGAATGGACCACCCAGCACTTCACGGAATCCTGTAACTTTGGCACCCCTCCTGGGTTAACCTGTACCCTCTACAAGTGCGGCGAATAGCCCGCCAATTCTAGAGTGAAGCCCCCTCCGTCTCAATGCCATGAGATGCGGGCCCGTTGCCCTCTAGAACCCGGCTATCCGTGCACCCCTCCTTGGGGTAATCCTAGTGCAGAAAGTAAAAATATACATACAACGGGTACATCGACCTCTACCCGGTCGTGCCCCAAAAGAATAATATACAATCAGGCAGTGACGGCAGTCCACATGTCGGACGCTCGCCCCGTAATATGAAATGTACATAAAAAAACAAAACTGTACTACCATTGCATCCAGGCTATCCCCACGACCAATCCGCAACATCACAGTACAACATAGAACATCAACGTGAATGTCACGTTTGCAAATCCGTCTAAAAGGGCTATAGCAGATAGACTGGATTTACCGATCGAGTGACATTCACGGTCGCAGATATAATGTAAATACTGTGAACTAACATGTTTAAAATTTTCGATCGACTGAATTTTCCGAAGTGGGCCCCCAAGCACAACTGCAGCACTCAAAAACATCTGGGCCCAAATGTTGGAGATAGTGCCATCATAGTCAATTATTGGATCGCAGGTACGTGATTGCAATGATTGCGGAGGACCTATCCCGGTAGGACAGTCTTACTCGAGATGATAGTATGCTATCTGGTTTGCCTTTATCAGTCGTGTACATGTTCAGGTGACTGATTGCATGTTACACTTTGATAGAGCCCTTAGGATCTTGCTTTACTACCAACAGTATGATGGCGATCATATACGTGAGAGTTGGGTAGTTTATATGCATATCCTTAATTGTGGTCCCTAGTCGTGGGAGTTTCGAGACAGGGCATCGATACTCCGGAGTAGACTAGTGTATACAGTCGAGACCCCGACGAGGGGCGGTGGCCGGTCTCACAAGCCACTGGTGTCAGTTGGATCACCTAAGATGTATACAGGTGCTCATTGGGTTATGAGTACACCGGACAGGACTCGCCGGGAATCTGCTAGTTAGTACTATACCTATCGTCAGATAGCAGTTCCCTGGTGACATGTGTACAGGTTAGTTCATCGACCTGAGGTCGTCATTTTTCTCGTGTGAGTTCCCACTGTGCTTTGATTTCTACCCTACCACGGCTCAAAGGAGTCGTGCAAACAGGTAGCTTTTGGGTACAGTCCCGAGCCATATGGAGGCACGTGAGCGGATCGGCAGGGGATTCGTCTCTCCCGGTATTAGGGGCGAGGTCGTGCTGTGTCTAGGAGAGCCATTACATAAAGTCCATGGCCATGGCAGGAGATTTACTGGTAGGTACTCCAGTAGTATCTCAGGGTGTTATTGGGCTACACTCCGACACGACTTATACTGCTTCTGGGGGTCTGACGTTACTAGCCCCCTAGGCGGATATGCGATACTCATAGACGAACGGACTGGACTGTATATACATTGTCACTGTTAGGCTCAGTAGGGATTCTGGATGAGTTGTCTCATCGGCCTCCCTTGAGTTGGCTCATCGGCCTCCCTTGAGGTCAGTCCATGGGCAGCCGTTATGCATAGCTAGTGCCGCTGACGGTTTGTGGTTAAACCCACTGCCAGGGTACTGACGAGTCATTAGAGTCCCCCACAGACAGTTTCCCAAGTTCGGGCGAAACGTTGTAGAGGCCGTATGGTTTTATGGCAGGGTTCGGAAAATGCACGTACGTTTACGCACGTGTCAGTTTTCGGGCAGATAATACTGGTCGGCTTTGGTTTAAGCCGGATCCGAGTATTATATTGAGTAGGTATAATATCTTTGTCTCAGTTGCATTTGTATTCGGTCGTAATACAAATGCGGGTATATTTATACAGTTACGGGGTTATCCTGAAAGTCGTTTCAGGATCACTTTTGGAAGTTGCCAGTTTCCAGTTTTCTATCAGCCGTCTTTTAACATTCGGTTAAAGACGGATTTATCTTTTCTTGGACGAGGGTGAGTCATGCTTCTAGAAGGTTCTAGAAGGTTCTAGATTTGGTGAGGTGTCTTGTGACTCATGCTTTGATTTTAACCATTTCTTGTTTTCCTTAAGATATTCTTTTGTGTTCACATTATGATATTTACTTAAGGTTACCCCCCTCTCCTACGATCACCTCCCTCTTTGCTATAAGAGGCCGGCCCCCCTCTCTCTCCTCACACACTCTCTCACTTGAGGTTTTCATATGGTTGTAAAAGATATGATAGTATTTGGGGTGCATGGAATTTTACAGTTCATTTCATTCCATCACCCAATTCCCTCGGCAACTTCATTAACCGATCGTCCACGGACTTGGACGAAGTGAGACAAAGTCATCTACTCATTTTCTACATCATTCTTGGTCGTCTCTTTTAGCAAACTTGACGACCGAGTTGCCTCGAGTCAGAGGCGGGAGCCCGTTTAAAGAATCGTCGACGTGGTGCCACCTCGACGAGGATATCAGAGATCGACGAGATCGGAGCAGCCGCAACGGAGCGTGGGATGATGGTTAAAGAACGAAGGACTCGGATCGTTCGGTATAACCTTTCTACACTCTTTACAGTTTGTTAGTTTAGCAATAATGGCAGATCCGGGTTAAAGTATACGATAGCGCCAGTTTAAAAGTTTTTGTTCCGCATTTGGCGTCTGTAGACGGCCGGGGCGCTAGCGTAGACTTACAGTCGTATCAGAGCCTCACCATTTTGCTATACTAACTTGTGCTAACGCGTTTAAAACATCGATCGAACCGAAAATCAAAAATCGCATTTTTCTTGCTTGACAGTTTCTGTTGTTTTTAAACGGTGTCCTAAAAATATTTCACACATCTCAGAAAACTGTGCAGGGTTTTTTAAGAACGACGACAAAATTTGGGCACGTAATTCCACCTAACCGCCGCGGAAACGCGGCCAAACCCATGGTTCGGCCGCGCATCCGCGGCCACTTGGTGAGATCATGCTCCCAAATTTGGTCAGTGTGTTCCTCTCTGGAAATTGTGGTTTTTGGTATATATATTTTGGGCCCAAATTTTGTTACTGTTCTACAGATGTTCATGGGGCCCACTTTATGATATTTAGTCGATCGAAATTTAAACATGTTAGTTTACAGTGCTTACATTATATCTCCGACCGGGAATGTCACTTGATCGGTAAACCGTGTCCGATTGCTATAGTTCTTTTAGACGGGTTTGCGAACATGACATTCGCGTTGATGTTCTGTGTTGTGCTGTGATGTTGCGGATTTGTCGTGGTGGATAGCAGTGTGCAATGGTAGTACAGTTTGAGTTTATTTGTACATTTGATATTGCGGGACGAGCGTCCAACTTGTGGACTGCCGTCACTGCCTGTTGTATAATATTATTTTGGGGCACGACCAGGTTGCGGTCGATGTACCTGTTGTACTATTTTTCATTACTGTACTAGGTTTTACCCCGCGACGGAGTGCACGGATAGCCGGGTTCTGGAGGGCAACGGGTCCGCATCTCATGGCTTTGAGAGGCAGAGGGGCCCCACTCTAAAATTGGCAGACTATTCGCCGCACTCGTAGGGGGGTACAGGTTGACCCAAGGAAGGGTGCCCAAGATTACCGGATTCCGTGGAGTGCAGGGTGGTCCATTCACTATGCTGTAGGGGGCTGCCTCGCTTCAGGTTTTGGCGGGTAACTTGCCGCACCCGTAGGGGTCTAGGTTTCATTGCACAGGCTATCCACACGATAGGGGAACGTCGGGTTTCAGCAGCGGCTCTGTGAAACCCGGGGATCCCAGATTATCTGTATTGTTCTGTGATGCTTATTACTTTTCTGTAATGTTGCATATTATCACGCCTGGAGCGATTATTGTATATTGGTTTATATACTATTAGATGTTGTATATGTTTTACACCCGCGCTAGTCCAGTCCCCGCTCTGTCGTTAGTTAAGTAACCTAACGGGTGATGACGGGACCTAGTGACGAATGCGGATGGCATATACGTACATTTTATTTTCGTTCTTTTCTGGTGTGATTGATTGATGGGACTGCGTTGATTATGATCAATGCAAAGTAAAACAAACCTGTTTGATGTTGTTGGAACAAATTTAAAAAGTGTTATTGCAAAGACGTTTCCTTTTGTTTTGCATAGCGGTATTCAGTGGAATATCCTGCACCTCATTCGACGGGGCAAGGGCCGATATCCCTTCACCGGGACTGACCCCTTGGGCAGAAGTTTGCGTCAGGGTAATAACTTCACTATAGTCGATTACAAGTTGCTTTGCATAGAGATATTCAGTGGAATATCCTGCACCTCATTCCACGAGGAAAGAGCCGAGATCCCTTCACCGGGAGTGACCTCTTTAGCAAAGGTTTTCGCCACAATATTTTAAAAAAGCTATCAGGTTCCTTCAGCAATATCAAGTTCATTACGCTAAAGGTTTTTCGCCAAAAACCAGCCGTAGCCCTCCGTCATTTCATATGAATGGTCAGTAGTATTCAAGCTATGTTGGTCTGGCCCTTAGCCAGGACATAGTGATTGGTAGCTGCTGGGGTATTCACATGTTGCATAGATAGATGCGTTGGTTTGGGACAGTCGTACAGCCTTGTTGGCCCTTAGTTAAGGGCGAGTACGGGTGGGTTCAAATTGACAAGATAGTGATGGGAAGAACTTGACATGTGACTTATGATGGGCTGGCCCTTAGTCACGATCATAAGAGCATGGGGTAAAAATCATATCGGGAGTTTCTAAAGAAACTGAAACTTGCCAGGCATGCGCATACCTTCTGGAGTATGATAACGCGAGTGGATTCCGTCACGTTATCATGCGATGAGAGTTGGATCCCGATTCCCACTGATGAGTTGGTTTACTCTTCGGGTGATCCCAATTGATTCTTCTTTAGGTTTGGAGGAGAATTTGACAGGACAGTGGGAGGTTTCCGGATTAGATAAAGTGATAACCATTCTGATCTAGGTTAGAGTGCACGCAGAGTGTTTCTTTTCTCTCTCTCTTTGGCAGCGACCTTTGACCGACCCTAGACTATGACTCAGTGACCAAGTTGACCGAACCTTCTTAAAATACTGGCTTTTGGATTGTCTATGTTGCATAAGTCATTGCCACTCCTTCTTCTACCCTTTGAATTTCTCAGAACACAAGTATTACTACGGATATCCACTTCCATTGGATAGATCCATCGTATGGTTATATACGAACTCGAAGGGACTTCTTCGAGGATGGATCCAGGTTCAGGAGAAATAGAATTGGTTTATTCAGTTGTCTTTTATTATCACCTTCTCTCAGGTTGTGAGAGCTCCTTGGTTTAGGAGAGTACACCTATTACGCTTATTGGATAGTCTTATTCCAAACCATAGGCAGGTGCCGAAAGGTAGGGAATGAAGAAAACCAATTAGCCTAAGTAGGGTGTGCAGAAGGTAATATGTAAAGACAAAATAAAGGGATTAGAAATAGGGCAAAGTAAATTGCGACTGATATCATTCACGACCAAAACCGCGTACTTCATCGCCACTCCTATTTCACCTTTAAAGGAATAAGGTATTATTCAGTTGTCTTTTATCATCACCTTCTCTCAAGATACGAGTACTCCTTGGTTTAGGAGGGTACACCTATTATGCTTACTGGATAGTCTTCTTCCAAACCATAGGCTGGTGCCGAACGGTAGGGAAGGAAGAAAACCATTTAGCCTAACAATGGTGTACAGAAGGTAACGACTAAAGACAAATAAAGGGATTTAGAGAGAAGGCAAAGAAATATACGGTTATAGTCATGAATTGGATTATGGAAGAGGCATTGCTATGAATACCAGGATACCCCTACGAAACATTTTCATGTTTCAGTGCATTGTTAAAAGAAAACTGTTTTCCCGATTAGACACTTACTCCAGGGTGTGTATTCACCAGGTTTCATTCTCATATCTGTATGGTTTACAGATGATGAGTGGGAGTAAGTTATTGGGATTAGGTGATTATCCTCAATATATCGGAATTCGTTGTAATTGGTGATATTTGAGGAAATCGCCAGGGTACAGTTTTCAACCTACGACGCACAGGTTTTGAGTTATTTAACTCAGTGGACTTATACAGAGTATTGTATGTTGTCCAGTGTCCTTCAGGACAAAGGGGTAGGTCCTCGTACTATGTTCTATTTACTTATAACTTCTCTAGTTTTTAGACAAGTGTTTCGTAGAAATACAAGGTCTAAGTTTTGAGAAGTTGTGGGTATAAGAATAAAGTAGAGAACCAGGTATCACAAGTATCGGGATTCTTCAAAGAGATCGAAGATGTAGATTCTTATGATTGGTATTCAGATGATAGTAATGGTTTTTGAGAAACGTGTTTCTCTTTCAGGTTACTCATAATTGGATGGATTCCTAAGTTGAGTAATGCTGATTACCCTCTTTCCATTAAGTTGATATGCACTGGAGACAGCTGCATGATTTGAATATGGTTCCAATTAAATAAGTGCCAAAGTTTCTGTATTGGATATAGAATGGATCGTACCTTAAAAGATATTAAGGTACGGGGAGTTGTCCAGCTTATGCTTAAAACCAGACTCTGGATAACTCAGGGCACGTTTCTGTAATGGCTGTTTATGGGTTGACCCTGGCTATGTCGAGGGTTGATATTCTACCATTTGGAAGATCAATAGTGATATTGTTCTTGACTCGCCACAGTTTTAGTAAAATGGATCTTTTTCAGAAAACAGTAGTGGGAGTATGGTAGAACTGGAAGTGATTCCAGAACCGCAAACGATTACGGAAAATTTAATAGGACCTATATATTCAATCAGGTTTGACACTCCATTAGCCACTCCGCAGATATGATGGGTAACCTCAGACACCCGAGAGGTATTTCGGTAGCCTCAAGGACGGTAACAGGGAGGTTCTTATCTACCCAGACTTGACACTACTGTTGTTCCAGGTTATGAGACCCGGTAGGAGGGTTGTCGTAATCAGTGGGAGCAGCGGAAGCATGGTGGGCAAGTAGCTTATGTCTATTTATAGACTAGAGCAGTTATAGCGGAGATAGATCATCTAATTTTGATGTGACAGTCATGGGTTTGACTTCAATCAGAATAGGGGATGGATCTGTTAAGAAGGTAGTAGGGTGTGATGTCATGGTATTTGGATGACATACACAGAGTAGGAAGTAAAATTCCTATACTACGATCGGTTGTACTCTGGTCGTCACACAGTTGTTTCTCCAGACAGGATATGGATATAATATTTGACATTCTGGTTTCTGGATCTATGGTTTTAGATCTGGATTTGGGTAGTTTCCCAATGTGGGTACTTTGACAGATACTCTAATAGTTTTTAGAATAGTTGACTCCTAGCATGGTGGTATACCTGAGGTGATGGAGTCACCCTCTCTAAAGGTGTCGTACAGACCAAAGGGGAGAGGGATGTGCATGATTGACAGATCACTTGCTTAGGCAATTGAGTCAATCATGAGATGTCAAGTACCACACCAGATGTTGTTTTTGCACTAGATGCAATGAGTTTGTATTAATCCAATCCTGGAGAAACATAAGGAAGCAGTTTTAGAACATAAGTACATGTTCTACGGATTTGATGACGGCAGCCTCCTTCGGGAGACGATTATCATTCCAAGCTTCAAAGGTGACATGGATGACAGAGTGACTGTCAGAGTTTTAGTTTTTCCCTCTGACGAAGAGGGACAGTATTATGGACAGGTGGTCCAAAAGGATACTGTGGGTGGCATGGTGCCGGATACTGATTAGGTTCAGTGATCGATACAGTCTAAGAAGTTTGGATTTGGAGTTCATTTATGAACTATGTCCCATCAGATATCCAGACATATTCTAAGACAGGTATTACTCAATTCGGGAGATGGCTTTCTCCACGAACTTGAGATTTAGAGAGATATAGAAAGAAACATCTAGGCGGATCCACTCACTGAGGCTATTTCTCGAACACAATAGTTTTACAAACGGGTTTTGTGAAACTGATTAGTAGAGGAGTTGGATATTCGGTTTCACACGGGCTGTGAGTAGTCGACATCGCAATAATTAGCCTTGAGTGCAAGTGGGAGATTGTTGGAGATAGTGCCCTCATAGTCAATTATTGGATCGCAGGTACGTGATTGCAATGATTGCGGAGGACCTATCCCGGTAGGACAGTCTTACTCGAGATGATAGTATGCTATCTGGTTTGCCTTTATCAGTCGTGTACATGTTCAGGTGACTGATTGCATGTTACACTTTGATAGAGCCCTTAGGATCTTGCTTTACTACCAACAGTATGATGGCAATGAAATACGTGAGAGTTGGGTAGTTTATATGCATATCCTTAATTGTGGTCCCTAGTCGTGGGAGTTTCGAGACAGGGCATCGATACTCCGGAGTAGACTAGTGTATACAGTCGAGACCCCGACGAGGGGCGGTGGCCGGTCTCACAAGCCACTGGTGTCAGTTGGATCACCTAAGATGTATACAGGTGCTCATTGGGTTATGAGTACACCGGACAGGACTCGCCGGGAATCTGCTAGTTAGTACTATACCTATTGTCAGATAGCAGTTCCCTGGTGACATGTGTACAGGTTAGTTCATCGACCTGAGGTCGTCATTTGTCTCGTGTGAGTTCCCACTGTGCTTTGATTTCTACCCTACCACGGCTCAAAGGAGTCGTGCAAACAGGTAGCTTTTGGGTACAGTCCCGAGCCATATGGAGGCACGTGAGCGGATCGGCAGGGGATTCGTCTCTCCCGGTATTGGGGGCGAGGTCGTGCTGTGTCTAGGAGAGCCATTACACAAAGTCCATGGCCATGGCAGGAGATTTACTGGTAGGTACTCCAGTAGTATCTCAGGGTGTTATTGGGCTACACTCCGACACGACATATACAGCTTCTGGGGGTCTGACGTTACTAGCCCCCTAGGCGGATATGCGATACTCATAGACGAACGGACCGGACTGTATATACATTGTCACTGTTAGGCTCAGTAGGGTTTCTGGATGAGTTGTCTCATCGGCCTCCCTTGTGTTGGCTCTTCGGCCTCCCTTGAGGTCAGTCTATGGGCAGCCGTTATGCATAGCTAGTGCCGCTGACGGTTTGTGGTTAAACCCACTGCCAGGGTACTGACGAGTCATTAGAGTCCCCCACAGACAGTTTCCCAAGTTCGGGCGAAACGTTGTAGAGGCCGTATGATTTTATGGCAGGGTTCGGAAAATGCACGTGCGTTTACACACGTGTCAGTTTTCGGGCAGATAATACTGGTCGGCTTTGGTTTAAGCCGGATCCGAGTATTATATTGAGTAGGTATAATATCTTTGTCTCAGTTGCATTTGTATTCGGTCGTAATACAAATGCGGGTATATTTATACAGTTACGGGGTTATCCTGAAAGTCGTTTCAGGATCACTTTTGGAAGTTGCCAGTTTCCTGTTTTCTATCAGCCGTCTTTTAACATTCGGTTAAAGACGGATTTATCTTTTCTTGGACGAGGGTGAGTCATGCTTCTAGAAGGTTCTAAAAGGTTCTAGATTTGGTGAGGTGTCTTGTGACTCATGCTTTGATTTTAACCATTTCTTGTTTTCCTTAAGATATTCTTTTGTGTTCACATTATGATATTTACTTAAGGTTACCCCCCTCTCCTACGATCACCTCCCTCTTTGCTATAAGAGGCCGGCCCCCCTCTCTCTCCTCACACACTCTCTCACTTGAGGTTTTCATATGGTTGTAAAAGATATGATAGTATTTGGGGTGCATGGAATTTTACAGTTCATTTCATTCCATCACCCAATTCCCTCGGCAACTTCGTTAACCGATCGTCCACGGACTTGGACGAAGTGAGACAAAGTCATCTACTCATTCTCTATATCATTCTTGGTCGTCTCTTTTAGCAAACTTGACGACCGAGTTGCCTCGAGTCAGAGGCAGGAGCCCGTTTAAAGAATCGTCGACGTGGTGCCACCTCGACGAGGATATCGGAGATCGACGAGATCGGAGCAGCCGCAACGGAGCGTGGGATGATGGTTAAAGAACGAAGGACTCGGATCGTTCGGTATAACCTTTCTACACTCTTTACTGTTTGTTAGTTTAGCAATAATGGCAGATCCGGGTTAAAGTATACGATAGCGCCAGTTTAAAAGTTTTTGTTCCGCATTTGGCGTCTGTAGACGGCCGGGGCGCTAGCGTAGACTTACACCAAAAAGAATATACTAGAAACCCTATTTCCATGTCAGAAGCCTACTGTGAAAATTTAGTACGGTTTGGCCACAAAACGGCGGCGGTTCCGCGGCCAAAACGTGGTTTTGGCCGCTAAACCGCCGCGCTACAGTAACATCAGCGTACAAAATTTTCCCAGAATTCATAGAAAACCCTGCACGTAATTTTCTAATGTACCAAATAATTTTTAGAGCACAGAAAAATTCGACAGAAAGTACGACATGGAAATACGGGTTTTGAAAATACAATCGATTGAATTTGTAAACACGTTAGATCAAGGTAGACTAGGTTAATGGCGTGGCTCTGATACCAGTGTAAGTGCACGGCGGCGCCCCGGCCGTCGATCCGACGCCGAAAACGCTGAAACGAAAAACTTTGCAAACTAGCAAACCGGCACCACCGTGCACAAAAATCCCGGATCGGGCCACTAACCTAGCTACTAGCAAACTAAAATACGGATAGAGAGTTATACCAAGCGATCCATGTCCTTCGGTCTTCATCTCCACTCCGATCTCCCGCGGAATCTCCGTTCGTCACCTCCTCGTCGAAAAAGGCACCACGTAGCCGAATTCTTTTACGGGCTCCCACCTCTTGACCGAGGTAACTCGGGCGCGAAATTGGCAAGCCGACGCATCCGAGAGTGCTGTAGGTGTAGTGTAGTAGCTTGTCTCTTTTGGGGTTTATGAAGTTGCCTTTTGTGTTGGAGAAGAGAATGAACTTTGGAGAGATGAGAAATGCAATTTTTTTGGCAAGGCAAAAATGAGAACCATACCAAATTAAATTTCCTCTCCCCTCTTCTTCTTTTGGCCGGCCACTCTAAGAATGGTGGTAGAAAAAAGATGAATTATCAAGAGAAGAAAAGGTATCATAATGAGAAGAAATTGGTCGCACTCATTTCTAATCTAAACCCCACTCAATCTCATCACAATAAATGCTAGCAAAGTGATGGAAAAAGAATATAATGATGATGGTCATATCATAATCCCTCAAATGCAAGACACCCCCTCCACAATAAGTTATTTGCAAACTTGCAAATAACCCCCTCCACCAGAAAGTCCGGCCGCGAAGGAACAAAGGAAAACCGGCTGGAACGGAATGCAAACTGGAAACTTTAGAAAACTGATCCCGTAATAAATTACAGGAAAACCCCGCTACTGCATATACATGCTCGCATTTGTATTCCCACTGAACACAAATGCAAAGAGACAAAATCTACACTGTCTAATACTAGGATCCGGCTTAAACAAAAGCCGGCTAGTAAAATCCGTCCAATCACGATCCGTGCAATACCGCACGTATCTGATCGAACTCTGCCATATCTCCATACGGCCTCTACAGCGTTTCACCCGAAACTTGAGTAACTGTGTGTGGTGGACTCTAAAGACTCGTCAATACTATGGTTATGGATTTAACCACTAGCACGTCAGAGGTATTAGCCATACGTGACGGGCTACCAGCTATTGACCAAAAAATACGTCGATGAGCGAACTCATATTGACACCCTACTGAGCCTGTCAGTGACAATATCCGTACAGTCCGGTCCGTTCGTCTATGAGCATCGCATGGCGGACCTAGGGGGTTGGTTAAAGTCAGACCCCCAAAAGCGGTACAAGTCGTATCGGAGTGTAGCCCAGAACACCTTGAGATACTACTGGAATACCTACCAGTAAATCTCCTGCCTTGGCCAAGGACTTTTCATGTACTGGCTCTCCTAGACACAGCATGACCTCACCCCCAATACCGGGAGAGACAGACCCCTGCAGATCCGCTCACTGCCTCCATGTGGCTCGGGACTGTACCCAACTAAAACCTGTTTGCACGAATCCTTTGAGCCGTAGTAGGGTAGTAATCAAAGAAAAGTGGGAACTCACACGAGACAAATAACGATCTTAGGTTGATGAACTAACCTGTACACATGTCACCAGGGAACCGCTATCTGACGTCAGGTATAATACCAACTAGCAGGTTCCCGGCGAGTCCTGTCCGGTGAACTCATAACCCAATGAGCACCTATATACATCTTAGGTGAACCAACTGACACCAGTGGCTTGTGAGACCGGCCACCACCCCTCATCGGTGTCTCGAATGTATACACTAGTCTACTCTGGAGAATCGATGCCCTGTCTCGAAACTCCCACGACTAGGGACCTTTTAAGGATGTTCTTATAGACCCCAGCTCCCACGTATATGATCGCCCTCATACTGCTGGTAGTCAAGCAAGAATCCTAGGGGCTCTATCAACGTGTAATAGCGACTCGTAAGGTCACCTAAAGCAGTACACGATGATAAAGATAAACCAGATAGCATACTATCGTCTTGAGTAAGACTGTCCTACCGTGATAGGTTCTCCCTCAATCATTGCAATCACGTGCCTGTGATCCAATAATTGACTCTGAGGGCACTATCTCCAACATAATGCACCATGACTCACTGTAACGTCTTCAAAATAATAAAATATGATTTTTGGGAAATTTTATAATTTAATATTATTTTAATGAATATTTTAATATTCTGGTATAATTAAATACAGATAAATGGGGAAAAATTATGGAAAATTCTAAAATAAGGTATTTTAAGGAATTGCCTCGTTTTCTGTGCATGCCCCCATTTCCTCTAGTTTTGACCCTGAGTATGTCTAGTTTTGACTGATTCCATCTAGGGTGAAATCTGGGTTGATTTTCCTATGTTGGTGTATAATTTGGGACTTGTTTTAGCATGGATTTTGGTATTTGGTGATTCATTCCTGTCGGGTGGCGTTTGGACGTCAACGACAAGTGGATTTTGATTGTGTTTACATGCGAGTCGATGGGTTTTTACCTATGCGGGTAGCGTGTGCTATTTTGGTTTCCGATGTGATTTTCATGTGCTTTAGTATTGTGATATACTTGTAGGTACCCCGCGTGATGTTGAGGCAAAGGAGGTGAAGATAGCGACATCGGCTTTGGCACACGAGAAGCAAGGTGAGTAGATTTATATCTACGGGGAGAAGTCGGGTGGATGGCATATAGCACCCCCGCAGTCCGTGGTGATGTATACGAATACGTATACACACGAATATTTATTATGTGTTGTTTAGGGTTATTGATGGTAATAATGATATTTTGATGATAAGAATATATTGGTTTAGTATAGTGCGAATCCTAGAGCAGTGGTTGCACTCACACATACATTTACACACATACTTGCATTCATTCTTTCATTTATTAGAGTGCATATGATGGTGCGTATATCTACACATGCGTATGGGACTATGTGTTTATATACGGGATTGGAGGATGATACGTGGTTTGAGATGATACTTGATGTGAGGCCGTGAGATCGGCGATGTGACATAGCTTGTCTTTGAGGTGCGATATGATAGTTTTAGCGGGCCTTTGGACATGTGCTTTACCCGCATTCATATTTTTATAGATGGTATCGATTTGTACTAGACTTAGAGTAGTACCCCAGATTATGCGATCTGATGATAGTGATACCTGATATGTGATGAGGTATTGTGATATTGACCCCTACCCAGCTATTGGGATGCCGTACGACGATCTACCGTACGAGCCGATATTGATGATAGATCCGCACTCATGACTCGAGGATATCTTACGATATGTTATTGAGGCGGGATCACCGACTATCATATCTATATATTTTGACTCAGATTAGGTGGTTTCTTACCCCTCCTGTCTAGATTACTTAGTAGACATTAGACTGGACCGAGTCATACCTATTTCAAACTAACGAATCGGGGATATTTTAAAGATAGGCAGAAGGGTCATACGGATATTTTCAAATGATGTATCTTTTCTTAAAACACCGTAGCCCTTGTTTTTGCAAAAGCCCTGATTCGTCTTATTTCAAATGGCACCCCTGCATGACTTGTACAGATTGGTGTAGATTCTTTACTTTTGCGTTGATTATTCGATTCCGCATATTCATGCTATTTGCATTGCATCGCTTGTACTGTGGTTATATTTCAGTCATGCTGCTAGGACACCAGCACCATTATCGATGATGCATATGTTCCACGTACACTTGTTGCCGGCTCACACACTCATCATCGATAATTGCCATGTCACTACACTATAGTACTATTGCATTCATGATATGATTCTGGCATGGCATATTGTACACTTATACCTGTACACATATATAGATGATTCTAGCTTGATTGGGGATTTGGGAACCGCAAGATACTCTTTAAAAACAGATTCCTTTTAAAAGAGCGGTCTCCCTCGACATGTGCACATTATTATTCCATGTTGCATGACTTACTGATATGCTTGCATTACTGTTACATGCCGCATACATCATGCTTTGACTGTACGCATTGAGATATGTTGTTTCTATGATATTTCTGGATTTGGGAACCGAGGGTATTTCAAAAGAGAATATGTCATTTCTTTAAAAACCCGGTTACCCTTGATATGATATTTCAGTGCGTCCACCATGTGTTTTCTCGGTGCTGAGAGCGACATGTGTAACCCGAATCGAGGCGTGGATGAGCCGATTGCGGGTACATGGTGGACCCGGTATGGTTCCCCTCGGCAAGATGATCGATGAGCTTTGCCGATTGAGCCTGGAGGCGGGCGAGTACCTACCGGTGATTGGTTGGACCTGACGGTTATCCGGAGGATACCGACCAGAGTCGATAGATGTTTTGGGCATACTGCCGGGGCCGAGGGCCGATACCGCAGACAGAGCCCGCGGGACGATCCGGACTGACGGAGCCCGATATATGAGGATTTACGTGCCGATGCTGGGCACAGTTTTCATGATGTTTTCGGGTGTCGATGCTGGGCACCCTGGTTCCATGATTTTGATGTGTCGCGAGGGACACGGGTGGTTATATCCTCATTTTATTTCCCATGCACATGATTCATGATATTTACATGCATGGTGGTTATTGTCAGTGGGTGACGAGTGGACGGGATCCACGAGTGTGCAGATTTGATTACATTGGTTATACCTCATATTCATGACATGCGATTACCTGAGGCACTAGCACGAGCACTTGGCACTATACTCATGTATAGAGATTACATTGCCAGTTTAGCATGCTTCAGCTTTATTCATATTGAGGTTTATGTATATCTGATCGTTTTGACCTAGGATGGGTCATGCATTTGATTTCTGCTTGTAGATATCTTTCTATTCACGAGTTGGCAACTCACCCCCGTTGTGCCCCAGTTCTTGCAGGTTTGCCGTACAGATTCCATAGCGGCATTTCTGGCACACTGCTTCCTTATGGGTGACTTGCTTGGATAGGTGGGTTCTTTTGTATCAGAACCGCCCTTGTTCATGTATTATTTATTGTACCTAGAATTGTCCATCAACCAAAACTTGTAGTTTGTTTCAGACTTAGAAATCAGTGTTGTATTATTTCGACCTTAGAGTCGCGCTTGTAGTATTGCGGTTTTCTGGCTGTTTTTGAGTTTCTTTTCAGTTTTGATCCTCGCCCCTTGGCGTTGTATATTATTATTGCTTGCGTGGTTGTGACCGTCGATTGAAGAAGAGCTAGCTCCCGCTTGGGGATGCCTTTTATCATGTCATATATATTATTCTTGTTGTACCCCGTTCGGGGCCAGTTTTTACAAAGAAAACTCTGCCGAAATTTTCAGGAAAAATTACACATTTTAAAAATTCATATTCGGCTTAGTTATTTAAAAACTTGATTTTCAAACATGATTTCCTTACTTTTCAAAAACAGTTTTCCTTATTTACTCTTTAAATGGTTTTAGATTGCTGGGCTTTTGGCTTACTTGGATCAGATGGGGTCCTATAGACTTCATATGGTTCAAGGGCCAGTCACGTGCTCTTTCGGGTCGTGACACTCACTAGCCACCCTCTCAAATCCAAACTAGATATTTCCTTACCCAAATGATCTAGAAAAAGGTTAAGGCAAAGGTTAATTGGCAATGGTTTAGCTTAAGGTGTTATGGTTGCTAAATAAGGTTAACACTAATATATATCCTCACATTAACATGCACGTGTGTGTGTGCAAGCCGTATCAAATAATAATAAACTATTAATTAATTGATATAAAATGTGAGGAACCCAATTTGGTAAACTTTTCCTTAAAAACCCGCATTATCGCTTAATTAAGACTAATCGCATTCCAAGGTGTTACAATGATATGCATATTTAAATTACAATATTTCATTTAAAAATTATATGCATGTATTTTCCTTCATTATGTTAATTATAATGTAGAAATATATGATAATAAACTTTTTACACATAAACCCTAATATGTTCTATAATTACAATAAACACCTCTTAGTACGTAACAATAATATATAAAATGTTCATTCAAATGTGCAATATTTTAGACTAATCAAGTTCCCATTGTATTTTGATTACTACCCTACCACGGCTCAAAGAAGTCGTGGAAACAGGTTTTAGTTGGGTACAGTACCGAGCCATATAGAGGCAGTGGTCGACTGTCATGGATTCGTCTCTCCTGGTATTAGGAGTCGATATCGCGCTATGTTCAGTTGGCTATCACCAAAAATACGTGGCCACGGTGGATAAGATTTACTGATAGTTGATCAGTAGTATCTCAGTTGGTGATGAGCTTGACTCAGACACGACTTATCGGGTTAGTAGGGGTCTGACGTTATCCACCCCCTAAACCCGATATGCGATACTATTTGATGAAGAGACCGGACTGTATGGAGATTGTCACATTCAAGCTCAGTAGGGTATGAACGTACTTGATTGTCGACCCTCCTTTCGACAAGTGCCTAAGTAGCCGTTACGTACAGCTAGTGCCGCCGACATGCTTGTAGTTAAACTCGCTGCCAGTGTATTATTGAGTCTTTAGAGTCCAACACAGAGGGTTTTCCTGGTTCAGGTGATAGATGTAGAAGCCGTACGTCGGTACGTGTAGGGGGTTCAATTAAATACGTGTACGCAATATACGGACTTTAATTGGGCGGTTGATAATACTAGAAGGATTAAGCCGAATTATTAAATCAGGTTTTGATTTAATAATTTATATATGTATTTTGATACATATATTTTGGTATTATTGTTCACTATTTATTTTTTCTCTTTGGTGTTATCCGTATTTTTATACGGATACGCGTATATGTAGCGATACATATACCAGGTGAAGTATTCCGTATTTATACGGGAATACTTCGAGAAGATGGACACCTCATATTCGATTTTCATTTAAAAAATCAAATAAGGAAATGAGGTGGAAAATGGGTTTTAATGAAGCATGGTGATGAGGGATGGCTTGGATAGTAATGTGCATTTATTGATGCACTATTGCTTCATGGTTGTAGTTTTTATTTAGCGATTCTCTTTTCATTTATATGATGACGATATTTTTCATCTTGTGGGTTCATGCTTCATTCACTCCTCTTCTCCTTCTTCTTATTGCTCTCATTTTTAGCATGGTATATGAGAGAAACTTTTTAGTGAAAAATTCCTACATCACCGACCATCCACATCTAGTGAGTTTGGATCATTGGTTAGAGCCTCCTCCGATTTCTCTCGAGTGGATCGTCATCAGCGAGGGTGGTCGATCTTCAAGCGTGATCCCGGCGGCTACAAGCTGTTGGTTGTAGTGCCCTCAAGTCAATTATTGAATCGCAGGCACGCGATTGCGATGATTGAGGGAGGACCTATACCGGTAGAACAATCTTACTCAAGATGATAGTATGCTATCTGGTTTGTCTTTATCATCATGTACTGCATTAGATGGCATTACAGATCACTATTACATATTGATAGAGCCCATAGGATTCTTTCTTGACTACCAACATTATGATGGCGATCATATAAGTGGGAGCTGGATAGTCTATAAGCATATCTATAAAATGTCGCTAGTCGTGGAAGTATTGAGACTGGGCATTAGTACTCAAGAGTAGACTAATGTATACTTATCGAGACCCCGACGAGGGGCGATGGCTGGCCTCACAAGCCATTGGTGTATGTCTGTCACCTAAAATAGTATACAAGTGCTCATTGGGTTATGAGTACACTGCATAGGACTCGGCGGGAACATGCTAGTTGGATTATACCTATTATCAGATAGCAGTTCCCAGGTCACATGAGTATAGCTTAGTCTGTCGAGCTGAGATCGTCATTTGTCTCGTGTGATTTCCCACTGTGCTTTGATTACTACCGTACAACGGATCAAAGGAGCCGTGCAAACAGGTTTTAGTTGGGTACAGTCCTGAGCCATATGGAGGCAGTGAGCGGATTGTCGGGGATTCGTCTCTCCCGGTATAGGGGGTTGTTGTCGCACAGTGCACGGGTGACCATCACCAGAAATCCTCGGCCGGGGTAGTTAAGAATTACTGATTTGGATTAATAGTTTCTCAGTGGGTGATGGACTTCATACCGACACAAAATATCGCGTTATTAGGGGTCTGACTTTATCCACCCCCTAGACCCAATATGCGATACTCTTAGGCGAACAGACCGGACTGAATGGAGATTTTCATCGACATGCTCGGTAGTGGTTTGGATGAGCTTGCTCGTCGGCCTTCCTTTCGCTCAATACCTGGGTAGCCGTTACATACATCTAGTGCCGCTGACGTGCTTGTGGTTAAACCCATTGCCAGCATATTGACGAGTCTTTAGAGTCCCACACAAAGGGTTTCCCTGGTTCTGGCGAAATGATATAATAGACGTATTGGATACGCGCATGGTTCCGATCGATTTATTTTTTTGTACCCGGACTTTCGATCGGACAGTTGATAATATTAGCCGGCTTGGGTTTGAGCCGGATTATTAAATCAGGTATTGATTTAATAATTTACATATATGTATTTTGATACGTATATTCTAGTATTATGTTCTTTGTGTTATTCTATCTCTTTGGTTATTCATATTTCGGTACAAATGCAGGTATGCATATACAGTAGAATGTAATCCATATTTTTTCCCGAAAACATTCTAGAAGGTGGCCACCTCATTTTTGGATTTGATCATTTATTAGAAAATGGTAAATTATGTGGAAATTACAATGATAGGAGTATGGTGAAAACCATGCTTGCATAATGTGCATAAATGAATTATTAATTCATTTGTGCATACTATTCAAGTATGGGAGGATTTTTAAAATAGAAGAAATTGTTTTACAAAACCTAGCCATGAGATTTTCTCTCTCTTGGATGCTTCATTATTTTTGGATGGCTCATTTTCTACACTTGAGCTTTGAGCTCTCCTCACCATTTGTGTTTCTCACCTCTCTATTTTTCCATGGTTGCCTCTACCTTCATTCACCACCTCCTCTCAACCCTCTCATGTGTTGAGAAACTTGAGAGGAGGTGGGATGAGATAGTTAACACTTAGTTCACACAATACATCTTAGTATTTCTAGAGTAGCAACCTAGAAACCCTAGTTGCTTCAGTTGCATTCTTGATGTGGAGCTAGAGCCATGACTACATCCCTCGGGTGGATCGTCTTCGATGAAGGAAGACTGGCGACCAAGTTCAATCGGACACGCCTCAAGGAGCTAAGAAGAAAGATGGAGGACCGAAGGACTTGGTTTGTTCAGTATAATCTTTATATTTTGTAGTTTAGCCCCTTTTAGTTAGCTAGTATAGGGTTTATGGTTTCGATGTTGGGCATGGTTTCGTTTGCGCCAAAATTTTTATACATCATTTTCGTTCCGCACCGGCCACTTTAGATGGCCAGGGCGCCGGCGAAACCCAGCAGTGGTATCAAAGCTACCCATAAACAATACTAGCTGTTTTGCACGAAATTAGAATATTGATCGACCAATTTTTCCAAATCATTTTTCCAAATTCGTCGGTTTGCTGCCGATTTTCAAAAGTGTTCAAAAAATATTTCTGTGTAACTTAAAAATCCGTGCAGGAAAACGTAGGGCACCATAAGAAATTTGGAGACAAGACTCCACGAAATAGCCGCGGTTCCGCGGCAAAACATACCCATTAGCCGCGGAAGCGCGGCGCATTTGTGAGTGTTTTGCTCCAAATTTCTTCTGGCTCTCTCAGACTTGGAAATATGATTTTTGTGATATTTAGTTTTGGCCCAGATTCTTTTGAGTGTTAGTTTGTACTTAGGGCCTATGCGGATAAATTTAGTTGATCAAAATTTTAACCATGTGATTATCAGTACTTAGATTAGCATCTGCGACCGTGAATGTTACTCGATCGGTATAACCCGTCTAACTGCTATATGTTCTTTTAGACGAGTTAGCAAACGTGACATTCAGTTGATGTTCTGGATTGTGCTGATATTGTGTTTGGATTGTCGTGGTAGATAGCCGGTGGTGTTAGTTATATGTATGCCCTAGAGGCCATTACTGTACATACGATGTATATTGTAATGGATGCTTGGACATATATAGGGAGGACTTTCTTGCTCGACATGATAGTATGCTATCTGGTTGTACTTTATCTTAACATGTACTCTGTTTGTCTCTATGTTACATGTTGATAAAGCCCTTAGGATATGTACTCGACTACTGGGACTATGATGAGATCATACTAGTGGGGCCACGGTAGTCGACGAGTACATCCTATAACTGTTCCTAGTCGAGGGTGTATCGAGACAGGGCATCGATGCACCAGAGTAGACTAGCGTATACGCATCTTGACCCATATGATGGGCGATGGATGATCCCATATCCATCGGTGTTTGACATCAAGGATGGTGTACGGGGTGCTCAGTGGAGACTGAGTACACTGGACGGACTCGCCGAGAACTCCCAGATGGTATTATACCTCACGTCAGATGGCAGTTCTCCGGTGACACTGGTACAGAGTAGTCTGTTGACCCGAGATCGTCATAGAGTCTTGTGTGATTCCCACTGTGCTTTTATTTCCATCATACCACGTCCAAGAGGGCGTGCAAAAAGGTGGCTTTTGGGTACAGTCCCAAATCACATGGAGGCAATGAGCTATAGGAGGGGATTCGTCTCTCCCGGTATAGGGAGTTGATGTTGTACTGTGTTCGATTGGCTATAACCGGAAATCCTTGGCCAGGGTTGCTGAAATTTACTGGTAAGTGTTATCAGTAGTTTCTCGAACTGTTATAGACCTCATATCGACACGACTTATCGAGCTACTGGGGTCTGACGTTTACCACCCCTAGGAGAGATATGCGACATATCAGACGACGAGACCGGACTGTACGGGAGTGTTACTGTTTGGATTCACAGGAGAATGTACAGGCTTTCTTGTTGATCTTCTGAGCGCTCAATACCTGGGTGGCTGTTACGTTTAGCTGACCGCTTGCAGCTTGTGGGTGATTGATATGATCATCACCTACTGCCGGCGTATTGATGATTCTTTAGAGTCCTACACAGAGGTTTCTTGACTCAGGCAAAACGGAGTAGGAGCACATATGTGATATGTGCGAGACCGAGGGTAATGCGATATGAGATATCGTATTCTATTCTCGCGATATTTGATATCAGCCGGGTCATCGGGTCAAGTGTTGATTCGATGAATTGGTACGGATAAATATTAGTCGGTTATATGCGATATAGCCGGATTGTCGGATCAAGTGTTGATTCGATAATTTAATGTAAAATAATATATATGATATATTAAATTACATTAACTAATATTAGCTCACTAAAAGATTCTTTTTCTCACTCGGGTAATACATTGATATATATGCGATATATGTTAATTGTATTATTTTCTTTTGTTACAATAAATATTATATATGTGATATATAATATTGTAACATGATATGATAACGAATGCAACATGTTTAGTAGAGATTAAACAAGACTAGGGTTTGATTTGGGTTAATGCTTTCTAGATGTTTCTAGAAGGTTTTCTTTTGTTTTGGAAAAGATATTTTCAAGTGACTCATTCTTAACCTAACCCAAACCCTAGCCTTGGTTAATTCTCTACAATGGTTTAGTCAACCATGGTTGCATTATTGATCATCTTTATCCTTTCATTATTCATCACAAAAGGATTCTTATCATATTGTTCATCTTCTTCCTTCTTTCTTTTCATGAAAAAGCTTTCTAGATTTTTCTAAGTGATGAAAAATGAGTGAGAATAAGAAAATAAAAGAGAGCAAAAATCCTGCTTCATCATCCTCATCTATCCTTTCCATTTAGATAAGGGTGTTCACTTCATATTATGAGTGTTAGCTTGTGTTAACGAAACATCAAGGTAGATCGTCTTTGTATCGAAGATCGGAAGCAATACTGCATCTTTCTCTTCGTGGAACCTCTCGAGAGTCCGGAATACGATGATCGCAGCGAAGGGACTTCAACACGGAGCTTTAGAAGTGAAGGACCGGATTTACAAAGGTTGTAATCCCTCTCACTTAGTGTTAAAGTGTTTAACATGCTTGTTTTCGCCTAAACTCTAGTTTAAAGATCCGGCTTTGGGTTGTTCGGCACGGCTAAATTTTAAATCGGGCATGGTTGATGCCTCGTATAACCTTGTATGCGTGCCTAGCAACCCTACAGTGGTATCAGAGATAAGCTAGAGATTTAGGCGAAGTCTAGACGAAATTTAAAGTCCGATCGAAACCCGAAACCCCGATGTTTACCCTTCTCTGTATTTTTTTCAAAAAGTTGATTTTTTTATGAATTAAAAATGCTCAGAAAAACAAGAAGGAAAAACTAAGAATTACTGTGAAGTACGGTCAACTAAGTCAATTATTTGACCGCGGAACCGCGGCCTAACCAAGGGTTTGGCGGCGGTTCCGCGGCCAAAATTTGACTTAGTCCCTGAAATTTCATATATTTATTCTCAGGTCCTTTCTTGGCAATTTTTTCAGGGAATTTTTTAATTCCACTCATGTGTTGAGTTTTCAAGGGTTGTATTGGGGACTCGTTGATTCGATCGGATAATTTAACTTCGTTTATGTTTTTCCGGATAATTTTAGAAACTGTTAAAAAGTTCGAACGGATATCAATAACTCACCTTTTTCCCTATCGGAAAATTTTCAAAATTTGGATTTTTTCTCTTGTTTAAGAACGTTCTAAGTCGTGCAAGTAATGCAGTGGACCCTCTAGAAGACAACAAACCTTAACTCGATTATGTAACCATCTTGAACTGCCTCTGAACCTTAGGGTTTGGGGTAGTATGGCATGCCACATGTGAAGCGTTGGCTTGACCCTTCTACGGCTGGACCATTGGTACTGTGGCATGTGATGGATGTTTTTAAAACTGATTTCAAGTGTTGAGATATATTGGGGAAATCTTGGGTGTTTGATTATTCGATCGGAATGTTTAACACTGTCTATTTATCTGGAATGTGATACAATATTTGGAATCCACAGGTAGTTATGAGATAAATAATTTGAATGTTATAAATCTAGCAGTTTAGTCTCAAATTGATCGGTTGCCATGGAATTTTGATGTGATCAAAAGTCCGTCGCAATCACGTAGCGTACGCGGATACTCGCCGGGTAAACTTAACAGACAGCCACGCCCCATAGCCCCGACCAAGTGACTGTAGGAGAACCCCGTCGCCAAAAGCATCCATTCGGGTGCTCGCGGCAGCGGTGTTCCGCCTTAGTGCACTTTGTCGACGGCATCCGGGGGTGCGGTCGTCTACTAAAGTTTGCGACGAGCATTCGATCAGAATGTCGGGAATCTTGTTGAATTGCCCGACTTGATATTGAAAAGAGTTTTTGATAATGAGACTAAAATACGGGGTTTATAATTGTTAGGCATGCGATGTCTAAGGAATTCATCTGGTTAGGCATGCGATATCTAAGAAGGTTGCGGATTCCAACTGTTGTAGTTTTACACTTTCTTTTCTGTGACCGTAAACGTAGTATGTGATGTATCGCCGGCTTCGTTGCTATTCATCAACGACAATCGGGATACACATACTTGCTTACGTTGATGATATGAGATATTATGTATTGCTGTGATATGTTATATTGGATCGTCGCGTTCTGAATAGCCGGGGGTTTTATGTGAGATGAGAGTTTTTTCTTTTTCATTCATGTAAAATTCATTGTATGTAATATTCTTTTATTAGGGCACTTCCGGGCTGAGGATGATGTCACCATTGTATATTATTTACTTTTCCGCATTAGGTAGACCCAAGGTGGAGAGCACAAGTAACCGGGTTCTAGGGTCCAGTGGGAGACCATCTCGAGGAGTCGAGACCGGGTCTCCTAACCCTAGAATTGGCAGAGTTGCTTGCTGCTCTCGTAGGGGTCTAGGGATGTGGGTTTGGCTATTCATCATGGCCGTGGAATCCGTGTTTTATACAGGCTCGTATTGAAAACACGGACCTCCTAATATATCCAATATTTCATATATGTTTCTTCTGCTGCAATGTTCTGTGATGAGATCATATTACTGCCTGAGACGAATGTTTATATTATATATATGAGATATATGTTATATTGCAGATTTCGTTTCAAATGTGATGCTTGTGAAGCATAATTAAAATGGGACTTCATTAATGAGATTAATGAAATAAAAGAAACCTAAGATGTTATAGAAACTTGTTTAAAAACTGGTAGCTCTAGTTCTTGCTTTGCATAGCGGTGTTCCTTGTAGAACATCCAGCACCTTATTCGATAAGGAAAGAGCCGAGATCCCTTCACCGGGAGTGACCTCTTTAGAGAAACTAGCAGATGCTACAAACTCGGTTTGTCTTTTGATTGCTTCTATATTTTTTGCTTTGCATAGTGGTATATATGATATACGCTGCACCTTATTCGATGAGGAAAGGGCCGACGATCCTTTCACCGGGAGTGACCCCTTTAGCAAAACTAGAAAAGCCTAAAAAACACTCCATTTAAAATCACTCGATTCTACAACGATATCAAGTTCATTACGCAAAAGGTTTTCTTAAAAACCTGTCGTAGCCCTCCGTCATTTCAGATAAGTACTTCATAGTATTCGTGCTACGTTTGTTGGCTTTCGTCAAGGCGTAGTGTGCGGTAGCTATTTATGCTTATCTGCTTATGCATATGATGCAGATTGAGTTAGGGTAGTCGTGCGACTTTGTTGGCATTCGTCAAGGGTCGTGCGGGTGGGTTTAATTCAATCAGGAAATGACGGGTTGAACTTGACTAGTAGCCTATGGTTTGTTGGCATTCGTCAAGGTCATAGGACGCTAGGGGAAAAATATTATTAGGAATTTCAAATGTTGAAATTTGTAATGAGATTGCATACCTTCTATGAGATAGTTGGATCCCGATACCCGCTGCGAGTAAGAGTTACTTTTGGGAGAGTTTTACACATTACAATTAGCCGATCAAGTAGGTGTCTAGAAAGGTGTTAACGGGGTTACGCCTCTGGGAAAATGAGGTTTACTTTAATTAGGTTCGTGCGAAAGCACGGGAAACCACCCTCAAAGTACCGACACTGACCTGGCTGAAAGATTGGCGAACTTATAGTGTATAATTAATCCCGGCTAGTCTTTCCTTTTAGGGTTTGAAGGAAGATTTGATTAAAACAGTGGGAGACATCCAGATTAGATATATTAGTTAACCAATCTAATCTTGCAAGAGCATACGCTGAGTGTTTTCTTCTCTCTCTCTCTCTCTCCAGGTAGCGACCATATCACGCCTTAATCAAGATAATAAAACGGATGTAGTGACCGAACCCGCTTGTTATACTGAGCTGGGGAACGTTGGTCCCGCTCCAACTTATAATTGTTATAAGACAGAGCAGGAAATTGGGGAATAACAGATTTCCCATGCCGCCCAAATGAAGAAAGTGCATGCTGATGCATCCTCTTCGGGTGTGTTCATTACAGAGAACTGTTTCTCAGTATCCTTTATGTCCTGGGTATGAGATACCGGATCAGGATCCCGCATATGTAATCTGTTACATGGGCTACAGAAAGGTAGAGAACTGAGAACGGGTGATAAGTTTTGTGAGACAGAAAACGGTGCAAGTGTTGCAGCCAAGTCTGTTGGTCACTATCACCCTGTATTACCAGAATACATTGATTCTGAAAGAATGTTATTAGATACCGAACCTGATATACAACATCATATCAGTCTCTTTATTAGTAAAGAAAGGATATAATTTTTGTATTGTTGGATAATGTTTTGAACATTTCCTATATCAAGAGTTGATCGGTTCAGGCACGTTATCTAAAAGCATTGACGTTCTAAATCAAACTACAGTTCTTAGTATACAGAACACACACAAGAGGAAGAGTTCAGAAATGAACGAATCCTTCTTGAGGCATTGTAGACTAAGTCATATCAATGCGACCCGACTAGCTAAGTTACATTTAGATGCATATTTAAATTTGTTTGAATTTACATCTTATGAAAATTGCTGGTCATGTCACAAAGATAAGATGACCACAGCTCTGTTTATTGGAAACAGAGAAAGAGTTAGTGAACTCTTGGGATTGATACATGCTGATGTATGAAAGTCTTCTGTCTACACATGCCAAGACCGGTTCTTTGTACTTCATTACATTCTCTGATGATCTCTCAAGATTCAGACATATGTTCCTGTTGAAACACAAGTCCGAACCTTTTGAGATATTCACAGAATGTAAGTTAGAAGTAGAGAACCAAATACAGGTATAAGTATTATGTCCTTTGATGTGATCAAGGAGGAGAATACTTGAGCACGGGATTTCTGGACTATTCTAAAGGAGAATGAGATTCTCTCTCAGCATTACTCCTCCGTATACACCACAGCACGTCGGTGTATCGGGGCAGAGCAATAGCACCCTATGTGATATGGTGTGCTCTATGATGAGCACTACTGAGTTTCCTATTTCCTTTTGGGAGTTATGCACCTGAGAAGTTGCATACCTATTGAATAGGGTTCAAATCAAATCAGTTGCCTACCACTTCATATGTGATATGGAATGGGAAGAGCCCATATCTTAAGTATGTTAACATTTGGGGTTGTCCGGCCTATGTCTAAAAAGCAAAATCCGGACAAGCTCGAGGCAAAGTCAGTTCTGTGGAAGTTTATTGGATATCCCAAGCATTCGTAAGGGAATATCTTCTACCTAACAGAGGAACAAAAGATGTTTTGTTTCTCAGCATGCCACCTTTGTGAAAAGGAATTTCTTGTGAAGAAATTAGTGGTCATGAGGTAGAACTGGAAGGAGTTCCAGCTATACAAACTACAACACATGATTTGGTAGATCCAAAGGATTCAATAGTTTCCAACGAACCTCAGCCTCTCCGCCTATCTAGTAGGGTTCCTCACCCACCTGAGAGATACTTCGGTTTCTCTATGACAGTGGGAGCGAGGATTGCATCATGAGATGATGAACCAACTTGTTTCGAGCAGGCCATCAGGAGTGGGACTCTGTAAGAATGGCTGCATGCTTAGTTATCTGAGATGGAATCCTTATACACCAACAAAGTATGGACTTTGGTTGCTTTATCTGAAGAGTTAAATCCCTATCAGGAGCAAGTATATCTTGAGAAGATTACTTGGTGTACATGGAAAGGTTGAGACTTTCAAAGCTATGCTTAAGTCCATCCAGATCCTACTTGCCACGGCTACATACCATGACTACGATATCTGGTGGTTGGGTGTCATGACTGCTTTTCTAAATGATGTTTTAGAAGAGAACGTCTATAAGTACACAGCCAGAGGGCTTCATAAACAGTGGGAGCAGCGGAAACGTGTGCAAGATGCTTTATATGATAAAGTAGGTATCGCGGAGTTGGAACGTTTATTTTGATGTGGTAGTCAAAGAGTTTGACTTCATTAAAATGGTAGATGAACCTTATATATACAAAAAGGTAGTAGGGAGTATGGTGGTGATCCTCGTAGAGTACGTGGATGACATACTCTTGATAGGGAAGGAGTTTCCTATGCTACGCTCGGTCAATCTCCGCTTATCACAAGGATTCTCCATATAGGATTGAAATGATACCTCCTAAATCCTGGGTTTTGGATCTATGAGATAGTTCTAATTGGATGTTAGGATACTCACTAGTTGTAGTGAGATGGTATCAATCGATCCTGGAGAGAATCACTAGAAAGGTTCCAGGGTTATAAGGACGACTGAATGTCAGTCACGGGCATTGTCTTTACTCTCAGTGGAGGGACGGTATGTTGGAAGAGTTCCAAGCTAGATACCGTGGCATACTAGACGATTAAAGGCAAGATACATCGTTACCAAGGATGCTACCAAAGAGGCAATCTGGATATATAAGTTCAAGAGATGAACTTCGTTCCTACCATTGTGTGACAATGGAGTTGTGGCTTATGCCAAGGAACCCCCGTCCCATCAGAAATCCAAATATAATTCTTAGGCAGTATCACCTGATCATGGAAATGGTTGATCTCCAGGGAGATCGAGATTAGGAGAGTAGACACAGAGGACTACTACACGGATCCACTCACAAAGGCCTTTTTCCCAGTAGAGACTTTTATGGGATGGTTGAGTATGAGATACTTCAACCACAGCTAATTGTTGGGTATGTGATACCACAACAGATGGCCCTAGTGCAAGTGGGAGATTGTTAGTTATATGTATGCCCTAGAGGCCATTACTGTACATACGATGTATATTGTAATCGATGCTTGGAAATATATAGGGAGGACTTTCTTGCTCGACATGATAGTATGCTATCTGGTTGTACTTTATCTTAACATGTACTCTGATTGTCTCTATGTTACATGTTGATAAAGCCCTTAGGATATGTACTCGACTACTGGGACTATGATGAGATCATACTAGTGGGGCAACGGTAGTCGACGATTACATCCTATAACTGTTCCTAGTGGAGGGTTTATCGAGACAGGGCATCGATGCACCAGAGTAGACTAGCGTATACGCATCTTGACCCATATGATGGGCGATGGATGATTCCATATCCATCGGTGTTTGACATCAAGGATGGTGTACGGGTGCTCAGTGGAGACTGAGTACACTGGACGGACTCGCCGAGAACTCCCGGATGGTATTATACCTCACGTCAGATGGCAGTTCTCCGGTGACACTGGTACAGAGTAGTCTATTGACCCGAGATCGTCATAGAGTCTTGTGTGATTCCCACTGTGCTTTGATTTCCATCATACCACATCCAAGAGGGCGTGCAAAAAGGTGGCTTTTGGGTACAGCCCCGAATCACATGGAGGCAATGAGCGATAGGAGGGGATTCGTCTCTCCCGGTATAGGGAGTTGATGTTGTGCTGTGTTCGATTGGCTATAACCGGAAATCCCTGGCCAGGGTTGCTGAGATTTACTGGTAAGTGTTATCAGTAGTTTCTCGAACTGTTATAGACCTCATATCGACATGACTTATCGAGCTACTGGGGTCTGACGTTTACCACCCCTAGGCGAGATATGCGACATATCAGACAACGAGACCGGACTGTACGGGAGTGTTACTGTTTGGATTCACAGGAGAATGTACAGGCTTTCTTGTTGATCTTCTGAGCGCTCAATACCTGGGTGGCTGTTACGTTTAGCTGACTGCTTGCAGCTTGTGGGTGATTGATATGATCATCACCTACTGCCGGTGTATTGACGATTCATTAGAGTCCTACACAGAGGTTTCTTGACTCAGGCAAAACGGAGTAGGAGCACATATGTGATATGTGCGGGACCGAGGGTAATTCGATATGAGATATCGTATTCTATTCTCGCGATATTTGATATCAGCCGGGTCAAGTTTTGATTCGATGAATCGGTACGGATAAATATTAGTCGGTTATATGCGATATAGCCGGATTATCGGATCAAGTGTTGATTCGATAATTTAATGTAAAATAATATATATGATATATTAAATTACATTAACTAATATTAGCTCACTAAAAGATTCTTTTTCTCACTCGGGTAATACATTGATTTATATGCGATATATGTTAATTGTATTATTTTCTTTTGTTACAATAAATATTATATATGTGATATATAATATTGTAACATGATATGATAACTAATGCAACAAGTTTAGTAGAGATTAAACAAGATTAGGGTTTGATTTGGGTTAATGCTTTCTAGATGTTTCTAGAAGGTTTTTTTTTGTTTTGGAAAAGATATTTTCAAGTGACTCATTCTTAACCTAACCCAAACCCTAGCCTTTGTTAATTCTCTACAATGGTTTAGTCAACCATGGTTGCATTATTGATCATCTTTATCCTTTCATTATTCATCACAAAAGGATTCTTATCATATTGTTCATCTTCTTCCTTCTTTCTTTTCATGAAAAAGCTTCCTAGATTTTTCTAAGTGATGAAAAATGAGTGAGAATAAGAAAATAAAAGAGAGCAAAAATCCTGCTTCATCATCCTCATCTATCCTTGCCATTTAGATGAGGGTGTTCACTTCATATTATGAGTGTTAGCTTGTGTTAACGAAACTTCAAGGTAGATCGTCTTTGTATCGAAGATCGGAAGCAATACTGCATCTTTCTCTTCGTGGAACCTCTCGAGAGTCCGGAACACGATGATCGCAGCGAAGGGACTTCAACACGGAGCTTTAGAAGTGAAGGACCGGATCTACAAAGGTTGTAATTCCTCTCACTTAGTGTTAAAGTGTTTAACATGCTTGTTTTCGCCTAAACTCTAGTTTAAAGATCCGGCTTTGGGTTGTTCGGCACGGCTAAATTTTAAATCGGGCATGGTTGATGCCTCGTAGAACCTTGTATGCGTGCCTAGCAACCCTACAGGTGGTGCAATGTTAGTAGTACAGTTCAGATTCATTTGTACATTTGTATTGCGGGGCGAGCGTCCGACTTGTGGGCTGCCGTCACTGCCAACTTGTATATTATTTGTTTGGGGCATGACCGAGTTGAGGTCAATGTCGCCATTGTATATATTTTCTTTTCTGTACTAGGATTAGCCCATGGTGGAGTGCATGAATAGCCGGATTCTAGGGGCAACAGGCCCGCATCTCATGGCATTAAGACGGAGGGGGATTCACTCTAGAATTGGCGGGTTATTCGCCGCACTCGTAAGGGGTACAGGTTGACCCATGGAGGGGTGCTCAAGTTATCGAATTCCATGAAGTGCTGAGTGGCCCATTCACTTTGTTGAAGGGGGTTTCCTCACTTCTAGTTTTGGCGCATAACATGCCACACTCGTAGGGGTCTAGGGTTTTCATTGCACAGGCTATCTACACGACCAGGGGAACGTCGGGTTTTCATTAGTGGCTAAAAGGAAACCCGGGGCTCCTAGATTATCCGTTTTTTCTGTGATGGTTATCGCTATTCTGTGATGTTACCTATATCATGCCTAGGACGATTGTTATATATATTTATATATATATACTAGTAGATGTTGTATATGTTTTGCACCCGCGCTAGTCCAGCCCCCGCTCTATCGTTATTTAAGTAACCTAATGGGTGATGACAGGGCCCAGTGGGGAATGCGGGTGGCATATACGTATATTTTATTTTTGTTCCTTTTATCTGGTGTGATATGGATTAATTGATGGGACTGCGTTGATTCTGATCAATGCAAAGATAAAAAAAACCTATTTGATGTTGTTGGAACCAAATTTTCAAAAACTGTTATTAAAAGGATGTTTTCTTTTGCTTTGCACAGCGGTATTCGGTTATGAATATCCAGCACCTCATTCGACGAGGCAAGAGCCGAGATCCCTTCACCGGGAGTGACCACTTGAGCGAAAGTTTGTATCATCGTAATAACTTTACTATAGTCGTTTCTTTTGCTTTGCATCATGGTATTCAGTTTGGAATATCCTGCACCTCATTCGACGAGGAAAGAGCTGAAATCCCTTCACAGGGAGTGACCTCTTTAGCAAAAGTTTGCGCCGCTATATATTTGTAAAGCTATCTGGTTCCTTCAATGATATCAAGTTCACTACGTTAAAGGTTTTTAACCAAAAACCAGCCGTAGCCTTCCGTCATTTCAGACGGGTAGCACCTAGTATTCATGCTATGTTTGTTGGACTTCGTCAAGGCATAGTGTATGGTAGCTATGTGTTACTTTTCTATTGCATAGATAGATGCGTTGGTTTGGGACAGTCGTACAGCCTTGTTGGCCTTCATCAAGGGCGAGTACGGGTGGGTTCAAATTAACCTGGACAATGAAGGGTAGAAGTTGACATGTGACTTATGATTTTTTGGCCTTCGTTAAGGTCATAAGTGCATGGGGTAAAAACCACATCGGGAGTTTCAAACATACAGGAAATTTTCCAGGCATGCACATACCTTCTGGAGTGTGATGACTTGAGTGGATTCCATCAAGTTATCATGCAATGATAGTTGGATCCCGATTCCCACTGATGAGTAGGTTTTACTCCTCGGACGATTTTAGATGATCCCGACCAATTCTCCTTTTGGATTTGGAGGAGAATTTGAGGAAACAGTGGGAGCCATCCAGATTAGATAAAGTGATTAACCATTCTGATCTAGGTTAGAGTGCACGCTGAGTGTTTCTTTTCTCTCTCTCTTATGGCAGCGACCATGACCCGACCTAAACTAAAACTCATAAACCAAGTTAACCGAACCTTCTTAAAATGGTTCGGCTTTTGGATTGTCAGTTAGTCGCATATATCATTGCCGCTCATTCTTTCCCTTTTGCATTTCTCCAGAACACCCCTATCACTATGAAAATCCACATTTATTGGATATTCCATTGTATAGTTACATACGAACTCGAAGGAACTTGTTCCAGTTCGAGGATGGATTCTAATTCAGGAGAAATAGGATTATTCAGATGTCTTTTTCCTTTACCTTCTCTCAGGTTGTGAGAGCTCCTAGTGTTAGGAGAATACATCTATTGCGCTCATTGGATAGTCTTCTTCCAAATCTTAGGCAGGTGCCGAAAGGTGGGGAAGGAAGAAAACCAATTAGCCTGAGTGTGGTATACAGAAGGTAATAAGTAAAGACATATAAAGGGATTAAATTGAGGGTAAAGAAAGTTGCAACTGCTATTATTCACGACAAAACCGTGTATACCCCTGCCACTCCTACATCCACTTTGCATTTCTCCGGAACACTCCGTATCACTATTAAGATCCACATTTATTGGATATGCCATCGTATAGTTACATACGAACTCGAAGGAACTTATTCCAGATTCGAGGATGGTTTTCAGTTCAGGAGAAATAGAATAGGATTATTTAGTTGTCTTTTCCCATTACCTTCTCTCAGGTTGTGAGGGCTCCTAGTACTAAGAAAGTACACCTATTACGCTTATTGGATAGTCTTCTTCCAAATCTTAGGCCGGTGCCGAAGGGTAGGGAAGGAAAAAAACCAATTAGCCTACAAGTGGCGTACAGAAGGTAATAAGTAAAGACATAATAAAGGGATTGGAGTCGGTTACTGTCATGAATCAGGATAGTGGAAGAGGCATTACTGGAAATACCAAGTTACCCCTTCGAAACATTTTCATGTTTCAGATTCACTGTGCAATGTTAATTGAAAACCGATTTCCTAATTAAATTCTGACTCCAGGGTATGTATTTACCAAGTTTGATTCTCATATCTGTATAACGTTACAGATGCTGAGTGGGAGTCGAATATTGGGAATTGGGTGATAATATCCTCACTATATCGAAATTCTTTGTAATTGGTGATATTTGTGGAAATCACCTGGGTTTTGTCTTACGACAAATATTTGGTTTTGAATATCCATTGTTATGTACTATTTTCAAACTGATATATCTGTACGTTTATTTATAAAGTGAGATATAACTTTTTGAAATTATGTCTATGACATTTACCTATATCAGTTGATGGTTAGGTAATGCATTCAACAGCAGTGTAATTCTTCTTAACCATAGTACAGTTTTCAACCTACGACGCACAGGGTATGAGTTATTAAACTCGGTGGACTTCTACAGAGTATTGTATATTGTCCAGTGTTCATTAGGACAAAGGGGTTCGTACTCATACTATATTCTGTTTACTTGTGACTTCTCTAGTTTTAGACAAGTATTTCGTAGAAATACCAGGTCCAAATTTTGAAAAGTTTTAGGTATAAGAATAAAGTAGAGAACCATTTGATACAAGTATCAGGATTCTTCAAGGTGATCGAAAATGTAGATACTTGTGTAAGGTATTCCATTGTAAGTAATAGTTTTGAGAACTTACTTCTCTTTCAGGTTACTCATATGTGGATGCACTACTAGATGAGTAATGTTGCTTGGCCTCCTTCCATTTGGTTGATATGCACTGGAGACAGCTGCATGATTTTGAATCTGATTCTAATTAAATTAGTGTCTTTATTTCTATATTGGATATAAAATGGATTCATATCTTAACGATGTTAAGATATATGGAGTTGTCCGGCTGATGATTTAAACCAGAATCTGGACAAACTTAATGCACGTTTCAGTAATGGCAGTTTGTGGGTTATCCCAGGCTTTGACGAGGGTTAACTTTCTACCATCTGAAAGATCAATAGTTATATTGTTCTTGACTCGCCACAGTTTTAGTAAAATGGATTCTTTTCAGAAAACATTAGTGGGAGTATGGTAGAACTGGAAGTGATTCCAGAACCACAAACGATTACTGAAAATTTAGTAGAACCTCAGAATTCAATTGATTTCGACGATCCATTAGCCACTCTGTAGATTTGGTGGGTAAGCTCAGGCACTTGAGAGGTACTTTGGCTTCCTCAAAGACGGTGACAGGGAGGTTCTTGTTTACCCATACTTGCCACTACTGTTATTCCAGACTATGAAACCTGACAGGAGGATGAGTATAACGTCGTTCTAATCTAGGTTTAGAAGTTCACGTTTATATGACTCTGCCAGAGGGTTGTTGTAGTCAGTGGGAGCAGCGGAAGCATAGTGGGCAAGAAGCTTATATCTATTTATAGACTAAAGCAGGTATAGCGAATATAGATCATCTAGTTTTGATGTGACAGTCATAGAGTTTGACTTCATCAGAACAACAGATGGATCTAGGTTTGAGAAGGTGGTAGGGAGAGATGTCCTAGTATTTGGACGACATGCTCTAGATAGGAAGTGATATTCTTATACTACGATCGATTATACTATGGTTGTCATAAAGAGTTTCTTCTCATAGGATCTGGATAAAATACAGGGATTCTGGTGACTAGATCTATGGTTTTAGATCTAGATTTGGGAAGTGTCCCAATTTGGGTACTTGACAATATTCTAAAGTGTTTTAGAATGGACGACTCCTGACAAGCTAGTGTACCTGCAGGTGATGGAGTCACCCTCTCCAAAAAGAAGTCTTCTAGACTGATGAGGAGAGGGATTTGCATGCTTGGCATATCGCTTGCTTAGGCAATTGAGTCAATCATGGCATGTCAAGTACAACACCAGATATTGTTTTTGCACTGGCTGCAAGAAATATATATTAATCCAATTCTGGAGAAACATTAGGAAGCAGTTATGAACATAAGTATATGGTAACGGAAGCCTCCTTCAGGAGGCGGTTATCATTTCAGGCTTTTAAGGTGACCTGAATGACAGAGTGGCTGTCAAAGTTATAATTTTTCCTCTTCTGAGGGGCAGTATGTTGAACAGGTGGTCCAAGTGGATACTGAGGCAGGCATGGCACAGGATACTGATTAAATTCAGTGGATGATACAGTCTAAGAAGTTTGTCGGATTTGGAGTTCATTTGTGAACTGGGTCCTATCAGATATCCAAACAAATTGTAAGACAGGGTATTGCTCATTTCGGGAGATAGTCTTTCTCCACGAAATTGAGATATAGAGAGATAAAAAAAGAAACACTGGACCGGATCCACTCACTGAGGCTATTTCTCGAATGCAATAGTTTCGCAAACGGGCTTTGCGAGACTGATTAGTAGAGAAGTTGGGTGTTCGGTATCACACGGGCTGTGAGTATGCGACATCGCAATAATTAGCCTTAAGTGCAAGTGGGAGATTGTTGGCTATAGTGCCCTTAATTCAATTATTCAATCGCAGGCACACGATTGCGATGATTGAAGGATGAGCTATACCGGTAGAACAATCTTACTCAAGATGATAGTATGCTATCTGGTTTGTCTTTATCATCATGTACTGCATTAGGTGGCATGACAGATCACTATTACATGTTGATAGAGCCCATAGGATTCTTTCTTGACTACCAGTATTATGATGGCGATCATATGGGAGCTGGGTGGTCTATAAGCACATCCATAAAATATCCCTAGTCATGGGAGTATCGAGACTAGGCATCAATACTCCAGAGTAGACTAGTGTATACTTATCGAAACCCCGACAAGGGGCAATGGCCGGTCTCACAAGCCATTGGTGTATGTCCGTCACTTAAGATAGTATATAGGTGCTCATTAGGTTATGAGTACACTGGACAGGACTCACCGGAAATATACTAGTTGGTATTATACCTATTGTCGGATAGCAGTTCCCAGGTGACATGAGTACAGCTTAGTCTGTCGACCTGAGATTGTCATTTGTCTCGTGTGAGTTTCCACTGTGCTTTGATTACTACCCTACCACGGCTCAAAAGAGTCATGCAAACATGTTTTAGTTGGGTACAGTCCCGAGCTACATGGAGGCAGTGAGCGGATCGTCGAGGATTCGTCTCTCCCGGTATAGGGGGTTGATGTCACACAGTGCACGGGTGGCTATCACCAGAAATCCTCGGCCGGGATAGTTTAGAATTACTGATTTGGATCGGTAGTTTCTCAATGGGTGATAGGCTTCATACCGACACGAAATATCGCGTTATTAGGGGTCTGACTTTATCCACCCCCTAGACTCGATATGCGATACTCTTAGACGAACATACCGGACTGTATGGAGATTGTCACGGACAGGGTCAGTAGGGTTTTGGATGAGCTTGCTCGTTGACCTTCCTTTCACTCAATACCTGGGTAGCCATTACGTACAGCTAGTGCCGCTGACGTGCTTGTGGTTAAACCCACTGACAGCGTATTGACGAGTCTTTAGAGTCCCACACAGAGGGTTTCCCTGGTTCTGGCAAAATGATGTAGTAGCCGTATTGGATACGTTCATGGTTCCGATCGATTGATGTAGTTTGTACCTGGGCTTTTGATCAGACAATTGATAATACTAGCCGGCTCGGGTTTGAGCCGGATTATTAAATCAGGTATTGATTTAATAATTTACATATATATATTTCGATACGTATATTCTAGTATTATGTTCTTTGTGTTATTCTATCTCGTTGGGAATTCGTATTTCAGTACGAATGCAGGTATGTATATACAGTAGAATGTAATCCGTATTTTTTCCGAAAAACATTCTAGAAGGTGGCCACCTTATTTTTGGATTTGGCCAATTATTAGAAAATGGTAAATGAGGTGGAAATTACAATGATGGGGGTATGGTGAGAACCATGCTTGCATAGTGTGCACAAATGAATTATTAATTCATTTGTGCATACTATTCAAGTATGGGAGGATTTTTAAAATGGAAGAAATTGTTTTACAAAATCTAGCCATGAGATTTTCTCTCTCTCTCGGATGCTTCATTATTTTTGGATGGCTCATTTTCTTCACTTGAGCTTTGAGCTCTCCTCACCATTTGTGCTTCTCTCCTCTCTGGTTTTCCATGGTTGCCTCCACCGTCATTCACCACCTCCTCTCAACCCTCTTATGTGTTGAGAAACAAGAAAGGAGGTGAGATGAGATAGTTAACATTTAGTTCACACAATACATCCTAGGCTTTCTAGAGTAGCAACCTAGAAACCCTAGTTGCTTCACTTGTATCCTTGATGTGGAGCTAGAGCCATGACTACATCCCTCAGGTGGATCGTCTTCGACGAAGGAAGACCGGCGACCAAGTTCAACCGGACACGCCTCAAGGAGCTAAGGAGAAAGATGGAAGACTGAATGACTTGGTTCATTCGGTATAATCTTTCTTACTTTGTAGTTTAGCCCTTTTTAGTTAGCTAGTATAGGGTTTATGGTTTCGATCTTGAGCATGGTTTCGTTTGCGCCAAAATTTTTATAGGTCGTGTTTGTTCCGCACCATCCACTTTAGATGGCCAGGGCGCTGGTGAAACCCACCACGAGCTTGGAGGGGTCTTCCACAATTGGGTGGATACGCGACAAAATTTGTAGTTTTTCAACCCTTTGCACTCTTAGTTAGCTAGTTTTGGTTATTGGATCGTATCCTGGATTTTACGGGTGTTTGGTGCTCCCATAAATTTTTTTGTTTTCGCTTCCGCCTCGGCCGCGGCTTCCGCGGTGCGGGCACCAAAACCCATCAAACGCGGCCAAACACAGAGATCTCTCTCAAACTTCTCTGTAAGCTTTCTCTCTGATCTAAACCCCCTCTGCAAGTCCAATATACCATTTTCTTGTGCAGTATTCTTTGACGTTGCGTCGCCAAAAATAAAAATTTGTGTGTTTTAGATTTTTTTATTATTAATTGATTTGCATTCAATAAATACGGACTTAAGGGGCACAAACCCAAATCAAGATTAGATAGGAAGTCATATCCCTTCCTAAGCCCCAAAAATCGCAAACCAAGCATAAGCATCACCTTTGCACTAATTAAAAAATATCTAGACAAAGCCTGTAAGGATTTTCGCACTCATTAAGAACAAAGGAGGGTGCCAGGTAATCTATCATTTATCGGCGTTTTTCTTGTAGTGTCTTAGGAAAGTGTTTAGAGACAAAAGTCTCGCAAAGTGAGGAGGTTCTTTGTAATTAAGGAACTTGGCGAATGCTTTGGAAAATCTCCCTTCCTCACTTGTACTTACCAGACTACGAGATTAACAAAGAGGTGGTAGAGGATTCATCCTACAACTTCTCTTTTGGAAGTCTAGGAGTGGTCTAGTGACATTGGATGTAACGACTCTGAATTTACTGTACTGAATTTTCCATTTTAATGTACAGAAATGAGTTTTAAAACCTGAGTTTGAGTTATAAGTTACTTTTGTTAAATAACAATAAGAAATAACTTGTAGCTCACTGGTAAAGCCCTTGCACTGCTGTGACGTAGCCCCTGTGTTCGATTCCCATTAGACATATTAATTTTTCTGAATTATTTTTTAACTTTCCAAAAGATTGCACGTGCAATACACGGGTAAATGAAAAGTTCAGGAAAATCAAACATTTGCAAAAGGGTTTAAATACATAATTGATCGAGTGGCATGAATCTCGAGGCAAAAATCTCAGATCGACCGGCCAAACCCCATAAAAACCAACACCGACAGCTAGGATAAGCCCAAACTCCCCCGTTCTTTGCACACACACCTCTTCACCTACCCCTAACTCCCCTGCACTGTTTGATTTCCCTGCAATCAAACAGAGACTCTTCATTTCACAATTATACCACATTTTAATACTTTTTAATTCACCATTTTAATTCCAAAACCCTAATTCTCTACTATAAATACCATCCCCTGCCTTGGCTCAGCACCATTCTGAAAATATAGCAAAATTCTCTCAAAAGTTCCTATGTACAAGTGGAGTAAAGAAGAGTTAGCAAGCAAGCAATTTCCGGCGAAGACCGAAGCCTATTCCGGAGCTCCCGCGACGCTACGAAGCCCAACCCCTCTTCTTCAACCTCTCTTTGAGTTTTCTAAATAGTAAATCCCTCCCAAACTTCCTTTCTCTTCCTTGAATTTCCTTTCCAATCAAAATCGGTAAAAGTGGAGTTATACTGATATCATCTTTTATAAACTCTATAACTCCATTTCCTTTTATCATTTAGTCAAACTAATTTTTACACAATACTTGTAACCTTAAACCCTAATGTTTAGAATCAAATTTCATCAAAATTCTCCTGCGAAACAACAATAGTAGCAACTTTTCATTAAAATACCATGAACTTTATAATTACATCTTTTCGACAATATTGCGTAATAATATCTTTAGGAAAATTTCGTGGGGTAGCGAACTACCCCACACACAAACTTAGATCCATAGCATGATGTCTTTGTAGTATGAATTTTTGATACGAAGAAAACTTTACAATAAAATACCACATAACTTTAAAAACCGGATTTCTTCAAAGCGGTATTTCATATCCTTTGCGATTACGCATCTACAACCTTCTTTATGGGACCCTCTAATGGATGGCGCAGATTATCGCATATCCTTAGGCTAGTAGAACGAGATGCAGACCTCCTCACGGAGTATTCGATCTCGAATGGATTTAAATACGGTTTTTAAGAAATACGAATTTTTCTACATAAAATAAAATTATTTTTAATTAAAATTATATAAAATTATAAATCCATATCTTCAAAATATAATAAATCTATATTTTTCTAAAAATGAAAGTTTAACAAGTTTCAATAAAATACCATCAAGATACCGAAAAGACAAGTTTTTAGTAAAATACTATGAACTTTCCAAAGCTAATTGTTATCACTAAAATACCCCAAATCCTTAAAACTAATGCTCATGAAAACCCTGAAGAATATAGATCACCCCTCGAGGTTTATTTTGAAACTATATTAAAATACTTTTCATAAAACCCCTCGAGTTATATAAAAACAATATTTTAAGGACTTTAGTAAATATAGGTTTAAGCGGGATCAATTCTCTTGAGCCCAGGGAGCTGGAGAAAGTGAGTGCTTGCCTATTTAAGGTAGACAACTTAACGGAGTTATCAATGGTAATTTTCTTGGAAAAGGACACAAATCCTGTCGTCCATATGCAGCAGTTATCGATGACTCCCAAACCTAATTCAAGAGCTAAATTTGTTACAAGTGTCCGACTCAGTCTGAGTCCAAACACAAATCTGAATCTAATTCAAACCTGAATCCAATATCAAATAAGAACATGAATACTTGAACATGAACAAGAATACTTGAATCCAAATATCAATATCAAACATGTATACTTGACTTGACTTGACCGAACCATGGTTATAACTTGACTTGACTACTTGATTACATCCTGAATATGACTACTTGAACAAATTGTATCCATGGTTTCAGCAAGACTTGTAAACAAAATCTATACAATACACTACGCGGGGATAAAAGGGTAGATTGGTATGGAACGTATATCGTGGCATGAGAGGTCACTTAAAAGACACCTTCATGAATTCTCATGCCGTTGTCCCGTGGGTTATGACGAGCCCTTGTACTACATGTTACCATAGTCCACGGGGTAAGATGGACTCCTCTTGTATACATGAATACCATCTGTACCAAGCTACAAACAACCATGTTAGAATAACAATCATATACTTATACAACTCACCTGTTCATTTCACAGTACTTATTATTTTCTCTTCCTTCTTTTGGGACTTACCGAGCGCTAGTTCGCTGACTATATTCCTTTCTATTTCTTTCTTTAGAATGTTCGTCAGGTGGACAGGACTCTTGGGAGATCGAACCTAGCCAGGAGGACTTGGATCAGCTCGCGGCACAGCCTGACTTCTAGCTTCCTTGTACTTATTTTCCTGTATGCCATTGTTTAGGCACTGCTTATTATCATTGTATCTTTTCATTTTCAAACATTTGTATGTAAAGATGAATGTAAATAAAGTTGTTGTTTTATTTTAATACTCTTGTCATTCTTGTACAATTTTATATATTGATTAATTACGCTTAACGTATTTATTTCTTAGTAAATACGTTGCGGGCTTACCACGCCACCGTTTCCGTCTACTGAGAAGCGGGGCGTGACATTGGACCTTGGTGATCCTAGTTCTAGGGATTTCTTGTTGCATTTGGTTGTGATTGTTTATGAGTCAAGTCCCCTCTTGTCTGTTCTTATTTTTAAAAAATCAAAATTCAAAATCTATAAAAACTTCATCTCATTTTCACCCCCTCTTCTTTTCATCTCAATTTCTTTTCACTTCTCATATCATGGGTAACCCAAAATGACCAACTCTTGGGGAGCTTTTCTATCCATAACCAGACTATTCATTATATCGTCCTTGTATTGGTCGAAATTCCAACGATGCGTCCATACCTTCCATTTCTTTAAGAGATAGGATAAAAGCTTTTAAAAATAACCATTGGACACCACCATCCAATTCTTATCAACCGTACCAAATTTTCACACCTTCTCATGTCGGTACTCCTCTTGAGGCTGATGTGGCAACTTTTAAACCGATGTCCATTGCTGAATATATTGAAAAAGCCCGTAGCCAACAATTCAACCAATTCCAATCATCTCCATATCAAAGTGTTGATCTTAATTCCAATCCTTCTTATGATGTTGGTCCTCCATCCACTCCTTTTAAACCTTCATATCACTCTATGATGTTGGTCCACCATTCAATTCTTATCAACCAAACCAAAATTTCACACATCCTCTTGTTGATAACCTTGATAGGAATAATACTTTTGAGGCTAATGTGGTAATTTTTAAACACATGTCCATTACTGAACATATTAAAAAGCTCGTAGCCAACAATTCAACCAAGTCCCATCTTTTGCACCTTCTCTGAACATTACTTCTGAACATCAAATAGAGAGTTCTACGTTTCCAAATGAGTTTGAATCTTTTATTGAAACTCCTTCACAAACCATGTCTAGTCTTGAAATAGCAATAGAAGAATTTCAAGTAGCTTGCCGGAAAACATAGGAATTGACTTTATCCTTAGACGCACTCATACAACTTACCGAACAATCGGCTAGTTCCCGAAAGAACATAGCTCAAGATTTTACCATGCATAATATGGCAATATGACAAATTGATGTTATGAGTAGTGAAAGAGAGCAATGCACCATTCCAAATCAATCATACCCTTCTCTAATTGAACTGCACATCTCAAATTCTGAAAACCTATCGAGTGAACCAAATAATCCATCGATTGAGGATATACGTTCGATGAGTTGAGAATGATATGTTTAATTTACCTAATTGTGAAGGGACCCTTTCAAGTGAAACCAATACCACTCCTTTTGATCTCTACATCTCCAATCTAGAAAACCAACCGAGTGAGCTTTGTAATCCACTGATTGAAAACTATGCCTTTGATGAGGTGTCTGAGAAGTTTAAGTTTGACTTGATTGATGATATCATTGTTGGGGATATTTTTGAAGATGAACCCACAATTTTGGATGAGTTTTTCTCACGAATTCATCAATTTCCTTCTATTTCATGTGGGCATCATCCCGAACCTTTGACTGTTTTACCTGAACCTCATTTTCTTCTTGATATCGTTGATGATGATTTGACCGAATGTGTGGATAAGTTTAATCTTGAGGGTAATTTTGAGGATATCTTTGAGGATGAACTCGCTTTATTAGATGAGTTGGATTCTCTGACTCATCATGTCCCTTCCATTGAATATGAACATTCTCTTAAACTTTCAACCGATTCTATTCTTCAATTACTTCCTTTCATCTTTTCTATTGATTTATCCAATATGCAAGACGATATTTCATCTTCATCTCCCACATCTGGATCACAAATTTCTGTCGTCCCATGTTTTCATATGATTCTTAAGAATTTTGATCCCATTTCTCAAAATGTTGATAAATTAGTACAGTTGGCAAATTCTAGATTTAGACTTCAATCAATAATGACTACACTAATTTATTCAACCAAGTTAAAACCTCAAGTTCGTACTCCATTTCATTTACCCACTTCATTTTTTCTCCCTTTCGTTACCACAATTCCCTTTGTTCTCCTTCTTATTTCCGTTCACCAAGACTTGATACTACTTCCGTATACAGTTTTGAGTGTTCTTCACTTCCTTCCTCTACACGTTCTTTCACCAACCATGAATGCATCATGATGAGATATTTGAGTGGATGATGTTGACTTTTGAGCTTTGTAAAGCCTTGTATATACGAAAGATTCTCTCTCCTTTTACCTTGCACTTCACAGCTTAAACAGTGGAAACAGTATTTTAATTAAGTTTTGGGGGTATGAGAATTTTTTGTTCTTTTGGGAACTTTCTTGTCTTGTGAAATTCCCTTTGTAAAAAAAGAGAGAAAGAAAAAAAATGAGCTAATAAATAATCTCTCATAGAAAAATATTTTGAATTTTTTTATAAGAACTTTGAAAATTTTGAAAGCTTGATGAGGAGAGAATTGTGCACATCTTCATTTTTGTGTAAATAACAAGTTTAGGGGGTTTTGTGTAAAAATCCAAAGCATCTTTGACTAACTTTTGGACCCTCTATTTAAACAACGTTTCATATCTCTTCAGTCCCCATCTCCCAGACCCGAGCCTCCCTAAATTCCCCTCTCTCAAAACCCTAGCTCCTTCAGAAGTCTCCGCCACCATCTCGAAGTCCCGACAGCCGATAGGTGGCCAAATCAAATCCAGAGACCACTAATCGGCGGCCATCTGGTCTCGTCGCCCCATGAAATTTTTAGGGGAGTTTTTTCTCCCTCTTCTCTCTTTGTTTTTAAATTCTTCTACTTCTGGGTTGTCACGTTGGTTCATAAAATGTGTTTTGAGCGTAATTTCTCCGAAGTTCTAGGACACGAAGTATTTGGTGCATATTTTAGCACCGAGATTAGGAACCGCGGTTGGGGATATCTTTTATATCAACCCTCAAACCCTGACGCATTCATGATTCCTAGTCTCATAGAAAAATTTAACGAGAGTATGGAAAAAAATTGTTTGAAAGATATCGGGCACATTAGGCTTAATTGGGACATCGGGTAATCGACATAACCACCAACACAATTCATGATGTGACACTCATTCCACGTATACTGGTTCATACTCAACCCCTCCCTATTGATGAATATGTACCCTTTATGGGTGAAAGATGTGTTCGTGTGTCAAAACGAAGGATTGAGGCTGCATCAATATATGCAAATGTGTTTACCACTTATCGGTGGCTTCAAACAAATGTTTTCGGAACTTCACACAAGTCCATTGTCTTTGCGCTGGTCCTTCATGTTGTATATTGCTTAATGTTTAAAGACCTGCGCATAGATATGAACACTATTTTGTTGCACACAATAGATGCGGCCAAGGGTGCCGCTATTTACCCTTCTCTTATGCTAGTCACACACCTTTGTAGATCATTGCTTGATACAGATGAGATTAGCGCTTACTTGGATGAATCCACACCCGTTACACCTGTGATTGAGAAAGTGACGAGCAGCAATTGCGACTAATCACTTAAATGGACTCCCACCAAGCCTACCCAGTTAGAAGACGTGTAACATTTTAGAAAATGGAAAATAATTTTTTAGAATTTAAATAATAAAATAACATGTTTTATTAAAATAATACCAATTATTAAATTGGGTTTTCAAGATTTGGTATAATTAAAATTGCAAACACTTCATTTGTGTTAATGTTGTCGCTTAGCATTCTAACATGATTTGGGTTTTCATTTGTTTGGAGCATGGCTATAAATATATATGTGTGTGTGTGTGTGTGTGTGTGTGTCTATATGTGTGTGTGTGTGTGTGTGTGTGTGTTTATTTGCATGGTTTAAATAATTGGTGGTATTTCTTTATTGGTGAGAATGGGGACATGAAGGCATGGCACACCTATATCCCCCATTCCTTCTGGCTTCTCTTCTTTTCTTCTCCCATTTCTCCCATTCTCTATAACTCCTCTCTCATTTCTTCATCAATCCCATGGCTGCCCCCTCCCCTCTCTCAAACTCAAAAACACTCTCAACTCACCACTAATCCCAACCCTAAAGTCCAAACACTCTTATTCACTCAAGACTTCAAGTTGAATCCATCTACAAGTGATCAAGTCTGCAAGTGGCTTCATCAAAGATTCGATCTCCCCTTTAAGGTTCTTTATATAGGTATAAAATCCATCTTTTTCAATTTTTACATGTGTTTAGAGTTTCGAATATCGATCAAGTTTTCAAAAAATTAGTAGTTGTGATGATGTTTTAGTGTTCAAACAAGATCTGGAGTAGTTTGGGATCTCTGCAAAATATTTTGCGTATAAATTTGACCTATTTAAACTGCTAGGAGACCCCACCAAGAGAATGAGACCCTAACTCCCTGGCCAGGCAGCAAATTGCGGTAAAACAGATTTTTTTGACGGTCTAATTTTTGATCTAAGTGTCGGGGTTTGGCCAGTAGATCTTATATATGATATATATGCCCTTTTTATATGCTAAATTGTCCCAGATTTCTCGAGTAAAAATCTCGAGGTGTTTTACTTAGCTTTCTGACGATGTTTTAAGGTTTTCAAACTTGATAATCCATATTTTGAATTCTTGATGTGTTCTTTTGTACTGGAACAGCGAGTCCGGGGGTAATTCATGGTAGTTAGCACATGGATGGCTTACATTGGTCCTAGGTTCTAACCTATGGACGTTCATTCTCTACATCGATACTGATTTGGATTCTTATATGTGTTTGCGTGGTTATTTTAATGCTAGGTGTGATTACGAAGACCTCCGAGGAGGCAACAAGGGGCAAGGCGGTCATAAGATACGACCAGCTCGATCGAAAACTGTGAGCAGATTATATCTACTAGTGGGAAATTGGGTGAATGACGTATAGCACCCCCGTGAAACATATCTTTTATTACATCATTGAAATTACTTAGGATTCATGCCATGTACGTTAAACTTGTTCGATATGTAGTATAATTACTTTAGTATCGCTTAGTAGGCGTATTATAGGTACATTTGGTAGAACACTAGCACAAATGCTAATGATCGCCATGTTGTACGATCATAAACTCGCATGTACACTATACATCATTAGTTCTGCCATGTCACATAAAACTTGCAATGCTTACGTATCGTAGTAGGATCGATGTTATGGTAGGACGATATATATACGATTCATATTGGATGCGCGTACGAGACTTGGAGTCCATACTATTCGCCGTGTGTGTACGTAACATAAAGTGTCCGTACCGACCGTGAGGTGGGTGCGTGAACGAGATGTCCGCACCGGTGCTATGTTTGTACATGACTAGATGTCCATACGATTGATATTCCATTGCTATGTGTGTATGTAGACTTGATGTCCATACCAGTTATACTATGTGTTTAGGTACGTAGATTAGATATCCGTACCGATTATTGTTATGATATGGGATAATGGAATATTTGATGGTTATCGTACGAGATGAGATTCCGTACAGGATGATATGATGATGATTAGCCGGATATGGCCCCATTTTTATTTGACTCATGGAGTCTTACTATTTTACCCAGTTTGGGAGATTTTACTGATATGTCGGTATTACCCACTTTCTAAAAATAATGATTCGTTTCATATTTTTAAAAACTGCTAATGAAAGGATGTGCTACTTGAATTTCAAAAGGGTATATATGTGTGTTATAAAAGTATCATAGCTTTCTTATTTTCAAACAACGTTTCGTTCTACTTTAAAAACATATAAGTGGAAATATTATAATGAATTACCTATTTACTGTTCTTTTACGCTACGCTTACTTTACATATCATTCGCTCGCGCTTTATTTACCTTATTCGTTATGCTACGCTTTATGATTTCCGCTACATATCATATGTTGTTGATGTTACACCTCAGTGGTATGGGACACTGATATATGTATGTATGTATGTATGATATATCACTACATCTATATTACTGGCTTATGCTATAATATGTTACCCGTCTGTGCTATGCCTAGTTCACACAGACTAAAAGAGTATGAGTTTGACGAGATTTATATTACTATAGATATGATGTGATATGATATCAATTCTAAGAGATTGAATATATATATATATATAAAGGAATAAAAGAAGATAAATATGATTCGGACACGGTGGATATAGCCGGGGATCCATGAGATGTGTTTGTGTGTGTGTGATCAATCCATGAGAGATTGAGGCAAGGAGAGACACGATATCGCCCGGTGATATATGTGTGATCAATTCATGAGTGATTGAGGGTAGTTGACACATGATGTCTCTACGGATAATATATATATATGAGAGATCGATATAGAAACCCTGCATTGAGATGATATTACATAGATATATGTGAGGGATCGATATAGATGCCCTGCACTGATGAGATATATTATGCTATATATAGTAGCCGGACAGGACTGGTCCACGAGACAGTACCTGAATATTATTTTCATACATCGATGTATTCTGAAGAGGTTTTCAAAGGAGCTATATTCTCACTATTTTCCGCGTGTCTAGTATCAACACGGACTTTTACAAAAGAAAACCCTTTTTTAAATAAATCATTTTCAAGAGGCGGGTTGTATACTTTAAATGAGATGCACACCTTTCTTCACAAAACAACACTCGCTACATGTGCCACTATATATATATCACACGGCTATTTTGAAAGGATTTTATATACATACAACTTCCGGCTATGCTTATATGATTGCATATGGATGGGTGCTATATATATTATAGCTTGATTGTACTTACGTTGGTCATGTGCTATAGATATTATACTACAACTGCGGTGATCATGATTTAACACCGTTGTATATATATATATATGCAGTGAATTATCGACGATTGATAATTGTTAGCGTTTCATTTTACATAGTATTGCATTACTCCCGTGACTCACATGCTTTCAGATGCTTATGGTTACGATGAGCCCGTACCAGGCTAGATACAGATTACTTGATGTTGACACATAACCACACACAGATTCATTTTTACATGCTATGATAGCGGTACACGAGTTGTACATGAGGGCACGTTATCTTATATTCTTTCACTTGAACTCTAGTTTCAACGCTGGCTTATTTACCCTCCTTGATGTACACACTTATCATGATTAGTTGTTTCACCGCTTATCCATGCAATTTCTAGATTGTTATATAATTCTACTCATGAGTTGGCAACTCACCCCCGTTGTGCCATAGTTCTTTATAGGTTTGACCGCTTGGATCCGTAGCGACTTTTTGGGCACTTTTGCTATCTTTTAGACGTGGTTGTGCATATCTGAGTTGGTGGGTTTGTTTTTGTATCGGCATCTGCCTTGTACCTATTTGGATCTAGAAGTACTCCATTAAAGACCAAGTCTAGTTTTTCAAGACCATGGAGTTGTATATTTTGTTGTTGTCGGACTCGTGTGAAGTAAACTTGATGTATATTTATGTTATTTATTTTCTGCTCTATTGATCCTTCACCGTTTGGTGTTGTATATTATTGTGTGGTTGTGATTCCACTATTTGGGCGATGATTTAGCTCCTGTATGTAGGGATGCTTATTATATACTTATTATTGTATCGGTTTTGTTCAAAATTTACAAAGGAGGTGATGTCCATTTTTCAAACAATCTTTCGAAACAAGCTTTACTTCTTATAAAATAATTTCTAAAACTTGACCTCTACCTATTACTATTTATTTCCTTATATATATGGTTTAGATTCCTGATTTTGGCTTACTTGGGTTACAATGGGGTCCACTTGATTTCATGTAATACTTGTGCCGGTCATATGCCCTTTTCAGGTTGTGACAAGACGTCATAGAGGAATCCTCTTTGGACAGTGACTCCCTCGATTACGACGATGTGACACCCGCCACCCAAGCGCATTTTATGCGGCGGATGTCAAAAGAGATAAGGAAATTGCTAGGAATGATGCAAAAGAAAGAAGAATCAGATAGGAAGAGATGAGAGTTAGCCAGCATGGAAAGAGATGTTGCTTTCCTTCATGCACAGGCCAAAGGAAGTAGTTTGAGCGCGGCCAAGAAAAGGAAGAAACGACAGCAGTCATGTAAGTTTGGGGGAGATTTATGTCTTGTATATATGTTTCCTTGCATTGCTCGTTTCCCTTTTCGTAAAACTTTTTTCTCTTTCTTTGCATGTTTAAATTTCCGCATTTCAAAATGTTTAAATTCCGCATTAAAAATTTAAAAAAACACAAAACCTAAAACCCATAAAAATTTGAAATGTTTTCCAAAGCATACAATCTTTTGCGTCAAGTTAGCTAGTAAGAAAACCTGATTCGAAATCTGACGGTTTATATGATAGGTTAAAAACAACTAAATCTTAGGATTAGAAATTGAAAACCCGAAAACTAACCCTCCTCGAATGTAACTAGAGTGATCATACGTCTTTACATACACAACACGTGTCGTGAGTTAAGGAAATTAGATAATAAGCTTGAAATGTCTTCAAAACACATAAATAAAATATGAGGATAATAGGTAGTCTAAACTACCGAAGGGTGCCATAAAAGAAAAAAGAAGAACAAAATATAAAGATATAAAAATTTGCTAAAAGATGGGCATATTAGGTAGTCTAAACTACTAAAGGGTGCTAACAAAAGAAAATATATATATATGCGAATAAGTCTTGGTTGCGCGAGCATGAAGCCTTCGGAGTGTTTTCTCACCCGGTGCCCTAAAATCATCTGGTTTGGGAGTTATCGGCCGAATGTTTGTTACGAAGTGGCCAAGGCACTTTAATAAGATTTTAACAAAATAAATAGGAGACATGAAGGTTTTGAGTTGAGTTTTCAAAACATAGCAACACTGTTTTTCACGAACACGAAAATGTATATGATATTTAGTTAAGCTAAAATGAGGAGTGAAGAATAGGGTTGGACGTTTCTAACTTATGATAATAGAGTTTCTAGCATAGAGATTTAAACCTTAGGATTAGAATCGAAAGTTCAAATACAAAACTAGCTTGACGGGATTTTGTGGGTGTAATCCGCTGAAAACCCTCATGAGACAACACTCGTCCTTTAGGATAACCTAGGGGTTTAACGGTTTATTTCACGTGCTAAGTGAAACCATGACGCCTACGAAAGTGAGCTAGGACATTTTCTTTTTCTTTAAAATAAGGTTTTGCTTGGGACGAGCAAAAGATAAGTTTAGGGGTATTTGTGCATCACGATTTATTGTATTCTAATACTGCTTATTCATAGTCTTGTGTATATAAATAAGTGTTATTTGATCCATGTGTGCAGGAAACAGGTATTGGAGCATTTGACGGACTTTCAAGCTCAAAACGATGCAAAACGGACCCAGTCAATGGTCAAACCCTGTAGAATTCATAGTCCTCAAAATCAAGGTTTCAAGTGTTATAAGACATCCAAAAATTCCCACAAGAATAAAAAAAGACCAAGGTCCAACTCCATAAATTGGCCGCCAATCGGCGGCAAACCTAGTTCATTTGGCCACCGATTGGCGGCGAAGTTGGTGCCGCACAGTGAGAGCTTTGGGGTTATTTTTTCATTTCGAGGGCTTCCATAATCCCCATAGGGTTTCACCCTCCAGCCTTTATATGTGCCTCGGATCGGCAGCTCAAGAGGATCTCTTAATTTTTATCAAGAGTAGAAGTAGTTAGGAGTAGATAGCTTCCTTCTTCATTTGTAGTAGCCATTAAAATTTATAGTGAACTCAGAGTTTATGAATGAAAATTTCCTCTTTTATTATCTTTCTTTCATTATCTTGTCATATCTTTTTATTTTATTAGATAAATTTTAATAACTTCTATTTGGTTGTAATAAGTAAATGAGTTTTATTTAAAGTTTTCTTATTATTATTCTCTTCTCCTCTCCTCTTTTTTTAAAGCCATGATGCTCAATAGTTTCTCCTTGCCATGTTGAGGGCCCAAGTAGCTAGTTTTCTTTCATTATTGCCATCTCTCTTCTCCGATTCTTGTTTTATTTTCTTTTCATGATGAGTGAGTAGTTTTCTTACTTGTTAAGGTTTAGGATATAGTAGTGTGAGGAATGGTAAAATTCCTTTTACTTCCCTTTGTTCCACATCATTATGTTGAATTTCGGCCAAGGCGGCACAAAACTCTCTATTTGGGCGCACTATCTTTTCATGATAGTTGCGACCCAATGTGGAGAATAAGTTGTGTATCGCCTTGACGGGGGGCTAGTTTTAAAAGTATGGAACGGAAGATCAAGGGTCGATAGAAGGGACTTAATGCTTGGAAGGCATTCCCTATACTCGCAAGTACCCTTCTAAAAAATCTTAATCCACATTCTTTCTGTTACTCTAGCATCAACTCAAAGAGAAGCTCAAAGGAGAGAATAAGGAATTCCATTACTTTACCACCTAATCCGAAGACCCTAACAAGTTCCTTCCTTTTACATATCAGATATCACATAGTTAAGTAGAACAAACTCTAACATCTCACACTAACTCGTCTAAAACTAAGTGACTAATTGACCGTTTCTCCGTGAACGATCCGCAACTCACCTACGGATAGCCTCTAGTGATACTGTCCTTGATTGCGGTATGTATACTTCACTCTTTTTATACCAATCACCACCTCAGCCTCCATATCGTCCCATGGCCACCACCACTCCGCCCCTATGCCCACCATCATTCTGCCCCTATGCCCACCATCAACCTTCACCTCCGCCCCACATTGCCACCACTTTATCTACCTCTTCCCCCCTCCATCGCCTCCTCCCCCATCACTCCCATAGCCACCACTTCCTCCACCTTTGCCCGCTTCACCATCGGTCTCCTCCATATCACTTTATAGTCACTTCCTCTTCTATCTCCGCCCCAATCACCATCACAAGATTCGCCCTATTGCTACCATCAACCTCCGCCCTCATCTCCACAACCTTCGTCCCTTTTTTATCGCCTCCTTTCCATCACTCTCATGGTCACCTCCTCCTCCTTCTTCGCCACCCATCGCTACCACCGTTCACTCCACTGCTACCATAAAGCTCCACCTCGTCTCCATAACCACTATTGTCATCACCTCTTCCCTATCGTTTCTATGGCCACCACCTCCTCCACCTCCATCCCATCGTATCGTCGCCACCTTCGTGCGTGACCACGTCCGTTCCCATCTCCCTCCGCCGCCGACGTGCCGGAAACTAGCACTCCGAAGATCTCAACAAGCTAGAGAAAGAAGTTGAGTTAAGGTTAGCTAGGGTTAGGTATTTCTTCTTCATTTTGTCTTTTTTAAATTTAAATCAGTGAAGGGAAAAATTGTCCAAAAATACCCACGTGCAAAGCACGTAACGGAATATTCTAACGCCTAGTTAACAGAAGATATCAAACTACAAACGGAGCTAAACATTGTGGTATTTAAGTGCTGTAAAATAAACATTGTGGAATTATTTTGTTGAACGTGTGAAACATTATAGTATTGTTAAGTAATTTACCCATACTTTTTCAAAAAACCCTCACATGTAAATAGAGTTTTGACTATATTTTTAGACAGACTCCCCAAAGTGCCCTCCCCTAACTTACGTTCTCTTTCTTTCTCCCCTAAAAATAATGATCCTAAATTACTGGATCCCCTCCTCCCTCTTCCTCCTTCACTCAATCCTGTTAGAAATATGTATGCCCTAGAGGCCATTATTGTATATTATAATGGATGCTTGGACATATATATAGAGGACTTTCTTGCTCGACATGATAGTATGCTATTTGGTTGCTCCTTATCTTAATATGTGCACTTGTTTTAGTTTTCTGTCTCTTTGATACATGTTGATAAAGCCCTTAGGATGTTGGCTTGACTACCAGGACTATGATGTAGATCATATTAGAAGGGCTTGTGTGGTCCACAAGCACATCCTTAACAGTTCCTAGTCGAGAGAGTATCGAGACAGGGCATCGATATTCTAGAGTAGACTGGTGTGTACGTTTCTTGACCCTGCATGGGGCGATGGTTGATCCCGCAGCCATTGGTGTTTGACATCAAAGATTGTACACAGGTACTCATTAGAGAATGAGTACACCGAACAAAACTCACCGAGAACTCCTAGATGGTACCATACCTATCATCAGATAGCAGTTCTCTGGTGACACTTATACAGGTTAGTCTGTAGACCCGAGATCATCATAATGTCTTGTGTGGTTCCCACTGTGCTTTGATTTTCTCCCTACCACGGCTCAAAAGAGTCGTGCAAACAGGTGGTTTTTGGGTACAGTCCCGAGTCACATGGAGGCAGTGAGCGATAGGAGGGGTTTCATCTCTCCCGATATTGGGAGTTGAGGTTGCGTTATGCTCAATTGGCTATAATAGAAAGTCCCTGGCCAGGGCTGATGAGATTTACTGATAAGTATTATCGGTAGTTTCTCGAAAGGTTATAAGCCACACATCGGCATGACTTATCAAATTATTGGGGTCTAATGATTCCACCCCCACCCCCCAGACTTGATATGCGAAATGAAAAGACCGGACTATACGGTAAGTGTTTCTTATAGGCTCTATGGGAGTTTGGACAAGTTTGCTTGTTGATCTTCTATTCGTTCAATACCTGGATAGCTGTTACATCCGGCTAGTATCGCTGACGGCTTATGGGTATCTAATATGATCATTACCTATTGTTGTCATTTTAATGAGTCTTTAGAGTCCCACATAGAGCTTTTCTAGCTCAAGAGAAACGAAGTAAGGCACGTATGGAGCTTGATTAAATACGTGTATATGATACCATATTCTAATCGAGCGTTTTTAATATCAGACGGGTTATATATGATATAACTGGATTATTGAATCAAGAGTTGATTCAATGATTTGATTTATATATATATATATATATATATATATGTATGTAGGGTTACTTAGCGCGGCAGCAAGGTTTCGGGAGGCATCGTCCATACCGTTTTCAAATTTTTGCCGTTCTAAAGAACCCTCACCCTAGAATCTTAACTAGAGAATTAAAAAACATCATGCAAACAACTTTACATACTAAGTGAATGCGGAATACAACCTTTGTAGACCGGTCCTTCACTTTAAATGCTCCATGTAGAAGTACCTTCGCTGCGAGTAATGATCTCCCGAACTCTTGAGAGGATCCACAAGGTGAAAGATGCAAACTTGCTCAAATTCTTCGAGGCCAGAGATGATCTACGTCGAGGAGACTCAAGCTCATGATACCTCTTCACTAAATTAGGGTTTAGTGAAGCAAACACACTAAACTAAATAGCTAATAGTAGAGGATGATGAAGTAGGAAATGGGCTCACTTTAGATTTAATTTTCTCATAATATTTTCTAACCATTTTAAAAGCTAGAAAGCTTTCTCAATAAAGAAGAAGATGATCAAATGAAGAATGAGAGAATGAACTCATGAGGTGAGAATATGAACCATGGGTGAGTTAGTGTCATACACTAACTCATGTAGAGAGTTTACCATGGTAAGGATAATGGTTAGGTCAATAAATATCTTCAAGTGAAACAAAAATAGTGGACTTTGTCAATGATTTCCACAAGCTTCTACAAGTTTGTAGCCATACCAAATATCCATCCATTTTTGAATTACCTAGATAAATATAAACCCAAGGATTATCCTAACTATAGTGTAAGTCTCATACACCCATGTTTCATGTTTCATCAAACATGACACAATAAAATGCACATTAATATATATTACATATATACTGTATGCACACAAGTGAGAAAAAGAAATATTTAAGTGACCAAATATTAGTTAATGTAAATTAATATATCTCATATATAATTATACATTAAATTATCAAATCAACACTTGATTTAATAATCCGGCTATATCACATACAACCGACTAATATCATGTATAACAACTTATCGAATCAACACTTGATCCGATAACCCGGCTATATCACATATAACTGACCAATGTTATAAATCACGAGAATGGAATGCGGTATCACATACGCGCATTAATCTCGGTCCCGCACATATCACATATGTGCTCCTACTTCATTTCGCATGAACCAGGAAACCTCTATGTAGGACTCTAAAGACTCGTCAATACGCCGGCAGTAGGTGATGATAATATCAAACACCGACAAGCCGTAAGCGGTCTGCTAAACGTAACGGCCACCCAAGTATTGAGCGATTAAAAGATCAACAAGTGTGCCTGCTCATACTCCTGCGAATCCAATCAGTAACACTACCGTACAGTCTGGTCTTTTCGTCAGATATGTTGCATATCATAGCTTGGGGGTGGTATAACGTCAGACCCCAATAGCCTGATAAATCATGCCGATGCAAGGTCCATAATGGTTTGAGAAACTACTGATAACACTTACCAGTAGATCACAGCAACCCTGGCCAGGGATTTCGTGTTATGGCCAATCGAGCATAGCACAACATCAACTCCTAATACCGGGAGAGATGAATCCCCTCCTATCGCTCATTGCCTCCATGTAACTCGGGACTGTACCCAAAACCACCGTTTTGCTTGATCTCTTGACCGTGGTAAGGTGGAAATCAAAGCACAGTGGGAATCACACAAGACTATATGACGATCTCGGGTCGACAGACTAACCAGTACCAGTGTCACCAGAGAACTGCTATCTGACGATAGGTATAATACCATCTAGGAGTTCTCGGCTAGTCCGTTCAGTATACCCAGTCTCCACTGAGCACCCGTATACCTTCTCTAATGTCAAACACCAATGGATATGGGATCATCCATCGCCCATCACATGGATCAAGAAGCGTATACGCTAGTGTACTCTAGAGTATCGATGCCATGTCTCGATACTCCCATGAATAGGAACATTTGAAGGATATACTTACCGACTACCTCTACCCCACTAATATGATCTGCATCATAATCCTGGTAGTCAAGTACTCATCCTAAGGGCTTTATCAACATGTAATAGAGAGACAATAAATGTACATGTTAAGATAAAGTGCAACCAGATAGCATACTATCATGTCGAGCAAGAAAGTCCTCCCTATATATATCTAAGCATCCACTACAATATACATCACATGTACAGTAATGGCCTCTAGGGCATACATATAACTAGCAATCTCCCACTTGCACTAAGGCCATCTGTTGTAGTATCAAATACCCAACAATTTAGCAGTTGTTGTAGTATCCCATACTCAACCATCCCAAAATCTCTCAAATAGTATTTGGGGAAGCTGGCCTTGGTGAGTGGATCCGCCGTGTTAACCTCAAAATCTACTTTCCTTACCTCGATCTCTTAGAGATCAACCATCTCCCTGATCAGGTGACACTTACCTTAGAATATGTCTAGATCGCTGATGGGACCGGTGTTCCTAGGTCAAATCCATAACTCCATTGTTGTCACAATAACAGTTATTGGACGCTCAATGGTAGGAACCTTGTTCATCTCATGAACAAGAAATGTCCAGACAGTCACTTTGGCAGCATCATTAGTAGCAATGTATTCAGCCTTTATCGTCTAGTATGTCACATTATCTAGCTTAGAACTCTTCCAACATACCGTCCTTCCACTGAGGGTAAAGACAATTCCTGTGACCGACTTTCAGTCGTCCTTATCACCCTAGAAGCTCAAACCAAGAACTTTCTTTTAGTGCTTCTCAAGTACTTAAGAATGTCCTCCACAGCTTTCCAGGGATTCTCCCAAGATCCGATTAATTCCTGATTACTACACCTAGTGGTTAGCTACATCTGGTCTGGTACATAACATCTCACATATGATAGAGCCTACTACCGAAGCATAGGGTATCTTTGTACGCGAGCTCTCTCTAAATAAATATTGGAGAGAGTGATCCATGAGTAAGTGGGCGAACCACCATGCTTAGAATCTTCCATACTAAACCCCTTTAGTATGGTGTTAATGTACCTGGATTTGGGACACTCCCAATATCCACATAAATCTATCACCATAGATCATAATCCACAAGATATAGTAGGTATCATCCAGATCTTCTATTGAGAATCTTCGTGATAAGAAGAGCTTGACCGAGTGTAGAATAGGAAACAATTTCCTATCAAGAGTATGTCATCTACATATAATACATGTAAGACAACCTCACTCTCTACAACCTTCTTGTATATACAAGGTTTATCTACCATTTTGATGAAGTCAAACTCTTTGATTGTCACATCAAAACAGATGTTCCAACTCCACGATGCGCGCATTGATCCTGATGGACTTAAGCATAGCTTTGAAAGTCTCAACTTTTCCATTTACACCAATGATCTTCTCAGGATCCATTTGCTTCCAATGGGTTTTACCCCTTCAGGTGCAACATGCAAAGTCATACTTTGTTGGTGTACATAGATTCCATTTTTGATTGCATAACATCCAGCCTTTTCACAGAGTCGCCACTCGTGATGGCCTACCTGAACCTAGTTGGGCTATCATCAACCATGATGCAATCCTCGCTCCCACTGTTACCGAGTAAACCATAGTATCTCTCAAGTGGATGAGGAACCCTACCAGATTCGCGGAGAGGCTGAGGTTCATTGGAGACTATTGAATCCTTTGATTTCACCAAATCATCAGCTGTTAGTTTGTCAAGCTAGAACAACTTCCAGTTCTACTTCATGACCACAAATTTCTTCACAAGAAATTCTTTTTCTAAAAAGGTGGCATGCTAAGAAACACAACATCTTTTGTTCCTCAGTTAAGTAGAAGATATACCCTCACAAATGTTTGGAATATCCAACAAAATTATACATAACTGACCTTGTCTCGAGTTTGTCCGGATTTTGCTTTTCACCATAGGCCAGACAACCCCATGTATTAACTCGTTTAAGACATGGTCTCTTCCCATTCCGCATCTCATATGTAGTGGTAGGCACTGATTTGGATGGAACCCCATTCAATAGGTATGCAGCTTCTCAAGTGTATAACACCAAAAGGAAATAGGCAACTCAGCAGTACTCATCATAAAGAGCACTAAATCTCATAGGGTGCAATATCTCCGCCCCGATACACCGTTGTACTATGGTGTATACAAAGGAGTAAGCTGAAAGAGAATCACATTCTCCTTTAAATAATCCAGGAACTCCATGCCCAAGTATTCTCCTCCTTGATCACATCGAAGGACTTAATACTTCTACCCGTCTGGTTCTTCAACTTCAAGCTTATATTCATTGAATTTCTCAAAAGTTTCAGACTCGTGTTTCAGCAGGAACACATGTCCGAATCTTGAGAGATAGTCGATGAATGTAATGGAGTACGAAGAACCAACCTTGGCATTTGTAAATATAGGACCGTATACATCATTATGTATCCGTCCCAAGAGTTCAATAACTCTTTCTCTGTTTTGAGTAAATGGAGTGTTGGTCATTTTATCTTTGTGACAAGACTGACAAGTATCATAAGATGAAAATTCGAACAAATTCTCATATTCATCCTTATGTAACTTAGCTGATAGTGTCGTATTAGTATGACCTAGTCTACAATGCCACAAGAAGAATTCGTTCATTTCTGAACTACTCCTCTTGTGTGTGTTCTATATATTTTGAACTGTGATTTGATTTAGAATGTATATGCTATTATATAACGTGTATGATCCAAATCAACTTTTGATTCAGGAAAATGTTCACAACATTATCCTCTAATACAGAATTATATCGTTCTTTAATTCAATAATGAAACTGATGTATTGGTGCATATCAAGTTCGGTATGTAATAACATTCATTCAGAATCAATGTATTAATACAAGGTGATATCTGCCAACTGACTTGGCTGCAACAATTGCACCATTCTCTAACACTTAGAAACATATCACCTATACCCGGTTCTCTACCTTTCTGCAGCCCATGTAACTCTTGCATATGTGGGATCCTGATCTGGTATCACATACCCAGGACATAGAGGATACTGAGAAACAGTTCTCGGTAATGAACACACCCGAAGAAGATGCATCAACATGCACTTTCTTCGATTGGATGGCATGGGAATCCGGACATTCCCCTATTTCCTACTCGGACTTATAACAGTTATAAAATAGAGCGGAACCAACGTCTCCCAGCTTAGTATAAAAATTAGGTTCGGTCAATGCATCCTTATTATTATCTTGATTAAGGCATGAGATGGTCGCTGCCAGGAGAGAGAGAGAAGAAAACACTCTGCGTGCGCTCTTGCAGGATTAGATTGGTTATTATTTTATCTAATCAGGATGGCTCCCACTGTTTTTATCAAATCTTCCTTCAAACCCTAAAAGGTAAGATTAGCCGGGATTAATTACACCCAACAAGTTCGCCAATCTTTAGGCCAGGCCAGTGTCGGTACTTTGAGGGAGGTTCCCCATGCTTTCGCACGGACCTAATTAAAATAAACCTCGTTTTTCCCAGGGGCGTAACCCCGTTAACACCTTTCTAGACACCTACTCGATTGGCTAATTGTAATGTGTAAAACTCTCCCAAGAGTAACTCTTACTTGTAGTGGGTATCGGGATCCAACTATCTCATAGAAAGTATGCAATCTCATTGCAAATTTCAACACTTGAAATTCCCGATAATATTTTACCCCTATCGTCCTATGACCTTTCGGAGGTCAACAAACCATAGGCTGCTAGTCAAGTTCTACCCGCACATTTCATGATTGAATTAAAACTACCCGCACGACCCTTGACAGAGGTCAACAAGGTCATATGACTACCCTAATCCAATCGCATCGTATGCAGCAGATAAGCACTAGTCAGCTACCACACACTACGTCTTGACGGAGGTCAACAAACGTAGCACGAATACTAAGTAGCACTTATCTGCAATGGCGGAGGGCTACGACAGGTTTTTAAGATAACCCTTTGCGTAATGAACTTGATAGCGTTGTAGAATCGAGTGATTTTGAAAAGGAGACTTTTTGATGCTTTTACTAGTTTTGCTAAATAGGTCACTCCCGGTGAAGGGATCTCGGCTCTTTACTCATCGAATGAGGTGCTGGATATTCTACAAAGAATACTGCTATGCAAAGCAAAAACTATATAAGAAATCAAAAGACAAACCGAGTGGGTTGTAGCATCTGCTGGTTTCTCTAAAGAAGTCACTCCCGGTGAAGGGATCTCGGCTCTTTCCTTATCGAATAAGGTGTTGGATATTCTATAAGGAATAACGCTATGCAAAGCAAGAACTAGAGCTATCAGTTTTTAAAACAAGTATATACAACATCTTTAGGTTTCTTTTATTTCATTAATCTCATTAATGAAGTCCCATCATATTCTGCTTCCTAAGTATCACAGAAGAAACGAAAGCAGCAATAGTTATTATATATCATATATATAATATAGGCATTCGTCTCAGAACATATCAAGTGATCACATCACAAAAAATCAGCAGCAGAAGAATCACATATGAAATATTGGATATACTACGAATTCCGTGTTTTAAATTAAGCCTGTATAAAACACGGATTGCACGGTCACGATTGTAAGTCTATGTTACCCACCCCGATACTTACGGGGAGGCGGAAAGAGTAAAAATCAAATTTTTATCACAAGGAAACATAGACTAACCATGAAGGATCTTTGCTAAACAAAAACTAACAAACATACAAGAAGCTTTAACTACTAGGTTAAGAGGTTATACCAAAAGCTTTAACTCCTTCTCTTCTTGTGTTGCTCCCTTTTCTTGTGAGCTCGTTTGAGTGGTGTAGACGGCTCCTCCTGTTCGTCTTCTCTTTGCCAAAGAAAGACCCACCCGAAGGCCTCTACCTTGAGCTCCTGCCTCAACAATGAAGTAACTAGAGTGCTTGGCTTGATAGACTAAGAACCCTAGAGTGAGTAGAGAGGTGTTTTGGTGGTTTAGTCTCAAAAGCTTATGATTTTCAACACCTGAAACACTTAAACATTGAAAGAGGAAGAGAGAGAGCTAACTATGAGAGAGAAAGAGAATGATAGAATGAAATGAACTTTGCTCTCTATGATAAATATATGATAATAATAATAATAATTAAGAAAATTATGATTGTGAATTGATTTGACCATTGTCATTTCATATTTAATGCTAAGCATGCTTCAAGAAGCATCTTATGCTTAACCAAAAACAAAAAGAAAAATATCCAGGTCAATGTAAGTCAACAAGTCAAATGGTCAAACCAATTCTAACCATGATACAAATATACTTAATTAATATTATTAATAATATTTCTCATTCTCATTAGGGTTTTGATCAAGTCGAGAGTCAAAAACCCTAATGAGGTGTCTCCCTCTCCGCCTCTGTCAACTGTACGTACGTACCCGCATTCGTGTTCCGAAGAAACACGAATACAATGAGACAAGACCAATCCTAAAATAAATACTAGGATCTGGTTTAAACCAAAGCCCACTAGTAATAATTGCCCGGACACCAAACGTGTACAAGTGTGCGTATGTGAACGAACCCCGTCGTAAAACCATACGACCTCTACTTTGTTTCGCCCAAAGGTGAACAACCCTCTATGTGGGACTCTAAAGACTCGACACTACACTGGCAGTGGATTTAACCACAGGCCGCAAGCAGTAGTAGCTGTACATAACGGTCCCCAGGTAGATGTCGATAAGAAGACCGATGAGGTGAACCCATTCGAACTCCTACTGAACCTGAATGTAACAATCTCCATACAGTCCGGTCTGTTCGTCTAAGATTATCACATGTAGGGCCTAGGGGGCGGTAAACGTCAGTCCTCTAATAGCGGTATAAGTCGTGACGGAGTGTAGCCCAGAACACCGTGAGAAACTACTGGAAACACTACCAGTAAATCTCGCTTGCCCTTGCCAGGGACTTTGTGTAATGGCTCTCCTAGACACAGCGCGATATCAACTCCCAATACCGGGAGAAACGAATCCTGTCTAACCGTCACTGCCTCCAAGTGCTTCGGGACTGCACCCAACTACTACCTGTTTGCACGACTCAATAGAGCCGTGGTAGGGTAGTAATCTAAGAACAGTAGGAACACACTCGAGGCGAAGTGACAGTGTCAAGTCAACGGACTAAGCTGTACTCATGTCACCTGGAAACTGATAACTGACGATAGCTATAATACCAACCAACAGTTCCCAGCGAGTCATTTCCAGTGTACTCGTAACCCAACAAGCACCTGCATACTATCTCCAGTATGACGTAATGATGGCTGTGGGACAGACCATCTCCCCTCCTGGGATGAGAAGCATATACACTAGTCTACTCTGGAGTATCGATGCCATGTCTCGATAATCCTACAACCAGGGACCTGTAAAAGGATGTGCTTATAGACTACCCAGCCCCCACTAGTGTGACTGCCATCACAACGCTGGTAGTCAAGCAAAAGATCCTAAGGGCTCTATCAATATGTATTAGCGATATATCAAAAGAAACATATACACATATTAAGATAGATAGAAACCAAGTAGCATACTACCATTATGAGCAAGACTGTTATAAATCTTTGTATATATCCCAAGCTTCTAAAATGTAATACACAAACTAGTACTATACAATAATGGCCTCTAGGGCATATCACACTAACAATCTCCCACTTGCACTAAGGCCATGTGCTGGCATATCGCAGACCCGTCATCTCGAATTGCCTCTCAAACTGCGTCTGAGGAATGGCCTTTGTGAATGGATCTGCAGTGTTATCTTCTGTAGCAACCCTCCGAACCTCGATCTCCCGGCGATCCACGATCTCCCTGATCAGGTGATACCGCCTAAAGATGTGTCTGGACTTCTGATAGGACCTGGGTTCCTTCGCTAAAGCTATAGCCCCGTTGTTGTCATAATACAGAGGTATTGGATCAACAATGGACGGAACCACCTGAAGTTCTGTTATGAACTTCCTCATCCAGACTACTTCTTTTGCGGCATCAGAAGCTGCGATATACTCCGCTTCCATCGTTGAGTCAGCAACGGTTTCCTGTTTTGAACTCTTCCAACAGACCGCCTGTTCATATCAGAAAACTACATTCTAATACTGCCCATTCATTATCTATTTGTTGTATTTATCGGTATTATTAACCAGTGTCTACTCAGTATTACAGATTACAGGTATCCATGACAAAATACTAGAACTGCATCCAAAAGCACGGATATATCACTTGAGGGAAGACACTGCGACCAAAAACGCAAACCGACCAATACTTCAGGAGTTCCTTTACGCAACAAGTTGTGTACACATTTTTTTTATCTAAATGGTCCAACACAACAAGTGTGTACACAAGACTTTGAAGCACATGTGGATATGATTTTATATGCATTCAAGGAGATGATTTTATATGCATATGATTTTATATGCATTCAAGGCTAAAAAGCATGTGTTCAAATCAAAAGGAATCAAACAAATCAGCATGAGCCATAATGGGGCAGCCAAGAATCAAGCCACATGTGGGAATGGAGTAATGAGCATTTAATGGTGAAGATTATGTGTGTGATTTAAAGATTCAAATTTTCTTCCAAAACTGAGTGCAAATCAAATTCAAATAGACAAATCAGCATGGACCATGATGGGGAAGACAAGAATCAAGGCACAAATGGACATGAAGTAATGTGCATTCAATGCTAAAGATTTTGTGTTGATTTAAAAATTCGAATTTCCCTCCATTCTTTAGAGCCTATAAAAGCAGGCAGTGGGCAAAGGTTCAAGGATCATTCTTTAGTAATTCTTTAGTCTTGGATTGTCATTCTTTGTCCAAGTTTTCTATTCTCCTTTCTTGTAAATAGCATAGTCCCTTTGAGTTCTTAACCTTTTCTTGATCCTTCAACCTCTTCATTGAGCTTGAAGGTTTAAGGGTTTGTTATTGATTTCAAGGGGTTGTATCATTCTTGAAGTTTAATAAAGTGTTCTTTTGTGCTTCCTTCACCATGAGTTCTTTTCCCTCTCTTGATCTTGTAACCTCTTTATTGAGCTTGCAAGTTTAAGTTTGGGTTATTGAACGCATGTCTTGCAATATGTTCTTTGGTTCCTAATATTTTACTTACTTACATTTTATTCTTGCTCTTTTAATTCTTTCACTTTAATTACTTGCTTGTAATTTTTTCTTTTCTTTGTTCTTCTCTTTTGTTATCTCTTTTTGGTTTGTTTTGTGAATGGTGTGAATATTGTTGATAGGAAAAGAGAAAGATAATATAAGTTAACGTTTCGTTTTTCATTTCCTTTTCCCGTCCTTTCCATTTGAAACTCCGCCCAAACCCTACGCAAGCGCTCCATTAGGCACCCTACCCTACCAAGGTAAAAGTGATTCCTAACCGTGACCGGTTGCATTCGGTTTGGCCGGAGGCGAAAGCAAGAGACAAAAACGGACGGACAAGGGTCAATAAGCCGGATTCCATGAATACCGTGCTTAAGTCCCCTAATCTACGTTGTTGCCGATCGTTCTAGCTTCATTGGTTAAGTTCGGCTCAAAGTACTTGAATACGGAATCCATTAACTTATACTATCCTATCGTTTCTTAGCATGCCTTATACTTGAATATAACACATAGTTTAGATAAAGAACAAATCCGCCACGTTGTTAACTCGTAAGAACAAGAACATAAAATGCTATGTCTCCCTGTGGATCGACCCGTGCTCATCGCGGCTAGCTGCAAAGCGACACCGTCCTGATCGCGGTTAAACTTTAGAACTCTTAAATATCCGACACGCTTTTGGCGTGCGATCAAATGGCGTCGTTGTCGGGGAGACGGTAACGTTTTTATTTTTGTTATTTCGGGTTAATCTTGTTAATATCCATCTAACCCTAATTCTCAAAACAAACTAAAAATTCAAAAAAATTCAAAACCAACAAAAAAAACTAACTTTCTTAACATTTTTTTTCTCTTGAATTCTTACCTGCAAGCACTCTGGCTCTGAAATAAAAATTCAAACAATATCAGTGTGACTTTAGTAGAACACAGTGAACACATAAGAAGATTGGAGCATATCTTCCATAACTTGGCCGGCGACATCACCTCGAATTTCGGCGTCGCCGGTCCTACCACCTCCTTCTGCCTCCAATTTTTTCTCTGAGCTCAAGTGTTCTAGTTTTGTCCTATTTGTATTGTTTATTTTTTATAATTTTTAGTGTGCAGGTATTTGGGCATTCGTATTGTTTTTCCGCACTAATATCCATTTTTTCCGACATTTGTAGATTTTGCGGAATTGCGAACGACGATTATGGGGAGCAAAGTGTACGTTCAAAGTTAAGGTGGTTACGAAGTACAGTGCCAAAGATCCGGGTGGTTTGACCCGTGCAAGCGAACTTCTTAAGCTTACCGGATTTGATTCAACGGTGGTTTCTTAACCCACAACTTAACGGTACGTACTTTACTAACACCTTCTTCTCAAATCCGACGGTTCCAATATAATATCTTTGCAGGATTCTTTGCAAGTTCGCTAGCAAACGCCAAAAAAAAAATTTGACTAACCCGTATTTGTTTCAGTGCCGCGCTTAAAAAAAAAGATTGTTCGAAATTTTGAACAAATTTTTTCATTGATTTGCGCATTGCATACATTAATACTGACTTAAAGGCAAGCGAACCCCACAACATACGGTAAAGGATTTCATCACCTTTTCCTTGGCCCATAAATCACGAACTTGAGCATAACGTTTACCCACACAAATTTTAAAAGAAATTAGACTTTAAGCCTTAAGGACTTCGCGCTCACTAGGAGAGGTTAACTGTGTTTAGAACACCGCTTAACAGTATATTGTTTACAGGGTGTCTAGGAAAGTGTTAACGGCGAAACCGCCAAAAGAGACAGGGTTATTTAATTAAGGACCTTCGCGAAAGCGTCGGAAAACCTCCCCTTATCTCTGCACTTACCTGGCCTCGTGATCAGTATATCTTGAGCCCTTTTCTTGACACAGTTTTACTTCGACAGTCAAGTTCTTGAGCAGGTCTAGTTGACCTAGGTGAACCCTAGAACGATTAGGTGTGTGGTATTTTTGTTTCGTGATTGTTTTTGGTCCAGATTCTTTTTGTGTGTATATTTCATTCTTTTTTTAATAACCGACAAAAAAATAAAATAAAAAATAAAAAATCACATTCTTTTTCCCCTCATTTTCTTTTCCTTTCTTTCTTTCTCTCTTCGTAACATGGGTACCCCACCTCGAAAAACTCTTGCCGAACTTTGGTACCCACAACCAGACATAACTTCCTACGGTTCTTGCTTTGGCCGAACGTCGAACGACCCCTCCATGCCTAAAATTTCATTGAAAGATCGCATAGACGCGTCTAGGACAAACACTTGCACTCCACAATCCACTTTGTATCAACCGTTTCAACCTTCACCACCCTCTTATGTTGATACCCCTTTTGCGGGTCGTCCATTTTCCATCACTGAACGTATTGAACAATCTCGTAGCAGATCTTTCACTCCTTTCACCACTTCCAATTCTTTTGATCAACAATTTCATTCACCTTCGTATCCAAATGTTGATCATCACCCTGTCCAACCATTCAATTCCTACGAGTCCTACCCAACTTTTGCACCTGCCTTAGACATTGCTTCTGAACAGCCTTTTGGGAGTTTCCAGTATCAAAACAACTTCGAATCTTTTACTGAAACCCCTTCACAACGTATGTCTAGTCTAGAACAGTCGTTGGAAGACTTTAGGGTAGCGTCATGCCAACAGATGATGGATTTGAATGCTTCTATGGCTTCCTTCATACAACCTAGTGACCGGGTAGCTAGTTTCCAACTAGCTCCAAATTTTCAAATGTATAAAGAGGCGGTTGGACAGGTTGAGAATTTGAGTAGAGAGAGTGAGTTGTATACCCTTCAAAATCGAATCTACCCATTTCAACTTGAATCACACGACTCCGGTTTTGAATGTCTATCTAATGTTCCAAACGATTCACCAATTGAAGATAGAAGGGTGAATGAGTTGTGCGACTTTGTAGTATTTGATTTACCTGATTGTGAAGGGTCCGTTCCAAGTGAAACCAGTCATAAACCTTTTGACCTCTACACCTCCATCTTAGAACCAGAATCGATTGAAGTCTATGCTTTTGATGAGGTGTCTGAGAATATTGATTTTCACTTGATTAAGGATATTGACGCTAGGAATATTTTGGATGATGAACCTGTAGATTTGGATGAGTTTTTCTCTCCAATTCATCATCCCGAGTCATTAACTGTTTTTCCCGAACTTCATATGCGTCTTGATTTTGATGAAATATGCATGGATAGGGTTAACTTTGAGGAGAATTTTGAGGATATTTTTGAGGATGAAACAGTTCTAGATGATGAGTCGGATTTTCCAATTCATCCTATCCCTTTCATTTACTGTGTACAACCTCCTGAACCTGTAACCAATAACCTTCCTCAAGCACTCCCCTCCATCCTTTCCATCGTTCCGACCGCGCAAGAAACCGTATCACTTTTATTTCTTGTGTCTGGTTTACCAAGTTCAGCGTACCCATTTCTCACGAATCTTGAGGGATTTGACCCCATTTCTCGACGGGTTAATACATTAGCAAAAACGCTTCTTACATATCGATCATTACAAATTGTGCTAATTTATTCACTCCATTTTCACCCTCAAGTTTGTATTCCATTTCTTTCTCCTTTCCGCCAATCTCCTCCTCCACCGAGACCGTATACCACTTCTACCTCCATACGGTCTCGCGTATTCTCCATTTCTTTCCTCACCGTATTCTTTCACCAACCTGCACATAATAGCGATAAGATTTTTGAATGGTTGGTGCTCACTTTTGGCCTGTGTAAGGCCTTGTATAGATTGATACTGTTCTCTTTCCCCCCTAATCCTGAACTTTAACGCTTAACAGTGGAAACACTGTTTTACTTGAGTTTGGGGGGGAACCTTTTGGTGTACATATTTTTTTGTTTTTATTTTTGTATAGAATTTGTTTTTGTGGAGGCACCGACAATTTTGACCCTCTTAGTGTAGCCTGACAGTGAGGGCACTGTCAAGTTTAAGTTTGGGGGTGTGCTCGGTAAGCTTTCTACCTTCGCATTCATTTGTATATTCTGCATTTGCATACTTATTTAAAAACCCATAAAAATCAGAAAATTTTCTAAAAACATAAAAACTTTGTCGCCAAGTTAGCTAGTGGGATAACATAGATTCAATATTTCGACGGTTTTGTTTGACAAGATAGGAATAACTAAATCCTATTTTTAGATTTTGAAAACCTGAAAGATAACTCTCCTTTGAAATTAACTATAACCGATATACGTCTTTACATCACACTACACGTGTCGTGAGTTTTGAAAATTAGATGACAAGTCTATTATGTCTGAAAACTTTTAAATGGATAAATTATTTTCTGAGGATTAAATATGTTTGTTCTGAAATAAGTAATATCAAGAATAGTTTATGAAGTGAAGCGGATATGAAGGGATGCTATTGATGCCTTAATTCGAACTAATTCTGAAAAATAACCCATCTGAATCTTGATTGGAATGATTACACACCTAACCCACTAAACACGTCTTATATCCAAAAAAATAATTGAACTACCGGTTATATCTCCGTTCGCATTAAATCATCATTGTCTTTTGTTTTTGGGCCTAGGTACCTTAAGTAATTAAGTCTGCGGGGGTGTCTCTATACCTAATGCCCTAAAACCAACTGGTTTGGGAGCATTGGCCCAAAGCTCGCTAAGAAGCCTAGATAGTCTAGATTAAAACAAAGTCAAGCAAGTGTTCTCTCCGAGTTAAAATTCCTAACGGTTCTTTGTGTGAGAATAATCTTGACGAAAGGCAAGTTTTTATAAAAAAAAAAAGGTATTTCTAGCGGAGATATGGAGGTTTTATTCTATGATAAAGACTATTGCACGTTCACAAAGGTGTGTATGAAATGAAAACAAGAAAAATGTGGAGTGAAAAATAAGATCCGGTTTCCTGTTAAGGAAGATAGAAATTCTGAATTTGAAACCTTACTGGAAAATGAAACTTGAGAAATACTTAACTCTTTATAAAACTTATGTGATCCTTTTTAAATATTTTTCTGGGCTTTATTTTGTGACATAATGATTTTTCGATCCTTTTGAAACTTAACGACACTATTTGCACTACACGTAAAGACATATAAAATCTTAAGTTAAAAGAGAAGCGAGGTGTGAAAAATAAAGGTTCGATAGTTCTAAATTTAGGATAATAGAATTGTTATCTTTTAAACAAAACCTTAGGGTTCGAATCATAGTCATTTCGCAAAACTAGATTGACGGGATTTTGTGGGTAGTATCCGCTGAAAACCCTCAGGAGAAAACACTCCTCCTACTAGGGACACTTAGAGGTTTAACGGCTTGTTGCACACGCTCAGTGCAATCGCGTTCCCTGCGAAAGTGCGGTTAGGATTTTCTTTTGTGAATAAATGGTTTTGCTCGGGACGAGCAAAAGATAAGTTTGGGGGTATTTGTTCATAACAGAAAACTGCATTCTAATACCGCTCATTCATTATCTATTTGTTGTATTTATCAGTATTATTAACCAGTGTCTACTCAGTATTACAGATTACAGGTATCCATAACAAAATACTGGAACTGCATCCAAAAGCATAGATATATCACTTGAGGTAAGACACTGCGACCAGAAATGCAAACCGACCAATACTTCAGGAGTTCCTTTACGCAACAAGTTCGGTACACATTTTTTTTATCTAAATGGTCCAACAAAACAAATGTGTACACAAGACTTTTAAGCACATGTGGATATGATTTTATATGCATTCAAGGAGATGATTTTATATGCATATGATTTTATATGCATTCAAGACTAAAAAGCATGTGTTCAAATCAAAATGAATCAAACAAATCAGCATGAGCCATAATGGGGCAGCCATGAATCAAGCCACATGTGGGAATGGAGTAATGAGCATTTAATGGTGAAGATTATGTGTGTGATTTAAAGATTCAAATTTCCTTCCAAACCTGAGTGCAAATCAAATTCAAATAGACAAATCAGCATGGACCATGATGGGGAAGACAAGAATCAAGGCACAAATGGACATGAAGTAATGTGCATTCAATGCTAAAGATTTTGTGTTGATTTAAAAATTCGAATTTCCTTCCATTCTTTGGAGCCTATAAAAGCAGGCAGTGGGCAAAGGTTCAAGGATCATTCTTTAGTAATTCTTTAGTCTTGGATTGTTATTCTTTGTCCAAGTTTTCTATTCTCCTTTCTTGTAAATAGCTTAGTCCCTTTGAGTTCTTAACCTTTTCTTGATCCTTCAACCTCTTCATTGAGCTTGAAGGTTTAAGGGTTGGTTATTGATCTCAAGGGGTTGTATCATTCTTGAAGTTTAATAAAGTATTCTTTTGTGCTTCCTTCACCATGAGTTCTTTGCCTTCTCTTGTTCTTGCAACGTCTTTATTGAGCTTGCAAGTTTAAGTTTGGGTTATTGAACGCATGTCTTGCAATATGTTCTTTGGTTCCTAATCTTTTACTTACTTACATTTTATTCTTGCTCTTTTAATTATTGCACTTAAATTCCATGCACTTTAATTACTTGCTTGTAATCTTTTCTTTTCTTTGTTCTTCTCTTTTGTTATCTCTTTTTGGTTTGTTTTGTGAATGGTGTGAATATTGTTGTTAAGAAAAGAGAAAGATATTATAAGTTAACGTTTCGTTTTTCATTTCCTTTTCCTGTCTTTTCCATTTGAAACTCCGCCCAAACCCTACGCAAGCGCTCCGTTAGGCACCCTACCCTACCAAGGTAAAGGTGATTCCTAACCGTGACCGGTTGCATTCGGTTTGGCCGGAGGAGAAAGCAAGAGACAAGAACGGACGGACAAGGGTCAATAAGCCGGATTCCATGAATACCGTGCTTAATTCCCCTAATCTACGTTTCTGCCGATTGTTCTAGCTTCATTGGTTAAGTTCGGCTCAAAGTACTTGAATATGGAATCCATTAACTTACACTATCCTATCGTTTCCTAACATGCCTTATACTTGAATATAACACATAGGTTAGATAAAGAACAAATCCGCCACATTGTTAACTCGTAAGAACAAGAACATAAAATGCTACGTCTCCCTGTGGATCGACCCGTGCTCATCGTAGCTAGCTGTAAAGCGACACCGTCCTGATCGCGGTTAAACTTTAGAACTCTTAAATATCCGACACGCTTTTAGCGTGCGATCAACGCCCCTCCATTGATGGTAAAGACATAACCCGACATGGATTTGGAGTCATCCTTGTCACTCTGGAAGCTCGAGTCAGCAAAGGCCTCGATCTGGAGGTCTTTTCTGCCGTAAACCAAGAACATCTCCTTAGTCCTTCTCAGGTACTTCAGAATGTTCTTTACCGCTATTCAGAGCTTCTCCCCAGGGTTTGACTGATACCGGCTTACCACACTCAGTGCATAAGCTACATCTGGTCTGGTACACAACATCTCATACATTATAGAGCCTACCGCAGAAGCGTAGGGTATAATAGACATGCGATTCCTTTCCAAATCAGTCTTGGGAGACATCTCTTTGGAGAGGGTGATTCCATGACAAGCTGGTAAATTACCACGCTTAGAATCTTCCATACTGAATCTTTTCAGTATAGTGTCGATGTACCTGGAGTGCGAAAGTCCTAATATCCTCTTAGATCTATCACGATAGATCTAGATCCCCAGAATGTAAGAGGCATCACCCAGGTCTTTCATGGAGAATCTTTGTGACTAGAACCCTTTAACAGATTGTAGCATAGGAATATCATTTCCTATCAAGAGAATGCCATCCACGTATAAAACAAGGAATATGACATTTCGCGCTACAATCTTACTATAAATGCATGGTTCATCTGGATTTTTGATAAATCCAAATTCTTTGACCGTCTCATCAAAACAGATGTTCCAACTCCGCGATGCCTGCTTTAGTCCATAAATAGACTTCAGTAACTTGCACACTTTTTCGCTGCTCCCACTCTGAATGAATCCCTCTGGCTGGTGCATATAGACACACTCCTCTAAATTTCCATTTAGAAAAGCGGTTTTTACGTCCATCTGCCAAATCTCATAATCGTGGAAGGCAGCAATGGCAAAAAGGATCCGAATGGATTTAAGCATAGCCACTGGAGAAAAGGTTTCATCACAGTCTAAACCAAGTCTTTCACGAAAACCCTTTGCCATAAGTCTAGCCTTATAGGTCTCAACCTGTCCATCTACACCGATCTTCCTTTTGAAGATCCATTTGCAGCCTACGGGTTTTACCACTTCTGGAGCAACATCCAAAGTCCATACTTCGTTGGTGTATATGGACTCCATCTCGGTCCGCATTGCATCCAGCCATTTTACCGAGTCAGTGCTCTGAATGGCCTGCTGGAAGCTATTCGGCTCATCATTATCAATGATGCAATCCTCTCTATCCCCGTGTATGAGAAAACCGTAGTATCTCTCAGGTGGATGAGAAAGCCTACTACTCCTACGAAGCGGTGTAGGAATGTCCTGTCCTTTCGAACCTTCTGGTTCTACTAAGCTTTCAGTAATAGCTTGTGGTTCTGGAATTTCTTTCAGTTCTATCACGCTCTCACTTATCTGATTTTCTAAAAATTCAGTTTCCAAGAAGCAGGCATGACGAGAAACAAATATCTTTTGTTCCTCTGCGTAATAGAAGAAATATCCCTTGGAGTTCTTTGGATATCCCACAAACTTGCACTGTACTGAGCGTGCCTCGAGTTTGTCCGTATGCTGCTTTTTGACAAAAGATGGACATCCCCATGTCTTAATGTATTTAAGATAGGGTTTCTTCCCACTCCACATCTGATATGGTGTGGTAGGCACTGAGTTAGTTGGAACCCGGTTCAAAAGATATGCAGCTGATTCTAGTGCATATCCCCAGAAAGATCGCGATAACTCAGCGTTACTCATCATGGAACGTACCATATCCAATAGGGTTCGGTTCCGTCTCTCCGATACACCATTGTGTTGTGGTGTGTAATGAGGAGTAAGTTGAGAGAGAATTCCATTAGGTAATCCAGGAACTCGGCACTCAAGTATTCACCACCTCGATCAAATCTCAGTGTCTTGATACTCTTGCCTGTTTTTTTTTCTACTTCATTCTTGTATTCCTGGAATTTTTTAAAGGCTTCGGATTTATGCTTCATTAAGAAGGCATGTCCATACCTTGAAAAATCATCCGTAAAATTAATGAAGTAAGAATAACCACTTCGCGCATGTGTAGACATTAGACTACATACATCGCTGTGTATGAGTCCCAATAGCTCGCTCACTCTTACTCCGTGTCCAGTAAACGGAGTCTTTTTCATCTTTCCCATGAGAAAAGATTGACAAGTTGCATAAGACTGATATTCGAACGGATCTAAATATCCCTCTTTATGTAATTTGGTCAATCGTGTTTCATTGATGTGACCCAGTCTACAATACCATAAGAAAGCATGATTTAATTCTGGAGACTTTCTTTTGTGTGTATTCTGGATATTGAAAATCTGCGGTTGGTTTAATATGTATATCCCGTTGCTTAATGTACCCGACCCAATCAAAACATGATTAAGGTGAATGTTTACAACATTGCTTACAAATGCAAAATCATAACCTTCTTTAGACATTAAAGATATAGATATGATATTACAAGTCGAACTGGGTACAAAATAATAGTTGCGCAAAACCAAAACATGTCCATCTGTCAACCCTAAGTGATAGTCCCCCACGGACTCAGCATCCATGCTTGCTCCGTTTGCAACTCTGACGGTCATATCACCTGCCTTCAAAACTCTACGCCTTCTCAGTGCCTGCAAAGAATTACAGATATGAGATCCTGATCCGGTATCCAATACCCAGAAAGTAGAGTTGATTGACAGACAGTTTTCAATAACATACACACCTGAAGCCGAAACCACAACTTGCTTCGGGTCCTGGTTCTTGGCCTTCCAAGCCCTGCAATCTTTCTTCCAGTGTCCTTTCTTGTGACAATAAAAGCATTCTTCCTTCCCCACAATCTGTCCCGCTACCTTTGCTTTTCCCTTGGCTTCCACCTTTGTAACATTTCAAAAAAAAATTACTTTTTAGGGAATTTTTATAATTTAATAATAAAATATTGAATATTTTAATAAGGCGGTATAATTAAATACCGATAAATTGGTAAAATTTTGAAAATTATAGAAATTACTTAAAAGAGGGTGTTTTATGTGAATTATGCAAATTTTAAGTTTTTATGATTAATTATATGCTAATTTAGTGCTAATCGCGATTAGAAATCGCTAATCGGATTTTAAGCTTGTTTTGTGCAAAACATGCACCATATCATTTTTTACACTTGTTATTTATTTTCATGGCTTTCCTTCATGTTTATATCATGGTTGTTGATTTATTAGAGAGGGAAAAAGAAAAGAAAAAGAATATAATAACAAGTATGGGCAAGAGAGAGAATGAGAGGGTAAGGGGTCAACACCTTGGACCAAGCCCCCATCACTTTACTCTTCACCATTTCCTCTCCTCTCCTCTTCATTTTCTGCTGCTGCTGCCCCCCCTCCTCCTCCTCCTCCCCCTCTAAAACCCAGAAAACTCCATGAAAAACACTCCAAAACCTCATTCCCACTTCACAAAAAACGTGCACAAGCCCCCTAACTACCTTATTTATGGACCAAGAAAAATTCGATTTTGGTGCTGTAGAGGATTCATGGGAGCTAAATGAGGTAAACCCTTTTCACAATTAGTGTAGTGTTTCAAGTGCTTAAGCCTCATTTCAAGTTTAATATCGTTTTGGCGAAGTTTGGTGGACTTTGGAAAACCTTGGAGAGGGTTAGGGTTAAATTGAGTTGTGTTGGTGTAATTAAGCCTTAGTGGTGACCCTTAAACCCCCCTTGGTGCTATGAACCCAGACCAACCAAACCTGAAACCCAAAAATACGGAATTTCAGAACTTTCATGTCGGTTTATGAACTTTGTGTGTGCAGGCAAATCTGGAATGAACTGGGACTTTTACTAGAAAAATAAACTCCAGAGACCCATTTGAGACCATAGGAACCCACTGTAGAAAGACGAACCATAATGGGGACCACCAGGCCGGCGAGGCCGGTTTTTCATGGCAGAGGGCTCGGCCACTTGGTTTGGGGTAGGGTCCAGGTTTCTTCTGTAGGTTACAAATACCCTATATATCACCTTTGTATTGTTTGCTCACATGGTTTTCACCCTCATACAAATCTGGGACTAATTTCCTAAAGTGTAGTACAGTGGTAGCCTACAGGGATCTGGAGTGACCCTAGACACTTAGTGGGAAAAACTAGCAAGACCATTACCCTATGTTGACTACCAGGAGACTACCCACAAGCATGACACCCCAACTCCCTACCAGGGCCGGCGTCACCGGAATTTTAGGGTAGGGGGCCGGCCACCTTGCAGAGTTAGGAGTCTTGGTTGCTTCCATAACTCGGTTACACTTTATACATCACTCCAGTATTGCTTTGGAACATTGGTTGCACCCTAATCAAAATCTAGGACAGAGTACATGTGTTGCTATTTTATTCGAGTTATGGTTTTACGTATTTTAAATTTTGGATTTTTGTATTTGTGCTTTATCTCGATCACGTGATGTTTTTACGTCTATATCGGGTGATATCAGGTTGTTTTGCGAGAGCAAACTATAGGTTCTAACCTATAATCTTTTAAGCGTATCGTTTTGGTTTTCGTATGTCGTTTTGGTTTCGATTTGGTTTTAATGCGATGCGATACGTGTGACATGTAGATACCCCCACGGTGATTCGAGACGATGAAGAAGACGATGGCGACATCGACACCGACACGCAAGAAGCAAGGTGAGTAGATTATATCTACGGAGGAAGTCGGGTAGATGGCGTATAGCACCCCCGCAGTTCGATGTTTAGTATACCATATATATACTATATATGATAGCGTTATGCATGACATGGATATTCTAGATGTGGTTAGGTATACAATGGATAGGTTAGGGTTTAGAAGTAAACTAGTATAGTTTTCTAGTTGCGAACCTTAGAATAGGTTTACACCCACACACACATGCTTGCTTGTTATACTTATACCTTGATGATGAGGATAGCGTATGATATTTGGAGATGAGTTGATGAGATTGGGCATAGTGCCCTGAGATCGATGATATGATGTGATTCGTATTTGGGATACGACATGAGATTTTAGCGGGCCTTGGACGTGTGTTTCACACACGCATTTATATTTATATAGATGGTATCGATTTGTAGTAGACTTAGGTCAGTACCCCAGATCATGAGATATGATGATAAGGATACCAGATAATGGATGAGATGAATGTGATATTGACCCGTACCCAGCTTTTGGGATGCCGTACGATGATTTACCGTACGAGCTTTATATTGATGATAGATCCGTACTCATGACTCGAGGATGTCATATGATATTGTATCGTACGCGGTACCCTTGAGGCGGGATCACCGACTTGTATTATATATATATATATATATATATATATATATATATATATATATATATATCGACTCAGATTTAGGTGGTTTCCATACCCCTCCCGTTTAGCTGGTTAGGCTAGGAAGATGTCATACCTATTTCGAAAACTAACGAATCGGGAGTATTTTAAAGACAGGCAAAAGGGATTCTACGGATATTTTCAAAAGACGCATCTTTTCTTAAACACACCGTAGCCCTTATTTTACTAAAAAAAACCGATTCGTCTTCTTTCAAATGGCAAAACAGTATGACATAGATACATTGATGTAGATACTACTCTGTTGTGTTTATTATTCATTTGCCGCATATTCTTGCTTTTCGCATCGCATTGCATGTTGAAATATGTTTATTGTTATATCAAAACCATGCTGTTAGGACACCAGCACCATTATCGATGATGCATATGTTCCACGTACACCTGCTTGCCGGCTCACACACTTCATCATCGATAATTGCCATGTCACTACACTGTTAGACTGTTGCATTCAGGATATGCTCCCTTGCATGGCATACTTGTGTACCTACATATTGTACACTCATACTTGTGCACATACCTATCGTACATTCATATTCGTGTACTTACATATTGTACACTCATACTTATGCACATACCTATTATGCATTCATACCAGTGTACTTACATATTGTACACCCATACTTGTACACATACTTATTTGCACATACATAGATGATTCTGGCTTGAATTGAGGATTCGGGAACCGCAAGATACTTTTAAAACTGATTCATTTTAAAGAAGCGGTCTTCCCTAAATATGTGCATATTACTATTCCATGTTGCATGATATACTGAGATTCTTACATTTCTTTTATATGTCCCATACATCATGCTTTCTGATCATACGCATTGAGATATATTGTTTCCATGATATTTCTAGATTTGGGAACCGTGGGTATTTTAAAAGAGAGTATGTATTGTTTTAAAAACCCAGTTACCCTTGATATGATATTTCAATGCGTCCACCATGTGTTTTCTCGGTTCTGAGAGTGGCATGTGAAACCCGATTCGAGGAGCGGTAGGCACCGTATGCGGGTACATGGTGGTCCCGGTGAGGTATCCCGGGGCAAGAAGACTCGTATATGTTGCGGTGAGCCTGGCAGGGGAGTACTACCTACCGGTGATTGTATTTGAGCTCGGCGGATATCTGGGGGATACCGACCGGAGTTGAGAGATGATATGGGCCGATCCGGACTGACGGAGCCCTATATATATGAGGATTTACATGTCGATGCTAGGCACGGGTTTCATGATATTTTCGAGTGTCGATGCTTGACACTCAGGTTCCATGATTTTGATATGTCGCGAGCGACACATGTTGATTTACATCCTCATTCTTCCATGCATATGCTTATGATATTTACATGCATGATGCTTATTGTCATTGGGTGACACGTGGACGATTTCCACATACATATAGTTGACATTGATGCTATTGATCACATAGTTGGATGATATCCATATATTCATAGACTTCATGATATAGTCGACATTGATCATACCTCATATTTATGATATGTTATTACCTGAGGCACTGGCATGAGCACTTGGCACTACACTCATGTATAGATGTTACATTGCCACTTTATCATGCTTTAGACTTATTCATTTGAGGTTTATATATATATATATATATATATATATATAAAACTGATCGTATTAACCTAGGATTGTGTCATACATATGATTTCTGCTCTGTGATGTTTTCTACTCACGAGTTGGCAACTCACCCCCGTTGTGCCACAGTTCTTGCAGGTTTTGCCGTACAGGTTCCATTGCGGCTTTTCTGGCACATTGCTTCCTTTCTGGGTGATTGCTTTGGTAAGTGGCTTCTTTTGCATCAGAACCACCATTGTATATGTATTATTCAGTTGTATCTAGAAATTCCATCAACCAAACTTGTATATTGTTTCAGACTTAGAAAACCAGTTATGTATTATTTCGACCTTAGAGTCGCGCATTGTAATATTATGGTTTTCATGCTGATTTTGAGTTTTCCTTTGAGTTTTGATCATCGCCCTTCGGCGTTGTATATTATACTGCTTGCGTGGTTGTGACCGTCGATTGACGAAGAGCTAGCCCCCGCTTGGGGATGCCTTTCATCATTGTATATATGTTATTCTTGTTGTACCCCGTTTGGGGCCAGTATTTACAAAGGAAACTCTGCCGAAATTTTCAGAAAAAACTAGAGATTTTAAAAATGCATATTCGGCTTACTTATTTAAAAACCTTGCTTTTTAACTTGTTTTCTTACTTCTTAAAAACCAGTTTTTTTATTTACTCCTTAAAATGGTTTTAGATTTCTGGGATTTTAGCTTACTTGAATTAGATGAGGTCCTATAGACTTCATATGATTCAAGGGTCAGTCACGGGCTATTTTGGGTCGTGACAACCTTACTAACACAGTCCCTTGGTTTGGTGGGGGCCTTCTTCTTCTTTCCTTTGTCTTTCGCCTTGGACCTAGAAGAGGAAGCTCCTCCAACAAACAAAGTGGGTGTTTCCCTGACTTTCTGTAGGGTGCCCTCTGCACTCCTCAACATGTTGAGGAGTTCCGGAAGTTCAACTTCTTTTCCTTGCATGTTGAAATTCAGGTTAAACTGGGTGTAGGTAGAAGGAAGGGACTGGAGAATCAAGTTAGTGTAGAGCTCAGTCTCTAACGTGGTCCCGAGGTCCGCGAGCTCCTCAATGTAGCCAATCATCTTAAGCACGTGTTCCGCTACAGATGATCTGATGGCCAACCTCGCTGAAAATAGCTTCTTCGAGGTCTCGTATCTTGTGATACGGGATTGCTCTCCATATAGTTCCTTAGTATGGAGAAATATGAATTCAAGATCCATATTCTCGTGCCTCCTCTGATGTTTATTGTCCATAGAGGCAAGCACGAGGTACTTGGCCTTCACGCAGTCAATCTCCCAGATCTTACGGACTTCCTTATCCGCGACACTGGATTCTGGACCTGGGACGGTAGGGGCCTTAGTGGTAAGGAGATACCCCAACTTGTCATAAGTGATTGCCATTTTGACATTCATGAACCAATCTTTGTAGTTTGGCCCTGTCAATATATTTTTATCTAATAGTAACTTAAGGCCCGTCATGATGTTTGGTTGCTGCAATTAGGAGAGAGAGAAGAAACACTTTAGCATGATGCTCTTGCAAGTTTAGAGTGGTTTTTAGTTTGTCTAAACAGGATGGCTCCCACTGTTTCACGAATCCTTCCTCAAACCATAAAAGAAGAATTAGTCGGGATTTATCTCACCGTACAATACTTGCTTAACCGTTCAGCCAGGCTGGTTTCGGTACTTCAAGGGAGGTTTTACGACGCTTTCACGAAGTTCTTTAATTAAATAACCTCTTTTCCCTGTGGGTGTAGCTCCGCTAACACCTTTCTAGACACCTACTTTGTTTATTGCATTGATCGTTAAATGAGAAAATTTCCCGAGGAGTAGCATATACTCACAGTAGGATCGGGATCCAAATATCATTGTGTGATAAAGTTGAAGGAATCCTACAAAAATTATCACACTCCAAATGGTATGCAACACTAGCAAGTTTCAGTATCTTTAGAAACTCCCGATGTGAATTTTTGCCCCGTGCTCTTATGACCTTGACTTTGGCCAACAAATCATAAGTCACATGTCAAGCTCTATGCGTCATTTTCCAGGTTAATCTGAACCCACCCGTACCTACCCTTGACTTTGGCCAACAAAGCAGTACGACTGTCCCAAACCAACACATCTATCTATGCTACATATGAATATCCAACAGCAACCAATCACTATGCCTTGACTTTGGCCAACAAACATAGTTTGAATACTATCGACTATCCATATGAAAGGACGGAGGGCTACGAATGGTTTTGGCGAAACCATGAACATAGTGAACTTGATATAATCGAAGGAATGTGATAGCTTTTTAAAAGGAGTGGTTTAAGCTCCGCATTTAAAAGTTTTGCCTTTTTGAAAAAAAACCGAGTGGTTTTGAAATTGTTCCAACGATTCAACTTTGGTTTTTTTTCTTTGCATTAATATAATGTGTCCCATCAATTAATCCTACCATTGCAGAAAATAACGAAAATACGACGTACGCTTATGCCATCCGCATTCGCCACTGGGCCCCGTCATCACCCGTTAGGTTACTTAACTAACGACAGAGCGGGGGCTGGACTAGCGCGGATGCAAAACATAAGCAACGCCTATTAGATATCATATATAGATATATGCATTCGTCAGACGCAATGATAGTCATTCCAGATCACAGATGAACACATTGGATATGCTAGGAATCCGCGTTTCGTTCGAGCCTGCAACGAAAGACGGATTACACGGTCGCGATGAATAGCCAAACCCCACCCTAGACCCCTACGAGTGCGGCAAACTACCAGCCAAATACCCAAAGTGAAGCAGCCTCTCTCAACAACGTGAGTAGGCCACTCAGCATTTTATTGTACCCGGTAGTTTGTGCATCCCACCTTAGGTCTATCCTAGGAGCAAAACAGTAAAAGAAATAATATACAATGGTGGCTACAACCTCAACCCGGATGTGCGACCAAAAAATAATATTACATAAATTTACAATTTACAACAAATGAAAGATAAATAAACACTCATCTCACATCCCCGGCTATTCATCCACGACGATCCAACAAGTTCATATACACAATCCAACATCACAGATCACAGATATGTACAACCCCTACTAATCGACGTATAGCGATTAGTAGACGTTCAGTACATATGTCACATTACAGATATAATCCAATTAGCTAAAGTTTATAGAATTTCGATCAATATTCTAATTTGAAACTACCCCAAATACAACACTGTTCTCAAAGTAATCTGGGCAGAAACAAAGTATCTGAAAAATCACAAAACATCAAGCTGGAAAATCTACAGGAAAAACGAGTTGACTCCGAGTTGACTCGGCCGCGGATCCCCGGCGAAACGCATGGCTTCACCGCACTTCCGCGGCAGTCTGACCGAGTCACGAGCTCATTTTTCTTGGGTGTCCTTAAAAAAGCCTGCACGTATTTTTCAGGTCTCTGTAAATATTTTTAGACCAGTTTTTAAAATCGGCAGAAAACACAAGTTTTTGATGTTTTTCTTGCGATTTTTCCGGATCGAAGTTCTAAAGACTTTGCTAACATGTTAGTTGTTGTTTAGCCAGGCTCTGATACCACTGTAAGTCTATGTTACCCACCCCGATACTTACGGGGAGGCGGAAAGAGTAAAAATCAAATTTTTATCACAAGAAAATATAGACTAACCATGAAGGATCTTTGCTAAACAAAAACTAACAAACATACAAGGAGCTTTAACTACAAGGTTAAGAGGTTATACCAAAAGCTTGAACTCCTTCTCCTCTTGTGTTGCTCCCTTTTCTTATGATCTCGTTTGAGTGGTATAGACGGCTCCTCCTCTTCGTCTTCTCTTTGCCAAAGAAAGATCCACCCGAAGGCCTCTACCTTAAGCTCCTACCTCAACAATGAAGTAACTAGAGTGCTTAGCTTGCTAGACTAAGAACCCTAGAGTGATTAGAGAGGTGTTTTGGTGGTTTAGTCTCAAAAGCTTATGATTTTCAACACATGAAACACTTAAATTTTGAGAGAGGAAGAGGGAGAGCTAACTATGAGAGAGAAAGAGAATGATAGAATGAAATGAACCTTGCTCTCATATGATAAATATATGATGATAATAATAATAATTAAGAAAATTGTGATGGTGAATTGATTTGACCATTGTCATTTCATATTTAATGCTAAGCATGCTTCAAGAAGGATCTAATGCTTAACCAAAAACAAAAAGAAAAATATCTAGGTCAATGTAAGTCAACAAGTCAAATGGTCAAACAAATTCTAACCATGATACAAATATACTTAATTAATATTATTAATCATATTTCTCATTCTCATTAGGGTTTTGATCAAGTCGGTGGTCAGAAACCCTAATGAGGTGTCTCCCTCTCCGCCTCTGTCAACTATACGTGCGTACCCGCATTCGTGTTCCGAAGAAACACGAATACAATGAGACAAGACCAATCCCCAAAAAATACTAGGATCTGGCTTAAACCAAAGTCTACTAGTAATAACTGCCCGGACACCAAACGTGCATAAGTGCGCGTATGTGAACGAACCCCGTCGTAAAACCATACGACCTCTACTTTGTTTCGCCCAAAGGTGAACAACCCTCTATGTGGGACTCTAAAAACTCGACACTACGCTGGCAGTGGGTTTAACCACAGGCCGCAAGCGGTACTAGCTGTACATAACGGTTCCCAGGTAGATGTCGATAAGAAGACAGATGAGGTGAACCCATCCGAACTCCTACTGAGCCTGAATGTGACAATCTCCGTACAGTCTGGTCTATTCGTTTAAGAGTATCGCATGTCGGGCCTAGGGGGCGGTAAATGTCAGTCCCCTAATAGCAGTACAAGTCGTGTCGGAGTGTAGCCCAGAACACCCTGAGAAACTACTGGAAACACTACCAGTAAATCTCGCTTGCCCTGGCCAGGGACTTTGTGTAATGGCTCTCCTAGACATAGCGCGATATCAACTCCCAATACTGGGAGAGACGAATCTTGTCTAACCGTCACTACCTCTAAGTGCTTCGGGACTACACCCAACTACTACCTGTTTGCACGACTTAATAAAGCCGTGGTAGGGTAGTAATCTAAGAACAGCGGGAACACACTCGAGGCGAAGTGACAGTGTCAAGTCAACGGACTAAGCTGTACTCATGTCACCTGGGAACTGATAACTGACGATCGGTATAATACCAACCAACAGTTCCCAGCGAGTCCTGTCCAGTGTACTCGTAACCCAACGAGCACCTGCATACTATCTCCGGTACGACGTACTGATGGCTGTGGGACAGACTATCTCCCGTCCTGGGATGAGAAGCGTATACACTAGTCTACTCTGGAGTATCGATGCCCTGTCTCGATAATCCTACGACCAGGGACCTATTAAATGATGTGCTTATAGACTGCCCAGCCCCCACTAGTGTGGCTGCCATCACAACGCTGGTAGTCAAGCAAAAGATCCTAAGGGGTCTATCAATATGTATTAGCGATATATCAAAAGAAACATATACACATATTAAGATAGATACAAACCAAGTAGCATACTACCATTTTGAGCAAGACTGTTATAAATCTGTGTATATATCCCAAGCTTCCAAAATGTAATATACAAACTAGTACTATACAATAATGGCCTCTAGGGCATATCACACTAACAACGATGAATAGCCAAACCCACATCCCAAGACCCCTACATGAGCGGCAAGCAACCCTATCAATTCTAGAGTTAGGAGACCCGGTCTCGACTCCTCGAGACGGTCTCCCACTGGACCCTAGAACCCAGTTACTTGTGCTCCCCTACTTGGGTCTATCCTAATGCGGAAAAGTAAATAATATACATCAATGGTGACATCATTCTCAAGCCGTAAGTGCCCCAATAAAAGAATATTACATATAAGCTTTTACATGAATGAAAATGAAAAACTCTCATCTCACATAAAAAAAACCCGGCTATTTAAAATACGACGATCCAATATAACATATCACAGCAACACATAACATCACATGTCATCAACGTAAGTAAATATGTGTACCCCAATTGTCGTTGGCATATAGCAACGAAACCGGCGATACACCATATATTACACTTACGGTCACAGAAAAGAAAGTGAAAAACTACAACAGTTGGAACCCGCAACCACCTTCGACATCATAAACCCAATGTATCACATACTTTGGATTTCATGCCCAACAAAATGAATTCCTTAGACATCACATGCCTAACAATTATAAACCCCGCATTCTAGACTCGATATTGAAAACACTTTCCAAAAACAATCGGGTAATTCAATAAGATTCCTGATAACCTGATCGAATGCTCGTCGGAAACTTTAGTAGACGGCCTCACCCCTAATGCCGTCGACGAAGTGCACTAAGGCGGAACACCGCGGCCGCGAGCACCCGAACTGATGCTTTTGGCGACGGAGTTCTCCTACAGTCACTTGGTCGGGGCTATAGGGCATGTCTATCTATTAAGGTTATCCGGCGAGTATCCGCGTACACTACGTGATTGCGACGAAGTTTTGATCAACATCAAAATCCTATGGCAACCGATCAAATGAGACTAACATGCTAGATTTATAAAATTCAAACTAGTTATCACATAACTAAGTGCGTGGATTCCAAATATTGTATCACAATCACAGATAGCTAGACGAAGTTAAACTTTTCGATCGAATAAGAAAGCACCCAAAATTTCCCAACAAGCTCAACACTTTGAGCGGAGTTCAAAAAGTACCCAGAAACTTCCACAGCTCCTATGAACCATCCGTAGAAAGGCCGACCCATGCCTCACTCATATCGCATAGGAACTGCGACAAACCCTAAGGTATGACCGCGGTTCCACGATACAAAAAGTCGAGTTTGGGTATCGTTCTTCTAGAGGGTCCACAGAATTGGCTGCAAGATTTTCTGAAGATTTTAAACTAGGAAAAAAACCAACACTTGGAAAATTTCCAGCTGGGAAAAATTGGGTTATTGATATCCGTTCAAACTTTTTAGCATCGTCTAAATAACCCGAATACATGTTAGAATTACGATTACGAAACACTCCGAGTTGCCTTTGTAGAAAGTTAACATCATATGCAAATTTAGCAAAAACAAACAACACCTGAAACACCAAAACTCAGAGACTGGAACACCATTAAAATTTGAAGCCAAAACTCCACAAAAGACCCGAGGTGGCTAGTTTTTAGGCCTATGTGTCCGGCCACTTTTGAACCAAATTGCTCCAAATTTTCATAGTGTTCATGTTATATCACATACAACATTCTGCAGTTGTTTTAAAAAAAATTGACACCATTAAAAATTCGACAGAAACCGGATTTAGTGTTTCAAGTTTCGGAGCAGTTTCGGTTTCGTAATCTAACAAACATCGTTTAAATCTCTAGCTTAGCTCAGATACCACTGTAGGGTTACTTAGCGCGGCAACAAGGTTTCGGGAGGCATCGTCCATGCCGTTTTTAAATTTTTGCCATTTTAAAGAACCCTAACTCTAGAATCTTAACTAGAGAATTAAACAAACATCATGCAAACTGTTGGATATGTATGCCCTAGAGGCCATTATTGTTTAGTACTAGTTTGTATATTACATTTTGGAAGCTTGGGATATATACATGGATTGATGATAGTCTTGCTCGATATTCTAGTATGCTACTTGGTTTGTATCTATCTTAATATGTGTATATGTTTCTTTTAACATATCGCTAATACAAATTGATGGAGCCCTTAGGATCTTTGCTTGACTACCGGCGTTGTGATGGCGATCACACTAGTGGGGGCTGGATAGTCTATAAGCACATCCTTATACAGGTCTCCAGTAGTAGGATTATCAAGACAGGATATCGATACTCCAGAGTAGACTAGTGCATACGCTTCTCATCCCAGCAGGGGAGATGGTCTGTCCCACAGTCATCAGTACGTCGTACTGGAGATAGTATGCAGATGCTCGTTAGGTTACGAGTATACTGGACAGGACTCGTCGGGAACTGTTGGTTGGTATTATACCTATCGTCAGGTAGCAGTTCCCAGGTGACATAAGTACAGCTTAGTCCGTTGACTTGACACTGCTACTTCGCCTCAAGTGTGTTCCCACTGTTCTTTGATTGCTACCCTACCATGGCTCTATTGAGTCGTGCGTACAGCTAGTAGTTGGGTGTAGTCCCGAAGCACTTGGAGGCAGTGGCAGTTAGACAGTATTCGTCTCTCCCGGTATTGGGAGTTAATATCGCGCTGTGTATAGGAGAGCCATTACACAAAGTCCCTGGCCAGGGCAAGCGAGATTTACTGGTAGTGTTTCCAGTAGTTTCTCAGGGTGTTCTGGGCTACACTCCGACACGACTTGTACCGCTATTAGGGGTCTGACGTTTACCGCCCCCTAGGCCCGACATGCGACACTCTTAGATGAACAGACCGGACTGTACGGAGATTGTCACATTCAGGCTCAGTAGGAGTTCGGATGGGTTCACCTCATTGGTCTTCTTATCAGCATCTACCTTGGGACCGTTACGTACAGCTAGTACCGCTTACGGCCTGTGGTTAAACCCACTACCAGCATAGTGTCGAGTCTTTAGAGTCCCATACAGAGGGTTGTTCACCTTTGGGCGAAACGAGATAGAGGTCGTATGGTTTTACGACAGGGTTCTTTCACATATGCGTACTTGTACGTGTTCGGTGTTCGGGCAGTTGATACTAGTGGGCTTTGGTTTAAGCCAGATCCTAGTATTTGGTTTTTGGGTTGGTTCAGTCTCATTGTATTCGTGTTCCTCGGAACACGGATGCGGGTGTGTATACACAATTGATAGAGGCAGAGGAACCTCATTAGCATTTTGACCATTGACTTGATTAAAACCATAATAAGATGGAGGAAATTGATTAATGAGTTTTAATTAGAGATAATTGTATCATGGTTAATTGGTTTGACCATTTGACTAAGTTGACCCATGTTGACTTATATATTTTTGTGAGCATGCTTAGCATTAATTGTGACATGATAATGGTCAAATTAACATCAACCATGACAATTTATCCTAATTAAAATTATCATTATTCTTTTTTTTTCATATGAGAGCTGTCTCCTCATATTATCATGATACATTCTCTCTCTTGCAAGCTCTCTCCTCTTCCTCTCTCAAGGCTCTCTTGTTTCATGAGTTGAAAATCAAGAGCTTTGTATGATCAAACCACCAAAACACCTCTCTACTCACTCTAGGATTCTTAGTCTAGCAAGCCAAGAACTCTAGTTACTTCATTGTTGAGGTAGGAGCTCAAGGTAGAGGCCTTCGGGTGGATCTTTCTTTGACAAAGAGAAGACGGTGAGGAGGAGCCATCTACACCACTCCAAGGAGCACACAAGAAGAGGAAGCAACACAAGAAGAGAAGGAGTTCAAGACCAAGGTATAATCATCTAACCTAGTAGTAAAAACTCTAAGTTAGTTTGTTAGTTTTTGTTTAGCAAAGATCCTTCATGGTTAGTCTATGTTTCCTTGTGAGAAAAATTCGATTTTTACCTATTCTGCCTCCCCGAAAGTACCGGGGTGGGTAATATAGACTTACCCAAACAACTTTACATACTAAGTGAATGCGGAATACAACCTTTATAGACCGGTCCTTCACTTCAAATGTTCCATGTAAAAGTCCCTTCACTGCGAGTAATGATCTCCTGAACTCTTGAGAGGATCCACAAGGTGAAAGATACAAACTTGCTCGAAGTTTTCGAGGCCGAAGATGATCTACGTCGAGGAGACTCAAGCTCATGCTAGCTCTTCACTAAATTAGGGTTTAGTGAAGCAAACACCCTAAACTAAATGGCTAATAGTAGAGGATGATGAAGTAGGAAATGGGCTCACTTTAGATTTAATTTTCTCACAATATTTTCTCACCATTTTAAAAGCTAGAAAGCTTTCTCAATGAAGAAGAAGATGATCAAGTGAAGAATAAGAGAATGAACTCATGAGGTGAGAATATGAATCATGGGTGAGTTAGTGTCATATACTAACCCATGTAGAGAGTTTACCATGATAAGGATAATGGTTAGGTCAATAAACATATTCAAGTGAAACAAAAATGGTAGACTTGGTCAATGATTTCCACAAGCTTCTACAAGCTTGTAGCCATGCCAAATATCCATCCATTTTTGAATTGCCTAGATAAATATAAACCCAGGAATTATCCTAAATATAGTGTAAGTCTCATACTATCACGACCCAAAGGTACGGAACGTGACCGGCACTTAAATTACGAAGCGTCTAGAGGCACGACGTAATCTAAGTAAGCCGAAGCCCAGAAATCTAAACCATTTAAAAGAAGAAGTGTAGGAAAACATGTTTTACAAGCAACAAATTTCTTATAAATTTCGGCAGAGTTTACTTTGTAAAAACTGGCCCCCAAACGGGTACAAATAAGAATATATACATAAGCAATAATAAAAAGGCATCCCCAAGCGGGAGCTAGCTCTTCGCCAATTGGCGGTCACAACCACGCAAGCAATATAATATACAACGCCGAAGGGCGGGGCTCAAAACCCAAAAAAATACGATCAAAACAACCAGAAAACCATAACAGTACAAGCGCGACTCTAAGGTCGAAAGAATAAGCAACTGTTCTTCTAAATTTATCAAGTAATACAAGTCTGGTTGATGGAGCTTAATAGATACAAATGAAATAATAAAGTACAACGGCGGTCCTGATACAAGTGAACCAACCTACCAAGCAAACCACCATGAATGAAATGATGTGCCAGCAAGCTGCCAAGGAAACCTGTACACCGAAACCTGTAAGAAAATTTGGCACAACGAGGGTGAGTTGCCAACTCGTGAGTAGAAGACATCTACGAGTAAAAATCCCATGCACGACGCTCTCCTAGGTCATAACAATACACATAATATAACACTAGTCATCTAGTAGTGGCAGGTTAATAATCTATGCGTAAGTGCAACGCTCAGTGCTCGTGCCAATGCCTCAAGTAGTAACATGTCATGTGTATGAGTATGCATGCACCATGAATGTGAAACAATCAACCATGAAATCTGGATATATCTGTATAAGAAATCTTTAACTTGTATCATAGTAAAATTTGTACGGTATTCTGAAATATCATCAATGAAATCCATGGAAATTCGTGTTAAGTATCGACATAAAACATGTAAATCTCAAGTCTCAATACCGCATAGTCTCAATATCTCATAGTCTCAAAATCTCGGGCTCCGTCAGTCCGGATCGACCTATATTATCACATCTCACGACAATGGTTGGTATCCTCCGGATATCCGCCGCGCCAGACATCACTCGTAGGTAGTCTTCCCCTGCCAGGCTCATCATCTACAACTCGAGCTTCTTGCCTCGGGATACTATACCGGGCCAACTATGTACCCGAGACGGTTCATCCACTCCTCAAATCGGGTCTCGAAATCCAACAGAAAACATGAAAACTCATGGTGGACGACCCATACATCACGAGAAAACCGCAACTTGTATTTTAAAAATGATGATACTAAGCTTTTATTAAATTCTTGCAGTTTTCCCCCAAAATCCAGAAATCTCATAGAGATCCAAAATACCAAAATCATGAGTAAGTAAATAATGAGCATCAGCATAAGCCCCAGAATACTGCATGATAATATGAATATGTGAATGCATGAAGTGTCTAAGTAATAAATGAAATGTCTAAACTAGCACATGAGGGTAATCACACAATATTATACTGGACTAGCATTAACTGATTATATTAATAAAAGATAATATGTTCTAAAGTGTACTTGACATAGCAATTACCGATGATGATGTGTGTGAGCCGGCAAATAAGTGTACGTGGAGCATGCGCATCATCGGTAATGGTGCTGGTATCCTAACGGACAGAGTTTCATATTAGCTAAAAAAATATATGTGTGAACATGCAATGCGATGAATACAACATGAATATAACAGTGAATGTGTAGTAAACGCATAACTAAAAAATACCTACTAATTATGAGTCATACAGTCTGTTGTTTTGAAGAAGCACGAATCGTTGTTTTTAGAAAATTAAGGGCTACGGGGTTTTTAAGAAAAGATATGTCTTTTAAAAAATCCGTAGTATCCTTCAGGCTGTCTTTAAAAATGCACACGAATCGTTAGTTTTGCAAATAAGTATGACTTGAGCCTAAACTAAGATCTACCTAACCAACTAGGAACTAACTAAAGACACTAGCTGAAAGGTAAGAAGAATCCTCCTAAACTCTGAGTCGATATCTCTAGTAGTCGGCGATCCAGTCTCAATAGCGTCACGTACATAGTACGACTTCCTCAAGTCAAAAGTGCAGATCAATCATCACATATATACATCATCGTTCATATAGTATCATTATCAAACAGTATCACGATCAAGGGTACTATACTATAATCGCATACATCCCAATATTATCAAACATATATCATCGTCTGTGTAAATATACATTGTCAAATGATCCACTAAAATATCATGTCATATGTCATATCGTAACTAAGTCACATATTATAATCTGGGTTCTATTCTAAAGTATTGTTCATTCCAATGTCATCAACACATATTATCGTTTATATAAATATATTTTATATAATCTCATTGCCCAACGATCTGATACAATCATAACACATCTCATGTCATAACTCGATCATATATCCCATAAATCACGGCATCAAGCCTAGTCATATCGACTCATCCCCATGTATCAAATAACCTAATCATATCATACGTATATGTTGTGTGTGTGTGTGTGTGTGTGTATACACCTACACACATTCCTATATATATATATATAGAAAGAGAGAGAGAGAGAGAGACACACACACACACACACATATACACCAAGTCAAGTTTATGTGTGTGCGTGTGTGTGTGTCTACATGAAACCTACGAATTCCCTCCAAGACAGTCATCCTCTGGTTAAGTCTTTCTAAATCAGTCTAGTCAAACCTAAAGTCTTCAATGGGACCTTACTCGCCAAGAATCTAAGGTCACGTCCGACTTCCTAATAACAGTACGTAATATCCTTATTCTACGTTTACGGGGGTGTTATACGCCATCCACCCAACTTCCCCCGTAAATATACATCTACTCACCTGGTCCTTATCTACCGAAGTCGATGTCGTCATCCTCTTTTTCATCTTCCGAAGTCCACGTGAGGAGTACCTATACGCAAACATATATAATATCGTAAACCGAAATCGCGGATAAAACCCAAAACGGCGCATGAAACGCGCATAAGTTAAAACCTATGACCCGCTTATGCAAAAGAACCAAATATCCCTCGATATCGGCATACAAACGCCGATTGATCGAGATAAAACACAAACGTACAATTCATAGTTCCAAAACTCACTAATTATAATATAAATAGGGTTTAAATCATCAAAACCTTAAAATTAATCAAATCGTTTTATTTCGCAAAAACCTAGAAAACACTAAATTTTCGTTTTAATTCGAAACTTGATGTTTTAACCCAACTAATGGCCATAATAGTCACTAAATATCATAACTAAGTTATATAAACCATCACCATAATTTAACATCATCAATTTGTATTAAATTGAAAATTCTAGTTTGCAAATATATCAATTTTTAATACTTTTTTAAAGCAAAATTCACAATTCAACAACCAAGCTAGATTTTGCATGAACTAAAGTGTTAAACTAAAATTTAAAATGTTAATAATGTCATAAAAACCCTAATTAGATTTTAATCTCAATTATTTAGTCAATTTCCAAAAACCTACTTTGCAAAAACTAGCATAATTAGCATAATTTCCATCTAACAATTTGAAACTAGTAACTAGATTAACTTTTGCATTCAATTAACATGTTAATCTACCCATTAAAACCATGAATAATTGGTAAAAATTCTCACTAGAATTTTATCTCACCTATTTATATGTTTTATAAAAATCTAGTTTACAAATAGCTTAATTTGAACAATTAAAATGTAACAATTAACAAATTTGTTACTAGATTAGGTTTTGCATTATTTAGCATGTTAAACTACACCATGTAATCATAAGTAATTTATAAAAACCCTAACTTTATTTACAAACCCTTTTCTTGAATTTTAAATCTACAATTTAAACCATATTAAACCCCAAATTGAACTAGATTAAAGTAATTTAGCAACAATTTGAACATGGCTTAAGATTATACCTCACAAGTTTAGAAATCTAGCTTGCAACCTAGCCACCCCAACATGCTCTCTTGCTCCTAAAATCCATGCTTGATTTAGCCAAGGAACAAGGGTTAAAGGTTGGATTAGGAGTTAATGGAAATTGGTGTAGAATTTATTGGATTTTTGATGGATTTTTGAACAATTTTGAAGTGAGAATGAGCTTGGGAAAATAGGGGCTGCCTCAAAGCTAGGCTCGGCCATGAGGAGAGAAAGTGAGGGGAGAGGGAAAAAGAGTGTAGAAATGTGTAGAAGTTTCACAAAAAATCACCTCACTTTAGTCTTTTCAATAATTTATTTAGTTTTATTTATTTTCTTTTCTAAACCAATCCTAGAAAAGTCTAGAACCATGGAAAAATTTGAGAAAGAATTTTGCATGTTACACACTTGTTTTTAATTATCATGGTTCACTTTGTAAAATTAACCCATTTCTAATTTTTAATTTTCACTAATTTAATGTATAATTAAAGCTTATGTTAATATTTGAATTTAATTAATTAAGGAAAAATATTTAAGTAAACTAATAATTTATAAGTCACTAAATAAATATCAAATACTATCAATTACATAGTTAAAATAGGCGTATTTAATTCTATATTGAAAAATAATTATAGTTTAGTTTTATGGAAAATACAGTTTATTTTACCGATTATCCGAAAATTCACCTAAAGAATTTTATTTAATTATTTATTTATTTTTAAAACGTTACAATCTTCCCCCCTTAAAGAAATTCGGTCCCTGAATTTAAATTAAAACTCCACCCAAACACTAAAACATTTAGCAAAACACTCAAATCGTCGGGGCTCCGAAATCATCAATACATAACTAAAAATCAACTCCGTCAAGCATAACGCGATCATCGGAGTTATAGTGAAAATACAATGTCAAAGTCCAATACGAAAACCAACATGAAATACATCAAAACTATAACTTGTATATAGTGCGCATCATAGTAAAATAGTCCAAACATCTGAATAGAGAAGCAGGCAAAAACATCTAGGTATTGGTCTCAGGACAGTCCTGTTCGATTATTAAACCAAAGTAAATATCATAAAAACGTACTGCTCAAGATGAAATCAGCCTTAAATACAGCATACAAAAACACCACGTGCATCCGGTGCGCACGAAAATCGAAACCAAATACAGAAGCCACGAATATGCACAGAAACAAAACTGAGTGCAACGGGTGTGCACCAAAAACATCTGTCAAGTGCAACGGGCGTGCACGAGAATAATATCAAGTGCATCTAATCTGCACAAAACCCCGATTTAATGCATCTGGTGTGCACAAATCGCATCAATTGCGCCAAGTGTGCGCAAGAATCTCAATCAAGTGCACATAGTGCACGAAAACATAAATCGAATATCCAAGATCATGTGCAACCCATATACACGAAATCAAATCAATATCTCAAAATTTATAAAAATCAAAATCAAGTGCAATGGGTATGCACAAAACGAACATCAATACATCTGATATATGGAACACGAATAGAGTGTAATGAATGTACACATAGGAAATACCAATCATAAAACGAAATCATCAAAATACCAGAATCCAAACAACGGAAATGTAATATTCGAATCACCAATCGCAAATCGTAACACTGACGTCAATGTGCTCCTCTTTCCTCTGGTGTCAGCTGATTCGAACTCGTCTCTTCGTAGCTGTGCTGACTGCGCTACAAACGGCTATACTCATATCGAGAGTCTCCCGAGTAATGTATCCCATCACATGATTTCCGAACTACGTTAAACTTTTCGATCGATTTATCAAAGTCCCATAATTCCCCGAGAGCTCAACACTCAAGTACAGTTTAAAAATATCCAGTACATGCCACAGCACCAGCGGACCAGCCGTAGAAGGGCAAACCCAAGCCTCACTAATGACACCGCGGAACTGCCATAAACCCTAAGGTTCAAAGGCGTTCTCATGGTCATTATGTCGAGTTAGGGTTTCATTCTTCTAGAGGGTCCATAGAAATACCTGCATGTTCTTCCGAATACCTTAAACTTGGGAAAATGGGTTTCTGAAATTCGTTCGAACCTTTTAACTTCGTCTGGACGACATGTGAATACCCTTCGTCCGCACGCTAAACAATAATTCAATCCTCAAGAACAGACGATACCCTAACGGTCATCGCATTCGTGCCGCAGCTCCCTCTGCCCGTGCGACCATGGTAACAGAAACCACCATTCGATATCGACAAAGATAGATCAAAGGAATGAATAGAATACGGTGCAAAGAAATGTACATCCTAAGGCTTCTTAAGTAGAATAGCTTATCGTAAGTATGCCGCGGATCATACCCACGGTACATCACTCTACCTAAGTCACCTACTCCATCAACCAAGGTCAACCTAGACTTAGACAAGGGTTAAACCTAGCACTCTAATACCAACTTTGTCATAACTCGAAGGTACGGAACGTGACCGGCACTTAAATTACTAAGCGTCTAGAGGCACGACGTAATCTAAGTAAGCCGAAGCCCAGAAATCTAAACCATTTAAAAGAAGAAGTGTAGGAAAACATGTTTTAAAAGCAACATCAAATTTCTTAAAAATTTCGGCAGAGTCTACTCTGTAAAAACTGGCCCCCAAACGGGTACAAATAAGAATATATACATAAGCAATAATAAAAAGGCATCCCCAAGCGGGAGCTAGCTCTTCACCAATTGGCGGTCACAACCACGCAAGCAATATAATATACAGCGCCGAAGGGCGAGGCTCAAAACTCAAAAAAACCCATCAAAACCACCAGAAAACCATAACAGTACAAGCGTGACTCTAAGGTCGAAAGAATAAGCAACTGGTCTTCTAAATTTAACAAGTAATACAAGTCTGGTTGATAGAGCATACTATATACAAATAAAATAATAAAGTACAACGGCGGTCCTGATACAAGTGAACCAACCAACCAAGCAAATCACCCTGAATGAAATGATGTGCCAGTAAGCTGCCAAGGAAACCTGTACACCGAAACCTGTAAGAAAATTTGGCACAACGGGGGTAAGTTGCCAACTCGTGAGTAGAAGACATCTACGAGTAGAAATCTCATACACGACGCTCTCCTAGGTCATAATAATACACATAATATAACACTAATCATCTAGTAGTGGCAGGGTAATAATCTATACGTAAGTGCAACGCTCATTGCTCGTGTCAGTGCCTCAAGTAGTAACATGTCATGTGTATGAGTATGCATGCACCATGAATGTAAAACAATCAACCATGAAATCTCGATATATCTGTATAAGAAATCTTTAACTTGTATCATAGTAAAATTTGTATGGTAATCTGAAAAATCATCAATGAAATCCATGGAAATCCGTGTCAAGTATCGACACAAAACATGTAAATCTCAAGACTCAATACCTCATAGTCTCAATATCTCATAGTCTCAAAATCTCGGGCTGCGTCAGTCCTGATCGGCCCATATCATCACATCTCACGACAACGGTCGGTATCCTCCGGATATCCGCCTCGCCAGACATCACCGGTAGGTAGTCTTCCCCTGCCAGGCTCATCGTCTACAACTCGAGCTTCTTGCCCCAGGATACCATACCGGGCCCACCATGTACCCGAGACGGTTCATCCACTCCTCGAATCGGGTCTCGAAATCCAACAGAAAACAAGAAAACTCATGATGGACGACCCATACATCACATGAAAACCGCAACTTGCAATTTAAAAATGATGATACTAAGTTTTTATTAAATTCTTGCGGTTTTCCCCCAAAATCCAGAAATCTCATAGAAATCCAAATTCCCAAAATTATGAGTAAGTAAATAATGAGCATCGGCATAAGCCCCAGAATACTGCATAATAATATGAATATGTGAATGCATGAAGTGTCTAAGTAATAAATGAAATGTCTAAACTAGCACATGATGGTAATCACACAATATTATACTGGACTAGCATTTAGCTGATTATATTAATAAAAGATAATATGTTCTAAAGTATACGTAACATGGCAATTACCGATGATGATGTGTGTGAGCCGGCAAATAAGTGTACGTGGAACATGTGCATCATCGGTAATGGTGCCGGTGTCCTAACAGGCAAAGTTTCATATTAGCTAAAGAAACATATGTGTGAACATGCAATGCGATGAATACAACATGAATATATCAGTGAATGTGTAGTAAACGCATAACTAGAAAATACCTACTAATTACGAGTCATACAGTTTGTTGTTTTGAAGAAGCACGAATCGTGGTTTTTAGAAAATTAAGGGCTACGGGGTTTTTAAGAAAAGATATGTCTTTTGAAAAATCCGTAGTATCCCTCAGGCTGTCTTTAAAAATACGCACGAATCGTTAGTTTTGCAAATAAGTATGACTCGAGCCTAAACTAAGATCTACCTAACCAACTAGGAACTAACTAAAGACACTAGCCGAAAGGTAAGAAGAATCCTCCTAAAGTCTGAGTCGATATCTCTAGTAGTCAGTGATCCTGCCTCAGTAGCGTTACGTACATAGTACGACTTTCTCAAGTCAAGAGTGCGGATCAATCATCACATATATACATCATCGTTCGCATATTATCATTATCAAACAATATCAAGATCAAGGGTACTATACTATAATCGCATACATCCCAATATTATCAAACATATATCATCATCTGTATAAATATACATTGTCAAATGATCCACTAAAATATCATGTCATATGCCATATCGTGACTAAGTCACATATTACAATCTGAGTTCTATTCTACAGTCTCGTTCATTCCAATGTCATCAACACATATTATCATTTATTTAAATATATTTTATATAATCCCATTGCCCAACGATCCTCTACTATCATAACACATCTCATGTCATAACTCGATCATATATCCCATAAATCACGGCATCAAGCTTAGTCATATCGACTCATCCCCATGTATCATATAACATCCTCATATCACATGTATATGTTTTGTGTGTGTGTGTATACCTACACACATTCCAAGTCAAGTTTATGTGTGTGCGTGTGTGTGTGTGTGTCTACATGAAACCTACGAATTCCCTCCAAGACAGTCATCCTCTGGTTAAGTCTTTCTAAATCAGTCTAGTCCAACCTAAAGTCTTCAATGGGACCCTACTCACCAAGAATCTAAGGTCATGTCCGACTTCCCAATAACAGTACGTAATATTCTTATTTTACGTTTGCAGGGGTGCTATACGCCATCCACCCGACTTCCCCCGTAGATATACATCTACTCACCTGGTTCTTGTCTGCCGAAGTCTATGCCGCCATCCTCTTCTTCATCGTCCGAAGTCCACATGAGGGGTACCTATACGCAAACATATATAATATCATAAACCGAAATTGTGGATAAAACCCAAAACGGCGCATGAAACGAGCATAGGTTAAAACCTATGACCCGCTCATGCAAAAGAACCAAATATCCCTCGATATCGGCATACAAACGTCGATTGATCGAGATAAAACACAAGCGTATAATTCGTAGTTCCAAAACCACTAATTATAATATAAATAGGGTTTAAATCATCAAAATCTTAAAATTAGTCAAATCGTTTTATTTCGCAAAAACCTAGAAAGCACAAAATTTTCGTTTTAATTCGAAACTTTATGTTTTAACCCAACTAATGGCCATGATAGTCACTAAATATCATAACTAAGTCATACAAACCATCACCATAAGTTAACCTCATCAATTTGTATTAAATTGATAATTCTAGTTTTCAAAAATATCAATTGTTAATACTTTTTTAAAGCAAAATTCACAATTCAACAACTAATCTAGATTTTGCATGAACTAAAGTGTTAAACTACAATTTAAAATTTTAATAATGTCATAAAAACCCTAATTGGATTTTAATCTCAATTATTTAGTCAATTTCCAAAAACCTAGTTTGCAAAAACTAGCATAATTAGCATAATTTCCTTCTAACAATTTGAAACTAGTAACTAGATTAACTTTTGCATTCAATTAACATGTTAATCTACCCATTAAAACCATGAATAATAGGTAAAAATTCTCACTAGAATTTTATCTCACCTATTTATATGTTTTATAAAAATCTAGTTTACAAATAGCTTAATTTGAACAATTAAAATGTAACAATTAACAAATTTGTTACTAGATTAGGTTTTGCATTATTTAACATGTTAAACTACACCATGTAATCATAAACAATTTATAAAAACGCTAACTTGATTTACAAACCCTTTTCTTGAATTTTAAATCTACAATTTAAACCATATTAAACACCAAATTGAACTAGATTAAAGTAATTTAGCAACAATTTGAACATGGTTTAGGATTATACCTCACAAGTTTAGAAATCTAGCTTGCAACCTAGCCACCCCAACATGCTCTCTTGCACCCAAAATCCATGCTTGATTTGGCCAAGGAACAAGGGTTAAAGGTTGGATTAGGAGTTAATGGAAATTGGTGTAGATTTTATTGGATTTTTGATGGATTTTGAAGCGAGAATGAGCTTCGGAAAATGGGGGATGCCTCAAAGCTAGGTTCGACCATGAGGAGAGAGAGTGAGGGGAGAGGGAAAAAGAGTGCAGAAATGTGTAGAAGTTTCACAAATAAATCACCTCACTTTAGTCTTTTCAATAATTTATTTAGTTTTATTTATTTTCTTTTCTAAACCAATCCTAGAAAAATCTAGAACCATGGAAAAATTTGCGAAAGAATTTTGCATGTTACACACTTGTTTTTAATTATCATGGTTCACTTTGTAAAATTAACCCATTTCTAATTTGTAATTTGCACTAATTTAATGTATAATTAAAGCTTATATTAATATTTGAATTTAACTAATTAAGGAAAAATATTTAAGTAAAGTAATAATTTATAAGTCACTAAATAAATACCAAATACTACCAATTACATAGTTAAAATAGGCGTATTTAATTCTATATTGAAAAATAATTATAGTTTAGTTTTATGGAAAATACGGTTTATTTTACCGAATTTCCAAAAATTCACCTAAATGATTTTATTTATTTAATTAATTATTTATTTATTTTTAAAACGTTACACATACACCCATGTTTCTTGTATCATCAAACATGACACAATAAAAATGTACATTAATATATATCATATATATACTATATGCACACAAGTGAGAAAAAGAAATGTTTAAGTGAGAAAATATTAGTTAATGTAAATTAATATATCACATATATAATTATACATTAAATTATCAAATCAACACTTGATTTAATAATCTGGCTATATCACATACAACCGACTAATATCATATATAACAACTTATCGAATCAACACTTGATTCGATAACCCGGCTATATCACATATAACCGACCGATATCACAAATCGCGAGAATGGAATGCTGTATCACACACGCGCATTAATCTCGGTCCCGCACATATCACATATGTTCTCCTACTTCATTTCGCATGAACCAGGAAACCTCTGTGTAGGACTGTAAAGACTCGTCAATACGCCGGCAGTAGGTGATGATCATATCAAACACCGACAAGCCGCAAGCGGTCTGCTAAATGTAACGGCCACCCGGGTATTGAGCGATCAGAAGATCAAAAATCAAGACTGCTCATACTCCTACAAATCCAATCAGTAACACTACCTTACAGTCCGGTCTCTTTGTCTTATATGTCACCTATCATAGCCTGGGGTGGTATAATGTCAGACCCCTATAGCCTGATAAGTCATGCCGATGCAAGGTCCATAACGGTTAGAGAAACTACTGATAACAGTTACCGGTAAATCTCAGCAACCCTGGCCAGGGATTTCGTGTTATGGCCAATCGAGCATAGCGCAACATCAACTCCCAATACCGGGAGAGACGAATCCCCTCCTATCGCTCATTGCCTCCATATGACTCGAGGATGTACCCAAAAACCTCCATTTTGCACGATCTCTTGACCGTGGTAAGGTGGAAATCAAAGCACAGTGGGAATCACACAAGACTCTATGACGATCTCGGGTCGACAGACTGACCTGTACCAATGTCACCAGAGAACTGCTATCTTACGATAGGTATAATACCATCTATAAGCTCTCGGCGAGTCCGCTTAGTGTACCCAGTCTCCACTGAGCACCCGTATACCTTCTCTGATGTCAAACACCAATGGATATGGGATCATCCATCGCCCATCATATGGGTCAAGAAGCGTATACGTAAGTCTACTCTGGAGTATCGATGCCCTGTCTCGATACTCCCACGACTAGGAACATTTGAAGGATGTACTTACGACTACCTCTGCCCCACTAGTATGATCTGCATCATAATCATGGTAGTCAAGTACTCATCCTAAGGGCTTTATCAACATATAATAGAGAGACAATAAATGTACATGTTAAGATAAAATGCAACCAGATAGCATACTAACATGTTGAGCAAGAAAGTCCTCCCTATATATGTCCAAGCATCCACTACAATATACATCATGTGTACAGTAATGGCCTCTAAGGCATACATATAACTAACAATATATATGTTAGTGATATATGCCCTAGAGGCCATTATTGTATCATACTGGATTGTATATTACTTAATAGGAGCTTGGGATATACACGGATATAGTAACAGTCTTGCTAAAAATGGTAGTATACTACCTGGTTTGTTTCTACCTTAATATGTGAATATGTTACTTTTAGCATATCGCTTATACATATTGGTAGAGCCCTTAGGATCTTTGCTTGATTACCAGTGTTGTGATGGCAGTCACACTAGTGGGGGTTGGGTAATCTATAAGCACATCCTATACTAGTCCCTAGTCATAGGATTATCAAGACGGGGCATCGATACTCCGGAGTAGATTAGTGTATACACTTCTCATCCCAGCAGGGGAGATGGTCTGTCCCACAGCCATTAGTACGTCGTACTGGAGATAATATGCAGTCCTCTTTAGGTTACGAGTACACAAGACAAGACTCGTCGGGAACTGTTGGTGGGTATTATACCTGTCGTCGGGTAGCAGTTCCCAGGTGACATGAGTACAGCTTAGTCCGTCGACTTGACACTGCTACTTTGCCTCGAGTGTGTTCCCACTGTACTTTGATTACTACCCTACCACGGCTCAAAGGAGTCATGCAAACAGGTAGTAGTTGGGTGCAGTCCCGAAGCACTTGGAGGCAGTAGCGGTTAGATAGGATTCGTCTCTCCAGGTATTGGGGGTTGATATCATGCTGTGTTCGGAAGGACATTACACAAAGTCCTTGGCCAAAGCAAGAGAGATTTACTGGTAGGTATTCTAGTAGTTTCTCAAGATGTATTGGGCTATTCTCCGACATGACTTATACCGCTATTAGGGGTTTTACGTTTACCAGCCCTTAGACCCAAGATGCGATGCTCTTAGACGAACAGATTGGAATTTACAGAGATTGTCACATTCAGGCTCAGTAGGAGTTCGGATGGGTTTTCCTCATTGGACTTCTTATCGACATCTACCTGGGGACCGTTATGTGTAGCTAGTACCGCTTGCAGTCTGTGGTTAAACCCACTGCCGGCGTAGTGTCGAGTCTTTAGAGTCCCACAGAGAGAGTTTCCCTGAACTGGGAAAAGGGTGTAGAGGCCGTATGGTTTTACGACAGGGCTTCGATCACTTACGTACACTTGTGCGCGTATGATGTTCGGGAGGATAATACTAGTGGGATTTGGTTTTAGCCAGATCCTAGTATTATATTGATGGATCCGTTTCGTCTACTTGTATTCATGTTTCTCGGAACACGAATGCGGGTATGTATATACGGATGAGAGGAGCACAGAAGGAGACACCTCATTAGGGTTTTGACCATTTACTTGATTAAAACAATTATGAGGTGGAGGAAAGTATTTGTTATTTTTGTAAATGATAAATGTGGCATGGCTACTTAGTTTGACCACTTGGCTTGGTTTGATCCTTTGAGTAGATATTTCTTGTGAGATATTTTGTGGCACTAGATATTTTTGGTCAGATATTTTTCTTGACATGAGAGTATTCAAGTCAAGAGAGCTATCACATTTTTCATATGGATCATCATTTTTCAAAATACTTTCTCTTTTCTCAAGTGAGCTTTCATGCTAGCTCTCTCTTCTTCTTCCTCACTACAAAACCCTAAAAGCTCTCATTTGTTGAGAATCCTAGGGTTTCAAGAGACAAATAAATCCATCTTCATACTCTACATCACTTAGGACATCAAGTTTAGCAAGCTTGTTGCCCTAGTTACCTCGGTTTTGAGGTGGAGCTCGGACTATAGACTCTCGGGTGGATCGTCTTCGACTCGAGGAGGCCGTAGAGGTTGCTATGATCCGGATCGATCCTTGGAGCCAACGTAGATGAGGAGGACAGTGATCAAGACCCGAAGTGTAGGGTTACTAGGCACTGTCACAAGGTTCTACAAGGCATCAACCATGCCCGATTTAAATTTTTCATGTGTCGAACAACCCTAACCAAGATCTTAGACTAGAGATTAGGCAAAACAAAACAAGTAAACAACTTTACTTCTAAGAGTTTAGGATTACAACCTTTATAGTCCGTTCCTTCACTTCTAAAGCTCCGTGTTGAGGTCCCTTCGATGCGATCATCGAGTACCCGGACTCTAGAGAGGCTCCATGAAGAGAAAGATGCAATCTTGATTCCGATCTTCAATAACAAAGATGATCTACCTTGAAGAAACTCAAACCCAAGCCCTTGCTTTGCTAATCAAGTATTAGTAAAGCAAACACCCTAATCTAAGTGGCAAGAATAGATGAGGATGATGAAGTAGGAATTTAGCTCTCATTTATTTTCAATTTCTCACTCATTTTCATCACACATGAAAAAGCTAGAAAGATTTTCATCAAAAGAAGAAGGAAGAAGAAGAAGAATCTCTTTTGTGATGAATAATGAAACTTGTGTGTGAGGGTAGAAATGCAACCATGGGTTAAGAATGAAAACTTAACCCATGTAGAGAATTAACCATGGTGAAAGGTTTGGGTTTGGTTAATAAATATCTACAAAATATCTTTACAAAACATCTTTGCTTAAAAATAAAAACAAAGCTTCTAGAAGCTTCAAGAAAGCTTAACCCTAATCCAAACCCTAACCATATTTAAACTCCACAAAACATGTTGCATTTGTTACCTTACCTTATTAAAATATTATGTATCACATATATAATATATTTTGTAACAAAATAAAATAATACAATTAACATATATCACATATATATCAATGTATTACCCGAGTGAGAAAAAGAATCTTTAAGTGAGCTTATACTAGTTAATGTAATTTAATATATCAAATATATAATTATATATTAAATTATCAAATCAACACTTGATCCGATAATCCAGCTATTTCACAAATAACCGACTAATATAATCTGTATCAGTTCATCGAATCAACACTTGATCTGATGACCCGGCTATATCACATATACCCGGCCGATATCTTATATCGCGAGAATCTAATACGGTATAACATACACGTATTGTTCTCGGTCACGCACATATCATATATGTGTTCCTACTCCGTTTTGCCTGAGCCAGGAAATCTCTGTGTAGGACTCTGAAGAATCGTCAATACGCCGGCAGTAGGTGATGATCATATCAAACACCCACAAGCTGCAAGCGGCCAGCTAAACGCAACAGCCACCCAGGTATTGAGCAATCAGAAGATCAACAAGCAAGCCTGTACTTTCTCCCGTGAATCCAACCAGTAACACTCTCGTACAGTCCGGTCTCTTCGTCTTATATGTCGCATATCTCGCCTAGGGGTGGTAAACGTCAGACCCCAGTAGCTTGATAATTCGTGTCGATATGAGATCCATAACAGTTCGAGAAACTACTAATAACAGTTACCAGTAAATCTCAGCAACCCTGGCCAGGGATTTCCAGTTATAGCCAATCGAACACAGCGCAACATCAACTCCCTATACCGGGAGAGACGAAAACCCTCCTATCGCTCATTGCCTCCATGTGATTCGGGACTGTACCCAAAATCCACCTTTTTGCACGCCCTCTTGGACGTGGTATGATAGAAATCAAAGCACAGTGGGAATCACACAAGACTCTATGACGATCTCGGGTCTACAGACTAACCTGTACCAGTGTCACCAGAGAACTGCCATCTGACGTGAGGTATAATACCATCTGAGAGTTCTCGACGAGTTCGTCCAGTGTACCCAGTCTCCACTGAGCACCCGTATACCTTCTCTGATGTCAAACACCAATGGATATGGGAGCATCCATCGCCTATCATATGGGTCAAGAAGCGCATACGCTAGTCTCTGGAGTATCGATACCCTGTCTCGGCACTCCCACGACTAGGAACATTTGAAGGATATACTTGGCGACTACACTGTCCCCACTAGTATGATCTGCATCATAGTCCTGGTAGTCAAGTACTTATCCTAAGGGCTTTATCAACATGTAACATAGAGACAATCAGTGTACATGTTAAGATAAAAAGTAACCAGATAGCATACTATCATGTCGAGCAAGAAAGTTCTCCCTATATATGTCTAAGCATCCACTACAATATACATCGTGTGTACAGTAATGGCCTCTAGGGCATACATATCACTAACAATCTCCCACTTGCACTAGGGCCATCTGTTGTGGTATCGTATACCCAACAATCAGCTGTGGTTGAAGTATGTCATACTCAACCATCCCATAAAAGTCTCTACTGGGAAATATGCCTTTGTGAGTGGATCCGCGTTGTTGTCCTCTGTGTCTACTCTCCTAACCTTAATCTCCATGGAGATCAACCATCTCCATTATCAGGTGATACTGCCTAAGAATATGTCTGGATCTCTGATGGGATGGGGGTTCCTAGGCATAAGCCACAACTCCATTGTCACACAATGGTAGGAACGAAGTTCATCTCATGAACTTATATATATATATCCAGACTGTCTCTTTGGTAGCATACTTGGTAACGATGTGTCTTTCCTTTAATCGTCTAGTATGTCACGGTATCTAGTTTGGAACTCTTCCAACATACCGTCCCTCCACTGAGGGTAAAGACAATGCCTGTGACTGACATTCAGTCGTCCTTATCATCCTGGAACCTTTCCAGTGATTCTCCCCAGGATCGATAGATACCATCTCACTACAACTAGTGAGAATCCTAACATCCAATTAGATCTATCTCATAGATCCATAACCCAGGATTTAGGAGGTATCACCTTGATCCTATATGGAGAATCCTTGTGATAAGAGGAGATTAACCGAGCGTAGCATAGGAAACTCCTTCCCTATCATGAGTATGTCATCCACGTACTATACGAGGATCACCACCATACTCCTTACTACCTTTTTGTATATACTAGATTCATCTACCATTTTGATGAAGTCAAACTCTTTGACTACTACATCAAAACAGACGTTCCAACTCCGCGATGCCTGATTTATCCTATAAAACATCATGCTCACGTTTCTGCTGCTCCCACTGTCTACGAAGCCCTCTGGCTGTGTACTTATAGACGCTATCTTCCAAATCAATATTTAGAAAATCAGTCATGACACCCAACCGCCAGATATCGTAGTCATGGTATGTAGCCATGGCAAGTAGGATCTGGATGGACTTAAGCATAGCTTTGAAAGTCTCAACTTTTCCATGTACACCAAGTAAGATTCTCAAGATTTACTTGCTCCTGATGGGGATTTAACCCTTCAGATAAAGCAACAAAAGTCCATACTTTGTTGGTGTATAAGGATTCCATCTCAGATCGCTAAGCATCCAGCAGTCCTCACTCCTGATGGCCTTCTCGAAACTAGTTGGGTCATCATCTCATGATGCAATCCTTGCTCCCACTGTCATAGAGAAACCGAAGAATCTCTCAGGTGGATGAGGAACCCTACCAGATCGGTGGAGAGGCTGAGGTTCGTTGGAAACTATTGAATCCTCCGGTTCTACCAAATCATCAGCCGCAGTTTGTTTTAGCTGGAACTACTTCCAGTTCTACCTTATGACCACTAATTTCTTCACAAGAAATTCCATTTCCAAAAAGGTGGCATGCTGAGAAAAAAAAACATCTTTTGTTCCTCAGTTTGGTAGAAGATATTCTCTTGCTAATGCTTGGGATATCCAACAAACTTCCACAGAACTGACCTTGCCTCGAGCTTGTTCGGATTTTGTTTTTGACATAGGCCGGACAACCCCAAATCTTAATTTCCTTAAGAGATGGGCACTTCACATACCATATCACATATGGAGTAGTAGGCATCTGATTTGGTTGGAACCCTATTCAATAGGTATGCAACTTCTCAAGTGCATAACCCCAAAAGAAAATAGGCAACTCAGTAGTACTCATCATAGAGCACACCATATCACATAGGGTGTAATTGCTCCGCCCCGATACACCGACGTGCTGTGGTGTATACGGAGGAGTAATGTTGAGAGAGAATCTCATTCTCCTTTAGAATAGTCCAGGAATTCCGTTCTCAAGTGTAGGGTTCCTAGGCATACTATAGAGGTCTCACAAGGCATCGAACATGCCAATTTAAAATTTTATGGGTGCCGAGAAACCCTAATACGGATCGTCGGCTAGATTTCTAGGCGAAATACGATTCTAGTTAACAAATTAACTAAAGGAGAGAGGCTACAACCTTTGTAGATCCGGTTATCCACTTCCTTAGCTCCACGTGGTCATCCCCTCGCTGTCCATCTCGAATCTCAGACTCTCGCGACGGCTTCATCGGAGAAGTGAGAGGAATAGGTCGTCGGCTTCGTGCCGAAGATGATCTACGTCGAGGTTGCACAAGTTCAAGCTCCAACTTCACCAAGTTGTGAAACTTGTGAAGAAAACACCCAAAACAACTTGGCAAGAGGTAGAGGGTGGAGAAATAGGAGGTGGGTTCACTTTAGAATTGGATTTCACTCACTTTTGCTCAAGTTGCCATTGATGGCATCAAGCTTTTCTCTTGAAGAAGAAGGAGAAGATGAAGCTAGTTTATGATAAGTTGTTTTAAAATGAAAAGAAAAATTCATACTTATCATAATCTAACTAGGGTTAAGTGTAGAGAATAAACCACGGTCACTTGAGAGGGTTAGGGTTAAGCATGATGACAAGAATGGTTGCATAAGTCAAAGCTTCATGAAGCTTCAACTAGAAACAAAAGAAGCCACCATTCTTATCTAAATCATTTCCAAATAAATAAACAAATAAATAAATGAAAAAGCAAAACCCTAATCATCTCTTAACCATGGTTTAATCCTTTACACTTAACCACAAGATCAAGTATCATCAAACATGATACAAAAATGTGCACAAAAGCATATCACATATACAATGTGCATCAAGTGAGAAAAATCCGTTTAAAGTGAACCAATACTAGTTAATGCAATGTAATATATCAAATATATAATTATACATTAAATCATTAAATCAACATTTGATTCAATGATCCGGTCATGTCACACATAACCGACTAGAATCCAATGTATCGATTTATTGAATCAATGATTCGATAACTAGGTCATATCGAATATAACCAATCGAAACATATATCGCGAGAATGAAATGCGGTATCACATACATGAATTATTCTCGGTCCTGCACATATCTCATATGCGCTCCTATTTCGTTTCGCTTGAGCCAGGAAACATCTGTGTAGGACTCTAAAGACTCGTCAATACGCCAATAGCAGATGTTGATCATATCAAGCACCCACAAGCCGCAAGCGGTCTGCTAAACGTAACGGCCATCCGGGTATTGAGCGATCAGAAGATCGACGAGCTAGCCCGCTCACACTCTTGTGAATCCAACCAGTAACACTTACCGTACAGTCCGGTCTGTTCGTCTGATATGTCGCATATCAAGTCTAGAGGTAGTATACGTCAGACTCCAATAACCGATAAGTCGTGCCGATGTGAGGCTCATAACGGATCGAGAAACTACTGGTAACACTTACCAGCAAATCTCTGATCAGCCCTGGCCAGGGACTTCCCTGTTACGGCCAATCGAGCACAGCGCAACATCAACCCCCAATACCGGGAGAGACGAAACCCCTCCTATCGCTCATTGCCTCTGTGACTCGGGACTGTACCCAAAGACCACCGTTTTGCACGCCCTCATGGACGTGGTAAGGTGGAGATCAAAGCACAGTGGGAATCACACAAGACTCTATGACGATCTCGGGTCTACAGACTAACCTGTACAAGTGTCACCTGAGAACTGCCATCTGACGTGAGGTATAATGCCATCTGGGAGTTCTCGGCGAGTCCGTCCAGTGTACCCAGTCTCCACTGAGCACCCGTATACCATCTCTGATGTCAAACACCAATGGATATGGGATCATCCATCGCCCATCTCATGGGTCGAGAAGCGTATACGCTAGTCTACACTGGTATATCGATGCCCTGTCTCGATACAGCTACGACTAGGGACCTTGAAGGATGTACTTATGGACTACCATGTCCCCACTAGTATGATCTGCATCATAGTCCAGGTAGTCAAGTACACATCCTAAGGGCTTTATCAACATGTAACTATAAGACGGTTTAAAGAGACAAATGTACATGTTAAGATAAAGAGTAACCAGATAGCATACTATCATATCGAGCAAGAAAGTCATCTCTATATATATCCAAGCATCCAATATAATATACATCATCTGTACAATACTGGCCTCTAGGGCATACATACAACTAACAATCTCCCACTTGCACTAGGGCCAGCTGCTGTAGTATTGCATACCGAGCATCCCGAAGAGTCTCTCAAACTGTATCTGGGGAATGACCTTCGTGAGTGGATCCGCCGTGTTGTTCTTCGTGTCAACCCTCCTGACCTCGATCTCCCGGCGATCAACTATCTCCCGGATCAGGTGATACCGCCTCAGAATATGCCTGGATCGCTGATGGGACCTGGGTTCCTTGGCCAAAGCCACCGCTCCATTGTTATCGCAATATAAAGGTATTGGATGCTCAATGGATGGAACCACTCCAAGTTCAGTAATGAACTTCTTGATCCAGACAGCCTCTTTGGCAGCATCGTTGGCAGCGATGTATTCAGCCTCCATCGTCGAGTCTGCCACGGTTTCCTGCTTGGAACTCTTCCAGCTAACCGCCCCTCCGTAAAGGGTAAAGACAAAGCCCGACTGCGACTTAGAGTCGTCCTTTAAGCTCGAATCGGTAAAGGACTCCACTTGGAGCTCTCCGTTACCATACACCAAGAACATATCTCTAGTCCTTCGTAAGTACTTGAGAATGCTCTTTACAGCTGTCCAGTGACTCTCTCCAGGATCAGCTTGATACCTGCTCACTACACTTAGTGAGTATGCTACATCGGGTCTGGTACATAGCATCGCATACATGATAGAGCCTACAGCCGAAGCATAGGGTATCCCTTGCATGCGAGCTCTCTCCAAATCAGTCTTGGGAGACATCTCTTTGGAGAGAGTGACTCCAGAGATCGTGGGCAAGTTCCCACGCTTGGATTCTTCCATACTAAACCTCTTTAGTATGGTGTCAATGTACCTGGATTGGGACAATCCCAGTATCCGTTTGGATCTATCTCTATAGATCCTGATTCCCAATATGCAAGAGGCATCACCAAGATCTTTCATTGAGAATCTCTGTGATAAGAAGAGCTTGACCGATTGCAGCATAGGAATATCATTTCCTATCAAGAGTATGTCGTCCACGTACAATACGAGGAAGACAACCTTACTCCCTGCCACCTTCTTGTAGATACAAGGTTCATCTGGGTTTTTGACAAAATCAAACTCTTTGATAACGACGTCAAAGCAGATGTTCCAACTCCGCGATGCTTGCTTTAATCCATAAATGGATTTAAGCAGCTTGCACACCTTCCCGCTGCTCCCACTGTCTACGAAGCCCTCTGGCTAAATCATGTACACGCACTCTTCTAAATCACCATTTAGAAAAGCGGTCTTAACATCCATTTGCCAGATTTCGTAATCATGATATGCAGCGATGGCAAGCATGATCCGGATGGATTTAAGCATAGCCACTGGAGAAAAGGTCTCGTCATAGTCTACACCTGGTCTTTGACGAAAACCCTTTGCTACAAGTCTAGCTTTGAAAGTCTCCACTTTCCCATCTACACCAAGTTTCTTCTTGAAGATCCACTTGCTCCCGATGGGTTTTACCCCTTCAGGAGCAACTTCCAAAGTCCATACTTTGTTGGTGTACATGGATTCCATCTCGGACCGCATAGCATCCAGCCATTTCACTGAGTCCCTACTCGTGATGGCCTGCTCGAAGCTAGTTGGGTCATCATCCTCCATGATGCAATCCTCGCTTCCACCGTCAATGAGAAAACCGTAGTATCTCTCAGGTGGACGAGATACCCTACTAGATCGGCGGAGAGGCTGGGGTTCGTCGAGTTCTACTGAATCCTCTGGTTCTACCAAGTCTTCTGTTGCAGTTTGTGTTGCTGGAACCTCTTCCAGTTCTACCTCAATGCTACTTGTCTGTTTCATAAGAAAACTCTTTTCTAAGAAAGTGGCATGTCGAGAAACAAACACTTTTTGTTCCTCGGAGTGGTAGAAGATATACCCTCCCGAATGTTTGGGATATCCAACAAACTTACATAGAACAGACCTTGCCTCGAGTTTGTCCGGATTTTGTGTTTTAACATAGGCCGGACAACCCCATATCTGAATAAAATTAAGACATGGTCTCTTACCATTCCATATCTCATATGGAGTGGTAGGCACAGATTTGGTTGGAACTCTATTCAATAGATACGCAGCAGTCTCCAGTGCATATCCCCAGAAGGAAATAGGTAACTCAGCTATACTCATCATAGAGCGCACCATATCTAATAGGGTGCGATTTCTCCGCTCCGATACACCGTTGTGCTGTGGTGTATAAGGAGGAGTAAGCTGAGAGAGAATCCCATTCTCTTTTAGATAATCTCTGAATTCGTTACTTAAGTATTCTCCTCCTCGATCAGATCGAAGGATCTTAATACTTTTGCCCGTTTGGTTCTCTACTTCTTGTTTATATTCTCTAAATTTCTCAAAAGCTTCTGATTTGTGTTTCATCAGGAACACATATCCGAATCTAGAGAGATCGTCAGTGAATGTAATGAAGTACGAAGAACCATCCCTGGCATGTGTAGACATGGGACCGCATACATCACTATGTATCAGTCCCAAGAGTTCGGTAACTCTTTCTCCGTGTCCCGTAAACGGAGTTTTGGTCATCTTGCCATTGAGACATGACTGGCAAGTGTCATAAGATGAAAATTCAAACGGATTTAAATATCCATCCTTATGCAACTTTGCTAGTCGTGTCGCATTGATGTGACCCAGTCTACAATGCCATAAGAAGGATTCGTTCAGTTCAGAACTCTTCCTCTTGTGTGTGTTTTGTAAATTGAGGACTGTATTTTGATTTAGAATGAATATGCCATTATGTAGCGAGCCTGATGCAATCAACTTTTGATCTAGGAATATGTTCATAACATTATCCTTTACTACAAAATTATATCCTTCTTTACTCAATAAAGAAACTGATATAATGTTGCACATCATGTTTGGTATATAATAGCACTCATTCAGAATTATAGTATCACCACTTGGTAATACTAGGTGATATTCGCCAACTGCTTTGGCTGCAACATTTGCACCGTTCCCTACTTTAACGGAATGATCACCTTTTCCCAGTTCTCTACCTTTTCGCAGCCCATGTAACATCTTACATATGTGGGATCCCGATCCGGTATCTAATACCCAGGACGTAGGGTGAACTGAGAAACAGTTCTCAATGACAAACACACACGAAGATGATGCATCAACATGCATGTTCTCCGTTTGGGCGGTGTGAGAATCTAGATATTCTCCTGTTTCCTGTTCATTCTTATAACACTTATAAGATAGAACGGGTTCAACGTTCCCCTGCACAGTATAACATGCGGGTTCGGTCAATACATCCATATTATTATCTTGATTAAGGCATGAAATGGTCGCTACCTGGAGAGAGAGACAAGAAAACACTTTAGCGTATGCTCGTGCAAGATCAGATTGGTTATTATCTTATCTAATCAGGATGGCTCTCACTGATTTTATCAAATCTTCCTTCAAACCCTAAAAGGAAAGACTAGCCGGGATTAATTACATACTACAGGTTCGCCAATCTTTCAGCCAGGCCAGTGTCGGTACTTTGAGGGAGGTCCCCCGTGCTTTCGCACGAACCTAATTAATGTAAACCTCGTTTTCCCAGAGGCGTAACCTCGTAAACACCTTTCTAGACACCTACTTGATCGGCTAATTGTAATGTGTAAAACTCTCCCAGGAGTAACTCTTACTCGCAGTGGGTATCGGGATCCAACTATCTCATAGAAGGTATGCAATCTCATTGCAAATTTCAACACTTGAAATTCCCGATAATATTTTTCCCCTAGCGTCCTATGACCTTGACGGAGGCCAAACAACCCATAGTCCGCTAGTCAAGTTCAACCCGTCATTTCCTGATTGAATTAAACCCACCCGCACGACCCTTGACGGAGGCCAAACAACGCCGTACGAATACCCTAATCCAATCGCATCATATGCTAGCAGATAAGCACTAGTTAGCTACCGTACACTACGCCTTGACGGAAGCCAAACTACCGTAGTACGAATACTAATTAGTACTTATCTGAAATGACGGAGGGCTACGCAGGTTTTTCATAAAAACCATGAGCGTAATGAACTTGATATCGTTGTAAAATCAAATGAAGTTTTGAAATGGAGTGATTTTGAGGCTTTTCTAGTTTTGCTAAAGGGGTCACTCCCGGTGAAGGGATCGTCGGCCCTTTCCTCGTCGAATGAGGTGCGGGATATATCATATATATCACTGTGCAAAGCAGAAACTATAGAAGCAATCAAAAACAGACCGAGTGTGTAGCATCTGCCAGTTATTGCTAAAGGAGTCACTCCCGGTGAAGGGATCTCGGTCCTTTCCTCATCGAATAAGGTGCAGGGTATATCATATATACCGCTATGCAAAGCAAGAACTGTAGCTACCTGTTTTGTTTAAAATCTGATTCTACAACATCTTAGGTTTCTTTTCTTTCATTAATCACATTAATGAAGTCCCATCATTTAAATACCTAAACATCACAGATAAATACGACGTACACTTATGCCATCCGCATTCGCCTCGATATCCCCTCGTGCACCGTTAGATTAGGTAACTAACGACAGAGCAGGGCTGGGCTAGTGCGGGTGCAAAACATAAGTAACGTCTATATAATATATCATATATACTATATAAAGTATCTATCAAAGAACATCACATGATCGCATCACAGATATCGCAGCAGAAGAAACATATGAAACATTGGATATACTAGGACGTCCGTGTTTTCAATATGAGCCAGTATAAAACACGGATTCCACGGTCGTGATGAATAGCCAATCCCACACCCCTAGACCCCTACGAGAGCGGCAAGCAACCCTGCCAATTCTAGGGTTAGGAGACCCGGACTCGACTCCTCGAGTTGGTCTCCCACTGGACCCCAGAACCCGGTTACTTGTGCTCCCCTCCTTGGGTCTATCCTAATGCGGAAAAGTAAATAATATACAAAGGGTGACAACTTCCGCAACCTGGAAGTGCCCCAAATAAAAGAATATTACATATAAGTTTTTACATGAATGAAAAAGAAAAACACTCATCTCACATAAAAACCCCCGGCTATTCAAACACGACAATCCAATATAACATATCCAGCAACACATAACATCACATGTCATCAACGTAAGTAAGTATGCATACCCCAATTGTCGTTGACGTATAGCAACGAAACCGGCGATATGTACATACTACACTTACGGTCACATAAAAGAAAGTGTAAAACTACAACAGTTGGAATCCGCAACCTCTTTAGACATCACATGCCTAATCAAATGAAATACTTAGACATCACATGCCTAACAGTTATAAACCCCGCATTTTAGTCTCATTATCGAAAACTCTTTTCAATATCAAGTGAAACCAAACTGCTAGATTTATAACATTCATTCAGTTATCACATAACTGTTTGTGAATTCCAATTATTGTATCACATTCCAGATAAACAGAAAATGTTAAACTTTCCGATCGAACAGTCGAATACCCAAGTTTTCCCGATACAGCTCAACACATGAAATAAGTCTAACAACATTCAGTTCGTGCCTCAGTACCAACGGTCCAGCCGTAGAAGGGTCAAGCCAACGCCTCACATGTGGCACGCCGTACTGCCCCAAACCCGAAGGTTCAAAGGGCAGTTCAAGACGGTCACATAATCGAGTTAAGGTTTGTTGTCTTCTAGAGGGTCCATCGCGTTACTTGCACTACTTAGAACGTCGTTAAACTACGGAAAAATCCAACACTTGGAAATTTCCCGACAGGTGAAAAATTGGGTATTTATATCCGGTCGAACTTTTTAACATATTCTAAAAATTATCCAGAAATACACAAAGATGAAATTTGATACCCCGATCGAAACACCGAATCCCCAAAGCAACCCCAGAAAATTCAACTCTTGAATAAATTTTAAAAATTCCCAGAAAATCCAAATCCAGAAGATATCAGTTACTGTGCAAAAATTATATAATAATTTAATAAAGCTGCCGCGGAACCGCCGCCTAAGGAGGCTTAGGCCGCGGTTCCGCTGCACTTTAGACTGTTCATCAAGAAATTTTTGCACCGTAATTCATATATTTCCCTGCTGAATTTTTTAGCAATTTTTAATCTAGAAAAATCCCAGAATTTAGAAAAATTCCAGAGAGCATCTTAAAGTTAGGTTTTCGGGTTCGATCGGGTTTCAAACATCGTCTAGACTTCGCCTAAGGCTCTAGCTAGACTCTGATACCACTGTAGGGTTCCTAGGCACACTATAGAGGTCTCACAAGGCATCGAACATGCCAATTTAAAATTTTATGGGTGCCGAGAAACCCTAATACGGATCGTCGGCTAGATTTCTAGGCGAAATACGATTCTAGTTAACAAATTAACTAAAGGAGAGAGGCTACAACCTTTGTAGATCCGGTTATCCACTTCCTTAGCTCCACGTGGTCATCCCCTCGCTGTCCATCTCGAATCTCGGACTCTCGCGACGGCTTCATCGGAGAAGTGAGCGGAATAGGTCGTCGGCTTCGTGCCGAAGATGATCTACGTCGAGGTTGCATAAGTTCAAGCTCCAACTTCACCAAGTTGTGAAACTTGTGAAGAAAACACCCAAAACAACTTGGCAAGAGGTAGAGGGTGAAGAAATAGGAGGTGGGTTCACTTTAGAATTGGATTTCACTCACTTTTGCTCAAGTTGCCATTGATGGCATCAAGCTTTTCTCTTGAAGAAGAAGGAGAAGATGAAGCTAGTTTATGATAAGTTGTTTTAAAATGAAAAGAAAATTCATACTTATCATAATCTAACTAGGGTTAAGTGTAGAGAATAAACCATGGTCACTTGAGAAGGTTAGGGTTAAGCATGATGACAAGAATGGTTGCATAAATCAAAGCTTCATGAAGCTTCAACTAGAAACAAAAGAAGACACCATTCTTATCTAAATCATTTCCAAATAAATAAACAAATAAATAAATGAAAAATCAAAACCCTAATCATCTCTTAACCATGGTTTAATCCTTTACACTTAACCACAAGATCAAGTATCATCAAACATGATACAAAAATGTGCACAAAAGCATATCACATATACAATGTGCATCAAGTGAGAAAAATCCGTTTAAAGTGAACCAATACTAGTTAATGCAATGTAATATATCAAATATATAATTATACATTAAATCATTAAATCAACATTTGATTCAATGATCCGGTCATGTCGCACATAACCGACTAGAATCCAATGTATCGATTTATCGAATCAATGATTCGATAACTAGGTCATATCGAATATAACCAATCGAAACATATATCGCGAGAATGAAATGCGGTATCACATACATGCATTATTCTCGGTCCTGTACATATCTCATATGCGCTCCTATTTCGTTTCGCTTGAGCCAGGAAACCTCTGTGTAGGACTCTAAAGACTCGTCAATATGCCGGTAGCAGATGATGATCATATCAAGCACCCACAAGCCGCAAGCGGTCTTCTAAACGTAACGGCCATCCGGGTATTGAGCGATCAGAAGATCGACGAGCTAGCCCGCTCACACTCCTGTGAATCCAACCAGTAACACTTACCGTACAGTCCGGTCTGTTCGTCTGATATGTCGCATATCAAGTCTAGGGGTGGTATACGTCAGACCCCAATAACCGATAAATCGTGCCGATGTGAGGCTCATAACGGGTCAAGAAACTACTGGTAACACTTACCAGCAAATCTCTGATCAGCCCTGGCCAGGGACTTCCCTGTTACGGCCAATCGAGCACAGCGCAACATCAACCCCCAATACCGGGAGAGACGAAACCCCTCCTATCGCTCATTGCCTCCATGTGAATCGGGACTGTACCCAAAGACCACCGTTTTGCATGCCCTCATGGACGTGGTAAGGTGGAGATCAAAGCACAGTGGGAATCACACAAGACTCTATGACGATCTCGGGTCTACAGACTAACCTGTACAAGTGTCACCTGAGAACTGCCATCTGACGTGAGGTATAATGCCATCTGGGAGTTCTCGGCGAGTCCGTCCAGTGTACCCAGTCTCCACTGAGCACCCGTATACCATCTCTGATGTCAAACACCAATGGATATGGGATCATCCATCGCCCATCTCATGGGTCGAGAAGCGTATACGCTAGTCTACACTGGTATATCGATGCCTTGTCTCGATACACCCACGACTAGGGACCTTGAAGGATGTACTTATGGACTACCATGTCCCTACTAGTATGATCTGCATCATAGTCCAGGTAGTCAAGTACACATCCTAAGGGCTTTATCAATATGTAACTATAAGACAGTTTAAAGAGACAAGTGTACATGTTAAGATAAAGAGTAACCAGATAGCATACTATCATATCGAGCAAGAAAGTCATCTCTATATATGTCCAAGCATCCAATATAATATATATCATCTGTACAATACTGGCCTCTAGGGCATACATACAACTAACATCAAGTATTCTCCTCCTTGATCATATCAAAGGACATAATACTTATACCCGTTTTTGGTTCTCTACTTCTAACTTATATTATGTGATTATCTCAAAAGTTTCGGACTTGTGTTTCAACAGGAACATATATCTGAATCTTGAGAGATCATCAGTGAATGTAATGAAGTACAAAGAACCGATCCTGGCATATATAGACAGGGGACTTTCATACATCAGCATGTATCAATCCCAAGAGTTCACTAACTCTTTCTCTGTTTCTAATAAACGGAGCTGTGGTCATCTTATCTTTGTGGTATGAATGGCAAGTTTTACAAGATGTAAATCTAAACTAATTTTAAATATGCATCTAAATGTAACTTCAGCTGGTCGGGTCGCATTGTTATGACCTAGTCTACAATGCCTCAAGAAGGATTCGTTCATTTCTGAACTCTTCCTCTTGTGTGTGTTCTATACATTAAGAACTGTAGTTTGATTTAGAAAGTCAATGCTTTTAGATAATGTGCCTGAACCGATCAACTCTTGATATAGGAAATGTTCAAAACATTATCCAACAATACAAAATTATGTCCTTCTTTACTAATAAAGAGACTGATATGATGTTGTATATCAGCTTCGGTATCTAATAACATTTGTTCAGAATCAATGTATTCTGGTAATACAGGGTGATAACTGCCAACAGACTTGGCTGCAGCACTTGCATCATTTTCAACTCTTGAAACTTATCACCCGTTCTCAGTTCTCTACCTATCTGTAGCCCATGTAACAAATTACATTTGCGGGATCCTGATCCTGTATTTCATACCCAGGACGTAAAGGATACTGAGAAATAGTTCTCGGTAATGAACACACCCGAAAAAGATGCATCAGCATGCACATTCTTCATTTGGGCGGCACGGGAATTCTGGTAATCCCCTATTTCCTACTCTGTCTTATAATAATTATAAGTTGGAGCGGGACCAATGTTCCCTAGCGCAGTATAACAAGCGGGTTCGGTCAATACATCCGTAATATTATCTTGATTAAGGCGTGACATGGTCGCTACCTGGAAAGAGATAGAAGAAAACACTCAGTGTATGCTCTTGCAAGATTAGATTGGTTATTAATATATCTAATCAGGATGTCTCCCACTGTTTTAGTCAAATCTTCCTTCAAACCCTAAAAGGAAAGACTAGCCGGGATTAATTACACCCTACAAGTTCGTCAATCTTTCAGCCAGGCCAGTGCCGGTACTTTGAGGGAGGTTCCCCGTGCTTTTGCACGAACCTAATTAAAGTAAACCTCGTTTTCCCATGGGCATAACCCCGTTGACACCTTTCTAGACACCTACTTGATCGGCTAATTGCAATGTGTAAAACTCTCCCAGGAGTAACTCTTACTCGCAGCGGGTATCGGGATCCAACTATCTCATAGAAGGTATGCAATCTCATTGCAAATTTCAACTCTTGAAATTCCTAATAATATTTTACCCCTAGCGTGCTATGACCTTGACGCATGCCAAACAACCCATAGTCCGCTAGTCATGTTCAACCCGTGCATTTCCTGATTGAATTAAACCCACCCGTACGACCCTTGACGCATGCCAAACAACGCCGTAAGAATACCCTAATCCAATCGCATTGTATGCTAGAAGATAAGCACTAGTTAGCTACCGTACACTACGCCTTGACGCATGCCAAACTACCGCAGCACGAATACTAAGTAGCATTTATCTGAAATGACGGAGGCTACGACAGGTTTTTAAGAAAACCCTTTGCGTAATGAACTTGATATCGTTGTAGAATCGAGTGATTTTAAATGGAATGTTTTTGAAGCTTTTTCTAGTTTTGCTAAAAAGGTCACTCCCGGTGAAGGGATCGTCGGCTCTTTCCTTATCGAATAAGGTGCACGATATTTCACAAATATCACTATGCAAAGAAAAAACTATAAAAACAATCAAAAGACAAACCGAGTTTGTAGCAACTGCTAGTTTCACTGAAGAAGTCACTCCCGGTGAAGGGATCTCGGTCCTTTCCTTATCGAATAAGGTGCTGGATGTTCTATAAGGAACACCGCTATGCAAAAGAAAGAACTAGAGCTACCAGTTTTTAAACAAGTTTCTACAATATCTTTAGGTTTCTTTTATTTCATTAATCTCATTAATGAAGTCCCATTTTTGTTATGCTTCACAAGCATCACATTTGAAACGAAATCAACAATATACAATATATATCTCATATATATAATATAAACATTCGTCTTAGGCAGTAATATGATCTCATCATAGAACATTGCAGCAGAAGATAATATATGAAATATTGGATATACTAGGATTTCCGTGTTTTATGTGAATCGCGATGAATAGCCAAACCCACATCCCTAGACCCCTACGAGAGCGGTAAGCAACACTGCCAATTCTAGGGTTAGGAGACCCGGTCTCGACTCCTCGAGATGGTCTCTCACTGGACCCTAGAACCCGGTTACTTATGCCCCCCGTCTTGGGTCTATCCTAATGCGGAAAAGTAAATAATATACAATGGTGACATCATCTCGGCTCTTTCCCAATGAATTTTACATGAATGAAAATGAAAAACTCTCATCTCACATAAAACCTCCGGCTATTCAGAACACGATGATCCAATATAACATATCACAGCAACACATAATATCTCATATTATCAACGTAAGCAAGTATACGTATCCCGATTGTCGTTGATGTATAGCAACGAAACCGGCGATACACCACATACTACGCTTACGGTCACAAAAAATAAAGTGTAAAACTACAACAGTTGGAATCCGCAACCTCCTTAGACATCTCATGCCTAACTAAATGAATTCCTTAGACATCGCATGCCTAACAATTATAAACCCCGCATTTTAGTCTCAATATTGAAAACTCTTTTCAATATCAAGTCGGGCAATTCAACAAGATTCCTGACATCCTGATCGAATGCTCGTTGGAAACTTTAGTAGACGGCCGCACCCCCGACGCCGTCGACGAAGTGCACTAAGGCGGAACACCGCTGCCGCGAGCACCCGAATGGATGCTTTTGGCGACGGGGTTCTCCTACAGTCACTTGGTCGGGGCTATAGGGCGTGGCTATCTATTAAGTTTACCCAGCGAGTATTCGCGTACGCTACGTGATTGTGACGGACTTTTGATCACATCAAAATCCCATGGCAATCGATCAAATGAGACTAAACTGCTAGATTTATAACATTCAAATTAGTTATCTCATAACTACTTGTGGATTCAAAATATTGTATCACATTCCAGATAAATAGACAATGTTAAACTTTCCGATCAAATAAACAAACACCCAAGATTTCCCAAATAGCTCAACACTTGAGCGGAGATCAAAAAGTCCCAGAACATGTCACAGCACCAATGGTCCAGCCGTAGAAGGGTCAAACCAACGCCTCACATGCGGCAACGCCGTACTGCCCCAAACCCTAAGGTATAGAGGCGGTTCAGACGGTCACATAATCGAGTTAAGGTTTGTTTTCTTCCAGAGGGTCCACAGATTCACTTGCATATTTTTGAACGTTCTTTAACTAAGGAAAAATCCAACACTTGGAAATTTTCCGGCAGGGGAAAAAGTGAGTTATTGATATCTGTTCGAACCTACCCGGAAAAACTTAAATGAAGTTAAACTTTCCGATCGAATCAACAAATACAAAAGATCTCCAGAAAACTCAACACTTGAGTAATATTAAAAATTCCCAGAAGCATGTAGAAATACCTACGGATGTTACTGTGGAAAAATGTGTCCCTAATATCCACGTACGGCCGCGGAACCGCCGCGCAATACATGGTATTGCCGCGGTTCCACGGCGCTTTAATGGAATTAGGTGGTCGTATTTTACAGTTATCCTTAGAATTCCCTGCTTAATTTTCTGAGTATTTTTAATACAGAAAAAATCAACATTTTAAAAAAAAATTCCAGAGAGGGGGTGTATTGCGACGTTTCGGGGTTCGATCGGACTTTAAACTTCGTCTAGACTTCGCCTAAATCTATAGCTTGGCTCTGATACCACTGTAGGGTTATTAGACACTGTCACAAGGTTCTACAAGGTATCAACCATGCCCGATTTAAATTTTTCATGTGCCGAACAACCCTAACCAAGATCTTAGACTGAAGATTAGGCGAAACAAAGCAAGTAAACAACTTTACTTCTAAGAGTTTAGGATTACAACCTTTGTAGTCCGTTCCTTCACTTCTAAAGCTCCGTGTTAAGGTCCCTTCGCTGTGATCATCAAGTACCCGGACTCTAGAGAGGCTCCATGAAGAGAAAGATGCAATATTGCTTCCGATCTTCAATAACAAAGATGATCTACCTTGAAGAAACTCAAACCCAAGCTTTTGCTTTGCTAATCAAGTATTAGCAAAGAAAACACCCTAATCTAAGTGGCAAGAATAGATGAGGATGATGAAGTAGGAATATAGCTCTCATTTGTTTTCAATTTATCACTCATTTTCATCACACATGAAAAAGCTAGAAAGCTTTTCATCAAAAGAAGAAGGAAGAAGAAGAATCTCTTTTGTGATGAATAATGAAACTTGTGTGTGAGGTTAGAAATGCAACCATGGGTTAAGAATGAAGACTTAACCCATGTAGAGAATTAACCATGGTGAAGGGTTTGGGTTTGGTTAATAAATATCTACAAAATATCTTTACAAAATATCTTTGCTTAAAAACAAAAACAAAGCTTCTAGAAGCTTCAAGAAAGCTTAACCCTAATCCAAACCCTAACCATGTTTAAACTCCACAAAACATGTTGCATTTGTAACCTTAACTTGTTACAATATTATATATCACATATATAATATATTTTGTAATACAATAAAATAATACAATTGACATATATCACATATATATCAATGTATTACCCGAGTGAGAAAAAGAATCTTTAAGTGAGCTTAAACTAGTTAATGTAATTTAATATATCAAATATATAATCATACATTAAATTATCGAATCAACACTTGATCCGATAATCCATCTATTTCACAAATAACCGAATAATATAATATGTATCAGTTCATCGAATCAACACCTGATCCGATGACCCGGCTATATCACATATACCCGACCGATATCTCATATCGCGAGAATCTAATACGGTATCACATACACGTATTGTTCTCGGTCCCGTACATATCATATATGTGCTCCTATTCCGTTTTGCCTGAGCCAGGAAACCTCTATTTAGGACTCTAAAGAATCGTCAATACGCCGGCAGTAGGTGATGATCATATCAAACACCCACAAGCTGCAAGCGGTCAGCTAAACGTAACAGCCACCCAGGTATTGAGCAATCATAAGATCAAAAAGCAAGCCTGTACTTTCTCCTTTGAATTCAACCAGTAACACTCCCGTACATTCCGGTCTCTTCGTCTGATATGTCGCATATCTCGCCTAGGGGTGGTAAACGTCAGACCCCAGTAGCTTGATAAGTCGTGTCGATATGAGGTCTATAACAGTTCGAGAAACTACTGATAACAGTTACCAGTAAATCTCATCAACCCTGGCTAGGGATTTCCAGTTATAGCCAATCGAACACAGCGCAACATCAACTCCCTATACCGGGAGAGACGAAACCCCTCCTATCGCTCATTGCCTCCAAGTGATTCGGGACTGTACCCAAAAGCCACCTTTTTGCATGCCCTCTTGGACGTGGTATGATGGAAATAAAAGCACAGTGAGAATCACACAAGACTCTATGACGATCTCGGGTCCACAGACTAACCTGTACCAGTGTCACCAGAGAACCGCCATCTGACGTGAGGTATAATACCATCTGGGAGTTCTCGGCGAGTCCGTCCAGTGTACCCAGTCTCCACTGAGCACCCGTATACCTTCTCTGATGTCAAACACCAATGGATATGGGATCATCCATCGCCCATCATATGGGTCAAGAAGCGCATACGCTAGTCTATTCTGGAGTATCGATGCCCTGTCTCGGCACTCCCACGACTAGGAACATTTGAAGGATGTACTTAGCGACTACACTGTCCCCACTAGTATGATATGCATTATAGTCCTGGTAGTCAAGTACTCATCCTAAGGGCTTTATCAATATGTAACATAGAGACAATCAGTGTACATGTTAAGATAAAGAGTAACCAGATAGCATACTATCATGTCGAGCAAGAAAGTCCTCCCTATATATGTACAAGCATCCACTACAATATACATCGTGTGTACAGTAATGGCCTCTAGGGCATACATATCACTAACACGAAGGACATGTATCGTGAGGTATAACTTCATATCCGAGTAGTTAAACCACAAGTAGTTTGCTAGCTAAGGTTTATGTTCGATCATTGGTTCTAGTCGGTGTTGCGAAGCCCGTAAAAATCATTTTTTGCAATTTCCGCCTCCCCGCGAACACGTGGGGTGCACAACATGGACTTACAGTGGTATCAGAGCCTCTCATAAACCTTAGATAGCTTGTAGCGATGTTATAATTCCGCCGTTTTGTCGCGCAAAAACTGTCGACAAAAACAGTTTCAAAAGTGAAGTATTGAGTTGTTTGCACACCCCGCGGGCTCACGGTTTGAACCGAGAAGCCACGAGGTGGAGAGTGCACATCCCGAGGACCCTCTGAGAGGAGCCGAATAGCTGGTCCCACTCCCCAAGACCACCACAAGGTGGTCTTGGCGGTGGGGACCCGAAACTGCCCTACCTTGGGCAATTTCGGGTCTGCCTCACCCCCTGGCCACCTCGTGGTGGCCTCGGGGATGGGGTACCCCCTTTAGTCCCCCCGACTCGAAGTTAATTTCGTGCTCTAACTTTCTGCGAAGGTTCGGGCGCGTTTCGTTTTGATTCAGACTTCCAAATTGGCTCAAAACTATCGATTTTGAAACATTAGCTCACTTGATTTTCAAGACTTGGATAATTGTTTAAGTTTACTAATTGCGTGCGGAATTCTATTGTTTTAGTTACTTTACAAGCTCTATGTTGCATATATGTGTTTGGAAACATCGACTAATTTCTATACGTCGATTAGTCGGGGTTGCACATATCTGTGATGTTGTGATGGTTTGTGTATATGAACTTGTTAGATCGTCGTGGATGAATAGCCGAGGATGTGAGATGAGGGTTTTCATTCTTTCATTCGATGTAAAATTTATAAAGTGATGTAATATTATTTTGCGGGCCACATCCGGGTTGAGGTTGTAGCTACCGTTGTATTATTTCTTTTACTATTTTTGCTCCTAAGATAGACCCAAGGTGGGGTGCACAAACTACCGGGTACTTTGAAGTGCCGAGTGGCCTACTCACTTTGGTTTGGAACAGTCGTATTACTTTGTTGGCCTTCATAGAAGGTATATACGGATGGGTCAAATTAACCTGGACAATGATGGGTAGAACTTGACATGTGACTTATGATTTATTGGCCTTCGTCAAGGTCATAAGAGCATGGGCAAAAATCCACATCGGGAGTTTCTAAAGAAACTGAAACTTGCTAGTGATGCATACCATTTGAAGTTTGATAATGTTAGTAGGATTCCTTCAGCATTATCACACAATGATATTTGGATCCTGATCCTACTGTGAGTATCCGCTACTCCTCGGGAGATTCTTCACTTAACGATCAATGCTATAAACCAAGTAGGTGTCTAGAACAGTGTTAGCGGGGCTACGCCTCCAGGGAAAAGAGATTGTTTAATTAAGGAACTTCACGAAAGCGTCGTAAAACCTCTCTCGAAGTACTGATGCTAGCCTGGCTGAACGGTTAAGCAAGTATTATACGGTGAAATTAATCCTGACTAATTCTTCTTTTATGGCTTAAGGAAGGATTCGAGAAACAGTGGGAGTCATCCTGTTTAGATAAAATAAAAACCAATCTAAACTTGCAAGAGCATCATGCTGAGTGTATTCTTCTCTTTCTCCTAATTGCAGCGACCAGGTGACTAGATTAGGTTACAGATAGATAATAAAATGACTGAATCTGACTATATTGACTGGCAAAGGTTTGTCCAGATGTCCATTACCTATGACAAGTTGGACCACCTCATTACTACTCTATCCCCCACCATCCCAGGTCCAATTTCCATCGTCCCGGATAAGGATATCCATAAGACAGGGAAAAAAGACTGTGCGAATGCCAAGTGCCTCGTATTGGCCTCAGTTGATGGTGTATACCAGAGGCAGCACGAGAACATGGAATTAGTTTCTATCTTCCTCCATAACAAAGTTTTATATGGAGAGCAATCTCATATCGCAAAATATGAGACCTCGAAAGAATTGCTTCAAGCGAGATTGGCTGTCGGGTCATCTGTAGAGGACAACGTCCTTACAATGACTGGCTATATTGATAAGCTTACGGACCTGGAGACCATGTTGGGAAACGGGCCATATGCTGACTTGTTTCTACAGTCCCTACCATCTACCTTTGCCCAGGGGAAGAAAGTTATACTTCCAGTTGACGGCACCCTGAAGGAAACAAGGGTGACACCTACTCAGCTTATTAGGGAATCTTCTTCTTTTGCATCCAAGGTGAAAGCAAAGGGAGAGAAGAAGAAGACCTCCATAAAGCCGATATGCGGTGTCAATAAGGTAAAAGGACAGGGAAGGACAAAAGTTTCTAGGCTAACAGTAGGAATGGAGGGATGTTCCTATTGTTACGGGAAAGGGCATTGGCAGAAAGGATGTAGGGCTTGGAAAGCCAGAATCCAGGATCCGAAGCATGTTGTGGCTTCAACTTTGGGTGTGTTAGTGATTGAAAACAGACTGTCAATTAACTCTACTCCTGGGTACAAGATACCGGATCAGGATCTATATCTATAATTTATTACAGGTTTTGAGAAACCGAAGAGTTATCAAGGCAGGTGATGATTCTCAGGTTTACTAACGGAATGAGCGTGGACGCTGTATCCGTAGGGTATATCACCTAGAATTGACAAGTAGGCATATATTGATTCTATGTATTTGTTTGTGTGTACCAATTCTAGTTTGTAAGCGATGTGGTTCACATCCACCTAAATCAAAGCTTGATTGGGTCAGGTACACTAGAGGACGGTATATATTGAATCAAGCTCAGGTTTTCAAACGTCCAGAACACACTTAAAAGAATATCTCCAGAATTAAATAAAACTTTCTTATGGCATTGTAGACAGGGTCACATCAATAAAACATGGTTGTCAAAGTTACATAGAGAGGGATATTTGGATCCGTTCGAATATCAGCCTTATGCAACTTGTCAATCTTGTCTCATAGGAAAGATGACAAAGACTCCGTTCACTGGACAAGGAGTAAGAGCGAGCGAGCTCTTGGGACTCATACACAGCGGCATGTGTAGTCCAATATCTACAGATGCACGAAGTGGTTACCTATTTCATTACTTTTATGGATAATTTCTCTAGGTTAGGACATGTCTTCTTGATGAAGCATAAATCCGTGACCCTTTGGAAAATTCCGAGAATATAAGAATGATATGGAAAAACAAACAGGCAAAAGTATCAAGACACTGAGATCTGATCGATGTGATGAATACTTAAGTGCCGAGTTCCTGGATTACCTAAAAGAGAATGGAATTCTCTCTCAGCTTACTCCTCCATACACACCACAACACAACGATGTATAGGAAAGGCTGAACAGAACCCTATTAGATATTGTTCGTTCCATGATGAGTAACACTGAGTTGCCGCGATCCTTCTGAAGTTATGCACTAGAATAAGATGCATATCTTTTGAATACGGTTCCTACCAAGACTGTGCCTAGCACACCATATCAGATGTGGAGTGGGAAGAAACCCTATAGTCAGTATCTGAAGATAAAGGGATGTCCAACTTTTGTTGAAAAGCAATATACAGACAAGCTCGAGGCACGCTCAGTACTGTGTAAATTTATAGGATACCCAAAGGACTCTAAGGGGTATCTATCCTATTACAGAGAGGAATAAAAGGTTTTTGTTCCTCGTCATGTAAAAGGAAATAGTGGGAGCATAATAGAACTGGGAGAAATTCCAGAACCACAAACTATTACTGAAAGTATGGTAAAACCAGAGGTTTCAAAAGAACTGGACATCCCTACGCCAATCCGCAGGACTAGTAGGTAGTCTCATCCGCCCGAGAGATACTACGGTTTTCTCATAGAAGGGGATCGAGAGGATTGCATCATTAACAATGATGTGCCGACTAGCTTCCAGTAAGCCATTCAGAACGGCGACTTGGTAAAATGGCTGATGCAATATGGATCGAAATGGAGTCCATGTACACCAACAAAGTATGCACTTTGAACATTACTCCAGAAGGGGTAAAACCTGTAGGCTGCAAATGGATCATCATAAAGAAGACTAGTATAGGTGGATAGGTTGAAACCTATAAGGCTAGACTTGTTGCTAAAGGTTTTCGTCAAAGACCTAGTTTGGATTATGATGAAACCTTTTCTCCAGTGTCTATACTCAAATCCATTCGGATCCTTCTTGCCATTGCTGCCTTCCAAGATTTTGAGATCCGGCAGATGGACATAGAGACGGATTTTCTAAATGGTAATTTGGTATGGTGCGTTTATATGAATCAGCCAGAGGTTTTCAATCAGAGTGGGAGCAGCAAGACAATGTGCAAGTTGCTTAAGTCCATTTATGGACTAAAGCAAGCATCGCGGAGTTGGAACATCTGTTTTTATTTAGACAGTCAAAGAATTCGACTTTATCAAAAATCCAGATGAACCATGCATTTATAATAAGATTGTAGCAAGAACTGTGGAATTCCTTGTTGAGTACGTGGTTGACATTCTCTCGATAGGAAATGACATTCCTATGCTATAATCAGTCAAAGGATTCTTGTCACAGAGGTTCTCCATGAAAGACCTGGGTGATACCAACTACATTTTGGGAATCCAGATCTATCATGATAGATCAAAGAGGATGGTGGGACTTTTATAGTCAAGGTACAACAACACCATACTGAAAATATTAAGTATGGATGATTCTAAGCACAGTGCTCTACCAGCTTATCATGGAATCACCCTCTTCAAAGAGAAGTCTTCCAAGACTGATTTGGAAAGGGCTCGCGTGTCGATTATACCCTACGCTTATGCGGTAGGCTCTATAATGTATGCGATGTTGTGTACCAGACTAGATATAGCTTGCGCACTGAGCGGGGTAAGCCAGAATCAGTCAAGCCCAGGGGAGAAGCACTGGGAAGAAGTAAAGAACATTCTCAAGTACCTGAGAATGGCTAAGGAGATGTTCTTGGTGTATGGCGGAAAAGGACCTCTAGATTGATGCCTTTTCTAACTCCAGCTTTCAGAGTGATAAGAATAACTCCAAGTACATGTCAGGTTATGGCTTTACCCTCGGTGGAGGGGCGATCTTTTGGAAGATCTCCAAGCAGGACACCGTTGCAAACTCGATGTAGGAAACGGAGTAGTTCGCTGCATGAGACGCCGCAAAAGAGGTAGTCTGGATATAGAAGTTCTTAATTGAACTTCAGGTGGTTCCTTCCATTTGTTGGTCCAATACTTTAGTATTATGACAATATACGGTGCTATAGCTTTAGGGAAGGAACCCAGGTCCCATCAGAGATCTAGACATATCTTGAGGCGGTACCACCTGATCAGGAAGATCGTTGATCCCCAGGGGATCGAGGTGAGGAGAGTAGATACGGAGAACAACACTGCATATCCACTCACAGAGGCCATCCCTCAGACAGTGTTCGAGAGGCTAATCGAGACCTTCGGTCTGCGATATGCCAGTATGTGGCCATAGTGCAAGTGGGGGATTGTTAGTGATATATGCCTTATAGGCCATTATTATATCATACTGGATTGTATATTACTTAATGGGAGCTTGGGATATACACGGATATAGTAACAGTCTTGCTCGAAATGGTAGTATGCTACCTGATTTGTTTCTACCTTAATATGTGCATATTTTTCTTTTAGCATATCGCTTATACATATTGGTAGAGCTCTTCTAACCACTTGATTTGTAGCTTGCCAGGCGCTAAGTCAAAATACTGTGTTAAGGAACCTTTTCAAATTGGTTTAGGATCTTTGCTTGATTACCAGTGTTGTGATAGCAGTCATACTAGTGGGGGCTGGGTAATCTATAAGCACATCCTATACAGGTCCCTAGTCGTAGGATTATCGAGACGGGGCATCGATACTCCGGAGTAGACTAGTGTATACGCTTCTCATCCCAGCAGGGAAGATGGTCTGTCCCACAACCATTAGAACGTCGTACTGGAGATAGTATGCAGGTGCTCGTTAGGTTACGAGTACACTGGACAGGACTCGTCGGGAACTGTTGGTAGGTATTATACCTGTTGTCGGGTAGCAGTACCCAGGTGACATGAGTACAGCTTAGTCCGTCGACTTGACACTGCAACATCGCCTTGAGTGTGTTCCTACTGTACTTTGATTACTACCCTACCACGGCTCAAAGGAGTCATGCAAACAGGCAGTAGTTGGGTGCAGTCCCGAAGCACTTGGAGGCAGTAGCGGTTAGATAGGATTCATCTCTATAGGTATTGGGGGTTGATATCGCACTGTGTTCAGAAGGCCATTACACAAAGTCCTTGGCCAAGGCAAGCGAGATTTACTAGTAGGTATTACAGTAGTTTCTCAGGGTGTATTGGTCTATTCTCCGACATGACTTATATCGCTATTAGGGGTCTGACGTTTACCACCCCCTAGGCCCGATATGCGATACTCTTAGACGAACAAACCGGACTGTACAGAGATTGTCACGTTCAGGCTCAGTAGAAGTTCGGATGGGTTTTCCTCATCGACCTTCTTATCGACATCTACCTGGTGTTAGATATGTATGCCCTAGAGGCCTGTATTGTATAGGATGCTAGGCATGTATATGTACAGAAACAATCTTTGCTCGAAATGATAGTATGCTATCTGGTTTATCTTCATCTTAACGTGTGATGTGTTGTATTTCATATCTTTATATACATGTTGATGAAGCCCTTAGGATTATACTTGACTACCGGGATTTTTATGTAGATCATACTAGTAGGGCCTGGACAGTCTATAAGCATATCCTTTATTAGTTCCTAGTCAGGGGTATATCGAGACAAAGCATCGATATTACCAGAGTAGACTAGTGTGTACGTTTCTTGACCCTGGGGCGATGGTTGATCCCACAACCATTGGCGTTTGACATCAAAGATTGTACACAGGTGCTCATTAGAGAATGGGTTCACCGAACAGGACTCGCCGAGAACTCCTAGATGGTATATATACCTATTGTCAGATAGCAGTTCTCTGGTGACACTTATACAGGTTAGTCTATAGACCCGAGATCGCCATAGTGTCTTGTATGATTCCCACTGTGCTTTGATTTCCTCCCTACCACGGCTCTGCTGAGACGTGCAAACAGGTGGATTTTGGGTACAGTCCCGATTCGCATGGAGGCAGTGAGCGATAGGAGGGGTTTCATCTCTCCCGGTATAGGGAGTTGATGTCGCGCTATGCTTGATCGGCCATAACAGCAAATCCCTGACCAGGGTTCTCGAGATTTACTGATAAGAGTTATTAGTAGTTTCTCGAACCGTTATGGGCCGTAAATCAGCATGACTTATAAAGTTACTAGGGCCTGACATTTACCACCCCTAGACTTCATATGCGACGTATCAGACGAAAAGATCGGACTGTACAGTAAGTGTTGCTTATAGGCTCGTTAGGGTTAGGATGAGTTCGCTCATCGGCCACCACTTTTTCGTCATGTACCTGGGTAGCCGTTACGCACAGGTAGTGCCGCTGACGTGTTTGTGGTTAAACCCACTACCAGCATACTGTCGAGTCTTTAGAGTCCCACACAGAGAGTTCCCCGGTTCAGGTGAAAGATGTAGAGGCCGTAAGTTGTTACGGAAGGGTTTCGATCATGTTCGTATAATTGTTACACGAATAATGATCGGAAGGATAGTACTGATGGGCTTTGGTTTAAGCCGGATACCGGTATTATATTATTGGATTGATTGTATTCGTATTTTTCGAAATTCGAATACGGGTATACTTATACGGTATACGATGGAGGGATATTCTTGTAATTGTTACATGAATACCTTCTAGAAGGAGAAATCATATTATTAGATATTTATTTTGTGAAAATAAATAAATGAGGTGGAATTTTGGAAAGTCTAAGTATGGATGAAGGAATGGCTTCTTTCATATTTTATTCATTTGGAGTTACTATTGAAGCATGGTGCAATTTTTTATTATATGCTTTAATTATTTCATTTTGAGCCATATGATATCTTTCCATGCTTGAAGTTTTCATTATCACTTTGACATTCTCTCTCTTCATTATCTCCTTCTTCCTCCTCTTTGCTTTAACCTCACATGAGTTATGAATCAAAAGCTTAGAGTAAAAATCATAATCCAATATTCAATCTCTACATCATCTTAGTGATCATTTCTAGCAAACTTGATCTCTAAGTTGAACTCTTATGAAGAGTTTGTAGCTTGTTCGATAGCTCTCGGGTGGATCGTCTTGGATCTTGAGGTGGCTGGAGATCAAGCTCATTGCAACCACAAGGAGCTTAGGAGTCACATTCAAGTGAAGACCCGAAGGACCGGTTCCATTAGGTATAAATACTATCATAGTAGATTAGATCTCTTGATGGTTTTTGCTAGTTAGGGTTTAAGCACTAATCTTGGGTTATGTGGGTGTTGCATGCAAGAAAAATTATTGTTTACCACTTCCGCCTCCTTACAAGTGTTGTGAGGGTGTACAACATTTACTAACATAGTATCAGAGCCTATCTTAAACCTTAAATAGCTTGTAGCAACGTTAGAATTCCGCCGTTTTTCGTCGTGCAAAAACTGCCGAAAACAATTTTGAAAATCGATGTTTTGAGATATTTGCACACCCCGTGGGCTCACGATTTGAACCGAGAAGCCACAGGGTGGAGCATGCGCACCCCGAGGACACTTCGAGGGGGACCGAACGGCTGGGCCCACTCCCCAAGACCACCACAAGGTGGTCTTGGCGGTGGGGACCCGAAACTGCCCTACCAAAGGCAGTTTCGGGTCTTCCTCACCTCCGGGCCACCTCGTGGTGGACTCGGGGGTAGGGTACCCCCTCTATGCCCTCCATTCGACCATTAATATGTTGTTCTTTGCCTTCGCGAAGTTCGGGCGGGCTTCTAGTTCGTTTCGACTCCCGGATTGACTCAAAAGATCGGTTTTTAAAAGGTTGCTCACTGGATTTTTTCAAGAGTTGGTAAATGGTTTAGTTTGCTAATCTCGTGCAGAATTCTAATATCGCGGTTACTTTACAAGCTTAGTGATGTGTATGTATGTTATGGAAACGTCGACTAATTTCTATATGTCAATTAGTCGGGGTTGCACACATCGGTATTGTTATCATGCGATGGTATGTGTATATGAATATGTTGGATCGTCGTAATGAATGGCCGGGGATGTGAGAAAAGTGTTTTTCTTTCATTCATGTAATTTGTAAAAAGAAATGTAATATTATTTTGCGCGGCACATTCGGGTTGAGGTTGTAGCCACCGTTGTATAATTTCTTTTTACTATTTTTGCTCCTAGGATAGACCCAAGGTAGGGTGCACAAACTGCCGGGTTATCGAAGTGCCGAGTGGCCTACTTACTTTGTTGAGAGAGGTTTCTTCACTTTGGGAATTTGGCGGGTAGTTTGCCGCACCAGTAGTGGTCTAGGGTGGCGATTTGAGAGATATTTTGCGTGCGTGCACTTTTAAAATCAAAGAATAGAATATACCGCAATCAATAACGGTGTCGCTTGGTAGCTAGCTGGTTGAGTACGGGTCGGTCCACAGGGAAAACGTGTCTTTTCTTATTGTTCTAATGAGTCAATTCCTATTTGTGGTAGGTTTTGATAAAAACTAAGATTGAAGTTGATTTGGATTAAAACCTTGCTGGGATTAGGATTAGGTAAGTTTGTAAAGTTAATTCTACTCACCGCTTCCTTAGCCCTAATTAAGAACTTAGGTATTAAGGTAATATTTAACAAAGGGGATTAGCACGACTAGGAAGAAACGTAGTTTCTTCCCTTTGGTCCTTGTCCGTCCTTTCTTAACTCTTATCCCTAACCTCTATGTAAATCAACCACAACCAGTCTAACTAGGGAATCACCGCTATCTCATAGGATAGGGTGCCGTAGTGAGCGGTGGGTGTTTGTTTTACATAGAGTCCTAATTTATAAAGTTATGAGGGCAAGAAAGGAGTGAGAGATTTCCATCTCTCAAACCTACCCAATCCTAACCCTAACAAGTGAGGAACTACTCACTCATTAGGGTATTAACAATGGAGTTCATTTTTTTATTTTCTTTTTAATTACCTAATTAACGTGCAGATAATAAAAGACAGATACGAAAATTGCAGAATTTAAATTGCAAATAAGAAAAATTCAAAATAAAAAACTTACTTTTATCGATGCACTCTTGACGATTATAAGGGAATTAAAATTTAATCTAGAATTAAAAAGAGGCATGCCCCAAAAGAGGCTATAGGTTTTCCTATTTATAGATAGGAGAAACCATAGGGTTTACATCGGATCCACATCTGAAATTACAATACTACCCTAAGAAAGCCGGGTCAATGCACCGACTCCCACCGACACGCACCGACACGTACTCTGCACGACCGCGGATCTACGACCAGAAGCCTTGTTTAGCCGCGGTTCCACGACCATTTGGTGGGCTCTTGGGCTCAGTTCTTCTGTGATACTTCAAGTTGCTTTTTCCATCTGTTTTCTTCAGTTGGTTCCTCAGAATATTTTCTACTTTCTTCCAGATTTCCAACAGTGCAGAATTGTGGACTTTTACCGTTAGCTTCGCGTTGAAGTCTTGAATCTTGTGCTGCCCTTGTACTTTATATATTGAAGTATTTGCTAATCTTCGTTTGTTCCTCAAACTGGTAGGCGGTATCTTGCAGATTCATCTATTTGTTGGTCGTGGTCTCATGTTTGTAGCATCTTTTCACCATTTTCACTGTATTGTTCCGAGGATTTGTAACCTGCAACTATTTAGCAGACATGGATCAAAAGCACCTATTTATTTGCAATATGATTAAGAATGGGGAATATAATAATGCAAAATTCTGATATGAACAAATGCCCCCAAACTTATCTTTTGCTCGTCCCGAGCAAAGTCAATTTATTCTCGAAAAAACCTAACCTCACTTTCGCAGCGAATCGCGATTGCACTGAGCTCGTGCAACAAGCCGTTAAACCTCTAGGTGTCCCTAGTAGGAGGAGTGTTGTCTCCTGAGGGTTTTCAGCGGATACTACCCACAAAATCCGATCAATTTGGCCTGTTGACTTTCATTCTTCAATTCGGTGTTCTAGCAAGAAATTCTATTATCTTCAACTTAGAAATCATCAACCCGTATTTTTCACACTCACTTATCATTTAACTTAAGATCGTATATGTTCTGTAAATTTATTTAGCTTTTAGCATCTTTTGAATTTTCCTTCTAAGGTTCCATCTCAACTTAAGAATTTTTATCATCTCTACTGAAGGTGTAAGCCCTATCTTTCATTCCTATCTCTCATCCAAACCCCAATCATATACCCCTATGTGTGTGTATGTATCTCCCCTACACTTGGAAATTCAAGCTATCATACTCTTGTCCATCGTCCAAAGTACTTTTAGTTGGTGAATTTTAGATGAAATTGCTCACACATCCTTCATGCGACCGTTAATACTTCTTGAGGTACTAACGACCGATTACAAAATGTGTTCGCGCATTAAGGCGTAATTCCTCGTATTGTAATACCTAAGGCTTAGCAGTGACTCCCAAACCAGTTGGTCTATGGCACTAGGTGATAAAGCACCCTTGCTATATTTTTTATTTATGTTGCCTTAAGTAGTTACAAAACCAGTGTTCATTTTTTTATGTCTCTTTATTCACACTTGTACTTTTATTTTCTTTTCCTTCATACTAAGGATTTAGACAAGAGCAATTCAAGGTATCCTCTACTATCCCAAGTTTCAAGGTGCGTGTATGTGCGAGTTGTATGGTATATATTTTCAGAGTTTAGACTAAAGGTTCGGAATTATTTTTCAGACTTACACTTCAATAAAAATTTCAATACTCTTCCCTTATTTTGACTTAGCCTAAGAACTGAACTCAAAATTTACCTATTTCTAAATAAACTACAAAGACATATATTTTCTACCGTTAAACTTTAAGAAAGGTTATTTTTAGGGGTTTTAATTTACTAAGTTTAGGATCTAGTTTTTCCTAGCTAGTTAACCGTCTTGTCGAACTTAAGTCAAATATGGCCAAAATTCAATTTTTATAATTTTTAAAAAAAAATTATTTGATTTTATTTATAATTTTTTTTTCAATTTTTATAATTTTTTATAAAGATGCAATGCAGAAATAAACATGCAAAGAAAGAAAGAAAAAATATATACAAAAATTAAAATATGCAATGCAATGATAACTATTTACAAACCACCTCCTCCCCCAAACTTACCAAAAGAAGTGCCCTCACTGCTCAGGACCTCAACGTCCCCTTGAACGTGAACGGGAACGTTCTTCTCGTGCTAGCAGCGTAGATACGCCATGTTCAATCTCTGTCACCCGATGATCTAAGTTGGTCACTATCCCTACCAAATTATCAATCCCCCTAATGGCTCTTCTAAGAAGATGTGCATGTTCTATGGGGGTGAGCTCTTCCTCGCTCGCGGTCGAGCTGGAGCTGGGTGTTCTGGCGGGTACATGTTCGGCCGGTTCTCTTTGCGACCATATATCAGTTAAGCGGGTATAGGACGTGGATACGCTCTCAATGAGAGGCCTAATGGGTATACCTCCATGCATATAGAATTCAAATTCCTCCACAGGGAGGAAATAGCGACACAGTTGTGTCGCTAACATAGGGCATGAGTAATTTGCGGCCCTTTTGCCAGCACCAATTGAATTAAGTAAAATCGTGCACAAGTCAAATCTAGGGTTCGTAGTCATTAAGGTGTGTGTTAGTGTATATGCCCTAGCGGCCATTACTGTATCATACTAGTATGTATATTACATGATGGAAGTTTGGGATATTCACAGTTGTATAGACAATCTTGCTCGAAATAGTAGTATGCTACTTGGTTTGTTTCTGCTTTAATGTGTACATGTGTTTCTTTTATTATATCACCTATATGCATTGGTAGAGCCCTTAGGATCTTTTGCTTGATTACCGGCGTTGTGATGGCGATCACACTCGTGGGGGCTGGGTAATCCACAAGCACATCCTTATGCACGTCCCTAGTCATGGGATTATCGAGACAGGGCATCGATACTCCGGAGTAAACTAGCGTATGCGCTTCTCATCCCAGTGCGGGAGGCGGTCTGTCCCGCAGCCGTCAGTACGTCGTACTTGAGATAGTATGCGGGTGCTCGTTAGGTTACGAGTACACTGGACAGGACTCGTCGGGGACTGTTGGTTGGTATTATACCTATCGTCAGTTAACAGTTCCCAGGTGACATGAGTACAGCTTAATCCGCTGACTTGACACTGTCACTTCGCCTCAAGTGTGTTCCCACTGTTCTTTGACTACCACCCTACCACGGCTCTACTGAGTCGTGCAAACAGGTAATAGTTAGGTGCAGTCCCGAAGCACTTGAAGGCAGTGACAGTTAGACAGGATTCGTCTCTCCCGGTATTGGGGGTTGACATCGCGCTGTGTCTAGGAGAGCCATTACACATGTAGTCCCTGGCCAGGGCAAGCGAGATATACTGGTAGGTTTCCAGTGTTATCTCAGGGTGTTCTGGGCTTCACTCCGACACGACATGTACCGCTCTTAGGGGACTGACGTTCGCCACCCCCTAGGCCCGCCATGCGATGTATCAGACGAACAGACCGGACTGTACGGAGATTGTCACATACAGGCTCAGTAGGAGTTCGGATGGGTTTACCTCATCGGCTTTCTTATCGACATCTACCTGGGGACCGTTACGTACAGCTAGTGCCGCTTACGGTCTGTGCTTAAACCCACTGCCAGCGTAGTGTCGAGTCTTTAGAGTCCTACACAGAGAGTTTCCCTGCACTGAGCGAAACGTGTAGAAGCCATATGGTTTTACGGCAGGGCTGCGATCACTTACGTGCACTTGTGTGCGTATGCTGTTCGGGCAGGCAATACTGGTGGGCTTTGGTTTAAGCCGGATCCTAGTATTGCACGGATGGATTTGTTTTGTCTTCTGTGCATTCGCATTCTATGGAATGCGGGTGCGGGTGTGTATGCACAGTTTTGAGGAGCGATGAAGGAGGAGGTGCCTCATTAGGGTTTTGGCAGTTGGTTCGGCCAAAACCGTTATGTGGAAGGCTCATTAGGGTTTTGACAGTTGATTCAGTCAAAACCATTTTGAGGTGGGCTCATTAGGGTTTTGGCAATTCGTTCGGTCAAAACCATTATGAGCCGGAGACATTATTTACTAATCCTTTTAGTGATAATTATGTGATGGCTAATTGCTTTGACCATTTGACCACCTTGACCACTCTTGACTTTGTTGACCCGTTGACCAAAGTTGACCATTGACCTTCATGAGAGGTCTACACTCTTCTTTGGTTTTCTTTTTCATTTTGGATTATGAAAATGGTCATTGGATTATGAAAATGGTCAAATCAATGTAGCATCAACTTTATCATGATAGGATTTGTGATGATGGTGTTTAGTATTATTTTGCAACCATGGTTCATCTTTTTTGGTTAAGTTTTTCATTTCTCTTTTCTCATTCTCTCTCTTGGAAGTGAGAAGAAAGAAAGAGCTCCATGGTTGCTTGACCTCCTTCATCTTCCTCCTCTTCATAAATTCTTTTGATCTCATGTGTTGAGAGAAAAAGAATCCACATAGACAAATACCTCCATCTTTCTCTTCTATACAACCTAGGGTATCAAGATTAGCAGTCTTGTTGCCCTAGTTGCCTCGGCTCGAGGTGGAGCTCGGTGTATAACTCTCGGGTGGATCGTCTTCGACTCAAGAAGGCCGCGGAGGTGACCAAAGTCCGGATCAACCCTCGGAGCATCGATTGAAGAGCGGGACAGCGGAATGAAGACCCGAAGGACTGGTATCACGAGGTATAACTTCTACGGCATAGTAGTTAACACCTCTTGGAGTTTGCTAGTTTCTAGTTTAGCAAAGATCCGGCTTTTACGGTCCATGTTACCAAGTCAAGAAAAAATTTTGTTTTACCGTTTCCGCAACCCCGAAAGTACCGGGAGAGGTAACGTGGACCTAACAGTGGTATCAGAGCGTAGCTAAACATAAACTAGCCTGTTAGAAAAGTGTTTAGAATATCGATCGGAAAAAAGTCGCAAAACACGCCCGAGAAAACCCAAGTTTCTGTCGATTTTTTATACTGTTCAAAAAATAATTTAACATACATGAAAAATCGTCTCAGGGTTTTGTTAAAACACACAGCAAAAATGAGCTGCTGACTCAGCCAACTCACCGCGGAACCGCGGCGAAACCATGGGTTTGGCCGTGGATCCGCGGCCGAGTTGACTCAACCGCAGCTCCGTTTTGCTGCAGTGTTCTATTTGGGCTGTTTTGGGATTTTTAGTACATGTTGTTTCTGCCCAGATTTTCCAGAGTGCAAATTGATTTTTCGGGTGGTTACAAATCCGTATTTTTTATCGATATTCCATAGACTTTAGCTAATGGATATTTTCTGTGATGTGATATATGTATTGAACGTCTACTAATCGCTATACGTCGATTAGTAGGGGTTATACATATCTGTGATCTGTAATGCTGATGGTTTGTGCATATGAACTCGTTGGATTGTCGCGGATGAATAGCCGGGATGGTTGTGAGATGAGAGTTTCTTTTTCTTTCATTCATTGTAAAATTTTTAAATTGATGTAATATTATTTGTATGGCCGCACAACCGGGTCAGGGTTGTAGCCGTCATTGTATAATTTCTTTTTACTGTTTTTGCTCCTAGGATAGACCCAACGTGGGGTGCACAAACTACCGGGTATCTCGAAGTGCCGAGTGGCCTACTCACGGGTTGAGGGAGGTTGCTTCGCTTCGGGTACTTGGCGGGTAGTTTGCCGCACCCGTAGGGATCTAGGGTGTGGTATTGGCTATTCATTGCGACCGTATAATCCGTTTTTCGTTGCAGGCTCGAACGAATCACGGGTTCCTAATATATCCAAAGTGTTTATCTGTGATCTGGATTGGCTATCATTGTTATATATCTATATATGATATCTATTTAGGTGTTGCTTATGTTTTGCATCCGCGCTAGTCCAACCCCCGCTCTGTCGTTAGTTAAGTAACTTAACGGGTGATGACGGGGTCCCGTGGCGAATACGGATGGCATAAGCGTACGCCATATTTTTGTTGTTTTCTGCAATGGTAAGATTAATTGATGGGACACATTAAATTAATGCAAGAAAATAAACCTAAAAGACATTGTTGGAACAATTTTCAAAAAGCTGTTATTGCGAGGACGTTCACTTTTGTTTTGCACAGAGGTATTCGGTTATGAATGCCCAGCACCTGAGTCGACGAGGCAAGGGCCGAGATCCCTTCATCGGGAGTGCCCCTTGGACAAAAGTTTGCGTCAGGGTAATAACTTCACTATAGTCGATTATTCTTTTTTTGCATCGAGGTATTCAGTTTGGAATATCCTGAACCTCATTCGACGAGGAAAGAGCCGAGATCCCTTCACATGGAGTGACCTCTTTAGCAAAAGTTTTTGCCACTATATTTTCAAAAAAGGGCAATCATGTTCCTTCAATGATTTCAAGTTCATTACGTTAACGGGTTTTTCGCCAAAAACCCAGCCGTAGCCCTCCGTCGTTTCGGATTGATATTATTTAGTATTCGTACTGCGTTTGTTGACCTAGTCAAGGCGTAGTGAACGGTAGCTAGATGATATTTTTCTATGGATTGCAAATGTGATTGGTTAGGACAGCCGTGCGGCCTTGTTGACTTAGTCAAGGGCACGTACGGGTGGGTCTAATGCAATCAGGATAATGACGGATAGAACTTGACTAACGGTTTATGTTTTGTTGACCTAGTCAAGGTCATAAACCGTTAGGGGCAAAAAACACATCGGGGGTTTCTAAAGAAACTGAAACTTGCAGATTTAGCATACCTTCTGGAGTGTGGTGACTAGAGTGGATTCCATCTAAGTCATCACACAATGATAGTTGGATCCCGATCCCACTGATTAGTTGGATTACTCTCGGGAGATTATTTCACTTAATGATCAATACTATAAACCAAGTAGGTGTCTAGAACGGTGTTAGCGGGGTTACGCCCCCAGGGAAAAGAGGTTATTTAATTAAGGAACTTCACGAAAGCGTTGGAAAACCTCCCTCGAAGTACCAACACCAGCCTGGCTGAAAGGTTAAGCAAGTATTGTGACGTGCGATTAAATCCTGACTAGTTCTTCTTTTAAGGTTTTAGGAAGAATTTGAGGAAACAGTGGGAGCCATCCTGGTTAGATAAACTAATAAACCAATCTAATCTTGGAAGAGCGCACGTTGAGTATTTCTTTTCTCTCTCTCCAGGTAGCAACCATTTCACGCCCTAATCAAGATAATAAAATGTATTGCTTGACCGATCCGAATTCTTATTCGGGGCTGGGGAACGTTGGTTCGGCTCTAACTTGTGACAACAATCATAAGTATGAGCAAGGACAAGAGGATTGTATGGATTCCAAGGATACCCAGTTGAAGAAGAAGCATGGTTTTGCATCTACTTCAGGTGTTCTTGTAATTGAGAACTGCTTTACGGTCAGCCCTACCTCCTGGGTACTTGATACCGGATCAGGATCTCATATCTGTAATTTATTGCAGGGACTGAGAAAAAGTAGGAAAGTTGCACCTGGTGATATGTCGCTCAGAGTAACGAACGGAGCATAAGTAAATTCTGCAGCCGTCGGTGAATATCACCTAGTATTGCCAAATGGCAAGACTATGATTTTGAACGATTGCTACTATATACCTTCCATGGTTTGCAACATCATATCAGTTTCTTTACTCGATAAAGATGGAAATAACTTTGTTCTTGATAGAAATATCATGAACATCTACCTTCATAAGGTACTGGTTGCAGAAGGTACACTGTGTAATGGTATCTACGTTCTAAATCAGAATACAGTTCTCAATATACAAAACACACACAAGAGGAAGAGTTCAGATACGAACGAATCCTACTTGTGGCATTGTAGACTCGGTCATATCGGAAAGAAAAGACTGAGTAAGTTGCATAAAGATGGACTCTTGGATACGTTCGAGTTTTCATCTTATGAAACTTGTCAGTCTTGTCTCAAAGGAAAGATGACCAAGTCTCCGTTCACCGGACATGGAGAAAGGGCAGCAGAGCTCTTGGGACTCAGACACAGTGATGTATGTGGTCCGATGTCTATACATGCAAGGGGTGGGTTCTCGTACTTCATCACATTCACTGACGATCTCTCTAGGTTCGGATATGTGTATCTGATGAAACACAAATCTGAAGCTTTTGAGAAATTCAAGGAATTCAGAAACGAAGTAGAGAACCAAACTGGTAAAAGTATCAAGATCCTTCGGTCTCATAGAGGAGGGGAGTACTTAAGCACGGAATTCCTAGATTACTTAAAAGAGAATGGTATTCTCTCTCAGCTTACTCCCCTTATACACCACAGCACAACGGTGTATCGGAGCGGAGGAATCGTACCCTACTGGATATGGTTCGCTCCTTGATGAGTAATGCCGAGTTGCCTCTTTCATTTTGTGGACATGCGCTATTGACAGCAGCATATCTATTGAATGATGTTCCGTCTAAATCTGTGCCTAAGACTCCGTTCGAGATATCGAATGGAAAAAGGCCATATCTTAAAAGATTTAAGATATGGGGTTGTCCGGCTTATGTTAAAACGCATAAACCAGATAAACTAGAGGCACGGTCAGTTTTATGTAAGTTTGTGGGATATCCAAAGAATGGTTATGGATATCTATTCTACCACACCGAGGAACAGAAGGTGTTTGTTGCTCAGCATGCCGTTTTCTTAGAAACGGAGTTTCTTGCAAAAGAAATTAGTGGGAGCACGGTAGAATTGGAAGAAATTCAGCGACCACAAACTGAAACTGAAGATTTGACAGAACCTCAGGATTCAATAACCCCAGAAGAACCTCAGCCACTCCGCAGATCTGGTAGGATTTCTCATCCGCCCGAGAGATACTACGGTTTTCTCATAGATGGGGATCGAGAGAATTGCATCTTGGAAGAAGATGACCCTACCAGTTTCAGGCAGGCCATTATGAGTAGGGACTCTGATAAGTGGCAGGAAGCAATGCAATCCGAAATGGAGTCCATGTACACCAATAAAGTGTGGACCTTGGATATTGCTCCACATGGGGTAAAACCCGTTGGATGCAAATGGATCTACAAAAGGAAACTTGGTGTGGATGGGCAGGTGGAGACCTATAAGGCTAGACTCGTTGCAAAAGGTTTTCGTCAAAGACCTGGTTTGGACTATGACGAAACCTTTTCTCCAGTGGCTATGCTGAAATCCATTCGGATCCTACTTGTCATTGCTGCCATCCATGACTATGAAATCTGGCAGATGGACGTTAAAACGGCTTTTCTAAACGGCTGTTTGGAAGAGTGCGTTTACATGGATCAGCCAGAAGGTTGTAGGGTTGCTAGGCACGCGCACAAGGGTCTACGAGGCATCAACCATGACCGATTTAAAAATTAGCAGTGCCGAAAAACCCGAATACGGAGCTTTAAACTAGAGATTAGGCGAAAACTAACATGTTAACATCTTTAACACTAAGTGAGAGGGATTACAACCTTTGTAGATCCGGTCCTTCACTTCATATTCTCCGTGTTGTGGTCCCTTCGCTGCGATCATCGGGTTCCGGACTCTCGAGAGGTTCCACGAAGAGAAAGATGCAACCTTTGCTTCCGATCTTCGATACAAAGATGATCTACCTTGAAGTTTCCTTAACACAAGCTAACACTCATGAAATGATGTGAACACCCTCATCTAAATGGCAAGGGAAGATGAGGATGATGAAGTAGGATTTTTGCTCTCTTTATTTATCTTTTTCTCACATTTATTCATCACATTGAAAAAAGCTAGCAAGCTTTTTCCATGAAGAAAGATGAAGGAGAATGATGAATATATTTTTGTGATGAATAGTAATCAAGAATATATGATTGATTATCAAACCATGGTCAAGGATGAGAGGTTAAACCAATGTAGAGAATAAACTAGAGTTAGGGTTTGGTTAGGTCAAAGCATGAGTCATAACAAAATATCTTTATCATGACAAAATAGAATCCTTCTAGAATGAACAAGAAGGTGCTAACCCTAATCAAACCCTAATCCCTTATTATCATCCTTAAACATGTTTTATAATAAATCATATCATGTCACAATAATATATATCACATATATATTATATATTTACAACAAAAGAAAATAATACAATTAACATATATCGCATATATATCAATGTATTAATCCGGTGAGAAAAAGAATCTTTTAGTGAGCAAATATTGGTTAATGTAATTTAATATATCATATATATTATTATACATTAAATTATCGAATCAACACTTGATCCGACAATCCGGCTATATCGCATATAACCGACTAATATTTATATGTACCGATTCATCGAATCAACACTTGATCCGATGACCCGGCTGATATCAAATATCGCGAGAATACAATACGGTATCTCATATCGCATTATCCTCGGTCCCGCACATATCACATATGTGCTCCTACTCCATTTTGCCTGAGCCAAGAAACCTCTGTGTAGGACTCTAAAGAATCGTTAATACACCGGCAGTAGGTGATGATCATATCAAACACCCACAAGCTGCAAGCGGTCAGCTAAACGTAACAGCTACCCAGGTATTGAGCGCTCAGAAGATCAACAAGCAAGCCTGTACATTCTCCTATGAATCCAAACAGTAACACTCCCGTACAGTCCGGTCTCGTCGTCTGATATGTTGCATATCTCGCCTAGGGGTGGTAAACGTCAGACCCCAGTAACTTGATAAGTCGTGTCGATATGAGGTCTATAACAGTTCAAGAAACTACTGATAACACTTACCAGTAAATCTCAGCAACCCTGGCCAGGGATTTCCGGTTATAGCCAATCGAACACAGCACAACATCAACTCCCTATACCGGGAGAGACGAATCCCCTCCTATCGCTCATTGCCTCCATGTGATTCGGGACTGTACCCAAAAGCCACCTTTTTGCACGCCCTCTTGGACGTGGTATGATGGAAATCAAAGCACAGTGGGAATCACACAAGACTCTATGACGATCTCGGGTCGACAGACTACTCTGTACCAGTGTCACCGGAGAACTGCCATCTGACGTATGGTATAATACCATCTGGGAGTTCTCGGCGAGTCCGTCCAGTGTACCCAGTCTCCATTGAGCACCCGTACACCATCCTTGATGTCAAACACCGATGGATATGGGATCATCCATCGCCCATCATATGGGTCAAGATGCGTATACGCTAGTCTACTCTGGTGCATCGATGCCCCTGTCTCGATACACCCACGACTAGGAACAATTATAGGATGTACTCGTCGACTACCGTGGCCCCACTAGTATGATCTCATCATGGTCCCAGTAGTTGAGTACATATCCTAAGGGCTTTAGCAACATGTAATATAGAGACAATCAGAGTACATGTTAAGATAAAGTACAACCAGATAGCATACTATCATGTCGAGCAAGAAAGTCCTCCCTATATATGTCCTAGCATCCACTACAATATACATCGTATGTACAGTAATGGCCTCTAGGGCATACATATAACTAACAATCTCCCACTTGCACTAGAGCCATCTGTTATGGTATCGCATACCCAACAATTAGCTGCGGTTGAAGTATCTCATACTCAACCATCTCATAAAAGTCTCTACTGGGAAAAAGGCCTTTGTGAATGGATCCGCGCTGCCGTCCTCTGTGTCTGCTCTCCTAACCTCGATCTCCCTGGAGATCAACCATCTCCATGATCAGGTGATACTGCCTAAGAATTATATCTGGATTTCCGATGGGACGGTAGTTCCTTGGCTAAAGCCACAACTCTATTGTCACACAATGGTAGGAACGAAGTTCATCTCATGAACTAATTAATATCTAGACTGCCTCTTTGGTAGTATCCTTGGTAATGATGTATCTTGCCTTTAATCGTCTAGTATGTCACGGTATCTAGTTTGGAACTCTTCCAACATACCGTCCCTCCACGGAGGGTATAGACAATGCCTGCGACTGACATTCAGTCGTCCTTATCACCCTGGAACCTTTCCAGTGATTCTCCCCAGGATCGATTGATACCATCTCACTACAACTAGTGAGTGTACTAACATCCAATTAGATCTATCTCATAGATCCAAAACCCAGGATTTAGGAGGTATCACTTTGATCCTATATGGAGAATCCTTGTGATAAGCGGAGATTGACCGAGCGTAGCATAGGAAACTCCTTCCCTATCAAGAGTATGTCATCTACGTACTCTACGAGGATCACCACCATACTCTCTACTACCTTTTCGTATATACAATGTTCATCTACCATTTTGATGAAGTCAAACTCTTTGACTACCACATCAAAATGGATGTTCCAACTCCGCGATGCCAGTTTTATCATATAAAACATCTTGCACACGTTTCCGCTGCTCCCACTGTTTACGAAACCCTCTGGCTGTGTACTTATAGACGTTCTCTTCTAAAACATCACTTAGAAAAGCAGTCATGACACCCAACCACCAGATATCATAGTCATGGTATGTAGCCGTGGCAAGTAGGATCTGGATGGACTTAAGCATAGATCCTTAGAAAAGGTTTCAACATAATCCATACCTGGTCTATGATGCAAACCTTTAACAAGTCTAGCTTTGAAAGTCTCAACTTTTCCATGTACACCAAATAATCTTCTCAAGATATACTTGCTCCTGATGGGGATTTAACCCTTCAGATAAAGCAACCAAAGTCCATACTTTGTTGGTGTATAAGGATTCCATCTCAGATCGATAAGCACCCAGCCATTCTTACAGAGTCCCACTCCTGATGGCCAGCTCGAAACTAGTTGGGTCATCATCTCATGATGCAATCCTCGCTCCCACTGTCATAGAGAAACCGAAGTACCTCTCAGGTGGGTGAGGAACCCTACTAGATCGGCGGAGAGGCTGAGGTTCGTTGGAAACTATTGAATCCTTTGGTTCTACCAAATCATCAGCTGCAGTTTGTATAGCTGGAATCTTTCCAGTTCTACATAACAGACCTTGCCTCGAGCTTGTCCGGATTTTGCTTTTAGACATAGGCCGGACAACCCCAAATCTTAACAAACTTAAGATATGGGCTCTTCCCATTCCATATCACATATGAAATGGTGGGCAGCTGATTTGATTTGAACCCTATTCAATAGGTATGCAGCTTCTCAAGTGCATAACTCCCAAAAGGAAATAGGAAACTCAGCAGTACTCATCATAGAGCACACCATATCAAATAGGGTGCTATTGCTCCGCCCCGATACACCGAGGTGCTGTGGTATATACGGAGGAGTAATGCCGAGAGAGAATCTCATTCTTCTTTAGAATAGTCCAGGAATTCCGTGCTCAAGTATTCTCCTCCTTGATCTCATCAAAGGACATAATACTTATACCCGTATTTGGTTCTCTACTTCTAACTTATATTCTGTGAATATCTCAAAAGGTTCGGACTTGTGTTTCAACAGGAACATATGTCTGAATCTTGAGAGATTATCAGAGAATGTAATGAAGTACAAAGAACCGATCTTGGCATGTGTAGACAGGGGACTTTCATACATCAGCATGTATCAATCCTAAAAGTTCACTAACTCTTTCTCTGTTTCCAACAAACAGAGCTGTGGTCATCTTATCTTTGTGACATGACCGGCAAGTTTCACAAGATGTAAATTCAAACTAATTTAAATATGCATCTATATGTAACTTCAGCCAGTCGGGTCGCATTGATATGACCTAGTCTACAATACCTCAAGAAGGATTCATTCATTTCCAAACTCTTCCTCTTGTGTGTGTTCCGTATACTAAGAACTGTAGTTTGATTTAGAACGTCAATGCTTTTAGATAACGTGCCTGAACCGATCAACTCTTGATATAGGAAATGTTCAAAACATTATCCAACAATACAAAATTTTATCCTTTCTTTACTAATAAAGAGACTGATATGATTTTGTATATCAGGTTCGGTATCTAATAACATTTGTTCAGAATCAATGTATTCTGGTAATACAGGGTGATAGTGACCAACAGACTTGGCTGCAACACTTGCATCGTTTTCTGTCTCATGAAACTTATCACCCGTTCTCAGTTCTCTACCTATCTGTAGCCCATGTAACAGATTACATATACGGGATCCTGATCCGGTATCACATACCCAGGACGTAGAGGATACTGAGAAACAGTTCTGTGTAATGAACACACCCGAAGATGATGCATCAACATGCACTTTCTTCGTTTGGGCGGCACGGGAATTCTGGTAATCCCCAATTTCCTACTCTGTCTTATAACAATTATAAGTTGGAGTGGGACCAACGTTCCCCAGCTCAGTATAACAAGTGGGTTCGGTCAATATATCTGTATCATTATCTTGATTAAGGCGTGATATGGTCGCTACCTGGAGAGAGAGAGAAGAAAACACTCAGCGTATGCTCTTGCAAGATTAGATTGGTTATATAATATATCTAATCAGGATGTCTCCCACTGTTTTAGTCAAATCTTCCTTCAAACCCTAAAAGGAAAGACTAGCCGGGATTAATTACACGCTACAAGTTCGCCAATCTTTCAGCCATGCCAGTATCGGTACTTTGAGAGAGGTCCCCCGTGCTTTCGCACGAACCTAATTAAAGTAAACCTCGTTTTCCCAGAGGCATAACCCCGTTAACACCTTTCTAGACACCTACTTGATCGGCTAGTTGTAATGTGTAAAACTCTCCCAGGAGTAACTCTTACTCGCAGCGGGTATCGGGATCCAACAATCTCATAGAAGGTATGCAATCTCATTGCAAATTTCAACACTTAAAATTCCCAATAATATTTTACCCCTAGCGTCCTATGATCTTGACGGAGGCCAAACTACCCATAGTCCGCTAGTCAAGTTCGACCCGTCATTTCCTAATTGAATTAAACCCACCCGCACGACCCTTGACGGAGGCCAAACAACGCCGTACGAATACCCTAATCCAATCGCATCATATGCTAGCAGATAAGCACTAGTCAGCTACCGTACACTACGCCTTGACGGAAGCCAAACTACCGCAGCACGAATACTAACTAGTACTTATCTGAAATGACGGAGGGCTACGACAGGTTTTTAAGAAAACCCTTTGCGCAATGAACTTGATATCATTGTAGAATCGAGTGATTTTAAATGGAGTGTTTTTTAGGCTTTTCTAGTTTTGCTAAAGGGGTCACTCCCGGTGAAGGGATCGTCGGCCCTTTCCTCATCGAATAAGGTGCAGGATATATCATATATACCGTTGTGCAAAGCAAGAACTATAGAAGCAATCAAAAGACAAACCGAGTTTGTAGCATCTGCCAGTTATTGCTAAAGGAGTCACTCCCGGTGAAGGGATCTCGGTCCTTTCCTTATCGAATAAGGTGCAGGATGTTCTACAAGGAACACCGCTATACAAAGCAAGAACTAAAGCTACCAGTTTTTATTAAACAAGTTTCTACAACATCTTAGGTTTCTTTTATTTCATTAATCTCATTAATGAAGTCCCATTTTAATATGCTTCACAAGCATCTCTTTTGAAACGAAATCTTCAATATAACATATATCTCATATATATAATATAAACATTCGTCACAGGCAGTAATATGATCTCATCACAAAACATTGTAGCAGAAGAACATATATGAAATATTGGATATACTAGGACGTCCGTGTTTTCAATACGAGCCTGTATAAAACACGGATTCCACGGTCGCGATGAATAGCCAAACCCACATCCCTAGACCCCTACGAGAGCGGCAAGTAATACTGCCAATTCTAGGGTTAGGAGACCCGGTCTCGACTCCTCGAGATGGTCTCCCATTGGACCCTAGAATCCGGTTACTTGTGCTCCCCGTCTTGGGTCTACTTAATGCGGAAAAGTAAATAATATACAACGGTGACATCTTCCGCTACCTAGAAGTGCCCCAATAAAAGAATATTACATACAAATGAATATTACATGAATGAAAAAGAAAAAACTCTCGTCTCACATAAAACCCCCGGCTATTCAGAACGCGACGATCCAATAGAACATATCACAGCAACACATAATATCTCATATCATCAACGTAAGCAAGTATGCGTATCCCGATTGTCGTTGATGTATAGCAACGAAGCCGGCGATACACCACATACTACGTTTACGGTCACAGAAAATAAAGTGTAAAACTACAACAGTTGGAATCCGCAACCTCCTTAGACATCGCATGCCTAACCAAATGAATTCCTTAGACATCCCATGCCTAACAATTATAAACCCCGCATTTTAGTCTCATTATCGAAAACTCTTTTCAATATCAAGTCAGGCAATTCAACAAGATTCCCGACATCCTGATCGAATGCTCGTCGCAAACTTTAGTAGACGGCCGCACCCCCGAAGCCGTCGACAAAGTGCACCAAGGCGGAACACCGCTACCGTGAGCACCCGAACGGATGCTTTCGGCGACGGGGTTCTCCTACAGTCACTTGGTCGGGGTTATGGGGCATGGCTGTCTATGAAGTTTACCCGGCGAGTATCCGCGTACGCTACGTGATTGCGACGAACTTTTGATCACATCAAAATTCCGTGGCAACCGATCATTTGAGACTAAACTGCTATGTTTATAATATTCAAATCAGTTATCTCATAACTACCTGTGGATTCCAAATATTGTATCATATTCCAGATAAATAGACAAAGTTAAACTTTCCGATCGAATCATCAAGCACCCAAGATTTCCCCAATATATCTCAACACTTGAAATCAGTTTAAAAATATCCATCACATGCCATAGTACCAATCGTCCAGCCGTAGAAGGGTCAAGCCAACGCCTCACATGTGGCACGCCGTACTGCCCCAAACCTTAAGGTTCAAAAGGCAGTTCAAGACGGTCACATAATCGAGTTAAGGTTTGTTGTCTTCTAGAGGGTCCACCGCGTTACTTGCACGACTTAGAACGTTCTTAAACACGAGGAAAAATCCAACTTTTGAAAAAATTTCCGACAGGGGAAAAGTGAGTTATTGATATCCGTTCGAACTTTTTAACAATTTCTAAAATTATCCGGACAAACCAAACAAAGTTAAAATATCCGATCGAAACAACGATTCCCCAATACACCCCAGAAAATTCAACTGTTGAATAAATATTAAAAATTCCCAGGAAAAACATGATTAAAATATAGGAATTACTGTGCAAAGCACGTGCCAAGAATCGACTTTATGGCCGCGGAACCGCCGCACATGCTGGGGTGGGGCCGCGGTTCCGCGGCTCTTTAGTCGAATTATGCTCACGTGCTTCACAGTAATTCATATAATTCCCTGCTGATTTTTTTGAGAATTTTTAATTTGGAAAAAATCACAGTTTTGAAAAATTTCCAGAAACTAGGGTATATCGGGTTTTCCGGGTTTGATCGGACTTTAAACTTCGTCTAGACTTCGCCTAAAGCTCTAGCTTGGCTCTGATACCACTGTAGGGTTGCTAGACACGCGCATAAGGGTCTACGAGGCATCAACCATGCCCGATTTAAAAATTAGCCGTGCCGAACAACCCGAATACGGATCTTTAAACTAGAGATTAGGCGAAAACTAACATGTTAACATCTTTAACACTAAGTGAGAGGGATTACAACCTTTGTAGATCCGGTCCTTCACTTCATATGCTCCGTGTTGTGGTCCCTTCGCTGCGATCATCGGGTTCCGGACTCTCGAGAGGTTCCACGAAGAGAAAGATGCAACCTTTGCTTCCGATCTTCGATACAAAGATGATCTACCTTGAAGTTTCGTTAACACAAGCTAACACTCATGAAATGATGTGAACACCCTCATCTAAATGGCAAGGGAAGATGAGGATGATGAAGTAGGATTTTTTCTCTCTTTATTTATCTTTTTCTCACATTTATTCATCATATTGAAAAAAGCTAGCAAGCTTTTTCCATGAAGAAAGATGAAGGAGAATGATGAATATATTTTTGTGATGAATAGTAATCAAGAATATATGATTGATTATCAAACCATGGTCAAGGATGAGAGGTTAAACCAATGTAGAGAATAAACTAGAGTTAGGGTTTGGTTAGGTCAAAGCATGAGTCATAACAAAATATCTTTATCATGACAAAATAGAATCCTTCTAGAATGAACAAAAAGGTGCTAACCCTAATCAAACCCTAATCCCTTATTATCATCCTTAAACATGTTTTATAATAAATCATATCATGTCACAATAATATATATCACATATATATTATATATTTGCAGCAAAAGAAAATAATACAATTAACATATATCGCATATATATCAATGTATTAATCCGGTGAGAAAAAGAATCTTTTAGTGAGCAAATATTGGTTAATGTAATTTAATATATCATATATATTATTATACATTAAATTATCGAATCAACACTTGATCCGACAATCCGGCTATATCGCATATAACCGACTAATATTTATCCGTACCGATTCATCGAATCAACACTTGATCCGATGACCCGGCTGATATCAAATATCGCGAGAATACAATACGGTATCTCATATCGCATTATCCTCGGTCCCGCACATATCACATATGTGCTCCTACTCCGTTTTTCCTGAGCCAAGAAACCTCTGTGTAGGACTCTAAAGAATCGTCAATACGCCGGCAGTAGGTGATGATCATATCAAACACCCACAAGCTGCAAGCGGTCAGCTAAACGTAACAGCTACCCAGGTATTGAGCGCTCAGAAGATCAACAAGCAAGCCTGTACATTCTGCTGTGAATCCAAACAGTAACACTCCCGTAGAGTCCGGTCTCGTTGTCTGATATGTTGCATATCTCGCCTAGGGGTGGTAAACGTCAGACCCCAGTAGCTTGATAAGTCGTGATGATATGAGGTCTATAACGGTTCAAGAAACTACTGATAACACTTACCAGTAAATCTTAGCAACCCTGGCCAGGGATTTCCGGTTATAGCCAATCGAACACAGCACAACATCAACTCCCTATACCGGGAGAGACGAATCCCCTCCTATCGCTCATTGCCTCCATGTGATTCGGGACTGTACCCAAAAGCCACCTTTTTGCATGCCCTCTTGGACGTGGTATGATGGAAATCAAAGCACAGTAGGAATCACACAAGACTCTATGACGATCTCGGGTCGACAGACTACTCTGTACCAGTGTCACCGGAGAACTGCCATCTGACGTATGGTATAATACCATCAGGGAGTTCTCGGGGAGTCCGTCCAGTGTACCCAGTCTCCACTGAGCACCCGTACACCATCCTTGATGTCAAACACCGATGGATATGGGATCATCCATCGCCCATCATATGGGTCAAGATGCGTAGACGCTAGTCTACTCTGGTGCATCGATGCCCCTGTCTCGATACACCCACGACTAGGAACAATTATAGGATGTACTCGTCGACTACCATGGCCCCACTAGTATGATCTCATCATGGTCCCAGTAGTCGAGTACATATCCTAAGGGCTTTATCAACATGTAATATAGAGAAAATCAGAGTACATGTTAAGATAAAGTACAACCAGATAGCATACTATCATGTCGAGCAAGAAAGTCCTCCCTATATATGTCCTAGCATCCACTACAATATACATCGTATGTACAGTAATGGCCTCTAGGGCATATATATAACTAACAAAGGTTTCGTAGACAGTAGGGGCAGCAGGAAGGTGTGCAAGTTGCTTAAATCCATTTATGGATTAAAGCAGGCATCGCGGAGCTGGAACATCTGTTTTGATGAGGCAATCAAGGAATTTGATTTCATCAAGAACGAAGATGAACCTTGTGTCTATAAGAAGATTGTAGGACGAACTGTCGTGTTCCTAGTCTTGTACGTGGACGACATTCTTTTGATAGGAAATGACATTCCTATGCTACAATCGGTCAAGCTATTTTTGTCACAACGGTTCTCCATGAAGGACCTGGGTGATGCCTCGTACATTCTGGGGATCAAGATCTACAGAGATAGATCCAAGAGACTATTGGGACTTTCGCAGTCCAGGTACATAGAGACCGTACTAAAGATATTTAGTATGGAGGATTCCAAGCGTGGTAACATACCCATATTGCACGGAATTACCCTCTCCAAGAAGATGTCTCCTAAGACTGACGAGGAGAGGGTTCGCATGAGCACTATACCCTACGCTTCGGCGGTAGGATCTATAATGTATGCGATGCTATGTACAAGACCAGATGTAGCTTACGCGCTGAGCGTGGTGAGCCGATATCAGTCAGACCCAGGTGAGGACCACTGGACAGCAGTGAAGAACATTCTCAAGTACCTGAGAAGGACTAAGGAGATGTTCCTGGTTTATGGTAATGGAGACCTCAGGGTCGAGTCCTTTACCGATTCAAGCTTCCTGAGTGACAAAGATGACAGCAAGTCTGTCTCGGGTTTTGTGTTTACCCTCAACGGAGGGGCGGTATATTGGAGGAGTTCCAAACAGGATACCGTCGCAGACTCGACGATGGAGGCTGAATACATTGCTGCAAGCGATGCCGCAAAAGAGGCGGTCTGGATGAAGAAGTTCATTGGTGAACTTCAGGTGGTTCCGTCCATTGTTGACCCAATACCTTTGTATTGCGATAACAATAGGGCTATAGCTTTAACGAAGGAACCAATGTCCCATCAGAAATCCAGACACATCTTAAGGCGGTATCACCTGATCAGGGAGATCATTGATCGCCAGGAGATCGAGGTACGGAGAGTGGACACAAAAGACAACACGGCGGATCCATTCACGAAGGCCTTACCCCAGACTCAGTTCGAGCGGCTGATCGAGATGATAGGTCTTCGATACGCCAGTACATGGCCTTAGTGCAAGTGGGAGATTGTTAGTGTATATGCCCTAGAGGCCATTACTGTATCATACTAGTATGTATATTACTTGATGGAAGCTTGGGATATTCACAGTTGTATAGACAATCTTGCTCGAAATATTAGTATGCTACTTGGTTTGTCTCTGCTTTAATGTGTACATGTGTTTCTTTTATTATATCACCTATACACATTGGTAGAGCCCTTAGGATCTTTTGCTTGATTACCAGCGTTGTGATGGAGATCACACTCGTGGGGGCTCGGTAATCCACAAGCACATCCTTATGCATGTCCCTAGTCGTGGGATTATCGAGACAGGGCATCGATACTCCGGAGTAGACTAGCGTATGCGCTTCTCATCCCAGTGCGGGAGGCGGTCTGTCCCGCAGCCGTCAGTACGTCGTACTTGAGATAGTATGCGGGTGCTCGTTAGGTTACGAGTACACTGGACAGGACTCGTCGGGGACTGTTGGTTGGTATTATACCTATCGTCAGTTAACAGTTCCCAGATGACATCAGTACAGCTTAGTCCGCTGACTTGACACCGTCACTTCGCCTCAAGTGTGTTCCCACTGTTCTTTGACTACCACCCTACCACGGCTCTACTGATTCGTGCAAACAGGTAGTAGTTGGGTGCAGTCCCTAAGCACTTGGAGGCAGTGACGGTTAGACAGGATTCGTCTCTCCCGGTATTGGGGGTTGACATCGCGCTGTGTCTAGGAGAGCCATTACACATGTAGTCCCTGGCCAGGGAAAGCGAGATATACTGGTAGGTTTCCAGTGTTATCTTAGAGTGTTCTGGGCTTCACTCCGACACGACTTGTACCGCTGTTAGGGGACTGACGTTCGCCACCCCCCTAGGCCCGCCATGCGATGTATCAGACGAACAGACCGGACTGTACGGAGATTGTTACATACAGGCTCAATAGGAGTTCGGATGTGTTTACCTCATCGTCCTTCTTATCGACATCTACCTGGGGACCGTTACGTACAGCTAGTGCCGCTTGCTGTCTGTGGTTAAACCAACTGCCGGCGTAGTGTCGAGTATTTAAAGTCCTACATAGAGAGTTTCCCTGCACTGAGCGAAACGTGTAGAAGCCGTATGGTTTTACGACAGGGCTGCGATCACTTACGTGCACTTGTGTGCGTATGCTGTTCGGGCAGGCAATACTGGTGGGCTTTGGTTTAAGCCGGATCCTAGTATTGCACGGATGGATTTGTTTTCTCTTCTGTGCATACGCATTCTACGAAATGCGGGTGCGGGTGTGTATGCACAGTTTGAGGAGCGATGAAGGAGGAGGTGCCTCATTAGGGTTTTGGAAGTTGGTTCGGCCAAAACCGTTATGTGGCAGGCTCATTAGGGTTTTGACAGTTGATTCGGTCAAAACCATTTTGAGGTGGGCTCATTAGGGTTTTGGCAATTCGTTCGGTCAAAACCATTATGAGCCGGAGACATTATTTACTAATCTTTTTAGTGATAATTATGTGATGGCTAATTGCTTTGACCATTTGACCACCTTGACCACTCTTGACTTTGTTGACCCGTTGACCAAAATTGACGATTGACCTTCATGAGAGGTCTACACACTTCTTTGGTTTTCTTTTTCATTTTGGATTATGAAAATGGTCAAATCAATGTAGCATCAACTTTATCATGATAGGATTTGTAATGATGGTGTTTAGTATTATTTTGCAACCTTGGTTCATCTTTTTTGGTTAAGTTTTTTATTTCTCTTTTCTCATTCTCTCTCTTGAAAGTGAGAAGAAAGAAAGAGCTCCATGGTTGCTTGACCTCCTTCATCTTCCTCCTCTTCATAAATTCTTTTGATCTCATGAGTTGAGAGAAAAAGAATCCACATAGACAAATACCTCCATCTTTCTCTTCTACACAACCTAGGGTATCAAGACTAGCAATCTTGTTGCCCTAGTTGCCTTGGCTCGAGGTGGAGCTCGGTGTACAACTCTCGGGTGGATCGTCTTCGACTCAAGAAGGCCGCGGAGGTGAACAAAGTCCGGATCAACCCTCGGAGCATGGATCGACGAGTGGGACAGCGGATTGAAGACCCGAAGGACCGGTATCGCGAGGTATAACTTCTACGGCATAGTAGTTAACACCTCTTGGAGTTTGCTAGTTTCTAATTTAGCAAAGATCCGGCTTTTACGGTCCATGTTACCAAGTCAAGAAAAAAAAATTTACCGTTTCCGCAACCCCGAAAGTACCGGGAGAGGTAACGTGGACCTAACAATGTGCACGATATGAAGAGAAGGGGTGAAAAACGTGGTATTATATTAACTGCCAAAAATGTTGTTTTGTGCCCAACGACACACGGTTAATACATTGGCGAAAAGAGTTCTAGCCTGTATGCCCTTCCTAGGTTCCCTTGAGTAGTCATTACCCATTAAGGGCATGTAGTCTTCAAATTGAAGAGGTTGGTCGTGAACAGGTAATCTAGGAATTAAAGTGACTTCATGGATGAAGTCCCTGTCAATGATTATTTCCCTATCTCCCCAAAGTAATTTAATAAAACCGTATTGTGCAAGGCAGCCTTCCTATATGTACTCGTAAAACCGAGTGACTAGATCTGGAAGGTGATCGCACGCTTTTGGCGTGTCGGATGTTCAAAGTTCTAAAGTTTACCGCGATCAGGACGGTGTCGCTATGCAGCTAGCCGGTTGAGCACGGGTCGATCCACAGGGAGATGGTTGTATGTCCGTTCTTGTCTTAGACGAGTCAATAAAGAATTTGTATGTGTTTGTTCAAACTAACCTATGTGTTTTATATGCAAGTAAGAAGTTGTTAAGAAAAAGATACGAAATTGTAAGCTAAAGAAATCCGTACTCAAAACCTTTGAGCCGAGTCTTGACCAATTGAAGCTAGAGCAATCGGCAACAACGTAGATTAGGGGATTTAAGCACGGTATTCGTGGAATACGGCTTATTTACCCTTGTCCTTCCATTCTTATCTCTTGCTTTCGCCTCCGGCCAAACCGAACGCAACCGGTCGCGGTTAGGAATCACCGTTACCTTGTTAGGGTAGGGTGCCTAACGGAGCGCTTGCGTAACGTTTGGGCGGAGTTCAATGGAAAATAACGGGAAAAGGAAACGAGAAAAGAAACGTTAACTTACAATACCGTATTGATTCTTAACCACGATAATTACAACCATTCACAAAATGAACAAAAAAAAAGAGAACAAAAAGAAAAGGGAAAAGAAAAGATTACAAGTAAGTAAGTGCATGAATTTAAATTGCAAGAATGTAAAGCAAGGTAATAAAAAGCAAGTAATAAAAAGCAAGAAAGAAAACTAGAAACTAGAACTCAAGACAAGCATGGGATCAATAGCCAACCCTTAAACTTGTAAGCTCAATCAAGAGGTTGCAAGATCAAGAGAAGGGTAAAGAACTCATGTGAAGTGAAGAACTAATTCCATAAGAAAATACGACCCTTGAGATCAATAACAAACTCTTAACCTTTCAAGCTCAATGAAGAGGTTGAAAGATCAAGAGAAAACAAGAATCTCAAGGGGGAGTTAAACAAAAGAGAATGATACAAAAACCCTCATTTTTATTCACATCCACTCAATGCTCTCACTACATTTCCATAGAGGATGAATGAAGAAGAAGAAGAAGAACAAAACTACACTAAAAGTGGCTAAAGAAATTAACACCTTGGTTTGGCTCAGTTCTGGGGTATTTATAGGAGGGGAACTGGAAACCTAGGGCAAGAATCTGCCCCTACAAGAAAAGACCAACATGCCCCTGAAAAACGACAACGAGAGGAGACTAAATGGTCGTGGTTCCGCGGCCTAAGCGCGCTAATGCCGCGGAACCGCGGCGCTTTAGAGGAGTTAGGCCATAGGATTTTGTGTGGTTTCCTGGTTTGATGTCTTCTTCAGTGTGGTATATGACTTTTCTCAGAAACTCTTCACAATTCTTCTAGAATTTCAGTAGATCAAAAGGTGATGTGATGTGGATCTTTTGCCATGATTTCCTCGAGCTCCGCGTAGATTTCTTGGATCTTGTGTTGACATTGAGCTTTGTGCATGACATGACAATCGATTTGCCATTTTTTCCCTTAAACTGGTATGTGGCAACACACGGATAGAGAGCGGAGCCCCGTGTTTTATCTGTTGTTGGCAGTAATCCGGAATTTGTCGTACTTTTCCATGATATTCACTGTTTAGAGCTGAGACTAGTATCCTGCAATTATGTAGCAAACACTGATAAAAAGCACCTGCCTATAAACAAACGAGTGTAAGAATGGGCGGTATAGAATGCAATATTCTGGTATGAACAAATACCCCCAAACTTAACTTTTTCTCGTCTCGAGCAAAACCAATTATTCACAAAAAAAATCCTAACCGCACTTTCGCAGGGAACGCGATTGCACTGAGCACGTGCAACAAGCCGTTAAACCTCTAGGTGTCCCTAGTAGGAGGAGTGTTGTCTCCTGAGGGTTTTCAGCGGATACTACCCACAAAATCCCGTCAAGCTAGTGTCATAAGTTAACATCGACTCTACTCCTACAGTTTAGTATTTACGTTAGAAACTCTATCATCCTAAGTTAGAAATATCCAACCCTTATTTTTCACACCTTCTATCTATTTAACCTTGGTTCTCCTGAATTTTCCTTCTAAAGTGCGGTCTCAAATCAGGGATTTTTATCAACTTTACAGAAAACACAAGTTTTATTCTTTATTTCTATCTTTTATCCAAACATCGATTTTATACCCCTACGTGTGTGTATATTTGCACCCCTACACTCAAGAATTCAATTCAAGCTATAATACCCTTACCCTAATACCAAATACTACTTCTTTTCATTAAGGATGGATGGATTTGCTCACACACCTTTCATGCGACTATTAATGCTTCTTGAGGCACTAACGACCGATTACTGAATGTGTGAACTTTAAAGCGTAAATAGCAGTTTCCAGGTATTGATTTTATTCTATTTTTTTCTTTTTCTTTTTCTTTTTCAAGACCGGATATATTTTTCAACATGCTCTTTTGGTGTTTAGCTTTAAATACCGTTTTTTCTTTCATACTAGGCTTTCAGGCAAGAGTATTTCTAGGTATCCTCTACTATCCCAAGTTTCAAGTTGCGTGTAAGTGCAGTTTGTAGGGTATATATTTTCTAAATTTGAACTCGAGAAAAGAAACTAATTTTCAGACTTATCCTTCAGTAAAGCTTCAATACTTTCCCTTCATCTTGACTTCATTCAAGAACTGAACTCAAGATTACCTATTTCTCAAAAAAAACTGTAAGGACGTATAATCACCAAGTTTAAACAGAATGAAAGTTATTTTAAGGGTTTTCAATTCCTAGGCCTAGAATTTAGTTATTTCTATCATATCAACTAAACTTTCGGAATAAAGATCTAAGTTACCCTATTAGCTAACTTGACGACAAAGTTTTTATATTTTTTGGAAAATTTTCAATTTTTGTGGGTTTTTAATAAGGTATGCAAATGCAAAATATACAAATGAATGCGAAGGAAGAAAGCTTACCGAGCACACCCCCAAACTTAAACTTGACAGTGCCCTCACTGTCAGGCTACACCAAGAGGGTTAAAATTGTCGGCGCTCTCCCTTAAAACAAATTATATACAAAACAAAAAGGAAAACAAAAAATATATACAAAAAAAGGTGTCCCCCCAAACTTAAGTAAAACAGTGTTTCCACTGTTAAGCGTTGAAGTTCAGGATTAGGGGGGAAAGAGAACAGTATCAAGCTATACAAGGCCTTACACAGGCCAAAAGTGAGCACCAACCAGTCAAAGATTTTATCGTGATAAAGCAGCGGCTGGTGAAAGAAGGTGAAGAGGTAAGAAATGGAGAATACGCGAGACCGTATGGAGATAGAAGTGGTATACGGTCTCGGTATATGAGAAGAACAATGGCGAAAGGGAAAAAGAAGTGGAGTACGAACTTGAGGGTGAAAATGGAGTGAATAGATTAGCACAATTTGTGATGACCGATGTGTGAAAAGCGATTGTGCTAATATATTAACCCGTCGAGAAATGGGGTCAAATCCCTCAAGATTCGTGAGAAACCATGGGTACGCCGAACTTGGTAAACCAGACACTGGAAGTGAAAATGATACGGTTTCTTGCAATGTCGGAATGATGGAAAGGATGGAGGTAGGTGATTGAGGAAGGTTATTGGTTAAAGCTTCAGGAGGGTGTACACAGTCAATGAAAGGAACAGGATGAATTGGAAAATCCGACTCATCAATTAAAACGGGTTCATCCTCAAAAATATCCTCAATAGTCTCCTCAAAGTTAAGCACATCCATGCGTTTATCCTCACAATCCAGACGCATATGGGGTTCGGGAAAAACATATAATGACTCGGGATGATGAATTGGAGAAAAAAACTCAGCTAAATCGACGGGTTCATCATCCAAAATATTCCCAGCGTCAATATCCTCAATTAAGTGAAAATCTATATTCTCAGACACCTCAACAAAAGCATGGATATCAATCAATTCAGGTTCTAAGATGAAGGTGTAGAGGTTAAAAGGGTTGGGTGCAGTTTCACTCGAAAGGGACCCTTCACAATTGGGCAAATCAAACACTACAAGGTCACACAACTCATTATCTGTTCTATCTTCAATTGATAAATCATTTGGGACACTTGATAGCCTTTCAACACAGGAGTTGTGGGATTCAATTTGAAACTGGTAGGTTTGATTTGGAAGGGGGTACAGCTCACTCTCTCCACTCAAATTTTTAATCTGTCCAACTGCCTCATCATACATTGGAAAATTAGGAGCTAGTTGGAAACTAGCTACCGGGTCAGTAGGTTGTATGAGGGTGGCCATGGACGCATTCAAATCCATCATCTGTTGGCATGATGTAACATTTTCAAAAATATAAAATATTAATTTTGGGAATTTTTATAAATTAATACTATTTTATTGATTATTTTAATATTAAACTTATAATTAAATGCAAATAAATAGAAAAAAAATTTGAGAAAAATTATGGAAAATTCTAAAATAGGGTAAATTAGAGAATTACGACATTTTAAAGTTTTTGTGATTAGTTTGACACTAATTTAGTGCTAATCGCGATTAAAAATCGCTAATCGGACTTTTCGGTTTTTTTGTGCAAAACTTGCACATATCATTTTTTTTACACATGTGCATTTTCTTTCATGATATTTGGAGTTACTATTCTTGTGAGAAGGTCTTGGGAATTAAAGAAAAAGGAATAGAAAAGGAAAAGATTAAAGAATGAGGGTAGGTGAGAGAGAGAGAGGTGGACCATTGACCTTGAAAACCCTTAGCCATTTTCTCTCCCTCTCATTTCTCTCCCTCTTCCTCTCCCTTGCTGCTGCTGCCCTCGCCCCTTTCCCTCCCCTCTTCAACTCCTCACTTCATCTCAAAAATCACTCCAAAACCCTAATCTCCTTTCATTAAAATTGTGCAAAATCCCTAGATCTACACATGGAGCTAAAGAAGCAAGGATTTTAGCCACTAGGGGCAACTCAAGAATTTTCTTGAGTTGCTAATGGAGGTAATTACTGAACCATTAGCTTAATTATAGCCTTTCCTATAACCCCATGTTAAGTTTTAACCGATATTGTGTGATATTATGGACTTGGTGATAACCTAGTTAGGGTTTGAGGGAATTGGTGTTGTATTATGAATTTGAGCTCAGTAGAGGTCTTACCAACACCCTAGTGTATGAATTGGAACCCCAAACCTGAAGCTAAAACCAGAATACTGATTTTAGAAACCGATATCGGGGAAATTGTGAAATCTGTGAAGGTTTACTTGAATCTGCTATCACCCCGAGAACCCTAAAATAATATTGAGTGGACAGTAAGATGTGCAGGCACCAGAGAGGCAACACCCAAAACCCTAGCTCCCCACTCCACCTTGAGGCCGCCGAAATCTCCTTTCTGGCCGCAATTTGCGGCCAGACCTGAGAGGAAATTTCTCGTTTTGCGTGCCTGGCCCTATTTCCTCAATTCTTGGCCCTGGGTACTTCTAGTTTTGACAGATTCTATCTAGGGTAAAATCTAGGACATATATCCTAAGTTGCTATTTCGGATTCGTGTTTCCGTATTCCGTATTTTTGATTCTGAAATGGTGGAATGTGTTTTGCCTCGACTATTTGTCGTTTATACGACGGTATAGAGGATTTATTGATGGTTTTGAAAGCGTGCCATAGGTTCTCACCTATAGGCCCCCTTATCGTATCGTTTTGGATTTCATGCGCCGTTTTAGCTTGGATTTGGTTTTAATGCGCATATACGATATTTGATGTGTAGGTACCCATGAAGACTTCGGGACGACAAGCAAATGCGTGGTGACGTCCGCAAATGATGATGCGAGGTGAGTAGATTATATCTACAGGGGGAAGTCGGGTGGATGGCGTATAGCACCCCCGCAGTCCGTAGATAGAATACTATGTAATTTATTGTGATAATAGGTGTATTATGGATAGTGTAGGGTTAGAAGTGACTAGTGTAGTTCATAGTCGCGAACCCTAGGATAGAATTACACCTACACACACACACCCTTGCATATTACTTATACTTGCACTGTGTTTGATGATATGGGATGACTTTGGAGATGAGTCGATGATGTGGGCTTGGTGCCGTGAGATCGGTGATTGGATACGATTCATATGTGGGATATGACTTGTGATTTCTTGCGGGCTTGGGATATGTGTTTACCCCCGCATGCATACCTCATTGATGGTATCGTTTGGTGCTAGACATAGAGTAGTACCCCAGACTATATGATCTGATGATAGTGATACCTGTTATGTGACGAAATAGTGAGATGTTGACCTGTACCCAGCTTTGGGGATGCCGTACGATGATTTACCGTACGAGCCGATATTGATGATAGATCCGCACTCATAACTCGAGGATGTCATACGATATATTGTTGAGGCGGGATCACCGACTATATATCTATATTTATCGACTCAGATTTAGGTGGTTTCCACACCTACCCCTCCTGTTTGACCTAATACTTAGATGTAGTTGCATAGTAGATACTTCACTGTGATGTTGACTACTAGATTTCTGCATCTTCATGCTATTCGCATTGCTGGCATATATTCATTGCTATATTATTATCATGCTGTTAGCACACCAGCACCATTATCGATGATGCGTATGTTCCACGTACACTATTTGCCGGCTCACACACTTCATCATCGATAATTGCCATGCCACTACACTGTAGTACTATTGCATTCATGATATGATTCTTCCTTCGACATATGCACATTACTTCTATGTTACATGATTTCCGATATGATTACTTTTCTTTACATGTCTCATACATCATGGATTGATTGCATAGCACATCGCATTGGATTTACTTCTTGATGTGGATTTTCATGTGATTTCTGATTTGAGGACCGTGGGATTATTTAAGAAAAGATGCTCTTTTATGAAAAACCCGGTACCTCGTGATATGATATTTCGGTGCGTCCACCACGCGTTTTCTCGGTGCTGAGACGTGTGCTTGAAACCCAATTCGAGGAGGTGATGATCCGTTTGCGGGTTCGTAGTGGGCCCGGTATGGTTCCCCTCGGCAAGATGATCGATGAGTTTGCCGATTGAGCCTGGAGGCGGGCGAGCACCTACCGGTGATTGTTTTTGAGCTCGGCGGATATCTGGGGGATACCGACCGGAGACGAGAGATGGGCGTACTGCCGGGGCCGAGGGCCGATTCAGCAGACATAGCCCACGGGCCTATCCGGACTGACGGAGCCCATTAGATGAGGATTTACGTGTCGATGCTAGGCACGGGTTTCATGATGTTTTTCCATGCTTTTGTTTATATCCTCACATTGCATACATGATGCTTATCGTCAGTGGGTGACGGGTGGACGGGTTCCACATATTTACAGATTGGGATCATATACAGACTGGATTTACACTTATCATATTTCATTTGTATATATAACAGGGTATGAGGGCGCTGTTATATATACCCTTACACCAATATTAGTGGTATGGGACGCTAATATATGTGTATTGATATCATTGATATTTCATCATATTTACTTCATGCAGACATACCTTTTACTGATGACATGTTATTACCTGAGTACCTGGCACTACATACATGATTAGATGTTACCTTGCCACCTTATCACACTCAGATGTACTCTTGTGGATTGTATTACTGATCGTTGACTTAGGATTATGTCTTGCGTTCGGTTTCTGCTTGTAGATGTTTCTATTCACGAGTTGGCAACTCACCCCCGTTGTGCCACAGTTCTTGCAGGTTTTGCCGTACAGGTTCCATTGCGGCATTTCTGGCACACTTCTTTCTTGCGGGTGATTTGCTTTTGGTAGGTGGATTCTTTCGCATCAAGAACCACCATTGTATTTATTTTATTCATTGTATCTAGTATTTCCATCAACCAAAAAAAAACTTGTATATTGTTTCAGACCTAGACTAGTGATGTACTCTTCGACCTTAGAGTCGCGCTTAGTAGTATTGCGGTTTTCTTGTTGCTTTTGAGCTTCTTTTGGATTTGATCCTCGCCACTTGGCGTTGTATATTATTGTTGCATGTGTGGTTGTGACCGTCGATTGACGAAGAGCTAGCTCCCGCTTGGGGATGCCTTTATCATTGCATATATATTGTTATCCTTGTTGTACCCCATTCGGGGCCAGTTTTACGAAAGAAACTCTGCCGAAATTTTTAGAAAAGATTTATTGTTTTCAAAACGTACCTTCGGCTTAGTTTATTTAAAAACCTTGATTTCAAACATGTATTTCTTCACTTCTTTAAACCAATTTCTTTACTTATTTCTTAAATGGTTTTAGATTTCTAGGCTTTTGGCTTACTTGGATCAGATGGAGTCCTATAGACTTCATATGGTTCAAGGGCCAGTCGCGTGCTCTTTCGGGTCGTGACAAAGTTGGTATCAGAGCGCTAGGTTGACCTTGGTTCGAGTTTAAGTTTGACTATGTGGAGCCTAGGGCGTTACCTATATACGGAACTTAGGCTTGACCTTACGGAACTTAGACTTGGTCGAGGGGGTATTAGACCCGAACTTTCTTCGTGTAGGATGACCCTTGGTTGATGGAATAGGTGACTAAAGTAGAGTGACGTACCGTTGGTATGTTCCGCGGCATACTTACGACACGCCACTCCGCTTAAGGAACCTTAGGATGTACATATTTTCGAGATCAGTGATTCTCTTTATCTCCATGATTATACATCCATTTGAGATCCCCGATTCTATTAGTTTCATGATCATACCTTCATTGATGCTGTTCCTTCCTATGATCATGTATCCACTTTGGATCTGTTGTTTCCTTTCTTGCTATTGATGTGCTCTCTTGATACTCGATTGAGGTTCCTGTCACCATGTTTGAGCGCAGTTTGGGCTGCTGCTAGGGTTACGGCCGGTGTGAGCTCGTTTGGTACGAGGGCCGACCATTGTGTTTTCTGGTGACATGGGAACGTCTCGAGTTAGTATTGGTGTTTGTGACCTCTGGTGGAGGCGAGTACTTGGTTTTGCACCGGATGATCGGGCCATTGTTAGAGCTGCCAGTTGAGAGAGGACTGTTGATGTACAGCATACCTCAGAGATTGTGATGTCGCCTACCGTGCAGACAGATATATTGTTTCCAGCTAGAGACGACTTCACGCAGATTCGTTGAGAATCGATTGAGACGATCGAATGTCAGGAACCTATTTTCCAAGTTTAAAGTATACGGAAAGACATGCAGGTGATTCTATGGACCCTCTAGAAAAATGAAACCCTAACTCGACTTAATGACCGTGTGAAAGCCTTTGAACCCTCGGGTTTGCGGCGGTTCCTCGGCGCCATTAGTGAGGCTTGGGTTTGCCCTTCTACGGCTGGACCACCGACGCTGTGGCATGTACTCGATACTATTAAACTGTACCCGAGATGTGAGCTCTTGGGGGATTATGAGGATCTGACGAGTCGATCGGATGGTTCGACATCTTTCGGATATCGTGATGGGACACTGCTTGGGAGACTCCAGATGCGAGCGTAGCCGTCGGAGCGCAGTTCGTGTAGCCACGATGAGTTAAGTCCGAATCAGTCGACATTTGAGCAGAGTGAAGAAAAGAGTTCGTACGAGATTTCGACGAGATGACGTCCCACTCCGCTGACATTAGAGATGTGATATGCACCCCGAGGCGTGGTATACGGATATATCTTCCAGAAAGAAGCGCGATAAGTATGCAGCCGTTCCGGAATAAGCTTTAGCTTCAGCATTGGATGACGACCTCCGGGCAATTCGGCAGGATTGAGATTTGAGAAAGGAACCTCGACAGGACCTTTCTGGAGTACGATACGAGAAGACCTAGACCCAGGAGTGGTCGTATTGCGCACACCCAGCAGGACGGAGTTCGGCGTGGTCGACGAGCTAGTTGACCAGGTTCGAATAAAGGAACTTACCCAAATATGTTGCGAATTGATCAAGGACGGACGAGTGATGAGTATTCCTCCGATGGTTGGGACGTGTTCCCGAGGACCTGTTCGGCCTGACATCTGCTACAGAATGATGAAGCTACAGAATACGCGATTTTGAGTCCGTGTGAAAGACTTCAGATTTACCGTGGCCGAGAACAGTGCAGTGCGTAGTAGCTTGGCGTGACGTCATAGTGGACGACGATAGAGACAGTTGGAACAAGAGGTTCGTGTGAGACGCTGACGAGCTGTCATTACTTCCCGTCGAGACTAGAAACCTGATATGCTTACAGAGACGTTGGGATGTGACCAGTTTCTGAGAAAATATTGTGTTGAGGACACAGATGTCTCTCCAGTGTAAAGAGGTTATGTAAGAGAGCCAGTCTCCGTACAGATCGGCATAGGCATGTTTGGAAGAGACCTTGAGCAGGATTCCTTCCAGGACGTTGCTGCAATGATGTTTGCACCCAGGATCAAATGTGTGACGTGCATTCAGATGAGCCAGAGGCCGACGCCAGTGATATGCTGCCTTACGAGTGGTCGTGAGGATTGACCGAGAGATGACCAGAGAAGTGCCAGAACGGAATCGTCCCCGTTAGCACACCTGACAGGGCCGATGAGCCGATTGACCGCGAGATAGGGAATCCGCAAAGAAGATAAGGACCCAGGGTCAGAGGACGCCAGACCGTGAGCAAGAGGCACGTAGATATCCTGCGCTGTTAGCAGTGGATGCACCGACTCCTTCTCGACCTTGGAGGAGGAACTACCGACGATGGTATTTATGATTTGTGATTTTGTGATTCGATTATCACGTATCCGTCATTTTGGATTTCGGTATTTTGGGCGTTCTGTTTGCATGATTTAGTTTTGATGATTGAGTTTCATGATATTGGTTTCATGCACCCACTGGATATTTATATATTTGCGCAGAGTTATTACATTTGAGATATTGATTGAGATTTCATGCCTACCGTATGCAGTGATTTGAATTGCACTTCCAGCGTGGTTTTCATGCACCTTTAGTGTTTTGATATACGATTTTGGTGCACGCCAGATACACTAAATCGGGATTCTTCATGCATGTCACATGCACCTGATTTATTTTTCTGTCAGGCACACACGTTGCCTACGACAGATGTTTCGTGCACACCCGTTGCACCTAAATGTTGTTTTGTACACCTGTTTGACACATTTATGGATTTTGATTCCTTGCGCGCCAGACGCATAGGATATTCTTATATATGCATTTTTGGGGATTGATTTCTAGTACAGCAGTACATTTTTATGATATTCTCTATGTGTTGATGTTTTCGGAGCCCCGACAAATTGGATTATTACTGAAATTGTTTTAGTATTGGGGGTTTAAATTTAAATTCGGGGACCGAATTTCTTTAAGGGGGGTAGATTGTAACATTTTCAAAAATATAAAATATTAATTTTGGGAATTTTTATAAATTAATACTATTTTATTGATTATTTTAATATTAAACTTATAATTAAATGCAAATAAATAGAAAAAAAATTTGAGAAAAATTATGGAAAATTCTAAAATAGGGTAAATTAGAGAATTACGACATTTTAAAGTTTTTGTGATTAATTTGACACTAATTTAGTGCTAATCGCGATTAAAAATCGCTAATCGGACTTTTCGGTTTTTTTGTGCAAAACTTGCACATATCATTTTTTTTACACATGTGCATTTTCTTTCATGATATTTGGAGTTACTATTCTTGTGAGAAGGTCTTGGGAATTAAAGAAAAAGGAATAGAAAAGGAAAAGATTAAAGAATGAGGGTAGGTGAGAGAGAGAGAGGTGGACCATTGACCTTGAAAACCCTTAGCCATTTTCTCTCCCTCTCATTTCTCTCCCTCTTCCTCTCCCTTGCTGCTGCTGCCCTCGCCCCTTTCCCTCCCCTCTTCAACTCCTCACTTCATCTCAAAAATCACTCCAAAACCCCAATCTCCTTTCATTAAAATTGTGCAAAATCCCTAGACCTACACATGGAGCTAAAGAAGCAAGGATTTTAGCCACTAGGGGCAACTCAAGAATTTTCTTGAGTTGCTAATGGAGATAATTACTGAACCATTAGCTTAATTATAGCCTTTCCTATAACCCCATGTTAAGTTTTAACCGATATTGTGTGATATTATGGACTTGGTGATAACCTAGTTAGAGTTTGAGGGAATTGGTGTTGTATTATGAATTTGAGCTCAGTAGAGGTCTTACCAACACCCTAGTGTATGAATTGGAACCCCAAACCTGAAGCTAAAACCAGAATACTGATTTTAGAAACCGATATCGGGGAAATTGTGAAATCTGTGAAGGTTTACTTGAATCTGCTATCACCCCGAGAACCCTAAAATAATATTGAGTGGACAGTAAGATGTGCAGGCACCAGAGAGGCAACACCCAAAACCCTAGCTCCCCACTCCACCTTGAGGCCGCCGAAATCTCCTTTCTGGCCGCAATTTGCGGCCAGACCTGAGAGGAAATTCCTCGTTTTGCGTGCCTGGCCTTATTTCCTCAATTCTTGGCCCTGGGTACTTCTAGTTTTGACAGATTCTATCTAGGGTAAAATCTGGGACATATATCCTAAGTTGCTATTTTGGATTCGTGTTTCCGTATTCCGTATTTTTGATTCTGAAATGGTGGAATGTGTTTTGCCTCGACTATTTGTCGTTTATACGACGGTATAGAGGATTTATTGATGGTTTTGAAAGCGTGCCATAGGTTCTCACCTATAGGCCCCCTTATCGTATCGTTTTGGATTTCATGCGCCGTTTTAGCTTGGATTTGGTTTTAATGCGCATATACGATATTTGATGTGTAGGTACCCATGAAGACTTCGGGACGACAAGCAAATGTGTGGTGACGTCCGCAAATGATGATGCGAGGTGAGTAGATTATATCTACAGGGGGAAGTCGGGTGGATGGCGTATAGCACCCCCGCAGTCCGTAGATAGAATACTATGTAATTTATTATGATAATAGGTGTATTATGGATAGTGTAGGGTTAGAAGTGACTAGTGTAGTTCATAGTCGCGAACCCTAGGATAGAATTACACCTACACACACACACCCTTGCATATTACTTATACTTGCACTGTGTTTGATGATATGGGATGACTTTGGAGATGAGTCGATGATGTGGGCTTGGTGCCGTGAGATCGGTGATTGGATACGATTCATATGTGGGATATGACTTGTGATTTCTTGCGGGCTTGGGATATGTGTTTACCCCCGCATGCATACTTCATTGATGGTATCGTTTGGTGCTAGACATAGAGTAGTACCCCAGACTATATGATCTGATGATAGTGATACCTGTTATGTGATGAAATAGTGAGATGTTGACCTGTACCCAGCTTTGGGGATGCCGTACGATGATTTACCGTACGAGCCGATATTGATGATAGATCCGTACTCATAACTCGAGGATGTCATACGATATATTGTTGAGGCGGGATCACCGACTATATATCTATATTTATCGACTCAGATTTAGGTGGTTTCCACACCTACCCCTCCTGTTCGACCTAATACTTAGATGTAGTTGCATAGTAGATACTTCACTGTGATGTTGACTACTAGATTTCTGCATCTTCATGCTATTCGCATTGCTGGCATATATTCATTGCTATATTATTATCATGCTGTTAGGACACCAGCACCATTATCGATGATGCGTATGTTCCACGTACACTATTTGCCGGCTCACACACTTCATCATCGATAATTGCCATGCCACTACACTGTAGTACTATTGCATTCATGATATGATTCTTCCTTCGACATATGCACATTTCTTCTATGTTACATGATTTCCGATATGATTACTTTTCTTTACATGTCGCATACATCATGGATTGATTGCATAGCACATCGCATTGGATTTACTTCTTGATGTGGATTTTCATGTGATTTCTGATTTGAGGACCGTGGGATTATTTAAGAAAAGATGCTCTTTTATGAAAAACCCGGTACCTCGTGATATGATATTTCGGTGCGTCCACCACGCGTTTTCTCGGTGCTGAGACGTGTGCTTGAAACCCGATTCGAGGAGGTGATGATCCGTTTGCGGGTTCGTGGTGGGCCCGGTATGGTTCCCCTCGGCAAGATGATCGATGAGTTTGCAGATTGAGCCTGGAGGCGAGCGAGCACCTACCGGTGATTATTTTTGAGCTCGGCGGATATCTGGGGGATACCGACCGGAGACGAGAGATGGGCGTAGTGCCGGGGCCGGGGGCCGATTCCGCAGACATAGCCCACGGGCCGATCCGGACTGACGGAGCCCGTTAGATGAGGATTTACGTGTCGATGCTAGGCACGGGTTTCATGATGTTTTTCCATGCTTTTGTTTATATCCTCACATTGCATACATGATGCTTATCGTCAGTGGGTGACGGGTGGACGGGTTCCACATATTTACAGATTGGGATCATATACAGACTGGATTTACACTTATCATATTTCATTTGTATATATAACAGGGTATGAGGGCGCTGTTATATATACCCTTACACCAATATTAGTGGTATGGGACGCTAATATATGTGTATTGATATCATTGATATTTCATCATATTTACTTCATGCAGACATACCTTATACTGATGACATGTTATTACCTGAGTACCTGGCACTACATACATGATTAGATGTTACCTTGCCACCTTATCACACTCAGATGTACTCTTGTGGATTGTATTACTGATCGTTGACTTAGGATTATGTCTTGCGTTCGGTTTCTGCTTGTAGATGTTTCTATTCACGAGTTGGCAACTCACCCCCATTGTGCCACAGTTCTTGCAGGTTTTGCCGTACAGGTTCCATTGCGGCATTTCTGGCACACTTCTTTCTTGCGGGTGATTTGCTTTTGGTAGGTGGATTCTTTCGCATCAAGAACCACCATTGTATTTATTTTATTCATTGTATCTAGTATTTCCATCAACCAAAAAAAAAACTTGTATATTGTTTCAGACCTAGACTAGTGATGTACCTTTCGACCTTAGAGTCGCGGTTAGTAGTATTGCGGTTTTCTTGTTGCTTTTGAGCTTCTTTTGGATTTGATCCTCGCCACTTGGCGTTGTATATTATTGTTGCATGTATGGTTGTGACCGTCGATTGACGAAGAGCTAGCTCCCGCTTGGGGATGCCTTTATCATTGCATATATATTGTTATCCTTGTTGTACCCCATTCGGGGCCAGTTTTACAAAAGAAACTCTGCCGAAATTTTTAGAAAAGATTTATTGTTTTCAAAACGTACCTTCGGCTTAGTTTATTTAAAAACCTTGATTTCAAACATGTATTTCTTCACTTCTTTAAACCAATTTCTTTACTTATTTCTTAAATGGTTTTAGATTTCTGGGCTTTTGGCTTACTTGGATCAGATGGAGTCCTATAGACTTCATATGGTTCAAGGGCCAGTCACGTGCTCTTTCGGGTCGTGACACATGACGCTACCCTAAAGTCTTCCAACGACTGTTCCAGACTAGACATGGGTTGGGAAGGGGTTTCAGTAAAAGATTCAAAGTTATTTGGATACTGAAAACTCCCAAATGGCGGTTCAGGAGCAATGTCTAGGGAAGGTACAAAAGTCGGGTAGGACTGGTAGGAATTGAATGGCTGGACAGGAGCAGGATCAACATTTCGATAAGAAGGTGAATGGAATTGTTGATCCCAAGAATCTGTAGTGGTGAAAGGAGTGAAAGATCTGCGACAGGATTGTTCAATATGTTCAGCGATGGACAAAAGACGACTTGCAAAAGGGGTATCAACATAAGAGGGTGGGGGAGGTTGAAAAGGTTGATACAAAGTGGATTGCGGAGAGCAAGTGTTTGTCTTAGACGCGTCTATCCGATCTTTCAAAGAGATTTTGGGCATGGAGGGATCGTTCGACGTTCGGCCAAAGCAAGAACCGTAAGAAGTAATGTCTGGTTGTGGGTACCAAAGTTCGGCAAGAGTTTTGCGAGGTGGGGTACCCATGATATGAAGAGAGAAAGAAAGAAAGGCAGAGAAAAGGAGGGGAAAAAATGTGATTTTTTTTTAAATATTTTTTTTTAGATATTAACAAAAGAATGAAATATATACACAAAAAGAATCTGGATAAAAACAATCACGATACAAAAATACCACACACCTAATCGTTCTAGGGTTCACCTAGGTCAACTAGACCTGCTCCAGAACTTGATTGTCGAAGTAAAACTGTGTTGAGAAACGGGCTCAAGATACACTGATCACGAGGCCAGGTAAGTGCAGAGATAAGGGGAGGTTTTCCAACGCTTTCGCAAAGTTCCTTAATTAAATAACCCTTTCTCTTTTGGCGGTTTCGCCGTCAACACTTTCCTAGACACCCCGTAAACAATGTACCGTTAAGCGAGGTTCTAAACACGGTTAACTTCTCCTAATGAGCGCGAAGTCCTTAAGGCTTAAAGTCTAATTTCTTTTAAAATTTGTGCGGGTAAACGTTATGCTCAAGTTCGTGATTTGTGGGCCACGGAAAAAGGTGATGAAATCCTTTACCGTATGTTGTGGGGTTCGCTTGCCCTTAAATCCGTATTAATGTATGCAATGCACAATTCAATAAAAATTCTATAAAGAATCAAACAATTGTTTTTTTTAGTTTAAGCACGGCACTGCAACAAATACGGGTTAGTCAATTTTTAGCGTTTGCTAGCGAACTTGCAAAGAATCCTGCAAACAATAGTATATTGGAAGCGTCGGATTTGAGAAGAAAGTGTTAGTAAAGTACGTACCGTTAAGTTTTTGGGTTAGGAAACCCCCGTTGAATCAAATCCGGTAAGCTTGAAAAGTTCGCTTGCGCGGGTCAAACTACCCGGATCTTTGGCACTGTACTTTGCAATCACCTTAACTTTGAATGTACACTTTGCTCCCCACAATCGCAGTTTGCAAATCTGCAAAAATCTGCACTCTTGCCCACAAAAATGATCAAAAAAAAAGACTTTTTTTTATAAATATATACAAAAAGAATATTAACCCGAATAACAAGAAAGAAAATACGCTACCGTCTCCCCGGCAACGGCGCCATTTGATCGCACGCTTTTGGCGTGTCGGATGTTCAAAGTTCTAAAGTTTACCGCGATCAGGACGGTGTCGCTATGCAGCTAGCTGGTTGAGCACGGGTCGATCCACAGGGAGATGGTTGTATGTCCGTTCTTGTCTTAGACGAGTCAATAAAGAATTTGTATGTGTTTGTTCAAACTAACCTATGTGTTTTATATGCAAGTAAGAAGTTGTTAAGAAAAAGATACGAAATTGTAAGCTAAAGAAATCCGTACTCAAAACCTTTGAGCCGAGTCTTGACCAATTGAAGCTAGAGCAATTGGCAACAACATGGATTAGGGGATTTAAGCACGGTATTCGTGGAATACGGCTTATTTACCTTTGTCCTTCCATTCTTGTCTCTTGCTTTCACCTCCGGCCAAACCGAACGCAACCGGTCGCGGTTAGGAATCACCGTTACCTTGTTAGGGTAGGGTGCCTAACGGAGCGCTTGCGTAACGTTTGGGCGGAGTTCAATGGAAAATAACGGGAAAAGGAAACGAGAAAAGAAACGTTAACTTACAATACCGTATTGATTCTTAACAACGATAATTACAACCATTCACAAAATGAACAAAAAAGAGAGAACAAAAAGAAAAGGGAAAAGAAAAGATTACAAGTAAGTAAGTGCATGAATTTAAATTGCAAGAATGTAAAGCAAGGTAATAAAAAGCAAGTAATAAAAAGCAAGAAAGAAAACTAGAAACTAGAACTCAAGACAAGCATGGGATCAATAGCCAACCCTTAAACTTGCAAGCTCAATCAAGAGGTTACAAGATCAAGAGAAGGGTAAAGAACTCATGTGAAGTGAAGAACTAATTCCATAAGAAAATACGACCCTTGAGATCAATAACAAACTCTTAACCTTTCAAGCTCAATGAAGAGGTTGAAAGATCAAGAGAAAGCAAGAATCTCAAGGGGGAGTTAAACAAAAGAGAATGATACAAAAACCCTCATCTTTATTCACATCCACTCAATGCTCTCACTACATTTCCATGGAGGATGAATGAAGAAGAAGAAGAACAACAAAACTACACTAAAAGTGGCTAAAGAAATTAACACCTTGGTTTGGCTCAGTTCTGGGATATTTATAGGAGGGGAACTGGAAACCTAGGGCAAGAATCTGCCCCTACAAGAAAAGACCAACATGCCCCTGAAAAACGACAACGAGAGGAGACTAAATGGCCGCGGTTCCGCGGCCTAAGCACGCTAATGCCGCGGAACCGCGGCGCTTTAGAGGAGTTAGGCCATAGGATTTTGTGGGGTTTCTTGGTTTGATGTCTTCTTCAGTGTGGTATATGACTTTTCTCAGAAACTCTTCACAATTCTTCCAGAATTTCAGTAGATCAAAAGGTGATGTGATGTGGATCTTTTGCCATGATTTCCTCGAGCTCCGTGTAGATTTCTTGGATCTTGTGTTGACATTGAGATTTGTGCATGACATGACAATCGATTTGCCATTTTGTCCCTTAAACTGGTATGTGGCAACACACGGATAGAGAGCGGAGCCCGTTTTTATCTGTTGTTGGCAGTAATCCGGAATTTGTCATACTTTTCCATGATATTCACTGTTTAGAGCTGAGACTAGTATCCTGTAATTATGTAACAAACACTGATAAAAAGCACCTGCGTATAAACAAACGAGCGTAAGAATGAGCGGTATAGAATGCAATATTCTGGTATGAACAGAAGGGCATAAGCATTGGGATGATTGTAAATTAAGAATTTCCACTCCCTCCATATGATTTCATCACCAAAATAACTCCCGTAAATTGTGTGTGAAAAGATTTATGAAAAATCACGTTCTAAATGCATAGTTGGTGCCATTACAGAGAGTGCAGATCTTCTAAAAATTTTAACAGAGAGGACAAAATGATGCAAACGTCCTCTGAAAGATTCAGAGGGTGAAGAGGTAAGGGTGCGGCAGATCAGCGGCGGAAAGGGGGCTTCAGCGGCGGTTGCGCGGCGACTAGGGCAAATTTCATTTTTCTGGCTGCTGCGGTGGCTAGGGTTTGCAGAGAGGAGTAAAATTAGGGTTATGAAAACAAAGAGGGGTCGGGTTTTATTTATAGGGGGAATGTGTTGGTTATTTGCAAAAAGACCCTCTTAAAATGAGGAAATTATTTGTAAATACAAATTTTTATTTTTATTTTTATTTTTTTTACTGAAAATTTACAAAAATACCTTAAAAAATTACTTTTAATTTTTTTTATTTTGTTTTTATATAATTACAAATGATACATACCCCCAAACTTGTTTGAAACAGTGTTTTGGCTAGATAATCGAAATTTAGGAGTAGATGGAGGAAGATCAGTCAATGCGGATCGGCTCCTGCAAAAACAGGAGCTCCTCCGAAGGGTCCGCAGTGAGGAATGGTTTAAGTCGATGATCGTTCACTTTAAACAGTGAACCGTCCTCCGGGTTTTGTATATCGACCGCACCGTGCGGATATACGGCGCGTACCAAAAATGACCCTTTCCATCGAGATTTGAGCTTGCCGGGATGGAAATGTAACCGAGTGTCGTAAAGTAAAACCTGTTGACCGGGATTGAAAGTCTTGCGTATAAGGTGTTTATCGTGGAACACCTTCGTTCGGTTTTTAACAACTACTGCGTTCTCATAGGCTTCATCCCGCAGCTCGTTTAATTCATTCAACTGCAGCTTTCTATTGCTGCCCGCATCTCCCAAAAATAGATTCAACTCTTTTATTGCCCAAAATACCTTATGCTCAATTTCAACTGGAAGGTGGCAAGCCTTTCCATAAACAAGCCTATATAGAGACATGCCAAGATCGGTCTTATAGGCAGTACGGAATGCCCAAAGGGCGTCAATATGTTTTGATGACCAATCTTTACGGTTTTTGGAAACCGTTTTCTCCAATATTTGTTTAATCTGCCGATTCGAAATCTCGGCTTGCCCACAAGTTTGGGGATGATAAGGCATTGATAGCTTGTGAGTAATGGAGTATTTTCGCATTAAGGACTCGAAAGTCCTATTACAAAAGTGAGATCCATTATTACTGATAATCGCGCGAGGATGCGCAAACCGAGAAAAAATGTTTTCTTTGAGAAATCTAACGACAGCCTTGTTGTCATTAGTTCGGCTGGGCACAGCCTCGACCCATTTTGAAACATAGTCAACAGCGAGTAGAATGTACATGTTCCCAAAAGAGTTGGGAAATGGTCCCATAAAGTCTATCCCCCAAACATCAAAAATTTCAACAACCAAAATTGGTTGGAGCGGCATTTCATTTCTCCGAGATATCCGACCCAAGTGTTGGCACCGGGAGCATGTCTTGCAGTACTCATATGTGTCTTTAAAAAGTCGTGGCCAGTAGAAACCACACTGCAAGATCTTTTCTGCTGCCATTTTGGGGCTAAAATGCCCGCCACACGCTTGATCGTGGCAGAATGATAGCACGCTCTTAAACTCATTGTCGGGGACACACCAACGAATAATTTGGTCGGGACAGTATCTGAATAGATACGGCTCATCCCAGTAAAAATGTTTTACTTGAGATAGAAATCTGAGTCTGTCCTGATTCGACCATTCGTTTGGTATAAGTCCGGTGGCCAAATAATTTACGATATCTGCGAACCATGGTTCGCATGACACAGTTAAGAGCTGCTCATCTTGAAAAATGTCTTTTATAAGAATTTGAAGTGTAGGCAAAGAAGGGAGGCGTGAAAGATGGTCGGCGACTACGTTTTCGCATCCTCTCTTATCTCGGATGACAAGATCGAACTCTTGTAGTAGGAGGATCCAACGTATAAGCCGAGATTTAGCGTCCTTTCTCGCAAAAAGATGGCGAAGAGCTGAGTGGTCAGTATAAACGATGATTGGAGAGCCGATTAAATAAGGCCTGAATTTTTCTAGTGCAAACACAACAGCTAAGAACTCTTTTTCAGTTGTTGTGTAATTCAATTGGGCCTCGTTTAAGGTTCGGCTAGCGTAATAAATTACATGCGGCATCTTATTAATGTGCTGTCCAAGCACAGTACCAATGGCGAAATCAGATGCATCGCACATAATTTCAAATGGGTGCGTCCGGTCAGGAGATGAAAGAATAGGAGCGGAAATAAGTGAGTTTTTCAACGACTCGAACGCCTTCATGCAGGTTGAGTCAAAATCAAAAGTGGTGTCCTTGGCCAACAAAAGAGTCAAGGGTCTAGCTATCTTGCTAAAATCCTTGATGAACCGTCTATTGAAATGGCATGGCTAAGGAAGGCTCGGATGTCTTTGACGCACTTGGATGGAGGAAGATTGGAAATGACTTCAATCTTAGCTTTATCTACCTCAATGCCATTTTGCGAGATGATATGTCCTAAGACAATACCTTCCCGTACCATAAAGTGGCATTTTTCCCAATTTAATGTGAGGTTCTTATCCCTACACCAGGTAAGAACTGCGTCTAAATGTAGCAAACACTTGTCAAAGGAGTCGCCGAAAATGGAGAAGTCATCCATAAAAATCTCCAAGAATTTTTCCACCATGTCTGAAAAAATGCCCATCATACACCACTGGAAAGTAGCGGGTGCATTGCATAACCCAAAGGGCATGCGACGGTAAGCGAATGTACCGAAAGGACAAGTAAATGTGGTTTTGTCTTGGTCCTTTTCGGTGATGGGAACTTGATTATAGCCGGAGTAGCCATCCAAAAAGCAGTAAAATTCATGCCCAGCCAATCGTTCTAGCATTTGGTCAATAAAAGGTAATGGAAAGTGGTCTTTCCGTGTCGCGGCGTTGAGTTGTCTATAATCGATGCATACTCGCCACCCAGTTTGGGTGCGAGTAGGTATTAACTCATTCGCCTCATTAGTTATGACCGTTATGCCCGATTTCTTTAGGACAACGTGAATGGGGCTAACCCACTGGCTATCAGAGATAGGGTACATGATACCACTATCTAGACATTTTACAATCTCCTTTTTAATAGCCTCCTTCATGATAGGATTTAGTCATCTCTGTGGATCCCTTACTGGCTTGGTATCATCCATCATATGAATATGATGTTCAACTATTAGGGGACTAATCCACTTAATGTCCGTCATAGTCCAGCCAAAAGCTTGCCGATTATTTGTAGAACCGTTAAAAGGGTTGTCTCTTGCTCGGGGGCTAGAGAAGTCGAGATGATAACAGGAAGGGTCTCATTCTCACCTAAGTAAGCATATTTAAGGTGAGACGGCAATAGCTTGAGTTCGAGTTTTGTAGGCGAAACAATTGAAGGTAAAATTGGTAAAACTGTCTCAAACTCGAAGGATTCCAATAGAGGTTCAAAGCGAGTGTAAGCAACCGAGTCGGATGGTTCAGCTAACTCATCCAAAAATTCAAAGGACTCAAACTCGGGTGGTGATTCTTCAAAATCGTTCGAAAAGGTGAAACACTCGTAATCGTTATCGGGTGTGAAAGCTGTGTCAGATTCAAGGAGGAATGCACTAGTGGCGTCAAAACTGCTGTGATCGAACAGAAATTTTTCGAGCCCACAGTCATCCTGAGTGATCTCTTGGATCGAGCAAACATCAAGTATATTAGCATTAGGCTCGGAAAGCTGATTCCCCAACTTAAAAAGGTTGAGTTCAATTGTCATGTTTCCAAAAGATAGGTTTATCGAACCATTTCGACAATTGATCACCGCATTAGAAGTTGCAAGGAATGGTCGACCGAGTATCACCGGAATTTTACTCCGGGGCTTAGCTACAGGCTGTGTGTCCATATCAATGAAATCAATGAGGAAAATGGAGTCCCCTACTTTAATTAACACATCCTCTAACTCACCTTTAGGATGGGTGATGGATCGGTCGGCCATTTGGAGAGTACAATGTGTGGGTTTCAGCTCTCCAACGCCTAATTGTTCATATACTGAATAGGGAAGCAAATTAACACTGGCACCAAGATCTAAAAGTGCGCGGTTAATGTTCTTATCCCCAATAGTTATTGAAATTGTAGGACAGCCAGGGTCCTTGCGTTTTTGGGGTAAAGGTTAGGTAAGAGCATCACTTACTGCACTAGACAAGAAAACTTTCTTAGGTACCTGCGATTTCCTATTTTTGGTGCATAAGTCCTTCAAGATTTTAGCGTAAGAAGGGACTTGTTGGATTGCATCTAAGAGAGGTATGTTAATGCTAACCTGTTTGAATAACTCCACAATTTTCTCTATTTGTGGAATAGGTTTATTGTATCTCAACCTGTTTGGAAATGGAATATTTTGAAAATTTGTTGAGTCCAATGTTTGTGGAGTAGATTGCGGAGTTGGCACGGATCCCAGTGTTGGTGTTTTCGTGGAGTGAGATGTAGGTCCGTTCGAATTAGAAGAAGAAGTAGAGCCTTGTGAAGAATGAAGAACAGGCTCTTAAGAAGAAAAAAATGAGGAAGAAGAAGAAGAAGAAGAGGCGGCGGCCGGGGTGTCATTATTGCCAACATTGTGGTGCAATACCTTTCCAGATCTCAATGTGGTCATAGCACTCACATTATGATTTTGTTGTTCATGAGCAACATATGTATTTTGTGTGTGACCGGGATTTGGTAGTGGTTGAGATGGAAGTTTTCCCTTTTCTCGCTCGCTTAACGCAGCATTCAGTTGTGCAATTTGGGCTTCAATTGTTTTGATGCTCTGATCATGTGAAGCAGTGTGTTGCACCAAAGACTGAATGAAAGATTGGATGCTGGCCGAGGATTGCGTAGATTGTTTTAAAAACGCATCCAGACTTCGTTCTAGCGAGAAAACCTTATCGTTATTTGGTTGAACAAAATTATTTTGAGGAAAAGAGTTGTTTGGTGCAAAATTGTTCATTTGATTTTGGTAAGGTTGGGGTTGGAAAGGTTGCTGATATTGAGTTTGTTGAGGGGCTTGTTGTTGTGGAGGAGGCCTCTGGAAATTGTTATTGTCTTGGAATTGTGTTGATTTTGATTCCAAGAAAAATTTGGGTGACTCCTCCAACCAGGATTATAAGTTGAAGAGTATGGGTCATTTCTTTGTCTTTGCTGAAAGGAAGCATTGACTTGATCTTGTCCTTGAACAGGAGGGTTGTAAGGACACTTTTCGGTTAAATGGGACGGATCCGAACAACAAGCGCAAATAGTGCGTGGGGGTAAGGCTGGGGCTGGAGAAGGCGATGAGAATTTGCTCTCAATTGCTTCCAGTTTTTTCGTGAGTGCAGCCATTTCGGCCTTCATTGCAATCGACATATCAAGTTGATGTATGCCTGCCCTAGACTGACCTGATGAAGTAGATGAAGTGGTCCGTCTAGTGCTTTCCCACCGAAGTGTTTGTTCAGCAAGATCGTCGAGAAATTGCCAAGCTTCCTCGCTTGATTTTGTAAGAAAGTGACCTTGACAAATGGTTTCCAACAACTGCTTAGTTGCTGGGTTCAGTCCTTCATATGAAGTTTGGCAAAGTTGCCATCTCTCGATACCGTGGTGAGGGCACTGAACAAGAAGGTCCTTAAATCTTTCGAAATACTTCCAAAAAGGTTCGGAAGGAAGCTAGGAAAATTGATTAATTTCATTTTTGATTCTCGCGGTCTTATGGTGTGGGTAAAACTTTTTAAGAAAAGCCTTAACAAACTCTTCCCAACTTTTTATGGAGTGCGATGTTGTACTATATAGCCACTTTTCAGCTAGCTCACATAAAGTGAAAAGAATGACATGTAGCCTTATAGCATCATCGGAAAGTTGGGTGGTCTTCATCATTGCGCAAACATTCTGGAATTTGTTAATGAAAATGTAGGCATCTTCGGATTCCAGCCCGTGAAATTTGGGCAACATATTAATGAAGTGGGGTTTAATTTCGAAGTTATCCCCATTAGCCGGTAGAAGTGAAAGACAAGTAGGAAGTGCGGTGCGGGTTGGATAGAAAAGATCTTGGAGCGCGATTCGTTGTGGCGCTTCAACAGGATGGTGTGGTGGGTTATTCGCACCCAATTGAGATGGAATCAGTCCCGAAGTAGGTAAAGGGTTGTTAGGATTGAATCCCGACATCTCCTTAGAAGATGATGAATTTGAAGATGAAGGTAAAGATGTGGAGGGAATTTCAACTTCGGAGTCGAACACGTCGTCAGTAGGCACTAACGAGACGCGGACTAAACGGGCGCTAGTGTCCCTAGTCCAACTGGACATACACTAAATAAGGTGTAATGTAGTCAAAAAGTAAAATAGAAGGTGGGGGTAAGAAAACGTCAATGAGAGAATGTGGTGCAAGTTGGGTGCAATGGATTTCTAGCGACAAAATGGCAAGTTTTTGTAAAAAATTTTATTCTGTGGGTTTTTTTTATTTTTTTATAAGGAGTTTTGCAAAAGATTTTTTATAAAGAACTACGACACACTTTCAAGCAATCACAATATGCACAATCAAGCCTAGAGTTAGGGTCTCCTAAGTCAACTAGACTGCTCCTAACTGGTCCAAAGGGCAAGTTGTGAGATATCACTCGAATCGTCTCTTCACCGCCAATTGTGGCCAAATAAGCACAAGTAAAGAAAGGAGGGATCCGCTCATGAATCACCGTGAGACGGGCCTTTTAAAATTACCTTTCCCACTTGTCTAGCCTAGGCACCACAAAGTCAGGTTTAGATAAACGACCGATTCCCCACAACCTTCCTTTGTCCTAATGAGCTCGACAGACCTTATTGGCTGAGTATAAATATTTTTTAATTAACTCGAGGGTTGATGCAAATGCTTTTTGTGATTTTTGGGGTCCTAGGAAGGGTATTAAAATCCCCACCGAAGCTGGATTAGTGTTATAGCCCCTTAAAAGTCCGTTTTTAAAAATGCAAAGCAGTAATCACACAAAAATCCAAAACACTTGCCAAAAAAAATTCTTTTATTTGCGGCGCAAAGAATCCTGCACAAAATTGATTTATTAGAGAGGGGGAAGAATTTTTTGCGCAAAGAACCCTGCAGGAAAATTTTTCAGAGGAGATCAGGGGGTTACAGAGAAGACAAAAAATACTCACAGAGGTTTCTGAAGAGCTAACGTCGGCAAGTAGCCGCGGATCCGCGGTCAAATGCACCAAAATGCGGCAGTTCCGCGGTCAATTCGTTGGGTCAATCCTTCAAAATTCTTCTGTTGTCTGTTGTGTTTTTTCTCTGTCTGTTCAGATCTTCTATTTCTGTATTTGTTCACCGAGCTTGCTCCAGATCTGAATCTGTTCGTCTTTCCGTTCCTGCACAATTCGCACAAAAACCCTTCAAAAAATAACAAGATAATAATTTTTTTTGTTTTTATATTTTACAGTTTTTATGATTTTTTTAATTTTTAATTAACCCGAAATTACAAAAAGAAAATAACTACCGTTATCCCCGGCAACGGCGCCATTTGATTGGAGAGATATTTTGCGTGCGGGCGCTTTTAAAATCAAAGAATAAAATATACCGCAATCAATAACGGTGTCGCTTGGTAGCTAACCGGTTGAGTACGGGTCGGTCCACAGGGAAAACATGTCTTTTCTTATTGTTCTAACGAGTCAATTCCTATTTGTGGTAGGTTTTGATAAAAACTAAGAATGAAGTTGATTTGGATTAAAACCTTGCTAGGATTGGGATTAGGTAAGTTTGGAAAGTTAATTCTACCCACCGCTTTCTTAACCCTAATTAAGAACTTAGCTGTTAAGGTAATAGTTAACAAAGGGGATTAGCACGACTAGGAAGAAACGTAGTTTCTTCACTTTGGTCCTTATCCGTCCTTTCTTAACTCTTATCCCTAACCTCTATGTAAATCAACCACTACCGGTCTAACTAGGGAATCACCGCTATCTCTTAGGATAGGGTGCTGTAGTGAGTGGTGGGTGTTTGTTTTACATAGAGTCCTATTTATAAAGTTATGAGAGAAGGAAAGGAGTGAGAGATTTCCATCTCTCAAACCTATCCAATCCTAACCCTAACAAATGAGGAACTACTCACTCATTAGGGTATTAACAATGGAGTTTATTTTTTATTTTCTTTTTAATTACCTAATTAACGTGCAGATAATAAAAGACAGATACGAAAATTGCAGAATTTAAATTGCAACTAAGAAAAATTCAAAATAAAAAACTTACTTTTATTGATGCACTCTTGACGATTACAAGGGAATTAAAATTTAATCTAGAATTAAAAAAAGGCATGCCCCAAAAGAGGCTGTAGGCTTTCCTATTTATAGATAGGAGAAACCATAGGGTTTACATCTGATCCACATCTGAAATTACAATACTACCCTAAGAAAGCCGGGTCAATGCACCGACACGCACCGACACGTGTTATGCACGGCCGCGGATCCACAGCCAGAAGCCTTGTTTGGCCGCGGTTCCGCGGCGATTTGATGGGCTCTTAGGCTCAGTTCTTCTGTGATACTTCAAGTTGCTTTTTCCATCTGTTTTGTTCACTTGGTTCCTCAGAATCTTTTCTACTTTCTTTCAGATTTCCAACAGTGCAGAATTTGTGGACTTTTACCGTTAGCTTCGCGTTGAAGTCTTGAATCTTGTGCTGCCCTTGTACTTTGTATATTGAAATGTTTGCTGATCTTCGTTTGTTCCTCAAACTGGTAGGCGGCATCTTGTAGTTTCATCTATTTGTTGGTCGTAGTCTCACATTTGTAGCGTCTTTTCACCATTTTCACTATGTTGTTCCGAGGACCTGTAACCTGCAACTATTTAGCAGACTTGGATCAAAAGCACCTATTTATTTGCAATATGATTAAGAATGGGGAATATAATAATGCAAAATTCTGATATGAACAGGTGGGGTTTGGCTATTTGTCACGACCGTGGAAACCGTCTTTAATTAAGGGCTTAAATGAAGTACGAAATACCCAGTATATCCAATGTATTCATCTGTGATCTGGAATGTTTATAAATGCGTGTGACGAATGGCTATTTATATATGAGATATATAATAAACGTTGCTTATGTTTTGCACCCGCGCTAGTCCAGCCCCCGCTCTGCCGTTAGTTATGTAACCTAACGGTGCATAACGGGGCCCCGTGGCGAATGCGGATGGTATAAGCGTACGTTCTATTTTTGTTTCTTTTCTGTGATGTTTAGGAAACATAAATGATGGGACAACATTAATGCGATTAATGTTAAGAAAAAGAAACCTAAAGATGTTGTAGAATCAAACTTTTTAAATTGGGTAACTCTAATTTTTTGCTTTGCATAGTGGTATTCCTTGATGAATATCCAGCACGTCATTCGATAAGGAAAGGGCCGAGATCCCTTGACCTGGAGTGACCCCTTTAGCAAAACTAGAAAATGTTACAAAGCACTCGATTGTTTTTTATAGTTGATCTAACTTTTACTTTGCATCGTGGTATTCATAAATATCTAGCACCTTATTCGATAAGGAAAGAGCCAAGATCCCTTCACCTGGAGTGACCACTTTAGCAAAATTAGAAAGATACTACAAAACCATTCGAATTTTAAAACTGGAGCTTAAACCACTCCTTTCATAAGATTCTACAACGATATCAAGTTCAAAACGTTAAGGATTTTCATAAAAACCATCCGTTGCCCTCCGCCGTTTTAGGAAGCAGAGTACTTAGTATTCGTGCCACGTTTGTTGACTATAGTTAAGGCGTGGTGTACGGTAGCTAAGTGATGTCTTCATACAAAAAATTTGATGCGATCGATTAGGAAATTCGTATGACTTTGTTGACCGTAGTTAATGTTAGTGTATATGCCCTAGAGGCCATTACTGTATCATACTAGCTTGTATATTACTTAATGGAAGCTTGGGATATTCACAGTTGTATATACAATCTTGCTCGAAATGGTAGTATGCTACTTGGTTTGTCTCTGCTTTAATATGTGCATGTGTTTCTTTTAGCATATTGCTGGTATACATATTAGTAGAGCCCTTAGGATCTTTGCTTGATTACCAGCGTTGTGATGGCGCTCGCACACGTGGGAGCTGGGTAATCTATAAGCACATCCTTATACAGGTCCCTGGTCGTTGGACTATCGAGACAGGGCATCGATACTCCGGAGTAGACTAGCGTATGCGCTTCTCATCCCAGTGTGGGAGACGGTCTGTCCCACAGCCGTTAGTACGTCGTACTTGGGATAGTATGCGGGTGCTCGTTAGGTTACGAGTACACTGGACAGGACTCGTCGGGAACTGTTGGTTGGTAATATACCTATCGTCAGTTATCAGTTCCCAGGTGACATGAGTACAACTTAGTCCGCTGACTTGACACTGTCACTTCGCCTCGAGTGTGTTCCCACTGCACTTTGATTACTACCCTACCACGGCTCAAAGGAGCTGTGCAAACAGGTAGTTTTTTGGGTGCAGTCCCGAAGCACTTGGAGGCAGTGACGGTTAGACAGGATTCGTCTCTCCCGGTATTGGGGGTTGACATCGCGCTGTGTCTAGGAGAGCCATTACACGAGTAGTCCCTGGCCAGGGCAAGCGAGATATACTGGTAGGTTTCCAGTGTTATCTCAGGGTGTTCTGGGCTACACTCCGACACGACTTGTACCGCTATTACGGGACTGACGTTCACCGCCCCCCTAGGCCCGCCATGCGATGTATCAGACGAACAGACCGGACTGTACGGAGACTGTCACATACAGGCTCAGTAGGAGTGCAGATGGGGTTCACCTCGTCAGTCTTCTTATCGACATCTACCTGGGGACCGTTACGTACAGCTAGTGCCGCTTGCGGTCTGTGGTTAAACCCACTGCCAGCGTAGTGTCGAGTCTTTAGAGTCCCACACAGAGAGCTATTCGCCTTTAGGCAAAACGAGTAGAGGTCGCATGGTTTTGCGACAGGGTTCGTTCGCATCCGCGCACTTGTGCACGTTTGCTGTCCGGACAGTCTATACTAGCGGGCTTTGGTTTAAGCCGGATCCTAGTATATGATTTGAGATTGGTTTTTCTCATTGTGTTCGTGTTCCTCGGATCACGAATGCGGGTGCGTATGCACAGTTGCTTGAGATTGGGGGAGAGGACCTTGTTTAGGGTTAATGGCCTTTGTCATTTTATTAACCCTATTGATTTTGTGTGGATTATTGTTAATTGATAATTAGCTTAATTATTGTGCATGGTTGTTGTTGACAATTTGACTTCATTGACTTGTTGACCATGTTGACAACTTGACCATAATCATTTCATTTGGAAGATGCTCTTTGATCTTTGCAAAAATGAAATGATAATGGTCAATTCATGATTTATCATGACAATTTTCAAGCTAATTATCTAATTAAACTTATCCTCACATATTAGTGAGAATGGCTCACTATTTTTCTCATTCTCTCATTTCTTTTCTCTCTCTTGCTCATCCTCTCCCTCAAGCTCTCTCCCTCTCATGTGTTGAGAAACAAAAAGCTTGAGAAAAACCCTCTCTTGATCTTCTCTACTCACTTCTAGGGTTCAAGTCTTAGCATTTCTTGCACTCTAGTTACTCCTAGCTTGGAGTTGAAGCTAAAGGTGGTGGCTTTCGGGTGGATCCTTCTTTGACGGGAGAAGACAAGCAAGGTGATCCTTTTCTACCATACCTAGGAGCAAGGAGAGAAGGACTAAAGACCAAAGGTATAACCTTTCATCACTTAACTACTTTGTAGTTAGGGTTAGCTAGTTTATGTTTAGCAAAGATCCTCACAAGCATAGTCCATGTTGCCTAAGTCATTAAAAATCCGATTTTTATTATGTTTTCCGCCTCCCCGTAAGCACCGGGGTGGGCAACACGGACTTACAGTGGTATCAGAGACTAACTAAACTCAAACTAGCTAGGTAGTGAAGTGTAACGAAGTTTCGAAACCGAAAATCCAAAAACCGAACTTTTGAAAAACCCTAGTTTCTGTTGAAATTTTTTCTGCTCAAAATGAAAAACTGTATACTTGTAAAATTATCTCAGGCTTTTTTGTGAAACACCACCAAATACGATCCAGAGAGGAGCCAAGAGGACCGCGCTTCCGCGGCATAAGGAAGCTCTTGCCGCTGAAGCGCGGCCGTCTTGTCAACTCTCTGTATCGTTTTTGGTGCAGATTGTTTCTGAGTTGGTTTTAGGATTTTTAGGATATATAATATATGCCCAGATTTTCCAGAACTAAAATTTACTTTTGGGGGCCTATAAATCCGTATTTTTCGGAACTTCACTACACTTTAACTACATCGGTTATATCTGTAATGCTTGCATGTATTGAACGTCGGCTAATCGCTATAAGACGATTAGTCGGGGTTGTACATGATCTGTGATTGTTATTGGTTTGTGGATATGAATGGATTGGATTGTCGCGGGTGAATAGCCGGGTTGGATGTGAGATGAGCGTTATTTTCTTTCATTCATTTGTAACATGTAAATTGTTGTAATAATATTCTTTGTATGGCCGCACAACCGGGTCGGGGTTGTAGCCGTCATTGTATAATTCTTTTTACTGTTTTTGCTCCTAGGATAGACCCATGGAGGGGGTGCACAAACTACCGGGTATCTCGAAGCGCCGAGTGGCCTACTCACGGTGGTGAGGGAGGTTGCTTCGCTTCGGGTGCTTGGCGGGTAGTTTGCCGCACCCGTAGGGGTCTTGGGTGGGGTATTGGCTATTCACCGCGACCGTGTAATCCGCTTTGCGTTGCAGGCTCGAACGCATTGCGGATTCCTAGTATATCCAATGTATTCATCTGTGATCTGTAATGTCTATCATTGCTATATATTTATATATATAATAACTATTTAGGCGTTGCTTATGTTTTACAGCCGCGCTAGCCCAGCCCCCGCTCTGTCGTTAGTTAAGTAACCTAACGGGTGATGACGGGGCCCCGTGGCGAATGCGAATGGCATAAGCGTACGTCATATTTTGGTTGTTTTCTGCAATGGTAGGATTAAATGATGGGACGCATTAAAAGAACTAATGCAAGAAATAAACCAAGTAAAAGTCGATTGGAACACTTTGAAAACCACTCGGTTCTTTTCAAAACTAAAACTTTTAAACGCGGAGCTTGAACCACTCCTTTTAAAAGCTATCTCGTTCCATCGATTATATCAAGTTCACTACGTTCACGGTTTCGCCAAAACCATCCGTAGCCCTCCATCATTTCGGTTAAATATTCGGTAGTATTCAAGCTATGTATTTTGACCTCACGCCAAGGCATAGTGATTGGTAGCTGCCGGATATTTATCCGTTGCATAGATAGAATGCGTTGATTTGAGACAGTCGTACTGCCGTTTTGGCCTACGTCAAGGGTAGGTACGGGTGGGTTCAAATTAACCAGGATAATGATGGGAAGAACTTGACATGTGACTTATGACATTTTGACCTCACGCCAAGGTCATAAGAGCATGGGGCAAAAATCCACATCGGGAGTTTCATAAGTACTGAAACTTGCTAGCGTTGCATACCATTTGGAGTGTGATAAATCTGGTAGGATTCCTTCGGTTTTATCACGCGATGATATTTGGATCCCGATCCTACTGTGAGTATATGCTACTCCTCGGGAAAACTCTCACTTAACGATCAATGCTATAAACCTAGTAGGTGCCTAGAAAGGTGTTAGCGGGGCTACGCCCACAGGGAAAAGAGGTTACTTAATTAAGGAACTTCGCGAAAGCGTTGGAAAACCTCCCTCGAAGTACCGACACTGGCCTGGCTGAACGGTTAAGCAAGTATTGTACGGTGAGAATGATCCCGGCTAATCCTTTTCTTTATGGTTTGAGAAGGGATTCGAGAGACAGTGGGAGCCATCCAGTTTAGACAAACTAAAAACCACTCTAAACTTGCAAGAGCATCATGCTAAAGTGTTTCTTTTCTCTCTCCTAATTGCAGCGACCATTCAAGATGACCGGACTTAAGTTACTATTAGATAAAAACATATTGACAGGGCCAAACTACAAAGATTGGCTCAGGAATGTCAAGATGGCTATCACTTATGACAAGCTGGGGTATATACTTACCACCAAAGCTCCCCCCGTCTCAGGTCCCACCTCCAGCGTCGCGGATGTAGAAATCCGTAAGACATGGGAGATAGATTGCGCGAGGGCCAAATGCCTCGTATTAGCCTCGATGGACAACGACCATCAGAGGAGGCACGAGAATATGGACCTAGAGTCCATATTTCTCCATACAAAAGAACTGTATGGAGAGCAGTCTCGTATCGCAAGATACGAAGTGTCGAAGAAGCTCTTTTCGGCAAGGTTGGCCGTCGGATCATCGGTAGAGGACCACGTGCTTAAGATGATCGGCTACATAGAGGAGCTCGCGGACCTTGGGACCACGTTGGAGAATGAACTCTATACTGATCTGATTCTCCAGTCCCTTCCTTCCACTTACGCCCAGTTCATTCTTAACTTCAACATGCAAGGAAAGGAGGTTGAACTTGCCGAGCTTCTGAACATGTTGAGGACTGCTGAGGGCACCCTACAGAAGGGTAGGGAGACATCCACTTTGTTTGTAGGAGGATCTTCCTCTTCTAGGTCCAGGGCGAAAGCCAAGGGCAAGAAGAAGAAAGCCCCCGCCAAACCAAGAGGCGGTGTCGGTAAAGTGGATACGAAGGGAAAGGGTAAAGCAACAAAGGTAGCGGGGAAGCTGGTGGGGAAGGAAGAATGCTTCTATTGTCACAAAAGTGGCCACTGGAAACAAGATTGCAAGGCTTGGAAAGCCAGAACACAGGATTTGAAGCGAGTTGCAGCTTCAGCTTCAGGTGTGTATGTTATTGAAAACTGTCTATCAATAAACTCTACATCCTGGGTATTGGATACCGGATCAGGATCTCATATCTGTAATTCTTTGCAGGCGTTGAGAAAGCGTAGAGTTTTGAAGGCAGGTGACATGACCCTCAGAGTTGCGAACGGTGCTAGCATGGATGCAGAGGCCGTGGGGGACTATCACCTGGGATTATCAGATGGACACTTTTTGGTTTTGCATAGTTGTTATTATGTACCAAATGCAACCTGTAATATCATTTCTGTATCTTTATTATCTAAAGAAGGTTATGAATTTGCATTTGTAAGTAATGTAGTGAACATTCACCTTAATCAAGTTTTGATTGGGTCAGGTACATTAAACAACGGTATTTACGTTTTAAACCAACCACAGGTTTTCAATATCCAGAATACACATAAAAGAAAGTCTCCAGATATTAATAAAACTTTCTTATGGCATTGTAGACTGGGTCACATCAACGAGAGAAGATTGACTAAGTTACATACTGAAGGATATTTAGATTCGTTCGAATATCAATCGTATGCAACTTGTCAATCCTGTCTCAAAGGAAAGATGACAAAGGCTCCGTTTTCTGGACACGGAGAAAGAGCGAGCGAGCTCTTGGGACTCGTACACAGCGACGTGTGCGGTCCAATGTCTACACATGCGCGAAGCGGTTTTTCTTACTTCATAACTTTTACGGATGATTTCTCAAGATTCGGACATGTCTTCTTAATAAAGCATAAATCCGAAGCTTTTGATAAGTTCCAGGAATATAAGAATGAAGTAGAAAAACAGACCGGCAAAAGTATCAAGATCCTAAGATCGGATCGAGGAGGAGAATACTTAAGTGCCGAATTCCTGAATTACTTAAAAGAGAATGGAATTCTCTCTCAGCTTACTCCTCCATACACCCCGCAACATAACGGTGTATCGGAGAGACGGAACCGAACCCTATTGGATATGGTACGGTCCATGATGAGTAATGCTGAGTTACCGCGATCTTTCTGGGGATATGCGCTAGAAACAGCTGCATATCTTTTGAACCGTGTTCCCACTAAGACTGTGCCTACCACACCATATGAGTTATGGAGTGGGAAGAAACCCTATCTTCAATACTTGAAGATTTGGGGATGTCCAGCTTATGTCAAAAAGCAGCATACGGACAAGCTCGAGGCACGCTCAGTACTGTGCAAGTTTGTGGGATACCCAAAGAACTCCAGGGGGTATCTTTTCTATTACGCAGAGGAACAAAAAGTCCTTGTTTCTCGCAATGCCCACTTTCTGGAACATCAGTTTTTAGAAAAAGAAATAAGTGGGAGCGCAATAGAACTGGAAGAAATTCCAGAACCACAAACTATTACTGAAAGTTTAGTGGAACCAGAAGGTTCAAAAGAACAGGACATTCCTACGCCGCTCCGCAGGAGTAGTAGGCAGTCTCATCCGCCCGAGAGATACTACGGTTTTCTCATTGACGGGGATAGAGAGGACTGCATCCTAGATTGTGATGAGCCTACTAGCTTCCAGCAAGCCATTCAGAGCGTCGACTCGGTAAAATGGCTGGATGCAATGCGGACCGAGATGGAGTCCATGTACACCAACAAAGTATGGACGTTGGACATTGCTCCAGACGGGGTAAAACCCGTAGGATGCAAGTGGATCTTCAAAAGGAAGATTGGTGTAGATGGACAGGTTGAGACCTATAAAGCTAGACTGGTAGCAAAGGGTTTTCGTCAGCGACCTGGTTTGGACTATGACGAAACCTTTTCTCCAGTAGCTATGCTGAAATCCATTCGGATCCTTCTTGCCATCGCTGCTTTCCACGATTATGAGATTTGGCAGATGGACGTAAAGACAGCTTTTCTAAATGGTCATTTAGAGGAGTGTGTCTATATGGACCAGCCAGAGGGTTTCATTCAGGATGGGAGCAGCGGAAAGGTGTGCAAGTTGCTCAAGTCCATTTATGGACTCAAGCAGGCATCGCGGAGTTGGAACATCTGTTTTGATGAGACGGTCAAAGAATTTGGCTTTATCAAAAATCCAGATGAACCATGCATCTATTGTAGATTTGTAGCGAGAACTGTAGTATTCCTCGTGTTATACGTGGATGACATTCTCTTAATAGGAAATGACATTCCTATGCTACAATCTGTCAAGGGGTTCTTGTCACACAGGTTCTCCATGAAAGACCTGGGTGATGCCTCCTACATTCTGGGTATCCGGATCTACCGTGACAGATCCAAGAGGATATTAGGACTCTCGCAGTCCAGGTACATCGACACCATACTGAAGAGATTCAGTATGGAAGATTCCAAGCGCGGTAATCTACCGGCTTGTCACGGGATCACCCTCTCCAAAGAGATGTCTCCCAAGACTGATTTGGAGAGGGATCGCATGTCTATTATACCCTACGCTTCTGCGGTAGGCTCTATAATGTATGCGATGTTATGTACCAGACCAGATGTGGCTTATGCACTGAGTGTGGTAAGCAGGTATCAGTCAAACCCAGGGGAGAAACATTGGATAGCAGTAAAGAACATTCTCAAGTACCTGAGAAGGACTAAGGAGATGTTCTTGGTGTATGGCGGAAAAGACCTGCAGGTTGAGGCCTTTGCTGACTCCAGCTTCCAGAGTGACAAGGATGATTCCAAGTCCATGTCGGGTTTTGTCTTTACCCTCAATGGAGGGGCGGTGTGTTGGAAGAGCTCCAAACAGGAAACCGTTGCTGACTCGACTATGGAAGCGGAATACATCGCTGCATCTGATGCCGCAAAAGAAGCTGTCTGGATGAGGAAGTTCTTGAAAGAACTTCAGGTGGTTCCGTCCATTGTTGACCCAATACCTCTGTATTGCGACAACAACGGGGCTATAGCTTTAGCGAAGGAACCCAGGTCCCATCAGAAATCCAGACACATCTTAAGGCGGTATCACCTGATCAGGGAGATCGTGGATCGCCAGGAGATCGAGGTCCGGAGAGTTGCATCAGAGGATAACACAGCAGATCCATTCACCAAGGCCTTGCCCCAGACTCAGTTCGAGCGGCTGATCGAGATGATAGGTCTTCGATACGCCAGTACATGGCCTTAGTGCAAGTGGGAGATTGTTAGTGTATATGCCCTAGAGGCCATTACTGTATCATACTAGCTTGTATATTACTTAATGGAAGCTTGGGATATTCACAGTTGTATATACAATCTTGCTCGAAATGGTAGTATGCTACTTGGTTTGTCTCTGCTTTAATATGTGCATGTGTTTCTTTTAGCATATTGCTGGTATACATATTAGTAGAGCCCTTAGGATCTTTGCTTGATTACCAGCGTTGTGATGGCGCTCGCACACGTGGGAGCTGGGTAATCTATAAGCACATCCTTATACAGGTCCCTGGTCGTTGGACTATCGAGACAGGGCATCGATACTCTGGAGTAGACTAGCGTATGCGCTTCTCATCCCAGTGTGGGAGACGGTCTGTCCCACAGCCGTTAGTACGTCGTACTTGGGATAGTATGCGGGTGCTCGTTAGGTTACGAGTACACTGGACAGGACTCGTCGGGAACTGTTGGTTGGTAATATACCTATCGTCAGTTATCAGTTCCCAGGTGACATGAGTACAGCTTAGTCCGCTGACTTGACACTGTCACTTCGCCTCGAGTGTGTTCCCACTGCACTTTGATTACTACCCTACCACGGCTCAAAGGAGCTGTGCAAACAGGTAGTTTTTTGGGTGCAGTCCCGAAGCACTTGGAGGCAGTGACGGTTAGACAGGATTCGTCTCTCCCGGTATTGGGGGTTGACATCGCGCTGTGTCTAGGAGAGCCATTACACGAGTAGTCCCTGGCCAGGGCAAGCGAGATATACTGGTAGGTTTCCAGTGTTATCTCAGGGTGTTCTGGGCTACACTCCGACACGACTTGTACCGCTATTAGGGGACTGACGTTCACCGCCCCCCTAGGCCCGCCATGCGATGTATCAGACGAACAGACCGGACTGTACGGAGACTGTCACATACAGGCTCAGTAGGAGTGCAGATGGGGTTCACCTCGTCAGTCTTCTTATCGACATCTACCTGGGGACCGTTACGTACAGCTAGTGCCGCTTGCGGTCTGTGGTTAAACCCACTGCCAGCGTAGTGTCGAGTCTTTAGAGTCCCACACAGAGAGCTATTCGCCTTTAGGCAAAACGAGTAGAGGTCGCATGGTTTTGCGACAGGGTTCGTTCGCATCCGCGCACTTGTGCACGTTTGCTGTCCGGACAGTCTATACTAGCGGGCTTTGGTTTAAGCCGGATCCTAGTATATGATTTGAGATTGGTTTTTCTCATTGTGTTCGTGTTCCTCGGATCACGAATGCGGGTGCGTATGCACAGTTGCTTGAGATTGGGGGAGAGGACCTTGTTTAGGGTTAATGGCCTTTGTCATTTTATTAACCCTATTGATTTTGTGTGGATTATTGTTAATTGATAATTAGCTTAATTATTGTGCATGGTTGTTGTTGACAATTTGACTTCATTGACTTGTTGACCATGTTGACAACTTGACCATAATCATTTCATTTGGAAGATACTCTTTGATCTTTGCAAAAATGAAATGATAATGGTCAATTCATGATTTATCATGACAATTTTCAAGCTAATTATCTAATTAAACTTATCCTCACATATTAGTGAGAATGGCTCACTATTTTTCTCATTCTCTCATTTCTTTTCTCTCTCTTGCTCATCCTCTCCCTCAAGCTCTCTCCCTCTCATGTGTTGAGAAACAAAAAGCTTGAGAAAAACCCTCTCTTGATCTTCTCTACTCACTTCTAGGGTTCAAGTCTTAGCATTTCTTGCACTCTAGTTACTCCTAGCTTGGAGTTGAAGCTAAAGGTGGTGGCTTTCGGGTGGATCCTTCTTTGACGGGAGAAGACAAGCAAGGTGATCATTTTCTACCATACCTAGGAGCAAGGAGAGAAGGACTAAAGACCAAAGGTATAACCTTTCATCACTTAACTACTTTGTAGTTAGGGTTAGCTAGTTTATGTTTAGCAAAGATCCTCACAAGCATAGTCCATGTTGCCTAAGTCATTAAAAATCCGATTTTTATTATGTTTTCCGCCTCCCCGTAAGCACCGGGGTGGGCAACACGGACTTACAGTTAAGGGTCATACTGGTGGGTCTAATCGATCATGATATGGCGGGTAGAACTTGACTAGTGCTTATGATTTGTTGACCATAGTTAAGGTCATAAGATACTAGGGGTAAAATCATATCGGGAATTTCAAGAGTTGAAATTTGCAATAAGATTGCATACCTTCTATATGATAGTTGGATCCCGATCCCACTGTGAGTAAAAGTTACTCCCGGGAGGGTTTTTCACTTTACAATTAGCCGATCCAGTAGGTGTCTAGAAAGGTGTCAACGGGGTTACGCCTCTAGGAAAACGAGGTTTATTTTAATTAGGTCCGTGCGAAAGCACGGGGAACCTCTCTCGGAGTACCAACACTGGCCTGGCCGACAGATTAGCAAACTTGTAGATTTCAATTAATCCTGGCTAATTTTCTTTTTAAGGTTTGAAGGAAAATTTGATAAAAAGCAGTGGGAGACATCGATTAGATAAGATTAATAACCAATCTAATTATGCAAGAGCAATCGCTGATTGTCTTCTTTTCTCTCTCCTAATGGCAGATACCTATGACGGGACTTAAGCTTTTATTAGATAAGAATAAACTCACGGGACCGAATTCCAAAGATTGGATAAGGAACGTAAATATTGCCCTGACCTTTTATAAGGTCGGATACGTCTTGACTACTCCAGCCCCTTCTAGCCTAGGCCATGATTCTTCAGTTGCAGATAAAGAAATCCGCAAGACACGGGATATAGACTGTGCAACAACCAAGTGCCTCGCGCTTGCTTCTATGAACAATGAACATCAGAAGCAGCATGAGAAGATGGATGTACAATCCATCTTTCTCCATACAAAGGAGTTGTATGGAGAGCAATCTCGTACTCTCCGATACGAGGCATCTCGAAAGTTGTTTCAGATGCGGATGGCCGTTAGCATGTCTGTAGGTGACCATATATTGAAGATGATTGGACTTATCGAAGAACTTGAGGACCTGGGTTGGACCATGAAGAACGAACAGTATGTTGATATTGTTCTACAGTCCCTTCCCCCTACTTTTGCTAAGTTCATTGTAAACTTCAACATGCACAACATGGAGAAGTCATTACCTGAACTCCTCAATATGTTGAGGAGTGCAGAGAGCACACTAAAGGTAGATAAAACTCCCACTCTAATTGCTGGGCCATCTTCCTCTTCCGTCCCGAAAGCCAAGGCCAAGGGAAAGAAGAAGAAGAAGAAACCCATCAAGCTATAGCGCCGTTGTTGTCACAATACAGAGGTATTGGATCAACACTGGTAGGAACCACCTGAAGTTCTGTGAGGAACTTCTTCACAATACAGATGGTTTATATTATGGATAATTATTTATATTTATGCTAAAACAAAAGAAAAGAGATAAGATTAAATCATGGATTAGTTTCTACACTCTTCTTTTGACCTAACCTTGTCCACCTACCTTTTGACCATGGTTTAATCTTTCTCTTGTGTTTTAACTAAAGTAAAATTAAATATCCATAAAAGATAACCATGGTTTGAGATAAAGAAGAAAAAATATATATACTTATATTTTTCTTTTTCTCATTGGAGTTATTCTTCTCTTCTTCTAAAATAGCCATCATCTTCTTCCTTCTTCTTCCTTTGCTCTCTAGAATTTTCAAGTGAGCAAAATACTCAACAAGATAGGATTTTGAAGTGAGAAAGAGAACCACTACACCATTCTACACAAGTCTAGCCCACTTGTTTAGATTGTTAGCTTCATTTCATTCTCTTGATCAAGTGAAGTTGCAAGCTTGGACAAAGCGGACTCCAGGTGGATCATCGGTGACCTAGAAGAGTTCAAGCGGAGCTTTTCCAAACCCCAAGTAGCCAAGGAGTCTAGCGTAGGGAGCTACAAAGGTTGTACTCTCAAAACCCTAACTTTTCTTTCATGAGATGATATGCAAATTTTGAAACCCTAGTTTTTCTAGGAACGATTCTTTGTTTGTTAACTTAGCACCCTAAAAATTCAATCTTTGGTACATGTGATGCTTCCAAACCCTTCATGAGGTGCTAGGTTAACCCAACATTGGTATCAGAGCCGACCTAGAACATTAGGCGACACTTTAGCGAAGTCAAAACTCCGATCGAACCAAAATACGACCTTTTCGGACACTCTCTGTACATTTTTTAAAACCTGGTTATTTTCAGAAGTAAAAATATGCAAAAATTTCAGCAGGTAAATATAAGAATTACTGTGAAAAACGATGCCATGAAACGTTAATTCCACCGTGGAACCGCGGCAATAGCCTGCTTAGGCCGCGGTTCCGCGGCCGTTCTGTTGCTTCATCGTGTCGTTTTTGTACAGTAACTAATCTATCTGCTTGTATATTATTTTGGAGTATTTTTAATCTGAATTTAGTACTGTAAATTCTGGAGATGATTTTGGACTCGACGATTCGATCGGAATTTTGATTTCGTGACTTTTCCGGGTAAATTAGAAAGTATCGAATTGTTCGAACGAGTGTCATTTGCTCACTTTTCACGGAGTTTAAATCCTTCGGAGATACGTGCAAGTTTTGTGGTGGACGCTCTAGAAGACAACAAACCTTAACTCGATTATGTGACCGTCTTGAACTGCCCTTTAAACCTTAGGGTTTGGGGCAGTACGGCGTGCCACATGTGAGGCGTTAGTTTGACCCTTCTACGGCTGGACCGCTACTACTGTATCACACTCCGGGTTTTTTGAACTCCGCTCAAGTGTTGAGCTTTAGCGAATCTTGGGTATTTGATCGTTCGTTCGAAAACTTTAATACCGTCTATTTATCTGGAATGTGATGCAATATGTGGAATTCATATAGCTAGATATGAAATACGAAATATGTGATATTTCGCATTTACGATGTCTAAAGAGAATGTGGATTCCAGATATTGCAGTTTTACACTTTCTTTTCTGTGACCGTAAGTGTAGTATGTCGATATCGCCGGTTTCGTTGCTATACATCAACGACAATTGGGGTACGCAGACTTACTTACGTTGATGATATATGATATTATCTGTTGCTGAGATATGATGTGCAGGATTGTCGCAATTGAATAGCCGGGGGGTTTTTATGTGAGATGAGAGTTTTATATTTTCATTCATGTAAATTTAAATGTAATGTAATATTCTTTTATTTAGGGCACTTCCGGGTTGAGGTCGATGCCACCAGTGTTGTATATTATTTACTTTTCCGCATTAGGATGGACCCAAGGAGGGGAGCACAAGTGACCGGGTTCTGGGTTTCAGTGGGAGGCCATCTCGAGGAGTCGAGACCGGGTCTCCTAAACTCCAGAATTGGTACGGTTGCTTGTCGCTCTCGTAGGGATCCAGGGTGTGGGCTTGGCTATTCATCGCGACTGTGGAATCCGTATTTTCTATTGTTGGCTAAATACTAAATACGGACGTCCTAGTATATCCCATATTATATCTGTGTTTCTGCTGCGATATCTGTGATGTGATCATTAGATATGTTCTGTGATGGATACAGTATATAGTATATATGATATATTATATAGGCGTTACTTATGTTTTACACCCGCGCTAGCCCTGCCCTGCTCTGCCGTTAGTTACCTAACCTAACGGTGCACGAGGGGACATCGAGGCGAATGCGGATGGCATAAGTGTACGTCGTATTTATCTGTAATGTTTAGGTGACTTAAATGATGGGACTTCATTAATGTGATTAATGAAAGAAAAGAAACCTAAAAGATGTTGTAGAATCAAATTTTTTCAAAAAGGGTAGCTACAGTCTTGCTTTGCATAGCGGTATATATGATATACCCTGCACCTTATTCGATGGGGAAAGAGCCGAGATCCCTTCACCGGGAGTGACCTCTTTAGCAAACTGGCAGATGCTACAAAACTCGGTTTGGTTTTTGATTGTTTTTGGAGTTTTGCTTTGCACAGTGATATATATGATATATCCCGCACCTTATTCAATGAGGAAAGATCCGAGATCCCTTCACCGGGAGTGACCTCTTTAGCAAAACTAATGAAAGCCTCAAAATCACTCCATTTCAAAATTCACGCGATTCTACAACGATATCAAGTTCATTACGCAATGGTTTTCTGAAAAACCTGCGTAGCCCTCCGTCAATTCGGATAAGTAATATTTAGTATTCATGCTGCGGTAGTTTGGCATGCGTCCAGGCGTAGTGTATGGTAGCTGATTATTACTTATCTGTAGCATGAGATGCGATTGGATTAGGTGTAAGTCCATGTCACGCACCCCACTAACTCACGGGGAGGTGGAATATATGAAAAACGATTATCAAAGCCTCGTAACACGGACTTGAGCGCATGAATCGTAATCTAAACCATTGCTAACGTTATACTAGAGGTTTAACTACTCGGTACCGGAGTTATACCTCACGTTACATGTCCTTCGGGTCTTCATCGCTGTCCTCCACTCCTCGTAGGCTCCTTGGAACATCGGCAACTTCACGGCCTCCTCGAATCAAAGACGATCCACCCGAAAGCTTCTGCGCCAAGCTTAATCTCAAACTTGAGATAACTAGGTTGCTTAAAGTGCTAATCTAAGCTACCTAGAGGATATAGAGTGAGGTTATGAATGTTTTAGTCTATCTAACCCTTGATCTCAACACATGAGAGGTTAGGGTTAGGGTTTCAAGAGAGAGTGAGCTTGAGGAGAGAGAAGGAGAAGATGAGAATGAGAACAAAAATCCTTCTCACTTGAATATATGATACATAATGAATTATCAAATAAATATCAATTAATTGATTATTCACCATATTTCATTTAATCAAGGAGAGTGATTCATCATGTGAGTCATTAGATCATTAATGAAGCATTAATGATATGATGAATCATATAAATGAGTCACACAAAGTAATCATGAAAACGCCACCTCAACCCCTCATGTCACCACTCTTCTAGAACCTTCTCGACAAATTACGAGAACGCCCCTCCAATCCGTGAAAACACGGAAAAACTTTAGACTGTATAAATCCAATAACCTTATACTAGAATCTGGCTTAAACCAAAGCCGGCTAGTATAAACTGTCTGAAAAGTCGTACGTGCGAAAACACACGTATACATCCGAACGCTCGTCGTAAAACCATACGACCTCTATATCGTTTCGCCTGGAGCAGGAAAACTCTCTGTGTGGGACTCTAAAGACTCGACACTACGCAGGCAGTGGGTTTAACCACAGACCGCAAGTGGCACTAGCTGTACGTAACGGTCCCCAGGTAGATGTCGATAAGAAGGCCGATGAGGAAAATCATCCGAACTCCCACTGAGCCTGATGTGACAATCTTCGTACCGTCCGGTCTGTTCGTCTAAGACTATCGCATATCAAGCCTAGGGGGCGGCAAGCGTCAGTCCCCTAATAGCTGTATAAGCCGTGTTGGAGCGAAGCCCATTACACCCTGAGAAGCTACTGGAATCTACCAGTATATCTCGTTTGCCCTGGCCAGGGACTTTGTGTAATGGCTCTCTGACACATCGCGATATCATCTCCCAATACCGGGAGAGACGAATCCTATCTAACCGCTACTGCCTCCAAGTTCTCGGGACTGCACCCAACTGCTACCTGTTTGCATGACTCCTTTGAGCCGTGGTAGGGTAGCAATCTAAGAACAGTGGGACACACTCGAGGCGAAGCAGCAGTGTCAAGTCTGCGGACTATGCTGTACTCATGTCACCTGGGAACTGACAACTGACGATGGGTATAATACCAACCAATCAGTTCCTCGGCGAGTCCTGTCCGGTGTACCCGTAACCTAACGAGCACCTGTATACTATCTCCAGTACGGCGTACTGATGGCTGTGGGACAGACCATTTCCCCAACTGGGATGAGAAGCGTATACACTTAGTCTACTCCGGAATATCGATGCCCTATCTCGATAATCCATCGACCAGGGACCTGTTTAGGATGTTGCTTACAGACTATCCAGCCCCCACTAGTGTGACTGCCATCACGACGCTGGTAATCAAGCAAAGATCCTATGGGCTCTACTAATATGTATAAGTGATACGTTACAAGAGACATATACACATATTAAAGTAGACACAAACCAAGTAGCATACTACCATTTTTAGCAAGACTGTATATATAACTGTGAATATCCCAAGCTTCCATTAAGTAATATACAATCTAGTATGATACAATAATGGCCCCTAGGGCATATACACTAACAATCTCCCACTTGCACTAGGGCCATGAGCTGGCGTATCGTAGACCAATCATCTCGAATAGCCTCTCGAACTGAGTCTGAGGAATGGCCTTTGTTAATGGATCAGCAATGTTATCCTCCGTCTTTACTCTCTTCACCTCGATCTCCCGGCGATCTATGATTTCCCTGATCAGGTGATACCGCCTTAAGATGTGTCTGGACTTCTGATGGGACCTGGGTTCCTTCACTAAAGCTATAGCGCCGTTGTTGTCACAATACAGAGGTATTGGATCAACACTGGTAGGAACCACCTGAAGTTCTATGAGGAACTTCTTCATCCAGACTGCTTCTTTTGCGGCATCGCAAGCAGCTATGTACTCTGCTTCCATCGTTGAGTCTGCAACGGTCTCCTGCTTGGAACTCTTCCAACAGACCGCCCCTCCATTGAGGGTAAAGACATAACCCGACATGGACTTGGAGTCATCTTTGTCACTCTGGAAGCCGGAGTCGGCAAAGGCCTCCATCTGAAGGTCTTTTCCGCCATATACCAAGAACATCTCCTTAGTCCTCCTCAGGTACTTGAGAATGTTCTTTACTGCTATCCAGTGATTCTCCCCTGGGTTTGCTTGATACCGGCTTACTACGCTCAATGCGTATGCTACATCTGGTCTGGTACATAACATCGCATACATTATAGAGCCTACCGCAGAAGCGTAGGGTATAATCGACATGCGATCCCTTTCCAAATCAGTCTTTGGAGACATATCTTTTGAGAGGGTGATTCCGTGACAAGCCGGTAGGTTACCGCGCTTAGAATCTTCCATACTGAATCTCTTCACTATGGTGTCTATGTACCTGGACTGTGAAAGTCCCAAAATCCTCTTTGATCTATCACGACAGATCCGGATCCCCAGAATGTAGGTGGCATCACCCAAGTCTTTCATGGAGAATTTATGTGACAAGAATCTTTTGACTGACTGTAATATAGGAATATCATTTCCTATTAGGAGAATGTCATCCACGTATAAGACGAGGAATACTACAGCTCTCCCTACAATCTTACTGTATATGCATGGTTCATCTGGATTTTTGATAAAGTCAAATTCTTTGACAGCATCATCAAAACAGATGTTCCAACTCCGCGATGCCTGCTTTAGTCCATAAATGGACTTAAGCAGCTTGCATACTTTACCGCTGCTCCCACTCTGAATGAATCCTTCTGGCTGATCCATATAGACGCTTTCTTCCAAATTACCATTTAGAAAAGCCGTCTTTACGTCCATCTGCCAGATTTCATAATCGTGGAAGGCAGCAATAGCAAGAAGGACCCGAATAGATTTAAGCATAGCCACTGGAGAAAAGGTTTCGTCGTAGTCCAAACCAGGTCTTTGACGGAAACCCTTTGCAACAAGTCTAGCCTTATAGGTTTCAACCTGTCTATCTACACCAATCTTCTTTTTGAAGATCCATTTGCATCCTACGGGTTCTACCCCATCTGGAGCAATGTCCAAAGTCTATACTTTGTTGGTGTACATGGACTCCATTTCGGTCCGCATTGCATCCAGCCATTTTACTGAGTCACCGCTCTGAATGGCTTGCTGGAAGCTAGTAGGCTCATCGTAATCAATAGTGCAATCCTCTCTATCCCCGTCTATGAGAAAACCGTAGTATCTCTCGGGCGGATGAGATTGCCTACTACTCCTGCGGAGTGGCGTTGGGATGTCCTGTTCTTCTTGAACTTCTGGTTCTACCAAACTTTCAGTAGTAGTTTGTGTTTCTGGAATTTCTTCCAGTTCTATTTCGCTCCCACTAGTTTCTTTTTCTAAAAACTGATATTCTAGAAAATGGGCATTACGAGAAACAAAAATCTTTTGTTCCTCTGCGTAATAGAAAAAATACCCCTTAGAGTTCTTTGGGTATCCCACAAACTTACACAGTACTGAGCGTGCCTCGAGTTTGTCCGCATGCTGCTTTTTAACAAAAGCTGGACATCCCCATGTCTTTAGGTACTGAAGACAGGGTTTCTTCCCACTCCATATCTGATATGGTGTGGTAGGCACAGTTTTGGTTGGAACCTTGTTCAAAAGATATGCAGCTGATTCTAGTGCATAACCCCAGAAAAATCGCGGTAACTCAGCTTTACTCATCATGGAACGAACCATATCCAATAGGGTTCGATTTCTCCTTTCTGATACACCATTGTGTTGTGGTGTGTATGGAGGAGTAAGTTGAGAGAGAATTCCATTCTCTTTTAAGTAACCCAGGAACTCGGCGCTTAAGTATTCACCACCTCGATCAGATCTCAGTGTCTTGATACTTTTGCCGGTTTGTTTTTCCACTTCATTCTTGTATTCCTGGAATTTCTCAAAGGCCTCGGATTTATGCTTCATTAAGAAGATATGTCCATACCTAGAGAAATCATCTGTAAAAGTAATGAAGTAGGAATAACCACCTCGCGCATGTGTAGACATTGGACCACACACATCACTGTGTATGAGTCCTAAGAGCTCGCTTGCTCTTTCTCCGTGTCCAGTGAACGGAGTCTTTGTCATCTTTCCCATGAGACAAGATTCACAAGTGGCATAAGACTGATACTCGAACGGATCCAAGTATCCCTCTCTATGTAACTTTTTTAATCTTCTCTCATTGATGTGACCCAGTCTACAATGCCATAAGAAAGCCTGATTTGTTTCCGGAGACTTTCTCTTAAGTGTGTTTTGGACACTGAAAATCTGAGCTTGATTTAATACGTATATTCCGTTTTCTAATGTACCTGACCCAATCAAAACTTGATTTAGGTGGATGTGAACCACATCTCTTGCAAAAGTAAAATCATATCCTTCCTTAGAAAGTAAGGGTACAGATATGATATTACAAGTCGTACCTGGTACATAAAAACAGTTACGCAGAATCAATATCTGCCCAGTTGTCAGTCCAAGATGATACTCCCCTACGGATTCAGCGTCCATGCTCATTCCGTTAGGAACTGTGAGGGTCATATCACCTATCCCGATAACCCTACGGTTTCTCAGAGCCTGTAAAGAATTACAGATGTGAGTTCCTGACCCGGTATCCAATACCCAGGAAGTAGGGTTAACTGACATACAGTTTTCTATCATAAACACACCCGAAGATGAAGCCACAACATGCTTCGAATCCTGGCTACTGGCTTCTAAAGCCCTGCAATCTTTCTGCCAATGCCCAATCCCATAGCAATAGGAATGTCCCTCAATAGGGTGGTCCAGCTTGTCATAGGCAATGGACATCTAGACAGACTTTTGCCAGTCATATAAGTCAGATTCAGTCAAATTATTATCTAGATGTAACCTATGTGTGGTCACAGGGTCGCTGCAATTTTAAGAGAGAGAAGAAGATACTATTAGCATGATGCTCTTGCAAGTTTAGAGTGGTTTAATTTATCTAAACAGGATGGCTCCCACTGTTTCTCGAATCCCTCCTCAAACCATAAAAGAAGAATTAGCCAGGACAATTCTCACCGTACAATACTTGCTTAACCGTTCAGCCAGGCCAGTGTCGATACTTCGAGGGAGGTTTTCCAACGCTTTCGCAAAGTTCCTTAATTAAATAACCTCTTTTCTCTGGGGGCGTAACCCCGCTGACACCTTTCTAGGCACCTACTTGGTTTATAGCATTGATCGTTAAGTGACGAATCTCCTGATAAGTGGCATATACTCACAGTAGGATCGGGATCCAAAATATCATCGTATGATAATGTTGAAGGAATCCTACCAACATTCATCAAACTCCAAAATGGTATGCACCTCTCTGCAAATTTCAGTTTCTTTAGAAATTCCCGATGTGGATTTTTGCCCCATGCTCTTATGACCTTGACGAAGGCCAACATATCATAAGTCACATGTCAAGTTCTACCCGTCTTTATCCAGGTTAATTTGAACCCACCCGTACATACCCTTGACGAAGGCCAAAATAGTAGTACGACTGTCCCAAACCAACGCATCTATCTATGCTACAGATAAATATCCAGCAGCTACCAATCACTATGCCTTGGCGAAGGTCAAAATACATAGCTTGAATACTACTGAATATTTAACTGAAATGACGGAGGGCTACGACTGGTTTTGGCAAAACCGTGAACGTAGTGAACTTGATATAATCGAAGGAACCTGATACTTTTTAAAAGGAGTGGTTAAAGCTCCGCAATTAAAAATCTGATTTCTTTTAAAATAACCGAGTGGTTTCTTTTAAATTTGTTCCAACGATTAAACTTTGGTTTATTTTCTTTGCAATATAATAATGCATCCCATCAATTAACCTATCATTACAGAAAACAACGAAAATACAACGTCCTCTTATGCCATCCGCATTCGCCACGGGGTCCCGTCATCACCCGTTAGGTTACTTAACTAACGACAGAGCGGGGGCTGGGCTAGCGCGGGTGTAAAACATAAGTGACGTCTAATAGCTATTTATATATAGATATTGTACATTCGTCAGACGCAATAATAAGCATTCCAGATCACAGATAAACTTTATTGGATATGCAAGTAATCCGCGTTTCTTTTGAGCCTGCAAGGAAAGACGGATTACACAGTTGTGATGAATAGCCATTACCCCACCCCAGACCCCTACGGGTACGGCAAACTACCCGCCAAGTACCAGAAGTGAAGCGGTCCGCCTCAACACTTCAAAATACCCGGTAGTTTGTACACCCCACCTTGGGTCTATCCTAGGAGCAAAAACAGTAAAAAGAAATAATACAACGGTGGCTACAACAGCAACCTGGATGTGCCCCGCAAAATAATATTACAACTTATTACAATTACATCGAATGAATTAATACAATAACCCATCACAAAACCCGGCTATTCACCACAACAGTCCAATACAGTTTATATACACAAACAGATAAAATCCATTACAGAAATGTGCAACCCCCTGCCAACCGACATACTAGCAGTTAGGGGAGGTTTACGAACACATTAAACATTACAGATAAAGATCCAATAAGCAAATTGATTAGAACATCGATCGATTACTTATATCCGTGTCTACCCCCAAAAGCAAATCTTCACAGAGGCAACCTGGGCAGAAACAGTATATACAGGAAAACAAAAAACCAAAAATTATGAATTACTGTGAAACTCCGAGTCAACTCGGCGTTGACTCGGCGGCGGATCCGCGGCATTAGCTCTCTATTACCGCGGATCCGCGGCCGTTTTGTCGATTTGCCTCCTCGAATTTTCCCAGATTTCTTATAATTCCCTGCTGTGAATTTTAAGGTATGTCAAAAAAATTTTGCGACACTTTTAAAATTAACAGAAACTGTCAAGGATTAGGGTTTTGTTTTCCGTGTTTTTCCGTCGATCGAACTTCTAATTATTTGCTAACAAGCTAGTAATGGTTTAGTTGGCTCTGATACCACTGTAAGTCCATGTCACGCACCCCACTAACTCGCGGGGAGGCGGAATATATGAAAAACGATTATCAAAGCCTCGTAACACGGACTTGAGCGCATGAATCGTAATCTAAACCATTGCTAACGTTATACTAGAGGTTTAACTACTCGGTACCGGAGTTATACCTCACGTTACATGTCCTTCGGGTCTTCATCGCTGTCCTCCACTCCTCGTAGGCTCCTTGGAACATCGGCAACTTCACGGCCTCCTCGAATCAAAGACGATCCACCCGAAAGCTTCTATGCCAAGCTTAATCTCAAACTTGAGATAACTAGGTTGCTTAAAGTGCTAATCTAAGCTACCTAGAGGATATAGAGTGAGGTTATGAATGTTTTAGTCTATCTAACCCTTGATCTCAACACATGAGAGGTTAGGGTTAGGGTTTCAAGAGAGAGTGAGCTTGAGGAGAGAGAAGGAGAAGATGAGAATGAGAATAAAAATCCTTCTCACTTGAATATATGATACATAATGAATTATCAAATAAATATCAATTAATTGATTATTCACCATGTTTCATTTAATCAAGGAGAGTGATTCATCATGTGAGTCATTAGATCATTAATGAAGCATTAATGATATGATGAATCATATAAATGAGTCACACAAAGTAATCATGAAAAAGCCACCTCAACCCCTCATGTCACCACTCTTCTAGAACCTTCTCGACAAATTACGAGAACGCCCCTCCAATCCGTGAAAACACGGAAAAACTTTAGACTGTATAAATCCAATAACCTTATACTAGAATCTGGCTTAAACCAAAGCCGGCAAGTATAAACTGTCTGAAAAGTCGTACGTGCGAAAACACACGTATACATCCGAACGCTCGTCGTAAAACCATACGACCTCTATATCGTTTCTCCTGGAGCAGGAAAACTCTCTGTGTGGGACTCTAAAGACTCGACACTACGCTGGCAGTGGGTTTAACCACAGACCGCAAGTGGCACTAGCTGTACGTAACGGTCCCCAGGTAGATGTCGATAAGAAGGCCGATGAGGAAAATCATCCGAACTCCCACTGAGCCTGATGTGACAATCTTCGTACCGTCCGGTCCGTTCGTCTAAGACTATCGCTTATCAAGCCTAGGGGGCGGCAAGCGTCAGTCCCCTAATAGCTGTATAAGCCGTGTTGGAGCGAAGCCCATTACACCCTGAGAAGCTACTGGAATCTACCAGTATATCTCGTTTGCCCTGGCCAGGGACTTTGTGTAATGGCTCTCTGACACATCGCGATATCATCTCCCAATACCGGGAGAGACGAATCCTATCTAACCGCCACTGCCTCCAAGTGCTCGGGACTGCACCTAACTGCTACCTGTTTGCACGACTCCTTTGAGCCGTGGTAGGGCAGCAATCTAAGAACAGTGGGACACACTCGAGGCGAAGCAGCAGTGTCAAGTCTGCGGACTATGCTGTACTCATGTCACCTGGGAACTGACAACTGACGATGGGTATAATACCAACCAATCAGTTCCTCGGCGAGTCCTGTCCGGTGTACCCGTAACCTAACGAGCACCTGTATACTACCTCCAGTACGGCGTACTGATGGCTGTGGGACAGACCATTTCCCCAACTGGGATGAGAAGCGTATACACTTAGTCTACTCCGGAATATCGATGCCCTATCTCGATAATCCATCGACCAGGGACCTGTTTAGGATGTTGCTTACAGACTACCCAGCCCCCACTAGTGTGACTGCCATCACGACGCTGGTAATCAAGCAAAGATCCTATGGGCTCTACTAATATATATAAGTGATACGTTACAAGAGACATATACACATATTAAAGTAGACACAAACCAAGTAGCATACTACCATTTTTAGCAAGACTGTATATATAACTGTGAATATCCCAAGCTTCCATTAAGTAATATACAATCTAGTATGATACAATAATGGCCCCTAGGGCATATACACTAACAATCTCCCACTTGCACTAGGGCCATGAGCTGGCGTATCGTAGACCAATCATCTCGAATAGCCTCTCGAACTGCGTCTGAGGAATGGCCTTTGTTAATGGATCAGCAATGTTATCCTCCGTCTTTACTCTCTTCACCTCGATCTCCCGGCGATCTATGATCTCCCTGATCAGGTGATACCGCCTTAAGATGTGTCTGGACTTCTGATGGGACCTGGGTTCCTTCGCTAAAGCTATAGCGCCGTTGTTGTCACAATACAGAGGTATTGGATCAACACTGGTAGGAACCACCTGAAGTTCTGTGAGGAACTTCTTCACAATACAGATGGTTTATATTATGGATAATTATTTATATTTATGCTAAAACAAAAGAAAAGAGATAAGATTAAATCATGGATTAGTTTCTACACTCTTCTTTTGACCTAACCTTGTTCACCTACCTTTTGACCATGGTTTAATCTTTCTCTTGTGTTTTAACTAAAGTAAAATTAAATATCCATAAAAGATAACCATGGTTTGAGATAAAGAAGAAAAAATATATATACTTATATTTTTCTTTTTCTCATTGGAGTTATTCTTCTCTTCTTCTAAAATAGCCATCATCTTCTTCCTTCTTCTTCCTTTGCTCTCTAGAATTTTCAAGTGAGCAAAATACTCAACAAGATAGGATTTTGAAGTGAGAAAGAGAACCACAACACCATTCTACACAAGTCTAGCCCACTTGTTTAGAGTGTTAGCTTCATTTCATTCTCTTGATCAAGTGAAGTTGCAAGCTAGGACAAAGCGGACTCCGGATGGATCATCGGTGACCTAGAGGAGTTCAAGCGGAGCTTTTCCAAACCCCAAGTAGCCAAGGAGTCGAGCGTAGGGAGCTACAAAGGTTGTACTCTCAAAACCCTAGCTTTTCTTTCATGAGATGATAAACAAATTTTGAAACCTTAATTTTTCTAGGAACGATTCTTTGTTTGTTAACTTAGCACCCTAAAAATTCAATTTTTGGTATATGTGATGCTTCCAAACCCTTCATGTGGTGCTAGGTTAACCCAACACTGTCGAGTCTTTAGAGTCCCACACAGAGAGTTCCCTGGTTCAGGCGAAAGATGTAGAGGTCGTAAGTTGTTACGGCAGGGTTTCGATCATGTTCGTTTAATTATTACAGGAATAATGATTGGAAGGATAATACTGGTGGGCTTTAGTTTAAGCCGGATACCGGTATTATATTATTAGATTGATTGTATTCGTATTTTTCGGAATTCGAATACGGGTATACGATGGAGGGATATTCTTGTAATTGTTACATGATTACCTTCTAGAAGGAGACACCTCATTATTAGATATTTATTTTATGAAAATAAATAAATGAGGTGGAATTTTGGAAAGTCTAAGCATGGATGAAGGAATGGCTTCTTTCATATTTTATTCATTTGGAGTTACAATTGAAGCATGGTGCAATTTTTATTACATGCTTCAATTATTTCATTTTGAGCCATATGATATTTTTTCATGCTTGAACTTTTCATTATCACTTTGACATTCTCTCTCTTCATTCTCTCCTTCTTCCTCCTCTTTGCTTTAACCTCACATGAGTTGTGAATCAAAAGCTTAGAGCAAAAATCATAATCCAATACTTAATCTCTACATCATCTTAGTGATTACCTCTAGCAAATTTGATCTTTAAGTTGAGCTCTTGTGAAGAGTTTGTAGATTGTTCGATAGCTCTCGGATAGATCACCTCAGAGCTTTAGGTGGCCGGAGATCGAGCTCATTGCAACCACAAGGAGCCTATGAGTCACATTCAAGTGAAGACCCGAAGGATCGGTTCCATTAGGTATAAATACTATCATAGTAGATTAGATCTCTTGATGGTTTTTGCTAGTTAGGGTTTAAGCACTAATCTTGGGTTATGTGGGTGTTGCATGCAAGAAAAATTATTGTTTACCACATCCGCCTCCTCACAAGTGTTGTGAGGGTGTGCAACTGTAAGTCCATGCTACCCCTCCCGGTACTTTCGGGCATGCGGAATTTGATGAAAAACGATTTTCTTAGAGGTGGTAACATGGACTTAAAACCCGGATCTTTGTTAAACATCTAACTAACAACCTAACTAGGAGTCGTTAACTACTCGGTTAGGGGGTTTATACCTTTCTTGTCTTGAACTCCTTCGTCTTCAAACCTCGATGGTGGTCCGGATCGGCTTCTTCTCGTCGTCTCCTTACGCCGAAGATAGATCCACCTGAAAGCTTCAACCTTTGGCTCCTTCTTCGATCTTTGAAGAAACTAGTTCACTCGGTTTGCTAAACCTTGTGAACTAGAGTGAGTAGAGAAGAGTTTATATGGGATTTTATCTATGGTTCTTGGTTCTCAACTCATGAGACAAGTGAACCATAGAGTCAAGAGAGGGAGAGCAAGAGGAGGAGATGAGAGCTCAAGAACAAGAGAGAGAATGAGCATGAAAGAATGAGAGAAGACTTTTCTCATTTGGCTCTCATAATCCATAACCATCATAACACATCATAGCAATCAAGTATTATGTGATGGTTTAAGCAACCATAGCCATATCATTTCATGCACTCATTTTGCACAAAAGAGCAAGCAAGCAAAAGTCTTTGCCATGAAATGATAGCTTTAGTTATCATGATGGTCAACTAGTCAAGCCTAATCAACCGGTCAACAAAGTCAACAAGTCAACAAAAGTCAACAAGTCAACAAAGTCAATCCCTCAACAACCATGTCACCATAATACTCAATTAATATAATTGTTAATCACATATCATATTCTCATTAGGGTTGAGCAAAAAGTCAATAGTCAAATGTCAACGGTCAACAACCCTAATGAGAATCCTCTGCCTCTGTCTCTCCGTCAACTGTGCATACACACCCGCATCCGTGTTCCAAGAAACACGAATGCAAACTGGATAAATCCAATCCCAAAAGGTACACTAGGATCTGGCTTAAACCAAAGCCCGTTAGTGTAAACTGTCCGGACACTGTACGTGCACAAGTGCACGGATGTGACCGAACCCTGTCGCAAAACCATGCGACCTGTCGCAAAACCATGCGACCTCTACTCTTTTGCCTAAAGGCGAATAGCTTTCTGTGTGGGACTCTAAAGACTCGACACTACGCTGGCAGTGGGTTTAACCACAGACTGCAAGCGGCACTAGCTGTGCGTAACGGCCCCCAGGTAGATGCCGACAAGAAGACTGAAGAGGCGAAACCCATCTGAACTCCTACTGAGCCTGAATGTGACGTTCTCCGTACAGTCCGGTCTGTTCGTCTGATACATCGCATGGCGGGCCTAGGGGGCGGTAAACGTCAGTCCCCCAATAACGGTACAAGTCGTGTCGGAGTGAAGCCCAAATCACCCTGAGATAACACTGGAAGCCTACCAGTATATCTCGTTTGCCCTGGCCAGGGACTACTCGTGTAATGGCTCTCCTAGACACAGCGCGATGTCAACCCCCAATACCGGGAGAGACGAATCCTGTCTAACCGTCACTGCCTCCAAGTGCTTCGAGACTGCACCCAACTACTACCTGTTTGCACGACTCCTTTGAGCCGTGGTAGGGTAGTAATCAAAGTGCAGTGGGAACACACTCGAGGCGAAGTAACAGTGTCAAGTCAGCGGACTAAGCTGTACTCATGTCACCTGGGAACTGATAACTGACGATAGGCATAATACCAACTAGTCAGTTCCCGACGAGTCCTGTCCAGTGTACCCGTAACCTAACGAGCACCCGCATACTATCTCAAGTACGACGTACTGACGGCTGTGGGACAGACCGTCTCCCACACTGGGATGAGAAGCGCATGCGCTAGTCTACTCCGGAGTATCGATGCCCTGTCTCGATAGTCCTGCGACTAGGGACCTGCATAAGGATATGCTTATAGATTACCCAGCCCCACTAGTGTGACTGCCATCACATCGCTGGTAATCAAGCAAAGATTCTAAGGGCTCCACTAATGTGTATAGGTGATATACTAAAATAAACACATGTACACATTGAAGTAGAAACAAACCAAGTAGCATACTACTATTTTGAGCAAGATTGTATATACAAGGTGAATATCCTAAGCTTCCATTAAGTAATATACAAACTAGTATGATACAATAATGGACTCTAGGGCATATACACTAATAATCTCCCACTTGCACTAAGGCCATGTACTGGCGTATCGAAGACCTATCATCTCGATCAGCCGCTCGAACTGAGTCTGGGGCAGGGCCTTGGTGAATGGATCTGCAGTGTTATCTTCTGAAGCGACTCTCCGAACCTCGATCTCCTGGCGATCTACGATCTCCCTGATCAGGTGATACCGCCTCAAGATGTGCCTGGATCTCTGATGGGACCTGGGTTCCTTCGCTAAGGTTATAGCCCCGTTGTTGTCGCAATACAGAGGTATTGGATCAACAATGGACGGAACCACCTGAAGTTCTTTCAAGAACTTCCTCATCCAGACAGCTTCTTTTGCGGCATCAGATGCAGCGATGTATTCCGCTTCCATCGTCGAGTCTGCAACGGTTTCCTGTTTGGAACTCTTCCAACACACCGGCCCTCAATTGAGGGTAAAGACAAAACCCGACATGGACTTGGAATCATCCTTGTCACTCTGGAAGCTGGAGTCAGCAAAGGCATCGATCTGGAGGTCTTTTCCGCCATACACCAAGAACATCTCCTTAGTCCTTCTCAGGTACTTGAGAATGTTCTTTACCGCTATCCAGTGTTTCTCCCCAGGGTTTGACTGATACCGGCTTACCACACTCAGTGCATAAGCTACATCCGGTCTGGTACACAACATCGCATACATTATAGAGCCTACCGCAGAAGCGTAGGGTATAATAGACATGCGATCCCTCTCCAAATTAGTCTTGGGAGACATCTCTTTAGAGAGGGTGATCCCGTGACAAGCCGGTAGGTTACCGCGCTTGGAATCTTCCATACTGAATCTCTTCAGTATGGTGTCGATGTACCTGGACTGTGAAAGTCCTAATATCCTCTTGGATCTATCACGATGAATCCGGATCCCCAGGATGTATGAGGCATCACCCAGGTCTTTCATGGAGAACCTGTATGACAAGAACCCCTTGACAGATTGTAGCATAGGGATGTCATTTCCTATTAAGAGAATGTCATCCACGTATAAAACGAGGAATACTACAGTTCTCGCTACAAATCTACTATAGATGCATGGTTCATCTGGATTTTTGATAAAGCCAAATTCTTTGACCGTCTCATCAAAACAGATGTTCCAACTCCGCGATGCGTAATTTAGTCCATAAATGGACTTAAGCAACTTGCACACCTTTCCGCTGCTCCCACTCTGAATGGAAACCCTCTGGCTGGTCCATATAGACACACTCCTCTAAATTTCCATTTAGAAAAGCTGTCTTTACGTCCATCTGCCAAATCTCATAATCGTGGAAGGAAGCAATGGCAAGAAGGATCCGAATGGATTTCAGCATAGCCACTGGAGAAAAGGTTTCGTCATAGTCCAAACCAGGTCTTTAACGAAAACCCTTTGCTACAAGTCTAGCTTTATAGGTCTCAACCTGTCCATCTACACCAATCTTCCTTTTGAAGATCCACTTGCATCCTACGGGTTTTACCCCGTCTGGAGCAATGTCCAACGTCCATACTTTGTTGGTGTATATGGACTCCATTTCGGTCCGCATTGCATCCAGCCATTTTACTGAGTCAACGCTCTGAACGGTCTGCTGGAAGCTAGTAGGCTCATCATAATCTATGATGCAATCCTCTCTATCCCCGTCTATGAGAAAACCGTAGTATCTCTCGGGCGGATGAGACTGCCTACTACTCCTGCGGAGCGGCGTAGGAATGTCCCGTTCTTTTGAACCCTCTGGTTCCACTAAGCTTTCAGTAATAGTCTGTGGTTCTGGAATTTCTTCCAGTTCTATTGTGCTCCCACTTATCTGGGTTTCCAAAAACTCAGTTTCCAAGAAGCGGGCATGCTGAGAAACAAAAACCTTTTATTCCTCAGCGGAATAGAAAAGATACCCCCTGGAGTTCTTTGGGTATCCCACAAACTTACACTGTACTGAACGTGCCTCGAGCTTGTCCGCATGCTGCTTTTTTACAAAAGCTGGACATCCCCATACCTTAAGATACTTAAGACAGGGTTTCTTCCCGGTCCACATCTGATATGGGGTGGTAGGCACAGTCTTGGTTGGAGCCTTGTTCAAAAGATATGCAGCTGCTTCTAGTGCATATCCCCAGAATGATCGCGGTAACTCAGTGTTACTCATCATGGACCGTACCATATCCAATAGGGTCCGGTTCCGTCTCTCCGATACACCGTTGTGTTGCGGAGTGTATGTAAGTCCACGTTGCGACCCCCGGTTCTTACGGGGAGGCGGAAACGGTATAAAATCAAAATTTTAACGCAAGAGGCAACATGGACTAAGCTAGGTCGGGATCTTTACCTAAACTAAAACTAGCATACTAAGCTAAAGATATTTAGCTACTCGGATGAAGATGGTTATACCTAAACTTGAACTCCTTCTCTTCAAGCTCCGATGGTGGTTCGATGGCTCCTTCTCGTTGTCTCCGTACGCCGAAGATAGATCCACTTGAAAGCTCCAACCTTTAGCTCCTTCTTCGTTCTTTGAAGAAACTAGTTCACTTGGTTTGCTAAACCTAGTGAACTAGAATGAGTAGAGATGATTTAGAATGGGATTTTATCTATGGTTCTTGATTCTCAACTCATGAGACAAGAGAACCATAGATCAAGAGAGGGAGCAAGAGGTTGAGGGTGAGAGCAAGAGGAGAGCTCAAGAACAAGAGAGAGAATGAGCAAGAAAGAATGAGCAACTCTTTTGTCTTTCACCCTCTCATAATCCAAAGTGATCATAACTCATCATATCAAAAAAGTCTTATGTGATGGTTAGAAGCAACCATAACCTTATCATGTCATGCACTCATTTTACTCAAATGAGCAAGCAAGAAAAAGTCTTTGGCATGAAATGATAACCATGGTTATCATGATGGTCAACTAGTCAAGCCTAGTCAACCGGTCAACAAGTCAACAAAAGTCAACAAGTCAACAAAGTCAACAAGTCAACAAAAGTCAACAAGTCAACAACCATATCACCATAATACTTAACTAATATAATAGTTAATCACAAATCATATTCTCATTAGGGTTGAGCAAAAAGTCAAAAGTCAACGGTCAACTGTCAACAACCCTAATGAGAATCCGCTGCCTCTGCCTCCCTGTCAACTGTGCATACACACCCGCATCCGCGTTCCGAGGAACACGAATGCAAACTGGATAAATCCAATCCCATAAGGTACACTAGGATCTGGCTTAAACCAAAGCCCGCTAGTGTAAACTGTCCGGACACTGTACGTGCACAAGTGCACGGATGTGACCGAACCCTGTCGCAAAACCATGCGACCTGTCGCAATACCATGCGACCTCTACTCTTTTGCCTAAAGGCGAAAAGCTTTCTGTGTGGGACTCTAAAGACTCGACACTACGCTGGCAGTGGGTTTAACCACAGACCGCAAGCGGCACTAGCTGTGCGTAACGGTCCCCAGGTAATGCCGACAAGAAGACCGACGAGGCGAAACCCATCTGAACTCCTACTGAGCCTGAGTGTGACATTCTCCGTACAGTCCGGTCTGTTCGTCTGATACATCGCATGGCGGGCCTAGGGGGCGGTAAACGTCAGTCCCCCAATAGCGGTACAAGTCGTGCCGGAGCGAAGCCCAAAACACCCTGAGATAACACTGGAAACCTACCAGTATATCTTGTTTGCCCTGGCCAGGGACTACTCGTGTAATGGCTCTCCTAGACACAGCGCGATGTCAACCCCCAATACCGGGAGAGACGAATCCTGTCTAACCGTCACTGCCTCCAAATGCTTCGGGACTGCACCCAACCACTACCTGTTTGCACGACTCCTTTGAGCCGTGGTAGGGTAGTGATCAAAGTACAGTGGGAACACACTCGAGGCGGAGTGACAGTGTCAAGTCAGCGGACTAAGCTGTACTCATGTCACCTGGGAACTGATAACTGACGATAGGTATAATACCAACTAGTCAGTTCCCGACGAGTCCTGTCCAGTGTACCCGTAACCTAACGAGCACCTGCATACTATCTCAAGTACGACGTACTGACGGCTGTGGGACAGACCGTCTCCCACACTGGGATGAGAAGCGCATGCGCTGGTCTACTCCGGAGTATCGATGCCCTGTCTCGATAGTCCTGCGACCAGGGACCTGCATAAGGATGTGCTTATAGATTACCCAGCCCCACTAGTGTGACGGCCATCACATCGCTGGTAATCAAGCAAAGATCCTAAGGGCTCTACTAATGTGTATAGGCGATATACAAAAATAAACACATGTACACATTGAAGTAGAAACAAACCAAGTAGCATACTACTATTTTGAGCAAGATTGTATATACAAGGTGAATATCCCAAGCATCCATTAAGTAATATACAAACTAGTATGATACAGTAATGGCCTCTAGGGCATATACACTAACAATCTCCCACTTGCACTAAGGCCATGTACTGGCGTATCGAAGACCTATCATCTCGATCAGCCGCTCGAACTGAGTCTGGGGCAAGGCCTTGGTGAATGGATCAGCAGTGTTGTCTTCTGAAGCGACTCTCCGAACCTCGATCTCCTGGCGATCCACGATCTCCCTGATCAGGTGATACCGCCTCAAGATGTGCCTGGATTTCTGATGGGACCTTGGTTCCTTCGCTAAAGCTATAGCCCCGTTGTTGTCGCAATACAGAGGTATTGGATCAACAATGGACGGAACCACCTGAAGTTCTTTCAAGAACTTCCTCATCCAGACAGCTTCTTTTGCGGCATCAGATGCAGCGATGTATTCCGCTTCCATCGTCGAGTCTGCAATGGTTTCCTGTTTGGAACTCTTCCAACACACCGCCCCTCCATTGAGGGTAAAGACAAAACCCGACATGGACTTGGAATCATCCTTGTCACTCTGGAAGCTGGAGTCAGCAAAGGCCTCGATCTGGAGGTCTTTTCCGCCATACACCAAGAACATCTCCTTAGTCCTTCTCAGGTACTTGAGAATGTTCTTTACCGCTATCCAGTGTTTCTCCCCAGGGTTTGACTGATACCGGCTTACCACACTCAGTGCATAAGCTACATCCGGTCTGGTACACAACATCGCATACATTATAGAGCCTACTGCAGAAGCGTAGGGTATAATAGACATGCGATCCCTCTCCAAATCAGTCTTGGGAGACATCTCTTTAGAGAGGGTGATCCCGTGACAAGCCGGTAGGTTACCGCGCTTTGAATCTTCCATACTGAATCTTTTCAGTATGGTGTCGATGTACCTGGACTGTGAAAGTCCTAATATCCTCTTGGATCTGTCACGGTAGATCCGGATACCCAGAATGTATGAGGCATCACCCAGGTCTTTCATGGAGAACCTGTGTGACAAGAACCCCTTGACAGATTGTAGCATAGGAATGTCATTTCCTATTAAGAGAATGTCATCCACGTATAAAACGATGAATACTACAGTTCTCGCTACAAATCTACTATAGATGCATGGTTCATCTGGATTTTTGATAAAGCCAAATTCTTTGACCGTCTCATCAAAGCAGATGTTCCAACTCCGCGATGCCTGCTTTAGTCCATAGATGGACTTAAGCAACTTGCACACCTTTCCGCTGCTCCCACTCTGAATGAAGCCCTCTGGCTGGTCCATATAGACACACTCCTCTAAATTTCCATTTAGAAAAGCTGTCTTTACGTCCATTTGCCAGATCTCATAATCGTGGAAGGCAGCAATGGCAAGAAGGATCCGAATGGATTTCAGCATGGCTACTGGAGAAAAGGTTTCGTCGTAGTCCAAGCCAGGTCTTTGACGAAAACCCTTTGCTACCAGCCTAGCTTTATAGGTCTCAACCTGTCCATCTACACCAATCTTCCTTTTGAAGATCCACTTGCATCCTACGGGTTTTACCCCGTCTGGAGCAATGTCCAACGTCCATACCTTGTTGGTGTACATGGACTCCATTTCGGTCCGCATTGCATCCAGCCATTTCACTGAGTCAACGCTCTGAACGGCCTGCTGGAAGCTAGTAGGCTCATCATAATCTATGATGCAATCCTCTCTATCCCCGTCTATGAGAAAACCGTAGTATCTCTCGGGCGGATGAGACTGCCTACTACTTCTGCGGAGCGGCGTAGGAATGTCCTGTTCTGTTGAACCCTCTGGTTCCACTAACCTTTCAGTAATAGTCTGTGGTTCTGGAATTTCTTCCAGTTCTACTGCGCTCCCACTAATCTCCTTTTCCAAGAACTGGTGTTCCAGAAAGTGGGCATTACGAGAAACAAGGACTTTTTGTTCCTCTGCGTAGTAGAAAAGATACCCCCTGGTGTTCTTTGGGTATCCTACAAACTTGCACAGTACTGAGCGTGCCTCGAGTTTGTCCGCATGCTGCTTTTTGACAAAAGCTGGACATCTCCAGATCTTCAGATATTGAAGATAGGGTTTCTTCCCACTCCACATTTCATATGGGGTGGTAGACACAGTCTTAGTCGGAACTCGGTTCAAAAGGTACGCAGCTGATTCTAGCGCATACCCCCAGAATGATCGCGGTAACTCAGCGTTACTCATCATGGACCGCACCATATCCAATAGGGTGCGGTTCCGTCTCTCCGATACACCGTTATGTTGCGGGGTGTATGGAGGAGTAAGCTGAGAGAGAATTCCGTTCTCTTTTAGATAGTCCAGGAACTCGGCACTTAAGTATTCTCCACCTCGATCCGATCTTAGAATCTTAATACTTTTGCCGGTCTGTTTCTCTACTTCATTCTTATACTCCTGGAATTTTCCAAAGGCCTCGGACTTATGTTTCATTAAGAAGACATAACCGTACCTTGAGAAGTCATCCGTAAAAGTAATGAAGTAAGAATGTCCGCTTCGGGCATGTGTAGACATTGGACCGCACACGTCACTGTGTACGAGTCCCAAGAGCTCGCTCGCTCTTACTCCATGTCCAGTAAACGGAGTCTTTGTCATCTTTCCTTTGAGACAAGATTGACAAGTGGCATATGATTGATATTCGAACGCATTCAAATATCCTTCTGTATGCAACTTAGTCAACCTTCTCTCATTGATGTGACCCAATCTACAATGCCATAAGAAAGTCTGATTTATTTCTGGAGACTTTCTTTTGTGTGTATTCTGGACATTAAAAATCTGTGGTTGGTTTAACACGTATATACCATTACTCAATGTACCTGACCCAATCAAAACCTGATTAAGGTGAATGTTTACAACATTACTTACAAACGCAAATTCATAACCTTCTTTAGAAACTAAAGATACAGAAATGATATTACAAGTTGTGTTGGGTACAAAAAGGCAATTACGCAAAACCAAAACATGTCCATCTGACATTCCCAGGTGATAGTCCCCCATGGCTTTAGCATCCATGCTAGCTCCGTTCGCAACTTTGAGGGTCATGTCACCTGCCTTCAAAACCCTACGGTTTCTCAACGCCTGCAAAGAATTACAGATATGAGATCCTGATCCGGTATCCAATACCCAGGAAGTAGAGTTTATTGAAAGACAGTTTTCAATAACATACACACCTGAAGCTGAAGCTGCAACTTGCTTCAATTCCTGTGTTCTGGCCTTCCAGGCCCTGCAATCATTCTTCCAGTGTCCTTTCTTATGACAATAGAAGCATTCTTCCTTATCCACAAGCTTCCCCGCTATCTTTGTTGCTTTTGCTTTTCCCTTCGTATCCACTTTACTAACACCGCCCCTTGGTTTGGCGGGGGCCTTCTTCTTCTTTCCCTTGGCTTTCGCCTTGGACCTAGAAGAAGATGATCCTCCTACAAACAAAGTGGATGTTTCCCTACCTTTCTGTAGGGTCCCCTCTGCGCTCCTCAGCATGTTGAGGAGCTCTGATAGTTCAACCTCTTTTTCTTGTAGGTTGAAGTTCAGTATAAACTGGGCGTAAGTGGAAGGAAGGGACTGGAGAACTATATCCGTATATAGCTCACTCTCCAATGTGATCCCTAGGTCAGCGAGCTCCTCAATGTAGCCGATCATCTTTAGCACGTGCTCGGCTACTGATGATCCGACGGCCATTCTTGTCGAAAATAACTTTTTCGACGCTTCGTATCTTGCGATACGTGATTGCTCTCCATACAGTTCTTTTGTATGGAGCAATATGGACTCCATGTCCATATTCTCATGCCTCCTCTGATTTTCGTTGTCCATCGAGGCAAGCAGGAGGCACTTGGCCTTCGCGCTATCAATCTCCCAAGTCTTGCGGATTTCCTTATCCGCGACACTGGAAGTTGGACCAGGGACAGGGGGAGCTTTGGTGGTAAGAAGATACCCCAGCTTGTCATAAGTGATTGCTATCTTGACATTCCTGAGCCAATCTTTGTAGTTTGGCCCTGTCAGTTTGTTTTTATCTAGGAGTAACTTAAGTCCAGTCATGTTGATTGGTCGCTGCAATTAGGAGAGAGAAGAAGAAACACTCAGCATGATGCTCTTGCAAGTTTAGAGTGGTTTTTAGTTTGTCTAAACAGGATGGCTCCCACTGTTTCTCGAATCCCTCCTCAAACCATAAAGGAAGAATTAGTCAGGATCAATCCCACCGTACAATACTTGCTTAACCGTTCAGCCAGGCCGGTGTCGGTACTTCGAGGGAGGTTTTCCAACGCTTTCGCGAAGTTCCTTAATTAAAGAACCTCTTTTCCCTGGGGGCGTAGCCCCGCTAACACCTTTCTAGGCACCTACTAGGTTTATAGCATTGATCGTTAAGTGAGAAATTTCCCGAGGAGTAGCATATACTCACAGTAGGATCGGGATCCAAATATCATCGCGTGACGAAACTGAAGGAATCCTACCAGAATCATCACACTCCAAATGGTATGCAAATCTAGCAAGTTTCAGTACTTATGAAACTCCCGATGTGGATTTTTGCCCCATGCTCTTATGACCTTGGCGTGAGGTCAAAATGTCATAAGTCACATGTCAAGTTCGTCCCATCATTATCCAGGTTAATTTGAACCCACCCGTACATACCCTTGACGTAGGCCAAAATGGCAGTACGACTGTCTCAAACCAACGCATTCTATCTATGCAACAGATAAATATCCGGCAGCTACCAATCACTATGCCTTGGCGTGAGGTCAAAATACATAGCTTGAATACTACCGAATATTTAACTGAAATGATGGAGGGCTACGGATGGTTTTGGCAAAACCGTGAACGTAGTGAACTTGATTTGGTCGATGGAACGAGATAGCTTTTAAATGGAGTGGCTCAAACTCCGTATTTTAAAAGTTTGTTTTGAAAAGAACCGAGTGGTTTTTCGAAAGTGTTCCAACGACTTTAACTTGGTTTATTATCTTGCATTAGTTCTTTTAATGCGTGATATTCTTGCATTAGTTCTTTTAATGCGTCCCATCATTTAATCCTACCATTGCAGAAAACAACCAAAATATGACGTACGCTTATGCCATTCGCATTCGCCACGGGGCCCCGTCATTACCCGTTAGGTTACTTAACTAACGACAGAGCGGGGGCTGGGCTAGCGCGTCTGTAAAACATAAGCAACGCCTAAATAATATCATATATAGATATACTGCAATGATAAACATTTCAGATCACAGATAAATACATTGGATATACTAGCAATCTGTAATTTGTACGAGCCTGTAACAAAAACAGATAACACGGTCGCGGTGAATAGCCAAAACCCCACCCAAGACCCCTACGGGTGCGGCAAACTACCCGCCAAGTACCCGAAGCGTAGCAACCTCCCTCATCTCCATGAGTAGGCCACTCGACACTTCGGCATACCCGGTAGTTTGTGCACCCCTCCATGGGTCTATCCTAGGAGCAAAAACAGTAAAAAGAAATTATACAATGACGGCTACAACCCCGACCCGGTTGTGCGGCCATACAAATAATTATTACATCAATTTACAAATTTACATGAAATTGCAAGAAAAGAAAACTCTCGTCTCACAACCCGCGGCTATTCACCCGCGACAATCCAACATATTTATATACACATTCCAGCACATTACAGATCATGTATAACCCCGACCAATCGACTTATAGCGATTAGCCGACGTTCAATACATGCAAACATCACAGATATAACCATCATAGTCAAAGTGCAGTGAAGTTCGGAAAAATACGGAATTATAGGACCCCAAAAGGAAATTTCTTTTCTAGAAAATCTGGGCACATATAATATATTCCAAAAATCCCAAAACCAACACAGACACACACTGCACGAAAAACGATGCACAGAAGACGACAAAGCGCGGCGGTTCCGCGGTGGCTACCTAGCTCGCGCGGCGGAAGGGCGGCGGTTTCGACGAATTACTGTATCGTTTTTCTTGGGTGTTCACACAAAACCCTGAGCCGAATTTAGGAGTATAAAGTTTTTCATTTTGACCAGAAAAAATTTCAACAGAAACTCAGATTTTGTAAAAGTTTGGTTTTTGGATTTTTTTCGGTTCCGAACTTCGTTACACTTCACTACCAAGCTAGTTTAAGTTTAGTTAGGCTCTGATACCACTGTAAGTCCACGTTGCGACCCCCGGTTCTTACGGGGAGGCGGAAACGGTATAAAATCAAAATTTTAACGCAAGAGGCAACATGGACTAAGCTAGGTCGGGATCTTTACCTAAACTAAAACTAGCATACTAAGCTAAAGATATTTAGCTACTCGGATGAAGATGGTTATACCTAAACTTGAACTCCTTCTCTTCAAGCTCCGATGGTGGTTCGATGGCTCCTTCTCGTTGTCTCCGTACGCCGAAGATAGATCCACTTGAAAGCTCCAACCTTTAGCTCCTTCTTCGTTCTTTGAAGAAACTAGTTCACTTGGTTTGCTAAACCTAGTGAACTAGAATGAGTAGAGATGATTTAGAATGGGATTTTATCTATGGTTCTTGATTCTCAACTCATGAGACAAGAGAACCATAGATCAAGAGAGGGAGCAAGAGGTTGAGGGTGAGAGCAAGAGGAGAGCTCAAGAACAAGAGAGAGAATGAGCAAGAAAGAATGAGCAACTCTTTTGTCTTTCACCCTCTCATAATCCAAAGTGATCATAACTCATCATATCAAAAAAGTCTTATGTGATGGTTAGAAGCAACCATAACCTTATCATGTCATGCACTCATTTTACTCAAATGAGCAAGCAAGAAAAAGTCTTTGGCATGAAATGATAACCATGGTTATCATGATGGTCAACTAGTCAAGCCTAGTCAACCGGTCAACAAGTCAACAAAAGTCAACAAGTCAACAAAGTCAACAAGTCAACAAAAGTCAACAAGTCAACAACCATATCACCATAATACTTAACTAATATAATAGTTAATCACAAATCATATTCTCATTAGGGTTGAGCAAAAAGTCAAAAGTCAACGGTCAACTGTCAACAACCCTAATGAGAATCCGCTGCCTCTGCCTCCCTGTCAACTGTGCATACACACCCGCATCCGCGTTCCGAGGAACACGAATGCAAACTGGATAAATCTAATCCCATAAGGTACACTAGGATCTGGCTTAAAAAAAAGCCCGCTAGTGTAAACTGTCCGGACACTGTACGTGCACAAGTGCACGGATGTGACCGAACCCTGTCGCAAAACCATGCGACCTGTCGCAATACCATGCGACCTCTACTCTTTTGCCTAAAGGCGAAAAGCTTTCTGTGTGGGACTCTAAAGACTCGACACTACGCTGGCAGTGGGTTTAACCACAGACCGCAAGCGGCACTAGCTGTGCGTAACGGTCCCCAGGTAATGCCGACAAGAAGACCGACGAGGCGAAACCCATCTGAACTCCTACTGAGCCTGAGTGTGACATTCTCCGTACAGTCCGGTCTGTTCGTCTGATACATCGCATGGCGGGCCTAGGGGGCGGTAAACGTCAGTCCCCCAATAGCGGTACAAGTCGTGCCGGAGCGAAGCCCAAAACACCCTGAGATAACACTGGAAACCTACCAGTATATCTCGTTTGCCCTGGCCAGGGACTACTCGTGTAATGGCTCTCCTAGACACAGCGCGATGTCAACCCCCAATACCGGGAGAGACGAATCCTGTCTAACCGTCACTGCCTCCAAATGCTTCGGGACTGCACCCAACCACTACCTGTTTGCACGACTCCTTTGAGCCGTGGTAGGGTAGTGATCAAAGTACAGTGGGAACACACTCGAGGCGGAGTGACAGTGTCAAGTCAGCGGACTAAGCTGTACTCATGTCACCTGGGAACTGATAACTGACGATAGGTATAATACCAACTAGTCAGTTCCCGACGAGTCCTGTCCAGTGTACCCGTAACCTAACGAGCACCCGCATACTATCTCAAGTACGACGTACTGACGGCTGTGGGACAGACCGTCTCCCACACTGGGATGAGAAGCGCATGCGCTGGTCTACTCCGGAGTATCGATGCCCTGTCTCGATAGTCCTGCGACTAGGGACCTGCATAAGGATGTGCTTATAGATTACCCAGCCCCACTAGTGTGACGGCCATCACATCGCTGGTAATCAAGCAAAGATCCTAAGGGCTCTACTAATGTGTATAGGCGATATACAAAAATAAACACATGTACACATTGAAGTAGAAACAAACCAAGTAGCATACTACTATTTTGAGCAAGATTGTATATACAAGGTGAATATCCCAAGCATCCATTAAGTAATATACAAACTAGTATGATACAGTAATGGCCTCTAGGGCATATACACTAACAATCTCCCACTTGCACTAAGGCCATGTACTGGCGTATCGAAGACCTATCATCTCGATCAGCCGCTCGAACTGAGTCTGGGGCAAGGCCTTGGTGAATGGATCAGCAGTGTTGTCTTCTGAAGCGACTCTCCGAACCTCGATCTCCTGGCGATCCACGATCTCCCTGATCAGGTGATACCGCCTCAAGATGTGCCTGGATTTCTGATGGGACCTTGGTTCCTTCGCTAAAGCTATAGCCCCGTTGTTGTCGCAATACAGAGGTATTGGATCAACAATGGACGGAACCACCTGAAGTTCTTTCAAGAACTTCCTCATCCAGACAGCTTCTTTTGCGGCATCAGATGCAGCGATGTATTCCGCTTCCATCGTCGAGTCTGCAACGGTTTCCTGTTTGGAACTCTTCCAACACACCGCCCCTCCATTGAGGGTAAAGACAAAACCCGACATGGACTTGGAATCATCCTTGTCACTCTGGAAGCTGGAGTCAGGAAAGGCCTCGATCTGGAGGTCTTTTCCGCTATACACCAAGAACATCTCCTTAGTCCTTCTCAGGTACTTGAGAATGTTCTTTACCGCTATCCAGTGTTTCTCCCCAGGGTTTGACTGATACCGGCTTACCACACTCAGTGCATAAGCTACATCCGGTCTGGTACACAACATCGCATACATTATAGAGCCTACTGCAGAAGCGTAGGGTATAATAGACATGCGATCCCTCTCCAAATCAGTCTTGAGAGACATCTCTTTAGAGAGGGTGATCCCGTGACAAGCCGGTAGGTTACCGCGCTTTGAATCTTCCATACTGAATCTTTTCAGTATGGTGTCGATGTACCTGGACTGTGAAAGTCCTAATATCCTCTTGGATCTGTCACGGTAGATCCGGATACCCAGAATGTATGAGGCATCACCGAGGTCTTTCATGGAGAACCTGTGTGACAAGAACCCCTTGACAGATTGTAGCATAGGAATGTCATTTCCTATTAAGAGAATGTCATCCACGTATAAAACGAGGAATACTACAGTTCTCGCTACAAATCTACTATAGATGCATGGTTCATCTGGATTTTTGATAAAGCCAAATTCTTTGACCGTCTCATCAAAGCAGATGTTCCAACTCCGCGATGCCTGCTTTAGTCCATAGATGGACTTAAGCAACTTGCACACCTTTCCGCTGCTCCCACTCTGAATGAAGCCCTCTGGCTGGTCCATATAGACACACTCCTCTAAATTTCCATTTAGAAAAGCTGTCTTTACGTCCATTTGCCAGATCTCATAATCGTGGAAGGCAGCAATGGCAAGAAGGATCCGAATGGATTTCAGCATGGCTACTGGAGAAAAGGTTTCGTCGTAGTCCAAGCCAGGTCTTTGACGAAAACCCTTTGCTACCAGCCTAGCTTTATAGGTCTCAACCTGTCCATCTACACCAATCTTCCTTTTGAAGATCCACTTGCATCCTACGGGTTTTACCCCGTCTGGAGCAATGTCCAACGTCCATACCTTGTTGGTGTACATGGACTCCATTTCGGTCCGCATTGCATCCAGCCATTTCACTGAGTCAACACTCTGAACGGCCTGCTGGAAGCTAGTAGGCTCATCATAATCTATGATGCAATCCTCTCTATCCCCGTCTATGAGAAAACCGTAGTATCTCTCGGGCGGATGAGACTGCCTACTACTTCTGCGGAGCGGCGTAGGAATGTCCTGTTCTGTTGAACCCTCTGGTTCCACTAACCTTTCAGTAATAGTCTGTGGTTCTGGAATTTCTTCCAGTTCTACTGCGCTCCCACTAATCTCCTTTTCCAAGAACTGGTGTTCCAGAAAGTGGGCATTACGAGAAACAAGGACTTTTTGTTCCTCTGCGTAGTAGAAAAGATACCCCCTGGTGTTCTTTGGGTATCCTACAAACTTGCACAGTACTGAGCGTGCCTCGAGTTTGTCCGCATGCTGCTTTTTGACAAAAGCTGGACATCCCCAGATCTTCAGATATTGAAGATAGGGTTTCTTCCCACTCCACATTTCATATGGGGTGGTAGACACAGTCTTAGTCGGAACTCGGTTCAAAAGGTACGCAGCTGATTCTAGCGCATACCCCCAGAATGATCGCGGTAACTCAGCGTTACTCATCATGGACCGCACCATATCCAATAGGGTGCGGTTCCGTCTCTCCGATACACCGTTATGTTGCGGGGTGTATGGAGGAGTAAGCTGAGAGAGAATTCCGTTCTCTTTTAGATAGTCCAGGAACTCGGCACTTAAGTATTCTCCACCTCGATCCGATCTTAGAATCTTAATACTTTTGCCGGTCTGTTTCTCTACTTCATTCTTATACTCCTGGAATTTTCCAAAGGCCTCGGACTTATGTTTCATTAAGAAGACATAACCGTACCTTGAGAAGTCATCCGTAAAAGTAATGAAGTAAGAATGTCCGCTTCGGGCATGTGTAGACATTGGACCGCACACGTCACTGTGTACGAGTCCCAAGAGCTCGCTCGCTCTTACTCCATGTCCAGTAAACGGAGTCTTTATCATCTTTCCTTTGAGACAAGATTGACAAGTGGCATATGATTGATATTCGAACGCATTCAAATATCCTTCTGTATGCAACTTAGTCAACCTTCTCTCATTGATGTGACCCAATCTACAATGCCATAAGAAAGTCTGATTTATTTCTGGAGACTTTCTTTTGTGTGTATTCTGGACATTAAAAATCTGTGGTTGGTTTAACACGTATATACCATTACTCAATGTACCTGACCCAATCAAAACCTGATTAAGGTGAATGTTTACAACATTACTTACAAACGCAAATTCATAACCTTCTTTAGAAACTAAAGATACAGAAATGATATTACAAGTTGCGTTGGGTACAAAAAGGCAATTACGCAAAACCAAAACATGTCCATCTGACATTCCCAGGTGATAGTCCCCCATGGCTTTAGCATCCATGCTAGCTCCGTTCGCAACTTTGAGGGTCATGTCACCTGCCTTCAAAACCCTACGGTTTCTCAACGCCTGCAAAGAATTACAGATATGAGATCCTGATCCGGTATCCAATACCCAGGAAGTAGAGTTTATTGAAAGACAGTTTTCAATAACATACACACCTGAAGCTGAAGCTGCAACCTGCTTCAATTCCTGTGTTCTGGCCTTCCAGGCCCTGCAATCATTCTTCCAGTGTCCTTTCTTATGACAATAGAAGCATTCTTCCTTATCCACAAGCTTCCCCGCTTTCTTTGTTACTTTAGCTTTTCCCTTCGTATCCACTTTACTAACACCGCCCCTTGGTTTGGCGGGGGCTTTCTTCTTCTTTCCCTTGGCTTTCGCCTTGGACTTAGAAGAAGATGATCCTCCTACAAACAAAGTGGATGTTTCCCTACCTTTCTGTAGGGTGCCCTCTGCGCTCCTCAGCATGTTGAGGAGCTCTGAAAGTTCAACTTCTTTTTCTTGTAAGTTGAAGTTCAGTATAAACTGGGCGTAAGTGGAAGGAAGGGACTGGAGAACTAAGTCCGTATAGAGCTCACTCTCTAATGTGGTTCCTAGGTCCGCGAGCTCCTCAATGTAGCCGATCATCTTAAGCACGTGTTCTGCTACTGATGATCCGACGGCCATCCTTGCCGAAAATAACTTTTTCGACGCTTCGTATCTTGCGATACGAGACTGCTCTCCATACAGTTCTTTTGTATGAAGAAATATGGATTCCAGGTCCATATTCTCGTGCCTCCTCTGATATTCATTGTCCATAGAGGCAAGCACGAGGCACTTGGCCTTCGCGCTATCAATCTCCCAAGTCTTACGGATTTCCTTATCCGCGACGCTGGAAGTGGGACCAGGGACAGGGGGAGCTTTGGTGGTAAGAAGATACCCCAGCTTGTCGTAAGTGATTGCCATTTTGACATTTCTGAGCCAATCTTTGTAGTTTGGCCCTGTCAGTATGTTTTTATCTAGAAGTAACTTAAGTCCAGTCATGTCGATTGGTCGCTGCAATTAGGAGAGAGAAGAAGAAACACTCAGCATGATGCTCTTGCAAGTTTAGAGTGGTTTTTAGTTTGTCTAAACAGGATGGCTCCCACTGTTTCTCGAATCCCTCCTCAAACCATAAAGGAAGAATTAGTCAGGATCAATCCCACCGTACAATACTTGCTTAACCGTTCAGCCAGGCCGGTGTCGGTACTTCGAGGGAGGTTTTCCAACGCTTTCGTGAAGTTCCTTAATCAAATAACCTCTTTTCCCTGGGGGCGTAGCCCCGCTAACACCTTTCTAGACACCTACTTGGTTTATAGCATTGATCGTTAAGTGAGAAATTTCCCGAGGAGTAGCATATACTCACAGTAGGATCGGGATCCAAATATCATCGTGTGAAGAAACTGAAGGAATCCTACCAGAATCACCACACTCCAAATGGTATGCAACACTAACAAGTTTCAGTTCTTTTGAAACTCCCGATGTGGATTTTTGCCCCATGCTCTTATGACCTTGACGAAGGTCAACAAATCATAAGTCACATGTCAAGTTCTGCCCGTCATTATCCAGGTTAATTTGAACCCACCCGTATGTACCCTTGACGAAGGTCAACAAGGTAATGCGAATGTCCCAAACCAACGCATTTATCTATGCTATATATGAATACCCAACAGCTACCAATCACTATGCCTTGACGAAGGTCAACAAACACAGCTTGAATACTATTGAATATTCATACAAAACGACGGAGGGCTACGAATGGTTTTGGCGGAACCGTGAACGTAGTGAACTTGATATTGTCGATGGAACGAGATAGCTTTAAAAGGAGTGGCTCAAGCTCCGCATTTAAAAGTTGGTTTTGAAAAGAACCGAGTGGTTTTTTGAAAGTGTTCCAACGACTTTTACTTGGTTTATTATCTTGCATTAGTTCTTTTAATGCGTGATATTCTTGCATTAGTTCTTTTAATGTGTCCCATCATTTAATCCTACCATTGCAGAAAACAATCAAAATATGACGTACGCTTATGCCATTCGCATTCGCCACGGGGCCCCGTCATTACCCGTTAGGTTACTTAACTAACGACAGAGCGGGGGCTGGGCTAGCGCGGCTGTAAAACATAAGCAACGCCTAAATAATATCATATATAGATATATTGCAATGATAGCCATTTCAGATCACAGATGAATACATTGGATATACTAGGAATCTGTAATTCGTACGAGCCTGTAACGAAAAGCAGATTACACGGTCGCGGTGAATAACCAATACCCCACCCAAGACCCCTACGGGTGCGGAAAACTACCTGCCAAGTACCCGAAGCGAAGCAACCTCCCTCAACTCAGTGAGTAGGCCACTCGGCACTTCGGCATACCCGGTAGTTTGTGCACCCCCTCCATGGGTCTATCCTAGGAGCAAAAACAGTAAAAAGAAATTATACAATGACGGCTACAACCCCGACCCGGTTGTGCGGCCATACAAATAATTATTACATCAATTTACAAATTTACATGAATTGAAAGAAAAGAAAAACTCTCGTCTCACAACCCCCGGCTATTCACCCGTGACAATCCAACATATTCATATACACATTCCAGCAACATTACAGATCACAGATTTGTATAACCCCCACTAATCGACATATAGTGATTAGCAGACGTTCAATACAAATATCACATTACAGAAAAACCCGCCAGCTAAAGTCTTTTAGAAGTTCGATCAAAAATACGGATTTATAGGCCCCAAATACAAAATTTTCGTTCTGGAAAATCTGGGCAGAAAATACATATTCCAAAAATCCCAAAATAGCCCCAGAAATACACTGCACCAAAGATGGACCTCGGCCAAGTCAACTCGGCCGCGGAACCGTGGCGGGAGCGTGCTTCCGCCGCGTTTCCGCGGCTCTTTGAATCGATCGTGGGACCAAATTTCGTGGTTATTCTAACAAAAGCCTGAGCCGATTTTTAAGATGAAAATTATCAACTTTTGAACAGAATAAAAATCGGCAGAAACTTGACAGTTTTGGGTTCGTTTTGCGACTTTTCTTTGATCGATCTTCTAGCTACTTTGCTAACATGTTAGATAGAGTTTAACTAGGCTCTGATACCACTGTAAGTCCATGCTACCTCTCCCGGTACTTTCGGGCATGTGGAATTTGATGAAAAACGATTTTCTTAGAGGTGGTAACATGGACTTAAAACCCGGATTTTTGTTAAACATCTAACTAACAACCTAATTAGGAGTCGTTAACTACTCGGTTAGGGGGTTTATACCTTTCTTGTCTTGAACTCCTTCGTCTTCAAACCTCGATGGTGGTCCGGATCGGCTTCTTCCCGTCGTCTCCTTACGCCGAAGATAGATCCACCTAAAAGCTTCAACCTTTGTCTCCTTCTTCGATCTTTGAAGAAACTAGTTCACTCGGTTTTCTAAACCTTGTGAACTAGAGTGAGTAGAGAAGAGTTTATATGGGATTTTATCTATGGTTCTTGGTTCTCAACTCATGAGACAAGTGAACCATAGAGTCAAGAGAGGGAGAGCAAGAGGAGGAGATGAGAGCTCAAGAACAAGAGAGAGAATGAGCATGAAAGAATGAGAGAAGACTTTTCTCATTTGGCTCTCATAATCCATAACCATCATAACACATCATAGCAATCAAGTATTATGTGATGGTTTAAGCAACCATAGCCATATCATTTCATGCACTCATTTTGCACAAAAGAGCAAGCAAGCAAAAGTCTTTGCCATGAAATGATAGTTATAGTTATCATGATGGTCAACTAGTCAAGCCTAGTCAACCGGTCAACAAAGTCAACAAGTCAACAAAGTCAATCCCTCAACAACCATGTCACCATAATACTTAATTAATATAATTGTTAATCACATATCATATTCTCATTAGGGTTGAGCAAAAAGTCAATAGTCAAATGTCAACGGTCAACAACCCTAATGAGAATCCTCTTCCTCTGTCTCTCCATCAACTGTGCATACACACCCGCATCCGTGTTCCGAGGAACACGAATGCAAACTGGATAAATCCAATCCCAAAAGGTACACTAGGATCTGGCTTAAACCAAAACCCATTAGTGTAAACTGTCCGGACACTGTACGTGCACAAGTACACGGATGTGACCGAACCCTGTCGCAAAACCATGCGACCTGTCGCAAAACCATCCGACCTCTACTCTTTTGCCTAAAGGCGAATAGCTTTCTGTGTGGGACTCTAAAGACTCGACACTACGCTGGCAATGGGTTTAACCACAGACCGCAAGCGGCACTAGCTGTGCGTAACGGTCCCCAGGTAGATACCGACAAGAAGACTGACGAGGCGAAACCCATCTGAACTCCTACTGAGCCTGAATGTGACATTCTCCGTACAGTCCGGTATGTTCGTCTGATACATCGCATGGCGGGCCTAGGGGGCGGTAAACGTCAATCCCCCAATAGCGGTACAAGTCGTGTCGGAGTGAAGCCCAAAACACCCTGAGATAACACTGGAAGCCTACCAGTATATCTCGTTTGCCCTGGCCAGGGACTACTCGTGTAATAGCTCTCCTAGACACAGCGCGATGTCAACCCCCAATACCGGGAGAGACGAATCCTGTCTAACCGTCACTGCCTCCAAGTGCTTCGGGACTGCACCCAACTACTACCTGTTTGCACGACTCCTTTGAGCCGTGGTAGGGTAGTAATCAAAGTGCAGTGGGAACACACTCGAGGCGAAGTGACAGTGTCAAGTCAGCGGACTAAGCTGTACTCATGTCACCTGGGAACTGATAACTGACGATAGGCATAATACCAACTAGTCAGTTCCCGACGAGTCCTGTCCAGTGTACCCGTAACCTAACGAGCACCCGCATACTATCTCAAGTACGACGTACTGACGGCTGTGGGATAGACCGTCTCCCACACTGGGATGAGAAGCGCATGCGCTAGTCTACTCCGGAGTGTCGATGCCCTGTCTCGATAGTCCTTCGACTAGGGACCTGCACAAGGATGTGCTTATAGATTACCCAGCCCCACTAATGTGACTGCCATCACATCGCTGGTAATCAAGCAAAGATCCTAAGGGCTCCACTAATGTGTATAGGTGATATACTAAAATAAACACATGTACACATTGAAGTAGAAACAAACCAAGTAGCATACTACTATTTTGAGCAAGATTGTATATACAAGGTGAATATCCCAAGCTTCCATTAAGTAATATACAAACTAGTATGATACTGTAATGGCCTCTAGGGCATATACATTAACAACAACATCCACTAAGGTTCGAAAGCGGTTCCATGATCGTTATATCAAGTTAATGGCACCGCGGAAGGGCAAACCCTAGCCTCATTAATGCCACCGCGGAACTGCCGCAAACCCTAAGGTTCGAATGCGGTTCCATGGTCATTATATCGAGTTAGGGTTTCATTATTCTAGAGGGTCCACAGAATGACTTGCATAATTTTCCGAATACCTTAAACTTAGAAAAATGGGTTTTTGACATTCGATCGAACTTTTTAACTTCGCCTAGATAACATGTGAAAACCCGAAAACAATGTTAAACTATGAATACGAAACACTCTGAGTTGCCTATACAGTAAGACTACATCACATGCAATCTTATAAAAAAAACAAGCAACACCTGAAACACTAAAACCCAGAGTATAGAACACCAGGGAAAATTCAACCCAAAATATCATACCAAAACCGAGCCAGCCGATTTATACCTCAATGTGGCCGGTCAAAATCTGAGGGAATGGACTAAATTTTCTATGGTGTTCATCATACATCATATGTAACACTCTGCAGTTGTTTAAAAAAATTTTGAGATCATTTAAAAATCGACAGAAACCCGATTCCAATGTTTCAAGTTTCGGAGTAGTTTCAGTTTCGTAACCTAACAAACATCGTCTAATACTCTAGCCTTGCTCTGATACCATTGTTGGGGTTCCTTAGCACCCTACTAGGTTTTCAATGCATCAAGCATGGCAATTTCAAAAATTTCAAGAGGTGCTAAAGAACCCTAGCTAGGATCTAACTAGAGTAACTAGACAAAACTAACATGTAATCAAACATTACAACTAAGTGAATGAGGAATACAACCTTTGTAGACCGGTCCTTCACTTCTAAAGCTCCGTGTAGTAGTCCCTTCACTCCAAGTAGTGAACACCCGAACTCTAGTAAGGATCCACATGAAGAAATGAACAGCCTTTCTTAAAATCTTCAGGCCGAAGATGATCTACGTCGAGGAGACTCAACCTCATGCTACCTCTTTACTAATGGTGAAATTAGTGAAGCAAACACCCTAAACTAAAGGGCTAATAGTAGAGGATAATGAAGTAGAAAATGAGCTCACTTTAGATTTAATTTTCTCACAATATTTTCTCACTTAGATAAAAAGCTAGCAAGCTTTTTCAATGAAGAAGAAGATGAAGAATGAAGATGAGAGAATGAACTCTTGAGGTGAGAATAGCAACCATGGGTGAGTTAGTGTCATACACTAACTCATATAGAGAATAAATCATGGCTAACAATAATGGTTAGGTTAACAAATATCTACAAGTAAAACAAAAGGAGTGGACTTAGTCAAAGATGCTTCAAGCTTCTCCAAACTTCCAAGCATGTGACTAAATACCAACTAATTTGATTTACTTTAAATAAATAAAATCTTATCATTATTATAAGCATGGTGTGAGTGTCATACACCCATGTAGCATGTGGTGTCTAGCATGACACAAAATAATGTACATTAATATATATCACATATATACTAAGTGTACATAAGTGAGAAAAAGAAATGTTTAAGTGAGCCAATATTAGTTAATGTAAATTAATATATCACATATATAATTATACATTAAATTATCAAATCAACACTTGATTTAATAATCCGGCTATATCACATATAACCGACTAATATCATATGTATCATTTTATCGAATCAACACTTGATCCGATAGCTATATCACATATCACCGGCCGATATCACATATCACGAGAATAGAATGCGGCATCACATATGCGCATTAATCTCGGTCCCGCACATATCACATATGTGCTCCTACTCCGTTTCGCATGAACCAGGAAACCTCTGTGTAGGACTCTAAAGACTCGTCAATACGCCGGATGTAGGTGATGATCATATCAAACACCTACAAGCCGCAAGCGGTCTGCTAAACGTAACGGCCATTCGGGTATTGAGCGATCAGAAGATCAACAAGCAGGCTTACTCATACTCCTGCGAATCCAATCAGTAACACTGCCATACAGTCTGGTCTCTTCATCAAATATGTCGCATATCTCGCCTAGGGGCGGTAAACGTCAGACCCAAATAGCTTGATAAGTCATGCCGATGCAAGGTCCATAACGGGTCGAGAAACTACTGATAACACTTACCAGTAAATCTCATCTACCCTGGTAAGGGATTTCCAGTTATGGCCAGTCGGGCATAGCGCAACATCAACCACCAATACCGGGAAAGAAGAATCCCCTCCTATCGCTCATTGCCTCCATGCAACTCGGAACTGTACCCAAAAACCACCTGTTTGCATAACTCAGTAGAGCCGTGGTAGGGTGGAAATCAAAGCATAGTGGGAGACACACAAGACTCTATGACGATCTCGGGTCAACAGACTAACATGTACCAGTGTCACCAGAGACCTGCTATCTGACGTGAGGTATAATAACATCTAGTTCTCGGTGAGTCCATTCAGTGTACCCAGTCTCCACTGATCACCCGTATACCATCTCTGATGTCAAACACCAATCGATATGGGATCATCTATCGCCCATCACATGGGTCAAGAAGATATACGCTAGTCTACTCTGGAATATCGATGCCCTACCTCGATATTCCCTCGACTAGGAACAATAGAAGGATGAACTCATGGACTTCCCAGGCCCTACTAGTATGATCTGCATCATAATCCTGGGAGTCAAGTACACATCCTAAGGGCTTTATCAACATGTAACATATAGACTGTAAGTGTACATGTTAAGATAAAGAGCAACCAGATAGTGTACTGTCATGTCGAGGAAGAAAGTCCTCCCTATATATGTCCCAGCATCCACTATAATATACATCATACATACAACTAACAGTTATGAGCCTCACATCGTCACGACTTATCGAGTTATTGGGGTCTGACGTTTACCACCCCTAGACGAGATATGTGACATATCAGACGAAAAGACCAGACTGTACGGTAGTGTTACTGTTTGGATTCGCAGGGGTATGAGCAGGCTTGCTTGTTGATCTTCTGATCACTCAATACCCGGATGGCCGTTACGTTTGGCAGACCGCTTGCTGCTTGTGGGTGTTTGATATGATCATCACCTGCTGCCGGCGTATTGACGAATCTTTAGAGTCATACACAGAGGTTTTCTGGCTCAAGTGAAACGAAGTAGGAGCACATATGTGATATGTGCGGGACCGAGATTAATACGATATGTGATACCGTATTCTATTCTCGCGATTTGTGTTATCGATCGGTTATATATGATATAGCCGGCTTATCGAATCAAGTGTTGATTCGATAAGATGATACACATGATATTAGTCGGTTATATGTGATATAACCGGATTATTAAATCAAGTGTTGATTTAATAATTTAATGTATAATTATATATTTGATATATTAACATACAATAACTAATATTAGCTCACTTATGATTTCTTTTTCTCACTAGTGTGTATTAGTATATATATGTGAAATATATTAGTGTACATAGTTTTGTGTCATGCTTGATGATACATGCTTCATAGGTGTGTGAGACTTACACCATACTTGTGATAATCCTAGGGTTTTTATTTGATTAAGTAATTTACAAATTGGTGGGATTTTTGTCATGGCTTGAAGCTTGTAGAAGCTTGTAGTCTTCATTGACTTAGTCCACTAATTTGTTTTTACTTAAGATATTTATTAACACAACCATTATCCTAAGCCATGGTTAAGTCTCTACAAGGGTTTATATATGATATTAACTCACCCATGGTTATCATTCTTCACTTGCTTCATTCCATGGTGACTTTCTTCATCTTCTTCCTCAAGCTTTCTAGCTTCATGTGAGGTGAAGAAAAATAGTGAGATAATAATTTCTAAAGTGAGCAAAATTCCTACTTCATCAACTTACTCTACTAGCCATTCAGTTTAGGGTGTTTGCTTCACTAATTCCACATTAATGAAGAGGTAGCTTGGGTTAATGTCTCCTCGAAGTAGATCATCTTCGGCCTCAAAGACTTCAAGCAAGCTTGTTCCGTTCACCTTGTGGATCCTTTCTAGAGACCGGGAGTTCACTACTTGCAGTGAGGGGACTACTACACGGAGCTATTGAAATGAAGGACCAGTCTACAAAGGTTGTATTCATTGTTCACTTAGATGTAAAGTTTTTTACATTTGTAATCGTCGGATTTTCTAGTTAAGATTCTAGGGTTAGGGTTAGCTAGTACGGCAAATTTTTGAAATTGGCATGGTCGATGCCACCCAAAACCTTGCTGCTGACCTAAGTAACCCAACAATGGTATCAGAGCCATGCTAGAAAATTAGACGATGTTTGCTAGGATTACAAAACCGAAACAACTCCAAAACACCCGATATAAAAGTCTAGTTTCTGTCGAAATTTTTGAAGTGTCAAAAAAAATCTTAAAGCAACTGCAGAATGTTGTATGAGATATAACATGACCACTGTGAAAATTTCAAGCTGTTTCCTCGGTTTTGGGCCGGCCACATATGAGAAAAATCCGAGCTCTCCTTCTTTTCGGGGGAATTATGGCTTCAAATTTTTAGGGTGTTCCAGTCTCTGGGTTTTGGTATTTCAGGTGTTGCTTGTTTTTGCTAAATTTGCATGTGATGTTATTTTTGTGCAAAGAAAATTCGGAGTGTTTCGTATTCGTAATTCTAATATAGTTTCGGGTATTCGCATATTTTCAAGGCGAAGTTAAAAAGTTCGAACAAATATCAAAAACCTATTTTTCCAAGTTTAAGGTATTCGGAAAATCATGCAAGTAATTCTGTGGACCCTCTAGAAGAATGAAACCCTAACTCGAGATAATGACCATGGAACTGCTTTCAAACCTTAGGGTTTGCGGCAGTTCCGCGGTGCCATTAATGAGGCTTGGGTCTGCCCTTCTACGGCTGGTCCATAGGTATTGTGGTATGTTCTGGGTATTATTAAACTGTGCTCAAGTGTTGAGCTCTCGGGGAATTATGGGACTTTGATGAATCGATCGAAAAGTTTAACGTCGTCCGGATATTATGTGATGGGATACAATACTTAGAATCCATAAGAAAACTAATTTGAATTTTATAAATCTAGCAATTTAGTCTTATTTGATCGGTCACCACGGGATTTTCATGAGATCAAAAGTTCGTCGCAATCACGTAGCGTACGCGGATACTCGCCGGGTAACCTTACTAGATAGCCACGCCCCATAGCCCCGAACAAGTGACTGTAGGAGAACCCCGTTGCCAAAGGCATCCGTCCGGGTGCTCGCAACCGCGGTGTTCCGTCTAAGTGCACTTCGTCGTGGGTATCGGAGGTGCGGCCGTCTACTAAAGTTTCCGACGAGCATTCGATCAGGATGTAGGGAATCCTGTTGAATTGCCTGACTTGATATTGGAAAGTGTTTTCGATATCGAGACTAAAATGCGGGGTTTATAATTGTTAAGCATGTGATGTCTAAGGAATTCATTTAGTTAAGCATGAAATCTGGAATATGAGATTTTTCGGGTTTATGATGTCTAAGGTGGTTGTGGATTCCAATTGTTGTAGTTTTCACTTTCTTTTCTGCGACCGTAAGTGTAATATGTGGTGTATCGCCGATTTCGTTGCTATACATCAACGACAATTGGGATACGCATATTTTCTTCCGTTGATGACATGTGATGTTATGTATTACTGGGATATGTTATATTGGATCGTCGTGTTTGAATAGCCGGGGTTTTTTATGTGAGATGAGAGTTTTTCATTTTCATTCATGTAAAAACTTGTATGTAATATTCTTTTATTAGGGCACTTCTAGGTTGAGGAAGATGTTACCGTTGATGTATATTATTTACTTTTCCGCATTAGGATAGACCCAAGGAGGGGAGCACAAGTAACCGAGTTCTAGAGTCCAGTGGGAGGCCATCTCGAGGAGTCGAGTCCGGGTCTCCTAACTCTAGAATTGGTAGGGTTGCTTGTCGCTCTCGTAGAGCTCTAGGGATGTGGGTTTGGCTATTCATCACGACCATAGAATCCGTGTTTTATATAGGCTTAATTTAAAACCCGAAAATCCTAGTATATCCAATATTTCATATGTTGATTTCTGCTGCGATATTCTGTGATGTGATCACTTTATATGATGAGATAGATACAGTATATAATATATGTGATATATTATAGACGTTGTTTATGTTTTACACATTTGCTAGCCCTGTCCCGCTCTTCCGTTAGTTACCTAACCTAACGGTGTATGATGGGATTTCGAGACGAATGCGGATGGCATAAGCGTACGTTGTATTTATCTGTGATGCATGATGGGACTTCATTAATGAGATTAATGAAAGAAAATAAACCTAAAGATTTTGTGGAATCGAATTTTCAAAAACAGGTAGCTCTAGTTATTGCTTTGCATAACGATATTCCTTGTAGAATATCCTGCACCTTATTCGATAAGGAAAGAGCCGAGATCCCTTCACCGGGAGTGACCTCTTAGCAATAACTGGAAGATGCTACAACCTTAGGTTTTATCTTTTGATTGCTTTTCTAGTTTTTACTTTGCATAGTGGTATTGTGAATATCCTGCATCTCATTCAACGAGAAAAGAGCCGAGATCCCTTCACCGGGAGTGACCTCTTTAGCGAAACTAGCAAAAGCCTAAAAAATACTCCATTTAAAATCATTTGATTCTACAACGATATCAAGTTCATTATGCAAAAGGTTTTCTTAAAAATCTGTTGTAGCCCTCCGTCATTTCAGATAAGTAGTATTTAGTATTCGTGCTACGTTTGTTGGCTTTCGTCAAGGCGTAGTGTGCGGTAGATATTTAATTCTTATGTGCAAAAGCATATGATGCGATTGAGTTAGGGTAGTCGTGCGACTTTGTTGGGTTTCGTCAAGGGTCGTGCGGGTGGGTTTAATTCAATCATGAAATGTACGGGTTGAACTTGACTAGCATCCTATGGTTTATTGGCTTTCGTCAAGGTCAAAGGATGCTAGGGGCAAAATTATCGAGAATTTCAAGTGTTGAAATTTGCAATGAGATTGCATACCTTCTATGAGATAGTTGGATCCTGATACCCACTGCGAGTAATTGTTACTCCTGGAAGAGTTTTGCACTTTACAATTAGCCGATCAAGTAGGTTTCCAGAAAGGTGTCAACGGGGTTACGCCCCTGGGAAAACGAGGTTTATTTTAATTAGGTCCGTGTGAAAGTACGGGGAACCTCCCTCAAATTACCGGCACTAGCCTGGCTGAAAGATTGGCGAACTTATAGGGTGTAATTAATCCCGGCTAGTCTTTACTTTTTGGGTTTGAAGGAAGATTTGATAAAAACAGTAGGGGCCATCCAGATTAGATAAAATAATAACCAATTTAATCTTGCAAGAGCATACGCTGTGTTTTCTTCTCTCTCTCTCCAGGTAGCGACTATGTCACGCCATAATCAAGATAATAATATGGATGTATTGACCGAACCCGCTTGTTATACTAAGCAGGGGAACGTTGGTCCCGCTCTAACTTATAATTGTTATAAGACCGAGCAGGAAATAGGGGATTACCAGGATTCCCGTGCCACCCAAATGAAGAAAGTATATATTGATGCATCTTCTTCGGGGGTGTTCATTACAGAGAACTATTTCTCAGTGTTCTCTACGTCCTGAGTATGAGATACCGGATCAGGATCTCATATATGTAATCTGTTACATGGGCTACAGTCAGGTAGAGAACTGAGAATGGGTGATAAATTTTTAAGAGTTGGAAACAGTGCAATTGTTGCAGCCAAAAATGTTGGCGGTTATCACCTTGTATTACCAAATGGTAACACATTGATTCTGAACGAATGTTATTAGATACCGAACCTGATATACAACATCATATCAGTCTCTTTATCATGTAAAGAAGGATATAATATTATATTGTTGGATAATGTTTTAAAACATTTCCTATATCAAGACTTGATCGGATCAAGCACGTTATCTAATGACATATATGTTCTAAATCAAACTACAGTTCTTAACGTACAGAATACACACAAGAAGAAGAGTTCAGAAATGGACGAATCCTTCTTGAGGCATTGTAGACTAAGTCATATCAATGCGACCCGACTAGCAAAGTTACATTAAGATGCATATTTAAATCAGTTTGAATCTATATCTTGTGAACCTTGCCAGTCATGTCACAAAGATAAAATGACCATAGCTCCATTTACTAGAAACAGAGAAAGAGTTAGTGAACTCTTGGGACTGATACATGTTGATGTATGTGGTCCCCTGTCTACACATACCAGGATTGGTTCTTTGGACTTTATTACATTCACTGATGATCTCTCAAGATTCAGACATATGTTCCTGTTGAAACACAAGTCTGAAGCTTTTGAGAAATTCAATGAATATAAATTAGAAGTCAAGATCCAAAACGGGTATAAATATTAAGTCCTTTGATGTGATCGGGGAGGAGAATACTTGAGCACGGAGTTTCTGGACTATTCTAAAGGAGAATGAGATTCTCTCTCAACATTACTCCTCCGTATACACCACAGCACGTCGGTGTATCGGTACGGAGCAATCGCACCCTATTAGATATGGTGCGTTCTATGATGAGTACTACTGAATTGCCTATTTCCTTTTGGGAGTTATACACTTATGAAGCAGCATACCTATTGAATTGGGTTCCAACTAAATCAGGTGTCTACCACTCCATATGCGATATGGAATGGGAAGAGCCCATCTATTAAGTAAGTTAAGATTTGGGGTTGTCCGGCCTATGTCAAAAGCAAAATCCGGACAAGCTCGAGGCAAGGTCAGTTCTGTAGAAGTTTGTTAGATATCCCAAGCATTCGCAAAGGAATATCTTCTACCAGACCGAGGAACAAAAGGTGTTTTATTTCTCGGCATGCCACATTTTTAGAAAAGGAATTTATTTTGGAAAGAAATTAGTGGTCATGAGGTAGAAGTGGAAGGAGTTCCAGCTATACAAATTACAGCTGATGATTTGGTAGAACAGCAGGATTCAATAGTTCCTGATGAATCTCAGCCTCTCCGCCGATCTGGTAGGGTTCCTCATCCACCTGAGAGATACTTCGGTTTTCTCAATAAAAGTGGGAGCGGGGATTGCATCATGAGATGATGACCCAACTAAATTCGAGCAGGCCATCAAGAGTAGGGACTCTGTAAGAATGGCTAGATGCTAAGCGGTATGAGATGGAATCCATATACACCAACAAAGTATGGACTTTGGTTGCTATATCTGAAGGGTTAAATCCCCATCAGAAGTAAGTATATCTTAAGAAGATTACTTGGTGTAGATGGAAAAGTTGAGACTTTCAAAGCTAGACTTGTTGCAAAAAGTTCTCATCATCGACCAGGTATGGATTATGATTAAACCTTTTCTCCAGTAACTATGCTTAAGTCCATCCGGATCCTACTTGCCATTGCTACATACCATGACTACGATATCTGGCAGTTGTGTATCATGACTGCTTTTCTAAATACTGATTTAGAGGAGGGCGTCTATAAGTACACAGCCAGAGGGCTTCGTAGACAATGGGAGCAGTGGAAACGTATGCAAGTTGCTTTACAGATTAAAGTAGGCATCACAGAGTTGGAACATCTGTTTTGATGTGGTAGTCAAACCCTTTGACTTCATCAAAATGAATGATGAACCTTGTATATACAAAAAGGTTGTAGAGAGTAAGGTGGTCTTCCTTGTATTATACATGGATGACATACTCTTGATAGGAAAGGAGTTTCCTATGCTACACTCGGTCAATCTCCTCTTATCACAAGGATTCTGTGATACCTCCTAAATCCTGGGTTTTGGATCTATGAAATAGATTTCAGTGGATGTTAGGATTCTCACTGGGTGTAGTGAGATGGTATCAATCGATCCTGGGGAGAATCACTGGATAGCTTCCAGGGTGGTAAAGTCGACTGAATGTCAGTCACGGGCATTGTCTTTACCCTCAGTGGAGGGACGGTATGTTGGAAGAGTTCCAAGCTAGATACCGTGGCAAACTAGACTATAAAAGCTGGATACATCTCCACCAACGATACTACCAAAGAGGCAGTCTGGGTGTATATTAGTTCATGTGATGAACTTCGTTCCAACCATTGTGTGACAATGGAGTTGTGGCTTATGCCTAGGAACCCCCATCCCATCAATGATCCAGATATATTCTAAGGCAGTATCACCTGATCATGGAGATGGATGATCTCCGGGAGATCGAGGTTAGGAGAGTAGACTTAGAAGACAATACGGCGGATCCACTGACAAAGGCCTTTTCCCAAGAGAGACTTTTATGGGATGGTTGAGTATGGGATACTACAACCACTACTGATTGTTGGGTATTGGATACTACAACATATAACCCTAGTGCAAGTGGGAGATTGTTAGTTATATGTATGCGTTAGAGGCCATTATTGTACATATAATGTATATTATAGTGGATACTTGGACATACATAGGAAGGACTTTCTTGCTCGACATGATAGTATGATATCTGGTTACTTTTTATCTTAACATGTACACTGATTGTCTCTCTGTTACATGTTGAAAAAGCCTTTAAGAAGTGTACTTGACTACCTGGATTATGATGCGGATCATACTAGTAGGACAAAGGTAGTCCGTGAGTACATCCTTTAATGTCCCTAGTCGTGGGTATATCTGTAGGGTTCCTAGGCACCCTAATGAGGTCTCACAAGGCATCAACCATGCCAATTTCAAATTTTAACGGTGCCGAGAAACCCTAATACGGATCGTTGGCTAGATGTTTAGGCGAAAATGAAACTAGTTAACACTTAACTACAAGTTTAAACGGAAATACAACCTTTGTAGATCCGGTGCTCCACCTCCATAGCTCCGCAACGAAGTCCCCTCGCTGTCCAAATCAATTCCCGGGCTCTAGCGTCGGCTTCGTCGGAGAAAAGGCGAGCTAGGTCGTCGATGTCCATGCCGAAGATGATCTACGTCGAGGCATCGCTAGATCAAGCTCCAACTTCACCAAGTCAAGAAAACTTGTGAAAGAAACACACTCTACTACTTGGCAAGAGGTAGAGGATGAAGAAATAGGAAGTGGGTAGACTTTAGAATTGGATTTCTCACTCATTTTCATCAATCACCATTGATGAAGTGAAGTTTTCTTCATGAAGGAAGATGAAGAAGAAGAAGCTAATTGTTATGATAAGTTATTTAATTTTGAAAAGAAAATCAATACTTATCATATTATGAACCATGATCAAGTGTAGAGATTAAACTAGGGTTAGTGGGAATGGTTAGGGTTAAGGATGAGATAAGAATGGTTGATTTGATCAAAGCTTCAAGAAGCTTCAACATAAAAACAAAACAAGCCACCATCCTTAAAACTTTCCAAAATGAATATATAAATAAATAAATAGATAATAAGAGAATAAACAAAACCCTAACCACTCTCACAACCATGGTTTAATCTTCACACAAATCCAAGTTAACATGTATCATCAAACATGACACAATCAAGTGCACAAAAGTATATCACATATACAATGTGCACACCCGAATGAGAATATCCATTTAAAGTGAACCGATACGAGTTAATGCAAAGTAATATATCAAATATATAATTATACATTAAATCATTAAATCAACACTTGTTTTAACGATCCGGTCATATCACATATAACCGACTAGTATCCAATGTATTGGTTTATCGAATCAATCCTCGATTCGATAACTAGGGTATATCGCATATAACCTAATCGATACATTCATCGCGAGAATGGAATACGATATCACATACACGCATTATTCTCGGTCCCGCACATATCTCATATGCGCTCCTATTTCGTTTCGCTTGAACCAGGAAACCTCTGTGTAGGACTCTAAAGACTCGTCAATACGCCGGCAGCAGATGATGATCATATCAAACACCCACAAGCCGCAAGCGGTCTGCTAAACGTAACGGCCACCCGGGTATTGAGCGATCAGAAGATCGACGGGCAAGCCCGCTCACACTCCTGTGAATCCAACCAGTAACACTACCGTACAGTCCGGTCTGTTCGTCTGATATGTCGCATATCTCGCCTAGGGGTGGTAAACGTCAGACCCCAATAGCTCGATAAGTCGTGTCGATATGAGGTCTATAACTGTTCGAGAAACTACTGGTAACACTTACCAGTAAATCACAGCAACCCTGGCCAGGAATTTCCTGTTATAGCCAATCGAACACAGTGCAACATCAACCCGCTATACCGGGAGAGACGAATCCCCTCCTATCGCTCATTGCCTCCATGTGACTCGGGACTGTACCCAAAAACCACCGTTTTGCATGCCCTCTTGGACGTGGTAAGGTGGAAATCAAAGCACAGTGGGAACCACACAAGACTCTATGACGATCTCGGGTCAACAGACTACTCTGTACCAGTGTCACCAGAGAACTGCCATCTGACGTAAGGTATAATACCATCTGGGAGTTCTCGGCGAGTCCGTCCAGTGTACCCAGTCTCCACTGAGCACCCGTATATCATCTCTGATGTCAAACACCAATGGATATGGGATCATCCATCGCCCATCTGTATGGGTCGAGAAGGTATACCCTAGTCTACTCTGGTATATCGATGCCTCGTCTCGATATACCCACGACTAGGGATTTTGAAGGATGTACTTATGGACTACCTTGTCCCCACTAGTATGATCCGCATCATAGTCCAGGTAGTCAAGTACACATCCTAAGGGCTTTACCAACATGTAACAGAGAGACAATCAGTATACACGTTAAGGTAAAGAGCAACCAGATAGCATACTATCATGTCGAGCAAGAAAGTCCTCCCTATATATGTCCCGGCATCCACTACAATATATATCCTATGTATAGTAATGGCCTCTAGGGCATACATATAACTAACAATCTCCCACTTGCACTAAGGCCATCTATAGCAGTGGTTGTAGTATCTCATACTCAACCATCCCATAAAAGTCTCTCTCTGGGAACAGGCCTTTGTGAGTGGATCCGCTGTGTTGTCCTCTGAGTCTACTCTCCTAACCTCGATCCCTTGGAGATCAAGCATCTCCATGATCAGTTGACACTGCCTTAGAATATTTCTGGATCACTGATGGGACCGTCGTTCCTTGGCATAAGCCACAACTCCATTGTCTCACAATGGTTGGAACGTAGTTCATCTCATGAACCATTATACACCCAAACATCCTCCTTGGTAGCATCTTAAGTAGCGATGTATCCTTCCTTTATCGTCTAGTATGTCACGGTATTTAGCTTGGAACTCTTCCAACATACCGTCCCTCGATTGAGGGTAAAGACAATGCCTGTGACTGACACTCAGTCGTCTTTATCACCCTGGAACCCTTCCAGTGATTCTCCCCAGGATCGATTGATGCCATCTCACTACAACTAGTGAGAATCCTAACATCCAATTAGATCTATCTCATAGATCCAAACTCAGGATTTAGGAGGTATCACTTTGATCCTATAGAGAATCATTGTGATAAACGGAGATTGGCCGAGCGTAGCATAGGAAACTCCTTTCTTATCAAGAGCATGTCATCCACGTACTCTACGAGGATCACTACCATACTCCCTACTACATTCTTGTATATACAAGGTTCATCTATCATTTTGATGATGTCAAACTATTTGACTAACTCATCGAAACAGATGTTCCAACTCCGCGATGCCTGCTTTATCCTATAAAACATCTTGCACACGTTTCCGCTGCTCCCACTGTTTACGAAGCCCTCTGGCTGTGTACTTATAGACGTTCTCTTCTAAAACATCATTTAGAAAAGCAGTCATGGCACCCAACCGCCAGATATCGTATTCATGGTATGTAGCCATGGAAAGTAGGATCTGGATGGACTTAAGCATAGCTACTTGAAAAGGTTTCATCATTATCCACGCCTGGTCGATGACGAAAAGCTTTAACAAGTCTAGCTTTGAAAGTCTCAACTTTTCCATCCACACCAAGTAATCTTCTCAAGATTTACTTGCTCCTGACGGGGATTTAACCCTTCAGATATAGCAACCAAAGTCCATACTTTGTTGGTGTACATGGATTCCATCTCAGATCACTAAGCATCCCGCCATTCTTACAGAGTCCCACTCCAGATGGCCAGCTCGAAACTAGTTGGGTCATCATCTTATGATGCAATCCTCGCTCCCACTGTCATAGAGAAACCGAAGTATCCCTCAGGTGGGTGAGGAACCCTACTAGATCGGCGGAGAGGCTGAGGTTCGTTAGAATCTACTGAATCCTTTGGTTCTTTCAAATTATCAGTTGCAGTTTGTATAGCTGGAACCTTTCCAGTTCTACATAACTGACCTTGCCTCGAGCTTGTCCGGATTTTTCTTTTAGACATAGGCTGGACAACCCCAAATCTCAACTAACTTGAGAGATGGGCTCTTCCCTTATCATATCAAATATGAAGTGGTAGGCAACTGATTTGATTTGAACCCTTTTCAATAGGCATGCAGCTTCTCAAGTGCATAACTCCCAAAAAGGAAATAGGTTACTCAGTAGTACTCATCATAGAGCACACCTTATCACATAGGGTGTGATTGCTCCGCCCCGATATACCAACGTGCTATGGTGTATACGGAGGAGTAATGCTGAGAGAGAATCTCATTCTCCTTTAGAATAGTCCAAGAATTTCGTGCTCAAGTATTCTCCTCCCTGATCACATCAAAGAACATAATACTTATACCCTTTTTTTAGTTCTCTACTTCTAACTTATATTCCGTGAATATCTCAAAAGGTTCGGACTTGTGTTTCAACAGGAACATAGGTCTGAATCTCGAAAGATCATCAGAGAATGTAATGAAGTACAAAGAACCAATCTTGGTATATGTAGACAGGGGACCTACATACATCAACATGTATCATCCCAAGAGTTTACTTAACTCTTTCTCTGTTTCCAATAAACGGACCTATGGTCATTTTATCTTTGTGACATGACTGGCGAGTTTCACAAGATGTAAATTCAAACTAATTTAAATATGCATCTTTATGTAACTCTAGCTAGTCGGGTCACATTGATCTGACCTAGTCTACAATACCTCAAGAAGGAATCGTTCATTCTGAACTCTTCCTCTTGTGTGTGTTCAGTATACTAAAGAACTGTAGTTTGATTTAGAACATCAATGCTTTTAGATAACGTGCCTGAACCGATCAACTTTTGATATAGGAAATGTTCAAAACATTATCCAACAATACAAAATTATATCCTTTATTTACTAATAAAGAGAGAGATATGATTTTGTATATCAGGTTCGGTATCTAATAACATTCGTTCAGAATCAATGTATTTGGAATACAGGGTGACAGTGACCAACAGACTTGGCTGCAACACTTGCCCCGTTTTCTGTCTCATGAAACTTATCACCCGTTCTCAGTTCTCTACCTTTCTGTAGCCCTACGTAACAGATTACATATCTGGGATCCTGATCTGGTATCACATACCCAGGACGTAAAGGATACTGAGAAATAGTTCTCTGTAATGAACACACCCGAAGATGATGCATCAGCATGCACTCTCTTCGTTTGGGGGGCATGGGAATTCTGGTAATCCCCAATTTCCTGCTCTGTCTTATAACAATTATAAGTTGGAGCGGGACCAACGTTCCCCAGCTCAGTATAACAAGCGGGTTCGGTCAATATTCCGTATTATTATCTTGATTAAGGCATGATATGGTCGCTACCTGGAGAGAGAGAGAAGAAAACACTCAGCGTGTGCTCTTGCAAGAATAGATTGGTTATTATTTTATCTAATCAGGATGGCTCCCACTGCTTTTTATCAAATCTTCCTTCAAACCCTAAAAGGAAAGACTACCCGGGATTAATTACACACTACAAGTTCGCCAATCTTTCAGCTAGGCCAGTGTCGGTACTTTGAGGGAGGTCCCCCGTGGTTTCGCACGAACCTAATTAATGTAAACCTCGTTTTCCCAGAGGCGTAACCTCGTTGACACCTTTCTAGACACCTACTTGATCGGCTAATTGTAATGTGTAAAACTCTCCCAGGAGTAACTCTTACTCGCAGCGGGTATCGGGATCCAACTATCTCATAGAAGGTATGCAATCTCATTGCAAATTTCAACACTTGAAATTCCCGATAATATTTTGCCCCTAGCGTCCTATGACCTTGACGGAGGCCAAACAACCCATAGTCCGCTAGTCAAGTTCAACCCGTCATTTCCTGATTGAATTAAACCCATCCGCACGACCCTTGACGGAGGCCAAACAACGCCGTACGAATACCCTAATCCAATCGCATCATATGCTAGCAGATAAGCACTAGTTAGCTACCGTACACTACGCCTTGACGGAGGCCAAACAACCGCAACACGAATACTAACTAGTACGTATCTGAAACGACGGAGGGCTACGACAGGTTTTTCTGAAAACCTATTGCGTAATGAACTTGATATCGTTGTAGAATCAAATGATTTTAAAAATGGAGTGCTTTTGAGGCTTTTCTAGTTTTGCTAAAGGAGTCATTCCCGGTGAAGGGATCGTCGGTCCTTTCCTCGTCGAATGAGGTGCGGGATATATCATATATATCACTGTGCAAAGCAAAAACTCTTAAAAGCAATCAAAAGACAAACCGAGTGTGTAGCATCTGCCAGTTATTGCTAAAGGAGTCACTCCCGGTGAAGGGATCTCGGTCCTTTCCTCATCGAATAAGGTGCAGGATATATCACATATACCTCTGTGCAAAGCAAGAACTTTAGCTACCTGTTTTATTTTGAAATTCGATTCTACAACATCTTAGATTTCTTTTATTTTCATTAATCACATTAATGAAGTCCCATCATTTAAGTACCTAAATATCACAGATAAATACGACGTACACTTATGCCATCCGCATTCGCCTTGATGTCCCCTCGTGCACCGTTAGGTTAGGTAACTAACGACAGAGCGGGGCAGGGCTAGCACGGGTGTAAAACATAAGTAACGCCTATATAATATATCATATATACTGTATACTGTATCTATCACAGAACATCACATGATCACATCACAGATATCGCAGCAGAAGAAACATATGAAATATTGGATATACTAGGACGTCCGTGTTTTCAATACGAGCCAGTATAAAACACGGATTCCACGGTCGCGATGAATAGCCAAACCCACACCCCTAGACCCCTACGAGAGCGGCAAGCAACCCTACCAATTCTAGAGTTAGGAGACCCGGACTCGACTCCTCGAGTTGGTCTCCCACTGAACTCCAGAACCCGATTACTTGTGCCCTCCTCCTTGGGTCTATCCTAGTGCAGAAAAGTAAATAATATACAAACGGTGACATCTTCCGCAACCTGGAAGTGCCCCAATAAAAGAATATTACATACAAGTTTTTACATGAATGAAAATGAAAAACACCCATCTCACATAAAAAACCCCGGCTATTCAAACACGACGATCCAATATAACATATCCAGCAACACATAACATCACATGTCATCAAACGTAAGTAAATATGCGCATCCCAATTGTCGTTGACATATAGCAACGAAACCGGTGATATCACATATTACACTTACGGTCACAGAAAAGTAAGAGTAAAACAACAACAGTTGGAATCCGCAACCACCTCAGACATCGCATGCCTGACCAAATGAATTACTTAGACATCGCATGCCTAACAATTATAAACCCCACATTTTAGTCCCATTATCGAAAACACTTTTCAATATCAAGTCGGGCAATTCAACAAGATTCCCGACAATTTGATCGAATGCTCGTCGCAAACTTCAGTAGGCGGCCGCACCCTCGACGCCGTCGACAAAGTGTACCAAGGCGGAACACCGCTGCCGCGAGCACCCGAACGGATGCTTTCGGCGACAGGGTTCTCCTACAGTCACTTGGTCGGGGCTATGGAGTGAGGCTGTCTATCAAGTTTACCGGCGAGTATCCGCGTACGCTACGTGATTGCGACGGACTTTTGATCACATCAAAATTCCGTGGCAACCGATCAAGTGAGACTAAACTGTTATGTTTATAACATTCATTCAGTTATCTCATAACTTATTGTGAATTCCAATTATTGTATCACATTCCGGATAAATAGAAAATGCTAAACTTTTCGATCGAACAATCGAACACCCAAGTTTTCCCGATACAGCTCAACACATGAAATAAGTCTAACAACATTCAGTTCGTGCCTCGGTACCAACGGTCCAGCCGTAGAAGGGTCAAGCCAACGCCTCACATGTGGCACGCCGTACTGCCCCAAATCCGAAAGTTCAAAGGGCAGTTCAAGACGGTCACATAATCGAGTTAAGGTTTGTTGTCTTCTAGAGGGTCCATCGAGTTACTTGCACTACTTAGAACGTCGTTAAACTACGGAAAAATCCAACACTTGGAAATTTCCCGACAGGGGAAAAATTGGGTATTTATATCCGGTCGAACTTTTTAACATATTCTAAAATTTACCCAGAAAGCCACACAGATAAAATTTGATAATCCGATCGAATCCATGAAATCCCAAAACAACCCCAGAAAACTCAACTGTATAGTATATATTAAAATTACCCAGAAAACACAGGAATTAATTATAAACATTACTGTGCAAAAAGGAGTCAAAGAGTCAACACTATGGCCGCGGAAGTGCCGCGCCACGTGGGCTTAGGCCGCGCTTCCGCGGCGTTATGACGGAGTTAGATCTCCGTTTTTCACAGTAATTCATAAAAAACCCTGCTTAATTTTCTGCATATTTTTAATATCGAAAACTCCACAATTTTCAAAAAAGGACAGAGAGCATGTTTGGAATTGGGTTTCGGGTTCGTTCGGACTTCAAATTGCGTCTAGACTTCGCCTAAGGCTCTAGCTAGGCTCTGATACCACTGTAGGGTTCCTAGGCACCCTAATGAGGTCTCACAAGGCATAAACCATGCCAATTTCAAATTTTAACGGTGCCGAGAAACCCTAATACAGATCGTTGGCTAGATGTTTAGGCGAAAATGAAACTAGTTAACACTTAACTACAAGTTTAAACGGAAATACAACCTTTGTAGATCCGGTGCTCCACCTCCATAGCTCCGCAACGAAGTCCCCTCGCTGTCCAAATCAATTCCCGGGCTCTAGCGTTGGCTTCGTCGGAGAAAAGGCGAGCTAGGTCGTCGATGTCCATGCCGAAGATGATCTACGTCGAGGCATCGCTAGATCAAGCTCCAACTTCACCAAGTCAAGAAAACTTGTGAAAGAAACACACTCTACTACTTGGCAAGAGGTAGAGGATGAAGAAATAGGAAGTGGGTAGACTTTAGAATTGGATTTCTCACTCATTTTCATCAATCACCATTGATGAAGTGAAGCTTTCTTCATGAAGGAAGATGAAGAAGAAGAAGCTAATTGTTATGATAAGTTATTTAATTTTGAAAAGAAAATCAATACTTATCATATTATGAACCATGGTCAAGTGTAGAGATTAAACTAGGGTTAGTGGGAATGGTTAGGGTTAAGGATGAGATAAGAATGGTTGACTTGATCAAAGCTTCAAGAAGCTTCAACATAAAAACAAAACAAGCCACCATCCTTAAAACTTTCCAAAATGAATATATAAATAAATAGATAGATAATAAGAGAATAAACAAAACCCTAACCACTCTCACAACCATGGTTTAATCTTCACACAAATCCAAGTTAACATGTATCATCAAACATGACACAATCAAGTGCACAAAAGTATATCACATATACAATGTGCACACCCGAGTGAGAATATCCATTTAAAGTGAACCGATACGAGTTAATGCAAAGTAATATATCAAATATATAATTATACATTAAATCATTAAATCAACACTTGATTTAACGATCCGGTCATATCACATATAACCGACTAGTATCCAATGTATTGGTTTGTCGAATCAATCCTCGATTCGATAACTAGGGTATATCGCATATAACCTAATCGATACATTCATCGCGAGAATGGAATACGGTATCACATACACGCATTATTCTCGGTCCCGCACATATCTCATATGCGCTCCTATTTCGTTTTGCTTGAACCAGGAAACCTCTGTGTAGGACTCTAAAGACTCGTCAATACGCCGGCAGCAGATGATGATCATATCAAACACCCACAAGCCGCAAGCGGTCTGCTAAACGTAACGGCCACCCGGGTATTGAGCGATCAGAAGATCGACGAGCAAGCCCGCTTACACTCCTGTGAATCCAACCAGTAACACTACCGTACAGTCCGGTCTGTTCGTCTGATATGTCGCATATCTCGCCTAGGGGTGGTAAACGTCAGACCCCAATAGCTCGATAAGTCATGTCGATATGAGGTCTATAACTGTTCGAGAAACTACTGGTAACACTTACCAGTAAATCTCAGCAACCCTGGCCAGGGATTTCCTGTTATAGCCAATCGAACACAGCGCAACATCAACCCCCTATACCGGGAGAGACGAATCCCCTCCTATCGCTCATTGCCTCCATGTGACTCGGGACTGTACCCAAAAACCACCATTTTGCATGCCCTCTTGGACGTGGTAAGGTGGAAATCAAAGCACAGTGGGAACCACACAAGACTCTATGACGATCTCGGGTCAACAGACTACTCTGTACCAGTGTCACCAGAGAACTGCCATCTGACGTAAGGTATAATACCATCTGGGAGTTCTCGGCGAGTCCGTCCAGTGTACCCAGTCTCCACTGAGCACCCGTATATCATCTCTGATGTCAAACACCAATGGATATGGGATCATCCATCGCCCATCTGTATGGGTCGAGAAGGTATACGCTAGTCTACTCTGGTATATCGATGCCCCGTCTCGATATACCCACGACTAGGGATTTTGAAGGATGTACTTATGGACTACCTTGTCCCCACTAGTATGATCCGCATCATAGTCCAGGTAGTCAAGTACACATCCTAAGGGCTTTACCAACATGTAACAGAGAGACAATCAGTATACACGTTAAGGTAAAGAGCAACCAGATAGCATACTATCATGTCGAGCAAGAAAGTCCTCCCTATATATGTCCCAGCATCCACTTCAATATATATCCTATGTATAGTAATGGCCTCTAGGGCATACATATAACTAACAATATCGAGACGGGGCATCAATATTCCAGAGTAGACTAGCGTATAGCTTCTCGACCCATGTAGATGGGCGATCGATGATCCCATATCCATTGGAGTTTGACATCAAAGATGGTATAAGGTGCTCAGTGAAGACTGGGTACACTGGACGAATTCGTCAAGAACTCCTAAATGGTATTATACCTCACGTCAGATGGCAGTTCTCTGGTGACACTGGTACAGGTTAGTCTGTCGACCCGAGATCGTCATAGTCTTGTGTGATTCCCACTGTGCTTTGATTTCCGCATTACCACGTTTAAGAGAACGTGCAAAACGGTGGTTTTTTAGTACAGTCCCAAGTCATATGGAGGCAATGAACGATAGAAGGGGATTTCGTCTCTCCCGGTATTGGGGGTTGATGTTGCGCTGTGCACGATTGGCTATAACAGGAAGTCCCTGGCCAGAGCTATTTCTGAGATATATATTGGTAAGTGTTATCAGTAGTTTCACAACCCATTATGAGCCTCACATCGGCATGACTTATCGAGTTATTGGGGTCTGACGTTTACCACCCCTAAACGAGATATGCGACATATCAGACGAAGAGACCAGACTGTACGGTAGTGTTACTATTTGGATTTGCAGGAGTATGAGCAGGCTTGCTTGTTGATCTTCTGATCGCTCAATACCCGGATGGCCGTTACGTTTGGCAAACCGCTTGCGGCTTGTGGGTGTTTGATATGATCATCACCTACTGCCGGCGTATTAACGAGTCTTTAGAGTCATACATAGAGGTTTCCTGGCTCAAGCGAAACGAAGTAAGAGCACATATGTGATATGTGCGGGACCGAGATTAATATGATATGTGATACCGTATTCTATTCTCGCGATTTATGTTATCGATCGGTTATATGTGATATAGCCGGGTTATCGAATCAAGTGTTGATTCGATAAGATGATGCATATGATATTAGTCGGTTATATATGATATAGCCAGATTATTAAATCAAGTGTTGATTTAATAATTTAATGTATAATTATATATTTGATATATTAACATACATTAACTAATATTAGCTCACTTATGATTTCTTTTTCTCACCAGTGTGCATTAGTATATATATGTGATATATATTAGTGTACATAGTTTTGTGTTATGCTTGATGATGCATGCTTCATTGGTGCGTGAGACTTACACTATACTTATGATAATCCTAAGGTTTTTATTTGATTACAAATTAGTGGGATTTTTGTCATGGCTTGATGCTTGTAGATGCTTGTAGTCTTCATTGACTTAGTCCACTAATTTGTTTTTACTTAAGATATTTATTAACCCAACCATTATCCTAAACTATGGTTAAGTCTCCACAAGGGTTAATATATGATATTAACTTACCCATGGTTATCATTCTTCACTTGCTTCATTCCATGGTTGCTTTCTTCATCTTCTTCCTCAAGCTTTCTTGCTTCATGTGAGGTGAAGAAAAATAGTGAGAAAATAATTTCTAAAACGAGCAAAATTCCCACTTCATCATCCTACTGTACTAGCCATTTAGTTTAGGGTGTTTGATTCACTAATTCCACATTAGTGAAGAGGTAGCTTGGGTTAGTGTCTCCTCAATGTAGATCATTTTCGGCCTCGAAGAGTTCAAGCAAGCTTGTTCCGTTCACCTTGTGGAGCCTTTCTAGAGTCCGGGAGTTCACTACTTGCAGCGAGGAGACTACTACATAGAGCTATTGAAGTGAAGGACCGTTCTACGAAGGTTGTATTCCTTGTTCACTTAGATGTAAAGTTGTTTACATTTGTAACCGTCGGATTTTCAAGTTAAGATTCTAGGGTTAAGGTTAGCTAGTACTGTAAATTTTTGAAATTGGCATGGTCGATACCACCCGAAACCTTGCTGCCGTCCTAGGTAACCCAACATCTTCTACCTCGTTTCACTCGAAGCAGAGTATTCCTGTGTGTGGGACTCTAAAGACTCGACAGTACGCTGGCAGTAGGTTTAACCACAAGCACGTCAGCGGTATTAGCTGCATGTAACGGCTACCCAGGTATCTGTCAAAAAGGAAAGCCAACGAGCGAACTCATCCGAACCCCGACTGAGTCTGTCCGTGACAATCTTCGTGCAGTCCGGTCTGTTCGTCTGAGAGTATCACATGGAAGGTCTAGGGGGTGGAAAACGTCAGACCCCTAATAACCAAACAAGTCGTGTTAGTGTGTCTCAAGACCATCCAAGAATCTACTGGTCCAATTACCAGTAATTCTCAATCCGCCCTGGTCAGGGACTTATGGTGTTGACCAACCGATCACAGCGCGACATCGACTCCCTATACCGGGAGTGACGAATCCCCAACAGTCGCTCACTGCCTCCATATGGATCGGGATGTACCCAACTAAAATCTGTTTGCACGACTTGATAGAGCCGTGGTAGGGTAGTAATCAAAGCACAGTGGGAACTCACACGAGACAAATGACGACCTCAGGTCGACAAACTATCTACACACCTGTCACCAGAGAACTGTTATCTGACGCTAGGTATAATACCATATAGTCAGTCCTCGGCGAGCCATGTCCAGTGAACTCACATCCAGTGAGCATCTGTATACAATCTTAGGTGCATCTCACCAATGGTTGTGGGACCAATCCATCACCCCTCGTTAGGATCTAGATATGTACACACTACTCTACTCTGGAGTATCGATATCCAGTATGTACACACTACTCTACTCTGGAGTATCGATATCCAGTCTCGATACTCCAGAGTAGAGTAGGGACATTTTAAGGATATGCCTATCGACTACCCAGCTCCCACAAGTATGATTTCCATCACAACGCTGGTAGTCAGGCAAATATCCTACGGGCTTTATCAACATGTATATAAGATATGAAATACAAAGTAAAACACATCACATATTAAGATAAAAGACAAACCAAATAGCGTACTATCATATCGAGAAAGATTGTCATGTACATACATATCCCTAGCATCCTATACAATGAAGGCCTTTAGGGAATATATATCCAACATAGTGTTCGGTAGCTGATTAGTGTTTTTCTGCCGCATGATGATGCGATTGGTTAAGGCAGTCATACGGCTTTGTTGACCTTGTCAAGGGTCATGCGGTTAGGTCTAAATCAGTCACAAAATGACGAGTTGAACTTGACTTGCGGTTTATGGTTTGTTGACCTTGTCATGAACATAAACCACATGGGGTAAAAACTATTATCGGGAATTTCAAGTGTTGAAATTTACAATGAGATTGCACACCTTCTATGTGATAGTCGGATCTCGATACCCACTGCGAGTAAGTGCTATTCTTGGGAGAGTTTTCCACTTTATAATTAGCTAATCCAGTAGGTATCTAAGAAAGGTGTTAACGGGGTCATGCCCCTCCGGAAACGAGGTTATTTAATTAGTTCCATGCGAAAGCACGGGGCGAATCCCTCGGAGTACCAACACCAGCCTGACAGACCGATTAGCGAACTTGTAGGGTGTAATTAATCCCGGCTAATATTACCTTCGAAGGAAAATTTGATAAAAACGGTGGGAGCCATCCTGATTAGATAAGATAACAACCAATCTAATCTTGCAAGAGCGTACACTAATGTATTTTCTGTTCTCTCTCTCCAGGTAGCGATCATGTCACGCCTTAATCAAGATAATAACATGGATGTATTGATCGAACCTGCTTATTATTTTGAGCTGGGGATCGTTGGTTCCGCTCTATCTTATGACAACTCTCATAAATCTGGGCAAGAGATAGGGGAATGCAACGATTTCCACGCAACCCTAATGAAGAAGGAGCATTATGATGCATCTTCTTCGGGTGTGTTAGTTATTGAGAACTGTTTCTCAGACTGCTCTACGTCCTGGGTATTAGATACCGAATCAGGATCCTATATTTGTAATCTGTTACAAGGGTTAAAGAAAAGTAGAGAACTGGGAAAGGATGATATGTCTCTCAGAGTAGGGAATGGAGCAATTATTGCTGCTGAAACTGTCGGCGAATATCACATAGTATTGCCAAATGGTAATAAATTGATTTTGAACGACTGTTATTTCATACCGTCGATAATGTGCAAAATAATATCCATATCTTTATTAGATAAAGAAGGATATAACTTTTCATTAGAGAAAAATGTTATGAACATTTTCCTAAATCAAGTGTTGATTAGGTTTGGTATGTTGTGTAATGGTTTATATGTTCTAAATCAAAATACAGTTCTAAATATACAAAACACAAATAAGAAGAAAAGTTCAAAAATGAACGAAGTCTTCTTGTGGCACTGTAGACTTGGCCATATCAATGCGACCAAACTAGCTAAGTTGTATAAAGATGGATATTTGAATCCGTTCGAATTTATATCTTATGAAACTTATCATTCATGTCTCAAAGATAAGATGACCAAAACTCCGTTTACGAGATATGGAGAAAGAGCTACTGAACTCTTGGGACTGATACATAGTGATGTATGCGGTCCTATGTCACACATGCTAGAAATGATTTCTCGTACTTCATTACATTCACCGATGATCTCTCAAGATTCGGACATGTGTTCTTGTTGAAACACAAATCTGAAGTTTTTAAGAAATTCAAGGAATATAAGAACAAAGTACCAGACGGGTAAAAGTATTAAAATCCTTCGATCTAATCGAGGAGGTGAATACTTAAGCACGGAATTCCGACATAATCTAAAAGAGAATAGAATTCTTTCTCAGCTTACTCCTCCATATACACCACAACACAATGGTGTATCGGAGCCGAGGAATTGTATCCTATTAGATATAGTGCGCTCTATGATGAGTATTGCTGAGTTACCTATTTCCTTTTGGAGTTATGCACTTAAGATAGCTGCATACCTATTGAATCAAGTTCCATCAAAATCTGTGCTTAAAATACCATATGAGATATGGAGTGGAAAAAGACCATATCTTAAACGAGTTAAGATATAGGGTTGTCCGGCCTATGTTAAAAAATAGAATCCGGATAAACACGAAGCACGATTAGTTCTTTGCAAGTTTGTGGGGTATCCAAAGAATTCACATGGATATCTATTCTACCACATTGAGGAACAAAAGGTGTTTGTTGCTCAACACACCACCTTTTTAAAAAAGAAATTTCTTGTAAAAGAAATTAGTGGTAATGAGGTGAGATGGAAGAAGTTCCAGATACACAAATAACAACTGAAGATTTAGTAGAACCGGAGTATTCAATAGTCCCCGACGAACCTTAGCCACTCCGCAAATTTAGTAGGGTTTCTCATCCACGTGAAAGATACTACAGTTTTCTCATAGACGGTGGGAGCGAGGATTGCATCATAGAAGATGATGACCCAACTAGTTTTGAGCAGGCCATCATAAGTGGGGACTCTGTGAAATGGGTGGATGCTATGAGATCTTAGATAGAATCCATGTACTCCAACAAAGTATGGACTTTGGAAGTTGCTCCTGAAGGGGTAAAACCTATTGGGAGCAAGTGGATCTTTAAGAAGAAAATTGGTGTAGATGGAAAAGTTGAAACCTTCAAAGCTAGACTTGTAGCAAAAGGTTTTCATCAACGACCAAGTGTCGACTATGATGAGACTTTTTCTCCAGTGGCTATTCTTAAGTCCATCAGGATCATACTTGCCATTGTTGCATACCATAACTATGAAATCTGGCAGATGAACGTCAAGACCGCTTTTCTAAATGGTGATTTAGAATAGAGCATATATATGACACGGCCAGAGAGCTTCGTAGACAGTGGGAGCAGCGGAAAGGTATGCAAGCTTCTTAAATCAATGTATGGATTAAAACAGGCATCGCGGAGTTGGAACATATGTTTTCATGAAGCAGTCAAAGAGTTTGACATCATCAAAAACATAAATGAACCATGTATATATAAAAAGGTAGTGGACAGTAAGGTTGTATTTCTCGTATTGTACGTGGATGACATACTTTTGATAGGAAATGATGTTTCTATGCTGCACTCAGTCAAACTCTTCCTATGACAAAAGTTCTCCATGAAAGATCTGGGTGATGTCTCTTACATTCTGGGGATAAAGATCTATATAGATAGATCTAAAAGGATGTTGGGATTGTCCCAATCCAGATACATAAACATCATACTAAAGAGATTTAGTATGGAAGATTCTAAGCGTAGTAATTCACCCGCTTGTTCAGAAATCACTCTCTCCAAAGAGATGTCTCTCAAGACTGATTTGGAAAGGGCTCGCATGAACGTGATACCCTATACTTCTGCAGTTGGGTCTATCATGTACACGATGTGCACCAGACCGGATGTAGCTTACGCATTTAGTGTGGAAAATAGGTATCAATCTGACCCAAGGGAGAAGCACTGGATAGCTGTGAAGAACATTCTTAAGTACTTGCGAAAGACTAAAGAGATGTTCTTGGTGTATGGTAACGGAGAACTCCAAGTGGAGTCCTTTACCGATTCGAGCTTCCAGAGTAATAAGGTTGACAGCAAGTCTGTCTCGGGATTTATCTTCACCTCAATGGAGGGGCGGTATGTTGGAAAAGTTCCAAGCAAGATACTGTTGCAGACTTGACGATGGAGGCTGAATACATTGCTGCTAACGATGCTGCCAAAGAGGCTGTCTAGATGAAGAAGTTTATTATTGAACTTGGTGTGGTTCCTTCCATTGAAAATCCAATACCTTTGTATTGTGATAACAATGGAGCTGTGGCTTTGGCCAAGGATCCCCGGTCCCATCGGCGATCCAGACATATTCTGAGGCGGTATCACCTGATCCAGGAGATAGTTGATCACCACGAGATCAAGGTCAGCAGAGTAGTCACGAAGGACAACACGGCGGATCCACTCATGAAGGCCCTTCCCCAGACACAATTTGAGAGACTTTTTGGGATGTTGGGTATGCGATACTACAACAACTGGCCTTAGTGTAAGTGAGAGATTTTTAGGAATATGTATGCCCTAGAGGCCATTATTGTATATTATAGTGGATGCTTGGACATATATAGAGAGGACTTTCTTGCTCGATATGATAATATGCTATCTGGTTGCTCTTTATCTTAACATGTACACTTGTTTTAGTTTTCTATCTCTTTGATACATGTTGATAAAGCCCTTAGGATGTTGTCTTGACAATCAGGACTATAATGCAGATCATACTAGTGGGGCTTGTGTAGTCCATAAGCACATCCTTAACAGTTCCCAGTTGAGAGAGTATCGAGACAGTGTATCGATATTCCAGAGTAGACTGGTGTGTACGTTTCTTGACCCTGCATAAGGCGATGGTTGATCCCACAACCATTGGTGTTTGACATCAAAGATTGTACACAGGTGCTCATTGGAGAATGAGTACACCGAACATGACTCGTCGAGAACTCCTAGATGGTACCGTACCTATCATCAGATAGCAGTTCTCTGGTGACACTTGTACAGGTTAGTCTGTAGACCCGAGGTCGTCATAGTGTCTTGTGTGGTTCCCACTGTGCTTTGATTTCCTCCCTAGTACGTCTCAATGAGTCGTGCAAACAGTTGGGTTTTTGGTACAGTCCCGAGACACATAGAATCAATGAGCGATAGGAGGGGTTTCATCTCTCCGGTATTGGGAGTTGATATTGCGCTATGCTCGATTGGCTATAACAGTAAGTCCTTGGTCAGGGATGATGAGATTTACCGATATCAGTAGTTTCTTGAAAGGTTATAGGCCACACATCGGCATGACTTATCAAGTTATTGGGGTCTAACTGCTGGGTTATCTAGCACGCACGTGGGGTTTCGGGTGGCATCTACCATGCCGTTTTCAAATTTTTGGCATGCTAAGCAGCCCAACCTAGAATCTAAACTAGAGAATGCGACGAATACAAGCATGTAAACAATTTTACATCTAAGTGAACAAGGAATACAACCTTTGTAGACCGGTCCTTCACTTCAATAGCTCCGTATAGTAGTCACTTCGCTCTAAGTAGAGACCTTCCGGACTCTAGAAAGGCTCCTCAAGGTGAAATGAACAAGCTTGCTTGAAGTCTTCGAGGCCGAAGATGATCTACATCAAGGAGACACTAACCCAAGCTACCACTTCACTAATGTGGAATTAATGAAGCAAGTACCCAATACTAAATGGCTAGTAGTGTAATATGATGAAGTAGGAATTTTGCTCACTTTAGAAATTATTTTCTCACTATTTTTCTTCACCTCTCATGAAGCTAGAAAGCTTGAGGAAAGATATGAAGAAAGCAACCATGGAATGAAGCAAGTGTAGAATGGCAACCATGGGTGAATTAATATCATATACTAACCATTTTAAAGACTTAACCATGGCTTAGGATAATGATTGGGTTAATAAATATCTTAAGTAAAACAAAACTAGTGGACAGGTCAATGAACTCACAAGCTTCTCCAAGTTTCTTGCCATGACAAAATCCAACCAATTTTTGAATTACTAAAATAAATAAACCCTAACCTTATCATAATCATGGTGTGAGTCTCACACACCCATGTTGCATGTATCATCTAGCATGACACAAAATAATGTACACAAATATATATCACATATGTACTTAATGCACACACAAATGAGAAAAAGAAATCTTAAGTGAGCATGTATTAGTTAATGTAACTTAATATATCAAATATATAATTATATATTAAATTATTAAATCGATACTTGATTTAATAATCCGGCTATATCACATACAACCGACTAATATCATATGAATCAACTTATCGAATCAACACTTGATTCGATAACCCGGCTATATCACATATAACCGACCGATATCTCATATCACGAGAATAGAATATGGTATCACATATCGTATTAATCTCGGTCCCACACATATCACATATATGCTCCTACTTCGTTTCGCCTGAGCCAGGAAACCTCTGTGTAAGACTCTAAAGACTCGTCAATACGCCGACAGTAGGTGATGATCATATCAAACACCCACAAGCCGCAAGCGGTCTGCTAAACGTAACGGCCACCCGGGTATTGAGCGATCAGAAGATCAACAAGCAAGTCTGCTCATACTCCTGTGAATCCAAACAGTAACACTACCGTACAGTCCGGTCTCTTCGTCTGATATGTCGCATATCTCGCCTAGTAAACGTCAGATCCTAATAGCTTGATAAGGCATGCCGATGTGAGGCCCATAACGGTTCGAGAAACTACTGATAGCACTTACCAGTAAATCTCAGCAATCTTGGCCAGGGATTTACTGTTATGTCCAATCAAGTTTAGCGCAATATCAACCCCAATACCGGGAAAGACAAAATCCCCTCCTATCGCTCGTTGCCTCCATGTGACTCGGGACTGTACCCAAAAACCACCGTTTTGCACGTTCTCTTGAACGTAGTAAGGTGGAAATCAAAGCACGGTGGGAATCACACAAGACTCTATGACGATCTTGGGTCGACAGACTAACCTATACCAGTGTCACCAGAGAACTGCTATCTGACATGAGGTATAATACCATCTAGGAGTTCTCGGCGAGTCAGTCCAGTATACCCAGTCTCCACTGAGCACCTGTATATCATCTCTGATGTCAAACACCAATGGATATGGGATCATCCATCACCCATCTACATGGGTCGAGAAGCTATACGCTAATCTACTCTGGAATATCGATACCCCGTCTCGATACAACTACGACTAGGAACATTAAAGGATGCACTTATGGACTACCTTTGTCCCACTAGTATGATCTGCATCATAATCGAGACAATCAAGTAAACATCCTAAGGACTTTACCAACATGTGAGAGCAAGACAGTATCAGTATACTAATCTCCATGTTAAGGTAAAGAGCAACCAGATAGCATACTATCATGTCGAGTAAGAAAGTCCTCCCTATATATGTCCAAGCATCCATTATAATATACATCTCATGTACAATAATGGCCTCTAGGGCATACATATAACTAACAATCTCCCACTTGCACTAAGACCATCTGTTGTAGTATCCAATACCCAACAACATTGCAGTGGTTCTAGTATCCCATACTCAACCATCCCAAAATCTTTCAAATAGTATTTGGCGAAGCAGGCTTTGGTGAGTGGATCTGCCGTGTTAACCTCAAAGTCTACTCTCCTAACCTCGATCTCCCGAAGATCATCCATCTCCATGATCAGGTGATAGTGCCTTAGAATATGTTTGGATCACTGATGGGACGGGGGTTCCTGGACTAAAGCCACCACTCCATTGTCACACAATGGTAGGAACGAAGTTCATCTCATGAACTTATATACACCCAGACTGCCTCTTTGGTAGTATCGTTGGTAGCGATGTATCCAGCCTTTATCGTCTAGTTTTCCACGGTATCTAACTTTGAACTCTTCCAACATACCGTCCCTCCACAGAGGGTAAAGACAATGCCTGTGACTGACATTCATTCGACCTTACCACCCTGAAAGCTATCCAGTGATTCTCCCCAGGATCGATTGATACCATCTTACTACACCTAGTGAGAATCCTAACATCCACTGAGATCTATCTCATAGATCCAAAACCCAAGATTTAGGAGGTATCACCTTGATCCTACATGGAGAATCAATATGATAAGAGGAGATTGACCGAGTGTAGCATAGGAAACTCTTTTCCTATCAAGAGTATATCATCCATGTACAATACAAGGAAGACCATCTTACTCTCTACTACCTTTTTGTATATACAAGGTTCATCTACCATTTTGATGAAGTCAAACATTTTGACTACCACATCAAAACAGATGTTCCAACTCCGCGATGCCTGCTTTAACCTGTAAAGCAACTTGCACACATTTCCGCTGCTCCCACTGTCTACGAAGCCTTCTAGCTGTGTACTTATAGACGCTCTCTTCTAAATCACTATTTAGAAAAGCAGTCATGACACCCAACCGCCAGATATCATAGTCATGGTATGTAGCAATGGCAAGTAAGATCCGGATGGACTTAAGCATTGCCATTAGAAAAGGTTTCATCATAATCCACACCTGGTCAATGAAGAAAACCTTTTACAACAAGTCTAGCATTGAAAGTCTCAACTTTTCCATCTACACCAAGTAATATTCTTAAGATATACTTTCTCCTGATGGGGGTTTAACCATTCAGATATAGCAACCAAAGTCCATACTTTGTTGGTGTATATGGATTCCATCTCAGATCGCTTAGCATCCAGCCATTCTTACAGAGTCCCCACTCATGATGGCCTGCTCGAAACTAGTTGGGTCATCATCTCATGATGCAATCCTCGCTCCTACCGTCATTGAGAAAACCGTAGTATCTCTCAAGTGGATGAGGAACCCTACCAGATCGGCAGAGAGGTTGAGGTCCGTCAGGAACTATTGAATACTCCGGTTCTACCAAATCATCGGCTGTAGTTTGTATAGCTGGAACTTATTCCAGTTCTACCTCATGACCACTAATTTCATTCCAAAACAAATTCCTTTTCTAAAAAGGTGGCATGCCAAGAAATAAAACACCTTTTTTTCCTCGGTGCGGTAGAAGATATTCCTTTGCGAATGCTTGGGATATCCAACAAACTTCCACAGAACTGACATTGCCTCGAGCTTGTCCGGATTTTACTTTTTACATAGGCCGGACAACCTCAAATCTTAACTTACTTAAGAGATGGGCTCTTCCCATACCATATCGCATATGGAGTGGTAGGTGTTGGGGTAAAAATTTACACCCCGATTGACCAAGTCAAAATCAAAGTCAACCCAAAGCCAGGTGGGCCCAAGCCCAGGTCAAGCGGGCCCATGCCCAAGTCGATCCCGCAGCCAGCCTCCCCATGCCAACAACAAAATCATGTAATAAATAATTTTTATGTAATTGTTTATGCATGAATGTAAACAAAATGGGCATAAAGCCAATATTTTGTAAGCCCATGGCTTATGTACAAAAATGAAATGGCACATGAGCCATGTGATGGCTAAAATGTCATTTTTGTAAAGACCAAGGGGCTATATATAAATATATAAGCCTATATAAGGCAACATGATGATGAATAAAGCATACACTTTTCATTCCCCCAAAAAATTAGGGTTCTTTGTGCCTCCTGCTCTTTCTCCAAGGTTCTAAACCTTCTCATTTATTTTAAATTAAATCAAGAGTTTTACTCTTTCTTTTCCAAAACTAAGTAGCTTCCCACCACAAAACCCACAAAGGGGAACTCAGATCTCCCATCAGATCTCAAAAAGGTGTGATTTTTAAAATCTCCTACTTCTCGATCTTCAAGATCCGACCAAACAACAGGAGGAAGAAGAAGAACCCCCCTTCATCAGCTTCAAAACATCCTAGGAGTTTAACTCCATATATATATAATAAATATTTCCTTTTTTTTGAAGCATAGCTTCTGGTTCTAGGCTAAAAGCCTCCTTTTCTTTAGCGGCGCTCAAGCGCAGAGCGCCCACGTGCCGACATGTGGCGCGCTTGCGCTCAAGTGCTCAGCGCTCAAGCACAATGCGCCCACATGCCGACACGTGGCGCGCTTGCACAACAGTGTCCTGCACTCGAGCGCAAAGCACCCACGTGGCGCGCTTGCGCTCAAGCGCAAGCGCTCGAGCGCAAGTCACCCCAATGCCGACACGTGGCGCGCTTGCGCTCAAGCGCACAGCGCTCTAGCGCAAGTCGCCCACGTGCTGACACGTGGCGCACTTGCGCTCAGGCGCCTAGCGCTCAAGCGCAAGTCGCCCCCGTGCTGACACGTGGCGCACTTACGCTCGAGCGTCAGGCGCTGAAGCGCAAAGCGCCCACGCGCCGACACGTGGTGCGCTTGCGCTACAGCGCCCTGCGCTCAAGCACATAGCACCCATGTGCCGACACGTGGCACACTAGCGCCTGAGCGCACAACACCTGGGCGCACAGCGCCCAAGGCGCTGGCCCCATGCATCCTTTGGATGCCTTTTCCCCCTCTTTCTTATATATATATATATATATATATATATATATATATATATATATATATATATACATATGTACATACATATACATATACGTATGTATACATATTTGCACACACACGTGCTCCATGACACTATCCCTGTTAGAAAAAAATTTCTAACGTGGCGCTGCCCCGCACCCCGCAAGGGGACTGCTAGCCCCCTTGACCCCCAGCCCGCTATCCGGGTAGCGGGACCCCCGTAAAAACTCTGGGTGGCTCCCGATATATCCAAAACCCCCTTTTAAAACACAACACGCGTACACTGCGCATTGAGTTCGCATGACCAGTTTTACCCGTGAATCGGAGGTTCCCTCGCCCCAAAGGCGAGGGGTAATTAACGGCAGCTTAGTCCGCGGCTGCCGGAGATTCGGATCCCCACAATCAAAAAACCCCGGCCTACCATAGGCATGGGGAATCTGTAGTATACGCCTGACAAGCGCACATGTATTCCCATCTCAATGGGGTAACGAAAAACACCCTACAGATTCTGGCACGCCCGGTGGGACAAATCTCTCCTCCCATATTTCTGTTTAAGCGTTCATGCGAACTCAATCAATATACATACCTGTATTTATACTAAAAATAATTCTTTTTGATGCAGATTTTCAAGAAATCACCTTCCGACAATGTCTTCGATGATGAACTCAGCTCCCGTCTCCTACACGATAAGGATAGACTCTAGGACGTTCCTTCCGGCCAGTCTCGGGCGACAATGAGAGGAGCCGCTGCTACTATTCGGCTCTATCATGTTCATGCCAGTTGGCGCCATCCCGGCTCCTCAAGCTCCAGCAACAGACAGACTGGTCTCGAAAGGAAGGAGACCGAATGTGGTAACCTCGGGGGCACCCCAACCCAAACGCAAATCGGTGTCTGGACGGCTTTCCATGGCCCCAACTGGAGGAAAAGCCATCGGAGCAAAAGAAGTTGCCAGACGTCGTGGGCAAGCCCAGGCGATACCTGCAACGGACACGCGGGCAGATGTCTTCTCAAGCATCCCCATCACTCGGCCTATGGCGGCTTCCCGAAGAGCAGAAGCCTGCTAAGTACTTAAGGCAGAGAAGATGAGGCAGAAGCGGCTCAGATATAGAGCCAACAAAAGGGCTATGGCTCTGGCCATGTTAAAATTTATCAATTTCCAAAGCCCGGACCGCTCCGCGGAACCAGCTGCCAGTGATGAAAGAATGGCTGAATGTGTTATCCACACTGTCTACATGGCCGGATATGAAGAAACGAACCTTCCACTTCTTCACAGCCATGGTGATGATATGGTTGACACTACCCAGCATCGGCTCGATCTAAATGATGAAGAGCCCGCTCAGGCCGATAAGCCAGAGGAGCCCGTGGTTCCTGCGGAATTGAGCTCAGGCAATAAAGATTACCGGGTTGTCATAGCCGGAACTACAGAACAAGCATTATTCCAATGTCTTCAAAGGCAATTTCAGGACAGGGATGAGAAGATGGCCGAGGTCTATTCCAAAGTTGACGAGCTGGCAAACGTCGTGGCAGATCTCGCGACCCAAGTCGTCCGATTGCAATTACAGCAGAATCAAATTTTGGCTTATAAGCCAGGGATTAATACCCGGGGGCAGCCAACTGATATCCCTTTCAACCTAAAAGCGGAGCGCCTTCACCAAAAACGGCCACAATCAGCCTCCAGTCCCTCCGATACATACGCCGGGGAGGAATCGCCTCTGAAAGAAAAGCTGGAAAAGGTCTATTCCTTCAAAAGGGAAAAAGTCCACAAGATATTCAAGGACGCCCTAAGAAACGGTCTACAACTGCCGGAATCAAAGAGACCGCAAGAAGCGAATATGACCGACGACCCAGAATATTGCCTCTATCACAGGGTGATAGGTCATGCCATTGAGGACTGCTTCGTCTTCAAAGATTGGGTCGAAAGTCAATACAAGATGGGAGAGATAGAACTGTCTATAGGCATGTTAGCAAACAGTCAAGCTACGATCGCCGATTTCATGCAAATGGAGACCAAAGCCTTTCGGGAACCTAATCCTCCCAGACATGTGTCTCGAGGACCAGCATCAGTAAAGGCACCTACTCCAATGGAGAGAAAGAAGAAGGTATACTCCTTCAGGAGGGATGAAGTCCGCAAAATATTCATGAACGCCTTGAACAACGGTCTGCAACTGCCTGTTCCAAAGAGGCCACAGGAAATGAACATGACCGGCAATCCCATATACTGCCCATATCATAGAGTGGTGGGTCATACCATCGAAAACTGCTATATTTTCAAAGATTGGGCAGAGGACCAATATAAGCTTGGAAAAACCTCACAATCCTCGGATGTATCGGCAAGCCACAGAGCTAGGTCATCAACACAGCTCTGCCAAGATCAAAGTTCAAGGAGCTGGAATAAGCAAAGTGGACCATCACGTCGTTAAACTGGGAACACCCGCAGACCACCAAGTCTTTAAACTGGAAACAATCGACCACCACGTCATTAAACTGGGAACAATCGACCTCTAAGTCGTTAAACTGGGAATGTAAAAAAAATGTAAATAAAAAAAAGTTTAAATAAAAGAAAAAAATAAAAGCCGAAATGATGGGGCAACTCGCAATAAAAATCAACGACTAAAATAAAGATGAAATAAAAGCCGAAATGATGGGGCAACCGCAAATAAAAGCCGAAATGATAGGGCAATCGCGACCTTCGCGATAAGAAAAGCTGAAATGATAGAGCAATTGCGGTAAAACAAAAACAAAAACAAAAAAAACAAGGGCGGATGATGAGTTGCTCCTGGAATTATTCCAATGCAGCAATGCAAACGCCAACAAAAATCCGATTTTCCAAAATTCCCCCGGCCCTACGGTTAGTCCCCAAATTGACTACCGTATACAATCTACAGGCTCAAATAATTCTCAGCATATCCATGCCCCACCACAACCACCAGCTATGCGGCTGGTCTCCGCCTTTAGAATTATGTTCCATTGGGAAGACCCACACATGTGTCCTGGCGCATGTGCTTCAGTGTTAACAACGCTGAGGCCGGCCCCTATCTCGAAATTCCAAATCAATCCAATAGACCACTACGTCGTTAAACTGGAAACAGATGACCTCTAAGTCTTTAAACTGGAAACAGATGACCTCCACGTCGTTAAACTGGAAACAGAAGACCTCTAAGTCGTTAAACTGGAAACAGTAGACCTCTAAGTCTTTAAACTGGAAACAGATGACATCTAAGTCGTTAAAATGGAAACAGATGAACTCCTCGTCGTTAAACTGGAAACAGATGACCTTTAAGTCTTTAAACTGGAAACAGATGACCTCCACGTCGTTAAACTGGAAACAGATGACCTCTAAGTCGTTAAACTGGAAACAGTCGACCTCTAAGTCATTAAACTGGGAACGAGGGAAATCCACTCATGTGTCCTCATGATACATGAGGAGAACAAACCTTTGTGGGATCCTTACGACTCACAAAGGAAAAACACCCTTAGGAATCCTCACGACTCCTAAGGAGAAAATACACCTGCGGGATCCTTACGACTCGCAGGGAGAAAATGCTTTTATGGGACCCTCACGGCCCATAAAATTGAAAAGTCTTAGGTGACAGGGATCTAAACCTGTCTCCTAAGCCATCGCTCCCCAACCCCAAAGTGGCGAATGATGAGTCGCTCCTGGTCCCATGTTCCAGTGCAGCGATGCAGACGCCAACCAAATTCCAAATTCAAATCCCAATGGCGAATGATGAGTCGCTCCTGGTACCATGTTCTAGTGCAGCGATGCAGACGCCAACCAAATTCCAAATCCCACACCCCAATGGCGAATGATGAGTCGCTCCTGGTACCATGTTCCAGTGCAGCGATGCAGACGCCAACCAAAATTCCAAATCCCACACCCCAATGGCGAATGATGAGTCGCTCCTGGTACCATATTCCAGTGTAGCGATGCAGACGCCAACCAAATTCTAAATCCCATACCCCAACGGCGAATGATGAGTCGCTCCTGGTACCACATTCCAGTGCAGCAATGCAGACGCCAACAAAGTCCTAAAATTTTTCCGGCCCTACGGTCTGGATCATACATCCTGCAAAACCGTATACAATCCAAGGGCGTAAAACAATCCCAATCTCTCCAAAAATAATAAAATAAAAAAATAAAAATAAAAAAGGTATGTCCACAAGCAAAATGGGTACGGATGAACTTGAAAGGGCTCCATGAGTAAAAACAGCAGGACTGCCGGCGAGTTTGTGAAAACCCGAAAGGGCGCAAACTCGTGAAAGAGATGAAATACACTCACAAAGTCCTCTCGACTTTGTGAGGAGAAAATCCCCGCGTGAGATCCTTACGACTCACAAAGGAGCAACATACTTGGGAGTCCCCATGACTCCTAAGGAGAAAATACACCTACGAGATCCTTTCGACTCGTAGGGAGAAAATGCTTTTATGGGACCCTTACGACCCATATAATTGAAAAGCCTTAGGTGATAGGGATCTAAACCTGTCTCCTAAGCCACCAATTCCCAAATCTTCCAGAGGCAAATGATGAGTTGCTCCTGGCATTATTCCAGTGCAGCAATGCAGATGCCGAAAAAAAAACCAAAATCCAAATACTCCCGGGGCACATGATGAGTTGCTCCTGGCATTATTCCAGTGCAGCAATGCAGATGACAAACAAACCAAATCCAAATCCTCTCGGGGCACATGATGAGTTGCTCCTGGCATTATTCCAGTGCAGCAATGCAGATGCCAAACAAACAAAATCCAAATCCTCTCGGGGCACATGATGAGTTGCTCATGGCATTATTCCAGTGCAGCAATGCAGATGCCAAACAAAAAAAAAACCAAATCCAAATCCTCCCGGGGCATATGATGAGTTGCTCCTGGCATTATTCCAGTGCAGCAATGCAGATGCCGACAGAAAACCAATTCCCAAATCCTCTCAAAGACAGATGATGATTCGCTCCTGGTACCATATTCCAGTATAGCGATGCTGATGTCAACTCAAATCAAACAAATCAAACCAACCAATTCCAACATCGACCTCTGCGTCAAACCAGCGACACTCCGTCTCGGGGAAACGTCCAACAGCGACACTCTGCATCGGGGAAACGTCCAACACAGACACTCCGCATCGGGGAAACGTCCAACACAGACACTCCGTACCGGGGAAACGTCCAACAGCAGACACTCCGTCTCGGGGAAAAGTCAACCACCGACACTCCGCGCCGGGGAAAAGTCGATCAGCGATACTCCGTGCCGGGGAAGACTCAACCCGACACTCCGCGTCGGGGAAAAGTCGATCAGCGACACTCCGTGCCGGGGAAAAGTCAACCAACGACACTCCGTGCCGGGGAAAAGTCGATCAGCGGCACTCCGTGCCGGGGAAAAGTCAACCAGCGATACTCTGCGCCGGGGAAAAGTCAACGCGACACTCCGCGCCGGGGAAAAGTCGATCAGCGACACTCCGTGCCGGGGAAAAGTCAACCCGACACTCCGCGTCGGGGAAAAGTCGATCAACGACACTCCGTGCCGGGGAAAAGCCAACCCGACACTCCCCGCCGGGGAAAAGTCGACCAGCGACACTCCGTGCCGGGGAAAAGTCAACCAGCAACACTCCGCCTCGGGAAAAAGTCGATCACCGACACTCCGCGCCGGGAAAAAGTCGATCAGCGACTCTCCGTGCTGGGGAAAAGTCAACCCGACACTCCGCGCCGGGGAAAAGTCGATCAGCGACACTCCGCGCCGGGAAAAAGTCGATCAGCGACACTAAGCACCGGGGAAAAGTCGATCAGCGGCACTCCGTGCCGGGGAAAAGTCGATTAGCGACACTCCGCGCCGGGGAAAAGTCGATTAGCGACACTCCGCGCCGGGGAAAAGTCAACTCGACACTCCGTGCCGGGGAAAAGTCGATCAGCGACACTCCGTGCCGGGGAAAAGTTAACCCGACACTCCGCGCCGGGGAAAGTCGATCAGCGACACTCCGTGCCGGGGAAAAGCCAACCCGACACTCCCCGCCGGGGAAAAGTCGATCAGCGACACTCCGTGCCGGGGAAAAGTCAACCAGCGACACTCCGCGCCGGGGAAAAGTCGATCAGCGACACTTCGTGCAGGGGAAAAGTCAACCTGACATTCCGCGCCGGAGAAAAGTCGATCAGCGACACTCCATGCCGGGGAAAAGTCAACCCGACACTCCGCGCCAGGGAAAAGTCGATCAGCGACACTCCGTGCCGGGGAAAAGTCAACCCGACACTCCGTGCCAGGGAAAAGTCGATCAGCGACACTCCGTGCTGGGGACACGTCAACAGGCGACACTCCATCTTGGGGATACGTCAACCAGCAGACACTCCGCGCCGGGGACACGTCAACCAGCGACACTTCGCCTCGGGGAAACGTCAAGCAGACACTCCGTCTCGGGGATACGTCAACCAGCCGGTACTCCGCCTCGCGGAAACCTTGACCAGCGACACTCCGCGCCGGGGGCACGTCAACGAAATCACTCCGGGCTAGGGAAACGTCTACCACGAACACTCTATCTCGGAGACGCGTCAAGCGCCGACCGTCCATGTCGTAAAAAGGGCAGTGCATCCCAAAAAGTGGGAACCAAAGCAAGTCGCCTCTATGCAAAAGAAGATCCATCAATTTCATGCATACGACCCACATATGCTGTGTGCATTTATTGATGGGGGGCAATTTGTTAGGGTAAAAATTTACACCTCGGTTGACCAAGTCAAAATCAAAGTCAACCCCAAGCCAGGTGGGCCCAAGCCCAGGTCAAGTGGGCCCATGCCCAAGTCGAGCCCGCAGCCAGCCTCCCCATGCCAACAACAAAATCATGTAATAAATAATTTTTATGTAATTGTTTATGCATGAATGTAAACAAAATGGGTATAAAGCCAATATTTTGTAAGCCCATGGCTTATGTACAAAAATAAAATGGCACATGAGCCATGGGATGGCTAAAATGTCATTTTTGTAAAGCCCAAGGGGCTATATGTAAATATGTAAGCCTATATAAGGCAAAAAGATAATGAATAAAGCATACACTTTTCATTCCCCCAAAAAACTAGGGTTCTTTGTGCCTCCTGCTCCTTCTCCAAGGTTCTAAACCTTCTCATTTATTTTAAATTAAATCAAGAGTTTTACTCTTTCTTTTCCAAAACTAAGTAGCTTCCCATCACAAAACCCACAAAAGGGGAACTCAGATCTCCCATCAGATCTCAAAAATGAGTGATTTTTAAAATCTCCTACTTCTCTTCAAGATCCAACCAAACAACAGGAGGAAGAAGAAGAACCCCCCCTTCATCAGCTTCAAAACATCCTAGGAGTTTAACTCCATATATTTATATATATATATATATAATAAATATTTCCTTTTTTTTGAAGCATAGCTTCTGGTTCTAGGCTAAAAGCCTCCTTTTCCTCGCCGGCGCTCATGCGCAGAGCGCTCACGTGCCGACACGTGGCGCGCTTGCGCTCAAGCACTCAGCGCTCAAGCGCAATGCACCCACATGCCGACACATGGCGCTCTTGCACAACAGCGCCCTGCGCTCGAGCGCAAGTCGCCCCAATGCCGACACGTGGCGCGCTTGCGCTCAAGCGCATAGCGCTCTGCACTTGCGCTCGAGCGTCAGGCGCTGAAGCGCAAAGCGCCCACGTGCCGACACGTGGCGCGCTTGCGCTACAGTTCCCTGCGCTCAAGCACAGAGCGCCCACGTGCCGACACGTGGCACGCTAGCGCCTGAGCGCACAGCACCTGGGCGCACAGCGCCCAAGGCGCTGGCCCCACGCATCCTTTAGATGCCTTTTCCCCCTCTTTATTTTATATATATATACATATGTACATACATATACATATACGTATGTATACTTATTTGCACACTCACGTGCTCCACGACACTGTCCCTGTTAGAAAAAAAATTCTAACGGGACGCTGCCCCGCACCCCGCAAGGGGGCTACTAGCCCCCTTGACCCCCAGCCCGCTATCCGGGTAGCGGGACCCCCGTAAAAACTCTGCGTGGCTCCTGATATATCCAAAACCCCCTTTCAAAACACAACACGCATACACTGCGCATTGAGTTCGCATGACCAGTTTAACCCGTGAATCGGAGGTTCTCTCGCCCCAAAGGCGAGGGGTAATTAACGGCAGCTTAGTCCGCGGCTGCCGGAGATTCGGATCCCCACAATCAATAAACCCCGGCCTACCATAGGCAGAGGGAATTTGTAGTATACGCCTGATAAGCACGCGTGTATTCCCATCTCAATGGGGTAACGAAAAACACCCTACAGTAGGCACCTGATTTGGTTGGAACCTTATTCAATAGATATGCAACTTCTTAAGTGCATAACCCAAAAAGGAAACAGGTAATTCAACAGTACTCATCATAGAGCGCACCATATCTAATAGGGTGCGATTGCTCCATCCCGATACACCGACGTGTTGTGGTGTATACGGAGGAGTAATGCTGAGAGCGAATCTCATTCTCCTTTAAAATAGTCCAGGGACTCCTATGCTCAAGTATTCTCATCCCTGATCATATCAAAGGACATAATACTTATACCCATTTTGGTTCTCGACTTCGGACTTATATTCATTGAATTTCTCAAAAGGTTCAGACTTGTGTTTCAACAGGAACATATGTCCGAATCTTAAGAGATCATCAGTGAATGTAATGAAGTACAAAGAACCAGTCCTGGCATGTGTAGACAGGGGACCATATACATCATCATGTATCAGTCCCAAGAGTTCATTAACTCTTTCTCTGTTTCTAGTAAACGAAGCTGTGGTCATTTTATCTTTGTGACACGACAGGCAAGTTTCACAAGATGTAAATTCAAACTAATTTAAATATGCATCTTAATGTAACTTCGCTAGTTGGGTCGCATTGATATGACCTAGTCTACTATGCCACAAGAAAGATTCGTTCACTTCTGAACTCTTCCTCCTATGTGTGTTCTGTACATTAAGAACTGTGATTTGATTTAGAACGTATATGTCTTTAGATAACGTGCCTGCACCGATCAACTCTTGATATAGGAAATGTTCAAAACATTATCCGACAATACAAAATTATATCCTTCTTTACTTAATAATGAGACTGATATAATGTTGTATATCAGGTTCGGTATCTAATAACATTCGTTTAGAATCAATGTATTACCATTTGGTAATACAAGATGATAACCGCCAACACCTTGACAGTAACAATTGCACCGTTTCCAACTCTTTAAAACTTTATCATACATTCTCAGTTCTCTACCTATCTGTAGCCCATATAACAGATTACAAATGTGGGATCCTGATCCGGTATCTCATATCCAGGACGTAGAGGACACTGAGAAATAGTTCTCTGTAATGAACACACCCGAAGAAGATGCATCAACATGAACTTTCTTCGTTTGGACGGCACGGGAATCCTGGTAATCCCATATTTCCTGCTCGGTCTTATAACAATTATAAGGTAGAGCGGGACCAACGTTCCCAACTCAGTATAACAAGCGGGTTCGGTCAATACATCCATATTATTATCTTGATTAAGGCGTGACATGGTCGCTACCTGGAGAAAGAGAAAAGAAAACACTCAACGTATGCTCTTGCAAGATTAGATTGGTTATTATTTTATCTAATCAGGATGGCTCCCATTGTTTCTATCAAATCTTCTTTCAAACCCTAAAAGGAAAGACTGGCCTGGATTAATTACACCCTACAAGTTCGTCAATCTTTCAGCCAGGCCAGTGCCGTTACTTTGAGGGAGGTTTCCCGTACTTTCGCACGGACCTAATTAAAATAAACCTCATTTTCCCAGAGGCATAACCCCGTTGACAGCTTTCAAGACACCTACATGATTGGATAATTGTAAAGTGCAAAACTCTCCCAGGAGTAACAATTACTCGCAGTGGGTATCGGGATCCAATTATCTCATAAAAGGTATGCAATATAATTGCAAATTTCAATACTTAAAATTCCCGATAATATTTTGCCCCTAGCAGCTATATGACCTTAACTGTAAGGTTACTAGGCACTCTAAGAAGGTTCTACAAGGCATCAATCATGCCCGATTAAAATTTTAGCCGTGCCGAATAACTCTAAACAAGATCTCTGCTAGATAATTAAGGTAACACATGCAAGTAAATAACAATTATCTCTAAGTGAATACGAAATACAACCTTTGTAGATCGATCCTTCACTTCTTAAGCTCCTTGTAGTAGTCCCTTCGCTGCGATCATCGTGCTCCCAGACTCTCGGACGGCTCCATGAGAAGAGGGCAACGGTTTTGCTTGAAGTCTTCGAGGCCGAAGTTGATCTACGTCGAGGGAATACTAACTCAAGCTTCTACTTCACTAAGTAGAGAATTAGTGAAGCAAACACCCTAAACTAAAGTGCTAGTCTAGTAGAGAATGATGAAATAGGAAATGGGTACACTTTAGAATTCATTTTCTCACAATGTTTCTCTCTCTTTATCAAACCCTAGCAAGAATTTGAATGAGGAAGAAGATGAGCTCAAAAATGAGAATGAAAACTAATCAAGAGAGAGTGAGCTAACCATGGATGAGTGTGTATCATATACTAACTCATGTGGAGACATAACCATGGCTACATTATAATGGTTAGGTTAATTAATATCCTAAGTAAAACAAAACTAGTGGACTTTGGTCAATGCACTCATAAGCTTCATGAAGCTTCATGCACTTGAACAATTATCCACTAATTTTGTATTTACTTTGTATATTAAAACCCTACCAATATAATTAGTATGGTATATGTCTTATACACCCATGATAATTGTATCAACAACCATGATACAAAATGTACACAAACAAATAAATATATATCACATATATACTAAGTTGTGCACAAGTGAGAAAAACAAATGCTTAAGTGAACCAATGTTAGTTAATGTAAATTAGTATATCACATATACAATTATACACTAAATTATTAAATCAACACTTGACTTAATAATCCGGTTATATCACATATAACCGACTAACATCCAATGTATCGACTTATCGAATCAACCCTTGATTCGATAACCTGGTTATATCGCATATAACCGATTGATACAAACATCGCGAGAATAGAATACGGTAACACATATTCGCATTATTCTCGGTCTCGCACATATCACATATGCGCTCCTATTTCATTTTGCCTGAGCCAGTAAAACCACTATGTAGGACTCTAAAGACTCGTCAATACGCCGGCAGTAGGTGATGATCATATCAAGCACCTACAAGCCATCAGCGGTACTAGATGGACGTAACGGCTATCCGGGTATTGAGCGATCATAAGATCAGCAAGCAACCCCGCTCCAACTCCTGCAAAAAGCCTGACAGTGACACTACTGTAAAGTTCGGTCTCCTCGTCTGATATGTCGCATATCATGTCTAGTGGTGGTAAACGTCAGACCCTAATAACCGATAAGTCATGCCGATATGAGGCTCATAACGGGTCGAGAAACTACTGGTAACACTTACCAGTAAATCTCTAAACCGGCCCTGGCCAGGGACTTGGCCAATCGAGCATAGCGCAACATCAACCCCAATACCGGGAGAGACGAAACCCCTCCTATCGCTCATTGCCTCCATGCGACTCGGGACTGTACCCAAAAACCACCATTTTGCACGCCCTCTTGGACATGGTAAGGTGGAAATCAAAGCACAGTGGGAATCACACAAGACTCTATGACGATCTCGGGTCTACAGACTAACCTGTACCGGTGTCACAAGAGAACTGCCATCTGACATAAGGTATAATACCATCTGGGAGTTCTCGGCAAGTCCGTCCAGTGTACTCGGTCTCCACTGAGCACCTGTATATCAACTCTGATGTCAAACACTAATGGATAGGGGATCATCCATCGCCCATCAACATGAGTCGAGAAGGTACACGCTAGTCTACTCTGGTGTATCGATGCCCCATCTTGATACACCCACGACTAGGGACCTTGAAGGATGTACTTATGGACTACCATGTCCCCACTAGTATAATCTGCATCATAGTCCAGGTAGTCAAGTACACATCCTAAGGGATTTACCAACATATAACAGAGAGACAATCAGTATACACGTTAAGGTAAAGAGTAACCAGACAACATACTATCATGTCGAGCAAGAAAGTCCTCCCTATATATGTCCAAGCATCGACTACAATATACAACTCATGTATAGTAATGGCCTCTAGGGCATACATATAACTAACAATCTCCCACTTGCACTAGGGCCATCTGATAACAGTGGTTGAAGTATCGCATACTCAACCATCCCATAAAAGTCTCTCTCTGGGAAAAGGCCTTTGTGAGTGGATCCGTCGTGTTGTCCTATGATTTTACTCTCCTAACCTCGATCCTCTGGAGATCAACCATCTCCATGATCAGGTGATACTGCCTTAGAATATTTCTGGATCACTGATGGAACGGGCGTTCCTTCGCATAAGCCACAACTCCATTGTCACACAATGGAAGGAACGAAGTTCATCTCATGAACTAATATACACCCAGACATCCTCTTTGGTAGCATCTTTGGTAACGATGTATCCAGCCTTTATCGTCTAGTATGCCACGGTATCTGTCTTGGAACTCTTCCAACATACCGTCCCTCTACTGAGAGTAAAGATAATGCATGTGACTGACTTTCAGTTATCCTTATCACTCTGGAACCTTTTCAGTGATTCTCCCCAGGATCAATTGATACCATCTCACTACAACTAGTGATAATCCAACCATCCAATTAGATATATCTCATAGATCCAAAACCCAGGATTTAATAGGTATCACTTTGATCCTATATGTAGAATCCTTGTGATAAGCAGAGATTGATCGAGCGTAGCATAGGAAACTCCTTCCCCATCAAGAGTATGTCATCCACGTACTCTACAAGGATCACCACCATACTCCCTACTACCTTTTTGTATATACAAGGTTCATCTACCATTTTGATGAAGTCAAACTCTTTGACTACCACATCAAAACAGACGTTCCAACTCCGCGATGCCTGCTTTATCACATAAAACATCTTGCACACGTTTCCGCTGCTCCCACTGTCTACTAAGCCCTCTGGCTATGTACTTATAGATGCTCTCTTCCAAATCATCATTTAGAAAAGCAGTCATGACACCCAACTGCCAGATATTGTAGTCATGCTATGTAGCCGTGGCAAGTAGGATCTGGATGGACTTAAGCATAGCTACTTAGAAAAGGTTTCATCATAATCCATACCTGGTCAATGATGCAAACCTTTAACAAGTCTAGCTTTGAAAGTCTCAATTTTTCCATGTACACCAAGTAATCTTCTCAAGATATATTTGCTCCTGATGGGGATTTAACCCTTCAGATAAAGCAACCAAAATCCATACATTGTTGGTGTATTAGGATTCCATCTCAGATCGCTAAGCATCCAGCCATTCTTACAGAGTTCCTACTCTTGATGACCTGCTCGAAAACAGATGGGTCATCATCACATGATGCAATCCTCGCTCCCACAGTCATAAAGAAACTGAAGTATCTCTCAGGTGGGTGAGGAACCCTACAAGATCGGCGGAGAGGCTGAGGTTCGTTGGTTGCTATTGAATCCTTTGGTTCTACCAAATCATCAGCCGTAGTTTGTATAGCTGGAACTCCTTCCAGTTCTACCTCATGTCCACTAATTTCTTCACAAAAAATTCCTTTTCACAAAGGTAGCATGCTGAGAAACAAAACATCTTTTGTTCCTCGGTTTGGTAGAAGATATTCCCTTGTGAATGCTTGGGATATCCAACAAACTTCTACAGAACTGACTTTGCCTCGAGTTTGTCCGGATTTTGCTTTTATACATAGGCCGGACAACCCCAAATCTTAACGAACTTAAGATATAGGCTCTTCCCAATCCATATCTCATATGAAGTGGTAGGCAACTGATTTGATCGAAACACTATTTAATAGGTATGCAGCTTCACAAGTGCATAACTCCCAAAAGGAAATAGGCAACTCAGTAATACTCATCATAGAGCGCACCATATCTCATAGGGTGCAATTGCTCTACCCCGATACACCGACGTGTTGTGGTGTATGCGGTGGAGTAATGCTGAGAGAGAATCTCATTCTCTTTTAGAATAATCCAGGAATTCCGTGCTCTGGTATTCTCCTCCTTGATCACATCAAAGGACATAATACTTATACCCGTTTTGGTTCTCTACTTCTAACTTATATTCTATGAATATCTCAAAAGGTTCGAACTTGTGTTTCAACAGGAATATATGTCTGAATCTTGAGAGATCATCAGAGAATGTAATGAAGTACAAAGAACCGGTCTTGGCATGTGTAGACAGGGGACCTTCATACATCAACATGTATCATCTCAAGAGTTCACTAACTCTTTCTATGTTTCCTAAAAACAGAGCTATGGTCATCTTATCTCTGTGACATGACCGGAAAGTTTCACAAGATGTAAATTCAAACTAATTTAAATATGCATCTATATGTAACTTCAGCTAGTCGGGTCACATTGATATGACCTAGTCTACAATACCTCAAGAAGGATTCGTTCATTTCTGAACTCTTCCTCTTGTGTGTGTTCTGTATACCAAGAACTGTAGTTTGATTTAGAACGTCAATGCTTTTAGATAACGTGCCTGAACCGATCAACTCTTGATATAGGAAATGTTCAAAATATTATCCAAAAATACAAAATTATATCCTTCTTTACTAATAAAGAGATTGATATGATGTTTTATATCAGGTTCGGTATCTAATGACATTCGTTCAGAATCAATGTATTCTGGTAATACAGGGTGATAACTACCAACAGATTTGGATGCAACACTTGCACCGTTTCTATCTCATGAAACTTATCACCCGTTCTCAGTTCTCTACCTATCTGTAGCCCATGTAACATATTACATATGTGGGATTCTGATCCAATATTTCATACCCAGGACGTAAAGGATACTAAGAAACAGTTCTCTGTAATGAACACACCCGAAGATGATGCATCAACATGCACTTTCTTCATTTGGGCGGCACGGGAATTCTGGTAATCCCCTATTTCTTGCTCTGTCTTATAACATTTATAAGTTGGAGCGGGACCAACGTTCCCGTGGCTCAGTATAACAAGCGGGTTCGGTCAATACATCCGTATTATTATCATGATTAAGGCATGATATGGTCGCTACCTGGAGAGAGAGAGAGAAGAAAACACTCTGTGTGTGCTCTTGCAAGATCAGATTGGTTATTATTTTATCTAATCAGGATAGCTCCCACTGTTTTTATCAAATCTTCCTTCAAACCCTAAAAGGAAAGACTAGCTGGGATTAATTACACCCTACAATTTCGCCAATCTTTCAACCAGGCCAGTGTCGGTACTTTGAGGGAGGTTCCCCGTGCTTTCGCACGGACCTAATTAAAGTAAACCTCGTTTTCCCAGAGGCGTAACCCCGTTGACACCTTTCTAGACACTTACTTGATCGGCTAATTGTAATGTGTAAAACTCTCCCAGGAGTAATATTTACTCGCAGTGGGTATCGGGATCCAACTATCTCATAGAAGGTATGCAATCTCATTGCAAATTTCAACACTTGAAATTCTCGATAATTTTGCCCCTAGCGTGCTATGACCTTGACGAAACCCAACAAACCATAGCCCGCTGGTCAAGTTCAACCCGTACATTTCTTGACTGAATTAAACCCACCCGCACGACCTTTGACGAAAGCCAACAAAACCGTAAGACTACCCTCATCCAATCGCATCATATGCAGCAGATAAGCAGCATATAGCTACCGCACACTACACCTTGACGAAAGCCAACAAATGTAGCACGAATACTATATACAACTAATCTGAAATGACGGAGGGCTACGACAGGTTTTTCAGGAAACGACCTTCTTTTTTTGAACCCATTTTTAAGGAACTCGAAAAAAAAATGATAAAATTGAAAACCTATTGCGTAATGAACTTGATATCGTTGTAGAATTAAATGATTTTTTAAATGGATTGTTTTTTAGGCTTTTACTAGTTTCGCTAAAGAGGTCACTCCCGGTGAAGGGATCTCGGCTCTTTCCTCGTCGAATGAGGTGCAGGATATATCATATATATCACTGTGCAAAGGAAGAACTAGAAAAGCAATCAAAGGACAAAACCGAGGGGTGTAGCATCTGCCAGTCATTGCTAAAGGGGTCACTCCCGGTGAAGGGATCTCGGCCCTTTCCTTATCGAATAAGGTGCAAGATGTTCTACAAGGAACACCGCGATGCAAAGCAAGAACTGTAGCTACCTATTTTTGAAAATTCGATTCCACAACACATTTTAGATTTCTTTTCTTTCATTAATCATATTAATGAAGTCCTATCATTTAAGTCACCTAAACATCACAGATAAATACGACGTACACTTATGCCATCCGTATTCGCCTCGATGTCCCCTCGTGCACCGTTAGGTTAGGTAACTAACGGCAGAGCGGGGCAGGGCTAGCGCGGGTGTAAAACATAAGTAGCGTCTATAAAATATATCATATATACTATATATAGTATCTATCAACACATATCAAATGATCACATCACAGATATCGCAGCAGAAGAAACATATGAAACATTGGATATACTAGGATTTTATTTTGAGCCTCTATAAAACACGGATTCCATGGTCACAATGAATAGCTAAACCCACACCCCTAGACCACTACGAGAGCGGCAAGCAACCCTACCAATTCTAGAGTTAGGAGACTCGGACTCGACTCCTCGAGTTGGTCTCCCACTGGACTCTAGAACCCGGTTACTTGTACTCTCCTCCTTGGGTCTACCTAGTGCGGAAAAACAAATAATATACAATGGTGACATCATCCTTATCCCAGAAGTGCCCCAATAAAAGAATATTATATACAATGAATTTTACATGAATGAAAATAAAAACTCTCATCTCACATAAAACCCCCGGCTATTCAGAACGCGACGATCCAATAAAACATATCCAGCAACACATAACATCACACGTCATCAACATAAGTAAATATGCACATCCCAATTGTCGTTGACATATAGCAACAAAACCGGCGATATCACATATTACACTTACGTTCGCAGAAAAGAAAGTGTGACACTACAACAGTTGGAATCCGCAACCTCCTTAGACATCACATGCCTAACAATTATAAACCCCGCATTTTAGTCTCTATATCGAAAACACTTTTCAATATCTAGTCGGGCAATTCAACAAGATTCCCGATATCCTGATCAAATGCTCGTCGCAAACTTTAGTAGACGGCAGCATCCCCGGATGCCGTCGACGAAGTGCACTAAGGCGGAACACCGCTGCCGCGAGCACCCAAACGGATGCTTTTGGCGACAGGGTTCTCCTACAGTCACTTGGTCGGGGCTTTGGGGCGTGGCTGTCTATTAAGTTTACCCGGCGAGTATCTGCGTACGCTACGTGATTGCAACAGACTTTTGATCGCATCAAAATCCCGTGGCAACCGATCATCTGAGACTAAACTGCTATGTTTATAACATTCAAATTAGTTATCTCATAACTACTTGTGGATTCCAAATATTGTATCACATTCCAGATAAATAGACAATGTTAAATTTTCCGATCGAATAATCAAACACCCAAGTTTTCCCAAATAGTTCTCAACACTTGCGGGGAGTTTAAAAACATCCATCACATGCCACAGTACCAATGGTCCAACCGTAGAAGGGTCAAGCCAACGCCTCACATGTGGCAACGCCGTACTGCCCCAAACCCTAAGGTTCAAAAGGCAGTTCAATATGGTCACATAATCGAGTTAAGGTTTGTTGTCTTCTAGAGGGTCCATTGCGTAACTTGCACGATTTAGACGTTCTTAAACTATTGAAAAATCCAACACTTGGAAATTTTCCGAGTCGGGAAAAAGTGAGGTATTGATATCCGTTCGAAATTTTTAATACTTTCTAAATTATCCGGAAAAAGAACGAAATTAAATTTTCCGATTGAATCAACGAATACAAAATAAACCCCAGAACACTCAACACTTGAGTCAGTTTAAAAATACCCAGAAAATATAAATCACAGAAATAGAGATTACAGTGCAAAAATGAGGGCATAAATCTCTGTATTGTCGTGGATCCGCGGCCCAAGCGAGGTACGGCCGCGGTTCCGCGGCGGTTTGTACGGATTATGCTCTCGTTTTTCACTACAATTCTTATATTTCCCTGCTGATTTTTTTAGGCATTTTTAATTCAGAAAAATCACAGTTTTTAAAAAATGTCCAGAGAGGGGTTCATTTTTAATTTAGGTCGTAGAGAAGGACCTAAATTAAATGTATCGGGGTTCGTTCGGAGTTTTAACTTCGTATACACGTCTTCTAATGCTCTAGCTAGGCTCTGATACCACTGTAGAGTTACTAGGCACTCTAAGAAGGTTCTACAAGGCATCAATCATGCCCGATTAAAATTTTAGCCTTGCCGAATAACTCTAAACAAGATCTTTGCTAGATAATTAGGGTAACACATGGAAGTAAATAAAAATTATCTCTAAGTGAATACGAAATACAACCTTTGTAGATCGGTCCTTCACTTCTTAAGCTCCTTGTAGTAGTCCCTTCGCTGCGATCATCATGCTCCCGGACTCTCGGACGGCTCCATGAGAAGAGGGCAACGGTTTTGCTTGAAGTCTTCGAGACCGAAGTTGATCTACGTCGAGGGAATACTAACTTAAGCTTCTACTTCACTAACTAGAGAATTAGTGAAGCAAACACCCTAAACTAAAGTGCTAGTCTAGTAGAGGATGATGAAATAGGAAATGGGTACACTTTAGAATTCCATTTCTTACAATGTTTCTCTCTCATTATCAAACCCTAGCAAGAATTTGAAGGAGGAAGAAGATGAGCTCAAAAATGAGAATGAAAACTAATCAAGAGAGAGTGAGCTAACCATGGATGAGTGTGTATCATATACTAACTCATGTAGAGACATAACCATGGCCACATTATAATGGTTAGGTTAATTAATATCCTAAGTAAAACAAAACTAGTGGACTTTGGTCAATGCACTCATAAGCTTCATGAAGCTTCATGCACTTGAACAATTATCCACTAATTTTGTATTTACTTTGTATATTAAAACCCTACCAATATAATTAGTATGGTATATATCTCATACACGCATGATAGTTGTATCAACAACCATGATACAAAATGTACACAAACAAATAAATATATATCACATATATACTAAGTTATGCACAAGTGAGAAAAACAAATGCTTAAGTGAACCAATGTTAGTTAATGTAAATTAGTATATCACATATACAATTATACACTAAATTATTAAATCAACACTAGACTTAATATTTCGTTTATATCACATATAACCGATTAACATCCAATGTATCGACTTATCGAATCAACCCTTGATTCGATAACCTGGTTATATCGCATATAACCGATCGATACAAACATCGCGAGAATAGAATACGGTATCGCATACTCGCATTATTCTCGGTCCCTCACATATCACATATGCGCTCCTATTTCGTTTTGCCTGATCCAGTAAAACCTCTATATAGGACTCTAAAGACTCGTCAATACGCTGGCAGTAGGTGATGATCATATCAAGCACCCACAAGCCGTCAGCGGTACTAGCTGGACGTAACGGCTACCCGGGTATTGAGCGATCATAAGATCAGCAAGCAAGCCCGCTCCAACTCCTACAAAAAGCCTGACAGTGACACTACCGTACAGTCCGGTCTCCTCGTCTGATATGTCGAATATCATGTCTAGGGGTGGTAAACGTCAGACCCCAATAACCGATAAGTCATGCCGATATGAGGCTCATAGCGGGTCGAGAAACTACTGGTAACACTTACCAGTAAATCTCTAAACCAGCCCTGGCCAGGGACTTCCCTATTACGGCCAATCGAGCATAGCGCAACATCAACTCCCAATACCGGGAGAGACGAAACCCCTCCTATCGCTCATTACCTCCATGTGACTCGGGACTGTACCCAAAAACCACCGTTTTGCACGCCCTCTTGGATGTGGTAAGGTGGAAATCAAAGCACAGTGGGAATCACACAAGACTCTATGATGATCTCGGGTCTACAGACTAACCTGTACCAGTGTCACCAGAGAACTGCCATCTGACGTAAGGTATAATACCATCTGGGAGTTCTCGGCGAGTCCGTCCAGTGTACCCAGTCTCCACTGAGCACCCGTATATCATCTCTGATGTCAAACATCAATGGATATGGGATCATCCATCGCCCATCAACATGGGTCGAGAAGGTATACGCTAGTCTACTCTGGTGTATCGATGCCCCGTCTCGATACACCCATGACCAGGGACCTTGAAGGATGTACTTATGGACTACCATGTCCCCACTAGTATGATCCGCATCATAGTCCAGGTAGTTAAGTACACATCCTAAGGGCTTTACCAACATGTAACAGAGAGACAATCAGTATACACGTTAAGGTAAAGAGTATCCAGACAGCATACTATCATGTCGAGCAAGAAAGTCCTCCCTATATATGTCCAAGCATCCACTACAATATACAACTCATGTATAGTAATGGCCTCTAGGGCATACATATAACTAACATTAACATAGTCAACAAACCATAAGTGCTAGTCAAGTTCAACCCGTACATTTCATGATTGAATTAAACACACCCGTACGGCCCTTAACATAGTCAAAAAAGTCGCACAACTGTAAGTCGATGTTAGACACCCCACGATTTAAGGGGATGCGGAATAGGTAAAACAATCATTTCGTTTAAAAGAAACATCGACTAACTTACGGATCTTTGCCAAACCTTAACTAACAACATCATAGGAGTGATTAGCTGCTATGAAAGAAGATTATACCTAATGAGCCAAGTCCTTCTTCTTCTCGATGACCACCTCCTCGTCGGCCTCCTCTTTGTAATAGAAGATCCACCCGAGAGCTACTACTCCAAGCTTGACCTCTGACTTGAGATAACTAGGTTACTCAAAGTGCTAATCAAAGCAACCTAGGGAATATAGAGTGGGATTATGGATCAATAAGTCTTGCTAACCCTTGATCTCAACACATGAGAGGTTAGGGTTAAGGTTTGAAGAGAGATAGCTTGAGGAGAGAGAATGTGAGAGTGAGAATCCTTTTGGAATAATGAAATCATTGTGATATATATGAAGCATAACATATTTATTAAATGAATAACAAATAAAAAATATCTTCATGCTTCATTAACTCACATAGTGATTCATCTCATGAGTTATTTAAATCATTAATGCATCATTAACTCCATGGATGAATCACACCATGACTCATTAATCCAATAAATGCAAATGCCACCTTAGCCTCCAAGTCATCATCCTTCTAGAAGCTTCTCGACAATTTACGAGAATGCCCCTCCTATCCGTGAAAACACGGAAAAACTTTAGACTGTATAAATCCAATAATCTGATACTAGAATATGGCTTAAACCAAAACCCGCTAGTAAAAACTATCCGAACATCGTGCGTGCATAAATGTACGTGCGTGTCCGAACCCTGTCGTAAAACCATACGACCTCTATATCGTTTCGTCCGAAGCAGGGAAACTCTCTGTGTAGGACTCTAAAGACTCGACTACTATGCCGGCAGTGGGTTTAACCACAGACCGCAAGCGGCACTAGCTGTACGTAACGGTCCCCAGGTAGATGTCGATAAGAAGGCCGATGAGGAAACCCATCCGAACTCCTACTGAGCCTGATGTGACAATCTACGTACAGTCTGGTCTGTTCGTCTAGGACTATCGCATATCGGGCATAGGGGGCGGCAAGCGTCAGTCCCCTAAAAGCGGTATAAGTCGTGTCGGACCGAAGCCCATTACACCTTGAGAAACTACTGGAAAACCTACCAGTAAATCTCGCTTGCCCTGGCTAGGGACTTTGCGTAATGGCTCTCCAGACACAGCGCGATATCAACTCCCAATACCGGGAGAGACGAATCCTGTCTAACCGCCACTGCCTCCAAGTGCTTCAGGACTGCACCCAACTGCTACCTGTTTGCACGACTCCTTTGAGCCGTGGTAGGGTAGCAATCTAAGAACATTGGGAACATACTCGAGGTGAAGCAGCAGTGTCCAGTCCGCGGACTATGCTGTACTCATGTCACCTGGGAACTGTTAACTGACGACGGGTATAATACCAACCAACAGTTCCCTGTGAGTCATGTCCGGTGTACCCGTAACCCAACGAGCACCTATATACTATCTCCAGTACGACGTACTGATGGCTGTAGGACAGACCATCTCCCCAACTGAGATGAGAAGCGTACACACTAGTCTACTCTAGAGTATCGATGCCCTGTCTCGATAATCCTACGACTAGGGATCTGAAAAAGGATGTGCTTGTAGACTACCCAGCCCCCACTAGTGTGACTGCCATCACAACGCTGGTAGTCAAGCAAGATCTTAAGGGCTCTATCAATATGTACACACATATTAAGATAGATAAAAACCAAGTAGCATACTACCATGTTTAGTAAGACTGTTAATATAACTGCGAATATCCTAAGCTTCCATTAAGTAATTTACAAGCTAGTATGATACAATAATGGCCTCTAGGGCATATACACTAACAATCTCCCACTTGCACTAGGGCCATGTACTGGCATATCGAAGACCGATCATCTCGAGTAGCCTCTCGAACTGAATCTTAGGTAAGGCCTTTGTGAATGGATCAGCAGTGTTCTCCTCTGTAGCAACTCTCCGGACCTCGATCTCCCGGCGATCTATGATCTCCCTGATCAGGTGATACCGCCATAAGATGTGTCTAGACTTCTGATGGGACCTGGGTTCCTTCGCCAAAGTTATAGCTCCATTGTTGTCGCAATACAGCGGTATTGGATCAACAATGGTAGGAACCACCTGAAGTTCTGTTAGGAACTTCTTCATCCAGATCGCTTCTTTTGTGGCATCGCAAGCAGCAATATACTCCGCTTCCGTCGTCGAGTCAGCAACGGTGTCCTGCTTGGAACTCTTCCAGCACACCGCCCCTCCATTGAGGGTAAAGACATAACCTGACATGGACTTGGAGTCATCATTATCACTCTGGAAGCTGGAATCAGCAAAGGCCTCTATCTTGAGGTCTTTTCCGCCGTAAACCAAGAACATCTCCTTAGTTCTTCTCAGGTACTTGAGAATGTTCTTTACTGCAATCCAGTGCTTCTCCCCTGGGTCTGACTGATACCTGCTTACCACGCTCAGTGCGTAAGCTACATCTGGTCTGGTGCACAACATCGCATACAATATAGAGCCTACCGCAGAAGCGTAGAGTATAACAGACACGTGATCCCTTTCCAAATCAGTCTTGGGAGACATCTCTTTGGATAGGGTGATTCCGTGACAAGCCGGTAAATTACCGCGCTTAGAATTTTCCATACTGAATATTTTCAGTACAGTGTTGATATACCTGGACTGCGAAAGTCCCAACATCCTCTTGGATCTATCACGATGTTAGTGTATATGCCCTAGAGGCTATTACTGTATCATACTAGTTTGTATATTACATAATAGAAGCTTGGGATATTCACCATTGTATAGACAATCTTACTCAAAATAGTAGTATGCTACTTGGTTTGTCTCTACTTCAATGTGTGTACATGTGTTTCTTTTAACATATCGCCTATACACATTAGTGGAGCCCTTAGGATCTTTGCTTGATTACCAGCGTTGTGATGGCAGTCACACTCGTGGGGGCTGGGTAATCCACAAGCACATCCTTATACAGGTCCCTAGTCGTAGGACTATCGAGACAGGGCATCGATACTCCGGAGTAGACTAGCGTATGCGCTTATCATCCCAGCAGGGGAGACGGTCTGTCCCACAGCCGTCAGTACGTCGTACTTGAGATAGTATGCTGGTGCTCGTTAGGTTACGAGTACACTGGACAGGAATCGTCGGGAACTGATTGGTTGGTACTATACCTATCGTCAGTTTTCAGTTCCCAGGTGACATGAGTACAACTTAGTCCGCTGACTTGACACTGTCACTTCGCATCGAGTGTGTTCCCACTGTACTTTGATTACTACCCTACCACGGCTCAAAGGAGTCGTGCAAACAGGTAGTAGTTGGGTGCAGTCCCGAAGCACTTAGAGGCAGTGATGGTTAGACAGGATTCGTCTCTCCCGGTATTGGGAGTTGATATCGCGCTGTGTCAAGGATAGCCATTACACACAGTCGTCCCTGGCCAGGGCAAGCGAGATGCACCGGTAGGTTTCCAGTATTATCTCAGGGTGTTCTGGGCTACACTCCGACATGACTTGTACAGCTATTAGGGGACTGACGTTTACCGCCCCCCTAGGCCCGCCATGCGATATTCTCAGACGAACAGACCGGACTGTACGGAGACTGTCGCATTCAGGCTCAGTAGGAGTTCGGATGAGTTCACCACGTCAGTCTTCTTATCGGCATCTACCTGGGGGCCGTTACGCACAGCTAGTGCCACTTGCGGTTTCTGGTTAAACCCACTACCAGCGTAGTGTCGAGTCTTTAGAGTCCCACACAGGGAGCTATTCGCCTTTAGGCAAAAGAGTAGAGGTCGCATGGTTTTGCGACAGGGTTCGGTCACATCCGTGCACTTGTGCACGTTTGGTGTCCGGGCAGTTATTACTAGGGGGCTTTGGTTTAAGCCAGATCCTAGTATACGTTTTGGAATTGGTTTTATCTCATTTGTATCCGTGTTCCTCGGAACGCGGATGCTGGTGTGTATGCACGGTTGACAGAGACAGTGGCAGAGGATTCTCATTAGGGTTGTTGACTGTTGACTTTTGCTAAACCCTAATGAGAATAAGAAATATGATTAATAATAATATTAATTAAGTATTAGTGTGCCATGGTTGGGTTGAAAGTTTGACTTTGTTGACTTGTTGACTTTGTTGACCAGTTGACTAACTTGGACTTGTTGACCATCATCATTACAATGGCTATCATTTCATGGCTAAGACTTTTTGCTTGCTTGTTATTCTTTACCAAATGTGTGCATGAAATGATAATGCCATTGACATGAACCATCACATAATACTCAATTATTGTTATTATTATGATTATTTGGTGTTATGAGAGCATGGAGGTAAAAGGTCTTCTTCATTCTATCATATTAATTCTCTCTCATCCTCAAAGCTCTTATCTTCCTCTTGCTCTCTTTCTAGCTCATGGTTCTATTGTCTCATGAGTTGAGAAACAAGAACCATAGAGATAAAACCCAAAACACTTCTCTACTCATCCTAGTGTACAAGGTCTAGCAAGCCAAGTATTCTAGTTTCCTCTAGATTGAGGTTGGAGCCAAAGGTAGAAGTTTTCGGTTGGATCCATCTTCGGTACAAGGAGACGACGAGGTGAAGCCGATCCGACCGCCACAAGGAGTTGAAGAGAAGGAGTTCAAGTTTAGGTATAACCCCTAACCTAGTAGCTAAACTCTTAGTTAGGTTGTTAGATAGTTTGTTTAACAAAGATCCATTTCTAGAGTCCATGTTACCCCACCGAAAAAAATTGTTTTTCACCATTTCTGCAACCCTAAAGAACCGGGGACGGGTAACGTGGACTTACAGTAGTATCAGAGCCAGGTTAAACACTGTCTAACATGTTAGCAAAGTAACTAGAAGTTCGATCGAAGAAAAAATCACAAAACATGCCCGAACTTTAAACTTTCTGTCGATTTTTATTCTGCTCTAAAAATAATTTAACACATCTGAAAAATCGTCTCAGGGATTTTAGTGAACACAGCAGAAAAACGATCCACTGAGCCGGCCAACTCACCATGGAAACGCGGCAAGAAGAGCTTCTTGACACGGATCCGCGGCCGAGTTGACTCGGTCATGGATCGGTTTTGCTGCAGTGTGTTTCTTGGGGTGTTTAGGGATTTTTGGAATATGATTTTTCTGCCCAGATTTTCCAAAAAGCAAAATTTGTTTTTGAGGTGGTTAAAAATCCATATTTTGATCGAACTTCTAAAGACTTTAGCTAACGGGTTATATCTGTGATGTGATATATGTATTGAACGTCTGCTAATCGCTATACGTCGATTAGTGGGGGTTATACATATCTGTGATCTGTAATGTTGATGGTATGTGTATATGAATTCATTGGATTGTCGCGGATGAATAGCCGGGGGGTTGTGAGATGAGAGTTTTCTTTATCTTTCAATTCATGTAATTTGTAATTGATGTAATATTATTTGTATGGCCGCACATCCAGAATGAGGTTGTAGCCGCCATTGTATAATTTCTTTTACTGTTTTTGCTCCTAGGATAGACCCAAGGAGGGGGTGCACAAATTACCGAGTACTTCGAAGTGCCGAGTGGCCTACTCACGTTGTTGAGGGAGGTTGCTTCACTTCGGGTATTTGGCAGGTAGTTTGCCGCACCCGTAGGGGTCTAGGGTGGGGTATTGGCTATTCACCGCGACCGTGTAATCCGCTTTTCTTTACAGGCTCGTACGGAATGCGGATTCCTAGTATATCCAATGTGTGCATCTGTGATCTGGAATGGCTATCATTGCATCTGACGAATGTATATATCTATATATGATATCTATTTAGGCGATGCTTAAGTTTTGCATCCGTGCTAGTCCAGCCCCCGCTCTGCCGTTAGTTAAGTAACCTAATGGGTAATGACGGGGCCCCGTGGCGAATGCGGATGGCATAAGCGTACGTCATATTTTCGTTGTTTTCTGCAATGGTAGGATTAAATGATGGGACGCATTAAAATTATGCAAGAAAATAAACCAAAGTAAAGTCGTTGGAACAATTTCAAAAAACCACTCGGTTTCTTTTCAAAAACCAACTTTTAAACGTGGAGCTTAAGCCACTCCTTTTAAAAGCTATCTCGTTCCATCGATTATATCAAGTTCACTACGTTCACAGTTTTGCCAAAACCATTCGTAGCCCTCCATCATTTCACATGGATAGTCAATAGTATTCAAGCTATGTTTGTTGGCCAAAGTCAAGGCATAGTGATTGGTAGCTGTTGGGTATTTATGTGCAGCATAGATAGATGTGTTGGTTTGAGACAGTCGTACTACCTTGTTGGCCAAAGTCAAGGGTAGGTACGGGTAGGTTCAAATTAACCTGGAGAATGACGAGTAGAACTTGACATGTGACTTACGATTTGTTGGCCAAAGTCAAGGTCATAAGAGCATGGGGCAAAAATCCACATCGGGAGTTTCTAAAGAAACTGAAACTTGCTAGTGTTGCATACCATTTGGAGTGTGATGATTCTGGTAGGATTCCTTTAGTTTTGTCACGCGGTGATATTTGGATCCCGATCCTACTATGAGTATATGCTACTCCTCGGGAAATTTCTCACTTAACGATCAATGCTATAAACCAAGTAGGTGTCTAGAAAGGTGTTAGCGGGGTTACGCCCCCAGAGAAAAGAGGTTATTTAATTAAGGAACTTCGCGAAAGCATTGGAAAACCTCCCTCAAAGTACCAACACTGGCCTGGCTGAATGGTTAAGCAAGTATTGTACGGTGAGATTGATCCCGACTAATTCTTCCTTTTTGGTTTGAGGAGGAATTTGAGAAACAGTAGGAGCCATCCTGTTTAGACAAACTAAAAACCACTCTAAACTTGCAAGAGCATCATGCTGAGTGTTTCTTCTCTCTCTCCTAATTGCAGCGACCAATCGTCATGACCAGACTTAAGTTACTTCTAGATAAAAATATACTGACAGGGCCAAACTACAATGATTGGCTTAGGAATGTCAAAATGGCAATCACTTACGACAAACTGGGGTATCTCCTTACCACCAAAGCTCCCCATGTCGCAGGTCCCACCTCCAGCGTCGCGGATAAGGAAATCCGTAAAACCTGGGAGATCAATTACGCGAAGGCCAAGTGCCTCGTGCTTGCCTCTATGGACAATGAACATCAGAGGAGGCACGAGAATACGGACCTAGAATCCATATTTCTCCATACTAAGGAACTATATGGAGAGCAATCCCGTATCGCCAGATACGAAGTCTCGAAAAAGTTGTTTTCGACGAGATTGGCCGTTGGATCATCGGTAGCGGAACAGGTGCTTAAGATGATTGGCTTCATTGAAGAGCTCGTGGACCTTGTGACCATATTAGAGAACGAGCTCTATACGGACTTGATTCTCCAGTCCCTTCCTTCCACTTACGCCCAGTTTATCCTGAACTTCAACTTGCAAGGAAAAGAAGTTGAACTTCCGGAGCTCCTCAACATGTTGAGGAGTGCAGAGGGCACCCTACAGAAAGGTAGGGAAACATCCACTTTGTCTGTAGGAGGATCTTCCTCTTCTAAGTCTAAGGCGAAAGCCAAGGGAAAGAAGAAGAAAGCCCCCGCCAAACCAAGGGGCGGTGTTAGTAAAGTGGAAACAAAGGGAAAAGCAAAGGCAACAATGAAAGCGGGGGCAGCTTGTGGGAAAGGAAGAGTGCTTCTATTGTCATAAGAAAGGACACTGGAAAAATGATTGCAGGGCTTGGAAGGCCAAGAACCAGGACCCGAAGCAAGTTGCGGCTTCGGCTTCAGGTGTGTATGTTATTGAAAACTATCTATCAATAAACTCTACTTCCTGGGTATTGGATACCGGATCAGGATCTCATATCTGTAATTCTTTGCAGGCACTAAGAAAGCGTAGGGTTTTGAAGGCAGGTGATATGACCCTCAGAGTTGCAAACGGAGCTGGCATGGATGCTGAGTCTGTGGGGGACTATCACCTGGGATTGTCAGATGGATACATTTTGGTTTTGCGTAATTGTTATTTTGTACCCAATGCAACTTGTAATATCATTTCTATATCTTTAATGTCTAAAGAAGGTTATGAATTTGCATTGTAAGTAATGTTGTAAACATTCACCTTAATCAAGTTTTGATTGGGTCAGGTACATTAAGCAATGGTATATACGTATTAAACCAGCCACAGATTTTCAATGTCCAGAATTCACACAAAAGAAAGTCTTCAGAAACAAATCAGGCTTTCTTATGGCATTGTAGACTGGGTCACATCAATGAGAGAAGGTTAACAAAGTTACATACAGAAGGATATTTAGATCCGTTCGAATATCAATCGTATGCAACTTGTCAATCCTGTCTCAAAGGAAAGATGACAAAGACTCCGTTCACTGGACACGGAGTAAGAGCGAGCGAGCTCTTGGGACTCGTACACAGCGACGTGTGCGGTCCAATATCTACATATGCACGAAGCGGTTATTCTTACTTTATTACTTTTACGGATGACTTTTCAAGGCACGGATATGTCTTCTTAATGAAACATAAATCCGAAGCCTTTAGAAAATTCCAGGAATATAAGAATGAAGTAGAAAAACAAACCAGAAAAAGTATCAAGACACTGAGATCTAATCGAGGTGGTGAATACTTGAGTGCCGGGTTCCTGGATTACCTAAAAGAGAATGGAATTCTCTCTTAGCTTACTCCTCCATACACTCCGCAACATAACGGTGTATCGGAGAGATGGAACCGGACCCTATTGGATATGGTACGTTCCATGATGAGTAACGCTGAGTTACCGCGATCATTCTGGGGATATGCACTAGAATCAGCTGCATATCTTTTGAACCGAGTTCCAACTAAGACAGTGCCTACCACACCATATCAGATGTGGTGTGGGAAGAAACCCTATCTTAAGCACATTAAGACATGGGGATGTCCAGCTTTTGTCAAAAAGCAGCATGCGGACAAACTCGAGGCACGCTCAGTACAGTGCAAGTTTGTGGGATATCCAAAGAGCTCCAAGGGATATTTCTTCTATTGCGAAGAGGAACAAAAGGTTTTTGTTTCTCGTCATGCCTGCTTCTTGGAAACTGAGTTTTTGGAAAATCAGATAAGTGGGAGCGCAATAGAACTGGAAGAAATTCCAGAACCATGAGCTATTACTGAAATCTTAGAAGAACCAGAGGGTTCGAAAGAACGTGACATTCCTACGCCACTCCGCAGGAGTAGTAGGCAGTCTCATCCGCCCGAGAGATACTACGGTTTTCTCATAGACGGGGATAGAGAGGATTGCATCATTGATAGTGATGATCCTACTAGCTTCCAGCAGGCCATTCAGAGCGTTGACTCAGTAAAATGGCTGGATGCAATGCGGGACGAAATGGAGTCCATGTACACCAACAAAGTATGGACTTTGGACATTGCTCCAAATGGGGTAAAACCCGTAGGATGCAAATGGATCTTCAAGAAGAAGATTGGTGCAGATAGACAGGTTGAGACCTATAAGGCTAGACTTGTTGCAAAGGGTTTTCATCAAAGACCTGGTTTGGACTATGACGAAACCTTTTCTCCAGCGGCTATGCTGAAATCCTTTCGGATCCTTCTTGTCATTGCTGCCTTCCACGATTATGAGATTTGGCAGATGGACGTAAAGACCGCTTTTCTAAATGGAAATTTAAAGGAGTGTGTTTATATGAACCAGCCAAAGGGTTTCATTCAGAGTGGGAGCAGCGGAAAGGTGTGCAAGTTGCTTAAGTCCATCTGTGGACTAAAGCAGGCATCGCGGAGTTGGAACATCTGTTTTGATGAGACAGTCAAAGATTTCGGATTTATCAAAAATCCAGATGAACCATGCATCTATAGTAGATTTGTAGCAAGAACTGTCGTATTCCTTGTTTTATACGTAGATGACATTCTTTTGATAGGAAATGACATTCCTATGCTATAATCTGTCAAAGGGTTCTTGTCACACAGGTTCTCCATGAAAGACCTGGGTGATGCCACTTAAATTCTGGGGATCCGGATCCATCGTAATAGATCCAAGAGGATATTAGGACTTTCGCAGTCCAGGTACAACGACACCATACTGAAAAGGTTCAGTATGGAAGATTCCAAGCGCGGTAATCTACCAGCTTGTCACGGGATCACCCTCGCCAAAGAGATGTCTCCCAGGACTGATTTGGAAAGGGATCGCATGTCTATTATACCCTATGCTTCTGTGGTAGGCTCTATAATGTATGCGATGTTGTGTACCAGACCGGATGTAGCTTATGCACTGAGTGTAGTAAGCCGGTATCAGTCAAACCCTGGGGAGAAGCACTGGATAGAGGTAAAGAACATTCTCAAGTACCTGAGAAGGACTAAGGAGATGTTCTTGGTATATGGCGGAAAAGACCTCCAGATCGAGGCCTTTGCTGACTTCTGCTTCCAGAGTGACAAGGATGATGCCAAGTCCATGTCGGGTTTTGTCTTTACCCAAAATGGAGGGGCGGTGTGTTGGAAGAATTCCAAACAGGAAACCGTTGCTGACTCGACGATGGAAGTGGAATATATCGCTGCTGCTGATGCCACAAAAGAAGCCGTCTGGATGAGGAAGTTCTTGACAGAACTTCAGGTAGTTCGGTCCATTGTTGATCTAATACCTCTGTATTGCGACAACAATGGGGCTATAGCTTTAGCGAAGGAACCTAGGTCCCATCAGAAGTCCAGACACATCTTGAGGCGGTATCACCTGATCAGGGAGATCGTGGGTCGCCAGGAGATCGAGGTTCGGAGAGTTGCTACGGAAGATAACACTGCTGATCCACTCATGAAGTCCTTACCCCAGACTCAGTTCGAGTGGCTGATCGAGATGATAGGTCTTCGATACGCCAGTACATGGCCTTAGTGCAGGTGGGAGATTGTTAGTGTATATGCCCTAGAGGCCATTACTGTATCATACTAGTTTGTATATTACTTAATAGAAGCTTGGGATATTCACCATTGTATAGACAATCTTACTCAAAATAGTAGTATGCTACTTGGTTTGTCTCTACTTCAATGTGTGTACATGTGTTTCTTTTAACATATCGCCTATACACATTAGTGGAGCCCTTAGGATCTTTGCTTGATTACCAGCGTTGTGATGGCAGTCACACTCGTGGGGGCTGGGTAATCCACAAGCACATCCTTATACAGGTCCTTAGTCGTAGGACTATCGAGACAGGGCATCGATACTCCGGAGTAGACTAGCTATGCGCTTATCATCCCAGCAGGGGAGACGGTCTGTCCCACAGCCGTCAGTACGTCGTACTTGAGATAGTATGCGGGTGCTCATTAGGTTACGAGTATACTGGACAGGACTCATCGGGAACTGATTGGTTGGTACTATACCTATCATCAGTTATCAGTTCCCAGGTGATATGAGTACAGCTTAGTCCGCTCACTTGACACTGTCACTTCGCCTCGAGTGTGTTCCCACTGTACTTTGATTACTACCCTACCACGGCTCAAAGGAGTCGTGCAAACAGGTAGTAGTTGGGTGCAGTCCCGAAGCACTTAGAGGCAGTGACGGTTAGACAGGATTCGTCTCTCCCGGTATTGGGAGTTGATATCGCGATGTGTCAAGAAGAGCTATTACACACAGTCGTCCCTGGCCAGGGCAAGCAAGATGCACTGGTAGGTTTCCAGTGTTATCTCAGGGTGTTCTATGCTACACTCCGACACGACTTGTACCGCTATTAGGGGAATAACGTTTACCGCCCCCTAGGCCCGCCATGCGATATTCTCAGACGAACAGACCGGACTGTACGTAGACTGTCACATTCAGGCTCAGTAGGAGTTCGGATGAGTTCACCTCGTCAGTCTTCTTATCGGCATCTACCTGAGGGTCGTTACGCACAGCTAGTGCCGCTTACGGTCTGTGGTTAAACCCACTACCAGCGTAGTGTCGAGTCTTTAGAGTCCCACACAGAGAGATATTCTCCTTTAGGTAAAAGAGTAGAGGTCGCATGGTTTTGCGACAGGGTTCGGTCACATCCGTGCACTTGTGCACGTTTGGTGTCCGGGCAGTTATTACTAGCGGGTTTTGGTTTAAGCCAGATCCTAGTATACGTTTTGGGATTGGTTTTATCTCGTTTGTATTCATGTTCCTCGGAACGCGGATGCGGGTGTGTATGCAAGGTTGACAGAGACAGAGGCAGAGGATTCTCATTAGGGTTGTTGACTGTTGACTTTTGCTACACCCTAATGAAAATAAGATATATGATTAATAATTATATTAATTAAGAATTAGTGTGCCATGGTTGGGTTGAAAGTTTGACTTTTTTGACTTGTTGATTTTGTTGACCGGTTGACTAGCTTGGACTTGTTGACCATCATCATTACAATGGCTATCATTTCATGGCTAAGACTTTTTGCTTGCTTATTATTTTTTACAAAATGAATGCATGAAATGATAATGCCATTGACATGAACCATCATATAATACTCAATTATTGTTATTATTATGATTATTTGGTGTTATGAGAGCATGGAGGTAAAAGGTCTTCTTTATTTTATCATATTGATTCTCTCTCATCCTCAAAGCTCTCCTCTTCCTCTTGCTCTCTCTCTAGCTCATGGTTCTATTGTCTCATGAGTTGAGAAACAAGAACCATAAAGATAAAACCCAAAACACTTCTTTACTCATCCTAGTGTACAAGGTCTAGCAAGCCAAGTATTCTAGTTTCCTCTAGATTGAGGTTGGAGCCAAAGGTAGAAGCTTTCGGGTGGATCCGTCTTCGGTATAAGGAGACGACGAGGTGAGGCCGATCCGACTGCCACAAGGAGTTGAAGAGAAGGAGTTCAAGTTTAGGTATAACCCCTAACCTAGTAGCTAAACTCTTAGTTAGGTTGTCAGATAGTTTGTTTAACAAAGATCCGTTTCTAGAGTCCATGTTACCCCACCGAAAAAAATTGTTTTTCACCATTTCCGCAACCCCAAAGAACCGGGGATGGGTAACGTGGACTTACACACGATAGATCCGGATCCCCAGAATGTAAGAGGCATCACCCAGGTCTTTCATGGAGAACCTGTGTGACAAGAATCCTTTGACAGATTATAGCATAGGAATGTCATTTCCTATCAATAGAATGTCATCCACGTACAAGACGAGGAATACGACAGTTCATGCTACAATTTTACTATATATACATGGTTCATCTGGATTTTTAATAAAGTCATATTCTTTAACCATTTCATCAAAATAGATGTTCCAACTCGGCGATGCCTGCTTTAGTCCATAAATAGACTTAAGCAACTTGCACACTTTCCCGCTGCTCCCACTCTGATTGAAGCCTTCTGGCTGATCCATATAGACGCACTCTTCTAAATTACCATTTAGAAAAGCCATCTTTACGTCCATCTGCCAGATCTCATAATCATGGAAGGTGGCAATAGCAAGAAAGATCCGAATGGATTTGAGCATAGCCACTGGAGAAAAAGTTTCGTCATAGTCCAAACCAGGTCTTTGACGAAAACCCTTTGCAACAAGCCTAGCCTTATAGGTTTCCACCTGTCCATCTACACCAATCTTTTTCTCGAAGATCCATTTGCATCCTATGGGTTTTACCCTATCTGGAGCAAAGTCCAAAGTCCATACTTTGTTGGTGTACATGGACTCCATCTCGGTCCGCATTGCATCTAGCCATCGTACCAAATCGCCGCTCTGGAAGGCCTGCTGGAAGCTAGTAGGTTCATCATCATCAATGATACAATCCTCTCTATCCCCATCTATAAGAAAACCGTAGTATCTCTCAGGTGGATGAGACGGCCTACTACTCCAGCGGAGGGGTGCGGGAATGTCCTTTTCTTCTTGAACTACTGGTTCTACCAAACTTTCAGTAGTAGTTTGTGAAGGGTCCCGGCAGCGCCCCGGCCGTCAAAACGCGGCCAAAATGCGGAACGAAAATTTTCTAAACCGGCGCTACCGCGACCCGATTTCCGGATCGACCTTAAACCCTATACTAGCGAGCTAACTAAGAGTTAGAATTGTTATACCGAGATTCCAAGTCCTTCGGTCTTCATTCCAAGCTCCTAGTGATCCTTTGATGAACTTTGGTTGCCGGTCTTCCTCCATCTCCGATGATCCACCCGAGGGAAACGGCGCAAGCTCCAACCTCATAGAACGAGGTAACCGACGCTCCAACGTCGCTAGTGATGGAGTGTGGGGGTATAAGAATATGTCACTACAATTTTTCTCACAACCATGAGTTCAATGAGAAACTCAAGAAGAAGAATGAAGGAGATGGTGTTTTGGCATGAGCAAAAGAAATTGGCTAAGTCTTTTCTTGTATGAAATGAGAGAGTGAAAGCTAGCATGTTAATTATGAATCATCCACCAAATGAAATGAAAACCCCTTTCAAAAATATGGCCGGCCCCCTCTCTCTCTCTCTCCAATCAACAAAAAACATTTTCTTTTCCCATTAATGCAATAAAATAATGCAAACCATACTTTGAACCATGCCTCAAACCATACCTCCTTTCCACCTCATTTCCAAATGATTTTTAATAAAGAAAATCATTAATGAGGTGGCACCTTCTAGAATCTATTCCGTATAAAATACGGAATACTTTCCGGTATATGTATCGAAATACATATACGCGTATTCGTACCAAAATACGAATAGCCAAGAGAGAAAACGTATAGTGAACAATAATACTAGAATACGTATATCCAAATACATATATAAATTATTAAATCAAAACCTGATTTAATAAACTGGCTTAATCCTAAGCCGCTAGTATTATCAACCGTCCGATTAAAGTCTGCACAGCAAGTGCACATATTTAATCGGACACCCGTATGTATCAACATACAACATGTACACCATATCGCCTGAACCGTGAAAACCCTCTGTGTGGGACTCTAAAGACTCGTCAATACGCTGGCAGTGGGTTTAACCATAAGCACGTTAGCGGCACTAGCTGTATGTAACGGCTACCCAGGTATTGAGCGAAAGGGAAGCCGACGAGCAAACTCATCCTGAACCCCTACTGATCCTGTCGGTGACAATATCCGTACAGTCCAGGTCTGTTCGTCTAAGAGTATCGCATATCGAGTCTATGGGGGTGGATAAAGTCAGACCCCCAACAACGCGACATTTAGTGCCGGTATGAAACCCATCACTACCTGAGAAACTATCGATCCTGGATCGGTAATTCTCGTCCACCGTGGCCACGGATTTATGGTGATGGCCATCCGTACACAACGCGACATCAACCCCCAATACCGGGAGAGATGAATCCCCGACGATCCGATCACTGCCTCCATGTGGTTCGGGACTGTACCAACTAAAACCTGTTTTCACGACTCCTTTGAGCCGTGGTAGGGTAGTAATCAAAGCACAGTGGGAACTCACACGAGACAAATGACGATCTCAGGTCGACAGACTAACCTGTACACATGTCACCTGGGAACTGCTATCTGACAATAGGTATAATACCAACTAGCAGGTTCCCGGCGAGTCCGTCCAGTGTACTCATGACCCAATGAGCACCTGTATACTATCTTAGGTGAACAAACTAACACCAATGGCTTGTGAGACCTGGCCACCGCCCCTCGTCGGGGTCTCGATCAGTATACACTAGTCTACACTGGAGTACCGATGCCCGGTCTCGATACTCCTACGACTAGGGACATTTAAGGATGTGCTTATAGACCCCCCAACTCCCACGTATGTGATCGCCATCACAATGCTGGCAGTCAAGCAAGAATCATATGGGCTCTATCAACATGTATATGATGATAAAGACAAACCGGATAGCAAACTATCATCTTGAGTAAGACTGTTTTATCGGTATAGGTCCTCACTCAATCATCATAATCACAAGTCCGCGACTATGATAATTGCCTTGAGGGCACTATAGCCAACAATCTCCCACTTGCACTTAAGGCCAATTATTGCGATGTCGCATACTCACAGCCCGTGTGATACCGAACACCCAACTTCTCTACTAATCAGTTTCGCAAAGCCTGTTTGCGAAAATGATTGCGTTCGAGAAATAGCCTCAGTAAGTGGATCCGCTCTAATGTTTCTTTCTGTATCTCTCTTAATCTCAACTTCGTGGAGAAAACTATCTCCCGAAATGAGCAATACTTGTCTTTGAATTTATCTGGATATCTGATGGGACCCAGTTCACGAATGAACTCCAAATCCAGCAAACTACTTAGACTGTATCGTCCACTGAATTTAATCAGTATCATGCGCCTTGCCTTTCCTCAGTATCCGCTTGGACCACCTGTCCAACATACTGTCCCTCAAAAGAGGGAAAAACTATAACTCTGACAGTCACTCTGTCATCCAATTCACCTTGGAAGCCTGAAATGATAACCGTCTCCCGAAGGAGGCTGCCGTTATCATATCTCGAGAACATTCACTTATGTTCATTAACTGCTTCCCAATGTTTCTCCAGGATTGGATTAATATATCTGCATATTGCATCTAGTGCAAAAACAATATCTGGTGTTTTACTTGACATTTCATGATTAGCTCAATTGCCTAAGCAAATGATATGTTAATCATGTAGATCTCTCTCCCCTTTAGTCTATAAGACACCTTTAGAGAGTTTGACTCCATCACCTGCAGGTACACCACCATGCCAGGAGTCGTCCATTTAATGTCAAAGTACCCAGATTAGGATACTTCCCAAATCTAGATCTAAAACCATAGGTCTAGTGACCAGAAAACCTGATATTATATCCATATCCTATATGGAGAAACAACTTTGTGACAACCAAAGTACAACCGATCGTAGTATAGGAATATCTCTTCCTATCAAGTGCATGTCATCCCGAATCCTCGGACATCACACCCTACTACCTTCTTATCAGATCCATCTCCTATTCTGATGAAGTCAAGACTTATGACCGTCTCATCAAAATTAGATGATCTATTTCCGCTATAGCTGCTTTAGTCGATGAATAGACATAAGCTACTTGCCTACTATGCTTCCGTTGCTCCCACTGACTACAACAACCCTCTGGCAGAGTCATATACACGTGCACTTCTAAAGCTAGTTTAGAACGATGCTATACTCATCCTCCTGCCGGGTCTTATAGTCCAGAACAACAACAATGGCAAGTCTGGGTAAACAAGAACCTCCCTGTCACCGTCTCTGAGAAGACCGAAGTACCTCTCGGGTGCCTGAGGTTATCCATCAAAATCTGCGGAGTGGCTAATGGAACATCACATCCAATTGAATCCTTATGTTCTATTAAATTTCCAGTAATCGTTTGTAGTTCTGGAATAACTTCCTGTTCTACCATACTCCCACTTGTGTTTTCTGAAAAAGTCCATTTTATTAAAACAGCGGCGAGTCAAGAACAATATAAATATTGATCTTCCTGATGGTAGAAAATTATCCCTCGTCAAAGCCAGGGATAACCCACAAACAGCCATTACTGAAACGTGTCTTGAGTTTATCCGGATTCTGGTTTTAAGCATCAGCCGAACAACTCCCTATACCTTAACATCGTTAAGATATAAATTGATTCTATATGTACCTAATATAGAAACAAAAGCACTAATCTAATTTGAACTAGATTCAAAATTATGCAGCTGTCTTCAGTGCATATGAACCAAAGGGAAAGAGGACAATCAGCATTACTCATCTAGGAGTGCATCCACATATGAGTAACCCGAAAGAGAAGCAAGTTCTCAAAACCGTTACTATTAACTGAATACCAAACACAAGTATCTACATCTTCGACTTCCTCGAAGAATCCTGATACTTACAACAAATGGTTCTCTACTTCATTCTTATACCTATAACTTCTCAATATCTGGACTTTGCATTTCAACCAAATACTTGTCCAGAACTGAAGAAGTCACAAGTAAACAGAATATAGTATGAGTACAAACCCCATTGTCCTAACGGACACTGGACAACATACAATACTTTGTACAAGTCTCCTGAGTTCAACAACTCAAACTCTGTGCGTTGTAGGTTGAAAAACTGTACTATGGTTAAGAAGAATTACACCGCTGTTGAATGCACCTTACCTAATCACCAACTGATATAGGTAAATGCCATAGACACAATATCAAAAAGTTATATCTCACTTTATAAAATAAATGTACAGATATATCAGTTTGAAATTGGTGCATAACAACGGATATTCATAACCAAATATTTGCCATCCGGCAAAATCCAGATGATTTCCTCAAATATCACTAATTACAACGAATTCTGATATAATGTGGATCCAATTACCCAATTCCCAATATCTTACTCCCACTCAGCATCTATAATATCATACAGATGTGAGAAACTGATCTGGTAAATACATACCCTGGAGTTAGATTCCAACTGGGAAAACAGTTATTAATTAACATCGCACAGTGAAACTGAAACATGAAAATGTTTCAAAAGGGTTAACCCGGTATTCCTAGTAACGCCTCTTTCATTATCCTGATTCATGACAGTAACCATATACTTACCTGCCCTCACTCCAGTCCCTTTATTATGTCTTTACTTATTACCTTCTGTACACCTTCTTTACGCTAATTGGTTTTCTTCATTCCCTACCCTTCGGCACCAGCCTAAGATTTGGAAGAAGACTATCCAATAAGCATAATAGGTGTACTCTCCTAATCCTAGGAGCCCTCGCAACCTGAAAGAAGGTAATGGGAAAAGACATCTGAATAATCCTATTCAAACTCTCCAGAACCAGAATCCATCCTCGAAAAAGTTCCTTCGAGTTCGTATATAACCATACGATGGATTTATCCAATGGAAGTGGATGTTCGTAATAATACGGGGTGTTCTGGAGAAAAGCAAAGTGGATGTAGGAGTGGCAGGGGTACACCCGGTCTTTGTCGTGAATGATGGTGATTGTATTTCCTTTGCCATTATTCTAATCCATTTATATGTCTTTACTTATTACCTTCTGTACACCACACTTAAGCTTAATTGGTTTTCTTCCTTCCCTACCGTTCGGCACCTGCCTATGGTTTGGAAGAAGACTATCCAATAAGCTCAATAGGTGTACCCTCTCCTAATCCTAGGAGCCCTCACAACCTGAGAGAAGGTGAAGAGAAAAGACAACCGAATAAACCTATTCAATCTCTCCAGAACCAGAATCCATCCTCGAAAAAGTTCCTTCGAGTTCGTATATAACCATACGATGAATTTATCCAATGGAAGTGGACGTTCGTAGTGATACGGGGTGTTCTGGAGAAATGCAAAGGTGATATAGAAGTGGCAATGATGTATGCGACACCGTGACATTCCAAAAGCCAAAGTGTTTTAAGAAAGTTCGGTCAATTTGGTTTCATGAGTTTTAGTCAAAGGTCGGGTCATGGTCGCAGCCAGAGAGAGAGAAAAGAAACACTCAGCGTGCACTCTAACCTAGATCAGAATGGTTGATCATTTTATCTAATCTGGATGGCTCCCACTGTTTCCTCGAATTCTCCTCCAAACCTAAAAGGAGAATTAGTCGGAATCACCCGAGGAGTAATCCTACTCATCAGTGGGAATCGGGATCCAACTATCATCGCATGATAACTTGATGGAAGCCACTCAAGTCACCACACTCCAGAAGGTATGCTCAGGCCTGGCAAATTTCCTGTATGTTTGAAAATCCCGATATGATTTTTACCCCTAACGACCTATAACCTTGACGCTTGCCAACAAATTATAGGTCACTAGTTAAGTTCAACCCGTCATTGTCCTGGATTAACTCGAACCCACCCGCACAAGCGCTTGACGCTTGCCAACAAAGCTGTACGACTGTCCCGATCAATCGCATATCCATGCTACAGATAAGTATTATTCAGCTACCGCACACTATGCCTTGACGCTTGCCAACAAACATAGCACGAATACCAAATAATACTCATAAGAAATGACGGAGGGCTACGGCTGGTTTTTGGCGAAAAACCTTTAACGTAATGAACTTGATCTCGTTGAAGGAATCCAAGTAGTTTTATAAATATATATAGTGGCGAAAACGTTTGCTAAAGAGGTCACTCCCGGTGAAGGGATCTCGGCTCTTTCCCCGTAGAATGAGGTGCAGGATATTCCAAATGAATACCACGACGCAAAGCAAAAGGAAACGACTATGGTAAAGTTATCATGTTGACGCAAACTTTTACCCAAGGGGTCACTCCCGATGAAGGGATCTCGGCCCTTGCCTCGTCGAATGAGGTGCAGGATATTCCAAATGAATACCACGATGCAAAGCAAAAGTGTACGTCTGCAATGTCAGTTTTTAAAAACTTGGTTCCAACAACATCATATAAAAGGTTTGTTTTATCCTTGCATTGATAAGAATCAATGCAGTCCCATCAATTAATCACACCAGAAAAGAACAAAAATAAAATGTACGTATATGCCATCCGCATTCGCCACTGGGTCCCGTCATCACCCGTTAGGTTACTTAACTAACGACAGAGCGGGGACTGGACTAGCGCGGGTGCAAAACATATACAACATCTACTAGTATATATAAATATATATATAACATTCGTCCCAGGCATGATATAAAGCAACATCACAGAAACATCACAGAAGCAATACAGAATGGTGGATAATCTAGAGCCCCGGGTTTCACTTGAGCCGCAAGTGAGACCCGACATTCCCTGTCGTGTGGATAGCCTGTGCAATGAAACCTAGACCCCTACGAGCGCGGCAAGTTACCCGCCAAAACCAGAAGTGAGGCAGCCCCCTTCAGCAACGTGAATGGACCACCCAGCACTTCACGGAATCCGGTAACTTGAGCACCCCTCCTGGGTCACCTATACCCCCTACGAGTGCGGCGAATAGCCCGCCAATTCTAGAGTAAGGTCCCCTCCGTCTGAATGCCTTGAGATGCGGACCAGTTGCCCTCTAGAACCCGGCTATTCGTGCACTCCACCTCGGGGTAATCCTAGTACAGAAAATAAAATAATATACAAGGGTGACATCGATCTCAGCCCGGTCGTGCCCCAAAAGAATAATATACAAACGGGCAGTGACGGCAGTCCACATGTCGGATGCTCGCCCCGCAATATCAAATGTACAAATAAAATGAAACTGTACTATCATTGCACCATTGCTATCCACCACGACGATCCAACCAACATCACAGCACATCACAGAACATCAACGTGAATGTCACGTTCGCAAACCCGTCTAAAAGACATATAGCAATTAGACGAGTTTACCGATCAAATGACATTCACGGTCGCAGATAGAAATGTAAGTACTGATAAACGCACACTTAAATATCGATCAACAAAGTTCCAAATTGGCCCCAATAGTAAAACAACACTTCACTGAAACCTGGGCCAAAACAGAATATGAAAAAAATCACAATTCCAAGTCTCTGTGCTACAGAAAAAATTTGGTCGCCCGTTGCCACTAAACGGCCGCGGATCCGCCACTAAAGGGGGGTTAGTGCGGCGGTTCCGCGGCTTTTTAGAGGCTTCAGGGGCTCAAATTTTTCCAGTATCCTTAAAATTGCCTGCACGGATTTTTAAGATGTGTGAAATAATTTTTTGAACACATTTAAAAATCGCCAGCAAACAGAAATTTGGAATCGTGTTTTCGGAAAAATCCGTCGATCGATCTTTTAAGCATGTCTAAACAAGCTAGTAGGGGGTTTAAAGGGTGGCTCTGATACCATGAAGGGTCCCGGCAGCGCCCCGGCCGTCAAAACGCGGCCAAAATGCGGAACGAAAATTTCCTAAACCGGCGCTACCGCGACCCGATTTCCGGATCGACCTTAAACCCTATACTAGCGAGCTAACTAAGAGTTAGAATTGTTATACCGAGATGATCCAAGTCCTTCGGTCTTCATTCCAAGCTCCTAGTGATCCTTTGACGAACTTTGGTTGCCGGTCTTCCTCCATCTCCGATGATCCACCCGAGGGAAACGGCGCAAGCTCCAACCTCATTGAACGAGGTAACCGACGCTCCAACGTCGCTAGTGATGGAGTGTGGGGGTGTAAGAATATGTCACTACAATTTTTCTCTCAACCATGAGTTCAATGAGAAACTCAAGAAGAAGAATGAAGGAGATGATGTTTTGGCATGAGCAAAAGAAATTGGCTAAGTCTTTTCTTGTATGAAATGAGAGAGTGAGAGCTAGCATGTTAATTATGAATCATCCACCAAATGAAATGAAAACCCCTTTCAAAAATATGGCCGGCCCCCTCTCTCTCTCTCTCCAATCAACAAAAAACATTTTCTTTTCCCATTAATGCAATAAAATAATGCAAACCATACTTTGAACCATGCCTCAAACCATACCTCTTTTCCACCTCATTTCCAAATGATTTTTAATAAAGAAAATCATTAATGAGGTGGCACCTTCTAGAAGCTATTCCGTATAAAATACGGAATACTTCCCGGTATATGTATCGAAATACATATACGCGTATTCGTACCAAAATACGAATAGCCAAGAGAGAAAACGTATAGTGAACAATAATACTAGAATACGTATATCCAAATACATATATAAATTATTAAATCAAAACCTGATTTAATAAACTGGCTTAATCCTAAGCCGCTAGTATTATCAACCGTCCGATTAAAGTCTGCACAGCAAGTGCACATATTTAATCGGACACCCGTATGTATCAACATACAACATGTACACCATATCGCCTGAACCGTGAAAACCCTCTATGTGGGACTCTAAAGACTCGTCAATACGCTGGCAGTGGGTTTAACCACAAGCACGTCAGCGGCACTAGCTGTACGTAACGGCTACCCAGGTATTGAGCGAAAGGGAGGCCGACGAGCAAACTCATCCTGAACCCCTACTGAGCCTGTCGGTGACAATATCCGTACAGTCCGGTCTGTTCGTCTAAGAGTATCGCATATCGAGTCTAAGGGGGTGGATAAAGTCAGACCCCCAACAACGCGACATTTAGTGCCGGTATGAAACCCATCACCACCTGAGAAACTATCGATCCTGGATCGGTAATTCTCGTCCACCGTGGCCACGGATTTATGGTGATGGCCATCCGTACACAACGCGACATCAACCCCCAATACCGGGAGAGACGAATCCCCGACGATCCGATCACTGCCTCCATGTGGCTCGGGACTGTACCCAACTAAAACCTGTTTGCACGACTCCTTTGAGCCGTGGTAGGGTAGTAATCAAAGCACAGTGGGAACTCACACGAGACAAATGACGATCTCAGGTCAACAGACTAACCTGTACACATGTCTCCTGGGAACTGCTATCTAACAATAGGTATAATACCAACTAGCAGGTTCCCGGCGAGTCCGTCCAGTGTACTCATAACCCAATGAGCACCTGTATACTATCTTAGGTGAACAAACTAACACCAATGGCTTGTGAGACCTGGCCACCGCCCCTCGTCGGGGTCTCGATCAGTATACACTAGTCTACACTGGAGTACCGATGCCCGGTCTCGATACTCCTACGACTAGGGACATTTAAGGATGTGCTTATAGACCCCCCAGCTCCCACGTATGTGATCGCCATCACAATGCTGGCAGTCAAGCAAGAATCCTATGGGCTCTATCAACATGTATATGATGATAAAGACAAACCAGATAGCATACTATCATCTTGAGTAAGAATGTTTTATCGGTATAGGTCCTCACTCAATCATCATAATCACAAGTCCGCGACTATGATAATTGCCTTGAGGGCACTATAGCCAACAGTTTGTGGTTCTTGAATTTCATCTAGTTCTATTTCGCTCCTGTTAATTATGTGTATGCCCTAGAGGCCATTATTGTACATATGATGTATATTATAGCGGATACTTGGATATGTATATACTGGGAAGACTTTCTTGCTCGACATGATAGTATGCTATCTGGTTACCTTTATCTCAACATGTAGACTTGTATTGTAATACTGTCATGCTCTCACGTGTTGATAAAGCCCTTAGGATATGTACTTGATGTTGGAGATAGTGCCCTCAGAGTCAATTATTGGATCACAGGTACGTGATTGCAATGATTGAGGGAGGACCTATCCCGGTAGGACAGTCTTACTCGAGATGATAGTATGCTATCTGGTTTACCTTTATCATCGTGTACTGCTTTAGGTGACATGACACGTCGCTATTACACGTTGATAGAGCCCCTAGGATTCTTGCTTGACCACCAGCAGTATGAGGGCGATCATATAAGTGGGAGCTGGGGGTCTACAAGCATATCCTTAAAAGGTCCCTAGTCGTGGGAGTTTCGAGACCGGGCATCGATACTCCATTAGTAGACTAGTGTATACAGTCGAGACCCCGACGAGGGGCGGTGGCCGGTCTCACAAGCCACTGGTGTCAGTTGGATCACCTAAGATGTATACAGGTGCTCATTGGGTTATGAGTACACCGGACAGGACTCGCCGGGAACATGCTAGTTGGTCATATACCAGACGTCAGATGGCAGTTCCCTGGTGACATGTGTGCAGGTTAGTTCATCGACCTGGGGATCGTCATTTGTCTCATGTGAGTTCCCACTGTACTTTGATTACTACCCTACCACGGCTCAAAGGAGTCGTGCAAACAGGTTTTAGTTGGGTACAGTCCCGAGCCACATGGAGGCAGTGAGCGTATCTTCAGGGGTTCGTCTCTCCCGGTATTGGGGGTGAGGTCGTGCTGTGTCTAGGAGAGCCATTACACAAAGTCCTTGGCCAAGGCAAGGAGATTTACTGGTAGGTATTCCAGTAGTATCTCAGGGTGTTCTGGGCTACACTCCGACACGACTTGTACCGCTTTTGGGGGTCTGACTTTTACCAACCCCCTAGGCCCGCCATGCGATACTCATAGACGAACGGACCGGACTGCACGGATATTGTCACTGACAGGCTCAGTAGGGTGTCAGGATGAGTTCGCTCATCGACGTCCCTTTTAGTCAATAGCTGGTGGCCCGTTACGTATTGGCTTATACCTCTGACGTGCTAGTGGTTAAATCCACAGCCATAGTATTGACGAGTCTTTAGAGTCCACCACACTTTCAGTTACTCAGCTTTCGGGCGAAACGCTGTAGAGGCCGTATGGAGATATGGCAGGGTCCGATCAGATACGTGCGGTATTGCACGGATCAGGATCGGACGGTTTGTACTAGTAGCCGTATAGGATTATGGAAGGGTTCGATCAGATACGTGCGGTATTGCACGGATCAGGATCGAACGGATAATACTAGCCGGCTTTGGTTTAAGCCGGTCCTAGTTTAGTACAGTGTAGATTTTGTCTCATTGCATTTGTATCCGGTCGGAATACAGATGCGGGTGTGTATGCACAGTGTCGGGGTTTTCCTGTAATTTATTACGGGACCAGTTTACTGGAGTTGCCAGTTTGCATTCCGTTCCGGCCGGTTTTCCTTTGTTCTTTCCCGGCCGGACTTTTCCGATGGAGGGGGTTATTTGCAAGTTCGCAAATAACACTTTGTGGAGGGTTTTATTGCATATATATTGATTATGATAGCTTTCTTTTCTTTGCACCATGACTTGCTTTGACTTGTGATTTGAGTGGGCATGGGTTTGATGTGAGTTGAAGCATGGTGTATGCTTTCTTGTCTCTTGGTGTGGTCACCACTTGACTTCTCCTACCCTCACCTCCCTTAAGGTTTTGTATTTGTTCCCTCCACCATTTCCATATTGTTTTTGGCCGGCCTCTTTGATGAGGTGAGGATGGTTCATTTGTTTTGGTGTTGGAAATTTATCAATCATCTCATTTTTATCATGCCACCAAAACCCTCTCCAAAGTTCATGATTTCCTTCTCCCTCCATGGCAACTTCACCACCCCAAAAGAGACTATGATTCTACACTACACATTCTACAGCAAACCTTGGGCATGTCGAGTTGCCGGCTTCATGCCCGAGTTGCCTCGGTATAGAGGCGGGAGCCCGTAAAAGTACCCGGCTTCGTGGTGCCCTTTCCGACGAGGAGGAGATGGACGGAGATCCCGCGAGGAGATCGGAGTGGAGATGAAGACCGGAGGACTCGGATCAGTCGGTACAACATTTCCACACTCTTTACTGTTTGTTAGTTTAGCAATAATGGCAGATCCGGGTTAAAGTATACGATAGCGCCAAGTTAAAAAGTTTTATTCCGCAATTGGCGTCTGAAGACTGCCGGGGCGCTAACGTAGACTTACAGTGGTATCAGAGCCTCACCATTTTGCTATGCTAACTTGTGCTAACGCGTTTAAAACTTCGATCCGACCGGAAATCGAAAACTGCAAAAATCCAAGCCGACAGTTTCTGTTGTTTTTAAACGGTCTCAAAAATTATTTCTGGATGTCTTAAAAATCAGAGCAGGAACTTTTAAGAGTCACGACAAAATTTGGGGTCGTGATCCCTCCAAGTTGCCGCGGAAGAGCGGCCAAAACCATGGTTTTGCCGCGCAACCGCGGCCACGTGGGGAGCACGTGCTCCCAAATTTTGTCAGTTGGTTCTTGGTTGGATTTTGGGGTTTTTGATATATATCGTTTTTGCCCAGATTTTGTTACTGTTCACCAGTAAGTCGTGGGGCCCACTTCTTGATATTTTGTCGATCGAAATTTAAACACGTTAGTTTTCACAGTATTTACATTATATCTGCGACCGTGAATGTCACTCGATCGGTAAATCCGGTCTAACTGCTATAGCCCGGTTAGACGGATTTGCGAACGTGATTTTCACGTTGATGTTCTATGTATTTACTGTGATGTTGCGGATCGGTCGTGGGGGATAGCCTGGATGCAATGCTAGTACAGTGTTGTTGTATTATGTACATTTGATATTGCGGGGCGAGCGTCCGACATGTGGACTGCCGTCACTGCCTGATTGTATTATTATTTTGGGGCACGACCTGGTTGCGGTCGATGTACCCGGTGTATGTATATTTTACTTTCTGTACTAGGATTGCCCCGCGGAGGGGTGCACGGATAGCCGGGTTCTGGAGGGCAACAAGCCCGCATCTCATGGCATTGAGACGGAGGGGGCTTCACTCTAGGATTGGCGGGCTATTCGCCGCACTCGTAGGGGGTACAGGTTGACCCAGGAGGGGTGCCCAAGTTGCCGGATTCCGTGGAGTGCTGGGTGGTCCATTCACGGAGCTGAAGGGGGCTGCCTCGCTTCAGGTTTTGGCGGGTGACTTGCCGCGCCCGTAGGGGTCTAGGATTTCATTGCACAGGCTATCCACACGACCAGGGGAACGTCGGGTTTTCAGCGGCTCTGTGAAACCCGGGGATCCCAGATATCTGTATTGTTCTGTGATGCTGTACATTTCTGTGATGTTGCATTTTATTCACGCCTTGAGCGAAATACTATATATTGGTATGTATAATAGTAGATGTTGTATATGTTTTTCATCCGCGCTAGTCCAGTCCCCGCTCTGCCGTTAGTTAGCTAACCTAACGGGTGATGACGGGACCCAGTGGCGAATGCGGATGGCATATACGTACGTCAGTATATTTTCGTTCTTTGTGGTGTGATCAATTGATGGGACTGCGTTGATTCGGATCAATGCAAGTTAAACAAACCTAATCTGATGTTGTTGGAACACTTTTCAAAAGGCTGTTATTGCAAGGACGTTTACTTTTGTTTTGCATTGTGGTATTCATTGGAATATCCTGCTCCTCAGTCGACGAGGCAAGGGCCGAGATCCCTTCACCGGGAGTGACCCCTTGGACAGAAATTTGCGTCAGGGCATTGACTTCACTATAGCCGATTACTTTTGCTTTGCACCGTGGTATTCAGTTGGAATATCCTGCACCCCATTCTACGGGGAAAGAGCCGAGATCCCTTCACCGGGAGTGACCTCTTTAGCAACGGTTTTCGTCACTATATTTTCAAAAAGCTATCCGTTCCTTCAACGATATCAAGTTCATTACGTTAAAGGTTTTCGCCAGAAACCATTCGTAGCCCTCCATCATTTCAGTTAAATATTCGGTAGTATTCAAGCTATGTATTTTGACCTCACGCCAAGGCATAGTGTTTGGTAGCTGCCGGGTATTTATCTGTTGCATAGATAGATGCGTTGGTTTGGGACAGTCGTACTACTATTTTGGCCTACGTCAAGGGTATGTACGGGTGGATTCAAATTAACCTGGATAATGATGGGCAGAACTTGACATGTGACTTATGATATTTTGACCTCACGCCAAGGTCATAAGAGCATGGGGCAGATATCACATCGGGAGTTTCAAAAGTACTGAAACTTGCCAGATATGCGCATACCTTCTGGAGTGTGATAGCGTGAGCGGATTCCGTCACGTTATCATGCAATGATAGTTGGATCCCGATTCCCACTGATGAGTTAGTTTACTCCTCGGGTGACCCCGACTAATTCTTCTTTTAGGTTTGGAGGAGAATTTGAGGTACAGTGGGAGGATTCCAGATTAGATAAATTGGTGACCATTCTGATCTAGGTTAGAGTGCACGCTGAGTGTTTCTTTTCTCTCTCTCTTTGGCAGCGACCATTGACCCGACCCTAAGACTTTGACTCAGTGACCAAGTTGACCGAACCTTCTTAACACTGGCTTTTGGATTGTCAGAGTTGCAGACCTCATTGCCACTCCTACTTTTACCCTTTTCTCCAGGACATCCCGTATTACTGCGAACGTCCACTTCCATTGGACAAAACCATCGTATGGTTAGATACGAACTCGAAGGAATTCGAGGATGGTTTCTGGTTCTGGAGAAAACGGATAGGATTATTCAGTTGTCTTTTCCTTTTACCCTCTCTCAGGTTACGAGTACTCCTTGGTTTAGGGGTAGTACACCTATTACGCAAATTGGATTGTCTTCTTCCAAACCTTAGGCTGGTGCCGACCGGTAGGGAATGAAGAAAACCAATTAGCATAACGATGGTGTGCAGAAGGTATTAAGTTCAGACAAAGCAAGGGATTAGTAAGAGGGCAAAGTAAATTGCAACAGATATTCACGACCAAACCAAATATTTCGTTACCACTCCCACATCACCTTTGTATTTCTCCAGGACACTCCGTATCACTACGAAGATCCACAGTTTATTTGGATACTCCATCGTATGGTTATATACGAACTCGAATGGAACTTGTTCCAGTTCGGGGATGAATCCTGGTTCAGGAGAAATAGGAATAAAGTACATTCAGGTGTCTTTTATCTTCACCCTCTCTCATTGCGAGTGTTCCTAGGATTGGGACAGTACACCCATTATGCTTATTGGATAGTCTTCTTCCAAACTATAGGCTGGTGCCGAACGGTAGGGAAGGAAGAAAACCATTTGGCTTAAGGGGTGTACAGAAGGTAAAGACTAAAGACATATGAAGGGATTTGGAGAGGTGGCAAAGAACTATACGGTTACAGTCGTGAATCTGGAAGAGGCATTACTAGGAATACCAGGATACCCCAACGAAACATTTCAATGTTTCAGTTTCACTGTGTACTATTAAAAGAAAACTGATTTCCCAATTAGACACTTACTCCAGGGTATGTATTTACCAGGTATGATTCTCACATCTGTATGGTTTTACAGATGATGAGTGGGAGTAGGTTATTGGGAATTGGGTGATTATCCTCATTATATCGGGATTCGTTGTAATCGGTGATATTTGAGGAAATCACCTGGCCTGTTTGCCGGTCGGCAAATATTTGGTTTTGAATATCCGCTGTTATGCACCAATTTCAAATTGATATATCTGTACGTCTATTTTCATAGAGTGAGATATACCTTTCTGAAATTATGTCTACGACATTTACCTATATCAGTGGATGGTTAGGTAAGGAGCATTAAACAGCGGTGTAATTCTTCTTAACCATAAGTACAGTTTTCAACCTACGGCACGCAGTGAATGAGTTATCAGACTCAAGGGACTTATACAGAGTATTGTATGTTGTCCAGGGTCCATCAGGACAGAGGGGATGGTCCTCGTACTATATTCGGTTTACTTATGACTCCTCTAATTTTTAGACCGGTGTTTCGTGCAAACACAGGGTCTAAGTTTTGAGGAGTTATAGGTATTTGAATAGAGTAGAGAACCAGGTATAGCAAGTATCGGGATTCTTCAAAGAGATCGAAGATGTAGATACTTGTGTATGGTATTCAGTTCATAGTAATGATAAAGAGATCTTGCTTCTCTTTCAGGTTACTCATAATTGGAAGTATTCCTAAGTTGAGTAACGCTGATCGGCCTTCTTCCATTTAGTTGACATGCGCTGGGGACAGCTGCATGATTTGAATCTGGTTCAATTAAATCAGTGCCTCTGTTCCTATATGGGATATAGAACAGTTCGTATCTTAACGATGTTAAGGTACGGGGAGTTGTCCGGCTTATGCTTAAAACCAGACTCTGGATAACTCAAAGGCACGTTTCTGTAATGGCTGTTTGTGGGTTGACCCAGGCTATGACGAGGGTTGATTTTCTACCATCTGGATGAACAATAGCGATATTGTTCTAGACTCGCCACAGTTTTATTAAAAATGGATTTTTTCAGAAAACAGTAGTGGGAGTATGGTAGAACTGGAAGTGATTCCAGAACCACAAACGATTACTGAAGATTTGATAAGGAACCTAAAGATTCAATCTGGATTGACATTCCATTGGCCACTCCGCAGATATGGTGGGTAACTTCAGGCACCCGAGAGGTACTACGGTAGCCTCAAGGACGGTGACGGGGAAGTTCTTGTTTACCCACAATTACCAATGCTGTTGTTCCAGGCTGCGAGACCCGGCGGGAGGATGAGTATAGCGTCGTTCTGAACTCGCTTCAGAAGTGTACGTGTATATGACTCTGCCAGAGGGTTGTCGTAGTCAGTGGGAGCAGCGGAAGCATTGGTGGACAGGTAGCTTATGTCTATTTATAGACTAAAGCAGATGTAGCGGAGATAGATCATCTATTTCTGACGTGACAGTCATGAGTTTGACTTCATCAGAATAGGGGATGGATCTGTTGAGAAGGTAGTAGGGTGTGATGTCCTGGTATCTGGATGACATACACAGAATAGGAAAAGAAACTCCTATACTACAATCGGTTATACTTTGGTCGTCACACAGTGGTTTCTCCACAAAGGACATGGATTTTATATCAGACATACTGGTTACTAGATCTGTGGTTTTAGATCTAGATTTGGGTGGTTTCCCAATCAGGGTACTTGACAGCATTCTAAGAGTATTTAGGATGGACGACTCCTGGCACGGTAGTGTACCTGCAGGTAATGGAGTCACCCTCTCTAAAGGTGTCTTCCAGACTAAAGGGGAGAGGGACGTGCATGATTGGCAGATCACTTGCTTAGGCAAGTGAGTCAATCATGAGATGTCAAGTACCACACCAGATGTTGTTCTTGCACTAGATGCAATAAGTTGACATTAATCCAATCCTGGAGAAACAGTCGGAAGCAGTTTTAGAACATAAGTGGATGTTCTAGGGATATGATAACGACAGCCTCATTCAGGAGACGGTTATCATTCCAGGCTTCCAAGGTGACATGGACGACAAGGAGGTTGTCAGAGTTATAGTTTTCCCTCTGATGTAGGGCAGTATTTTGGACAGGTGATCCAAGGCAATACTGAGGGAGGCATGGCGCGCAGGACACTGATTAAGTTCAGTTGTCAATACAGTCTAAGAAGTTTGGATTTGGAGTTCATTTATGAGCTACGTCCCATCAGACATCCAGACATATTCTAAGACTGATTTTGTTCATTTCGGGAGATGGCTTTCTCCGCGAACTTGAGATATAGAGAGACATAGAAAGAAACAACTAAGCGGATCCGCTCACTGAGGCTATTCCTCGAACGCAATAGTTTCGCAAACGAGCTTTGTGAGACTGACTAGTAGAGGAGTTGGGTGTTCGGTATCACACGGGCTGTGAGTATGCGACATCGCAATAATTAGCCTTGAGTGCAAGTGGGAGATTGTTGGAGATAGTGCCCTCAGAGTCAATTATTGGATCACAGGTACGTGATTGCAATGATTGAAGGAGGACCTATCCCGGTAGGACAGTCTTACTCGAGATGATAGTATGCTATCTGGTTTACCTTTATCATCGTGTACTGCTTTAGGTGACATGACACGTCGCTATTACACGTTGATAGAGCCCCTAGGATTCTTGCTTGACCACCAGCAGTATGAGGGCGATCATATAAGTGGGAGCTGGGGGTCTACAAGCATATCCTTAAAAGGTCCCTAGTCGTGGGAGTTTCGAGACCGGGCATCGATACTCCATTAGTAGACTAGTGTATACAGTCGAGACCCCGACGAGGGGCGGTGGCCGGTCTCACAAGCCACTGGTGTCAGTTGGATCACCTAAGATGTATACAGGTGCTCATTGGGTTATGAGTACACCGGACAGGACTCGCCGGGAACATGCTAGTTGGTCATATACCAGACGTCAGATGGCAGTTCCCTGGTGACATGTGTGCAGGTTAGTTCATCGACCTGGGGATCGTCATTTGTCTCATGTGAGTTCCCACTGTACTTTGATTACTACCCTACCACGGCTCAAAGGAGTCGTGCAAACAGGTTTTAGTTGGGTACAGTCCCGAGCCACATGGAGGCAGTGAGCGTATCTTCAGGGGTTCGTCTCTCCCGGTATTGGGGGTGAGGTCGTGCTGTGTCTAGGAGAGCCATTACACAAAGTCCTTGGCCAAGGCAAGGAGATTTACTGGTAGGTATTCCAGTAGTATCTCAGGGTGTTCTGGGCTACACTCCGACACGACTTGTACCGCTTTTGGGGGTCTGACTTTTACCAACCCCCTAGGCCCGCCATGCGATACTCATAGACGAACGGACCGGACTGCACGGATATTGTCACTGACAGGCTCAGTAGGGTGTCAGGATGAGTTCGCTCATCGACGTCCCTTTTAGTCAATAGCTGGTGGCCCGTTACGTATTGGCTTATACCTCTGACGTGCTAGTGGTTAAATCCACAGCCATAGTATTGACGAGTCTTTAGAGTCCACCACACTTTCAGTTACTCAGCTTTCGGGCGAAACGCTGTAGAGGCCGTATGGAGATATGGCAGGGTCCGATCAGATACGTGCGGTATTGCACGGATCAGGATCGGACGGTTTGTACTAGTAGCCGTATAGGATTATGGAAGGGTTCGATCAGATACGTGCGGTATTGCACGGATCAGGATCGAACGGATAATACTAGCCGGCTTTGGTTTAAGCCGGTCCTAGTTTAGTACAGTGTAGATTTTGTCTCATTGCATTTGTATCCGGTCGGAATACAGATGCGGGTGTGTATGCACAGTGTCGGGGTTTTCCTGTAATTTATTACGGGACCAGTTTACTGGAGTTGCCAGTTTGCATTCCGTTCCGGCCGGTTTTCCTTTGTTCTTTCCCGGCCGGACTTTTCCGATGGAGGGGGTTATTTGCAAGTTCGCAAATAACACTTTGTGGAGGGTTTTATTGCATATATATTGATTATGATAGCTTTCTTTTCTTTGCACCATGACTTGCTTTGACTTGTGATTTGAGTGGGCATGGGTTTGATGTGAGTTGAAGCATGGTGTATGCTTTCTTGTCTCTTGGTGTGGTCACCACTTGACTTCTCCTACCCTCACCTCCCTTAAGGTTTTGTATTTGTTCCCTCCACCATTTCCATATTGTTTTTGGCCGGCCTCTTTGATGAGGTGAGGATGGTTCATTTGTTTTGGTGTTGGAAATTTATCAATCATCTCATTTTTATCATGCCACCAAAACCCTCTCCAAAGTTCATGATTTCCTTCTCCCTCCATGGCAACTTCACCACCCCAAAAGAGACTATGATTCTACACTACACATTCTACAGCAAACCTTGGGCATGTCGAGTTGCCGGCTTCATGCCCGAGTTGCCTCGGTATAGAGGCGGGAGCCCGTAAAAGTACCCGGCTTCGTGGTGCCCTTTCCGACGAGGAGGAGATGGACGGAGATCCCGCGAGGAGATCGGAGTGGAGATGAAGACCGGAGGACTCGGATCAGTCGGTACAACATTTCCACACTCTTTACTGTTTGTTAGTTTAGCAATAATGGCAGATCCGGGTTAAAGTATACGATAGCGCCAAGTTAAAAAGTTTTATTCCGCAATTGGCGTCTGAAGACTGCCGGGGCGCTAACGTAGACTTACACTTGACTACCAGGACTATGATGTAGATCATACTAGTGGGTCCATGGTAGTTCACAAGTACATCCTTCAATTGTTCCTAGTCGAGGGAATATCGAGACAGGGCATCGATATTCCACAGTAGACTAGCGTATACGCTTCTTGACCCATATGATGGACAATGGATGATCCCACATCCATTAGTGTTTGACATCAAAGATGGTATACGGGTGCTCAGTGGAAACTGGGTACACTGAACAGGACTCACCGAGGACTTCTATGTAGTAGTATACCTATCGTCAGATAGCAGTCCTCTGGTGACACTGGTACAGGTTAGTCTGTAGACCCGAGATCGTCATAGAGTCTTATGCGACTCCCACTGTGCTTTGATTTCCTCCCTACCACGCTCAAGAGGAGTCGTGCAAACAGGTGGATTTTGGGTACAGTCCCGAGTCGTATGGAGACAATGAGCGATAAGAGGGGTTTTGTCACTCCCGGTATTGGGGGTTGATGTTGCGCTATGCTCGATTGGCAATAACTGGAAGTCCCTGGCCAGGGCTGATATGGAGATCTACTGATAAGTGTTATCAGTAGTTTCTCGACCTGTTATGAGCCTCAAATCAGCATGACTTATAAAGTTACTGGGGTCTAACATATACCACCCCTAGACTTCATATGCGACATATCAGACGAAGAGACCGGACTGTACGGTAAGTGTTGCTTGCAGGCTCATTGGGGTTGTGATGAGTTCGCTCGTCGGCCACCTTTTCGTCATGTACCTGGGTAGCCGTTACGCATAGCCAGTGCTGCTGACGTGCTTATGGTTAAACCCACTGCCAGTGTACTGTCGAGTCTTTAGAGTCCCACACAGAGGGTTCCCTCGTTCAGGCGAAAGATGTAGAGGCCGTAAGTTGTTACGGCAGCCGTAAGGTGTTGCGGCAGGGTTTCGATTATGTTCGTGTAATTGTTACAGGAATAATAATCGGAACGATAATACTTGTAGGCTTTGGTTTAAGCCGGATACCGGTATTATATTATTGGATTAATTGTATTCGTATTTTTCGGAATTCGGATACAGGTATATGGGATACGGTATACGGAGGAGGGGTATTCTTTTAATTGTTACAAGAATACCTTCTAGAAGATGCCGCCTCATATTACATTATTTATTTTATGAAAATGAATAAATGAGGTGGAAATTAAGAAAGTCTAAGCATGGTTGTAAGAATGGCTTGTATTATATTTTATTGTTTTGGAGTTACTATTGAAGCATGGTGCTATTTTTATAATGCATGCTTCAATTATTTCTTTTTGGTGCCATATCCTTCATCTTGCTTGATTTTCTTTTCATTTATGAAAAACACTTTCTCTCTCCTTCTTCTCTCCTCCTTCTTCTTCCTTGCTTTAACACTCACATGAGATGTGAATAAAAAGCAAAGGATCAAAGATAATCCAATACACTAATCTCTACATCATCCTAGTGACCATTTTTAGCAAGCTTGATCTCTAGGTTTAACTCTTGTGAAGAGTTTGTAGCTTGCATGATAGCTCTCGCGTGGATCATCTAGGTCTTGAGGTGGCCGAAGATTGAGGACATCGGGAACATCCAAAGGAGCTATGGAGTTCAACAAAAGAGAAGGCAAGGGGCAAAGGAGTTGCACCAAAGAGAAGACCCGAAGGACCGTATCATCAAGGTATAATCCCTGACATAGTAGATAAGATCTCTAGTTAGGGTTTTCTAGTTATGGTTTAGACAAGATCCAAGAAAAAGTGCGTGTTGTATGCAAAGAAAATTTTTGTTTACCGCTTCCGCCGCCTCACAAGAGTTGTGGGAGCATGCAACATGAACCAACACGGTATCAGAGCTTAACTAAAACATAATTAGATTGTTAGCCAAAAGTTAGAACTTCGATCGACGCATTTTCCCGAAAAACACGTTTTATGCCCCTGCTGCTGTCAATTTTTTAAAGTGTTCAAAAAATCATTACAGTGGCCGCCGCCTCACAAGAGTTGTGGGAGCATACAACATGAACCAACATGGTATCAGAGCATAACTAAACCATAATTAGATTGTTAGCCAATAGTTAGAACTTCGATCGTCGCATTTTTCTCGAAAAACACGTTTTATGCCCCTGCTGCTGTCAATTTTTTAAAGTATTCAAAAAATCATTTCAGTGGCCTTAAAAATACGTGCAGGGTTTTCTAAGAACACTGTAGAAAAACGAGACTGTAACTCACCAGGAATGTAGCGGATCCGGGGCCAAACTCAGTGTTTGGCCGCCGAGCCGCGGCCGAGTCGTGGCCGAGTTGACTCGTTTTTCAGCCGTTTTCTTAGATTGAAGAAATAGTGTTTATGGGACATCTGTAATTTTCACAAAGTTGTTTGTGCACTGGAAGATGACAAGTGTTGTCATGGTTTAATATTATCGATCGAAATTCTAAAGTGCTTGGCTAATCCGGTATTCAGTTTTTTCTTATGTGTGTTTGAAACGTCGACTAATTGCTATAAGTCGATTAGTCGGGGTTGCACACTTCTGTATTGATATCATGAGATGGTATGTGTATACGAATATGTAGGATCGTCGTAATGAATGGCCGGGGGATGTGAGAAGAGCGTTTTTCTTTTCTTTCATTCAATGTAATTTGTAAAAAGCAATGTAATATTATTTTGCGGGGCACATCCGGGATGAGGTTGTAGCCACCGTTGTATAATTTGTTTTTACTGTTTTTGCTCCTAGGATAGACCCAAGGTGGGGTGCACAAACTACCGGGTTTTCGAAGTGCCGAGTGGCCTACTCACTTTGTTGAGGGAGGTTGCTCTACTTCGGGAATTTGGCGGGTAGTTTGCCGCACCCGTAGGGGTCTAGGGTGGGGTTTTGGCTATTCATCACGACCGTGGAACCCGTCTTTCATTAAGGCTTGAATGAAATGCGGAATTCCTAGTATATCCAATGTATTCATCTGTGATCTGTAATGGCTATATTTATATATGAGATATATAATAAACGTTGCTTATGTTTTGCACCCGCGCTAGTCCAGCCCCCGCTCTGCCGTTAGTTATGTAACCTAACGGTGTATGACGGGACCCCATGGCGAATGAGGATGGTATAAGCGTACGTTCTATTTTTGTTTCTTTTCTGTGATGTTTAGGAAACGTAAATGATGGGACAGCATTAATGTGATTAATGTCAAGAAAAAGAAACCTAAAGATGTTGTAGAATCAAATTTTCAAAAACGGTAGCTCTAGTTTTTGCTTTGCATAGCGGTATTCCTTGTAGAATATCCAGCACCTTATTCGATAAGGAAAGAGCCGAGATCCCTTCACCGGGAGTGACCTCTTTAGCGAAACTAGCAAATGCTACAAATCACTCGGTTTAGTTTTTGATTGCTTCTATAGTTCTTGCTTTGCATAGCGGTATTCCTTGTAGAATATCCAGCACCTTATGTAAGTCCACATTGCCCACCCCGTTGCTTGCGGGGAGGCGGAAAACGGAATAAAAATCGGATTTTTATCATGCTAGGCAACATGGACTAGACAAAAGAGGATCTTTGCTAAACAAAAACTAGCTAAAGCTAACTAGAAACTAGCCAAAGGGTAGAATGGTTATACCTAGGGCTTTAAGTCCTTCTCTCCTTGCTCCTTGGAGTAGTAGAAAGGGATCACCTTTGTCGTCTTCTCACGTCAAAGAAGGATCCACCCGAAAGCCTCAACCTTTGGCTTCAACTTCAAGCTAGAAGTAACTAGGGTGCTAGAAGTGCTAATCCTAGAACCCTAGATGAGAGTAGAGATTACTATGTAATGGTTTTTCTCAAGCTCAAGTGTTTCTCAACACATGAGAGGGGAGAGCTTGAGGAAGAGGAAGAGAAAGAGAGAGAAAGTATATGATAGAATGAGAGAAATATCAAGCATTCTCACATATATGTGTGAATTATTGTGAATTAATAATTAGTGAGATAATTGTCATGGCTTAATCAAGACATGACCATTATCATTTCATTTTTAATGCAAATTGCAAGGATCAAAGAGTATCTTCCAAATAAAATGATGATGGTCAAAGTGTCAACCTAGGTCAACAAGTCAAGAATGTCAAATGGTCAACAACCATAACCATGCACAATTATATTAAACTAATATCAATCAACCATAATACACACATAAGCATTAGGGTTAATAAAATGACAATGGTCATTAACCCTAATCAAAATCCTCTCCCTCTGTCTCAAGCAACTGTGCATACACACCCGTATTCGTGATCCGAGGAACACGACTACAAAGAGATAAAACCAATCCCAAATCATATACTAGGATCTGGCTTAAACCAAAGCCCGCTAGTATAAGCTGTCCGGACAGCAAACGTCCACAAGTGCGCGGATGTGAACGAACCCTGTCGCAAAACCATGCGACCTCTACTCATTTTGCCCAAAGGCGAATAGCTCTCTGTGTGGGACTCTAAAAACTCGACACTACGCTGGCAGTGGGTTTAACCACAGACCGCAAGCGGCACTAGCTGTACGTAACGGTCCCCAGGTAGATGCCGATAAGAAGACTGACGAAGTGACCCCATCTGAACTCCTACTGAGCCTGTATGTGACAGTCTCCGTACAGTCCGGTCTGTTCGTCTGATACATCGCATAGCGGGCCTAGGGGGCGGTGAACGTGAGTCCCCTAATAGCGGTACAAGTCGTGTCAGAGTGTAGCCCAGAACACCCTGAGATAACACTGGAAACCTAACAGTATATCTCGCTTGCCCTTGCCAGGGACTACTTGTGTAATGGCTCTCCTGGACACAGCGCGATGGCAACCCCCAATACTGGGAGAGACGAATCATGTCTAACCGTCACTGCCTCCAAGTGCTTCGGGACTGCACCCAAAAACTACCTGTTTTCACGACTTCTTTGAGCCGTGGTAGGGTAGTAATCAAAGTGCAGTGGGAACACACTCGAGGCGAAGTGACAGTGTCAAGTCAGCGGACTAAGCTGTACTCATGTCACCTGGGAACTGATAACTGACGATAGGTATAATACCAAGCAACAGTTCCCGACGAGTCCTGTCTAGTGTACTCGTAACCTAACGAGCACCCGCATACTATCTCAAGTATGACGTACTGACGGCTGTGGGACAGACCGTTTCCCACGCTGGGATGAGAAGCGCATACGCTAGTCTACTCCGGAGTATCGATACCCTGTCTCGATAGTCCAACGACCAGGGACCTGTATAAGGATGTGCTTATGGATTACCCAGCCCCCACGAGTGTGAGCACCATCACAACGCTGGTAATCAAGCAAAGATCCTAAGGGCTCTACTAATATGTATAGAAGCGATATGCTAAAAGAAACACATGCACATATTGAAGTAGAGACAAACCAAGTAGCATACTACCATTTCGAGCAAGATTGTATATACAACTGTGAATATCCCAAGCTTCCATCAAGTAATATACAAACTAGTATGATACAGTAATGGCCTCTAGGGCATATACACTAACACCTTATTCGATAAGGAAAGAGCCGAGATCTCTTCACCGGGAGTGACCTCTTTAGCGAAATTAGAAAAGCCTAAAAAATACTCCTTTTTCGAAATCACTAGATTCTACAATGATATCAAGTTCATTACGCTCATAGTTTTTCTAAAAAACATGTGTAGCCCTCCGTCATTTCAGATGGGTACTATTTAGTATTCGTGCTGCGTTTGTTGACCTTTGTCAAGGCGTAGTGTGCGGTAGCTGATTAGTGCTTATCTATAAAGCATGTGCGGTAGCTGATTAGTGCTTATCTATAAAGCATGTGATGTGATTGGATTAGGGTAGTCATACGACCTTATTGACCTCTGTCAAGGGTCGTGCGGGTGGGTCTAATTCAATCAGAAATGACGGGTTGAACTTGACTATTGCATTATGATTTGTTGACCTCTGTGCTAAGGGTAAAAGTATTATCGGGAATTTCAAGTGTTGAAATCTGCAATGAGATTGCATACCTTCTATGAGATAGTTGGATCTCGATACCCACTGCGAGTAAGAGTTACTCCTGAGAGAGTTTTACACATAACAATTAGCCAATCAAGTAGGTGTCTAGAATGGTGTTAACGGGGTTACGCTCCTGGGAAACCGAGGTTTACTCTAATTAGGTCCGTGCGAAAGCACGGGGAACCTCCCTCAAAGTATCAACACTGGCCTGGCTGAAAGATTGGCGAACTTGTAAGGTGTAATTAATCCCGGCTAATCTTACCTTTTGCGGTTTGAAGGAAGATTTGATAAAAACAGTGGGAGACGTCCTGATTAGATAAGATAATAACTAATCTAATCTTGCAAAGAGCGCACGCTAACGCGTTTCCTTCCATCTTTCTCCAGGAAGCAACCAATGTCACGCCTTAATCAAGATAATAATATGGATGTATTGACCGAACTCTCTTGTTATACTGAGCAGGGGAACGTTATTCCCGCTCCAACTTATAAGTGTTATAAGTCCGAGCAGGAGATAGGAACATATACGGACTCCCACACCACCCAAACGAAGAATAAGTATGTTGATGCAACTTCTTCAGGTGTGTTAGTTACAGAGAACTGTTTCTCAGTACACTCTACGTCCTGGGTATTAGATACCGGATCAGGATCCCACATATGCAATATGTTGCATGGGCTAAGGAAAGGCAGAGAACTGAGAAAAAGTGATCATTCCCTAAAAGTAGGAAATGGTGCAAATGTTGCAGCCAAAGCAGTTGGTGAATATCACCTTGTATTACCAAAAAGGAATACATTGATCCTGAACGATTGTTACTACGTACCCTTATGATATGCAATTTAATATCAATCTCTTTATTAGGTAAAGAAGGATATAACTTTGTAGTAGAGAATAATGTTATGAACATTTACCTAAATCATGTGTTGATTGGGTTTGGTGCGTTATGTAACGGATTGTACGTTCTGAATCAAAATACAGTTCTTAACGTACGTAACACACACAAGAGGAAGAGTTCAGAAATGAACGAATCCTTCTTGTGGCATTGTAGACTAGGTCATATCAATACAACACGACTCACTAAGTTGCATAAAAATGGATATTTGAATCCGTTCGAATTCTCATCTTATGACACTTGCCAGTCATGTCTCAAAGGCAAGATGACCAAAACACCGTTTACAAGACACGGAGAAAGAGCTGTTGAACTCTTGGGACTAATACATAGTGATGTATGTGGTCCCATATCTACGCATGCCAAGAATGGTTCCTCGTACTTTATTACATTCACTGACGATCTCTCAAGATTCGGTCATGTATTCCTGTTGAAACACAAGTCTGAAGCTTTTGAGAAATTCAAAGAATATAAATCCGAAGTCGAAAACCAAACGGGTAAAAGTATTAAAATCCTTCGATCTGATCGAGGAGGTGAATACTTGAGCACGGAGTTCCTGGACTATCTAAAAGAGAATGGGATTCTCTCTCAGCTTACTCCTCCGTATACACCACAGCACAACGGTGTATCAGAGCGGAGGAATCGCACCATATTGGATATGGTGCGCTCTATGATGAGCACCGCTGAATTACCTATTTCCTTTTGGGGTTATGCGCTTGAAGCAGCCGCATACCTATTGAATCAAGTTCCATCAAAATCTGTACCTACTACACCATATGAGATATGGAGTGGGAAGAGACCATGTCTTAAACGAGTTAAGATATGGGGGTGTCCGGCCTATGTCAAAAAGCAAAATCCGGACAAACTCGAGGCACGATCATTTCTTTGTAAGTTTGTTGGATATCCAAAACATTCACATGGATATCTATTCTACCACAGTGAACAACAAAAGGTGTTTGTTGCTCAACATGCCACCTTTTTAGAAAAGGAATTTCTTGCAAAAGAAAATAGTGGCGAAGAGGTAGAGCTATAAGAAGCTCCAGCAGAACAAACTACAACTGAAGATTTAGTAGAACCAGAGGATTTAGTAGTTCCCAACGAACCCCAGCCTCTCCGCAGATCTAGTAGGGTTCCTCATCCACCTGAGAGATACTACGGTTTTCTCGTTGATAGTGGGAGCGAGGATTGCATCATGGAAGATGATGATCCAACTAGCTTCGAGCAGGCCATCACGAGTGGGGACACTGTGAAATGCCTGGATGCGATGAGATCTGAGATGGAATCCATGTACACCAACAAAGTTTGGACTTTGGAAGTTGCTCCTGAAGGGGTAAAACCCATTGGGAGCAAATGGATCTTTAAGAAAAAACTTGGTGTAGATGGAAAAGTTGAGACTTTCAAAGCTAGACTTGTTGCAAAAGGTTTTCGTCAACGACCTGGTGTGGATTATGATGAAACCTTTTCTCCAGTGGCGATGCTTAAGTCCATCCGGATCCTACTTGCCATCGCTGTTGGAGATAGTGCCCTCAGAGTCAATTATTGGATCACAGGCACGTGATTGTAATGATTGAGGGAGGACCTATCCCGATAGGACAATCTTACTCGAGATGATAGTATGCTATCTGGTTTACCTTTATCATCGTGTACTGCTTTAGGTGACCTTACAGGTCGCTATTACACGTTGGTAGAGCCCCTAGGATTCTTGCTTGACCACCAGCAGTATGAGGGCGATCATATACGTGGGAGCTGGCAGTCTATAAGCATATCCTTAAATGGTCCCTAGTCGTGAGAGTTTCGAGACAGGGCATCGATACTCCAGAGTAGACTAGTGTATACAGTCGAGACCCCGACGAGGGGCGATGGCCGGTCTCACAAGCCACTGGTGTCAGTTGGTTCACCTAAGATGTATACAGGTGCTCATTGGGTTATGAGTACACCGGACAGGACTCGCCGGGAACATGCTAGTTGGTCATATACCAGACGTCAGATGGCAGTTCCCTGGTGACATATGTACAGGTTAGTTCATCGACCTGGGGATCGTCATTTGTCTTGTGTGAGTTCCCACTGTACTTTGATTACTACCCTACCACGGCTCAAAGGAGTCGTGCAAACAGGTTTTAGTTGGGTACAGTCCCGAGCCACATGGAGGCAGTGAGCGTATCTTCAGGGGTTCGTCTCTCCCGGTATTGGGGGTGAGGTCGCGCTGTGTCTAGGAGAGCCATTACACGAAGCCCTCGGCCGAGGCAAGGAGATTTACTGGTAGGTATTCCAGTAGTATCTCAGGGTGTTCTGGGCTACACTCCGACACGACTTGTACCGCTTTTGGGGGTCTGACTTTTACCAACCCCCTAGGCCCGCCATGCGATACTCATAGAAGAACGGACCGGACTGTACGGATATTGTCACTGACAGGCTCAGTGGGGTGTCAGGCTGAGTTCGCTCACAGACGTCCCTTTTGGTCAATACCTGGTAGCCCGTTACGTATTGGCTTATACCTCTGACGTGCTAGTGGTTAAATCCAGAACCAAGGTGTTGACGAGTCTTTAGAGTCCCCCACATTCAGTTACTCAGCTTTCGGGCGAAAAGCTATAGAGGCCGTATGGATATATGGCAGGGTTCGATCAGATACGTGCGGTATTGCACGGATCAGGATCGAACGGATATTACTGGCCGGCTTTGGTTTAAGCCGGATTCTAGTATAGTACAGTGTAGATTTGTCTCATTGCATTTGTATTTCGGTCGGAATACAAATGCGGGTGTGTATACACAGTATCGGGGTTTTCCTGTAATTTATTACGAGACCAGTTTTATGGAGTTGCCAGTTTGCTTTCCGTTTCGGCCAATTTCCTTTGTATCGTTCATTGGCCGAAGATTGGTGGAGGAGGGCTTATTTGCATTTGTGCAAATAAGTGTTTGTAGAGGGGGTTCTTTGCATCTTGTTGCTTCATGATAACTTCACCATCATTGACTTGTTTTGCCTCCATCATGGCTTGACTTTTAAAGTCATGATTGTTGATGATAATGAGGGGTGAGGTTGGTGGAGTGTTGGGTTTATGTTTGTGATGATTTCCTTTCATATGATAACCATTCCTCTCTCTCTCTTGCATGATATGAGTATGGCTCCCATTTTTTTTTATACATTTATTCTCATTCTCTCCACCACAATGAGCATGGCCGGCCACTTCATGAAATGGGCTGTCCAAAATTTTTGGATGGGGATTTGTTGTTCTTTTCATGCTCCCAAAATCCCCAAGTCCCTCTATATAGTTCTTGTATCATCCCTCCACCAAAATGGCACCTCCATGAATCCCAAAATGAGACATAGCCTCTACACTATATTCTACAGCAAATCTTGGGCACGTCGGCGAGCCAGCTTCGTGCCCGAGTTGCCTCGGCATTGAGGTGGGAGCCCGTAAAAGATGTAGGCGATGTGGTGCACTTCCGGCGACGTGGTGGAGATAGGACATTCCGCGGGAGATCGGGACGACGACGAGAAGACCGGAGGACTTGGATCAGTCGGTATATCTCTCTTCCCCATCTTGTAGTTAGCTAGGACTAGTTAATGGTTCGATCCGGGTATTAGTGCGCGGTGGTGCCAATTCATAAAAAAATTAAAGTTTATCACCGCTTCCGCATTTGGCCGTCGGATTGACGGCCGGGGCGCCGCCGTGCACTTACAATCGCTGCATACCATGACTACGAAATCTGGCAAATGGATGTTAAGACCGCCTTTGTAAATGGTGATTTAGAAGAGAGCGTATACATGACTCAGCCGGAGGGCTTCGTGACAGTGTAAGCAGTGGAAAGGTGTGTGATTGATCATTTTTCCCGTTGTGTAGTATATAGAGAAATTTGTAAAAGAACTTCACAACCAAAAACTATTTTGACCGCAATCAAACTACGGTGTCGGATGTAGTTTGTAGTGAGTGCGGATCCTCCACAGGGATTGCACAATTCACTTGTATTTCGATACGTTTGAAATGAAAAGTTAAGCAACAATAAAAGAAAACATGATTCAAGAATGATTTGTATTCGAGTGTCACTATTCTTATGCAAGAATCAAGAAACTATAAACAATCAAGAATCGGTGTTTCGATAATATTTTCAATCAACAATTAAGAATATAAGAGAGGCTCGTAGGAATCGATAGGATCAATAGACGTGATGTAATCTAAAGATATCGTGTTCTTGTCCTTCGAAGGATTGATACTAGATTGATGATGATCGACGAGAGTTGGGGCTTTCTCGTGAAACTAGGGTTTCATCCTATAACCCTTGTTCTTTCGTCGATATCATTCCTTTTCTGGCCTCTACCAAATTCAAGAAACGATCGTAACTCCCCAATTTCGATCGATGTCAATCAAGAAAGCATCGAAACAAAATGGGTTGTCGGTTCTTGAACTTGCTAGGGTTTACAAAACTTGTAGGAATCAAGAATCGATTAAAGCTATGTTACATCATCTTTCTATTGACCGTCTCGACTCCTCGACGAGCGGAGTTTTATTCACACATCACCACAAAGATAACCTTCAAGAATTGTAAAGATAACATAATGCGGAATTTAAAGAAAACAAGATAAAAGAATATCACCTTTTATTTAATCAACAATTTTGATTACATTTGCTTCAAGAACTACAAGAAGAAGAATCTAGATTGTTGATCCGGCTTCGCTCGTCTCCGTGGATCGTGGATCTATTTTGATCTCTTTCCCGATTGAAGATCGGCTCGGCTCATAAAAGGGTTGAAGGCATCTTGCTTGGCTTGCACTCAAGATCTTGAATTGTGGTTGGATTTAGGGTTAGGGTTTCCTACAAGCTCTCTCACTAAACTTGAGGAAGAGGGGATGAAGAATGGGATTGATTTTTCTAAGCTTTCCCAAGGTTGAATAATAGATAATGAGCCTAGGGTCTTATTTATAGAACTCCCAAACCCTAGGTTTAGGTTTGAATTAGAACTTTCCCTCCCAAAGTTTGTTGAAGAGTTTCTAGAAGGAGTTTGTTAGGAGTTAGCTTAGGGTTTAAGCTAGGGTTTAGGGAAAGTTCTAGAAGTATTAGGCTAGTTTAGGTGTTTGCTGATCTGGTAGAACTCTCTGGAGTTTTCTGGAAGTCTGTGTGCATTTCTGGAATGTAGCCACTGATTCAGGAGTTTTGGTCTAAAATTGAGAGTCTGAACCCTTGGGCCCACCGCGGATCCGCCGCATATTCATGGTAATGGCCGCTCTTCCGCGGCGCATTGATGAGCTTGGACCTTGGGCTTTCTTCTGTTGCTTTGGACTTCTGTTTGTGGCTTTTTCTGATGTTTTGATTTGTATAATCCCTTCTGTGTTGATACCAGATTTGAGTTAAGTGAGTTTACGAGCAATTGTAATGGTCGAGCAATGTAATGATCGAGCAAGCTTCTCTTTTCCTGCACAGACTTCGAAACACGGGTTGCAAGATATAGAAAATATGCTATGTAATGCAATGCAGTCAATTTCCCTAGAAATGCTGGTTTTAAGGTCGAATATATGTAATCTGATATTTTGCGACCGATTTGCTAATATGTAGAATATGAATGCCGAACACTTCTAATTGTATGCAAAAGATGGGGAAATTGCCTTGTTAAAAGTACATTATTTTCGACTGATCAAATACCCCCAAACTTAATTTCGATCGTCTCGAGCGAATGTTTTATTAAAAAGAGAAGGAGAAAATAAAGAAAGAGAAAAACTAACTAGCACACTTTCGTAGGCAACACGATTGCACTGAGCACGTGCAACAAGCCTTTAAACCTCTAGGTGTCCCTAGTAGGAGGAGTGTTGTCTCCTGAGGGTTTTCAGCGGATTGCACCCACAAAATCCAATAATAAAAGCAAGATCATGAATATTACATTTAAAGAAAAGAATCGTAAAAGAAAAGCTTTGAAAATTAGGGTTTCCAACTAAGCTAGCTTTTCGGTTGTCATGAGCCCTGTCTTAATGGTCATGAAAAGATGTCAGAAATCACGTCCTCCCTCAATAAAACATCGTCTTATTCTTCATTCCTATCTTTCTTCCAAACATCGATCATATAACCCTGCGTGTGTGTAAAGACATCCCTACACCCGGAGAATTCAATTCAAGCTATCATACTCTTGCCCATCAGCCTCAGTACTTTTTAATTAATGAATATTTAGACGAGATTGCTCACACACTTTCATGCGACCGTTAATACTTCTTGAGGTACTAACCGACCGATTACTCATGTGCCTGCTTACTTGGTGTATTTTCCTCGTCTTGCACCACCTCAGACATAGCAGTGACTCCCAGACCAGTTGGCCTTAGGGCACTAGGTGAAGAAGCACCCTCGCTATACATTTTTCTTGCCTTCGGTGATAACAAAACCAGTGTTCATTTTTCTCACCACTTTATATTTTCTTTATTCATTTTTTTTTCTTTTTATTTCCTTCATACTTTTGGCTTTAAGACAAGAGCATTTCAAGGTATCCTCTACTATCCCAGGCTTCAAGACGTGTGTAAGTGCGAATAGCAGGGTAGCAACGTTCAAAATGTTTGGCTTCCAGAATAGAAACTATTTTTCAGACTTATTTTTATCCTCAGATTAGTGACGTCCTTCATCTTACTAACCCTTGGGACAACGGCTCATAACTACTTATTACTAGTTCGTATAAGAAAACTTCTAATTTTCTTGGTTTTCTTAAATTTTTCTAATCTCATGGATGTAATTTTTCACTATCTAAACTTTCATTATCTTATTTATATACAAAAAGGTGTAAATATTAAAATTATTTTTATATTTGAAAATTTTTAAATTTTTATGGTTTTGAAAATTTTTCAATTTTTATAGATTTTTTAAAAATGTTTTGTGCTTATGCAGATGATATGCAAATGATGCGAAAATAAGCACAAACCTCCCCCAAACTTGTTTTCAACAGTGTCCTCACTGTTGCCGACAGCTATATCTACAAAAACCTGTAAATCTGGGAGGAATTATTAGTGGGGGCAAAATATTTAAGTGAAGAACCTCCCCCAAACTTATTTTTGGCTCAAAATTTTGTAAAAATTTTCTTTTCAGGAGCCAGAAAAATTAAACCCCCCCAAACTTGAATTATGCAATGTTAAACTTTGAAAATCACAAGTGGGGGTCAAAAATCAGTGGTCGATGCCAAGCTTTGCAAAGACCGACGGTTAACACCAACCATTCAAAAATTTTATCAATGCAGTGCTCGGGTTGGTGGAAGAAAAAGTGGGGAAAGGGTAAGTGGTGGAATAGAATGTGTGTGCGTCTCATTTTGGAGAGACGATGCAGTGTATGTGATGGATTACTCGCATTCTTCTTACAATTCAGAAGAAGGGGTGGAGGTTCAATTTCAGTGAGTTGGATATGATTCATCTCAACACCCGTGCTTTTTAGAAATGCGAGTTCATCAGCGAAGATTTCCTCAAAAGTTTCATCTATACCCCGAAGAATAATGTCATCACAAGGTGTGGGGTGATCTTCAGACTCTAAAAGCATTTCATAATCGGTGTTAATTGCAGACCCGGACATCTCGGTGGAAGAGTCCGTATGTGTATGATACATAGTCGGGTCAAACAATAACGTATGAAAAGAGTCTAGATCGGTATCAGGAGATTATCTAATTCGCTGCTGTCGATATCCATTAAGTCGACAGAACAGATCTGAACAGTAGGTTCGGAGGGTACACTTCCTAACTTGTAAATGTTCATCTCAATTGTCCTGTTTCCGAAGGATAGGGTCATGGAACCGTTACGACAATTGATGATAGCATTGGAAGTGGCCAAAAAGGGGCGACCTAAAATCACCGGAATTTGATTCCGTGAGTTCGCTACAGGTTGTGTATCAATTACAATAAAGTCCACCGGTAATATAAATTCCCCGATTTTTATTAACACATCCTCTAGTTCACCCCTAGGTCTGGTGATTGATCGGTCAGCCATCTGGAGAGTGCAAGGAGATGGTTTCAACTCTCCGATACCTAACTGCTCATAAACTGAGAAAGGAAGCAGGTTAACACTTGCCCCAAGATCTAGTAGAGCACGGTTAATGTGTTTCTCCCCAATAGAGATGGAAATCGTAGGATATCCAGGATCCTTACGTTTCCTTGGTAATTGTTGGGGGAAAGCTGTGTCTACTGTCTTAGCCATGAATATCTTCTTGGGCATTTGTTTCTTCCTCTTTCTAGTGCAAAAATCTTTAAGAACTTTAGCATATGCAGGTACTTGTTGGATAGCATCTAGAAGAGGGATATTGATGTTTACCTGTTTAAACATCTCAGTGATCTTCTCCATCTGTGGACTTGGTGTGTTAGCCCTTAACCGATTAGGGTAAGGTGCTTTAGTAATAAGCGCTGGGTCCATCATAGGAGAAGAAAGTGTGTGTGGAACCGATCCCAGAATAGAAGTGGGAATCGTCCGTGGAGGGGTAAAAGAGGTGGGCTGTAGTGGCGAGCCTTTTGGGAAATGGAGAATAGGCTCGGAAGAGGATGGTGGGGTAGAAGAAGTAGGGTCAGAAGTGTGTGTGTGTGTGGAAAGGTCTCAGCCGGGGTGTTGATAGGATTATCAGTATCATCAACTTCTTCCCCAACATGATTGTCAAGCACTCTTCCAGATCTCAACGTGGTGATTGCATTCACATGATGTGAATAACCAGGATTGGGTAAGGGTTGAGCTGGAAGTTTCCCTTTTTCTCTTGCACTTAGTTCGGCTTTTAATCGTGAAATTTCTTCTTCCATCGATTTAATACTCTCGCTTTGGGACGCAGAGTTTTTCTTCATGTCATCGACGGAAGATTTCATTTCAGCCGAAACTTGCATGATATTTGTTAAGATCAAATTCATGTATTGCACAAAAGAAGAGGATTCATCAGTCCTGGTCAACTGTAAAGGACTAGACAGTGCAGGTGTGTTGACCGTATTTTGAGAATTATGTGCTTGAAAGGGGTGCTGACTTAATTGAAGTTGTGGCTGCTGTTGTGGTGGAGGGACCCTTTGGAAATTGTTTTGGTTTGGAACCGTGTTTTGTGATTGTGATTGGTTCCAAGAAAAATTAGGGTGATTCCTCCAACCCTGATTATATGTGGAAGAAAAAGGATTGTTTCTAGGTCGTTGAAATGCGGCATTGGTATGCTCGCGACCTTGAAATGGACATTCTTCCGTCAAGTGAGACGGATCAGAACAGCAGCCACACACAGTTTTGGAAAGTGACATTTGATTAAGGGAGGCGGCTAAAAATTTGTTTTCCATAGTCTCGAGTTTCTTTTGTATAGCTGAAATGTCAGCTCTAACTCCTATGGAAACATCTGATTGGTTGTTGCCACTCCTAAATGATGGACTTTCCCACTGTAAAGACTTTTCAGCGAACTCTTCTAAGTATCGCCAAGCTTCCCCATCATCCTTAGACATAAAAGTACCTTGACACATGTTTTCAAGGCTCTGTTTAGTGTTAGGGTTACTGCCCTCATATATGATTCGGCACAATTCCCATCTCGGGATGCCGTGATGAGGACACTGAACCAATAGATCCTTGAAACGTTCAAAGCATTTAGAAAATGGTTCAGCGGGGAGCTGGGCAAATTGATTCAGTTCGCTACGGATTCGAGCCGTCTTTTGGATTGGGTAAAATTTCTTAAGGAATGCCGCGACGAATTCTCCCCAATTCGTAATGGAGTGTGCGGTAGTGTTGTATAGCCACTTCTCGGCTATATCGCACAAGGTAAATGGGAGAAGTCGTAGACGCATCGCATCCACTGAAAGTTGTGACGTACCCATCATTGCGCATACATTTTCAAATTTGGTAATGAAAACGTAAGCGTCCTCGGTCTCGAGTCCGTGGAATTTAGGTAAAAGATTGATATACTGGGGCTTAATCTCAAAGTTATCCCCATTGGCTGGTGGTGTGGATAAGCAGGTCGAAAGAGGACCTCTAAGTGGATAGCATCTTTCCTGGAGAGAAATGTGGGGTGGAGTAGGATTCTGGGCACCAACGGACGGTGGCAGATTAGGGTTAAAGAAGTTTGATGGATTCGGATCCATCGGTGTGGGTAAAGAAAAGGTAAATGGAGAATTATCGACTTCGGAGTCGATAAAAGGTACGCGGACTAAACGGGCACTAGAATCCCGTGTCCAGCCTATCTTGCACTAAAAAGGGTTAGTACAAGTGGCAGCGTTGACTTATAATTAGGGGTAAAATGAATGCGGTGTTTGCTTTTGAAAAAGGGTCGGATTTTGAAAAAAAAAATGATGCGACAAAACAAATGCAGCACACAAACCCTAGAATCTAATGGTCACCTAGGTCCGATCTCTAGACCGCTCCTAACTGCCAAAAGACAAGTCGCAGGATCAATCCTCCACTGCCTCTTTGTCCCCCTGTGGCCGGATAAGTGCCAGGTAAGTGGGAAGGAACCACCACTACAGTGGACCTAATTAATAACCACTAGCCTTAGACACACTCGCCTTAGGCACCACAAGAAAACGCGGATAAGCAATGAATTACCCACGGCCTTCTCTTGTCCTATTGAGCGCGACAGTCCTTAGAGTCTTCTCTAGATTTCTTTTAATTAATGAGGGTAATGCGGATGCAAGTTTTGCGATTTTCGGGGCCTAGGAAGGGTAATGAAATCCCCACCTAATTTGGATTTGGCCGTGCCCCTTAAATTTCCGTATTAGAATGCAAACAACCAAGAAATCAAAATCACACACAAATTTTTATTTTGCTTTTGCGCGCTGCGATTTATTTGCAAAGAATCCTGCAGCAAAGGGTTAATTGGAGCTAAAAAGAGAGAGGGGAGAGAGCAAGAAATCACCTGCACGGAAAATTTTTCAATGATCCTTCCTCCAAGCCGCGGATCCGCCGCGTATGATGGCTTTGTGCCGCCCTTCCGCGCTCAGATTGTGGGTTCACTGTATAAGATTTCTTCAGCTGCTCTCTGTTGATATTTCCAGCTCTCTGGTATATCCCAAATGATTTTTCAACAGCACAGAATGCTCCAGATCACCTTGCAGTCAATCACAACATACGTATAAGAGTTTGTACGAATTTTGATTTCAAGAAGTAGAATGTAATAATTCTTTCACTTCAAACTAAAAAATGTAAATGAATTAGCGCGATCCCCGGCAACGGCGCCATTTTGATTGATCATTTTTCCCGTTGTGTAGTATATAGAGAAATTTGTAAAAGAACTTCACAACCAAAAACTATTTTGACCGCAATCAAACTACGGTGTCGGATGTAGTTTGTAGTGAGTGCGGATCGTCCACAGGGATTGCACAATTCACTTGTATTTCGATACGTTTGAAATGAAAAGTTAAGCAACAATAAAAGAAAACATGATTCAAGAATGATTTGTATTCGAGTGTCACTATTCTTATGCAAGAATCAAGAAACTATAAACAATCAAGAATCGGTGTTTCGATAATATTTCCAATCAACAATCAAGAATATAAAAGAGGCTCGTAGGAATCGATAGGATCAATAGACGTGATGTAATCTAAAGATATCGTGTTCTTGTCCTTCGAAGGATTGATACTAGATTGATGATGATCGACGAGAGTTGGGGCTTTCTCGTGAAACTAGGGTTTCATCCTATAACCCTTGTTCTTTCGTCGATATCATTCCTTTTCTAGCCTCTACCAAATTCAAGAAACGATCGTAACTCCCCAATTTCGATCGATGTCAATCAAGAAAGCATCGAAACAAAATGGGTTGTCGGTTCTTGAACTTGCTAGGGTTTACAAAACTTGTAGGAATCAAGAATCGATTAAAGCTATGTTACATCATCTTTCTATTGACCGTCTCGACTCCTCGACGAGCGGAGTTTTATTCACACATCACCACAAAGATAACCTTCAAGAATTGTAAAGATAACATGATGCGGAATTTAAAGAAAACAAGATAAAAGAATATCACCTTTTATTTAATCAACAATTTTGATTACATTTGCTTCAAGAACTACAAGAAGAAGAATCTAGATTGTTGATCCGGCTTCGCTCGTCTCCGTGGATCGTGGATCTATTTTGATCTCTTGCCCGATTGAAGATCGGCTCGGCTCATAAAAGGGTTGAAGGCATCTTGCTTGGCTTGCACTCAAGATCTTGAATTGTGGTTGGATTTAGGGTTAGGATTTCCTACAAGCTCTCTCACTAAACTTGAGGAAGAGGGGATGAAGAATGGGATTGATTTTTCTAAGCTTTCCCAAGGTTGAATAATAGATAATGAGCCTAGGGTCTTATTTATAGAACTCCCAAACCCTAGGTTTAGGTTTGAATTAGAACTTTCCCTCCCAAAGTTTGTTGAAGAGTTTCTAGAAGGAGTTTGTTAGGAGTTAGCTTAGGGTTTAAGCTAGGGTTTAGGGAAAGTTCTAGAAGTATTAGGCTAGTTTAGGTGTTTGCTGATCTGGTAGAACTCTCTGGAGTTTTCTGGAAGTCTGTGTGCATTTCTGGAATGTAGCCACTGATTCAGGAGTTTTGGTCTAAAATTGAGAGTCTGAACCCTTGGGCCCACCGCGGATCCGCCGCATATTCATGTTAATGGCCGCTCTTCCGCGGCGCATTGATGAGCTTGGACCTTGGGCTTTCTTCTGTTGCTTTGGACTTCTGTTTGTGGCTTTTTCTGATGTTTTGATTTGTATAATCCCTTCTGTGTTGATACCAGATTTGAGTTAAGTGAGTTTACGAGCAATTGTAATGGTCGAGCAATGTAATGATCGAGCAAGCTTCTCTTTTCCTGCACAGACTTCGAAACACGGGTTGCAAGATATAGAAAATATGCTATGTAATGCAATGCAGTCAATTTCCTAGAAATGCCGGTTTTAAGGTCGAATATATGTAATCTGATATTTTGCGACCGATTTGCTAATATGTAGAATATGAATGCCGAACACTTCTAATTGTATGCAAAAGATAGAGAAATTGCCGTGTTAAAAGTACATTATTTTCGACTGATCAGTGTGCAAGCTGCTTAAATCCATCTACGGGATAAAGCAGGCATCGCGGAGTTGGAACATCTGTTTTGATGAGGTAGTCAAAGAGTTTGACTTCATCAAAAATATAGATGAACCTTGTATATACAAGAAGGTTGCAGAGAGTAAGGTCGTCTTCCTCGTATTGTACGTGGATGACATACTCTTGATAGGAAATGATGTTCCTATGCTGCACTCGGTCAAGCTCTTCTTATCACAGAGATTCTCAATGAAAGATCTAGGTGATGCCTCCTACATCTTAGGGATTAAGATCTATAGAGATAGATCTAAACGAATACTGGGATTGTCCCAATCTAGGTACATAGACACCGTACTAAAGAGGTTTAGTATGGAAGAGTCCAAGCGTGGGAATGTACCCGCGATCTCTGGACTCACTCTCTCCAAAGAGATGTCTCCCAAGACTGATTTGGAGAGAACTCGCATGCAAGGGATACCCTATGCTTCGGCGGTAGACTCTATCATGTATGCAATGTTATGTACCAAACCTAATGTAGCATACTCACTAAGTGTAGTGAATAGGTATCAAGCAGATCCAGGAGACAATCACTGGATAGCTGTAAAGAACATTCTCAAATACTTAAGAAGGACTAAGGAGATGTTCTTTGTATACGGTAACGGTGAACTCCAAGTGGAGTCCTTTACCGACTCAAGCTTCCAAAGTGATAAGGATGACAGTAAGTCGGTCTCGGGATTTGTCTTTACCCTTAATGGAGGGGCGGTGTGTTGGAAGAGTTCCAAGCAAGACACCGTTGCAGACTCGACGATGGAGGCTGAATACTTCGCTGCTAACGATACTGCCAAAGAAGCTGTCTGGATGAAAAAGTTCATTGCTGAGATTGGTGTGGTTCTATCCATTGAGCATCCAATACCTGTGTATTTTGATAATAATGGAGCGGTGGCTTTAGCCAAGGAACCTCGGTCCCATCAGAAATCCAGACATATTCTGAGGCGGTATCACCTGATCCAGGAGATAGTAGATCGCAGGGAGATCGAGGTCAGGAGAGTTGACACGAAGGACAACGTAGCGGATCCACTCACGAAGGCACTCCCTCAGACGCAATTTGAGAGACTTTTTGGGATGTTGGGTATGAGATACTACAACACATGGCCTTAGTGCAAGTGGGAGATTGTTAGTTATGTGTATACCCTAGAGGCCATTATTGTACATATGATGTATATTATAGTGGATACTTGGATATGTATATACTGGGAAGACTTTCTTGCTCGACATGATAGTATGCTATCTGGTTAGCTTTATCTCAACATGTAGACTTGTATTGTGATACTGTCGTGCTCTCACGTGTTGATAAAGCCCTTAGGATATGTACTTAACTACCAGGACTATGATGTAGATCATACTAGTGGGGCCATGGTAGTTCATAAGTACATCCTTCAATTGTTCCTAGCCGAGGGAATATCGAGACAGGGCATCGATATTCCACAGTAGACTAGTGTATACGCTTCTTGACCCATATGATGGGCGATGGATGATCCCACATCCATTAGTGTTTGACATCAATGATGGTATACGGGTGCTCAGTGGAAACTGGGTACACTGAACAGGACTCACCGAGGACTTCTATGTGGTAGTATACCTATCGTCATATAGCAGTTCTCTGGTGACACTGGTACAGGTTAGTCTGTAGACCCGAGATCGTCATAGAGTCTTATGCGACTCCCACTGTGCTTTGATTTCCTCTCTACCACGCTCAAGAGGAGTCGTGCAAACAGGTGGATTTTGGGTACAGTCCCGAGTCATATGGAGACAATGAGCGATAAGAGGGGTTTCGTCTCTCCTGGTATTGGGAGTTGATGTTGCGCTATGCTCGATTGGCAATAACTGGAAGTCCCTGGCCAGGGCTGATATGGAGATCTATTGATAAGTGTTATCAGTAGTTTCTCGACCTGTTATGAGCCTCAAATCAGCATGACTTATAAAGTTACTGGGGTCTAACATATACCACCCCTAGACTTCATATGCGACATATCAGATGAAGAGACCGGACTGTACGGTAAGTGTTGCTTGCAGGCTCGTTGGGGTTGTGACGAGTTCGCTCGTCGGCCACCTTTTCGTCATGTACCTGGGTAGCCGTTACGCACAGCCAGTGCTGCTGACGTGCTTGTGGTTAAACCTACTGCCAGCGGACTGTCGAGTCTTTAGAGTCCCACACAGAGGGTTCCCTCGTTCAGGCGAAAGATGTAGAGGCCGTAAGTTGTTACGGCAGCCGTAAGGTGTTGCGGCAGGGTTTCGATTATGTTTGTGTAATTGTTACAGGAATAATAATCGGAACGATAATACTTGTAGGCTTTGGTTTAAGCCGGATACCTGTATTATATTATTGGATTATTGGTATTCTTATTTTTCGGAATTCGGATACGGGTATATGGTATACGCGATACGGTATACGGAGGAGGGGTATTATTGTAATTGTTACAAGAATACCTTCTAGAAGATGCCACCTCATATTACATTATTTATTTTATGAAAATGAATAAATGAGATGGAAATTAAGAAAGTCTAAGCATGGTTGTAAGAATAGCTTGTATTATATTTTATTGTTTTGGAGTTACTATTGAAGCATGGTGCTATTTTTATAATACATGCTTCAATTATTTCTTTTTGGTGCCATATCCTTCATCATGCTTGATTTTCTTTTCATTTATGAAAAACACTTTCTTTCCCCTTCTTCTCTCCTCCTTCTTCTTCCTTGCTTTAACACTCACATGAGATGTGAATCAAAAGCAAAGGATCAAAGATAATCCAATACATTAAACTCTACATCATCCTAGTGACCATTTTTAGCAAGCTTGATCTCTAGGTTTAACTCTTGTGAAGAGTTTGTAGCTTGCATGATAACTCTCGCGTGGATCATCTAGGTCTTGAGGTGGCCAGAGATTGAGGACATCGGCAACATCCAAAGGAGCTATGGAGTTCAACAAAAGAGAAGGCAAGGGGCAAAGGAGTTGCACCAAAGAGAAGACCCGAAGGACCGTATCATCAAGGTATAATCCCTAACATAGTAGATAAGATCTCTAGTTAGGGTTTTCTAGTTATGGTTTAGACAAGATCCAAGAAAAAGTGCGTGTTGTATGCAAAGAAAATTTTTGTTTACCGCTTCCGCCGCCTCACAAGAGTTGTGGGAGCATGCAACATGAACCAACAGCTCCCACTTGTTTCCTTTTCTAAAACCTGCTGTTCTAGAAAATGGGCATTACGAGAAACAAAAACCTTTTGTTCCTCTGCGTAATAGAAGAAATAACCCTTGGAGTTCTTTGGATATCCCACAAACTTACACAGTACTGATCGTGCCTCGAGTTTGTCCGCATGCTGCTTTTTAACAAAAGCTGGACATCCCCATATCTTTAGATACTGAAGATAGGGTTTCTTCCCACTACGCATCTGATATGACGTGGTAGGCACAGTCTTGGTAGGAGCCCTGTTCAAAAGATATGCAGTTGATTCCAGCGCATAATGTCACGCCCCGCTTCCCAGAGTACGCAAGATTGGGCACGTGACATAACCAACCATGCTACCTGTGGGTAGGAAGTATCCATCCACAGTCACATTACGGTTGTAAGGATATCAAGAACAAGATAATAAACTAATCTAATACATGTCCAAATCCATAATAACAAGAATCAATAAACAATGAGTGCGGAAGCAAATGATCCAATACAATAAATAAACAGTACATCCCATAATGCGGGCTCACATCTGGAAATGGAATGAAAATAAATAAACTAAACCCTAAGGAACTCACAGTTCAGCCTGCTGGCTGAAGTACTCCTGCTCGGTCGTCGACAGTGGTACGGAATCTGGGCCATGCAAAACCCAGACGTCAGCGCGTCATGACATCAAGTATATAATATAAACATGGTAATAAGCAATGCAAATATGAACATGAATAAAGCAGTACTAAGAAATAACAGAGCAGGGTAATGTGCAATGGTGACCAAACTGTCCTATCAGGTTTCTACTCTATAGTCTTTGAAATCAATTGATGAATCGTCGATGTAACTCAATAGTATCCCGTGCGTGCCCGGGACCACGGTCAAGGTCCTCGGGGCTGAATCCGAGACGTGCCGCTAAGCAGTAATAGGTAGCTGGATGGATGAGTGATGTCAGCATCATCACTCCGGGGCCGGCCAAGCCCGTAAGACTGATCAGAACATGTATCGAACTGTTGAGTTACAAGTCGGTTTCACCTTTGATTTCCCCATACCCCCAAGCTATGTATGTCAGGTCAGGTATTCAGTGGTCAAGGACTAATGCCAACACAAAATCAGGTAAAATAGGTCTGTCTGGATAGACAGCAGGGATGGTCAGGTTTGTCGGCATTAGGCATGAAATCAGGTAACAGGTTAGGTCACGTTTTAACAGGTTGAGTCGATATGTACAGGGTGTCATGTCCGGTGTATCAGTACATGTGTCAGGTATATCAAGATCGGTGAATATGTAATGCAATCAAATGTATGCTGATAACAGGTATAGTAACGAATAAAGAACAACAGCAGGAACGGCAATAACAATATTATCCCATGTAAACACAGTGATGCTTTGTATTCTCTTATTAACAGGTTCAAGCACCCTTGGGGTGCAATAGTCACAAAGTGAAACAATATCAACAACATACGTAATGAAGCTACATGAATTTAAACTAAAACATAATAATTGTCTCATGGGTGATTTAACAAATGAAGTGAGGACGATCTACTTGGTTTAGTTAGTTAAAGTGTGAATTAATAGCAGACCGGTTAATTACAAGCAACTACTATATTGATTTAATGTTATGGATACTTGTGGCCATCAATTCTAAGTTATAAAAAGATATCGATGTTACTAATAGCTGTGTGGTTATAATATGATGATTAAGTTTGTAGCAAGACTTGATCATGTGTACTAGCATGTTAAAGCAAGTATTCGGATACTTGCCTCGACGGTTTCGCAAACCGGAAAGCACGGATACAAAGTCGGCAGAAAACACGAGACGGGTGCACGGGCCACGGATCGAGTCCCAACAGAGAACAACGGGATCACACGGACCAGGGTACTTCGCGGGACGTCGGGTTCAAAAGACGGCACGGTCGGATTCCGGCAAAAGTCATCGGCAACGAGTTAGCAACATGATATATGGAATAAGATCAGCAGGGGGGATTTTGCATAAAAGGAAGGATGAGGAAGGCTTACCGGGAGACACCAGGGGTAACCCCGGCGGGCTCGACGGCGCTGGAACGCCGGCGAGGCAGCGACGGCGGCTGCGAAGGCTTGAACAGCCTCGGGTTCGCTGGAGAGGGTAGTGCGACGAGTAGAGGAGGGTGGTGGTCGGCTCTGGTGATCGAGGGGGAAAGGAGGTGGTCGGAGGTGGCGCGGGTGACGTCGACGAGGGTCGACGACGCGTTCTCCGGCGACCCGGGGATTGGTGCAGGGTCGGGCTCGGGTCTGATGGTGGTCCGGCGAGGGGAGGAGAAAAGCGACGACGAGGTCGGGACGAGGAGGAAGAGAGGGAGTCGCGGGAGTCGTCGGCAACAGGAGGCGGCGTCGACGGCGAGAGCTGCGGCCGGGTGATGGCGTCGGGGTTGGGTGCAGGCGCGGGACGAGACGAAGGAAGGAGGTAGGAGGGTGCGGCTAGGCTCGTGGTGGCGAGGGCGGCGACGGCGAGGTCGCGGGGAGGTCGACGGCGATGTCCGGAGGTGGCTAGGGTTAGGGTTCGGGGTTCGCGTGGGTTTTCTCGTGATGGAGAAGGAACAGGAGGCGGCTGCGTGATTTAAATATAGGAGGAGAGAGAGAAAGATTTGATGAGAGAGAGATAGAGAGTTAGTTAGAGGGAGAGAGAGAATGAGGGAAGAGAGAGATAGAGCGAGACGGAGAGAGAGAGAGATGGGATGCGGGGCCCACGAGGGTACAGTCCCTCGCGCTGATTGGCTGGAAAGGAATAAAAGGAAAATTTTGAAATGATTTTAACTGTTAAGGATATATATTCGTATAATTTTTAGTTTATGATATTTAATTAAATGGGCCTTTTTGGCGCTAAATGAAACATCTCCAAATCGCGCCCGGGTTGCGCCCAAATGTTCCAAATTCAAATTATAGGATTTTAAGCGGGTTCCAAACTTTGAAAAGAGGTGTTTAATGATTAAAATGCATGCCCCCAAGTCGGACACTTGCACGCGCGCGTAGTCGTCCAAGCTTGCCCGTTTAGCCGAACGGGACGGAATCTCGACACGCGGACGCTACCACGCGACTAGTGGCGACGAGTAGGCAAACATGGATATTTTAAATTTCATTTTAGGAGTCAAAATTTGTTATGTGCCAAAATGACTTAACCGGTTAAAATTTAGCAGTAAACACCAGAAAATCAGGATAATTGGAAATGAGCAATATATGACACTCAACTAGAAATATAAATAGTATTATTGGGCTCGGGTGTTACACATAACCCCAGAAAGATCGCGGTAACTCAGCATTACTCATCATGGAACGTACCATATCCAATAGAGTTCGATTCCGTCTCTCCGATACACCGTTATGCTGTGGAGTGTATGGAGGAGTAAGCTGAGAGAGAATTCCTTTCTCTTTTAGGTAACCTAGGAACTCGGCACTTAAGTATTCACCACCTCGATCAGATCTCAGTGTCTTGATACTTTTGCCGATTTGGTTTTCTACTTCATTCTTATACTCTTGGAATTTCTCAAAAGCCTCAGATTTATGTTTCATCAAGAAAATGAATCCGTACCTAGAGTAATCATCCGTAAAAGTAATGAAATAGGAAAAACCACCTCTTGCATGTGTAGACATTGGACTACATATATCGCTGTATATGAGTCCTAAGAGCTCGCTCGCTCTTACTCCATGACCAGTGAATGGAGTCTTTGTCATCTTTCCTTTGAGACATGATTGATAAGTGGCATAAGTTTGATATTCGAATGAATCCAAATATCCTTCTCTATGTAACTTAATTAACCTTATCTCATTGATGTGACCCAGTCTACAATGCCATAAGAAAGCCTTATTTATATCTGGAGACTTTCTTTTTAGTGTGTTCTGGACATTGAAAATCTGTAATTGGTTTAAGACATATATACCGTTATCTAGTGTACCGGACCCAATCAAACCATGATTAAGGTGGATGTTAACAACATCGCTTACAAACGTGAAATTATAACCTTCTTTTGATAACAACGAAACCGATATGATATTACACGTTAAACTGGGTACACAAAAACAGTTATGCAAAACCAAAATATGTCCACTTGTCAATCCAAGGTGATAATCCCCTACGGACACAGCTCCCACGCTAGCTCCGTTAGCAAACTGGAGGGTCATATCACCAACTTTCAGCACTCTACGGTTTCTCGGTGCCTGCAATGAATTGCATATATGAGATCCTGATCCGGTATCCAATACCCAGGAAGTAGAGTTGATTGACAGACAATTTTCAATTACAAACACACCTGAAGTCGAAGCCACAGTTTGCTTTGGTTCCTGGTTCTTGCCAATCCAAGCTTTGCAATCTTTCTTCCAATGCCTTTTCCTATGACAGTGGAAGCATTCGTCCTTTGCCACTACTGGCACTGCAATCTTTGTCTTTCCCTTAGCTCCCACCTTACCAATACCACCTCTTGGTTTGGTAGCGGCCTTCATCTTCCTTCCTTTGGCCTTAGCCTTGGACCTGGAAGAAGAAGCACCATGAACAAACATAGCAGGTGTTTCCCTTGCCTTCTGCAAGGTGCCCTCTGCACTCCTAAACATGTTAAGGAGTTCTGGAAGTTCAACTTCTTTTCTTTGAATGTTGAAATTCAGAATAAACTGGGCGTAGGTGGAAGGAAGGGACTGGAGAATCAAGTCTGTATAGAGCTCATTCTCCAAAGTCTTCCTAAGGTCTGCAAGCTCTTCTATATAGCCAATCATCTTTAGGACATGTTCTCCTACAGACGATCCAATGGCCAACCTCGACTGAAACAACTTCTTCGAGGTCCCGTATCTTGCTATACGAGATTGCTCCCATAAAAATCCTTTGAATGGAAAAATATGGATTCAAGATCCATATCCTCGTGCCTCCTCTGATGTTCATTATTCATAGAGGCAGGCATGATGCACTTGGCCTTTGCACAATCTAACTCCCAGGTTTTGTGGATTTCCTTATCCGCATTACTGGATTTAGGAGCAAGGACAGCAGGTGCCTTAGTGGTAAGGACATACCCCAATTTGTCATAAGTCAAAGCCATCTTGACATTCCGCAGCCAATCTTTATAGTTTGGACCTGTCAATATATTTCTCTCTAATAGTAACTTATGGCCTGTCATGTTTTGGGTCGCTGCAGTGAGAGAGAGAGGGAACACTTTAGCATGATGCTCTTGCAAGTTTAGAGTGGTTTTTAGTTTATCTAAACTGGATGGCTCCCACTATTTCTCGAATCCTTCCTCAAACCAAAAAGGAAGAACTAGCCAGGACTATTCTCACCGTACAATACTTGCTTAACCATTCAGCCAGGCCGGTGTCGGTACTTCGAGGGAGGTTTTCCAATGCTTTCGCGAAGTTCCTTAATTAAATAACCTCTTTTCTCTGGGGGCGTGTCACGACCTGAAAGTACGGAACATGACCGGCACTTAAACTACGAACGTCTCGAGACGTACATAATCTAAGTAAACCGAAAACCCAGAAATCCAAACCAAGAAAAGTAGTAGAGTGCAGGAAAAACCAACTTAAAGCAAGTAATTTCAATAGCATAAGCTGAATTATGCGGTTTTTTAAAACATCAAAAATTTACTGAAAATTTCGGCAGAGTCTCCTTTGTAAATACTGGCTCCCAAACGGGATACAACATGAATAGTATACGAAATCAAGAAAAAGGCATCCCCAAGCGGGAGCTAGCTCTTCGTCAATCGACGGTCACAACCACACAAGCAATATAATATACAACGCCAACGGCGAGGATCAAAACTCAAAAGGAAACTCAAAACCACCAGAAATATAACGAGCGACTCTAAGGTCGAAAGAATAACATCACCGGTCTCTATCTCAAAAATAAATACATGTTTGGTTGATGGAACTTCTAGATACAACAGAATAATGATATACAAGATAATATGATGGGTACGATACAAGAAAAACCCACCTACTAGCAAGTCACCCGAACGAAACTATGCCCGCAAAGCTGTAATGAAACATGTACGGCAAACCTGCAAGAAACTGGGGCACAACGGGGGTGAGTTGCCAACTCGTGAATAGAAAAACATCTACGCACAGAAATCGCATAAATAACGCAATCCTAGGTCAATGATCATAATATATCCTCAAAAATGTATATAACATGCAGCCTATAACAATGGCTAGGGTAAATATCTAACCCGAGTGTAATCTCATGTGCCCGTGTCAGTGCCTCAGGTAACAATATATCATATGGATGATGTATGAACGCATGAAACAGAATGCATGTACTGAATAAAACTGGTTCCATAAATCAGTGAGATTCCTGTATTTTAAAAGAAATGAGGTACCATATATGAAATCAGCATAAAACAGTGCCCAGAATCGACACAAAATAAGTGTCCAAATACCTCGATATCTCTATGTCACAATCTATGTACCTCAAGTCTCAATCACAATATCTAGGGCGCCGTCAGTCCAGACCGGCCCCTACCATCCATCTCAAGACCACGACGGTATCCTCCGGATATCCGACGCGTCGGGTAATATCACCGGTAGGTAGTGCTCCCCTGCCAGGCTCACATCGTCATCATCACGCGCTTCTTGCCCCAGGGTACCTTACCGGGTCCACCATGTACCCGAAACGGTTCATCCGTCTCCTCGAATCGGGTCTCGAAATCCATCAGCAAACTCATGGTGGACGACTCATACATCATGGGAAAACCGCACTTTTTATTTTAAAAAGAGAGAAATCAGTTCATATAAGTTTTTGCGGTTTTCCTCCAAATCCAGAAAATCTCATGAAAATCCGAATCCAAATCCTCAATAACACGTAAAATAGTGAATATATGCATGAGAATCCATGAATGCGGCATAACAATGAATAACAGTATGCATGAAGTAGCAGGTAATAACTACAATGTCTAAACTAACATATAAGGCAAGTTCACTAATATCATGTCTAACTATTAGCTAACAGGCTATGTCAAGCAATAATATTTTCTAAGGTGTACGTGACATGACAATTACCGATGAAGATGTGTGTGAGCCGGCAATTAAGTGTACGTGGTACATACGCATCATCGGTAATGGTGCTGGTGTCCTAACAGCATGATATCAATAATGGAGTATGAAACATAAAATAAGCATGCGATGCGAAGCGGACCACAAAAATGAGCGGGAGCTGAAAACTAGGCGCAACTATAACTAATCTGCATTAATCTAATATAAGTCCTACAAATGGTGCCTTTTGAAATAACACGAATCATGGGGTTTTGAAAATAGGGCTACGGTGTTTTTATGAAAAGATATGTCGTTTTTGAAATATCCGTAGATTCCCTCGACCTGTCTTTTAAAATACCCACGACCCGCTAGTTTTGAAATAGATAGGAGTCTAATCTAATTTAACTACACTAAACTATACGGCTGAACTAACAAGCTGAACTACAGGTAAGGAAACCGCCTATCATCTGAGTCGATACATATACCTACCTGTATATGTATAGTCGGTGATCCCGCCTCAATAATATCATAGCCGATACCATATCTATAATCAGGCATCCCAAGTCAAGAGTGCGGATCAATCATCAATATAGCTCGTACGTAAATCCGTCGTACGGCATCCCAAATCTGGGTACGGGTCAATATCACATTCATCATACTATTCACCTGGTATCCTCTTTATCAATTATCAAGATCGGGGTACTGATCTACGTCTAGTACCATACTGATACCGCCTACGTATGCATGGACGTGTGTGAAACACTACATCAAGGACCCGCTACAACGTCATGTCGTATCTAAGATACGAACCTTGCTATATCACCGATCTCACGGCCTCAAATCAAATCTCATTGACTCAGCTCAATCCCAAGTATCATCCTCAATCCGTATGTGAACACATAGTCCCATACCCATGTGAACACATAACTATAAAGAATCCCATGAGCGCATAAAAATAGGAATGTATGCAAGTATGTATGTGTGTATGTATGTGTGTATGTGTAGTGCAACACTACCCTAGGGTTCGCAACACTAAAGTAATCCAACACACCAATATCCATCCTAACATCGATATTAAGCCCAAATAACATACAATAATTGTTGGTGTGTATACGCATCCGTATACACCACCACGGACTGCGGGGGTGCTATACGCCATCCACCCGACTTCTCCCCGTAGATATAAATCTACTCACCTGGTCCTCGCTAGCCGGTGCCGACGTCGCCACGCGCTTGCTTGTCGTCTCGAAGTCCACATGGGGGTACCTATATATCATAACGCACCATATCGCATTAAAACTAAATTCGAAATCGAAACGGCATACGAAAATCAAATCGGCACGCGTATCACGCATAGGTCCAAACCTATCACCTGCGCATGCAAGAATAGTCAAACCAACCCTCGATGTCGATGTACAAATGTCAAACCATCGAGAAAAATCCAATCACACTCATTTGCACATTCACGAACACTAATTTTAATATAAACTAGGTTAAAACTCACAAAAACCCCAATTTTACTTAAAAAGTCATTTTTCCGAAAATCTAGCAAGCACAATTCACCGTTTTTGTACAAAACAGGATGTTTAAATGAATGTAGCGGCCAATATATTTATTAAATATCTTAAATAAGTCATATAAACAATTCCCGGAATTTAATCTCATTAAATTCCAAAAACCCTAATATTCTAGTTTACAAAATACCTAAAATTTAACAATTTCAAAGCAAAAATGCACAAACTACAATCTAGCTTAGATTTGCATGAGCTAAAGCATTAAACCACACTTAATAAAGTTAATGAAGTCATGAGAAACCTAAACACATTTTTAATCCCAAGTATTTAACCAATTTCAAAAACCTAGTAAGCAAATTAGCAAATTAACATAATTTTTAAACTAATCATTAGCACAAGCTACTAATCTTGTATTAACATGACAAAAAGCCTAAATATAACACACAACCATACACCAATTTTATAAAACCCTAACTTGCATTCAAATTCATAACTTGAATTCCAAAACTTGCAACTTAAGCCTAATTAACACTTAAGTAGTTTAGCTTTAAGAAATTAGTAACAAATTAAGCAAAAATATTTTAGAATTATACCCAAAAACATTTGAAGATCCACAAGCATCCATGGCCTCTTAAAATGCTCTCTTTTCATAAGGATCCATGCTATACGGGCTAAGCTAAAATGGGTAGGAGTCGGATTTGGGTTTTGGGATTTTTTTTGATGGATTTGAGGCAATTTTTTGATGAAGTTTGAAGAGAAAAGAGAAGGGAATGGGGGGGGCTGTTGCTGCTGTAGGAGGAGGGGGGGTCAGCTGGAATGGGAGTGGGAGAGGAGAGAGAGGGAGGTAGAGAAATTGGGGGGAGAAAGTCAAAGTCCAACCAAAGTCAAAAGTCTAACTAATTTATCCATTTTCTTTTCTTTTCTTTCATTTCTTTTCCTTGAAATTCAAGTGGGGAAAAAGATGGTGGCTGCTGAATTCAGCCAAGAGGAGAAGTAAATGGGGGTGTGTGGGTGTGGGTACGGGTGTGAGGTGATGAAAAATGATAAATACAATACCCCAAACATCCATTTACGCTAAAAAAAAAGCCTTTTTTTCTTCAATAATTTCTAAACCGTTTTGCCAAATGATTTCGTTCCAAAAACCACATGATAAAATTTTATTTAATGTTTTATGATGCACAAAATTTGTTTCAACTCATTCCAATTTGTAATTTTCCCTAATTAAATGTATTAGTGACGGCTTAAAATAATAATAAAATAATATTTTTTTTAGAAAATTTGAAATTTCACCAGCGGCTCAATAAACACCAAATAATAGCAATTACATAGCTAGAATATGTATATTTAATTTTTATAATAAGATATTTGTATTTTGACTTTTTACAGAAAACCCCCTTATTTTACCGATTTTCCGAAATTTCACCGAAACGATTTTCAAAACGCTACAGGGCATAGCCCCGCTGACACCTTTCTCGGCACCTACTTAGTTTATAGCATTGATCGTTAAGTGACGAATCTCCTGATGAGTAGCGGATACTCACAGTAGGATCGGGATCCAAATATCATCGTGTGATAATGTTGAAGGAATCCTACCAACATTCATCAAACTCCAAATGGTATGCATCTCTTTGCAAATTTCAGTTTCTTTATAAATTCCCGATATAAATTTCTGCCCCATGCTCTTATGACCTTGGCGTTAGGTCAAAATGTCATAAGTCACATGTCAAGTTCTACCCATCATTATCTTGTTAATTTGAACCCATCCGTACATACCCCTGACGTAGGCCAAATGGTAATACGATTGTCCCAAACTAACTCATCTATCTATGCAACAAATGAATACCCAGCAGCTACCAAACACTATGCCTTGGCGATAGGTCAAAATACATAGCTTGAATACTACTGAATACCCAAATGAAATAACGGAGGGCTACGAATGGTTTTGGCAAAACCGTGAACGTAGTGAACTTGATATGATCGAAGGAACCTGATAGCTTTTAAAAGGAGTGGTTAAAGCTCCGCAATTTAAAAAATATCCTTTGTTTTAAAATAACCGAGTGGTTTCTTTTAAACCGTTCCAACAATTCAACTTTGGTGTATTTTCTTTGCATTAATATAATGCGTCCCATCAATTAACCTATCATTGCAGAAAATAACAAAAATACAACGTCTTCTTATGCCATCCGCATTCGCCACTAGGTCCCGTCATCACCCGTTAGGTTACTTAACTAACGACGGAGCGGGGGCTGGGCTAGCGCGGGTGTAAAACATAAGTGACGTCTAAATAGCTATCATATATAGATATTGTACATTCGACAGACGCAATAATAGGCATTCCAGATCACAGATGAACATAATGGATTTTCTATGAATCCGCATTCTTTTGAGCCTGCAAAGAAAGACGGATTACACGGTCGTGATGAATAGCCAAAACTCCACCCTAGACCCCTACGGGTACGGCAAACTACCCTCCAAGTACCCGAAGTGAAGCGGTCTCCCTCAACAACGTGAGTAGGCCACTAAACACTTCAAAGTACCCGGTAGTTTGTGCACCCCACCTTGGGTCTATCCTAGGAGCAAAAATCAGTAAATGAAATAATACAACGGTGGCTACAACCGCAACCTGGATGTGCCCCGCAAAAGAATATTACAACAATTTACAAATTACATTTGAATGAAAGAAACGCTCATCTCACATCCCCGGCTATCCATTCACGACAATCCAACAAGTCCACAAACACAAACAGTAAAAACATTACAGAAATGTGCAACCCCCTGCCAACCGATATACTAGCAGTTAGGGGAAGTTTACGAACACATTATACAAATCACAGATATAATCTATTTAGCCAAACATCGTAGAATTTCGATCGAGCAAACGCAAATGATTCTACTCCATAAACTTCTCTGTGCACCTGAGACTTGAGCAGAAATAAAATATCCCAGAAATACCAAAATTAACACAGAAGAGTTACTGGGGAATTTTGGGGTGACTCGGCTTCAACTCGGCCGCGGATCCGCGGCGGATCGCATGGATCGGCCGCGGTTCCATGGCTGTTTGGCCGAGTCAGAACCCAAATTTCTCCAGTATTCTTATAATTCCCTGCTTGTAATTTTAAGGGTCCCTGAAAAATTTTTAGACCCCGTTTTAAAATCGACAGAAATTGTGTGAAAATGATGATTTTTCCGGTTCGTTTCGCGATCGAATTTCTAACGACTTTGCTAACAAGTTAGTTATGGTTTAGCGAGGCTCTGATACCACTGTAAGTCGACGTTAGACACCCCACGATTTGAGGGGAGGCGGAATAGGTAAAACAATCATTTTGTTTAAAAGAAACATCGACTAACTTACGGATCTTTACCAAACCTTAACTAACAACATCATAGGAGAGATTAGCTACAATGAAAGAAGATTATACCTAATGAACCAAGTCCTTCTTCTTCTCGATGACCACCTCCTCGTCGGCCTCCTCTTTGTAATAGAAGATCCACCCGAGAGCTACTACTCCAAGCTTGACCTCTAACTTGAGGTAACTAGGTTACTCAAAGTGCTAATCGAAGCAACCTAGGGAATATAGAGTGGGATTATGGATCAATAAGTCGTGATAACCCTTGATCTCAACACATGAGAGGTTGGGGTTAGGGTTTGAAGAGAGAGAACTTGAGGAGAGAGAAGGTGAGAGTGAGAATCCTTTTGGAATAATGAAATCATTGTGATATATATGAAGCATAACATATTTATTAAATGAATAACAAATAAAAAATATCTTCATGCTTCATTAACTCACATAGTGATTCATCTCATGAGTCATTTAAATCATTAATGCATCATTAACTCCATGGATGAATCACACCATGACTCATTAATCTAATAAATGCAAATGCCACCTTAGCCTCCAAGTCATCATCCTTCTAGAAGCTTCTCGACAATTTACGAGAACGCACCTCCTATCCGTGAGAACACGGAAAAACTTTAGACTGTATAAATCCAATAATCCGATACTAGAATCTGGCTTAAACCAAAGTCCGCTAGTAAAAACTGTCCGAACATCGTACGTGCATAAATGTACGTGCGTGTCCGAACCCTGTCGTAAAACCATACGACCTCTATATCGTTTCGCCCGAAGCAGGGAAACTCTCTGTGTGGGACTCTAAAGACTCGACTACTACGCCGACAGTGGGTTTAACCACAGACCGCAAGCGGCACTAGCTGTACGTAACGGTCCCCAGGTAGATGTCGATAAGAAGGCCGATGAGGAAACCCATCCGAACTCCTACTGAGCCTGATGTGACAATCTCCGTACAGTCCGGTCTGTTCGTCTAGGACTATCGCATACCGGGCCTAGGGGGCGGCAAGCGTCAGTCCCCTAAAAGTGGTATAAGTCATGTCGGAGAGAAGCCCATTTCACCTTGAGAAACTACTGGAAAACCTACCAGTAAATCTCGCTTGCCCTGGCCAGGGACTTTGCGTAATGGCTCTCCAGACACAGCGCGATATCAACTCCCAATACTGGGAGAGACGAATCCTGTCTAACCGCCACTGCCTCCAAGTACTTCGGAACTGCACCCAACTGCTACCTGTTTGCACGACTTCTTTGAGCCGTGGTAGGGTAGCAATCTAAGAACAGTGGGAACACACTCGAGGCGAAGCAGCAGTGTCAAGTCTGCGGACTATGCTGTACTCATGTCACCTGGGAACTGTTAACTGACGACGGGTATAATACCAACCAACAGTTCCCTGCGAGTCCTGTCCGGTGTACCCGCAACCCAACGAGCACATGTATACTATCTCCAGTACGACGTACTGATGGCTGTAGGACAGACCATCTCCCCAACTGGGATGAAAAGCGTACACACTAGTCTACTTCGGAGTATCGATGCCCTGTCTCGATAATCCTACGACTAGGGACCTGAAAAAGGATGTACTTGTAGACTACCCAGCCTCCACTAGTGTGACTGCCATCACAACGCTGGTAGTCAAGCAAGATCCTAAGGGCTCTATCAATACGTACACACATATCAAGATAGATATAAACCAAGTAGCATACTACCATATTTAGCAAGACTGTTAATATAACTTTGAATATCCCAAGCTTCCATTAAGTAATATACAAGCTAGTATGATACAATAATGGCCCCTATGGCATATACAATAACAACGACTCCCCTAATTCAATCGCATCTCATGCTTAAGTAGATAAGCACTAATTAGCTGCCGCATACTGCGCCTTAACATAGTCAACAAATATAGCATGAATACTAACTAGTACTTATCTGAAATGACGGAGGGCTACGACAGGTTTTTAAGAAAACCTTTTGCGTAATGAACTTGATATCGTTATAGAATCAAATGATTTTAAATGGAGTGTTTTGAGGCTTTTGCTAGTTTCGCTAAAGATGTCACTCCCGGTGAAGGGATCTCGTCTCTTTCCTCGTCGTATGAGGTGCAGGATATTCATAATACCACTATGCAAAACAAGAACTAGAAAAGAAATCAAAAGACAAAACCGAGGGTTGTAGCATCTGCCAATTATTGCTAAAGTGGTCACTCCCGGTGAAGGGATCTCGGCTCTTTCCTTATTGAATAAGGTACAGGATATTCTACAAGGAATACCGCTATGCAAAACAACAACTAGAGCTGCCTGTTTTTGAAAATTTGATTCCACAACATTTTTAGGTTTATTTTTCATTAATCTCATTAATGAAGTCTTATCATTTAAATTACCTAAGCATCACAGATAAATACAACGTACGCTTATGCCATCCGCATTCGCCTCGAAGTCCCGGCATGCACCGTTAAGTTAGGTAACTAACGGCAGAGCGAGGCAGGGCTAGCGCGGATGAAAAACATAAGCAACGTCTATAATATATCACATATATTATATACAGTATCTATCTCATCATATCAAGTGATCACATCACAGAATATCGCAGAAGAAATCAACTTATGAAATATTGGATTTACTAGGATTTCCGGGTTTTAAATTAAGCCAGTGTAAAACACGGATTCCACGGTCGTGATGAATAGCCAACCCCACATCCCTAGACCCCTATGAGAACGGAAAGCAACCCTACCAATTCTAGAGTTAGGAGACCCGGACTCGACTCCTCGAGATGGCCACCCACTGGACTCTAGAACCCGGTTACTTGTGCTCCCCTCCTTGGATCTATTCTAATGCGGAAAAGTAAATAATATACATCAACGGTGACATCTTCCTCAACCCGGAAGTACCCCAATAAAAGAATATTTCATACAAGTTATTACATGAATGAATGAAAAACTCTCATCTCACATAAAAAAAACCCGGCTATTCAAACACGACGATCCAATATAACATATCCCAGCAACATATAACATCACATGTCATCAACGTAAGTAAATATGCATATCCCAATTGTCATTGACGTATAGCAACGAAACTGGCGATACACCACATATTAAACTTATGGTCGCAAAAAAGAAAGTGAAAACTTTGGAATCCACAACCACCTTAGACATCATAAACCCGAAAAATCTCATATTCCGGATTTCATGCCTAACTAAATGAATTCCTTAGACATCGCATGCCTAACAATTATAAACCCCGCATTTTAGTCTCGATATCGAAAACACTTTTCAATATCAAGTCGGGAAATTCAACAAGATTCCCGACATCCTGATCGAATGCTCGTCGGAAACTTTAGTAGACGGCCGCACCCCCGATACCGTCGACGAAGTGCACTTAGGCGGAACACCACGACCGCGAGCATCCGGACGGATGCTTTTGGCAACGGGGTTCTTCTACAGTCACTTGGTCGGGGCTATGGGACATGACTATCTAGTAAGGTTACCCGACAAGTATCTACGTATACTACATGATTGAGACGGACTTTTGATCACATCAAAATCCTGTGGCAACCGATCATCTGACACTAAATTGCTAGATTTATAAAATTCAAATTAGTTTTCTTATGGATTCCAAGTATTGTATCCCATCACATGATACCCGGACGAGGTTAAACTTTTCGATCGATTCATCACAGTCCCATAATTCCCCGAGAGCTCAACACTTGAGCACAGTTCAAAAATACCCAAAACATACCACAGCACCTATGGAACAACTGTAGAATGGCAGACTCAAGCCTCATTAATGGCACCGCGGAACTGCCGCAAACCCTAAGGATCGAAAGCGGTTCCATGGTCATTATGTCGAGTTAGGGTTTCATTCTTCTAGAGGGTCCACAGAATTACTTGCATGATTTTCCGAATACCTTAAACTTGGAAAAATGGGTTTTTGATATTCGTTCGAACTTTTTAACTTCGCCTAGACAACATGTGAATGCCCGAAACAATGTTAAAATTACGAATATGAAACACTCCGAATTGCCTATACAGTAAGACCACATCACATGTAATTTTAGCAAAAACAAACAACACCTGAAACACCAAACCCCAGAGACTGGAACACCATGAAAATTTGAAGTCAAAATTCCTTAAATGGGCCGAGGAGCTCGGATTTTCCCTAGATGTGGCCGGCCATTTTTCGAGCAAACCCCTTCAAATTTTCTTCGTGTTCATGTCATATCACATACAACATTCTGCAGTTGTTTAAATAATTTTTAGAGGCCATTTAAAAATCGACAGAAACTAAGTTAACATGTTTCAAGTTTCGGAATAGTTTCGATTTCATAATCTAACAATCATCGTCTAATTCTTTAACATGGATCTGATACCACTGCTGGGTTACCTAGCACGCACGCGGGGTTTCGGGTGGTATCTACCATGCCGTTTTCAAATTTTTGGCATCCTAAGCAACCTAACCTAGAATCTAAACTAGAGAAAGCGACTGATACAAGCATGTAAACAACTTTACATCTAAGTGAATAAGGAATACAACCTTTGTAGACCGGTCCTTCACTTCAATAGCTCCGTGTAGTAGTCCCTTCGCTCCAAGTAGTGATCTTCCAGACTCTAGAAAGGATCCTCAAGGTGAAATGAACAAGCTTGCTTCAAGTCTTCGAGGCCGAAAATGATCTACGTCGAGGAGACACTAACCCAAGCTACCTCTTCACTAATGTGGAATTAGTGAAGCAAACACCCTATACTAAATGGCTAGTAGTGTAGGATGATGAAGTCGGAATTTTGCTCACTTTAGAAATTATTTTCCATCTATTTTTCTTCACCTCTCATAAAACTAGAAAGCTTGAGGAAGGAGATGAAGAAAGCAACCATGGAATGAAGTAAGTGTAGAATGGCAACCATAGGTGAGTTAATATCATATACTAACTATTGTAGAGACTTAATCATGGCTTAGGATAATGGTTGGGTTAATAAATATCTTAAGTAAAACAAAACTAATGGGCAAGTCAATGAACTCATAAGCTTCTCCAAGCGTCTTGCCATGACAAAATCCAACCAATTTTTGAATTACTAAAAGAAATAAAACCATAACCTTATCATAATCATGGTGTGATTCTCACACACCCATGTTGCATGTATCATCTAGCATGACAAAAAATAATGTACACAAATATATATCACATATATACTTAATGCACACACAGGTGAGAAAAAGAAATCTTAAGTGAGCATGTATTAGTTAATGTTACTTAATATATCAAATCTATAAGTATACATTAAATTATTAAATTGACATTTGATTTAATAATCCGGCTATATCACATACAACAGACTAATATCATATGAATCAACTTATCGAATCAACACTTGATTCGATAACCCAGCTATATCACATATAACCGACCGATATCTCATATCATGAGAATAGAATACGGTATCACATATCGTATTAATCTCGGTCCCGCACATATCACATATGTGCTCCTACTTCGTTTCGATTGAGCCAGGAAACCTCTGTGTAGGACTCTAAAGACTCGTCAATATGCCGGCAGTATGTGATGATCATATCAAACACCCACAAGCCGCAAGCGGTCTGCTAAACGTAACTGCCGGCCGGGTATTGAGCGATCAGAAGATCAACATGCAAGTCTGCTCATACTCCTGTGAATCCAAACAGTAACACTACCATACAATCTGATCTCTTCATCTCATATGTCGCATATCTCGCCTGGGGTGGTAAACGTCAAACCCCAATAGCTTGATAAGTCATGCCGATGTAAGGCCCATAACGGTTCTAAAAACTACTGATAACACTTACCAGTAAATCTCAGCAACCCTGGCCAGGGATTTACTGTTATGGCTAATCGAGCATAACGCAACATCAACCCCCAATACCGGGAGAGACGAAATCCCCTCCTATCGCTCATTGCCTCCATGTGACTCGGGACTGTACCCAAAAACTACCGTTTTGCACATTCTCTTAAACGTGGTAAGGTGGAAATCAAAGCACTGTGGGAATCAAACAAGTCTCTATGACGTTCTCGGGTCGACAGACTAACATGTACTAGTGTCACCAGAGAACTGCTATCTGACGTGAGGTATAATACCATCTAGGAGTTCTCGGCGAGTCCGTCCAGTGTACCCAGTCTCCACTGAGCACCCGTATATCATCTCTAATGTCAAACACCAATGGATATAGGATCATCCATCGCACATCTACATGGGTCGATAAGCTATACGCTAGTCTACTCTGGAATATCGATACTCCGTCTCGATACACCCACGACTAGGAATATTAAAGGATGCACTTATGGACTGCCCTTGTCCCACTAGTATGATCTGCATCATAATCTAGGCAGTCAAGTAAACATCCTAAGGGCTTTACCAACATGTGAGAGCAAGACAATATTAGTATACTAATCTCCATGTTAAGGTAAAGAGCAACCAGATAGCATATTATCATGTCGAGCAAGAAAGTCCTCCCTATATATGTCCAAGCATCCATTATAATATACATCTCATGTACAGTAATGGCCTCTAGGGCATACATATAACTAACACTAACGATTCCATCTCCAGACTCGATATGTGACATATCAGACGAAGAGACCGGACTGTACAGTAAGTGCTACTTTTAGGCTCTACGGGAGTTTGGACAAGTTTGCTTGTTGATCTTCTATTCGTTCAATACCTAGGTCGCCGTTACGTCCAGCTAGTGTTAGTGTATATACCCTAGATGCCATTATTGTATCATACTAGCATGTATATTACTTAATGGAAGCTTGGGATATTCACAGATGTGTTGACAGTCTTGCTAAATATAGTAGTATGCTACTTGGTTTGTGTCTACTTTAATATGTGCATATGTTTCTTGTAACGTATCACTTATACATATTAGTAGAGCCCATAGGTTCTTTGCTTGATTACCAGCGTTGTGATGGCAGTCACACTAGTGGGGGCTGGGTAGTCTATAAGCTGTAGGGTGTTTTTCGTCACCCCATTGAGATAGGAATACGCGCGCGCTTATCAGGCGTACTACAGATTCCCCCTGCCTAGGATAGGCCGGGGTTTAATGATTGTGGGGATCCGAATCTCCGGCAGCCGCGGACTAAGCTGCCGTTAATTACCCATCGCCTTTGGAGCGAAGGAACCTCCGATTGACGGGTTAAACTGGTCATGCGAACTCAATGTGCAGTGTACGTGTGTTGTGTTTTGAAAGGGGGTTTTGGATATATCGGGAGCCACGCAGAGTTTTTACGGGGATCCCGCTACCCGGATAATGGGCTGGGGGTCAAGGGGGCTAGCAGCCCCCTTGCGGGGTGCGGGGCAGCGCCCCGTTAGAAATTTTTTTCTAACAGGGACACTGTCGCGGAGTACGTGTATGTGTACATTTGTATACATATGTTATATATATAAAAAAAAAAGGGAAAAGGCATCCAAAGGATGCGTGGGGCAGCACCTTGGGCGCTGTGCGCTTAGGTGCTATGCGCTCAGGCGCAAGCGCGCCACGTGTCGGCACGTGGGCGCTTTGCGCATGAGCGCTGCGCGCAGGAGCGCAAGCGCGCGCGCCACGTGTCGACACGTGGGCGCTTTGCGCGTGAACGCTGCGCGCTGGAGCGCAAGCGCATTGGAGCGCAAGCGCTCACGCCACGTGTCGGCACGTGGGCGCTTTGCGCATGAACGCTGCGCGCTAGAGCGCAAGCAAGCGCGCCACGTGTCGGCACGTGGGCGCTTTGCGCATGAGTGCTGCGCGCTGGAGCGCAAGCGCGCGCGCCACGTGTCGGCACGTGGGCGCTTTGCGCTCGGGCGCAGTGCACTGGAGCGCAAGCGCGCGCGCCACGTGTCGGCACGTGGGCGCTGGAGAGGAAAAGAGGGCTTTTAGCCCCAAAAACTCTCGAAAGAGAAATTAGTGGAGTTAAACTCCTGAAAAAAGAAGAATGTTTTGGTTGGGGAAATGGGTTCTTCTTCTTCCTCCTCTGTTGGCTGGCTTAAGAGATGTAAGATCTAAAAATCTCTTCTTTTTGAGATCTAATGATAGATCCAAGCTCCCCTTTGTGGGTTTTGTGGTGAAAAACTAATTTGTTTTATAAAAAGGAGAGTAGAACTCTTGATTTAATTCAAAAGAAAGAAGAAGGTTTTGGAACCTTAAAGAAGAAAGAAAGATCTCAGATCTGAAACCTTTTTTTGGAGAGAGAAAAGTTGTTGGGATATTTCATTATTCTTGCCTTTATAGGCCATACATTTTACACATAGTCCTTTGGGCTTCACAAAATGGCATTTTGCCTATCCCATGGCTCATGTGCCATTTCTTTTTGCACATAAGCCATGGGCTTTACAAAAATTTGGCTTTATGCCTATTTTTCTTACATTTATCCAAAAATAAAATAAAAGAAATACAACAAAATTATTTATTACAAAATTTTTATCTTGGCATGGGGGAGGCCGGCCGCTTCATGTTCGGGCTCGACCCGGGCATGGGCCCACTGGATCTGGGCTTGGGCCCACTTGGCTTGGGGTTGACTTTGATTTTGACTTAGTCAACCGGGGTATAAATTTTTACCCCAACAAATTGCCCCCCATCAATAAATGCACACCATATATGTGGATCGTGTGCATGAAATTGATGGATCTTCTTTCACGTGGAGGCGACTTGATTTGGTTCCCGTTTTTTGGGAAGCTGGCACTGCCCTTTTTTACGACATGGGCGGTCGTCGCTTGACATGTCTTCGAGACGGAGTGTCCGTGATAGACGTTTTCCCTGGCCCGGAGTTATCTGGTTCCCGCTTTGTAGGAATCCTGCGCTGCCCTTTTTGCGACTTGGACGGTCGGTGCTGCCCTTTTAGCGACGTGGACGGTCGATGCTGCCCTTTTTGCGACTTGGATGGTCGGTGCTGCCCTTTTAGCGACGTGGACGGTCGGTTCTGTCCTTTTTGCTACTTGGACGATCGGTGCTGCCATTTTAGCGACGTGGACGGTCGATGCTGCCCTTTTAGCGACGTAGACGGTCGGTGCTTCCCTTTTAGCGACGTGGATGGTCGGTGCTGCCCTTTTAGCGACGTGGACGGTCGATGCTGCCCTTTTTGCGACTTGGACGGTCGGTGCTGCCCTTTTAGCGACGTGGACGGTCGGTTCTGCCCTTTTTGCGACTTGGACGGTCGGTGCTGCCATTTTAGCGACGTGCACAGTCGATGCTGCCCTTTTAGCGACGTGGACGGTCGATGCTGCCCTTTTAGCGACGTGGACGGTCGGTACTGCCCTTTTAGCGACGTGGACAGTCGATGCTGCCCTTTTTGCGACTTGGACGGTCGGTGCTGCCCTTTTAGCGACGTGGACGGTCGGTTCTGCCCTTTTTGCGACTTGGACGGTCGGTGCTGCCATTTTAGCGATGTGGACGGTCGATGCTGCCCTTTTAGCGACGTGGACGGTCGGTGCTGCCCTTTTAGCGACGTGGACGGTCGTTGCTGCCATTTTAGCGACTTGGACGGTCGGTGCTGCCCTTTTAGCGACGTGGACGGTCGGTTCTGCCCTTTTTGCGACTTGGACGGTCGGTGCTGCCATTTTAGCGACGTGGACGGTCGATGCTGCTCTTTTAGCGACGTGGACGGTCGGTGCTGCCCTTTTAGCGACGTGGACGGTCGGTTCTGCCCTTTTTGCGACTTGGACGGTCGGTGCTGCCATTTTAGCGACGTGGATGGTCGATGCTGCCCTTTTAGCGACGTGGACGGTCGGTGCTTCCCTTTTAGCGACGTGGACGGTCGGTGCTGCCCTTTTAGCGACGTGGACGGTCGATGCTGCCCTTTTTGCGACTTGGACGGTCGGTGCTGCCCTTTTAGCGACGTGGACGGTCGGTTCTGCCCTTTTTGCGACTTGGACGGTCGGTGCTGCCATTTTAGCAACGTGCACAGTCGATGCTGCCCTTTTAGCGACGTGGACGGTCGATGCTGCCCTTTTAGCGACGTGGACGGTCGGTGCCACCCTTTTAGCGACGTGGACGGTCGATGCTGCCCTTTTTGCGACTTGGACGGTCGGTGCTGCCCTTTTAGCGACGTGGACGGTCGGTTCTGCCCTTTTTGCGACTTGGACGGTCGGTGCTGCCATTTCAGCAACGTGGACGGTCGATGCTGCCTTTTTAGCGACGTGGACGGTCGATGCTGCCTTTTTTGCGACTTGGACGGTCGGTGCTGCCTTTTTAGCGACGTGGACGGTCGGTTCTGCCCTTTTTGCGACTTGGACGGTCGGTGCTGCCATTTTAGCGACATGCACAGTCGATGCTGCCCTTTTAGCGACGTGGACGGTCGGTGCTGCCCTTTTAGCGACGTGGACGGTCGATGCTGCCCTTTTTGCGACTTTGGACGGTCGGTGCTGCCCTTTTAGCGACGTAGACGGTCGGTTCTGCCCTTTTTGCGACTTGGACGGTCGGTGCTGCCATTTTAGCGACGTGGACGGTCGATGCTGCCCTTTTAGCGGCGTGGACGGTCGGTGCTGCCCTTTTAGCGACGTGGACGGTCGTTGCTGCCATTTTAGCGACTTGGACGGTCGGTGCTTGATTTGACTTGCTCTGCTTCTTGCAATGTCAGGGGTAGACTTGACTTGCTCCGCTTCTTGCGGTGTCGGAGTGGAAGTTAACTTGTTGATTTTGATTTGGGTTGACATCAGCATCGCTATACTGGAATATGGTACCAGGAGCGAATCATCATCTGTCATGGAGAGGATTTTGGGATTTTGGTTTTTGTTTGGCATCTGCATTGCTGCACTAGAATAATACCAGGAGCAACTCATCATTTGCCCCGAGAGAATTTGGAAGAAATTGGGATTGTTTTACGCCCGTGGATTGTATACGGTTTTGCAGGATGTATGATCCAGACCGTAGGGCCGGAAAAATTTCGGGACTTTGTCGGCGTCTGCATCGCTGCACTAGAATATGGTACCAGGAGCGACTCATCATTCGCCGTTGGGGTATGGAATTTGGAATTTGGTTGGCGTCTGCATCGCTGCACTGGAATATGGTACCAGGAGCGACTCATCATTCGCCATTTGGGGATTGAGGAGCGATGGCTTAGGAGACAGGTTTAGATCCCTATCGCCTAAGGTTTTTCAATTTTATGGGCCGTGAGGGTCCCATAAAAGCATTTCCTCCCTACGAGTCGTAAGGATCCCGCAGTTGTATTTTCTCCTTAAGAGTCGTGAAGACTCCTAAGTGTGTTTTTCCTTTATGAGTCGTAAGGATTCCACAAAGGTTTGTTCTCCTCATGTATCGTGAGGACACATGAGTGGGTCTTCTCAATGGAGCATAATTCCAAAGGCGGAGACCAGCTGCGTAACTGGTAATTGTGGTGGGGCATGGGTATGACGAGAATTATTTGAGCCCATGGATTGTATACGGTAGTCAACTTGGGGACCAACCGTAGAGCTGGGAGAATTTTAAGAAATTGGATTTTGGTTGGCGTCTGCATCGCTGCACTGGAATGTGGTACCAGGAGCGACTCATCATTCGCCGTTTGGGGACTTGGAATTTGGATCTTGTTTGGCATCAGCATTGCTGCACTAGAATAATGCCAGGAGCAACTCATCATTTGCCTCGGGAGGACTTGGGATTTGGGTTTTTGGTCGGCATCAGCACCGCTAACACTGAAGCGAAATGCCAGGAGCGACTCATCATTTGCCGTTGCCCGCTGGGGAACGATGGCTTAGGAGACAGGTTTGAGTCCCTATCACCTAAGGCTTTTCAATTTTATGGGCCGTGAGGGTCCCATAAAAGCATTTTCTCCCTACGAGTCGTAAGGATCCCGCAGGTGTATTTTCTCCTTAGGAATCGTGAGGATTCCTAAGTGTGTTGCTCCTTTGTGAGTCGTAAGGATCTCACGCAGGGGTTTTCTCCTCACAAGGTCGAGAGGACTTTGCGAGTGTATTTCATCTCCTTTCATGAGTTTGCGCCCTTTCGGGTTTTCACAGACTCGCCGGTAGTCCTACTGTTTTTACTCACGGAGCCCTTTCGGGTTTTCATCCGTGCCCGTTTTTCTTGTGGACATACCGTTTATTATTATTTTTTTTTATTTCTTTTATTTTTCTTTTATTTTACTTTATTTTTCTTTTCTTTTTTTTTTCTTTTTCTCTGTTTTTTTGCCGCTAGTGGGACTTTAAAAGTAGTCTCACCGGCAGGATTTGGAAGAGATAGGGGTCATTTACGCCCGTGGATTGTATACGGTTTTGCAGGATATATGATCCAGACCGTAGGGCTGATGTGCTCAATTCGCCTGCGACTTGGAGCATTCACGTGTAATATTTCTTGAGATATCGGCCATTGATGGGTGGCATGGGCCTTTCTCCCTCAGCACTTATTAGTTGGTAGGATCCTCCGTCAAACACTTTCTCGATGACGTATGGTCCTTCCCAGTTTGGCTCGAATTTTCCCTTGGCATGTCGATTGGGGATAATCAGTCTTTTGAGGACCAACACCAATTCACCTTTCTTGAAAGCGCGGAGACGGGTTATCTTGTCATAGGCCCGTGACATTTGGGCTCGGTATAGCTCCAGACTCTGCTGCACCGCGAGCCTCTTTTCTTCGAGGGCATCGAGTTCTTCAAGTCGAAGGAGCACGTTTTCCTCCTCCGTCAACTCATGCTGAACGGCCATTCTTAAGCTTGGAACTTCGACTTCGAGGGGGAGGACCGCTTCCACTCCGAAGAGCAATGAGTATGGAGTGGACTGAGTTGGAGTACGGTGCGTGGTACGATATGCCCACAACGTCTCGTGAAGTTTGAGATTCCAGTCTCTTTTGTTGGCTGAAGCATTTTTCCTCAGGAGCTTGCATAGAGTCTTATTGAAGGCTTCGGCTAGCCCATTGGCTCTTGGATTATAGATGGAGGAATATCTCCAGTCTATCTTGTGCTGGGTAGCGAACCTTGAGACATTGAAGCTCTTGAAAGAAGGCCCGTTGTCAGAAATGATTCTTCTTGGTGTACCGAAGCGGTATAGAATATTATGCTGGAAGAATGTCAGAATATCTTTTGTCTTGACTTCTTTTAGCGGGACAGCTTCAGCCCATCTGGAGAAGTAGTCTGTCGCAGCCAGCATGAACCGGTGGCCTTTGGATGATGGAGGATCAATTGGACCAACAATGTCGGTGCCCCAGACTTCGAAGGGCCACGACGCCACTGTAGGATGCAATGGATTGGGATGCTTGTGAATAAAATCACCGTGAATTTGGCAGATATAACATTTCTTTGCATGCTCTCCGCAATCCCGTATCATGGTGGGCCAGTAATACCCAAGCCGTTTAATTCGCAGTCGCATCTTGGGGCCAGATTGGTGAGCACCACAAACGCCTGAGTGAACTTCTTTCATGACTTTTTGGGCTTCGGCCGATGACAGGCACCTGAGCCAGAGTTGGTCATATGACCTGCGGTATAGCGTGTCATTTACAAACACGTATCGGAGAGCTCTCTTCTTCAGCTGAATCCTCACAGATTTTTCTTCGGGCAGCCTGTCGTATCGGAGGTACTCTGTGAAGGGTTCTCTCCAATCGGGCTCGTCTTGGATGATCGAAGCTTCTTCGGCAGGACTGCTCTTCTGTTCCGCGCTTTCCTCTTCTCGTAGAGAGACCGGGGGTAGAATTTGTCGGCTCCTGACTGTGATCAGAATTTCGTCCATGTCAGGATCGACCAGCTCCTTGGCTAAGCGAGCGAGTATGTCAGCCTTTCCATTCAACGCTCTAGGGACTCTCATTAGTTCAATGTGAGTGAACCGTTTCATGAGTTCCACCACTCGGCCTCTGTACCGAGCTAACTCGGGTTTGTATATTTTATAATCGCCGCTTACTTGGTTGACGACAAGCTGGGAGTCACCGTAAACCCGTAGCCGAAGGATTTCCATTTCTATGGCGAGCTCCAAACCAGCTATCAGAGCTTCATACTCAGCCTCATTGTTTGTGCGAGGCTCGGTGAGAGCAAAAGAACGCCGTAGGGTTCCCATTGATGGCGTGATGAATACCAATCCTATCCCTGCTTTTATCTCCGGGACACTTAATTTACTGGAGGTCCTTATCGATGAGGCCCCATCGAAGTAGAGCTCCCAACATGGCTCGTCATTCTCTAGGTGTAGCACCTGTTCCTCGGGTAACTCACAATTGAGTGGTGACCCTTCTGGTATGGGATGAGCAGCGAGGAAGTCTGCAAGAGCTTGACCTTTTACTGCTTTTTGAGGAGTATATACTATGTCAAACTCGAGTAGCATAACAGCCTATCTTGCCATTCTGCCGGCTAGGCTCGCTCTGGTAATCAAGTGTTTGAGTGGGTCGACCTTGGAGATCAGCATAACCCGATGAGCAAGCAGATAGTGCCTCAGTTTCTTCACAGCAAATATCAGAGCCAGGCATTGCTTCTCGATTGGGGAATAGTTGTGTTCCGCCCCGACTAGAGTTCGACTGAGGTAGTAGAGGGCATTTTCTTTTCCCTCCTCGTTATTCTGGGCAAGGAGCGCACCGAGTGACTCATCCAGCGCGACAGTGTAGAGAATCAGCGGTTTATTTGGAATGGGAGCGGCCAGCACTGGAGGGTGCAACAAGTACTGTTTGATGCTTTCGAACGCTGCTTGACATTCAGCATCCCAGATAAAAGGAGCTCCTTTCTTCATGAGCTTCGAGAAGGGCCTACATCTCCCCGATAAATTTGAGATAAACCTCCGTATATAAGCAAGCTTGCCTTGAAAAGACCTTAGCTGCGTCAGACTCTTCAGAGGGGGCATCTCCATGATGGCCTTTATCTTTGATGGGTCAACTTCGATCCCTCGATGTCGGACTATGAAGCCCAGGAATTTTCCCGATGACACGCCAAAAGCGCATTTCAGAGGATTCATCTTCAGATCAAATTCCCTCAGTCTGGTGAGAACGGTCCTCAGATCCTGGATATGATCGGCCTTGGTTTTAGTCTTAACGACTAGATCATCAACATAGCATTCGACGACTTTATGAATTAAGTCATCGAAGATATTGGTCATTGCCCTTTGATATGTAGCACCTGCGTTCTTCAATCCGAACGGCATCACCTTGTAGCAATATATTCCGATCGGGGTTCGAAATGCTGTGTGCTTCTCATCCTCAGGCGACATCTTGATCTGATTATATCCAGACGAGCCATCCATAAAGGTGAACAACTCGTAATTTGAGGTGTCATCGACCATCATTTCCATGACCGGTAGCGGAAAGTCGTCTTTAGGACATGCCTTGTTGAGATCCCTGAAATCGACACAAACTCGGATCTGCCCATTTTTCTTCTTCACTGGGACTATGCATGCGATCCAGTCCGCGTATTTCTCTTCCCTGATGAAGCCGGCATCGATGAGTTTCTTAGTTTCCTCGATGACCTTTTCTTCTAGTTCCCTTCTCATTCTTCGAGGAGCTTGTTTGACTGGCTTAGCATCAGGAGATATAGCCAACTTATGTACGGCCACTTCAGGGGAAAGGCCAGGCATTTCTTTGTATGTCCACGCAAAGCAGTCGACGAACTCATGCAGCAGGGCAATTATCTGCGCTTTCATTTCCTCTGACAAGAGCGAGCTGATGTAGGTCGGCCTTGGATTATCGGGCGTTCCTAAGTCAATCTCGGTTAGCTCGTCAAAGGTTGCTTGTCCGCCATCTTCGAGCTCTTGAGGAGCTTCTTCTGGCTCGGCTATCTCGTCGTCATCATTTGATCTTTCGCTGGCCTCACCAACATGGATCATGTAGCACGCTTTGGAATCAGGTTGAATGTAGCCTATGCCCCGTCTATCTGGAATTCGTCCATCGATGAGTGCTCGGACCTGGGGCGGATGCCATAGCCCTTCGTAAAACTTTGCTTCGGACTCCGTTTGATATAACCGGCATCCGCACTTCGTAAAGTATTCCCGCATCTCGGACGCATAGTATCTGGGATTGAGGACGGCTCTTATGCCTCTCTCATAGGGAAGGCACACGACAGAATGATCGTCCGGGTGCACAACGGGGTTTGACCCATAAAACAGGATACCCTTCTGTCCACTTTTCCTCCCGGGAACGTAGAAAATTTTCAGCTGGTCCACGGTGGAGACTGATAACACATCGAGCTCTTTGCACATCTGCTCTGGTACCCTTGTGACGGCTAGGGACCCTTCTGCAACTTCGAAGGTCTCTCGTAGTTTCGCTTGTTGCGTGGGGGTCCAATCTGCACCGCTGTTGCATGACAGGTCTTCCTCCTCTGACTCTTCAGTGTCACTGCCAAGATGAGGGCGGACTTTACTGCTAGATGGGGCTTCAGTGACGAATTCATCCGTATCGCTGCCGAAACGAGGGCGAGTTTTATGGAAGGACGGGCTTCCAGCGTCGGATTCATCAGTGTCGCTACCGAAATGCGGGCGCACTTGGGTATTTTTGCTTTTGAAAGTGACAGCCAGCGCAGATTCGCTTTTGAGCCTTGGGGCTGGTCTATCCTCAGTCAGTTGTGGCTTAGCATTTTGGTGGTTCATAAAGTACCGAGAATCTTCATATCGGACTTCATGCACACCGAACGGTTGGATGTCTCCGTCAATGCGTCTTTCTTTGCCATTTTTAGTATACTTCATGCATTGATGGAGAGTTGACGGAATGATGCCGTAATCGTGGAGCCACGGCCGCCCCAAGAGAATCTTATAAGACGTGTCGGCGTCGATCACGTATATCTTAGCTTCAGTTTGCAGATCCCCGAATTTGATTGGCAGAGCTATGGACCCCAGAACTTGCTGGCAATTTTGGTTGAAGCCTTGAATGACAATCCTTTCCCTTGACAGGTGTCGGACGTCCATTGATAAACTCTTCAGAGTTCGCAAGTTCATGATGTTCACTGAGGACCCCGGATCAATCAATATGCGATTAATTCGATCTCCGTCGCTGTACCCGGTCACGTAAAGCGGCCGATTATGCTCAGCCGTTCCCAGTAGCAAGTCTTCATCCTTAAATGTGACTGCGGCGACATGCAAAGCATGCTGGGCTTCTTTCATATTAATTTCCGCAAAGTGAGCCTGATACCGCTCGGGGTTTTGTAGAGCGTGAATGAGAACATCTCTAAGCTCCTTAGATAGGACCAAGGCGTCGTAGATGCTCAGGAGAGACGGAAGCTTCCGGAGATGTGCCAAGACATTATAGTCCACCGAGGAAGGACTTATGTTTTCATCAGCCGGTTCTCTGTCATCTTCTTCATTAGCGACTTGTTTTTCCTTCCCTTTTGGGGCGTTGCCCTGATTTAGCGGTAGAGCCCTGCAGCTTCTAAGCTGGATTTGATTAGCTGTTGTGGCGAGCTCCTCATCCTCTTCAGGAAAATAGAGCTCATCCTCGGAGTCGCTGCCAAGATGGATGGCGTAGCAGGTCACTACTTGGATCTCTTCATTGGAGTCTTCTTCTAACTCCTCCAGAATTTCAGCCGCTTGCACAGGGAAGAACTCCTTCAATTGTATCAATGTTCTTTCCCTTTGTTCATATTCTTCGAGGGAATCGATATATTTTTGAATGGTCAATCTCCCTGCAGACTCTTTTTTGCGCGAGCTGCACTTTTCTTCTTCTTGAGCTTCTTGGATTTTGAGCCTGATGGAGCCGCATTGGCAGCTGGACTGGTAGGCTTCTTCTGTCCTTCCCATTCCATCCTGGGCTCTTTCTGAAGCAGCTTTAGCATCTTCTTCGTCTTATTAGATATGTGCGTACTCCACGGAGACCGCGATGAGTCCATCTCATTTCTCGGGGCAGCGGGTTCGGCTGTCTGCTCCCAGAAGGCTTCAACTTCTGTCTGTATAAAGTTGGTGGTTGCAACTTGGTTGTTCACCAACACGCTTTTGGACAGCTCGATCTCTCCAGCTTTGTACTGCTTCTCGACCCAGTCTTTAAAGATATAGCAATCCTCGATCGCATGGCTCACTACTCGGTGGTACGGGCAATACAGGGGATTGTCGGTCATTTTTGCTTCTTGGGGTCTTTTCGACTCTGGCAATTGTAAGCCGTTGTTCAAGGCATCTTTAAATATCTTGCGGACCTTGTCCCTTCTGAAAGAGTAAACCTTGTTCTTTTTCTCCTCTAGGGAAGGCCCATCTCCTCCCAGTAATGGCTTTCGAGACCGGTTGGTTTTGGATTCGCCCGCCCTTCGCTTTTCTTCATTGTCGGAGTCATTGAAGACATTGGTACTGCTAGAACTCCCGCTTCTACGGTTGTCGTCCCGCTTGCTTTTCCAAGTTTTGTCTCTCTGAGAATCCGGCGGGGACTCTTGCTTCGAGCGTTCCAGCATTTGGAATTTCTTGGTTAGCTCCTGAAATGTCTTGAGGCCCGCCGTACACAAGAATGGGACCATCCAATTGCTGAGGTTCCCAATGAGAAGGCTGACGGACTGGTCCTGCTCCAGCGGCGGTTCGCACTTAACTGTGAGATTGCGCCATCGGGCGATAAAGTCGGTGTTGCTTTCATTCTTCCCTGGCTTGGTCCTCACAAGGTCGGCAATGGAGATTTTATCACTGACGCTCATGAACCTTTACCGGAACAGAGACTCCATTTAGGCAAAGGTAATGACGGACCCGTCCGGTATACTCGCATACCAGTCGAAGGCGACGCCGGTCAGGCTGTTGACAAACTGACGAAGAAGGAGCGCGTCATTGCCCCCTGTATTTCCGCACGATGCTTTGAAGTGGGCGACGTGTTGATTTGCATTCCCCGTTCCATCAAATCTTCCGAACTTAGGGATGACGTAGCCGCTTGGGAACTCAATTAGATCGTACTGCGCGGGATATGGCCGCCCACTACTGCCGATTTCTTTCTGAGCTTCAGCTTCGGCCACCAATGTTTTAACCTTGATGGTGACCAAATCCATTATCCGATCCTGTGTTAGCGGGATAGTGCTATCTGGGGCCAAGGCGTCCCCAGAAGCGGAATGTGGCCGGCTTTCATTCGGCTCGACCAGTCTTGGTCCCAAAGGAACAGGCATTGGCTGCCTCGGATTGTCATCACCCGGCTGATTAGTAGCGGCTTGTGCCTGATTAGGAGGTGCTCGACCAATTTGAGCCGTAAGCTGCATCACCACGTTCGTTAAGTCATCAATCTTCGAATAGAGCTTGGCCATCTCTTTATCTTTGCTCCTGAGCTGTTTTCGAAGCTCTTGAAGCAGCTCCTGCTCCGCAGTCCTGGGGCGGAAAGTCGGCTCTTCCTCGCTGTCCGAGCTTGACTCTACATGGACCGAGGGGTCTTTCTGCCTATCATCCTCATCGAGAGGGTTTTCTTCATCTAACGGGGGTGGCTGTTCTTGGGCGGCGGCAACCACATTCAGGCTAGATTGGGCTTGGGATGTGGTGGCCCCATCCTTGCTTTTGCTGCGAAGGTTGTCGCTGGGGCGCCCGCCCGCCATATAGACCGTATGGATAATATATCCGGCCGTCTTTCTATCATTGGCGGCTGATTTCACGGATAGTTGTCTTGACCCCCTTGCTTCGGTAGCTAATAGTCGATCGAAGTCGGCTTGCCTAACCAGGTTCTTGAATGGTGCTGGCGCTTCTTTTTTGGGTTTGCCCCGCTGCTTTCGTGCGGCACAGAGTGCTTGATAGACTCTTGAAGAGACCGTGTCATACTTTTTCTGTTGGGGCTGGGACACGTCTCTTTGTGGCACTGTTCGGACCGCTGTCTTCTTGATTCTGGCGGTCATGGCATTTTTCTGAACCCACTTCAGAGGCTCGAAGGAATTGTTGATTCTTACGTCCGACTCAGCCGTCGTCGCGGGACAACCCTGCACTTGGAACTTCACACGGTTCCATTTAGCCGAAGCCTTGGCCCTTTTGTTGGCTCGATACCTGAGTCGCTTCTGCCTTAACTTTTCTGTCCTAAGCATCTGGCAGACTTTGGCTCTTTGGGAAGACACCGCATACCGGTCGATGGAGGGCCTTGGAGATACGCTCGATTGTGCATTTGTTGGAGTCATCACCTGAGCTCGTCCGCAACATTTGATGTTGCCCTTTGTACCGAAGTTCTTGCCCCCAGCTAGAGCGCCAGGGAGTCGTTCAGACACCGTCTTAAGTTTCGGTTGTGGTGCCTTGGCGATCATGACATTCGGCCTCTTACCCCTTGAGACCGGCTTGGCCACCTGTTCCGCCGGGATCTCCGCCAGATGAGCGCTTCCGGCAGGGTAGATGATGACGGAGCCAAACTGGCGGGGCGGTTCCTCCCACTGTCGACTGAGGCTCGCGGGGAGAACCACACGAGCGTTGATCTTGACCACGTACGGAATCGGGGTCACGTTGGAAGCTGAGTTCGTCTTGGGAGACATTGTCGTCGAAAGTTGATTGCTGCACGAAAAGAAAACATCATTTCAGTATAGGCAATCGATATGTATATTGATTGAGTTCGCATGAACGCTTAACCCGAAATATGGGAGGAGAGATTGGTCCCACCGGGCGTGCCAGAATCTGTAGGGTGTTTTTCGTCACCCCATTGAGATGGGAATACGCGCGCGCTTATCAGGCGTACTACAGATTCCCCCTGCCTAGGATAGGCCGGGGTTTAATGATTGTAGGGATCCGAATCTCCGGCAGCCGCGGACTAAGCTGCCGTTAATTACCCCTCGCCTTTGGAGCGAAGGAACTTCCGATTGACGGGTTAAACTGGTCATGCGAACTCAATGTGCAGTGTACGTGTGTTGTGTTTTGAAAGGGGGTTTTGGATATATCGGGAGCCACGCAGAGTTTTTACAGGAGTCCCGCTACCCGGATAGCGGGCTAGGGGTCAAGGGGCTAGCAGCCCCCTTGCGGGGTGCGGGGCAGCGCCCCGTTAGAAATTTTTTTCTAACAGGGACAGTGTCGCGGAGTACGTGTATGTGTACATTTGTATACATATGTTATATATATATATAAAAAGGGAAAAGGCATCCAAAGGATGCGTGGGGCAGCACCTTGGGCGCTGTGCGCTTAGGTGCTGTGCGCTCAGGCGCAAGCGCGCCACGTGTCGGCACGTGGGCGCTTTGCGCATGAGCGCTGCTCGCAGGAGCGCAAGCGCGCGCGCCACGTGTCGGCACGTGGGCGCTTTGCGCATGAGCGCTGCGCGCTGGAGCGCAAGCGCGCGCGCCACGTGTCGGCACGTGGGCGCTTTGCGCATGAACGCTGCGCGCTGGAGCGCAAGCGCTCATGCCACGTGTCGGCACGTGGGCGCTTTGCGCATGAACGCTGCGCGCTAGAGCGCAAGCGCGCGCGCCACGTGTCGGCACGTGGGCGCTTTGCGCATGAGTGCTGCGCGCTGGAGCGCAAGCGCGCGCGCCACGTGTCGGCACGTGGGCGCTTTGCGCTCGGGCGCAGTGCACTGGAGCGCAAGCGTGCGCGCAACGTGTCGGCACGTGGGCGCTTTGCGCTCGGGCGTAGTGCGCTGGAGAGGAAAAGAGGGCTTTTAGCCCCAAAAACTCTCGAAAGAGAAATTAGTGGAGTTAAACTCCTGAAAAAAGAAGAATGTTTTAGTTGGGGAAATGGGTTCTTCTTCTTCCTCCTCTGTTGGCTGGCTTAAGAGATGTGAGATCTAAAAATCTCTTCTTTTTGAGATCTAATGATAGATCCAAGCTCCCCTTTGTGGGTTTTGTGGTGAAAAACTAATTTGTTTTATAAAAAGGAGAGTAGAACTCTTGATTTAATTCAAAAGAAAGAAGAAGGTTTTGGAACCTTAAAGAAGAAAGAAAGATCTCAGATCTGAAACCTTTTTTTGGAGAGAGAAAAGTTGTTGGGATATCTCATTATCCTTGCCTTTATAGGCCATACATTTTACATATAGCCCCTTGGGCTTCACAAAATGGCATTTTGCCTATCCCATGGCTCATGTGCCATTTCTTTTTGCACATAAGCCATGGGCTTTACAAAAATTTGGCTTTATGCTTATTTTTCTTACATTTATCCAAAAATAAAATAAAAGAAATACAACAAAATTATTTATTACAAAATTTTTATCTTGGCATGGGGGAGGCCGGCCGCTTCATGTTCGGGCTCGACCCGGGCATGGGCCCACTGGATCTGGGCTTGGGCCCACTTGGCTTGGGGTTGACTTTGATTTTGACTTAGTCAACCGGGGTGTAAATTTTTACCCCAACATAAGCAACATCCTATACTTGTCCCTAGTCGTAGGATTATCGAGACAGGACATCGATACTCCAAAGTAGACTAGTGTGTATGCTTCTCATCCCAGTTGGGGAGATGGTCTGACCAACAGCCGTCAGTACGTCGTACTGGAGATAGTATACAGGTGCTCGTTAGGTTACGGGTACACCGGACAGGACTCATAGGGGAACTGATTGGTTGATATTATACCCATCGTCAGTTAACAGTTCCCAGGTGACATGAGTACAGCATAGTCCGCAGACTTGACACTACTACTTCGCCTCGAGTGTGTCCCACTGTTCTTAGATTTCTACCCTACCACGGCTCAAAGGAGTCGTGCAAACAAGTAGCAGTTGGGTGCAGTCCCGAGCACTTGGAGGCAGTGGCAGTTAGACAGGATTCGTCTCTCCCGGTATTGGGAGTTGATATCATGCTGTGTCAGAGAGCCATTACGCAAAGTCCCTGGCCAGGGCAAGCGATATTTACTGGTAGGTTCCAGTAGTTTCTCAGGGTGTAATAGGCTACGCTCCGACACGACTTATACAGCTATTAGGGGACTGACGCTTGCCGCCCCTAGGCTCGATATGCGATAGTCTTAGACGAACAGACCGGACTGTACGGAGATTGTCACATCAGGCTCAGTAGGAGTTCGGATGGTTTTCCTCATCGGCCTTCTTATCGACATCGACCTGGGGACTGTTACGTACAGCTAGTGCCGCTTGCGGTCTGTGGTTAAACCCACTGCCAGCGTAGTGTCGAGTCTTTAGAGTATCACACAGAGAGTTTCTCTGCTCCAGGCGAAACGATATAGAGGTCGTATAATTATACGACAAGAGTTCGGACGCATACGTGTTTAAACGCACATACGACGTTCGGACAGTTTTTACTAGCCGGCTTTGGTTTAAGCCAGATTCTAGTATCAGGTTATTGGATTTATACAGTCTAAAGTTTTTTCTTGTTTTCACGGATTGGAGGGGCGTTCTCGTAATTTTCCGGGAAGCTTCTAGAAGCATGGTGACTTGGGGGCTAAGGTGGCATTTGCATTAATTGGATTAGTGAGTCATATAGTGATTCATGCAATGAGTTAATGATTCATTTAATGATTTATATGACTCATATGATGAATCACTTAGGGTATTAATGAAACATGATGATAATGCTTTATTTATTATTTACTTAATAATATCATATGTTTCATATATACTCAAATGATTTCATTCATCCAAACTAATTCACTTTCTCACCTTCTCTCTCCTCAAGCTCTCATTCTTGAAACCCCAACGCTAACCTCTCATGTGTTGAGATCAAGGGTTAGCTAGACTAATACATCCATAACCTCACTCTATATCCCTAGGTAGCTTAGATTAGCACTTTGAGCAACCCAGTTATCTTAAGTTACAGATCAAGCTTGGTGTAGGAGCTCTCGGGTGGATCATCTTTGATTCGAGGAGGCCGTTGAGGTGCCGATGTTCCAAGGAGCCTACGAGGAGTGGAGGACAGCGATGAAGACCCGAAGGACAAGTAACGTGAGGTATAACTTTGAATCCGAGTAGTTAAACATTTCGTAGTTTGCTAGTAACGGTTTAGATACGATTCATGCACTCAAGTCCGTGTTACGAAGCTTTGATAATCGTTTTTCATATATTCCGCCTCCCCGCAAGTCAGTGGGGTGCGTGACATGGACTTACAGTGGTATCAGAGACAACTAAACCATTACTAGCTTGTTAGCAACTGATTAGAACTTCGATCGTCAGAAAACACGAAAACGAAACCCCGGAAATCCCAAGTTTCTGTTAATTTTAAAAGTGTCTAAAAAATTATTTGACATACCTTAAAATTCACAGCAGGGTTTTGTAAGAATACTGGGAAAATACGAGCCAGTAACTCGGCAAAACGGCCGCGGATCCGCTGCAATAGAGTTCTTGTGCCGCGGATCCGCCGCCGAGTCAACGCCGAGTTGACTCGGATTTGCTCAGTAATTCCTATTTTGTGGTTTTATGTTTTCCTGTATGTTCTGTTTCTACCCAGATTGCTTCTTTGCTGGTTTGCTTTTGGGTTAAACATGGAATATGGTTATCGATCGATGTTCTAAGATATTTGCTAATCGGGTTATTATCTGTAATGTTTAATGTGTCCGTAAACCTCCTCTAACTGCTAGTATGTCGGTTGGCAGGGGGTTGCACATTTCTGTAATGTTTACTGTTTGTGTATATGAACTGTATTGGACTGTTGTGATGATTAGCCGGGGTTTTGAGATAGGTTTAATATTCATTCATTCAATGTAAATGTAATATGATGTAATATTCTTTTGCGGGGCGCATCCAGGTTGCGGTTGTTGCCACCGTTGTATTATTTCTTTTTACTGTTTTTGCTCCTAGGATAGACCCAAGGCAGGGTACACAAACTACCGGGTACTTTGAAGTGTTTAGTGGCCTACTCACTTTGTTGAGGGAGACTGCTTCACTTCGGGTACTTGGCGGGTAGTTTGCTGTACCCGTAGGGGTCTAGGGTTGGGGTAATGGCTATTCATCACAACTGTGTAATCCGTCTTTTATTGCAGGCTCAAAGCAAATGTGGATTGCTAGTAAATCCAATAAAGTTCATCATTGATCTGGAATGCTTATTATTGCGTCTGACGAATGTACAATATCTATATACGATAGCTATTAGACGTCACTTATGTTTTACACCCGCGCTAGCCCAGCCCCCGCTCTGTCGTTAGTTAAGTAACCTAACGGGTGATGACGGGACCCCGTGGCAAATGCGGATGGAATAAGAGGACATGGTATTTTCGTTGTTTTCTGCAATGATAGGATAAATGATGGGACGCATTATTATAATGCAAAGAAAATAAACCAAAATTCAATCGTTGAAACAAGTTTAAAAGAAACCACTCGGTTATTTTAAAAGATCAGAATTTTTAATTGCGGAGCTTTAACCACTCCTTTTAAAAAGTATCAGGGTCTTTCGATTATATCAAGTTCACTACGTTCACGGTTTTGTCAAAACCATTTGTAGCCCTCCGTTATTTCATTTGGATATTCAGTAGTATTCAAGCTATGCATTTGACCAACGCCAGGGCATAGTGTTTGGTAGCTGCTGGGATATTTCATTTGTTGCATAGATAGATGTGTTAGTTTGGGACAGTCGTATTATCATTTGGCCAACGTCAGGGATATGTACGGATGGGTTCAAATTAACTAGGACAATGATGGGTAGAACTTGACATGTGACTTATGACATTTTGACCAACGCCACGGTCATAAGAGCATGGGGCAAAAATTTATATCGGGAATTTCTAAAGAAACTGAAATTTGCATAGAGAGCATACCATTTTGGAGTTTGATGAATATTGGTAGGATTCCTTCAACATTATCATACGATGATATTTTGGATCCCGATCCTACTGTGAGTATATACTACTTATCAGGAGATTCGTCACTTAACGATCAATGCTATAAACCAAGTAGGTGCCTAGAAAGGTGTCAGCAGGGTTACGCCCCCAGAGAAAAGAGGTTATTTAATTAAGGAATTTCGTGAAAGCGTTAGAAAACCTCCCTCGAAGTATCGACACTGACTTGGATGAACGGTTAAGTAAGAATTGTACGGTGAGAATAGTCCTGGCTAATTCTTCTTTTATGGTTTGAGGGATTCGAGAAACAGTGGGAGCCATCCTGTTTAGATAAATTAAAAACCATTCTAAACTTGCAAGAGCATCATGCTAAAATGTTTTCTTCTCTCTCTCTCTTAATTGCAGCGACCATGTGACCATGACTAGGTTACATCTAGATAATAAATTGACTGAATCTTACTTATATAAGTGGCAAAAGTCTGTCCAGATGTCCATTGCCTATGACAAGCTGGACCACCCTATTACTACTCAAGATCCCGCCGTCCCAGGTCCAGTTTCCACCGTCGCAGATATGGATACCCGTCAGACAAGGGAAAAAGATAAAGCGAAAGCCAAGTGCCTCGTGTTAGCTTCAGTTGATGGTGTATACCAGAAGCAGCACGAGAAGATGGACTTAGTTTCCATCTTTCTCCATAACAAAAATTTATATGGAGAGCAATCTCATATCGCAAGATATGAGACCTCGAACGAATTAATTCAAGCGAGGTTGGCTGACGGGTCATCTATAGGGGACAACGTCCTTACAATGACTAGCTGTATTGATGAGCTCCAGGACCTGGAGACCGCATTGGGAAACGAGTCAGATACTGACTTGATTCTACAGTCTCTGCCTCCTACCCTGAAGGAAACCAGGGAAGTAGAAGGAAAGAGAAGGGCAAAGATTTCGGGACTGGATATAGTAAAAGAGGGACGTTCCTATTGTTACAAGAATGAATATTGGCAGAATGATTACAGGGCTAGCAAAGCCAGTAGCCAGGATTCGAAGCATATTGTGGCTTCAGCCTCAAGTGTATTTGTTATTGAGAACTGTTTGTCAATTAACTCTACTTCCTGGGTACTAGATACCGGAGCAGGATCTCATATCTGTAATTCAATACATGCTTTGAGAAACCGTAGAGTTATAAAGGTAGGTGATTGGTCTCTCAGAGTTGCAAACGGAATGAGCGTGGACGCTGAATCCGTAGGAGAATATCGCCTAGGTTTGACAAGTGGGCATATATTGATTCTACGTAACTGTTTATATGTACCTAGTATGACTTGTAATATCATATCAGTATCCTCACTTTCAAGAGAGGGATATGATTTTACATTCGTAAGCGATGTAGTTAACATCCACCTAAATCAAGTTTTGATTGGGTCTGGTATATTAGATAACGGTATATACGTATTAAGTCAAGCTCAGGTTTTCAATGTCCAGAACACACTTAAAAGAAAGTCTCCAGAAATAAATCAGGCTTTCTTATGGCATTGTAGACTAGGTCACATCAATGAGAGAATGTTGACTAAGTTATATAGAGAAGGATATTTGAATCCGTTCGAATATCAATCTTATGCTACTTGTGAATCTTGTCTCAAAAGAAAGATGACAAAGATTCCGTTCACTGGACACGGAGAAAGAGCAAGCGAGCTCTTGAGACTCGTACACAGTGACGTGTGCGGTCCAATGTCTACACATGCGCGAGGTGGTTATTCCTACTTCATTACTTTTACGGATGATTTCTCTACGTATGGATATGTCTTCTTAATGAAGCATAAATCCGAGGCTTTTGAGAAATTCCAAGAATACAAGAATGAAGTGGAAAAACAAACAGGCAAGAGTATAAAGACACTGAGATCTGATCGAGGTGGTGAATACTTAAGTGCCGAGTTCCTGGGTTACTTAAAAGAGAATGGAATTCTCTCTCACCTTACTCCTCCATACACGCCACAACATAACGGTGTATCGGAAAGAAGGAATCGAACCCTATTGGATATAGTTCGTTCCATGATGAGTAACGCTGAGTTACCGCAATCATTCTGGGGATATGCGCTAGAATCAGTGGCATATCTTCTGAACAGGGTTCCTACCAAGACAGTGCCTACCACCCCATATCAGATGTGGAGTGGGAAAAAACCCTATCTTCAGTATCTGAAGATTTAGGGATGTCCGGTTTTTGTTAAAAAGCAGTATGCGGACAAGCTCGAGGCACGATCAGTACAATGTAAATTTGTGGGATATCCCAAGAACTCCAAGGGGTATATGTTCTATAACGCAGAGGAACAAAAGGTTTTTGTTTCTCGTAATGCCTATTTTTTAGAACAGCAAGTTTTAGAAAAGGATACAGGTAGGAGCGAAATAGAACTGGAAGAAATTCCAGAACCACAAACTACAACTAAAAGTATGGTAGAACCAGTAGTTCAAGAAGAATTGGACATTCCCACACCCCTCCGCAGGAGTAGTAGGCCGTCTCATCCTCCTGAGAGATACTATGGTTTTCTCATAAACGGGGATAGAGAGGATTGCACTATTGATTATGATGAGCCTACTAGCTTCCAGCAAGCCATTCAGAGTGGTGACTCGGTAAAATGGCTGGATGCAATGCGGACCGAAATGGAGTCCATGTACACTAACAAAGTATGGACTTTGGACATTGCTCCAGATGGGGTAAAACCCGTAGGATGCAAATGGATCTTCAAAAAGAAGATTGGTGTAGATAGACAGGTTGAAACCTATAAGGCTAGACTTGTTGCAAAGGGTTTCCGTCAAAGACCTGGTTTGGACTATGACGAAACATTTCTCCAGTGGCTATGCTCAAATCCATTCGGGTCCTACTTGCTATTGCTGCATTCCACGATTATGAAATCTGGAAGATGGACGTAAAGACGGCCTTTCTAAATGGTAATTTAGAAGAGAGTGTCTATATGGATCAACCAGAGGGATTCATTCAGAGTGGGAGCAGCGGTAAAGTATGCAAGTTGCTTAAGTCCATTTATGGACTGAAGCAAGCATCGCGGAGTTGGAACATCTGTTTTAATGATGCTGTCAAAGAATTTGACTTTATCAAAAATCCATATGAACCTTGCATATACAGTAAGATTGTAGGGAGAGCTGTAGTTGTTGGATATATGTATGCCCTAGAGGCCATTATATGATAGTGGATGTATCTGTACATATGTGTGTGTGTGTGTGTGTGTGTATTCAGTGTACATTCTTGCTCGACATGATAGTATGCTATCTGGTTCTACTTTATCTGACATGTTGATTTGATCATGCTTTTATTCATTCATACATGCTGATAAAGCCCTGAGGATATCGGCTTGACTACAGTGATTATGATAGAGATCATACTGTTAGTGTATATGCCCTAGAGGCCATTACTGTATCATACTGGTTTGTATATTACTTAATGGATGCTTGGGATATTCACCTTGTATATACAATCTTGCTCAAAATAGTAGTATGCTACTTGGTTTGTTTCTACTTCAATGTGTACATGTGTTTATTTTTGTATATCGCCTATACACATTAGTGGAGCCCTTAGGATCTTTGCTTGATTACCAGCGATGTGATGGCCGTCACACTAGTGGGGCTGGGTAATCTATAAGCACATCCTTATGCAGGTCCCTGGTCGCAGGACTATCGAGACAGGGCATCGATACTCCGGAGTAGACCAGCGCATGCGCTTCTCATCCCAGTGTGGGAGACGGTCTGTCCCACAGCCGTCAGTACGCCGTACTTGAGATAGTATGCGGGTGCTCGTTAGGTTACGGGTACACTGGACAGGACTCGTCGGGAATTGACTAGTTGGTATTATGCCTATCGTCAGTTATCAGTTCCCAGGTGACATGAGTACAGCTTAGTCCGCTGACATGACACTGTCACTTCGTCTCGAGTGTGTTCCCACTGCACTTTGATTACTACCCTACCACGGCTCAAAGGAGTCGTGCAAACAGGTAGTAGTTGGGTGCAGTCCCGAAGCACTTGGAGGCAGTGACGGTTAGACAGGATTCGTCTCTCCCGGTATTGGGGGTTGACATCGCGCTGTGTCTAGGAGAGCCATTACACGAGTAGTCCCTGGCCAGGGCAAACGAGATATACTGGTAGGTTTCCAGTGTTATCTCAGGGTGTTTTGGGCTTCGCTCCGGCACGACTTGTACCGCTATTGGGGGACTGACGTTTACCGCCCCCTAGGCCCGCCATGCGATGTATCAGACGAACAGACCGGACTGTACGGAGAATGTCACACTCAGGCTCAGTAGGATTTCAGATGGGTTTCGCCTCGTCGGTCTTCTTGTCGGCATTACCTGGGGACCGTTACGCACAGCTAGTGCCGCTTGCGGTCTGTGGTTAAACCCACTGCCAGCGTAGTGTCGAGTCTTTAGAGTCCCACACAGAAAGCTTTTCGCCTTTAGGCAAAAGAGTAGAGGTCGCATGGTATTGCGACAGGTCGCATGGTTTTGCGATAGGGTTCGGTCACATCCGTGCACTTGTGCACATACAGTGTCCGGACAGTTTACACTTGCGGGCTTTGGTTTAAGCCAGATCCTAGTGTACCTTTTGGGATTGGATTTATCCAGTATGCATTCGTGTTCCTCGGAACGCGGATGCGGGTGTGTATGCACAGTTGACAGGGAGGCAGAGGCAGCGGATTCTCATTAGGGTTGTTGACAGTTGACCATTGACTATTTGACTTTTTGTTCAACCCTAATGAGAATATGATATATGATTAACTATTATATTAATTAAGTATTATGGTGACATGGTTGTTGACTTGTTGACTTTGTTGACTTGTTGACTTTTGTTGACTTGTTGACTTTGTTGACCGGTTGACTAGGCTTGACTAGTTGACCATCATGATAACCATAGCCATCATTTCATGGCAAAGACTTTTGCTTGCTTGCTCATTTGTGTAAAATGAGTGTATGAAATGATATGGTTATGGTTGCTTCAACCATCACATAAGACTTATTTGATATGATGAGTTATCATGACTTTGGATTATGAGAGGGTGAAAGACAAAAGAGTTGCTCATTCTTTCTTGCTCATTCTCTCTCTTGTTCTTGAGCTCTCTTGTTTTGCTCTCACCCTCTTGCTCTTTTTCCCTCTCTTTAATCTATGGTTCTCTTGTCTCATGAGTTGAGAATCAAGAACCATAGATAAAATCCCACACAAACTCTTCTCTACTCATTCTAGTTCATAAGGTTTAGCAAACCGAGTGAACTAGTTTCTTCAAAGAACGAAGAAGGAGCCAAAGGTTGGAGCTTTCAGGTGGATCTATCTTCGGCGTACGGAGACGACGGGAAGAAGCCAATCCGGACCACCATCGGAGTTTGAAGACGAAGGAGTTCAAGACAAGCAAGGTATAACCCCCTAACCGAGTAGCTAGAAACTCGTAGTTAGGTTGTTAGATAGATGTTTAACCAAGATCCGGGTTTTAGGTCCATGTTACCACCTCCATAAAAATCGTTTTTTACCAAATTTCGCATTCCCGAAAGTACCGGGAGAGGTAGCATGGACTTACAGTGGTATCAGAGCCTAGTTAAACTCTATCTAACATGTTAGCAAGTAACTAGAAGATCGATCAAAGAAAAAGTCCCGAAAACGAACCCCAAAAATTCGAGTTTCTGTCGATTTTTTGACTGTTCAAAAGTTGATTATTTTAACACCTAAAATCGGCTCAGGGTTTTTAAAAGCCACTGTAGAAAAATGACCAAGAGATCCCCCTAAACGACCGCGGAAATGCGGCAATAGCTTGCTATTGCCGCGGTTCCGCGGCCTCCTTGCCCCCTCTCTGGTGTTTCTTTGCTACAGTGTGCTTCTGGGGGTAATTTGGGAATTTTGGTACATGTATTTTCAACCCAGATTTTCCAGAACGAAAATTTTATTTTGGGGTCCCGAAAATCCGTATTTTTGATCGAATTTCTAAAAGACTTAAGCTAACGGGTTTTTCCTGTAATGTGATATTTGTATTAAACGTCTACTAATCGCTATATGTCGATTAGCGGGGGTTATACAAATCTGTGATCTGTAATGTTGCTGGAATGTGTATATGAATATGTTGGATTGTCGCGGGTGAATAGCCGGGGGTTGTGAGACGAGAGTTTTCTTTTCTTTCAATTCATGTAAATTTGTAAATTGATGTAATAATTATTTGTATGGCCGCACAACCGGGTCGGGGTTGTAGCCGTCATTGTATAATTTCTTTTTACTGTTTTTGCTCCTAGGATAGACCCATGGAGGGGGTGCACAAACTACCGGGTATGCCGAAGTGTCGAGTGGCCTACTCATGGAGATGAGGGAGGTTGCTACGTTTCGGGTACTTGGCGGGTAGTTTGCTGCACCCGTAGGGGTCTTGGGTGGGGTATTGGCTATTCACCGCGACCGTGTAATCTGTATTTCGTTACAGGCTCGTATGAATTACAGATTCCTAGTATATCCAATGTATTCATCTGTGATCTGAAATGTTTATCATTGCAGTATATCTATATATGATATTATTTAGGCGTTGCTTATGTTTTACAGACGCGCTAGCCCAGCCCCCGCTCTGTCGTTAGTTAAGTAACCTAACGGGTAATGACAGGGCCCAGTGGCGAATGTGAATGGCATAAGCGTACGTCATATTTTGGTTGTTTTCTGCAATGGTAGGATTAAATGATGGGACGCATTAAAAGAACTAATGCAAGAATATCACGCATTAAAAGAACTAATGCAAGATAATAAACCAAGTTAAAGTCGTTGGAACACTTTCGAAAAACCACTCGGTTCTTTTCAAAACCAACTTTTAAATGCGGAGCTTGAGCCACTCCTTTTAAAAGCTATCTCGTTCCATCGACCAAATCAAGTTCACTACGTTCACGGTTTTGCCGAAACCATTCGTAGCCCTCCGTCGTTTCGTATGAATATTCAATAGTATTCAAGCTGTGTTTGTTGACCTTCGTCAAGGCATAGTGATTGGTAGCTGTTGAGTATTCATATGTAGCATAGATAGATGCGTTGGTTTGGGACATTCGCATTACCTTGTTGACCTTCGTCAAGGGTATATACGGGTGGATTCAAATTAACCTAGATAATGACGGGCAGAACTTGACATGTGACTTATGATTTGTTGACCTTCGTCAAGGTCATAAGAGCATGGGGCAAAAATCCACATCGGGAGTTTCATAAGTACTGAAACTTGCTAGATTTGCATACCATTTGGAGTGTGATGATTCTGGTAGGATTCCTTCAGTTTCGTCACGCGATGATATTTGGATCCCGATCCTACTGTGAGTATATGCTACTCCTCGGGAAATTTCTCACTAAACGATCAATGCTATAAACCTAGTAGGTGCCTAGAAAGGTGTTAGCGGGGCTACGCCCCCAGGGAAAAGATGTTCTTTAATTAAGGAACTTCGCGAAAGCGTTGGAAAACCTCCCTCAAAGTACCGACACCGGCCTGGCTGAACGGTTAAGCAAGTATTGTGCGGTGGGATTGATCCCGGCTAATTCTTCCTTTATGGTTTGAGGAGGGATTCGAGAAACAGTGGGAGCCATCCTGTTTAGACAAACTAAAAACCACTCTAAACTTGCAAGAGCATCATGCTGAGTGTTTCTTCTTCTCTCTCCTAATTGCAGCGACCAATCGACATGACTGGACTTAAGTTACTTCTAGATAAAAACATACTGACGGGGCCAAACTACAAAGATTGGCTCAGGAATGTCAAAATGGCAATCACTTACGACAAGCTGGGGTATCTTCTTACCACCAAAGCTCCCCCTGCCCCTGGTCCCACTTCCAGCGTCGCGGATAAGGAAATCCACAAGACTTGGGAGATTGATAGCGCGAAGGCCAAGTGCCTCGTACTTGCCTCGATGGACAACGAACATCAGAGGAGGCACGAGAATATGGACCTTGAATCCATATTTCTCCATACAAAAGAACTGTATGGAGAGCAATCTCGTATCGCAAGATACGAAGCGTCGAAAAAGTTATTTTCGGCAAAGATGGCCGTCGGATCATCAGTAGCCGAGCACGTGCTAAAGATGATCGGCTACATTGAGGAGCTCGCGGACCTAGGGACCACATTGGAGAGTGAACTCTATACGGACATAGTTCTCCAGTGCCTTCCTTCCACTTACGCCCAGTTCATACTGAACTTCAACTTACAAGAAAAAGAGGTTGAACTTTCAGAGCTCCTCAACATGCTGAGGAGCGCAGAGGGCACCCTACAGAAAGGTAGTGTCACGGCCCGAAAGTACGGAACATGACCGGCACCTAAACTACGAACGTCTCGAGATGTACGTAATCTAAGTAAACCGAAAACTCAGAAATCCAAACCAAGAAAAGTAGTAGAGTGCAGGAAAAACCAACTTAAAGCAAGTAATTTCAATAGCATAAGCCGAATTATGCGGTTTTTAAAACATCAAAAATTTACTGAAAATTTCGGCAGAGTCTCCTTTGTAAATACTGACCCCCAAACGGGATACAACATGAATAGTATACGAAATCAAGAAAAAAAGGCATCCCCAAGCGGGAGCTAGCTCTTCGTCTATCGACGGTCACAACCACACAAGCAATATAATATACAATGCCCACGGCGAGGATCAAAACTCAAAAGGAAACTCAAAACCACCAGAAAAATAACGCGCGACTCTAAGGTCGAAAGAATAACATCACTGGTCTCTATCTCAAAAATAAATACATGTTTGGTTGATGGAATTTACTAGATACAACGGAATAATATTATACAAGGTAATATGATGGTTACGATACAAGAAAAACCCACCTACTAGCAAGTCACCCGAATGAAACTGAGCCCGCAAAGCCGTAAAGAAACCTGCACGGCAAACCTGCAAGAAACTGGGGCACAACGGGGGTGAGTTGCCAACTCGTGAATAGAAAAACATCTACGCACAGAAATCGCATAAATAACGCAATCCTAGGTCAATGATCATAATATATCCTCAAAAATATGAATAACACGTAGCCTATAACAAGGCTAGGGTAAATATCTAACCCGAGTGTAATCTCATGTGCCCGTGTCAGTGCCTCAGGTAGCAATATCATATGAACGAGGTATGAATGCATGAAAACAGAATACATGTAAATGAAGAACTGTTTTCATAAATTAGTGAGATTTCCTTTGTATTTTTAAACTGAGGTATCATAAATAAAATCAGTATCAACAGTGTCTAGCATCGACACAAAACATAAATCTCAATGTCTCGAAATATCAATGTCTCAATCTCAATATCTAGGGCGCCGTCAGTCCAGACCGGCCCCTACCATCCATCTCAAGACCACGACGGTATCCTCCGGATATCCGACGCGTCGAGTAATATCACCGGTAGGTAGTGCTCCCCAGCCAGGCTCAACGTCAACACCACATTCCTCTTGCCCCGGGGTACCATACCGGGTCCACCATGTACCCGAAACGGTTCCTCCACTCCTCGAATCGGGTCTCGAAATCCATCAGCAAACTCATGGTGGACGACTCATACATCATAGGAAAACCGCACTTTTTATTTTAAAAGAGAGAAAAGGTTTATTTATGTTTTTGCGGTTTTCCTCCAAATCCAGAAAATCTCATGGAAATCCGAATCCAAAACCTCAATAACACGTAAAATAGTGAATATATGCATGAGAATCCATGAATGCGGCATAACGATGAATAACAGTATGCATGAAGTGACAAGTAATAACTACAATATCTAAGCTGGCATATAAGGTAAGTACACTAATATTATGTCAAACTACTAGCTATCTAGCTAAGTTAAGTAATAATATTTTCTAAGGTGTACGTGACATGGCAATTACCGATGAAGATGTGTGTGAGCCGGCAATTAAGTGTACGTGGTACATACGCATCATCAGTAATGGTGCTGGTGTCCTAACAGCATGATATCACTAATGGAGTATGAAACATAAAAATAAGCATGCGATGCGAAGCGGACCACAAAAATGAGCGGGAGCTGAAAACTAGACGCAACTATAACAATCTGCATTAATCTAATATAAGTCCTACAAATGGTGCCTTTTGAAATAACACGAATCATGGGTTTTGAAAATAGGGGGCTACGGTGTTTTTATGAAAAGATACGTCTTTTGAAATATCCGTAGGATCCCTTGGGCTGTCTTTAAGAATGCCTACGATTCGTTGGTTTTTGAAATAGGTACGAAGTCTAATCTAATCTAACAACTACACTAAACTATACGGCTGAACTAACAAGCTGAACTACAGGTAAGGGAAACCGCCTATCATCTGAGTCGATACATATACATACCTGTATATGTATAGTCGGTGATCCCGCCTCAATAATATCATATCCGATACCCTATCTATAATCAGGCATCCCAAGTCAAGAGTGCGGATCAATCATCAATATAGCTCGTACGTAAATCCGTCGTACGGCATCCCAATCTGGGTACGGGTCAATATCACATTCATCATACTATTCACCGGGTATCCTCTTTATCAAATATCATGATCGGGGTACAGATCTACGTCTAGTACCATATTGATACCATCTATGTATGCATGCAAGTAAGAATCACTACGTCAAAAGACCCGCTAAAACATCATGTCGTATCTCAATACGAACCAAAACACATCACGGATCTTCTGGCCTCAAGCCCAATATCATCGACTCATCTCAAATCCCAATTACTATCCTCAAATCCAGTATATAAACACAGTCCCATACCCATGTGTAAATATACACATCAATATATAATCCCATGTACGCACATATGAAAGAAGAATGTATGCAAATATGGGTGTGTGTGTATGTGTGGTGCAACCACTACCTAAGGTTTCGTAACCATGCACCAAACCAACACCAATATCCATCTAAAATCATCAATAATAAATCCTAACAACATATCATAAATTGTTGGTGTGTATACGCATCCGTATACATCACCACGGACTGCGGGGGTGCTATACGCCATCCACCCGACTTCTCCCCGTAGATATAAATCTACTCACCTGGTCCTCGTTCGCCGGTGCCGACGTCGCCAAGCGCTTGCTTGTCGTCTTGAAGTTCACATGGGGTACCTACATATCATAACGCACCGTATCGCATTAAAACTAAATTCGAAATCGAAACGGCATACGAAAATCAAATCGGCACGCGTATCACGCATAGGTCCAAACCTATCGCCTACGCATGCAAGAATAGTCAAACCAACTCTCGATGTCGATGTACAGACGTCAAACAATCGAGAAAAATCCAATCACACTCATTTGCACATTCACGAACACTAATTTTAATATAAACTAGGTTAAAACTCACAAAAACCCCAACTTTACTTAAAAAGTCACTTTTCCGAAAATCTAGCAAGCACAATTCGCCGTTTTTGTACAAAACAGGATGTTTAAATGAATGTAGCGGCCAATATATTTATTAAATATCTTAAATAAGTCATAGAAACAATTTCCGGAATTTAATCTCATTAAATTCCAAAAACCCTAATATTCTAGTTTACAAAATACCCTTTTTAACAATTTCATAGCAAAATGCATAACCTACAATTTAGGTTGGATTCCTATGAACTAAAGTGTTAAACTACACTTAATAAAGTTAATAATATGATAAAAACCCTAACCATATTTTTAATCTCATATTTTGAATTAAAACTAAAAACCTAGTTTGCAATATTAACCACCTTTAACAATTTTAAACTAGAAATTAGCAAACTAGTTACAAGTTTAGCTTTTTCATTAAATTTCAAGTTAACCTACTCATTAAAACCATACTCTAACGATAGAAACCCTAATTAGATTTTAATCCCAATTATATTCATAGTTTCCAAAAACTAGTTTGTTAAAAAGCTTAAGCATGGACATTTTGCAAGTAACAATTTGTAATTATTAACTAAATTAGGTTTTCCATGTCTTCTCATGCCAAACTACACCTTGCAAACATAAAAAAGTGACAACAACCATATTGAATTCAAACCCTAACTTGATCCAAACCCTTTTTCCTAGAATTTACAACTCTCCATTAACACTTAATTAAGCTAACTTAAAACAATTAACAACACATTAAGCAAAAAGGTTAGAATTTATACCCAATTAATTTGAAGATCCCCCAAGCACACTTAGCCTCCAAAATTGAAATCTAAATCCCTAGATCCATGCTATGGTAGCCAAGGGAAAATGGGTAGGAGGTGGATTTTGATTTCGGTTTGATTTTGAGTGTTTTTCTTTGGATTTTAATGGAAATTTGGGGTTTTCTTTGAACAAGAAGGAGCAAGAAGCAAGGGGGAAGGGCTGCTGTTGAGAGGGGCTGTAGGTTTCAGCTGATATGGGGAGGGGGAGAGAGAGAATGTATGGTGTGGGTCAATGGAATGGTCAAAGTCAACTAAGCCCATATCTTATTATCTAATTTCATTCATTTCCTTTTCTTTTCTTTCAATAATTTCTAAACCGTTTTGGCAAATGATTTCGTTCCAAAAACCATATGATAAAATTTTATTTAATGTTTTATGATGCACAAAATTTGTTTCAACTCATTCCAATTTGTAATTTTCCCTAATTAAATGTATTAGTGATGACTTAAATAAAAATAAAATAATATTTTTTTTCAGAAAATTTGAAATTTCACCAGCGGCTCAATAAACACCAAATAATAGAAATTACATAGCTAGAATATGTATATTTAATTTTTATAATAAGATATTTGCATTTTGACTTTTTACAGAAAACCCCCTTATTTTACCGATTTTTCGAAATTTCACCGAAACGATTTTCAAAGCGTTACAATCTTCCCCCCTTAAAGAAATTCGGTCCCCGAATTTAAATTCAAACTCCCCAAAATACTAAAATATCTAAGAAAACCCATCAAGTCGTCGGGGCTCCGAAATTGTAAATACATAAAACAAATCGTAGCGCAGCGCATGCGCTTGAAAAATGAGCATATAACTCAAATCAAAACTCCATCAAGCATCCCGCAATCATCGGAGTCATGGAGAAGACATCAATGCCAAATCCAAATCAAAACCAATATGACATAACTCGAAACTATACATGTAAATATCGATCTATATTTGTAAGTATCTGAAGGAAATGCATGCCAAATCTCTTTAAGTCGCTGTGCAACGCGTATAACACTGCACAGTGGCGGGCGTCTATCATAAGAAAATAAATATATACATATATACCTTTGTTTGAAATGTACGTTCCGCCGTTTTGGAAACAATTTAGAAGGGTCTCCTTGTTTTAAACATTTCGTGTCATATCAGACACGTAGGTAAATACTGAGGCTATAGCTCGCTTTTTGGAAATCCCTTCAATAACTATCAATGCATGCAAAATATATTCAGGTACTGTCCTCTGACTAGTCCTACTCAGTACGAAAACACATAGCAATATCATAAAAACGTACTGCTCTATACGAAATCAATCCCCAAAATATGCACATGAATGCTACGTGCGTCTGGTGCGCACGGAAATCAAAATCCATGAATGTGCCATACATGCGCACAGAAACAACATCTAAGTGCATCGGGTGTGCACGAAACATCTGTCGTAGGCAACATGTGTTCCTGACAGCAAAATCAGGTGCATCTGACATGCACGAAAAATCTCGATTTAGTGCATCTGGTGTGCACCAAAATCGCATCTCAAGACATGCGCTCAACATGCGCGAAAACCCAAATCAGGTGCATCCATCGTGCACGAAATCATGAAATCCAATATCAAGCGCCGAACGTGCGCAAAATCAATCAGGTGCACAAGGTGCACAAAACAAATATCGAGTATCACAATCGAAATCGAAGTCCAGTGCACACTGCAAGCATATAATAACTATACAGAGTGAAGGAACCAATTCGTGTGCGTGCATACGCACAAAATCAACTCAAATGTCTAAAACCGTAAAATCACAAACATGTGAAACCCAAGCACGAAAACGATATCAAGTGCAACACTGTGCAAAGATCGTAAATCCTCAATCATCAAAATCAAATCATGCGAATAAATCACCCAAAACATCGAAATCAATAATGGCGGAATAGTATCGCTCAAGTGCATCCTCTAAGAATCTCGGGCCAACTGTCGCGGTCACTAATGGGACGTCTCGTCGATGATCATGAACTCTGTCCTGCTGGTGTGCGTAACCATGACCACTCCTGGGTCAAGGTTTTCACTATGAATTACCAATCTTTCGGTCCATCGGCTCATCGGCCCTGTCAGGTGTGCTAACGGGGACGATTCCGTTCTGGCACTTCTCTGGTCATCTCTTGGTCAATCATCGCGACCACTCGTAAGACAGCATATCACTGGCGTCGGCCTCTGGCTCTCTGAATGTACGTGACACATCTGATCCTGAGTGCAAGTATCATTGCAGCAGTGTCCTGGAAGGAATCCTGCTCACGGTCTCTTCCATGTCTCGTCTCTGCCAACTGTCCGGAAGTCGTTGTCCTTTCCTATATCTGCATCTTGCTCTGGAACGACTGCATACTCATCGCGACTCCTTCTGGAAGGTAAGTCCAAGTACCATGCCTCGGCATGCGCATCGCCTCTCTGATGTCGGCGGAGTGGAACATCATCTCATATAGATCTGGTGCGAACCTCTTACTCTACTTTTCTCTAATGTCGTCTGCTTTGGACTCGTCTCGTCGCGGCTGCATGGACTGAGCTCCAATGACTATCCTCGAATCTGGAGTCTCCCAAAAAATGCATCTCACCACCTAGCATCCGAATTAAGTCGAACCATCCAATCGATTGTCAAAACCTCATAATCCCCCAAGGGCTCAACATCTTGGGTACAGTTTAATAGTATCGAGTACATACCACAACATCGGTGGTCCAGCCGTAGAAGGGCAAACCCAAGCCTCACTAATGGCGCCGTAGAACTGCCGCAAACCCGAAGGTTCAAAGGCTTTCACACGGTCATTAAGTCGAGTTAGGGTTTCATTCTTCTAGAGGGACCATAGAATTGCCTGCATGTCTTTTCGACTACTTTAAACTTGGAATAATAGGTTTCTGACATTCGATCGTCTCTGTCGACCCTCACGTCTCTGCGTGAAGTCGTCTCTAGCTGGAATCAATCTATCTGATGACCTCGCATCGGGGTAAGCGAACGATCCACATGTCCTAGTCATTCATCCTCGATGACTAGCGACCTTCTACCATCTCTTAGTACAACTCATTCTGCACTAACTCCAGCATCTGGGGCAATATCTCGTCGATCGCAGGAATAACTGGCTCGCTCGTCTTCACGCTGAACGGTGCATCAATCATCAGGAGTAAGCAATACTTCAATGGTCATCAAAATCTGGCTGGCCTCTATCATTGGCTCAATCCTCTAGTGTCGATCAGCACATCCGAGTAACCTCATAAAAGCGATCCGCCAAACTCTCGTGGCGCGGAAACACAGTTAAAAGACACATCTCTGCAATCGTGTGTCGCCGGAATTTCACCCTGGTCAGTCCTCGTTCGTGACGAGCTTGTGCTGACCGCAACTCTAGCCGTAGCTCTCCCTGCCCGTAACCGTAGCAGCAAAACCAAACTGGTACCGATGAGGCTAGATCAGGAAGGAATATAATACTGAACAAGGAAATGTACATCCTAAGGCTTCATAAGTGGAGTGGCGTGTCGTAAATATGCCGCGGAACATACCAACGGTACGTCACTCTACTTTAGTCACCTATTCCATCAACCAAGGGTCATCCTACGCTCCGAAGGTTAAAACCTAACGCTCTGATACCAATTTTGTCACGGCCCGAAAGTACGGAACATGACCGGCACCTAAACTACGAACGTCTCGAGATGTACGTAATCTAAGTAAACCGAAAACCCAGAAATCCAAACCAAGAAAAGTAGTAGAGTACAGGAAAAACCAACTTAAAGCAAGTAATTTCAATAGCATAAGCCGAATTATGCGGTTTTTGAAACATCAAAAATTTACTGAAAATTTCGGCAGAGTCTCCTTTGTAAATACTGACCCCCAAACGGGATACAACATGAATAGTATACGAAATCAAGAAAAAAAGGCATCCCCAAGCGGGAGCTAGCTCTTCGTCTATCGACGGTCACAACCACACAAGCAATATAATATACAATGCCCACGGCGAGGATCAAAACTCAAAAGGAAACTCAAAACCACCAGAAAAATAACGCGCGACTCTAAGGTCGAAAGAATAACATCACTGGTCTCTATCTCAAAAATAAATACATGTTTGGTTGATGGAATTTACTAGATACAACGGAATAATATTATACAAGGTAATATGATGGGTACGATACAAGAAAAACCCACCTACTAGCAAGTCACCCGAATGAAACTGAGCCCGCAAAGCCGTAAAGAAACCTGTACGGCAAACCTGCAAGAAACTGGGGCACAACGGGGGTGAGTTGCCAACTCGTGAATAGAAAAACATCTACGCACAGAAATCGCATAAATAACGCAATCCTAGGTCAATGATCATAATATATCCTCAAAAATATGAATAACACGTAGCCTATAACAAGGCTAGGGTAAATATCTAACCCGAGTGTAATCTCATGTGCCCGTGTCAGTGCCTCAGGTAGCAATATCATATGAACGAGGTATGAATGCATGAAAACAGAATACATGTAAATGAAGAACTGTTTTCATAAATTAGTGAGATTTCCTTTGTATTTTTAAACTGAGGTATCATAAATGTAATCAGTATCAACAGTGTCTAGCATCGACACAAAACATAAATCTCAATGTCTCGAAATATCAATGTCTCAATCTCAATATCTAGGGCGCCGTCAGTCCAGACCGGCCCCTACCATCCATCTCAAGACCATGACGGTATCCTCCGGATATCCGACGCGTCGGGTAATATCACCGGTAGGTAGTGCTCCCCAGCCAGGCTCAACGTCAACACCACATTCCTCTTGCCCCGGGGTACCATACCGGGCCCACCATGTACCCGAAACGGTTCCTCCACTCCTCGAATCGGGTCTCGAAATCCATCAGCAAACTCATGGTGGACGACTCATACATCATAGGAAAACCGCACTTTTTATTTTAAAAGAGAGAAAAGGTTTATTTATGTTTTTGCGGTTTTCCTCCAAATCCAGAAAATCTCATGGAAATCCGAATCCAAAACCTCAATAACACGTAAAATAGTGAATATATGCATGAGAATCCATGAATGCGGCATAACGATGAATAACAGTATGCATGAAGTGACAAGTAATAACTACAATATCTAAGCTGGCATATAAGGTAAGTACACTAATATTATGTCAAACTACTAGCTATCTAGCTAAGTTAAGTAATAATATTTTCTAAGGTGTACGTGACATGGCAATTACCGATGAAGATGTGTGTGAGCCGGCAATTAAGTGTACGTGGTACATACGCATCATCAGTAATGGTGCTGGTGTCCTAACAGCATGATATCACTAATGGAGTATGAAACATAAAAATAAGCATGCGATGCGAAGCGGACCACAAAAATGAGCGGGAGCTGAAAACTAGACGCAACTATAACAATCTGCATTAATCTAATATAAGTCCTACAAATGGTGCCTTTTGAAATAACACGAATCATGGGTTTTGAAAATAGGGGGCTACGGTGTTTTTATGAAAAGATACGTCTTTTGAAATATCCGTAGGATCCCTTGGGCTTTCTTTAAGAATGCCCACGATTCGTTGGTTTTTGAAATAGGTACGAAGTCTAATCTAATCTAACAACTACACTAAACTATACGGCTGAACTAACAAGCTGAACTACAGGTAAGGGAAACCGCCTATCATCTGAGTCGATACATATACATACCTGTATATGTATAGTCGGTGATCCCGCCTCAATAATATCATATCCGATACCCTATCTATAATCAGGCATCCCAAGTCAAGAGTGCGGATCAATCATCAATATAGCTCGTACGTAAATCCGTCGTACGGCATCCCAATCTGGGTACGGGTCAATATCACATTCATCATACTATTCACCGGGTATCCTCTTTATCAAATATCATGATCGGGGTACAGATCTACGTCTAGTACCATATTGATACCATCTATGTATGCATGCAAGTAAGAATCACTACGTCAAAAGACCCGCTAAAACATCATGTCGTATCTCAATACGAACCAAAACACATCACGGATCTTCTGGCCTCAAGCCCAATATCATCGACTCATCTCAAATCCCAATTACTATCCTCAAATCCAGTATATAAACACAGTCCCATACCCATGTGTAAATATACACATCAATATATAATCCCATGTATGCACATATGAAAGAAGAATGTATGCAAATATGGGTGTGTGTGTATGTGTGGTGCAACCACTACCTAAGGTTTCGTAACCATGCACCAAACCAACACCAATATCCATCTAAAATCATCAATAATAAATCCTAACAACATATCATAAATTGTTGGTGTGTATACGCATCCGTATACATCACCACGGACTGCGGGGGTGCTATACGCCATCCACCCGACTTCTCCCCGTAGATATAAATCTACTCACCTGGTCCTCGTTCGCCGGTGCCGACGTCGCCACGCGCTTGCTTGTCGTCTTGAAGTTCACATGGGGTACCTACATATCATAACGCACCGTATCGCATTAAAACTAAATTCGAAATCGAAACGGCATACGAAAATCAAATCGGCACGCGTATCACGCATAGGTCCAAACCTATCGCCTACGCATGCAAGAATAGTCAAACCAACCCTCGATGTCGATGTACAGACGTCAAACAATCGAGAAAAATCCAATCACACTCATTTGCACATTCACGAACACTAATTTTAATATAAACTAGGTTAAAACTCACAAAAACCCCAACTTTACTTAAAAAGTCACTTTTCCGAAAATCTAGCAAGCACAATTCGCCGTTTTTGTACAAAACAGGATGTTTAAATGAATGTAGCGGCCAATATATTTATTAAATATCTTAAATAAGTCATAGAAACAATTTCCGGAATTTAATCTCATTAAATTCCAAAAACCCTAATATTCTAGTTTACAAAATACCCTTTTTAACAATTTCATAGCAAAATACATAAACTACAATTTAGGTTGGATTCCTATGAACTAAAGTGTTAAACTACACTTAATAAAGTTAATAATATGATAAAAACCCTAACCATATTTTTAATCTCATATTTTGAATTAAAACCAAAAACCTAGTTTGCAATATTAACCACCTTTAACAATTTTAAACTAGAAATTAGCAAACTAGTTACAAGTTTAGCTTTTTCATTAAATTTCAAGTTAACCTACTCATTAAAACCATACTCTAACGATAGAAACCCTAATTAGATTTTAATCCCAATTATATTCATAGTTTCCAAAAACTAGTTTGTTAAAAAGCTTAAGCATGGATATTTTGCAAGTAACAATTTGTAATTATTAACTAAATTAGGTTTTCCATGTCTTCTCATGCCAAACTACACCTTGCAAACATAAAAAAGTGACAACAACCATATTGAATTCAAACCCTAACTTGATCCAAACCCTTTTTCCTAGAATTTACAACTCTCCATTAACACTTAATTAAGCTAACTTAAAACAATTAACAACACATTAAGCAAAAAGGTTAGAATTTATACCCAATTAATTTGAAGATCCCCCAAGCACACTTAGCCTCCAAAATTGAAATCTAAATCCCTAGATCCATACTATGGTAGCCAAGGAAAAATGGGTAGGAGGTGGATTTTGATTTCGGTTTGATTTTGAGTGTTTTTCTTTGGATTTTAATGGAAATTTGGGGTTTTCTTTGAACAAGAAGGAGCAAGAAGCAAGGGGGAAGGGCTGCTGTTGAGAGGGGCTGTAGGTTTCAGCTGATATGGGGAGGGGGAGAGAGAGAATGTATGGTGTGGGTCAATGGAATGGTCAAAGTCAACTAAGCCCATATCTTATTATCTAATTTCATTCATTTCCTTTTCTTTTCTTTCAATAATTTCTAAACCGTTTTGGCAAATGATTTCGTTCCAAAAACCACATGATAAAATTTTATTTAATGTTTTATGATGCACAAAATTTGTTTCAACTCATTCCAATTTGTAATTTTCCCTAATTAAATGTATTAGTGACGACTTAAATAAAAATAAAATAATATTTTTTTTCAGAAAATTTGAAATTTCACCAGCGGCTCAATAAACACCAAATAATAGAAATTACATAGCTAGAATATGTATATTTAATTTTTATAATAAGATATTTGTATTTTGACTTTTTACAGAAAACCCCTTTATTTTACCGATTTTTCGAAATTTCACCGAAACGATTTTCAAAGCGTTACAGGTAGGGAAACATCCACTTTGTTTGTAGGAGGATCATCTTCTTCTAGGTCCAAGGCGAAAGCCAAGGGAAAGAAGAAGAAAGCCCCCGCCAAACCAAGGGGCGGTGTTAGTAAAGTGGATACGAAGGGAAAAGCTAAAGCAACAAAGAAAGCGGGGAAGCTTGTGGATAAGGAAGAATGCTTCTATTGTCATAAGAAAGGTCACTGGAAGAATGATTGCAGGGCCTGGAAGGCCAGAACACAGGAATTGAAGCAGGTTGCAGCTTCAGCTTCAGGTGTGTATGTTATTAAAAACTGTCTTTCAATAAACTCTACTTCCTGGGTATTGGATACCGGATCAGGATCTCATATCTGTAATTCTTTGCAGGCGTTGAGAAACCGTAGTGTTTTGAAGGCAGGTGACATGACCTTCAGAGTTGCGAATGGAGCTAGCATGGATGCTAAAGCCGTGGGGGACTATCACCTGGGAATGTCAGATGGACATGTTTTGGTTTTGCGTAATTGCTTTTTTGTACCCAACGCAACTTGTAATATCATTTCTGTATCTTTAGTTTCTAAAGAAGGTTATGAATTTGCGTTTGTAAGCAATGTTGTAAACATTCACCTTAATCAAGTTCTGATTGGGTCAGGTACATTGAGTAATGGTATATACGTATTGAACCAACCACAGATTTTCAATGTCCAGAATACACACAAAAGAAAGTCTCCAGAAATAAATCAGACTTTCTTGTGGCATTGTAGACTGGGTCACATCAATGAGAGAAGGTTGACTAAGTTACATACAGAAGGATATTTGAATGCGTTCGAATATCAATAGTATGCCACTTGTCAATCCTGTCTCAAATGAAAGATGACAAAGACTCCGTTTACAGGACGTAGAGTAAGAGCGAGCGAGCTCTTGGGACTCGTACACAGTGACGTGTGTGGTCCAATGTCTACACATGCGCGAAGCGGTTATTCTTACTTCATTACTTTTACGGATGACTTCTCAAGGTACGGTTATGTCTTCTTAATGAAACATAAGTCCGAAGCCTTTGGAAAATTTCAGGAGTATAAGAATGAAGTAGAAAAACAGACCGGCAAAAGTATTAAGGTTCTAAGATCGGATCGAGGTGGAGAATACTTAAGTGCCGAGTTCCTGGACTATTTAAAAGAGAACGGAATTCTCTCTCAGCTTACTCCTCCATACACCCCGCAACATAACGGTGTATCGGAGATACGGAACCGAACCCTATTGGATATGGTTCGGTCCATGATGAGTAACGCTGAGTTACCGCGATCATTCTGGGGATATGCACTAGAAGCAGCTGCGTATCTCTTGAACAAGGCTCCCACCAAGACTGTGCCTACCACCCCATATGAGATGTGGACTGGGAAGAAACCCTATCTTAAGTATCTTAAGGTATGGGGATGTCCAGCTTTTGTAAAAAAAGCAGCATGCGGACAAGCTTGAGGCACGTTCAGTACAGTGTAAGTTTGTGGGATACCCAAGGAACTCCAGGGGGTATCTTTTCTATTCCGCTGAGGAACAAAAGGTTTTTGTTTCTCAGCATGCCCGCTTCTTGGAAACTGAGTTTTTGGAAACCCAGATAAGTGGGAGCACAATAGAACTGGAAGAAGTTCCAGAACCACAGACTGTTACTGAAAGCTTAGTGGAACCAGAGGGTTCAACAGAACAGGACATTCCTACGCCGCTCCGCAGGAGTAGTAGGCAGAACACGGGGTTTCATGAACTTGACAACAAATCGACATGGAACCCACTCGTAAACTCGAGGATTCAAGTACAGGAACCATATATTCTAATCTTTCTGCTCATCCGCCCGAGAGATACTACGGTTTTCTCATAGACGGGGATAGAGAAGATTGCATCATAGATTATGATGAGCCTACTAGCTTCCAGCAGGCCGTTCAGAGCGTTGACTCGGTGAAATGGCTGGATGCAATGCGGACCGAAATGGAGTCCATGTACACCAACAAGGTATGGACGTTGGACATTGCTCCAGATGGGGTAAAACCCGTAGGATGCAAGTGGATCTTCAAAAGGAAGATTGGTGTAGATGGGCAGGTTGAGACCTATAAAGCTAGGCTGGTAGCAAAGGGTTTTCGTCAAAGACCTGGCTTGGACTATGACGAAACCTTTTCTCCAGTAGCCATGCTGAAATCCATTCGGATCCTTCTTGCCATTGCTGCCTTCCACGATTATGAGATCTGGAAAATGGACGTAAAGAATGCTTTTCTAAATGGAAATTTAGAGGAGTGTGTCTATATGGACCAACCAGAGGGTTTCATTCAGAGTGGGAGCAGCGGAAAGATGTGCAAGTTGCTTAAGTCCATCTATGGACTAAAGCAGGCATCGCGGAGTTGGAACATCTGCTTTGATGAGACGGTCAAAGAATTTGGCTTTATCAAAAATCCAGATGAACCATGCATCTATAGTAGATTTGTAGCGAGAACTGTAGTATTCCTCGTTTTATACGTGGATGACATTCTCTTAATAGGAAATGACATTCCTATGCTACAATCTGTCAAGGGGTTCTTGTCACACAGGTTCTCCATGAAAGACCTGGGTGATGCCTCATACATCCTGGGGATCCGGATCCATCGTGATAGATCCAAGAGGATATTAGGACTTTCACAGTCCAGGTACATCGACACCGTACTGAAAAGATTCAGTATGGAAGATTCCAAGCGCGGTAACCTACCGGCTTGTCACGGGATCACCCTCTCTAAAGAGATGTCTCCCAAGACTGATTTGGAGAGGGATCGCATATCTATTATACCCTACGCTTCTGCGGTAGGCTCTATAATGTATGCGATGTTGTGTACCAGACCGGATGTAGCTTATGCACTGAGTGTGGTAAGCCGGTATCAGTCAAACCCTGGGGAGAAACACTGGATAGCGGCAAAGAACATTCTCAAGTACCTGAGAAGGACTAAGGAGATGTTCTTGGTGTATGGCGGAAAAGACCTCCAGATCGAAGCCTTTGCTGACTCCAGCTTCCAGAGTGACAAGGATGATTCCAAGTCCATGTCGGGTTTTGTCTTTACCCTCAATGGAGGGACGGTGTGTTGGAAGAGTTCCAAACAAGAAACCGTTGCAGACTCGACGATGGAAGCGGAATACATCGCTGCATCTGATGCCGCAAAAGAAGCTGTCTGGATGAGGAAGTTCTTGAAAGAACTTCAGGTGGTTCCGTCCATTGTTGATCCAATACCTTTGTATTGCGACAACAACGGGGCTATAGCTTTAGCGAAGGAACCCAGGTCCCATCAGAGATCCAGGCACATCTTGAGGCGGTATCACCTGATCAGGGAGATCGTGGATCGCCAGGAGATCGAGGTTCGGAGAGTCGCTTCAGAAGATAACACTGCAGATCCATTCACCAAGGCCCTGCCCCAGACTCAGTTCGAGCGGCTGATCGAGATGATAGGTCTTCGATACGCCAGTACATGGCCTTAGTGCAAGTGGGAGATTGTTAGTGTATATGCCCTAGAGGCCATTACTGTATCATACTGGTTTGTATATTACTTAATGGATGCTTGGGATATTCACCTTGTATATACAATCTTGCTCAAAATAGTAGTATGCTACTTGGTTTGTTTCTACTTCAATGTGTACATGTGTTTATTTTTGTATATCGCCTATACACATTAGTGGAGCCCTTAGGATCTTTGCTTGATTACCAGCGATGTGATGGCCGTCACACTAGTGGGGCTGGGTAATCTATAAGCACATCCTTATGCAGGTCCCTGGTCGCAGGACTATCGAGACAGGGCATCGATACTCCGGAGTAGACCAGCGCATGCGCTTCTCATCCCAGTGTGGGAGACGGTCTGTCCCACAGCCGTCAGTACGTCGTACTTGAGATAGTATGCGGGTGCTCGTTAGGTTACGGGTACACTGGACAGGACTCGTCGGGAACTGAATAGTTGGTATTATACCTATCGTCAGTTATCAGTTCCCAGGTGACATGAGTACAGCTTAGTCCGCTGACTTGACACTGTCACTTCGCCTCGAGTGTGTTCCCACTGCACTTTGATTACTACCCTACCACGGCTCAAAGGAGTCGTGCAAACAGGTAGTAGTTGGGTGCAGTCCCGAAGCACTTGGAGGCAGTGACGGTTAGACAGGATTCGTCTCTCCCGGTATTGGGGGTTGACATCGCGCTGTGTCTAGGAGAGCCATTACACGAGTAGTCCCTGGCCAGGGCAAACGAGATATACTGGTAGGTTTCCAGTGTTATCTCAGGGTGTTTTGGGCTTCGCTCCGGCACGACTTGTACCGCTATTGGGGGACTGACGTTTACCGCCCCCTAGGCCCGCCATGCGATGTATCAGACGAACAGACCGGACTGTACGGAGAATGTCACACTCAGGCTCAGTAGGAGTTCAGATGGGTTTCGCCTCGTCGGTCTTCTTGTCGGCATTACCTGGGGACCGTTACGCATAACTAGTGCCGCTTGCGGTCTGTGGTTAAACCCACTGCCAGCGTAGTGTCGAGTCTTTAGAGTCCCACACAGAAAGCTTTTCGCCTTTAGGCAAAAGAGTAGAGGTCGCATGGTATTGCGACAGGTCGCATGGTTTTGCGACAGGGTTCGGTCACATCCGTGCACTTGTGCACATACAGTGTCCGGACAGTTTACACTTGCGGGCTTTGGTTTAAGCCAGATCCTAGTGTACCTTTTGGGATTGGATTTATCCAGTATGCATTCGTGTTCCTCGGAACGCGGATGCGGGTGTGTATGCACAGTTGACAGGGAGGCAGAGGCAGCGGATTCTCATTAGGGTTGTTGACAGTTGACCATTGACTATTTGACTTTTTGTTCAACCCTAATGAGAATATGATATATGATTAACTATTATATTAATTAAGTATTATGGTGACATGGTTGTTGACTTGTTGACTTGTTGACTTTTGTTGACTTGTTGACTTTGTTGACCGGTTGACTAGGCTTGACTAGTTGACCATCATGATAACCATAGCCATCATTTCATGGCAAAGACTTTTGCTTGCTTGCTCATTTGTGTAAAATGAGTGCATGAAATGATATGGTTATGGTTGCTTCAACCATCACATAAGACTTATTTGATATGATGAGTTATCATGACTTTGGATTATGAGAGGGTGAAAGACAAAAGAGTTGCTCATTCTTTCTTGCTCATTCTCTCTCTTGTTCTTGAGCTCTCTTGTTTTGCTCTCACCCTCTTGCTCTTTTTCCCTCTCTTTAATCTATGGTTCTCTTGTCTCATGAGTTAAGAATCAAGAACCATAGATAAAATCCCACACAAACTCTTCTCTACTCATTCTAGTTCACAAGGTTTAGCAAACCGAGTGAACTAGTTTCTTCAAAGAACGAAGAAGGAGCCAAAGGTTGGAGCTTTCAGGTGGATCTATCTACGGCGTACGGAGACGACGGGAAGAAGCCAACCCGGACCACCATCGGAGTTTGAAGACGAAGGAGTTCAAGACAAGCAAGGTATAACCCCTTAACCGAGTAGCTAGAAACTCGTAGTTAGGTTGTTAGATAGATGTTTAACCAAGATCCGGGTTTTAGGTCCATGTTACCACCTCCATAAAAATCGTTTTTTACCAAATTCCGCATTCCCGAAAGTACCGGGAGAGGTAGCATGGACTTACACATACTAGTGGGACATCTGTAGCTTATAAGCATATCCTGAAATGTCCCTAGTCGGAGGTGTATCGAGACGGGGCATCGATATACCAGAGTAGACTAGAGTATATGATACTAGACCCATGTGATGGGCGATGGATGTTCCCACATTCATCGATGTTTGACATCAAGATCGTATACGGGTGCTCAGTGGTGACTGGGTACACTGGACGGACTCACCGAGAACTCCTATATGGAATTATATCTATCGTTGGATAGCAGTTCTCAGGTGACACTGGTACAGGTTAGTCTGTAGACCCGAGATCGTCATAGAGTCTTGTGTGCTCTCCCACTGTACTTTGATTACTACCCTACCACGGCTCTACTGAGTCGTGCAAACAGGTGGCCGTTGGGTACAGTCCCGAAACACACGAAGGCGATGAGCGATAGGAGGGGTTTCGTCTCTCCCGGTATTGGGAGTTGATGCAGTGCTGTGCTCGACTGGTTATATCAGTAAGTCCCTGGCCAGGGCTTCTGAGATTTACTGATAAGTGTTATCAGTAGTTTCTCGATCTGTTATAGACCATTCACTGGCACGACTTATTGAGTTATTGGGGTCGACGTGACCATCCCTAGGCTCGATATGCAGCATATCTGACGAAGAGACCGGACTGTACGGTAGTGTTGCAGGTTGGCTCGACGGGAGTTGTAGCAGGTTCGCTTGTTTTCTTCTGATCACTCAATACCCGGGTGGCCGTTACGTTTAGCTGACTGCTTGCGGCTTGGGGGCGCTTGATATGATCATCACCCACTACCGACGTATTGACGAGTCTTAGAGTCCCACAAAGAAGTTACCTAGTCCAGGCGAAACGTTGTGGTGCGCGTATGTGATATGCGCATGGACCCGGTTAAAATGCGCGTATGAGATACCGTATATTGATTGGGCGGCTTGCTTTTGGTCGGGTCGTATGTGATATGACCGGGTTGATAAATCAAGTGTTGATTTATCATTTAACCATTAGCTTCTCACTAGAAATTCTATCTTGTTTCTTTTGGATGTATGCATGCATGTATGCATTCATTCTTGTTCATGCACATATGGATGTGCATGCACACATGCATACATACATCATTCTATCATGGTTGTTTATACATAGAAAATGGTGGCAATATAAGACTCACACCTTGGTTATTTATATGGATTATTACTTATATTTGTTTTAAAACAAAATGAAAAAGGAAAGGTAATTCATGGTTTGTTTCTAGTCTCTTCTTTGACCTAACCATGCTCACCTACCCTTAGCCATGGATTAAACTTTCCTTTCATGTTTTAACTCAAATTAAAAAATATATTCATGATTTAACCATGGTTTGAGATGAGAAGAAATAAATATATATACATATATTTTCTTTTTCCTTTCATGAGTTTATCTTCTCTTCTTCTTAAAAAATAGCCATCATCTTCTTCAATCTTGAGCTCTTGCTCTCTAGATTTTTCAAGTGAGAAAAATACTCAAAAAGATAGGATTTTGAAGTGAGAAAGAGAACCACAACACCATTCTACACAAGTCTTGCCAACTTGTTTAGAGTGTTAGCTTCATTTCATCTTCTTGTTAAAGTGAAGTTGATAGCTTGAACAAAGGAGCTTCGGGTGGATCGTCGTGGACGTTAGAGGGCTTCAAGCGAACCCTTTTCCAACTCTCAAGTGGCCAAGGAGTCTACTAAAAGGAGCTACAAAGGTTGTACTCTCAAAAAACCCTAGCCTTTGTAACATATGATGTTAGTTAATGTTTAGAAACCCTAATTTTCTAGGTTAGATCCTTTGTATGCTTACTTAGCACCATAAAATTTGAAATTTGTGACATGTGATGCTTCCAAACTCTACATAGGGTGCTAGGTAAACCTAACATTGGTATCAGAGCCGACCTAGAACATTAGGCGACACTTTTACGAAGTAAAAATCCCGATCGGATCAAAATACGGAATTACGGGACACTCTCTGGACATTTTTTTAAAACCTGGTTATTTTCAGAATTAAAAATCCTTAAAAAATTCAGCAGGTGAATATAAGCATAACTGTAAAATACGAGTCCATGAACAGTAAATACCACCGCGGAAACGCGGCCAAAGCTTGCTTGGGCAGCGGTTCCGCGGCCGTACAGGTGAGTCGGTGCATGTGTTTTATACAGTAATGCTTATAATTGCTTGAATATATTTTTGGGTATTTTTAAATCTGAATTAAGTACTGTTAGTTCTGGAGATTGTTTAGTGTTCAATGATTCGATCGGAATTTTAATTTCTTGTCTTTCCAGGTAAACTAGAAAGTATTGAATTGTTTGAACGAGTGTTGTTTGCTCACTTTTCACGGGGTTTAAATCTTTCGGATACATGTGCAAGTTTTGTGGTGGACCCTCTAGAAGACAACAAACCTTAACTCGACTATGTGACCGTCTTGAACTGCCCTTTGAACCTTAGGGTTTGGGGCAGTACGGCGTGCCACATGTGAGGCGTTGGCTTGACCCTTCTACGGCTGGACCGCTACTTCTGTGTCACACTCCGGATTTTTGGACTCCGCTCAAGTGTTGAGCTTTAGGGAATTTTGGGTATTTGAACATTCGGTCGAAAACTTTAATACTGTCTATTTATCTGGAATGTGATACAATATGTGGAATTCATATAGTTTAGGCATGAAATACGAAGTATGTGATATTTCGCATTTATGATGTCTAAAGAGAATGTGGATTCCAAATATTGTAGTTTTACACTTTCTTTTCTGTGACCGTAAGTGTAGTATGTTCGATATCGCCGGTTTCGTTGCTATACATCAACGACAATTGGGATACGCATACTTACTTACGTTGATGATATATGATATTATGTGTTGCTGAGATATGATGTGTAGGATTGTCGCGATCGAATAGCCGGGGGTTTTTTATGTGAGATGAGAGTTTTATATTTTCATTCATGTAAAATTCAAATTTAATGTAATATTCATTTATTTGGGGCACTTCCGGGTTGAGGTTGATGTCACCAGTGTTGTATATTATTTACTTTTCCGCATTAGGATAAACCCAAGGAGGGGAGCACAAGTGATCGGGTTCTGGGGTTCAGTGGGAGGCCATCTCGAGGAGTCGAGACCGGGTCTCCTAAACTCCAGGATTGGAAGGGTCGCTTGCCGCTCTCGTAGGGGTCTAGAGGTGTGGGCTTGGCTATTCATCGCGACTGTGGAATCCGTATTTTCTATTATTGGCTAAATACTAAATACGGACGTCCTAGTATATCCCACATTATATATATGTTTCTGCTGCCTGTGTTCTGTGATATCTGAGACGAATGATATATTATATATGAGATATATAGTAGACGTTGCTTATGTTTTACACCCGCACTAGTCCCGTCCCGGTATGTCGTTAGTTAAGTAACCTAACGGTGCATAACGGAACATTGTGGCGAATGCGGATGGCATAAGCGTACGTGTTATTTTCGTTTCTTTTCTGTGATTGGCTTAAGGACTTAAATGATGGGATATATTAATATGATTAATGTAAAGAAAATAAACCTAAAAAGATGTTGTAGAATCGGATTTAAAAACCACTCGGCTCTTTATGAAAAAGCTGTATTTCAAAAACTGCGGAGCACAAGCCACTCCTTTTCAAAACCATTTGATTCTACGACGATATCAAGTTCAAAGCGTTAAAGATTTTCTTAAAAATCATTCACAACCCTCCGTCATTTTAGGAAGTAGAGTACTTAGTATTCGTGCTACCTTTGTTGACCTTAGCCAAGGCGTAGTGTACGGTGGCTATGTGATGTCTTCCTACAATGCATATGATGCAGATTAATTAGGACGGGTATATGACTTTGTTGACCTTAGCCAAGGGTCATGTAGACGGGTCTGATTAATCAAGAAATGACGGACTGAACTTGACTAGTACTTATGATTTGTTGACCATAGCCAAGGTCATAGGTACTAGGGGTAAAAATTATATCGGGAATTTCAAGTATTGAGATTTGCAATGAGATTGCATACCTTCCATAAGATGGTTGGATCCCGATCCCACTGTGGGCAATAGTTGCTCCTAGGAAAGTTTTGCAGTTTACAATTAGCTAACTCATTAGGTGTCTAGAAAGGTGTTAACGGGGCTACGCCTCTGGGAAAACGAGGTTTACTTTAATTAGGTCCGTGCGAAAGCACGGAGAACCTCCCTCAAGTACCGACACTGGCCTGGCTGAACGGTTAGCGAAGTTGTAGACTGTAATTAATCCTGGCTAGTTTTCTTTTTAAGGTTTGAAAGAAAAACTTGATTAAAGCAGTGGGAGACATCGATTAGACAAGATAATAACCAATCTGATCTATGCAAGAGCTTTCGCTGAGTGTATTCTTTTCTCTCTCTTAATGGCAGATACCAATGACTGGACTCAAGCTTCTACTAGATAAAAACAAATTGAATGGGACCAATTATAAAGACTGGCTGAGGAATCTGAAAATAGCCTTGACTTATGATAAAGTATCATATGTCCTCACGGCTTCAGCCCCGCCCACCCCAGGTCCAAAATCCTCAGTTGCGGATATTGAAGTCCGCAAGACATGGGACGCTGACTGTGCCACAACCAAATGCCTCGCACTTGCATCGATGGACAATACACATCAAAAGCAGCACGAGAATATGGACATTCAAACCATATTCCTCCATACAAAGGAGTTGTATGGAGAGCAATCCCGCATATTACGATACGAAGCATCAAAGAAATTGTTTCAGATGCGAATGGCCCCTGGCACACCGGTAGGAGACCATGTTCTGAAGATGATAGCTCTTATAGAAGAGCTTGAGGACCTAGGATGGATAATGGACAATGAACAATATACAGATATTATTCTACAGTCCTTCCCCTCCACCTTTGCTCAGTTCATAGTTAACTTCAACATGCACGGCATGGAGAAGGAGCTACCTGAACTCCTTAATATGTTAAGGAGTGCAGAGAGCACTATGAAATCAATGAAAACTCCCGTTATGACTATTGGGCAATCTTCTTCTTCTCGCCCTAAGGCTAAGTCCAAAGGAAAGAAAAAGAAGAAGCCCACCAATCCTAAGGGTGAAGTTAAAAAGGTGAAGGGAAAGGAAAAGTCCAAAGCTGGAGACTCGGGGAAAGGTGAATGTTTTCATTGCCACAAGACAGGACATTGGAAGTGCAACTGTACGGAGTACTTGAACCTCAAGAAGAAGCATGGGGATGCTTCCGCTTCAGGTGTGTTTGTGACAGAAAACTGTTTTTCAATAAACTCTGCTTCCTGGGTATTAGATACCGGTTCAGGTTCTCACATTTGCAATTCTATGCAGGGACTGAGAAATAGCAAAGTTTTGAAGACAGGTGACCATACTCTCCGCGTTGGAAATGGTTCCAATGTACATACAGTCGCAGTTGGAGAGTATCACTTGGGGTTGCCATCTGGGTGTATATTGGTTTTGAACCCATGTTATTTTGTACCAAGTATGCTATGTAATATAATATCAGTTTCTTTGTTAGACAATGAAGGATATAACTTTATATTGCAGAACAATGTTATGAACATTCACCTAAATCAAATGTTGGTTGGGTATGGTACACTTAATAACGGGATATACGTCCTAAATCAACACACAGTTTTCAGTATACAACACACTAATAAAAGAAAACTTTCAAAATTAAATGAAGCTTTTCTTTAGCACTATAGACTTGGTCATATTAACGAAACAAGACTAAACAAGTTACACAAAGATAGATATTTAAACTCTTTTGAATATAAATCTTATGCGACTTGTCAGTCTTGTATCAAGGGTAAAATGACCAAAACTCCGTTTACCGGACACGGAAAAAGAGCTACTGAGCTCCTAGGCCTCATACATAGTGATGTATGTGGGTCAATGTCTACACAGGCTAGAGGCGGTTTTTCATACTTCATTACTTTCACTGACGATTTCTCAAGATTCGGTCATGTATTTTTATTAAAGCACAAGTCCGAAGCTTTCGAGAAATTCATTGAATATAAACAAGAAGTAGAAAAACAAACCGGCTTGAGTATCAAGATGCTTCGATCAGATCGAGGTGGGGAATACCTTAGTACAGAATTTGCAAACTTCCTAAAAGAGAATAGGATTCTCTCTCAGCTCACTCCTCCTTACACACCACAGCACAACAGTGTGACTGAACGACGGAATAGGACCCTATTAGATATGGTCTGATCCATGATGAGTGATGCTGAGTTACCCGTCTCATTTTGGGGGCATGCATTGGAGACTGCAGCGTTTCTACTGAACAGGGTTCCAACCAAAACCGTGTCTACCACGCCATATGAGATATGGCATGGGAAGAGACCATCTCTTAAGAGAATTAAGATTTGGGGTTGCCCGGCCTATGTTAAAAAGCAGAATCCGGACAAACTCGAGACACGGTCAGTCATGTGTAATTTTGTGGGGTATCCAAAGAATTCATATGGATATCTATTCTACCACAAGGAGGAACAAAAGGTGTTTGTTTCTCAGCATGCCACATTCTTGGAAAAAGAGTTTTTCACAGATAAAGATGATGGCAAAGTGGTGGATCTAGAAGAGGTTCTAGAGACACAAACTACAAATGACGATTTGGTTGAACCGGCTGTTGCAATAGAAACTGAGGAACCTCGGCCACTTCGAAGGTCTGGTAGGACTTCTCGCCCACCGGAGAGGTACTACGGTTTCCTCATTGATGGTGACGGAGAAGACTGCATCATGGATGATGATGATCCTACCAGTTTTCAGCAAGCTATCACGAGTGAAGACTCTGTGAAGTGGCCGGATGCCATGAGATCCGAAATAGAGTCTATGTACACCAACAAAGTATGGACTTTGGACATTGTACCCCCTGGGGTAAAACCTGTGGGATGCAAATGGATCTTTAAAAGAAAGATTGGTGTAGATGGGCAGGTAGAGACCTATAAGGCAAGACTTATGGCGAAAGGCTTTCGTCAAAGACCAGGTTTGGACTATGACGAAACTTTTTTGCCCGTAGCCATTCTTAAATTCATTCGGATCCTACTTGCTATTACTGCTCACTACAACTATGAAATCTGGCAGATGGATGTTAAAACAGCATTTCGAAATGGAGATTTAGAAGAATGCGTTTATATGGATCAGCCAAAGGGCTTCATTGACAGTGGGAGCAGCACGAAAGCATGTAGACTGCTTAAATCCATATATGGGTTAAAGCAGGCATCTCGGAGTTGGAACATCTGTTTCGATGATGTTATCAGAGAGTTTGATTTCATCAAATATCCAGATGAACCTTGTGTTTATAAGAAGGCTGTAGGAAGAGCTGTCACATTCCTCGTATTGTACGTGGATGACATTCTTCTGATAGGAAATGATATTCCTATGCTACAGTCGGTCAAATCATTCTTATCATTAAGGTTCTCCATGAAGGACCTGGGTGATGCCACATACATCCTGGGCATAAGGATCTATAGGGATAGATCCAAAAAGTTATTGGGATTGTCCCAAACCAGGTACATCAACACCATCCTAAAAAGGTTTAGTATGGAAGACTCCAAGTGAGGTGCCTTACCCGCTTGCCATAGAGTCACTCTCTCCAAGGATTCTTATCCAAAGACCGATGAAGAGAGAGCTCGCATGAGCATTATACCCTATGCTTCGGCAGTAGGATCTATAATGTATGCGATTTTATGTACACGCCCAGATGTAGCTTATGCACTTAGTGTTGTAAGCAAGTATCAATCCAACCCAGGGGAGAACCACTGGACAGCTGTGAAGAACATTCTTAAGTACTTGCGAAGGACTAAAGAATTGTTCTTGGTGTATGGTAATACAGATCTCTAAATGGAGGCCTTTACCGATTCGAGCTTCCAAAGCGATAAGGACGACAGCAAATCTATCTCAGGGTTTGTATTTACCCTCAATGGAAGGGCGTTAAGTTGGAAGAGTTCCAAACAGGATACCGTTGCAGACTCTACGATGGAACCTGAGTACATTGCTACAAATGATGCCGCCAAGGAGCCGTCTGGATGAAGAAGTTCGTCTCGGAGCTAGGAGTAGTTCCAACCATTATTGATCCAATACCCTTGTATTGTGATAATAATGGGACTATGGCGTTAGCCAAGGAGCCCAGGTCCTATCAGCGGTCCAGACACATCCTGAGGCGCTTTCATTTGATCCGGGAGATTGTAGATCGCCACGAGATCGAGATTAAGAGAGTAGACACAAAGAATAATGCCACGGATCCACTCACCAAGGCCCTCCCTCAGCCGCAGCATGAGCGACTTTTTGAGATGTTGGGTATGAGATACGCCAATAACTGGCCTTAATGCAAGTGGGAGATTGTTGGATATATGTATGCCCTAGAGGCCATTATATGATAGTGGATGTATCTGTACATGTATATATATATATTCAGTGTACATTCTTGCTCGACATGATAGTATGCTATCTGGTTCTACTTTATCTGACATGTTGATTTGATCATGCTTTTATTCATTCATACATGCTGATAAAGCCCTGAGGATATCGGCTTGACTACAGTGATTATGATAGAGATCATACTAGTGGGACATCTGTAGCTTATAAGCATATCCTGAAATGTCCATAGTCGGAGGTGTATCGAGACGAGGCATCGATATACCAAAGTAGACTAGCGTATATGATACTAGACCCATGTGATGGGCGATGGATGTTCCCACATTCATCGATGTTTGACATCAAGATCGTATACGGGTGCTCAGTGGTGACTGGGTACACTGGACGGACTCACCGAGAACTCCTATATGGAATTATATCTATCGTCGGATAGCAGTTCTCAGGTGACACTGGTACAGGTTAGTCTGTAGACCCGAGATCCTCATAGAGTCTTATGTGCTCTCCCACTGTACTTTGATTACCACCCTACCACGGCTCTACTAAGTCGTGCAAACAGGTGGCCATTGGGTACAGTCCCGAAAAACACGAAGGCGATGAGCGATAGGAGGGGTTTCGTCTCTCCCGGTATTGGGAGTTGATGCAGTGCTGTGCTCGACTGGTTATATCAGTAAGTCCCTGGCCAGGGCTGCTAAGATGTACTGATAAGTGTTATCAGTAGTTTCTCGATCTATTATAGACCATTCACTGGCACGACTTATTGAGTTATTGGGGTCAACGTGACCATCCCTAGGCTCGATATGCAGCATATCTGACGAAGAGACCGGACTGTACGGTAGTGTTGCAGGTTGGCTCGACGGGAGTTGTAGCAGGTTCGCTTGTTTTCTTCTGATCGCTCAATATCCAGGTGGCCGTTACGTTTAGCTGACCGCTTGCGGCTTGGGGGTGCTTGATATGATCATCACCCACTACCGGCGTATTGACGAGTCTTAGAGTCCCACAAAGAAGTTACCTAGTCCAGGCGAAACGTTGTGGTGCGTGTATGCGATATGCGCATGGACCCGGTTAAAATGCGCGTATGAGATACCGTATATTGATTGGGCGGCTTGCTTTTGGTCGGGTCGTATGTGATATGACCGGGTTGATAAATCAAGTGTTGATTTGTCATTTAACCATTAGCTTCTCACTAGAAATTCTATCTTGTTTCTTTTGGATGTATGCATGCATGTATGCATTCATTCTTGTTCATGCACATATGGATGTGCATGCACACATGCATACATACATCATTCTATCATGGTTGTTTATACATAGAAAATGATGGCAATATAAGACTCACACCTTGGTTATTTATATGGATTATTACTTATATTTGTTTTAAAACAAAATGAAAAAGGAAAGGATAATTCATGGTTTGTTTCTAGTCTCTTCTTTGACCTAACCATACTCACCTACCCTTAATCATGGATTAAACTTTCCTTTCATGTTTTAACTCAAATTAAATAATATATTCATGATTTAACCATGGTTTGAGATGAGAAGAAATAAATATATATACATATATTTTCTTTTTCCTTTCATGAGTTTATCTTCTCTTCTTCTTAAAAAATAGCCATCATCTTCTTCAACCTTGAGCTCTTGCTCTCTAGATTTTTCAAGTGAGCAAAATACTCAAAAAGATAGGATTTTGAAGTGAGAAAGAGAACCACAACACCATTCTACACAAGTCTTGGCAACTTGTTTAGAGTGTTAGCTTCATTTCATCTTCTTGTTAAAGTGAAGTTGATAGCTTGGACAAAGGAGCTTCGGGTGGATTGTCGTGGACGTTAGAGGACTTCAAGCGAACCCTTTTCCAACTCTCAAGTGGCCAAGGAGTCTACTAAAAGGAGCTACAAAGGTTGTACTCTCAAAAAACCCTAGCCTTTGTAACATATGATGTTAGTTAATGTTTAGAAACCCTAATTTCTAGGTTAGATCCTTTGTATGCTTACTTAGCACCATAAAAATTTGAACTTTGTAACATGTGATGCTTCCAAACTCTACATAGGGTGCTAGGTAAACCTAACAGTAGTATTCCTCGTCTTGTACGTGGATGACATTCTCCTAATAGGAAATGATATTCCTATGTTACAGTCAGTCAAAAGATTCTTGTCACATAAATTCTCCATGAAAGACCTGGGTGATGCCACCTACATTCTGAGGATCTGGATCTATCGTGATAGATCAAAAAGGATGTTAGGACTTTCACAGTCCAGGTACATAGACACTATAGTGAAGAGATTCAGTATGGATGATTCTAAGCGCGGTACCCTACCGGCTTGTCACGGAATCACCCTCTCCAAAGAGATGTCTCCCAAGACTGATTTGGAAAGGGATCGCGTGTCGATTATACCCTACGCTTCTGCGGTAGGCTCTATAATGTATGCGATATTATGTACCAGACCAGATGTTGCATACGCATTGAGCGTTGTAAGCCGGTATCAGGCAAACCCAGGGGAGAAGCACTGGATAGCAGTAAAGAACATTCTCAAGTACCTAAGGAGGACTAAGTAGATGTTCTTGATGTATGGCGGAAAAGAGCTCCAGATGGAGGCCTTTGCCGACTTCGGCTTCCAGAGTGACAAGGATGACTCCAAGTCCATATCGGGTTATGTCTTTACTCTCAATGGAGGGGCGGTCTGTTGGAAGAGTTCCAAGCAGGAGACCGTTGCTGACTCAACGATGGAAGCAGAGTACATAGCTGCTTGCGATGCCGCAAAAGAAGCTGTCTGGATGAAGAAGTTCCTCACAGAACTTCAGGTGGTTCCTACCAGTGTTGATCCAATACCTCTGTATTATGACAACAATGGCGCTATAGCTTTAGCGAAGAAACCCAGGTCCCATCAGAAGTCCAGACACATCTTAAGGCGGTACCACCCGATCAGGGAGATCGTTGATCGCTGGGAGATCGAGGTAAAGAGAGTAGAGACGGAGAATAACATTGCTGATCCATTCACAAAGGCCCTTCCTCAGACGCAGTTCGAGCGGCTATTCGAGATGATAGGTCTACGATATGCCAGCTCATGGCCCTAGTGCAAGTGGGAGATTGTTAGTGTATATGCCCTAGGGGCCATTATTGTATCATACTAGCATGTAAATTACTTAATGGAAGCTTGGGATATTCATAGATGTATTGACAGTCTTGCTAAATATAGTAGTATGCTACTTGGTTTGTGTCTTCTTTAATTTGTGCATATGTTTCTTATAACGTATCACTTATACATATTAGTAGAGCCCATAGGTTCTTTGCTTGATTACCAGCGTTGTGATGGCAGTCACACTAGTGGGGGCTGGGTATTCTATAAGCAACATCCTATACTTGTCCCTAGTCATAGGATTATCGAGAAAGGGCATCGATACTCTAGAGTAGACTAGTGTGTACGCTTCTCATCCCAGTTAGGGAGATGGTATGTCCCACAGCCGTCAGTACGTCGTACTGGAGATAGTATACAGGTGCTCGTTAGGTTACGGGTATACCGGACAGGACTCCCAGGGGAACTGATTGGTTGGTATTATACCCATCATCAGTTAACAGTTCCCAGGTGACATGAGTACAGCATAGTCCGCAGACTTGACACTACTACTTCTCCTCGAGTGTGTCCCACTGTTCTTAGATTGCTACCCTACCACGGCTCAAAGGAGTCATGCAAACAGGTAGCAGATGGGTGCAGTCCCGAACACTTGGAGACAGTGGCAGTTAGACAGGATTCGTCTCTCCCGGTATTGGGAGTTGATATCACGCTGTGTTAGAGAGCCATTACGCAAAGTCCCTGGCCAGGGCAAGCGAGATTTACTGGTAGGTTCTAGTAGTTTTTCAGGGTGTAATGGGCTACGCTCCGACACGACTTATACAGCTATTAGGGGACTGACGCTTGCCGCCCCTAGGCTCGATATGCGATAGTCTTAGACGAACAGACCGGACTGTACTGAGATTGTCACATCAGGCTCAGTAGGAGTTCGGATAGTTTTCCTCATCGGCCTTCTTATCGACATCTACCTGGGGACCGTTACGTACAGCTAGTGCCGCTAGCGGTCTGTGGTTAAACCCACTGCCAGCGTAGTGTCGAGTCTTTAGAGTCCCACACAGAGAGTTTCTCTGCTCCAGGCGAAACGATATAGAGGTCGTATAGTTATACGTCAAGGGTTCGGACGCATACGTGTTTAAACGCACGTACGGCGTTCGGACAGTTTTTACTAGCCGGCTTTGGTTTAACCCAGATTCTAATATCAGGTTATTAGATTTATACAGTCTAAAGTTTTTCCGTGTTTTCACGGATTGGAGGGGCGTTCTCGTAATTTTCCGGAAAGTTTCTAGAAGCATGGTGACTTGGAGGCTAAGGTGGCATTTGCATTAATTGGATTAGTGAGTCATATAGTGATTCATGCAATGAGTTAATGATTCATTTAATGATTTATATGACTCATATGATGAATCACTTAGGGCATTAATGAAACATGATGATAATGCTTTATTTATTATTTACTTAATAATATCATATGTTTCATATATACTCAAATGATTTGATTCATCCAAACTAATTCACTTTCTCACCACCTTCTCTCTCCTCAAGCTCTCATTCTTGAAACCCTAACCCTAACCTCTCATGTGTTGAGATCAAGGGTTAGCTAGACTAATACATCCATAACCTCACTCTATATCCCTAGGAAGCTTAGATTAGCACTTTGAGCAACCTAGTTATCTCAAGTTAGAGATCAAGCTTGGCGTAGGAGCTCTCGGGTGGATCATCTTTGATTCGAGGAGGCCGTTGAGGTGCCGATGTTCCAAGGAGCCTACGAGGAGTGGAGGATAGCGATGAAGACCCGAAGGACAAGTAACGTGAGGTATAACTTCGAATCCGAGTAGTTAAACCTTTCGTAGTTGGCTAGTAATGGTTTAGATACAATTCATGCGCTCAAGTCCGTGTTACGAAGCTTTGATAATCATTTTTCATATATTCGGCCTCCCCGCAAGTCAGTGGGGTGCGTGACATAGACTTACAGCTAGTACCGCTGACGACTTGTGGATATCTGATATGATCATTACCTACTGCTGACGTATTGACGAGTTTTTAGAGTCCCATATAGAGGTTTCCTAGCTCAAGCGAAACGAAGTAAGGCACGTATGGAGATATTTGCGGGAGATTGATTAAATACGTGTATATGATACCATATTCTAATTTACTGTATTTAATATCAACCGGGTTATATATGATATAACCGGATTATTGAATTAAGTGTTGATTCAAGAATCTGATTTATATATATTTATATATTTGATATTAGCCGGATTATATATGATATAACCGGATTATTGAATCAAGTGTTGATTTAATAATTTGATATATATATATGTATGCTATATATATATATATAAGTTAATATTAAATATTAGCCGGTTATATATGATATAACCGAATTATTGAATCAAGTGTTGATTTAATGATTTGATATATATATATATATATATATATATATATATATCAAATCATTAAATCAACACTTGATTCAATAATCCGGTTAATAATTTAATATATATTTATTGATTCAATAATTTGATATATATATATATATATATATATCATAGTTGATGATACATTGAACATGGATGTATGAGAATCACACTAAAGTTAAAGATGAGAAGATAATGGTTTAGATTTATAAATTACAGAAAAAGAAGAATGAGCCATGTTCTTGGGATGCTTGGAGAAGCTATGACTCGCCTCATTTTCTTTGTTTTATTCATAGATATTTGCTAATCTCATCACATCTTTTGAGCTCATGGTTCATTCTCACTTCAGGGTTCATCTTCATCTCTTCACTAGATATTTTTAGGGTTGAGAAAAAGAAAAAGAAAGAAATATTTTTAGTGAGAAAAATTCCTACTTCATCAACCTACATTACTCTAGCCAATTGGTATAGGTTGTTATCTTCACTAATATCTTAATTAGTGAAGTGTGAGCTTGAGTGTGAGTTGTCTCAAGGTGGATCATCTTCGACGAGGAAGACTACAAGCAAGCTCGTTCCATTCTTCACGTGGAGTCAAAGAAGAGTTCTAGAGACTACTACATGGAGCTTTAGAAGTGAAGGACTAGGTTACAAAAGGTTGTAGACTCTCTTCATTTAGTTTAGAACTTGTTTGTTTAACTATAAAATCCTAATTCTCTATTTCGATTCTTGTTTAGTATACTTAGACCTCTAAATTTTTAAAATTGCATACTTGATGCTCATTGAAACCTAGTAAAGGTGCTAAGACATAATTTCAAATCCCCCCAAAACCTTAACTGTCTCTTTCTTCTCCGTGTTTAAACTACCGCTCTATCACCACTGCCGGTGTCCCGCCTCTTCGCCGATGATATCGACAACTTCGCCATCCTATCTTCTCTTCTTCCCATTTCCTCCTCTCCTAAAATTCTAACCATAACCTCAACCTCATCATTATCATCTCTCCCCCCTCTCTCCCCCTCATCAACTTGATCTCCTCCCTCCTTAATTCGATCCCTAACTTCGTCATCGTCCTCATTTTCCCCTTCCCTTTCTCCCTTCTCAAATTCAAGGAGGAAACATGGTAAAATTTCTATTTTTTAAAAGAAAGTTAAGTTTTTCATCTAAATTTTTATTTCTTTTCTATTTTATTTTAATTCTTATTATTTCTATATTGATTGTTTTTCTTTCATTTCATCTTTCTTTTTTTTATTACAAGTTAAGATGCAAAGTGACGCTTTTACATGTAAATTTTTTGAAAAAGTAATTAGTTAACCAAAGAATTGATGCATTCTTTGCGGTTGTTTCATCTCTTGATTTTTTTACTTTTTGCATATGGAGTAAATGGAAAACATTTTTGTGTAATTTTTTGTAATAAGTTAATGAAGATCGAAGATACAACATTTGTCTTAAAGTCCATTCTTTCTCTCTCTCTACAAATCCACCCTCATAGCCGTCGTCCATCGTCGCCTTTCCCTTACCTACCTCCTCTTCTCTACAGATCCACCCTCATAGCCGTCGTCCCGTCTCGTCGTCTTCCGTCGTCGCCGTGCCCTCTCCCACCTCCCCTTCTCTATAGATCCACCCTCATACTCGTCGTCCTGGCTCACCCTTTTCCATGTCGCCTTGCCCTCTCCCGCCTCCCCTTCGTCCTCGTATCTCTCGACATGAAAATTTTGGGCTTTAGACTTTTATCATCGAAAGTACAATTGATGCATTCTTTGGGTTGTTTCCTCTTTGTATATATTTTTTACATTTTGCATAGGAGGAAAAATGAAACATTTTTGTGTAATTTTTTTATAAGTGAATAAAGATAAAAAAAAATTACAACATATTTGTTTGCATTTTAAGATTGAAGATAAAAAAAAAATACAATATGTTTGTTGCATTTTAATTTGTTGCAGAATCTATCAAGTTAGCTGAGATATCTGTCTACTTGCCTGCAGTTTCTATATAATTACTTGATATATTATCCAACTAGTCAGCTAAGATATCTGTATACTTGGCTGCAGTATCCATCAAGTTAGCTGAGATATCTATCTAAGAAATTTGCAGTACAAGTAGTTAAATAATTTGTAGAATAAGTAGTTAAATAATTGATTTTTGTGTTAAACGTATGAATTATATGAAAGTATACATATATCTTGCCGTGTTTATAGTTTTTTGTTAAAATGGTATGCATTATATGAAAGTATATGGATATGTTAAGTAAATGCATACATGTTACCATACATTGCATGTAACCGGTTAGATTCTCAGGTGACTGCTTAGATATTCCAAGATATTGGTTCGATATCTCAAGAAACTGGTTAGATATCTCATGTAGCTAGTTAGATATTTCATGTAACTGGTTAAATATATGAGATGACTGTTTAGATATCTCAGGATACTGATTAGATATCTCATGTAACTGGTTAGATATCATATCTCATGTAACTGATTAGATATTTTATTTAACTAGTTAGATATGTCAAAAAAAACTAGTTAGATTCCGTATGCGACTGGTTAGATATCTCAGGAAACTTGTTAGATATTTCATGTAACTAGTTAGATATCTCAGGCAACTGATTACATATCTCAGACAATATATATATATATATATATATATATATATATATATATATGAATTAAAATCTATAGTTACAAATATGTATTAAAAACTACATATAGTCAAGTTACACAATGTTCTTACTTGCATAATGTTTCACTCCAAAAGTTCTTACAAAGGTAAACATCAATATTAATACATCATATACAAAAGGTGAAACCATAACTTTCATTTTAAGAATAAATCGATTGGAGCCGTACATGTTTGTTTATTGTGATCTTCTTTGCCACATCTTCTGCAGGTTATCGTCCTTTTCCCACATACTTTTTGTTATCGATTCCTTTCACAAAACATAAGAGAAGCCATGATTCAGCCATAGTTGTAGACTGTTTTTCGTCGCCTATTGAGATAGATGTGCACGTGCCTTAGGCATGAAAAGATTCCCCCTGGCGTGCACAGATTCCTCCTGCCCAGATTAGGCAAAGGTTTATTGATTGTGGGGATCATAATCTCCAGCAGTCGCGAGCAAAACTGCTGTTAATTCCTCGCTTTTGACGTGAGGGAACATCAGATTAACGAGTTATGCGTATCATGCGAGCTCATTCTAAAATATGTGTGTATTTGCAACATGGTTTTTGCTATGGACATGATGGGGGGCTCACAGAGTTTACGAGCGCCCCAAAACAAAATAAAAATTCTGGAGTGCAAGTGTATGAGGGAGTGAGAGAGGGAAAAGTTGATATCTCATGGTAGATATCCACGAGCGGGTATCCCTGGGATATGTCTGCGAGCGGGTATCCCTATGAAATGTCCGCTGTGGGTATCTCTTAGAGATATCCGCAAGCAGGTATCCCTATGAGCTGTCCGTGAGCATGTATCTCTTAGAGAAGTTCGCGAGTTCGTATCCTTTTGAGATATATGCGAGAGGTTATCTCTTAAATATATCCGCATATGGGTACCCTTTGGGATATTCGCACGTGGGTACCATTTAGGATATCTGTATCATAAGTGGTGAAAGATCCCCTTTCGGGGATTTCCAAGACGAAAAATCCCCTTTGTGAGGATTTCCGAGGTGGATATTCCCCTTACGGGGATATCCAAGGGCAGGAACAACCCTTTCGGGGTCTCCGCGGGAACACGATGATGAAAGTAAATAACTTTCATCGGGTTTTTTCTTCTAATATGATTGCAATGACTTTCATCGGGTTTTTTCTTCTAATATGATTGCAATGACTTTCATCGGGTTTTTTGTTCGAATATGTTTGCTTGGGGCGAAAGCCAATGGTTTTCACCTGGAGGATTCTTCTCCTCTCTTGTTCTTCAAGTTTGATGAAGAAAGTTTGCCACTTTGTAGAGTTTTGATTTTGGATCTTGGCTTCTTTGAGGGGAAGCTCCAACATTTCAGAAAAATAAAATATTATTTTTCTGAATTTTTATAATTAAATAATAAATATTATGAATATTTTAATAATGCGGTATAATTAAATACCGATAAAGTGGAAAATATTTGGAAAATTATAGAAATTTCTGAAATGAGGTGGTTTATGTGATTTAGGAAAATTATGAATTTTTATAATTAATTATACACTATTTTAATGCTAATCGCGATTAAATATCGCTAATCATGCATTAATCCGGTTTTGTGCACATGACATGCACCATGTCACATTTTAGCACTTGTTAAATTTTCCTACATGGCTTTTCTTTGTTTTGGCTTGGTTTTAGAGAAGAGAAAAGAAAAGAAAAGGAAAAGGAAAACAAAGGAAAATGAAAAGATTAAAATAGTGAGGTATGGGCAAGAGAGAGAGGGGGTGAGGGGTCAACCATAGTCTTGTCTCATTCCCTCTTCATTATTTTCTTCATCTCTCCTTCCCCTTCCTCTCCCATAGCAGCACTCCCTCCTCCCTCCTCAAACACCCCTCACTTCACCATCCAAATCAACTCAAAACATCATCCCCACTTCTTTAAAAATATGCACAAGCTCACTAGATGCACTTTGGACCAAGAAAAATTGGATTTTGAGCACTTGGGGCAACTCAAGAAAATTCTCGAGTTGCCAAATGAGGTAATTTCTCCACAATTAGACTAGTATTTCATTTGCTTTAGTATCCTTGCATGTTTAGAAGTGTTTAAATGCGGTTTAGCGAACTTTGAAAATTCCTAGTTAGGGTTTTGATGAAATCTTAAGTAGTGAGGAGAAATTGAGGCTTAATAGTGACCTTAAACCCCTGTAGGGACTGTATATTGGACTAAACCTGAGAGTAAACCCCTATTTCATAAACCTAGAAACCCCGATATCGGGAATTTGTGGATTTTGTGATGGTATATAGATATCTGCTAACACCCGAAGACCCTAGGAATTATTTAACAAATACAGTGATACATGCAGGTGACCTAGAAGCTACCCTGAAGACCAGAGCCCCAAACACCCTACCCAGGCCACAGATTTAAGCTTTTAGGCCGCAAATTGCGGCCTTGGTACTCCCAAATTGGTTCGTGTTTGGTTCATGTCTCCATCTCCTGTAAATTAGACCCTCCACATATGCAGGATATGATGATAAGGATACCGGTTGAATGATGAGATAAATGTGAGATTCGACCCGTACCCAGATTGGGATGCCGTACGATGGATTTACCGTACGAGCTTTATATTGATGATAGACCCGCACACTTGACTCGAGGATGTCATTCAATATATTGTATCGTATGTGATACTATTGAGGCGGGATCACCGACTATTATATTTATATGTATCGACTCAGATTTAGGTGGTTTCCGTACCTTTTCGATTAGCCTATTAGTTTAATCATGTAGTTTCTTGTAGATGTTAGACTAGACTCGGGTCATACCTATTTCAAAACTAACGAATCGTGAGTATTTTAAAGACAGGACAAGGGATCCTACGGATATTTCAAAGGACGTACTTTTTCTTAAAAACACTGTAGTCCCTCAAAACCGTGTGACTCACATATATTGATGTAGATTCTTTATTGTTGCGCGTATTATTCATTTTCCGCATATTCTTGCTATTCGCATCGCATCGCATGTTTAAATGTATTTATTGTTATATTAAACCCATGTGATCAGGACACCAGCACCATTATCGATGATGCGTATGTCTACGAACACTTACTTGTCGGCTCATACACATCATCATCGGTAATTGACATGTCACTATACAGTAGGATTGCTGCATTATGATATGACTCCTTGCACAATTTACTTGCTATAGTTACATATGCACCTTTATACGATACCGCATTTAACTTTAGAGAAATTGGGAACCGCAGGAGACATTTTAAAACTGGATTCATTTAAAGGAGCGGTTTACCCTTGATATGTGCATATTACTGTTCCATGTTGCATGATTTACGGAGATGCTTACATTCTGTTATATGTCGCATACATCATGCTTTACGATTTTTACGCATTGAGATGTGATGTTTTCATGAGATTGTTAGATTTGAGAATCGTGGTTATTTCAAAGGAATGTATGTATTATTTTAAAAACCCGGTTTCTCTTGATATGATATTTCAGTGTATCCACCATGCGTTTTCTCGGTTCTGAGATTGGCATGTGACACCCGATTCGAGGAGGAGGAGGAACTGTCACGCCCCGCTTCCCAGAGTACGCTAAGATGGGCACGTGACATAGCCAACCATGCTACCTGTGGGTGGGAAGTATCCATCCACAGTCACATTATGGCTGTAGAGATATCAAGAACAAAATATAACTATCTAATACATGTCCATAAACCAAGATAAAATGAGTCAAGAATAATAAAATGTGGAAGCAAGAGATCCAATACAAAATAACTGGAATGTATGTCCTATAGTGCGGGCTCACATCAGGAATAAAATGCTGAAAGTAAAAGAACTAACTACCACTGAATCCTCACTGCTCAGCCTGCTGGCTGAAGTACTCCTGCTCAGACTGCAGCGAAGGTACGGAATCTGGGCCATGCAAAACCCAAACGTCAGCGCGTCATGTCATCAAGTAATAAAGTATAAACAGGGTAACAGGAAATGCAAATATAATCATGAATGATAAAGCAGGTGTAACAGTAATATAAATCAGGGCAGTGAAGGGTAGTGTGCAGTGAGTAAACTAAACTGTTCTATTGGGTTATCTACTCTCAAGTCTTTGAAATCAATTTGATGAATCATCGATGTAACTCAATAGTATCCCGTGCATGCCCAGAACCACGGTCTAAGACTCTCGGGCTGAAACCGAGACGTACCGCTAGGCACAAAAGGAAAAAAAAAGGAAAAGACCAACGATGTCAGCAGCATCGTCACGAGGCGGGCCTAGCCTCAAAAACTGATCAGTATAAGCAAGCAACTGTCGAGTTACAAGTCAGGATTTCATTATTGATTTCCCCATACCCCCAAGTTATATGTGTCAAGTCAGGTATTCCGTAATCAAGAACTAATGCCAACACAGGATCAGGTAGGTGCAGGTTAGTCTGAATAGACAACATGAACGGTCCGTAAGGACTACATATCAGGTTTGTTGGCATTAGACACAAGATCAGGTAACAGGTAAAGCCATGGTACATCAGGTCAGTCGAGTAGTGTATTTAGATGTCAAGTCATGTCAAAAGTGTACGGTACCATGTCAGGTCAAGTAATATGTGTAGCAAGTCACGTCAGGATGTACAAGATAACATGTGGATGCTCATAATCGACTAGCATGATCATGGTTATGAATAAACAAGCATGGTACCATCAGAACAATAAACAGGCACAGTAACATGATAGTAATAGGTGCAGATTAAAAACTACTTATTTGTACGGTTATCAGTTTGGTTTGAGGAATAGTTTTAACCTTTCAGGAATTCGGTATTACACATGAGGATAATAAAATCATATTAATATGTATTAAAACCATCTAGAGATGCAATTGAATGTGAATAAGGCTAAATGTATGCAATCGGTCGTCCGACAGGGTAAAACTACAAAAGGGTAATATGGCTAAAACAATTGTGATTATGTATTCTAACATATAATTGTGATTACGTAGGTTTAGTAAACTAAATGCAACAATCAGGTTTCAAGTTTAGATCTAAAATATATAAACGGAACATTGTACTGTTAATCTAGAATTCAAAACTTTAGATTTTTCTATAGATTTTAATAGGAAAATAGATAGATTGATACATGAATAATATGACTAGTATGTAGCAAGATTAACTTGCCTCGACGGGTCGCGATACGGAAAACGTAACGTTACGCGTCGGCGGGGAAAAGTCGCGACGCGCACACGGTACACGGAAAGAGCCAAACGACGAACAGTGGAGTCACACGGATCAAAGGTTCTCGCTGGGTCGTCGGGAAACGTCGTCGGCACCGTCGGATTCCGGCGAACCAGAAAACAGCGACAACAAGAAAAACAATAATTTAACAAGAAAGAAAAGAAAGCAAGAAAAGAATAGAGAAGGAATGAGAGTACAATAGCGTACTGGGTTTGCAGAGGAGGTGTTGTGGTGGCGGCGAGACCAACCGTGATGAGGTCGACGGAGCTCCGACGATCACCAAAGGCTCCTCTATAACAGCAAGAAAACTTTTAACAGAAAACATGGGAAGAAGAAGAATAGAAGGATGAGAGGGAGAAGCAGAACTCACCGGGGGTGTGCACAAAGGCCAGGGACACGGGGACGAGTCACCGGCGGCGATCCTACGGCAGTGCAGAAGCGTGCAGGGGCGCGCGGTTGCACGGTGCAAGCGTAGGGTGATCGGGAGAGAAGGAAAGGAGGAAGAAGAGAAGGTGGAGGTGGCGAGGGTGAGGAGCGGCGATGAATGGCAATGGTGGCATCGGCGCTAGGGCAACGGCAAGAGGAGGAACGGCGCGTGGGGTTTTCTGGAGGTGGGTTTGCTTCGCTGAAGGAAAAAGGAAGAAGAAAAGAATATAACAGGGAGGAGAGAGAGAGATACGTGGTAGAGAGAGATCGAGAAGAGAGAGAAAGGGGAGAGGAGAGATAGTATTGGCAGTATTCGGTGAGATAAAGAGAGAAGAGAGAGAAAGAGAAGGAGAAAAGGGGAGAGAGAAGGAGAAAATGGGAGAGAGAAAGAGAAAGGGAGAGAGGCGTGGGGCCCATGGAGAAAATGGAGAAATGCGATTGGTTGAAGGAAAAAAATATGAAAAGATATTTGATATATTTTACAGAAGATTTCCTTCTGGAGAACAAGATTTCTAACCCCAAAGAATTCTAAGCTGCAGAGTATATGTTAAGCAAAATAAAATATTAAATAATCAAATTTGGCGGGATACAAAATATTCCAGAATTGCGCCCGGGTCGGGTCCAAAAATTTGAATTTGAAAAATGAAAATTATTGGCAAGTTCCAAAAATTAAAATGAAGGATTTTGTGCATACCCCCAAGAACGGACGCACGTACGTGCGCGTAGTCGTCCAAACACGTCCGTTTCACTGAACGGGACGAGAACTCGATGCAAGGACGCTACCACAGGGTTAGGGATATCAAGCAGGCCATGACATGTATTTTTAAATTATTTTAAGAGACTTAAATTGTTATATGCAAAATATGAAATTTCGGTGTAAACTATAACTAGTAACAGCCAACACATGATAAATGAAATAAATACCACAACAATCCATACGGTAACAGGAATTTGTAGAACTGGGCTCGGTTGTTACAGGAACCGTCTGCGGGTGCATGGTGGGCCCGGTATGGTACCCTGGGAAGAGAGAGATATTTCGTGGGGACGACGATGAGCCTGGCAGAGGGACCACTACCTACCGGTGATAGTATTTGGACCTGGCGGTTATCCGGAGGATACCGACCGGAGTCATGAGATGGATATAGGCCGATCCGTACTGCCGGAGCCCGCGGTCCGATCCCGCAGATGATACGGAGCCTGAGATATATAAGGATTTACGTGTCGATGCTGGACACGGGTTTCATGATGCTTTGAGTGTCGATGCTGGACACTCAGGTTCCATGATTTTGATGTGTCGCGAGGGACACACGTTGATTTATATCCTCATACTTTCATACATATGCTTTTATGATATTTACATGCATGATGTTGTATGTCATTGGTTGACATGTGGATGAGATCCACATGCATACAGGCATTGATTACATAGTTGGATGATATCCACATACTTATAGACTTCATGATTTAGTTGACATTGATTTCATGTTGATTACATTGATCATACCTCATGTTTATGATATGTTGCTACCTGAGGCACTGACACGAGAACTTGGTATTTCACTTATGTATATATGTTTACCCTTGCCACCTTATCATGCTTCAGACTTTATTATATTGAGGATATATTTTACTGATCGTATTGACCTAGAATTGAGTCATACATACAATTTCTGCTCAGTGATGTTTTCTACTCACGAGTTGGCAACTCAACCCCGTTGTGCCACAGTTTCTTACAGATTTTGCTGTACAGGTTCGTTGCGGCTTTGCTGGCACACTGCTTCCATTCCGGGTGATTGCTTTGGTAGGTGGGTTCACTTGTATCATGACCACCATTGTACTTTTATTTATTCAGTTGTATCTAGTAAACTCCATCAACCAGACTTGTATATTTATTTCAGACTTAGAAAACCAGTTGTTTATTCTTTCGACCTTAGAGTCGCGCGTTGTATTATTATGATTTTCTTCATGATTTTGAGTTTCCTTTTGAGTTTTGATCATCACCCTTGGCGTTGTATATTATATTTCTTGCGTGGTTGTGACTGTCAATTGACGAAGAGCTAGCTCCCGCTTGGGGATGCCTTTATTCATATTATGCATGTTGTACCCCTTTTGGGGCTAGTATTTATAAAGGAAACTCTGCCGAAATTTTCAGAAAAGATTTGAGATTTTAAAAATGCATTTTCGTCTTATGTTATTAAAACCACTTTCTTTAAAATAGGTTTCTTCACCTTTTTCTTTTAAAATGGTTTAGATTTCTGAGATTTTTGGCTTACTTGAATTAGATGGGGTCATATAGACTTCATACGATTCTAGTGCCAGTCACGTGCCATTTCGGGTCGTGACAAAGTTGGTATCAGAGCGCTAGGTTAATCTTGGTTCGAGTCTATATTTGACTATGCGGAGCTTAGGGCGTTTGTATATATACGGAATCTAGGCTTGACCTTACGGAACTTAGACTTAGTCGAGGGAGTATTAGACTCGAAATTTCGTCGCATAGGTTTACCTTAGTTGATAGAGTAGGTGACTTAAGAAGAGTGACGTACCGTATGTATGTTCCGCGGCATACTTACGATATGCTACTCCGCTTAAGAAACCTTAGGATGTACATTTCCTTGCACAACATTATATTCATTCCTATGATCTATCCTCATCGATATTGGTTTATGGTTTTTGCTGCCACGATTACACGGGCAGAGAGAGTTAGGCTGGAGTTGCGGTCAGCATGAACTCGTCACGAACGAGGACTGACCAGGGCGTGATTCCAGGAACATATGATTGTATAGAGGCGTCGTTTTATTGTGTTTTCACGCCATGAGCGTTTAATGGATCGCTTTTACAAGATTTCTTGGACGTGCAGATCAGCACCAGATGATTGGGCTACCGTTAGAGGCCAGCCAGAATGCGATGACCGTCGATGCACCGATTATACTTGATAATTGAGGCACTATTCAGCGTGCGGACGAATGAGCCAGTTGTTACTGCGAATGATGAGATATCACCCCAGATGTTTGGAGCTATTGCCGCACGAGTTGTGCTTAGAGATATGATAGAAGATCGCTAGTCACCCAAGGAGGAATGGCTAGGACATGTGATACGTTGCCTATCCCGATGCGAGGTCATCAGATTGATTGATTCCAGCTAGAGGCGACTTCACACAGGTATGTTGAGAGTCGATAGAAGACGATCGAATATCAGAAACCCATTTTTCCAAGTTTAAAGTATTCGGAAAAACATGCAAGTAATTCCGTGGATCCTCTAGAAGAATGAAACCCTAACTCAACGTAATGACCATGAGAACGCTTTTGAACCTTAGGGTTGGCAGCAGTTCCGCGGTGCCATTAGTGAGGCTTGGGTTTGCCCTCTACGGTTGGTCCATAGGTACTGTGGCATGTACTGGAATACTATTAAACTGTACTCAAGATGTTGAGCTCTTGGGGGATTATAGAACTTTGACGAATCGATCGAAAGGTTCGATGTCATTCGGATATCATGCGATGTGATACATTGCTTGGGAGACTCCAGATACGAGTATAGCCGTTGGAGCGCAGTCCATACAACCACGAAGAGACGAGTCCGAATCAATCGACATTAGAGAAAGGTGGAGTAAGAGATTCGTACGAGATTTCGACGAGATGACGTTCCACTCCGCTGATATCAGAGATGTGATATGCATGCAGAGGCGTTGTACATGGACATATCTTCCAGAAGGAGTCGCGATGAGTATGCAGCCGTTCCGGAACAAGAAATAGATTTAGAAAAAGGATGATAGTTTTCGGGCATTTCGGCAAAAACGAGATCAGGAGAGACCCCGACAAGACCTTTCTGGAATACTATACGAGAAGATTTGGACCCAGGAGCGGTCATATGGCAAACCCCCAGCAGGCCAGAGTTCGGTATCGTCGACGAGACATGTTATGAGTGACCATGACAGTTGGCCATAGATTTTAAGAGGATGTGCCAGAGCAAGACTATTTCCGCTATCTTGATTTTGATATTTTGGGCGATTTATTTGCATAATTGAGATTTTATGCACCATAGTTGCACTTGACCTCGATTTGATGTCATTCGAGATATTGATTTTGATTTCATACCTAGGGTATGCATGTGATTTGAGTTATGCTTTCGACATAGTTTTCATGCACTTTTAGTATTTGATTTGATTTTGTGCACACCGATGCACATGGTTGTGAGATTATATATCACGCTATACCTGATTTGGATTTGGATTGAAATGTGTCGTATACCGTTGATTTCGATTTTGATATTCGATATTTGTTTTCGTGCACTTCGTACACTTGATTTGGATTCTTGTGCATGCTTGGGCGCTTGATGCGATTTTGATGCACACCAGATGCACTAAATCAAGATTCTTCATGCATATCAGATGCACCTGATATTGCTGTCAGGCACATCCGTTGCTTTGGACAGGTGTTTCGTGTACAACCGTTGCACTTAGTTTTTGTTTTGTGCACATGTATGGCACATTCATGGATTCGATTTCCGTGCGCACCAGATGCACGTGTCATTCTTATATACATTTTAGGATTGATTTTGAGCGGTATGTTTTTATGATATTTACTATTTGGTATAGTACCTGAGCAGGATTAGTCCGAGGACAGTACCTGAACATATTGTTGCATGCATTGATAGTTATCGATGAGATTTCCAAAGAAAGAGCTATAGTCTCAGTATTTACCTACGTGTCCGAAATGACACGAAAGATTTTATAAAGAAAACCCTTCTAACATATTTTTCAAAACGACGGGATGTGTATATTAAACAAAGGGTATATATATAGTTATTTTCTTACTATAGACGTCCGCCACTGTGCAGTGATACGCGCATCGCACAGCGATTTGAAAAGAGTTTAGCATGCATTTCTTTCAGATGTTTTGACGAGTTTACACCGACGCGTACTATGTACGTGTTATAATTTTGATGTATATCATGTTGGCTTTGACATTGGTTTCTTCGCCATACCTCCGATAATTGTGGGATGCTTGACGGAGTTTTTATTTTGAGTTATCTGCTCATTTTTCATACGCATGCGTTGTGCTATAATGTGTTTTATGTATTTATGATTTCGGAGCCCCGACGACATGGCCATTTTACTGAAATGTTTTAATATTGAGGGGTTTAAACTTAAATTCGAGGACCGAATTTCTTTAAGGGGGGAAAACTATAACATTTCAGAAAAATAAAATATTATTTTTGGGAATTTTTATAATTAAATAATAAATATTATGAATATTTTAATAGTGCGGTATAATTAAATACCGATAAAGTGGAAAATATTTGGAAAATTATAAGAATTTCTGAAATGAGGTGTTTTACGTGATTTAGGCAAATTATGAATTTTTATAATTAATTATACACTATTTTAATGCTAATCGCGATTAAATATCGCTAATTTTGCATTAATCCGGTTTTGTGCACACACCATGTCACATTTTAGCACTTGTTACATTTTCCTACATGGCTTTTCTTTGTTTTGGCTTGGTTTTAGAGAAGAGAAAAGAAAAGAAAAGGAAAAGGAAACAAAAGAAAATGAAAAGTTTAAAATAGTGAGGTATGTGCAAGAGAGAGAGGGTGATGGGTCAACCATAGTCTTGGCTCATTCCTTCTTCATTATTTTTTTCATCTTTCCTTCCCCTTCCTTTCCCATGGCAGCAGTCCCTCCTCCCTCTTCAAACACCCCTCACTTCACCATCCAAACCAACTCAAAACATCATCCCCACTTCTTTAAAAACATGCACAAGCTCACTAGATGCACTTTGGACCAAGAAAAATCGGATTTTGAGCACTTGGGGCAGCTCAAGAAAATTCTTGAGTTGCCAAATGAGGTAATTTCTTTACCATTAAACTAGTATTTCATTTTCTTTAGTATCCTTGCATGTTTATAAGTGTTTAAATGCGGTTTAGCGAACTTTGAAAATTCCTAGTTAGGGTTTTGATGAAATCTTAGGAAGTGATGTGAAATTGAGGCTTAATAGTGACCTTAAACCCCTGTAGAGATTGTATATTGGACTAAACCTGAGAGTAAACCCCCATTTCATAAACCTAGAAACCCCGATATCGGGAAAATGTGGATTTTGTGATGGTATATAGATATCTGCTAACACCCGGGGACCCTAGGAATTATTTAGCAAATACAGTGATACATGCAGGTGACCTAGAAGCTATCCTAAAGACCAGAACCCCAAACACCCTACCCAGGCCGTAGATTTAAGCTTTTAGGCCGCAAATTGCGGCCTTGGTACTCCCAAATTGGTCCGTGTTTGGTTCATGTCTCCATCTCCTGTAAATTAGACCCTCCACATGTGCAGAATTGGCTAATTTCACCTAGGGTAAAATCTGGAAGTGTTTTACGAAGTTTCTGAATTCGTTTTGCAAATTTTAAGGAATTGGAATTTGGTATTTGTGTTTATCTCAGTCGATTCATGTTTATACGTCAATTGTCGAGAGTTGTTGGTTATTCGTGCATGCTTAGACCATAGGTTTTAACCTATGTACGTTTCGTGTATCGTTTTGGTTTTCGTTTGCGATTTCAGTTTATGATACTATGTGTGATATGTAGGTACCCCCACGTGGATTTCGAGACGACGAGGAGAGCGTAGCATCATCGACTCCAGCAAGCAAGGATCAAGGTGAGTAGATATATATCTACGGGGGAAGTCGGATGGATGGCGTATAGCACCCCCGCAGTTCATAATGTAGCCCTTGATATATATATATATATATATATATATATATATATATATTAGTTATATATATGATTACGTGTTGTGAGACTTGGATGGTTAATAGGTACGACCTTAGAAGATCATGGGTTAATTTTAGTATAATTGGATGATAGTGTCGTTAGTTAGTTTAGTCGCGAACCCTAAAATAAGGTTTACACCCACAAGCACACACATGCTTACTTTGTTTTATTTGTACGTATATGGGGATATGTATATACACACACACATAGGTATGGGACTATGTATATATATACATATACCTATACATGGATGATGAGGATTGTACATGGTACTTGGATGATGAGTCGATGAGATTAGGCATGATGCCATGAGATTGGTGATATGTTTTGATTTGTATTATGAGATACGACGTGAGATTATAGCGGGCCTTTAGGCGTGTATTTTCATACATGCATATATATGCAGACGGTATTGGTTTGTACTAGACTAAGGTCAGTACCCCTAATAAAGGATATGATGATAAGGATATCAGTTGAATTATGAGATAAATGTGAGATTCGACCCGTACCCAGATTGGGATGCCGTACGATGGATTTACCGTACGAGCTTTATATTGATGATAGATCCGCACTCTTGACTCGAGGATGTCATGCTATATATTGTATGGTATGTGATACTATTGAAGCGGGATCACCGACTATTATATTTATATGTATCGACTCAGATTTAGGTGGTTTCCATACCTTTTAGATTAGCCTATTAGTTTAATCCTGTAGTTACTTATAGATGTTAGACTAGACTCGAGTCATACCTATTTTAAAACTAACGAATCTTGAGTATTTTAAAGACAGGACAAGGGATCCTACAGATATTTTAAAGGACGTACTTTTTCTTAAAAGCACCGTAGTCCCTATTTACCAAACACCACGATTCGTGTTATTTCAAATGTCAAAACCGTGTGACTCACATATATTGATGTAGATTCTTTATTGTTGCGCGTATTGTTTTTTCCGCATATTCTTACTATTCGCATCGCATTGCATGTTTAAATGTGTTTATTGTTATATTAAACCCATGTGATCAGGACACCAGCACCATTACCAATGATGCGTATTTCTACGAACGCTTACTTGTCGGCTCATACACATCATCATCGATAATTGCCATGTCACTACACAGTAGGATTGTTGCATCATGATATGACTCCTTGCACAATTTACTTGCTATAGTCACATATGCACCTTTATACGATACTGCATTTGACTTTGGAGAAAATGGGAACCGCAGGAGACATTTTAAAACTGGATTCATTTAAAAGAGCGGTTTACCCTTAATATGTGCATATTGCTGTTCCATGTTGCATGATTTACGGAGATGCTTACATTCTGTTATATGTCGCATACATCATGCTTTACGATTTTTACGCATTGAGATGTGCTATTTTCATGAGATTATTGGATTTGAGAACCGTGGTTATTTCAATAGAAAGTATGTAATTTTTTAAAAACACGGCTTCTCTTGATATGATATTTCAGTGTGTCCACGATGCATTTTCTCGGTTCTGAGATTGGCATGTGACACCCGATTCGAGGAGGAAGAAGAACCGTCTGCGGGTGCATGGTGGACCCGGTATGGTACCCCGGGGCGAGAGAGGGATTTCGTGGGGATGACGATGAGCCTGGCAGAAGGACCACTACCTACCGGTGATAATATTTGGACCTGGCGGTTATTCGGAGGATACCGACCGGAGTCATTAGATGGATATAGGCCGATCCGTAGTGCCAGAGCCCGCGGTCCGATCCCGCAGATGATACTGAGCCTGAGATATATGAGGATTTACGTGTCGATGCTCGACACGGGTTTCATGATGTTTTGAGTGTCGATGCTGGACACTCAGGTTCCATGATTTTGATGTGTCGCGAGAGACACACGTTGATTTATATCCTCATACTTTCATGCATATGCTTTTATGATATTTACATGCATGATGTTGTTGTGTCATTGGTTGATACGTGGACGAGATCCACATGCATACAGGCATTGATTACATAGTTGGATGATATCCACATACTTATAGACTTCATGATTTAGTTGACATTGATTTCATGTTGATTACATTGATCATACCTCATGTTTATGATATGTTGCTACCTGAGGCACTGACACGAGCACTTGGTATTTCACTTATGTATATATGTTTATCTTTGCCACCTTATCATGCTTCAGACTTTATTATATTGAGGATATATTTTACTGATCGTATTGACCTAGGATTGAGTCATACATACGATTTCTGCTCGGTGATGTTTTCTACTCACGAGTTGGCAACTCAACCCCGTTGTGCCACAGTTTCTTGCAGTTTTTGCCGTACAGGTTCGTTGCGGCTTTGCTGTCACACTGCTTCCATTCCGGGTGATAGCTTTGGTAGGTGGGTTCACTTGTATCGTACCCACCATTGTACTTTTATTTATTCAGTTGTATCTAGTAAACTCCATCAACCAGACTTGTATATTTATTTCAGACTTAGAAAACCAGTTGTTTATTCTTTCGACCTCAGAGTCGCGCGTTGTATTATTATGGTTTTCTTGATGATTTTGAGTTTCCTTTTGAGTTTTGATCTTCGCCCTTGGCGTTGTATATTATAATGCTTGCGTGGTTGTGACCGTCAATTGACGAAGAGCTAGCTCCCGCTTGGGGATGTCTTTATTCATATTATGCATGTTGTACCCCTTTTGGGGTCAGTATTTACAAAGGAAACTCTGCCGAAATTTTCAGAAAAGACTTGAGATTTTAAAAATGCATTTTCGGCTTATGTTATTAAAACCACTTTCTTTAAAATAAGTTTTCTTCACCTTCTTCTTTGAAAATGGTTTAAATTTCTGGAATTTTTGGTTTACTTGAATTAGTTGGGGTCCTGTAGATTTCATATGATTCAAGTGTCAGTCACGTGCCATTTCGGGTCGTGACAGAAGCATTCCTTCTAGAGATGGATTCTTTTTTATTCTAATGAGTTCTTTTTAGAGAAGAAGAAGACATAGGAGATGAGATAGATTTAAAAGGGACTCTCTTTCCTCTTGGGGCGCTCTCTCTCTCTCTTAGATGAAGAAAATGAAGAAAAGACTTGCCTCTTTTTTTTATGGGGGCTCAAAACCTTAAAGTATAGGAGAATGAGAGTTGTTATCATATCTTCATTTGGTGGGGTTTAAATACTCCTTATATGTTTGCATTTAAACCCTTGAGCTTTACAAAATTGATTTTTTGCCCATTTTCTAACATATTCCTACTTATTACATATTACATCTCCTTATATTAAAATTATCTATTACATTTTCGGATTCAGATTCCCTGCCATCCTCTACTATCAAAATCGACTGTCCAAATTTTGTCCTTATCAAAATCAACGGTCGAGATTAACATAAAACAGGGGGCATGAGAATTTGGTGTTTTGCACGTGTTTTACATGTATGATGTGTGGACAAAATTGAATAAGAGCACCAATGCTATTATTTTCGAATAGCATGGGTTCCTGATCCTACATTTTCCTATCCCCTCTTTGGCATGGGGCCGGCCCTCATGCTTGAGCTTGGATCGGTTGGGCTTGGACCCACTTGATTTGGATTCGGGTCCTCTTTTGGACCTTGATTTGACCTTTTTGACCTTTTGATTTTGATAATGGGGTGTAATTTTTGGCCCCAACAATAGTAAATATGTGTAATGAAGAAGAAGAGTAAATGATAGCTATAAGAATTAAATAAATGCAAATAAATCAAAGCAAATGAAAGAAAACAAGGAATATGAAAATTAGACAATTTGGAGGGAAATGAGTTTGTTAGAGGAAAACTACAACATTTGGAAGGAAAATAAAGCTAGAATAGATAATTAATACAACCAATTTGATGAAAACTGGTTGGATATCTCATGCAACTAAATAGATATCTGAAGCAAATGCTTAGATATATCATGCAACTAAATACCTATCTCAAGCAAATGCTTAGTTATCTCATGCAACTATTTAGATATCGCATGTTTGGCTGAGCTCTGTTACAAGTAAAATAGAGAGTTGTACCAATATTGCTCATATGGAACCGAAAATGAATAATGTGTATGCAAAAGTACATTGATTAAGTTTGACATTGGGAAAGGTGCCCTGGTTTTTGTTTTTTTTGTTGACAATTTACCCTGTTCTTCGTTCTTTTTGACCTTTTTCTTTGAAAAAGGCGATTCAATTCAATTTAACATAGCATTAGAAAGAAGAGCAAATCGATGGTGAGATGGAATCTCCAACGCGATGGCTGTAAGTTTCTTTTTATTACTTCATCAGCATTTTCAATTTTGTTAGGGTTAAAATTTTGTTTTCGTTGATATGAGATCATTCACCATTTCTAGACAAGATTCTTCTTCTGCAAAAAAATTGAGTCGGAAGGACTTTTTCTCTGATAAATAATTGTTAACATTTCATCAGTAAGTTGGAATGTTTTGTTGAGCGTGGTTGATAGATATAGACATGATGAAGTTAAAAAGTAGCATCATCTGATAAATATAGACATGGTAAGTTCAAAAGAAATTTAAGTTTTTTATAAATAAAATTTGAACTCTGATGCATACTTCATAAGCCACATATGCAGTTTGAGTCTCGAAATTTCCCCCCCAACAATTCTATAAAATCATAAATATTATAGAAAAGCAGGAAATTATGCAGAAGTGTTGATTATGTACAACAATGCCATTATTGCCTACCAAGGAATCAACGATTACATTATCAATTATATATCGAAGCCTTTCCATATCAAAACGAGTTTAGCCATGAAGCAAAGCTCAATGAAATGTTTTGCGAAGTTTTTGACTAGTTGTCATTAGTGTTTTAAAAGCGGGAAGAAAAACGGAGCGGCCGGAGTGCCTGAGCGCTTAAGCGGCCGCTCGGGCCGCCCAGGAGTCACTAATGTCTTATTTTGGTCTATTTTTTCTTGTAGGTTGTATATTAATTACTGTTTTAATAGGGTATTTAGATACATGAACTCCTCTAAAGTTGAGTTTTAAATGGAAATCAATGCTGATCAAAATCAAAATCTAAAAATCAAAGGCGGTCAAAGCTCTAACCCAAAGATGCTCAAAAAACTTAGTTTTGAAATCAAGATTTAAACTCAAAAACGCTAGCTACTTTTTCTCTTCAAAATAAAAATTGTATCTCCTGAACTTCATAGTCTAGGTCTCCAAATCGAAAACCTTAACTATCCGAAACCAAAGCCTCTAAGACGAAAACCATAGTTGCTCACAATCGAAGCCTTCAAGTCAATGTCAGAGTGTCAGACTCAAAATCGAACCTTCTAATTCATAATTGAATTCGGGAAAGTCCTAGTTCGAAGTCTTAGCCAAATGAAATAATATGAAAAGAATCAAGGTTTGAGATTAATTAGATATGATTATCATACTAAATACAATACATATTTACTTATTATAGGACTTTAGAAGAATGTAAACAACAATAAAGAGGGCGTGCTATTAAAAGTACTAAAACCACATCCATAATCCTTTAAATGAACCCTTATTCAATAAGAAATAGAGCATATTTATCCGATTAAAGTGAGGATAACATAGTTACACACCGCTTAAGCGATAAAAAGCGAAGCAGCTGCTGCAGTTCAACCACTTAAGCGTCCGCTTTTTAAACCACTAGTTGTCGACCTGGCTTGTGCAGGGTGCTACATCTGCAGAGCTGTTGGGCATTAGGCCATGGACTGGCATAAGAGAAAGGCTCTCAATGCAAGAAAGTTTTGTGGTGGTGTTAGGAGATTCGGTTGTTGAGGATACAAGAGTGCGTCATTTTCAAGCCAGTTAGCTTCTTAGACCCCACTTTCCTTTCCTGATATGCTGAACCCGAATCTAGGGCAGGAATACCTGAATCTGGACTAAGCGATCAAGAAATGCGTCGAATTAGCGGTCATCATAAATGACTTGTTGGTATCCTCAAGTTCTTTATATTTCTTAAAGTTCACATACTCATCGCCTGCATCAGATGGAAATTTTTAAATGTTAATTTTATCTCATAATTTGGAAATTTCTAACTAATGAAATATTTCTATTTAGTTGGATTCAACAATGGTTTGGAAAATAAGTGATGAAGTCATGGAACTCTAATTAAAGAATTATAGCGCGATACTTTATTCCTATTACAACATTAATATTATAAAGAAGTTTTTGCTGGTAACATTTGTTAAGTAGTTCACTTTTAGTTTTATGGTAGATATGACCACTTTGGGATCGAATAGGCAACCTCGCTTTATAGAGGAAATTTTATCACACGAGCTATACCCAATGCGTTAAAGTAGTTCTCTCACTTTACCAAATTAACTGGGTGCAGGTGTTAGGTTAACCTAGCACCTCATGAAGGGTTTGGAAGCATCTCATGTGCCAAATTCAAATTTTTAAGGTGCTAAGTGAACATACAAAGAATCATCACTAGAAAATTAGGGTTTCTAATACTACACATCATTACAAGTAACAAAGGCTAGGGTTTTGAGAGTACAACCTTTGTAGCTCCCTACGCTAGACTCCTTGGCCACTTGAGGGTTGGAAAAGGGTTCGCTTGAGGTCTTCTAATGTCCACGACGATCCACTCGAAGCTCCTTTGTCCAAGCTTGCAACTTCACTTGATCAAGAGAAGAAAATAAAGCTAATACTCTTCACAAGTGGGCAAGACTTGTGTAGAATAGTGTTGTGGTGGCTTTTCTGACTTCAAAATCCTAACTTGGTGAGTGTTTTGCTCACTAGAGAAATCTAGAGAGCAAAAGAAGGAGGAAGAAGATGATGGCCTTTTTGAAGAACAAGAGAAAAGATAATATATCATTTGAAAAATAGAAAATATATGCATATATATTTTCCACTCTTCATCTCAAACCATGGTTAAATAATAAAGATATTATTGAATTTGAGTTAAAACACAAAAGGAAAGTTAATCCATGGTTAAAAGGTAGATAAGCAAGGTTAGGTCAAAGAAGAGTGTAGAAACTAAACCATGAATTATCCTTCTATTTTTCTTTTTGTTTTAACACAAATAGAAATAATAATCCATATATAAAACCAATGTGTGAGTCTTATATTGCCACCATCTTCTATATATATACAACCATGAAGGATGATGTATGTATGTATGTGTGCATGCACATCCATATGTGCATGAACAAGAAAAAAATGCATACATGCATGCATACATCCAAAAATACAAGAAAGGATTTCTAGTGAGAAACTAATGGTTAAATGATAAACCAACACTTGATTTAGCAATTCGGCCATATCACATACGACCCAACCAAAAGCAAGCCGCCCGATTAATATACAGTATCTCATACGCGCATTTTAACCTGGTCCATGCGCCTATCGCATACGCGCACCACAACGTTTCGCCTGGACTAGGTAACTCCTTTGTGGGACTCTAAGACTCGTCAATACGCCGGCAGTGGATGATGATCATATCAAGCACCCCCAAACCACAAACGGTCAGCTAAACGTAACGGCCACCCAGGTATTGAGCGATCAGAAGAAAACAAGCGAACCTGCTACAACTCCCGTCGAGCCAACCGGCAACACTACCGTACAGTCCGGTCTCTTCGTCAGATATGCTGCATATCGAGCCTAGGGATGGTAAACGTCAGACCCCAATAACCGATAAGTCGTGCCGATGTGAGGCCCATAACGGGTCGAGAAACTACTGGTAACACTTACCAGTAAATCTCTAAAACAGCCCTGGCCAGGGACTTCCCTGTTACGGCCAATCGAGCACAGCGCAACATCAATCCCCAATACCGGGAGAGACGAAACCCCTCCTATCGCTTATTGCCTCCATGTGACTCGGGACTGTACCCAAAAACCACCGTTTTGCACGCCCTCATGGACATGGTAAGGTGAAAATCAAAGCACAGTGGGAATCACACAAGACTCTATGACGATCTCGGGTCTACAGACTAACCTGCACAAGTGTCATCAGAGAACTGCCATCTGACGTGAGGTATAATACCATCTGGGAGTTCTCGGTGAGTCCGTCCAGTGTACCCAGTCTCCACTGAGCACCCGCATACCATCTCTGATGTCAAACACCAATGGATATGAGATCATCTATTGCCCATCTCATGGGTCGAGAAGCGTATACGCTAGTCTACACTGGTATATCGATGCCCCGTCTCGATACAGCCACGACTAGGGAGCTTGAAGGATGTACCTATGGACTACCATGTCCCCACTAGTATGATCCGCATCATAGTCCAGGTAGTCAAGTACACATCCTAAGGGCTTTACCAACATGTAACTATAAGACAGTATAAAGAGACAAGTATACATGTTAAGATAAAGAGCAACCAGATAGTATACTATCATATCGAGCAAGAAAGTCATCTCTATATATGTCCAAGCATCCAATATAATATACATCATCTGTACAATACCTGGCCTCTAGGGCATACATACAACTAACAGCAGGATCAAGAAAAATAGCGAGGTTGAACACTATTTATTCCTATCTACAAGTATAACAATTACGAAAGCTAGCAAGCTACAAATGTGTCATGCTAGACCCGCCCACGTACGCAACGGGTGGATACAAACTAGATCCGGACCTAAACCCATCAATATTTAGGTTAGACCCGTTTACCCCAACTCGTTTATCCACTTTTCAATTTTAAAGGTGCATCAATACAACTCAAAAGGTTACAAGTGAATTTCAAAAGTAAATACAGAATAATAATCAACTGTAACCATTGAACAATTTTTTAACTACTATAACTTCAAATCTATAATCAACATCTAAAATAACTTAAGCTATAAACTGCAACTACTAAGCTAACTTAAAACTCAATAGCTAAAAACATAGCTTGAAACCTAAAACCGACAACTACTGAGATAAGCAGTTGCTATGATTAGAATTAGGGTTTAAATAAATCGCATATATATGTATAATAGATAAAATGGGTCGCGTCGGGTCTAAACGAGTAGATGAAGATACCCATACAAAACCCATTTGTTAAGCGATTAAATAGGTTTGGATTGGGTCTGGTTTGGGTCCATACGCACCTATACCAGACTTGTATTTAATCAATGCGCCTCGTCGTGTCGGGGTCTAGACCTGATCAGTTGTAGTTTAATATCATCAGTTATATCTTCGTTAGAATATTTTGAAGAATAATCATATAAGAAAAGTGACTTTTGGGACAAATATACTTTTGACATGTAATGTAATGTCAAATTAGTTTAAAATAGATTATATATTTTTTGTCCTTATTTTAGGTTACAATCAGCAAGTGTCAAATCCTTGAAAGCAAAACCCCACAACCATTAACTACCATTGAAACTGATAGAATGGATTATTGGAGATATATCAGCCGAATGACAGTCGATATATTAGTTGATATTCAAAATATGGGCCAATTGTTGGATATAGTGCCCTCAAGGCAATTATTGTAATTGCAGATACGCGATTATGATAATTGAAAGAGAACCTATATAGGTAGAACAGTCTTACTCGAGATGATAATATGTTATCTGGTTTGTCTATGTTATTATGTGTATATGTTTTACTTGTTATTATGTGTCGCTAATACATAATAATAAAGCCCGTAGGATCATTTCATGACTACCAGTATTATGATGGCGATTATATACATGGGAGCTGGATAGTCTATAAGCAAATCCTTAAATGTCTCTAGTCGAGAGAGTACCAAGATTAGGCATCGATACTCCGTAGTAGACTAGTATATACGTTTCGAGATCCTGACGAGAGGCGGTGGCCGGTCTCACAAGCTATTGGTGTTGAGTCACTTAAGACAATATACAGGTGCTCACTGGACATGAGTACATCGGACGGACTCACCGAGAACTTCAAGATGGTATCATACCTATCGTCAGATGGAAGTTCTCATATGGCATGAGTACATGTTAGTCCTTTGACCTGAGATTTTCATTTGTGTCGTGTGACTTCCCACTGTACTTAGATTACTATCCTATCACGACTCAAAAGAGTCGTGCAAACAGGTTTTAGTTGGGTACAACCCCGAACCATATGGAGGCAGTAAACAATCGTCCGGGATTCATCTCTCTCGGTATTGGGAGTCGATGTCGTGCTGTGTTGGGTCAGCTGTCACCATAAAGTTCTTGGCCAAGGTGGATAAAATTTACTGATGTGATATTGGTAGTTTCTCAGTGGGCGATGAGCTTCAGACCGGCACGACTTATCGAGTTAATAGGGGTCTGACGTTATCCACCCCTAGACCCGGTATGCGATACTCTTAGATGAAAAGACCGTACTGTTCGGAGATTGTCACAGACAGGCTCAATGGGGGTATGGATGAGTTTGCTCGTCGGCCTTCATTTCGTTCAATATCTGGATAGCCATTACGTATAGCTAGTACCGCCGACGTGCTTATGGATAAACCCACTGTCAGCGTATTGATGAGTTTTTAGAGTCCCACACAGAGCGTTTCCCGATTCAGAAGAAATGATGTAGTAGCCGTATATTGATACGTGCAGAGTTCCGATTAGGTATGCGTGCTAGCCATACGGAATTTAATCAGGCGGATGATAATACTAGCCGGCTTAGGATTAAGCCGGAGGATTAAATCAAGTTTTGATTTAATAATTTACATATATATATTCACACACTTCGATATGTATATTCTAGTATTATGTTCATTGTATTTTTCTTTCTCTTGAGTATTTGTATTTTGGTACGAATACGTGCATGTATTTACGGAGACGTATTCTTATATTCATACAAGAATACTTATAGAAGAACACCTCATTTCTAGGTTTTTCTTTTTAAAGAAATTATGAAATGAGGTGGAGGAGAGAAATGGTGGAGGGTATGGCCAAATGAATTATTTATTCATTTGGTTATACTATTCAATCATGGTTGCATTTTAAAATTGCGAAAATTCTTTTAACAAAAGAAAAAATTGCATGCTTGAATTTGGGATGAGTTTTTCATTCAACCATTCTAGCTTCTATCTCCTCAAATGGCTCCTTTATCTTCATCTTCTACCCTCTCATGTGATGAGAATTAAGAAGAGAGAAGAAAAAAAATATTAGAACACTCACACTATATCCCTAAGTTTCACTTCTTACCGAGTTATGAACCTTATTTACTTCGCTAGTTTTTTTGGGTGTGAAGCTAAAGCGTGGACTTGGTTTCCTTGGGTGAATCATCTTCGATGAAGGTAGACCAGCTTGCAAGTGCGATCTGGAGCTCTTGAGAGCTTGCTAGAGTCCAATCCAATTGGAGCAAATGAAGAAACTACAAAGGTTGTAATTTCAACCTTTCTTGTATTACCTTTTGTGTTCTAATTTGATATGCTAGTAATGGTCTTTTGTTATTTGTCTTGGAGCTCTCTTGATTTTTGAAACTGTCATGCTTGCTTGCAAAATACGGTAGAGAGTTCTAGGTCCAACAACATGGTATTAGAGCCTAACTAGAATCTCAAACTAGATTGTTGTGATGCTCGAATCCCGCAATTTTCCGTCCGGAAAATTTGTGTCCGAACCAGTAACTATTCCATACTATTTTTGTGTTTTGCACAACGTGCGGGCTCTCGGTTTGGATCTGAAAGCCGCAGGGAGGTGCGTGGGAACCTCGGAGGCGCCCCGAGAGACCGAAGGAGGGCCCATCCCTCGAGACCACCACTAGATGACCTTTGGGGAGTGGGGACCCGAGACCTGCTCATTGGGCAGGCTCGGGTCTGTCTAGCCCCTATGCTATCTTATGGTGGCCTCAGGGGTGGGTACCTCTTAGGAGCCCTCCGGGTCGACGTTAATTTTGTGCCGGGGCCTTCCGTGAAGTTTCAGATCAATCCGAACTCATTTTAGACTCCCGGAGTAGATTTTAGCATGGATTTTTTGCCGGTTTTTAGCACACTTGATTTTCGGTGTTTTGGAAAATTGAAGTGTTGGCTATTTGTGTGCAGTATTCGAATGTCGTAGGCTTTATATTGGTTGCGTGTATTATAACATTTGGTAAAACGTCGTCTAATTGCTATACATATCAATTAGACGGGATTACAGAATTGATACTCGCAAGTTTGCATGTTCTGTGATGGATGATGCTTAGTGTTTATAGTTGTGTTGGATTGTCGTGATGGATAGCCCGGTATATGTAGTATTAGATGTAATTCTCTGTGATGTAATGTATATTCATTATTGCGTAACGAGCATCCGACATATGGATTGCCATCATCGCGACTTGTATTATTCTTTAGGGCGGTCCTAGTTGCGGACATAGTCACCGTTGTATATTCAAGTTTTCATTACATGCACTAGGATTATCCTGCGGCGGAGTGCTCGAGTAGGCGAGTTCTTGAGGGCAACGAGCCTCCATCTCATGGCGTTGAGACATGCATGCCTTACTCTAGAATTGGGGGCTATTCGTCGCACTCGTAGGGGTATAAGATTGACCGGCGGATGGGTGCCTAAGTCACCGGATTTTGGAAGTGCTGGATGGCCCACTCATTTCGTTGATTGGGGTTGCCTTACTTCTGGGATTGGCGGATGGCTTGCCACACTCATAGGGTCTAGGGTCTGATAGTATGGGCTATCCACACGACCGGAAAATTGCATTTCCTATTTGGCTCTATTGAAATGTATTTTTCTTAGATTATCTGCATTTTCATACCGTGTTTGCTTCTGTTGTGATGTTTCTGTGATGCTGTTTGATATCATGCGTGAGATGAATGTTTATATATATTATAGTAGACGTTATATATATTTTGCATCCGCACTAGTTCTGTCCCCGTCCTGCCATAAGTTAATTATCCTTACGGTGAAGATCCGGGACCCTGTGCTGAATGTGGATGGTATATATGTGCGTGTCTATTTTCGTTTCTTTTGATATGATTAATTGATGGGACTGCATTAATTCTGATTAATATAAGGAAAACAAACCTAAATGACGTCGGAATTAATTTTTAAAACTACTCGGTTTTCTTCAAAACCATAGTCATATTCTTTTGCTTGGCATAGGAGTATTCGGTGAGGAATATCCTGCACCTCATTCAATGAGGAAAGAGCCTTGATCTCTTCACGGGGAGTTCGCTCTTAAGCAAAGGTTTATGTTACTAGTTTTAAAAGCGGTGTTTAAACGACTCCTTTTTAAAAACCACACGAGTTCATTCAACGATATCAAGTTCATTACGTTAAAGGTTTTTCGCCAAAAACCAGTCGTAACCCTCCGTCATTTCAGATAGGTAACGCTTAGTATTCGTACTGCGTTTGTTGACCTCCGTCAAGACGTGGTGTTTGGTAGCTAAGTGTTGTTTTTCTGTTGCATAAAGATGCATTAATTTAGGACAGTCGTATAGCCTTCTTGATCTCCGTTAAGGGTTTATACAGATGGATCTAGATTAATCATGACAATGACGGGTAGAACTTGACTTGCGACTTATGATTTGTTGACCCCCGTTAAGGTCATAAGGCGCTTGAGGCAAAAACCATATCGGTAATTTCAAATATACAGGAAACTTGTCAGGCATGCACATACCTTCTCTGGAGTGTGGTGACTTGAGTGGCTTTCATCATGTAATAACGCGATGATAGTTGGGTCCCGATTTCCATTGATGAGTAGGCTTTACTCCTCGACTGATTTTCTGATGACCCCGACTAATTCTCCTTTCAGGGTTTAAAAGAGAATTCAAGAAAACAGTGGGAGCCATCCTGATTAGATAAACTGATTAATCAATCTAATCTTGATAGAGTGCACGTTGAGTATTTCTTTTCTCTGTCTGGTTTATGATCATGACTTACCTTAAACTAAAACTCATGAACCAAGTTAACGAACCTTCTTAAACACTTTGGTTTTTTGGATTGTCATGATTCATGACAAAGTCGTATATATCCCTGCCACTCCTACTCATCCTTTGCATTTCTCAAGAACATTCCGTATCACTGCGGAAATCCATATTGTTTGGGATGACCATCTCGTATGGTTACATACGAACTCGAAGAAATTTATTTCAGTTCGAGGATGGCCACGGGTCCTGGAGAAATTGAATAGTATTATTCGGTCGTCTTTTCTTTTTACCTTCTCTCAGGTTGCGAGACTCCTTATATTAGAAGAGTACACCAGTTACGTTTATTGGATTGTTTTCTTCCAAACCTTAGGCTGATGCCGAAAGGTAGGGAAGAAAGAAAACCAATTAGCCTAAGGATGGTGTATAGAAGATAAGATGTAGAGACATATAAAGGGATTGAAATGAGGGCAAAGAAAATTGCGATTATTATCATGAATCTGAATAGTGGAAGAGGCATTACTAGGAATACTCGGCCATCCCCTCGAAACACTTTCATGTTTCAGTTTTACTATGCGGTGTTAATTGAAAATTGCTTTCCCAATTAGATTCCGATTCCAGAGTATGTATTTACCAGACTTGATTCTCATATCTGTATGACATTACAGATGCTGAGTGGGAGTAGAATATTGAGAATTGGATGATTAGATTCTCAATATCAGAATTCTTTGTAATTGGTGATATGTGAGGAAATCACCTGAGTTTTGCCTTACGGCAAATATTTGGTTTTGAATAACCGTTGTACACCAATTTTTAAAATTGAATATCTGTATCTTTATTTTATAAAGCGACATAAATTTTAAAAATCATGTTTTAAACATTTACCTTTATCAGTTGAGGATAAGGTAAGATGCATTATATAACGGTATAGACATTCTTAACCAAAATACAGTTTTCAACTTATAACACACGGAATTTGAGTTAGTATACTCTAGCGACTTGTACATGGAAATGCATGTTGTCCAGTGTCCTTCGGGACAAAGGGTTGGTAATCTTACTTCATTCAGTTTATTTATGAGTTCACTGATTTTAAACACGCATTCGTTGAAATGCAAGGTTTAAAGATTTTGAGAAGTTATAAGTATAAGAATAAAATAGAGAACTATATGTTGAAAGATCATGATTCTTCGAGGCAATCGAAGATGTAGATACTTATGCTGGGTATTCCATCATAGTAATATTGAGAACATGATTCTCTCACAGGTTACTCATCCGTGGGTGCGCTCCTTAATGAGTAATGCTGCATGATCTTTTTCAATATGGGATATACACTTAATACAGTTGCATAACAATTGAATATGCTTTCATCTAAATTAATGCCCTTGATTCTATATGGACATAGAATGGTTGTATATCTTAAGGATATTAAGATATGAAATTATCCGGTTTCTTTTTAAAAGTTAAATCCAGACAAACTCAAGGCATGTTTCTGTAATGGCAGTTTGTAGATTATTCCAGGCTTTTTAGAATGGGTTTAACTTTTACCATTTGTAAGATCAAAGGTTAATTCGTTCTTGACTCACCATCTTTTTATAAAAGGAATCTTTTTGCGAAAGAAACAAGTGGGAGTATGGTAGAACCGGAAGTGATTCCAGAACCACAAACGGTTACTGAAAATTTAGTAGAACCTGGAGATTCAATTGGATTTGACAATCCATTAACCACTCAGTAAATTTAGTGGGTAACCTCAGCCATCCAAGAGCTACTTGGGTTTCCTCAAAGACGGTGAGAGGAAGGTTTTAATAACCCAAGATTATCATTACTGCTGTCCTTGACTATGAGATCTGGCAGGTGGATGACTATAATGCCATTCTAAATTGAATTTAGAAGTGCATGTGTATATGACTCTGTCAGAAGATTGTAGTCAGTGGGAGTATCGGAAGCGTGGTGGGCAAATTGCTTATGACTATTTATAGACTAAAGTAAGGAGAGCGGAATGAGTCATTTAGTTTGATGTAAAAGTCATAGAGTTTGACTTCATCAGAACAACAGATGGACCTCGTAAGAAGGTAATATGAAGTGATGTCCTGGTATTTAGATGACGTGCTCTTGATAAAAAGTGATGTTCGTATACTACAATTGGTTAAACTTTGGTTATGACAAGGTGTTTTCTCCACATAGGATATGGACAATATATCAAGGATTCTGATAACTAGATCTATGTTGTTAGATTTAGATTCGGAAAGTGTCCCAATTTGGGTATTTAGACAACATTCTAAAGGATTTTGGAATGGAGGACTCCTGGCGTGGTGGTGTACCCGCATGTAATGGAGTCACTCTCTATAAAGTGATGTCTTCTGGACTGATGAGAAGAGCGAATTGCATGAATGACATATCACTTGCTTAGGCAATTGAGTCAATCATGCGACGTCATGTACCAGACCAGATGTTGCTTTTTGCACTTGCTATAGTAAGCGGATATTAATCCAATTCTGAAGAAACAAATGGAAGCAGTAAAGAACATAAGAGGATGTTCTTGGTGTATGGTAATGGCGGCCTCCTGCAGGAGACGGTTACCGGTTTAGGCTTCCAAGGTGACCTGGATGACAGAGTAGGCGTCAGAGTTATAAGTTTAGCTTCTTCTGAGAGGCAGTATATTGGAATGGATTCCAACAGGATACTGAGGTAGACATGGCGCGGATGAATCAAAAGAGGATACAACCCAAGAAATTTGTTGGATAAAATAGTTCATTTATGAACTTGGTCCCATCAAGTATCTAGACAAATTCTTGAGGCAGCGTATTGCTCAGTTCGTGAGATTGTTAGTCTCCGCAAAGTTGAGATATAAAGAGATAAAGTTAGAAGTATTGTAGCGGATCCACTTACTGATGCTATTTATCGAACACGTAAGTTTCTCAAAACGGTTTTTGAGAAACTGATTAATAGAGAAAGAAATTAGGTATTCGGTAGCACACGAGCTATGAGTATGCGATACTGCAATAATTGGGCTTAAGTGTAAGTGGGAGATTGTTGGATATAGTGCCCTCAAGGTAATTATTGTAATTGCAGGTTGGCGGTTATGATAATTAAAAGAGAACCTATACAGGTAGGACATTCTTACTCGAGATGATATTATGCCATCTAGTTGTCTTTGTCATTATGTGTATACGTTTTACTCGTTATTATATGTCGCTAATACATAATGATAAAACTCGTAGGATCATTGCTTGACTACTAGTATTATGATGGCGATCATATACGTAGGAGTTGGACAGTCCATAAGCAAATTCTTAAATGTCCCTAGTGAGGGAGTATCGAGACTGGGCATTGATACTCCAGAGTAGACTAGTGTATACGTTTCGATACCACAACGAGAGGCGGTGGCCGGTCCCACAAGACATTGGTGTTGAGTCATCTAAGATAGTATACATGTGCTCACTGGAGCTGAGTATACCGGACGGACTCACCGAGAACTTTTAGATGGTATTATACCTATTGTCAGATGGAAGCTCTGTTGTGGCATGAGTACAGATTAGTCCTTTGACCTGAGATTTTCATTTGTCTCATGTAAGTTCCCACTGTACTTAGATTACTACCCTACCACAGCTCAACGGAGTCATGCAAATAGGTTTTAGTTAGGTACCGTCCCGAGCTACATGGAGACAGTGAACAATCGTTAGGGATTAGTCTCTTCCGGTATTAAGAGTCGATATCACGTTGTGTTGGGTTAGTTGTCACCATAAAATTCTTAGCCAAGGTGGATGAGATTTACTGATATGATATTAGTAGTTTTTCAGTGGGTGATGAGCTTCTGACCGGCTCGACTTATCGGGTTAATAGGGGTCTGACGTTAGCCATCCCTAGACCCGGTATGCGATACTCTTAGACGAAGAGACCGGACTATACGGAGATTGTCACAGACAAGTTCAGTAGGGTACAGATGAGTTTGCTCTTCGGCTTTCTTTTCGCTCAATATCTGGATAGCCGTTACGTATAGATAGTGCCGCCGACGTGCTTGTGGTTAAACTCACTACCAGCATATTGACGAGTGTTTAGAGTCCCAATAGAGGGTTTTTCCGGTTCAGGCGAAATGATATAGTGGTTGTATATTGATACGTGCAGGGTTCCAATTAGGTATGTGTGCTAGCCACACGGATTTTAATCGGGCGGATGATAATACTAGCCGGCTTAAAATTAAGCCGGAATATTAAATCAAGTTTTGATTTAATAATTTACATAAATATATTTCGATATGTATATTTTAGTATTATGTTTATTGTATTTTTTTTATCTCTTGGATATTCGTATTTTGATACGAATAGGTGCATGTATTTGCAGAGACGTATTCTTGTATTCATACAAGAATACTTTTAGAAGTAGGACACCTCATTTCTGCCTTTTTCTTTTTAAAGAAATTATGAAATGAGGTGAATGAGAGAAATGGTGGAGGGTATGGCCAAATGAATTATTTATTCATTTGGTTATACTATTCAAGCATGGTTGCATTTTAAAATCATGAAAATTCTTTTAACAAAAGAAAAAATTGTATGCTTGAATTTGGGATGAGTTTTTCATTTAACCATTCTAGCTTCTCTCTCCTAAAATGATTCCTTTATCTTCATCTTTTACCCTCTCATGTAATGAGAATCAAGAACACAGAGAGAGAAAAAAATACTAAAACACTCGCACTACATCCCTAAACTTCACTTCTTAGCAAGTTGTGAACCTTAGTTGTTTCACTAGTTTTTTGGGTGTGAAGCTAGAGCTTGGACTTGGTTCTCTCGGGTGGGTCATTTTCGGCGAAGAAAGACCGACTTACAAACGCGATCCGAAGCTCTTGAGAGCTTGCTAGAGTCCAATCCAATTTGAGCAAATGAAGAAACTACAAAGGTTATAATTTCAACCTTGCTTGTATTGCCGTTTGTGTTTTAGTTTAATATTCTAGTAATGGTCCTTTGTTATTTGACTTGGAGCTCTCTTGGTTTTTGAAAATGTCATGCTTGCTTGCAAAATACGGTAGAGAGCCCTAGGTCCAACAACACCAATAGTTAAGCAATGCATTTTTCATCTTTATCAACTTTATCGTGTCATGAGGGGCCCTAAACTGATATACACTCTGATATATTCGTGATACAAACGATACTTGAAATTGTATCACTATGATAAAGTACTCATGCACTAGAAAAGTTATGATGTAACTTTAGTATCAAAATGGTGATCTTAAAAGAAAAGCGTCGATTTGAGTTTATCATTTATTGTGTTGCAATATTTGAGGCTATGACGATCTTTCAAGCCATGTCAGGCTTGATATGCTTCCTAGTATATTAAAGAGGTGTGGCAAAGAAGCGTTGCATTCAGATACATATATTTGGATATTTTATGGATCTAGATTTTTTGTATACAGATATATTTGTCCATATTTGGTCAGATATTGAAATAATTGAGAGAAAATAAAAATGAGGTTAAGGATTTGAAAGCTCCTCATCTTTTTATATATACTAAACCAAAATATGAAAGACTACAATTTTCTCGATGTGATTATTATTCTCACATTCTAACACCCCTTTAAGTTGGAGCATAAATATTAAACATGTCTAACTTGTTACAAATAAAATTCACTCTCGTACTCCTAAATGGCTTAGTGAGTAAATTTGCTAACTTGTTTGTAAATGGCTTAGATGGTTTGGTCATGTGCGACGCAGACCTATGGAAGCACCGGTTCGACGAATAGATACTCTCGATATGGGTAATGGCAAAAGGGCAAAAGGGAGACCGAAGAAAACATGGATGGAGGTGATACGAAACGATATGGTTGCCAAAGGACTCAATGAAAGTATATTGTTCGATAGAAGTGAGTGGAGACAGAGGATTCATGTGCTGGACCCGGCGTGATTCTCATGTTGGTTCATGTAGCCTACCCCATATGCTTGGGATAAAAGGCTCAGTTGTTGTTGTTGTTGTTTGTCAAGGAGATATGGTATGTATCAACGACACCTTGGGTTACCTTATTTCGAACAAAATGATAATCCACCTTAATGTGATTAGTCATCTCAGTTAAGACTGGATTGGATGCAATATATATTTGCCTTATTATTACAGTACAAACGCATAGGAATGATAGCACCAATACCCTCTACCTTCGATGTGGATCCATCTGCTAAAGTGACAACTCATATTGAGGAGTGGGTGAAAAAGATGTGAATATACCTAACTCTCTAGTCAAATGATTAGATGCATCTGAATCAATAACCCAAGACGTGGATGGTGGTGCTGTGGTTAGACAACTAGTATGATTACCTCTTACCATAATAGCAGTGGAATAACTAGTGGAGGATCATGATGGCACCAAAAAGGAAGGTCTACTCTGAGTCTTCAAGAACATGTGATAACGAGTAAGTTCATCTCTACTTAAAGTCAAACTCGAGAAATGGGGATATGAAGTTGGAGTCATGAACTGCAACGGTAGCTGGTGGAGAAGAATATGGAGACGTTACAACACTTGCTAGATGAGGATGAAACTAAAAACATGTGGCCTTCACATGGCCCGGATGATGACAGTAATTACAAACAGGTCTCTCGCGTGGTGGTCGGTTCCCTTTGCCTCTACTGGGTCCGCAGCCTCCACGTTCACGATTTTCGAAACCTCAACGAGCAAAAGAACTGTTGGAGAGATTTAGAGACTCGCTGCTCCGTATATATGCTATGCGTCAGATCAAATGCGCGGGTCAACTGATTCTTACTAGAGAACAGTGCCTTCAAGTACTCCCACACACTACACACCGTACGCTCATGTCGAACCAAGGAATAAAGTGAAAGCTCCATACTTAAAAACATTTGATGACAAATATGAGCGTCGTCAGTTCTCTATTCATCGGCTATGGGATCGGGTCCCTTCAACAACAGGTGCTTATCTTTCCCACGAGAGATCAAATACATCTTGACTATATCACGCCATTCAAGAAAATTAATGCCATTCAATTTCCATTCCGTGATTTTTCTATAATGGATTTCCGCAGAAACAAGAGTTTTGGTATCTTTATCACCCATCTTATCTAAATAATAGATCAACGAGCAATAGAACACAAAGCTCTTAGCGAGGTGCTGAAATCAACAACCGGAAAGAAAGAACTCGTTGCTGAAAGCGGTCTCGCATCTATCCGTGAGTGAAAGGAGAGAAAGTGCTCTCACTATTGACTCAAAGGAGTGATTCAAATATTTGATGCTATTTGAAAGAGATTCGTCGAAAGCTACTCACTCTCAGAACCAAGCCTGGCTCTTCCCCGAAACCTAGCTCAGATCTTTCACCCGAAGATGTATGATTCAACAAGTCAACTACCTTCGATTAGAAAGTGGAATTCACCTAGGGATTAGCAGGAACCTTTTCTATCCTTGGCTTTGGCCGGGCATCAGACATCTGTAAGTCCACGTTACCCGTCCCCGGTTCTTTGGGGTTGCGGAAATGGTGAAAAACGATTTTTCTTTGGTGGGTAACATGGACTCAAAATACGGATCTTTGTTAAACAACTATCTAACAACCTAACTAGGCGTGTTGCCTACTCGGTTAGGGGGTTATACCTTAACTTGAACTCCTTCTCTTCAACTCCTTGCGGTAGTCGGATCGGCCTCACCTCATCGTCTCCTTGTGCCGAAAATGGATCCACCCGAAAGCTTCTCCCTTTGGCTTCAACCTCAAACTAGAGGAAACTAGAACACTTGGCTTGCTAGACTTTGTGTACTAGGATGAGTAGAGAAGCGTTTTGGGTTTTTTTATCTCCAAGGCAAATGATTCTCAACACATGAGAGGTTTTTGCCTTGAACTAGAGAGAGAGCAAGAGGAAGAGAGAGAGCTTGAGGATGAGAGAGCTTTCATGAGAGAGAAAGCAAATGAAAGAATGAGCAAGACTTTTCTCACCCTTGCTCTCATAATCCAAAATCATCATAACACATAATAATAATTGAGTATTATGTGATGGTTGTTATCATATCAAATGGCAATATCATTTCATGCATTAAATGCAATGTGTGAACAAATAAGCAAGCAAAGGTAAATGCCGTGAAATGATAGCCATTGTCATGATGATGGTCAACAAGTCCAACCTAGTCAACCGGTCAACAAAGTCAACAAGTCAACAAAGTCAACCTTTCAATCCAACCATGGCACAATAATACTTAATTAATATTATCATTAATCATATTTCTTATTCTCATTAGGGTTTAGCAAAAGTCAACAGTCAACAACCCTAATGAGAATTCTCTGTCTCTGTCTCTCTGTCAACCGTGCATACACACCCGCATCCGCGTTCCGAGGAACACGAGTACAAACGAGATAAAACCAATCCCAAAACGTACACTCGGATCTGGCTTAAACCAAAGCCTGCTAGTGATAACTGCCCAGACACTAAACGTGCACAAGTGCACGGATGTGACCGAACCCTGTCGCAAAACCATGCGACCTCTACTCTTTTGCCTAAAGGCGAATAGCTCTCTGTGTGGGACTCTAAAGACTCGACACTACGCTAGCAGTGGGTTTAACCACAGACCGCAAGCGGCACTAGCTGTGCGTAACGGCCCCCAGGTAGATGCCGATAAGAAGACGGACGAGGTGAAACCCATCTGAACTCCTACTAAGCCTGAATGTGACAATCTCCGTACAGTCCGGTCTGTTCGTCTGAGAATATCGCATGGCGGGCCTAGGGGGGCGGTAAACGTCAGTCCCGTAATAGCGGTACAAGTCGTGTCGGAGTGTAGCCCAGAACACCCTGAGATAACACTGGAAACCTACCAGTATACCTCGATTGCCCTGGCCAGGGACGACTATGTGTAATGGCTCTCCTTGACACAGCGCGATATCAACTCCCAATACCGGGAGAGACGAATCCTGTCTAACCGTCACTGCCTCCAAGTGCTTCGGGACTGCACCCAACTACTACCTGTTTGCACGACTCCTTTGAGCCATGGTAGGGCAGTAATCAAAGTACAGTGGGAACACACTCGAGGCGAAGTGACAGTGTTAAGTCAGCGGACTAAACTGTACTCATGTCACCTGGGAACTGATAACTGACGATAGGTATAGTACCAACCAACAGTTCCCGACGAGTCCTGTCCAGTGTACTCGTAACCTAACGAGCATCCGCATACTATCTCAAGTACGACGTACTGACGGCTGTGGGACAGACCGTCTCCCCTGCTGGGATGAGAAGCGCATACGCTAGTTTATTCCGGAGTATCGATGCCCTGTCTCGATAGTCCTACGACTAGGGACCTGTAAAAGGATGTGCTTGTAGATTACCCAGCCCCCATGAGTATGACTGCCATCACAACGCTGGTAATCAAGCAAAGATCCTAAGGGCTCTACTAATGTGTATAGGTGATATGCTAAAAGAAACACATGTACACACATTGAAGTAGAAACAAACCAAGTAGCATACTACCATTTTGAGCAAGATTGTCTAAACAACTGTGAATATCCCAAGTTTCCATCAAGTAATATACAAACTAGTATGATACAGTAATGGCCTCTAGGACATATACACTAACAATCTCCCACTTGCACTAAGGCCATGTACTGGCGTATCGGAGACCTATCATCTTGATCAGCCGCTCGAACTTAGTCTGGGGTAAGGCATTCGTGAGTGGATCAGCAGTGTTATCTTCCGTATTTACTCTCTTCACCTCGATCTCCGGGCGATCTACGATCTCCCTGATCAGGTGGTACCGCCTCAAAATGTGCCTGGACTTCTGATGGGACCTGGGTTCCTTCGCTAAAGCTATAGCGCCGTTGTTGTCACAATACAGCGGTATTGGATCAACACTAGTAGGAACCACCTAAAGCTCCGTGAGGAACTTCTTCATCCAGATAAATTCCTTTACGGTATCGCAAGCAGCTATGTACTCCGCTTCTATAGTTGAGTCAGCAACGGTTTCCTGCTTGGAGCTCTTCCAGCAAACCGTCCCTCCATTGAGGGTAAAGACATAACCTGACATGGACTTGGAGTCATCCTTGTCACTCTGGAAGCTGGAGTCAGCAAAGGCCTCGATCTGGAGGTCTTTTCCGCCATACACCAAGAACATCTCCTTAGTCTTTCTCAGGTACTTGAGAATGTTCTTTACCGCTATCTAGTGCTTCTCCCCTGGGTCCGACTGATACCTGCTTACAATGCTTAATGCGTATGCTACATCTGGTCTGGTACACAACATCGCATACATAATAGAGCCTACCGCAGATGTGTAGGGTATTGATGACATGCGAACCCTTTCCAAATCAGTCTTGGGAGACATCTCTTTGGAGAGGGTGATTCCGTGACAAGCCGGTAGATTACCGCGCTTGGAATCTTCCATACTGAATCGTTTCAGTATGTTGTCGATGTACCTGGATTGTGAAAATCCCAACATCCTTTTAGATCTATCACGATAGATCTGGATCCCCAGAATGTAGTTGGCATCGCCCAGGTCCTTCATGGAGAACCTCTGTGACAAGAATCCTTTGACTGACTGTAGCATAGGAATATCATCGACGTACAAGACGATGAATACCACATTTCTCCCTACAATCTTACTGTAAATGCATGGTTCATCTGGGTTTTTGATAAAGTCGAATTCTTTGACAGTATCATCAAAGCAGATGTTCCAACTCCGCGATGCCTGCTTCAGTCCATAGATGGACTTGAGCAACTTGCACACTTTACCGCTGCTCCCACTCTGAATGAATCCCTCTGGCTGATCCATATGGATGCACCCTTCCAAATTTCTATTTAGAAAAGCCGTCTTTACGTCCATCTGCCAGATCTCATAATCGTGGAAGGCAGCAATGGTAAGAAGGATCCGAATGGATTTGAGCATAGCTACCGGATAAAAGGTCTCGTCATAGTCCAAACCAGGTCTTTGACGAAAACCCTTTGCAACTAGCCTAGCTTTATAGGTTTCAACCTGCCCATCTACACCAATCTTCTTTCTGAAGATCCATTTGCAGCCTACGGGTTTTACCCCTTCTGGAGTAAAGTCCAAAGTCCAAACTTTGTTGGTGTACATGGACTCCATCTCGGTCCGCATTGCATCCAGCCATTTTACTGAGTCACCGCTCTGAATGGCTTGCTGGAAGCTAGTAGGCTCATCATGATCAATGACGCAATCCTCTCTATCCCCGTCTACGAGAAAACCGTGTCTCTCGGGCGGATGAGACTGAGCGGCGCAGGAATGTCCGGTTCTCCTGAACCTTCTGGTTCTACTAAGCTTTCAGTAATAGTTTGTGGTTCTGGAATTTCTTCCAGTTCTATTGCGCTCCCACTTATCTGATTTTCTAAAAACTCAGTTTCCAAGAAGCGGGCATGACGAGAAACAAAGACTTTTTGCTCCTCTGCGTAATAGAAAAGATACCTCTTGGAGTTTTTTGGGTATCCCACAAACTTACACTGTACTGAGCGTGCCTCGAGCTTGTCCGCATGCTGCTTTTTGACAAAAGCTGGACATCCCCATGTCTTAAAGTGTTTAGGACAGGGTTTCTTCCCACTCCACATCTGATATGGTGTGGTAGGCACTGTCTTAGTAGGAACTTGGTTCAAGAGATATGCAGCTGTTTCTAGTGCATAACCCCAGAAAGATCGCGGTAACTCAGCCTTACTCATCATGGAACGAACCATATCCAATAAAGTTCGATTCCGTCTTTCCGATACACCGTTGTGTTGTGGTGTGTATGGAGGAGTAAGCTGCGTGAGAATTCCATTCTCTTTTAAGTAGTCCAGAAACTCGGCACTCATGTATTCTCCACCTCGATCAGATCTCAGTGTCTTGATACTTTTGCCTGTTTGTTTTTCAACTTCATTCTTGTATTCCTGAAATTTCTCAAAGGCCTCGGATTTATGCTTCATCAGGAAGACATGTCCAAACCTAGAGAAATCATTTGTGAAAGTAATGAAGTATGAGTAACCACTTCGTGCATGTGTAGACATTGGACCACACACGTCACTGTGTATGAGTCCCAAGAGCTCGCTTGCTCTGTTTCCGTGTCCAGTGAACGGAGTCTTTGTCATCTTTCCCATGAGACAGGATTGACAAGTTGCATATGACTGATATTCGAATGGATCCAAATATCCTTCTGTATGTAACTTCGTCAACCTTCTCTCATTGATGTGACCCAGTCTACAATGCCATAAGAAAGCCTGATTTGTTTCCGGAGATTTTCTTTTAAGTGTGTTCTGGACACTGAAAATCTGAGCTTGATTCAATACGTATATCCCGTTATTTAATATACCTGACCCAATCGGAACTTGATTTAGGTGGATATGGACCACATCGCTTACAAAAGTAAAATCATATCTTTCCTTAGAAAGTAAGGATACAGATATGATATTACAAGTCGCACCTGGTACATACAAACAGTCATGCAGAATCAATATCTGCCCAGTTGTCAGTCCAAGATGATATTCCCCTACGGATTCAGCATCCATGCTCATTCCGTTAGCAACCCTGAGAGTCATATCACCTTTCCTGATAACCCTACGGTTTCTCAGAGCCTGTAATGAATTACAGATGTGAGGTCCTGATCCGGTATCCAATACCCAGGAAGTAGGGTTAACTGACATACAGTTCTCTATTACAAACACACCCGAAGCCGAAGCCACAACATGCTTCGAATTCTGGCTACTGGCTTTCCTAGCCCTGCAATCCTTCTGCCAATGTTCATTCCCGTAACACTAGGAACGTCCCTCGTTTACTACATCCAGTCCCGAAACTTTTGCCCTTCCCTTTCCTTCTACTTCCCTGGTTTCCTTCAGGGTAGAAGGTAGAGACTGTGGAATCAAGTCAGCATCTGACCCGTTCTCCAACGTGGTCTTCAGGTCCGTGAGCTCAAAATAGCTGGTCTCTGTAAGGACGTTGCCCCCTACAGATGACCCGATAGCCAACCTCGCTTGAAGCAATTCGTTCGAGGTCTCATATCTTGCGATACGAGATTGCTCTCCATATAAATATTTGTTATGGAGGAAGATAGAAACTAAGTCCATCTTCTCGTGCTGCCTCTGGTATGCACCATCAACTGAGGCTGACACGAAGCACTTGGCTTTCGCACAGTCTTTTTCCGATGTCTTACGGATGCCAATATCCGTGACAGGGGAAACTGGTCCTGAGACGGCAGGGGTTTGATTAGTTAAGAGGTGTCCCAGCTTGTCATGGGCAATGGACATCTGGACAGACCTTTGCCAATCAAAACAGACAGGTTCAGTCATTTTATTATCTAGATGTAACCTATGTGTGGTCACTGGGTCGCTGCAATTAAGAGAGAGAGAAGAAAACACTCAGTATGATACTTTTGCAAGTTTAGATTGGTTTTTAATTTATCTAAACAGGATGGCTCCCACTGTTTCTCGAATCCCTCCTCAAACCAAAAAGGAAGAATTAGTCAGGATGAATCTCACCGTACAATACTTGCTTAACCGTTCAGCCAGGCCAGTGTCGGTACTTCGAGGGAGGTTTTCCAACGCTTTCGCGAAGTTCCTTAATTAAATAACCTCTTTTCCCTGGGGGCGTAGCCCCACTAACACCTTTCTAGACAGACACTTGGTTTATAGTATTGATCGTTAAGTGAGAAATTTCCCGAGGAGTAGCATATACTCACAGTAGGATCGGGATCCAAATATCATCGCGTGACGAAACTGAAGGAATCCTACCAGAATCATCACACTCCAAATGGTATGCAGCGCTAGCAAGTTTCAGTTTCTTTTGAAACTCCCGATGTGGATTTTTGCCCCATGCTCTTATGATCTTGACTAAGGCCAACAAATCATAAGTCACATGTCAAGTTCTACCCGTCGTTGTCCAGGTTGATTTGAACCCACCCGTATATACCCTTGATTATGGCCAACAAAGTAATACGACTGTCCCAAACCAACGCATCTATCTATGCAACATATGAATACCCACCAGCTACCAAACACCGTGTCTTGACTAAGGCCAACAAACACAGCTTGAATACTGTTGGATATTGATATGAAACGACGGAGGGCTACGAATGGTTTTGGCGAAACCGTGAACGTAGTGAACTTGATATAATCGAAGGAACCTTGATAGCTTTTAAAAAGGAGTGGCTTAAGCTCCGCGTTTAAAAGTTGGTTTTTGAAAAGAAACCGAGTGGTTTTTGAAATTGTTCCAACGACTTTACTTTGGTTTATTTTCTTGCATTAATTTTAATGCGTCCCATCATTTAATCCTACCATTGCAGAAAACAACGAAAATATGACGTACGCTTATGCCATCCGCATTCGCCACGGGGCCCCGTCATTACCCGTTAGATTACTTAACTAACGACAGAGCGGGGGCTGGACTAGCGCCGATGCAAAACATAAGCAACGCCTAAATAGATATCATATATAGATATATACATTCGTCACATGCAATGATAGCCATTCCAGATCACAGATGAACACATTGGATATACTAGGAATTCGCATTCCGTACGAGCCTGTAACGAAAAGCAGATTACACGGTCGCGATGAATAGCCAATACCCCACCCTAGACCCTTACGGGTACGGCAAACTACCCGCCAAATATCCGAAGTGAAGCAACCTCCCTCAACAACGTGAGTATGCCACTCGGCACTTCGAGGTACCTGGTAGTTTGTGCACCCCCTCCATGGGTCTATCCTAGGAGCAAAAACAGTAAAAGAAATTATACAATGACGGCTACAACCTCATCCCGGTTGTGCGGCCAAATAAATAATATTACATCAATTACAAATTTACATGAATTGGAAGATAAAGAAAACTCTCATCTCACAACCCCCGGCTATTCATCCGCGACAATCCAATGAATTCATATACACATACCATCAACATTACAGATCACAGATATGTATAACCCCCACTAATCGACGTATAGCGATTAGCAGACGTTCAATACATATATCACATCACAGATATAATCCGTTAGCTTAAGTGTTTAGAAGTTCGATCAAAATACGGATTTTTAAACCCCAAAAACAAATTTTGCTTTCTGGAAAATCCTGGCAGAAAAATCATATTGTAAAAATCCCAAAACACCCCCAGAAAAACACTGTAGGAAAATTGTGCCACGGCCGAGTCAACTCGGCCGCGGATCCGCGGCGGGAGCATGCTTCGGCCGCTGTTCCGCGGCTCTTTGACCGAGTCGGTGGACCAATTTTCTTGTGTGGGTTTTAAAAAGCCTGAGCCGATTTTTAGTGTAAGATTAATTATTTTTTGAAATGGAAAAAAAATCGGCAGAAAGTATACTTTTCGGGCGTGTTTCGTGACTTTTTCTCCGATCGAACTTCTAGTTACTTTGCTAACATATTAGATAGTGTCCAACTAGGCTCTGATACCACTGTAAGTCCACGTTACCCATCCCCGGTTCTTTGGGGTTGCGGAAATGGTGAAAAACAATTTTTCTTTGGTGGGTAATATGGACTCAAAATACGGATCTTTGTTAAACAACTAACAACCTAACTAGGAGTGTTGCCTACTCGGTTAGGGGGTTATATCTTAACTTGAACTCCTTCTCTTCAACTCCTTGCGGTACGTCGGATCGGCCTCACTTCGTCGTCTCCTTGTGCCGAAGATGGATCCACCCAAAAGCTTCTACCTTTAGCTTCAACCTCAAACTAGAGGAAACTAGAACACTTGGCTTGCCAGACTTTGTGTACTAGGATGAGTAGAGAAGCGTTTTGGGTTTTTATCTCCAAGGCAAATGATTCTCAACACATGAGAGGATTTTGCCTTGAACTAGAGAGAGAGCAAGAGGAAGAGGGAGAGCTTGAGGATGAGAGAGCTTTCATGAGAGAGAAAGCAAATGAAAGAATGAGCAAGACTTTTCTCATCCTTGCTTTCATAATCCAAAATCATCATAACACATAATAATAATTGAGTATTATGTGATAGTTGTTATCATATCAAATGGCAATATCATTTCATGCATTAAATGCAATGTGTGAACAAATAAGCAAGCAAAGGTCAATGCCATGAAATGATAGCCATTGTCATGATGATGGTCAACAAGTCCAACCTAGTCAACCGGTCAACAAAGTCAACCTTTCAACCCAATCATGGCACAATAATACTTAATTAATATTATCATTAATCATATTTCTTATTCTCATTAGGGTTTAGCAAAAGTCAACAGTCAACAACCCTAATGAGAATTCTCTGTCTCTGTCTCTCTGTCAACCGTGCATACACACCCGCATCCGCGTTCTGAGGAACACGAATACAAACGAGATAAAACCAATCCCAAAACGTATACTAGGATCTGGCTTAAACCAAAGCCCGCTAGTAATAACTGCCCAGACACTAAACGTGCACAAGTGCACGGATGTGATCGAACCCTGTCGCAAAACCATGCGACCTCTACTCTTTTGCCTAAAGGCGAATAGCTCTCTGTGTGGGACTCTAAAGACTCGACACTACGCTGGCAGTGGGTTTAACCACAGACCGCAAGCGGCACTAGCTGTGCGTAACGGCCCCCAGGTAGATGCCGATAAGAAGACGAACGAGCTGAAACCCATCTGAACTCCTACTAAGCCTGAATGTGACAATCTCCGTACAGTCCGGTCTGTTCGTCTGAGAATATCGCATGGCGGGCCTAGGGGGCGGTAAACGTCAGTCCCGTAATAGCGGTATAAGTCGTGTCGGAGTGTAGCCCAGAACACCCTGAGATAACATTGGAAACCTACCAGTATACCTTGATTGCCCTGGCCAGGGACGACTATGTGTAATGGCTCTCCTTGACACAGCGCGATATCAATTCCCAATACCGGGAGAGACGAATCCTGTCTAACCGTCACTGCCTCCAAGTGTTTCGGGACTGCACCCAACTACTACCTGTTTGCATGACTCCTTTGAGCCGTGGTAGGGTAGTAATCAAAGTACAGTGGGAACACACTCGAGACGAAGTGACAGTGTCAAGTCAGCGGACTAAGCTGTACTCATGTCATCTGGGAACTGATAACTGACGATAGGTATAGTACCAACCAACAGTTCCCGACGAGTCCTGTTCAGTGTATTCGTAACCTAACGAGCACCCGCATACTATCTCAAGTACGACGTACTGACGGCTGTGGGACATACCGTCTCCTCTGCTGGGATGAGAAGCGCATACGCTAGTCTACTCCGGAGTATCAATGCCCTGTCTCGATAGTCCTACGACTAGGGACCTGTAAAAGGATGTGCTTGTAGATTACCCAACCCCCACGAGTGTGACTGCCATCACAATGCTGGTAATCAAGCAAAGATCCTAAGGGCTATACTAATGTGTATATGTGATATGCTAAAAGAAACACATGTACACACATTGAAGTAGAAACAAACCAAGTAGCATACTACCATTTTGAGCAAGATTGTCTATACAACTGTGAATATCCCAAGCTTCCATCAATTAATATACAAACTAGTATGATACAGTAATGGCTTCTAGGGCATATACACTAACAACATCCGCATAAGAAACCTATTCGATGCGGGCCCTTAGCTTTGGTCCTTTCGATAGACTTTCCGTAGCCTCTCAAGCCTTTTTTTCTGCAGATCGTTGAAAGAGGAACTCAAAAAGCACCCAACAATGTCACCAAACAATGGATCCTCTTCTCGCAGGATCGAGCGGTATAAGAAAGAACAAGAAAGAACGAATCACCTAATATCAAACCCGAGGCATCACAAGATTGAGCGGCGACCGATGAAATTGAGGTCGGAGGATGAACAATACTGTATGTGAACAGTACCCGATTAACTTACCGTGGTACTGTAGCATGAACAGCACCCTATGAACAGTGGTACCGCACGGTGTTAGTTTACGATGCTAGGGCTGCAACACTTGTGGACCGTAGTGGAACATAGAACAAAAATTTCTAACAATAGCACTATAAACTACAACCAAGATCATCCGAATCTAGCAATTGTAAAAGATTAAGAGAGCTATTCTAAAGGGAAAAAGGGTACAATATTTGTAGTGTGTCCACTCTCTAGCGGAAGACCCAAGCTTAGCCCTCAAGTGTCCGGAACGAGCTTAATCAACATCCTTCTCGCTGAAGATGATCCACCTTGAAAGCAACTCTCCCTATCTCCAACTCCACAATAGAACATTTCTTTGTGAAGCTATTAGCTCTCACAAATTGCTAGTAAGCAAGAAGTAGAAGATGAAGTGGAAAAGCTCTCTTTCTCTCTCTAGTTCTTCTCTTTTGTTCTCATCATATGAGAGAGAAGATGATGAGGAAAATGAATTAGCCATCTCATTTTCTCTCTTTTATCAATATATTAGAGAGGGAGGGAATGATGCTCATCTTCTCAAGTGGTCCCCACCATCCACATGGCATTCACATGCCTCATTTGTCACTAAGTGACATATTAGTATATGTATTATATACATATACTAAATATTTGAGAGAGTGTGTATCATATACACAATACTAGTAACCATCATATATATAGATATTAAGCCAACTCCTGACTTAATAATCCGGCTTATAAATAAACTGACTAGTATTATCAAATGTCCGATTAATATACATGTATCGTATAACACGTGTTTAATCGAACTCCTGCATGTATCGACTACATGCATAATACAAATCCACATCATTGTTTCTCCTGAGCTGGCATTTTCGGCGTGGGACTCCGAAGACGACAATACGCTAGCAGTAGGTTAATAGGATCATCATATCCGATTAAATCTGAAACAATTTCAGATCAATCCTCTAACAGGTTAACTCACAAGCATGTTAGCGGCACTAGTTGTATGTAATTGCTACTAGGTATGTGTTAAACAGGTAGGTCGATAAGCAAACTCATCCGAACCTAACAAAGCCTATCAGTGACAATTACCGTACAGTCTGATCTCTTCGTCAAAGAGTATCGCATACTGGGTCTGGGGGATGGAAACTGTCAGACCCCCAATAACCAATAAGTCATATCGATATGAAACTCATAACCATCCGAAATACAACTGATAACTCTTACCAGTTTATCTCAACCGTCCTGGTTAGGGACTTATGGTCATAGTCTATCATGCACAGCGCGACATCAACTCCCTATACCGAGAGAGACGAATTCCCGCTTGATCGCTCACTGCCTCCATATGCTCGGGACTATACCCAACTAAAACATGTATGCACGGCTCTTTAAAACCGTGGTTGGGTAGAAATCAAAGTATGGTGAGAACACACACAAGACACTATGAAGATCTCAGGTCAAAAGACTACCCTGTACTATTGTTACTAGAGAACTGCTATTTGACAATATGTATAATACCATTTAGGAGTTCTCGGCGAGTCCGTTCAGTGTACTCATTCTATAATGAGTACCTGTATACAATCTTTGATATCAAACATCAATGGCTGTGGGGCTTATCCATCACCCCAGTTAGGGTCAAGAAACGTATACACTTGATGGAGGCATGATTTCCTTCAGATGTTGTCCTCCGTTGATCTGGCGAGGGCGATCTTGTATGGCTGAGATTTAATCTGAGAGTTGTTGAGTATGGATCTCAATGGGTTGAAGTGGACGCCGAGCTACCTGTAAAGAAGTCCCAGGATGTGTGACCACCGTAAGACCTTCTGACGACCAAGTTAGTGCCGAGGTATAAGTGCAGAGTAACGGTGTATTGGAATTAATTCAAATTACCTCCGTCGTCTGAGAGGGGGTTTATACAGTGGTCGCACAGAGCGAGCAGGCGCAAGATCCTTGCCGTCATTTACGCCCCTGCATTATCCTCGTTGTCATTTACGCCCCTGCATTATCCTCGCCTTTAATGGCGGGATGCGCGCATTAATGGGGGATGCGTTAACGCGAGGCGCGGAACGTGGGGAGGCGAGTATCTCGCCTTGGCGATATACGCGGAGCCGTTACGGGGGCGCATGGGCTCCACGCTATTGATCGGGGGAGACCGAGGAAGTTCGGCGCGTCAGTAGCTCGGAGACGAGCTGGGAGGACCAGGAAGCTAGGCCTGTCAGTTGGCTCGGAGACGAGCAAGGAGATTGAGGAAGCTTGGAGTCAAGCTGTTGGTAGTTTGCTGGGCGAAGGTGGAATGCAATCAGGGGGGTCTCCCGAAAGGTCAGATCCATCCTCGGAGACGAGGTCCCGAGGAATCCTTCTGGTGCAACTCATTTATTCCATCTCCGTAGCCTTCGGGACACGTCACCCGCCACGTGTCGTAATTTGAGGAGATACCACTCTTGAGCATCATCATTAGCCCCCACTCTCGTTTCAACCTATTTATAGGTCGGGTCGAGAGTGGCTTGCTTGGTTTAGTGCCAAGAATCATAATGCGGATTGCTCGAGAACGACACGGTGTTCATTAGTTGCGTCATTTTGATTTTAAGGCCTCGTGTCGTCTCGTCGTGTGCCTGAATTTTCACACGTATCTCTGATGGCTTCAGCGGATCATCGACATGATGGCGCATTAAAAAGGGGGCGCCGTTTCAGTCGATCACCAGTTGGGATACATGCCACGTGTCTGGCGTTGGTTGGAGGAGGTGACAAGCTGTCTCTGACAAGCTGCGGTCGAAGAGGCGTCCCCAATGGTCGGTCGCCACGTGGAGCTCCGCCGGCAGACGGGCACAACGTTCCGTTTTGGCGGGAATCAATCTGGACCGTTGGATGTTCTCCTCTTGGATGTAAAAATAGGAGGTGACCATCCTAAGGCCGACACTTTACTCAAATCCTCTTTCATTGTTGAATATTGCCCGGCGCTCCTCTTTTAGCTCGGATCCCTTGTTGATCTTTTCTCGGCAAGTCCATCCTTTGAATCAGGTTAGATGTCTTCCTTCGAGGAGTCTGTAGAGGTAGTAAGGGTAGGATCGGACGATGAGGCTCCGGTTGTCCGGACTGAGTCCAGTGGGTCTTCATCCTCTTCGGCTTTAGATAGCCAAGAGGGTTCTTCTTTTTCATCTTCGTCTTCTGTGTCTGGTCTGTTCCGTAGAGTCGGGGCCGCCCATGCTGCTCGCCGTCAGGCGGTGGCAAAGGCTCCCAAGGTGTGCATCGGTAATGCTCGCGATGCGCCCTCCGTTTTGAATCGCATGGTTAGGCTTTCCGAGATCCGGACTAGATTCCATGTTCCCTCCGGCTATTCTCTTCGTTTAGCTGGAGAGGGTGAGCGGGTAGATTAGGTGCGGAGAAAGGAGATTGCGCTGTATCTGGAAGCATTCCGGGCAGGAATGCATCTGCCCTTTTCACTTGAGATTTGTGCGGTGCTTCGTTGCTTCCAACTTGTCTCGGGTCAGCTAGCGCTGAACTCGTGGTGGATTCTCCTCGGGTTTCTGAACCAGTTAAAACTTGAACAGATCCCCTTTAGTTTGACCTTCCTTGTCTCTTTTCTCTGTTATAAAAATCATCCTGGCACCGCCAAGGGAGAGCCGAGCAGGGTATATTTTTCCTTCAAAAAACATAAAGGTGGGGTGGCCGGGTCGGGAGTAGTAGCCGTTCCTTCTTCCATCCACGAATGGAAGGAGAAATTTGTATTCGTCGGGCCTCCTGAGGGCGAGGATTGGCCTGTGCTTATACAGTGTCACATGGCCGATTGCCCGAGGGCAAAGCAGTCGACATCCCCCGAGGCGAGGGCAATGTCCCTGTAGGAACCGATTCAGCAGGCGGATGTCCTGCTGTCCGAGCGTGTTCTGAGCTTGGCCGAGCTTAGTCCTGTGTGTTTCTTAGGTAAGTTAGGGCTTTCGACGATCTGTCTAGACTCAGTTAAACTTCCTTCGCCTTTTCAGTGTCGCTAACCCTTTTTGTTTGTATGTTCTTTTTGCAGAGCCCATGGACCGAGCAAACATCCTAGTCGTCCTGGCTGCTAAGACTCAAGGGAAAAAGGCCGGTGGCGCAAGCTCCTCCCGTCTCGGTCCGAGCTCGGCCCCAAGGCCAGCTCCACCGTCCAGGCCTTCCGCCGCTCCCCGAGCCCCAGAAGAACGCCACGGGGGAGCTATAGGCACGCATGAGACCCGACGCCCCGGGCGAGAGGGGAGGAGGAGGCTGAGGCCGCCGAAGTCCCCTTTAAAAGACGGAAGAGGACGGTCTCTCATTCGCCTTCTGCCGTGGCCTCGGTGTAGGAGGCCGAGTTTTGTATCGAGGTGCCATCGGGGCTCTCCGTCGCCGACAGCTTGCTTTCAGACATGGATCAGGCGGCCGGGGCTAAAATACCCCGGGGGACCATGAAGGCCCAGGTAGCCGCCATAGCATAGGAGGCGGTCCAGATCAATACTTTTACATTCCTTGAAATTTCTTAAGTCTTATTTCCTCGGTTTGAGCTTTCTAACCCGTTTACTGCTTTCTTCAGGTCTTTCAACATTGCGTCTTCCTCGTTGCTATGGAATCCGAGGAGGTAGCCCCGGCCATGAAAAAGGCGGGTGAGTCCTCCAAGGTGGAGGAGGAACTCCTTCTTCAACTGTGGCAGGTGGAGGAGAAGGCGGCTCTCCTCGACACCTGTCTGCTCGTCGAGGGGTTGATGAACTTCAAGCTGCTGGAGTCTCATCGGCTCCTGGACGAGTCCAACCGGGCAGTCCAGGCCAAGCTGGAGGAGGTGACCGGCTTCTACCACTCGGTGAGGAAGTCGAGGGATGCCCTTAAGAGGGACGTTCTGGCGGCCTTGGAAGCGGCGAAGCTCGCCGAATGCCGGGCAGTGAAGGCCGTGGAGGTGTATAAGGCATCCGATCAATTTTATGCCGACCTCACCGACTTCGCGGCCGTCGTGTGGCACAACGCCTTAACGCCGTCAAGGAGAAAATGCCGGGGTTCGATGACCGCAAGCTCCGTGCCCAACACCCCCTTCCTAAGGACGGGCCGCAGGGGGAAGTCGCCGAGACGGCCGTTAGGGGCGTGGTCACCAAGGTTGCCGATGGGAGCGCCAACCCTGAGGTCGCAGTTTTGATCCCCGATGATGGCGTCGACCAAGGAGAGATCCCGGTGGAGCGGGTGGCCTGAGCTTCCCTTCCTTAGGGATTTTTTTCTTTTTCAAAATTTTGTAAGCCTCCGGGCATTTTTTGTAAGGCTGAGAAGCCCAGAATACCTTGTGTTTATTTTGATTATAAATAAAGTACATCTTTTCTTTCGCCCAAATGTTTTCTTTCGCCCAATGTCCGCTCACAGTGCAAGTATTTTTAGCTCGTATATTTTTGTTCAAATCTTCATTCTGCAAGTATTTTTAGGCCGTAGGTTTTTTCATCTCGCAAGTGTTTAGGCCGGTGTCCACCTTTTCAGGATGACGATCGTTTACCGAGCATGAGTCGAACGATAGCTAAGTGTAGGAAGGTCGGTTTCCTTCCTTTCCCGGGAGTCGAGGTGGTAATCGCGTGTCGAGTCGAACGATGGCCAAGTGTGGAAAAGTCGGTACCCTCTCTTTCCCCGGAGTCGAGGTGGCGATCGCGCATCGAGTATGAGTCGAACCAAAGCCAAGTGTAGAAAGGTCGGTGTCTTCCTTTCCTCTCAGCTGCCTCGTGGTGAGGGCTTTAGCTGCTTTATTGGGTAGGAGGCTACTCGCTAAGGATGGACCAAGCAGGAAACTGCCCGGTGGCCTCGTGAGAAGGGCTTTAGATCCACAACGTTGTTGGGCAGGAAGCTGTTAGTTATATGTATGCCCTAGAGGCCATTACTGTACATACGTTGTATATTGTAGTGGATGCTTGGACATATATAGGGAGGACTTTCTTGCTCGACATGATAGTATGCTGTCTGGTTACTCTTTATCTTAACATGTACTCTGATTGTCTCTATGTCACATGTTGATAAAGCCCTTAGGATGAGTACTTGACTACCAGGACTATGGTGCAGATCATACTTGTCACGCCCCGCTTCCCAGAGTACGCAAGATTGAGCACGTGACATAGCCAACCATGCTACCTGTGGGTAGGAAGTATCCATCCACAGTCACATTACGGCTGTAGAGATATCAAGAACAAGATAAATAAACTATCTAACACATGTCCAAATCCATAATAACCAGAGTCAATGATAAATAAGTGCGGAAGCAAATGATCCAATGCAATAATAGAAAGATACGTCCCGTAATGCGGGATCACACCTGGAAATAAAATGCAATAAATGAACTAACCACTACAGAACTCACAAATCAGCCTGTTGGCTGAAGTACTCCTGCTCAGTCGTCGACAGTGGTAAAGAATCTGGGCCATGCAAAACCCAGACGTCAGCGCGTCATGTCAACCAATAATATAATATGAACATGGTAATAAGCAATGCAGGTATGAACATGAATAAAGCAGTACTAAGAAATAACAGTGCAGGGTAATGTGCAGTGGTAACTAAACTGTCCTATCAGGTTTCTACTCTATAGTCTTTGAAATCAAATTGATGAATCGTCGATGTAACTCAATAGTATCCCGTGCGTGCCCGGGACCACGGTCAAGGTCCTCGGGGCTGAATCCGAGACGTGCCGCTAAGCAGTAATAGGTAGCTGGATGGACGAGTGATGTCAGCATCATCACTCCGGGGCTGGCCAAGCCCGTAAGACTGATCAGAACAAGTATCGAACTGTTGAGTTACAAGTCGGTTTCACCTTTGATTTCCCCATACCCCCAAGCTATGTATGTCAGGTCAGGTATTCAGTAGTCAAGGACTAATGCCAACACAAAATCAGGTAAAAGTAGGTCTATCTGGATAGATAACAGGAACGGTCCATGGGGACTACATGTTATGTTTGTTGGCATTAAACACAAGATCAGGTAACAGGTAAAGCCATGGTACATCAGGTCAAGCCAGGTAATGTATAAAGGTGTCATGTCATGTCAAGAGTGCACGGTACCATGTCATGTCAAGTAGGAAGTGTAACAGGTCATGTCAGGAAGCACAAGATGTCATGTGGGTGCTCATAATCAAACTAACATAAGCATGTGTATAAATAAACAAGCATGAGTACTATCAGAACAATAAACTGGAACATATAATATGATATGCAAATAGATATAATTTCAAGGATATGGATGCACAGTTATCGATTAGGGTTACATTTATAGTTCCAATATTAATTAGGATGTAATTTATTAAACATGGAGTGTTAATATCACATTATTATGTAGTATTGTGATCTATGGATGCAATTATATGTATCTTAAATGCGATGGATGCAAACGGGTATCCGAAAAGTTATAAAACTATAAAATGGTAATATGGGATGTACAACTAAACAATATGTGATATAAATATTGATATAATAATATTAATATGGATAGCATATTCAAAGCGATTAGTAACTATAAAAGATGTATTGATTAACCATGCACAAGAAGGTTCCGTTCAGAAATTTAGCGTCACCCTAATTTGTAAAATAGCTTAAAAATAACAAATGTTCTCCAAAAGAGACGTATCTTATACCAAAACAAAGATAATTCAATAAGGTTTTCAGTTTTATAAGTATAAGCATCTCAGGTTATCCTTACAAAAAGTTATGAATATTCAAAGTTGAAAGTTTGCTGCTGGAATTTCCCTGGACAGCAGTTTAGAGACGTGTTCATTTGCATTTTACCTTAATTAAACAATTTATTTTGCAAGTAAATATTTCATAGAGTTATAGTATTCTGAATTAGCTTCGTAACGAATTAAAGAACGTATACTAATGATTTTTCTATGATTTATAATAAATTTTATAAGATAAGGTGTACAGTAAATTTCAGATTTGTCATATCCGATTTTTCAACGACATTTCATATGTAAACTATAAGATTTTCAAATGTATAACATTATAAAATGAAGATTATAAAAGTATATAGCATGTAGCAAGATTAACTTGCCTCGATGGGTCGCGAATCGGGAAAACGGAACGTTAACCGTCGGCGGGGAAAACTCGCGACGGCGCACGGTTCACGGAATGAACCCAAACGACGAACAAAGGAACTACACGGGTCGGGGTATCTCGCTGGAACGTCGAGAAACGTCACCGCCACGACGGAATTCCGGTAACAAAAGAACAGTTAAAAGAAATAAGAAACGAGACATGAAGCAAGAAGAGAAAAATGATAAAGAGAAGTACGAGAGAATATATAAGGGGTAGAGAGAGAGAGAAAGTGGAAAGAGAGAGAAGAAGGAGAGAGAGAAAGTGGGGCCCACGGGGGTTAAAGGGAAGGTTGTGATTGGCTGAGAGAATAAATTGAGAAGGATATAAAAGATTGTAAAAAATATTATATGGTTAACTTAAAGATTTAAAAGATAGGTAATGAACAGTAAGATATCAGGTTAGTTAGAAAAATATATGTGATGGTTTTAATAATATTAAAATTTGGGATTTTGGCGCCAAATGAAACATTTCCAAATTGCGCCCGGGTTGGGTCCAAAAATTCGAAATTCAAATAATAGGATTTTAAGCGGGTTCCAAATTTTAAAATGAAATGTTTTATGATTAAAAAGCATACTCTCAAAACGGACACACGCACGTGCACGTAGCCATCCAAACTCGCCCGTTTCACTGAACGGGACGAAAACACAATGCACGGACGCTACCACGAGGCTAAGGATGTCAAGTAGGCCAAGATGAATATTTTCAATTTCATTTTAGATGCTAAAATTTGTTATATGTAGAAATGACTTTGCCGGGTAAATTTTACAGTAAGCAACAAACAAGCAAATTAAATGAAATGAGTACCACATTATGCTCAAGCAGTAACTGAAAATAGTAGCATTGGGCTCGGGTGTTACAATACTAGTGGGGACAGTGTAGTCGCCAAGTACATCCTTCAAATGTTCCTAGTCGTGGGAGTATCGAGACAGGGCATTGATACTCCAGAATAGACTAGCGTATGCGCTTCTTGACCCATATGATGGGCGATGGATGATCCCATATCCATTGGTGTTTGACATCAGAGAAGGTATACGGGTGCTCAGCGGAGACTGGATACACTGGACGGACTCGCCGAGAACTCCCAGATGGTATTATACCTCACGTCAGATGGCAGTTCTCTGGTGACACTGGTACAGGTTAGTCTGTAGACCCGAGATCGTCATAGAGTCTTGTGTGATTCCCACTGTGCTTTGATTTCCATCATACCACGTCCAAGAGGGCGTGCAAAACGGTGGCTTTTGGGTACAGTCCCGAATCACATGGAGGCAATGAGCGATAGGAGGGGTTTTGTCTCTCCTGGTATAGGGAGTTGATGTTGCGCTGTGTTCGATTGGCTATAACTGAAAATCCCTGGCCAGGGTTGCTGAGATTTACTGGTAAGTGTTGTCAGTAGTTTCTCGAACTGTTATAGACCTCATATCGACACGACTTATCAAGCTACTGGGGTCTGACGTTTACCACCTCTAGGCGAGATATGCGACATATCAGACGAAGAGACCGGACTGTACGGGAGTGTTACTGGTTGGATTCACGGGAGAATGTACAGGCTTGCTTGTTGATCTTCTGATTGCTCAATACCTGGGTGGCTGTTACGTTTAGCTGACCGCTTGCAGCTTGTGGGTGTTTGATATGATCATCGCCTGCTGCCGGCGTATTGACGATTCTTTAGAGTCCTACACAGAGGTTTCCTGGCTCAGGCAAAACGGAGTAGGAGCACATATGTGATATGTGCGGGACCGAGAATGATACGTGTATGCGATACCGTATTAGATTCTCGCGATATGAGATATCGGCCGGGTATATGTGATATAGCCGGGTCATCGGATCAAGTGTTGATTCGATGAACTGATACAGATTATATTAGTCGGTTATTTATGAAATAGCCGGATTATCGGGTTAAGTGTTGATTCGATAATTTAATGTATAATTATATATTTGATATGTTAAATTACATTAACTAATATAAGCTCACTTAAAGATTCATTTTCTCACTCGGGTAATACATTGATATATATGTGATATATGTTAATTGTATTATTTTATTTTGTTACAATAAATATTGTATATGTGATATATAATATTGTAACAAGTTAAGGTTACAATGCAACATGTTTTGTGGAGTTTAAACATGGTTAGGGTTTGGATTAGGGTTAAGCTTTCTTGAAGCTTGTAGAAGCTTTGCTTTTGTTTTAAGCAAAGATATTTTGTAAAGATATTTTGGTTGATATTTCTTAACTAAACCCAAACCCTTTACCATGGTTAATTCTCTACATGGGTTAAGTTATCATTCTTAACCCATGGTTGCATTTCTAACCTCACACACACAATTCATTATTCATCACAAAGGATTTGCTTCTTCTTCTTCCTTCTTCTTGCTTGAAAAAAGCTTTCTAGCTTTTTCATAAGTGATGAAAATGAGTGAGAAATTGAAAACAAATGAGAGCTAAATTCCTACTTCATCATCCTCATCTATTCTTGCCACTTAGATTAGGGTGTTTGCTTTGCTAATACTTGATTAGCAAAGCAAGAGCTTGGGTTTGAGTTTCTTCAAGGTAGATCATCTTAGTTATTGAAGATCGGAAGCAAGCTTGCATCTTTCTCTTCATGGAGCCTCTCTTGAGTCCGGGTACTCGATGATCGCAACGAAGGGACCTCAACACGGAGCTTTAGAAGTGAAGGAACGGACTACAAATGTTGTAATCCCCAACTCTTAGAAGTAAAGTTGTTTACTTGCTTTGTTTCGCCTAATCTCTAGTCTAAGATCTTGGTTAGGGTTCGGCACATGAAAAATTTGATTTTGGTATGTTTGATGCCTTGTAGACCCTTGTGACTGTGCCTAGTAACCCTACAGAAGCTACCCGCTGCGGATGCGCCGAGCAGGAAGCTTCCCGGTGGCCTCGTGGTCAGGACTTTAGATCCTTAGTTTTGTTGGGTAGGAAGCTACCCGCTAGGGATGGACCGAGCAGGAAACTTCCCGGTGGCCTCGTGAGGAGGGCTTTAGATCCTTAGCTTTGTTGGGTAGGAGGTTATCCGCTAGGGATGGACTGAGCAGGAAGCTACTCGGTGGCCTCATGAGTAGGGCTTTATCGACTTCCTTGTGCCTTCATGGGGCGTCGTTCAACCTTCTGTGGCCCGTATTGACGGGAGTGACGGCGTTGTTCAACCTTCTGAGGCTCGTATTGGCGGGAGTGACGACATTGTTCAACCTTCCGTGGTCCGCATTGGCCGAAGTGACGACCAGCATGGCCGACACGTGGCGGTTCTATATCGGGAAATTAGGATATCCTATGATTCGCGTCGCTGCATGAGTAAATCTCGACCGTAGGAACATTTTTGCAGAAGCTATAAATACCGAAAGTACACCCTTGAGGGGGTGTTGGTTTCCTTTCAATCCTGCTTTCCTTTGAAGATGACCGGACGCGTTTACTTCATCAGGGAGATCATTTCTTGCGATGACGTATACTTTTACAATCTCGATCGCTCCGAGAAGGCGTACGAGGCGGTGATCGAGCGCGTGGAGGGTCATTTTGGACGTTTACTTCCGCGACGATCGCCTTTTCTCCGAGTGCTGATGTACGCGATTTGGAAGACTTCCTCGGGTCTGTACAACCTTCTGTCTCCGCAGCTGATGGACGAAGCGTTCGACAAGATGCACACGATCTACCACCTTGGGTTGATCTCGAAGAATAGGTGGGATCGATCGGTGGATCTTCTACTTGAGAGCTTTCAGAAACGTCAAGTTGTCGCATCTTGCTCGGCGGTTGGGGTCCTCGGCGGTTCTGTGGCTTCTAGGGTCCACGGGTATCGTCAGAGGGAGCGGGCCGAGGAAGCTTGGGCTCGGCTGGAGGAGATTTCCTCAGAGTATCACCGAGAATATTTCCTTAATCCTCGCCCCCTTTGTTGTAATTATTGTAAGGCTGGAGAGCCCATAATACCTCTTTAATAAATAAATTTTGTTTCCGGCAGTAATGTGGTCTCTTTTTTTTTCTTTTCTTTTTGTACAATTTATAGATTTTAACTAAATGCCAATAGGAACAATATTATTTATTCCATAAAGAGGATACACGTTTATTTGTACAATTTAAGCTTCTCAGCATTGTAAGGTCGGGGAAAATTATGGCCCCGGGCATCCTGCAGGCGGTATGCCCCGCCGGGCAACGCTTCTTTCACGAGAAATGGCTCATCCCACTTCGGAGAGAACTTATGCAGTCTACTCGGGTCTATGAACTCGTTTCTTTGTAAGACCATATCTCCCGTCTTGAAGGCCCGATATTTAATCCGGACGTTATAGCAGCGAGCGGTTTGCTGTTGATAGGCGGCCGCTTTGATTTGTGCCCGGTCCCGCTTTTCCAATAAGATGTCCAAGTTGCTTCGGAGCGCCGAGGTGTTGGCTTCTTCGTCGAAGTGTTCGACCCTGTAGCTTGGTAGTCCGATCTCTACGGGGACCATTGCCTCGGTACCGTAGCAGAGGCTGAACGGGGTTTCTCCCGTGGGCGTTTTCTTTGACGTTTGTATTGCCTATAGCACCCGAGGCAGTTCCTCAACCTAGCTGTTTTGTCTTCCTTCTAAACGGGCTCGGAGATCGCGGATGACGCTTCGGTTGGCTACCTTGGCCTGCCCGTTGCATTGAGGATGGGAAACCGTGGCAAACTTCATCAGTATGTGGTATTCGCTGCAAAACTCTCTGATTTTGTTATTTTCAAAGTTGGTCCCGTGGTCGGTGATTATGCACCTCGGGATCCCAAATTGAGAGATTATATTGTTCTGCAGGAACTTTATCGTAGAGGTGGCGTCCGGTTTTCTGATAGGTACGGCCTTTATCCACTTCGTAAAGTAGTCCACAGCTACGAGGATGTATTTGTGGCCGCCCATGCCGGTGGGGAGTTGGCCCACCATATCCATCCCCATTATGCGAATGACTAAGGGGAACTGAGTGGAGTTAGCTCGGTGGCGGGAAGACGAGGAATGCTCCCGAAGAGTTGACGGTTCTTGCATCTTCTGACCAGCTTCTCGGTGTCCTGGTGCAACATCGGCCAATAGTACCTTTGCAGTAGTGCTTTTTGGACCAGGGTTCGGGCCCCTTGATGTGCTCCGCTGACCCTTTCATGTATTTCTCGCAGAACGTAGTCAGTCTCATAGAGGTCGACGCACCGGAGTAGAGGTTGAGTGTATGATTTCTTGTATAGGTTTTCATTGCTCCAGACGAAATGTTGTGCCTTAGCCCGAAGCCGGCGAGCTTCTCCTCGGTCTTCAGGAAGTACACCGTCCTTTAGGAACTCCATGAGGGGTCTTCTCCAATCCCGGCCTTCTTCTTGAATCATGTAGATCTGGAGTGTCACCTCAGCATCTTCCACGCTGGGCTTTGGTAAGACTTCGAAGATGATGTTCCTCTTATGGCTGGCTGAGTAGGAAGAGGTTAGCTTGCTTAATGCGTCGGCTCGGGTGTTCAAGTTCCTGGGGATTTGCTCTAATTGGACTTCATCGAAATTTTTTCGAAGTCTTCTTACCTCGGCTAAATATTTTATCAGGAGCGGTTCCCGGACTTCGAAACATTTGGTTACTTGGCCGACGACTAGTGCGGATTTGCTACGGACTCTGATGGTCTTCAGCCCTACCCTGGAGGCAATTCGCAGTCCTGCCAATAAGGCCTCGTATTCCACGGCGTTGTTTGATGCTCTGAACCCGAGCCTTAAGGAGTATTCTATTTCTGCCTCGTTCGGGCCGTCGATGATCAACCCAGCCCCGCTCCCTTCCTCGGTAGAGGATCCGTCTACGTAGAGCACCCGGTCCGGGATGGGGTCGGATACCTCTTCGACCGAGGGACATGGCTCGGGGCCTTGCGTTGCCGTTCCTTCTTTAGTGGGAATGGTGCACTCGATAACGAAATCGGCTAAAACCTGCGCTTTGATGGCTTAGCGGGGACGGTACTTGATATCGAATTGGGATAATTCCCACCTCTATTTCTCTAGACGACCCGATGATTCGGGGGAGGCGAGAATAGACCCCAAAGGTCGCTCACTGAGGACGAGGATTGTGTGTGCTTCGAAGTAAAGCCGAAGTTTTCTGGAAGCGATGACAAGTGCCAGGGCTTTCTTTTCTATGGCAGGGTATCTTGTCTCTGCATCTTTGAAGACATGGCTCACGTAGTAGACCGGCCTCTGTATGCCTTCGACTTCTTTGACAAGCACCGATCCTGCCGCTTGGTCAGAAACGGCTAGGTACAATAACAGCTCGTCGCCTTCAACTGGTCGAGTGAGTAGTGAGGGAGTCGCTAGGTGCGTCTTAAGTTGCTCGAAGGCGTTCTGGCATAACTTGGGAATCTTCCTTAGGGATTTGAAGAACGGTAGGAACTTTTTCCCGGATCTGAACATGAAGCTGCTCAGGGCAGCAACCCTTCCTGTGAGGCGCACGATTTCTACATTACTCTTGGGAGTTGCCATGTTGAGGATGGCGCTGATTTTTTCTGGGTTCGCTTCGATTCCTCGGTGGGTTATCATGAACTCGAGGAATTTCCCACTGGTGACTCTGAACGCGCACTTGGCCGGGTTGAGCTTCATTTTGTATTTACGCAGGACGTCGAATGTTTCGCCGAGGTCCTTGGTGTGCCTAGCTGTCGAGATGGATTTCACGAACATGTCGTCGACGTAGACTTCCATGTTTCTCCCAATCTGAGGTTTGAACAGCTTTTTGACCAGGCGCTGGTATGTGACTTTGGCGTTTTTGAGCCCGAAGGGCATCACTTTGTAGCAGTATACCCCTGGTCAGTGGTGAAGGCGGTGAGTTTTTCATCGGCCGGGTTCATCCTGATCTGATTGTAACCGGAGAAAGCGTCCATGAAGCTCAATAGTTCGTGGCCGGTCGAACTGTCTACTAACGGGTCTATCCGAGGAAGCGGATAGTTGTCTTTAGAGCATGCTTTGTTTAAATCCGTGAAATCGACGTACATGCGCCATTTCCCATTCGTCTTTTTGACCATGACTACGTTTGCCAGCCAATCCGAGTAGTCCGGGTTTCTGATGAAGTTGGCGGCGAGTAGTCGATCCACTTCATCCTCTATTGCCTTTTGCTTGGCCGGCGCAAAACTTCTCTTCTTTTGTCGGACGGGCTTTGCTTTCGGGTCGACACCGAGCTTGTGGGAGATCACTTTAGGGTCGATTCCGGTCATGTCCGTCGGCGCCCAAGCGAACAATTCGGAGTTTCCCCGGAGGAATCAGATCAAGTCGTCGTGGGGCTCTCCGGTTAGGAGAGAGCTGATCTGGACTGTTCGGCCATCGATCCCTTCTTTGAGGGGGACTTCTATTAATGCTTCTACAGGGGCGCCTTGTATTTCTTTCTGGTCGTCGCGCGTATCTAAGGACCCCTGGATATCATGCGAGTCCTCAAACTTGTTTCCTTGCTCCCCGGCGGGGGCCGTCGAGACGAGGCAAATTTTGGCGGTTTGCTGGTCTTCATAGGTCCGACCTATTCTCCCTTGATCCAAAGGAAACTTGATCGCAAAGTGATAAGTCGAGATCTGGGCCCGGAGAGCATTTAAAGTAGGACGCTTCGGGAGAATATTGTAGGACGAAGGGACCTTGGCAACCAGGAACTCCACTGGTATGGTTCGCGTATGGCCTGCTTCTCCGATGCCGAGGAGGAGGGTGACCAATCCCTCGGCAGGGATGGAATGATTGGTGAACTTTGAGAGGACATGGGAGGTAGGTCGGAGGTCGGACGGTCCTAGTCCCATACGCTGGACGCAGTCATGGAACAAGATGTTCGCCGAGCTCCCTGAGTCAACCAATATCCTCTGGACCTCGTAACGGTGGACTCTGGCCACTATCACGAGAGGGTCATTGTGGGGAGCGATATGTCGTGGAGGTCTTCATCGGTGAAGATGATCGACTCGTCCCTCCTGCACCTCTTGTGCGGTATATCGCTTGTACGCTTGATCGGGAGGACGTGATGGCTCACCCTACTTTCCCGAGCTGGATCCGAAGTAACAACCATGATTTGCCCGATCGTTAATTCCTCGGGAGGAGTTTGGTCCTGATGAACCCGATCCGCCTGCCGCTTGTCCCGCAGATATTTTGCCAGATGGCCAGAGCGAATCAACTCCTCGATGTAGTCATGGAGTTGTTTGCAGTTCTCGGTCGGGTGACCCTGCGATCTGTAGAAGGCGCAGTACGGGCCGCGGAGGGGCTTGTTGCCCCTTTGAGTAACTGGCGGGAGCTTGAAGAACCTTTCGCCCTTAGCCTCCTCCAGCAGCTCAGTCTGGGAGATATTCAGAGGAGTGGACTCCTGGAACTTCGGAGAGTAAGGCTTTGGGCGGTCGACTTTCTTTTTCTCTTCTCTGTCCCTTTTCTTTCGGTCAGTTTGGTCGGCTCGGGGCAGATTGGAGTTCACCTCGGACTTGAGTTGGATTTCTCGCTCGGTCCAAACTTTTACTTCGGCTATGGTCTTAGGTTGCGCTAATACAAAAGTGCGGAGCCACTCTTTGTGTCTAAGACCCGACCTCAGTGCGGTGATAACTGTTTCATCTCTGTGCTCGTGGACCTCCAGGAGGGCGTTGTAGAATCGGGTGACGTATCCTTTAAAGGACCCCTTGTCTCCGCTCTTGATAGTGAAAAGGTAGTCGACCGTCCTCTTCTGTCGTCGATTCCCAACGAAATGTCCTAGGAATTGGGTGGCCAGCTCGTCTAAAGGTCGAGATAGAGCGTGGCGTAAGTCCTCGGAACTGGTTGCGGCCGGTCCGTATCAGGGTGGAGGGGAAAGCTCGGCATTGGGCCGCGTCTGAGTTATCTTGGAAGCTCATGCCCGCCGTAAATGCGTCCAAGTGGTCCTTCGGGTCGGATTTCCTGTCGAAGAGGGCTACTTTTAGCGGCTTGTGTTAGTAATATGTATGCTCTAGAGGTCATTATTGTACATAATTGTATATTATAATGGATGCTTGGACATATATAGGGAGGAATTTCTTGCTCGACATGATAGTATGCTATCTGATTGCTCTTTATCTTAACATGTAGACTAGTATACTGATACTGTTTTGCTCTCACATGTTGGTAAAGCCCTTAGGGTGTGTACTTGACTACCAGGATTATGATGCAGATCATACTAGTGGGGCCTTGGTAGTCCATAAGTACATCCTTTAATGTTCCTAGTCGAGAGTGTATCGAGATGTGGCATCGATATTCCAGAGTAGACTAGCGTATGCGCTTTTCGACCCATATAGATGAGCGATGGATGATCCCATATCCATTGATTTTTGAAATCAGAGATGGTATACAGGTGCTCAGTGGAGACTGGGTACACTAGACAGACTCGCCGAGAACTCCTAGATGATATTATACCTCACGTCAGATAGTAGTTTTCAGGTGACAATGGTACATGTTAGTTTGTAGACTCGAGATCGTTATAGAGTCTTGTGTGATTCCTACTGTGCTTTGATTTCCATCTTATCATGTTTAAGAGAACGTGCAAAACGGTGGTTTTTGGGTACAGTCCCGAGTCACATGGAGGCAATGAGCGATAGGAAGGGATTTCGTCTCTCCCGGTATTGAGGATTGATGTCGTGCTGTGCTCGATTGGTTATAACAGGAAGTCCCTGGCCAGGGCTGCTTCAGAGATTTACTGCTAAGTGTTATCAGTAGTTTCTTGATCCGTTATGAGCCTCATATCGGCATGCCTTATCAAGTTATTGGGGTTTGACGTTTACCACCCCTAAACTAGATATGCGACATATCAGACGAAGAGACCGGACTGTACGGTAGTGATACTGATTGGATTCACGGGAGTATGGACAAGCTTGCTTGTTGATCTTCTGATTGCTCAATACCCGGGTAGCCATTACGTCCAGCTAGTACCGCTGATAGCTGACGGCTTGTGGGTGTTTGATATGATCATCACCTACTGCCGGCGTATTGACGAGTCTTTAGAATCCTACACAGAGGTTTCCTAGCTCATGCGAAACGAAGTAGGGCACATATGAGATATGCGGGACCGAGATTACTACGTGTACATGATACCGTATTCTAATCTCGCGATATGTGTCGGTTATATGTGATATAGCCGGGTTATCGAATCTAGTGTTGATTCAATAAGTTGATATAAATGATATTAGTCGGTTGTATGCGATATAGCCGGGTTATTAAATCAAGTGTTGATTTAATAATTTAATGTATGATTATATATTTGATATATTAATATACATTAACTAATATTAGCTCACTTAAGATTTCTTTCACTTATACATTTTATATATATGTGATATATATTAATGTATATTTTTCCTTGTGTCATGCTTGATGATACATTGTATATGGGTGTATGAGACTCATACCATACATGAGATAATTAGGGTTTTTAATTATTAAGAGAAATTCAAAATTAGGTGGAAAATGTTATGGTTGTGAAACTTGTAGAAGCTTGTAGTAACCATTGACTTAGTCTACTAATTTTGTTTTACTCCTGATATTTATTAACCTAACCATTATCTTTAGTTATGGTTAAGTCTCTACTTGGATTATATTAGATATTTTCTCACCCATGGTACACACTTGATTCATTCCATTTTCTAGACTTCATCATCTTCTTCATCTCAAGTTTGCTTTCTAGGTTTTCTTAAGGTGAAGAAAGAAAGAAAAATATTTCTAAAGTGAGCAAAATTCCTACTTCATCATCCTACACTAGACCAGCCCTTTAGTATAGGTTGTTTGCTTCACTAATCTACAATTAGTGAAAAGGTAGCATGAGCTAGAGTCTTCTCGACGTAGATCATTTTCGGACTCGAAGATCTTTGAGCAAGCTCGTTCATTTCGTCTAGTGGAGCCTACGAGAGTCTAGGAGGCCACTACTTGGAGCGAAGGTACTACTACACGGAGTTTTAGAAGTGAAGGACCGGTCTACAAAGGTTGTATTACTCATTCACTTAGTAAAGTTGTTTACTTGTTCATGTTATACCCTAATTCTCTAGATCGATTCATGGTTTAGGTTCGTTAATACTCTAGATTTTTAAAATTGCATGCTTGATGCCTTAGAAAACACGGTGAGGGTGCTAAGGAACCCATTAGTGGTATCAGAGCCTTACTAGAGCATTAGGGTTTATCTAAACGAAGTTAAAGAGTTCGAACGAACATCGAAACCCGATTTGAACCCTCTCTCTGGAAAATTTTCAAAATGTTGAAGTTTTTCATATTAAAAATATTCAGAAAATCATACAGGTAATTCTATGGACTCTCTAGAAGAATGATACCCTAGCTCGATTAAATGACCGCGGAACTGCGGCCAAAGCATGCCTTTGGCGGCGGTTCCACGGCGCCATTTGTGAGGCATGGGTCGGGTCTTCTATGGTTGGCCCGTATGTACTGTAGCATATTCTGGGTATTTTTTATACCGCTCAAGTGTTGAGCTTTCTGGGAAATTTTAGGAATTCGTTTATTCGATCGAATAGTTTAACATCGTTTGGATATCTGTGATGTAATACAATATTTGGAATCCACAAGAATTGGTTTTGTGAAAACTAGTTAGCACTTTGTGAATTTAGCAAGTTAATCTTTTTTGATCGGTTGCCGCGGGATTTTGATTCGGATCAAAACTCCGTCGCAATCACATAGTGTACGCGAACACTCGCCGGGTAACACTAATAGATAGCCACGCCCCAACGTCCTGACCAAGTGACTGTAGGAGAACTCCGTTGCCAAAAGCATCCGTTCGGGTGCTCGCGGGCATGGTGTTCCGTCTAAGTGCACTTCGTCGACAGTATCGGGGGTGCGGCCGTCTACTAATGTTTGCGACGAGCGTTCGATCATATGTTGGGAATCTTGTTGAATTGCCCGACTATTTATTGGAAAGTGTTTTCAATAATGAGACTAAAATGCCGGGTTTATAAAGTTAGGCATGAAATCTGAGGTATGAGATATTTCGAGTTTATGATATCTAAAGGCTGTTGCGGATTCTAATTATTGTATGTTTTTCTGCGACCGTAAGTGTAATATGTGGTGTATCGCCGGTTTCGTTGCTATACGTCAACGATAATTGAGATACACATATTTACCTACGTTGATGACATGTGATGTTATGTGTTGCTGTGATATGTTATATTGGATCGTCGTGTTTAAATAGCCGGGGGTTTTTGCGTGAGATGAGAGATTTTTATTTTCATTCATGTAAAAAATGTATGTAATATTCTTTTGTTGGGGCACTTTCGGGTTGAGTAAGATGTCACTTTTAATGTATATTATTTACTTTTCCGCATTAGGATGACCCAAGGCGGGGAGCACAAGTAACCGGGTTCTAGAGTCCAGTGAGAGGCCATCTCGAGAAGTCGAGATCGGGTCTCCTAACTCTAGAATTGGTAGGGTTGCTTGCCGCTCTCGTGGGGGTCTAGGGATATGAGATTGGCTACTCATCACGACCGTGGAATCCGTGTTTTTTACTGGCTTAATTTAAAACTCTGACCTCCTAATATATCTAATATTTCATATATTGTTTTTGCTGCAATGTTCTATGATGAGATCATATTACTTTTTGAGATGAATACTTTATATTATATATATGATATATAATAGACGTTTATGTTTTACACCCGCGCTAGTCCTGTCCCTGCTCTGCCGTTATTTATCTAACCTAATGGTGCATGACGGGACCCCGTGGCGAATGCGGATGGAATAAGCGTACGTTGTATTTATCTGTGATGCTTAGGAAGCTTAAATGATGGGACCTTCATTAATGAGATTAATGAAAAGAAAGAAACCTAATGTTATGGAATAAAATTTTCAAAAAGGGTAGCTTTAGTTGATTTGCATAGCGGTATTGTGCATATTCTGCACCTCATTCGACGAGGAAAGAGCCGAGATCCCTTCACTGGGAGTAACCTTTTTAGCGAAACTAGCAGATGCTACAACCCACTCGGTTTTGTCTTTTGATTGTTTCTCTAGTTCTTGCTTTGCATAGTGGTATTCCTTGATGAATATCCAGCACTTCATTCGATGAGGAAAGAGCCGGGGTCCCTTCACCGGGAGTGATCTCTTTAGCAAAACTAGCAAAAGCTTCAAAAACACTCCTTTACAAATCACTCGATTCTACAACGATATCAAGTTCATTACGCAAAAGGTTTTCTTAAAAATCTGTCTTAGCCCTCCGTCATTTCAGATAAAGACTAGTTAGTATCCGTACTGCGTTTGTTGGCCTTTGTCAAGACGTAGTGTGCGGTAGCTGATTAGTGTTTATCTGCAAAAGCATGTGATGCGATTGGATTAAGATAGTCGTACGACCTTGTTGGCCTTTGTCAAGGGTCGTGTGGGTGGGTTTAATTCAATCGTGAAATGTACGGGTTGAACTTGACTAGTGGACTATGGTTTGTTGGCCTTTGTCAAGGTCATAGGACGCTTGGGGCAAAATATTATTGGGAATTTCAAGTGTTGAAATTTACAATGAGAATGCATACCTTCTATTAGATAGTTGGATCCCGATACCCACTGCGAGTAAGAGTTGCTCCTGGGAGAGTTTTGCAGTTTACAATTAGCCGATCAAGTAGTTGTCTAAAAAGGTGTCAGCGGGGTTATATCTCTGGAAAAACGAGGTTTATTTAATTCGGTCCGTGCGAGGGGCACGGGGGACCTCCCTCAAAGTACCGACACTGGCCTGGCTGAAAGATTAGCGAACTTGTATGGTGTAATTAATCCCGGCGAGTCTTACTTTTTAGGGTTTGAAGGAAGATTTGATAAAAACAGTGGGAGCCATCCTGATTAGATAAAATAATAACCAATATAATATTGCAAGAGCATACGCTAAGTGTTTTCTTCTTTCTCTCCAGCTACCGACCATATCACGCCTTAATCAAGATAATAATATGGATGTATTGAGCGAACCCGCTTGTTATACTGAGCTGGGGAACGTTGGTGCCGCTCTACCTTATAATTGTTATAAGACCGAGCAGGAAATATGGGAATACCAGGATTCTCATGCAGCCCAAATGAAGAAAGTGCATGTTGATGCATCTTCTTCAGGTGTGTTTGTTACCGATAACCGTTTCTCAGTATCCTCTATGTCTTGGGTATTAGATACCGGAATGGGATCCCATATATGTACTCTGTTACATGGGCTAAAGAAAGTTAGAGAATTGAGAATGGTTGATAAAGTGTTAAGAGTTGGAATCGGTGCAATTGTTGCAGCCAAGGAGTTGGCGATTATCATCTTGTATTACCAAGTGTTAATATATTGATTCTGAACGAATGTTATTAAATACTGAACCTAATATGCAATATTATATCAGTTTCTTTATTAAATAAAGAAGGATATAATTTTGTATTGCTCAATAAATGTTTTGAACATTTTCCTAAATTAAGAGTTGATTGGATCATGCACGTTATCTAATGGTATATACGTTCTAAATCAAACTACAGTTCTTAAACGTACAGAACAAACACAAGAGGAACAGTTCAGAAATGAACAAATCCTTCTTGTGGTATTGTAGACTAGGTCATATCAATGCGACTCGACTAGCTAAGTTACATAAAAATGGATATTTAAGTCAGTTTGAATTTACATCTTGTGAAGCTTGCCACTCATGTCTCAAAGATAAAATGACCAAAACTCCGTTTACTGGACACGGAGAAAGAGTTACTGAACCCTTGGGAATGATACATAGTGTTGTATGTGTTCTTATGTCTACAAATGCCAGGAATGGTTCTTCGTACTTCATTACATTCACTGATGACTCTCAAGATTCGGACATGTGTTCCTGTTGAAACACAAGTCTGAAACTTTTGAGAAATTCAAAGAATATAAGTGCGAAGTCGAGAACCAATCGGGAATAAGTATTAAAGTCCTTTGATGTGATCGGGAAGGAGAATACTTGAGCACGATATTCCTGGACTTGTCAAAAGGAGAATGAGATTCTCTCTCAGGTTGAGACGTCTGGGTCTTTTAGGTTCAGACTTCTATGTCAAAGTCTCAGGTTGAGACGACTTTAATGCCAGACACCTGAAGCTCATTACTACATACAGGCGTCTGGCTGTTCTCTGGAACTACAGTCTTGAACATATACGAGGCACCCTTCACAACAGAAAAGTAATAAACTAATGCAAGTATTTAACTGATAAAATGTTTAGAATAACTTGGGTTTAATATAATAAATTGGAAAACTAGTGATGAACACTAAATAAAGATTAGTGGTATGAAACATTATTCATATTACAACATTAATTTTATTGGGAATTTCTTGTTAGATAATCAAAGACTATATAATATAATATGAGAATATGATAAAGAAATCACGATCCATTAGTCATACACAAGGATTCATGAATTTTGAAATTTAGCAATTGCTATTATTTTACATCATTTAAGAATGATCCTTTTATTTTTCCATATCACTAATCAAGCCGGTGAAAGATCAAGAGGTGATATATTTGGGGTATCATCTATGCCTATCCACATGTAAACGGTTATCAAAGCTCAATCTACACAAATTTATAGACTAATTAAAGATAATATTAAAATAAAAATAAAAATTTAAACATACCTGACATTGCAATAGTAAAATGGGATTGGATCCTGGCCCTCAGCATTTGGATGTGATGTTATTCTTTCATTAACATGAGTGGGAAATTCAGCATACTACAACTACAATCTCTTCCATGCTCATTCGCAACTTTACAACTCCTTTTATAGGCCGAAGAGTTATTTACTTGGATTTTTTTTTGTTGAGAATTGCACAACTAAATACATTGAATAAAATTTTGAAACAAAAGGCACGTGCGCTGTCACCAAATCAAGACTGTAAGTAGCATTATATATTATTCATGAATCCACATATATGCTATACATGGGGTATGTATTTTGAAAGGCAAAGAACGCACTTTCATATTTTCTTTTTTATCAACCTATACCAAATCAAATGAATAAATTTCAGTATATATATATTATGCATGCACTTGCTATATGCTAAATACATGTAGTCTGTACCTGAATTCACTTAACAATTTAGCAGATATGGTAATCAACTAAATCAAATGAATGTTTACCAATGTCACTATGATATCTACTAAGTTTCTTAGTCAAAATAAATATTAGAATGATAACTGTGGCTGTCAAAAATGTTAAAATGAACACTACAGGGGAATGCCGCTTTTAATGCCCAATCCAGGATTTTGGATTCGTATTGCTATGTCGTCTGTCAAATCTTCACTTTTCCATTTTGTGAAGAATAGCCTTGTTTGATGGTATTAACCTTCAAAAATTAAGAACCACAGATCTCTGGTTTCATGTGTGTGTAACTTTGCTATAAGAACCTGCTGTTTATGCAATAATTGCAATATGGAGATTGATTTGGATCATTTAACTCGTAGTGTGCCTCATCAATCTTAACGAAACATATTTGAAGATACTTCAGGAGCTGTCAAAGGAAGGAAAACATTTCTTCTATATGGAGGTCCTTTGTCAGTATATCGAATCAACCGATATTTATGTTGCATATATTGAGATCTGATCTATTTAGGCAGCTGATTCTACTTACAGCTTAAACTTTGGAGCATACTTGTCTTCCCCCCCCCCCCCCCTGCCCCCCCCGAAAAGCAAGACTTGGACTAATTAAGAGCATACTTTGAGTTTTCAAGTCCAAAGGGAACCTGACATATAGCGATTATTCTGCTGCCATGATTCAAATACTGCACTGTTGTTTTTTCGTAGTCTAAAATGGTAGTGTTGTTGTTTTGAATATATTGTTTATGAAGATTAGGAAACGATCACAAGCAAAATATTGTTGAAGGGAGGCCGTGCCGAAAACTAGATGGATGCAAACTGAGCAACATTTATCACAATTAGGGTTTTGTGTGTATTGGTTTCTGTATCTGGTTCTTTTGACTTACCTGATTTCTATCGGAAGTTATGAATTTGTTTCTGATAGTATTTTTTGAAAATCATGTGATGGTTGGTGATTTAAATGTCTCTTATTTGGGTAGTCATGAGTTCTGAATGGTTATGCATGACTTCGAGAATTTTCACATCAAATTGAAATTACATTATTGTGCTAGTTTTGTTAAAATTTTCTTTTAATGAAACATGAGGGCATTTTTTTCCCTTCGTTCCAGGTCATAAAGTTGAAATTACAGGGCTTTTTGGCCTTCTACAGATGGAAGAAATATTTAGAAAATGCATTAATTCGTAAATTTAGTTGGAAATAAGCGGTAGTAGGAAAAGATTGTTGACGCTTGACGGGCCCTATATGATGGCAAGATTATCAAGTTTCAGCACTATGCGGTGCGATGCAAGAACATTATTTTGGCTCATCTTCAGAATTTTAGATGTTAAGGTAAAGAATCTTTGAGAGTCTCCATCTCCCAATAAGTTTAAGAATGATTTAGAATGATGACTTTTGCAATATCAGCTTCCTCTTCATTAATCATTGACTCTCTGCAGACCTTTGTACTTTTTAGCTACTTAAATATATGATTTTCTTTCTTTCTTTCTAAGATTGCATGGAGAGCATATTTCTTGCAGGCACCTTAGATCTAAAATATAGTTACGTTGATGAGTACCAATTGAAATTATTCATACATTAATGTTAACATCAGACATCCAATTAACTTCTAAAATTGCAATGTCAGGGAGAGAGAGTTTTGGTATCTCTTCTGGATGAAATGTTTTCTTAGCATTCTTACACAAAATCAGAACATTATGTTTCAAGAGGTCATTGTTCAATCGCCACTCATTGAGCCTTTCCAATTTTGTTATGGCAATTTTTCCATGCGCCTCGAAGGCGAGAGAAAACTTTTAGTGATATGTACTAAACTGTGTATGTAGTTAAGAATCATGTAAACGAAATGAGGTCTTAAATTAGGGTTTATTAAGGATTTAGCCAAGTTTGGTCAGCATTCTCCATTTGCACAAGAATATTCCTCTGTCTAGTCTGGTTATGTGTTTAAATTTGTACCCAAATTCCTCAGAAGAATTGATTGTTATGGGTGTAACTATTATCGAAATCTGAAAGTGTCAGCCTTCTCCTATTTTACTATTTAGTCAATGACCAATGTGTTGTGTGCGTGGGTGTGCTGTGTGTGGGTTAGGCTTACGGGCTAGTTCAAAAATAAAAATAGTTCAGTTGGTAAGGCACTTCCCTTCCTGGAAAGAGTGCGGAGTTCGATTGCCAGGAATGGAAGTGGCCATAATTTAACGCTTTCATGGAAAATTCATGGATACCCTGTGTGCGTGTGCGTGTGCGTGGGTCGTGTGCGTGGGTTAGGCTTACGAGCCAGTTCAAAAGAAAATATTTAGCACGTGTTGCTTTAAATTTTTTTACTTCCAATGACAGGTGCGACGACGATTGTGACAATTGTGGCAGTTGTTCTGCTGTGCCAGTGGCGATGAGTGGCAACGACGGTGGTGCCAGAAATAACTGTTAATGATATAATCATTTTGAATATAATGGGCCCAAGATATAATCTTTCGCTAGATTTTCAGATGGTTGTAAACAAGTGGGACTGAAATTTTGGGCCAGACTCCGCCTTTTGGAAAATTTTCATAGCTGAGCTTCAAATGGTTTCAAGGGAACAGAACCACCGCTTTAGCACAACGCTGTGCTGAGAAGAAGAAAGAATAAAAGCAATGGAGAGTTCGTTTTTTCAGGGACATATGCCTGTAAGTTTCTCTTCTTTTGATCTTTTCGATTATTGGCCGTTTTAGTTTTCTTATGGCTAGGTTTCTCTTTTCAGCCAAGATAAGAGTTTTTAGTCCATTTAGCGCTCCACTCATATTAGTAGCCTTGTCATATCTTTGTCCTCAAACTCTAGACAAAGTTAATATATACTTCATTAACAATGTTTCAACTGCAAGTTTAAGTGTTGCGGCTTTTGTATCAGCAACATGAGCAATGCCAAGAAAATGCTCGACCACATAACCTTGTCGATTAACGTAAGGAAGAACAAGAGCAACTTGTATATTCACTGATACATCTTGTGATTTGACTATTAAAATAGAAAAATAAGCATCTCCAAGATCTTTGATAATGAAATTTGCAATTTTCTCATTTAATGAATTAGTTTTGTCTATTTGAATTTCCAATGCAGTCATTCTATTATTGGCGGGTGCATTTTGCAATACAACACCATTAATTTCCTCATTATGGTCAGGTAGAAACCGCAAGAGCTATAGTTCTCTCGATTTTTTGATTCCTTAGATTCATCATGCCCTCGAAACACCAATCCTTGTTGCTGCAAAAATCGAACACAATCAACCGATGTCTTCAAACGAGTTCCTATAATCATTTTTGTCACGTTTCGATGTTCTATTCAGATTACTAACGACCAGCTGTTTTGGCTTCATCAAATGTTCACATTTGCGACATGTTTGGTTGTGCAAACTATTATGATTTACAATATGAGTATTCAATTGTTTCTTATTTTTCCAATTTGGTCACCCTTTCGTTACGAAACCGTCTCCTCCTTGATAAGGTTTAAATAAAGAGCAATATAAGCAAAATGCGGCATCTTTTTTATTCTATATTCTAGCTAAGTAGAATACTATTGAACAAGTCATGATTAAAATGCTTATAGTCCTTCATGATTTTCATTCTTGGAAATTCATAATTATTAGGTTGGCATGGACCTCTTGAACGATAAGCTCTTTGAATTTCATATTGATGGCTTTTGTAATCAGATATTTTAATTCTATCTCTAGGGTCTATAGGAAAGCTTGCAACATCTAACTCCAACTATGCTCTTGCTCCTTTTGAGGAAGACGATGCTATATTATCCTTTTTTTTTCCGTTTGGAGATCAAATTCTAATTTCCTAGTAAATTTAAATAAGACATAACATGGTATATTTCAATCTCTGTTTCAAGCTAATATATTAAAAAGTCTAAAATTTAATACCAACACCATAAATTTAGATTAGTGAACTATTTATGTTAATTAACTGATTCACAAACAAATTAGAACAAGTATTTACATACTTTGGATAGGAGCAAAAAACCGCTTCATGATATTGCTATCTTATTGTTTCGATGTAAAATTCAAAAATTATCAATTGCACAAACGGCACATAAATAAAACTAAGACTCCAAACAATGCCTTGTTAAAAATTGTGACAAGAAAAACTAATTAAGAAGCAAGCTTAATTCAATCAACACATTACCAACATGAAATTGCATTACTCCATTGAAAGTATGTAATAATCTTATTTTAAACTTGAATATATGCAAATTTTGCATATATAATTTCAATGAAAAGGGCTGATGGGATCAAGGGAAAACCCCTAAAATATTTAAGATCTAGAAAAGCCTATTATCTATATTTTATTGTATAAAGTTTCTTCAATGCAATATTTAAGCATGTCTACAGATTAAGCCTACAAGGTTTAGACCAAGATCTGTCATTGATTTATTTCACGACTTGCACTTTGAAAATTAAAGCATACAGCTCTTTACATTAATTACCAAGTTCATAATATCCAACAAAAAAACAAGAAATAAAAAATCACAAAAAAACAAAGGATTTGAAGAGGCCATATATGGGGCTTTACATGGTGTCATGGTGAGATGCTATAAAATTTGAAGAAAAATGAGCTTTGTCTGTGACGAAGTGAGAATCGGCGATGCGAGTCGGTGTCAAAATGGGAATCGACGATGACGACTTGGCGAGTAGGTGATGAAACAGGAATCGTCAAATTTTCATCGTCGATTCCCATTTCATCGCCTACTCGCCAAGTCGGCATCATCAACTCCCGCTTCAACACCGACTCGCATCGCCGATTCTCACTTCGTCGCAGACAAAGCTCATCTTTCTTCATACTTTGTAGCATCTCACCATGACACCATATAAAGCCCCATGGCCTCTTCAAATCCTTTGTTTTTTTGTGTGCTTTTTTTTATTTCTTTTTATTTGTTCGATGGATCAATCATGAACTTGGTGATGTAAGAGTTGTATGCTTTAATTTTCAAAGTGCAAGTGATGAAATAAATCAATAATAGATGATATAGATCTGAAACTGGTAGACTTAATTTGTAGATATGCCTGAATATTGCATTGAAGAAGTTTTATGCAACAAAATATAGACAGTAGGCTTTTTAAGGTCCTAGTTCCATCAATCTACTTAATTATATTTTTTTAGCTTTTTTTCTTAAATCCCATCAGCCCTCTTCATTGAAATTCAGATTTTTTTTTACATATTCAAGTTTAAAATATGATTATTACATACTTTCATTGGAGTAATGAATTCTCATCTTGATAATGCATTTGATTGAGTTAAGCTTGCGTTTTAACTAGTTTTTCTTTTCATAATTTTTATTAAGACCCCGTTTGAAGTCTTTTTTTGATTTATGGTTTGTTTGTGCAATTGTAAATTTTTGAAGTCAATATTGAAACGATAAAATCGTGATATCATGCAGAAGTCTTTTGCTCCTGTCCAAAGTTTGTAAATCCTTTCTTTATTTTGTTTCTCAATTACTAGATATATATAATTTACTTATCTACATATATGATGTTGGTATTTAATTTTAGACTCTTATGCAGCTTTGCTTGAAACAAAGATTGAAATATATCATGCTATGTCTTATTTTAATTTATTAGGAAATTCAAATTTCATCTACGAATAAGAGAAAGATAATATAGTATCATCAACGTTCTCAAATCGAGCTTGAGCATAGTTAGAGTTAGATGTTGCGAGCCTTTAAGTAGACCCTAGAGAGAATTAAATTATCTTATTGCAAAAGGCTTTTAGATGATGTTCGAAGAGCTTATTAGTTAAGAGGTCCATGCCAGCCTAATAATTATGAATATTCAAGAACGAAAACCATAAATGAGTATAGGCGTACCAATCCTGGGTGGTTCAAGGATTATTCTGCTTGGCTAGAATATAGCATAAATAAAAATGTTGAATTTTGCTTATATTACTATTTACATAAACCTGATTAAGGAGGAGGAGATAGTTTCGTATTGAAAGTGTGGCTGAATTAGAAAAGTAAAAGGCTATTATGTGTTCCTCACATTCATCCCTATTGATTTCCCTATTTGATCTGGCGTTATCATGAAGCAGATTTGAAGTTACCTTCAGGACAGATGTCTTGTACAGACGTCTGTGCAGACGACCGTCTCGCTCTATTAATTCTGAAGTTTCGGTAAATACACTACAGACGTTTGCCACTATGTAGCGGACGTCTGTAGTTCTGGACAAAGAATTCGGGTTTCGGGATATGCTCGGACAGACGCCTGTCCACAGCATCGAGCCGGATGCGCAATTTCCTAAGTTAGGAAATTAGTTTTTTTGGGAATATCTTTTGTATCTTATTTATATGATAGTTTGTAGCAACCCTAGATCTGATGCAATTATTAGATTTGAGAGAACATATTGTATTATGAGAGTTCTAGAGTTCTTTGTGTCGGATTTGTATTCTCTATCGATTTAAAGTTTCGCCTTCGCCTATTTATTTTTTGGTTAGTATTCATATTTCTATTGTGTCTATGGTTTAATACTTTTCTCAATATTAATTGTTTTGTGGTTTGTGATTGTCTTATTCGCAACAAACTGGTATTAGAGCTATTTTTGCGTTGTTGTGGGGTTTTTGGTTGAAGCATTAGCGCTTTAATTTTGCGATCAAGATTAACGGTGGGTAACGACAACTACGTTCTCTTCCCTACTTTCATAGATCATGATTTTGAAGTTTAGGATTCGTTAGTACTCAAAATATTTTGATATCACATCATATCTCCGACAATCATGAAGTTCGATATCGAGAAGTTCGATGGAAATATGAGTTTCTGTTTGTGGCAAGTCCGTATGGTTTCCGTTTTGACTCAAAACAATTTGAAGAAGGCGATTCATAAGAAAGAGAAAAAGTCTTTCACTATGATGGAGGAAGCCTGGGAGTAGATGGATGAGAAGGCCATCACTGCTATTCACTCGTGTCTGACTAACGAAGTATTACAAGAAGTTTTGGTGGAGAAGACGGCGACTGATTTGTGGAATAAGTTGGAGAAGTTATATTTGAGGAAATTGTTAGTTATATGTATACCCTAGAGGTCCTTATTGTACATGATTGCATATTATGATGGATGCTTGGACATATATAGGGAGGACTTTCTTGCTCGACATGATAGTATGCTATCGGGTTGCTCTTTATCTTAACATGTGGACTAGTATACTGATACTGTCTTACTCTCACATGTTGGTAAAACCCTTAGGATGTGCACTTGACTACCAGGATTATGATGCAGATCATACTATTGGGGCTAAGGTAGTCCATAAGTACATCCTTTAATTGTTCCCAGTTGTGGGTATATCGAGACGGGTCATCGATATTTCAGAGTAGACTAGCGTATACGCTTCTCGACCCATATAGATGGGCGATGGATGATCATATATCCATTGGTGTTTGACATCAGAGATGGTATTGTAGGGTTACTAAGCACTCTAACAAGGTTCTACAAGGCATCAACCATGCCCGATTAAAATTTTAGCCGTGCCGAACAACCCTAAACAAGATCTTTGCTAGATTATTAGGGTTACATATGCAAGTAAATATCATTTACGACTAAGTGAATACGAAATACAACCTTTGTAGATCGGTCCTTCACTTCTAAAGCTCCTTGTCATAGCCCCTTCGCTGCAATCATGGTTCTCTCGGGCTCTTGCATGGCTTCACGAGGCGAGAGAAGCGTCCTTGCTTGAAATCTTCGAGGTCGAAGATGATCTACGTCGAGAGAATACCAACTCAAGCTACTACTTCACTAATCTAGAGAATTAGTGAAGCAAACACCCTAAACTAAAGTGCTAGTCTAGTAGAGGATGGAGAAATAGGAAGTGGGTTCTCTTTAGAATTTGATTTCTCACAATCTTTCACTCTCTTTTTAAAACCCTAGCAAGCTTTTCTTTTGCTCAAAGAAGAAGAAGAAGATGAACAAAAGAAAAGATGAAGATAATGATCAAGTCAAGAGAGCTAACCATGGGTGAGTGAGTACCATATACTAACTCATGTAGAGACATAACCATGGCTAATCCAAAATGGTTAGGTTAATAAAAATCTAAAGTAAAACAAAGTTAGTGGACTTTGTCAAAGCATCCACAAGCTTCATGCTTGTGACAAAATCTCTACTAATTTGTAATTACCTTAAATAATTATAAACCACCATTTAAAATAGAATGGTGTATGTCTTGCACACCCATGCATGATGTATCAACAACCATGATACAAAATGAAAACACATTTTAATATATATCACATATATATTAAAGTTGTGCACATGTGAGAAAAATGTTTAAGTGAACAAATGTTAGTTAATGTAAATTAGTATATCATATATACAATTATACACTAAATTATTAAATCAACACTTGACTTAATAATCCGGTCATATCATATATAACTGACTAACATCCAATGTATCGACTTATCGAATCAACACTTAATTCGATAACCCGGCTATATCTCATATAACCGACCGATACAAAAAGTCGCGAGAATAGAATACGGTATCACATACACGCATTATTCTCGGTCCCGCACATATCACATACGTGCTCCTATTTTGTTTTGCCTGAGCCAGTAAAACCTCTATGTAGGACTCTGAAGACTCGTCAATACGCCGGCAGTAGGTGATGATCACATCAAGCACCCACAAGCCGTCAGCGGTACTAGCTGGACATAACGGCTACCCGGGTATTGAGCGATCAGAAGATCAGCAAGCAAGCCCGCTTCAACTCCTGTAAAAGCCTAATGATAACACTTCCCGTACAGTCCGGTCTGCTTGTCTGATATGTCGCATATCAAGTCTAGGGGCGGTAAACGTCAGACCTCAATAACCGATAAGTCGTGCCGATATGAGACTCATAACGGGTCGAGAAACTACTGGTAACACTTACCAGTATATCTCTAAATCATCCCTGGCCAGGGACTTCTCTGTTATGGCCAATCGAGCACAGCGCAACATCAACCTCCAATACCGGGAGAGACGAAACCCCTCCTATCGCTCATTGCCTCCATATGACTCGGGACTGTACCCCAAAACCACCGTTTTGCATGCCCTCTTAGACGTGGTAAGGTGGAAATCAAAGCACAGTGGGAATCACACAAGACTCTATGACAATCTAGGGTCTACAGACTGTTGGAGATAGTGCCCTCAGAGTCAATTATTGGATGACAGGCACGTGATTGCAATGATTGAGGGAGGACCTGTCCCGGTAGGACAGTCTTACTCGAGATGATAGAATGCTATCTGGTTTATCTTTATCATCGTGTACTGCTTTAGGTGACCTGACAGGTCACTATTGCACGTTGATAGAGCCCCTAGAATTCTTGCTTGACTGCCAGCAGTATGAGGGCGATCATATACGTGGGAGCTGGTAGTCTATAAGCACATCCTTAAATGGTCCCTAGTCGTGGGAGTTTCGAGACAGGGCATCGATACTCCAGAGTAGACTAGTGTATACAGTTGAGACCCCGACGAGGGGCGGTGGCCGGTCTCACAAGCCACTGGTGTCAGTTGGTTCTCTTAAGATATATACAGGTGCTCATTGGGTTATGAGTACACCGGACAGGACTCGTCGGGAACATGCTAGTTGGTCTTATACCTGACGTCAGATAGCAGTTCCCTGGTGACATGTGTACAGGTTAGTTCATCGACCTGGGGATCGTCATTTGTCTCGTGTGAGTTCCCACTGTGCTTTGATTACTACCCACCACGCTCAAAGGAGACGTGCAAACAGGTTTTAGTTGGGTACAGTCCCGAGCCACATGGAGGCAGTGAGCGGATCTTCAGGAGTTCGTCTCTCCCGGTATTGGGGGTGAGGTCGCGCTGTGTCTAGGAGAGCCAGAACATGAAAAGTCCTTGGCTAAGGCAGGAGATTTACTGGTAGGTATGCCAGTAGTATCTCAGGGTGTTCTGGGCTGCTCTCTGACACGACTTGTACCGCTTTTGGGGGTCTGAATTTTACCAACCCCCTAGGCCCGCCATGCGATGCTCATAGACGAACGGACCGGACTGTACGGATATTGTCACTAACAGGCTCAGTAGGGTGTCAGGATGAGTTCACTCACAGATGTCCCTTTTGGTCAATAGCTGGTGGCCCGTCACGTATGGCTAATACCTCTGACGTGCTAGTGGTTAAATCCACAGCCATTGTATTGACGAGTCTTTAGAGTCCCCCACATTCAGTTGCTCAAGTTTTCGGGCGAAACGCTGTAGAGGCCGTATGGAGATATGGCAGGGTTCGATCAGATACGTGCGGTATTGCACGGATCAGGATCGGACGGTTAGTACTAGAGGCCGTATGGATATATGGTAGGGTTCGATCAGATACGTGCGGTATTGCACGGATCAGGATCGGACGGATATTACTAGCCGGCTTTGGTTTAAGCCGGATCCTAGTATAGTACAGTGTAGATTTTGTCTCATTGCATTTGTATTTCGGTCAGAATACAGATGCGGGTGTGTATGCACAGTATCGGGGTTTTCCTATAATTTATTACGGGACCAGTTTTCTGGAGTTGCCAGTTTGCTTTCCGTTTCGGCCATATTTCTTTGTATCTTTCCTTGGCCGAAGATTGGTGGAGGAGGGCTTATTTGCATTTGTACAAATTAGCTATTTGGAGGGTTGTTTTTGCATACTTTTGTATCATGATGGTTTCATGATGGAGCCCCATCCTTTGACCTTCCATGGTTCATGATTGCTTGACTTTTTGTAGCAATCATGGTTGTTGATTAGTTGATAGAGTGTGGTTTTGCTAGTGATGATGATTCTTGCATGATGACCATTCCTCTCACTTACATTATTCTTATGGCTATCTTTTTCATACTCCTTCTCTCATTCTCTCCTCTCCCACCTCATGAGGCCGGCCATTCCAAGTAGGGGGGCTGTCCCAAAAAGTTTTGGAGGGGATTTTTGTTCATTTGTATTGCACAAAATCCATTTAGCTCCATCTCCAAAACTTTATTCCTCCACCATCTCAAAAGGCAACCTCCATGAACCCCAAAATGAGACATGGTTCTACACCATATTCTACAGCAAATCTTGGGCACGCCGACTCGCCAGCTTCGTGCCCGAGTTGCCTCGGTCCAGAGGTGGGAGCCCGTAAAAGAAACAGGCGACATAGTGCCCTTCCGGCGACTTGGTGGAGACCGGAGATTCCGCGGGGAGATCGGGACGACGACGAGAAGACCGAAGGACACGGATCGCTCGGTATATCTCTCTACCCCCTCTTTAGATAGCTAGGACTAGTTTAATGGCACGATCCGGGTTTATAGTGCGCGGTGGTGCCAGTTTGAAAAGTTAAAGTAAATCACCGCTTCCGCATTCCGGCGTCGGATTGACGGCCGGGGCACCGCCGTGCACTTACAGTGGTATCAAAGCCTCGCCATTAACATAGTCTGGCTTTGTCTAATGTGTTTTACATTTCCGATCGAACAAAATTCCAAAACCGCATTTTCCAAGAGTATCAGTTTCTGTCGAAATTTTTTAGAGTCCAAAAATTTTTCAGGTGATCTCAGAATACTGTGCAGGGAAGTATAAGCCTACTGTAAAAATTTGGTCGCGAGATCTCATTATTCGACCACGGAACCGCGGCCAAATCCATGCTTGGGCCGCGGTTCCGCCGCTGTTTTGACAGATCAGTACACCAATTTTTTACAGAGGCCTTCAGACTTGAAAATGTGGTTTCTAGAATGTTAATTTTGGGCCCAGAATTTCTTGATGTGCTACAGTAGTACTTGGGGGCCCACTTGGTAAATTTGATCGATCGGATATTTTAAACACATTAGTTCACAGTATTTACATTATATCTGCGACAGTGAATGTCACTCGATCGGTAAATCCTGTCTAACTGCTATAGCCCGGTTAGACGGATTTGCGAACGTGACATTCACGTTGATGTTCTGTGTTATGCTGTGATGTTGCGGATTGGTCGTGGGGGATAGCCTGGATGCAATGTTAGTACAGTTTTTGTTGTATTATGTACATTTGATATTGCGGGGCGAGCGTCTGACATGTGGACTGCCGTCACTGCCTGTTTGTATTATTATTTTGGGGCACGACCAGGTTGCGGTCGATGTACCCGTTGTATGTATATTTTACTTTCTGTACTAGGATTACCCCAAGGAGGGGTGCACGGATAGCCGGGTTCTAGAGGGCAACGGGCCCGCATCTCATGGCATTGAGACGGAGGGGGCTTCACTCTAGAATTGGCGGGCTATTCGCCGCACTCGTAGGGGGTACAGGTTGACCCAGGAGGGGTGCCCAAGTTACCGGATTCCGTGAAGTGCCGGGTGGTCCATTCACGTTGCTGAAGGGGGCTGCCTCGCTTCAGGTTTTGGCGGGTAACTTGCCGCGCCCGTAGGGGTCGAGGATTTCATTGCACAGGTTATCCACACGACCAGGGGAACGTCGGGTTTCAGTAGTGGCTCTGTGAAACCCGGGGATCACAGATATCTGTATTGTTCTGTGATGTTGTACATTTATGTGATGTTGCATTTTATCACGCCTTGAGCGAAATATAATATATTGGTATATATATTAGTAGATGTTGTATATGTTTTGCATCCGCGCTAGTCCAGTCCCCGCTCTGTCGTTAGTTAGCTAACCTAACGGGTAATGACGGGACCGAGTGGCGAATGCGGATGGCATATACGTACATCAGTATATTTTCGTTCTTTGTGGTGTGATCAATTGATGGGACTGCGTTGATTCGGATCAATGCAAGTTAAAAACAAACCTAATCTGATGTTGTTGGAACACTTTTCAAAAAAAAACCCGTTATTGCAAGGATGTTCTCTTTTGTTTTGCATCGTGGTATTCAGTTGGAATATCCTGCTCCTCAGTCGACGAGGCAAGGGCCGAGATCCCTTCACCAGGAGTGACCCCTTGGACAAAAAGTTTGCGTCAGGGCAATAACTTCACTATAGCCGATTACTTTTGCTTTGCATCGTGGTATTCAGTTGGAATATCCTGCACCTCATTCTACGAGGAAAGAGCCGAGATCCCTTCACCGGGAGTGACCTCTTTAGCAAAGGTTTTCGTCACTATATTTTCATAAAAGCTATCCAGTTCCTTCAACGATATCAAGTTCATTACGTTAAAGGTTTTCGCCAGAAACCATTCGTAGCACTCCGTCGTTTCAGACGGGTAGCACGTAGTATTCATGCTATGTTTGTTGACCTTCGTCAAGGCATAGTGAATGGTAGCTGCTTGTTACCTTTCTGCTGCATAGATAGATGCGTTGGTTTGGGACAGTCGTATACCTTTGTTGACCTTCATCAAGGGCTTGTACGGGTGGGTTCAAATTAACCTGGACAATGACGGGTAGAACTTGACATGTGACTTATGATTTGTTGACCTTCATCAAGGTCATAAGAGCATGGGGCAGAAATCACATCGGGAGTTTCTAAAGAAACTGAAACTTGCCAGATATGCGCATACCTTCTGGAGTGTGATGACGTGAGCGGATTCCGTCACATTATCATGCGATGATAGTTGGATCCCGATTCCTACTGATGAGTTGGTTTACTCCTCGGGTGATCCCGACTAATTCTTCTTTCAGGTTTCGAGGAGAATTTGACGGTACAGTGGGAGGTTTCCTGATTAGATAAATTGGTAACCATTCTGATCTAGGTTAGAGTGCACGCTGAGTGTTTCTTTTCTCTCTCTCTTTGGCAGCGACCATTGACCCGACCCTAAGACTATGACTCAGTGACCAAGTTGACCGAACCTTCTTAAACACTGGCTTTTGGATTGTCAGAGTTGCAAACCTCATTGCCACTCCTACTTTTACCCTTTTCTCCAGGACACCCCGTATTACTACGAACGTCCACTTCCATTGGACAAAACCATCGTATGGTTATATACGAACTCGAAGGAATTTATTCGAGGATGGTTTCCAGTTCTGGAGAAAACGAATAGGACTATTCAGTTGTCCTTTTCTTTTACCTTCTCTCAGGTTGCGAGTACTCCTTGGTTTAGCAGTAGTACACCTATTACGCAAATTGGATAGTCTTCTTCCAAACCTTAGGCTGGTGCCAAACGGTGGGGAATGAAGAAAACCAATTAGCATAACGATGGTGTGCAGAAGGTATTAAGTTAAGACAAATAAAGGGATTAGTAAGAGGGCAAAGTAAACTGCGACTGCTATTCACGACCAAACCAAGTATTTCTGCGCCAATCCTAAATCACCTTTGTATTTCTCCAGGACACTCCGTATCACTACGAAGATCCACGTTTTATTGGATACTCCATCGTATGGTTATATACGAACTCGAAAAGAACTTGTTCCAGTTCGGGAATGGATTCTGGTTCAGGAGAAATAGGAATAAGGTTTATTCGGTTGTCTTTTATCTTCACCTTCTCTCGCATTGCGAGTGCTCCTAGGATTAGGACAGTACACCCATTATGCTTATTGGATAGTCTTCTTCCAAACCATAGGCTGGTGCCGAACGGTAGGGAAGGAAGAAAACCATTTGGCCTAAAGGGGTGTACAAAAGGTAATGACTAAAGACATATAAAGGGATTTGGAAAGATGGCAAAGAATTACAAGGTTACAGTTGTGAATCTGGATAATGGAAGAGGTATTACTAGGAATACCGGGATACTCCATCGAAACATTTCAATGTTTCAGTTTCACTGTGTACTGTTAAAGGAAAACTGATTTCCCAGTTAGACACTTACTCCAGGGTACGTATTTACCAGGTATGATTCTCACATCTGTATGGTTTTACAGATGATGAGTGGGAGTAATCTATTGGGAATTGGGTGATCATCCTCATTATATCGGGATTCGTTGTAATCGGTGATATTTGAGGAAGTCACCTGGGTTGGTTGCCGGATGGAAAATATTTGGTTTTGAATATCCGTTGTTATGCACCAATTTCAAATTGATACATCTGTACGTCTATTTTCATAGAGTGAGATATACCTTTTTGAAATTATGTCTATGACATTTACCTATATCAGTGGATGGTTAGGTAAGGAGCATTAAACAGCGGTGTAATTCTTCTTAACCATAAGTACAGTTTTCAACCTACGACACACAGTGAATGGGTTATCAGACTCAAGGGACTTATACAGAGTATTGTATGTTGTCCAGGGTCCATCAGGACAGAGGGGTTGGTCCTCGTACTATATTCGGTTTACTTATGACTTCTCTAGTTTTTAGACAGGTGTTTCGTGGAAGCACAGGGTCCGAATTTTGAGAAGTTATAGGTATATGAATAGAGTAGAGAACCAGGTATTGCAGGTATCGGGATTCTTCAAGGTGATCGAAGATGTAGATACTTGTGTATGGTATTCAGTTGATAGTAATGGTTAAGAGAACTTGCTTCTCTTTCAGGTTACTCATAATTGGAAGCATTCCTAAGTTGAGTAACGCTGATCGGCATCTTTCCATTTAGTAGACATGCACTGGAGACAGCTGCATGATTTGAATCTGGTTCAATTAAATCAGTGCCTCTGGTTCTATATTGGATATAGAACAGTTCATATCTTAACGATTTTAAGGTACGGGGAGTTGTCTGGCTTACGCTTAAAACCAGATTCTGGATAACTCAAGGCACGTTTCTATAATGGCTGTTTATGGGTTGGCCTAGGCTATGACGAGGGTTGACTTTCTACCATCTGGAAGTTCAATAGAAATATTGTTCTAGACTCGCCACAGTTTTAATAAAAATGGATATTTTCAGAAAACAGTAGTGGGAGTATGGTAGAACTGGAAGTGATTCCAGAACCGCAAATGATTACTGAAGATTTGATAAGGAACCTAAAGATTCAATCCGGTTTGACATTCCATTGGCTACTCCGCAGATTTGGTGGGTAACCTCAGGCACCCGAGAGGTACTACGGTAGCCTCAAGGACGGTGACAGAGAGGTTCTTGTTTACCCACACTTGCCATTGCTGTTGTTCCAGACTGTGAGACCCGGCAGGAGGATGAGTATAGCGTCGTTCTAAACTAGCTTTAGAAGTGTACGTGTATATGACTCTGCCAGAGGGTTGTCTTAGTCAGTGGGAGCAGCGGAAGCATTGGTGGACAAGTGGCTTATGTCTATTTATAGGCTAAAGCAGACATAGCGGAGATAGATCATCTATTTCTGATATGACAGTCATAGGTTTGACTTCATCAGAATAGGGGATGGATCTGTTAAGAAGGTAGTAGAGTGTGATGTCATGGTATTTGAATGACATACACAGAGTAGGAAAAGAAACTCCTATACTGCGATCGGTTATACTTTGGTCGTCACACAGTGGTTTCTCCACAAGGAAATGGATTTTATATCAGACATGCTGATTACTAGATCTATGGTTTTAGATCTAGATTTGGGTGGTTTCCCAATCAGGGTACTTAGACAGCATTCTAAGAGTATTTAGAATGGACGACTCCTGGCACGGTAGTGTACCTGCAGGTGATGGAGTCACCCTCTCTAAAGGTGTCTTACAGACTAAAGGGGAGAGGGATATGCATGATTGGCAGATCACTTTCTCAGGCAATTGAGTCAATTATGAGATATCAAGTACCACATCAGATGTTGTTCTTGCACTAGATGCAATAAGTTGACATTGATCCAATCCTGGAGAAACAGTCGGAAGCAGTTTTAGAACATAAGTGGATGTTCTAGGGATATGATAACGACAGCCTCATTCGGGAGACAACTATCATTCCAGGCTTCCAAGGTGACCTGGACGACAAGGAGGTTGTCAGAGTTATAGTTTTTCCTTCTGACGAGGGGCAGTATTTTGGACAGGTGGTCCAAGGCAATACTGAGGGAGGCATGGCGCAGGATACTGATTAAGTTCGGTTAACGATACAGTCTAAGAAGTTTGGATTTGGAGTTCATTTATGAGCTAGGTCCCATCAGACATCCAGACATATTCTAAGACAGGTATTGCTCATTTCGGGAGATGGCATTCTCCGCGAACTTGAGATATAGAGAGACATAGAAAGAAACATCAAGGCGGATCCACTCACTGAGGCTATTCCTCAAACGCAATAGTTTCGCAAGCGAGCTTTGTGAGACTGACTAGTAGAGAAGTTGGGTGTTCGGTATCACACTGGCTGTGAGTATGCGACATCGCAATAATTAGCCTTGAGTGCAAGTAGGAGATTGTTGGAGATAGTGCCCTCAGAGTCAATTATTGGATCATAAGCACGTGATTGCAATGATTGAGGGAGGACCTGTCCCGGTAGGACAGTCTTACTCGAGATGATAGTATGCTATCTGGTTTATCTTTATCATCGTATACTGCTTTAGGTGACCTGACAGGTCACTATAGCACGTTGATAGAGCCCCTAGGATTCTTGCTTGACTGCCAGCAGTATGAGGGCGATCATATACGTGGGAGCTGGTAGTCTATAAGCACATCCTTAAATGGTCCCTAGTCGTGGGAGTTTCGAGACAGGGCATCGATACTCCAGAGTAGACTAGTGTATACAGTCGAGACCCCGACGAGGGGCGGTGGCTGGTCTCACAAGCCACTGGTGTCAGTTGGTTCACCTAAGATGTATACAGGTGCTCATTGGGTTATGAGTACACCGGACATGACTCGCCGGGAACATGCTAGTTGGTTTTATACCTGACGTCAGATAGCAGTTCCCTGGTGACATGTGTACAGGTTAGTTCATCGACCTGGGGATCGTCATTTGTCTCGTGTGAGTCCCCACTGTGCTTTGATTACTACCCTACCACGCTCAAAGGAGACGTGCAAACAGGTTTTAGTTGGGTACAGTCTCGAGCCACATGGAGACAGTGAGCAGATCTTCAGGGGTTCGTCTCTCCTGGTATTGGGGGTGAGGTCACGCTGTGTCTAGGAGAGCCAGAACATGAAAAGTCCTTGGCCAAGGCAGGAGATTTACTGGTAGGTATTCCAGTAGTATCTCAGGGTGTTCTGGGCTGCTCTCTGACACGACTTGTACCGCTTTTGGGGGTCTGACTTTTACCAACCCTCTAGGCCCGCCATGCGATGCTCATAGACGAACGGACCGGACTGTACGGATATTGTCACTGACAGGCTCAGTAAGGTGTCAGGATGAGTTCACTCACAAACGTCCCTTTTGGTCAATAGCTGGTGGCCCGTCACGTATGGCTAATACCTCTGACGTGCTAGTGGTTAAATCCACAGCCATTATATTGATGAGTCTTTAGAGTCCCCCACATTCAGTTGCTCAAGTTTTCGGGTGAAACGCTGTAGAGGCCGTATGGAGATATGGCAGGGTTCGATCAGATACGTGCGGTATTGCACGGATCAGGATCGGACGGTTAGTACTAGAGGCCGTATGGATATATGGCAGGGTTCGATCAGATACGTGCGGTATTGCACGGATCAGGATCGGACGGATATTACTAGCCGGCTTTGGTTTAAGCCGGATCCTTGTATAGTACAATGTAGATTTTGTCTCATTGCATTTGTATTTCGGTCGGAATACAGATGCGGGTGTGTATGCACAGTATCGGGGTTTTCCTGTAATTTATTACGGGACCAGTTTTCTGGAGTTGCCAGTTTGCTTTCCGTTTCGGCCATATTTCTTTGTATCTTTCCTTGGCCGAAAATTGGTGGAGGAGGGCTTATTTGCATTTGTGCAAATTAGCTATTTGGAGGGTTGTTTTTGCATACTTTTGTATCATGATGGTTTCATGATGGAGCCCCATCCCTTGACCTTCCATGGTTCATGATTGCTTGACTTTTTGTAGCAATCATGGTTGTTGATTAGTTGATGGAGTGTGGTTTTGCTAGTGATGATGATTCTTGCATGATGACCATTCCTCTCACTTACATTATTCTTATGGCTATCTTTTTCATACTCCCTCTCTCATTCTCTCCTCTCCCACCTCATGAGGCCGGCCATTCCAAGTAGGGGGGCTGTCCCAAAAAGGTTTGGAGGGGATTTTTGTTCATTTGTATTGCACAAAATCCATTTAGCTCCATCTCCAAAACTTCATTCCTCCACCATCTCAAAAGGCAACCTTCGTGAACCCCAAAATGAGACATGATTCTACACTATATTCTACAGCAAATCTTGGGCACGCCGACTCGCCAGGTTCGTGCCCGAGTTGCCTCGGTCCAGAGGTGGGAGCCCGTAAAAGAAGCAGGCGACGTGGTGCCCTTCCGGCGACTTGGTGGAGACCGGAGATTCCGCGGGGAGGTCGGGACGACGACGAGAAGACCGAAGGACACGGATCGCTCGGTATATCTCTCTACCGCCTCTCTAGATAGCTAGGACTAGTTTAATCGCACGATCCGGGTTTATAGTGCGCGGTGGTGCCGGTTTAAAAAGTTAATGCAAATCACCGCTTCTGCATTCCGGCGTCGGATTGACGGCCGGGGCGCCGCCGTGCACTTACATAGACTAACCTGCACAAGTGTCACCAGAGAACTGCCATCTGACGTGAGGTATAATACCATCTGGGAGTTCTCAGCTAGTCCGTCCAGTGTACCCAGTCTCCACTGAGCACCCGTATACCATCTCTGATGTCAAACACCAATGGATATGGGATCATCCATCGCCCATCTCATGGGTCGAGAAGCGTATACGCTAGTCTACTCTGGTATATCGATGCCCTGTCTCGATACACCCACGATTAGGAACATTAAAGGATGAACTTATGGACTACCAAGGCCCCACTAGTATGATCTACATCATAGTCCTGGTAGTCAAGTACACATCCTAAGGGCTTTACCAACATGTAACTATAAGACAGTATCAAGAGACAAGTATACAAATTAAGATAAAGAGCAACCAGATAGCATACTATCATATCGAGCAAGAAAGTCCTCTCTATATATGTCCAAGCATCCAATATAATATACATTATCTGTGTTGGAGATAGTGCCCTCAAAGTCAATTATTGGATCACAGGCACGTGATTGCAATGATTGATGGAGGACCTAACCCGATAGGACAGTCTTACTCAAGATGATAGTATGCTATCCGGTTTATCTTTATCATCGTGTACTGCTTTAGGTGACCTTACAGGTCACTATTGCGCGTTGATAGAGCCCCTAGGATTCTTGCTTGACTGCCAGCAGTATGAGGGCGATCATATACGTGGGAGCTGGTAGTCTATAAGCACATCCTTAAAAGGTCCCTAGTCGTGGGAGTTTCGAGACAGGGCATCGATACTCCAGAGTAGACTAGTGTATACAGTCGAGACCCCGACGAGGGGTGGTGGCTGGTCTCACAAGCCACTGGTGTCAGTTGGTTCACCTAAGATATATACAGGTGCTCATTGGGTTATGAGTACACCGGACAGGACTCGCCGGGAACATGCTAGTTGGTCTTATACCTGACGTCAGATAGTAGTTCCCTGGTGACATGTGTACAGGTTAGTTCATCGACCTGAGATCGTCATTTGTCTCGTGTGAGTCCCCACTGTGCTTTGATTACTACCCTACCACGCTCAAAGGAGACGTGTAAACAGGTTTTAGTTGGGTACAGTCCCGAGCCACATGGAGGCAGGGAGTGGATCTGCAGGGGTTCGTCTCTCCCGGTATTAGGAGTGAGGTCGCGCTGTGTCTAGGAGAGCCCTTACACGAAATCCTTGGCCAAGGCAGGAGATTTACTGGTAGGTATTCCAGTAGTATCTCAGGGTGTTCTGGGCTACACTCCGATACGACTTTACCGCTTTTGGGGGTTTGACTTTTACCAACCCCTAAGCCCGCCATGCGATGCTCATAGACGAACGGACCGGACTGTACGGATATTATCACTGACAGGCTCAGTAGGGTGTCAGGATGAGTTCGCTCATCGACGTCCCTTTTGGTCAATACCTGATAGCCCGTTACGTATAGGCTAATACCTCCGACGTGCTAGTGGTTAAATCCACAACCAAAGTATTGACGAGTCTTTAGAGTCCCCCACAGACCAGTTTCTTAAGTTTCGGGCGAAACGCTGTAGAGGCCGTATGGAGATATGGCAGGGTTCGATCAGATATGTGCGGTATTGCACGGACCATGATCAGACGGATAATACTAGCGGGTTTTGGTTTAAGCCGGATCCTAGTATTGTACAGTGTAGATTTGTCTCATTGCATTTGTATCTGGTCGCATTACTAATGCGGGTATGTATATACAGTAGCGGGGTTTTCCTGTAATTTATTACGGGATTAGTTTTTTGGAGTTGCCAGTTTGCTTTTCCGTTTCGGCCATTTTTCTTTGTATCTTTCGTTGGCTGGAAAAATGGTGGAGGAGGGCTTATTTGCAATTGTGCAAATTGGCATTGTGGAGGGTGTTCTTTGAATTTTGTTGTGTCATGATGGTTGCACCATCCCTTGACTTTCTTTTAGTCATCATGGCTTGACTTGTGGAGAGATGATTGGTTGGTGGAGTGTTGGTTTTGGTTTATGATGATTTCTTCTCATCATAACCCTTTCTCTCTCTTGCATGATTTTGACTCACTCATTTTGATCCACTCACTCCCACTCCCTTTTTTCTCCTCTCCATTGTTACATGGCCGGCCAAAAAGAGAGGGAGGGGCTGCCCATTATTTTTGTGGGGATTTTTGGTTCTCTTGTGTTTGCAAAATCCCCAATTTCATCTCTAAAATCACATCTCCTCCTCCACTTCATAAAAGGGCAACTTCTAGTAACCCCAAGAGACAAACCGTTCTACACTTCATTCTACAGCAACTCTTGGGCACGTCGGCTCGCCAACTTCGTGCCCGAGTTGCCTCGGTCCAGAGGTGGGAGCCCGTAAAAGAACCCGGCGATGTGGTGCCCTTCCGACGAGGAGTTGAAAACCGGAGATTCCGCGGGGAGATCGGGACGACGACGAGAAGACCGAAGGACACGGATCGCTCGGTATATCTCTCTACCCCTTCTCTAGTTTGCTAGGACTATGTTAATGGCCTGATCCGGATTTTAGTGCGCGGTGGTGCCGGTTAAAAAGTTAAAGTAAATTATCGTTTCCGCATTTTGGCCTCGGATTGACGGCCGGGGCGCCTCCGTGCACTTACATTGGTATCAGAGCCACGCCATTAACCTAGTCTAGCTTTGGTCTAATGTGTTTACATCTTCGATTGAACAAAATTCCAAAACTCACGATTTCAATTCATCAGTTCTCTGTCGATTTTTTTCTGGCTCGAAATTTTTTTCAGTATATTGCAGAAGTACAAGCAGGAAATTATAAGACATCTGTGAAAAAATGGTAGCGTGATACTGTAGACCCACCGCGAAACCGCGGCCAAAACCCCCTTGGCGCCTCGGTTCCGCCGCAGTACAGTATCTTCACTGCACCATTTTTCTACAGTGATCTTTGTACAGGGAAATTGGGGTTTTGGAATGTTCTTTTTGGGCTCAGATTTTTTTTAAGTGCTACAGTATTGCTTGGGGGCCCACTTGAGTAAATTTGATCGATCGAAATATTTAAACATGTTAGTTCACAGTATTTACATTATATCTGCGACCGTGAATGTCATTTGATCGGTAAATCCTGTCTAACTGCTATAGCCCTTTTAGACGGATTTGTGAACGTGACATTCACGTTGATGTTCTGTGTTGTGCTGTGATGTTGCGGATTGGTCGTGGAGGATAGCCTGGATGCAATGGTAGTACAGTTTTTGTTGTATTATGTACATTTGATATTGCGGGGCGAGCGTCCGACATGTGGACTGCCGTCACTGCCTGTTTGTATATTATTTTTTTGGGGCACGACCGGGGTGAGGTCGATGTACCCGTTGTATGTATATTTTACTTTATGTACTAGGATTACCCCAAGGTGGGGTGCACGGATAGCCGGATTCTAGAGGGCAACGGGCCCGCATCTCATGGCGTTGAGACGGAGGGGTTTCACTCTAGAATTGGCGGGCTATTCGCCGCACTCATAGGGGGTACAGGTTGACTCAAGAGGGGTGCCTAAGTTACCAGATTTCGTGAAGTGCTGAGTGGTCCATTCACGTTGCTGAAGAGGGCTGCCTCGCTTCATGTTTTGGAGGGTAACTTGCCGCGCCCGTCGGGGTCTAGGATTTCATTGCACAGGCTATCCATACGACCGGGGGAACGTCGGGTTTCAGTAGTGGCTCTATGAAACCCGGGGATCCCAGATATCTGTATTGTTCTGTGATGCTTATTACATTTCTGTAATGTTGCATTTTATCACGCCTTGAGCGAATATTATATATTGATATATATACTAGTAGATGTTGTATATGTTTTGCATCCGCGCTAGTCCAGTCCCCGCTCTGTCGTTAGTTAAGTAACCTAACGGGTAATGGCGGGACCCAGTGGCGAATGCGGATGGTATATACGTACATCATTATTTTCGTTCTTTATTTGTGTGATCAATTGATGGGACTGCGTTGATTCGGATTAATGCAAGCTAAACAAACCTATTCTGATGTTGTTGGAACAATTTTCAAAAAAGCTGTTATTGCAAGGACGTTCACTTATGTTTTGCATCGTGGTATTCAGTTGGAATATCCTGCTCATCAGTCGACGAGGCAAGGGCCGAGATCCCTTCACCGGGAGTGACCCCTTGGACAGAAGTTTGCGTCAGGGCAATAACTTCACTATAGCCGATTACTTTTGCTTTGCATCGTGGTATTCAGTTGGAATATCCTGCACCTCATTCTATGGGGAAAGAGGCGAGATCCCTTCACCGGGAGTGACCTCTTTAGCAAAGGTTTTCGTCACTATATTTTTATAAAAAGCTATCTGGTTCCTTCAACGATATCAAGTTCATTACGTTAAAGGTTTTTCGCCAAAAACCATTCGTAGCCCTCCGTCATTTCAGACGGGTAGCACGTAGTATTCATGCTATGTTTGTTGGCCTTCGTCAAGGCATAGTGAATGGTAGCTGCTTGTTACTTTTTTGCTGCATAGATAGATGCGTTGGTTTGGGACAGTCGTATAGCCTTGTTGACCTTCGTCAAGGGCTTGTACGGGTGGGTTCAAATTAACCTGGACAATGACGGGTAGAACTTGACATGTGACTTATGATTTGTTGACCTTCGTCAAGGTCATAAGAGCATGGGGTAAAAATCACAACGGGAGTTTTTAAAGAAACTGAAACTTGCCAGATATGCGCATACCTTCTGGAGTGTGATAACGTGAGCGGATTCCGTCACGTTATCATGCGATGATACTTGGATCCCGATTCCCACTGATGAGTTGGTTTACTCCTCGGGTGATCCCGACTAATTCTTCTTTCAGGTTTCGAGGAGAATTTGACGGTACAGTGGGAGGTTTCCTGATTAGATAAATTGGTAACCATTCTGATCTAGGTTAGAGTGCACGCTGAGTGTTTCTTTTCTCTCTATCTTTAGCAGCGACCATTGATCCGACCCTAGACTATGACTCAGTGACCAAGTTGACCGAACCTTCTTAAATACTGGCTTTTGGATTGTCAGAGTTGCATACCTCATTGCCACTCCTACTTTTACCCTTTTCTCCAGGACACCCCGTATTACTACGAACGTCCACTTCCATTGGACAAAACTATCGTATGGTTATATACGAACTCGAAGGAATTTATTCGAGGATGGTTTCCGGTTCTGGAGAAAACGGATAGGACTATTCAGTTGTCTTTTCCTTTTACCTTCTCTCAGCTTGGGAGTACTCCTTGGTTTAGGAGATAGTACACCTATTACGCAAATTGGATAGTCTTCTTCCAAACCTTAGGCTGGTGCCGAACAGTGGGGAATGAAGAAAACCAATTAGTATAACGATGGTGTACAGAAGGTATTAAGTAAACACATATCAAGGGATTAGTAAGAGGGCAAAGTAAATTGCGACTGCTATTCACGACCAAACCAAGTATTTCTTCGCCAATCTTAAATCACCTTTGTATTTCTCCAGGACACTCCGTATCACTACGAAGATCCATGGTTTATTGGATACTCCATCGTATGGTTATATACGAACTCGAAAAGAACTTGTTCCAGTTCGGGGATGGATTTTGGTTCAGGAGAAATAGGAATAAGGTATATTCGGTTGTCTTTTATCTTCACCTTCTCTCGCATTACGAGTGCTCCTAGGATTAGGGCAGTACACCCATTATGCTTATTGGATAGTCTTCTTCCAAACCATAAGCTGGTGCCGAACGGTAGGGAAGGAAGAAAACCATTTGACCTAAAGGGGTGTGCAGAAGGTAATGACTAAAAACATATAAAGGGATTTGGAAAGATGACAAAGAATTACACGGTTACAGTTGTGAATCTGGATAATGGAAGAGGCATTACTAGGAATGCCGGGATACCCCATCGAAACATTTCAATGTTTCAGTTTCACTGTGTACTGTTAAAGGAAAACTGATTTCCCAATCAGATCTTGCTCCAGGGTATGTATTTACCAGGTATGATTCTCACATCTGTATGGTTTTACAGATGATGAGTGGGAGTAAGTTATTGGGAATTGGGTGATCATCCTCATTATATCGGGATTCGTTGTAATCGGTGATATTTGAGGAAGTGACCTGGGTTGTTTGCCGGACGGCAAATATTTGGTTTTGAATATCCGCTGTTATGCACCAATTTCAAATTGATATATCTGTACGTCTATTTTTATAGAGTGAGATATACCTTTTTGAAATTATGTCTATGACATTTACCTATATCAGTGGATGGTTATGTAAGGAGCATTAAACGGCGGTGTAATTCTTCTTAACCATAAGTACAGTTTTCAACCTACGACACACATGGAATGAGTTATTAGACTCAAAGGACTTGTACAGAGTATTGTATGTTGTCCAGCGTCCATTAGGACAGAGGGGTTGGTCCTCATACTATATTCGGTTTACTTATGACTTCTCTAGTTCTTAGACAAGTGTTTCGTAGAAACACAAGGTCTGAGTTTTGAGAAGTTATGGGTATAAGAGTAAAGTAGAGAACCAGGTATTGCAAGTATCGGGATTCTTCAAGGTGATCGAAAATGTAGATACTTGTGTATGGTATTCAGTTGATAGTAATGGTTTTAAGAGAACTTGCTTCTTTTTCAGATTACTCATAATTGGAAGCACTCCTAAGTTGAGTAACGATGATCGGCCTCTTTCCATTTAGTTGACATGCACTGGAGACAGCTGCATGATTTGAATCTGGTTCAATTAAATCAGTGCATTTGGTTCTATATTGGATATAGAACAGTTCATATCTTAACGTTGTTAAGGTACGGGGAGTTGTCCGGCTTATGATTAAAACCAGATACTGGACAACTCAAGGCACGTTTCTGTAATGGCAGTTTGTGGGTTGGCCCAGGCTATGACGAGGGTTGACATTCTACCATCTGGAAGATCAATAGTGATATTGTTCTTGACTCGCCACAATTTTAACAAAAATGGATTTTATCAGAAAACAGTAGTGGGAGTATGGTAGAACTGGAAGTGATTCCAGAACCGCAGATGATTACTGAAAATTTGATAAGAACCCAAAGATTCAATTTGGCTTGACATTCCATTGGCCACTCCGCAGATACGGTGGGTAACCTCAGGCACCCGAGAGGTACTCCGGTAGCCTCAAGGACGGTGGCAGAGAGGTTCTTGTTTACCCAGACTTGCCATTGCTGTTGTTCCAGACTGTGAGACCCGGCGGGAGGATGAATATAGTGTCGTTCTGAACTAGCTTTAGAAGTGTACGTGTATATGACTCTGCCAGAGGGTTGTCGTAGTCAGTGGGAGCAGCGGAAGCATTGGTGGACAAGTGGCTTATGTCTATTTATAGACTATAGTAGATATAGCGGAGATAGATCAACTATTTCTGATGTGACAGTCACAGGTTTGACTTCATCAGAATAGGGGATGGATCTGTTAAGAAGGTAGTAGGGTGTGATGTCCTGGTATTTGGATGACATACACAGAGTAGGAAGTGATATTCCTATACTACGATCGGTTATACTTTGGTCGTCACACAGTGGTTTCTCCACATGGGACTTGGACATTATATCAGACATTCTGGTTACTGGATCTATAGTTTTAGATCTAGATTTGGGTAGTTTCCCGATCTGGGTACTTAGACAACATTCTAAAGGTATTTAGAATGGACGACTCCTGGCATGGTGGTGTACCTGCAGGTGATGGAGTCACCCTCTCTAAAGGTGTCTTACAGACTAAAGGGGAGAGGGACGTGCATGATTGGCAGATCACTTGCTTAGGCAATTGAGTCAATCATGAGATGTCAAGTACCACACCAGATATTGTTTTTGCAATAGATGCAATAAGCTGATATTGATCCAATCCAGGAGAAACAGTCGGAAGCAGTTTTAGAACATAAGTGGATGTTCTAGGGATATGATAACAACAGCCTCCTTTAAGGAGACAGTTATCATTCCAGGCTTCCAAGGTGACCTGGATGACAGATTGGTTGTCAGAGTTATAGTTTTCCTTCTGACGAGGGGCAGTATTTTGGACAGGTGGTCCAAGGGGATACTGAGGGAGGCATGACGCAGGATACTGATTAAGTTCAGTTGACGATACAGTCTAAGAAGTTTGGATTTGGAGTTCATTTATGAGCTAGGTCCCATCAGACATCCAGACACATTCTAAGACAGGTATTGCTCATTTCGGGAGATGGCATTCTCGCACGAACTTGAGATATAGAGAGACATAGAAATAAACATCCAGACTGATCCACTCACTGAGGCTATTCCTCGAACGCAATAGTTTCGTAAACGGGTTTTGTGAGATTGATTAGTAGAGGAGTTGGGTGTTCGGTATCACACGGGCTGTGAGTATGCGACATCGCAATAATTAGCCTTGAATGCAAGTAGGAGATTGTTGGAGATAGTGCCCTCAGAGTCAGTTATTGGATCACAGGCACGTGATTGCAATGATTGATGGAGGACTTATCCCGATAGGACAGTCTTACTCAAGATGATAGTATGCTATCTGGTTTATCTTTATCATCGTGTACTGCTTTAGGTGACTTTACAGGTCACTATAGCGCATTGATAGAGCCTCTATGATTCTTGCTTGACTGCCAGCAGTATGAGGGCGATCATATACGTGGGAGCTGGTAGTCTATAAGCACATCCTTAAAAGGTCCCTAGTCATGGGAGTTTCGAGACAGGGCATCGATACTCCAGAGTAGACTAGTGTATACAGTCGAGACCCCGACGAGGGGCGGTGGCCGGTCTCACAAGCCACTGGTGTGAGTTGGTTCACCTAAGATGTATACATGTGCTCATTGGGTTATGAATACACCTGACAGGACTCACCGGGAACATGCGAGTTAGTCTTATACCTGACGTCAGATAGCAGTTCCCTGGTGACATGTGTACAGGTTAGTTCATCGATATGAGATCGTCATTTGTCTCGTGTGAGTTCCCACTGTGCTTTGATTACTACCCTACCACGCTCAAAGGAGACGTGTAAACAGGTTTTAGTTGGGTACAGTCCCGAGCCACATGGAGGCAGTGAGCAGATCTGCATGGATTCGTTTCTCCCGGTATTGGGGGTGAGGTCGCACTGTGTCTAGGAGAGCCCTTACACGAAATTCTTAGCCAAGACAGGAGATTTACTGGTAGGTATTCCAGTATTATCTCAGGGTATTCTGGGCTACACTCCGATACAGACCAGTTTCTCAAGTTTCGGGCGAAACGCTGTAGAGGCCGTATGGAGATATGGCAGGGTTCGATCAGATACGTGCGGTATTGCACGGATCATGATCGGACGGATAATACTAGCGGGGTTTGGTTTAAGCCGGATCCTAATATTGTACATTGTAGATTTGTCTCATTGCATTTGTATCTGGTCGCAATACAAATGCGGGTATGTATATACAGTAGCAGGGTTTTCCTGTAATTTATTACGTGATCAGTTTTTTGGAGTTACCAGTTTGCTTTTCCGTTTCGGCCATTTTTCTTTGTATCTTTCGTTGGCTGGAAAAATGGTGGAGGAGGGCTTATTTGCAATTATGCAAATTGGCATTATGGAGGGTGGTCTTTGCATTTTGTTATGTTATGATGGTTGCACCATCCCTTGACTTTCTTTTAGTCATCATGGCTTGACTTGTGAAGAGATGGTTGGTTGGTGGAGTGTTGGTTTTGGTTTATGATGATTTCTTCTCATCATAACCCTTTCTCTCTCTTGCATGATTTTGACTCACTCATTTTGATCCATTCACTCCAACTCTCTTTTTTTTCTCCTCTCCATTGTTACACGGCCGGCCAAAAAGAGAGGGAGGGGCTGCCCATTATTTTTGTGGGGATTTTTGGTTCTCTTGTGTTTGCAAAATCCCCAATTTCATCTCTAAAATCACATCTCCTCCTCCACTTCATAAAAGGGCAATTTCTAGTAACCCCAAGAGAAAAACCGTTCTACACTTCATTCTACAGCAACTCTTGGGTACGTCGGCTCGCCAACTTCGTGCCCGAGTTGTCTCGGTCCAGAGGTGGGAGCCCGTAAAAGAACCCGGCGATGTGGTGCCCTTCCGACGAGGAGTTGAAGACCGGAGATTTCGCGGGGAGATCGGGACGACGACGAGAAGACCGAATGACACGGATCGCTCGGTATATCTCTCTACCCATTCTCTAGTTTGCTAGGACTATGTTAATGGCCCGATCCGGATTTTAGTGCGCGGTGGTGCCGGTTAAAAAGTTAAAGTAAATTATCGTTTCCGTATTTTGGCCTCGGATTGACGGCCGGGGCGCCGCCGTGCACTTACAATCTGTACAATACTGGCCTCTAGGGCATACATACAACTAACAGGTATACGAGTGCTCAGTGGAGACTGGGTACACTGGACGAACTCGCCGAGAACTCCTAGATGGTATTAGACCTGACGTCAGATAGCAGTTCTCTGGTGACACTAGTATAGGTTAGTCTGTAGACCCGAGATCGTCATAGAGTCTTGTTTGATTCCCACCGTGCTTTGATTTCCACCTTACCACATTCAAGAGAACGTGCAAAATGGTGGTTTTTGGGTACAGTTCAGAGTCACATGGAGGCAATGAGCGATAGGAGGGGTTTCGTCTCTCTCGGTATTGGGGGTTGATGTCGTGCTATGCTCGATTGGCTATAACAGGAAGTCCCTGGTCAGGGCTGATTCAAAGATTTACTGGTAAGTGTTATCAGTAGTTTCTCGACCCGTTATGAGTCTCATATCGGCATGACTTATCAAGTTATTGGGGTCTGATGTATACCACCTCCAGATTAGATATGCGACATATCAGATAAAGAGACCGGACTGTACTGTAGTGTTACTGAATGGACTCACGGAAGTATGGACAAGCTTGCTTGTTGATCTTTTGATCACTCAATACCCGGGTAGCCGTTACGTCCAGCTAGTACTGCTGACGGCTTGTGGGTGTTTGATATGATCATCACCTACTGTCGGCGTATTGACGAGTCTTTAGAGTCCTACACAGATGTTTCCTAGCTCATGCGAAACGAAATAGGGCACGTATGCGATATGTGCGGGACCGAGATTAATACGTGTATATGATACCGTATTCTAATCTCGCGATATGTGATATCGGTCGGTTATATGTGATATAGCCGGGTTATCGAATTAAGTGTTGATTCGATAAGTTGATACCCTTGATATTAGTTGGTTGTATTCGATACAGCCGGGTTATTAAATTAAGTGTTGATTTAATAATTTAATGTATGATATATATTTGATATATTGATATAAATTAACTAATATTAGCTCACTTAAGATTTCTTTTTCTCACTTATACATTTTATATATATGTGATATATATTAATGCATATTTTTCCTTGTGTCATGCTTGATGATACATTGTACTTAGGTGTATGAGACTCATACCATATATTAGATAATTGGGATTTTTTAATTATTAAGGGAAATTCAAAATTAGGTGGAAAATTGTCATGGTTGTGAAGCTTGTAGTAACTATTGACTTAGTCCACTAATTTTGTTTTACTCTTGATATTTATTAATCTAACTATTATTTTTAGCCATGGTTAAGTCTCTATAATAAGATTATATTAGATATTTTCTCAACCATGGTTCACACTTAATTCCATTCTATTGTTGACTTCATTTCTTGAGAGCTCACTAGTTTTTTTGAGGTGAAGAAAGAGAGTGAGAAAAATAGCATAGTATCATGTTGAGTAAGAAAGTCCTCTCTATATATGTTCAGGTATCCATTATAATATACAATCATGTACAATAATGGCCTCTAGGGCATACATATAACTAACAATCTCCCACTTGCACTAAGGCCACTTGTTGCAGTATCTAATTCCCAACAAAAAAGCTAGTGGTTGTAGTATCACATACTCAACCATCCCAAAATCTCTCAAATAGTATTTGGGGAAGCAGACCTTGTTGAGTGGTTCCGCCGTGTTAACCTCTGAGTCAACTCTCCTAACATCGATCTTCCGGAGATCAACCATCTCCAGATCAGGTGATACTGCCTAAGAATATGTCTGGATCACTGATGGGACGGGGGTTCCTAGGCCAAAGCTATAGCTTTATTGTCACCACAATGGTAGGAACCAAGTTCATCTCATGAACACATAAATACCCAGACAGCCTTCTTTGGTAGCATCGTTGGTAGCGATGTATTCGGCCTTTATCGTTGAGTTTGCCACGGGCTTGGAACTCTCCCAACATATCGTCCCTCTACCGAGGGTAAAGACAATTCCCATGACTGTCTAACAGTCGACCTTATCACCATGGAAGCTTGAATTGGTAAAGGACTGAACAAGGAGTTCACCGTTACAAAACACCAAGAACATTTCTTTAGTGCATCTCAAGTACTTGAGAATGATCTTCACAGCTATCCAGTGATTCTCTCCAGGATCGATTGATACCATCTCACTACACCTAGTGAGAATCCCAACATCCACTTAGATCTATCTCATAGATCTTAACCCCAGGATTTAGGAGATAATATCTAGATCCTACATGGAGAATCATTGTGATAAGAGGAGATTGACCGAGTGTAGCATAGGAAATTCATTTCCTATCAAGAGTATGTCATCTACGTACAATACGAGGAAGACCACCTTACTCTCTACAACCTTTTTGTATATACAAGGTATATCTACCTTTTTTGATGAAGTCAAACTCTTTGACTGCCACATCAAAACAGATGTTCCAACTCCGCGATGTCTTCTTTAACCCATAAAACAACTTGCACACCTTTCCGCTGCTCCCACTATCTACGAAACCTTCTGGCTGTGTACTTATAGACGCTCTCTTCTAAATCACTATTTAAAAAAGCAGTCTTGACACCCAACTACCAGATATCCTAATCATGGTATGCAGCAATGGCAAGTAGGATCCGGATGGACTTAAGCATAGCCACTGGAGAAAATGTTTCATCATAATCCACACCTGGTCGTTGACGAGAACCTTTTACAACAAGTCTAGCTTTGAAAGTCTCAACCTTTCCATCTACACCAAGTAATCTTCTTAAGATATTCCTGCTCTCGATGGGTTTTACCCCTTCAAGTGAAGCAACCAAAGTCCATACTTTATTGGTGTATATGGATTCCATCTCAGATCGCATAGCATCCAGCCATTCCACAGAGTCCCTACTCATGTTGGCCTGCTCGAAACTAGTTGGGTCATCATCTTCCATGATGCAATCCTCGCTCCCACTGTCATTAAGAAAACCAAAGTATCTCTCAGACGGATGAGGAACCCTACTGGATCGGCGAAGAGGCTGAGGTTCGTTGGGAACTATTGAATCCTCTGGTTCTACCAAATCATCAGCTGTAGTTTGTATACCTGGAACTTATTCCAGTTCTACCTCATGACCACCAATTTCTTCCATAAAAAAAATTCCTTTTTCTCGAAAAGGTGGCATGCCGAGAAACAAAAACATCTTTTGTTCCTCGGTGTGGTAGAAAATATACCTTGCGAATGCTTGGGATATCCAACAATCTTACACATAACTGACCTTGCCTCGAGCTTGTCCGGATTTTGCTTTTAGACATAGGCCGGACAACCCCAAATCATAACACGTTTAAGAGATGGTCTCTTCCCATTTCATATCTCATATGAAGTGGTAGGCATTTGGTTGGAATCCAATTCAATAGGTATGCAGCTTCCTCAGACGCATAACCCCAAAAAAGGAAATAGGCAATTCGGCAGTACTCATCATAGAGCGCACCATATCTAATAGGGTGCGGTTGTTCCGCCCCGATACACCTGTTAGTTATGTATATGCCCTAGAGGCCATTGTTGTACATATGATGTATATTATAATGGATGCTTGGATATATATAGAGAGGACTTTCTTGCTCGTCATGATAGTATGCTATTTGGTTTTCCTTTATCTTAACATGTTGACTTATATTAGTTTACTGTTTTACTCTCACATGTTGATAAAGACCTTAGGATTTGTACTCGACTAGTGGGACTATGATGAGATCATACTAGTGGGGCCACGGTAGTCGATGAGTACATCCTATAACTGTTCCTAGTCGAGAGTGTGTCAAGACAGGGTATCGATACACCAGAGTAGACTAGCGTATACGCATCTTGACCCATATGATGGGCGATGGATGATCCATATCCATCGGTGTTTTGACATCAGAGATGGTGTACGGGTGCTCAGTAGAGACTGGGTACACTGGACGGACTCGTCGAGATCTCCCAGATGGTGATGTACCACACGTCAGATGGCAGTTCTCCGGTGACACTGGTACAGGGTAGTCTGTAGACCCGAGATCATCATAGAGTCTTGTGTGATTCCCACTGTGCTTTGATTTCCACCTTACCACGTCCAAGAGGGCGTGCAAAACGGTGGCTTTTGGGTGTAATCCCGAATCACATGGAGGCAATGAGCGATAGGAGGGGATTCGTCTCTCCCGGTATAGGGAGTTGATGTTATGCTGTGTTCGATTGGCTATAACTGGAAGTCCCTGGCCAGGGCTGATATAGAGATTTACTGGTAAGTGTTACCAGTAGTTTCTCGAACCGTTATGAGCCTCACATCAACACGACTTATCGGTTACTGGGGTCTTACGTATACCACACCTAGACTAGATATGCAACATATCAGACGAAGAGACTACGGGAGTGTTACTGATTGGATTCACAGGAGAATGTACAGGCTAGCTTGTTGATCTTCTGATCGCTCAATACCTGGGTGGCTGTTACGTTTAGCTGACCGCTTGCAGCTTGTGCGTGTTTGATATGATCATCACCTGCTACCGGCGTATTGACGATTCTTTAGAGTCCAACACAGAGGTTTCTTGACTCAGGCAAAACGGAGTAGGGGCACATATGTGATATGTGCACGACCGAGGATAATGCGATTTGAGATAACGTATTATTTTCTCATGATATTTAGATATGAGCCGGGTCATCGGATCAAGTGTTGATTCGATAAATCGGTACATGATATATTAGTCGGTTATATGCGATATAGCCGGATTGTCGGATCAAGTGTTGATTCGATAATTTAATGTATAGTAATATATATGATATATTGCATTACATTATCTAATATTGGCTCGCTTTATTATTTCATTTTCTCACCGGGTAATACATTGATATATATGCGATATATGTTAATTGTATTATTTTCTTTTGTTACAAAATATATTATATATATGATATATAATATTGTAACATGATATGATTACTAATGCAACATATTTAGTGGAGATTAAACAAGGTTAGGGTTTGAATTGGGTTAGTTCTTTCATGAGTCTTCTAGAAGGTTTTCTTTTGTCACGAGCTTAGATATTATGGTTGATATTTTCTAGTGACTCATTCTTTAACCTAACCCAAACCCTAACCCTAGTTAAATCTCTACATGAGTTATCCTTGTCATCCTTAACCATGGTTACATTATTAATCATATATCTTTTCATTATTCATCACAAAAAGGAATTAATTCATGATTCTTCTTCTTCTTCAACCTTGAGCTTTGAGAAAGCTTTCTAGGTTTTCTTTATGTGATAATTTTGTGTGAGAATTTGATATAAAAAGAAAGCATAAATACTACTCCATCATCCTCATCTAATCTAGCCAATTAGATTATGGTGTTCACCTCATTAGAGAGAGAGAGCTTGAGTTATAGAAATTTCGAGGTAGATCATCGGAGAAAAGGAAGACTACAAGCTAGTATGGATCGTTCGAGTTGTGGAGCCTCTCTTGAGTCCAGGAGATCGTGGATCGCGGCGAAGGGACTTCTACTCGGAGCTTATGAAGCGAAGGAGCGGACTACAAAGGTTGTAATTCCTCACACTTAGTTGTAAAGATATTTACTTGCATATTAAACCCTAATAATCTAGCAAAAATGCCGGCTTTGGGTTGTTCGGCATGTCTAAATTTTTATTCGGGCATGGTTGATGCCTTATTAACCCTTGTAAGAGTGCCTAGGAACCCTACAACACCGACGTGCTGTGGTGTATACGGAGGAGTAAGCCGAGAGAGAATCTCATTCTCCTTTTTGAATAGTCCAGGAACTCCGTGCTTAAGTATTCTTCTTCCCGATCACATCAAAGGACTATATTAATTATTCCCGTTTGGTTCTCGACTTCGCACTTATATTCTTTGAATTTTTCATAAGCTTCAGACTTATGTTTCAACAGAAACACATGTGCGAATATTGAGAGATCATCAGTGAATATAATGAAGTACAAAGAACTATTCCTGGCATGTGTAGACATGGGAACACATACATCATCATGTATCAATCCCAAGAGCACTAGCTCTTTCTCCGTTTCCAGTAAACGGAGTTTTGGTCATTTTACCTTTAAGACATGACTGGCAAGTTTCATATGATGTAAATTTGAACATATTCAAATATGCATCTTTATGTAACTTAGCTCGTCGTGTCGCATTGATATGACCTAGTCTATAATGCCATAAGAAAGATTCGTTCATTTCTGAACTCTTCCTCCTGTGTGTGTTATGTACGTTAAGAACCGTGGTTTGATTTAGAACGTACATGCCATTAGATAACGTGCCTAATCCGATCAACTCTTGATATATGAAAATGTTCAAAATATTATCCAGCAATACAAAATTATATCCTTGTTTACTAAATAAAGAGACTGATATAATGTTGCATTTCAGGTTCGGTATCTAATAGCATTCGTTCAGAATCAATGTATTACCATTTGGTAATACATGATGATAATCGCTAACTACCTTGGCTGCAACAATTGCACCGATTCCAACTCTTAAAAACTTTATCATCCATTCCCAGTTCTCTACCTTTCCTAAGCCCATGTAACAGATTACATATATGGGATCCTGATCCGGTATCTAATACCCAGGACGTAGAGAATACTGAGAAACGGTTCTCGGTAACGAACACACCCGAAGAAGATGTATCAACATGCACTTTCTTCGTTTGGGTGGCACGGGAATCCTGGTATTCCCCATTTCCTGCTCGGTCTTATAACAATTATAAGGTAGAGGGGGACCAATGTTCCCCAACTCAGTATAACAAGCGGGTTCGGTCAATACATCATATTATTATCTTGATTAAGGCGTGACATGGTCTCTACCTAGAAAGAGATAGAAGAAAACACTTAGCGTATGCTCTTGCAATATTAGATAGGCTATCATTTTATCTAATCAGGATGGCTCCCACTGTTTTTATCAAATCTTCCTTCAAACCCTAAAAGGTAAGACTAGCCGGGATTAATTACACCCTACAAGTTCACCAATCTTTCAGCCAGGCCAGTGCCGGTATTTTGAGAGAGGTTCCCCATGCTTTCGCACGGACCTAATTAAATAAACCTCGTTTTTCCAGAGGCATAACCCCGTTGACACCTTTCTAGACACCTATTTGATTGGCTAATTTAAAGTGAAACTCTTCCAGGAATAACTCTTACTCGCAATGGGTATCGGGATCCAACTATCTCATAGAAGATATGCAATCCCATTGCAAATTTCAACACTTGAAATTCCCGATAATATTTTGCCCCTAGCATCCTATGACCTTGACAGAGGCCAACAAACCATAGTGCGCTAGTCAAGTTCAACCCGTACATTTTGTGATTGAATTAAACCCACCCGCACGACCCTTAACAGAGGCCAACAAGGTCGTACGACTACCCTAATCCAATTGCATCACATGCTTTGCAAATAAGCACTAATCAGCTACCGCACACTACGTCTTGACAGAGGCCAACAAACGCAACACGAATACTAAATAATACTTATCTGAAATGATGGAGGGCGACGACATGTTTTTAAGAAAATCTTTTGCATAATGAACTTGATATCGTTGCAGAATCGAGCGATTTTTGAAAAGGAGTGTTTTTGAGACTTTTGCTAGTTTTGCTAAAGAGATCACTCCCGGTGAAGAGATCTCGGCTCTTTTCTCGTCGAATGAGGTGCAGTATATTCACAATACCACTATGCAAAGCAAGAACTAGAAAAGCAATCAAAAGACAAAACCGAGTGGGTTGTAGTATCTGCTAGTTTCGCTAAAGAGGTCACTCCCGGTGAAGGGATCTCGACTCTTTCCTCGTCGAATGAGGTGCATGATATTCACAATACCACTATGCAAAGCAACAACTAGAGCTACCCTTTTGAAAATTTGATTCCACGACATCTTTAGGTTTCTTTCTTTTTATTAATCTCATTAATGAAGTCTCATCATTTAAGCTTCCTAAGAATCACAGATAAATACAACGTACGTTTATACCATCCGCATTCATCACGGGGTCCCGTCATGCACCGTTAGGTTAGATAACTAACGGCAGAGCGGGGCCAGGACTAGCGCGGGTGTAAAACATAAGCAACGTCTATTATATATCACATATATAATATATAGTATCCATCTCAAACAGTAATATGATCTCATCATAGAACATCGCAGCAGAAACATCATATGAAATATTGGATATATTAGGAGGTCCGAGTTTTAAATTAAGCCAGTAAAAAACATGGATTTCACGGTCGTGATGAATAGCCAATCCCACATCCTTAGACCCCTACGAGAGCAGCAAGCAACCCTACCAATTCTATAGTTAGGAGACCCAGACTCGACTCATCGAGATTGCCTCCCACTGGACTCTAGAACCCGGTTACTTGTACTCCCTGCCTTGGGTCTATCCTGATGCGGAAAAGTAAATAATATACATCAAAGGTGACATCTTCCTCAATCCGGAAGTGCCCCAATAAAAGAATATTATATACATTGAATTTTACATGAATGAAAATGAAAAACTCTCAATCTCACGCAAAAATCTCCGGCTATTCAAACACGATGATCCAATATAACATATCCCAGCAACGCATAACATCACATGTCACCAACGTAAGTAAATATGTTTATCCCAATTGTCGTTGATGTATAACAACGAAACCGGCGATACACCACATATTACACTTACGGTCGCAGAAAATAAAGTGAAAATACAACAATTGGAATCCGCAACCACCTTAGACATCATAAACCCGAAATATCTCATATTCCGGATTTCATGCCTAACATTAGAAACTGGCATTTTTGTCTCAAATTGAAAACACTTTTCAATAGGCAGTCGGGCAATTCAACAAGATTCCCAACAAATGATCGAACGTGGCGACCGATCAAAAGAGACTAAATTGCTAGACTTATAAAACTAATTAGTTTTCACAAAACCAATTAATGTGGATTCCAAATATTGTATCCCATCACATATATTCAGACGATGTTAAACTTTTCGATCGAATCAACGAATTTCCAAAATTTCCCAGAAAGCTCAACACTTGAGCAGTTATAAAAATACTCAGAACAAGCCACAGTACCTACGGACCAACCGTAGAAGTCCCGACCCTTATCTCACTAATGACGCCGCGAAACTGCCGCAAACCCTAGGGTTTGGCCGCGGTTCCGCGGTCACTAGGTCGAGATAGGGTATCGTTATTCTAGAGCGTCCATAGAATTACCTGCATGATTTTCTAAGAATTTTTAAAGTGGAAAAATCCAACATTTGAAAAATTTCCAGAAAGCGGGAAATATCGGGGTTTCGATGTTCGTTCGAACTCTTTAACTTCGCCTAGACCACATGACATCACATGTCATAAAAAACCCGAAACGATGTTAAAATTACAAATACGAAACACTCCGAATTGCCTTTACAGAAAGATAACATCACATGCAATCTTAGTAAAGACAAACAATACCTGAAACACCAAATCCCAGAGTCTGAAACACCAAACCAAAACGAAGCCAAACCAACACCAGAAAATCGGCCAGGCCGGCCAATCTGTGCATTTCGCCGGGTCAAATCCGGCGGATTGGGTTCGGTTTACTCTGGTGTTCATGTAACATCACATGTAACATTCTGCAACTGTTTAAAAAAATTTTAGAGAACTTAAAAAATTTGACAGAAACCAGGGTTTTGTTTCGAGGTTTCGGAGTCGTTTCGGTTTGTAATCTTTCAAATATCGTCTAATTCTATAGCAAGGCTCTGATACCACTGCTGGGTTCCTTAGCATCCTCACGGTGTTTTCTACGGCATCGAGCATACTATTTTAAAAAATCTAGAGTGCTAAAGAATCAAGACCTTAGATCTAACTAGAGAATTAGGGTATAACATGATCAAGCAAACATCTTTACTCTAAGTGAATGAGGAATACAACCTTTGTAGACCGGTCATTCACTTCTAAAGCTCCGTATAGTAGTGTCCCTTTGCTCCAAGTAGTGATCTTCCGGACTCTAATAAGGGTTCACAAAGAGAAATGAACAAGCTTGCTTGAAGTCTTCGAGGCCGAAAATGATCTACGTCGAGAAGACTCTAGCTCATCCTAGCTCTTCACTAATTGTACATTAGTGAAGCAAACACCCTATACTAAAGGGCTAGTCTAGTGTAGGATGATGAAGTAGGAATTTTGCTCACTTTAAAAATATTTTTCTCACTAATTTTCTTCACCTCCTAAAAACGTAGAGAGCTCTTGGAGATGAAGAAGAAGATGAAGTGGTGAATGGAATGAATCAATCTAGCAACCATGGATGAGAAAATATCATATACTAATTCTTGTAGAGACTTAACCATGGCTAATGACAATGGTTGGATTAATAATTATCTCAAGTAAAACAAGATTAGTGGACTAAGTCAATGGTTCCACAAGCTTCCATAAAGCTCTAAACCATGACTAATTTCCATCCAATTTTGATTTACTTTAAATAAATAAACCCTACATTATCATAAGCACGGTGTGAGTCTCATACACCCATGTAGCATGTAGCAACAAGCATGACACAATAATATATATCACATATATATTAAGTGTGCACAAGTGAGAAAAAGATATGCTTAAGTGAGCCAATATTAGTTAATGTATGTTACTATATCAAATATATAATTATACATTAAATTATTAAATCAACACTTGATTTAATAATCCGGCTATATCATATATAACCGACTAATATTACATATCGCGAGAATAGAATATGGTATCACATACGCGTATTAATCTCGGTCCTGCACATATCACATATGTGCTCCTACTTCGTTTCACATTTGCCGGGAAACCTCTGTGTAGGACTCTAAAGACTCTTCAATACGCCGGCAGTAGGTGATGATCATATCAAACACCCACAACCCGCAAGCGGTACTAGCTGGATGTAACGGCTACCCGGGTATTGAGCGATCAGAACATCAACAAGCAAGCTTGTCCATACTCCCGTGAATCCAATCAGTAACACTACCGTACAGTCCGGTCTCTTCGTCTGATGTGTCGCATATCTAGTCTAGGGGTGGTAAACGTCAGACCCCAATAACTTGATAAGTCATGCCGATATGAGGCCCATAACGGGTCGAGAAACTACTGATAACACTTACCAGTAGATCTCTGAAGCAGCCCTGGCCAGGGACTTCCTGTTATAGCCAATCGAGCACAGCACGACATCAACCCCCAATACCGGGAGAGATGAAATCCCCTCTTATCGCTCATTGCCTCCATGTGACTCGGGACTGTACCCAAAAACCACCGTTTTGCACGTTCTCTTGAACGTGGTAAGGTGGAAATCAAAGCACAATGGGAATCACACAAGACTCTATGACGATCTCGGGTCGCGGACTAACCTGTACCAGTGTCACCTGAGAACTGCTATCTGACGTGAGGTATAATACCATCCAGGAGTTCTCGGCGAGTTCGTCCAGTATACCCAGTCTCCACTGAGCACCCGTATACCATCTCTGATGCCAAACACCAATGGATATATGATCATCATCGCCCATCTATATGGGTCGAGAAGCGTATACGCTAGTCTACTCTGGAATATCGATGCCCCGTCTCGATACACCCATGACTAGGAATAATTAAAGGATGAACTTATAGACTACCCTGTTTCCACTAGTATGATCTGCATCATAGTCCCGGTAGTTAAGTATACATCCTAAGAGCTTTACCAACATGTGAGGGCAAGACAATATCAATATACTAGTCTACATGTTAAGATAAAGAGCAACCAGATAGCATACTATCATGTTGAGCAAGAAAGTCCTCCTTATATATGTCCAAGCATCTATTATAATATACAATCATGTACAATAATAGCCTCTAGGGCATACATGTAACTAACAGACTTATCAAGTTATTGGGGTCTGACGTATACCACCCCCAGACTAGATATGCGACATATCAGACGAAAAGACCAGACTGTACGGTAGTGTTACTGAATGGATTCACAGGAGTATGGACAAGCTTGCTTGTTGATCTTCTGATCGCTCAATATCCGGGTAGCCGTTACGTCCAGCTGGTACCGCTGACGGTTTGTGGGTGTTTGATATGATTATCACCTACTGCTGGCGTATTGACGAGCCTTTAGAGTCCTACACAGAGGTTTCCTAGCTCATGCGAAACGAAGTAGGGCACATATGTGATATGTGCGGGACCGAGATTAATACGTGTATATGATACCGTATTATAATCTCGCGATATGTGATATCGGTCGGTTATATATGATATAGCCGGGTTATCGAATCAAGTGTTGATTCGATAATTTGATACCCTTGATATTAGTCGGTTGTATTCGATACAGCCGGGTTATTAAATTAAATGTTGATTTAATAATTTAATGTATGATATATATTTGATATACTGATATACATTAACTAATATTAGCCCATTTAAGATTTCTTTTTCTCACTTATACATTTTATATATATATGTGATATATATTAATGCATATTTTTCCTTATGTCATGCTTGATGATACATTGTACTTGGGTGTATGAGACTCATACCATATATTAGATAATTGAGGTTTTTAATTATTAAGGGAAATTCAAAATTAGGTGGAAAATTGTCGTGGTTGTGAAGCTTGTAGTAACCATTGACTTAGTCCAGTAATTTTGTATTACTCTTGATATTTATTAACCTAACAATTATTTTTAGCCATGGTTAAGTCTCTACAATGTGATTATATTAGATATTTTCTCACGTATGGTTCACACTTAATTTCATTCTATTCTTGACTTCATCTCTTAAGAGCTCACTAGGTTTTCTTGAGGTGAAGAAAGAGACTGAGAAAAATATTTCTAAAGTGAGCAAAATTTCTACTTCATCATCCTACACTAGACTGGGCCTTTGGTATAGGTTGTTTGCTTCACTAATATACAATTAGTGAAGAGGTAGCATGAGCTAGATTCTTCTCGATGTAGATCATCTTCGACCTTGAAGATCTTTGAGCAAACTCGTTCATTTCGCCTAGTGGAGCCTACGAGAGTCTAGGAGACTACTACTTGGAGCGAAGGGACTACTACACGGAGTTTTAGAAGTGAAGGACCGGTCTACAAAGGTTGTATTCTTCATTCACTTAGAGTAAAGTTGTTTACTTGTTTAGCTTTAACCCTAATTCTCTAGTTAGATTCTTGGTTCGGGTTCGTTAGCTCTCTTGATTTTTTAAAATTGTATGTTTGATGCCTTAGAAAACATGGTGATGGTGCTAAGGAACCCAGCAGAAATCTCTCATGAATCGAGTCCTGTTGAAACAACGTCTCTACATACTTCGCATGTCAGAAGGTTCTCCAATAAAATCTCACGTTGGTGAGTTTAATTCAATCATAACAGATCTGGGTAAGATCGATTATGAAGATCAAGCTCTTCTCTTGTTGTGTTCGTTGCCACACTTATATAAGCACTTCCGTGACATTATAGTTTATGGACAAGATACGATCTCAATCAAGGATTTCAAGAAGAATTTGATGAACAAAGAGAAAATCGAAAAGGGGTTGACTTCTATCGAAGAGGATGGTTCATCGTCTGGCATATTTGTCAGACGGCGTGTGGAGAAGAGAGATCCAGAAGCAAATAGAAAAAAGTCGCGGTCAAAATCCAAAGCTAAAAATGTTACCTGCAAATATTTTAAGAAGAAGGGGAATTTCAAGATCAATTGATTTAAGTTGCAGAACAAGTTAAAGCAGGAAGACAAATCAAAGGAGTCTTCGGCTGAAACGAGTATAACGGAAGGAGAAGGAGATCTTCTTGTAGTCCTCGACAACACATAGCGATCTAAGAACGAGTAGATTATGGATTCAGATTGTTCATACCACATGTGTTCTAATAGAGATTTGTTTACCACTTATAAGTCCGTTGATGGTGGAGTGATTTTAATGGGCAACAATAGCTCATGTCGGGCTATTGGCAAAGAAACAATCTAAATAAAGATATTCGATGGTGTTGTAAGGACGTTGGGAGAAGTTGGGCACGTACCTGACTTGAAAAAGAAGCCCATCTCTTTAGACGCACTCGACGACAAGGGTTAAAATTTTTCCGCTGATACTCTTGTTGTGATGAAGGACTTGAAGAAAGGGTTCTTATATTCATTGCAGGGTTCGACGACTTCCATATTGGCGGCGATTTCATCATCCAAATCAATGACGAATTTGGAAACTACCAAATTGTGGCACATGAGACTCGGGAATATGAGTGAGAGAGGATTAACCGAGTTGTCGAAGTAGGGTCTACTTAGTGAGAAGAGTACGACGAAACTGGAGTTTTGTGAACAATGTGTTTTCGGAAAGCAAAAGCGTGTTAATTTCAGTTCGGCGGTGCACAACATGAAAGGTACTCTAGATTATATCTATTCGGATATTTGGGGACCCTCTCCGGTTGCTTCTAAAGGAAGTGGTGCTAAGTATCTGCTTACCTTCATTGATAATTTTTCGAGGAAGGTTTGGGTCTATTTCTTGAAACACAAAAGCGATGTGTTTACTATATTCAAGCGATGAAAGACGTTGTTTGAGAAGTAGACAAAGAAGCGGTTCAAAAGACCGAGGACATACTATGAGTTAGAATTTTGTGGTAGAGATTTCAACAATTTCTGCAAAAACGAAGGGATGGTTCGACATTATACCGTTGTCTACACACCACAGCAGAATGGAGTTGCGGAGGGAATGAACCGGACTCTTTTGAAGAAAGCGCGGTGCATGTTTTCCAATTCAAGGCTCGGAAAGGAGTTTTGGGCAGAAACGGTAAATACAGCGTGTTATATTATGAATCGGTCATCTCATAAATCGCCAGGTTGTAAGACAGCGGAGCAGGTATGGTCGGGAAAACATGTCGATTATTCGACACTTAAAGTGTTTGGTTGCCCCGCTTATGCACATTGCCGTAAAGCCAAGTTGGATTCTCGAGCAAAGAAATGCATATTTCTTGGTTATGCTACCGACGTGAAGGGTTATAGATTGTGGTGTTCGGATCCAAAATCGTCTAAATTTATAATTAGCATAGATGTGGCGTTTGATGAATCTGCTATGTTGAAGCCGAACAATAAGAAATCTCCAGTTGAAGACTATTCGAAGAAGGATGAGCCGAGAGTTGATAATGAGGTCGGTGATAACTCGGGTTCGCAGGAGATCTCTCCTTAACTGCAACGACTGTGTATTCTAGATACGTAATAAAAGCGTCTTATAATTTTTATCGAGGTCAAAACAATTATTTTACTTCTATTGGTAGAAAACACTTTAAAAATATTTTTCCATGATTAAAATGAATTAATATAATTTTTAGGAATTTTTGAAATTTTTTGAGAATTTAAATGGAATTTTTATCGAAGGGAAAAGTTTTTAAAACCGACAAAGAAAGTTATTTTGGACCACATTTGATTGCAAATGGAAGAAAACATCAAAATATATTTTCTATAATTTTTCCAAAATTTTAAAATATTTTAAACTAATTTAAAATAATTTTTAAAAGCCAAAAACTAATTTAAAAACATTTTTAAATATTAAAAAAATTATTTATTTTCTGAGCTGGAATGAATTTGGGCCGTCGGATCTGGAAACCAACGGTACAGATCCTGCTGACGGCTTTTTTAAATAAAAGAAAAAGAAAAAAATATAATCAGCGCTTTTGATCTGAACCGTTGGATCAAAAGATCCAACAGCCCAGATCAGCAGCGTCGCTCGCGCGGGGGCCAGCGCCAGCTCACGGTGTGAAGCGACGGGAGTCGTTAGATTTGGTATGCGGACAGGCGGATCTGGTCGGCTTCATGTGCTGCATCCTGTAGTGGCCGGAGAAAAAATAGGGATTTTTAATCCCAGAAAATTCGTATAAATACCCCTGAACTTGTAAAAATCCTAGAAAAAACTCTGCTTGACAAAAAAATCATAAATTTTTTTCAGAACTTCCTCTTTGAGTCCTCTACACACTGGTTCCATTCCCAAAGGCTAAATAATTCTTGATTTTAAGATATATTTGTTTTCGTACAACCCGACGCTCACCGACTTTCATTTTCCTAACTCATTTCAGGTAGGATCTCTTAACATTTGATCCTCTATTATCTTCATTATGATAATATCTATTTGTGAAAAAAATTATAGGACCCAACCATGAGTTTTTAACTCAATTATCTATTTTACGGGTTATGATGATTAAAATCGATATTAAACCCTAATTAAATAATGAAATTTTAGCAGTCATCCTTCATGATAAAATCATGCAGTACTGGACAACCCCCATTTCATGCTTGGACATATGGAACTAAGTTGTCAAGCGACTATCATAACCGGGACAAATTTTACGTGAATAAATGTAATTATTCTTCGATTTTAAATAAAGGTTATTGATAATTTTCCCTAATTGTTAAAAACATGGAAAAATCATAGCAAATTTATATATATTGGTTATTTTAAAATAAAATTGATGGTAAACGTGTAAAACTATATTTTCACTAAAATCTCTATTTCTCAAAAATACCATCAACTCCTAACAATTTATATTTTCATTAAAATACCACGAACTTTGGAAAAATAACGTTTTCCTTAAAACACCCTAAACTTTTCTAATTGATATTTTTATTAAAATATCATGAACTTTTCTGAATCATAATACCATGAACTTGGTAGACTAATTATTTTTATTAAAATACCATGAACTTTTAAAACTGGGGGTTTCTTTTAAAAATCAATAATAATCCTAAAACTAGATTTTTACTAAATACGTTTAAGAAGTTAAACCTTACCAAAAATACCCCCAACTTCGAAAGTGAAGATTTTAGATTAGAATTTCACTAAAATACCCTTACCGTTTTATAAAAGAGATTCTTTTGTTAAAATACTGCAACCTTTATAATAAAAGATGATTTTCATTAATATTCCATCTAAATACCATACTCTTTTTATAAGAAGATATTTTTATTAAATATCACAATTTGTATTAAAAGATAATTTCACTAATATACCATGGTCCTTTTATAAACGAACAATTTCACAAAAATATCATGGCTTCCACATAAATCATAATTACAAAAAATACCAGTCTTTTACAAATTGAGGTTTCTATAAAATACTATGTTCACTTTACAAACTATAATGGAACGTGATATAACCAATGGCCGTGGAAGTCCATATCGACTGAGATATTATCTACTTGAATCCAACTTTTGATAAATCACACGACATGACCTATGATACGGTTATGGTTAGAATGCACGAACTTAGGTATGGAATACTATTATAAATAAAGATCACTGTAGGCAGGATGAACAGTCCTAACATGGACGACTACTAACCCGATATTCGAGCGAATGATATGAACAGTCCCAACATGGACGACTACTAATACGATATTCAGGCGAATGATATGAATAGTCCCAACATCGACGACTACTAACTCGATATTCGGGCAAATGATATTCCATGCCTAGATGATATACGTACCAACTCTAATTCGTAAAACATTTACACTGAATAAAACGTGGCTGCGTAATTAGATTAGGCAAGATAGTATACGGACTCGGATTCCCCTATTACTCAATCAGATCCGGAAAAGTGGAACAATATATTTCATTTTCCCTAACTGTTATTCCATGATGCAACGGAATAATCCCGAGAACCCGGTATCCTTATCTAACAAACTAAACGAACATATTACATATAGTTACCTTACACAGTATAGCATACTTTACCTGATGCCTACAACACATACATCATACCTATTCACACATATGACATCATACATCACACACACTTATTCTTTTTACCATTACTTTCTGTTGAGAAAATCTTATCTGAATGTAACTCGCTGAGGGATTTCCTTTTCCTTTTTCTATCCCTGAAATGTCTGTTAGATGAGGACGGGATTGATGAAGAAGAAGACGATGGAGTGGAGCCCACTAATGAAGACTATGCGGAGTTGTCGCAAGAGTATTATGACAGCTCTTCTATTGCCTACCTGTTTAGGGCTTACATTCTTTTCATCAATATAATCAAACTATTTAGTTTGCTTTCAGTACTTTGGGATATAATAATTTTAGTTAATGGAAATAAATACTTCTACTTTTATTAAAAGTTTTGGTACATTGCCAGCATGATACACACACACGCTTAATGTAACTATATCGAGAAAAACCACCCTCGACACAGTTAAGTTGCAGACCGTGCCACGTCACCTCTTCACTTTCATTTGGGAAGCGGGACATGACATTCACCAGAGAAGGGACATTAGACCGCCATATAGGTAGTACGATGTCCTAGTGGCGTATGCACTGCTGTTGCAGAGACAGTTGATAGTAGCAAACCGACAAGATATAAAAAAAACTATCTCATCCGATGAAGCAGCTTGTTGGCTAGTCTCTATGAATGAAGTGATTGAATCTCTTTACAAGAACCAAACTTGGAAGCTCGTGAAGCCTGAAGGAAAGAAGATTACTGACTGTAAGTGAGTTTTCAAGAAGAAAAAAGGTGACCAAGGAGCGGTTGATATGAGGCACAAGGCGCGGTTGGTAGCTAAAGGCTATTCATAGGTGCAGGGAGTTTGATTTCACCGAGGTATTTTCGTCTATTGTTAAACACACCTCTATATGTGTCTTGCTCGGTTTTGTAGCTACGCAAGATTTGGAGCTTGAGTGGCTCGATGTGAAGACTGCATTCTTGCACGGCGATTTGGTGGAGAAAATCTACATGCAACAACCCGAAGGTTTTAAAGTTGAAGAAAAAGAAGACCACGTTTGCTTGCTAGAGAAGTCTCTCTACGGTTTGAAACAGACACCTAAACAACGGTATAAGAAGCTCGACTCGTTCATGAAAAAGGTTGGGTTTACGAGAAATATGGGCAACAGTTGTGTCTATTCGAAGAAGCTCGCCGATGGTTCTTTCATATATTTACTACTCTATATTGATGATATATTGATAGCAACAAGATATATGGTAGATATTAAGATTTTGAAGGAATAGTTGAAAGGAAAGTCAAGACCAAGGATTTGGGAGCGGCCGAGAAAATACTTGGTATGGAGATCAGGAGAGATTGGAAAGGAGGAAAGATTTACTTGTCTCAACAGCAATATATTGAGAAAGTTTTTGAGCGTTTTAGTATGGCAGATGCTAAATCTGTAAGTACTCCGTTGGCAGCTCATTTTAAACTTTCAGCTCGTTCATCACCGCAAACAGAGTATGATATTAGATATATGTTGAATGTTTCATATGCGAGTGCAGTGGGTAGCGTTATGTATACCATGGTTTGTACATGACTCGACATTTCACATGCCGTTAGTGTTGTTAGTCGCTATATGGAATCTCCTGGCAAAAGTTATTTTCAAATGGTGAAATGGATATTACGATAATTTTGAGGTACGTGTGGGGTTGGTGTTTGAAAGGAACGACGACAATTTAGTTGGATTCAGCGATTCCGATTATGCGGGTGATCTTGACAAACGCGGATCGATCACCGGTTATGTGTTCTTCTTAGGAGGATGTGCCATCAGTTGGCGTGTTTCTTTGCAGCCTACGGTACCGTTGTCTTTAACGAAGGCGGAGTATATGACCGTTGTTAGGGCCGTTAAGAAGGCAATCTGGTTGAAAGGACTATTTTCAAAACTTGGTATTTCAAAAGATACCATAATAGTCTACTATGATAACCAAAGTGCTATTCATTTATCGAAAGATCGGATGCATCATCATAGGATGAAGCACATTGACGTAAGGTATTGGTTTGTACCAAGGTTCGAGGTTTTGGCCGAAACCACCGATACGTGGTGGTTTCGTATCGGTTTCGGTGGAGACCGATACGAAAACAACCGAGACCGATATGAAACCAACCATACTATATCGTTTCGGCCAAAACCTTTAAAAACTTATTTTTTTATACCATAACCACAAAAAAGTGAATCGAAACCCTATATTAATACTTATCCAAGTACACTTTTCAATATATTTTGTATCATGGCTGGATTTTTAAATACTAGGATCATTGTCTTGTAATATATAGTGAAGCATAAATTTAAGTATTCAATATATTTACACTTATGTATATTGTATTACCGTCGAAACCGAAACCCGAACCCATATTAGCGAAACTAGACGAAACCCAGGGAAACTAATAAAATTTTGAGAAACTGAAACCGTGGTCTCAAACCTTGGTTTATACAGGAGATCGTTGAGAAAGAATAGATTATTGTTGAGAATGTTGGCACAACGGATAATTCGGACTCCTATAGGAGCAAGTAAGCCCTAAAAGGGCCGACATATTGACGAAGTCTCTTTCAGTTGTTAAGTTTATGCATTGTTTAAACTTAATTGGAGTGTGTAGTACTCATTGAGCTCTTAAGAGGTTTTGTGACGAAGGTGGTGCTATTGTTATTTTGATGGAGGAGTTTATGGAATGCGAGGTAATATAGAGATTTGTTATGTGTGCCTCACATTCATCCCTACCGATTTTCCTATTTGATTCAGCGTTATCACGAAGCAGATTTGAAGTTACCTTCAGGACAGACGTTTTGTACAGACGTCTGTATAGACGTCTGCCTCTGTATAGACGTCTGCCTCACTTTGTCAATTCTAGAGTTTCGGTAAATACCTTACAGACGTCTGCCGCTCTGTAGCAGACGTCTGTAGTTCTGGATAGAGAATTGGAGATTCGGGATATGCTCGGACAGACGTCTTCCCATAGGGGATAGACGTCTGTCGTCGGGCCGGATGCGCAATTTCTTTAGTTAGGAAATTAGTTTTTTGGTAATATTTTTTGTATCCTATTTATATAATAGTTTGTAGCAACCCTAGATCTGATGCAATTATTAGATTTGAGAGAACCTATTGTATTGTGAGAGTTTTAGGGTTCTTTGAGAGGGATTTGTATTCTCCATCGATTTGTACTCCTCCGAATTTGATAAATAAAGTTTCGCCTATTTGTTTTGTGGTTAGTGTTCATATCTCTATTTTGCATGTGGTTTGATACTCTTCTCTATATTGATTATTTTGTGCTTTGTGATTGCCTTATTCGCAACAAAAGTAGATGGATACTCATATTGGAAGCCATGCATAATAGTTTGTACAATCAAGCACATCGTAATGTGAATATTTGATGAAACCAAAGCAGCATGTCGATAATTTTTTGAATAAAAAATCTAAACGTGACAAAAATAATTATACAATTTGTTTGAAGACATCGGTTGATTGTATTCGATTTTTACAGCAACAAAAATTGGCGTTTCAAGGGCATGATAAATCACAAAATCGAGGGAACTATTTAAAACTCTTGCTATATCTAGCTGGCCATAATAAGAAAATTAATGGCGCTGTGTTGCAAAAGCTATTAGCCAATAATAGAATGACTGCATCGGAAATGTAGGGTTCCTAGGCACACTAATGAAGTCTCACAAGTGATCAAACATGCCCAATTGAATTTTTACATATACCGAGAAAACCTAATACGGATCGTTAACTAGATATATAGGCGATGCAAGCAAGTAAACGAATTAAATGCTAAAGGAAAGTGACTACAACCTTTGTAGATCCGGTCCACCACTTGCTAAGCTCCGCGACGATGTCCCTCCGCTGTCCAAGTCGGATCCCAAACTCTAGCATCGGCTTCATCGAAGAAATGGGCGGGCTTGATCGTCGGCTTCGATACCGAAGATGATCTACGTCGAGGCATCACAAGATCAAACTCCGACTTCACCAAGTCATGAAACTTGTGAAGAAAACACCCTATACTACTTGGCAAGAGGTAGATGATGAAGAAATAGGAAGTGGGTTCACTTTGGAATTGGATTTCTCACTTGTTTTCATTACTTGCCATTGATGTAGCAAGCTTTTCTTCATGGAAGAAGAAGATGAAGAAGAAGAAGATGATGTGATAAGTTATTTAAAAATAGATAATAAAATGAATACTTATCATAATCTTAACCTTAGTTAAGTGTAGAGAATTGACTAAGGTTAGGTTGAATGGTTAGGATTAAGGATGAGAACAAAAAGGTCATTTAGTCAAAGCTTCATGAAGCTTCAACTAAAAATAAAAGAAGCCACCATTCATTTATCTTTCAATTTATTCAAAATGAATAAATAAATAAGATAAATGAATAAGTAAAACCCTAATCAACAACTTAACCATGGTTTAATTCTTTACACTTAACCAAATAAGCATGTATCATCAAACATGATACAATCAAGTGCACAAAAGTATATCACATATACAACTTGCACAAATCAAGTGAGAAAATCTACTTAAAGTAAACCAATACTAGTTAATGCAAAGTAATATATCAAATATATAATTATACATTAAATCATTAAATCAACACTTGATTTAACGATCCGGTCATATCGCATATAACCGACCAGTATCCAATGTATCGGCTTATCGAATCAATCCTTGATTCGATAACTAGGTTATATCGCATATAACCAATCGATACATTAATCGCAAGAATGGAATACGGTATCACATAGACGCATTATTCTCGGTCCCGCACATATCTTATATGCGCTCCTATTTCGTTTCGCTTGAGCCAGGAAACCTCTGTGTAGGACTCTAAAGACTCGTCAATACGCCGGCAGCAGATGATGATCATATCAAGCACCCACAAGCCGCAAGCGGTCTGCTAAACGTAACGGCCACCCAGGTATTGAGCAATCAGAAGATCGACGAGCAAGCCCGCTCACACTCCTGTGAATCCAACCAGTAACATTTACCGTACAGTCCGGTCTGTTCGTCTGATATGTCGCATATCTCGTCTAGGGGTGGTAAACGCCAGACCCTAATAGCTTGATAAGTCATGCCGACGTAGGGTCCATAACTTTCGTGAAACTGCTGATAACTCTTACCAGTATATCACAGCAACCCTGGCCAGGGATTTCCTGTTATGGCCAGTCGTGCATTGCGCAACATCAACCCCCAATACCGGGAGAGTCGAATCCCCTCCTATCGCTCATTGCCTCCATGTGAATCGGGACTGTACCCAAAAACCACCTGTTTGCACGACTCAGTAGAGTCGTGGTAGGGTGGAAATCAAAGCACAGTAGGAGACACACAAGACTCTATGACGATCTCGGGTCAACAGACTAAGCTGTACCAGAGTCACCAGAGAACTGCCATCTGACGTGAGGTATAATACCATCTGGGAGTTCTCGGCGAGTCCGTTCAGTGTACCCAGTCTCCACTGAGCACCCGCATACCATCTTCGATGTCAAACACCAATGGATATGGGATCATCCATCGCCCATCGCATGGGTCGAGAAGATATACGCTAGTCTACTCTGGAATATCGATGCCCCGTCTCGATATTCTCTCGACTAGGAACATTGAAGGATGTACTCATGGACTATCCAGGCCCCACTAGTATGATCTGCATCACAGTCCTGGAAGTCGAGTACACATCCTAAGGGCTTTATCAACATGTAACAGAGAGACAGAAAGTATACACGTTAAGATAAAGAGCAACCAGATAGCGTACTATCATGTCGAGCAAGAAAGTCCTACCTATATATGTCCCAGCATCCACTACAATATGCATCCAATGTACAGTAATGGCCTCTAGGGCATACATATAACTAGCAATCTCCCACTTGCACTAGGGCCATCTGTAGCAGTGGTTGCAGTATCACATACTCAACCATCCCCTAAAAGTCTCTCTTTGGGAAAAGGCCTTCGTGAGTGTGTTGTCCTCTGAGTCTACTCTCCTAACCTCGATCAACCTGGAGATCAACTATCTCCATGATCATGTGATGCTGCCTCAGAATTTGTCTGGGTCACTGATGGGACCAGGGTTCCAGGGCCGAAGCCACACTTCCATTGTCATACAATGGCAGGAACCTAGTTCATCTTATGAACCAATATACACCCAAACTTCCTCTTTGGTAGTATCTTCAATAGCGATGTTACCAGCCTTTATAGTCTAGTTTGCCACGGTATCTAGCTTGGAACTCTTCCAACATACCGTCCCTTTACTGAGGGTAAAGACAGTGCCTGTGACTGACATTCAGTCGTCTTTATTACCCTGGAACTCTTCCAGTGATTCTCCCCAGGATCGATTGATGTCATCTCACTACATCTAGTGAGAATCCTAGCATCCAATTACATCTATCTCATAGATGAAAACCCAGGATTTAGGAGGTATCACTTTGATCCTATTTGGAGAATCCTTGTGATAATAGGAGATTGACCGATCGTAGTATAGGAAACTCTTTTCCTATCAAGAGTATGTTGTCTACGTACAATACGAAGATGACCACCTTACTCTCTACTACCCTTTTGTATATACAAGGTTCGTCTACCATTTTGATGAAGTCAAACACTTTGACTATCATATCAAAACAGACGTTCCAACTCCGCGATGCCTGCTTCATTATGTAAAGCAACTTGCACACGTTTCCGCTGCTCCCACTGTTTACGAAGCCATCTGGCTGTGTTCTTATAGACGTTCTCTTCTAAATCATTATTTAGAAATGTAGTCATGGCACCCAACCACCAGATATCGCAGTTATGGTATGTAGCAGTGGCAAGTAGGATCTGGATGGACTTAAGCACAGCTACTAGAAAAGGTTTCATCATTATCCACGCCTGGTCGATGACGAAAAAAAGCTTCAACAATTCTAGCTTTGAAAGTCTCAACTTTTCCATCTACACCAAGTAATCTTCTCAAGATATACTTGCTCCTGATGGGGATTTAACCCTTCAGATATAGCAGCTAAAGTCCATACTTTGCTGGTGTACATGGATTCCATCTCAGATCGCTAAGCATCCAGCCATTCTTACAGAGTCCCTACTCTAGATGGCCTGCTCGAAACTGGTTGGGTCATCATCTCATAATGCAATCCTCGCTCCCACTGTCATCGAGAAACCGAAGTATCTCTCAAGCAGATGAGGAACCCTACCAGATCGGCGGAGAGGCTGAGGTTCGTCGGGGACTATTGAATCCTTTGGTTCTGTCAAATCATCAGTTGCAGTTTGTATAGCTGGAACCTTTCCAGTTCTACAGAACTGATATTTCCTCGATCTTGTCCGGATTTTGCTTTTGACACAGGCCGGACAATCCCAAATCTTAACTTACTTAAGAGATAGGCTCTTCCCATACCATATCTCATATAGAGTGGTAGGCACTGATTTGAATCGAACCCTATTCAATAGGTATGCAACTTCATAAGTGCATAACTCCCAAAAGGAAATAGGAAACTCAGTAGTACTCATCATAGAGCACACCATATCTAATATTGTGTAATTGCTCCGCCCTGATACACCGTTGTGCTGTGGTGTATTCAGAGGAGTAATACGGAGAGAGAATCTCATTCTCCTTTAGAATGGTCCAGGAATGCCATGCACAAGTATTCTCCTCCCTGATCTCATTATAGGACATAATACTTATACCCGGTTATTGGTTCTCTACTTCTAACTTATATTCTGTGAATACCTCAAAAGGTTCGGACTTATGTTTCAACAAGAACGTATGACTGAATCTTGAGAGATTATCAGAGAATATAATGAAGTATAAAGAACCAGTCCTGGCATGTGTAGACAGGAGACCTTACATACATCATCATGCATCAGTCCCAAGAGTTTACTAACTCTTTCTCAGTTTTCAGCAAATGGAGCTATAGTCATCTAATCTTTGTGACATGACTGGCAAGTTTCACAAGATGTAAATTCAAACTAATTTAAATATGCATCTAAAATGTAACTTCAGTCAGTCGGGTCGCATTGATGTGACCCGGTCTACAATATCTCAAGAAAGATCCGTTCATTTCTGAACTCTTCCTCTTGTGTATGTTCTGTATACTAAAGAACTGTAGTTTGATTTAGAACGTCAATACTTTTAGATAACGTGCCTGAACCGATCAACTTTTGATATAGGAAATGTTCAAAACATTATCCATCAATACAAAATTTTATCATTTCTTTACTAATAAAGAGACTGATATGATTTTGTATATCAGGTTCGGTATCTAATAGCATTTGTTCAGAATCAATGTATTGGTAATACAGGGTGACAGTGACCAACAGACTTGGCTGCAACACTTGCCCCGTTTTCTGTCTCATGAAACTTATCACCCATTCTCAGTTTTTCTACCTTTTTGTAGCCCTATGTAACAGATTACATATCTGGGATCCTGATCCGGTATCCAATACTCAGGATGCAGAGAATACTGAGAAACAGTTCTTTGTAATGAACATACCCGAAAGAGATGCATCATATGCACTTTCTTCGTTTGGGCGGCATAGGAATTCTGGTATTCCCTATTTCCTGCTCTGTCTTATAACAATTATAAGTTGGAGCGGGACCAACTTACCCCAGCTCAGTATAACAAGCGGGTTCGGTCAATACATCCATATTATTATCTTGATTAAGGCGTGATATGGTTGCTACCTGGAGAGAGAAGAAAACACTCTGCGTGCACTCTTGCAAGATCAGATTGGTTATATATTTTATCTAATCAGGATGGCTCCCACTGTTTTTATCAAATCTTCCTTCAAACTTTAAAAGGAAAGACTAGCCAGGATTAATTATACTCTACAAGTTCACCAATCTTTTAGCCAGGCCAGTGTCGGTACTTTGAGGGAGGTTCCCCGTGCTTTCGCACGGACCTAATTACAGTAAACCTCGTTTTTCCAGAGGCGTAACCCCGTTGACACCTTTCTAGACACCTACTTGATCGGCTAATTGTAAAGTGCAAAACTCTCCCAGGAGTAACAATTATTCGCAGTGGGTATCGGTATCCAACTATCATATAGAAGGTATGCAATCTCATTGCAAGTTTCAACACTTGAAACTCCCGATAAAGATTTTTACCCCTAGCACCTATGACCTTAACTATGGTCAATAAATCATAAGTACTAGTCAAGTTCTACCCGTCATTTCGTGATTAATTAGACCCACCCACATAACCCTTAACTAAGGTCAACAAAGTCACGCGACTGTCCTAACTAATCGCATCATATGCGGTGTAGGAAGACATCACTTAGCTACCGTACACTGTGCCTTAACTAAGGTCAACAAACACCGCACGAATACTAAGTACTCTACTTCCTAAAATGACGGAGGGTTGCGAATGGTTTTTATGAAAACCTTTAACGCTTTGAACTTGATCTCGTTGCGGAATCAAATGGTTTTTAAATGGAATGTTTTTGAGGCTTTTCTGGTTTTGCTAAAGGGGTCACTCCCGGTGAAGGGATCGTCGGCCCTTTCCTCATCGAATGAGGTGCGGGATATATCATATATATCACTGTGCAAAGCGGAAACTATAGAAGCGATCAAAAGACAAACCGATGGTTGTAGCATCTTCCAGTTATTGCTAAAGGAGTCACTCCCGGTGAAGGGATCTCGGTCCTTTCCTTATCGAATAAGATGCAGGATGTTCTATAATGAACACCGCGATGCAAAGTAAGAACTGTAGCTACCTGTTTTTATTTTGAAATTCGATTCCACAACATCAATTAGGTTTATTTTCTTTCATTAATCTCATTAATGAATATCTCATCATTTAAGTCCACCTAACCATCACAGATAAATATAACGTACGCTTATGCCATCCGCATTCACCTCGATGTCCCCTCGTGCACCGTTAGGTTAGGTAACTAACGGCAGAGCGGGGCAGGGCTAGCGCGGGTGTAAAACATAAGTAACGTCTATATAATATATCATATATACTATATATTATATCTATCACAGAACATCACATGATTACATCACAGATAACGCAGCAGAAAAATACATATGAAATATTGGATATACTAGGACGTCCGTGTTTTCAATACGAGCCAGTATAAAACATGGATTCCACGGTCGTGATGAATAGTCAATCCCACACCCCTAGACCCCTACGAGAGCGGCAAGCAACCCTACCAATTCTAGGGTTAGGAGACCCGGACTCAACTCCTCGAGATGGTCTCCCACTGGACCCTAGAACCCGGCTACTTGTGCTCCCCTCCTTGGGTCTATCCTAATGCGGAAAATAAATAATATACAAAAGGTGACATCTCCCGCAACCTGGAAGTGCCCCAATAAAAGAATATTACATACAAGTTTTTACATGAATGAAAATGAAAAACACGCATCTCACATAAAAACTCCCCGGCTATTCAAACACGACGATCCAATATAACAGATCCAGCAACACATAACATCACATGTCATCAACGTAAGTAAATATGCGCATCCCAATTGTCGTTGACACATAGCAACGAAACCGGCGATATCACATATTACACTTACGGTCACAGAAAAGAAAGTGTAAAACTACAACAGTTGGAATCCGCAACCTTTTTAGACATCACATGCCTAATCAAATGAATTACTTAGACATCGCATGCCTAACAATTATAAACCCCGCATTTTAGTCTCATTATCGAAAACACTTTTCAATACCAAGTCGGCCAATTCAATAGGATTCCCGACATTTTGATCAAATGCTCATCGCAAACTTTAGTAGACGGCCGCACCCCCGATACCGTCGACGAAGTGCACCAAGGCAGAACACCGCTACCGCGAGCACCCAAACGGATGCTTTCGGCGACGGGGTTCTCCTACAGTCACTTGGTCGGGGTTATGGGGTAAGGCTGTCTATTAAGTTTACCCGGCGAGTATCCGCGTACGCTACGTGATTGCGACGGACTTTTGATCACATCAAAATTCCGTGGCAACCGATCAAGTGAGACTAAACTGCTATGTTTATAATATTCATTCCGTTATCTCATAACTATTTGCGAATTCCAAGTATTGTATCACATTCCGGATAAATAGAAAATGTTAAACTTTCCGATCGAACAATCGAACACCCAAGTTTTCCCGATACAGCTCAACACATGAAATAAGTCTAAAAACATTCAGTTCGTGCCTCAGTACCAACGGTCCAGCCGTAGAAGGGTCAAGCCAACGCCTCACATGTGGCACGCCGTACTGCCCCAAACCCTAAGGTTCAAAGGGCAGTTCAAGACGGTCACATAATCGAGTTAAGGTTTGTTGTCTTCTAGAGGGTCCATTGCGTTACTTGCACTACTTAGAATGTTATTAAACCACGGAAAGATCCAACACTTGGAAATTTCCCGACAGGGGAAAAAGTGGGTATTTATATCCGGTCGAACTTTTTAACATATTCTAAAATTATCCGGAAAACACATAGACAAAATTAGACAGTCCGATCGAATCTCCGAATCCCCAATACAACCCATAAAATTCAACTCTTGAATCCAGATTAAAAATTTCCAGAAAAACCAACACTGTAAAATAGGAATTACTGTGTGAAATTCATTAATCACTAAGACATTATGGCCGCGGAACCGCCGCATAAGCCATGCTTATGCGGCGGAACCGCGGCGGTTTAGTGGATTTAGGAGCTCGAATTTCACAACTCCTCTTAGATATTCCTGCTGATTTTTCTGCATATTTTTAATTCTCAAAATTCCACGATTTCAGAAAAAGTACAGAGAGCATGTTTGTGTTAGGGTTTCGGTTCGATCGGACTTCTAACTCCGTCTACGCATCGCCTAAGGCTCTAGCTAGGCTCTGATACCACTGTAGGGTTCCTAGGTACACTAATGAAGTCTCACAAGTGATCAAACATGCCCAATTGAATTTTTACATGTGCCGAGAAACCTAATACGGATCGTTAACTAGATATATAGGCGATGCAAGCAAGTAAACGAATTAAATGCTAAAGGAAAGTGACTACAACCTTTGTAGATCCGGTCCACCACTTGCTAAGCTCCGCGACGATGTCCCTCCGCTGTCCAAGTCGGATCCCGAACTCTAGCATCATCTTCATCGAAGAAATGGGCGGGCTTGATCGTCGGCTTCGATGCCGAAGATGATCTACGTCGAGGCATCACAAGATCCAACTCCGACTTCACCAAGTCATGAAACTTGTGAAGAAAACACCCTATACTACTTGGCAAGAGGTAGAGGATGAAGAAATAGGAAGTGGGTTCACTTTGGAATTGGATTTCTCACTTGTTTTCATTACTTGCCATTGATGTAGCAAGCTTTTCTTCATGGAAGAAGAAGATGAAGAAGAAGAAGATGATGTGATAAGTTATTTAAAAATAGATAATAAAATGAATACTTATCATAATCTTAACCTTAGTTAAGTGTAGAGAATTGACTAAGGTTAGGTTGAATGGTTAGGATTAAGGATGAGAACAAAAAGGTCATTTAGTCAAAGCTTCATGAAGCTTCAACTAAAAACAAAAGAAGCCACCATTCATTTATCTTTCAATTTATTCAAAATGAATAAATAAATAAGATAAATGAATAAGTAAAACCCTAATCAACAACTTAACCATGGTTTAATTCTTTACACTTAACCAAATAAGCATGTATCATCAAACATGATACAATCAAGTGCACAAAAGTATATCACATATACAACTTGCACAAATCAAGTGAGAAAATTTACTTAAAGTGAACCAATACTAGTTAATGCAAAGTAATATATCAAATATATAATTATACATTAAATCATTAAATCAACACTTGATTTAACGATCCGGTCATATCGCATATAACCGACCAGTATCCAATGTATCGGCTTATCGAATCAATCCTTGATTCGATAACTAGGTTATATCGCATATAACCAATCGATACATTAATCGCAAGAATGGAATACGGTATCACATACACGCATTATTCTCGGTCCCGCACATATCTCATATGCGCTCCTATTTCGTTTCGCTTGAGCCAGGAAACCTCTGTGTAGGACTCTAAAGACTCGTCAATACGCCGGCAGCAGATGATGATCATATCAAGCACCCACAAGCCGCAAGCGGTCTGCTAAATGTAACGGCCACCCGGGTATTGAGCGATCAGAAGATCGACGAGCAAGCCCGCTCACACTCCTGTGAATCCAACCAGTAACACTTACCGTACAGTCCGGTCTGTTCGTCTGATATGTCGCATATCTCGCCTAGGGATGGTAAATGTCAGACCCCAATAGCTTGATAAGTCATGCCGACGTAGGGTCCATAACTTTCGTGAAACTGCTGATAACTCTTACCAGTATATCACAGCAACCCTGGCCAGGGATTTCCTGTTATGGCCAGTCGTGCATTGCGCAACATCAACCCCTAATACCGGGAGAGTCGAATCCCCTCCTATCGCTCATTGCCTCCATGTGAATCGGGACTGTACCCAAAAACCACCTGTTTGCACGACTCAGTAGAGCCGTGGTAGGGTGGAAATCAAAGCACAGTGGGAGACATACAAGACTCTATGACGATCTCGGGTCAACAAACTAAGCTGTACTAGTGTCACCGGAGAACTGCCATCTGACGTGAGGTATAATACCATCTGGGAGTTCTCGGCGAGTCCGTTCAGTGTACCCAGTCTCCACTGAGCACCCGCATACCATCTTCGATGTAAAACACCAATGGATATGGGATTATCCATCGCCCATCGCATGGGTCGAGAAGATATACGCTAGTCTACTCTGGAATATCGATACCCCGTCTTGATATTCCCTCGACTAGGAACATTGAAGGATGTACTCATGGACTATCCAGGCCCCACTAGTATGATCTGCATCACAGTCCTGGAAGTCGAGTATGTAAGTCCATGCTACCTCTCCCGGTACTTTCGGGCATGCGGAATTTGATAAAAAACGATTTTTATAGAGGTGGTAACATGGACTTATAACCCGGATCTTGGTTAAACATCTAACTAACAACCTAACTACGAGTTGCTAACTACTCGGTTAGGGGGTTATACCTTGCTTGTCTTGAACTCCTTCGTCTTCAAGCTCCAATGGTGGTCCGGATCGGCTTCTTCCCGTCGTCTCCTTACGCCGAAGATAGATCCACCTGAAAGCTCCAATCTTTGGCTCCTTCTTCGATCTTTGAAGAAACTAGTTCACTCGGTTTGCTAAACCTTGTGAACTAGAGTGAGTAGAGAAGAGTTTGTATGGGATTTTATCTATGGTTCTTGATTCTCAACTCATGAGACAAGTGAACCATAGAGTCAAGAGAGGGAGCAAGAGGAAGAGGGTGAGAGCAAAAACAAGAGAGCTCAAGAACAAGAGAGAGAATGGTCAAGTGAGAATGAGCCTCTCTTTTGTCTTTCACCCTCTCATAATCCAAAAGCATCATAACTCATCATACCAATCAAGTGTTATGTGATGGTTGAAGCAACCATAACCATATCATTTCATGCACTCATTTTGCACAAAGGAGCAAGTAAGCAAAAGTCTTTGCCATGAAATGATAGCTATGGTTATCATGATGGTGAACTAGTCAAGCCTAGTCAACCGGTCAACAAAGTCAACAAGTCAACAAAATTCAACAAGTCAACAAAGTCAACAACCATGTCACCATAATACTTAATTAATATAATTGTTAATCATATATCATATTCTCATTAGGGTTGAGCAAAAAGTCAATAGTCAACGGTCAACGGTCAACAACCCTAATGAGAATCCTCTGCCTCTGTCTCTCCGTCAACTGTGCATACACACCCGTATCCGCGTTCCGAGGAACATGAATACAAACTGGATAAATCCAATCTCAATACGTACACTAGGATCTGGCTTAAACCAAAGCCCGCTAGTGCAAACTGTCCGGACACTGTACGTGCACAAGTGCACGGATGTGACCGAACCCTGTCGCAAAACCATGCGACCTGTCGCAAAACCATGCGACCTCTACTCTTTTGCCTAAAGGCGAAAAGCTTTCTGTGTGGGACTCTAAAGACTCGACACTACGCTGGCAGTAGGTTTAACCACAGACCGCAAGCGGCACTAGCTGTGCATAACGGTCCCCAGGTAATGCCGACAAGAAGACTGACGAGGCGAAACCCATCTGAACTCCTACTGAGCCTGAATGTGACATTCTCCGTACAGTCCGGTCTGTTCGTCTGATACATCGCATGGCGGGCCTAGGGGGCGGAAAACGTCAGTCCCCTAATAGCGGTACAAGTCGTGTCGGAGTGAAGCCCAAAACACCCTGAGATAACACTGGAAGCCTACCAGTATATCTCGTTTGCCCTGGCCAGGGACTACTCGTGTAATGGCTCTCCTAGACACAGCGCGATGTCAACCCCCAATACCGGGAGAGACGAATCCTGTCTAACCGTCACTGCCTCCAAGTGCTTCGGGACTGCACCCAACTACTACCTGTTTGCACGGCTCCTTTGAGCCGTGGTAGGGTAGTAATCAAAGTACAGTGGGAACACACTCGAGGCGAAGTGACAGTGTCAAGTCAGCGGACTAAGCTGTACTCATGTCACCTGGGAACTGATAACTGACGATAGGCATAATACCAACTAGTCAGTTCCCGACGAGTCCTGTCCAGTGTACCCGTAACCGAACGAGCACCCGCATACTATCTCAAGTACGACGTACCGACGGATGTGGGACAGACCGTCTCCCACACTGGGATGAGAAGCGTATGCGCTAGTCTACTCCGGAGTATCGATGACCTGTCTCGATAGTCCTGCGACCAGGGACCTGCATAAGGATGTGCTTATAGATTACCCAGCCCCACTAGTGTGACTGCCATCACATCGCTGGTAATCAAGCAAAGATCCTAAGGGCTCCACTAATGTGTATAGGCGATATACTAAAATAAACACATGTACACATTGAAGCAGAAACAAACCAAGTAGCATACTACTATTTTGAGCAAGATTGTACATACGAGGTGAATATCCCAAGCTTCCATTAAGTAATATACAAACTAGTATGATACAGTAATGGCCTCTAGGGCATATACACTAACAATCTCCCACTTGCACTAAGGCCATGTACTGGCGTATCGAAGACCTATCATCTCGATCAGCCGCTCGAACTGAGTCTGGGGCAGGGCCTTGGTGAATGTATCTGCAGTGTTATCTTCTGAAGCGACTCTCCGAACCTCGATCTCCTGGCGATCCACGATCTCCCTGATCAGGTGATACCGCCTCAAGATGTGCCTGGATCTCTGATGGGACCTGGGTTCCTTCGCTAAAGCTATAGCCCTGTTGTTGTCGCAATACAGAGGTATTGGATCAACAATGGACGGAACCACCTGAAGTTCTTTCAAGAACTTCCTTATCCAGACAGCTTCTTTTGCGGCATCAGATGCAGCGATGTATTCCGCTTCCATCGTCGAGTCTGCAACGGTTTCCTGTTTGGAACTCTTCCAACACACCGCCCCTCCATTGAGGGTAAAGACAAAACCCGACATGGACTTGGAATCATCCTTGTCACTCTGGAAGCTGGAGTGAGCAAAGGCCTCGATCTGGAGGTCTTTTCCGCCATACACCAAGAACATCTCCTTAGTCCTTCTCAGGTACTTGAGAATGTTCTTTACCGCTATCCAGTGTTTCTTCCCAGGGTTTGACTGATACCGGCTTACCACACTTAGTGCATAAGCTACATCCGGTCTGGTACACAACATCGCATACATTATAGAGCCTACCGCAGAAGCGTAGGGTATAATAGACATGCGATCCCTCTCCAAATCAGTCTTGGGAGACATCTCTTTAGAGAGGGTGATCCCGTGACAAGCCGATAGGTTACCGCGCTTGGAATCTTCCATACTGAATCTTTTCAGTACGGTGTCGATGTACCTGGACTGAGAAAGTCCTAATATCCTCTTGGATCTATCACGATGGATCCGGATCCTCAAGATGTATGAGGCATCACCCAGGTCTTTCATGGAGAACCTGTGTGACAAGAACCCCTTGACAGATTGTAGCATAGGAATGTCATTTCCTATTAAGAGAATGTCATCCACGTATAAAACGAGGAATACTACAGTTCTCGCTACAAATCTACTATAGATGCATGGTTCATCTGGATTTTTGATAAAGCCAAATTCCTTGACCGTCTCATCAAAACAGATGTTCCAACTCCGCGATGCCTGCTTTAGTCCGTAGATGGACTTAAGCAACTTGCACACCTTTCCGCTGCTCCCACTCTGAATGAAACCCTCTGGCTGGTCCATATAGACGCACTCCTCTAAATTTCCATTTAGAAAAGCGGTCTTTACGTCCATTTGCCAGATCTCATAATCGTGGAAGGCAGCAATGGCAAGAAGGATCCGAATGGATTTCAGCATAGCCACTGGAGAAAAGGTTTCGTCATAGTCCAAGTCAGGTTTTTGATGAAAACCCTTTGCTACAAGTCTAGCTTTATAGGTCTCAACCTGTCCATCTACACCAATCTTCCTTTTGAAGATCCATTTGCATCCTACGGGTTTTACCCCGTCTGGAGCAATGTCCAACGTCCATACTTTGTTGGTGTACATGGACTCCATTTCGGTCCGCATTGCATCCAGCCATTTTACCGAGTCAACGCTCTGAACGGCCTGCTGGAAGCTAGTAGGCTCATTATAATCTATGATGCAATCCTCTCTATCCCCGTCTATAAGAAAACCGTAGTATCTTTCGGGCGGATGAGACTGCCTACTACTTCTGCGGAGCGGCGTAGGAATGTCCTGTTCTTTTGAACCCTTTGGCTCCACTAAGCTTTCAGTAATAGTCTGTGGTTCTGGAATTTCTTCCAGTTCTATTGTGCTCCCACTTATCTGGGTTTCCAAAAACTCAGTTTCCAAGAAGCGGGCATGCTGAGAAACAAAAACCTTTTGTTCCTCAGCGGAATAGAAAAGATACCCCCTGGAGTTCTTTGGGTATCCCACAAACTTACACTGTACTGAACGTGCCTCGAGCTTGTCCGCATGCTGCTTTTTTTACAAAAGCTGGACATCCCCATACCTTAAGATACTTAAGACAGGGTTTCTTCCCAGTCCACATCTGATATGGGGTGGTAGGCACAGTCTTGGTGGGAGCCTTGTTCAATAGATACGCAGCTGCTTCTAGTGCATATCCCCAGAATGATCGCGGTAACTCAGCGTTACTCATCATGGACCGAACCATATCCAATAGGGTTCGGTTCCGTCTCTCCGATACACCGTTATGTTGCGGAGTGTATGGAGGAGTAAGCTGAGAAAGAATTTCGTTCTCTTTTAAATAGTCCAGGAACTCGGCACTTAAGTATTCTCCACCTCGATCCGATCTTAGAATCTTATTACTTTTGCCGGTTTGTTTTTCTACTTCATTCTTATACTCCTGGAATTTTCCAAAAGGCTTCGGACTTATGTTTCATTAAGAAGACATAACCGTACCTTGAGAAGTCATCCGTAAAAGTAATGAAGTAAGAATAACCGCTTCGCGCATGTGTAGACATTGGACCGCACACGTCACTGTGTACGAGTCCCAAGAGCTCGCTTGCTCTTACTTCGTGTCCAGTAAACGTAGTCTTTGTCATCTTTCCTTTGAGACAGGATTGACAAGTGGCATACGATTGATATTCGAACGGATTCAAATATCCTTCTGTATGTAACTTAGTCAACCTTCTCTCATTGATGTGACCCAGTCTACAATGCCATAAGAAAGTCTGATTTATTTCCGGAGACTTTCTTTTGTGTGTATTCTGGACATTGAAAATCTGTGGTTGGTTTAATACGTATATACCATTACTCAATGTACCTGACCCAATCAGAACTTGATTAAGGTGAATGTTTACAACATTACTTACAAACGCAAATTCATAACCTTCTTTAGAAACTAAAGATACAGAAATGATATTACAAGTTGCGTTGGGTACAAAAAAGCAATTACGCAAAACCAAAACATGTCCATCTGACATTCCCAGGTGATAGTCCCCCACGTCTTTAGCATCCATGCTAGCTCCGTTCGCAACTCTGAGGGTCATGTCACCTGCCTTCAAAACCCTACGGTTTCTCAACGCCTGCAAAGAATTACAGATATGAGATCCTGATCCGGTATCCAATATCCAGGAAGTAGAGTTTATTGAAAGACAGTTTTCAATAACATACACACCTGAAGCTGAAGCTGCAACCTGCTTCAATTCCTGTGTTCTGGCCTTCCAGGCTCTGCAATCATTCTTCCAGTGTCCTTTCTTATGACAATAGAAGCATTCTTCCTTATCTACAAGCTTCCCCGCTTTCTTTGTTGCTTCAGCTTTTCCCTTCGTATCTACTTTACTAACACCGCCCCTTGGTTTGGCGGGGGCTTTCTTCTTCTTTCCCTTGGCTTTCGCCTTGGACCTAGAAGAAGATGATCCTCCTACAAACAAAGTGGATGTTTCCCTACCTTTCTGTAGGGTGCCCTCTGCGCTCCTCAGCATGTTGAGGAGCTCTGAAAGTTCAACTTCTTTTTCTTGCAAGTTGAAGTTCAGTATAAACTGGGCGTAAGTGGAAGGAAGGGACTGGAGAACTATGTCCGTATATAGCTCACTCTCCAATGTGGTTCCTAGGTCCGCGAGCTCCTCAATGTAGCCGATCATCTTTAGCACGTGCTCTGCTACTGATGATCCGACGGCCATCTTTGCCGAAAATAACTTTTTCGACGCTTCGTATCTTGCGATACGAGACTGCTCTCCATACAGTTCTTTTGTATGAAGAAATATGGATTCCAGGTCCATATTCTCGTGCCTCCTCTGATGTTCATTGTCCATAGAGGCAAGCACGAGGCACTTGGCCTTCGCGCTATCAATCTCTCAAGTCTTACGGATTTCCTTATCCGCGACGCTGGAAGTGAGACCAGGGACAGGGGGAGCTTTGGTGGTAAGAAGATACCCCAGCTTGTCGTAAGTGATTGCCATTTTGACATTCCTGAGCCAATCTTTGTAGTTTAGCCTTGTCAGTATGTTTTTATCTAGAAGTAACTTAAGTCCAGTCATGTCGATTGGTCGCTGCAATTAGAAGAGAGAAGAAGAAACACTCAGCATGATGCTCTTGTAAGTTTAGAGTGGTTTTTAGTTTGTCTAAACAGGATGGCTCCCACTGTTTCTCGAATCCCTCCTCAAACCATAAAGGAAGAATTAGTCAGGATCAATCTCACCGTACAATACTTGCTTAACCGTTCAGCCAGGCCAGTGTCGGTACTTCGAGGGAGGTTTTCCAACGCTTTCGCGAAGTTCCTTAATTAAATAAACTCTTTTCCCTAGGGGCGTAGCCCCGCTAACACCTTTCTAGACACCTACTTGGTTTATAGCATTGATCGTTAAGTGAGAAATTTCCCGAGGAGTAGCATATACTCACAGTAGGATCGGGATCCAAATATCATTGCGTGACGAAACTGAAGGAATCCTACCAGAATCATCACACTCCAAATGGTATGCAAATCTAGCAAGTTTCAGTACTTATGAAACTCCCGATGTGGATTTTTGCCCCATGCTCTTATGACCTTGACGAAGGCCAACAAATCATAAGTCACATGTCAAGTTCTGCCCGTCATTATCCAGGTTAATTTGAACCCACCCGTATATACCCTTGACGAAGGTCAACAAGGTAATGCGAATGTCCCAAACCAACGCATCTATCTATGCTACATATGAACACCCAACAGCTACCAATTACTATGTCTTGACGAAGGTCAACAAACACAGCTTGAATACTATTGAATATTCATACGAAACGACGGAGGGCTACGAATGGTTTTGGCGAAACCGTGAACGTAGTGAACTTGATATAGTCGATGGAACGAGATAGCTTTTAAAAGGAGTGGCTCAAGCTCCGCGTTTAAAAGTTGGTTTTGAAAAGAACCGAGTGGTTTTTCGAAAGTGTTCCAACGACTTTAACTTGGTTTATTATCTTGCATTAGTTCTTTTAATGCGTGATATTCTTGCATTAGTTCTTTTAATGCGTCCCATCATTTAATCATACTATTGCAGAAAACAACCAAAATATGACGTACGCTTATGCCATTCGCATTCGTCACTGGGTCCCGTCATTACCCGTTAGGTTACTTAACTAACAACAGAGCGGGGGCTGGGCTAGCGCGGCTGTAAAACATAAGCAACGCCTAAATAATATCATATATAGATTTATTGTAATGATAGCCATTTCAGATCACAGATGAATACATTGGATATACTAGGAATCTGTAATCCGTACGAGCCTGTAACGAAAAACAGATTACACGGTCGCGGTGAATAGCCAATACCCCACCCAAGACCCCTACGGGTGCGGCAAACTACCCGCCAAGTACCCGAAGCGAAGCAACCTCCCTCATCTCCATGAGTAGGCCACTCGGCACTTCGGCATACCCGGTAGTTTGTGCACCCCCTCCATGGGTCTATCCTAGGAGCAAAAACAGTAAAAAGAAATTATACAATGACGGCTACAACCCCGACCCGGTTGTGCGGCCATACAAATAATTATTACATCAATTTACAAATTTACATGAATTGAAAGAAAAGAAAACTCTCGTCTCACAACCCCCGGCTATTCACCCGTGACAATCCAACATATTCATATACACATTCCAGCAACATTACAGATCACAGATTTGTATAACCCCCACTAATCGACATATAGCGATTAGCAGACGTTCAATACAAATATCACATTACAGAAAAAAAAACCCGTTAGCTTAAGTCTTTTAGAAGTTCGATCAAAAATACGGATTTTCGGGACCCCAAAAATAAAATTTTCGTTCTGGAAAATCTGGGCAGAAAACACATATTCCAAAAATCTCAAAACAACCCCAGAAATACACTGCACCAAAGATGGACCTCGGCCGAGTCAACGCGGCCGCGGAACCGCGGCGGGAGCGTGCTCCTTCCGCGTTTCCGCGGCGCTTTGACTCGATCGTTGGACCAAATTTGGTGGTTATTCAAACAAAAGCCTGAGCCGATTTTAGAGATGAAAATTATCAACTTTTGAACAGAATAAAAATCGGCAGAAACTTGAAATTCTCGGGTTCGTTTTCGTGACTTTTTTTTTTATCGATCTTCTAGTTACTTGCTAACATGTTAGATAGAGTATAACTAGTCTCTGATACCACTGTAAGTCCATGCTACCTCTCCCGGTACTTTCGGGCATGCGGAATTTGATAAAAAACGATTTTTATAGAGATGGTAACATGGACTTATAACCCGGATCTTGGTTAAACATCTAACTAACAACCTAACTACGAGTTGCTAACTACTCGGTTAAGGGGTTATACCTTGCTTATCTTGAACTCCTTCGTCTTCAAGCTCCAATGGTGGTCCGGATCGGCTTCTTCCCGTCGTCTCCTTACGCCGAAGATAGATCCATCTGAAAGCTCCAACCTTTGGCTCCTTCTTCGATCTTTGAAGAAACTAGTTCACTCGGTTTGCTAAACCTTGTGAACTAGAGTGAGTAAAGAAGAGTTTGTATGGGATTTTATCTATGTTTCTTGATTCTCAACTCATGAGACAAGTGAACCATAGAGTCAAGAGAGGGAGCAAGAGGAAGAGGGTGAGAGCAAAAACAAGAGAGTTCAAGAACAAGAGAGAGAATGGTCAAGTGAGAATGAACCTCTCTTTTGTCTTTCACCCTCTCATAATCCAAAAGCATCATAACTCATCATACCAATCAAGTGTTATGTGATGGTTGAAGTAACCATAACCATATCATTTCATGCACTCATTTTGCACAAAGGAGCAAGTAAGCAAAAGTCTTTGCCATGAAATGATAGCTATGGTTATCATGATGGTCAACTAGTCAAGCCTAGTCAACCGGTCAACAAAGTCAACAAGTCAACAAGTCAACAAAGTCAACAACCATGTCACCATAATACTTAATTAATATAATTGTTAATCATATATCATATTCTCATTAGGGTTGAGCAAAAAGTCAATAGTCAACGGTCAACGGTCAACAACCCTAATGAGAATCCTCTGCCTCTGTCTCTCCGTCAACTGTGCATACACACCCGTATCCGCGTTTCGAGGAACATGAATACAAACTGGATAAATCAATCCCAATACGTACACTAGGATCTGGCTTAAACCAAAGCCCGCTAGTGCAAACTGTCCGGACACTGTACGTGCACAAGTGCACGGATGTGACCGAACCCTGTCGCAAAACCATGCGACCTGTCGCAAAACCATGCGACCTCTACTCTTTTGCCTAAAGGCGAAAAGCTTTCTGTGTGGGACTCTAAAGACTCGACACTACGCTGGCAGTGGGTTTAACCACAGACCGCAAGCGGCACTAGCTGTGCATAACGGTCCCCAGGTAATGCCGACAAGAAGACTGACGAGGCGAAACCCATCTGAACTCCTACTGAGCCTGAATGTGACATTCTCCGTACAGTCCGGTCTGTTCATCTGATACATCGCATGGCGGGCCTAGGGGGCGGAAAACGTCAGTCCCCCAATAGCGGTACAAGTCGTGTCGGAGTGAAGCCCAAAACACCCTGAGATAACACTGGAAGCCTACCAGTATATCTCGTTTGCCCTGGCCAGGGACTACTCGTGTAATGGCTCTTCTAGACACAGCGCGATGTCAACCCCCAATACCGGGAGAGACGAATCCTGTCTAACCGTCACTGCCTCCAAGTGCTTCGGGACTGCACCCAACTACTACCTGTTTGCACGGCTCCTTTGAGCCGTGGTAGGGTAGTAATCAAAGTACAGTGGGAACACACTCGAGGCGAAGTGACAGTGTCAAGTCAGCGGACTAAGCTGTACTCATGTCACCTGGGAACTGATAACTGACGATAGGCATAATACCAACTAGTCAGTTCCCTACGAGTCCTGTCCAGTGTACCCGTAACCGAACGAGCACCCGCATACTATCTCAAGTACGACGTACCGACAGCTGTGGGACAGACCGTCTCCCACACTGGGATGAGAAGCGCATGCGCTAGTCTACTCCGGAGTATCGATGCCCTGTCTCGATAGTCCTGCGAGCAGGGACCTGCATAAGGATGTGCTTATAGATTACCCAGCCCCACTAGTGTGACTGCCATCACATCGCTGGTAATCAAGCAAAGATCCTAAGGGCTCCACTAATGTGTATAGGCGATATACTAAAATAAACACATGTACACATTGAAGCAGACACAAACCAAGTAGCATACTACTATTTTGAGCAAGATTGTACATACAAGGTGAATATCTCAAGCTTCCATTAAGTAATATACAAACTAGTATGATACAGTAATGGCTTCTAGGGCATATACACTAACAGAGTACACATCTTAAGGGCTTTATCAACATGTAACAGAGAGACAGAAAGTATACACGTTAAGATAAAGAGCAACCAGATAGTGTACTATCATGTCGAGCAAGAAAGTCATACCTATATATGTCCCAGCATCCACTACAATATGCATCCAATGTACAGTAATGGCCTCTAGGGCATACATATAACTAACAGGAAATTCATAAAAACTTTGCGAATGCGGTTGCCGAGGAGACTGCAAATATCATTAGTAAAGATCTCGGAGATTCGTATTTTCTATTTTAGTAGACGAGTCATGAGATGTATTGTGAAAGTACAAGTCGCTCTTGCTCTTTGTTTTGTTAATCGACGAGATTATGTGGCTGAGCATTTTCTTAGCATTGCTCATGCTGATAAAAGAGCCCCAATACTTAAACTTGCAGTCGAAACGTTGTTAATGAAGTATATATTAACTTTGTATAGAGTATGAAAACAAGGATATGAGGGGGCTAATAATATGAGTGGAGAGCTAAATGGACTAAAAACTCTTATCTCGGCTGATAATCCTTAAGCATATTTTGTGCATTGTTTTGCACATGGACTCCAATTAACTCTTTTTCCGGTGGTTAAAAATCATTTTCAACTCGACATGTTATTTAATATTGTCTCGATTATATTTTATGTTGCAGGGGCATCATGAAAATGTCGATATATTCTTCGATAACAAAAAAACATTATAACTTGTAGAAGCACTTGATAATGATGGCATAGTAACCGGTCAAGGAAACAAGAGCTTAGTCTTGAACAACCCCAGTAGGGGTTTAATCAGACTTCGTTGATTAATTTAATCATTATATCCGATGCGGTGGTTGTTGTCATCAAGATTGTTATTGAAGATGGATTAAAGCCCGAGCAAAGAGCTGAATTAAGCATATTGTTGGATTCAATGAGCACTTTCGATTTTGCGTTCAATTTACATCTTATGAGAAACAAATGAGTCATCACAAGCCTTGCAAGGAAAGATCAGGATATTATATATGCTTTGAACTTAGTTGATGTTTCAAATCAGCATTTACGAGAAATGAGAGACAGAGGACGGGATTCTCATATAAATGATGTCATTTATTTTGTGAAAAGCAATGATATTGATGTCCCAGATGTATATTCCTTTTGGTCGATCTGGAGGCAATCAACCGCAAGTCACAAATCTACATCATTATTGTGTGGAATTACTTTTCACCCTAATAGATATGCAACTTTTAGAACTTAATAATCGATTTATAGAGAGAAAACGTGATCTCTTGCTATGTACATGATGCTTGAATTCAAGAGGCTAATTCTCAGCTTTTGATGAGGATAATTTGCTTAAGCTTGCAAAATATTATCCATGTAATTTTTCCACAGCATAGTGATGGTACTTGATGATCGGATTGAAACATATATTGTTGAAATGCGTAGAGATACTTGGTTTTCAAATTTAAATACTGTTGGAGAACTCGCTGAAAAAATGGAGTTAAAAAGGGTTGATACATTTCTGTTGGTGTATATGCTTCTCACACTTGCTTTGACTTCGCCCGTTGCTACAGATTCTGTTGAGAACCTTTTCGGGCATGGGAATTGTGAAATCGTCTGCAGAACTCTACGGGTGATCAGTAGATGAATGATAATTTGATTGTGTTGAAAATTGATGCAAATTAAAGTCTATGGTTAGGTGCCGCCTTTTGACATCCATGACATTGTTAGGTGATGACAATGATAGGTGGTGACTTTGTTAGATGCTGCATTTTGACATTCATGACATTATTAGGTGATGACAATGATAGGTGGTGACTTTGTTAGATGCTGCATTTTGACATCCATGACATTATTAGGTGATGACAATGAAAGATGGTAACTTTGTTAGGTGCTACTTTTGACATCCATGATATTGTTAGGTGATGACAATGAAAGGTGGTGACTTTGTTAGATAGTGACATTGTCCTAGTTGCTATAAAAGCACATCTTATGAGAGGCATTTTGCATCCATCACTTGTATCCATCACAAGTATCATCACAAGAGGCAAAGGCCAAGAGAGATTTGTAAAGAGAGATTTGAGAGAAATCTCCTAGGGTTGTTCTTGCTTGTAAACTTGATTCAAGTATAGTAGACGTTTGCAGATTCCGCTCTGCCGGGGACTAACCATACGGTGGGTGAACCTCGTTAACAAATCTATCTTGTTTGTGATTGATTGCTTTTTTATTCCTGCACTTTAATTTATATTGTCTTTCGTCGTTTAATTACATGATTGTATTTTTTGCGTGATTTGGGTTTTGTCGCGAGCACTGTTCCGAGGATCGACTCTCCCTCCCAACGACTGGTATCAGAGCAAGGTTAAGAGAGCCTAGGGTTCTTCGATTCTATAATCTAGGTAACGGTGGGTAACGACGCTTGTGTCCTCTTCCCCACTTTCTTAGATTATAGTTTTGAAGGCGTTGGTTCAGATCTAGGAGGAAGTCGAGTTTGCTGCGATACAGGCGAAAGATGGCAGAGGATAAAATAAGAATCGAGAAATTCAATGGTCATAATTTCGGTTGGTGGCGCATGCAGTTAGAAGATTGTCTATACCAAAAGGATCTATATCTTCCGTTGCTAGGAGAAAAGCCCGAGAAGATGACCGATGAGGAGTGGAACCTTTTGGATAGGAAAACCTTAGCGACGATCAGATTGTCGTTGACTCCGCAGGTGGCCTTTAATATCTCAAAGGAGAAAACAACTAAGGCGCTAATGACGACGTTAGCGAAGTTGTATGAGAAGCCATCGACATCAAATACAATATTTTTGATGAAGAAGCTTTTCAACATGAAAATGGTAGAGAATGGTTTGGTGATAGAGCACCTGAACGAGTTCAACAGCGTGACAAGCCAACTTGAATCCGTTTCAATCATCTTTGAAGACGAGATTCGAGCCCTACTGTTCCTATGTTCGTTGCCAGAGAGTTGGGAGAACCTAGTGATGGCGGTTAGCAACTCTATCTCAGGGATTCTCACGTTTAATGATGCAGTAAGCTGCATATTAAACGATGAGATGCGAAGAAAGTCCGTGAGTGGGAATTCTGGAACTTCTGCACTTTCGGTGGAGAATCGTGGCAGAACAATGGAAAGGGGAAAGTGGAAAAAGGGCAAGTCTAAAAGCCGGGGTAAATCTCAAGGAAAAATCCAAGGCGCCTGTTGGAATTGCGGAAAGAAGGGCCACAGAAGAAGTGAATCCAGGCTTCCGAAGAAAGACTCAGATGAGAAGACGGATGAAAAGGAAGCGAATGTGGTGTCTACACAAGAACAAGGGGAACAACGTCTTTGTCTATCGGCAAGCGAGAATACAAAGGCGGATACTTGGTTCCTAGATTCAGGGGCTTCTTTTCATTGCACTTCGGGCAGACACCACTTTAGCGAGTATGTTCAGGGCGATCTTGGACATGTGACGGTAGGAAACGGTCAATCGTGTAAGATCGTTGGAAAAGGGACGATCATCTTACAACCGTCAGGAGGTGGTCAAATCAAATTGAAGAATGCTCGTCATATTCCTGATTTGAAGAAAAGCTTGATTTCCACAAGTCAGCTAGACAACGAAGGGTTTATTACAACGTTTGGGAATTCTCAATTGAAGATTTCCAAAAGATCGTTGGTGGTCGCAAGGGACAAGCTGAGCGGTTCGTTGTACTCATTCAATGGGAGCAGCAGAGGCTCGGCTGCATTGATGACCAGTTCGGAGAAAGATTCGGAGACTTCGTTGTGGCATAAAAGATTGGGGCACCTCAGCGAGGAGAACATGAAAATTCTTCAAGCCAAGGGTGTTCTTTCGGGGCTGAAAAAAGTGGAGTTGGGGTTTTGCGAGAGCTGCGTTTGCGGGAAGCAAAACGCTCTCAGTTTTCAAATTGGAGGCGTAGCGAAAAAGACCAAGAAACTAGAGATGGTTCATACGGACGTGTGGGGTCCAGCCTCGGTGGAGTCTTATGGAGGAAATCGGTACTTCGTGACGTTCATCGATGATACAAGTCGGAAGACATGGGTGTACGCGATGAAGAAAAAGTCTGATGTGTTTGGCATCTTCAAACACTGGATTGCGCAGGTACAGAACCAAACGGGGATGAAGGTTAAATGCCTAAAGTCCGATAATGGCGGGGAATACTGCACCCAAGAGTTCGAGGAGTTTTGCTCGCAAAAAGGTATTCGTTGGTTGAAGACGGTACCTGGGACGCCACAGCAGAATGGCATCGCTGAAAGGATGAACAGAACGATCCTAGAGCGAGTGCGAAGCATGATCTTGGATGCGAATCTGCCAAAATTCTTATGGGCGGCAGCGTTCGATGCTGCTGTGTATCTAATCAACAGAAACCCGGCAAGTGCGCTTGATGGAGGCATTCCAGAAGAAATTTGATCGGGTAAACCGGTCAACTATTCGCACCTTAAAGTATTTGGCTGTATCGCGTATTCTTTGATTGATAAGGAAGAAAGGAGTAAGCTTGACTCCAAATCTAAGAAGTGTGCTTTCATCGGGTATGGTGGAGACACGTTCGGATATCGGCTGTGGGATTACACAAGTAAGAAAGTAATACGAAGCCGGAACGTTGTCTTTGATGAGCAGCACTTATATAGAGAAGAAAAGCAAGCCAAAGATGGTGTTGTATCTGAGTTCGTGGAGTTAGACGGAACTCAAAAGAACAATCAGGTGTCTTCAAGTGGGGATCAAAACATGGAGGAAGCTGCAGTGCAGGATCAGGTTCAAGAACATGATGGCCACCATGTTCAGCAACCAGATGTACTAGTTTTGAGGAGATCTATGAGAGAAAGGAGACTACCTGAAAGACTTGTCACCGACTTCATTTTGTACACGGATTCGGGGAAGCCTGAATCCCTTGAAGAGGCGACGCAAGACGGTGCTGGTAAGCAGTGGGAGCGAGCTATGGACGAGGAGATGGATTCTTTGAAGAAGAACCGCACGTGGGACCTAGTGAAGCTACCCAAGGGTCGAAAAGTGTTGCTGAATAGATGGGTGTACCGGATAAAAGATGAGGCCGATGGTGTGAAGTGGTATAAGGCTCGCTTGGTAGTCAAGGGATATGCACAAAAGCAAGGAATTGACTATCAAGAGATATTTTCCCCTGTGGTGAAAATGACATCAATTCGAGTGATCCTTAGTATTGTGGCGGTGGAGGATCTGCACTTAGAGCAGCTTGATGTGAAGACTGCGTTCCTTCATGGAGATTTGGTGGATGAGATCTATATGATGCAGCCACCGGGATACGAGGTGAAGGGAAAAGAATCTATGGTGTGTAAACTGCGAAAGAGCTTGTACGGCCTTAAGCAAGCTCCAAGGCAGTGGTATCTCAAATTGTTGCGCCACGGCAGCGCCCCGGCCGTCTTACTCGAGGCCAAATTGCGGAACAAAAATTTTTCCTTACTCGGAAACCGGCGCTACCGCGGACAAAGAAAACCCGGATCGTTAACCATTAACCTACGCTAGCTAACAAGAGATGGGAAAAGAAGTATACCGAGTGATCCGAGTCCTCCGGTCTTCTCGTCATCATCCCGATCTCCCGCGGAAAGTCTTTGCTCCACATCGTCGCCTCCTCGCCGGAAAGGGCACCACATCGCCTTCGTCTTTTACGGGCTCCCGCCTCAATACCGAGGCAACTCGAGCATGAAGCCGGCAACTCGACATGCCCAAGAAGTGCTGTAGAATGTAGTGTAGATGATGCTAGTCTCATTTGGGGTTTGTAGTTGCCATGATGGAGGATTGGGGTTAAGAAAAATGGTGCTTTCATTTTTCTAAAACAAGAAGAAGAAGGAGATGAAGAATTCCTCACATAATCAAGATGAACTCTCTCATTCTTTTTCCTTTCTCTCTTTCTTTTTCTTCTTCTCTCTTTTCTCATAACCATGAAAGACCTTTTTCTTCAAGTGAGAAGAAGATGGTGGAGGAATGAATATCATAACATAAAATAAGAAGGGAGGTGAGTGTAGGAGCAAGGAAGTGGTGACTACATCTAAGACAAGAAAACATCAACCATGCCTCTTTTCCTATTCAACCCATAACCTTTCATCTCACCATTAAAGCAAGCATGGAGAAAAGAAATCTATCATAATCAAACAATATGCAAAGAAACCCCTCCACAAAGTGTTATTTGCAAAACTGCAAATAACCCCCTCCATCGGAAAAGTCCGGCCGGGAAAGAACAAAGGAAAACCGGCCGGAACGGAATGCAAACTGGCAACTCCAGAAATCTGGTCCCGTAATAAATTACAGGAAAACCCCGATACTGTGCATACACACCCGCATCTGTATTCGGCCCGGATACAAATGCAAAGAGACAAAATCTACACTGTACTAAACTAGTACCGGCTTAAAACAAAGCCGGCTAGTAAAAAACCGTTCGATCCTGATCCGTGCAATACCGCACGTATCTGATCGAACCCTGCCATATAACTATACGGCGATTAGTACAAACCGTCCGATCCTGATCCGTGCAATACCGCACGTATCTGATCGGACCCTGCCATATCTCCATACGGCCTCTACAGCGTTTCGCCCGAAAGCTTGAGTAACTGTAAGTGTGGTGGACTCTAAAGACTCGTCAATACTATGGCTGTGGATTTAACCACTGGCACGTCAGAGGTATAAGCCAATACGTGACGAGCCACCAGCTATTGACCAAAAGGGACGTCGATGAGGAAGCTCACCCCGACACCCAACTGAGCCTGTCAGTGACAATATCCGTACAGTCCGGTCCGTTCGTCTATGAGTATCGCATGGCGGGCCTAGGGGGTTGGTAAAAGTCAGACCCCCAAAAGCGGTACAAGTCGTGTCGGAGCGTAGCCCAGAACGCCCTGAGATACTACTGGAATACCTACCAGTAAATCTCCTGCCTCGGCCGAGGGCTTTGCGTAATGGCTCTCCTAGACACAGCGCGACCTCACCCCCAATACCGGGAGAGATGAACCCCTGAAGATCCGCTCACTGCCTCTATGTGGCTCGGGACTGTACCCAACTAAAACCTGTTTGCACGACTCCTTTGAGCCGTGGTAGGGTAGTAATCAAAGCACAGTGGGAACTCACACGAGACAAATGACGATCCTCAGGTCGATGAACTAACCTGTACATATGTCACCTGGGAACTGCTATCTGACGTCTGGTATAATCCCAACTAGCAGGTTCCCGGCGAGTCCTGTCCGATGTACTCATAACCCAATGAGCACCTGTATACATCTTAGGTGAACCAACTGACACCAGTGGCTTGTGAGACCGGCCACCGCCCCTCGTCGGGGTCTCGACTGTATACACTAGTCTACTAATGGAGTATCGATGCCCAGTCTCGAAACTCCCACGACTAGGGACCTTTTAAGGATGTGCTTATAGACCTCAGCTCCCACGTATATGATCGCCATCATACTGCTGGTCGTCAAGCAAGAATCCTAGGGGCTCTATCAACGTGTAATAGCGACGTGTCAGGTCACCTAAAGCAGTACACGATGATAAAGATAAACCAGATAGCATACTATCATCTCGAGTAAGACTGTCCTCCTGGGATAGGTCCTCCCTCAATCATTGCAATCACGTGCCTGTGATCCAATAATTGACTCTGAGGGCACTATCTCCAACAATCTCCCACTTGCACTCAAGGCTAATTATTGCGATGTCGCATACTCACAGCCCGTGTGATACCGATCACCCAACTCCTCTACTAGTCAGTCTCACAAAGCTCGTTTGCGAAACTATTGCGTTCGAGGAATAGCCTCAGTGAGTGGATCCGCTATGATGTTTCTTTCTTTGTCTCTCTATATCTCAAGTTCGCGGAGAAAACCATCTCCCGAAATGAGCAATACCTGTCTTAGAATGTCTGGATGTCTGATGGGACCTAGCTCATAAATGAACTTCAAATCCAAACTTCTTAGACTGTATCATCAACTGAACTTAATCAGTATCCTGCGCCATGCCTCCCTCAGTATTGCCTTGGACCACCTGTCCAAAATACTGTCCCTCGTCAGAGGGAGAACTACAACTCTGACAACCTCCTTGTCGTCCATGTCACCTTGGAAGCCTGGAGTGATAACTGTCTCCTAAAGGAGGCAGCCGTTATCATATCCCTAGAACATTCACTTATGTTCTAAAACTGCTTCCGACTGTTCCTCCAGGATTGGATCAATATCAACTTATTGCATCTAGTGCAAGAACAACATCTGGTGTGGTACTTGACATCTCATGATTGACTCAATTGCCTAAGCAAGTGATCTGCCAATCATGAGTATCCCTCTCCCCTTTAGTCTATAAGACACCTTTAGAGAGGGTGAATCCATCAACTGCAGGTGTACTACCGTGTCAGGAGTCGTCCATTCTAAATACTCATAGGATGCTGTCAAGATACCCAGATTGGGAAACCACCCAAATCTAGATCTAAAACCATAGATCTAGTAACCAGTATGTCTGATATAATATCCAAGTCCCTTGTGGAGAAACCACTGTGTGACGACCAAAGTATAACCGATCGTACTATAGGAATATCACTTCCTACTACCTTTTCAACAGATCCATCCCCTATTCTGATGACGTCAAACCTATGACTGTCACATCAGAAATGGATGATCTATCTCCGCTACATCTGCTTTAGTCTATAAATAGACATAAGCCTGATGTCCACCAATGCTTCCGCTGCTCCCACTGACTACGACAACCTTCTGGCAGAGTCATATAGACGTGCACTTCCAAAGCTAGTTTAGAACGACGCTATACTCATCCTCCTGCCGGGTCTCGCAACCTGGAACAACAACAATGGCAAGTGTGGGTAAACAAGAACTTCCCTGTCACCGTCATTGAGGCTACCGGAGTACCTCTCGGGTGCCTGAAGTTACCCACCTTATCTGCGGAGTGGCCAATGGAATGTCAAATCAGATTGAATCTTTAGGTTCCTTATCAAATCTTCAGTAATCGTTTGTGGTTCTGGAATCACTTCCAGTTCTACCATACTCCCACTGCTGTTTTTTGAAAAAATCCATTTTTAATAAAAAACTGTGGCGAGTCTAGAACAATATTGCTATTGTTCATCCAGATGGTAGAAAATCAACCCTCGTCATAGCCTGGGTCAACCCACAAACAGCCATTACAGAAACGTGCCTTGAGTTATCCGGAGTCTGGTTTTAAGCATAAGCCGGACAACTTCCCGTACCTTAACATCGTTAAGATATGAACTGTTCTATATCCAATATAGAAACAGAGGCACTGATTCAATTGAACCAGATTCAAATCATGCAGCTGTCTCCAGTGCATGTCAACTAAATGGAGAGAGGCCGATCAGCGTTACTCAACTTAGGAACGCTTCCAATTATGAGTATCCTGAAAGAGAAGCAATCTGTCTTCATCATTACTATCAACTGAATACCATACACAAGTATCTACATCTTCGATCTCTTTGAAGAATCCCGATACTTGCTACACCTGGTTCTCTACTCTATTCAAATACCTATAACTCCTCAAAACTTAGACCCTGTGTTTCCACGAAACAGCTGTCTAAAATCTAGAGAAGTCATAAGTAAACCGAATATAGTACGAGGACCAACCCCTCTGTCCTGATGGACACTGGACAACATACAATACTCTGTATAAGTCCGCTGAGTCTAACAACTCTTTCACTGTGTGTCGTAGGTCGAAAACTGTACTTATGGTTAAGAAGAATTACACCGCTGTTTAATGCTCCTTACCTAACCATCCACTGATATAGGTAAATGTCATCGACATAATATCAAAAAAAACATATCTCACTCTATGAAAATAGACGTACAGATATATCAATTTGAAATTGGTGCATAACCGCGGATATTCAAAACCAAATAATTGCCGACCGGCAAACAACCCAGGTGACTTCCTCAAATATCACCGATTACAACGAATCCCGATATAATGAGGATGATCACCCAATTCCCAATAACTTACTCCCACTCATCATCTGTAAAACCATACAGATGTGAGAATCATACCTGGTAAATACATACCCTGGAATAAGTGTCTAATCGGGAAATCAGTTTTCTTTTAACAGTACACAGTGAAACTGAAACATTGTAATGTTTCTGTGGGGTATTCTGGTATTCCTAGTAATGCCTCTACCATTATCCAGATTCACAACTATAACCGTATAATTCTTTGCCACCTGTCCAAATCCCTTTATATGTCTTTAGTCATTACCGTCTGCACACCCCTTTAGGCCAATTGGTTTTCTTCCTTCCCTACCGTTCGGCACCAGCCTATGGTTTGGAAGAAGACTATCCAATAAGCATAAAGGGTGTACTGTCCTAATCCTAGGAGCACTCGCAATGCGAGAGAAGGTGAAGATAAAAGACACCTGAATGTACTTTATTCCTATTTCTCCTGAACCAGAATCCATCCCCGAACTGGAACAAGTTCCTTTCGAGTTCGTATATAACCATACGATGGAGTATCCAAATAAACTGTGGATCTTCGTAGTGATACGGAGTGTCCTGGAGAAATACAAAGGTGATTTAGGATTGGCGAAGAAATACTTGGTTCGGTCGTGAATAGCAGTCGCAATTTACTTTGCCCTCTTACTAATCCCTTTCTTTGTCTTAACTCAATACCTTCTGTACACCATCGTTATGCTAATTGGTTTTCTTCATTCCCCACTGTTCGGCACCAGCCAAAGGTTTGGAAGAAGACTATCCAATTTGCGTAATAGGTGTACTACTCCTAAACCAAAGAGTACTCGCAACCTGAGAGAAGGTGAAAAGAAAAGACAATTGAATAGTCCTATCCGTTTTCTCCAGAACCAGAAACCATCCTCGAAGTCCTTCGAGTTCGTATCTAACCATATGATGGTTTTGTCCAATGGAAGTGGACGTTCGTAGTAATACGGGGTGTCCTGGAGAAAAGGGTAAAAGTAGGAGTGGCAATGAGGTCTGCAACTCTGACAATCCAAAAGCCAGTGTTAAGAAGGTTCGGTCAACTTGGTCACTGAGTCATAGTCCAGGGTCGGGTCAATGGTCGCTGCCAGAGAGAGAGAAAAGAAACACTCAGCGTGCACTCTATCCTAGATCAGAATGGTTACCACTTTGTCTAATCTGGAAACCTCCCACTGTACCTCAAATTCTCCTCCAAACCTGAAAGAAGAATTAGTCGGGATCACCCGAGGAGTAAACCAACTCATCAGTGGGAATCGGGATCCAACTATCATCGCATGATAACGTGACGGAATCCACTCACGTCACCACACTCCAGAAGGTATGCGCATACCTGGCAAGTTTCAGTTCTTTTGAAACTCCCGATGTGATTTTTACCCCTAGGACTCAAGTGACCTTGACGGAGTCAACAAATCAAAGAGTCCTAGTCAAGTTCAACCCGTCATTATCTGGATTGCATTAAACCCACCCGTACGTGCCCTTGACGGAGTCAACAAGGCCGCACGACTGTCCTAACCAATCCCACTTATGCAACAAACAAGCACCACTTAGCTACCGTACACTACGCCTTGACGGAGTCAACAAACGCAGCACGAATACTAAATAATACCCATAAGAAATGACGGAGGGCTACGAATGGTTTTTGGCGAAAAACCTTTAACGTAATGAACTTGATATCGTTGAAGGAACTGCATAGCCTTTTTAGAAAATATAGTGACGAAAACCTTTACTAAAGAGGTCACTCCCGGTGAAGGGATCTCGGCTCTTTCCCCGTAGAATGAGGTGCAGGATATTCCAACTGAATACCACGATGCAAAGCAAAAGTAATCGGCTATAGTGAAGTTAATGTCCTGACGCAAACTTCTGTCCAAGGGGTCACTCCCGGTGAAGGGATCTCGGCCCTTGCCTCGTCGACTGAGGAGCAGGATATCCCAAATGAATACCACGATGCAAAACAAAAGCGAACGTCCTTGCAATAACAGCTTTTTAAAAAATGTTCCAACAACATCAGATTAGGTTTGTTTAAACTTGCATTGATCCGAATCAATGCAGTCCCATCAATTGATCACACCACAAAGAACGAAAATATACTGACGTACGTATATGCCATCCGCATTCGCCACTGGGTCCCGTCATCACCCGTTAGGTTAGCTTACTAACGGCAGAGCGGGGACTGGACTAGCGCGGATGAAAAACATATACAACATCTACTAATATATATACCAATATATAGTATTTCGCTCAAGGCGTGAATAAAATGCAACATCACAGAAATGTACAGCATCACAGAACAATACAGATATCTGGAAGCCCCGGGTTTCACAGAGCCGCTGCTGAAACCCGACGTTCCCCTGGTCGTGTGGATAGCCTGTGCAATGAAATCCTAGACCCCTATGGGCGCGGCAAGTCACCCGCCAAAACCTGAAGCGAGGCAGCCCCCTCCAGCACCGTGAATGGACCACCCAGCACTTCACGGAATCCGGTAACTTGGGCACCCCTCCTGGGTCAACCTGTACCCCCTACGAGTGCGGCGAATAGCCCGCCAATCCTGGACTGAAGCCCCCTCCGTCTCAATGCCATGAGATGCGGGCCCGTTGCCCCCTAGAACCCGGCTATCCGTGCACCCCTCCGCGGGGTAATCCTAGTACAGAAAGTAAAATATACATACACCGGGTACATCGACCGCAACCAGGTCGTGCCCCAAAAGAATAATACAATCAGGCAGTGACGGCAGTCCACATGTCGGACGCTCGCCCCGCAATATCAAATGTACATAATACAACAAAACTGTACTAGTATTGCATCCAGGCTATCCCCACGACCGATCCGCAACATCACAGCATAAACATAGAACATCAACGTGAAAGTCACGTTCGCAAATCCGTCTAACCGGGCTATAGCAGTTAGACCGGATTTACCGATCGAGTGACATTCACGGTCGCAGATATAAGTAAATACTGTGAAATAATGTGTTTAAAATTTTCCGATTGACCAAAAATTAACAAGTGGGTCCCCAATCAAAACTGTAGCACTCACAGAAAACCTGGGCCCAATTTTAATATCCCAGAAACCACATTTCTTACTGACAAACATACTGAAAAATTTTCGGGGGGTGCACTGTTCAACTTGCCGCGGAAGCGCGGCCCTAGCAAGGTTTTGGCCGCTCTTCCGCGGTGACATGAACAGTTCATGGTACAAAATTTCTTCAGTATGCTTGTATTTACCTGCACATCACTCTGAGACAACCTGAAAAATTTTTAGACTCCAAAAAATTTCGACAGAAACTGATGTGCAATAAAAATACGGTTTTTGGAATTTCGGTCGATCAGAAACGCAAACACATCAAACGAAGCTAGGTAAGGTTAATGGCGTGGCTCTGATACCATGTTGCGCCACGGCAGCGCCCCGGCCGTCTTACTCGAGGCCAAATTGCGGAACAAAAATTTTTCCTTACTCGGAAACCGGCGCTACCGCGGACAAAGAAAACCCGGATCGTTAACCATTAACCTACGCTAGCTAACAAGAGATGGGAAAAGAAGTATACCGAGTGATCCGAGTCCTCCGGTCTTCTCGTCATCATCCCGATCTCCCGCGGAAAGTCTTTGCTCCACATCGTCGCCTCCTCGCCGGAAAGGGCACCACATCGCCTTCGTCTTTTACGGGCTCCCGCCTCAATACCGAGGCAACTCGAGCATGAAGCCGGCAACTCGACATGCCCAAGAAGTGCTGTAGAATGTAGTGTAGATGATGCTAGTCTCATTTGGGGTTTGTAGTTGCCATGATGGAGGATTGGGGTTAAGAAAAATGGTGCTTTCATTTTTCTAAAACAAGAAGAAGAAGGAGATGAAGAATTCCTCACATAATCAAGATGAACTCTCTCATTCTTTTTCCTTTCTCTCTTTCTTTTTCTTCTTCTCTCTTTTCTCATAACCATGAAAGACCTTTTTCTTCAAGTGAGAAGAAGATGGTGGAGGAATGAATATCATAACATAAAACAAGAAGGGAGGTGAGTGTAGGAGCAAGGAAGTGGTGACTACATCTAAGACAAGAAAACATCAACCATGCCTCTTTTCCTATTCAACCCATAACCTTTCATCTCACCATTAAAGCAAGCATGGAGAAAAGAAATCTATCATAATCAAACAATATGCAAAGAAACCCCTCCACAAAGTGTTATTTGCAAAACTGCAAATAACCCCCTCCATCGGAAAAGTCCGGCCGGGAAAGAACAAAGGAAAACCGGCCGGAACGGAATGCAAACTGGCAACTCCAGAAATCTGGTCCCGTAATAAATTACAGGAAAACCCCGATACTGTGCATACACACCCGCATCTGTATTCGGCCCGGATACAAATGCAAAGAGACAAAATCTACACTGTACTAAACTAGTACCGGCTTAAAACAAAGCCGGCTAGTAAAAAACCGTTCGATCCTGATCCGTGCAATACCGCACGTATCTGATCGAACCCTGCCATATAACTATACGGCGATTAGTACAAACCGTCCGATCCTGATCCGTGCAATACCGCACGTATCTGATCGGACCCTGCCATATCTCCATACGGCCTCTACAGCGTTTCGCCCGAAAGCTTGAGTAACTGTAAGTGTGGTGGACTCTAAAGACTCGTCAATACTATGGCTGTGGATTTAACCACTGGCACGTCAGAGGTATAAGCCAATACGTGACGAGCCACCAGCTATTGACCAAAAGGGACGTCGATGAGGAAGCTCACCCCGACACCCAACTGAGCCTGTCAGTGACAATATCCGTACAGTCCGGTCCGTTCGTCTATGAGTATCGCATGGCGGGCCTAGGGGGTTGGTAAAAGTCAGACCCCCAAAAGCGGTACAAGTCGTGTCGGAGCGTAGCCCAGAACGCCCTGAGATACTACTGGAATACCTACCAGTAAATCTCCTGCCTCGGCCGAGGGCTTTGCGTAATGGCTCTCCTAGACACAGCGCGACCTCACCCCCAATACCGGGAGAGACGAACCCCTGAAGATCCGCTCACTGCCTCTATGTGGCTCGGGACTGTACCCAACTAAAACCTGTTTGCACGACTCCTTTGAGCCGTGGTAGGGTAGTAATCAAAGCACAGTGGGAACTCACACGAGACAAATGACGATCCTCAGGTCGATGAACTAACCTGTACATATGTCACCTGGGAACTGCTATCTGACGTCTGGTATAATCCCAACTAGCAGGTTCCCGGCGAGTCCTGTCCGGTGTACTCATAACCCAATGAGCACCTGTATACATCTTAGGTGAACCAACTGACACCAGTGGCTTGTGAGACCGGCCACCGCCCCTCGTCGGGGTCTCGACTGTATACACTAGTCTACTAATGGAGTATCGATGCCCAGTCTCGAAACTCCCACGACTAGGGACCTTTTAAGGATGTGCTTATAGACCTCAGCTCCCACGTATATGATCGCCATCATACTGCTGGTCGTCAAGCAAGAATCCTAGGGGCTCTATCAACGTGTAATAGCGACGTGTCAGGTCACCTAAAGCAGTACACGATGATAAAGATAAACCAGATAGCATACTATCATCTCGAGTAAGACTGTCCTCCTGGGATAGGTCCTCCCTCAATCATTGCAATCACGTGCCTGTGATCCAATAATTGACTCTGAGGGCACTATCTCCAACACAAATTCGATCAGTTCATGTTAGAGACGGGATTTGTGCGTGGTGAGTCAGATCACTGTGTCTATATTCAGACTTTTGAGGATGGAGACTATATCATTCTATCACTCCATATAGATGATATGTTGGTAGCGAGTCCGAATTTCGAGAAAATTCAAAGTCTGAAGAATATGATGGCTGAAAAGTTTTCCATGAAAGATTTGGGAGCGGCCAAACAAATTTTGGGCATGAAGATCGTTCGAGATAGGAAGCAGCGGAAGCTGTGGTTATCGCAAAGCGACTATATCGAGAAGGTTTTGAAGCGGTTCAATATGGACAAGTCAAAACCGGTGAGTATGCCTTTAGCAAAACATTTCAAACTCATGAAGGAGTTTTTCCCTACAACTCAAGAGCAGAAAGACGAGATAGCAAGAGTGCCTTATGCTTTTGCGGTGGGGAGTTTAATGTATGCAATGGTGAGTACGAGACCAGATATTGCACATGCAGTGGGAGTTGTGAGCCGGTATATGCAAAACCCGGGGAAGGAGCATTGGAATGCGGTGAAGTGGATTTTGAGGTCTAGTCACTGCTTATGTTTCGGGAGCGACTCTCTAAAGGTGCAAGGTTACGTTGATGCGGACTACTCGGGTAATCGAGATAGTGGGAAGAGCACAACGGGATACGTATTTACAGTTGGGGGAACAGCGGTAAGTTGGATATCTCAACTGCAAAAGGTGGTAGCATTGTCAACTACGGAGGCTGAGTACGTGGCAATCACGGAAGCCAGCAAAGAGATGATATGGCTACAAGGGTTACTCGAAGAGTTGAGTAAGAAGCAAGACTTCAATATCTTGTGGAGCGACAGCCAAAGTGCAATACATTTGGCAAAGAATGCAGCATATCATTCTCGGACATATCAAGGTGCGGTACCACTTCGTACGCATGGCGTTAGAAGATGGTGAGTTGACACTGCAGAAGATCGCGGGAGAAAAGAATCCGGCGGATATGTTCACCAAAATAGTAGACAGAAATAAGCTGAATCTCTGTTGCAGATTGGTGAATCTCTCCATGAAAGTCGAGTGAGGAGAGAGCAGTAGCGGAATCGTGTGAAGTTTACTATTGCTGAGAATCAAGCCAAAAAATTACTCCAAGTGGGACAATATCGAGATTGTGATGAATTTGCATCAAGGTGGAGTTTGTTGAAAATTGATGCAAATTAAAGTCTATGGTTAGGTGCCACCTTTTGACATCCATGACATTGTTAGGTGATGACAATGATAGGTGGTGATTTTGTTAGGTGCTACCTTTTGACATCCATGACATTGTTAGGTGATGACAATGATAGGTGGTGACTTTGTTACGTGCTACTTTTGACATCCATGACATTGTTAGGTGATGACAATGAAAGATGGTGACTTTGTTAGGTGCTATTTTTGACATCCATGATATTATTAGGTGATGACAATGAAAGGTGGTGACTTTGTTAGATAGTGACATTGTCCTAGGTGGTATAAAAGCACATCTTATGAGAGGCATTTTGCATCCATCACTTGTATCCATCACAAGTATCATCACAAGAGGCAAAGGCCAAGAGAGATTTGTATAGAGAGATTTGAGAGAAATCTCCTAGGGTTGTTCTTGCTTGTAAACTTGATTCAAGTATAGTAGACGTTTGCAGATTCCGCTTTGCCTGGGACTAGCCATACGGTGGGTGAACCTCGTTAACAAATCTATCTTGTTTGTGATTGATTGCTTTCTTATTCCTGCACTTTAATTTATATTGTCTTTCGTCGTTTAATTACATGATTGTATTTTTTGCGTGATTTGGGTTTTGTCGCGAGCACTGTTCCGTGGATGGACTCTCCCTCACAACAGATTGCATGTATCAAAAGGGATTGATGATGACCTAATAATGTTGCGGTTTCAGAATATAAAGTCTCTTTGCTTTCAAATTGATCGATTATCAAGAAACATTGTTAGAATATTTTAGTATCACTATAAATTTTGGTGGGTGAAATTGTTAAATCGTGTATGGAGAATCAATTATATTTTGATATTATGATTTTCTTATAATCGAAAAAGTTTGCATTGTTTAAATCCCCGCCTTGACCAAGAACCCTGGCTCGAAGAAGTGACTTGTCACCAAATCAAAACAGTGAACCATATGACAAAATCTAACAGTTCTTTGTTCATAAATTAAGGGCAAACAGAGTAATTATTCACTGGGCATAACCAAGCCGTAGGAGTAAATGGAGTGATTAATTTACTTTCTAGGTATAACTAATTTAGTTACATCCTATGTAAAAACAACATAAAGTTCAAGATGAACCGTGACGATCATCCAAACAAATGATCCATCATTTGTTTTTGCTTGGGTTTAATTCTTCCTTTTTCAAATCCAAAACCCCAAGATCCCCAATAACTCCTTTTTCAATTTTTCATCCTCCATATCCAAAATCATGAAAATCAAAATTATTCTTCAATTACTCATCTTCTACAACAACAACAACTAAGCCTTTTATCCCAAGCATATATGAGGTAGGCTACACAGACCAACACCGAGAACAATGACTCCTTACAATTGCAGTGTTTTCAACTCTCATCCTCAGGTCTTTCAATTTTGTTACCCACTTATATATATGATTTCATTTTTTCATTTTTATTTTTTTGTATTCTTTGTTTCTATGATGGCATGGAGAACATTTTTCTTCCAAGCAACCTTAGATTTCAACCAATATTAGGTTGGTTTTAGTCCCAATCAATAGAGTCAACTTTGGACAAATTAAAAATCCCAAATTTCCAACCTAGGGGAGAAAATTTTGGATATTATTTTTTGCAAGTGTAAGGATTAAGACATATACATGGCTGGCTTAAGATTCACAAGCTTAAATATTTGAATAAAGTGGTTTTTAATACGATATCGGAGCCAAGTTGTGAATAAATCGATCTTTAAGCTGATAGATATCAGAGCTAAGATTGTATATGCCATCATGTTGTGTAACTAGTTTGTGTAATTAGTTTAAGTTTATTTGATAATCCAATATAAGAGCCATAACAGGATTTGTAATTGTTTGAATTCGCAATATAGTAAGCAATTTGTTGAAGACTTGTCAAGCCTAAGCCAGACTTATATATGAAATCTTTTTATATATGTCTTGCTTTTTCAGTTTGAAGAACAAAAATTAATGTCATTCTCATCCAACTTCACAAAATTTTAGTTCATTTTCTTCTTCTTCTTCTTCCTAAAACAAACGACCTCGATCGACAACTCCTTCGCCTTCGGCTTCACCGGCTCCAACCTCATCCTTGATGGCACTGCCTCTATAACATCCAACGGCCTCCTCGCTCTTACCAACCAAAACACAAAGGGTCATGCCTTCAATCCAGTCCCTCTCCAATTCAAATCCCCGACCAATAAAAAAGTCAAAGTCTTTCTCCGCCTTCGCCATTCTCTTCCAAATCTCCGGCCTCAGCGGCCATGGCCTCGCCTTCCTCATCTCCGGCACCACCAACTTCTCTTCTGCTCTCCCGAGCCAATACTTAGGCCTCTTCAATATAGGTGATAACGGAAACTCGACCGATCATGTTCTTGCTATTGAGCTCGACACGATCCAGAACCGCGAGTTTCAAGATATCAACGATAACCACGTCCGGATCGATGTTAATAGCTTGAACTCTGCAAATTCACATGCCGCGGGCTATTTTGAGGATGGTACTGGTTTGTTTCGGAACTCGACACTTATTAGTGGCCAGACGATGCAAGTGTGGGTTGATTATGATGGCAAAGACATGCAACTTAATGTTAGTTTGCTCGAGAATTGGCAAGAGGGATCATAGGTGGAGATGATGGATTCGAGACTGAGAGATGAGTTTGTTGGCTATGAGGTGGAGCTAGTGTTGAAGCTTGGTGTGATATGCTGACACCCGTCGGTACAAGCTAGGCCGAACATGAGACAAGTGATGCAAATCTTGGATGGGGATGTAGAGCTCTCAGAGCTGTTGCCGAGTTTTTTGAGCTTTAAATAGACAAAAGAGGTCGATGATGATAGTTTTATTGGTGACGATAGTTTTGTTGGTGAATTGGATGGTGTTAACTTAGAAAATAGGGTTACTTTCTCGTCCAAAGGAGATTGTATTATCGATTGTAGATATGATTAATCTGATGAATGTCGACTGCGAATCGCTCAACATGTCAAATGATTTTATTATCAGCCCTTGTCTTCAGCCACAGCTAGTGCATAGATTTCCATCAGAACTGAATCAAGTAAATCAGTTCTGGTTATCTATCTATTATGTTTGGTTATGATGTGTCTTTAATTTGCCACCTTCTAAATTCTACCACCGGTCAAACCAATAAATTTGCGATTATCTCATGCAAATGCAAATAAGTGTTGAACATGTTGATGGTCTTGAACGGTGTCAAGACCTTTAAAAAATCTACAAATCGTTGGATATTGATAGATCTAGGACCGTTCTCTTTCTATTTTAGCTGATGGTTTATCATCGCTCATCGACTATATTATGTTCTCAACCCTTGGCATATAAGTTGTTAGCTACTCAAGTTTGAAACAGATGGTTGATTCTTACCGTGAACCTGGGCTTGCATTCTTCATTAAGCGACCCTAGCTATGATGGTGATGAGCACCAACTAAAGCGATGGATTCGATGCTAACAGGTGTTGACAATCGATGTTAAGCGACAATGAGAACGGTGATTGAATATATGGCTGTAAAAGGATTCAAAATTATTTGATACCGATGTCTGATATTGTTTTTTTGTGATGGTCCTTCTTTTTAACTAATCCTTTATGTATTACGTAATATTTTTTTATTTGTTAGAAATTTTCTATAGGGCTCAGCTGTAGCTAGGTTGCACCTATGCTGAGAATTTAGATAATCCATTGTTTAAAAAAAAAAAAATTGGAGCAGTGGACCATTATAAGCCATAACTAATGCATACAACACGTCCACGCATGTACACGTGACACACAGGTGATCCATGAATTTGCCTCGAAAATATTAAATTATGGCCACTTCTCCTATCAGGGATCGAAACCTTGCACTCTTCCCAGAAAGGGAAGTGCCATACCGATCGAGCTATTGCTCGTTGGTTTAAGATATAATCCAATTAGAATTGAGATCATGTGCTAAGTGAAATTGTGATTATATAAGTTCTCATACTTTGAACCTGTCATACTATGCCCAGTTGTGACTCCAAGTAAAGCAAGATAATGTTCTCATGGTAATGTACAGATGAAACTATATTAGATAAGAGAATTTTTGTGCAATGTAGTTGTTAATGTTGAATTAATTTTGACTTTTGAACAATGAACAACGAATTAGTTTTATTAATATATTGAATATGTTACATCCGTATCTTTCTCAATCTAGAACTCCTTGGGAGCCAAGGAAATTTTATATAAATATTTTTTCTTTGATTTAAATTATATATAGTGGCACCACAAGTCAGAGAAGAAGGCTCTCTAATTTTCTTAATGATGATATGTTAACGATTCTTTACTTTTAATTTGAATTGAGTGACATATACTAAACAACCCCAAGATAATCAAAAGTTTAAACCGCTTTGAGCCTGCTCACAGTTTGCAGAGCTAAGATTGCATCCATGTTCATGAAAACCCTCTCTTTCTTCATCATCTTTCTCTTGCTACAACCAACAACCTCGGTTATCAATGACTTCGCCTTCAATGGATTCACCAACACCAAAATGGCCCTCGACGGCTTCGCCTTAGTTGCACCCAACGGCCTTCTCGAGATCACAAACGCGACGTCTCACACCGAAGGCCACGCCTTCAATCCGATCCCTTTCGCTTTCAAATCCTCGTCTAACAAAACCACCCTCTCTTTCTCCACAACCTTCGTCTTCGCCATCGTCCCCGAGGTCTTCAACGTCAGCGGCCATGGCATGGCCTTCGTCGTCTCTGGCAGCACCAACCTCTCGTCTGCGGTCTCAAGCCAATACTTAGGCCTCTTCAACGTGAACGACAACGGAAACTCGAGCAATCACATCTTTGCTATCGAGCTCGACACTATACAAAACCCCGAGTTCCAAGATATCGATGGCAACCATGTCGGAATCGATATCAATAGCTTGAACTCGACAAAGTCTCATACTGCGGGCTATTATGAGGATAGCACGGGCTCGTTTCGGAACCTGACTCTTGCTAGTGGCCAACCGATGCAGATTTGGGTCGATTTCAATGGAGAAAATATGCAACTAGATGTCACCTTATCTCCTATAAAAATGCCTAAACCTAGAAGGCCGTTGCTATCTTCGAAAGTCGATCTTTCGAGCTTGATGCTTGAATCTATGTACATGGGTTTTTCTTCGTCCACCGGTTCTTTTCATACATACCATTGTGTTCTGGGTTGGAGCTTCAAGATGAATGGGGTGGCCGAAGCACTAGATTATGCGAAGCTTCCTTCGGTACCTCAAATCGCTACTAACACGAAAGGAAATTCGACTGCTCTCGCGATATGGCTTGCAGTATCCTTGAGTTTATTCGTGCTCGTGGTTGTTTCAGGCATTGTGTTCATAGTGAGGAGGAGGAAGAAATACGCGGAGCTACTCGAAGATTGGGAGCTTGAATTCGGGCCTCATCGGTTCTCGTACAAAGATTTGTACCGAGCGACGGATGGTTTTAAAGAGAAAGGGTTGCTAGGAACAGGCGGCTTTGGAAGTGTCTACAAAGGAGTGCTGCCTACTTCCAAAATCGAGGTGGCAGTTAAGAAAGTCTCTCATGGATCCAGACAAGGGATGAAAGAGTTTGTGGCTGAAATCGTGAGCATCGGCCATCTCCGCCACCGAAACCTTGTGCAGCTCTTAGGCTATTGCCGCCGGAAAGGAGAGCTCCTCTTGGTCTACGATTTCATGCCAAATTTTAGCCTCGATAAATATTTACACGATCGAAACAAACCTACTCTGAATTGGGATCAGAGGTTCACAATCATCAAAGGAGTGGCGTCGGGTCTCTTATACCTACACGAAGACTGGGAGCAGGTGGTGATCCATAGAGACATCAAAGCCAGTAACGTGCTATTAGACAATGAACTCAACGGACGGCTCGGGGATTTTGGCCTTGCTAGATTATACGATCATGGAACGGATCCTCAAACTACTCATGTAGTCGGAACTATGGGCTATCTAGCGCCGGAGCTAGCAAGAACCGGCAAAGCAACCACTGAAACAGACGTGTTTGCGTTCGGGGCATTTCTTCTTGAAGTGGTTTGCGGGAGGAGGCCGATCGAACACAATGCAGGACGAGAAGCGACGATTCTGATTGATTTGGTGCTTGCGAGTTGGCAAAAAGGGTTGGTTCTTGAAACAATTGACTCGAGGTTGGGAGAAGAGTATAGTGCCTATGAGGTCGAGTTAGTGTTGAGGCTTGGGTTGCTGTGTTCGAATCCGCTGGCTGATGCCAGGCCGCGCATGCGACAAGTGGTTCAGTTTCTCGAGGGGGGGCATGCGGCGCTTCCTGATTTGCCGCAGAGTTATGTGAGCTTTAGTACCCTGTCGTTGTTTTTGAACGAAGGGTTTGACAGCTATATTAAGTCGTTCTCGTCATCAATCGCTACGCTTTCTGGTATGACATCGACCGCTAGTCTTTCTGGTATTTCGGGAGGTCGATGATGGTTTTACAGGTGAAAAATAGTGATCAAAGTTTATCATTGATTCCATTTTGGTATGTTGTAGATGGTTACTCTGAAAAAATATATTTATTGATAAGATTTTATAAGTTTTCATTAGATCATTTCTGAACTTTTTTTGTTCCAGGTAACAAAAAATTAACGGTGCTTTGTGCACAAAGCTAATGAATTGGTAATACTCAAAAAAGAAGTAGAAAAAAGGAGAAGGATTGACTACTCAAGTAACTAGGTAGTTGAATCTTTCTTGGATTGTTGATAAAACTTGTCCTCCCTCATTCCATTGTTGAATAGAACTAAAGGAAAAGTTGTGCTGAGCAGCGCTACGCAAGGAGACATAAAGTGGGGGTGGACCCCGCATTTGCGTGGTGGGGCCCACTGCCCCCAATCCCCTGTTCTCCCTTATTGCGTGACGCTGCGCCACTAAACTCTTGAAGGAATTGTTTAATGAACTTACTGAGGCCCAATGACTGCAAACGCAGGTGCAGACCCAGGTGTGCGGGGTGGGGGAAGTGATTGTTCGGTGTAGGATAACGGTTGAGCGATCCCTCGATCGCCAATCAACGTATACAGATCCGAATCCGCAAGAGAATCTTATATAACAACATAAACAAATAAACGATTAGTTTCTTACGAGCATTAAGATTTGCTTATCTTTGCAGGATAGTAGATCACCTGATCATAACCGTTGGACTGTTGATCCGTTCTCCATGGTTGTCTTCCTCTTCGGATGGCCGTGGGCTGATCAATCACGGTGTTGCTCGGAAAGTCCCTTAATGCACTGCATTTGATAGAGACTTTGAGAAAGACGATCAAGAACCTTGGAATTCTAGTGCTCCAAAAGTTGCACACACATGGATTTCTCATTAGTTAACATTATGATTAGTTGTGCAAACCCTAACCTCTACCCTATCCTAGCCTATATACTTAATGTAAAGGTGTAGAGAAGTGGCAGAATTTTCAAAATGCCAATTTTGCCCTCACAAAATTTGGTATTTCCACTTTCTACTGCCTCCTGTCCCATCTCTTTTTCAAAATGTCAATTTTGCCCTCACAAATTTTGGTATTTCCATTTTTTAGTGCCAACTGTCCCATCTTTTATTGGCACGTGTGCCCACCTCCTGCTCTATTTAAGATAGAGCACTTCATCCTTATTCTTTACTCAAAAGAAAAAAAAGCCAGAAATAAAATAAAAAGTTGAGAGAGAGGAGAGAGAAAGGCCTTTAAAACTCCACCGATCTTTTTTTCCTATTTTGCATTCCTTTCAATGGCGCAAAAACTTGATGGAGAACAGCTGTTACCATTCTCAATGGTCAAAGAGTACAACAAACCATCATTACTCCTCTTTCTCCATGCAAAACTGACGCCCACGTCGTCGGATACCGACGGTGTCCATCTTTCCGCGTGCATCCATGGGTACATTGAAAACTCCTCCCAAGTGATCATCCCCTCTTCTGATGGCCTTCATGTTGGTACAAAATTTATTTGGACAGAGTACCCTCCTACAAGCATCGATAAGATGGTGACAATCAAGCGACCGTGTAAGCGTAAGAGATGAGGGTTGAAAGACGAGAATGTCGATATTTGTGCTATGTGTTTTGAAGAAATTGAGATGGGTAGTAACGGTGATTTAGTTGAACGAGTGCAGTTGTGTTGTAATCATGCATTCCACATTAAGTGCATTGCTTCTTGGTTGTTCAAGAAAAACTCATGCCCGCCATGTCGATGTGAGGAGCCATGTCAAATAACTTAGGATGTCACTGTTAGTTTTTCTTTGTTGACCGATCGTCTGTTATTTCTGTTATTTTGACATGTAAAATTCGAAGAAGAATGAACAATGTTAATAAGTTCTGATTATGTTTTCTAATATTTTTAATTTGTTTAATATGGTTAATATGATGATCATACGATATATTTTATGGATATATAGTATAAATCGCTTAATTTCCTAACTCGGTCGTGGTTTTGCAATTAAATTTGACAAATGATAGAAAATGACAAAAAAATTGAGAAAGTGCCAGTATGCAAGTGTAGAAAAAACTCAAATGAAAAAAATAATGAGATTACCAATTGGTTTTAATGGGTATTTCTTTGGTTGGAACAACAGGCTTATGATCATAATTCGTAACAAGAATATATAAGTAAGAATTATTAAACCGAAAAAGACAGTAGTCATGAAAAAAGAGAAAAACGTTTCCATTTGCAAAAAGACCGTAGAAAAATAGGGACGTTATCAGGTAGAAATATGATAGAAATGACAAGTCGAACGGAATAGATGAAAAGAAAAACTGCTAAAAATAAAAAATTGTTAAAATGAGAAACTAATTATTTGATTGCGTCCCAAATTAATTCCCGATGCTGCCTGTCAAATCTTAACTGATCCGGGTGCTGATTTCATTTCTAATTCGAAAGTCAAAGTTCGGAGCAAAATTTTGACCGCGATTTCGGGGGCCTAAACGATGGATTTTCGCAATTCCGAGAGACGTCAATGCCTGAGACATATCCATTGACCCAGACGATTTTGCGAGATTTTCGATTTGGCTGGTGGAACGCGTGAATCGGATAAGATTTGACAGTTTGGGATTCTCGAGTTGAACTAGACCCGACGTGTTTTGGATCGGTCGAGCCACTCCAAGTACAATAGCTTCAGTAAGTATTTTTATCTTTTTTTTTAATTTTCTTTTTCAACATATATGATCATGAATCATGATGGTTTGCATTAAACTTTTTTTCCATAACTAAATTTTTCTTTTTCAACATATTATTTTTCATTTTTCATTTTTTTAACTGATGAGAATATTTTTAAAAGTTGTCATTATTAATGCAATACTTGACTTGAATTGATATTTTTTCTATTTGCAGAAAAGTGTTCGTTTGATTTGGTCAACTATAAAATTGGAGTAAAAACTAAGGTAACAAAAAGTCTATTATTCGAAAAATTCAGTATTTAAGATTTTTATTTATTTATGCTTATATGTAGAAGTAAATTATTTGTTCTCTAAATTTAAATTTCTCTTGGTATCTGTACAGTTTTCTATTTAAGTTATTAAAAAATGATGTAACATATTTGTTGTTATTAGTTAATTATTTATGTTGATCTCTATAATTGTTTCTATTGTGATATTATCTTTTGTCTTTTATTTGTGTAACACCTTAGAATGTGATTAGTGGCTAATTATACTTTAATGTGTTGGTTTTAGTAAAAAGTTTGCCAAAACGATTTTCAAATATTTTATAAAAATTAATGAATATTTTATTAGAATTTAATTAGGCTTGGACACACTTGTGCATGTAAACTAGGATTAAGTTTGGGGCTAAATCATGTTTAGACAATCATGGTGGACTAACCGATTCTTATTAGTTAATTTGAGTTAATTAGTGTATTAGTTTTTTTTTTATTTGTGATTGTTTTGGGAATTGACTTGGGTGGAAAGAGAGAGAGAGAGCATGATGGGGGAGCCATGCTTGCATTTAATGAGGTGAGAAGGGGGGTTGACTCTCTTATTCTCTCATTTCTTTTTCCAAAACACTCATTCCTCACATCTCTCTCCCTTTCACTTTGACACACACACATAACTACCACAACAATACAGCAGCAGCAGCACTAAGCAGCAGTAGCAGTAGCACATAGCAGCAACAACACCAACACCAACAACATCAACACCAAAACAACAGCAACAGCAGTAGCAAGCAACAGCAGTAGCAAGCAACAGCAGCAGCTGAAGCAACAGCAGCAACAGCAGCATTTGCAACAGCTCACCCCTTTCTCTTCTCCTCCTCCTCCTTCTTCCTGCATCCTAGGATCTAGTAGGGTATAATCTCTAAACTCAACTCCTTTTTGCTAAGCTTATATATTATTTAGCTTCGGTTAGTGGTTGATATGAATTTTTAGTGCTAGTTTGTAGTTTAAGTGGGGTTTAAGCTAAGTTAGGGTTATTATAGCTTAAGAAACATAATCAAGTGTTAGTATTGCTGTTTAAACCTAATAGCATCACTAGATTTAGCTAAATCGCCTTAAACTCGCAAACTTGAAGTTTTAAAATACGGTTTTGAGGCAAGTTGTAGGATATGTGAGATCTGCTGCAACCAGGTTTATTTTCTAGCTTAGCAAACATGTTCAGAATAGTATGCAGGCCCTACTGAGTGTTGTGTTGATTTTCGAGCCAACCCCCTTCCCAAAAATCCGGCGACCTCCCCCATGATTCCGGCATCGACGGCCTCCCTGTGCAATTGGGTGTTGGTTATTGGGCTAGTGGTGTCTGTGGGTATTTGTCTGGGTTTGGTATTATTTACTTTCTCTAATTGTTTGCAGGTAGAAATCTGGGAGAGTTTGGGTTAGTTTTAGTGTTTTGTGGACTTTGACGATAAATTGATGGTTTAGTTGGAGAGTAGGGTTAATTAGGGTTTTTAGGGTTAGATTAGCTTTAATTTGTGCTGGTGGTATCACTTAAGTCAAGTAATTTCACCTAATATCACTTGTGCACCCTATTGTTACAAACTAAGTGTTTTAAAACGTTTTTAAAACTAAACTTTATGATACATAAAATCTGTTGTATCTAGGGCAGTAATTTCGGTAAGCAAACATATACATTAGACTATACTTTGTGTTAGGAAAATAGTGTAGAAACCTGGACCCTTTTCACCTTTTTTTAGCCGATATGACCCCTATGGTGGCCGGCCCTATTTTGTGGGTTTTTGTTGGAATTTTGCAGGTAGCTGTCTGTAGGTATTATAAGATGTTTGGTCTTTTTTTATTTTCTTATTTTTGCTCCAAATTAAATCTGGGATCTGTTTACTTAAAATTTGCGTAGCGGGACTTGCGCGACACGTATGATACGAGTTGAGTTGGTTTGCTGTGTGCCACAGCGTGTCGCTGTGTGTCACAGCGTGTCGCGTTGGTTTTGACGTATGCACACGTTACGTATATACACGCGTTTAGTTCGCGACGCGAGTTTCTCGTTTGGTTTTAATATCGCGTTTTGCAGGATTCTAGCTTATGTGTATTCTTTGTGTAATTTCTAGGTTCGCAGGCGGGTACTTCGGACGCCGCAAAGAAGGGAAAATAGATAGTCGGCTACACTTAGCACGAGACCAGGTGAATAGATATAACATCTACATGGGAAATCGCCCGTATGGCGTTAAGCGTCAGGGCCTGATAGGATACTGTAGTCGCGTATATATTTATATGTATATTGCTCGTGCATATGTACTATTGTAGCGTATCCATCTTTTGTTGCATATAGAAATAGTAGTTATGTAACACCGCACTGTCACTAACGGTTCTAGCTGCACGAGCACTATTTATATGTTACACTCACACCGTTAGTGATTGCCATGACACTCGCACTATAGGATTGCTACGAACCATACATCATTCTGATTGCCGCATCATTGATGATTAGACATTGATATATCCATACTTGCGCACATACACATTGTATATTCATATTGGTGCACACATACATTGATATATCCATACTTGCGCACATACACATTGTATATTCATATTAGTGCACACATACATTGATATATCCATACTTGCGCACATACACATTGTATATTCATATTGGTGCACACATACATTGATATATCCATACTTGCGCACATACACATTGTATATCCATATTAGTGCACATATACATTGGCACACTCATATTTGCGTATATATCCACATGCACATCCATACCTATATACATACATATGTCACATACATGGATGATATTGGTTTTGATTTCTAGAAAATAGGGACCGCATGAGATATTTTTAAAACTGGATCCATTTTAAAGAGCGGTTTCTTTTTTTTACTCTTAGTGGCATACGCCACATTGCATGGATTTACGCATTTAGTTTTGGATTCGTATGATTTCTGGATTTGAGAACCGTGGTATTATTTTAAGAAAATATGCACTGTTTTGAAAACCCGGTTTATCTTGATATGATATTTCAGTGCGTCCACCATGCGTTTTCTCGGTTCTGAGACGTGTGACATCTGAACCCAAATCGAAGAGCTGGATGAGGCCGATTGCGGGTACATGGTGGACCCGGTATGGTATCCTGGGACGAGAACGGATCGATGTGCCGTAGACGGTGAGCCTGGCAGAGAGACTACTACCTACCGGTGATTGGTTGGACTTGGCGGTTATCCGGAGGATACTGACCAGAGTCGAGAGGTGGATACGGGCTGACCCGTACTGCCGGGGCCGAGGGCCGATCCCGTAGACGGAGCCCGTAGGCCGATTCGGACTGATGGAGCCCGATACATGAGGATTTGCGTGTCGATACTGGACACAATTATTTCATGATATTTTCGAGTGCCGATATTGGGCACTCACGTTTCCATGAGATTTACAGGATTTGAGGGCCGATTAGAGTGACGGCGCCTGAGTTTTTACTGGGATTGGGTGTATTTGATGGACACCGGTTATTTTTCCACGTTGATATTCCGTGTAGATGATATTTTATCCCATGCTCGGCATTTATTGTCATGCATCTCATCCTGTAGTCGTAGTACCTAATAGAGTACTTTGGCATGATTATTGCATACCCTGCTCATCATATATAGATGTTATTAGATTGCACTTGATATGCATGATTATTGCGTACCCAGCTCATCATATACATGTTATCTGTTGCACATGTTAGAGTATCGCTGTACGTGCATACTCGCGATTACCTTTATATGTTATCTACTATTCACGAGTTGGCAACTCACCCCCGTTGTGCCACAGTGTTTGCAGGTTGCCCCTCAGAGTAGTTGCGGCAGGGCTACTTCCTTGTATCTTTTGCTACGGATACCACTACAGTTGGCGTGTGAGCCCTTTTGCTTATAGGTGGGTTTTTGCGGTATCCGTTTATTTTCCAGTTGTACACACTATTGTATCTAGTACTCTCCATCTACTATTTCATGTATTGACTTAGAGACCAGTTGTGAGGACGATGTATATTATTTTGTATTCTGGATGTCGAGCTCGTGTGAGCCGGCCTTATTCATGCAGTTTTATCTCTTATGCTGTTTTTCACTTATTCTGCTCATTCTTCGCTACGGCGTCGTATATTATTATTGTGGTGGTTGTTTCCGCCGTTGGGCGTGATTGCTCCCGTTTGGGGATGCTTTATTCTTATTGTATGTCATTTTACTTTTATCATGTCTTGTACCCGATTTCGGGGCTAGTTTTTACAAAGGAGGTGCTGCCGAATTTTTGAATAAAATAATTTAAACTTTAAGGATTTTTACTTGAGATTTCCAAATGTTTTAACAAATGTTTTCGTCAAATGTTTTCAATACTCACTACTTTTAATGGTTTTGATTTCTGGGTTTTGGCTTAGTTAGTCGCGTTATGCCTGTAGACATTACGTGGTTAAGTGCCGGCCACGGGCCGAACTTTGGGTCGTGACAAAATTGGTATCAGAGCGTAGGTTTTACCTTTCGGAGTGTAGGATGACCCTGGTATGATGGAGTAGGTAGCTGAAGCAGAGTGGCGTAGCGTGTGTATGTTCCGCGGCATACTCACGACACAGTACTCCGCCTAATTAACCTTAGGACTTATTGATTGAAATTCCTTCAAGATTATATGCATTCTCGTGATTCGATTTCCGTATCCTTATCGAATCCTATTCTCTTTTCAGCCATTATGCCGCAAAAGACTATGAGGGCGCAGAGAGCGGCCGCAAGAGCCGAGATTAGAGTTGACTCGTCTGAGACGATGACTGACCCGGTCAATACACCCGTTGTACCAGAGCAGACTGTTCCTCCTTCGGCAGATCAGATCGCCATGCTAGGGGCCGGTATGCAAGAGATGCGCCAGATGATAGGGTCGTTAGTCGAGACGCTTCGAGCGCAGCGACCAGAGGTAGTTCCACCCGTTACGGGGACCACGATGGTACCTACAGTTCAGGCAGTTGCACCTGCAGCTACAGAGATTATCACAGTATCGCTATCCGAATTTATGAGGCTGAAGCCTCCGGTCTTCACAGGCACCGATGTAGCCGAGGACCCACAGTTATTTATCGACAGGATGGCCCGGATATGTCGTTCACTCAGATGCTCAAATGCGAGATGGGTGGAGTTCGTGAGCTTTCTCCTGGAAGGTCTTGCGCAGAAGTGGTGCGAGTCGGTAGAGAAGGGCAGAGCAGCAGGTCTTCCTCCTATGACCTGGATCGAGTTTGTGACGGTATTTCTAGCCCGTTTCCTTCCCCAGAGTGTCAGGAATGCCCGAGCGCGCAGGTTCGAGTCATTACGCCAGATGCCGGATATGACGGTGGCGGAGTATGATGTGCAGTTCACCGAGATATCTTTTTATGCCCCGTATTTAGTGGCTACCGAGGAGATGTGAGTCAAGAGCTTTGTTCGAGGCTTGCTTACACCACTGTTTCTTGCGATCAGTGCACAACATTGCGAGACTTATGCAGCAGCTGTAGACGCAGCCCTATTAGTCAAGGAGCGCCTTGCTGAGACTTTGGTAGTTTCACAGCCGAAGAGAGTTCGTACTGATACACCGGCATAGAGACGGCTATTTAGGCGCCGCGACAGACACCTTGCAGGTGGCAGAGACGTGGGGCGAGGCCGGTTGTTCAGCTTTTATCCCCAGGAGGGTCAGCCGGCACCATCTAGATGTTTCCGATGCGGGAGTACTTATCATCGTGTTCGAGATTGCCCGGAGCCATGTGAGGGCGAGACAGCCGTACCACATATCACATTTCTACCTTCTCCACCCCAGAGGGCGTTGCCTATTGTACCTACTGTTGCTCCGCGTCAGACTCATGTGCAGAGAGGTCGTGGTCGCGGAGGGTTTACTCATAGAGGACGAGGTGGTCGAGGCAGAGGACAGCCAGTCGCTAGTAGGGGATCGCCAGTCGCAGGTAGAGGACAGGCACGGGTAATCGCTTTGACGCATCAGGACGCGCAGGCGTCCAATGCAGTGGTCTCAGGTATCCTTTCAGTATGTTCTGTTGACGCACACGTGTTGTTTGATCCGGGATCCACGCACTCGTACGTTTTCACACACTTCGTGCCGAGTTTGGGTAGAGAGTCCGGTTTGCTTGATCAGCCGCTTGCTGTGACCACTCCTGTGGGCGAGTCGTTTATTGCTAGACACGTGTTCCGATCGTGTGTTGTCCGTATTGGCGAGAGAGAGTTGCCTGTCGACTTGATCCTTCTTGAGATGTTGGACTTCGACGTTTTTCTGGGCATGGATTGGTTAGCCACATGCTATGCGTCTGTGGACTACCGCGAGAAGACAGTTAAGTTTTGTTTTCCCGGCGAGTCGGCTTTTGTTGTACAGGTGGACCGTGGTGCCGCCCCTCACAGTTTGATTTTTTCTCTTCGCGCTGGACAGCTTTTGAGGAAGGGATGTCAGGGATTTCTAGCCTATGTTTGTGATACTAGAGCTACAGAGGTTCCATTGGACTAGATTCTGATTATGAGTGAGTTCCCTGATGTTTTCCCTGACGAGCTTCCTGGGCTACCGCCTGAGCGCGATATTGTTTTCTGTATTGACTTGATTCCCAGCACGGGGCCTATTTCCATACCGCCTTATCGGATGGCCCCGGCAGAGCTTAAAGAGTTGAAAGGTCAGTTGCAAGATTTGCTGGATAAGAGGCTTATTCGACCTAGTATGTCTCCTTGGGGTGCTCCAGTCCTGTTTGTCAAGAAAAAAGACGGCAATTTGCGTTTGTGTATCGATTACCGCCAGCTGAACATGGTTACCGTATGGAACAGATATCCTTTACCACACATCGACGACTTGTTCGACCAGCTTTAGGGTGCAGGATACTTTTCGAGGATCGATTTGCGATCAGGCTACCATCAGTTATGGGTTCGACAGGAGGATATTCCGAGGATGGTTTTTCGCACGCGTTACGGCCACTATGAGTTTTTGGTGATGTCGTTCGGACTCACCAATGCCCCAGCAACATTTATGGACTTGATGAACCGTATTTTCAGGCCGTATCTTGATCTGTTCATCATCGTAGTCATTGACGACATTTTTGTGTATTCCCGGAGCCGAGAGGAGCACAAGCAACACCTGCGGATCACATTGCAGACTTTGAGGGAGCACCAGCTGTTCGCAAAATTCTCCAAGTGCGTGTTTTGGCTTGACAGCGTATATTTCTTGGGTCACGTGATTACACGAGATGGTATATGTATCGACCCGAAGAAGATCGAGGCCGTTCTGCATTGGCCCAAACCGACATTAGTTACGGAGGTCCGCATTTTCCTAGGACTGGCCGGCTACTACCGACGATTCGTACAGGACTTCTCCTGTATTGCTGCACCGTTGATCGGGTTGACCCGGAAGGGAGTTCCTTTTGACTGGATGGAGGCGTGCGAGCATATCTTTCAGCAGTTGCAGACCTGTTTGACTACGGCGCCGGTGTTATCATTGTCTTCAGGATCGGGCAGATTTGTGGTCTATTGTGACGCTTCTCGAGTGGGGCTAGGGTGCATATTGATGCAGCACGACAGGGTGATTGCGTATGCTTCTCGACAGCTGAAGAAACACGAACAGAACTACCCCACTCACGATTTGGAGATGGCTGCAGTGGTCTTTGCACTCAAGATCTGGCGACATTACCTATACGGCGAGTCGTGCCGGATATTCACTGATCACAAGAGCTTAAAGTACATATTTCAGCAGCGAGACCTGAATCTTAGACAGCACCGTTAGATGGAGTTAGTGAAGGACTACGATTGTGAGATCCTTTACCACCCGGGCAAGGCAAATGTAGTGGCGGATGCTTTGAGTAGGAGGCCCGGGGGTAGTCTATCTTGTTTGAGCGCAGTGCAGAGGCAGTCATCGGCAGATTGGCAGATTTTATGCAACAGCCGAGTGCAATTCGAGTTCACTCCGATCGGGGGACAGCTTGCGCATGTTCGTGCACGCCCATAGTTGTTTGACCGTATACAGGAGGCACAGTACAGTGATGACCGTTGTTCAGAGATCATGGCACAGATTGGACAGGGCAGAATTTCCAAGTTCGTGATTGATGATCAGGGGATACTGCGATTTGGGACTAGACTGTGCGTACCATATGCTGAGGGACTGCGGCGTGAGATTCTTGAAGAGGCACATCGATCGGTGTACAGTATTCATCCGGGTTCCACCAAGATGTACCATGATATGAGAGATGTTTGCTGGTGGGACGGGATGAAGAGGGACGTCACAGACTTCGTGTCGAGATGCCTGACTTGTCAGCAAGTCAAGGTCGAGCACCAGAGGCATGCGGGAGAGCTACAGCCATTATCCATTCCGGAGTGGAAATGGGAGCAGATTTCTATGGACTTCATCGTGGGTCTATCCAGGACTAGTCGAGGGTATGACTCCATTTGGGTGATCGTGGATTGATTGACGAAAGCAGCTCACTTCCTGCCGGTGAAGACGACTTTTGGATTTGCTCAGAATGCCCAGATATACTCGACGAGATCGTACGACTGCATGGAGTCCCGACTTGTATCGTGTCAGACCGAGGCACCCAGTTTAGCAGCCGACTATGGCAGAGGCTTCAGGAGGCTTTGGGCACCCGTTTGAGTTTTAGCACAGCATTTCATCCGCAGACCGACGGTCAGTCAGAGCGGACTATTCAGACTTTCGAGGACATGCTCCGAGCGTGCGTTTTAGACTTTGGTGGTAGCTGGGATCATCATTTACCCTTGGTGGAGTTCTCCTACAACAATAGTTTCCAGGATACTATTCAGATGGCACCTTTCGAGGCCTTGTATGGGAGGAGATGTAGATCGCCCGTCTGTTGGACAGAGCTCAGTGAGAGCAGTATTTTGGGGCCGCAGATCGTACAGGAGACGACCGAGAAGACCAGTTGATTCGAGATAGGATGAGGACAGCTCAGAGCAGGCAGAAATCGTATGCTGACAGATGCCGTCACAGATTAGAGTTCGCAGTTGGCGATCACGTTTTTCTGAGGGTCTCTCCGATGAAGGGCGTGATGAGATTTGGACGGAAGGGGAAGCTTAGCCCTAGATTTATAGGTCCCTTCGAGATCCTCGAGCGTGTGGGCGCAGTTGCATATCGTTTGGCTCTTCCACCCGACTTTCCGGATATTCACCCCGTATTCCACGTGTCGATGCTTCTCTGATACCTGCATGACCCTTCTCACATGATTCAGCATCAGACCATTCAGCTCGAGCGCGATCTTTCGTTCACCGAGCAGCCAGTCGTGATATTGGACCGGTAGGTGAAGAAACTTCGATCAAAGGTCTTGCCATCTATGAAGGTGCTTTGGCGCAACCCAAATGGTGAAGAGATCACTTGGAAGGCCAAAGGAGAGATACGGAAGAAATTCCCTTATCTCTTTGAAGGTACGCGTAGCTATATGTTTAAATTCGGGGACGAATTTCTTTAAGGGGGGAAGATTGTAACACCTTAGAATGTGATTAGTGGCTAATTATACTTTAATGTGTGGGTTTTAGTAAAAAGTTTGCCAAAACGATTTTCAAATATTTTATAAAAATTAATGAATATTTTATTAGAATTTAATTAGGCTTGCACACACTTGTGCATGTAAACTAGGGTTAAGTTTGGGGCTAAACCATGTTTAGACAACCATGGTGGACTAACCCATTCTTATTAGTTAATTTGAGTTAATTAGTGTATTAGTTTTTTTTTATTTGTGATTGTTTTGGGAGTTGACTTGGGTGGAAAGAGAGAGAGAGAGCATGATGGGGGAGCCATGCTTGCATTTAATGAGGTGAGAGAGAGGGGGGTTTGACTCTCTTATTCTCTCATTTCTTTTTTCAAAACACTCATTCCTCACATCTCTCTCCCTTTCACTTTGACACACATACACAACTACCACAACAACACAGCAGCAGCACCAAACAGCAGCAGCAGCAAGCAGCAGCAACACACGGCAGCAGCACCAAGCAGCAGTAGCACATAGCAGCAGCAACACCAACAACAGCAACATCAACACCACAACAACAGCTACAGCAGTAGCAAGCAAGCAACAGCAGCAGCTGAAGCATCATCATCAGCAACAGCAGCAGCATTTGCAACAGCTCACCCCCTTCTCTTCTTCTCCTCCTCCTTCTTCCTGCCTCCTAGGATCTAGTGGGGTATAATCTCTAAACTCAACTCCTTTTTGCTAAGCTTATATGTTATTTTGCTTCGGTTAGTGGTTAATATGAATTTTTAGTGCTAGTTTGTAGTTTAAGTGGGGTTTAAGTTAAGTTAGGGTTATTATAGCTCAAGGAACCTAATCAAGTGTTAGTATTACTGTTTAAACCTAGTAGCATCACTAAATTTAGCTAAATCACCTTAAAGTCGCAAACTTGAAGTTTTAAAATACGGTTTTGAGGCAAGTTGTGGGATATATGAGATCTGCTGCAACCAGGTTTATTTTCTAGCTTAGCAAACATGTTCAGAATAGTATGCAGGCCCTACTGAGTGTTGTGTTGATTTTCGAGCCCACCCCCTTCCCAAAAATCCGGCGACCTCCCCCATGATTTCGGCGTCGCCGGCCTCCCTGTGCAATTGGGTGTTGGTTATTGGGCTAGTGGTGTCTGTGGGTATTTGTCTGGGTTTGGTATTATTTACTTTCTCTAATTGTTTGCAGGTAGAAATCTAGGAGAGTTTGGGTTAGTTTTAGTGTTTTGTGGACTTTGACGATAAATTGATGGTTTAGTTGGAGAGTAGGGTTAATCAGGGTTTTTAGGGTTAGATTAGCTCTAATTTGTGCTGGTGGTATCACTTAAGTCAAGTAATTTCACCTAATATCACTTGTGCACCCTGTTGTTACAAACTAAGTGTTTTAAAACGTTTTTAAAACTAAACTTTATGATACATAAAATCTGTTGTATCTAGGGCAGTAATTTTGGTAAGCAAACATATACATTAGGCTATACTTTGTGTTAGGAAAATAGTGTAGAAACCTGGACCCTTTTCACCTTTTTTTGGTCGATATGACCCCTATGGTGGCCGGCCCTATTTTGTGGGTTTGTGTTGGAATTTTGCAGGTAGCTGTTTGTAGGTATTATAAGATGTTTGGTCTTGTTTTATTTTCTTGTTTTTGCTCCAGATTAAATCCGGGACCTGTTTACCTATAATTTGCGTAGCGGGACTTGCATGACACGTACGATACGAGTTGAGTTGGTTTGCTGTGTGCCACAGCGTGTTGCTGTATGCCACAGCGTGTCGCGTTGGTTTTGATGTATGCACACACGTTACGTATACACACGCGTTTAGTTCACGACGCGAGTTTCTCGTTTGGTTTTAATATCGCGTTTTTGCAGGATTCTAGCTTATGTGTATTCTTTGTGTAATTTCTAGGTTCGCAGGCGGGTACTTCGGACGCCGCAAAGAAGGGAAAACAGATAGTCGGCTACACTTAGCACGAGACCGGGTGAGTAGATTTAACATCTACGGGGAAATCGCTCGTATGGCGTTAAGCGTCAGGGTCTGATAGGATGCTGTAGTCGCGTATATATTTATATGTATATTGCTCATGCATATGTACTATTGTAGCGTACCCATCTTTTGTTGCATATAGAAATAGTAGTTATGTAACTGTAGGGTTGCTAGGCACACACACAAGGGTCTACGAGGCATCAACCATGCCCGATTAAAATTTTAGCCATGCCGAACAACCCGAAGCCGGATATTTAAACTAGAGTTTATGCGAAAACAAGTATGTTAAACACTTTAACACTAAGTGAGAGGGATTACAACCTTTGTAGATCCGGTCCTTCACTTCAATAGCTCCGTGTAGATGTCCCCTTCGCTGCGATCGTGAACTCCGGACTCTTGAGAAGCTCCACAAGAAGAACGAACGTGCTTGTTTCGATGACTTCAAGGCCGAAGATGATCTACGTCGGGGAGACACTAACTCAAGCTATTCGTTCACTAGGTCATGAACTTTGTGAAGAGAACACACTCTACTACATGGCAAGTGGTAGAGGATGAAGAAGTAGGAGGTGGGCTCACTTTAGAATTGATTTTCTCACATTTTTCCTCATAGCACCATTAGAGCTTGAAAGCTTTTTCAGGGAGCTTGATGATGAAAAAGAAGTGAATAATTCATCCAAATGAAAACTTATCCTTTGAATTATTGCACCTTGGTTGAGTTAAGCCCTCATGCTTAACTCATGTAGAGAATTAACCAAAGTATGAGGTTAAGGGTTGGGTTAACTAATATCCTAAGGAATGATAAAAGAGTTGACTTTGTCAATATTGCATACAAGCTTCTACAAGCTTGATAACATTGACTAAAGTCTCCTCTCTTTTGTTATTCTTAAGGAAATAAGTAAACCCTAATTTAACCTAAACTTGATATAAGTCTCATACACCCATCTTGTATGTATCATCAAGCATGATACAAATATGTACACTTGCATATATCACATATAAACAATGTGCACAATCTAGTGAGAAAATAAATCATAAGTGTGCTAATACTAGTTAATGCAATGTAATATATCAAATATATAATTATACATTAAATTATTAAATCAACTCTTGATTTAATAACCCGGCTATAACCGACTAATATCATGTGTAACAACTTATCGAATTAACACTTGATCCGATAACCCGGCTATATCGCATACAACCGATCAATGTCACGAATCGCGAGAATAGAATACGGTATCACATATCGTATCAATCTCGGTCCCGCACATATCACATATGTGCTCCTACTCCGTTTCGCTTGAGCCAGGAAACCCCTGTGTAGGACTCTAAAGACTCATCAATACGCCGGCAGTAGGTGATGATCATATCAAACACCCACAAGCCGCAAGCGGTCTGCTAAACGTAACGGCCACCCGGGTATTGAGTGATCAGAAAATCAACAAGCAAGCTTGTACATTCTCCTACGAATCCAAGCAGTAACACTCCCGTACAGTCTGGTCTCTTCGTATGATATGTCGCATATCTCGCCTAGGGGTGGTAAACGTCAGACCCAGTAGCTCGATAAGCCGTGTCGATATGAGGTCTATAACAGTTCGAGAAACTACTAATAACACTTACCAGTAAATCTCAGCAACCCTTGTGGGGTTCCTAGGCACACTACTGAGGTCTCACAAGGCATCAACCATGCCAATTTCAAATTTTACGGTGCCGAGAAACCCTAGACTAGATCGTTAACTAGAATTTTAGGCGAACACATGCAACTAGTTAACAATATAACTACAAGAACGGAAATACAACCTTTGTAGATCCAGTCCTCCACCTCCTTAGCTCCGCAATGAAGTCTCCTCGCTGTCCAAATGGAATCCCGGGCTCTAGCGTCGGCTTCATCGGAGAAATGGGCGGGCAAGGTCGTCGGCTTCGTGCCGAAGATGATCTACGTCGAGGCATCACAAGATCAAGCTCCCACTTCATCAAGTCATGAAACTTGTGAAGAAAACACCCTATACTACTTGGCAAGAGGTAGAGGATGAAGAAATAGGAGGTGGGTTCACTTTAGAATTGGATTTCTCACTCATTTGCTCAAGTTGCCATTGATGGAGGCAAGCTTCTTCTTGAAGAAGAAGAAGATGATGATGAAAAATGTTATGATAAGTATTTCTAAAAATAGAAAATAATGTGAATACTTATCATATGGCAACCATGGTCAAGTGTAGAGAATAAACTAAGGTTAGTTAAAGGGTTAGGGTTAAGCATGAAGACAAAATTGTCACTTAGTCAAAGATGCTTTGAAGCTTCAAGAAGCTTCAAGCAAAGAACAAAGAAAGCCACCATTTTCTCTTTATCATTTCCAAAATAAAATAAATAAAATAAATGAATAAGAAAATGAAAACCCTAACCAATATACAACCATGGTTTAATCTTTACACAAACCCTAGTGAGCATGTATCATCAAACATGATACAAACTTGTGTACAAAAGTATATCACATATACAATGTGCACAAACAAGTGAGAAAAACCATTTAAAGTGAACCAATACTAGTTAATGTAAATCAATATATCATATATATAATTATACATTAAATCATTAAATCAACACTTGATTTAACGATCCGGTCATATCGCATATAACCGACTAATATCCTATGTATCGGCTTACCGAATCAATCCTTGATTCGATAACTAGGTTATATCGCATACAACCTTTCGATACATTCATCGCGAGAATGGAATACGGTATCACATACACGCATTATTCTCGGTCCCGTACATATCTCATATGCGCTCCTATTTCGTTTCGCTTGAGCCAGGAAACCTCTGTGTAGGACTCTAAAGACTCGTCAATATGCCGGCAGCAGGTGATGATCATATCAAACACCCACAAGCCGCAAGCGGTCTGCTAAACGTAACGGCCACCCGGGTATTGAGCGATCAGAAGATCGACGAGCAAGCCCGCTCACACTCCTGTGAATCCAACCAGTAACACTTACCATACAGTCTGGTCTGTTCGTCTGATATGTCGCATATCTCGCCTAGGGGCGGTAAACGTCAGACCCCAATAGCTCGATAAGTCGTGTTGATATGAGGTCTATAACTATTCGAGAAACTACTGGTAACACTTACCAGTAAATCTCAGCAACCCTGGCCAGGGATTTCCGGTTATAGCCAATCGAACACAGCGCAACATCAACTCCCCATACCGGGAGAGACGAATCCCCTCCTATCGCTCATTGCCTCCATGTGATTCGGGACTGTACCCAAAAACCACCGTTTTGCACGCCCTCTTGGACGTGGTAAGGTGGAAATCAAAGCACAGTAGGAACCACACAAGACTCTATGACGATATCGGGTCTACAGACTAACCTGTACCAGTGTCACCAGAGAACTGCCATCTGACGTAAGGTATAATACCATCTGGGAGTTCTCGGCGAGTCCGTCCAGTGTACCCAGTCTCCACTGAGCACCCGTATATCATCTCTGATGTCAAACACCAATGGATATGGGATCATCCATCGCCCATCTGTATGGGTCGAGAAGGTATACGCTAGTCTACTCTGGTATATCGATGCCCCGTCTCGACATACCCTCGACTAGGGACTTTGAAGGATGTACTTATGGACTACCATGTCCCCACTAGTATGATCTGCATCATAGTCCAGGTAGTAAAGTACACATCCTAAGGGCTTTACCAACATGTAACAGAGAGACAATCAGTGTACACGTCAAGGTAAAGTGTAACCAGATAGCATACTATCATGTCGAGCAAGAAAGTCCTCCCTATATATGTCCCAGCATCCACTACAATATACATCCTATGTATAGTAATGGCCTCTAGGGCATACATATAACTAACAACCCTGGCCAGGGATTTCCAGTTATAGCCAATCGAACACAGCGCAACATCAACTCCCTATACCGGGAGAGACGAAACCCCTCCTATCGCTCATTGCCTCCATGTGATTCAGGACTGTACCCAAAAGCCACCTTTTTGCACGCCCTCTTGGACGTGGTATGATGGAAATTAAAGCACGGTGGGAGTCACACAAGACTCTATAACGATCTCGGGTCAACAAACTACTCTGTACCAGTGTTACCGGAGAACTGCCATCTGACGTGAGGTATAATACCATCTGGGAGTTCTCGGCGAGTCCGTCCAGTGTACCCAGTCTCTACTGAGCACCCGTACACCATCCTTGATGTCAAACACCGATGGATATAGGATCATCCATCGCCCATCATATGGGTCAAGATGCGTATACGCTAGTCTACTCTGGTGCATCGATGCCCTGTTTCGATACACCCTCGACTAGGAATAGTTATAGGATGTACTCGTCGACTACCCTGGCCCCACTAGTATGATCTCATCATAGTCCTAGTAGTCGAGTACATATCCTAAGGGCTTTATCAACATGTAACATAGAGACAATCAGAGTACATGTTAAGATAAAGTACAACCAGATAGCATACTATCATGTCGAGCAAGAAAGTCCTCTCTATATATGTCCAAGCATCCATTACAATATACATCGTATGTACAGTAATGGCCTCTAGGGCATACATATAACTAACAATCTCCCACTTGCACTAGGGCCATCTGTTGTGGTATCACATACCCAACAATTAGCTGCGGTTGAAGTATCTCATACTCAACCATCCCATAAAAGTCTCTACTGGGAAAAAGGCCTTTGTGAGTGGATCCGCGTTGTTGTCCTCTATGTCTACTCTCCTAACCTCGATCTCCCTGGAGATCAACCATCTCCATGATCAGGAGATACTGCCTAAGAATTATATCTGGATTTCTTATGGGACGGTAGTTCCTTAGCTAAAGCCACAACTCCATTGTCACACAATGGTAGGAACGAAGTTCATCTCATGAACTTATATATATCCATACTGCCTCTTTGGTAGCATCCTTGGTAACGATGTATCTTGCCTTTAATCGTCTAGTAAGTCACGGTATCTAGCTTGGAACTCTTCCAACATACTGTCCTTCCACTGAGGGTAAATACAATGCCTGCATCTGACTTTCAGTCGTCCTTATCACCCTGTAACCTTTCCAGTGATTCTCCCCAGGATCGATTGATACCATCTCACTACAACTAGTGAGTATCCTAACATCCAATTAGATCTATCTCATAGATCCAAAACCCAGGATTTAGTAGGTATCACTTTGATCCTATATGGAGAATCCTTGTGTTAAGCGGAGATTGACCGAGCGTAGTATAGGAAACTCCTTCCCTATCAAGAGTATGTCATCCACGTACTCTACGAGGATCACCACCATACTCCCTACTACCTTTTTGTATATACAAGGCTCATCTACCATTTTGATGAAGTCAAACTCTTTGACTACCACATCAAAACAGACGTTCCAACTCCGCGATGCCTGCTTTATCACATAAAACATCTTGCACACGTTTCCGCTGCTCCCACTGTCTATGAAGCCCTCTGGCTGTGTACTTATAGACGCTCTCTTCCAAAACATCATTTTAAAAAGCAGTCATGACACCCAACCACCAGATATCGTAGTCATGGTATGTAGCCGTGGCAAGTAGGATCTGGATGGACTTAAGCATAGCTTTGAAAGTCTCAATTTTTCCATGTACACCAAGTAATCTTCTCAAGATATACTTGCTCCTTATGGGGATTTAACCCTTCAGATAAAGCAACCAAAGTCCATACTTTGTTAGTGTATAAGGATTCTATCTCAGATCGCTAAGCATCCAACCATTCTTACAGAGTCCCACTCCTGATGGTATGCTCGAAAATAGTTGGGTCATCATCTCATGATGCAATCCTTGCTCCCACTGTCATAGAGAAATCGAAGTATCTCTCAGGTGGGAGAGGAACCCTACTAGATCGGCGGAAAGGCTGAGGTTCGTTGAATCTATTGAATCCTTTGGTTCTACCAAATCATCTGCTGTAGTTTGTATAGCTGGAACTCCTTCCAGTTCTACCTCATGACCACTAATTTTTCCATAAGAAATTCCCTTTCACAATGGTGGCATGTTGAGAAACAAAACATCTTTTGTTCCTCGGTTAGATAGAAGATATTCTCTTGTGTATGCTTGGGATATCCAACAAACTTCCACAGATTCGACTTTGCCTCGAGCTTGTCTGGATTTTGCTTTTTAAACATAGGCCGGACAACCTCAAATCTTAACAAACTTAAGATATGGGCTCTTCCCTTTCCATATCACATATGAAGTGGTAGGCATCTGATTTGATTTGAACCCTATTCAATAGGTATGCAGCTTCTCAAGTGCATAACTCCCAAAAGGAAATAGGAAACTCAGTAGTACTCATCATAGAGCACACCATATCACATAAGGTGCTTTTGCTCCGCCCCGATATACCATCGTGCTATGGTGTATACGGAGGAGTAATGCTGAGAGAGAATCTCATTCTCCTTTAGAATAATCCAGGAATTCCGTGCTCAAGTATTCTCCTCCCTGATCACATCAAAGGACATAATACTTATACCCGTTTTTGGTTCTCTACTTCTAACTTATATTCTGTGAATATCTCAAAAGCTTCGGACTTGTGTTTTAACAGAAACATATGTCTGAATCTTGAGAGATCATCAGAGAATGTAATGAAGTACAAAGAACCGGTCTTGGCATGTGTAGACAGGGGACCTTCATACATCAGCATGTATCAATCCCAAGAGTTCACTAACTCTTTCTCTATTTCCAATAAACAAAGCTGTGGTCATCTTATCTCTGTGACATGACCGGCAAGTTTCACAAGATGTAAATTCAAACAGATTTAAATATACATCTAAATGTAACTTAGCTAGTCGGATCGCATTGATATGACCTAGTCTACAATGCCTCAAGAAGGATCCGTTCATTTCTGAACTCTTCCTCTCGTGTGTGTTCTGTATACTAAGAACTGTAGTTTGATTTAGAACGTCAATGCTTTTAGATAACGTGCCTGAACCGATCAACTCTTGATATAGGAAATGTTCAAAACATTATCTAACAATACAAAATTATATCCTTTCTTTACTAATAAAGAGACTGATATGATGTTGTATATCAGGTTCGGTATCTAATAACATTCGTTCAGAATCAATGTATTCTGGTAATACAGGGTGATAGTGACCAACAGACTTGGCTGCAACACTTGCATCGTTTTCTATCTCATGAAACTTATCACCCGTTCTCAGTTCTCTACCTATCTGTAGCCCATGTAACAGATTACATATGCGGGATCCTGATCCGGTATCTCATACCCAGAACGTAAAGGATACTGAGAAACAGTTCTATGTAATGAACATACCCGAAGATGATGCATCAGCATGCACTTTCTTCGTTTGGGCGGCACGGGAATTCTGGTAATCCCATATTTCCTGCTCTGTCTTATAACAATTATAAGTTGGAGCGGGACCAATGTTCCCCAGCTCAGTATAACAAGCGGGTTCGGTCAAATATATCCGTTTTATTATCTTGATTAAGGCGTGATATGGTCGCTACCTGGAGAGAGAGAGAAGAAAACACTCAGCGTATGCTCTTGCAAGATTAGATTGGTTATCTAATATATCTAATCAGGATGTCTCACACTGTTTTAATCAAATCTTCCTTCAAACCCTAAAAGGAAAGACTAGCCGGGATTAATTACACGCTACAAGTTCGCCAATCTTTCAGCCAGGCCAGTGTCGGTACTTTGAGGGAGGTGCCCCGTGCTTTCGCACGGACCTAATTAAAGTAAACCTCGTTTTCCCAGAGGCGTAACCCCGTTAACACCTTTTTAGACACCTACTTGATCGGCTAATTGTAATGTGTAAAACTCTCCCAGGAGTAACTCTTACTCGCAGTGGGTATCGGGATCCAACTATCTTATAGAAGGTATGCAATCTCATTGCAAATTTCAACACTTGAAATTCCCAATAATATTTTACCCCTAGCATCCTATGACCTTGACGAAAGCCAACAAACCATAGGCTACTAGTCAAGTCCAACCCGTCATTTCCCGATTGAATTAAACCCACCCGTACGGCCCTTGACGAAAGCCAACAAAGTCGCACGACTACCCTAACTCAATCTGCATCATATGCATAAGCAGATAAGCATAAATAGCTACCGCACACTACGCCTTGACGAAAGCCAACAAACTTAGCACGAATACTATGAAGTACTTATCTGAAATGACGGAGGGCTACGACAGGTTTTTAAGAAAACCCTTTGCGTAATGAACTTGATATCGTTGTAGAAACGAGTGATTTTAAATGGAGTGTTTTTTAGGCTTTTCTAGTTTTGCTAAAGGGTTCACTGGTTGGAAGAATTTGAGTTAACCGCAATCAAGACGGTGTCGCTATGCAGCTAGCCGGTTGAGTACGGGTCGATCCACAGGGAGATGGTTGTATGTCCGTTCTTGCTTTAGACGAGTCAATAAAGAATTTGTGTATGTTTGTTTAGTCTATCCTATGTGTATTATTTGCAAGTATCAAGTTGTTAAGAAAAGATACGAGATTGTAAGCTAAGTAATTATGTACTCAAAACCTTTGAGCCGAGTCTTGACCAATTGAAGCTAGAGCAATTGGCAACAACGTGGATTAGGGGATTTAAGCGCGGTATTCGGGGAATCCGGCTTATTTACCCTTGTCCTTCCGTTCTTGTCTCTTGCTTTCGCCTCCGGCCAAACCGAACGCAACCGGTCGCGGCTAGGAATCACCGTTACCTTGTTAGGGTAGGGTGCCTAACGGAGCGCTTGCGTATGGTTTGGGCGGAGTTCAATGGAAAATAACGGGAAAAGGAAATGAGAAAGAAGATATTAACTTACAATACCGTATTTCATCTTAACAACAATAATTACAACCATTCACAAAATGAACAAAAGAGAGAACAAAAGAGAGAACAAAAAGAAAAGAACAAAGAAAAGAAAAGATTACAAGCAAGTAATTGCAAGGAATTTAAGTGCATGAAATAAATTGCAAGTAATAAAAAGCAAGTAATAAAAAGCGAGTAATAAAAAGAACAAGAAATGAAAAATGCAAGAAAGTAATTACAAGAACCGTAGAACTCAAAACAAGTATGGGATCAATAGCCAACCCTTAAACTTGCAAGCTCAATTAAGAGGTTGCAAGATCAAGGGAAGGGTAGAGAACGCATGTGAATTGAAGTACTAAGGAGTGAACAAAATACGACCCTTGAGATCAATAACTAACCCTTAACCATTCAAGTTCAATGAAGAGGTTGAATGATCAAGAGAAAGCAAGAATCTCAAGGGGAAGAAGAAACACAAGAGAATGATACAAAACCCTCATCTTCATTGATCTCCCACTCAAGAGCTCTCACTACAATTTCATGGAAAAAGAATGAAGAAGAAGAAGGAGAACTATACAAAAAACTAAAAAGAGGCTACAAGAATGAACACCAAGGTTGGGCTCAGATCTGCTGTATTTATAGGCAGGAGAATGGAGTTCTAGGGCAACCACCAGACATAAAATGAAACACCCAAAATACCCCCAAAATACGACAACCTGAAGAGCAAGTACGGCCGCGTTTCCGCGGCCAATACCCCCTATTGGCCGCGGAAACGCGGCCAAGTGGTGGGGTTGATGGGTCCAATTTGGTGGCTGTTCCTGGTTTTATCTTTCCTCGTGTTTGAAAACTTCAAAATGAACAAAAGTCCTCCAGAATATCTGCAGATTCCAAGTCAAAGATTGCATTATCTTTTTCACTTTTGACTTTATCTCCCTCGAGCTCCGCGCACCCATTGATTCTTGTGCAGCCCACCTCGTGCTCTGTGCTTGTCCCAGACATGAATGACCACTGTCACATGTCTTGTATCGGGAACCGGTACTCGGCACTGGACGGATATGGATGACCGGAACCCGGCTTTTATCTGCTGTCGACAGATGTTCTGCTTTTGGCGTAACTGTGGAGATTTTATCCTGATTTGCAATATTTATACTGGAAACCTGTATTCTGTAAACATGTAACAAACACGGATTAAAAGCACCTACCTATAAACACACGAGCGTAAGAATGGGCGGTATAAAATGCAATATTCTGATATGAACATTCACTCCCGGTGAAGGGATCGTCGGCCCTTTCCTCATCGAATAAGGTGCAGGGTATATCATATATACCGCTGTGCAAAGCAAGAACTATAGAAGCAATCAAAAGACAAACCGAGTTTGTAGCATCTGCTAATTTCACTAAAGAGGTCACTCCCGGTGAAGGGATCTCGGCTCTTTCCTTATCGAATAAGGTGCTGGATGTTCTACAAGGAACACCGCTATGCAAAGCAAGAACTAGAGCTACCAGTTTTTAAACTAGTTTCTACAACATCTTTAGGTTTCTTTTATTTCATTAATCTCATTAATGAAGTCCCATTTTATTATGCTTCACAAGCATCTCTTTTGAAACGAAATCTGCAATATAACATATATCTCATATATATAATATAAGCATTCGTCTCAGGCAGTAATATGATCTCATCACAGAATATTGCAGCAGAAGAACATATATGAAATATTGGATATACTAGGACGTCCGTGTTTTCAATACGAGCCAGTATAAAACACGGATTCCACGGTCGTGATGAATAGCCAAACCCACATCCCTAGACCCCTACGAGAGTGGCAAGCAACACTGCCAATTCTAGGGTTAGGAGACCCGATCTCGACTCCTCGAGATGGTCTCCCACTGGACCCTAGAACCCGGTTACTTGTGCTCCCCGCCTTGGGTCTACCTAATGCGGAAAAGTAAATAATATACAAAGGTGACATCATCCTCAGCCCGGAAGTACCCCAATAAAAGAATATTACATACAAATGAATTTTACATGAATGAAAAAGAAAAACTCTCATCTCACATAAAACCCCCGGCTATTCAAAACGCGACGATCCAATATAACATATCACAGCAACACATAATATCTCATATCATCAACGTAAGCAAGTATGCGTATTCCTATTGTCGTTGATGTATAGCAACGAAGCCGGCGATACACCACATACTACGCTTACGGTCACAGAAAAGAAAGTGTAAAACTACAACAGTTGGAATCTGCAACCTTCTCAGACATCGCATGCCTAACCAAATGAATTCCTTAGACATCGCATACCTAACAATTATAAACCCCGCATTTTAGTCTCATTATCGAAAACTCTTTTCAATATCAAGTCGGGCAATTCAACAAGATTCCCAATATCCTGATCGAATGCTCGTCGCAAACTTTAGTAGACGGCCACACCCCAGATGCCGTCGACGAAGTGCACTGAGGCGGAACACCGCTGCCGCGAGCACCAAAATGGATGCTTTTGGCGACGGGGTTCTCCTACAGTCACTTGGTCGGGGCTATGGGGCGTGGCTATCTATTAAGTTTACCCAGCGAGTATCCGCGTACGCTACGTGATTGCAACGGACTTTTGATCACATCAAAATTCCGTGGCAACCGATCATCTGAGACTAAACTGCTATGTTTATAATATTCAAATCAGTTATCTCATAACTATTTGTGGATTCCAAATATTGTATCACATTCCAGATAAATAGACAATGTTAAACTTTCCGATCGATTAATCAAACACCCAAGTTTTCCAAATAGTTCTCAACACTTGAAATTAGTTTTAAAAAACATCCATCACATGCATCAGTACCAATGGTCCAGCCGTAGAAGGGTCAAGCTAACGCCTCACATGTGGCACGCCGTACTGCCACAAACCCTAAGGTTTAGAGGCGGTTCAAGACAGTTACATAATCGAGTTAAGATTTGTTGTCTTCTAGAGGGTCCACCACGTTACTTGCACGACTTAGAACGTCCTTAAACTATGGAAAAATCCAACGCTTGGAAATTTTCCGGCGGGGAAAAAGTGAGTTATTGATATCCGTTCGAACTTTTTAACACGTTCTAAAAATTACCCGGACAAAACTAAACGAAGTTAAATTATTCGATCGAATCAACGAGTCCCCAATACAACCCTAGAAAACTCAGCACTTGAGTGGAATTAAAAATTTCCCAGAAAACAATGACAAGAAAGGACATAAGAATAAATATATGAAGTTTCAGGGACTAATTCACAATTTTGGCCGCGGAACCGCCGCCGAACCCTTGGTTTCACCGCGGTTCCACGGTCATGTGAGCGCATTAATTGTCCGTACGTCACAGTAATTCTTAGTTTTTCCTGCTCTATTTTATGAGAATTTTTAATTCATAAAAAATCACATTTTTGAAAAATATTCAAAGAGGGGTTCAAATTAAGGTTACGGTGTTCGATCGGACTTTAAACTTCGTCTAGACTTCGCCTAAAGCTCTAGCTTGGCTCTGATACCACTGTAGGGTTGCTAGGCACACATACATGGGTCTACGAGGTATCAACCATACCCGATTAAAATTTTAGCCGTGCCGAACAACCCAAAGCCGGATCATTAAACTAGAGTTTATGCGAAAACAAGTATGTTAAACACTTTAACACTAAGTGAGAGGGATTACAACCTTTGTAGATCCGGTCCTTCACTTCAATAGCTCCGTGTAGATGTCCCCTTCGCTGCGATCGTGAACTCCGGACTCTTGAGAAGCTCCACAAGAAGAACGAACGTGCTTGCTTCGATGACTTCGAGGCCGAAGATGATCTACGTCGGGAAGACACTAACTCAATCTATTCGTTCACTAGGTCATGAACTTATAAGGTGTTTCCTTCACAAGTTTTCTTGACTTGGTGAAGTTGGAGCTTGATCTAGCGATGCCTCGACGTAGATCATCTTCGGCATCGTCGTCGATGACCTAGCCCGCTTTTTCTCCGATGAAGCCGACGCTAGAGCCTAAGATCCGATTTGTACAGCGAGGAGACTTCATCGCGGAGCCATGGAGGTGGTGGACCGGATCTACAAAGGTTGTAGCCACTTTCCTTTAGCATTTATTTCCGTTTACTTGCTTGCATCGCCTATATATCTAGTTAACGATCCGTATTAGGGTTTGTAGGCACTTGTAAAATTTGAATTAGCCATGCTTGATCACTTGTGAGACTTCATTAGTGTGCCTAGGAACCCTACAGTGGTATCAGAGCCTAGCTAGAGCCTTAGGCGATGCGTAGACGGAATTAGAAGTCCGATTGAACCGAAACCCCAATCGCATTTTGCTCCCTGGACATTTTTGAAAAACGTGGTTTTTTCCAGATTAAAAATATGCAGAAAACTCAGTAGAAGATTCTAAGAATTACTGTATAAAACGGGGCCCCTGAATCCATTAAAGCGCGGCGGAACCGCGGCATTAGCATGCTAATGCGGCGGTTCCGCGGCCCTTTTGTCTCCTCTTGCAATAAATTTTGCACAGTAATTCCTAGTTTGCAGTGCTGGTTTTCCTGGGAATTTTTAATAATTTTTCAAGAGTTGAATTTTCTGGGTTGTATTGGAGACTCGGTGTATCGATCGGATTGTCTAATTTTGTCAGTGTGTTTTTCCGGGTATTTTTAGAATATGTTAAAAAGTTCGACCGGATATAAATACCCACTTTTTCCCCTGCCGGGAAATTTCCAATTGTTGGATTTTTCCGTAGTTTAACGACGTTCTAAGTAGTGCAAGTAACGCGATGGACCCTCTAGAAGACAACAAACCTTAACTTGATTATGTGACCGTCTTGAACTGCCATTTGAACCTTCGGGTTTGGGGCAGTACGGCGTGCCACATGTGAGGCGTTGGCTTGACCCTTCTACGGCTGGACCGTTGGTACTGAGGCACGAACTGAATGTTGTTAAACTTATTTCATGTGTTGAGCTGTTTCGGGAAAACTTGGGTGTTCGAATGTTCAATCGGAAAGTTTAACATTTTCTGTTTATCCGGAATGTGATACAACAATTGGAATTCACAAAAGTTATGTGATAACTGAATGAATGTTATAAACATAGCACTTTAGTCTCACTTGATCGGTTGCCACGGAATTTTGATGTGATCAAAAGTCCGTCGCAATCACGTAGCGTACGCGGATACTCGCCGGGTAAACTTAATAGACAGCCTCACTCCATAGCCCCGACCAAGTGACTGTAGGAGAACCCCGTCGCCGAAAGCATCCGTTCGGGTGCTCGCGGTAGCGGTGTTCCGCCTTGGTGCACTTCGTCGACGGTATCGGGGGTGCGACCGTCTACTAAAGTTTGCGACGAGCATTCGATCAAAATATCGGGAATCTTGTTGAATTGCCCGACTTGATATTGAAAAGTGTTTTCGATAATGAGACTAAAATGCGGGGTTTATAATTGTTAGGCATGCGATGTCTAAAGAATTCATTTGATCAGGCATGCGATGTCTGAGGTGGTTGCGGATTCCAACTGTTGTAGTTTTACACTTTCTTTTCTGTGACCGTAAGTGTAATATGTGATGTCGCCGGTTTCGTTGCTATATGTCAACGACAATTGGGATGCGCATATTTACTTACGTTAATGACATGTGATGTTATGTGTTGCTGGATATGTTATATTGGATCGTCGTGTTTGAATAGCCGGGGGGTTTTTATGTGAGATGAGTGTTTTTCATTTTCATTCATGTAAAAACTTGTATGTAATATTATTTTATTGGGGCACTTCCAGGTTGCGGAAGATGTCATCGTTGATGTATATTATTTACTTTTCTGCACTAGGATAGACCCAAGGAGGGGAGCACAAGTAACCGGGTTCTGGGGTCCAGTGGGAGACCAACTCGAGGAGTCGAGTCCGGGTCTCCTAACCCTAGAATTGGTAGGGTTGCTTGCCGCTCTCGTAGGGGTCTAGGGGTGTGGGATAGGCTATTCATCACGACCGTGGAATCCGTGTTTTATACTGGCTCGTATTGAAAACACGGACGTCCTAGTATATCCAATATTTCATATGTTTCTTCTGCTGTGATTTATCTGTGATGTGATCATGTGATGTTCTGTGACAGATATTATATATAGTATATATGATATATTATATAAACATTGCTTATGTTTTACACCCGCGCTAGCCCTGCCCCGCTCTGCCGTTAGTTACCTAACCTAACGGTGCAGACGGGACATCGAGGCGAATACGGATGGCATAAGCGTACGTTATATTTATCTGTGATGTTTAGGTGGACTTAAATGATGGGATATTCATTAATGAGATTAATGAAAGAAAATAAACCTAATTGATGTTGTGGAATCGAATTTCAAAATAAAAACAGGTAGCTACAGTTCTTGCTTTGCATCGCGGTGTTCATTATAGAACATCCTGCACCTTATTCGATGAGGAAAGGACCGAGATCCCTTCACCGGGAGTGACTCCTTTAGCAATAACTGGCTGATGCTACAACCCTCGGTTTGTCTTTGATCGCTTCTATGGTTTCCGCTTTGCACGGTGATATATATGATATATCCCGCACCTCATTCGACGAGGAAAGGGCCGACGATCCCTTCACCGGGAGTGACCCCTTTAGCAAAACTAGAAAAGCTTCAAAAACATTCCATTTAAAAAACCATTTGATTCCGCAACGAGATCAAGTTCGAAGCGTTAAAGGTTTTCACAAAAACCATTCGCAACCCTCCGTCATTTTAGGAAGTAGAGTACTTAGTATTCGTGCTGTGTTTGTTGACCATAGTCAAGGCACAGTGTACGGTAGCTAAGTGATGTCTTCCTACACCGCATATGATGCGATTAGTTAGGACAGTCGCGTGACTTTGTTGACCTTAGTTAAGGGTCATGTGGGTGGGTCTAATTAATCACGAAATGACGGGTAGAACTTGACTAGTACTTATGATTTGTTGACCATAGTTAAGGTCATAAGTGCTAGGGGTAAAAACCTTTATCGGGAGTTTCAAGTGTTGAAATTTGCAATGAGATTGCATACCTTCTATGTGATAGTTGGATCCCGATACCCACTGCGAGTAATTGTTACTCCTGGGAGAGTTTTGCACTTTGCAATTAGCCGATCCAGTAGGTGTCTAGAAAGGTGTCAACGGGGTTACGCCTCTGGGAAAGCGAGGTTTACAGTAATTAGGTCCGTGCGAAAGCACGGGGAACCTCCCTCAAAGTACCGACACTGGCCTGGCTGAAAGATTGGCGAACTTGTAGAGTGTAATTAATCCCGGCTAGTCTTTCCTTTTAAGGTTTGAAGGAAGATTTGATAAAAACAGTGGGAGCCATCCTGATTAGATAAAATACATAACCAATCTAATCTTGCAAGAGCGCACGCTGAGTGTTTTCTTCTCTCTCTCTCCTGGTAGCGACCATATCATGCCTTAATCAAGATAATAAAATGGATGTATTGACCGAACCCGCTTGTTATACTGAGCTGGGGAACGTTGGTCCCGCTCCAACTTATAATTGTTATAAGACAGAGCAGGAAATAGGGGAATACCAGATTTCCTATGCCGCCCAAACGAAGAAAGTGCATACGATGCATCTCCTTCGGGTGTGTTCATTACAAAGAACTGTTTCTCAGTATCCTCTGCATCCTGGGTATTCGATACCGGATCAGGATCCCAGATATGTAATCTGTTACATAGGGCTACAAAAGGGTAGAAAAACTGAGAAAGGGTGATAAGTTTCATGAGACAGAAAACGGGGCAAGTGTTGCAGCCAAGTCTGTTGGTCACTGTCACCCTGTATTACCAATACATTGATTCTGAACAAATGCTATTAGATACCGAACCTGATATACAAAATCATATCAGTCTCTTTATTAGTAAAGAAATGATAAAATTTTGTATTGATGGATAATGTTTTGAACATTTCCTATATCAAAAGTTGATCGGTTCAGGCACATTATCTAAAAGCATTGACGTTCTAAATCAAACTACAGTTGCTAGTATGCAGAACACACACAAGAGGAAGAGTTCAGAAATGAACGAATCCTTCTTGAGGCATTGTAGACTAGGTCACATCAATGCGACCCGACTAGCTGAAGTTACATTTTAGATGCATATTTAAATCAGTTTGAATTTACATCTTATGAAACTTGCCAGTCATGTCACAAAGATTAGATGACCATAGCCCTGTTTATTGGAAACAGAGAAAGAGTTAATGAACTCTTGGGACTGATACATGATGATGTATGTAAGGTCTCCTGTCTACACATGCCAGGAATGGTTCTTTATACTTCATTATATTCTCTGATAATCTCTCAAGATTCAGACATATGTTCCTGTTGAAACACAAGTCTGAACCTTTTGAGATATTCACAGAATATAAGTTAGAAGTAGAGAACCAATACGGGTATAAGTATTATGTCCTATGATAAGATCAGGGAGGAGAATACTTGTGCATGGCATTCCTGGACCATTCTAAAGGAGAATGAGATTCTCTCTCCGTATTACTCCTCTGAATACACCACAGCACAACGGTGTATCGGGGCAGAGCAATCGCACAATATTAGATATCGTGTGCTAGATGATGAGTATTACTGAGTTACCTATTTCCTTTTTGGGTTGTGCACTTGAGAAGCTGCATACCTATTGAATTGGGTTCAAATCAAATCAGTTGCCTACCACTTCATATGTGATATGGAAAGGGAAGAGCCCATATCTTAAGTTAGTTAAGATTTGGGGTTGTCTGGCCTATGTCAAAAGCAAAATCCGGACAAGATCGAGGTAAAGTCAGTTGTGTAGAACTGGAAAGGTTCCAGCTATACAAAACTGCAGCTGATGATTTGACAGAACCAAAGAATTCAATAGTTCCCGACGAACCTCAGCCTCTCCGCCGATCTAGCAGGGTTCCTCACCTGCTTGAGAGATACTTCGGTTTCTCGATGACAGTGGGAGCAAGGATTGCATCATAAGATGATGACCCAACCAGATTCGAGCAGGCCATCAAGAGTAGGGACTCTGTAAGAATGGCTGGATGCTTAGCAATCTGAGATGGAATCCATATACACCAACAAAGTATGGACTTTGGTTGCGATATCTGAAGGGTTAAATCCCCATCAGGAGCAAGTATATCTTGAGAAGATTACTTGGTGTAGATGGACAAGTTGAGACTTTCAAAGCTAGACTTGTTAAAGGTTTTCGTCATTGACCAGGCACGAATAATGATGAAACCTTTTCCAGGGACTATGCTTAAGTCCATCCAGATCCTACTTACCATGGCTACATACCATGACTACGATATCTGGTGGTTGGGTGCCATGACTACTTTTCTAAATAATGATTTAGAAGAGAACGTCTATAAGAACACAGCCAGAGGGCTACGTAAACAGTGGGAGCAGCGGAAACGTGTGCAAGTTGTTTTATGTGATGAAGCAGGCATCGCGGAGTTGGAACATCTGTTTTGATGAGTTAGTCAAACAATTTGACATAATCAAAATGGTAGATGAACCTTGTATATACAAAACGGTAGTAGAGAGTGAAGTGGTCATCCTCGTATTGTACGTGGACAACATACTCTTGATAGGAAAGGAATTTCTTATGCTACGATCGGTCGATCTCCTCTTATCACATAGATTCTCCATAAAGGATCAAAGTGATACCTCCTAAATCCTGGGATTTGCATCTATGAGATAGATCTAAATAGATTTTAGGATTCTCACTAGCTATAGTGAGATAGTATCAGTTGATCCTGGGGAGAATCACTGGAAGTGTTCCAGGGTGATAAAGACGACTGAATGTCAGTCACAAGCATTGTCTTTACCCTCAGTAAAGGGACGGTATGTTGGAAGATTTCCAAGCTAGATACCGTGACAAACTAGAAGATAAAGGCTGGTAACATCGCTATTAAAGATACTACCAAAGAGGCAGTTTGGGTGTATATTGGTTCATAGGATGAACTAGGTTCCTACCATTGTGTGACAATGGAACTGTGCCTTTGGCCCTGGAACCCTGATCCCATCAGTGACCCAGACATATTCTGAGGCAGCATCACCTGATCATGGAGATAGTTGATCTCCAGGGTGATCGAGGTTAGGAGAGTAGACTCAGAGGACAACACGGCAGATCCACTCACGAAGGCCTTTTCCCAAAGAGAGACTTTTAAGGGGATGGTTGAGTATTAGATACTACAACTACTGCTACAGATGGCCCTAGTGCAAGTGGGAGATTGTTAGTTATATGTATGCCCTAGAGGCCATTACTGTACATCGGATGTATATTGTAGTGGATGCTGGGACATATATAGGTAGGACTTTCTTGCTCGATATGATAGTACGCTATCTGGTTGCTCTTTATCTTAACATGTATACTTTATGTCTCTCTGATTACAGGTTGATAAAGCCCTTAGGATGTGTACTCGACTTCCAGGACTATGATGAAGATCATACTAGTGGGGCCTGGGTAGTCAATGAGTACATCCTTCATTGTTCCTAGTCGTGGGAATATCGAGACGGGGCATCGATATTCCAGAGTAGACTAGCGTATATCTTCTCGACCCATGTGATGGGCGATGGATGATCCCATATCCATTGGTGTTTGACATCGGAGATGGTATACGGGTGCTCAGTGGAGACTGGGTACACTGAACGGACTCGCCGAGAACTCCCAGATGGTATTATACCTCACGTCAGATGGCAGTTCTCTGGTGACACTGGTACAGCTTAGTCTGTTGACCCGAGATCGTCATAGAGTCTTGTGTGTCTCCCACTGTGCTTTGATTTCCACCCTACCACGGCTCTACTTAGTCGTGCAAACAGGTGGTTTTTGGGTACAGTCCCGATTCACATGGAGGCAATGAGCGATAGGAGGGGATTCGTCTCTCCCGGTATTGGGGGTTGATGTTGCGCAATGCACGACTGGCCATAACAGGAAATCCCTGACCAGGGTTGCTGTGATATACTGGTAAGAGTTATCAGTAGTTTCACGAAAGTTATGGACCTCACGTCGGAATGACTTATCGAGCTATTGGGGTCTGACGTTTACCACCCCTAGGCGAGATATGCGACATATCAGACGAACAGACCGGACTGTACGGTAAGTGTTACTGGTTGGATTCACAGGAGTGTGAGAGGGCTTGCTCGTCGATCTTCTGATCGCTCAATACCCGGGTGGCCGTTACGTTTGGCAGACCGCTTGCGGCTTGTGGGTGTTTGATATGATCATCACCTGCTGCCGGCGTATTGACGAGTCTTTAGAGTCCTACACAGAGGTTTCCTGGCTCAAGCGAAACGAAATAGGAGCGCATATGAGATATGTGCGGGACCGAGAATAATGCGTGTATGTGATACCGTATTTCATTCTCACGATGAATGTGTCGAATGGTTGTATGCGATATAACCTAGTTATCGAATCAAGGATTGATTCGATAAGCCGATACATTGGATACTAGCCGGTTATATGCGACATGACCGGATCGTTAAATCAAGTGTTGATTTAATGATTTAATGTAGAATTATATATTTGATATATTACTTTGCATCAACTAGTATTGGTTCACTTTAAATGGATTTTCTCACTTGAATTGTGCAAGTTGTATATGTGATATACATTTGTGCACATGATTGTATCATGTTTGATGATACATGTTTACTTAGTTAAGTGTAAAGAATTAAACCATGGTTAAGTTTATGATTAGGGTTTTCTTTTTTCTCACTTATTTATTTATTTATTTATTTTTGGAAAAGATGAGAAAAGAATGGTTGCTATTTTTGTTTTTAGTTGAAGATTCATGAAGCATTGACTAAGTCACCATTCTTGTCTCATGCTTAACCCTAACCATCCAAGTTAACCATGGTCCATTCTCTACAATTAACCAAGGGTTATATATGATAAGTATTGATTTATTTATCCATATTATTCAACACTTATCATATATCTTCTTCTTCTTCTTCATCTTCTTCTTTCATGAGAAGAAAGCTTGCTACATCAATGGTGATTGATGAAAAAGTGTGAGAAATCCAAATCTAAAGTCTACCCACTTCCTATTTCTTCATCCTCTACCTCTTGCCAAGTAGTATAAGGTGTTTCCTACACAAGTTTTCTTGACTTGGTGAAGTTGGAGCTTGATCTAGCGATGCCTCGACGTAGATCATCTTCGGCATCGTCGTCGATGACCTAGCCCGCTTTTTCTCCGATGAAGCCGACGCTAGAGCCCAAGATCCGATTTGTACAGCGAGGAGACTTCATCGCGGAGCCATGGAGGTGGTGGACCGGATCTACAAAGGTTGTAGCCACTTTCCTTTAGCATTTATTTCCGTTTACTTGCTTGCATCGGCTTCATCGAGGAAATGGGCGGGCTAGGTCATCGACGACGATGCCGAAGATGATCTACGTCGAGGCATCGCTAGATCAAGCTCCAACTTCACCAAGTCAAGAAAACTTGTGAAGGAAACACCCTATACTACTTGGCAAGAGGTAGAGGATGAAGAAATAGGAAGTGGGTAGACTTTAGATTTGGATTTCTCACACTTTTTCATCAATCACCATTGATGTAGCAAGCTTTCTTCTCATGAAAGAAGAAGATGAAGAAGAAGAAGAAGATATATGATAAGTGTTGAATAATATGGATAAATAAATCAATACTTATCATATATAACCCTTGGTTAATTGTAGAGAATGGACCATGGTTAACTTGGATGGTTAGGGTTAAGCATGAGACAAGAATGGTGACTTAGTCAATGCTTCATGAATCTTCAACTAAAAACAAAAATAGCAACAATTCTTTTCTCATCTTTTCCAAAAATAAATAAATAAATAAATAAGTGAGAAAAAAGAAAACCCTAATCATAAACTTAACCATGGTTTAATTCTTTACACTTAACTAAGTAAACATGTATCATCAAACATGATACAATCATGTGCACAAATGTATATTACATATACAACATGCACAATTCAAGTGAGAAAATCCATTTAAAGTGAACCAATACTAGTTGATGCAAAGTAATATATCAAATATATAATTCTACATTAAATCATTAAATCAACACTTGATTTAATGATCCGGTCATGTCGCATATAACCGGCTAGTATCCAATGTATCGGCTTATCGAATCAATCCTTGATTCGATAACTAGGTTATATCGCATACAACCATTCGACACATTCATCGCGAGAATGAAATACGGTATCACATACACGCATTATTCTCGGTCCCGCACATATCTCATATGCGCTCCTATTTCGTTTCGCTTGAGCCAGGAAACCTCTGTGTAGGACTCTAAAGACTCGTCAATACGCCGGCAGCAGGTGATGATCATATCAAACACCCACAAGCCGCAAGCGGTCTGCCAAACGTAACGGCCACCCGGGTATTGAGCGATCAGAAGATCGACGAGCAAGCCCGCTCACACTCCTGTGAATCCAACCAGTAACACTTACCGTACAGTCCGGTCTGTTCGTCTGATATGTCGCATATCTCGCCTAGGGGTGGTAAACGTCAGACCTCAATAGCTCGATAAGTCATGCCGACGTGAGGTCCATAACTTTCGTGAAACTACTGATAACTCTTACCAGTATATCACAGCAACCCTGGCCAGGGATTTCCTGTTATGGCCAGTCGTGCATTGCGCAACATCAACCCCCAATACCGGGAGAGACGAATCCCCTCCTATCGCTCATTGCCTCCATGTGAATCGGGACTGTACCCAAAAACCACCTGTTTGCACGACTCAGTAGAGCCGTGGTAGGGTGGAAATCAAAGCACAGTGGGAGACACACAAGACTCTATGACGATCTCGGGTCAACAGACTAAGCTGTACCAGTGTCACCAGAGAACTGCCATCTGACGTGAGGTATAATACCATCTGGGAGTTCTCGGCGAGTCCGTTCAGTGTACCCAGTCTCCACTGAGCACCCGCATACCATCTCCGATGTCAAACACCAATGGATATGGGATTATCCATCGCCCATCACATGGGTCGAGAAGATATACGCTAGTCTACTCTGGAATATCGATGCCCCGTCTCGATATTCCCACGACTAGGAACAATGAAGGATGTACTCATTGACTACCCAGGCCCCACTAGTATGATCTTCATCATAGTCCTGGAAGTCGAGTACACATCCTAAGGGCTTTATCAACCTGTAATCAGAGAGACATAAAGTATACATGTTAAGATAAAGAGCAACAAGAAAGTCCTACCTATATATGTCCCAGCATCCACTACAATATACATCCAATGTACAGTAATGGCCTCTAGGGCATACATATAACTAACAATGGCTTGCATCGCCTATATATCTAGTTAACGATCCGTATTAGGGTTTGTAGGCACTTGTAAAATTTGAATTAGCCATGCTTGATCACTTGTGAGACTTCATTAGTGTGCCTAGGAACCCTACAGAACTTTGTGAAGAGAACACACTCTACTACATGGCAAGTGGTAGAGGATGAAGAAGTAGGAGGTGGGCTCACTTTAGAATTGATTTTCTCACATTTTTCCTCATAGCACCATTAGAGCTTGAAAGCTTTTTCAGGGAGCTTGATGATGAAGAAGAAGTGAATAAATCATCCAAATGAAAACTTATCCTTTGAATTATTGCACCATGGTTGAGTTAAGCCCTCATGCTTAACTCATGTAGAGAATTAACCAAAGTATGAGGTTAAGGGTTGGGTTAACTAATATCCTAAGGAATGACAAAAGAGTTGACTTTGTCAATGTTGCATACAAGCTTCTACAAGCTTGATAACATTGACTAAAATCTCCTCTCTTTTGTTATTCTTAAGGAAATAAGTAAACCCTAATTTAACCTATACTTGATATAAGTCGCATACACCCATCTTGTATGTATCATCAAGCATGATACAAACATGTACACTTGCATATATCACATATAAACAATGTGCACAATCTAGTGAGAAAATAAATCATAAGTGAGCTAATACTAGTTAATGCAATGTAAGATATCAAATATATAATTATATATTAAATTATTAAATCAACTCTTGATTTAATAACCCGGCTATAACCGACTAATATCATGTGTAACAACTTATCGAATCAACACTTGATCCGATAACCCGGCTATATCGCATACAACCGATCAATGTCACGAATCGCGAGAATAGAATACGGTATCACATATCGTATCAATCTCGGTCCCGCACATATCACATATGTGCTCCGACTCCGTTTCGCTTGAGCCAGGAAACCCCTGTGTAGAACTCTAAAGACTCGTCAATACGCCGGCAGTAGGTGATGATCATATCAAACACCCACAAGCCGCAAGCGGTCTGCTAAACGTAACGGCCACCCGGGTATTGAGCGATCAGAAGATCAATAAGCAAGCTTGTACATTCTCCTGCGAATCTAATCAGTAACACTTCCGTACAGTCCGGTCTCTTCGTCTGATATGTCGCATATCTCGCCTAGGGGTGGTAAACGTCAGACCCCAGTAGCTCGATAAGCCGTGTCGATATGAGGTCTATAACAGTTCGAGAAACTACTGATAACACTTACTAGTAAATCTCAGCAACCCTGGCCAGGGATTTCCAGTTATAGCCAATCAAACACAGCGCAACATCAACTCCCTATACCGGGAGAGACGAAACCCCTCCTATCGCTCATTGCCTCCATGTGATTCGGGACTGTACCCAAAAGCCACCTTTTTGCACGCCCTCTTGGACGTGGTATGATGAAAATCAAAGCACAGTGGGAATCACACAAGACTCTATGACGATCTCGGGTCAACAGACTACTCTGTACCAGTGTTACCGGAGAACTGCCATCTGACGTGAGGTATAATACCATCTGGGAGTTCTTGGCGAGTCCGTCCAGTGTACCCAGTCTCTACTGAGCACCCGTACACCATCCTTGATGTCAAACACCGATGGATATGGGATCATCCATCGCCCATTATATGGGTCAAGATGCGTATACGCTAGTCTACTCTGGTGCATCGATGCCCTGTCTCGATACACTCTCGACTAGGAACGGTTATAGGATGTACTCGTCGACTACCTTAGCCCCACTAGTATGATCTCATCATAGTCCTAGTAGTCGAGTACATATCCTAAGGGCTTTATCAACATGTAACATAGAGACAATAAGAGTACATGTTAAAATAAAGTACAACCAGATAGCATACTATCATGTCGAGCAAGAAAGTCCTCCCTATATATATCCAAGCATCCATTACAATATACATCGTATGTACAGTAATGGCCTCTAGGTTATACATATAACTAACAGTAACACCGCACTGTCACTAACAGTTCAAGCTGCACGAGCACTATTTGTATGTTACACTCACACCGTTAGTGATTGCCATAACACTCGCACTATAGGATTGTTACGAACCATACATCATTCCGATTGCCGCATCATTGATGATTAGACATTGATATATCCATATTGCGCACATACACATTGTATATTCATATTGGTGCACACATACATTGATATATCCATACTTGCGCACATACACATTGTATATTCATATTGGTGCACACATACATTGATATATCCATACTTGCGCACATACACATTGTATATCCATATTAGTGCACATATACATTGGCACACTCATAATTGCGTATATATCCACATGCACATCCATACCTATATACATACATATGTCACATACATGGATGATATAGGCTTTGATTTCTAGAAAATAGGGACCGCGTGAGATATTTTCAAAACTGGATCCATTTTAAAGAGCGGTTTCCCTTTTTACTCTTAGTGGTATACGCCATATTGCATGGATTTACACATTTAGTTTTGGATTCGTGTGATTCTGGATTTGAGAACCGCGGTATTATTTTAAGAAAATATGCACTGTTTTGAAAACCCGGTTTCTCTTGATATGATATTTCAGTGCGTCCACCATGCGTTTTCTCGGTTCTGAGACGTGTGACATGTGAACCCGAATCGAGGAGCTGGATGAGTCCGATTGCGGGTACATGGTGGACCTGGTATGGTGCCCCGGGACGAGAACGGATCGCTGTGCAGTAGACGGTGAGCCTGGCAGAGGGACTACTACCTACCGGTGAGTGGTTAGACTTGGCGGTTATCCGGAGGATACTGACCAGAGTCGAGAGGTGGATACGGGCCGACCCGTACTGTCGGGGCCGAGGGCCGATTCCGCAGACGGAGCCCGTTGGCCGATCCGGACTGACGGAGCCCGATACATGAGGATTTGCGTGTCGATACTGGACACGATTATTTCATGATATTTTCGAGTCCCGATGTTGGGCACTCACGTTTTCATGAGATTTACAGGATTTGAGGGCCGATTAGAGTGACGGCGCCTGAGTTTTTACTAGGATTGGGTGTATTTGATGGACACCGGTTATTTTTCCACGTTGATATTTCGTATAGATGATATTTTATCCCATGCTCAGCATTCATTGCCATGCATCTCATCCTGTAGTCGTAGTACCTGATAGAATACTTTGGCATGATTATTGCATACCCTGCTCATCATATATAGATGTTATTAGATTGCACTTGATATGCATTATTATTGCGTACCCAGCTCATCATATACATGTTATCTGTTGCACATGTTAGAGTATCGCAGTACGTGCATACTCGCGATTACCTTTATTTGTTATCTACTATTCACGAGTTGGCAACTCACCCCCGTTGTGCCACAGTGTTTGCAGGTTGCCCCTCAGAGTAGTTGCGGCAGGGCTACTTCCTTGTATCTTTTGCTACGGATACCAATGCAGTTGGCGTGTGAGCCCTTTTGCTTATAGGTGGGTTTTTGCGGTATCCGTTTATTTTCCAGTTGTACACACTATTGTATCTAGTACTCTCCATCTACTATTTCATATATTGACTTAGAGACCAGTTGTGAGGACGATATATATTATTTTGTATTCTGGATGTCGAGCTCGTGTGAGCCGGCCTTATTCATGCAGTTATATCTCTTATGCTGTTTTTCACTTATTCTGCTCATTCTTCGCTATGGCGTCGTATATTATTATTGTGATGGTTGTTTCCGCTGTTGGGCGTGATTGCTCCCGTTTGGGGATTCTTTATTATTGTATGTCATTTTACTTATATCATGTCTTGTACCCGATTTCTGGGCTAGTTTTTACAAAAGAGGTGCTGCCGAATTTTTGAATAAAATAATTTAAACTTGAAGGATTTTTACTTGAGATTTCCAAATGTTTTAACAAATATTTTCGTCAAATGTTTTCAACACTCACTACTTTTAATGGTTTAGATTTCTGGGTTTCGGCTTACTTAGTCGCGTTACGCCTGTAGATGTTACGTGGTTAAGTGCCGGTCACAGGCCGAACTTTGGGTCATGACAATTTGGCTATGCATGGGAATAAATCAAAACGCATTCTCAAACCATTATCAGGAGCACAAAAACAACGCAAACGTGAACATGAAAGAATAAGATATCAAAAAAAAAAACAGTCATCCAACACTAATACTAAAAATGATAAATTTTCTTTCAAGCGAAAGCAAGAGACATTTGATTTTGGTATACCGCACTTCAAAAGACTATTAGAACAAATTCCTAATTTTTCTGCCATTATTGAATGCAACATATCTTTGATAGATAATGATACCGCTTTATATCATTCTATGGAAGTGGGATTTTTGAATGATCACCATATAGTTAATAAAGACATTCATCAAGATTTGTCATGCAGTCAAAAAAACAATAATGATTGTAAGAGAACGCTTCATTCTCATTATATATCCATATAAAACAAACAGTTTTATCTAATTTTACTTTAATATTTAATATTAACTATATTTAAAGAACATATCACTCAAAAATCTTAATTTTTTTAATTTTTTTGATTTACAAATATTTTACATATTTTAAAAATTATAAGATTATTTTAAATAAAATCCTCCATAAATATAATAATATAATATATGACATTTTCTTATTGCTGATTAAATTGTAATGTGTGTTTTATAATGATACATGATAAGACAGTTTTAACGATAATTATTTCACAGATTGGCATGGCCGTTTCCATTATTTGGGACCTCCTACTGAAAAATGTTCTAGATATGATGCAATTGTGTGGAAATAAGAAAGAGTTAAAACCGATGATAAGAAAAAAATAAATTATTCACTTTGTTGTAAGGGTGGAAAAGTTTCTCTGCCTCTTCTTGAGAAGACACATGAAATGCTAGACTCTTTATTGAACTATCAAAATATTTCTGAACAAGCTAAACAATTTCGGGAAAAAAATCGTTCGTTCAACTCTATTTTTGCTTTTACATCTATTGTGTAAAGATAGATTATCAAATTTTGAAAGAAAGGTGACCATATACATTTCGAATTCATGGACAAAACTATCATAAAATAGGTTCATTACTGCCGGCTATCGGAAGTCGACCTAAATATGCACAGCTTTATATATATGATACCGGGCATGAAATTGAAAATCGAAATGCATCTATTGGAGATAATTGTAATGCTACAAAATATGATTCAGAAACTGTGAAAAGTTTCAAGGAAATGTTGGATAAATACAACAAATATGTTAAAAAAATTTGATACGTACGCGATTGGTATGGGAACAATAAGCATAAATAGTTTAGTTTGTGCATTCTAGAGTATAGAAACCATAAGGGTCACCAAAATAATAAACCAAATTCAACAGAAATAGCTGCTTTGATGATTGATGATGAATTTTTTCCTTCAACCACTCGAGATGTTGTTGGATATAGTTGTCACGACCCGAAAGTACGGAACGTGACTGGCACTTAAATTACGAAATGTCTAAAGGCGTAACGTAATCTAAGTAAGCCAAAGCCCAGAAAACTAAGCCGTTTAATAATTTGAGTGAAGGAAAACTTGTTTTAAAGCAAGTGGTTTTAACAGAATAAGTGGCATTAAACATTTAAAAGCAACATCATGATTTCCCGAAAATTTCGGCAGAGTCTCCTTTGTAAATACTGGCCCCCAAACGGGTACAACACATGAAAAACATATAAATAATGAATAAGGTCACTCCCGGTGAAGGAATCTCGGCTCTTTCCCCGTAGAATGAGATGCAGGATATTCCAACTGAATACCACGATGCAAAGCAAAAGTAATCGACTAGAGTGAAGTTATTATCCTGACGCAAACTTCTGTCCAAGGGGTCACTCCCGGTGAAGGGATCTCGGCCCTTGCCTCGTCGACTGAGGTGCAGGATATTCCAACTGAATACCACTGTGCAAAACAAAAGAAAACGTCCTTGCAATAACAGCTTTTTTGAAAAATGTTCCAACAACATCAGAATAGGTTTGTTTAGCTTGCATTGATCCGAATCAATGCAGTCCCATCAATTGATCACACCACAAAAGAACGAAAATACGATGTACGTATATGCCATCCGCATTCGCCACTGGGTCCCGTCATCACCCGTTAGGTTACTTAACTAACGACAGAGCGGGGACTGGACTAGCGCGGGTGTAAAACATATACAATATCTACTAGTATATATATCAATATATAATAATCGCTCATGGTGAGATAAAATGCAACAACACAGAAATGTAATAAGCATCACAGAACAATACAGATAATCTGGGATCCCCGGGTTTCATAGAGCCGCTACTGAAACCCGACGTTCCCCTGGTCGTGTGGATAGCCTGTACAATGACATCCTAGACCCCTACGGACGCGGTAAGTTACCCGCCAAAACCTGAAGCTAGGCAGCCCCCTTCAACAAAGTGAATGGACTATCCAGCACTTCACGGAATCCGGTAACTTGAGCACCCCTCCTTGGGTCAACCTGTACCCCCTACGAGTGCGGCGAATAACCCGCCAATTCTAGAGTGAAGCCTCCTCCGTCTCAAAGCCATGAGATGCGGGCTCGTTGCCCTCTAGAACCCGGCTACCCGTGCACCCCTCCGCGGGGTAATCCTAGTACAGAAAGTAAAAATATATAACGGGTACATCGACCTCAGCCCGGTCGTACCCCAAAAGAATAATATACAAACAGGCAGTGACGACAGTCCAAATGTCGGACGCTCGCCCCGCAATATCAAATGTACAAATACAACCAAACTGTACTATCATTGCATCCAGGCTATCCACCACGACAAATCCACAATATCACAGCACAACACAGAACATCAACGTGAATGTCACGTTCATAAATCCGTCTAAAAAAACTATAGCAATTAGACAGGATTTACCGATCAAATGACATTCACGGTCGCAGATATAATGTAAATACTGTGAACCAACATATTTAAAATTTTCGATCGATAAAATTTCCCGAAGTGGGCCCCAAGTACAATTCCCAGTACTCAAACAAATCTGGGCCCAAACAAAAAAAATACCAGAAACCCCATTTCCATATCAGAGACCACTGTGGAAATTTTGGTGGACGATGCTACAGTACGGCGGCGGAACCGCGACGAAAACGTAGGTACGGCCGCGTTTCGGCCGCGCTATAGTGAAATCAGCCTACAAAATTTTTGCAGTTTTCTTAGAAAAGCCTGCCTGATTTTCTGCAATACTCAAAATAATTTTTTGACGACAATAAAAATTCGACAGAAACTTCATGATTGGAAATGGAGTTTTGGAAAATTTCGTTCGATCGAAGTTCTAAACACATTAGAGCAAGCTAGTAAAGGTTAATGGCGTGGCTCTGATACCATGTAAGTCTACGGTAGCGCCCTGGCCGTCTGTCCGAGGCCAAAATGCGGAAACGAAATTTTTTCTTAAACTAGAAACCGGCGCTATCGTATACTTTAATCCTGGATCGAACCATTAACCTACTACTAGCAAACAAGAGAAGGGATAGAAAAGTTATACCGATCGATCCGTGTCCTTCGGTCTTTGGCCACCATCCCAAGCTCCTCGCGGCATCTCCGGTCTTGATCTCCTCGTCGGAAAGGGCACCACATCTACGAGTCTTTTTACGGGCTCCCGCTTCATCCGAAGCAACTCGGGCACGAAGTGTGCTAGCCGACGTGTCCAAGGTGTTGTAGAGAATGTTTGTGATCACTTGGTCTCTTGCATCCATTGCTTGGATGGAGGTTGAAGGTGTTGCCATTAATGGAGGTTATGAGCTAGAGGAAGAAGAAAGAGGAGAAGCTTTCTCTTCTTTTCTTTTCTTGTGTTGGAATGATATGATAAAAAAAGAGAGAGTATGAGATAAAGATTAATACAAGAGCAAAACTACAACCATATGGTTGCCTTTCTCTCTCTCCTTATCATTCCAACACAAATCCATCACCTAATTAACATGACATGTTCACACAAAAAGAGACCATGAGTCACCAAAATGAACATGTCACATTAATTGCACCTCATCATGATTTCTAGCTCATAATTTCCATATGCAAGCATTAATCCAAATGTTTGCAACAATAAAAAAATACAGCAACATCTAAAGTAAACTCGTGACGGATCACAAGGATACCCCTCACCTGTATATACATACCTGCATCCGCATTCCGACCGAATGCGAATACGATGAGACTAAAGTAATCCAACAAATCTAATACTAGGATCCGGCTTAAACCAAAGCCCACTAGTATGATCCGTCCGATCATAATCCGTGCACTACTGCACGTATATGATCGGACCCTGCCATATATCATACGGCCTCTACAACGTTTCGCCCGAAACTTGAAAACTGTCTGTGGGGGACTCTAAAGACTCGTCAATACTTTGGCTGTGGATTTAACCACTAGCACGTCAGAGGTACTAGCTGTACGTAACGGGCTACCAGGTATTGACCAAAAGGGAGGTCGATGAGCGAACTCATCCTGACACCCTACTGAGACTGTCAGTGACAATATCCGTACAGTCCGGTTCGTTCGTCTATGAGCATCGCATGGTGGGCCTAAGGGTTGGTAAAAGTCAGACCCCTAAAAGCGGTACAAGTCGTGTCGGAGTGTAGCCCAGAACACCCTGAGATACTACTGGAATATCTACCAGTAAATCTCCTGCCTTGGCCAAGGACTTTGTGTAATGGCTCTCCTAGACACAGCGCGATCTCACCCCCAATACCGGGAGAGACGAAACCCCTGCCGATCTGCTCACTGCCTCCATGTGGCTCGGGACTGCACCCAACTAAAACCTGTTTGCACGACTCCTTTGAGCCGTGGTAGGGTAGTAATCAAAGTACAGTGGGAACTCACACGAGACAAATGATGATCTCAGGTCGATGAACTAACCTGTACACATGTCACCGGGGAACTGCTATCTGACGTCAGGTATAATACCAACTAGCATGTTCCTGGCGAGTCCTGTCCGGTGTACTCATAACCCAATGAGCACCTATATACATCTTAGATGAACCAACTGACACCAATGGCTTGTGAGACCGGCCACCGCCCCTCGTCGGGGTCTCGACTGTATACACTAGTCTACTCCGGAGTATCGATGCCCTGTCTCGAAAACTCCCACGACTAGGGACCTTTTAAGGATGTGTTTATAGACCCTAGCTCTCACGTATATGATCGCCATCATACCGCTGGCAGTCAAGCAAGAATCCTAAGGGCTCTATCAACGTGTAATAGCGACCTGTAAGGTCACCTAAAGCAGTACACGATGATAAAGATAAACCATGGTATCATACTATTCTCTATCAACGTGTAATAGTGAACTACAATGTCACCTAAAGCATGTACACGATGATAAAGACAAACCAGATAGTATACAAACCTCTCGAGTAAGACTGTCTTACCGGTATAGGTCCTCTCTCAATCATTGCAATCATGTGCCTGTGATCCAATAATTGACTCTGAGGACACTATATCCAACAAACTGGTCTCTAAGTCAATACATGAAATGGTAGATGGAGAGTACTAGATACAACAGAGAGTACAATGGAAATAAACGGATATCGCAAAACCCACCTAAAGGAAAAACGGCTCACTCGCCAACTGCAATGGTATCCGTAGCCAAAAAAATACAATGAGGTATCCCTGCCGCAACTACTCTGAGGGTCGATCTGCAAACACTGTGGCACAACGGGGGTGAGTTGCCAACTCATGAATAGTAAATAACATATAAAGGTAATCGCGAGTATGCACGTACTGCGATACTCTAACATGTGAAAACTGATAACCTCAATATGAAGAACTGGGTATGCAATAATCATGCATAACATGTGCAATCTGATAACATCAATATGATAATATGGGTATGCAATAATCATGCACAGTATTCTATCAATTACTACAACTACAGGATGCAATGTATATCAATGAATGCTGAGCATGGGATAGAATATCATCTACACGAATCATCATCGTGGAAAAACCCGGTGTCCACCAAATACACCCTAAACCCCAAGTAACTCGGGCGCCGTCAATCTAATCGGCCCTCATATCCTGTAAATCTCATATGAACGGAGAGCCCAACATCGGCACTCGAAAACATCATGAAATACTCGTGTCCAGCATCGACACGCAAATCCTCATATATCGGGCTCCGTCAGTCCGGATCGGCCTACGGGCTCCGTCTGCGGAATCGGCCCTCGGCCTCGGCAGTACGGGTCGGCCCATATCCATCTCTCGACTCTGGTCAGTATTCTCCGGATAACCGCCAGGTCCAACCAATCACCGGTAGGTATGCAGTCCCTCTGCCAGGCTCACCGTCTACTGCACAGCAAATCCGTTCTCACCCCGGGATACTATACCGGGTCCACCATGTACCCGCAATCGGCTTCATCCAGCTCCTCAAATCGGGTTTCACATGTCACACGTCTCAGAACCGAGAAAACGCATGGTGGACGTATTGAAATATCATATCAAGAGAAATCGGTTTTTTAAAACAGTACATGCTTTCTTTTGAAATAACCACGGTTCTCAAATCCAGAAATCTCATGAAAACAGCATATCTCAATGTGTAAAATCATAAAGCATGATGTATGCGACATATGATGAAAATGTAAGCATATCCGAATATCAAGCAACATGGAACAGTGATATGACATATTAAAGGGAAAACCGCTCTTTTAAATGGATCCAGTTTTGAAAATATCTCATGCGGTCCCCAATTCTCCAAAACCAAGGCCAGCATCATCTATATATGTGCAATAAGTATGTATGTAGGTATGGATGCACAGGTGGTATATAGGTGTGTCATGGCAATTACTAACGGTGTGTGTGTAGCATACGATTAGTGCTCGTGCAGTAAGAACCGTTAGTAACAGTGCGGTGTCTCATGAATACTATGTCTATATACAACAAAAGAGGGGTATGCTACAATGGTACATATGCACGACCAATATATACATGAATATAACACGCGACTACAATATCCTATCAAGCCCTGACGCATAACGCCATACGGGCGATTTCCTCGTAGATGTTAAATCTACTCACCGTGATCTCGTGCTAAGTGTAGCCGACTACCTGCTTCCCCTTCTTTGCGGTATCCGAAGTACCCGCTTACGAACCTAGAATTACACAAGCAACATTCATAAGGCTAAAATCCTGCAAGAACGCGATAACAAGATCACACGAGAAACTAGCGTCGCAAGCTAAACGCGTGTGCATCCGAAACACCAAAACGTGTGTGCATCGCCTGAGACCACCCTGAAACGCTGTGATACACAGCAAAAACCAAACCCACTCACAAAACGTACGTGTCGCGTAAGTTTAAAAGCACTAAAACAAGGAATTAGGTTCCAGATTTCGACACGAACAGAATTAAGAAAAGTTGCATATACCAAACATCTTAGATATGTAGCAGACTCCCCCAGCCTAAACCCCGACACCCAACTCACCCCTCTGGCCGCAATTTGCGGCCAGAATGAATTTTTCTGCGGCTTGGGGTGGGAATTAGGGTCTCGTGCTCCGTGTGTGTGGTCTAGGTCTAGTGAACATGCTCCAGTAAATTCAACTTTTCCTTGAAATATTGGGATTTACAGAAGATCCCAAAACGGCAATAAATCTTAACTAAACACTAATTAAACACTAAAATTAATACACTAGGGGTTTTTAGTGTAACCAGGTGCAAAAACTTGGATTTAACAGCACTAATAACCCAAAGTTAAGCTAATAAGGCCATAAAAACCATTACTTGACCTAACCTACACATAAATCACCTAATTAGCACTAATACACCACTTAAACCCTAAATTAAGTTAAATAATTAAAAGTTTAGTAAAGAAAAGGATTAGGATAAGCTTTATACCTCAAAGGGGTTTAGTGATGGCTCAACATGCTAACCTTGCCTTCTAAGGCAAAGATTTGCCTCAAGAACCCACAAGAAGTGTTAAACAAGGGTTTTAGTGAAGTGATGAGGGAGTTTTAATGGAGATTGGGGCTTGAATGAAGGGAAGAAGAAGAAGAATGATGAGGGAGAGGGGGGCTGCTGCTGCTGAGGAGAAAATTAGAGAGGGAGAGAGAATTGTGTGAGGTGAGGAAAATGAGAATTTTGGAAAAAGAGTAGAGAGAGTGAGAGGGGAGTTAGGGGACAAAGCATGGCATTTTCTCTCTCCTCATTTAATGCCAAACATGCTTTGTCTCCCATGCCCTCTCTCTCCTCCTTCTCTAAGTCAACCCAAAAGGAAATTCAAAATTTTTTTTGAAACTAAAATACTTAATTTAAATATATATTTTATCTAATGAAATGGTTACAACACCATGGTTACTAAGCATGGTTTAACCCCAAATTAGCCCTAGGTTATCATGCACATGTATGTGCAAGCCTAATTAAATTCTAATAAAATATTCATTAATTTTAAAAAAATATTTAAAAACCATTTTGGTAAACTTTTTACTAAAAACTATATTTTCATATAATTAACCACTAAACGCATTCTAAGGTGTTACAATATCATATAAATATATTAACTATTTAGAATACAAGAATTAGTTATGCCATATAAAATATAATTTTCATGGTAAGTGATTATCTTAAAATAAGATTGTGTGATTTATTGCTTTATTTTTTATTTCTCAACTCTTTAACTTAAGATATAGATGTATCTTACAATAACTAGACGTAAAAGTAGTAATGTTATTCTGTGTATGTACTCTTTGATAAAGTTAGCTATAGAGACCAGTTGTTTTGCAAGTCTTTCAATATATTGCAGAAATTTATGCCAATTTTAATCGTATACATATAATAAAATTGTGTATACCGAATACCATATAATATTAAACTTGATAATAATTAATAGTAATTTAGAATCTTCATATCAAAATATCATATAATATTTAATAGAACAATAATCAATAGTAAGTTGAAATTTATGTATATTAAATTAGTTAAAACATATTCATCTATTATTTATATTCTTTCTCTTGTTAATATCATCCATATTTTCTTTATTTTGAAACAAAAAAGTAGAGCAGGACACTTTGCATATAAAACTACATTAACAAAACAAATATGTACATAAAAGAGTTCAAATTTAGGCAAACAGATGAATCCATATTTGTACATAATTCGCTAATAAGGAGATAAAGTGAAGAGCGGATTAATTGTCATCGTCCACAGGTAGCAACAGTTACAATATTATAAGCCTAGAAAGTTCCAATAATATATCCAAATAAGGAAAGAAAGAGTAATAGAAATTTACAAGCAATCATTAACACGAAGAAATTATTAAAAGTAGATTAAAAACAACAAAAGATGAAAAATACATAAATGCAGTTAATGGATCTGAGCATTGGCCTTTCTGGAATTTCATCTTTCCCGACCAAAAATTTATAAAATTGTATGACAACAAATTATGATTAATAGTTCCTTTATTATTCTAAAATTTTCTAATACATTTTAAAATGAAAATTATGAAATATTTTGAGATTGTGTCTGTTCTATTAAATTTTCCATTTGAAAAAATTTGTAACAAAATAAATCTAAGTAGTATGCGAATTCGAGTTTTTAATTTCAAGATGAGCATAAAGATCTATCAGAATACATTTGAAACTCTGTATTATGAGAGCATATAATTACAGAATATCATATTTCAAAACCCTCAATTAAACAATTAGTTATAATAGATATCTAATGGCGTATGCAAACTAGAATTAATTCGTAACATATACCTCCACTTAAACAATATCTTTAAATTCGTATGTTTTTGTGTCTTCAGAATTGCCTTACCTCCAAATGGTCGTTATACACAACTAACAACCGCTAAATTATTATAAGCCTAGAAACTTTCAATAGTCTATCCAAATAAGGAAAGAAAAAGTAATGGAATTTTACAAGCAATCATTAACACAGAGAAATTATTACAAGTAGAGTAAAGATAACAAACGCTAAAAAAAACATAAATACAGTAAATGGATCTAAGCATTGGTTTTTCTGGAATTTCATTTTTTCTAATCAAAAATATATAAAATTGTATGATAACAAAATATGGTTAATAGTTCCTTTATTATTCTAAAATCTTCTAATACATTTTTTAATGAAAACCATGAAATATTTTGAGATTGTGTTTGTTCTTAAATTTTCCATTTAAAAAAATTTATAACAAAATAAATCTAATATGTATGTGACTCTGAGTTTTTAATTGCAGGATGAGTATAAAGATCTATCAGAATGCATTTGAAACTCTGTATTATATAAGGATATAATTACACAATATCATATTGCAAAACCCTCAATTAAAAAATTAGTTATAATAGATATCTAATAGCGTGTGCAAACTAGAATTAATTTGTAACTTCGTACCTCCACTTAAACAATATTTTTGATATCGTGTGTTTTTGTGTCTTAAGAGTTACCTTATCTCCATATGATCGTTGTCCTCTTTTGTCTGTGAAGTAAACTTCTCGGTATTTATTAATATATTTTTTGAAAAAAAAATTTATAGTTCAAATTAGAATCTTAGTTTACTAGCTTGAACCCCTCAATTCATCAAAATGCATTATCATTAATAGCATAACTGTCTTATACTTAGGATTCCATTAAGTAATCGCTAAAATAAAACTAATTCATCTTAACATTTTAAAACAAATCATGTTATTATGAAAAATGGATCTGAAAATATGTTCCATGCATAAAATATACTTAAAAAACTTAAGATTGCAATATTCCAAAAAAAGTAAAATGAGATGGAAAGAAAATTCATATTATAAATCTAAGATATCAGCAACACCACCAACAAGTAGAACACTTTCGTCATTGAGTGGTGTAGGTTCTCTAATACAAAGTTGTCAAATAATAATCATTAAATTCTTCAAATATAAAAAGATGAAATATCTTTTGATTGTCCAAAATTCTGTAAGATAGCCATAATGGTCATAGATTCATTATCTTTCTTCTTATCTAAATCTCCATAAATCTCCATCGACTCTAGCGACGGTGGCGGTGGAGGAGACGGTGAATAAGAAGCACGGTCATTGAAAAATCCCAGATAATGAAAATTATTTCTCGCCCCTTCAGATCCATTGAACGATATCAAAAAGAAACTGTCATTCACGATCAACTCCCCTGATGGCGGCGGTGGAGGCGGCAGTGAATAAGAAGTATGGGAATTGAAAAAACCCGGGTAATGAACAAAATTGGTTCTCGCCCTTTCAGACCCACTGAACGATATCGAACAGAGATCGTAAGCTATAGCGGCCTCCTCAGCCGTGTCGAATGTGCCTAGCCAGTTTCTTTTTTTGGTGTGTGGGTTTCGAATTCCTGCTGAATATCGTCCCCAAATACGTTTACGAACGCCTAAGTATTCGGTGGAGCCTCAGGTTGTTCTTCTTCTCTGTGGTCGGTTTTGGTTAGGGAGTTAAATTTGTGAGAGGCGATCTTGCATTTGGCTACCGGATATGAGAGTGAAGATGGTAAGGGTTATGAGATGATCAATCTATATATACAAAGTAGAATATATAGTAATTTATATTGGGGTTTTCTTATGTAAATGTGTCTTAGTTGAAATATAGAAAATCCTTCAATATATAAGTGATGATGTGGATTGCATTAATTTAGATTATGATTTTGTTAGGTGATCAAATGTTTGGTATAGTTGAAAAGGCTAGAGTTTTGGTACGGCATTAGCACATAAACGAATTTTTATGGTTCTTAACTAAGAACAGTGGAGTTCTAAATGTCGTTTGCATTTAAATTTAGGGTTTTGGTAAAGCAGTTGTAGATTCATAATTAAATTGTGTTTTATTAGGTTTTTTTGCATGTCTTCTTCTAGGAAAACAATAATTCTTAATTGCTGAATGAAACAAATTATTAGCATGCCTCAAATTAATTTTAAATTTTTTTGTATTACACATTGCCTATGCATATAGAGGATCTTTTTAGTTACTAAATACAAATCTATAGAAATATGTGATTTAGAATTCTATTTCCATGAGAATCCCTCTCGCCCGATTTATTTGTTTACTCAAAAATTTTAGATTCCAAAGTTTCAAGATCATCTTAATCGAACTTTCCATCTTTAAACAAGTTTTAGATTTATCACTAGCTAGGTTTACTTAATACGTTCTCGCTTATCATTTTTCTAGAAGAGATATTGATTTATAAGATTTAACACATTTTGCAACTTCATGCCTTCATAACCAACGGGAACCATTCTGTTGTGTTTAGTTTAGATAGGTTGTGTTATCAGCTATCTGGAAAGGGTCATACTTATGCATCTTTGCAATCAGATCTTGATGTATACTGTATATTTTATTGTTATCGAGAAATTTGTCCAACTCCGAATAGATTGTGAAAGCGCTGTTCAGGACAACGATTGGATAGATGATGCATGATTGGTCAGATGGTTGTTTGTATAATATCATATATAGAAATATGAAGAAAAATGCATGACAGGATAGATGGAGCAATTCATTTCTAATGCACCATAATTGCATTTCCTGTTTTCACGGTTAAACCACGTTTGGTTGTCTTATTTATCACTAGACAATATCAAGGATTATCTTTTCCAAATATTTTTATTTAATTTACTTAAATTGCGATACTATTAAATCAGTCAAATCATACATTTGTCAAAATATACCTTATTGAAAACCGTTCATATGCAGAGTGCGATAATGATATGAGCTGTAAATGTATATATTTCATCTGTCCAATCATGCATTTTTTCTTCATGCCTGTTTATACATCATATGACATCGAAATAGTCATTTAGACTAAAGCATAACTCGATTTTGTTTTTTTCTTTTTAACGGAGAATGCATTAATTTTTTTATCCCTTTATTCCTTTATCACCTCATGTAGTCAAAAGAACTTTGTTGCAAAATTCACCACTTGGTTGCTATGACAAATAATACCTGTTTCTCTGGAATCATATTTTGATGTATACTGCATATTTTATTATTTTCGAGGAATCTGTCCAACTTCGAATAGATTGTGAAAGCGATATTCGAGATAACGATTGGATTGATAATGTATGATTGGACAGATAATTATTTTTATAATATCATATATAGAAATATGAAGAAAAATGCATGATGGGATAGATGAAGCTATGCATTTTCAATTCACCATAGTTGCAATCGCTGCTTTCACGGTTGAAACACGTTTGGTTCTCTTTTTTTATCACTAGGCAATATCAATGATTATCTTTTGTAAATATTTTTATTTAATTTACTCAAATTACGATGCTATCAAATCAGTCAAATCATACATTTGTCAAAATATATTTTATTGAAAACCGTTCATATGCAGGGTGTAATAATGATATGAGTTGAATGCATATACTTCATCCGTCTAATCATGCATTTTTCTTTATGCCTATTTATACATGATATGACATCGAAAATAGTCGTTTAGACTAGAGCATATTTCGATTTTCTTTTATCTTTTTAATGGAGAATGCATTAATTCTTGACGCCTATTTATATTTTATTGAAAACCTTCCTCAACATAGAGAGATTATCATAAGTAGAGTAAAACAACTAATACATAGAGAAAACACATAAGTGTTGGATAAAAAGTTGTTGGGACTATCTATACTTGATTTTTCGATTTATAAGATATAAGATAAAAGTATTACATGTTAGAGAGTTCATATAAATTATAAACTGGGTATCGTAATATTATAAATTGATGTAACTTTTATGAGTTACCTAGAAAGTCATTTTAAAATAGCTCTATTTTTTCAAACATTCCTATTAACAAATACAATCAACTCTTTCTGTGGTATAGTTATCTTCTATCTATATATATGGAAGGTAATTTTAGTTATTGCCATTTCAAAGTTCAACAACTTAACAGATATTATTGTAAGTCAATTCTTATTATACTTGAATAAAATTTAAAGTTTTTCTTTATTTTTTACTCGATTACCTTCTTAGTCGATTATGTTTATATGCTAGAGTTTGAAATGAATAATTTAAAATTCTCTTAAGTTTCATAAAAAAAACATCTTACTGACTTTTGATGCATATTTTTTCCTTTTAGAGTTCAATTTTGATATTATAAAAGTATTATTCTTATTTAAATGTTTTTATTTAAATTAATGTATGGTACTTTGTGTTATTTGTTTATATAGTTCATTTAATTTCTTTGAAGTAATATCCATTTTGATATTTTTTTGTTATTTTCCTATACAACTCATTTTATTTCTTTGATATAACAATATTTACTTATTTAGGTATACTTGCTGAAACGAAGAACAATAATAAATCAATACAATATATATATATATATATATATATATATAAATGATTTCAACTATATAGCAGTATCTAAAATTAGTTTAATGGAATATTAATACAATAATATGAATTCAGATAAACGATTAGTATTGTATTGAATAGATCTAACTTTTGGGCTCTCAGGAATGTCATCTCCATCAACCGGAAATATAAATTCTCTTCCATATATAAAATTGTATAACGGTAGAGTATAATTAACAATTTCTGTATTATTCTATAATTTTCTAATACTATTTTTATAAAAATCATGAAATATATTAAGCTCAACTTTATTCTATTAAAATTTCCATTAGAAAGAAAATTTTTTAATAACAAAATAAATCTTAATTACATATAATTTCAAATTTTTAATTTCAGGATAGGCATAAGGATGTACTCAGAATGCAATTGGAATTGTGAATTACAGGAGGATATGCTGCTAAATGGACAGCGAGAGTTGATATTGTCAATTTTAGTATATTATGTTTTATGTTTCGTGATTTCATAACCAATGGACACCATCCAGTTGGATTTAATTTAGGTGGGATATGCTATCAGTTGTTTGAAAATCATAGTTATGTTTCTTTGCGATCGGATCTCGATGTCTTCTGCATGTTTTATTGCTATCGAGGAACTTGTCCGGTCCGAATATATAGTGAAAGCGATGTTCGTAAGAATGACCATCATTGTACATTCATCACTCCGTCTTATGAAGTGTTCAAGCATGCAGTAATTGTCGCTTCTTTAATGCGTGGAGATTATCCTTGATGTAAAAGTGTTTTGCTATGTATAATAAAATTCTAAAATCAAGATGTAATATCATCGCAAAGTTTAAGTGATATTCATCTTTCAGTTTTCATTATATCAGTTATAGGTTATTTTTATACAATTATGTAAACTTTAATCATATGAATATTTTATAAATCCTTACAATCATTATACTTATGATACCTTACTTGCTATATAATATTTGTTGTTAATAAGAAATTAAAAATAATAAATCTAAAATAAAATAAAAATCAATAAGTCAAATGATATATATTCATTTATTCTAAATATTAAGTTATATACTGAATGGAAAGTATAACACTGATTGGACAGATGATTGTTTGTACAATATCATATATAGATATATGAAGAAAAATGAATGATGGGATAGATGAATCCAGCATTTCTAATTTACCGTAATTGCATTCTCTATTTTCGCGGTTGAAGCATATTTGATTGTCTTCCCTACCATTAGACAACATCAAGTATTATCTTTTCCAAATATTTTTATTTGATTTACTCAAGTTACGATGCTATCAAATCAGTGAAATTATACATTTACCAGAATATACTTTATTGAGAATCTTTTGCATGCAGAGTGCAATTATGGTATAATCTATAAATACATATACTTCATCCGTCCAATCATGCGTTTTCTACATCCCTTATATATATATATATATATATATATATATATATATATATATATATATATATATATATGACACGACATCAAAATGAAGAAAAATGCATGAAGCCAGCATTTCCAATTCACCCTAACCACATTCCCTATTTTCGCGGCTGAAACACTTTTTGTCGTCTTCTTTGTCACCAGACAACATAAAGTAATGTCTTTTCCAAATATCTTTATTTAATTTACTCAACTTACGATACTATCAAACCAGTCAAATTATACTTTATTAGAATATATTTTATTGAGAATTTTTCACATGCATAGTAGTGCAATTATGATATGAGCTATAGATGGATATATTTCATCCATCCAATCATGTGTTTTTTCTTTATGCATATTTATATATGATATGACATCAAAATGAAGAAAAATGCATGATGGGACCACATGAAGCTATACATTTCGAATTCACCATAATTGCATTCGCTACTTGCTAATTTTAAACTTCAAACTGACTTGGTGACTCTTACTCTTTATATATATATATATATATATATATATATATATATATATATATATAAACCATGATCATGCATTTTCTCACAAACACTTGTGCCTGGCTATTTCAAGTACTCAAGTTGTCCATGATGAAACTTAAGCTTAGTCCGTCGGTAATGAAGAAAGGCCATAAAAAAAGAAAGACACCGACTGTGACCTCTCTCCCACAAGATATGCTCATCGAAATAGCCATGCAAGTCGTCTCCAAGTTCTCGGCTCCTCTCGACGATATTAAAAACCTATGTGCAACGTAAACATTTATTACTTTTTATAATTTCAGAACCAACATATAAATTATCTAATGTCGTTTTGTATGCATTTTAGATGTAACAGTTTTTATCGGGCCTCCAAAGATAAGATGGTCGGGCGTTCAAGCTCGGTGATTATGGAGTACTTGAGGATGTATTGGTGGGAAAAAGGTGCATGTCTAATTTTGCTTCGAAACTGTGCAAATAGCGGTAATCTAGATGCCAACTTCATTTTTGGACTGTAAATAATTTGATTTAATACATATTTTCATATATATATATATATATATATATATAAATTGTCTAATTCATCGATGTTGGGTTTTTCTTTAAACCTATAGGAAAAGATATACAATTTAGAAAGGATGACTTTGGGTATGGAGCATCTCAAGACAGCGATGACCAGTGGCCACTTTGCAGCGGTGTACATGGTCGGGATCATACTGTTTTTTATGCATATACACTGGCGCATGCCATGGAAATTCTGAACAAAGTTTCTTGCGTCGATCTTTTATGCGCTGGTCATGAAATTAAAGAGTGCACGAGATCGGGCAATCCGATAGTAGACAAATGCAGAAGAGATGCTTTGCAAATTACAAATAAAAGTTGGACAAGGGCGATGTTGAAGATGGAGCCGAGATCTTCCTGCAAGGATAAGCTCTGTGAAAAGGGTTGTGAAAGCAAAAAGCGATGGCTACTGGGTTGATAATGATTGACTTCCGAGGGCGTTTTGCGGTCAGTTTGCCGATGGATGGACGAGTGCTACAAATTCTTTGAAAATTAATTCCAATGAAAATATTGCTACCATCTCTTAACTGATTATATTTTCGAAGTTTTTTTTTAAATTTTTAAGTTTCAGAAGTACGTGTCATATTTGCTGGATAGGATGTTGAAATCTGTGATCACTTTGTAATGGTTCATTTTTGTAAACAAAAAACCAACATCTCCTTTTGTTGCTAAATATAATTTTCATATTGTAACCGATTTTAGTTTGTTGTTGAATGATGATAGTTTCAGGAGAAAACATTAAAATCGGAAATATTGACGCCATTCATTTTTTGTTGTGTTCTTTACCACTAAACAAAATCAAATATTATCTTTTCCAAATATTTTCATTTAATTTAATCAAGTAACGATACTATCAAATCAGTCAAGTTATGTTTTGTGAAATCTACTTTATTGAAAACCGTTCTAATACAGAGTGAATTATGATAAGAGTAAGTGTTCAAAAAGTAACACCTTATTAACAAACTAAAATGATATACTTATTAATATTTTATTTTACTATTACTTTTTGAACTCTTCTCTCCTATATAACGTCACTTCATTCATTTTCCAAGTATTCCATTATATTAGGCCACTGTAAGATTGTAAGTTTTTTTTCAGTTTGTTATTTACTATTGTTTTATTTTCTTATGTAATACGGATATGGTGATGTACATTATCTATACTTAGGACATGATTTTTTTGCTTATATTATACATCTATTTCAATAAAATGGATGACTAATAATGTGCATTTTCTTAAAATATTTTTATGCTTTCACATTTTATATATTTAGATTAAATAAATATCATGTACCTTATTATGCTATCGTTAATGCTTTGCATGTCTTTTCAATTCAGAGAAACAAAGAAACAGTTATTCTTAATTCTAATTTAAAATAAAAATATAACTTATAATCTTTTAAGTATCTATTAATTTTTGAGTATAATCAAGATAAGCTGAGAGTACGAGGGACTAAATAGAATTTAAACTTTTACCTGAAAACTACTTCATTGTCTCATTTTCCTTGATTCATGCTATCCCTGCACGTAGCACGGGTACAATACTAGTTGTGTCTCTCTCTCTCTCTCTCTCTCCATATATATATATATATATATATATATATATATATATATATATATATACACTAGTAAAATAGGGGGTTGCCCCTACGGATATTAGAATCCGTAGGGGCAGATTTAACTTGGCCCTACGGATTAATCCGTAGGGCTAAGTGGTTGCCCCTACGGGCACAGACGTCCAAGAATAAAAATATTAATTCTTAATTTGGTGTTTTTCCCTACGGAGCCGCAAACAAAGGACCTACGGGTATATCCGTAGGGGCAAGTAAATATCGATTTAACAAAAATCCAAATCGATCGCCTACGCTCAATTTCTCTCTCTCTCTCGATCGCGCGCGAAAAAAAACCCCAAATCGCCTCGCGGTCGTCGCCACCGTCGTTCTCCTCGTCACCACTGCCGGTTTCGTCGCCACCGCAGTTCTCGTCGCCACCGCAGTTCAGGCCGTCGCCACCGCAGTTCAGGCCGTCACCACCGCCCCAGCAGCAGCCGTTCAAGTGAGGAAATCTCGAGCTAAATTAAAGAATTTTTGGATTATTTTGGGCTTAGGGTTCATGGTTGGGTCTGGGGTTGCGCGCTCGAGTTGGGGTTGGGCAGGGGTCGTGGTCGCGGTCGGGGTCGGGGTCGGGGTAGGGTTAGGGTTGGGGTTCGGCTGCTGCTGGGGTGGGGCTGGGGTTAGGGTTTGCCTTAGGGTTGGTGTTGGGGTTTAGCTAGCTGGGGTGCTGCTGGGGTTAGGGTTTGCCTTAGGGTTGCTGCTGGGGTGCTGCTGGGGTGGGGCTGTTGATGATAATACTAGTCAGTTTTGATGGAGATGGCTGCAGAATTTTGTGGAATTGGAGGACGAAGAAGCAATTGAAGAGCGAATGGAGTGAAAATGACATTAAAAAGAATTGAATTTGAAAAATTAATCAATGCCCAGTTCAGAATTAATTTGAGCGTTTTGAAATATAAAAACCAAACGCAAACGTTCTAAAGGACTCGTGCTCAAAAACTAAGCACGAGTGGGTCTCCCACCGCGGCCTCCTGTGCATAGCCTCGTTTGCATATATGCTCAAAGACCGAACATAGGTTGTTTTTCATATATGGTTGGGATTGGGGCTCGGGCTCGGGCTGCGGCTAGGGCTGTGGTTGGGGTTGGGGTACTGGCCGGGGCTCGGGTTGGGGTTAGGGTTAGGGTTAGGGTTGGGGCAGGGGGTGAGAATTTTTCTAGGTTTCTTTTAAAGCTTGTGAAGGAAATTTTGAGCCCCGAAAAAATGAACATTTCTAATGATTTTGATAAGAGACAAGGGAGCAATAAAGTTTTGTTTTCTATTTGTCTAGATTCAAATGTCTACTTATATATATATATATATATATATATATACAATCTCAATATTCATGGCATGTTGGTTATAAATTTCTCTCTCTGTTGAGATATATAGCCTACTTCAGCACATAGCTAGGTATGCGATAAAATTATTTTTGATAAAACAATGCATGATATAATATGGAAATATATTTGTTTCTTAGCTTCAATCATACAAACGTGTTCCAAATTAACGTAATTCAAATAGCAATTCCTTGGAATTTTTTAGTCCAGAGAATCTTAATCGAGTCTCAGGATCATATTGATTCAACAAAACGCATCCACTTGCAATGGTACTTAATTCACCATTTACTAGTTATGTTACCTGCATTGAATTAGCATGTCATGGTTATCATATTTGACTTGTATTGTTGCACTTTGTGCAGTTAAGGCTGAATCAGAACAGACTTACCATCAGAGAATCTTACAAATCCTTGACCAGCTTGAAGCTGAGGTAATCAAACAAACCACTTTTCTGTTTAGCCTAAAACTAAGGCTGCTTTTTGCAGGCATTAGAAATAAATGCAAGTTAAGTTCTGCCGAGTAATTTGCCAACAATTTTTGCACATCTCTATGTTTGATAAACAAATGGCATCAGAGCGGCCAAGAATTGAAGCATGTCCAAGCCCAGTTCTGTAGGTTGTACATTCATATCAGGCTGAGTCAGATGTGGAGCTTAACTTGTCTCTTGTAGACTAAGCCGTAGTTAGAAAGGTACTACTTGTTTTCATTTTGTACTTCTAGCTTACAAATCCTAAGCCCAATGTTTTATTTTCTATATCTTTATTTTATTTTATCTTATTTGCTACGCTTTGTTTTGTTTTATTATATTTTTCCTCTGCTAATTATATTCTTCTAGATCATGTTTGCCTAATCTATCCGAGGCTTAGCATAATCTAGTTGCGATAAACAATTCCATCTTCTGCTACTATGGTGGCACTGAGAAACTTCCATTTAGAAATGACAGCACGTATTTTGTGGAAGTACTGTACATAAGTAAAACCACAACGGGCATGACAAATTTGTTGACCAGGTTCCGATTACTGTGTGAAAGTTGTTCGGATGAAATTCTAATTCTGGTGGAATTGAAACCGATAACCGGTTCATATGGTGATTTAGGCTGCTTCAGTGATATTTGTGCCTACATTGATGCCTCAAGCAATGAATCAATGATGTGGATCACAAACTAATTAAATAAATTTTGAATACCAATCTGGACTGGGATTTGTGATTGGGGAGAAGTTTGTGTGCTCATGGGCATGACACAAGTCGGGAAAAGTACAACTTACAACGATCGTGTTCTAAATTAACGTAATTCAAATAGCAATTCCTTGGAATTTTTTAGTCCAGAGAATCTTGATCGAGTCTCAGTTCCATATTATTGCTAGTGGATGCGTTTTGTTCAAAAAGTCTTTTCCTTTTAGTAATTTTCCTCTTTAGGGAGTTTTCGACATCGAAATCTCACTAGTTGATAATGTTAAATGAGTTCTAGTCCTAGTTTGCTATATTTTTTTATATATAGTAGATGGTGATACTTCTTTAAGTAAAAACAACCCTACACTTAAGCAAAATCATAAATCGAAACACACATATATAGAATACAACTCATACATGGGTATCCTCAAATCTAACTTTAATTATCGATAATTTATTCTTTTCAACGACAAACGCACACACAAAGCATATACACGGATTTTCTCCTTTGTCAGTAACCATCCCGTTCTTAGATTTCTCAATATAGTCATCATAACCTACAATTTATATGATACAGTTTAACATGGCCCATGAGTACGTCAGGGTTATGGACTGGATGTATGTGAATTGGCAACAACGTATGCAACCTAAGTTTGTCACTGGAGTTTCTGCTTTCAGTGAATTTGCACGCGCACTTAAAATAACAACCTTTATACTAAAAAAATTATGTATGCTATTACTTAGTAGTTTATGGTTTTTAGACGCAAAAACCATTTAAGAAATACTTTTCCTACCCACTATTAATCCATATTCTCAATATAGTCATTGAATTTGCACGCGCACATAATAAGAAGGAGAAGACAGTAATGTGCCAGAAGAAGAAGAAAATGGCATTCCTTGTTCTCTGTTTCAGCATCAATCTTCTGATATGAACTAATGATGGCTTTCACATAGGCTTTTCCCTTTAGAGACTTCTTAGTGTCCAATGGAAAGCATACATCAGATTTGTGCAGGTCAGGTTCTTCTATGACTTTCAAGAGTCTCAACTGATTCTGTAAATTACACCCTTGTTGGGTGATACTTTTATCACTTTTCACTGCAGGTGCGCTCTCTAATATCCATTTTGAATGTAAAGATATTCAATGTTCTGACAGTTGCTAGGGGGAAGGCAGCATTCGAGGCTGCTGACCCCAGTCCTGGACGCCGCACACGGACGGCACCACGGAGGTTGGGAGAGAGGCCGAGGACTGGGCTCTAGCAGGGCCCATATGAGGTTGGACTCCACCCCGGTGGTTACTTCCTCCGTCTCCAGTGAGCGACGTATCCAGCAGGAACTGGAGAGCTTGAAGGCCACCGTTCAGGAATTGAAGGAGATGCTGGTGTGTATACTACTTAATAGTAAAATATCATGTCATATTATAGATATCAATATATCCAATATCAGTACGTAGCCTGAGCTTATTTGGTTGTAGACTTAGGTTTTATTAATCATACATGTACATATCTAATTAAAATAAACTACAGTTTTCCAAACTAGATATCCAAATGGGGTTTCGAAATAACTCGATAATGATAAGAATTCGAATAAAATAGAGTTCTTACACGCTTATTGCACACGTTAGGTCCAGACGCGACGGGGTAGGCGCAAGATTCTAGCGTTTATCAGAGGTGGAGCTGGACCGAGCTAGGCTAGCATTTTGATTCTTATTTTTTTAAACATGTATTTATTTATATGATACATATTGTACTACATTTTGAAACATTTTGGGCGATATTGATTTTGGTTTATATTTATATCATATTCAGTTTTTTGGTTTCTTTTGTATATTATATGCGTGAGATGTGAATATGAATACTGCGATATATGTTGTGTGATGATTAATTTTATATTTGATTGATGTATATATTATTGTGCACAGGGCGGGAAAAAATCAAGCAACCCATTTTTAAAAAAAAAATACAAATATTATGTACCTACGGATTAAACCGTAGGTACATATTTTGTCCCTACGGCTAAGCCCGTAGGGGCCAAATAACAACAGTAACTGATATTTTCCCACTGATCGCAGAACCAGGGGGTGGGAGTGCCCCTACGGACTCAACCGTAGGGCCAAAAGACTAGCCCCTACAGCGTTATCCGTAGGGGCTAAATATCAGAAATCCTGATATACGGTCCCTACGGACAGGTACCTACGCCTTTATCCGTAGGAGTTATAGCATGCCCCTACGGTTATATCCGTAGGTACAGTTAATATATTAAAAAAACCATAAATAATATAACTTTTTTTTACCCTACGCATTACTCCGTAGGGGCAACAGGACCTACACATATATCCGTAGGGGCAAGAATTTACCCGTAGGGGCAAGTTCAGGGCTTCAACTTGCACCTGCGGCCTTTGCACCTACGGGGTATTTTTTCGCCCCTACGCATATATCCGTAGGGGTAGTGGGTTGCCCCTACGGATAAATCCGTAGGGGCAACCCTTATTTGTAGTAGTGATATATATATGAGAATAATGGAGGGAAGATGCCATAGGAGGAAATTTCCTCCTATAGCGTCGAAAAAACACACCCTACATCGGTGTTTTCCGACGATTGGGATGCATCATCGTCATCATTATCATCTAAATATGGGTACTCCAAATTTCATGTGATTCTACAACCTTTTCACTGTTGAATTAGTGGGTTCAAAATTAACGGTTTACCGACAATAGAACTTTTTACATTGCTAAATCAACAGTGAAAAGGTTGTAGAATCACATGAAATTTGGTGTACCCACATCTTAGATGATAACGATGAAGATGATGTATTCCGATCGTCGGAAAACACAATAGGGGATGTGTGTTTTCGACGCCATAGGAGGAAATTCCCTCCTATGGCGTCTTTCCTCCATTACTCTCTCTCTCTCTCTATCTCTTTTCTCTCTCTCTCTCTCTCTCTCTCTCTATATATATATATATATATATATATATATAGGGGCAAAAGGACGGCTGGGATTACATCGGGCCAAATCCTATTGAACCGCCTCCTGGGCTGATCCCATTATGGAGTCCGAGTCCGATTTGGACTTGGTTTCTCATAACGGGTCGGGTCGGCCGACCCCTTGAACCGCTCGCTCGATTGGGAGGACCATTGGGCCGGCCCGACTATGCCCAATGCCAACAATTTTGATTGAATGTACCGCTTTATTTACTCAAATGATAACCGGTATAGTTGTTAGGGAGAGAGAGATGATTGATTTTACATGGTTCTGACAGAAGAATTACAGGTATGTGTTGCTCTATGTCCTTGTCAACTTTAGCAGCATGTTTCTTATAGTAAAATTCATAACAAGCTATATTGAACGCTAGAGAATGGAAAATATAACTTATGACTTTCGTTTCTTATATTGGGTGCTTGACATGATAAGCTACACCAAGTTCCTCTTGTATTGCTTGTATTTACTTCTTACATCCAACTAATATTATACTTTGTGATTCAGCCAATGATTTAGATGTATACTTGTAATGATGTCTATGCCACCGAGAAATGTTTTCAGACACATAGTATAAGAAATTGTTATTCATATTCACATCTTCCAATTTATAGGCTCCATGGTCAGATATAGGATAGACTCTTGTATTTGGTTAGGGAACGGATCGTTCTTATTATTAGAGACTTAATCAAAATAAAACCAAAATCAGGTTTAAAGAATGCATATATTTTCATAGCAGTCTCATAAAAAATGATCGAATTAACAGTGAGCGCAGAGCGAAAGACAGCTAACAAAAAATTATATCCATATTCAATAGAAGATTGTGTTACTCTAGAAAGTCTTCATAATTTCAAACTTGGTACAATCTTTCAACCTCTAAATTTCTCTTTCCCAACAAGTTGCTATTTTCCTTTGTATAGGTAGTATCACAATTTCTAAAGCTAGGGTATTATATCGACATTTTCCTAACTCCACACAGCTACATATTCAATCGACTTTTTAGCTATCCCCATGCCTTCAAAAGTCAAATTTGGCAAGCTCTAAGACTCAATTAAGGCTGGGTTTGACAAGATTAGGGATGTTGACCATTGACTAATCACTTTTAAGTCTCTTCATTTTGTTTGCTACTAAAATATGTTCTTCTTTCTATCCTTCTCATTCTTTTTCCAACTTGTGTTGCCAATCAAAATGATGCTAATGGAGTGTATTTGAGACCTTGGACATAGCGATTCAAATTCAAAGTTTGTTGCCTATAAGACAATGCATTGACTATGAATGAGTTTGATATTATCAGGGGCATTGACACTCCGTTCTTTTTTTTTGTTTGTTTGATTGGGAATGTTAGGTGAAATTGTTGCTAGCGAAATTGGCGCAGTTGAGGGGAGACTTGGAATCACATTGACAATTTCATATTGTTGCACGTAAGTGTCTCTCTGTCAGTGACATATACTCAAGACGAGGGCAGACGTCTGAAGAAGGCGTGGCAGACGTCTGCCCAAATAACAGAACGGGACCAGACGTTTGATGAAGAAGCTCTAGACGTCTAGGCATAAGTCTTTAACAAAACCAGAAAGCTCGCAGACGTTTGACGAAGACGAGTCAGACATCTGTCCAAATTGAGGATTGCTGTCGTGGATCTCAATCAACACCAATCAAATCCTCAGCTACCAAAATTAGTTTTAGGAAGATAAGATCATGATTTTATCTTAATCTTATTTGATTTTATTTCTCACCATGTAATTGTAATTATATATATCTCTATGAAATTCAGTACATATGACAATGTTCAAAAACCCTAATTACATCTTTTCTATATGATATCAGAGCCTTGCGACTAAAAGCTTAATTTTTGTTCCATGACTACCTCTCAAAACTCAATCCCAATCATTTCCAAATTCTCTTTTTCAACAAAGCTTACCCACATAAATTTCACTGTGTGGAGATCTCAAATTCAATCGGCCTTAATCGTCCATGATCTTCTTGATCACATTGACGGCTTCAGATCTTTCCCTCTCAGGATCATAACTGATGTCAATGACAACACCAAGCGTGTTGAAAATTCAAATTGCCATCAATGGTACTGTTAGGATCAACTCATCCTTAACGCCATTCTCGGCAGCTGTGTCGAAATGATCCACCCCACATCTCCACCGTTTCCTCATCCAAGAAAGTATGGGATCGACTTATCATTCTTCTTACGAACAAATCTCGATCACGAGTTATATCATTCAAGAAACGCTTCATCAACAATCAGCGTGGCTCGCGATCTATAAGTGAGTATTTACAAGAGATTTGATCTATCTCCGATGATCTTGCTCTCGCCGATCACTCTCTTTCTGGAGATGATCTTGTCCTCCACATACTCATTGACCTCGGATATGAAGTCAAAGAAGTTGCAGTTGCTATCCGAGTCCTTGATAACGCCATCATTTTCGACGAACTCTGTGACAAGCTCATAGACTATGAACGCCTTCTTCAGACGTCTGCCGTCGTCTTGGGTATATGTCACTAACAAGTGTCTCAAGAGTCTCGAGATCAACAAGAGATATGAGGTACATATCCCGCTTGTATCAGAATACAGTCTATTATTCGGGAGGGAGAATACAGTCTATTATTCGGGTGGAAAATACAGTAAATGACGGTATTGTCAAATTAATTCTATCTGAAGTAAATTTTAGTGTATATATTCTGCTCAAGTTTATTATATCTATGTTTGAAATATTCAAATTTTAGGGAAATTAGGGACCAAATTTTGCTCTATTTAAACAAGTTTGAAAAATATAATCTTATTTAATTCTAAACAATAACATTATTATTAACATATACAGTCAAATTATCTACCAAAAACTGAGCAACAACAGATAATGATGGTTAAACAGTTAAAGTGAGATTAAGTTATTAAAATGCTACTCCAATGACTGCATAAAATAGCAAAAAATATTATTATAAGACTTGTAATTTCCTAAAAATTCTAGATATTACCGTCACTATAGTACAACAATAACAACAACTAAGAATTTATCCCAAGGAAAGAAACTACTCTAGAAAGGCTTGCATGGTGCAAGCCCTTTAGAGCCCTTGGATGGGCTTCCCTTGCATATGAGGGGTCCCATCCAAGGGCTATGCAAGGACTTGCATAGTAGATTTTTCCCAAGTATAAGGCCACATGAACCAACACGAGAATCACCATCACATGAATCCTCTACCTCGTTTCACCCCTATCAAACAATTAATATACTTTCCTTAAGACCTTTGGCATCCAAATCTTCTTGTATTTTCTCTATCCACATTTTCTTTGGTCACTCTTTCATCCTTTTGACTTGGTCTAAATCGAGAATATCCATTCATCGAACTGGTGTTTGGTATGTCTGCGTCGTACATGACCAAACCATCATAGATTGTTTTCTCGCATCTTCTCCGCTGCATAAGCTTTATCAACCTTTGCACGAATATACTCGGCATTATTGTAAAATTTATATTAAGAAAGACAATCAAAAGATTTTTTTTCAGTGTAGACTCTTCATAAAGTTTATCAACGACTAATTAGCATAAATCTGTTTCAAGAACTCCCCACAAACTTGTGTACCGTCTCTAAACTTTGCTCACAATAAAAGAGTTAGAACAGGAACACTGTCTAATTTCTATCGTTCAAGCAAGTTAAAAAGAATTAAATCATAAATACAAAACAATCTCAAACTCACAAAAAAAAAAAATCATCAAATGTCAGTCAAAACTTTCTTTCTGATCTTTTTCCTCCTCATAAACCACACAAACTCGCTTCACAACAACTCCTTCACCTTCAACGGCTTCACCGACACCGGCCTCGTCACCGACAGAATCGCTTCCATCTCATCCAACGGCCTCCGGCCTCTCCAACGCCAGCGCTCACACACAAGGCCATGCCTTCTATCCTGTCCCCATCCCATTAAAATCTAAGTCTGCAAAAATCTCGTTTTCGACAACTTTTGTTTTCGCAATTCTCCCAGAGATCACAAACTTCAGTGTGCATGGCCTAGCATTTGTCATCTCTCCTAGTGTAAATTTTTCTAATGCTTTTCCTAGCCAATACATGGGCCTCTTCAATGTAACCAACAACGGCAACTCGAGTAATCACATCTTCGCCGTCGAGCTTGACACTGTACAGAACCCTGAATTCGGAGATATCGATGGCAACCATGTCAGAATCGATATTAATGGTTTAATTTCTGAAAGTTCGAATACTGCGGGTTATTACGATGATAACACTGGTTTGTTTCAGAAGTTGAGCCTTATCAGTGGTCAGCTGATGCAAGTTTGGATCGATTTTGATGGAGAGACGATGCAACTTGATGTTACTTTAGCCCCGGTGAAGATGGCTAAATCAAAGAGGGCGTTGTTATCATCTAGGATCAATTTAGAAAGATTGATGCTTGATTCGATGTACGTTGGATTTTCAACCGCGACAGGTTATTCGGTGAAGGCTTCACATTGTGTTCTTGGCTGGAGCTTCAAGACGAACAGGGTAGCTGAGCCTATCGATTACTCGAAGCTTCCCTCACTTGATCATAAAATCTAAAGGTAGACCTAGGTCTATGTTTTTGGCAATGTGGGTGCCTGTACTTTTGTGTGTGTTTGTGATGTTGGTTGTTGTTGTTGTTGCAGCAACAGCGGTGATATTGAAGAGGAGGATCAAATATGCTGAGCTGCTCGAAGACTGGGAGGTCGAATATGGGCCTCATCGGTTTGCATACAAAGACCTGTTTCGGGCGACAAAAGGGTTTTCAGATGAAGAGTTGCTCGGTTTTGGAGGCTTCGGCAAAGTTTATAAAGGGGTCTTGGGTAGTTCTAACTCGGAGGGGGCGGTTAAGAAAGTCTCTCATGGATCCAGACAAGGGATGGAAGAGTTTGTAGCTGAAATTGTTAGCATTGGACAGCTCCGCCACCGAAACCTTGTCCAGCTCTTAGGCTACTGCCGTCGCAAAGGAGAACTAGTATTGGTTTACGACTTCATGCCCAATGGTAGCCTCGATAAATTTTTACACGACGGTAACAAACCTACTCTAAATTGGGCTCAAAGGTTCAAAATCATCAAAGGAGTGGCATCGGGTCTCTTATACCTGCATGAAGACTGGGAGCAAGTCGTGATCCACAGTGACATCAAAGCCAGCAACTTGTTATTAGATAGAGAACTCAACGGAAGACTCGGAGGTTTTGGCCTTGCGAGATTATACGATCAGGGAACCGATCCTCAGACTACTCATGTCATAGGTATGATGGGATATATTGCACCGGAGCTAGCAAGAACTGGAAAAGCAACTACAGCAACTGACGTATTTGCATTTGGTGCCTTTCTTCTTGAAGTTGCTCGTGGCAGAAGGCCATTTCGGCCCAAGGCGCACGAAGATGAGCAAATGTCGATGTGTTGGGTGCTCGCGAAATGGCTGAGCGGATCAGTTATCGAAGCGATGGACCCGAGACTGGGAGAAGAGTATGGTGCAGATGAGGTAGAGTTAGTTTTGAAGCTTGGTTTGCTGTGTTCGAACCCGATGGCAGCAGCAAGGCCAGGCATGAGACAAGTGGTTCAGTTTCTGGAGGGATACATCGCGCTACCTGATTTGCTGATGAGTTATAAGAGTTTCCGCCCTTCATCGTTGTTTCAAAATGAAAGCGTTGATAGTTATTTCAAGTCATTCTCATCGTCGGTAGCTAGTCCTTCTGGTATCTCAGTTGGAAGATAATTATTTGGGGCAAAGTTTGGTGCCCCCAAGGCAATGAATGTAGTCTTTCTTTTGTTCAAGAACCTGTGAATTAAACATTGATAAGGGGAAGTGAGTAAACTGCGCATCTTTAGATTCTTTGAGTAAATTGCACCAAAAGACCGCGAAGTTTAATTCAGAACTGAAAATGATGCAGCAGGCAATTTCTTGTAGAGAATCAAGAGGCTATCATCAACCCAAAGATCAAGAAATAAACATTTCATCTACCCCACGAAACCAAAAACTAAGTAGAAAACATTCCTAGAACTACAAGTGCTTACAGGTTACAATTCTAGTCAGAAACTCAATCCCATGCACTATACTAAAAAAACAGTTTCACCTTGACTTCGTTTTGTATCTCGGGTAAAGTCGAAAGATGTGTTCGAGCATCTTTTTCTTCTTCTATGATACCTGCATGCGACGAGTTTTCAGATCCTCCATGAGAATCTCCTTGAGATCTGGTTTCTGATCCTCCATGAGAATCTCCTTGAGATCTGATTTCTGATCTCATTTACTGCACGAACTTCAACTGCATCAAGCACTGTTGAATTTTTTCCGGCACTTCATTTTTTTTTTCCGGATACACTTTGAGTCGAATTGGTTGTTAGTTATATGTATGCCCTAGAGACCAGTACTGTACATTGGATGTATATTGTAGTGGATGCTGGGTCATATATAGGTAGGACTTTCTTCCTCGACATGATAGTACGCTATCTGGTTGCTCTTTATCTTAACTTGTATACTTTCTGTCTCTCTGTTATATGTTGATAAAGCCCTTAGAATGTGTACTCGACTTCCAGGACTATGATACAGATCATACTAGTGGGGCCTGGATAGTCCATGAGTACATCCTTCAATGTTCCTAGTCGTGGGAATATCGAGACGGGGCATCGATATTCCAGAGTAGACTAGCGTATATCTTCTCGACCCATGTGATGGGCGATGGATGATCACATATCCATTGGTGTTTGACATCAGAGATGGTATGCGGGTGCTCAGTGGAGACTGGGTACACTGAACGGACTCGCCAAGAACTCCCAGATGGTATTATACCTCACGTCAGATGGCAGTTCTCTAGTGACACTGATACAGCTTAGTCTGTTGACCCGAGATCGTCATAGAGTCTTGTGTGTCTCCCACTGTACTTTGATTTCCACTCTACCACGGCTCTACTGAGTCGTGCAAACAGGTGGTTTTTGGGTACAGTCCCGATTCACATAGAGGCAATGAGCGATAGGAGGGGATTCGTCTCTTCCGGTATTGGGGGTTGATGTTGCGCTATGCACGACTGGCCATAACAGGAAATCCCTGGCCAGGGTTGCAGTGATATACTGGTAAGAGTTATCAGTAGTTTCACGATTGTTATGGACCTCACGTCGGCATGACTTATCAACCTACTGGGGTCTGACGTTTACCACCCGTAGGCGAGATATGCGACATATCAGACGAACAGACCGGACTGTACGGTAAGTGTTACTGGTTGGATTCATAGGAGTGTGAGCGGGCTTGCTCGTCGATCTTCTGATCGCTCAATACCCGGGTGGCCGTTACGTTTAGCAGACCGCTTGCGGCTTGTGAGTGTTTAATATGATCATCACCTGCTGCCGGCGTATTGACAAGGCTTTAGAGTCCTACACAGAGCTTTCCTGGCTCAAGCGAAATGAAATAAGAGCGCATATGAGATATGTGCGGGACCGAGAATAATGCATGTATGTGATACCGTATTCCATTCTCGCGATGAATATATCGATTGGTTGTATGCGATATAACCTAGTTATCGAATTAAGGATTGATTTGATATGCCGATACATTGGATATTAGTCGGTTATATGCGATATGACCGGATCGTTAAATCAAGTATTGATTTAATGATTTAATGCATAATTATATATTTGATATATTACTTTGCATTAACTAGTATTGGTTCACTTAATTGGATTTTCTCACTTGATGTACACAAGTTGTATATGTGATATACTTTTGTGCACTTATTTGTATCATGCTTGATGATACATGCAAACTTGGGTTTGTGTAAGACTTAAACCTTGGTTAAGTAAATGGTTAGGGTTTTATCATCTTCTCTTGATTATTTAGTTTATTTATTTATTCTTTATTTTAGGAAAAGAAAATGATATGGTTGCTTCTTTTGTTCTTTTCTTTGAAGTTTCAAGAAGCTTTGACCATTCTTGTTCTTTTCCTAAACCTAACCATTCACCTAACCTTAGTTAATTCTCTACACTTGACCATGATTGTGTATATGATAAGTATAATTTTATTTCCTATTTTTAATATACTTATCATATTCTTTTCTTCTTCTTCTTCTTCATCAACAAGAAGAAAAGCTTGCAACCTTTAATGGCAACTTGAGAAAAAGAGTGAGAAATCAAATTCTAAAGTGAACCCACTTCCTATTTCTTCATCCTCTACCTCTTGCCAAGTAGTATAGTGTGTTTTCTTCACAAGTTTCATAACTTGGTGAAGTTGGAGCTTGATCTTGAGTTGCCTCGACGTAGATCATCTTCGGCATCGAAGCCGACGACCTAGCCCGATCATTTCTCCGATGAAGCCGATGCTAGAGTCCGGGATTCGATATGGACAGCGGAAGGACATCATCACGAAGCCTAGGAGGTGGAGGACCGGATCTACAAAGGTTGTAGTCACTTTCCTTTAGCAATAAATTCGTTTACTTGCTTGCATCGCTTACACATCTATTTAACGATCCGTATTAGGGTTTGTAGGCATATGAAAAATTTGAATTGGGCATGTTTGATCTGTTGTGAGACTTCATTAGTGTGCCTAGGAACCCTATAGTGGTATCAGAGCCTAGCTAGAGCCTTAGGCGATGCGTAGACGGAGTTAGAAGTCCGATCGAACCAAAATCCTAACCCAAAAATGCTCTCTATACAGGTTTTGATTTCGAGGATTTTTGAGAATTAAAAATATGCAGTAAAATCAGCAGGAATTTTTAAGAATTACTGTGAAGCACGTTTCCCTGATTCGATCATAGCGTGGCGGAACCGCGGCATTAGCATGGCTAATGCGGCGGTTCCGCCGCCAGTTAGTCTCTTCATTCAAAAAATTTTGCACAGTAACTTCTTTCTTGCATTGCTGAGTTTCCTGGAAATTTTTAAATCTTACTCAAGAGTTGAGTTTTCTGGGTTGTATTAGGAGTTCGTAGATTCGATCGGATTATCAAACTTTGTCTGTGTTTTTCCGGATAGTTTTAGAATATGTTAAAAAGTTCGACCGGATATAAATACCCACTTTTTCCCCTGTTGGGAAATTCCCAAGTGTTGGATCTTTCCGTGGTTTAATCACGTTCTAAGTAGTGCAAGTAACGCGATGGTCCCTTTAGAAGACAACAAACCTTAACTCGATTATGTGACCGTCTTGAACTGCCCTTTGAACCCTAGGCTTTGGGGCAGTACGGCGTGCCACATATGAGGCGTTGGCTTGACCCTTCTACGGCTGGACCGTTGGTACTGAGGCACGAAATGAATGTTTTTAAACTTATTTCATATGTTGAGCTGTTTCGGGAAAACTTGGGTGTTCGATTGTTCGATCGGAAAGTTTAACATTTTCTAATTATCTGGAATGTGATACAATAATTGGAATTCACAAGTAGTTATGAGATAACTAAATGAATGTTATAAACATAGCAGTTTAGTCTCACTTGATCGGTTGCCACGGAATTTTGATGTGATCAAAAAGTCCGTCGCAATCACGTAGCGTACGCGGATACTCGCCGGGTAAACTTAATAGACAACCTCACCCCATAGCCCCGACCAAGTGACTGTAGGAGAACCCCGTCACCGAATGCATCCGTTCAGGTGCTCGCGGCAGCGGTGTTCCGCCTTGGTGCACTTCGTCGACGGCATCGGGGGTGCAGCCGCCTACTAAAGTTTGCGACGAGCATTCGATCAGGATGTCAGGAATCTTGTTGGATTGCCCGACTTGATATTGAAAAGAGTTTTCGATAATGAGACTAAAATGCGGGGTTTATAATTGTTAGGCATGCGATGTCTAAGTATTTCATTTGATTAGGCATGCGATGTCTATGCAGGTTGCGGATTCCAACTGTTGTAGTTTTACACTTTCTTTTCTATGACCGTAAGTGTAATATGTGATATCGCCGGTTTCGTTGCTATATGTCAACGACAATTGGGATATGCATGTTTACTTACGTTGATGACATGTGATGTTATGTGTTGCTGGATATGTTATATTGGATTGTCGTGTTTGAATAGCCGGGTTTTTTTTTTATGTGAGACAAGTGTTTTTTCATTTTCATTCATGTAAAAACTTGTATGTAATATTCTTTTATTGGGGCACTTCCAGGTTGCGAAAGATGTCACCTTTTGTATATTATTTACTTTTCCGCACTAGGATAGACCCAAGAAGGAGGGCACAAGTAACCAGATTCTGGAGTCCAGTGGGAGACCAACTCGAGGAGTCGAGTCCGGGTCTCCTAACTCTAGAATTGGTAGGGTTCCTTGCCGCTCTCGTAGAGGTCTAGGGGTGTGGGTTTTGGCTATTCATCACGACCGTGGAATCCGTATTTTATACTGGCTCGTATTGAAAACACGGACGTCCTAGTATATCCAATATTTCATATGATTCTTCTGCTGCGATATCTGTAATGTGATCATGTGATATGTTCTGTGATGGATACTGTATATAGTATATATGATATATTATATAGGCGTTACTTATGTTTTACACCCGCGCTAGCCCTGCCCCGCTCTGCCGTTAGTTACCTAACCTAACGGTGCAGACGGGACATCGAGGCGAATGCGGATGGCATAAGCGTGCGTTATATTTATCTGTAATGTTTAGGTGGACTTAAATGATGGGATATTCATTAATGAGATTAATGAAAAAATATAAACCTAATTGATGTTGTGAATTGAATTTCAAAATAAAACAGGTAGCTACAGTTCTTGCTTTGCATCGCGGTGTTCCTTGTAGAACATCCTGCACCTTATTCGATGAGGAAAGGACCGAGATCCCTTCACCGGGAGTGACTCCTTTAGCAATAACTGGCAGATGCTACACACTCGATTTGTCTTTTGATTGCTTTTATAGTTTCTGCTTTGTACAGTGATATATATAATATATCCAGCACCTCATTCGACGAGGAAAGGGCCGACGATCCCTTCACCGGGAGTGACCCCTTTAGCAAAACTAGAAAAGCCTAAAAAACATTCCATTTAAAAACCATTTGATTCCACAACGAGATCAAGTTCAAAGCGTTAAAGGTTTTCTTAAAAACCATCCGCAACCCTCCGTCATTTTAGGAAGTAGAGTACTTAGTATTCGTGCTGTGTTTGTTGACCTTAGTTAAGGCACAGTGTACGGTAGCTAAGTGATGTCTTCCTACACTGCATATGATGCGATTAGTTAGGACAGTCGCATGACTTTGTTGACCTTAGTTAAGGGTCATGTGGGTGGGTCTAATTAATCACGAAATGACGGGTAGAACTTGACTAGTACTTATGATTTGTTGACCATAGTTAAGATCATAGGTGCCAGGGGTAAAAATCTTTATCGGGAGTTTCAAGTGTTGAAATTTGCAATGAGATTGCATACCTTCTTATGTGATAGTTGGATCCCGATACCCACTGCGAGTAAGAGTTACTCCTGGGAGAGTTTTACACATTACAATTAGCCGATCAAGTAGGTGTTTAGAAAGGTGTCAACGGGGTTACGCCTCTGGGAAAACGAAGTTTACTGTAATTAGGTCCGTGCGAAAGCACGGGGAACCTCCCTCAAAGTACCGACACTGGCCTGGCTGAAAGATTGGCGAACTTGTAGAGTGTAATTAATCCCGGCTAGTCTTTCCTTTTAGGGTTTGAAGGAAGATTTGATAAAAACAGTGGGAGCCATTCTGATTAGATAAAATATATAACCAATCTAATCTTGCAAGAGCGCACGCAGAGTGTTTTCTTCTCTCTCTCTCTCCAGGTAGCGACCATATCACGCCTTAATCAAGATAATAATATGGATGTATTGACCGAACCCGTTTGTTATACTGAGCTGGGGAACGTTGGTCCCGCTCCAACTTATAATTGTTATAAGACAGAGCAGGAAATAGGGGAAAACCAGAATTCCTATGCCGCCCAAACGAAGAAAGTGCATATGATGCATCTTCTTCGGGTGTGTTCGTTACAAAGAACTGTTTCTCAGTATCCTCTGCATCCTGGGTATTTGATACCGGATCAGGATCCCAGATATGTAATCTGTTACATAGGGCTACAAAAAGGTAGAAAACTGAGAACGGGTGATAAGTTTCATGAGACAGAAAATGGGGCAAGTGTTGCAGCCAAGTCTGTTGGTCACTGTCACCCTGTATTACCAGTACATTAATTCCGAACAAATGCTATTAGATACCGAACCTGATATACAAAATCATATCAGTTTCTTTATTAGTAAAGAAGGATTTAATTTTGTATTGTTGGATATTGTTTTGAACATTTCCTATTTCAAAAGTTGATCAGTTCAGGCACGTTATCTAAAAGCATTGACGTTCTAAATCAAACTACAGTTCCTAGTATACAGAACACACACAAGAGGAAGAGTTCAGAAATGAACGAATTCTTCTTGAGGTATTGTAGAATAGGTCATATCAATGCGCCCGACTGGCTGAAGTTACATTTTAGATGCATATTTAAATCAGTTTGAATTTACATCTTATGAAACTTGCCAGTCATGTTACAAAATTAAGATGACCATAGCTCTGTTTATTGGAAACAGAGAAAGAGTTAGACATATGTTGGGACTGATACATGATGATGTATGTAAGGTCTCCTGTCTACACATGCCAAGAAAGGTTCTTTGTACTTCATTACGTTCTCTGATGATCTCTCAAGATTCAGACATATGTTCCTGTTGAAACATAGGCCCGAAGCTTTTGAGATATTCACAGAATATAAGTTAAAAGTAGAGAACCAATAACCGGGTATAAGTATTATATCCTATGATGAGATCAGGGAGGAGAATACTTGTGCATAGAATTCCTGGATTATTCTAAAGGAGAATGAGATTCTCTCTCCGTATTACTCCTCTGAATACACCACAGCACAACGGTGTATCAGGGCGGAGCAATCGCACCGTATTAGATATGGTGTGCTCTATGATGAGTACTACTGAGTTTCCTATTTCCTTTTAGGGAGTTATGCACTTATGAAGTTGCATACCTATTGAATAGGGTTCGATTCAAATCAGTACCTACCACTCCATATAAGATATGGTATGGGAAGAGCCTATCTCTTAAGTAAGTTAAGATTTGGGATTGTCCGGCCTGTGTCAAAAGCAAAATCCGGACAAGATCGAGGCAAGGTCAGTTCTGTAGAACTGGAAAGGTTCCAGCTATACAAAACTGCAGCTGATGATTTGACAGAACCAAAGGATTCAATAGTTCCCGAAGAACCTCAGCCTCTCCGCCGATCTGGTAGGGTTCCTCATCCGCCTGAGAGATACCTCGGTTTCTCGATGACAGTGGGAGCGAGGAATGCATTATGAGATGATGACCCAACTAGTTTCGAGCAGGCCATCGAGAGTAGGGACTCTATAAGAATGGCTGGATGCTTAGTGATCTGAGATGGAATCCTTATACACCAACGAATTATGGACTTTGGTTGCTATATCTGAAGGGTTAAATCCCCATCAGAAGCAAGTATATCTTGAGAAGATTACTTGGTGTAGATGGAAAAGTTGAGACTTTCAAAGCTAGACTTGTTAAAGTTTTTCGTCATCAACCAGGTATGGATAATGATGAAACCTTTCTAGGGACTATGCTTAAGTCCATCCAGATCCTACTTGCCATTGCTACATACCATGACTACGATATCTGGTGGTTGGGTGCCATGACTGCTTTTCTAAAAATTGTGATTTAGAAGAGAACGTCAATAAGAACACAGCTAGAGAGCTTCGTAAACAGTGGGAGCAGCAGAAACGTGTGCAAGTTGCTTTACAAGATAAAGCAGGCATCGCGGAGTTGGAACGTCTGTTTTGATGTGGTAGTCGAAGTGTTTGACTTCATCAAAATGGTAGATGAACCTTGTATGTACAAAAAGGTAGTAGAGAGCAAGGTGGTCATCCTCGTATTGTACGTGGACAACATACTCTTGATAGGAAAGGAGTTTCCTATGCTACGATCGGTCGATCTCCTCTTATCACATAGATTCTCCATATAGGATCAAAATGATACCTTCTAAATACTGAGTTTTGGATCTATGAGATTGATCTAAATGGATGTTAGGATTCTCACTAGTTATAGTGAGATGGTATCAATCGATCCTGGGGAGAATCACTGGAAAGGTTCCAGGGTGATAAGGATGACTGAATGTCAGTCACAGGCATTGTCTTCACCCTCAGTGGAGGGACGGTATGTTGGAAGAGTTCCAAGCTAGATACCGTGGCAAACTAGACGATAAAGGTTGGTAACATCGTTATTAAAGATACTACCAAAGAGGCAGTTTGGGTGTATATTGGTTCATAAGATGAACTAGGTTCCTACCATTGTATGACAATGGAAGTGTGGCTTCGGCCCAGGAATCCTGGTCCCATCAGTGACCCAGACATATTCTGAGGAAGTATCACCTGATCATGGAGATAGTTGATCTCCAGAGTGATCGAGGTTAGGGAGTAGACTTAGAGGACAACACGGCGGATCCACTCACATAGGCTTTTTCCCAGATAGAGACTTATATGGGATGGTTGAGTATGTGATACTGCAACCACTGCTACAGATGGCCCTAGTGCAAGTGGAAGATTGTTAGTTATATGTATGCCCTAGAGGCCATTACTGTACATTGGATATATATTGTAGTGGATGCTAGGTCATATATAGGTAGGACTTTCTTGCTCGACATGATAGTACGCTATCTCGTTGCTCTTTATCTTAACATGTATACTTTCTGTCTCTCTGTTACATGTTGATAAAGCCCTTAGGATGTGTACTCGACTTCCAGGACTATGATGCAGATCATACTAGTGGGGCCTGGGTAGTCCATGAGTATATCCTTCAATGTTCCTAGTCGTGAGAATATCGAGACGGGGCATCGATATTCCAGAGTAGACTAGCGTATATCTTCTCGACCCATGTGATGGGCGATGGATGATCCTATATCCATTGGTGTTTAACATCAGAGATGGTATGCGGATGCTCAGTGGAGACTGGGTACGCTGAACGGACTCGCCGAGAACTCCCAGATGGTATTATACCTCACGTTAGATGGCAGTTCTCTGGTGACACTGGTACAGCTTAGTCTATTGACCCGAGATCGTCATAGAGTCTTGTGTGTCTCCTACTGTGCTTTGATTTCCACCCTACCACGGCTCTACCGAGTCGTGCAAACAGGTGGTTTTTGGGTACAGTCCCGATTCACATGGAGGCAATGAGCAATAGGAGGGGATTCGTCTCTCCCGGTATTGGGGGTTGATGTTGCGCTATGCACGACTGGCCATAACAGGAAATCCCTGGCCAGAGTTGCAGTGATATACTGGTAAGAGTTATCAGTAGTTTCACGATTGTTATGGACCTCACGTCGGCATGACTTATCAAGCTACTGGGGTCTGACGTTTACCACCCCTAGGCGAGATATGCGACATATCAGACGAACAGACCGGACTGTACGATAAGTGTTACTGGTTGGATTCACAGGAGTGTGAGCGGGCTTGCTCGTCGATCTTCTGATCGCTCAATACCCGGGTAGCCGTTACGTTTAGCAGACCGCTTGCGGCTTGTGGGTGTTTGATATGATCATCACCTGCTGCCGGTGTATTGACGAGTCTTTAGAGTCCTACACAGAGATTTCCTGGCTCAAGCGAAACGAAATAGGAGCGCATATGAGATATGTGTGGGACCGAGAATAATGCGTGTATGTGATACCATATTCCATTCTCGCGATGAATGTATCGATTAGTTGTATGCGATATAACCTAGTTATCGAATCAAGGATTGATTCGATATGCCGATACATTGGATATTTGTCGGTTATATGCGATATGACCGGATCGTTAAATCAAGTATTGATTTAATGATTTAATGCATAATTATATATTTGATATATTACTTTGCATTAACTAGTATTGGTTCACTTAATTGGATTTTCTCACTTGATGTACACAAGTTGTATATATGATATACTTTTGTGCACTTGTTTGTATCATGCTTGATGATACATGCAAACTTGGGTTTGTGTAAGACTTAAACCTTGGTTAAGTAAATGGTTAGGGTTTTATCATCTTCTCTTGATTATTTAGTTTATTTATTTATTCTTTATTTTAGGAAAAGAAAATGATATGGTTGCTTCTTTGTTCTTTTCTTTGAAGTTTCAAGAAACTTTGACCATTCTTGTTCTTTTCCTAAACCTAACCATTCATCTAACCTTAGTTAATTCTCTACACTTGACCATGATTGTGTATATGATAAGTATGATTTTATTTCCTATTTTTAATATACTTATCATATTCTTTTCTTCTTCTTCTTCTTCTTCATCAACAAGAAGAAAAGCTTGCAACCTTTAATGGCAACTTGAGAAAAAGAGTGAGAAATCCAATTCTAAAGTGAATCCACTTTCTATTTCTTCATCCTCTACCTCTTGCCAAGTATTATAGGGTGTTTTCTTCATAAGTTTCATAACTTGGTGAAGTTGGAGCTTGATCTTGAGTTGCCTCGACGTAGATCATCTTCGGCATTGAAGCCGACGATCTAGCCCGATCATTTCTCCGATGAAGCCGATGCTAGAGTCCGGGATCCGATATGGACAGCGGAGGGACATCATCACGAAGCCTAGGAGGTGGAGGACCGGATCTACAAAGGTTATAGTCACTTTCCTTTAGCAATAAATTCGTTTACTTGCTTGCATCGCTTACACATCTAGTTAACGATCCGTATTAAGGTTTGTAGGCACATGAAAAATTTGAATTGGGCATGTTTGATCTGTTGTGAGACTTCATTATTAGGCATGTTTGATCTGTTGTGAGACTTCATTAGTGTGCCTAGGAACCCTACATTGGTTTGTGGCTCCATCTTGGTGTTAATTTCTACTGCTAATTGTTCTACATCTTTGTTATCAAATTTTATACTTTTGTCATCAAAAGCCACATTTGATAAAATTGTTCTACATCTCGTTATTTTTAAGGTTTCTGAAACATTGTTGAAAGAACCATCAGACGTTCCATTTATCAAATATTACTGGCGGAGGCTGCGCGTAGATTACAAATTATAAAGGTTGAATGCTAGACTCCATAACACCATGAAGGATAGGAGAACATTTTTGGAGGCAATCTTGCAGATGGAAATGGTTGCAGGCATGGAGATGCCAATACAAGGTTTTTTCATGATTCAGTGAAGGCCCAGAGGAAGAGGAGAATGATTAGGGCCGTCGAAGCTCAGGATGGCACGCACCTGGATGGTTACAGATGAATGTATTCGGAAAACTTTTGTTGCGGAGATGCAAGGCGTTTGGCAAATCAATGAATGGAATACTGACTCGGAGGCACAAAGCTCTTGCGTAGATCTTATTGCACCAACCATTACGGAGGACATGAATATGCTACTGACCGGCCCCCTTTCTATGGATGAACTGAAGCAGGTTGTTTAGCAGAGATGCCAAAGGACAAGATTCCGGGTGCGGATGGTTTTGGGGCGGAATTCGTCGTTATTATGTGGGACTCGATCAGGTTTGATATTTTTAACACGATTAACGAGGTTCTTGCACATGCCTAAATCCCAGAGCTGTGGAATGAAACGCTGATTACACTTATTCTGAAGATTGTGACCAAGACTCGTGTTGGAGATTTCCGACCAATTAGCCGTTGTAACTCCATCTACAAGATTCTAGCTAGAATTTTGGTGAATAGGTGGCGACCGATAATTGCTGACACGGTGGCAGGTGAACAGCTGGGCTTTATTCCTATGCGCGACATTGTTGATGGTATTACTATTGTCCAGGAGGTTTGGCGCTCGATTTCCAAATCCAAGTCGCCCGCAAAATTCAATTTTCTTGCGAAGATTGACTTGGAAAAGGCTTATGACCGGGTGAATTGGACCTTCCTATTAGAAGTCATGAGAAAGATGGGTTACCATAGTATTTGGGTGAATGGGTGGAAATGTGCATATCCATGACTTCATCGGCCTTGGTTATAAATATATGGCGTTCGATCCGCAAGGTTCAAGCCCTCTAATGGTGTCAGACAGGAAGACCCTCTTCCCCACCTCTTGTTAATCACTTTGGCTAATGTTTTTTTCTATCATCATTAAAAATAGGATCGACGATAGCAGGATTGCTGGATTTAGACAGCGAGGAATGGATGGTGTTCTTAGCCATATACTTTTTGCAGATGATTTGGTCATCTTTGGCCGAACGGAGTATGATGAGCTGAGGGAATGGGGCCGAGTGCTTGCTCTTTTTCAGCGGGCGACGGGCCAGTTGATCAACAAAAGGAAGTCTATGTTCAAGGCTAATCTCGATTGCATGGTGCTGAACGTGGCAGCTCGGTTTAGATGTCTCGGATGACGACTTCGACTATTTAGGGATGCCAATTTGCTGGAAAACACCCAGATTATTACATTTTCGAGGCATTTTGGATAAGGTTAGGGAATCTCTTTCTGGGTGGAAAGCAAGGAACATTGCGTTCCCGGGAAGGATTGTTCTCGTCAAGTCGGTTCTCAGCACTTCGCCTAATTATATTTTCCCGTCCATGCATGTCCCTCGAGCCTTTTCCCGCCACTTCGATAAGGTTTTGCTCTCCTTTATATGGGGCCTAGAAGGGAATCGGTTTGATTAATTGGAAATTGGCTTGTATACCGGTGGAGGAAGGGGGCTTGGGGATACGTGATGGTATGACTATGTATTTGGCGTTGCTTTCTAAACAGGCTAGTAAAATCATTCTCGATCCCGGCAATAAATGGGCAAGATTGGTGACCGTGAAATACGGCGACCCTAGGCTGCGGAAACGGAATGTGACTGCTTCTGCTACTTGGCGGGCCATGCTGAAGGTACTCCCCGCCATTTCCGATCATACTCATTGGTGTCTTGGCAATGGAAACTCGATACTTTTTCGGCTTGATAGTTGGGTTCGAGATAAACCACTTTGTTATTATCCTTTGGAGGTGAATTCCAATCTTATTGATGAAAGATCCGTGGTGGAGATGATACAATCTCTGGATTTCCTCTTGCTCCCACCGGCCATTAGAAATGAAGTAAACCCCATTACAAATAGCAATGCTGACTTGCCGAGTTTGAACAATAAGCCAACATATGTGGTGCGTGAGGGTTATCTTTTCTTCTGGAGGGGAATTGGTGAAAGACTGTACCGCGCTATCCGGGCGGAAATGGATGTGAGCCGAAGGATCTGGTGGTTTTTGTGGCTTTTATTGACAGAAAAATTACGACGGCATCTTGGGTTATGGAGAAGGGAATGCAAGTGGATCTGTTGTGCAAGATGTGAGGGTGGGGTGGGGGGTGGGGGGGGTTCTGAAACTATGGATCATCTGTTTTGTCAGCCACTCTTTCCAAATTTATTGAAGGTATATTGCTGCATGGAGAAAGATTAGAATGGAACCTTTCTCTGTCGGGGGCGATTGATCAGATGATTGTATGGAAGGATTCTGGAGCCCTGCATTTTGCTTTGATCTGAATTGTCTCGGCTTATAGCTTGTGGTGGAAAGCTAGGAATAGGGTGGGGCTTCAGAACGAGGTTATTTCCATTGTGGTTGAAGAAGCAAAATCGGCTAGCTTCCAAATCACGGGTGTGTTCATGTAAACTGAGATTACTCAGTAGCAAGTAAAAAAAAAAATCCGGCATTTCGACTTTCTTCTGTAAATGTTCTTCTCCCACCTCACACGTGGAACCATCATCGCTTGTAATGTCATCAATTTTATAAACAATTTGTTCCTCGTCTATATTTTTTTTGCATCTCCATTTACCCATTTCAGATTCTGTTGTGTCAGTATCATGAACTACAGCACTGGAAGTATCATCTCTTTTATAGGAAACTGCGTGTCTTTAGATTCTTTGAGAAAATTGCACTAAAAGGCCATGAAGTTTAATTCAGAACTGAAAATGATGCAGCAGGCAATTTCTTATAGAGAATCAAGAGGTTATCATCAAACCCAAAGATCAGGAAGTAAACATTTTGGAAGCACCCATATACCTCACAAAACCAAAAACTAAGTAAAAAAATACACTCGTAAAACTACTAGTGCCTACAAATTACAATTCTAGTGAGAAACTCAATCCCTAATACTATACTTGAGGGGAAAAAAACGTTTTCATCACTCTGCAGTTTCATCATCTGTACCCATGGCATCGTTTTGTATCTCTGGTGAAGTTGAAAGGTCTGTTTGAGCATCTCTTACTTCTTCTATGACAGATGCATACGATTTTGCAGATTCACTACTATAATAACCCATAGTTCTCCCAAGCAACAGAGTGAACGGTTTTAACCGTTCCCTGCATTTTAAGAAGCATTCTATGTAGAGATTGGTTCTCCGAAACCTAGGAACGGTTAAAACCTTTCCCCCAGTATTGTGGAGAACAGTTTAAACAGTTCTCACATGTAAACAGGGGAACGGTTTTAAATGTTCCTCCATTTTCTTTCCTTTTTTCTCTTTAAAAATCCTGTGTGAATTTGGGTTCCCCCAACAAAATACTTTTTAAAAAAATTCTTAAATTTCTAGGAACGGTTTAAATCGTTCCGGAAATCTAAAATTGTAGAAAATTTGTTGCCCATGTTTGAGAATTAATAATAATTCGAACACGCCATAATATAGACAACATAACAACATCACACCAACGACAAAAGCAACAACGATATTGTGATATTAAACACAACATAATTAAACATCGTTGATAAAAAACCACCAATATATCGAAATACAATCCATAGAACAAATCCTTAAAACAATAATTAATGAACATCAATGTTTAACACCATAAACCAAATCCGCAATCAAAATAGAGTACTTTAGTTTGAAAAGTTGCTACGATCCGATTAATTACTTAGATGTTGAACCCGAAGGGGGACCCTATTGCCCATACATTCCACCATCCATCTCGGATATATACAACGATAGTGCTCTTCTTGTTCCCCCTTTTGCTTTCGTGCCGTCTCGGCTTTCCATTCTTCATATGCCGTAAGATGGGTTTTGACTTGAGCATTGACACGGGTGTAATGACCCTAAAATCCCCGTATACTTTTATTATTCCAATATTAATAAAAGGGTGTATTTCTGTTCTGATCATGAGTTATAAGTAATTCTTGTTAGCTAAAACCAAGAAACCCATTATAGCTAATTAGTTAAGGCTCTCCACTGCTGCCCCATAACCCACGTGATCGAATTCTTCCATCCCAATTATATTATTATTTCTCTTTTGACATTTTGGGAGTCCAAGAGTTTGAATGAGCATTACACAGGGTTATGAAACGTTTTAACAGAAAAGACGATATATATAAATAGAGCATGAGATCCAACCCCTAACTTCCTTTTCTGGCCGCCCACGTCGGCCCAACCATGCCTAAACGGGTCCATTCCATGCATGTGCAGCGTTTGGGCCTCCGACTCCTCGTTTTTATACTTCAAAACTCCCCAATTAATCAATCCTGAGAACTGCCAGTCTCTTCAGCTACACCATTATCACCATTTTTATTAAAATTTATCTCTCTTTTTAATTCATATACTCCTATATACTTTCACTATAATTGTTGGATATGTATGACCTAGAGGCCTGTATTGTATATAATGCTAGAGATATATATGTACAGGATAATCTTACTCAGTTTTATAGTATACTATTTGAGTTGTCCTTATCTGAACATGTGTATTTATTTTTCTTACTGCCTTGTATTACTTATACATGTTGATAAAGACTCGTTACAGTAGTATACTATTTTGGTTTGTCTTCATCTTAACATGTGCATGTGTTATACTCAATATCACATATGGCTGATACATGTTGATAAAGCCCGTAGGATTTTGCTTGACTTCCAGCGTTATGATAGCAATTATACTTGTGGGAGCTGGGTAGTCCATAAACACATCCTTTAAGGTCCCAAGCCGCAGGAGTATCGAGACCGGGTATCGATATTTCAGAGTAGACTTGTGTATACGTTTTTAGACCCCGACGAGGGGCGGTGGTTGGTCTTTTAGCCATTGGTGCGATCACCTAAGATTGTATAGAGATGCTTACTGGGGGTGAGTACACTGGACGGACTCGCCGAGAACCTCTAAATAGTATTATACCTATCGTCAGATAGCGGTTCTCAGATGACATGAGTATATGTTAGTATTTAGAGCTGAGATTATCATTTTTCTCGTGTAAGTTCCCACTGTACTTTGATCACTAGCCTACTACGGCTCTACCGAGTCATGTAAATATGTTTTGGTTTGGTAGAGTCCCGAGCCATATGGAATGTAACGTCCTAAAACGTGATTAGAGTTAATTATACGTTAATTAAGCGATATGACATGGGTTTTCTATAAAGCTTAGTTAGTAATTATTTTCACATATTTTTTATTCAATTATTTATTATATATTTATTTATTTACTTAGTTATATATGCACACACATATGTCTATGCTAATCTAGTTTTAACAACATATTAATTTAAGTTAAAATATATTTTTGTAACCATGACAACTTGACCCCATCTATTTTGTTTCTTAACTATTTTAAGTAATTAAATGTTTTAAAAAAAAATAAAGAGAAAAGAAATGATGAAGGAGACATAGAGGTGATGTGCATTAAATGAGGAGAGAAGAGATGAGCATGGCTCTCATGAGCCATCTTTCCCCCTCCCTTTCATTTCTTACTCCTTCTCATCCTAATCCATTCTCCTCTCTTCTTCTTCTTCTTCTTCTTCTTCTTCCCTTTTACCTCTTCTCTTAAAAAAAATTTATCCCACAACAAATAAGCTGTTAATCACCACAAACCATCACTAACGCTCACTTTAATCATGGTTTAGTTTCTTTAAGAGTCTTGAAGCTTTGCATGGTTAGGGCTTCGTTCAAGTCTTGGTGAGGTAAGGATCAAACTCTTAAGTATGCTCTAGAAAACTCTTGTGTTAACAAGTTTTTGCTTAAAAAATTCCTAATCTTAACTAAAGTATATGTTTTGTGATATTTAAGACTTAAGATAGGATTTTGAGGTTATAAAGTTCATAGGTTAGCTATGACCTAAACTAGGTTAGATAGGGGTGTTTTGGTTGCTAAACGTCCTTGTTTAAATACTAAGTTTTCACTAAACTACCTTAATATTCAATTTAGTGTCAAAACTAGTTTTAGTTAGAGATTAGGGTTTCAAATGCAATCTTCTATCAAACTTGTGATCGCAGAGAAAAGTTGCAATTACTGGGAACTAGTCATAGGAACATGAATTCACCCTCAAAACCCTAGCCCCCTATCACTCAAAACTGGCCGCCAATTTATTGATTTTGGCCGCAATTTGCGGCCCATCCTGGGGTTTTGGGTGTGGGTTTTTGTCGAGGGCTTTTTAAGACTCCAATTAGACCTCTGGTGTATGCAACTTTTTCTAATTTTGCATACACGAAAATTTGGGAAGGTTTTACCTTATTTTAAACGATATGTAAGCGTGCGATACCGATTTTCCGATTCTCGTTTAGGTGTTTTGTATGGTTAGTATCCCTTAAGGGTAGTCTTAGATGTTGTTGCACATGTTTAACACGCTAAGTTCACAGGTGATAACTTGTGAGAGTTGGTTCGTTCATGTAGTGTATGTGTACGTGTCATATCGGAAATTTATTAGCATCATGTGTTATGGTTTTGTGTGATGCTAGGATCGGTTGTGCTGGATTACACTAACGCCCTAGCCATCAATCGTGGCGGTTTGCGGAACAAAATTTTTTCTAGAGTTTTAAAACGGCGCTAGAATAACCCAATAAACTGGTTCTAACCATAAACTAACTAGCTAACTAAGAGGAACTATCTACTATGATAAGAAAGCCTCACCAAACGATTCATGTCCTTCGGTCTTTTTTCTTCATCATGTGCTCCTAGTGGCCACCTTGAACAAGCTTGATCTTCACTTCTTGCTCCATCGGTTCTCCACAGTCGATCTTGCTCTCCGGTCCTCCTTTGTCGTAGATGATCCACCTGAGGGATGTGATCCATGGCTCTAGCTCCACCCTAAATGTCAAGTGGAGCAACTAGAGAACTTGGGTTGCTAATCTAAGAAGTCTAGGATGTAGTGTGAGGTTCTAAGTGTTCTACTATCTCTATCTTGCCTGCTCTCTTGTTTCTCAACATATGAGAGTGTAGAGAAGAGGAAGATGATGAAGGTGGAGGAACTCAAGAGAAGTAGAAGGAGGTGAAGCAAAAATGGTGAGCACAAAAAAATGAGCAAGCATGTGAGAGAAAATAGATGGCAATGATTTTTTAAAACAATATCCATCAATATATTATATCAACCATACTTCAATAGTTGCCACAAATGAATAAATAATTCATTTTTCAACTATTGAATCTATGGCTCTCACCGTACCCCCTCTCCTTTAATTTATATCTCATTTCCATTTATCAAATAAATGGAAAAAGCTAATGAGGTGTCTGTCTTCTAGAATGTTATCCGTATTAAAATACGGATTACAGTCTACCGTATATACATACCTGCATTCGGATAAAAACACGAATGCCCAAAGAGATAGAATAAGACGAAGAACGTAATAATAGAATATACATATCGAAATACATATATATATAAATTATCAAATCAATACCTGGTTTAATAATCCGGCTCAAACCCGAGCCGGCTAGTATTACCAAGTGTCCAATCGAAAGTCCGGGTACAAAGTATATTAATCGATCAAAACCCTACATGTATCCAATACGGCTACTACAATATTTCTCCTGAACCAGGAAAACCCACCGTGTGGGACTCTAAAGACTCAACAGTATGCCGGTAGTGAGTTACTGGATAAATCCATAACCACAAACACGTCAGCGACACTAGCTGTACGTAACGGCTACCTGGGTACCTGTCGAGAAGGAAGGCCGACAAGCAAACTCATCCGGATCCCTACTGAGCTTATCCGTGACAATCTCCGTACAGTCTAGTCTCTTCGTCTGAGAGTATCGCATACCGGGTCTAGGGAGTGGTAAACGTCAGACCCTAATAACCCGATAATTCGTGCTGACGCGGCTCAGGAACAATCCGGGAAACTACTGATCAACCTATCAGTAAATCTCAACTGTCTTGGCTAAGGTCTTATGGTCCTGACAAATCGAACACAGTGCGATATCGACTTCCTATACCGGGAGAGACGAATCCCCAATAATCGCTCACTGCTTCCATGTGGCTCGGGACTGTACCCAACCAAAACCTATTCGCACAACTTAGTAGAACCGTGGCAGGGTAGTGATCAAAGCACAGTGGAAACTTTTACGAGACAAATGACGATCTCAGGTCTAAAGACTAAGCTGTACTCATGTCACTTGAGAACTTCCACCTGACGGTAGGTATAGTACTATCTGGAAGTTCTCGGCGAGCCCGTCCGGTGTACTCACACCCAGTGAGCACCTGTATATGATCTTAGGTGCAAAAGACCAATGGTTGCGGGACCATACCATCGCCCCTCGTTGGGGGTCTAGAAACGTATACACTAGTTTACTCCGGAATATCGATGACCAGTCTCGATACTCCCACGACTAGGGACCATTTAAGGATGTGCGTACCAACTACCCAGCTCCCATAAGTATGATGCTGATCGGCACGCTTTTGACGTGTCGTGTTTTAAATTCTAAAGTTAACCGCGATCAAGGACGGCGTCGCGTGTAGCTAGCCGTGGTGAGCACGAGTCGTTCGTAGGGAGATGGAGCATTTCACGTTCTTATTTTGACGAGTTAATGCATGTGGGCGGAATGGTTTGATTCTAACCTATGTGCATATATGCAAAGTATAAGTTGTTAGGATTGGATAGGTTAGTGTAAGTTAAGGAAATCCGTATTCAGTCCTTTGTGCCAAACTTAACCATTGAAGCTAGATCAATCGGCAACAACGTGGATTAGGGTACTTAAGCACGGTATTAGTGGAATCCGGCTTATTGACACTTGTCCGTCCATTCTTGTCGCTTGCTTTCGTCTCCGGCCAAACCGAACGCAACCGGTCATGGTTAGGAATCACCGATACCTTGATAGGGTAGGATACCTAACGGAGCGCTTACGTTAGGTTTGGGCAGAGTTCAATTGGGAAATACATGCAAAGGAAATGAGAAACGAAACCTTAACTTACAAAACCAATCTTTTTCCTAACAACACAAATATTCACAACCCATCACAACAATATAAAAAGAGTAAAAGAAATGATAAAAGAAAAGAATAGACAACATTGCAAGAAAGTAAGTGCAAGAAAATTTGTCACGCCCCGCTTCCCAGAGTACGCTAGATTGGGCACGTGACATAACCAACCATGCTACCTGTGGGTAGGAAGTATCATCCACAGTCACATTACGGCTGTAGAGATATCAAGAACAAGATAAAACTATCTAAAACATATCCATAATCCAGAATAACAGGAGTCAATAATAAATAAATGCGGAAGCGAATGATCCAATACAATTAACTGAAAAGTGTGTCCCATAATGCGGGCTCACATCAGGAAATAAATGCAGGAAATAAAACTAACTACTACTGAACTCACAGCTTAGCCTGCTAGCTGAAGTACTCCTGCTCGGACTGCAACAGCGGTACGGAATCTGGGCCATGCAAAACCCAGACGTCAGCGCGTCATGTCATCAAGTAATATAATATGAACAGTGTAGCAGGCAATGTAAAGTAAACATGAATAAAACGAGAGTAGCAATAATGTAAATCAAGCAGTGCAGGGTAGTGTGCAGTGGGTAACTAAACTGTTCTATCAGGTTTTCTATTCTAAAGTCTTTGAAATCAATTGATGAATCGTCGATGTAACTCAATAATATCCCGTACATACCCGGGATCACAGCCTCAATATTCTCGGCTGCAGCCGAGACATGCCGCTAGACACAAAACAGGAATGTGTACACTCGATAGTATCCCGTGCATACCCGGGACCACGGCTACAATATTCTCGGCCGAAACCGAGACATGCCGCTAGGCACAAAACAAGAATGTGTACACCCAGAACAGGTAGTGAACTGTCGAGTTACAAGTCAGGTTTCACCTTTGATTTCCCCATACCCCCAAGTTATGTATGTCGAGTCAGGTATTCAGTAATCAATAACTAATGCCAACACAGGATCAGGTAAAAGCAGGTTTGTCTGGATAGACAACAGGAACGGTCCATGAGGACTACATGTCAGGTTTGTTGGCATTAGACACAAGATCAGGTAACGGGTCGGGTCATGGTACATCATGTCAAGTCAAGCAGTATACGGTACCACGGGTCAAGTAGGAAGTGTAAAAGGTCATGTCAGGAAGCACAAGATGTCATGTGGGTGCTCATAATCAAACTAACATAAGCATGTGTATAAATAAACAAGCATGAGTACTGATCAGTCGAAAATATTGTATATTTTAGCCGGCAATTTCCTTAACATTTGCATACATTTAGAAGTGTTCGGCATCCATATTCTACATATTAGCAAATCCGTCACAAAATATGAGATTGCATGTGTTAGACTTTTTAACCGACACTTTAAAGGAAATTAACCGCATTTCATGGCATCGCATCATTTCGGTATTTGCGCAACACTTGTTTCGAAGTCTGTGCAGGAAATTCCAGAAACCGAGCCAAATTGTCAAAAGTGCTGATCAAAATTACACCAAGTCTAAGTCTGGTGATCTGGCAGTAAAATTCCAGAAATTTATTCAAGGCCAATGGGCGCTTCCCGCCGCGGATCCGTGGCATGATGATGTCAGCAGAGAAGCAGATTTTCCCCATGTGCTTATTTCTAACGGCAAAGCTTCCAGAACTCTCCAGAAACTCCACGTGGCTTCATCTAGAAGGCTCGGCCTAACAACCTAGTTCTAGAAGCCTCCCTCCAACTAACTTCTTCTAGAAGCCTCCTTATAACAACCTTCTTCTAGAAAGCTCTCTCCAACAACCTTCTTCTAGAAGCCTCCTTGTAACAACCTCATTCTAGAATATTCCTTCCAACAAACTTTTTCTAGAAGATTCTTTCTAACAACCTCATTTTGGAGGGAAAATTCAAATTCAAATGAGGTAGTTCATTTTGGAGGGAAAAGTAGTTCATTTTGGAGGGAAAATTCAAATTCAAATGAGGTAGTTCATTTTGGAGGGAAATTCAAATTTCATCCAACAAACTTTTGGAGGGAAATTTGAATTTCATTTAACAAACTTTTGGAGGGAAATTTGAATTTCACTCAACTAACTTTTGGAGGGAAATTAAAAATTCAAATCCTAGATCTAGGGTTTTGATGGCTATAAATAGGAACCTAGATCTAAGGGATGAGGTTGTTCATTCTACACCATTTTCTTCCACAAGTCTCGTGACAAGGCTTGTGCGAAACCCTAACCCTAATTCCACTCCAAATTCAAGATCTTGAGTACCAAATCAAGTGAGAAGCCTTCAACCTTTTAGGAGCCGAGCCGATCTTCAATCGGGCAAGTGATCCAAGTCGATCCGCGATCCACGGAGACGAGCGAAGCCAAGTCGACGATCGAATTCTTCCTCTTGTAGTTCTTGAGCGAATGTAATGAAATTGTTGATATAAATAAAAGGTGAAATTCTTTAATCTTGCTTTCTTTTAATTCTTGCATCATGATTAGATCTCAATTTGTAATTGTTGTTCTTGTTGTGATGTTTGAGTAAAACTCCGCTCGTAAAGGAGTCGAGACGATTGTAGAATGATGATGTAACAAATCTTAATACTATTTTTAAGTCCTACGAGTTTTGTAAACCCTAGCAAGTTCAAGAATCGATGACCTAGTTTCGTAGCGATGCTTTCTTGATTGTGATCGCTCGAAATTAGGGATCTACGATCGTTTCTTGAATTTACTAGAGGCTAGAATATGAATGGTATCAATGAAAGAACAAGAGATAAGATGAAACCCTAGTTTCACAAGAAGTCTCTAATTCTCATCGATTATCATCGATCTAGTATCAATTCATCGAAGGATAAGAATACGTAATTGTAAGATTACATCACATCTATAGATCCGATCGATTCCTACGAGCCTCATTTCGATTCTTGATATTTGGTTTGGAAAAATCAACAAACTATAAATTCTTGATTCTATCTTTTCTTGTTATTAGATCTAGATATTTTCTTTTTCTTGAAATACAAAATTTAAATCATGAATTGTTTGTTTTCTTTTCTTTAAAGTTTCGACTCATCTAAATTCGAAAAGACGAACGATTACACTTTCCCTGTGGACGATCCGCACTCACTAACAATCTACATCCGACACCGTAGTTGATTGCGGTCAAATAATTTTTGATTGTGATTTCTTTACAATTACATACTACACAATCCGAAAACATTTCAATCAAATGGCGCCGTTGCCGGGGACTATTTGATTAGATAAACACAATCGGAAATCTTTTACAATCAAATGGCGCCGTTGCCGGGGATAGTGCGCTAGTTGTTCGTATTTTGAAATTTGAGTTGAAAATTTTATTCCATCTAAATTTTTGTGATCAAAATTCGTGCAAACACTAATACGTGTGTTGTGATTTGTTGCGAGAAAATCTGGAATCATTGGAGCTGGAGAAAAAAATTTCTGAAAATTCCAGAGAACTGTAGAAATCAACAGCAAGCTACTGTCGAAATTTGGTGGAGTGAACAGCATATACAGCCGCCCTTCCGCGGCTAAAGACCCTAATCCGCGGCGGTTCCGCGCTCCCCTTGTTGATTCACTGTACCAATTTTCCTCTGTAAGTCCCTCACTTTCTTATCTCTTACCTCATCTGCTCCAATAACAATTTTGCTGCAGGTTTCTTTGCAAATAAATCGCAGCGCCGCAAAGCAAAATAAAATTTGTGCGTGTTTTTGATTCTTGTGGTTGTTGCATATTAATACGGAAATTAAGGGGCACGACCAAATCCAAATTAGGTGGGGATTTCATTACCCTTCCTAGGCCCCGAAAATCGCAAAACTTGCATCCTCATTTACCCTCATTAATTAAAAGAAATCTAGAGATGACTCTAAGGACCGTCGCGCTCAATTAGGACAAGAGAAGGCCGTGGGTAATTCATTGCTTATCCGAGTTTTCTTGTGGTGCCTAAGGCGAGTGTGTCTAAGGCTAGTGGTTTTTAATTAGGCCCACTGTAGTGGTGGTTCCTTCCCACTTACCTGGCACTTATCCGGCCACAGGGGGACAAAGAGGCAGTGGAGGATTTATCCTGCGACTTGTCTTTTGGCAGTTAGGAGCGGTCTAGAGTTTGACCTAGGTGACCAATAGAATTAGGGTTTTGTGTGTTGCATTTGTTTTGTTGCATCATATTTTTCAAAAATCCGTATCTTTTCAAAACAAACACCGCACACTTCATTTCCTCTAATTATACCAACGCTGCCACTTGTGCTACAACCGTTTAGCACAATGTTAGGCTGGACACGGGATTCCATTTCCCGTCTTGTCCGCGTTTCTTTTATCGACCCCAGAGTCGGTAATTCTTCATCTTCTCCCCCACCACCCACCACACCCGCGATGGACCCAAATCCATCAAACTTTAACACCACTCTGCCACCGCCCGCAGGTGCGCAGAATCCTCCACGCATCTCTCTCCAAGAGAGGTGTTATCCTACACGTGTTTCCCTTCCCACCTGTCTTTCTATACCACCTGCCAACGGGGAAAATTTTGAAATCAACCCCCAATTCATCGAACTGTTACCCAAATTTCACGGTCTTGATTCTGAAAACGCGTACATGTTTATTTCCAAATTCGAAAATGTATGTGCTTTAATGGGGAATTCACAACTGTCTGTGGATGCTCTGCGTTTACGTCTTCTCCCATTCACTTTGTGCGATTTAGCCGAGAAGTGGCTTTACATCACACCCGCACATTCTATTTCAACATGGGACGAATTCGTTGCAGCATTTCTTAAGAAATTTTATCCTAATCACAAGACCAGTCGTGTTAGGAGCGAAATCTCTAAATTTACCCAACTTCCCAATGAACCATTTTGGAAATGCTTTGAACGATTCAAGGATCTTCTTATCCAATGCCCTCATCACGGAATCCCCAGATGGGATTTGTGTCGAATTATCTATGAGGGTGTTGATCTCACTACTAGACAGATGCTTGAAACCATGTGTCATTGCCAATTCCTATCTAAAGATGATGGTGAAGCTTGGAAATACTTAGAAGATTTAGCTCAAAACACATCACAATGGGAAAGTGTTAGACCACCACCACCTAGGGAAGATGTCAATCAGCTCGATGTTTCCGTCACCTTGAAAGCCGAAATGGCCGCAATACAAAGGAAACTCGACGCTATAGAAAACAAAATCTCTTCAGCCTCCCTAAACCAATCCACACTTCCCAAAACCGTGTGTGGCTGCTGTTCAAACCCTTCACATTTGACGGAAGAATGTCCTTTGAATGTACCGTTTCAAGGTCACACTAATGCTTCACTTCAGCAAGGACCTGGAAACTATCCCTCTTCTTCCTCATATAATCAAGATTGGAGGAATCACCTGAACTTTTCTTGGAACCAATCACAATCTCAAAACACGGTTCCAATCCTAAACAATTTTCAAAGGGTCCCTCCACCACAACAGCAGCCACCACTTCAATTGAGTCAGCACCCCTTCCAATCACAAAATTTTCAAAATCCTGCCAACACTTTTGCACTACATGAAAACTCTTTGCAATTGGCCGGTACTGATAATATCTCTGCACTGGTGCAAACCTTGGTTACTTTCATGAAACAATCCACCCAAGAGTCGGCAAGTTTTCAATCTTCCATTGATAATATGATAAAGATCATTCTTACTCAAAATGAGAATATCAAATCAATGGAAGCACAAATTGAACAAATAACAGCCGAAATAAGTGCTAGAGAAGAAGGGAATCTTCCATCTCAACTCGTACCTGATGCTAGACCTTCACATTACACTAATGTGGACGCTTTTACAACGTTGAGATCTGGAAGAGTGCTAGACAATCATTCGGGTGAACAAATTGATAATGATGAATTGATCATTAACACCCCGGCTTCCACTTCCACTTCCACTCACACTTCTACTTCTTACCCTATTTCGTCTAACCTACCTTCTTCTTCCGAGCCTATTCTCCGTGTTCCCAAAGGCTCGAACCCTCCACCCACCTCATCTTTTCCACCCCCACAAACTTCTCCACAATTGTTGGACCCAACACTTATTGATAGAGCTCCATTTCCAAATAGGTTGAGGTCCAAGAAACATGATGCCCAAATGGAGAAGATTGTGGACATGTTTAAGGAAGTTAACATCAACATCCCTCTCCTAGATGCTATTCAACAAGTTCCGTCCTATGCGAAAACTCTTAAGAACTTGTGCATTAGGAAGAGGAAGACTCATGTACCCAAGAAGATATTCATGGAAAAAACAATAGACACGGCTTTCCCCCAACAATTACCGAGGAAACGTAAGGATCCTGGATATCCTACTATTTCCGTTTCTATCGGGGAAAAACACATTAACCGTGCTCTATTAGACCTTGGCGCTAGTGTTAACTTGCTTCCTTACTCAGTCTATGAGCAACTAGGTATCGGAGAGTTGAAGCCAACCAATTGCACTCTCCAGATGGCTGACCGATCAATCACCAAACCTAGGGGTGAACTGGAGGATGTGTTAATAAAAATCGGAGAATTTATATTCCCGGTAGATTTTATTGTAATTGATACACAACCTGTAGCGAACCCACGGAATCAAATTCCGGTGATTTTAGGTCGCCCCTTTTTGGCCACTTCCAATGCTATTATCAACTGTCGTAACGGTTCTATGACCCTATCTTTCGGGAATAGGTCAATAGAGCTGAACATTTACAAGTTGGGAAGTGTACCCTCCGAACCTATTGCTCAGGTCTGTTCTGTCGACTTAATGGATGTCGACAGCAGCGAATTTGATGATCCTCCTGATACTGATCTAGACTCTTTTCATATGTTATTGTTTGACCCAATTATGTATCATACAAATACGGAATCTCCCACCGAGATGTCCGGGTCAACAATTAACACTAATTATGAACTGCTTTTAGAGTCTGAAGATCACCCCGCACTTTGTAATGACATTATTCATCGGGGTATTGATGGAACATTTGAGGAGATCTTCGCTGATGAACTCGCATTTTTGAATGACACGGGTGTTGAGATGAATCATCTCCCAATCAATGAAATTGAACCTCCACCCCTTCTTCTGAACTGTAATAAGAATGCGAGTAATCCATCACATTCACTGCATCGTCTCTCCAAAATGAGACGCACACACATTCTATTCCACCACTTAACCTTTCCCCACTTCTTCTTCCACCAACCAGAGCACTGCATTGATAAAATTTTTGAATGGTTGGTGTTAACCTTTGGTCTTTGCAAAGCTTGGCATCGACCAATGATTTTTGACCCCCTCATATGATTTTCAAAGATTAACATTGCATAACTCAAGTTTGGGGGGATATAATCGGGCTCCTGAAAAGAAAATTTTTTACAAAATTTTGAGCCAAAAATAAGTTTGGGGGAGGATCTTCACTTAAATATTTTGCCCCCACTAATAAATTCCTCCCAAGCTTACAGGTTTTTCGAGATTTAGCAGAAGGCAACAGTGAGGACACTGTTGAAAACAAGTTTGGGGGAGGTTTGTGCTTATTTTCGCATCATTTGCATATCATTTGCATAAGCACAAAACATTTTTTCGAAAACCATAAAAATTTAAAAATTTTCAAAACTATAAAAAATATTTTTGTACATAAATAAGATAATAAAAGATTAGATAGTGAACAATTACATCTATGAGATTAGAAAAATTTAAGAAAACTAAGAAAATTAGAAGTTTTCTTATACGAACTAGTAATAAGTAGTTATGAGCCGTTGTCCCAAGGGTTAGTAAGATGAAAGACGTCACTAATCTGAGAATAAAAATAAGTCTGAAAAATAGTTTCTATTCTGGAAGCCAAACATTTTGAACGTTGCTACCCTGCTATTTGCACTTACACACGTCTTAAAGCCTGGGATAGTAGAGGATACCTTGAAATGCTCTTGTCTTAAGGCCAAAAGTATAAAAAAAAAAATATGGTGAGAAAAATGGACACTGGTTTTGTTATCACCAAGGAAATAAAAAAATATATAGCGAGGGTGCCTCTTCATCTAGTGCCCTAAGGCCAACTGGTCTGGGAGTCACTGCTATACCTAAGGTGGTGCAAGATTAGGAAAATACACTAAATAAGCAAGCACATGAGTAATCGGTCGGTTAGTACCTCAAGAAGTATTAACGGTCGCATGAAAGTGTGTGAGCTCATCGAAAAAAAAAAAAAAATACTGAGGCTGATGGGCAAGAGTATGATAGCTTGAATTGAATTCTCCGGGTGTAGGGATGTCTTTACACACACGCAGGGTTATATGATCGATGTTTGGAAGAAAGATAGGAATGAAGAATAAGACGATGTTTTATTGAGGGAGGACGTGATTTCTAACATCTTTTCATAACCATTAAGATAGGGCTCATGACAACCGAAAAGCTAGCTTAGTTGGAAACCCTAATTTTCAAAGTCTTTCTTTTACAATTCTTTTCTTTAAATGTAATATTCATGATCTTTCTTTTATTATTGGATTTTGTGGGTGCAATCCGCTGAAAACCCTCAGGAGACAACACTCCTCCTACTAGGGACACCTAGAGGTTTAAAGGCTTGTTGCACGTGCTCAGTGCAATCGTGTTGCCTACGAAAGTGTGCTAGTTAGTTTTTCTCTTTCTTTATTTTCTCCTTCTCTTTTTAATAAAACATTCGCTCGAGACGATCGAAATTAAGTTTGGGGGTATTTGATCAGTCGAAAATATTGTATATTTTAGCCGGCAATTTCCTTAACATTTGCATACATTTAGAAGTGTTCGGCATCCATATTCTACATATTAGCAAATCCGTCACAAAATATGAGATTGCATGTGTTAGACTTTTTAACCGACACTTTAAAGGAAATTAACCGCATTTCATGGCATCGCATCATTTCGGTATTTGCGCAACACTTGTTTCGAAGTCTGTGCAGGAAATTCCAGAAACCGAGCCAAATTGTCAAAAGTGCTGATCAAAATTACACCAAGTCTAAGTCTGGTGATCTGGCAGTAAAATTCCAGAAATTTATTCAAGGCCAATGGGCGCTTCCCGCCGCGGATCCGTGGCATGATGATGTCAGCAGAGAAGCAGATTTTCCCCATGTGCTTATTTCTAACGGCAAAGCTTCCAGAACTCTCCAGAAACTCCACGTGGCTTCATCTAGAAGGCTCGGCCTAACAACCTAGTTCTAGAAGCCTCCCTCCAACTAACTTCTTCTAGAAGCCTCCTTATAACAACCTTCTTCTAGAAAGCTCTCTCCAACAACCTTCTTCTAGAAGCCTCCTTGTAACAACCTCATTCTAGAATATTCCTTCCAACAAACTTTTTCTAGAAGATTCTTTCTAACAACCTCATTTTGGAGGGAAAATTCAAATTCAAATGAGGTAGTTCATTTTGGAGGGAAAAGTAGTTCATTTTGGAGGGAAAATTCAAATTCAAATGAGGTAGTTCATTTTGGAGGGAAATTCAAATTTCATCCAACAAACTTTTGGAGGGAAATTTGAATTTCATTTAACAAACTTTTGGAGGGAAATTTGAATTTCACTCAACTAACTTTTGGAGGGAAATTTGAATTTCATTTAACAAACTTTTGGAAGGAAATTCAAATTTCATCTAACAAACTTTTGGAGGGAAACTAAAAATTCAAATCCTAGATCTAGGGTTTTGATGGCTATAAATAGGAACCTAGATCTAAGGGATGAGGTTGTTCATTCTACACCATTTTCTTCCACAAGTCTCGTGACAAGGCTTGTGCGAAACCCTAACCCTAATTCCACTCCAAATTCAAGATCTTGAGTACCAAATCAAGTGAGAAGCCTTCAACCTTTTAGGAGCCGAGCCGATCTTCAATCGGGCAAGTGATCCAAGTCGATCCGCGATCCACGGAGACGAGCGAAGCCAAGTCGACGATCGAATTCTTCCTCTTGTAGTTCTTGAGCGAATGTAATGAAATTGTTGATATAAATAAAAGGTGAAATTCTTTAATCTTGCTTTCTTTTAATTCTTGCATCATGATTAGATCTCAATTTGTAATTGTTGTTCTTGTTGTGATGTTTGAGTAAAACTCCGCTCGTAAAGGAGTCGAGACGATTGTAGAATGATGATGTAACAAATCTTAATACTATTTTTAAGTCCTACGAGTTTTGTAAACCCTAGCAAGTTCAAGAATCGATGACCTAGTTTCGTAGCGATGCTTTCTTGATTGTGATCGCTCGAAATTAGGGATCTACGATCGTTTCTTGAATTTACTAGAGGCTAGAATATGAATGGTATCAATGAAAGAACAAGAGATAAGATGAAACCCTAGTTTCACAAGAAGTCTCTAATTCTCATCGATTATCATCGATCTAGTATCAATTCATCGAAGGATAAGAATACGTAATTGTAAGATTACATCACATCTATAGATCCGATCGATTCCTACGAGCCTCATTTCGATTCTTGATATTTGGTTTGGAAAAATCAACAAACTATAAATTCTTGATTCTATCTTTTCTTGTTATTAGATCTAGATATTTTCTTTTTCTTGAAATACAAAATTTAAATCATGAATTGTTTGTTTTCTTTTCTTTAAAGTTTCGACTCATCTAAATTCGAAAAGACGAACGATTACACTTTCCCTGTGGACGATCCGCACTCACTAACAATCTACATCCGACACCGTAGTTGATTGCGGTCAAATAATTTTTGATTGTGATTTCTTTACAATTACATACTACACAATCCGAAAACATTTCAATCAAATGGCGCCGTTGCCGGGGACTATTTGATTAGATAAACACAATCGGAAATCTTTTACAATCAAGTACTATCAGAACAATAAACTGGAACATATAATATGATATGCAAATAGAAATAATTTCAAGGATATGGATGCACAGTTATCGATTAGGGTTACATTTATAGTTCCAATATTAATTAGGATGCAATTTATTAAACATGGAGTGTTAATATCACATTATTATGTAGTAATGTGATCTATGAATGCAATTATATGTATCTTAAATATGATGGATGCAAACGGGTATCCGAAAAGTTATAAAATTATAAAATGGTAATGTGGGATGTACAACTAAGCAATATTTGATATAAATATTGATATAATAATATTAATATGGATAGCATATTCAAAGCGATTAATAACTATAAAAGTGGTATTGATTAACCATGCACAAGAAAGTTCCGTTCAGAAATTCAACGTCACCCTGATTTGTAAAATAGCTTAAAAATAACAAATGTTCTCCAAAAGGGACATGTCTTATACCAAAATAAAGATAATTCAACAAGGTTTTCATTTTTATAAGTATAAGTATCTCAGGTTGTCCCTACAAAAAGTTATAAACATTCGAAATTGAAAGTTTGCTGCTGGAATTTCCCTGGACAGCAGTTTGGAGACATTTTCATTTGCATTTTACGTTATTTAAACAATTTATTTTGCAAGTAAATATTTCATAAAGTTATAGTATTCTGAGTTAGCTTCGTAACGAACTAAAGAACGTATACTAATAATTTTTCTATGATTTATAATGAATTTTATAAGATAAGGTGTACAGTAAATTTCAGATTTGTCATATCCGATTTTTCAACGACGTTTCATGTGTAAACTATAAGATTTTCAAATGTATACCATTATAAAATGAAGATTATAAACTAATTAAAGATAATAATAAGAAATATTACGACGATGTATATTTTAATTGATATGGATGCAGTATAATGTAATCTAGTATGTCACAAGATAAGTTTTCATGATCTAGATTTAATATGATATAAACGGATGCAAACGGAACATCGAAATGTTATAAAATTAAACATGGGGCACTAGATTTAAACTATAGGTATGGTATTTATTTAAATAGGTATAAAATGAATTATATAGCATGTAGCAAGATTAACTTGACTCGATGGGTCGCGAATCGGGAAAACGGAACGTTAACCGTCGGCGGGGAAAACTCACGACGGGCGCACGGTTCACGGAATGAACCCAAACGATGAACAAAGGAACCACACGGGTCGGGGTATCTCGCTGGAACGTCGAGAAGCGTCACTGGCACGATGGAATTCCGGCAACAAAAGAACAGTTAAAAAAAATGAGAAACGAGACATGAAGCAAGAAGAGAAAGAATGATAAAGAGAAGTACGAAAGAATATATGAGAGAGAGAGAGAAAAAGTGGAGAGAGAGAGAGAGAGCTGCAGGTGGGGGCCCACGGAATTAAAAGGAAAGCGATTGGCTAAAGGGGAATCGTTAGTTAGGGATAAATATTAATTAAAGATTCAAAACATTTTAAAGAACAGTAGGATATATATATAGGTTAATTTAAAGATTTAAAAGATAGGTAATGAACAGTAAGATATCAGATTAGTTAGAAAAATATATGTGATGTTTTTAATAATATTAAAATTTGGGATTTTGGCGCCAAATAAAACATTTCCAAAATCGCGCCCGGGTCGATTCCAAAAATTTGAAATTGAAAAAATAGGATTTTAAGCGGGATCCAAATTTTAAAATTAAGTGTTTTATGATTAAAAAGCATACCCCCAAAACGGACACATGTACACGGGCGTAGCCGTCCAAACTCACCCGTTTCACTGAACGGGACGAGAACACAATGCACGGACGCTACCACGAGGCTAAGGGTGTCAAGTAGGCCAAGATGAATATTTTCAATTTTATTTTAGATGCCAAAATTTGTTATATGTAGAAATGACTTTGCCGGGTAAATTTTACAGTAAGCAACAAACAAGCAAGTTAAATGAAATGAGTACCACATTATGCTCAAACAGTAACTGAAAATAGTAGCATTGGGCTCGGGTGTTACATTATACCCAACTACAAAAAGAATTTCGTCCTCGAAATTCCAAGAATACAAAGATAGATAACTACAAGAAAAGGTGAGGAAACTTCTGCCGGATTTCATCTTCTCATTCCCAAGTGGACTCTCCATGCAAACGATTACCCTAAGAAACAAGCACAAGGGGGATAACCTTGTTCTTAAGATCTTTTTCCCTTCGATCCACGATTTCAATCGGTCGCTCCTCAAAAGTCAAGTCTTCTCGTACTGTTAGCTCCGAATGATCCAATACGTGTGTTTCATCTCGAACATACCTACGAAGTTGAGATACGTGAAACACATCGTGCACATTCGCCAAGGACTACGGTAACGCCAAACGATACACTACCTCACCAACACACTCCACGATCTCAAGGGTCCAACGAATCGAGGACTAAGCTTTCCTCGACTTCCAAAACGAATCACCCCTCTAGTCGGTGATATCTTCAAGAATACCAAATCACCCACGGTGAACTCTAGAGGTCTTCTTGACGTATCTGTCCAACTCTTCTGTCGGTCCTATGCTGCCTTCATATGATTTCTGATAGGGTTAACCTTCTCAACTGTCTGCACAACCAAATCTGGTCCCAATAATCTTCGTTCACCGACATCGTCCCAACAAACAGGTGAACGGCATTTACGACCATACAAAGCTTCAAATGGAGCCATCTGAAAAGTTGCCTGAAAACTGTTGTTGTAAGACAACTCCACCAAAAGTAGATGATCCTCCCAAGACCCCTTGAAGTCCAACATGCATGCTCTCAACATATCCTCAAGAGTTTGGATCGTTCTCTCCGACTGACCATCAGTTTGAGGATGATAAGCTGTGCTAAACTTCAATCGAGTCCCCAAACTTTCCTGTAAACTCCTCCAGAAGTGTGATAAGAACTGAGTGTCCCGATCGGACACGATGTTCACCGGTACTCCATGCAATCTTACAATCTCCTGCATGTACCGCTCTGCCAAAGTCTCTGTTGATTGACCAACCCGAAAAGGAATAAAGTGAGCTGCCTTGGTCAATCGGTCAACAATTACCCATACTGCATTGTTGCCTTTTGGACTCCGCGGTAAAGCCGTCACGAAATCCATGGTTATATGTTCCCACTTCCACTGAGGAATCGGAAGTGGTTGCAATAAACCAGCAACCCTTTGATGTTCAGCCTTAACTTGCTGACACACCAAGCACTTCGCCACAAAGCGAGCAATCTCCCGCTTCATGCCCTCCCACCAGAAATGCTGTCGAATATCTCGGTACATCTTTGTGCCTCCTGGATGTACAGAATAAGCTGAACTGTATGCCTCCTTCATAAGCTCTTCACGAACATCACCCTTTGGCACACACAAACGGCTACTATACCTCAACGAACCATCTTCGTGGATAAATAAATCTGTTCGTAGCCCGGCTTCAACCTGCTCTCGAAACTTTTGCAGTCTAGGATCCTGCGATTGAGCTGCTTTAATATTCTCGATCAAAGACGAATGTACTTGCAGCTGCAACAACTGTCCCGTAGAACGCGGTAGCACAACCTCCAAGTCAAATCTTCGAAAATCTGCGACGATCTCCTTCTGCGTAGTTAACACCTGAATTACTGGTAACCGACTAAGCGCATCCGGTACAACATTAACCTTCCCCGGATGGTACTTAAGATCAAGATCGTAGTCAGCCATCAGCTCCAACCATCTACGCTGCCTCATGTTAAGCTCCTTCTGTGTGAACACATACTTCAAGCTCTTATGATCTGTAAAAACTTCGACTCTTTCGCCCAAAAGGTAGTGTCTCCAAATCTTCAAAGCGAAAATCACAGCCGCAAGCTCCAAGTCATGAGTTGGATAATTCTTCTCATGGGTCTTCAACTGTCTTGATGCGTATGCTACAACCTTCCCATGCTGCATCAAAACACATCCCAATCCTTTCCCAGATGCGTCACTGTGAATCACCAATCCTCCGGAATTGTCTAGCACGGTCAGAATAGGGGCGGTTATCAACTCCTGCTTCAACGTCTCGAAAGCTAACGCACACTTATCCGCCCATACAAAAAGGTACCTCCTTGCGCGTAAGCTTGGTCAACGGCTCTGCCAGATGAGCAAAGTTCTCCACAAATCTCCTGTAGTATCCGGCTAATCCAAGGAAACTTCTTATCTCAGCAACATTCTTTGGAATAGGCCAATCTCGAACTGCTGCAATCTTTTCTGGATCGACGGCAATGCCATCGCCAGACACAACATGCCCCAAAAACCTTACTTCCTCCAGCTAAAACTCGCACTTACTCATCTTCGCATACAAATTCTCCTGTCTCAACGTCTGCAGTGTGATCTTCAAATGCTCAGCATGCTCTTCAAAACTCTTCGAGTAAACCAGAATATCGTCAATAAAAAAAAACCGCGATAAACTGGTCCAAGAACGGTGAAAAGATTCGGTTCATCAAGTCCCTGAATACCGCCGGCGCATTCGTTACTCCGAAGGGCATCACTAAGTACTCGTAATGTCCATACCGAGTTCGGAACGCCTTCTTGCAAATATCTTCTGTTTTCACTCGGACCTGATGATATCCGGATCGCAAATCCAGCTTCGAGAATACCCTCGCGCCACTAAGCTGCTCGAAAAGTTCACCAATGCGAGGGATCGGGTACTTGTTCTTAATAGTCACCCGGTTTAATTCTCGATAGTCGATGCACATCCTTCTTGTGACATCCTTCTTCTTTACTAGAAGAACTGGAGCTCCCCAAGGCGATTTACTGCTTCGAATCCAATCTTTCTCAAGCAATTCAGCAACCTGTTTCTTGACTTCTTCCAATTCTACTGGCACCATTGGATAATACGCTTCGGATACTGGCGCTGCTCCAGGAATAAGATCAATTGCGAACTCCACGTCTCTCCTCGGCGGTAAACCCGATATATCTTCAAACACGTCCATAGAATCACGAACAACAGCCGGCTCTTTATTTTCATCACTTCCATTGATGCAAGAATATTGTTTGTCGGCCTAGCCCTAAATTCGACCGGCCCGACCGAACTGCTTCCTTAACGCAACTGCTGTCTGCTGCAAACTCCCTTTCATCCCAGATAAACTTTGCTGCTCTTGGCTGCTGCAAGTATTTGTGAGAAAGTGGTCAAACCCAGGGAGACAATCTGCCTCTGGATGTCCACGTCCAGTCTGTGCATGAACCTCCGTGCCCTGTCTACATCATTGGCAACTAAAGGTCCAGCGAAACTACTGAGTCTCATCCATTCTGCTGCATGCACATCTACAGGTGCTCTCTTCTGCTTTAGTCCGATGAACTTCTCTTCCATTTCCTCCCGTGCAGTCCGCGGGAAGAACTTCTCCAGAAAACTCTTCGATAAATCCGCCCACTTGATATGCTTGGGCAAACGGTTCTCTTCTACAAGCCACCATTCTCGGGCGTAATCCACTAACTGAATGCGTACCACATCAACTCTTTCTCATCTGGAATCTGTACCGCAATAAGCAAATTCTCTGCGTCAACTAGCCACTGCTATGTTGGCAACAACTCCTCCAATCCAGTAAATGTATACGGACCCAAACGTCTGAAATCTGCTACTGTCCCTACTCGGTCAACTGGCTTAGCTCCAACATTGTTCACAGACTGCTGAACGATCTGCAAACCTTCCTGAAACGAATCCGCTTGCTGCTGGATCAGCTCGGTCTGTTTCCTTTGATTCTCCAGCATTCCCCTTATCACTCCAAGCATGGCGGCTTCGTCGACATGCCTTGGTACGTCTTCAAATTCTTACCGGCCATATTCCTGAACTCAAAACACCCAACATTAGCATGATGATAGATTCTGAATATAGATCAAGGCTAGAACTCCAAGATACTTAAATATAGTGCCGCATTGTAACTATGCCACGGTATCATAACCACAATTACATAACTCCATCCAAGTCGCCTAAGTCCTAGAGATAACAAGGAATCAGGTTTTCGAATCGATATGCAAAGGAAGTTTGCACATCGTAAAAGATATAATCAGGAAGAATGTGATTCAAGAATGGTAAAACGGTCAAGGTGGCAGGACATGTTTCCTAAACACGGGTATTCTGATTCGTGTATTGGGTACAATACCCAACTACAAAAGAATCAACCCGACTATCCTATGTCTCTGATACCAAAAGAACCATGTCACGCCCCGCTTCCCAGAGTACGCTAGATTGGGCATGTGACATAGCCAACCATGCTACCTGTGGGTAGGAAGTATCCATCCACAGTCACATTACGGCTCTAGAGATATCAAGAACAAGATAAAACTATCTAAAACATGTCCATAATCCAGAATAACAGGAGTCAATAATAAATAAATGCGGAAGCGAATGATCCAATACAAATAACTGAAAAGTGTGTCCCATAATGCGGGCTCACATCAGGAAATAAATGCAGGAAATAAAACTAACTACTACTGAACTCACTGCTCAGCCTGCTAGCTGAAGTACTCCTGCTCGGACTGCAATAGCGGTACGGAATCTGGGCCATGCAAAACCCAGACGTCAGCGCGTCATGTCATCAAGTAATATAATATGAACAGTGTAGCAGGCAATGTAAAGTAAACATGAATAAAACGAGAGTAGCAATAATGTAAATCAAGCAGTGCAGGGTAGTGTGCAGTGGGTAACTAAACTGTTCTATCAGGTTTTCTATCCTAAAGTCTTTGAAATCAATTGATGAATCGTCGATATAACTCAATAGTATCCCGTACATACCCGGGATCACGGCCTCAATATTCTCGGCTGCAGCCGAGACATGCCGCTAAGCACAAAACAGGAATGTGTACACTCGATAGTATCCCGTGCATACCCGGGACCACGGCCACAATATTCTCGGCCGAAACCGAGACATGCCGCTAGGCACAAAACAAGAATGTGTACACCCAGAACAGGTAGTGAGCTGTCGAGTTACAAGTCAGGTTTCACCTTTGATTTCCCCATACCCCCAAGTTATGTATGTCGAGTCAGGTATTCAGTAATCAATAACTAATGCCAACACAGGATCAGGTAAAAGCAGGTTTGTCTGGATAGACAACAGGAACGGTCCATGAGGACTACATGTCAGGTTTGTTGGCATTACACACAAGATCAGGTAACGGGTTGGGTCATGGTATATCATGTCAAGTCAAGCAGTATACGGTACCATGTCGGGTCAAGTAGGAAGTGTAACAGGTCATGTCAGGAAGCACAAGATGTCATGTGGGTGCTCATAATCAAACTAATATAAGCATGTGTATAAATAAACAAGCATGAGTACTATCAGAACAATAAACTGGAACATATAATATGATATGCAAATAGATATAATTTCAAGGATATGGATGCACAATTATCGATTAGGGTTACATTTATAGTTCCAATATTAATTAGGATACAATTTATTAAACATGGGGTGTTAATATCACATTATTATGTAGTAATGTGATCTATGAATGCAATTATATGTATCTTAAATGCGATGGATGCAAACGGGTATCCGAAAAGTTATAAAATTATAAAATGGTAATGTGGGATGTACAACTAAGCAATATTTGATATAAATATTGATATAATAATATTAATATGGATAGCATATTCAAAGCGATTAATAACTATAAAAGTGGTATTGATTAACCATGCACAAGAAAGTTCCGTTCAGAAATTCAGCGTCACCCTGATTTGTAAAATAGCTTAAAAATAACAAACGTTCTCCAAAAGAGACATGTCTTATACCAAAATAAATATAATTCAACAAGGTTTTCATTTTTATAAGTATAAGTATCTCAGGTTGTCTCTACAAAAAGTTATGAACATTCGAAATTGAAAGTTTGCTGCTGGAATTTCCCTGGACAGCAGTTTGGAGACATTTTCATTTGCATTTTACGTTATTTAAACAATTTATTTTGCAAGTAAATATTTCATAAAGTTATAGTATTCTGAGTTAGCTTCGTAACGAACTAAAGAATGTATACTAATAATTTTTCTATGATTTATAATGAATTTTATAAGATAAGGTGTACAGTAAATTTCAGATTTGTCATATCCGATTTTTCAACGACGTTTCATGTGTAAACTATAAGATTTTCAAATGTATAACATTATAAAATGAAGATTATAAACTAATTATAGATAATAATAAGAAATATTACGACGATATATATTTTAATTGATATGGATGCAGTATAATCTAATCTAGTATGTCATAAGATAAGTTTTCATGATCTAGATTTAATATGATATAAACGGATGCAAACGGAATGTCGAAACGTTATAAAATTAAACATGGGGCACTAGATTTAAACTATAGGTATGGTATTTATTTAAATAGATATAAAATGAATTATATAGCATGTAGCAACATCAACTTGCCTCGATGGGTCGCGAATCGGGAAAACGGAACGTTAACCGTCGGCGGGGAAAACTCGCGACGGGCGCACGGTTCACGGAATGAACCCAAACGACGAACAAAGGAACCACACGGGTCGAGGTATCTCGCTGGAACGTCGAGAAGCGTCACCGGCACAACGGAATTCCGGCAACAAAAGAACAGTTAAAAAAAATGAGAAACGAGATATGAAGCAAGAAGAAAAAAAATGATAAAGAGAAGTACGAGAGAATATATGAGAGAGAGAGAGAAAAAGTGGAGAGAGAGAGAGAGAGCTGCAGGTGGGGGCCCACGGAATTAAAAGGAACGCGATTGGCTAAAGGGGAATCGTTAGTTAGGGATAAATATTAATTAAAAATTCAAAACATTTTAAGGAACAGTAGGATATATATATATATATAGGTTAATTTAAAATTTTAAAAGATAGGTAATGAACAGTAAGATATCAGGTTAGTTAGAAAAATATATGCGATGGTTTTAATAATATTAAAATTTGGGATTTTGGCGCCAAATAAAACATTTCCAAAATCGCGTCCGGGTCGAGTCCAAAATTTTGAAATTAAAAAAATAGGATTTTAAGCAGGATCCAAAATTTAAAATTAAGTGTTTTATGATTAAAAAGCATACCCCCAAAACGGACACATGTACGCGCGCGTAGCCGTCCAAACTCGCCCGTTTCACTGAACGAGACGAGAACACAATGCACGGACGCTAGCACGAGACTTAGGGTGTCAAGTAGGCCAAGATGAATATTTTCAATTTTATTTTAGATGCCAAAATTTGTTATATGTAGAAATGATTTTGCCGGGTAAATTTTACAGTAAGCAACAAACAAGCAAGTTAAATGAAATGAGTACCACATTATGCTCAAACAGTAACTGAAAATAGTAGTATTGGGCTCGGGTGTTACAAAATTAAAGAGCAAGTAAGTAAAGGGCATGAATGAAAATTGCAAGAAAGTAAATGCAAAAAATATAAATAGTAGGAACCCAAAGTGTAAAATGAATGCTTTATTATGTCCAAGGATACAACCTTGAGTTCAATAAACAAATCTTAAACTTGCAAGCTCAATGAAGAGTTTGCAAGTGTAAGGTTCCCTAGCACGACAGCACGGTTTCGGGAGGCATCGTCCATGCCGTTTTCAAAAAATTGCCATGCTAACGAACCATAAACTTAGAATCTTTAACTAGAGAATTAGACAAAACCTAATGTAAACTACTTTACGTCTAGAGAACAAGAATACAACCTTTGTAGACGGTCCTTCTCTTCACTTGCTCCGTGTAGTAGTCCCGTGACTCCACTAGGCTTCTCTTGAGACTTTGAACGAGCTTCCTCCGATGACCTTCGTGCCGAAGATGATCCACGCGAATTCCCTCCAACTCAAGCTATCTTTACACTAAACTCTTTAGCGTATGAAACACGCTACACTTGATCTCTAGTCAATTGTAGGATGATGAAGTAGGGGATGTTAAGAGCTCACTAGTACCTAACTCTATATGATCATTATCTCATAATGTTTATTTCATCATCAAATTTTAGTAATACACTCGACTTTGTAATTTGAGATAGCCAAAATTAGTAATTAATAAACGTACCCTTTAGATATTATTGATACTTTGGCCAATTTATTCAAATATGAAATAATCATGAGGGGTGAATCGGATCATACTACCAAATACCACTAATTAAAAAATCTATTTGCAAGATAATTATAAATGCAAGATAGTAAGAGATGGCAAGAGATAATCAAACAAACAAACACAAGTGTTTTTATAGAGCTTTGGAAGATCCTCTAGTCCACTTTCTTTAGGCGTACTAAAATGTTCCACTAACACGTCTTCGATGAGACTTTCACGTTGCCCACCAGCAACAACCACCATGTCTCTCAACACACGAGAGACTCTTTTCAACAACCTTCTCCTTTCTTACAAGAATTCTCTTGCACCCAAAACATTCCACACAGTGAAAGAAAAAGTAGAAAATTACAATCCAAGAACTTTTTCAAGAGTTTACAATCAAGGCTCTAGAATACTTTGATGGAGTATTTTATTTGCAAATTAAAGCTTAAGTATTTTCTTTTGTGTTTTGATTGGTAGAGATGAACTCAAGAAAATGAATGCCAATATTTCAGAATAGTTATTGTGTGATAACTGTTCAAGAATCTCTTTTAAACCCCACACAAAAACATTCAAGTACATGCATTTATTACGGTTCAGGAAGAAGAACGGACGTCTAAAGGCAAAGTGGACAAAAGTCTGAAGGAAAAATAAAACTAGCCGTTATAGCTTTAAATGCAATGTAACAGTAATATTTTCAAACAAAAATAAGTTTAGACGTTTGTCGTCATGAGATTCAGACGTTTGCCATAGTTTTTAAAATATGGCCAAAGAAAATACAGGGAACAAATAGATGTCTAAAGAACAAGTAACTACGTCTATGAAGAAGAAATGATTTTAACTTCCAGACGTTTGTGTCCAATAGGTTCAGACATTTGTTCCTTTAAAAGTTTTAATGTAATGAAAACATAGAGAACAACTAGAAGTCTGAAAAAATATTAATAGACGTTTGTTCTGTCAAAAGTTTTAAGACAATGAAAACACAGAGAACAACCAGACGTCTGAAGGAGCATTGACAAACGTTTGTTCTATCAAAAGTTTTAAGGCAATGAAAACACAGAGAACAACCGGACGTTTGTTCTGGTAAGCTTCAAACGTTTGTTCTGAAGTAAGAAAATGACGTTTTAAAACTTGTGCATGTTTTGAAATAGTATACAGACGTCTGCATAAGACTTGAACAAACGTCTAAAGCAGGAATGTACAGAAAATTTTGAACTTGAAATTGACAATCATTTTAAATGAAAAGATTTGCCAAGTTTTGCCCAAAAACTTCATGCATGCAGTAGTGTGTGTGAGAGAGAGAGAGAGTGAGAGAGAGCTTTTTCATACTAATCTCATAAACCATGAAGTACTTATATCGATTCTCTAGAGAATACACTTGTTGCTCAAACTCTTGAATTCTTCGGTTCTTGAATTCTTTAAAATTGGACTTTTTGCTCCTTAGCTTCTTGAGCTTGAATTTGTTCATTGACGAGCTCTAATCTATTATCCTCCAACTTTTAATAGATTTTGCGTTTTAGCTCAATATCCCCCATCCTTCATGATAGGCTTGTATCGGTTGATATCCTGAAATGTTTCTCAAACACGACCAAACTCATATACATTGTTATGAAATATGCAATATGAAACACATGTATATATCTATTAATATTGTGTAATATCATCAAAACTAAATAGTACGATTAAGAAAATCGTGTTTGTTCAAGAACAACTAAGGCGTGTGCTTGTTGTTCTCTGTAACAACCGCTGCTTTTCTTCCTTCTACGACAAGAAGGGTGCTTGTTCAAGAAAAAGAGGAGCAAGAGACACAAGCAGAGAGAATTTGAAGGCGATCTCGATGACTATGATAAAAATGAGGAGGAAGAGAGAGAAAAGGGAGACAATGATGAGGAGGGGGAGATTCAAGTCTAGGCGAGATGTTGGCGAGACGAGGAGAGGGGCGAGTTATTCGAGGCGAACTGGAGCGAGGCAATATCGAGAAAATTAGGAACCTGCCCGCTTCGCCTAACTCGCTCCGACGAGACGAGTCAACCCGCCGACTCACCTACGTTAGCAACGAGGCGAATAAAATTCGCCTTATTACGAGACGAGGATAAATGAGTCGCTATCGACTCATCTCATTTGCCAAGCCTACGTTTGACCCACGGATAGATTTGTAAGAATTAGGTCACAATTACTATCTATTTAGAAATTACTATTCGACCTATCCATTTAAAAGAACCGCTAGATCTATCTGACCTGTCGGTTCATGGATTTATCCTACCTATAGTGAAGATGAAGTTTTTCTGGAACTGGCCTGTAAGCCCTAATCTATACACACAACATACACAAGTACACAACATACATAAGTATCTAGGGCCTTATGAATTTGGCCCGAAAGCTGTAATGACCTCAAAATCTTAGTACTTCCTTATATTTTCCTTTTTTCAAGTAATGCCTTTTTTTCTTTGAAACACTTGTATATTTAATTATTTCCTTTCAAATAATATATATGGTACATTCTTGTATATCATGGTTATTATACCCTATTGCTATTCCGTAAATCATAGGTTTAAACCCCGACTAAAATATTTTAGTTTTATTTTAAATCCCCAAGTTTTAAAATACGTACTATCATATTTTTTATAGCCAAATATTTATTAATATTTTCAGAGAAGAGAAAAAGATTTTCTTTTAAATAAAAAATAAAATTTATTTGTTTATTTTAATTTATTTGTTTGTTATTTTGGATATATTTGTTTTGACTGTTGTTTTGATTTTGGAGGATTAATTGGATTTTAATAAATCTTAATCTCTTAACCTTTTTTTTCCGACAGTATTTTTTCTTTCTTCTCTTCAACTCCGAAAGAAAACGCTCATCTCTATTTTTCTCTCATCTCCAATCTGATATTCCACCAAAAGCTAAAAAAATGAACATAAAAGGAGAAGTAGAAATCGTCGATCAGACACCGGAAGTCTCGAAACCAACTCAAGTCTATCTTTACAACGAAACCGGCAACTTGATAGAAAAATCAAGCTGTCTATTTATAAGTTTTTTTTCCCCAATTGATCTGAATCACCAAAGTTTAAAATTTTAAAACCCACACATTATGTCTTAAACATCATAAGGGTATTATTCAATTTCTAAATAAATCTTGTGTGGCCAAATTTCAAAATTAAGCAGATTTGAATTTTTTTTTTTATATTTCTTTTAATGTATGGATTCACAGAACCACAGAAGACCCTCATGGCAACAAATTCCTGTAATTAATTCTGACGAACTCACTAGGTTGATCATTCTTCACTCTAACAAAGTCTACCATCCTCGCTTTTTTTTCCCTCATTAATAAGGGAGGCAAGGAAATTGTAAACTGGAAAACATTGCAATCTTTAAATTAAGCAAGCTATGCTGTTATTTCCAGCATTCGCTATAACTACAGAAAAAAGGATTTATATATAACACAGTATGATGCTCCTGCAAATTCCTTTGTAAACTTAAAAGCGTGAAATAAAAGAAAAATAACAGCGAATTGCAAATTTGACATATAATGTAATTGTACATATAATAAACTAACCATTAATTATTAAGATTTAAACATACAATATTGTGAATACTATTTCAAATTTGACATACTATTCATAAATATAATAACACAGTTGACCGGTAAGCATCGATATTATAATATAATTTAGTACTTAAGGTTTGCATTTATCAAGTTAATTAAATATATCATTTGTTATTGATGATGCTCAATATTGGCGGTCTTCAAGATCAGGACACGTGGTAGATGACGTGTCCCAGAACTCAGAAGAAAGGGTCACAGGGGCCGACCAGGCCACCCCTGTACCCGACCTGCAGGCACAAGCTGGCTCACCTCAGAACCCCCTGAAATTTGGCTTCCTCGGCCTCTCTGCTCACCCCGAGCTGCCTCAGGACCAAGACTCCTCGACCATCTCGCTCGTTCCCAAGCCCCCCAGCCGAGGCCATCTTCCTCGGTCCTCCGACCGACCAATTCCACCACTCACAGGCGTAACCGCCACTCCGCAAATCTCGCCACGCGCAGATTCTCCGCCAGCAACATCCCACGTTCCACGCCATCACGATCCCCATTAATGGACGATCCGCTCTTTACGCGGACGTGACATCGGGAGTGTAACTGCCGGCGAGATTCTCGCGCGTGCTGCTGCGTGCTGCCGCCACTATATAAACCTCCATCACAGATGGGTCAGGTAAGCCATTTTTTATTCCACTTAGCCGTTACTCTGCTCGGATCTCATACTAACTTGATCGTCGGAGGGTCCCCGGTGGTACCAAACCACCCCGGGACTTTTTTGCAGGTACTCGGCGTTAAACTTCTCAAATCATCAATCTCCTCAAAACCCATTGAGACCCGTACGCAACAGGAGATCATCTTCCAAATCCACCGGGAGATCGACGGAAGACAACATCTGAGGGAGACCCGAAAAGGACCTCCATCAGTTGGCGCCGTCTGTGGGAATCGCAAACTCCACAAAAACAAAGTGGCCTTCCGATCTCTGTAGGGTTCCTAGGCACTCTCAAGAGGTCTCACAAGGCATCAACCATACCAATTTCAAATTTTATGGGTGCCGAGAAACCCTAATACGGATCGTCGACTAGAAATTTAGGCGAAACAGTAAACTAGTTAACATCTTAACTAAAGGAGAGAGGCTACAACCTTTGTAGATCCGGTTCTCTACTTCCTTAGCTCCACGTAGGCGTCCTCTCGCTGTCCATCTCGAATCCCGGACTCAATCGTTGGCTTGATCGGAGAAATGGGCGGACTAGGTCGTCGGCTTCGTACCGAAGATGATCTACGTCGAGGCATCACAAGTTCAAGCTCCAACTTCACAAATTTGTGAAACTTGTGAAGAAAACACCCAAAACAACTTGGCAAGAAGTAGAGGGTGAAGAAATAGGAGGTGGGTTCACTTTGGAATTGGATTTCTCACTTTAGAACTCAAGTTGCCATTGATGGCATCAAGCTTTCTTGAAGAAGAAGATGATGAAGAAGAAGAAAGAATATCATAAGTGTTGAATTAAAATGAAAAATAATTCAATACTTATCATAAGCTAACCATAGTAGAGTGTAGAGAATAGACCATGGTTACTTGGATGGGTTAGGGTTAAGCATGAAGACAAGAATGGTTAAGAAGTCAAAGCTTCATGAAGCTTCAACTAGAAACAAACATAACCACCATTCTTATGTAAATCTTTTCCAAATAAATAAACAAATAAATAAATGAAAAAGCAAAACCCTAATCATCTCTTAACCATGGTTTAATCCTTTACACTTAACCAAATGATCAAGTATCATCAAACATGATACAAATATGTGTACAAAAGTATATCACATATACTTCTTGCACATCAAGTGAGAAAATCCATTTAAAGTGAACCAATATTAGTTAATGCAAAGTAATATATCAAATATATAATTATACATTAAATCATTAAATCAACACTTGATTTAACGATCCGGTCATATCGCATATAACCGACTAGTATCCTATGTATCGGCTTATCGAATCAATCCTTGATTCGATATCTAGGTTATACCGAATATAACCAATCGATACATCCATCGCGAGAATGGAATACGGTATCACATACACGCATCATTCTCGGTCCTGCACATATCTCATATGCACTCCTATTTCGTTTCGCTTGAGCTAGGAAACCTCTGTGTAGGACTCTAAAGACTCGTCAATACGCCGGTAGCAGATGATGATCATATCAAGCACCCACAAGCCGCAAGCGGTCTGCTAAACGTAACGGCCATCCGGGTATTGAGCGATCAGAAGATCGACGAGCTAGCCCGCTCACACTCCTGTGAATCCAACCAGTAACACTTACCGTACAGTCCGGTCTGTTCGTCTGATATGTCGCATATCAAGTCTAGGGGTGGTATACGTCAGACCCCAATAACCGATAAGTCGTGCCGATGTGAGGCTCATAACGGGTCGAGAAACTACTGGTAACACTTACCAGCAAATCTCTGATCAGCCCTGGCCAGGGACTTCCCTGTTACGGCCAATCGAGCACTGCGCAACATCAACCCCCAATACCGGGAGAGACGAAACCCCTCCTATCGCTCATTGCCTCCATGTGACTCGGGACTGCACCCAAAGACCACCGTTTTGCACGCCCTCATGGACGTGGTAAGGTGGAGATCAAAGCACAGTGGGAATCACACAAGACTCTATGACGATCTCGGGTCTACAGACTAACCTGTACAAGTGTCACCTGAGAACTGCCATCTGACGTGAGGTATAATACCATCTGGGAGTTCTCGGCGAGTCTGTCCAGTGTACCCAGTCTCCACTGAGCACCCGTATACCATCTCTGATGTCAAACACCAATGGATATGGGATCATCCATCGCCCATCTCATGGGTCGAGAAGCGTATATGCTAGTCTACACTGGTATATCGATGCCATGTCTCGATACACCCACGACTAGGGACCTTGAAGGATGTATTTATAGACTACCATGTCCCCACTAGTATGATCTGCATCATAGTCCAGGTAGTCAAGTACACATCCTAAGGGCTTTATCAACATGTAACTATAAGACAGTTTAAAGAGACTAGTGTACATGTTAAGATAAAGAGCAACCAGATAGCATACTATCATATCGAGCAAGAAAGTCATCTCTATATATGTCCAAGCATCCAATATAATATACATCATCTGTACAATACTGGCCTCTAGGGCATACATACAACTAACAATCTCCCACTTGCACTAGGGCCAGCTGCTGTAGTATCGTATACCGAGCATCCCGAAGAGTCTCTCAAACTGTATCTGGGGAATGGCCTTCGTGAGTGGATCCGCCGTGTTGTTCTTCGTGTCAACTCTCCTGACCTCGATCTCCCGGCGATCTACTATCTCCCGGATCAGGTGATACCGCCTCAGAATATGCCTGGATCGCTGATGGGACCTGGGTTCCTTGGCCAAAGCCACCGCTCCATTGTTATCGCAATACAAAGGTATTGGATGCTCAATGGATGGAACCACTCCAAGTTCAGTAATGAACTTCTTGATCCAGACAGCCTCTTTGGCAGCATCGTTGGCAGCGATGTATTCAGCCTCCATCGTCGAGTCTGCCACGGTTTCCTGCGTAGAACTCTTCCAGCTAACCGCCCCTCCGTAAAGGGTAAAGACAAATCCCGACTGTGATTTAGAGTCGTCCTTATCACTCTGGAAGCTTGAATCGGTAAAGGACTCCACTTGGAGTTCTCCGTTACCATACACCAAGAGCATCTCTTTAGTCCTTCGTAAGTACTTGAGAATGCTCTTCACAGCTGTCCAGTGACTCTCTCCAGGATCAGCTTGATACCTGCTCACTATACTTAGTGAGTATGCAACATCGGGTCTGGTACATAGCATCGCGTACATGATAGAGCCTACAGCCGAAGCATAGGGTATCCCTTGCATGCGAGCTCTCTCCAAATCAGTCTTGGGAGACATCTCTTTGGAGAGAGTGACTCCAGAAATCGTGGGCAAGTTCCCACGCTTGGATTCTTCCATACTAAACCTCTTTAGTATGGTGTCAATGTACCTGGATTGGGACAATCCCAAAATCCGTTTGGATCTATCTCTATAGATCCTAATTCCCAATATGCAGGAGGCATCACCAAGATCTTTCATTGAGAATCTTTGTGATAAGAAGAGCTTGACCGATTGCAGCATAGGAATATCATTTCCTATCAAGAGTATGTCGTCCACGTACAATACGAGGAAGACAACCTTACTCTCTGCTACCTTCTTGTAGATACAAGATTCATCTGGGTTTTTGACGAAATCAAACTCTTTGATAACGACGTCAAAACAGATGTTCCAACTCCGCGATGCTTGCTTTAATCCATAAATGGATTTAAGCAGCTTGCACACCTTCCCGCTGCTTCCACTGTCTACGAAGCCCTCTGGCTGAGTCACGCACTCTTCTAAATCACCATTTAGAAAGGCGGTCTTAACATTCATTTGCCAGATTTCGTAGTCATGATATGCAGCGATGGCAAGCATGATTCGGATGGATTTAAGCATAGCTACTGGAGAAAAGGTTTCGTCATAGTCCACACCTGGTCTTTGACGAAAACCCTTTGCTACAAGTCTAGCTTTGAAAGTCTCCACTTTCCCATCTACACCAAGTTTTTTCTTAAAGATCCACTTGCTCCCGATGGGTTTTACCCCTTCAGGAGCAACATCCAAAGTCCATACTTTGTTGGTGTACATGGATTCCATCTCGGACCGCATTGCATCCAGCCATTTCACTGAGTCCCTACTCGTGATGGCCTGCTCGTAGCTAGTTGGGTCATCATCCTCCATGATGCAATCCTCACTACCACCATCAATGAGAAAACCGTAGTATCTCTCAGGTGGATGAGAAACCCTACTAGATCGGCGGAGAGGCTGGGGTTCGTCGGGTACTACCGAATCTTCTGGTTCCACTAAATCTTCAGTTATAGTTTGTGTTTCTGGAACTTCTTCCAGTTCTACCTCAGAGCCACTAATCTCTTTTGCAAGAAATTCCTTTTCTAAAAAGGTGGCATGTTGAGCAATAAACACCTTTTGTTGTTCACTGTGGTAGAAAAAATATCCATTTGAATGTTTAGGATATCCCACAAACTTACATAGAACTGACCGTGTCTCGAGTTTGTCTGGATTTTGCCTTTTGACATAGGCCAGACAACCCCATATCTTAACTCGTTTAAGACATGGTCTCTTCCCACTCCATATCCCATATGGTGTGGTAGGTACAGATTTAGTTGGAACTTGATTCAATAGGTATGCTGCCGTCTCAAGCGTATACCCCCAGAAGGAAATAGGTAACTCAGCTGTACTCATCATAGAGCGTACCATATCTAATAGGGTGCGATTCCTCCGCTCCGATACACCGTTGTGCTGTGGTGTATAAGGAGGAGTAAGCTGAGAGAGAATCCCATTCTCTTTTAGATAATCTAGGAACTCATTGCTTAAGTATTCTCCTCCTCGATCAGATCGAAAGATCTTAATACTTTTGCCTGTTTGTTTTTCTACTTCGTGCTTATATTCTCTGAATTTCTCAAAAGCTTCAGACTTGTGTTTCATCAGGAACACATGTCCGAATCTAGAGAGATCGTCAGTGAATGTAATGAAGTAGGAAGAACCGTTCCTGGCATGCGTAGACATGAGACCGCATACATCACTATGTATTAGTCCTAAGAGTTCATCAACTCTTTCTCCGTGTCCACTAAACGGAGCTTTGGTCATTTTTCCTTTGAAACATGAATGGCAAGTATCATAAGATGATAATTCAAACGAATTCAAATAACTATCCTTATGTAACTTAGCCAGTCGTGTCGCATTGATATGACCAAGTCTACAGTGCCACAAGTAGGATTCGTTCATTTCTGAACTTTTCCTCTTGTGTGTGTTTTGTATATTGAGGACTGTATTCTGATTTAGAATGAATATGCCATTATGTAACGAGCCTGATGCAATTAACTTTTGATCTAGGAATATGTTCATAACATTATCCTTTACTACAAAATTATATCCTTCTTTACTTAATAAAGAAACTGATATAATGTTGCACATCATGTTCGGTATATAATAGCACTCATTCAGGACTATTGTATCACCATTTGGTAATACCAGGTGATATATGCCAACTGCTTTGGCTGCAACATTTGCCCCATTCCCTACTTGAACGGAATGATCACCTTTTCCCAGTTCTCTATCTTTCCGTAGCCCATGTAACTGTTTACATATGTGGGATCCTGATCCGGTATCTAATACCCAGGACGTAGGGTGAACTGAGAAACAGTTCTCAATAACAAACACACCCGAAGAAGGTGCATCATCATGCATGTTCTCCGTTTGGGCGGCGTGAGAATCTAGATATTCTCCTGTTTCCTGTTCAGTCTTATAACGTTTATAAGATAGAACGGGTCCAACGTTCCCCTGCACAGTATAATATGCGGGTTCGGTCAATACATCCATATTATTATCTTTATTAGGGCATGACATGGTCGCTACCTGGAGAGAGAGAGAAGAAAACACTCTAGCGTATGCTCGTACAAGATCAGATTGGTTATTATCTTATCTAATCAGGATGGCTCCCACTGGTTTTTATCAAATCTTCCTTCAAACCCTAAAAGGAAAGATTAGCCGGGATTAATTACATACTACAAGTTCGCCAATCTTTCAGCCAGGCCAGTGTCGGTACTTTGAGGGAGGTCCCCCGTGCTTTCGCACGAACCTAATTACTGTAAACCTCGTTTTCCCAGAGGCGTAACCCCGTTGACACCTTTCTAGACACCTACTTGATCGGCTAATTGTAATGTGTAAAACTCTCCCAGGAGTAACTCTTACTCGCAGCGGGTATCAGGATCCAACTATCTCATAGAAGGTATGCAATCTCATTGCAAATTTCAACACTTGAAATTCCCGATAATATTTTGCCCCTAGTGTGCCATGACCTTGACAGAGGTCAACAAACCATAGTACACTAGTCAAGTTCAACCCGTCATTTCTTGATTGAATCAAACCCACTTGCACGACCCTTGACAGAGGTCAACAAGGTCATACGACTACCCTAATCCAATCACATCACATATTTTACAGATAATTACTAGTTAGCTACCGTACACTACGTCTTGACAGAGGTCAACAAACGCAGCACGAATACTAAATAGTCTTTATCTGAAATGACGGAGGGCTACGACAGGTTTTTCTGAAACCTATTGCGTAATGAACTTGATATCGTTGTAGAATCAAATGAAGTTTTAAAATGGAGTGATTTTGAGGCTTTTTCTAGCTTTGCTAAAGGGGTCACTCCCGGTGAAGGGATCGTCGGCCCTTTCCTCGTCGAATGAGGTGCGGGATATATCATATATATCGCTGTGCAAAGCAAGAACTCAAAAGCAGTCAAAAGCAAACCGAGTGTGTAGCATCGGCCAGTTATTGCTAAAGGAGTCACTCCCGGTGAAGGGATCTCGGTCCTTTCCTCATCGAATAAGGTGCAGGATATATCACATATACCGCTATGCAAAGCAAGAACTGTAGCTACCTGTTTCGTTTAAAATCTGATTCTACAACATCATTTGGTTTCTTTTCTTTCATTAATCACATTAATGAAGTCCCATCATTTAAATACCTAAACATCACAGATAAATACGACGTACACTTATGCCATCCGCATTCGCCTCGATGTCCCCTCGTGCACCGTTAGGTTAGGTAACTAACGACAGAGCAGGGCAGGGCTAGTGCGGGTGCAAAACATAAGTAACGTCTATATAATATATCATATATACTATATACTGTATCTATCACAGAACATCACATGATCACATCACAGATATCGCAGCAGAAAATATCATATGAAATATTGGATATACTAGGACGTCCGTGTTTTCAATACGAGCCAGTATAAAACACGGATTCCACGGTCGTGATGAATAGCCAATCCCACACCCCTAGACCCCTACAAGAGCGGCAAGCAACCCTACCAATTCTAGAGTTAGGAGACCCGGACTCGACTCCTCGAGATGGTCTCCCACTGGACCCTAGAACCCGGTTACCTGTGCTCCCCTCCTTGGGTCTATCCTAGTGCAGAAAAGTAAATAATATACAAAGGGTGACATCTTCCGCAACCTGGAAGTGCCCCAAATAAAAGAATATTACATACAAGTTTTTTCATGAATGAAAATGAAAAACACTCATCTCACATAAAAACCCCCGGCTATTCAAACACGACAATCCAATATAACATATCCAGCAACACATAACATCACATGTCATCAACGTAAGTAAATATGCGCATCCCAATTGTCGTTGACATATAGCAACGAAACCGGCGATATCACATATTACACTTACGGTCACAGAAAAGAAAGTGTAAAACTACAACAGTTGGAATCCGCAATCTCTTTAGACATCGCATGCCTAATCAAATGAAATACTTAGACATCACATGCCTAACAGTTATAAACCCCGCATTTTAGTCTCATTATCGAAAACTCTTTTCAATATCAAATGAAACTAAACCGCTAGATTTATAACATTCATTCAGTTATCTCATAACTGTTTGTGAATTCCAATTATTGTATCCCATTCCAGATAAATAGAAAATATTAAACTTTCCGATCGAACATTCGAACACCCAAGTTTTCCCGAAACCGTCCAACACATGAAATAGGTTCAACGACATTCACTTCATGCCTCAGTACCAACGGTCCAGCCGTAGAAGGGTCAAGCCAACGCCTCACATGTGGCACGCCGTACTGCCCCAAACCCGAAGGTTCAAATGGCAGTTCAAGACGGTCACATAATCGAGTTAAGGTTTGTTGTCTTCTAGAGGGACCATCGCGTTACTTGCACTACTCAGAACGTCCTTAAACCATTGAAAGATCCAACACTTGGAAATTTTCCGGCAGGGGAAAAGTTGGGTATTTTTATCCGGTCGAACTTTTTAACATATTCTAAAGTTATCCGGAAAGCCACATAGACAAGATTTGATAATCCGATCGAATCGTTGATTCCCATTACAACCCCAGAACACTCAACTCTTGAGTCAAATTAAAAATTCCCAGAAAATTCAGCATAATAAAATAGTAATTACTGTGCAAAACTGGAGTGATGATGTCATCATATTGCCGCGGAACCGCCGCAGAAGCCAGGCTTCTGCCGCGGTTCCGCCGCACTCTTTACTGTTCATGGGATAAATTTTGCATCGTAATTCTTAGATTTCCCTGCTGAATTTTTTAAGCATTTTTAATATGGAAAAATCCCAGATTTTAGAAAAAGTCCAGAGAGCACTTGGGTTTTAGGGTTTCGGGTTCGTTCGGGTTTCAAACGTCGTCTAGACTTCGCCTAAGGCTCTAACTAGGCTCTGATACCACTGTAGGGTTCCTAGGCACTCTCAAGAGGTCTCACAAGGCATCAACCATGCCAATTTCAAATTTTATGGGTGCCGAGAAACCCTAATACGGATCGTCGACTAGAAATTTAGGCGAAACAGTAAACTAGTTAACATCTTAACTAAAGGAGAGAGGCTACAACCTTTGTAGATCCGGTTCTCCACTTCCTTAGCTCCACGTAGGCGTCCTCTCGCTGTCCATCTTGAATCCCGGACTCAATCGTCGGCTTGATCGGAGAAATGGGCGGACTAGGTCGTCGGCTTCGTGCCGAAGATGATCTACGTCGAGGCATCACAAGTTCAAGCTCCGACTTCATAAATTTGTGAAACTTGTGAAGAAAACACCCAAAACAACTTGGCAAGAGGTAGAGGGTGAAGAAATAGGAGGTGGGTTCACTTTGGAATTGGATTTCTCACTTTAGAACTCAAGTTGCCATTGATGGCATCAAGCTTTCTTGAAGAAGAAGATGATGAAGAAGAAGAAAGAATATCATAAGTGTTGAATTAAAATGAAAAATAATTCAATACTTATCATAAGCTAACCATAGTAGAGTGTAGAGAATAGACCATGGTTACTTGGATGGGTTAGGGTTAAGCATGAAGACAAGAATGGTTAAGAAGTCAAAGCTTCATGAAGCTTCAACTAGAAACAAATATAGCCACCATTCTTATCTAAATCTTTTCCAAATAAACAAACAAATAAATAAATGAAAAAGCAAAACCCTAATCATCTCTTAACTATGGTTTAATCCTTTACACTTAACCAAATGATCAAGTATCATCAAACATGATACAAATATGTGTACAAAAGTATATCACATATACTTCTTGCACATCAAGTGAGAAAATCCATTTAAAGTGAACCAATACTAGTTAATGCAAAGTAATATATCAAATATATAATTATACATTAAATCATTAAATCAACACTTGATTTAACGATCCGGTCATATCGCATATAACCGACTAGTATCCTATGTATCGGCTTATCGAATCAATCCTTGATTCGATATCTAGGTTATACCGAATATAACCAATCGATACATCCATCGCGAGAATGGAATACGGTATCACATACACGCATCATTCTCGGTCCTGCACATATCTCATATGCACTCCTATTTCGTTTCGCTTGAGCCAGGAAACCTCTGTGTAGGACTCTAAAGACTCGTCAATACGCCGGTAGCAGATGATGATCATATCAAGCACCCACAAGCCGCAAGCGGTCTGCTAAACGTAACGGCCATCCGGGTATTGAGCGATCAGAAGATCGACGAGCTAGCCCGCTCACACTCCTGTGAATCCAACCAGTAACACTTACCGTACAGTCCGGTCTGTTCGTCTGATATGTCGCATATCAAGTCTAGGGGTGGTATACGTCAGACCCCAATAACCGATAAGTCGTGCCGATGTGAGGCTCATAACGGGTCGAGAAACTACTGGTAACACTTACCAGCAAATCTCTGATCAGCCCTGGCCAGGGACTTCCCTGTTACGGCCAATCGAGCACTGCGCAACATCAACCCCCAATACTGGGAGAGACGAAACCCCTCCTATCGCTCATTGCCTCCTTGTGACTCGGGACTGCACCCAAAGACCACCGTTTTGCACGCCCTCATGGACGTGGTAAGGTGGAGATCAAAGCACAGTGGGAATCACACAAGACTCTATGACGATCTCGGGTCTACAGACTAACCTGTACAAGTGTCACCTGAGAACTGCCATCTGACGTGAGGTATAATACCATCTGGGAGTTCTCGGCGAGTCTGTCCAGTGTACCCAGTCTCCACTGAGCACCCGTATACCATCTCTGATGTCAAACACCAATGGATATGGGATCATCCATCGCCCATCTCATGGGTCGAGAAGCGTATACGCTAGTCTACACTGGTATATCGATGCCCTGTCTCGATACACCCACGACTAGGGACCTTGAAGGATGTACTTATTGTAAGTCCATATTGCGACCCCCGGTGCTTACGGGGAGGCGGAAACGGTATAAAAAACGAATTTTTATCACAAGAGGCAACATGGACTAAACAAGGTCGGGATCGTTGTCTAAACTAAAACTAGTATTCTTGCTAAAGAGAGTTAGCTACTATGGAAGATGGTTATACCTAAACTTGAACTCCTTCTCCTTCAAACCTTGTAGAGGTTGATGGTTCTCTTTTCGTCGCCTTCTCCCGTCGAAGATGGATCCACCTCGAAGGCTCGACCTTTGGGCTCTTCCTCGATCTTTGAGTGAACTAGGATTTCCGGCTTGCTAAACCTTCATCCTAGAATGAGTAGAGAGTGATTAGGGTTTGCTTTTCTTTCTAAAGAGAATGATTCTCAACACATGAGAAGGTTTCTCTTTGCTAGAGGAAGAAGAAGATGAAGTGAGGAGAGAGAGAGGTTATGATAGAATGAGCTCAATTATTTCTTTCTTGCAACCATATTGCAAAAGAAAAGAATTATCTAAATGATAATAATTAAAATAAGAATAGTTGATGGTAATTTTGGAATGACCACTATCATGCTTCTTTAAATGAAGTGTAAGCATGAATCAAGGAGGATCTTTCAAAGCATGATGGTGGTCAATGGTCAACAAGTCAACCAAGGTCAACAAGTCAACAAAAAATCAACCATAACATAATTCTCATTTAATTATTATTATTAATAGATAATATAAAAATCCATTAGGGTTTGGAAAATGATAACTGTCAACTGTGCATACGCACCCGATCCGAAACCCTAATGAAAAACCTCATTCTCCGCCTCAAGCAACTGTGCATACACACCTGCATTCTCGTTCCGAGGAACAAGAATACCAAGAGATAAAAGCAACCCCCAAAACATATACCAGTATCTGGCTCAAACCAGAGCCTGCCAGTATAATCCGTCCGGACTCCAAACGTGCACAAGTGCGCGGATGAGAACGAACCCTGTCGCAAAACCATGCGACCTCTACTCTGTTTTGCCCAGAGGCGAATACCCTCTGTGTGGGACTCTAAAGACTCGACACTACGCTGGCAGTGGGTTTAACCACAGACCGCAAGCGGCACTAGCTGTGCGTAACGGTCCCCGGGTAGATGCCGACAAGAAGGCTGACGAGGTGAAACCCCATCTGAACTCCTACTGAGTCTGAATGTGACATTCTCCGTACAGTCCGGTCTGTTCGTCTGATACATCGCATGGCGGGCCTAGGGGGCGGTAAAACGTCAGTCCCCCAATAGCGGTACAAGTCGTGTCGGAGTGAAGCCCAAAACACCCTGAGATAACACTGGAAACCTACCAGTATATCTCGCTTGCCCTGGCCAGGGACTACTCGTGTAATGGCTCTCCTAGACACAGCGCGATGTCAACCCCCAATACCGGGAGAGACGAATCCTGTCTAACCGTCACTGCCTCCAAGTGCTTCGGGACTGCACCCAACCACCACCTGTTTGCACGACTCCTTTGAGCCGTGGTAGGGTAGTGATCAAAGTGCAGTGGGAACACACTCGAGGCGAAGTGTCAGTGTCAAGTCAGCGGACTAAGCTGTACTCATGTCACCTGGGAACTGATAACTGACGATAGGTATAATACCAACCTGTCAGTTCCCGACGAGTCCTGTCCAGTGTACTCGTAACCTAACGAGCACCCGTATACTATCTCCAGTACGACGTACTGATGGCTGTGGGACAGACCATCTCCCACACTGGGATGAGAAGCGCATACGCTAGTCTACTCCGGAGTATCGATGCCCTGTCTCGATAGTCCTACGACTAGGGATCTGTATAAGGATGTGCCTATAGATTACCCAGCCCCCACTAGTGTGACTGCCATCACAACGCTGGTAATCAAGCAAAGATCCTAAGGGCTCCACTAATGCGTATGAGTGATATACTGAAATAAACACAAGTACACATTGAAGTAGAAACAAACCAAGTAGCATACTACTATATTGAGCAAGATTGTTTATACAAGGTGAATATCCCAAGCTTCCATCAAGTAATATACAAACTAGTATGATACAGTAATGGCCTCTAGGGCATATACACTAACAATCTCCCACTTGCACTAAGGCCATGTACTGGCGTATCGAAGACCTATCATCTCGATCAGCCGCTCGAACTGAGTCTGGGGTAGGGCCTTGGTGAATGGATCTGCAGTGTTCTCTTCTGAAGCAACCCTCCGAACCTCGATCTCCTTGCGATCCACGATCTCCCTGATCAGGTGATACCGCCTCAAGATGTGCCTGGATCTCTGATGGGACCTGGGTTCCTTTGCTAAAGCTATAGCCCCGTTGTTGTCGCAATACAGAGGTACTGGGTCAACAATGGACGGAACCACCTGAAGTTCTTTTAAGAACTTCCTTATCCAGACAGCTTCTTTTGCGGCATCAGATGCAGCGATGTATTCCGCTTCCATAGTCGAGTCTGCAACGGTTTCCTGTTTGGAACTCTTCCAACACACCGCCCCTCCATTGAGGGTAAAGACAAAACCCGACATGGACTTGGAATCATCCTTGTCACTCTGGAAGCTGGAGTCAGCAAAGGCCTCAATCTGGAGGTCTTTTCCGCCATACACCAAGAACATCTCCTTAGTCCTCCTCAGGTACTTGAGAATGTTCTTTACCGCTATCCAATGTTTCTCCCCAGGGTTTGACTGATACCGGCTTACTACACTCAGTGCATAAGCTACATCCGGTCTGGTACACAACATCGCATACATTATAGAGCCTACCGCAGAAGCGTAGGGTATAATAGACATGCGATCCCTCTCCAAATCAGTCTTGGGAGACATCTCTTTAGAGAGGGTGATCCCGTGACAAGCCGGTAAGTTACCGCGCTTGGAATCTTCCATACTGAATCTTTTCAGTACGGTGTCGATGTACCTGGACTGTGAAAGTCCTAATATCCTCTTGGATCTATCACGATGGATCCGGATCCCCAGGATGTAAGAGGCATCACCCAGGTCTTTCATGGAGAACCTGTGTGACAAGAAACCCTTGACAGATTGTAGCATAGGAATGTCATTTCCTATTAAGAGAATGTCATCCACGTATAAAACAAGGAATACCACAGTTCTCGCTACAAATCTACTATAGATGCACGGTTCATCTGGATTTTTGATAAAGTCAAATTCCTTGACCGTCTCATCAAAACAGATGTTCCAACTCCGCGATGCCTGCTTTAGTCCATAGATGGACTTAAGCAACTTGCACACCTTTCCGCTGCTCCCACTCTGAATGAAACCCTCTGGCTGATCCATATAGACACACTCCTCTAAATTTCCATTTAGAAAAGCGGTTTTTACGTCCATCTGCCAAATCTCATAATCGTGGAAGGCAGCAATGGCAAGAAGGATCCGAATGGATTTCAGCATAGCCACTGGAGAAAAGGTTTCGTCGTAGTCCAAGCCAGGTCTTTGACGGAAACCCTTTGCTACAAGTCTAGCTTTATAGGTCTCAACCTGTCCATCTACACCAATCTTCCTTTTGAAGATCCACTTGCATCCTACGGGTTTTACCCCGTCTGGAGCAATGTCCAACGTCCATACTTTGTTGGTGTACATGGACTCCATTTCGGTCCGCATTGCATCCAGCCATTTTACCGAGTCAACGCTCTGAACGGCCTGCTGGAAGCTAGTAGGCTCATCATAATCTATGATGCAATCCTCTCGATCCCCGTCTATGAGAAAACCGTAGTATCTCTCGGGCGGATGAGACTGCCTACTACTCCTGCGGAGCGGCATAGGAATGTCCTGTTCTTTTGAACCTTCTGGCTCATCCAAGTTTTCAGTAATAGCTTGTGGTTCTGGAATCTCTTCCAGTTCTATTGCGTCCCCACTTATCTGGGTTTCCAAAAACTCAGTTTCCAAGAAGCGGGCATGTTGAGAAACAAAAACCTTTTGTCCCTCAGCGGAATAGAACAGATACCCCCTGGAGTTCTTTGGGTATCCCACAAACTTACACTGTACTGAACGTGCCTCGAGCTTGTCCGCATGCTGCTTTTTTACAAAAGCTGGACATCCCCATATCTTAAGGTACTTAAGACAGGGTTTCTTCCCACTCCACATCTGATATGGAGTGGTAGGCACAGTCTTGGTAGGAGCTTTGTTCAAGAGATATGCAGCTGCTTCTAGTGCATAGCCCCAGAAAGATCGCGGTAACTCAGCCTTACTCATCATGGAACGAACCATATCCAATAGGGTTCGATTCCTCCTTTCCGATACACCGTTATGTTGCGGAGTGTATGGAGGAGTACGCTGAGAGAGAATCCCATTCTCTTTTAAGTAATTTAGGAACTCGGCACTTAAGTATTCTCCACCTCGATCCGATCTTAGAATCTTGATACTTTTGCCGGTTTGTTTTTCAACTTCATTCTTGTAATCCCGAAATTTCTCAAAGGCCTCGGATTTGTGCTTCATTAAGAAGACATGTCCATACCTAGAGAAATCGTCTGTGAAAGTAATGAAGTATGAATAACCGCTTCGGGCATGTGTAGACATTGGACCACACACGTCACTGTGTATGAGTCCCAAGAGCTCGCTCGCTCTTTCTCCGTGTCCAGTGAACGGAGTCTTTGTCATCTTTCCCATAAGACAAGATTCACAAGTGGCATAAGACTGATACTCGAACGGATCCAAGTATCCTTCTTTATGTAACTTAGTCAACCGTGTCTCATTGATGTGACCCAGTCTACAATGCCATAAGAAAGCCTGATTGATATCTGGAGACTTTCTTTTGTGTGTATTCTGGACATTGAAAATCTGTGGTTGGTTTAATACGTATATACCATTGCTCAGTGTACCTGACCCAATCAGAACTTGATTAAGGTGAATGTTTACAACATTACTTACAAACGCAAATTCATAACCTTCTTTAGAAACCAAAGATACAGAAATGATATTACAAGTTGCGTTGGGTACAAAAAAGCAATTACGCAAAACCAAAACATGTCCATCTGACATTCCTAGGTGATAGTCCCCCACGGCTTTAGCATCCATGCTAGCTCCGTTCGCAACTCTGAGGGTCATGTCACCTTCCTTCAAAAACCTACGGTTTCTCAACGCCTGCAAAGAATTACAGATATGAGATCCTGATCCGGTATCCAATACCCAGGAAGTAGAGTTTATAGAAAGACAGTTTTCAATAACATACACACCTGAAGCTGAAGCCGCAACCTGCTTCAGTTCCTGTGTCCTGGCTTTCCAAGCCCTGCAATCTTTCTTCCAGTGTCCACTCTTGTGACAATAGAAGCATTCCTCTTTACCAACAAGCTTCCCCGCTATCTTTGTTGCCTTTTCCTTTCCCTTCGCACCCACTTTACTAACACCGCCTCTTGGTTTGGCGGGGGCTTTCTTCTTCTTTCCCTTGGCTTTCGCCTTGGACCTAGAAGAAGAAGATCCTCCTACAAACAAAGTGGATGTATCCCTACCCTTCTGTAGGGTGCCCTCTGCGCTCCTCAGCAGGTTGAGGAGTTCTGAAAGTTCAACTTCCTTTTCTTGCAAGTTGAAATTCAGTATGAACTGGGCGTAACTGGATGGAAGGGACTGGAGAATTATATCCGTATAAAGTTCACTGTCCAACGTGGTCCCAAGTTCCGCGAGCTCCTCAGTGTAGCCAATCATCTTAAGCACGTGGTCCGCTACCGATGATTCGACAGCCAACTTAGTCGAAAATAACTTCTTCGACACTTCGTATCTTGCGATACGAGACTGCTCTCCATACAGTTCTTTTGTATGAAGAAATATGGATTCCAAATCCATATTCTCGTGCCTCCTCTGATAGTCATTGTCCATCGAGGCAAGTACGAGGCATCTGGCCTTCGCGCTGTCAATCTCCCAAGTCTTACGGATTTCCTTATCCGCGACGCTGGAGGTGGGACCTGGGACGGGGGGAGCTTTGGTGGTAAGAAGATACCCCAGCTTGTCGTAAGAGATTGCCAATTTGACATTCCTGAGCCAATCTTTGTAGTTTGGCCCTGTCAATATGTTTTTATCTAGAAGTAACTTAAGTCCAGTCATTTCGAATTGGTCGCTGCAGGGGGAGAGAAGAAACACTTAGCACGATGCTCTTGCAAGTTTAGAATGGTTTTTAATTTGTCTAAACAGGATGGCTCCCACTGTCTCTCGAATCCCTCCTCAAACCACAAAGGAAGAATTAGCCGGGATCAATCCCACCGTACAATACTTGCTTAACCGTTCAGCCAGGCCAGTGTCGGTACTTCGAGGGAGGTTTTCCAACGCTTTCGCGAAGTTCCTTAATTTAAGAACCTCTTTTCCCTGGGGGCGTAGCCCCGCTAACACCTTTCTAGGCACCTACTAGGTTTATAGCATTGATCGTTTAGTGAGAAATTTCCCGAGGAGTAGCATATACTCACAGTAGGATCGGGATCCAAATATCATCGCGTGACGAAAATGAAGGAATCCTACCATAATCATCACACTCCAAAAGGTATGCAAATCTAGCAAGTTTCAGTACTTATGAAACTCCCGATGTGGATTTTTGCCCCATGCTCTTATGACCTTGACGAAGGTCAACAAATCATAAGTCACATGTCAAGTTCTGCCCGTCATTATCCAGGTTAATTTGAACCCACCCGTATATACCCTTGACGAAGGTCAACAAGGCAATACGACTGTCCCAAACCAACGCATCTATCTATGCTACATATGAACACCCAGCAGCTACCAATCTCTATGTCTTGACGAAGGTCAACAAACATAGCTTGAATACTATTGAATTTTCATACGAAACGACGGAGGGCTACGAATGGTTTTGGCGAAACCGTGAACGTAGTGAACTTGATATAATCGATGGAACGAGATAGCTTTTAGAAGGAGTGGCTCAAGCTCCGCATTTAAAAGTTAGTTTTGAAAAGAACCGAGTGGTTTTTCGAAAGTGTTCCATCGACTTAAACTTGGTTTATTATCTTGCATTAGTTCTTTTAATGCGTGATATTCTTGCATTAGTTCTTTTAATGCGTCCCATCATTTAGTTCCTACCATTGCAGAAAACAACCAAAATATGACGTACGCTTATGCCATTCGCATTCGCCACGGGGTCCCGTCATCACTCGTTAGGTTACTTAACTAACGACAGAGCGGGGGCTGGGCTAGCGCGGCTGTAAAACATAAGCAACGCCTAAATAGAAAGCAATGATAGACATTACAGATCACAGATGAATACATTGGATATACTAGCAATCCGCAATCCTTTCGAGCCTGAAACGAAAAGCGGATAACACGGTCGCGGTGAATAGCCAAATACCCCACCCAAGACCCCTACGGGTGCGGCAAACTACCCGCCAAGTACTCGGCAGTTTGTGCACCCCTCCATGGGTCTATCCTAGGAGCATAAACAGTAAAAAGAATTATACAATGACGGCTACAACCCCGACCCGGTTGTGCGGCCAAACAAATAATATTATTACATCAATTTACATTTACAAATGAATGAAAGAAAAACAAAAGCTCATCTCACATCCACCCCGGCTATTCACCCGCGACAGTCCAACACATTCATATACACATTCCAGCACATTACAGATCATGTATAACCCCGACTAATCGACCTATAGCGATTAGCCGACGTTCAATACATGCAAACATCACAGATATAACCAACATAGCCAAAGTGCAGTGAAGTTCGGAAAAAATACGGAATTATAGGACCCCAAAAGTGAATTTCAGTTCTGGAAAATCTGGGTACATATAATATATTTTAAAAATCACAAAACCAACACAGAAGAACACTGCACGGAAAACGATGCAAAGATGACACCAAACAGCGGCGGTTCCGCGGCCAGATGAATAGGTGAGGCCGCGGAAGGGCGGCGCTTTTGATGAATCATGCTATCGTTTTTCTTGGGTGTTCTTAGAAAACCCTGAGACGAATTTACAAGTATAAAGTTTTTCATTTTGAGCAGAAAAAATTTCAACAGAAACTTAGGGTTTTGGTTTTCCGGTTTTGTGATTTTTCGGTTCCGAACTTCGTTACACTTCACTACCAAGCTAGTTTAAGTTTAGTTAGGCTCTGATACCACTGTAAGTCCATATTGCGACCCCCGGTGCTTACGGGGAGGCGGAAACGGTATAAAAAACGAATTTTTATCACAAGAGGCAACATGGACTAAACAAGGTCCGGATCGTTGTCTAAACTAAAACTAGTATTCTTGCTAAAGAGAGTTAGCTACTATGGAAGATGGTTATACCTAAACTTGAACTCCTTCTCCTTCAAACCTTGTAGAGGTTGATAGTTCTCTTTTCGTCGCCTTCTCCCGTCGAAGATGGATCCACCTCGAAGGCTCGACCTTTGGTCTCTTCCTCGATCTTTGAGTGAACTAGGGTTTCCGGCTTGCTAAACCTTCATCCTAGAATGAGTAGAGAGTGATTAGGGTTTGCTTTTCTTTCTAAAAAGAATGATTCTCAACACATGAGAAGGTTTCTCTTTGCTAGAGGAAGAAGAAGATGAAGTGAGGAGAGAGAGAGGTTATGATAGAATGAGCTCAATTATTTCTTTCTTGCAACCATATTGCAAAAGAAAAGAATTATCTAAATGATAATAATTAAAATAAGAATAGTTGATGGTAATTTTGGAATGACCACTATCATGCTTCTTTAAATGAAGTGTAAGCATGAATCAAGGAGGATCTTTCAAAGCATGATGGTGGTCAATGGTCAACAAGTCAACCAAGGTCAACAAGTCAACAAAAAATCAACCATAACATAATTCTCATTTAATTATTATTATTAATAGATAATATAAAAATCCATTAGGGTTTGGAAAATGATAACTGTCAACTGTGCATACGCACCCGATCCGAAACCCTAATGAAAAACCTCATTCTCCGCCTCAAGCAACTGTGCATACACACCTGCATTCTCGTTCCGAGGAACAAGAATACCAAGAGATAAAAGCAACCCCCAAAACATATACCAGTATCTGGCTCAAACCAGAGCCTGCCAGTATAATCCGTCCGGACTCCAAACGTGCACAAGTGCGCGGATGAGAACGAACCCTGTCGCAAAACCATGCGACCTCTACTCTGTTTTGCCCAGAGGCGAATACCCTCTGTGTGGGACTCTAAAGACTCGACACTACGCTGGCAGTGGGTTTAACCACAGACCGCAAGCGGCACTAGCTGTGCGTAACGGTCCCCAGGTAGATGCCGACAAGAAGGCTGACGAGGTGAAACCCCATCTGAACTCCTACTGAGTCTGAATGTGACATTCTCCGTACAGTCCGGTCTGTTCGTCTGATACATCGCATGGCGGGCCTAGGGGGCGGTAAAACGTCAGTCCCCCAATAGCGGTACAAGTCGTGTCGGAGTGAAGCCCAAAACACCCTGAGATAACACTGGAAACCTACCAGTATATCTCGCTTGCCCTGGCCAGGGACTACTCGTGTAATGGCTCTCCTAGACACAGCGCGATGTCAACCCCCAATACTGGGAGAGACGAATCCTGTCTAACCGTCACTGCCTCCAAGTGCTTTGGGACTGCACCCAACCACCACCTGTTTGCACGACTCCTTTGAGCCGTGGTAGGGTAGTGATCAAAGTGCAGTGGGAACACACTCGAGGCGAAGTGTCAGTGTCAAGTCAGCGGACTAAGCTGTACTCATGTCACCTGGGAACTGATAACTGACGATAGGTATAATACCAACCTGTCAGTTCCCGACGAGTCCTGTCCAGTGTACTCGTAACCCAACGAGCACCCGTATACTATCTCCAGTACGACGTACTGATGGCTGTGGGACAGACCATCTCCCACACTGGGATGAGAAGCGCATACGCTAGTCTACTCCGGAGTATCGATGCCCTGTCTCGATAGTCCTACGACTAGGGACCTGTATAAGGATGTGCCTATAGATTACCCAGCCCCCACTAGTGTGACTGCCATCACAACGCTGGTAATCAAGCAAAGATCCTAAGGGCTCCACTAATGCGTATGAGTGATATACTGAAATAAACACAAGTACACATTGAAGTAGAAACAAACCAAGTAGCATACTACTATATTGAGCAAGATTGTTTATACAAGGTGAATATCCCAAGCTTCCATCAAGTAATATACAAACTAGTATGATACAGTAATGGCCTCTAGGGCATATACACTAACACTTATAGACTACCATGTCCCCACTAGTATGATCTGCATCATAGTCCAGGTAGTCAAGTACACATCCTAAGGGCTTTATCAACATGTAACTATAAAACAGTTTAAAGAGACTAGTGTACATGTTAAGATAAAGAGCAACCAGATAGCATACTATCATATCGAGCAAGAAAGTCATCTCTATATATGTCGAAGCTTCCAATATAATATACATCATCTGTACAATACTGGCCTCTAGGGCATATGTTAGTGTTTATGCCCTAGAAGGCCATTACTGTATCATACTAGTTTGTATATTACTTAATGGAAGCTTGGGATATTCACATGTATATAACAGTCTTGCTAAATATGGTAGTATGCTAATTGGTTTTTCTATCTTAATATGTGAGTATACGTATTGATAGAGCTCTTAGGATCTTGCTTGACTACCAGCGTTGTGATGGCAGTCACACTAGTGGGGGCTGGGTAGTCTACAAGCACATCCTTATTCAGGTCCCTAGTCGTTGGATTATCGAGACAGGGCATCGATACTCCGGAGTAGACTAGTGTGTACGCTTCTCATCCCAGTTGGGGAGATGGTCTGTCCCACAGCCGTCAGTACGTCGTACTGGAGATAGTATGCAGATGCTCGTTAGGTTACGGCTACACCGGACAGGACTCACAGGGGACTGTTGGTTGGTTTTATACCAGTTGTCAGTGAACAGTTCCCAGGTGACATGAGTACAGCATAGTCCGCAGACTTGACACTGCTACTTCGCCTCGAGTGTGTCCCACTGTTCTTAGATTGCTACCCTACCACGGCTCAAAGGAGTCGTGCAAACAGGTAGCAGTTGGGTGCAGTCCCGAGCACTTGGAGGCAGTGGCGGTTAGACAGGATTCGTCTCTCTCGGTATTGGGGGTTGATATCGCGCTGTGTCAGAGAGCCATTACGCAAAGTCCCTGGCCAGGGCAAGCGAGATTTGCTGGTAGGTTCCAGTAGTTTCTCAGGGTGTAATGGGCTTCGCTCCGACACGACTTATACCGCTATTAGGGGACTGACGCTTGCCGCCCCCTAGGCCCGATATGCGATAGTCTTAGACGAACGGACCGGACTGTACGGAGATTGTCACATCAGACTCAGTAGGAGTTCGGATGGGTTTCCTCATCGGCCTTCTTATCGACATCTACCTAGGGACCGTTACGTACAGCTAGTGCCGCTTGCGGTCTGTGGTTAAACCCACTGCCAGCGTAGTAGTCGAGTCTCTAGAGGCCCACACAGAGAGTTTCCCTACTCCAGGCGAAACGATATAGAGGTCGTATGGTTTTACGACAAGGGTTCGGACGCATACGTGTGTTTACGCACGTACGACTTTCGGACAGTTTTTACCAGTCGGCTTTGGTTTAAGCCAGTTACTGGTATCCGGTTATTGGATTTATACAGTCTAAAGTTTTTCCGTATTTTTGCGGAAAGGAGGGGCATTCTCGTAATTGCGCGAGAAGCTTCTAGAAGATGGTGACTAAGGAGGTTTAGGTGGCATATACAATGAATGTGATTAGTGAGTCATATGGATGATTCATCCATGTCATTAATACTTCATAATTGCTTAATGACTCATGGAGATGAATCACCACTAGATATTTATCAAGTATGGTTGTAAATTCATTTCTTTTCTTTTCTTGATAAAAAGAAATGCTTGATATATATTATGATAACTCATTCTTCTCACTTCATTATTTTCTTCACCTTCTCTCTCCTCAAGCTCTCCCTCTTCAAACCCTAATCCTCCCCTCTCATGTGTTGAGTACAAGGATTAGTTAGACTAATTAAACTATAACCCTCAGTCTATATCACCTAGCTTCTTTGATTAGCACTTAAAGAAGGTTAGTTGCCTCAAGTTTAGAGGCTGAGCTTGGAGTAAAGCTCTCGGGTGGATCGTCTACTACTTCGAGAAGGCCGAACAGGAGGAGGAGTTCGTAAAGACGAAGGACACGGTTCTTTAGGTATAATCCCTTTACATAGTAGTTGTTAACAACTATGTTTGATGTTAGTTATCGTTTAGCTTCGATTCGTGCGGTTAGTCGATGTTTAATCAAAGAACAAGATCGTTTTTCATATTTCCGCCTCCCCGCAAGTCGTGGGGTGTTGTACATCGACTTACAGTGGTATCAGAGCCTCGCTAAACAATAAATAACTTACTTGCAAATTTGTATGAATTTCGAACGGAAAAAACGAAACCGGAAAAACCCGAAATCACAAGTTTCTGTCGATTTTTAAATGAAAACCAAAAATTTTTCAGGGAGGTTCAGAAAGCTTAAAAAGGCAGTAGAAGAACACCCAAGAAATTTGGGCCCCTGAATCGCCTAAAGCGCCGCGGAACCGCGGCGGATCGCACCGATCCGCCGCGCTTCCGCCGCCGAGTTGGCGATTCAGGAACCCAAATTTTTTGTGTTGCTTCTCTGTGATATTTGGTATTTTCTGGAATATTTTATTTTTGCTCAGGTTTCAGATTTACAGAGAAGTATTGGAGCAAAATTAAAAGTGTTTAATCGGTCGAAATTATACAGTATTTGCTTGTTGGATTATATCTGTGTTTGTATAATGTGTTCGTAAACCTCCCCTAACTGCTAGTATGTCGGTTGGCAGGGGGTTGCACATTTCTGTAATGGATTTTATCTGTTTGTGAATATGAACTGTGTTGGACTGTTGTGATGTTTAGCCGGGGTTATGTGATAGGTTATTATTTAATTCATTTGATGTAAATGTAATTTTTTGTAATATTATTTTGCGGGGCACATCCAGGTTGCGGTTGTAGCCACCGTTGTATTATTTCATTTTACTGTTTTTGCTCCTAGGACAGACCCAAGGTGGGGTGCACAAACTGCCGGGCGGGTAGTTTGCCGTACCCGTTGGGGTCTTGGTGGGGTAATGGCTATTCATCACAACTGTGTAATCCGTCTTTTGTTGCAGGCTCAAAACAAACACGGATTACTTGCAAATCCAATAAAGTTCATCTGTGATCTGGAATGCCTATTATTGCGTCTGACGAATGTACAATATCTATATATGATAGCTATTTAGACGTCACTTATATTTTACACCCGCGCTAGCCCAGCCCCCGCTCTGTCGTTAGTTAAGTAACCTAACGGGTGATGACGGGACCCCGTGGCGAATGCGGATGGCATAAGAGGACGTTGTATTTTCGTTGTTTTCTGCAATGATAGGTTAATGATGGGACGCATTATTTATAATGCAAAGAAAATAAACCAAAAGTTTAATCGTTGGAACAATTTAAAAGAAACCACTCGGTTAATTTTAAAAACAGATATTTTTAAATGCGGAGCTTTAACCACTCCTTTTAAAAGCTATCAGGTTCCTTCGGTTATATCAAGTTCACTACGTTTACGGTTTCGCCAAAACCATTCGTAGCCCTCCGTCATTTCATTTGGGTATTCAGTAGTATTCAAGCTATGCATTTTGGCCAAAGTCAAGGCATAATGTTTGGTAGCTGCTGGGTTTTCATTTGTTGCATAAGATAGATGAGTTGGTTTGGGACAGTCGTATTATCATTTGACCAAAGTCAGGGGTATATACGGATGGGTTCAAATTTGACAAGATAATGACGGGTAGAACTTGACATGTGACTTATGACATTTTGACCAAAGCCAAGGTCATAAGAGCATGGGGCAAAAACTTATATCGGGAATTTCTAAAGAAACTGAAATTTGCAAAGAGATGCATACCATTTGGAGTTTGATGAATGTTGGTAGCATTCCTTCAACATTATCATACGATGATATTTGGATCCCGATCCTACTGTGAGTATATGCTACTTATCAGGAGATTCGTCGCTTAACGATCAATGCTATAAACCAAGTAGGTGTCAAGAAAGGTGTCAGCGGGGTTACGCCCCCAGAGAAAAGAGGTTATTTAATTAAGGAACTTCGCGAAAGCGTTGGAAAACCTCCCTCGAAGTATCGACACTAGCCTGGCTGAACGGTTAAGCAAGCATTGTACAGTGAGAATAGTCCTGGCTAATTCTTCTTTTATGGTTTGAGGAAGGATTTGAGAAACAGTGGGAGCCATCCAGTTTAGATAAACTAAAAACCACTCTAAACTTGCAAGAGCATCATGCTAAAGAGTTTTCTTCTCTCTCTCCTAATTGCAGCGACCCTGAAAATGACTGGACTTAAGTTACTTTTAGAGAAAAATATACTGACAGGGCCAAACTATAAAGATTGGCTGCAGAATGTCAAAATGGCTTTGACCTATGACAAACTGGGGTACGTCCTCACCGCTACGGCACCTGCTGTCCCTGGTCCCAAATCCAGCAATGCGGATAAGGAAATCCGCAAAACCTAGGATTTAGATTGCGCGAAAGCCAAGTGCATCGTGCTTGCCTCAATGAACAATGAACATCAGAGGAGGCACGAGGATATGAACCTAGATGGCATATTTCTCCATACAAAGGAACTTTATGGAGAGCAATCTCGTATAGCAAGATACGAGACCTCTAAGAACTTGTTTCGAGCGAGGTTGGCTGTCGGGTCATCGGTAGGAGAACATGTCCTAAAGATGATCGGCTATATTGAAGAGCTCGCAGACCTTGGGACGACTTTGGATAATGAGCTCTATACAGACCTTATTCTCCAGTCCCTTCCTCACACCTACGCCCAGTTTATCCTGAACTTCAACCTTCAAAGAAAAGAAGTTGAACTTCCGGAACTCCTGAACATGTTAAGGAGTGCAGAGGGCACCTTGCAGAAAGCAAGGGAAACACCCGCTATGTTTGTTAGCGGTGCATCTTCTTCCGGGTCCAAGGCTAAGGCCAAAGGAAGGAAGAAGAAAGCCGCCACCAAACCTAGAGGAGGTGTTAGTAAGGTGGGAGGGAAGGGAAAGAAAAAGTTTGCGGTACCGGTAGTTGGCCAGGATGAGTGCTTCCATTGTCACAGGAAAGGGCACTGGAAGAAGGATTGCAAGGCGTGGAACGCCAAGAACCAGGAACCGAAGCAAGCTGTGGCTTTGACTTCAGGTGTGTTTGTAATTGAGAATTGTCTGTCGATCAACTCTACTTCCTGAGTATTGGATACCGGATCAGGATCTCATATTTGCAATTCATTGCAGGCACTGAGAAACCGTAGAGTGCTGAAGGAAGGTGATATGACCCTAAAGGTTGCTAACGGAGCTAGCGTGGGAGCTGCGTCCGTCGGGGATTATCACCTAGGATTGACGAGTGGACACATTTTGGTTTTACATAACTGTTTTTTTGTACCAAGCTTAACGTGTAATATCATATCAGTTTCCTTGTTATCAAATAAAGGTTATGATTTCACGTTTGTAAGAGATGTTGTTAACATCCACCTTAATCATGGTTTGATTGGGTCCGGTACACTAAATAACGGTATATATGTTTTAAACCAACTCCAAATTTTCAATGTCCAGAACACACTTAAAAGAAAGTCTCCAGATTTAAATAAAGCTTTCTTATGGCATTGTAGACTGGGTCACATCAATGAGAGAAGGTTGACTAAGTTGCAAAGAGAAGGATATTTGGACTCGTTCGAATATCAATCTTATGACACTTGTCAATCTTGTCTCAAAGGAAAGATGACAAAGACTCCATTTACTGGACAAGGAGTAAGAGCGAGCGAGCTCTTAGGACTCATACACAGCGATGTATGCGGTCCAATGTCTACACATGCAAGAGGTGGTTTTTCCTATTTCATTACTTTCACGGATGATTGCTCAAGGTACGGATTCATTTATCTGATGAAACATAAATCCGAGGCTTTTGAGAAATTCCAAGAGTATAAGAATGAAGTAGAAAACCAAACCGGCAAAAGTATCAAGACACTTAGATCTGATCGAGGTGGTGAATACTTGAGTGCCGAGTTCCTAGGTTACCTAAAAGAGAAAGGAATTCTCTCTCAGCTTACTCCTCCATACACTCCACAGCATAACGGTGTATCGGAGAGACGGAATCGAACCCTATTGGATATGGTACGATCCATGATGAGTAATGCTGAGTTACCGCGATCTTTTTGGGGTTATGCGCTAGAATCAGCAGCATATCTTCTGAACAGGGCTCCTACCAAGACTGTGCCTACCACTCCATATCAGATGTGGACTGGGAAGAAACCCCATCTTCAGCATATGAAGATTTGGGGATGTCCAGCTTTTGTTAAAAAGCAGCATGTGGACAAGCTCGAGGCACGATCAGTAAAATGTATGTTTGTGGGATATCCAAAGAACTCCAAGGGATATTATTTCTATTACGCAGAGGAACAAAAGGTTTTTGTTTCTCGTAATGCCCATTTTCTGGAACATCAGTTTTTAGAAAAGGAAATAAGTGGGAGCGAAATAGAACTGGAAGAAATTCCAGAACCACAAACTGCTACTGAAAGTTTGGTAGAACCAGTAGTTCAAGAAGAACAGGACATTCCCGCACCCCTCCGCAGGAGTAGTAGGCCGTCCCATCCGCCTGAGAGATACTACGGTTTTCTCATAGATGGGGATAGAGAGGATTGCATCATAGATGATGATGAACCTACTGACTTCCAGCAGGCCATCCAGAGCGGCGACTCGGTACGATGGCTAGATGCAATGCGGACCGAAATGGAGTCCATGTACACCAACAAAGTATGGACTTTGGACTTTGCTCCAGATGGGGTAAAACCCATAGGATGCAAATGGATCTTCAAGAAAAAGATTGGTGTAGATGGACAGGTGGAAACCTATAAGGCTAGACTTGTTGCAAAGGGTTTTCGTCAAAGACCTGGTTTGGACTATGACGAAACTTTTTCTCCAGTGGCTATGCTCAAATCCATTCGGGTCCTTCTTGCTATTGCTGCCTTCCATGATTATGAAATCTGGCAGATGGACGTAAAGACGGCTTTTCTGAATGGAAATTTAGAAGAGTGCGTCTATATGGATCAGCCAGAGGGTTTCAATCAGAGTGGGAGCAGCGGGAAAGTATGCAAGCTGCTTAAGTCCATTTATGGACTAAAGCAGGCATCGCGGAGTTGGAACATCTGTTTTGATGAGACAGTCAAAGAATATGACTTTATCAAAAATCCAGATGAATCGTGCATATATAGTAAAGTTGTAGCCAGAAGTGTCGTATTCCTCGTCTTGTACGTGGATGACATTCTATTGATAGGAAATGACATTCCTATGCTACAATCTGTCAAAGGATTCTTGTCACACAGGTTCTCCATGAAAGACCTGGGTGATGCCTCTTACATTCTGGGGATCCGGATCTATCGTGATAGATCCAAGAGGATGTTGGGACTTTCGCAGTCTAGGTATATCGACACTGTACTGAAAAGATTCAGTATAGAAGATTCTAAGCGCGGTAATCTACCGGCTTGTCACGGAATCACCCTCTCCAAAGAGATGTCTCCCAAGACTGATTTGGAAAGGGAACGCATGTCTATTATACCCTACGCTTTTGCGGTAGGCTCTATAATGTATGCGATGTTGTGCACCAGACCAGATGTAGCTTACGCACTGAGCGTGGTAAGCCGGTATCAGTCAGACCCAGGGGAGAAGCACTGGAGAGCAGTAAAGAACATTCTCAAGTACCTGAGAAGGACTAAGGAGATGTTCTTGGTTTACGGCGGAAAAGACCTCAGGTTAGAGGCCTTTGCTGATTCCGGCTTTCAGAGTGATAAGGACGATTCCAAGTCCATGTCGGGTTATGTCTTTACCCTCAATGGAGGGGCGGTGTGCTGGAAGAGCTCCAAGCAGGACACCGTTGCTGACTCAACGATGGAAGCGGAGTATATAGCTGCTTGCGATGCCGCAAAAGAAGCAGTCTGGATGAAGAAGTTCCTAACAGAACTTCAGGTGGTTCCTACCATAGTTGATCCAATACCTCTGTATTGCGACAACAACGGAGCTATAGCTTTAGCGAAGGAACCAAGGTCCCATCAGAAGTCCAGACACATCTTAAGGCGGTATCACCTGATCAGGGAGATCATTGATCGTCAGGAGATCGAGGTTCGGAGAGTTGCTTCTGAAGAGAACATTGCTGATCCATTCACAAAGGCCCTACCTCAGATTCAGTTCGAGAGGCTACTCGAGATCATCGGTCTTCGATACGCCAGTACATGGCCCTAGTGCAAGTGGGAGATTGTTAGTGTTTATGCCCTAGAAGGCCATTACTGTATCATACTAGTTTGTATATTACTTAATGGAAGCTTGGGATATTCACATGTATATAACAGTCTTGCTAAACATGGTAGTATGCTACTTGGTTTTTCTATCTTAATATGTGAGTATACGTATTGATAGAGCTCTTAGGATCTTGCTTGACTACCAGCGTTGTGATGGCAGTCACACTAGTGGGGGCTGGGTAGTCTACAAGCACATCCTTATTCAGGTCCTTAGTCGTTGGATTATCGAGACAGGGCATCGATACTCCGGAGTAGACTAGTGTGTACGCTTCTCATCCCAGTTGGGGAGATGGTCTGTCCCACAGCCGTCAGTACGTCGTACTGGAGATAGTATGCAGGTGCTCGTTAGGTTACGGGTACACCGGACAGGACTCACAGGGGACTGTTGGTTGGTTTTATACCAGTCGTCAGTGAACAGTTCCCAGGTGACATGAGTACAGCATAGTCCGCAGACTTGACACTGCTACTTCGCCTCGAGTGTGTCCCACTGTTCTTAGATTGCTACCCTACCACGGCTCAAAGGAGTCGTGCAAACAGGTAGCAGTTGGGTGCAGTCCCGAGCACTTGGAGGTAGTGGCGGTTAGACAGGATTCGTCTCTCTCGGTATTGGGGGTTGATATCACGCTGTGTCAGAGAGCCATTACGCAAAGTCCCTGGCCAGGGCAAGCGAGATTTGCTGGTAGGTTCCAGTAGTTTCTCAGGTTGTAATGGGCTTCGCTCCGACACGACTTATACCGCTATTAGGGGACTGACGCTTGCTGCCCCCTAGGCCCGATATGCGATAGTCTTAGACGAACGGACCGGACTGTACGGAGATTGTCACATCAGACTCAGTAGGAGTTCGGATGGGTTTCCTCATCGGCCTTCTTATCGATATCTACCTGGGGACCGTTACGTACAGCTAGTGCCGCTTGCGGTCTGTGGTTAAACCCACTGCCAGCGTAGTAGTCGAGTCTCTAGAGTCCCACACAAAGAGTTTCCCTACTCCAGGCGAAACGATATAGAGGTCGTATGGTTTTACGACAAGGGTTCGGACGCATACGTGTGTTTACGCACGTACGACTTTCGGACAGTTTTTACCAGTCGGCTTTGGTTTAAGCCAGTTACTGGTATCCGGTTATTGGATTTATACAGTCTAAAGTTTTTCCGTATTTTTGCGGAAAGGAGGGGCATTCTCGTAATTGCGCGAGAAGCTTCTAGAAGATGGTGACTAAGGAGGTTTAGGTGGCATATACAATGAATGTGATTAGTGAGTCATATGGATGATTCATCCATGTCATTAATACTTCATAATTGCTTAATAACTCATGGAGATGAATCACCACTAGATATTTATCAAGCATGGTTGTAAATTCATTTCTTTTCTTTTCTTGATAAAAAGAAATGCTTGATATATATTATGATAACTCATTCTTCTCACTTCATTATTATCTTCACCTTCTCTCTCCTCAAGCTCTCCCTCTTCAAACCCTAATCCTCCCCTCTCATGTGTTGAGTACAAGGATTAGTTAGACTAATTAAACCATAACCCTCACTCTATATCACCTAGCTTCTTTGATTAGCACTTAAAGAAGGTTAGTTGCCTCAAGTTTAGAGGCTAAGCTTGGAGTAAAGCTCTCGGGTGGATCGTCTACTACTTCGAGAAGGCCGAGGAGGAGGAGGAGTTCGTAAAGACGAAGGACACGGTTCTTTAGGTATAATCCCTTTACATAGTAGTTGTTAACAACTATGTTTGATGTTAGTTATCGTTTAGCTTCGATTCGTGCGGTTAGTCGATGTTTAATCAAAGAACAAGATCGTTTTTCATATTTCCGCCTCCCCGCAAGTCGTGGGGTGTTGTACATCGACTTACAGCATATATACAACTAACAATCTCCGTCCACATGGCGAGCGACCACCCTGAAGATCCAGGTACCAGCCGCCGCTTTCCCTTCACCGGAGGCGCGGATGAACCTCCCCCGGCGACCGTCATCAACGCCCTCGCCAGCCGAATAGATCAGCTACAGTCCCTCATGGAGGCGCTCGTCCGCGTCCAGACGGCCGGACCAGGGGCCCAGATCGCCGCTCCTCCGCCTCCAGAAGGCTCTGCCCTCGTCAGCACGGCTGACCATCAGCAGGCTACGACTCCCGGCTACAGATCCCACGGGCCGATACTCCCTGAGGCCCGCTGAGCGCCCCACGGCTCCACACCAAGATCCGCCGCCGGAGCGCCTCGCTTTAAGACTCCTCACGACCCTTACCCCCCTGAGGAGATGTCGGTCACCTCGCCTATCAACAGGCATGATCGACACCCCTTCCCTCGACGTGGTCGCACAGAGGGGGCTCGCCACGACGGCTCGAGAGCTATCTCGCTCGGGGATCTGAGGGACCTCATTGAGAGGAACCGGGGCCGCGCCCAGACGCAGGTCTCCCACAGCAGAGGCCAGGGATCACAAGGCGCCGAATCCTCGGGGTACCGCGGCCGACTCGACGCCCTCGAAAAGAAGATCGAGGGCATGCGCCAGGAAGGTAACCTCTTAGGCGACGGGGCTAAGTACACCACTGACTCGCTCACCAAGCCGTTTACCGAGGGACTACTCGCTGTCCATGTCTCCTCACGCAACAAGCCCCCGAAGGTCTCTCTATTCGACGGGAAAACCAACCCCAAAGACCATTTGGATGCTTTCACCGCGAGGATGAGCTTCCAGGACCATTCCGATGCCGCCTAGTGCAGGGCCTTCCCAGCCACCCTCATCCGCTCTGGTTGGGACTGGTTCCGAGGACTCGAGCCTCGCTCAATCCCGACCTTCGACGAGTTGGCTACTCAGTTCCTCGGCCACTTCGTTGGGAACCGTCGGCAGAAGCGCACGGTCGACTACCTCTTCACGATTAAGAGCGGGGATAAGGAGACGTTCAAGGCTTATATCACCCGCTTCTACAATGCCCTCCTCGAGGTCCCCGAGCACCGGGACAAGACCGTCATCACGGCGCTCAGATCTAGTCTTAGGCACAAGGAGTGGTTGCGCTCCTTTGCGTTGGCACAGCCTAAGACCATGGCCGAGGTCAAGGCGTGGAACGAGCGCGAAATTCAGCCGGAGTCCGAGGTGAACGTGAACCTCCCCCGAGTAGAACGGTCCGACCAAAAGAAGAGGGCTCGGGAAGAAAGGACGGAGCGTCAGCAGCCCTATCACCCGAAGTTCCAGGAGTACACCCCGCTCAATGTCTCCCTCGCAGTGTTACTAGAGGAGGCCCAAGGCGAGGGGTTCTTTAAGTTCCCTCCAATCCCGCGTTAGGCTTCAAAGCGAACCCGGGGCCCTTACTGCGCCTTCCACCGGACGCTGGGCCATGCCACGGAGGATTGTAAGCAACTCTGGGACTATATCGAGGAGCTCATCCGATCGGGGCACCTCGTCGCCTGCTTAAGGAACAAACGGCAGGTCGACCGCGAGCAGGAGCAGCTGTAGGGTGTTTTTCGTCACCCCATTGAGATGGGAATACGCGCGCGCTTGTTAGGCGTACTACAGATTCCCCCTGCCTAGGGTAGGTGGGGGTTTAATGATTGTGGGGATCCGAATCTCCGGCAGCCGCGGACTAAGCTGCCGTTAATTACCCCTCGCCTTTGAAGCGAGGGAACCTCCGATTGACGGGTTAAACTGGTCATGCGAACTCAATGTGCAGTGTACGTGTGCTTTGTTTTGGAGGGGGCTTGGATATATCGGGGGCCCCGCAGAGTTTTTATGGGGGTCCCGCTACCCGGATAGCGGGCTGGGGGTCAAGAGGGCTAGCAGCCCCCTTGCGGGTTGCGGGGCAGCGCCCCGTTAGAAATTTTTTCTAACGGGGGATGTATACTTAGTGTGGAGTGCATAAAAAATGGGGGGAAGCGTCTTGAAGGCGCGAGCGTGGCACATAAGCGCATGGTGCCCGGGGTCGCAAGTGACCATTGGGCGCCTCAGCGCCCGGGGTCACGTGGGGCGCACGTGACCATTGGGCGCCTCAGCGCCCTGGGTCACGTGTGGCACACGTGACCATTGGGCGCGTCAGCGCCCTGGGGTCACATGGCGCACACATGACCGATGGGCGCCTTAGCGCCCGGGGTCATATGGGGCACACGTGACCGACGGGCGCCTTAGGGTCCCGGGGTCACGCGGCGTACACGTGACGGATGGGCGCCTTAGCGCTCGGGGTCACGCGGTGCACACGTGACCGATGGGCGCCTTAGCGTCCGGGGTCACGCGACGCACACGTGACTGCGGGAAGGGCCTAGCCCCTAGGCTGGGGAGTTGAACTCCTAAGAATTTTTTGGAGTTGAACTCCAAACAGATACTAATTTATAGAGTTAAACTCCAACAGATCTAGAAATGAGTTAAACTCCTGGGGATTTAGTGCTCTTCTTTTGAGCCTTGGATCTGTCCAAAGTTAGATTTTTAGAGATAGGTCTCCTTCTTCCTTCTCTTGATCGGCGGGATCTTAGAGAAAAGGGAGTGAGACTTAAAAGTCTCCCCTTTTCGAGATCTGATTGGAGATCCGAGCTCTCTTTTGTTGGTTTTGTGGTGAAAAATTATTTATTTTTAGGAAAGGAAGAGTTAAACTCTTGATTTAATTCAAAAAGAGGAAGAGGGTTTTAGACCTTTGAGAAAGAGGAAGGAGGCACAAACCCTAGTTTTTTGAGGGGAATAAAAAGTCTATATCTTTATTCATCATCATGTTGCCTTATATAGGCTTACATATTTACATATAGCCCCTTGGGCTTTACAAAATGGCATTTTGCCCATCCCATGTCTCATGTGCTATTTCTTTTTGCACATAAGCCATGGGCTTACAAAAATTTGGCTTTATGCCCATTTTTTTTATATTCATGCACAAAAAATTACATAAAAATTGTAAGTCCACGTTGCCCACCTCGGTACTTGCGGGGAGGCGGAAAACGGAATAAAAATCGAATTTTTATGAGCTTAGGCAACATGGACTAGACAAAGAAGGATCTTTGCTAGACAAAAACAAGCTAAAGCTAACTAGAAACTAGCTAAGTGCTAGAAAGATTATACCTTGGGCTTTATGTCCTTCTCTCCTTGCTCCTTGGAGTGGTGGAAGGAGGTCATCTTAGTCGTCTTCTCACGTCGAAGAAAGATCCACCCGAAAGCCTCGACCGTTGGCTTCAACTCCAAGCTAGAAGTAACTAGGGTGCAAGAAGTGCTAATCCTTGAACCCTAGATGAGAGTAGAGATTATCAAGAGAAGGTTTTTCTCAAGCTCAAGTGTTTCTCAACACATGAGAGGGGAGAGCTAGAGGGAGAGGAAGAACAAGAGAGAGAATGTGAATAATAGAATGAGAGAATAATATGAAGCATTCTCTCATATATGTGAATTATTGTAATTAGAAAATTAGTGAGATAATTGTCATGGCTTAATCAAGACATGACCATTATCATTTCATTATTAATGCAAATTGCAAGGATCAAAGAGCATCTTCCAAATGAAATGATGATGGTCAAAGTGTCAACATGGTCAACAAGTCAAGATGGGTCAAATGGTCAACAACCATAACCATGCACAATTATTAAACTAATATCAATTAACAATAATACACACATAAGCATTAGGGTTAATAATATGACAATAGTCATTAACCCTAATCAAAGTCCTCTCCCTCTGTCTCAAGCAACTGTGCATACGCACCCGTATTCGTGATCCGAGGAACACGAATACAATGAGAAAAAGCCAATCCCAAATCATATACTAGGATCCGGCTTAAACCAAAGCCCGCTAGTATAAGCTGTCCGGACAGCAAACGTGCACAAGTGCGCGGATGTGAACGAACCATGTCGCAAAACCATGCGACCTCTACTCATTTTGCCTAAAGGCGAATAGCTCTCTGTGTGGGACTCTAAAGACTCGACACTACGCTGGCAGTAGGTTTAACCACAGACCGCAAGCGGCACTAGCTGTGCGTAACGGTCCCCAGGTAGATGTCGATAAGAAGACCGACGAGGTGAACCCCATCTGAACTCCTACTGAGCCTGTATGTGACAATCTCCGTACAGTCCGGTCTGTTCGTCTGATACATCGCATGGCAGGCCTAGGGGCGGTGAATGTCAGTCCCCTAATAGCGGTACAAGTCGTGTCGGAGTGTAGCCCAAAACACCCTGAGATAACACTGGAAACCTACCAGTATATCTCGCTTGCCCTGGCCAGGGACTACTCGTGTAATGGCTCTCCTGGACACAGCGCGATGTCAACCCCCAATATCAGGAGAGACGAATCCTGTCTAACCGTCACTGCCTCCAAGTGCTTCGGGACTGCACCCAAAAACTACCTGTTTGCACGACTCCTTTGAGCCGTGGTAGGGTAATAATCAAAGTGCAGTGGGAACACACTCGAGGCAAAGTGACAGTGTCAAGTCAGCGGACTAAGCTGTACTCATGTCACCTGGGAACTGATAACTGACGATAGGTATAATACCAACCAACAGTTCCCGACGAGTCCTGTCCAGTGTACTCGTAACCTAACGAGCACCCGCATACTATCTCAAGTACGACGTACTGACGGCTGTGGGACAGACCATCTCCCACACTGGGATGAGAAGCGCATACGCTAGTCTACTCCGGAGTATCGATGCCCTGTCTCGATAGTCCAACGACTAGGGACCTGTATAAGGATGTGCTTATAGATCACCCAGCTCCCACGAGTGACAACGCTGGTAATCAAGCAAAGATCCTAAGGGCTCTACTAATATGTATATCAGCGATATGCTAAAAGAAACACATGCACATATTAAAGCAGAGACAAACCAAGTAGCATACTACCATTTCGAGCAAGATTGTATATACAACTGTGAATATCCCAAGCTTCCATCAAGTAATATACAAACCAGTATGATACAGTAATGGCCTCTAGGGCATATACACTAACAAAAATTATTTATTACATGATTTCATTTTGGCATGGGGAGGGCCGGCCGCTTCATGTTCGGACTCGACCTGGGCATGGGCCCACTTGGCTTGGGGTTGACTTTGACTTTGACTTGGTCAACCGGGGTGCAATTTTCGACTTCAACAAAGTGCCCCCCATCAATAAATGCACACCACATGTATGAGTTGTGTGCATGAAATTGATGGATTTTCTTTCGCACGGAGGCGACTTGCTTTGGTTCCCACTTTTTGGGATGCACTGCCCTTTTTACGTCATGGACGGTCGATGCTTGACGCGTCTCCGAGATGGAGTGTCCATGGTAGACGTTTCCCTGGCCCTGAGCGATCTGGTTCCCACTTTGCAGGAAGCCTGCACTGCCTTTTCGCGACATGGACGGTCGACGCTTGACGCGTCTTCGAGACGGAGTGTCCGTGGTTGTTCAACTTGTCCTCGGCACGGAGTGTCGCTGATCGACTTGCCCCCGGCACGGAGTGTCGCTGATCGACTTGTCCCCGGCATGGAGTGTCGCTGATGTTCAACTTGTCCCCGGCACGGAGTGTCGCTGGTCGACTTGTCCCCGGCACGGAGTGTCGCTAATCGACTTTTCCCCGGCACGAAGTGTCGCTGTTCGATTTGTCCCCGGCACGGAGTGTTTCTGATGTTCGACTTGTCCCCGGCACGGAGTGTCGCTGATCGACTTTTCCCCGGCACGGAGTGTCGCTGATCGACTTTTCCCCGGCACGGAGTGTCGCTGGTGATCGACTTGTCCCCGGTATGGAGTGTCGCTGGTCGACTTGTCCCCGGCACGGAGTGTCGCTGATCGACTTTTCCCCGGCACGGAGTGTCGCTGATCGACTTTTCCTCGGCACGGAGTGTCGTTGTTCGACTTGTCCCCGGCACGGATTGTCGCTGATGTTTGACTTGTCCCCGGCACGGAGTCTCGCTGATGTTTGACTTGTCCCCGGAACGGAGTGTCGCTATTCGACTTGTCCCCGGCACGGAGTGTCGCTGATCGACTTTTCTTCGTGTCCTCGGCACGGAGTGTCGCTGATGTTTGACTTGTCTCCAGCACGGAGTGTCGCTGATCGACTTTTCCCCGGCACGGAGTGTCGCGGATCGACTGTCCCCGGTACGGAGTGTCGCTGATCGACTTTTCCCCGGCACGGAGTGTCGCGGATTGACTTCCCCGGCACCGAGTGTCGCTGATCGACTTGTCTCCGGCACAGAGTGTCGCTGATGTTCGACTTGTCCCCTCCACGGAGTGTCGCTGTTCGACTTGTCTCCGACACGGAGTGTCGCTGATCGACTTTTCCCTGGCACGGAGTGTCGCGGATCGACTTTTCCCTGGCACGGAGTGGGCACGGAGTGTCGCGGATCGACTTTTCCCCGGCACGGAGTGTCGCTGATCGACTTGTCCCCGGCACGGAGTGTCGCTGATCAACTTGTCCCCGGCATGGAGTGTCGCTTGTTGACGCAAAGGTCGATGTTGGAATTGGTTGGTTTGATTTGTTTGATTTGAGTTGACATCAGCATCGCTACACTGGAATATGGTACCAGGAGCGAATCATCATCTGTCTTTGAGAGGATTTGGGAATTGGTTTTCTGTCGGCATCTGCATTGCTGCACTGGAATAATGCCAGGAGCAACTCATCATTTACCCTGGGAGGATTTGGGAATTAGTTTTTTTGTTTGGCATCTGCATTGCTGCACTGGAATAATGCCTGGAGCAACTCATCATTTACCCCGGACGGATTTGGGAATTGGTTTTTTTGTTTGGCATCTGCATTGCTGCACTGGAATAATGCCAAGAGCAACTCATCATTTGCCCCGAGAGGATTTGGGAATTGGTTTTTGCTTGGCATCAGTATCGCTACACTGGAATATGGTACCAGGAGCGAATCATCATTTGCGCTTGCTTATCAGGAAGCGATGGCTTAGGAGACAGGTTTTAGGTCCCTATCACCTAAGACCTTTCAATTTTGTGAGCCGTAAGGATTTCACAAAGCATTTTCTCCCTACGGGTCGTAAGGATCCCGTAGGTGTATTTTCTCCTTAGGAGTCGTGAGGACCCCCAAGTGTGTTGCTCCTTTGTGAGTCGTAAGGATCTCACGCGGGAATTTTCTCCTCACAAAGTTGAGAGGACTTTGCGAGTGCACTTCATCTCTTTTTCACGAGTTTGCGCCCTTTCGGGTTTTCACAAACTCGTCGGCAGTCCTGCTGTTTTTACTCACGGAGCCCTTTCGGGTTTTCATCCGCGCCCGTTTTGCTTGTGGACATACCGTTTTTTTCTTTTTGCTGGTGGGACTTTAAAAGTAGTCTCACCAGTAGGACTTAGGAGAGATTGGGATCGTTTTACGCCCGTGGATTGTATACGGTTTTGCAGGATGTATGATCCAGACCGTAGGGCCGGAAACATTTCGGGACTTTATTGGCTTCTGCATCGCTGCACTGGAATATGGTACCAGGAGCGACTCATCATTCGCCATTGGGATTTGGAATTTGGTTGGCGTCTGCATCGCTGCACTGGAATATGGTACCAGGAGCGACTCATCATTCGCCACTTGGGGGTTTTGATTTTGGTTGGCGTCTGCATCGCTGCACTGGAATATGGTACCAGGAGCGACTCATCATTCGCCGCTTGGGATTTAAGTTTGGAATTTGGTTGGCGTATGCATCGCTGCACTGGAATATGGTACCAGGAGCGACTCATCATTCGCCATTTGGAGATTGGGGAGCGATGGCTTAGGAAACAGGTTTAGGTCCCTGTCACCTAAGGCTTTTCAATTTTATGGGCCGTGAGGGTCCCATAAAAGCATTTTCTCCCTACGAGTCGTAAGGATCCCGCAGGTGTATTTTCTCCTTAGGAGTCGTAAGGACTCCTAAGTGTATTTTTCCTTTGTGAGTCGTAAGGATCCTACAAAGGTTTGTTCTCCTCATGTATCGTGAGGACACGTGAGTGGGTCTTCTCAATGGAGCATAATTCCAAAGGTAGAGACCAGCCGCGTAACTGGTGACTGCGGTGGGATATGGGTATGATGAGAATTATTTGAGCCCGTGGATTGTATACGGTAGTCAATTTGGGGACTGGTCGTAGGGCTGGAAGAATTTTAGGAAATTTTTTTTTGGTTTGTTCTTCTTCTTTTTTTTTACCGCGATTGCTCTATCATTTTAGATTTTCTTATCGCGAAGATCGCGATTGCCCTATCATTTCGGCTTTTATTCACGGTTGCCCCATCATTTCGTCTTTATTTTCATCTTTATTTTACTCGCTGATTTTTATTGCGAGCTGCCCCATCATTTCAGCTTTTCTTTATTTTTCTTTTATTTACACATTTTTTGTTTATTTACATATTTATAATGTTTTACATTCCCAGTTTAACGACTTAGAGGTCGACTATTCCCAGTTTAACGACCTAGCGGTCTATTGCTCCTAGTTTAATGATGTGGTGGTCCTCTTTGCTTATCCTAGCCCTTGAACTTTGATCTTGGCAGAGTTGCGTTGATGACCGTAGCTCTGTGGCTTGCCGATACCGAAGACTGTGAGGTTTTTCCAAGCTTGTATTGGTTCTCCACCCAATCTTTGAAAATATAGCAGTCTTCGATGGTATGACTCACCATTCTATAATGTGGGCAGTATATGGGATTGCCGGTCATATTCATTTCATGCGGCCTCTTTGGAACGGGCAGTTGCAGACCGTTGTTCAAGGCGTCCATGAATATTTTGCGGACTTTATCCCTCCTGACGGAGTATACCTTCTTCTTTCTCTCCATTGGAGTAGGTGCCTTAACTGATACTGGTTCTCAAGGCCGATCAGTCTTTGGTTCGCCCTTTTCAGATAATGGCACATGTCTGGGAGGATTAGGTCCTCGAAAGGCTTCAGTCTCCATTTGTATGAAATCGGTGGTCGTAGCTTGACTGTTTGCTAACACGTCTTTAGACAGTTTTATCTCTCCCGTCTTGTATTGCCTTTCGACCCAATCTTTGAAGACGAAGCAGTCCTCAATGGCATGACCTATCACTCTATGATAGGGGTAATATTTTGGGTCATCGGTCATATTCGCTTCTTGCGGTCTCTTTGATTCTGGCAGTTGTAAACCGTTTCTTAGGGCATCCTTGAATATCTTATGGACTTTGTACCTTTTGAAGGAATAGACCTTATC